>OU612094.1:0-2547669 GCA_914767995.1 Thecocarcelia acutangulata
ATTTAATATGATGAGCTTGAATGTTTTGGATGAGATTGAGGAGGAGGAGGATGGGAATCGCTTGGTGGATGGCGAAAAGAAAGAAAAAATTTTTTTTCGAATTTTTTGGTACATTGAAATTTCGTTGATAAATTCAACTTGTGGGGCAAAAATTTTTTTTCGAATATGTTTCTACATCGATACTTTCTATGATAGACTCGTTTAATCCCAATAATTTTGATACCAGTGGAATGAGGAAGCGATATACTAACGAAATACGTCAATTTCGTTATACTAACGAAATCTTTATACTCTTGTTGAGTTTTAGCAAAACTTTTTGGTAAAGGTTTATTTTTTTAATTTTTTACATAATGCATGGATATTCCAAATACCAACTGCAAATGCTTTTGTGCACTATTTAATATGATGAGCTTGAATGTTTTGGATGAGATTGAGGAGGAGGAGGATGGGAATCGCTTGGTGGATGGCGAAAAGAAAGAAAAAATTTTTTTTCGAATTTTTTGGTACATTGAAATTTCGTTGATAAATTCAACTTGTGGGGCAAAAATTTTTTTTCGAATATGTTTCTACATCGATACTTTCTATGATAGACTCGTTTAATCCCAATAATTTTGATACCAGTGGAATGAGGAAGCGATATACTAACGAAATACGTCAATTTCGTTATACTAACGAAATCTTTATACTCTTGTTGAGTTTTAGCAAAACTTTTTGGTAAAGGTTTATTTTTTTAATTTTTTACATAATGCATGGATATTCCAAATACCAACTGCAAATGCTTTTGTGCACTATTTAATATGATGAGCTTGAATGTTTTGGATGAGATTGAGGAGGAGGAGGATGGGAATCGCTTGGTGGATGGCGAAAAGAAAGAAAAAATTTTTTTTCGAATTTTTTGGTACATTGAAATTTCGTTGATAAATTCAACTTGTGGGGCAAAAATTTTTTTTCGAATATGTTTCTACATCGATACTTTCTATGATAGACTCGTTTAATCCCAATAATTTTGATACCAGTGGAATGAGGAAGCGATATACTAACGAAATACGTCAATTTCGTTATACTAACGAAATCTTTATACTCTTGTTGAGTTTTAGCAAAACTTTTTGGTAAAGGTTTATTTTTTTAATTTTTTACATAATGCATGGATATTCCAAATACCAACTGCAAATGCTTTTGTGCACTATTTAATATGATGAGCTTGAATGTTTTGGATGAGATTGAGGAGGAGGAGGATGGGAATCGCTTGGTGGATGGCGAAAAGAAAGAAAAAATTTTTTTTCGAATTTTTTGGTACATTGAAATTTCGTTGATAAATTCAACTTGTGGGGCAAAAATTTTTTTTCGAATATGTTTCTACATCGATACTTTCTATGATAGACTCGTTTAATCCCAATAATTTTGATACCAGTGGAATGAGGAAGCGATATACTAACGAAATACGTCAATTTCGTTATACTAACGAAATCTTTATACTCTTGTTGAGTTTTAGCAAAACTTTTTGGTAAAGGTTTATTTTTTTAATTTTTTACATAATGCATGGATATTCCAAATACCAACTGCAAATGCTTTTGTGCACTATTTAATATGATGAGCTTGAATGTTTTGGATGAGATTGAGGAGGAGGAGGATGGGAATCGCTTGGTGGATGGCGAAAAGAAAGAAAAAATTTTTTTTCGAATTTTTTGGTACATTGAAATTTCGTTGATAAATTCAACTTGTGGGGCAAAAATTTTTTTTCGAATATGTTTCTACATCGATACTTTCTATGATAGACTCGTTTAATCCCAATAATTTTGATACCAGTGGAATGAGGAAGCGATATACTAACGAAATACGTCAATTTCGTTATACTAACGAAATCTTTATACTCTTGTTGAGTTTTAGCAAAACTTTTTGGTAAAGGTTTATTTTTTTAATTTTTTACATAATGCATGGATATTCCAAATACCAACTGCAAATGCTTTTGTGCACTATTTAATATGATGAGCTTGAATGTTTTGGATGAGATTGAGGAGGAGGAGGATGGGAATCGCTTGGTGGATGGCGAAAAGAAAGAAAAAATTTTTTTTCGAATTTTTTGGTACATTGAAATTTCGTTGATAAATTCAACTTGTGGGGCAAAAATTTTTTTTCGAATATGTTTCTACATCGATACTTTCTATGATAGACTCGTTTAATCCCAATAATTTTGATACCAGTGGAATGAGGAAGCGATATACTAACGAAATACGTCAATTTCGTTATACTAACGAAATCTTTATACTCTTGTTGAGTTTTAGCAAAACTTTTTGGTAAAGGTTTATTTTTTTAATTTTTTACATAATGCATGGATATTCCAAATACCAACTGCAAATGCTTTTGTGCACTATTTAATATGATGAGCTTGAATGTTTTGGATGAGATTGAGGAGGAGGAGGATGGGAATCGCTTGGTGGATGGCGAAAAGAAAGAAAAAATTTTTTTTCGAATTTTTTGGTACATTGAAATTTCGTTGATAAATTCAACTTGTGGGGCAAAAATTTTTTTTCGAATATGTTTCTACATCGATACTTTCTATGATAGACTCGTTTAATCCCAATAATTTTGATACCAGTGGAATGAGGAAGCGATATACTAACGAAATACGTCAATTTCGTTATACTAACGAAATCTTTATACTCTTGTTGAGTTTTAGCAAAACTTTTTGGTAAAGGTTTATTTTTTTAATTTTTTACATAATGCATGGATATTCCAAATACCAACTGCAAATGCTTTTGTGCACTATTTAATATGATGAGCTTGAATGTTTTGGATGAGATTGAGGAGGAGGAGGATGGGAATCGCTTGGTGGATGGCGAAAAGAAAGAAAAAATTTTTTTTCGAATTTTTTGGTACATTGAAATTTCGTTGATAAATTCAACTTGTGGGGCAAAAATTTTTTTTCGAATATGTTTCTACATCGATACTTTCTATGATAGACTCGTTTAATCCCAATAATTTTGATACCAGTGGAATGAGGAAGCGATATACTAACGAAATACGTCAATTTCGTTATACTAACGAAATCTTTATACTCTTGTTGAGTTTTAGCAAAACTTTTTGGTAAAGGTTTATTTTTTTAATTTTTTACATAATGCATGGATATTCCAAATACCAACTGCAAATGCTTTTGTGCACTATTTAATATGATGAGCTTGAATGTTTTGGATGAGATTGAGGAGGAGGAGGATGGGAATCGCTTGGTGGATGGCGAAAAGAAAGAAAAAATTTTTTTTCGAATTTTTTGGTACATTGAAATTTCGTTGATAAATTCAACTTGTGGGGCAAAAATTTTTTTTCGAATATGTTTCTACATCGATACTTTCTATGATAGACTCGTTTAATCCCAATAATTTTGATACCAGTGGAATGAGGAAGCGATATACTAACGAAATACGTCAATTTCGTTATACTAACGAAATCTTTATACTCTTGTTGAGTTTTAGCAAAACTTTTTGGTAAAGGTTTATTTTTTTAATTTTTTACATAATGCATGGATATTCCAAATACCAACTGCAAATGCTTTTGTGCACTATTTAATATGATGAGCTTGAATGTTTTGGATGAGATTGAGGAGGAGGAGGATGGGAATCGCTTGGTGGATGGCGAAAAGAAAGAAAAAATTTTTTTTCGAATTTTTTGGTACATTGAAATTTCGTTGATAAATTCAACTTGTGGGGCAAAAATTTTTTTTCGAATATGTTTCTACATCGATACTTTCTATGATAGACTCGTTTAATCCCAATAATTTTGATACCAGTGGAATGAGGAAGCGATATACTAACGAAATACGTCAATTTCGTTATACTAACGAAATCTTTATACTCTTGTTGAGTTTTAGCAAAACTTTTTGGTAAAGGTTTATTTTTTTAATTTTTTACATAATGCATGGATATTCCAAATACCAACTGCAAATGCTTTTGTGCACTATTTAATATGATGAGCTTGAATGTTTTGGATGAGATTGAGGAGGAGGAGGATGGGAATCGCTTGGTGGATGGCGAAAAGAAAGAAAAAATTTTTTTTCGAATTTTTTGGTACATTGAAATTTCGTTGATAAATTCAACTTGTGGGGCAAAAATTTTTTTTCGAATATGTTTCTACATCGATACTTTCTATGATAGACTCGTTTAATCCCAATAATTTTGATACCAGTGGAATGAGGAAGCGATATACTAACGAAATACGTCAATTTCGTTATACTAACGAAATCTTTATACTCTTGTTGAGTTTTAGCAAAACTTTTTGGTAAAGGTTTATTTTTTTAATTTTTTACATAATGCATGGATATTCCAAATACCAACTGCAAATGCTTTTGTGCACTATTTAATATGATGAGCTTGAATGTTTTGGATGAGATTGAGGAGGAGGAGGATGGGAATCGCTTGGTGGATGGCGAAAAGAAAGAAAAAATTTTTTTTCGAATTTTTTGGTACATTGAAATTTCGTTGATAAATTCAACTTGTGGGGCAAAAATTTTTTTTCGAATATGTTTCTACATCGATACTTTCTATGATAGACTCGTTTAATCCCAATAATTTTGATACCAGTGGAATGAGGAAGCGATATACTAACGAAATACGTCAATTTCGTTATACTAACGAAATCTTTATACTCTTGTTGAGTTTTAGCAAAACTTTTTGGTAAAGGTTTATTTTTTTAATTTTTTACATAATGCATGGATATTCCAAATACCAACTGCAAATGCTTTTGTGCACTATTTAATATGATGAGCTTGAATGTTTTGGATGAGATTGAGGAGGAGGAGGATGGGAATCGCTTGGTGGATGGCGAAAAGAAAGAAAAAATTTTTTTTCGAATTTTTTGGTACATTGAAATTTCGTTGATAAATTCAACTTGTGGGGCAAAAATTTTTTTTCGAATATGTTTCTACATCGATACTTTCTATGATAGACTCGTTTAATCCCAATAATTTTGATACCAGTGGAATGAGGAAGCGATATACTAACGAAATACGTCAATTTCGTTATACTAACGAAATCTTTATACTCTTGTTGAGTTTTAGCAAAACTTTTTGGTAAAGGTTTATTTTTTTAATTTTTTACATAATGCATGGATATTCCAAATACCAACTGCAAATGCTTTTGTGCACTATTTAATATGATGAGCTTGAATGTTTTGGATGAGATTGAGGAGGAGGAGGATGGGAATCGCTTGGTGGATGGCGAAAAGAAAGAAAAAATTTTTTTTCGAATTTTTTGGTACATTGAAATTTCGTTGATAAATTCAACTTGTGGGGCAAAAATTTTTTTTCGAATATGTTTCTACATCGATACTTTCTATGATAGACTCGTTTAATCCCAATAATTTTGATACCAGTGGAATGAGGAAGCGATATACTAACGAAATACGTCAATTTCGTTATACTAACGAAATCTTTATACTCTTGTTGAGTTTTAGCAAAACTTTTTGGTAAAGGTTTATTTTTTTAATTTTTTACATAATGCATGGATATTCCAAATACCAACTGCAAATGCTTTTGTGCACTATTTAATATGATGAGCTTGAATGTTTTGGATGAGATTGAGGAGGAGGAGGATGGGAATCGCTTGGTGGATGGCGAAAAGAAAGAAAAAATTTTTTTTCGAATTTTTTGGTACATTGAAATTTCGTTGATAAATTCAACTTGTGGGGCAAAAATTTTTTTTCGAATATGTTTCTACATCGATACTTTCTATGATAGACTCGTTTAATCCCAATAATTTTGATACCAGTGGAATGAGGAAGCGATATACTAACGAAATACGTCAATTTCGTTATACTAACGAAATCTTTATACTCTTGTTGAGTTTTAGCAAAACTTTTTGGTAAAGGTTTATTTTTTTAATTTTTTACATAATGCATGGATATTCCAAATACCAACTGCAAATGCTTTTGTGCACTATTTAATATGATGAGCTTGAATGTTTTGGATGAGATTGAGGAGGAGGAGGATGGGAATCGCTTGGTGGATGGCGAAAAGAAAGAAAAAATTTTTTTTCGAATTTTTTGGTACATTGAAATTTCGTTGATAAATTCAACTTGTGGGGCAAAAATTTTTTTTCGAATATGTTTCTACATCGATACTTTCTATGATAGACTCGTTTAATCCCAATAATTTTGATACCAGTGGAATGAGGAAGCGATATACTAACGAAATACGTCAATTTCGTTATACTAACGAAATCTTTATACTCTTGTTGAGTTTTAGCAAAACTTTTTGGTAAAGGTTTATTTTTTTAATTTTTTACATAATGCATGGATATTCCAAATACCAACTGCAAATGCTTTTGTGCACTATTTAATATGATGAGCTTGAATGTTTTGGATGAGATTGAGGAGGAGGAGGATGGGAATCGCTTGGTGGATGGCGAAAAGAAAGAAAAAATTTTTTTTCGAATTTTTTGGTACATTGAAATTTCGTTGATAAATTCAACTTGTGGGGCAAAAATTTTTTTTCGAATATGTTTCTACATCGATACTTTCTATGATAGACTCGTTTAATCCCAATAATTTTGATACCAGTGGAATGAGGAAGCGATATACTAACGAAATACGTCAATTTCGTTATACTAACGAAATCTTTATACTCTTGTTGAGTTTTAGCAAAACTTTTTGGTAAAGGTTTATTTTTTTAATTTTTTACATAATGCATGGATATTCCAAATACCAACTGCAAATGCTTTTGTGCACTATTTAATATGATGAGCTTGAATGTTTTGGATGAGATTGAGGAGGAGGAGGATGGGAATCGCTTGGTGGATGGCGAAAAGAAAGAAAAAATTTTTTTTCGAATTTTTTGGTACATTGAAATTTCGTTGATAAATTCAACTTGTGGGGCAAAAATTTTTTTTCGAATATGTTTCTACATCGATACTTTCTATGATAGACTCGTTTAATCCCAATAATTTTGATACCAGTGGAATGAGGAAGCGATATACTAACGAAATACGTCAATTTCGTTATACTAACGAAATCTTTATACTCTTGTTGAGTTTTAGCAAAACTTTTTGGTAAAGGTTTATTTTTTTAATTTTTTACATAATGCATGGATATTCCAAATACCAACTGCAAATGCTTTTGTGCACTATTTAATATGATGAGCTTGAATGTTTTGGATGAGATTGAGGAGGAGGAGGATGGGAATCGCTTGGTGGATGGCGAAAAGAAAGAAAAAATTTTTTTTCGAATTTTTTGGTACATTGAAATTTCGTTGATAAATTCAACTTGTGGGGCAAAAATTTTTTTTCGAATATGTTTCTACATCGATACTTTCTATGATAGACTCGTTTAATCCCAATAATTTTGATACCAGTGGAATGAGGAAGCGATATACTAACGAAATACGTCAATTTCGTTATACTAACGAAATCTTTATACTCTTGTTGAGTTTTAGCAAAACTTTTTGGTAAAGGTTTATTTTTTTAATTTTTTACATAATGCATGGATATTCCAAATACCAACTGCAAATGCTTTTGTGCACTATTTAATATGATGAGCTTGAATGTTTTGGATGAGATTGAGGAGGAGGAGGATGGGAATCGCTTGGTGGATGGCGAAAAGAAAGAAAAAATTTTTTTTCGAATTTTTTGGTACATTGAAATTTCGTTGATAAATTCAACTTGTGGGGCAAAAATTTTTTTTCGAATATGTTTCTACATCGATACTTTCTATGATAGACTCGTTTAATCCCAATAATTTTGATACCAGTGGAATGAGGAAGCGATATACTAACGAAATACGTCAATTTCGTTATACTAACGAAATCTTTATACTCTTGTTGAGTTTTAGCAAAACTTTTTGGTAAAGGTTTATTTTTTTAATTTTTTACATAATGCATGGATATTCCAAATACCAACTGCAAATGCTTTTGTGCACTATTTAATATGATGAGCTTGAATGTTTTGGATGAGATTGAGGAGGAGGAGGATGGGAATCGCTTGGTGGATGGCGAAAAGAAAGAAAAAATTTTTTTTCGAATTTTTTGGTACATTGAAATTTCGTTGATAAATTCAACTTGTGGGGCAAAAATTTTTTTTCGAATATGTTTCTACATCGATACTTTCTATGATAGACTCGTTTAATCCCAATAATTTTGATACCAGTGGAATGAGGAAGCGATATACTAACGAAATACGTCAATTTCGTTATACTAACGAAATCTTTATACTCTTGTTGAGTTTTAGCAAAACTTTTTGGTAAAGGTTTATTTTTTTAATTTTTTACATAATGCATGGATATTCCAAATACCAACTGCAAATGCTTTTGTGCACTATTTAATATGATGAGCTTGAATGTTTTGGATGAGATTGAGGAGGAGGAGGATGGGAATCGCTTGGTGGATGGCGAAAAGAAAGAAAAAATTTTTTTTCGAATTTTTTGGTACATTGAAATTTCGTTGATAAATTCAACTTGTGGGGCAAAAATTTTTTTTCGAATATGTTTCTACATCGATACTTTCTATGATAGACTCGTTTAATCCCAATAATTTTGATACCAGTGGAATGAGGAAGCGATATACTAACGAAATACGTCAATTTCGTTATACTAACGAAATCTTTATACTCTTGTTGAGTTTTAGCAAAACTTTTTGGTAAAGGTTTATTTTTTTAATTTTTTACATAATGCATGGATATTCCAAATACCAACTGCAAATGCTTTTGTGCACTATTTAATATGATGAGCTTGAATGTTTTGGATGAGATTGAGGAGGAGGAGGATGGGAATCGCTTGGTGGATGGCGAAAAGAAAGAAAAAATTTTTTTTCGAATTTTTTGGTACATTGAAATTTCGTTGATAAATTCAACTTGTGGGGCAAAAATTTTTTTTCGAATATGTTTCTACATCGATACTTTCTATGATAGACTCGTTTAATCCCAATAATTTTGATACCAGTGGAATGAGGAAGCGATATACTAACGAAATACGTCAATTTCGTTATACTAACGAAATCTTTATACTCTTGTTGAGTTTTAGCAAAACTTTTTGGTAAAGGTTTATTTTTTTAATTTTTTACATAATGCATGGATATTCCAAATACCAACTGCAAATGCTTTTGTGCACTATTTAATATGATGAGCTTGAATGTTTTGGATGAGATTGAGGAGGAGGAGGATGGGAATCGCTTGGTGGATGGCGAAAAGAAAGAAAAAATTTTTTTTCGAATTTTTTGGTACATTGAAATTTCGTTGATAAATTCAACTTGTGGGGCAAAAATTTTTTTTCGAATATGTTTCTACATCGATACTTTCTATGATAGACTCGTTTAATCCCAATAATTTTGATACCAGTGGAATGAGGAAGCGATATACTAACGAAATACGTCAATTTCGTTATACTAACGAAATCTTTATACTCTTGTTGAGTTTTAGCAAAACTTTTTGGTAAAGGTTTATTTTTTTAATTTTTTACATAATGCATGGATATTCCAAATACCAACTGCAAATGCTTTTGTGCACTATTTAATATGATGAGCTTGAATGTTTTGGATGAGATTGAGGAGGAGGAGGATGGGAATCGCTTGGTGGATGGCGAAAAGAAAGAAAAAATTTTTTTTCGAATTTTTTGGTACATTGAAATTTCGTTGATAAATTCAACTTGTGGGGCAAAAATTTTTTTTCGAATATGTTTCTACATCGATACTTTCTATGATAGACTCGTTTAATCCCAATAATTTTGATACCAGTGGAATGAGGAAGCGATATACTAACGAAATACGTCAATTTCGTTATACTAACGAAATCTTTATACTCTTGTTGAGTTTTAGCAAAACTTTTTGGTAAAGGTTTATTTTTTTAATTTTTTACATAATGCATGGATATTCCAAATACCAACTGCAAATGCTTTTGTGCACTATTTAATATGATGAGCTTGAATGTTTTGGATGAGATTGAGGAGGAGGAGGATGGGAATCGCTTGGTGGATGGCGAAAAGAAAGAAAAAATTTTTTTTCGAATTTTTTGGTACATTGAAATTTCGTTGATAAATTCAACTTGTGGGGCAAAAATTTTTTTTCGAATATGTTTCTACATCGATACTTTCTATGATAGACTCGTTTAATCCCAATAATTTTGATACCAGTGGAATGAGGAAGCGATATACTAACGAAATACGTCAATTTCGTTATACTAACGAAATCTTTATACTCTTGTTGAGTTTTAGCAAAACTTTTTGGTAAAGGTTTATTTTTTTAATTTTTTACATAATGCATGGATATTCCAAATACCAACTGCAAATGCTTTTGTGCACTATTTAATATGATGAGCTTGAATGTTTTGGATGAGATTGAGGAGGAGGAGGATGGGAATCGCTTGGTGGATGGCGAAAAGAAAGAAAAAATTTTTTTTCGAATTTTTTGGTACATTGAAATTTCGTTGATAAATTCAACTTGTGGGGCAAAAATTTTTTTTCGAATATGTTTCTACATCGATACTTTCTATGATAGACTCGTTTAATCCCAATAATTTTGATACCAGTGGAATGAGGAAGCGATATACTAACGAAATACGTCAATTTCGTTATACTAACGAAATCTTTATACTCTTGTTGAGTTTTAGCAAAACTTTTTGGTAAAGGTTTATTTTTTTAATTTTTTACATAATGCATGGATATTCCAAATACCAACTGCAAATGCTTTTGTGCACTATTTAATATGATGAGCTTGAATGTTTTGGATGAGATTGAGGAGGAGGAGGATGGGAATCGCTTGGTGGATGGCGAAAAGAAAGAAAAAATTTTTTTTCGAATTTTTTGGTACATTGAAATTTCGTTGATAAATTCAACTTGTGGGGCAAAAATTTTTTTTCGAATATGTTTCTACATCGATACTTTCTATGATAGACTCGTTTAATCCCAATAATTTTGATACCAGTGGAATGAGGAAGCGATATACTAACGAAATACGTCAATTTCGTTATACTAACGAAATCTTTATACTCTTGTTGAGTTTTAGCAAAACTTTTTGGTAAAGGTTTATTTTTTTAATTTTTTACATAATGCATGGATATTCCAAATACCAACTGCAAATGCTTTTGTGCACTATTTAATATGATGAGCTTGAATGTTTTGGATGAGATTGAGGAGGAGGAGGATGGGAATCGCTTGGTGGATGGCGAAAAGAAAGAAAAAATTTTTTTTCGAATTTTTTGGTACATTGAAATTTCGTTGATAAATTCAACTTGTGGGGCAAAAATTTTTTTTCGAATATGTTTCTACATCGATACTTTCTATGATAGACTCGTTTAATCCCAATAATTTTGATACCAGTGGAATGAGGAAGCGATATACTAACGAAATACGTCAATTTCGTTATACTAACGAAATCTTTATACTCTTGTTGAGTTTTAGCAAAACTTTTTGGTAAAGGTTTATTTTTTTAATTTTTTACATAATGCATGGATATTCCAAATACCAACTGCAAATGCTTTTGTGCACTATTTAATATGATGAGCTTGAATGTTTTGGATGAGATTGAGGAGGAGGAGGATGGGAATCGCTTGGTGGATGGCGAAAAGAAAGAAAAAATTTTTTTTCGAATTTTTTGGTACATTGAAATTTCGTTGATAAATTCAACTTGTGGGGCAAAAATTTTTTTTCGAATATGTTTCTACATCGATACTTTCTATGATAGACTCGTTTAATCCCAATAATTTTGATACCAGTGGAATGAGGAAGCGATATACTAACGAAATACGTCAATTTCGTTATACTAACGAAATCTTTATACTCTTGTTGAGTTTTAGCAAAACTTTTTGGTAAAGGTTTATTTTTTTAATTTTTTACATAATGCATGGATATTCCAAATACCAACTGCAAATGCTTTTGTGCACTATTTAATATGATGAGCTTGAATGTTTTGGATGAGATTGAGGAGGAGGAGGATGGGAATCGCTTGGTGGATGGCGAAAAGAAAGAAAAAATTTTTTTTCGAATTTTTTGGTACATTGAAATTTCGTTGATAAATTCAACTTGTGGGGCAAAAATTTTTTTTCGAATATGTTTCTACATCGATACTTTCTATGATAGACTCGTTTAATCCCAATAATTTTGATACCAGTGGAATGAGGAAGCGATATACTAACGAAATACGTCAATTTCGTTATACTAACGAAATCTTTATACTCTTGTTGAGTTTTAGCAAAACTTTTTGGTAAAGGTTTATTTTTTTAATTTTTTACATAATGCATGGATATTCCAAATACCAACTGCAAATGCTTTTGTGCACTATTTAATATGATGAGCTTGAATGTTTTGGATGAGATTGAGGAGGAGGAGGATGGGAATCGCTTGGTGGATGGCGAAAAGAAAGAAAAAATTTTTTTTCGAATTTTTTGGTACATTGAAATTTCGTTGATAAATTCAACTTGTGGGGCAAAAATTTTTTTTCGAATATGTTTCTACATCGATACTTTCTATGATAGACTCGTTTAATCCCAATAATTTTGATACCAGTGGAATGAGGAAGCGATATACTAACGAAATACGTCAATTTCGTTATACTAACGAAATCTTTATACTCTTGTTGAGTTTTAGCAAAACTTTTTGGTAAAGGTTTATTTTTTTAATTTTTTACATAATGCATGGATATTCCAAATACCAACTGCAAATGCTTTTGTGCACTATTTAATATGATGAGCTTGAATGTTTTGGATGAGATTGAGGAGGAGGAGGATGGGAATCGCTTGGTGGATGGCGAAAAGAAAGAAAAAATTTTTTTGGACGCGTACGGGCGAAAATTTCGCGCGAAATTTTCGCCCGTACGCGTCCAAAAAAATTTTTTCTTTCTTTTCGCCATCCACCAAGCGATTCCCATCCTCCTCCTCCTCAATCTCATCCAAAATACCTCCTCCCCCCTTGCGCTAGCTTCGTTGAAGCTAGCGCCACATCTTCCCCATCTTCGTCGTTTGTTTTAGGTGTTGGTGTGTTTCTGCTCTGCTGGGGAAGATGTGCTAACGTTGTGGTGGTACTGTGTGTGTGTGTGTGTTGAGTGGGGTGGAGAAGGAGGCGGGTATCTATCTATTCATTACTTCGAGAACCTACTGCATCCTGTGCCTACCTATAACTACTCTCCTATTCAACCTACCTAACGAATTCTGCTGTGTACCTAACCTACCTAAACTAAATCTAAACATCCATCCATCCGCGCTGACGTCGCTGAGAATCGAACCGTGACATCATCTCACTGAAAGCTGGTGCTCATCGCATGCGCCATCGCCTCCGGTTGAAACATGTAGTTTTTACTTATAAGACTGCCAAATGCAATAAAAAAATCTATTTTTAACTTTTATAAATATACGCGGTGCAGAGTTGCCAAAACAAGGCAAGCTCAAAATCCCAAATCTCTAATATACAAAACGATTAATGGCCTACTGCTCATATACAAATTTATACTTTTTGCTTTGTAACTAACATACATTCTGAATTATAGAATTGATAACAACATTTTACATTTCAATCATCTTCATATATTTTTAAATTGTATACTATTTAGACAATTTGCTGTAATTCATTTCTTTACAAATATTATACTTATCTTTTGATTGTAGCAATACTTCACCGTAGAGCAGGTCTCCCTTCGTCCACCATGTGTCACAGAACACACACATGAACACATTATTTATTGCTTGTTCTGCTTTTGTAAATTTGTAAAGACATAATGTACGTTAGACTAGTCACGAAGCACACGTTATATTGTATTCCTAAATCTCTTTTCAAGGTTTCTTAGCATACTTACTTGCACATATATATGGTTAAGCATTTACGTTGTTCTGTTCTCTATTTGATACGCATACGTAAACGTTAATGCTTGATCATTTTTAATGTTATACATACTCACACATACATGTACACACATTATTTTGTCGCATAGCTTTAAGCAAAACAGTTAAATAAAGAAACATTCATTCTGTTGTTGATCATTGAAGAAGACGGTCGTTTTATTAAATTCATACGGTTATAGCTTCAGAAGTGGGATTATTATCCACAAACAATAATAAGAAAATAAAAAGAGACATAAGTAAAAGTGTGTATTTTCTGACGGGATTTTACATACGACAGTTTTATGAAGCTTGAAAGAAGCAGAGCAAAGAATAATATTTTTTTTTTTTAATAATAATTCTATTTAATGAAACGAAATTTGTTCAAATCATAAAACAAGAGACATAGTTGCTGGTTTGAAATAAAACGCAGTCATACTCAGTGACAGAAAAAAGAAAAACACTGGAGTGCGTCTGTATACATGCAAAGTGTTAAAAAAAAAATAAAAACTGTCAGCCAGTTTACCAATTTCGAAAGAAAATGAATGCGAAAGAAAGTCAGTCACTCACATTCGAATCAATTTGGTTTTGTCTGTCCCACTACTATTCGTTCGCATATTCTTATGTATTTTGATTGAGTTTTGACACATCGTTCGCATAGAAAAAATTTAGACGAACCCGAATCAATTTTCTTTCGCTTAGATTGCGAACGCAAGCAGGCTGTCGAGATTGGTAAACTGGCTGTGTGTTTCGAAAAACGGAATACGAAGAAATTTTTTTTTATGAATGAAGAATAGAAAGAAATAAAACAAAATCAGTTATCAAGTGACTTTTTATTAAAGGATTGTTATTTGAAACAGTTAAATAACTGTATAAGAAAACACAACGCATCAAGAAATTTGGAGAATTTTTTTTAAGCACAAAAAAAAATATTAAACAAAATTAAAAAAAAAGAAGTTAATAAGGTTAAAAAGAAAGACAAAAGTGGCGGAATAATTACAAAAGTAAAAAGCAATACATATAAGTCAAAATATTTTAATTTCGGGCCTAGATAATTACACAAAGGAAAACAAAATATCAAGAACAAAAGAGTGAGACGAAAGATATTGGGGCAAAGATTTTTTTTTATATACAGTATTTTTAATGGGTTTGTGCGCGAAAATTAAAGAAACATGGATGAAATAATTCCAAATAAATATACGGCTGCCCAGTTACGTTGTTGGTTGCAGCATTTAAATTTGCCGACAACAGGCACGAAAAATGCCCTCGTATTGAGACTAAATGAAGTACCTGTAAAAACTTTTTATATTCTTAATTTATTTTGGAATTTTTATTTTGATACTTTTTATTTTAGTTCAGAGCTATAGGTTTTTATTTCACAACAATCTCAATCATTAATTTAGATTATTGGTATATAAAATTGAATGTTTGAGAATATATTTTAAATGTTTCCAAGTCTACTGATGATTAGGGTGGCTTCTATAGCATTAATAGTAGTAATACTTTTAATATTGTTTAAATTTAAAAACTCTCCGAATATGCACGTACTTACTATACATACATATAAGCTTGAAGATTCAGTTAATTCTTTCTTTATTTTCTTTAATTATTTCTTGCTTATAAACTATATACATATATAGGTTACTAATCTTAAAAAATCCTAATTAGCATATACATACATGTAATGAAATAAATGGATGTTGGCAACAATGATAGAAAAAGTCGCTATGCATAAGAATTAAACAGTTGCGACATACAATTCCCGTATGCTTTTTTATTACAACTTTTATTTAAATACATTATTAACACCGCCGCAGCACCGCGTGTGTGTATGTATGTACATGACCGAAGTAGCTCGTGTGGTAATTCAATGACAACAAAGTTTTTTTTTTTTTTTTAAATAAAAATACGCTCATTTCAATTTTTTCTCAAGAAAGAATTTTTATGTATATCGTGTGGTGATTCAACGACGACAAAGCTTTTTTTAAATAAAAATACGAACATTTCAATTTTTTATCAATTTAATGTATCAACATTAAGACAATTAGGTTTAGTAATAAGAATTTTAGCTATAGCAAATTTTAAATTAGCATTTTTCATTTATTGACACATGCTTTATTTAAAGCTTTATTATTTATATGTGCAGGAGCTATCTCTATCATTCATAATATAGATAATAATCAAGATATTCGATTAATAGGGTTAAGAATAATAATACCTTTAAAATCTTCTTGTTTTAATGTAGCTAATTTAGCTTTATGTGGAATACCTTTTTTATCAGGATTTTATTCAAAAGATTTAATTTTAGAAATGGTTTCTTTATCTTATATTAATAATATTTCATTTTTTTATATTTTTTTCTACAGGATTAACAGTTTGTTATTCATTTCGATTAGTTTATTATTCAATATCAGGAGATTGTAATTTTTCAAGATTAAATTTATTAAATTATGAAAGTTGAATTATATTAAAAAGAATAAGTTTATTAGTTTTAAGAATTTTAGAAGGAAGTATATTAAATTGATTAATTTTCTCTACTCCAATTATTATTATTTTACCTTTTTATTTAACATTTTTAACTTTATTAGTTTGTTTAGTAGGTGGATTTTTTGGATATTTAATTTCTAATGTTAGTTTATTTTTTATTAATAAATCATTAAATAATTATAATATTTTTAATTTTTTTGGATCAATATGATTTATACCTTTTATTTCTACTTATGGAATTATTAAAAATTTTTTAATAATTGGGAAAATAGTAGAAAAGTCATTTGATCAAGGTTGATCAGAATATTTTGGAGGGCCAAAACTTTATTTTAATTTAATAAAAAATTCTCAAATAAATCAAAATTTACAAAATAATAATTTAAAAATTTATTTATTAAGTTTGTTTTTTAGTATTAATTATTTATATATTAATAATGTATTTATGTTCAAATAGAAAATAATATTCTATGAATGAAATAATATTCCATGTATTAAAATTTTTTTAATCATTATATAAATTTATTTGAATCAGATTTTAGCTTCCAAGTACTATACATACATGTGCACGTTAACAACATACATATAAAATTTTATGTTTTTGCGAATATTTTAAAAAGAAAAGAGGAATCTTTATCACTTAGGTGTACATACAAATGTTTTCAATAACTTTACATACATATATATTGTTCGTTAGAAATGTTTGCATTCCTATATTCAGTTAATTGGTATATTTTTAAATTTATTTCGTATACAAATTTACTTTCGGCCATATTCATAAAAAAAAATTATGTTTGTGAACACTTATTTGACAAATTTCTGTAGGAACATACAATAAACATACAATATTTTTTATGAATAAGCCCTTAATTTTTTTTTACAATTAGGTAAAAAAAAATTGGTTTCAAAAGTTAGGTTTTAACAATATTTTTTAAATTTTTTTAGAAAGGCAGCTTTAATAGGTAGTGGTAGAATTACATTAAATACAACACCAATAACCTGTATAAAGCTGCCTTGGTTAAAAGCAATAAAATAGAGTTTTTAGTAGAGTTTTTTTTACGTGCGATCGCTTTTCTTTACACCTTCTGAAAACGTTTCCATCACATACCTGATTATATTTAATGTTATATGTTACCACATACCTACCCATCTTAAAATTTCAGAAAACGCTAAATAGAATATTGAAACCTCTAATTTATACATATACATAATATTTATTGTAACCATAAGTATATATACTTTATATACATTATGTTTATATATATTTATATAAGTGAAGAAAAATCTCGGGGAATTTTACTACTGATCAAGCCAAGATCCTGTTATAGAATTAGGTGATTTAAGCTGAAATACAAAATAAATAATTTATTTAGTTTACTTTTATAAACAATATATTACCTTTATATTAAATTGTTTTAATGTATTTTCGAGAGCTGTTGCATTTCCAGAAAAATAAGCAGATATCGCATTATGTAAAAGTACTAGTTGCTTATGCATTACTTTAATCTAAAAAAACATATTGTAACTTTAAAAAATTGAGTTTTTAAATATACATATATACACACTCTGTTTTCATCTAAAAATTGCATTTTTACTGCCACATCTGATCTCAATTTTTCATACAAATCTTTATAGTGCGAATATTGTTTTTGTATATCCTCAGCTACAGGCGACTGAGGTAGTTCTGCTTTCGTGTTTTCAAGGTCCGTGCGGTATGCATCAAATTCAATTCTGAATAAATAGAAATTAAGATGTAATTAAGAGTTTAATGATTTGAGCAATACACACTTTTTCAAAGCAAAATAATCAAAAGCAAAACTTTAGTTTATTAAAATAAGTAATAGAGACTACCCGATTTTATGGAGATATAAAAAAATTAACTGATCATAAATGTATCTGTGTGCAATCGTTGGTCACGTGCAGAAAGGCCTTAACATAATCAGCCCAATTACGAATGAAAATTCCGTGGTAATTTTTTCAGTTTCCCTTTCCTCCAATTATGAACAAAAATGAAGTTTGATGTTTTTTCTTTTTTCTTTCTCTCCCATTCACTGAAATCATATATCTTCAACTCATACGGTCAAGTCAACACAAAATTCTCTTTAATTAGAATTGAAAAAGTACTTCACATGAGAAATAAATTCTGTAAGGAATAAATTTCGCGCGAAATAAATTCCGTAATAATATTCATTGTTTGGCTGAATATCTTTGCGGGCAAAAGAAAAATGAAATGTACAAGAAACTTAAATAGAAGAAAATGCAACTAAGGTATTTTTGATATGAAAAAACCAACAATACGTAGCAATTTTTTAATTTTAGTTAATTTTTCAACTTAAGATAAATAACCAGTGTAGGTTGTTATAATGGGCCGCAAATAATTTTTAACTTCTATGTTATGTACCGAAAATTTTGATTTCCTCTCAGAAAATAACTTCGACAAAATGAAAAAAATATATTAAATATCGTTGTGGGTGTTCTTTAGTGGGAGTTTATACGTTAATATAATGGACCCCAAAAAATTATCAACTTATTTTTGATAAAAATAAAAATTTAACGCGTTATTAACGTTCCAATAAAATGAAAGTTTTTATTTGTATGAAAGAAAAACATACAATCTAATATAATTCATATAAAAATCTCATTTCGCGGCGTTTGTGAGTAAACTGCACCGAAATAGCTGGGCCTATTTGTATTAAATGTTGTGTGTATGTATATCGGGTAGGTCTGAGAATCGGCCAACATCTATTTTTCAAACCCCAAAATGGTTATTTTGACCTACCACTAAATATTTTTTTACTTATTTGATAAAAATATTTACTTATTAGCGTTGATAAATACAACATCTTCAAATGTTCACCCTTGTTACACAAGAAGGCAGCGGCGCTGGTATAGCTAATAAAAATATGAAAATTAGATTGATCACAAAACAATTTACAAGATTTGGGTTGGTGTCTGCCTCAGGCGTTAAACAATTTGTAATCATTGTCCGGTACTGGATGGCATACCCATTAAACGTAGCTTGTTCGTTACCTTCGAAAAATTATGGTCTCATATTTTATAAAGTTACTCCACACCATACAGTGCGTTTCAGTGGGTTTATTTGTTGTTCAATATTTATTTTTGCATTTTTGGAGCCCTAAATTCAGTCATTTATCTTATTTACGCAACCATTGAGGTGAAAATGCGCCTCATCACACATTATCAGTTTGTCTTTTAAAATAAAATTGAACAACTTTCTTTGACTGTTTGTTTTATGTTTCCATAATAAATTTCGCAAGTTGTTCAAAGCTATTATTTCATTTATGTAACTATACAGTTGCAAATAAATTTGCAAAATATAGGATGCACAGCATGAGAGGCGTAACGAAGACCTTATGCCCACGATGGTATTAGCAGTAATTTGTTGCGGAGCTGTGGTTAACTGTACCGACTTACGCCTTCGGATATGAAGTTGCCGCGTAATTAACAACGAAATAGCTCTAAAAAAAAGCTGTAAACTAATACAGTTAGTTGAGATAGAAAGTTAACCAATGCGTGTGAGACGCCAAACTCTCGAAGGCCAAACAACACCGACAAGCCTAACCGCACTTAAGAAATAATTACGATGACGCGAGAGCTGTTCTTCAACCCAGAGCTGATTTACGACTGCGTCTTTCAAAGTTGTATTGTATTGTATTTGTAACTATACAGTTGCAAATAACTTTGCAAAGTATAGGATGCACAGCATTGGAGGAGTAACGTAGACCTTATGCCCACGATGGTATTAACAGTATTTATTTTTCTTTTTTTTTTGCGGTGCTGTGGCTAACTGTACCGACCTATTCCTTCGCATAGGAAGTTGCCGCTTGGTTAACAACGAAATAACTCAGAAAAACTGTAAAGTAATACAGTTAGTTTAGGTAGACAGGTAACCAATGAGAGTCAGACGCAAAACTCTCGAAGGCCAAACAACGACAAACCTGACCGTACTTAAGAAATAATTACAATGACGCGAGCGCTTTTCCCTAGCTCAGAGCTGCTTTACGACTGTTTCCAAAGTTATTTTAGAAACAAGTGAAGAAAATGTAATATTTGTTGACTAAAGATATCATAACATTACGAATACGTCACCGTATGTATGTATTTACTTATATCGCTCCTTTATTGCAACATAGTCATATCTCAAAAAAAAAATTTTATTTTTGTTTTTCGAGTTAACAATGCAGAATTGTTAACAGTACCACTTTCTATATTATGCCAAAACTTTATTCAAATTACTTTTAAACTTTTTCCTTTAGGAGATATTTTCTAAGACTTGTATGGAAGCTAAAAATTTTAAATGAGTTTTTCTCGAAACAAGCTTTTATGAGTTATGACTATGTTGCAATGAAGCGCAAATAACTATGTTATTTGCGCTTCTGAAATCTTTAAATATTCTACTCATACGACATAAATAGCTTAAATAATAAGCAATAATATTTATATACTATACCTGGCTGTCTCATACTGCCTTATTGTTAAAAGAGTATCATCGATGGTTTTATTGCAAAGCGTATTAACAGAAGATGTAAAGAAGTTAAGAGCATTTAACAAAAGTTCACCATTCTTTGTTAAAGATCGTTGAGTCTCAGAATTACAAGTAAATTCTTTTTGTAGTTCAGGATTTTTTTGGGCCAAATCCGCAAAAGCATCCGCCAAGGCATGTTGAGTACCAACAACATGATGAAAATGCGAACTAAATGCTCTAGTTAAACGCAAAATTGATAAATATTTACGTTGTGTATCACGTAACTGTTCAATGTGGGCTTCCAATTCCAGATCCACAGTCCGTTGAGATTTGCCTAACTTCTCTAGCATAATCTGACGTGTGCATTTATAGGTAGATATACTCCAATTTCTTAAGCTATCAATTTTCGAAGTTCCAGTCTTAATAAAGCTTGAATCCAGTCCAAGTTGCGGACTTCTAGGTGACATCGGTGTAGTTGGTGCTAAAAGTTAGGTAAATAATGCTTCTATGGGTAACGCATAATAAAACACACTACCTGAATGATTTTTGAGAGCCAACGTATTAGGTGGTTTTTTGAAGCCGGTACAGCTGCTAGAGTCTTCTGCTCCTGAGTGCACTGCGCTTTCACTATCGTTCATGGACGGCGTGTCTTTTAGCATTTCATGTATACTACGTTCAACATGTGCAGAATGTGTCATTTTAATTCCTTCTTACTTTATAACTTCCATTTATTTTCATCAGTGTTAGTTTCCTACAATAGGGTATGACTAAATACAGGCCTTTCATACAGGATTTCTTTGTATTAATATTAGATAAATAAAAAAAAAAAATTATATATATATATATATATATATATATATATATATATATATATATATATATATATATATATATATATATATATATATATATATATATATATATATATATATATATATATATATATATATATATATATATATATATATATATATATATATATATATATATATATATATATATATATATATGTATGTACGCGCAATGTATTTATGTGCATATGTTTTATGCTGGGAGGAAATAGGGATGACAGAAAAATTGTGATGAATTATCCGATTTGATGGGCCTCCCATATCACCATATAGGGATAATACCAATACCTTAGATTTTCTGCTTATATGTATATACATACATCTAAATACACATACATGCATACATAGAACTTATTTAGTAATTCACATGTCTATTAGTGTGGTTTTTGAATTCTTGCAATTAACAAAAATCGATTTTATGAAGAGATTATACCTATAGTAGAAAATAAAAAACTTTTCTAACAATATTTATAAAAAAAATCTTAATATTCGTCAACCAAAATATAACACTGTACACATTCAAAACAACAGATTGATTAAAAATAATTACAGTAAAATTTTAACAGAATTATTTTTAGTTTCCTTTTACTACACTTTTATAGAAATATTTCAGTGATGACAGTGTTAAATAAAACAGGGCTGGTATGTACACAAAAATATAAGTTTCTCTTTCTTAACACTTCCTAAATTACGAAATCGAATACACTGGAAGAGTTTATTAGTTGGTCAACTCCTAATGATTTTATACATATATGTATCACTAAAAATTAATAATAGCTTGTGTTCTATGTTTCCCAGCTATCTATATGTCGACATTTCATAGGAACTACCCTAATCATCAGTAGACTTTGGAAATTTTTGAAAGATATTCTCAAACATTCAACTTTATAGCCCAACAATCTAAATAAATTGTTGAGAATTTAAAAGGAAAAATGCTCTAATAATACCTGTCAAAACACAAAAAACAAGCCTTTTCATTTATACATGTCTCTAACATTTCTTTGAATGCCAAAAAAAATAATTGTTTTTGCAGACAAAGTCCTTATTCCCACGATGGTATTAACAATATTTTGTAGTGGCGCTGAGTTATATTTTGGTTAACGACTTATGCCTTCACATAAGAAGTTGCCGTGTGGTTACCAAGAAATATCTCGAAAAAACTGTAAACTAATACAGTTAGTTGAGGTAGACAGTTAATCAGTGAGAGTGAGACGCAAAACTCTCGAAAGCCAAACAACAAAAACAAATATAATATAATACAGTTATAAATATAAAATATACAGTTCAAAAATAATAATAACAAACAACAGCTAACATCAAATAGCAACAATAATTGCAATACAGCAAATGAAAACAACAACACAGCATGCAATAAATATATAAATATACAAATATACTACCCAACAAACCATTCTACGACAGCGAAAAAACCAAAACACCCAAAATAAAAAAAATAATAAAATAAATAAATATTAAAAAAATTATGATAAAAATAATATAAAAAATTAAATAAATAAATAAAACAAAACGAAACAAAATAAAAAATTAAACAATAAGCATATGTTACATGGCCAAATCAGGGCTTTTATGACCTTTTTACAGGCACTGTTGCCATTTCCTGAATAGATTCCTAACATAGAAAGTACTTCGCAATGTTGGTAATGCCGGGTTAATCGTTGTTGGTCATTATAGTATCGAAGGTATGTACACTGGATACTATATGATCAATCCAGCAACGATTAATTTTCGGTTTCACCTTCACAGCGAAGACAACATTTGTTTTTTGGTCTTCCACCGTGATGTCAGGCAGCTTTAAAATAGAATATTGCAACATACGTGGGCTGAGATCGACTTTCTTCTCGGTTTATGCCCACACTTGTCTCCATCGGCTTGATATTTTTGCCTTATGTGAGACTCAGGTATCTGAGAATGCTGATCTACAGGATTTTTACATACCTGGGTATCAACTTCTATCCCTCTTTAATTACCATCGGGGCCTTGTAATTTATGTTCGCAATGAAGTTGTGTTCCAGTGTCAGCAACCACTATGCATGATGCCGAATTTACCTGTCTTTGTGTTAAATTCAAAATCAGGTCACACTTTTTGCATTTCGGGTTTCTATACAGAAGCCCAAATGCGGGGAGGGATATTACCTTTGCTGGTTTCGATGCCCTCTCCGACTCCATATCGAAAATCCTGGAAAGTTGTCTGAGCAGTGGCCTCTTCAGCAAACTTTACCATGTTGGTGAGTTTCCATCGTGCTGGAAGGTTGCTAATGTAACGCCAATCCCCAAAAAGGGTGAGGCAAATAACCCCGAAAATTACCGCCCAATTGCAATTTGCTCTGCGGTTTCCAAAGTGATGGAAAGTATGGTCAACTATCACCTTATGAAATATCTAGAGTAACATAAATTACTTTGTGACCGCCAATATGGATTTCGCACGGGTCGTTCTACTGGCGATCTTATGGCATATCTGTCAGAGAAATGGTGCCACTCAATCCATTATTTCGGTGAAAGTAAGGTGGTGGCTCTGGATATTTCCAAAGCGTTTGACAAAGTATGGCATGGCGCGCTACTGGCAAAACTCACTGCTTTTGGTGTCGGCGATGACTTCTCTCGGCTTATATCGAGCTTTCTCAGATATCGCACTATACGAGTTGTTATACATAGATGTTTCATCAAACGAGTTCAAGATTAATTTAGGAGTAACGTAAGGCTCCATTCTTTCTCCTACCCTATTTCTTATTTTCCACAACGACCTTGTCCACCAAACTTCCAACCCTATCCACGCCTGCGCGGATGACAGCAGCATATGCTACCATCAGAACGTTAAATAGGTGATTTTACCGATATTATTCGTGCAAAATAAAACTTTTTTGTCTAGCAGTGGCTGGACTTAAATAACTTTTATATTTATTTAGTATTAAGATTTGAATACTTATTGTTAGTTTATATTTTGAAGAATCAATAAATAAATAAATGAAAAAAAAAATTAAACTTTATTGAGAAAAAACTTTACACAAATTTATTAAAATGTTTTACTATTTATATGTTTAATTTTTTGCTCTAGATATTTTGTTTTTTTTTTCACTTCTTATTAATGTATCGCTATTTAATATCACGCAGAATGCTACACATTCAATATTTATCACGTGACCCGCGATCTATCAATACCGCATGCTACACATTCAGTATATATCGGGATACTGGTTCGAGTTCAAAATATATATTATAGCAGTGCCCTTAAAGGTATTTAAAAATTAATTTTTTAGACAGGAATTTTGTCTGTGCGATGTCCAAAATTGATTTTGTTTCTTTGACAAACTCTTTCAAAAGAATAAAAATGATTGAAAATCGGTTCTTGTTGTGGAGTTACTCAAAAATTTCTTCTGAGCGGACATTTCGTCTATCCGATATCCAGACCCTTTTTTACTGTTAAAAAAAATTGTTGAAAGTATGTACTTTATAGCGGAGTGATTTATTATTATTATTTTATATGCTTGGCGTCCAAAAACTTTTTTATTTTCAGGTCATTGCCAAACTCTTAAAAGAAGAAAGAATATTGGAAATTGGGTTACAAATAGCGAAGTATATCAAACATTTATTTTTCGGACTAATATTTCTTCGTCCAATATCCAAAAACATTTTCTCAGCCCGTTGACAAACTCTGGTAGAAGAAAATAGAACATTGAAAATTGGTTTTGTCTGTCCGTTTCTTTTAGTCCATTTATAAATTTTTTTAAAGGAAGAAGGAATATTGAAAATCAGTTCATAAACGCTGAAGTAACTAATTTTCGGATGGACATTTGATGTGTTTGATGTCCAATTTTTTTTTTTTAATATTCAGCCAGTTGACAAATTTTTTCAAGAGATAACATCAGTTCGAAAATGGGGGAGTTATTTTAGAAATTATTTTTTGAACGGTTATTTTACATTCCTTTTCTTCATTTTGTGGCTGAAATTTCAGAATAAAAACTATCTTATGGTGACTCCCAGACTTCAATATATCTGTAAATCGAATTTCATGAAAATTGGTTTAGCGGTTTAGGCGTGAAAAGTTAAAAATATGTTTTCGGGTAAAGAGGAAAAGGAGTCTCTCGTTTGTTGTAGCAAATAAAACTCAAGGAAGCCGCATGCCTTATGTTGTGTTGGCTTCTGAAACCCTTACCTAGGGTATAAATTAGCAGAATGAGGATCAGCGTGGCGCCTTGATAATTGTGTGGTGCATGGCTTTTTTCGGGAGCTAACAACCTCCCAAGGTGATGTTGCCTTGCAACAAATACCTGTACTGTAAGTTACCAGTGCTGATGGTCAGACGGGTGAGTTGGTTTAACCAACATCTGCCCGTTGACTAAAACTTTTTTATTGACAGAATCCTTAGCAACCTTTGCAAAAAAAAAAAGAGTCGGTTTATAAAAATTTTTTTTTTATCTATCTTTTGCCCGCTTTTGACCACTTTGTAGAGTAACTACAAACACAATAAAATCTAGCCTATGTTAAGTCCCAAACTTCAAAGTATCTACATACTGAATTTCATCTAAATCGATTCGGTTTAGGCCTGAAAAGATAACAGTCAGAGCTACTTTCACATTTATAATATTAGTACAGATATTGGAATATATTTTGTTAGTGCAAAGTGAAAATATTTTCTTCCTTATGCAACTGCAATGATGCAAGGTCATTTGTGCAAAATTGTAAATAGGGCGAATATGTTTCCTACTCAGAAGTATGTGGGGCATGAAACAAATTTAATATAAGTTTTGAGCATATTCCCCAAAATTGCCAATTTAAAAAGGCCATTCAATTGACAAAAATTCAATAAAAACTAATTATGAGGGTGCCTTAAGATATGTATGTCTTTTTAGACGTAAATTAAGATAATTTTAGGTTTAATCGAAATTGGTTCAATAGTTCAACCATCCACTCGATCCTAGTTTCAAAAAGTATATTCTTTTAACTATATATATCTACTTTTCATTTGATTCCACCAAATTGTGTTGCCCTCAGGAGAGGAAATACACGTCTCCCCGAATAATACTTGTGCTTGGTTTAAACAAATTAAAAACTGCGTTATTTTTAGACGCATATACATATTTATATTTTGAATTTCATAAATATGAGTGACATTGCCAAGTAGACAAAAAGAAAAACTTACTCCTGATCTTTGTCAACGTTTTGCTACAATCTAAACCTGTTGTACTCGTATTTCTTTGAACGCAAAGTAGACAATTTTCCATTTACCATCCATCGAGATATATTCAGCCATTTAGCTTATAAAGCGTAACATGCGGAAAACACGCGATTTGGAGGGTATATTTATTTTCCTTTTTTGGTTCCTAAAACTATTGTTTTAATAGATTTCTTCAAAATCAGTAAGAAAAAATTCCCGAGTTTATTCAGTTTACCGTCTCTTGATCCTTCCCTAAGTCTAAGGTCAGACCAGCGATTTTAATTGCCGAACTTTTTAGCAATTTTCTTTTGGAATTGCTTTCTTGTCCACACTCAAAAGCTTTTTTCGGCAATTCTCTACCTTTTGTTTCATGCAATTTACATTGTATATGCACATACACATACATACATGAGAGAAAAGTAAGGAATTGCTGAGAATTGCCGAGTACCGGCAATTCTTTTTTCCTTCTTATTCACCTCACCGAAAGCTTCTATAGTCAAGAATAGCCCAACTAAAATTGCTGTGTGTGACCAGACACTAATTTCTTTAATGAATTTTTATGTATCTTATGCCCGTCAGGAGGCTTCACTCTACACTTTGTTGAAAAAATTGTTAAAAACGGACCAGTAGTTCCAGAGATTACCTTGTACAAACATATAAACATTTCCTCTTTATATACTAGTATAGATTAAAAAATTGTAACTTTCAAATAATAAACAAATAGATACTGGCTCACTGGCAAATCAAATATATGATCAACTGATGGAATTGGTTTGCAAGAGACAACACGAACTGTTCTTCAACCAGTGAAAGAAATCAAAAATTGAGTTTGGCAGCAAGTATAAGTATTTAGGCCAGTTTGCCTCGATAACATTTGTCACATAATTTACGTTCGGTGCTAAACACCGTAATTGAAAATAATTTTGATTCCACTGATTACGTTCATACCTATGATTGATTTGGACGCGGATGAAAAGTTGTCATAACCACCATTCACAAGAAACATACCATATGAATATTTGAAAATTAATTTTTGTGATGACGAAATACTAGGTACATACATACATAAGTATATAAAATGAAGATCCACTGCTTGCCGATTCAAAATTTTCACGGTACCGGGTGGTCCGTCAAATGCAAACCAGCGTCACTGAAAATGCAATTAATAAAAACCGTGAAAGAATCATGGCGATTTTAGCTAGCCAAAGTAAAATAAGTCAACGGAATCTAAGCAATATTTTCTATTTATTTTATTCATTATTGTAATATATGTATACAACCTTTTGGCCAATAGAATTATCAGCCATGGCACAGAGATTAATTCCGTTCGGAAACGGAATTGAATTCTTTACTTCTTCAAAAAACGAAAAATTAATGAAAACATTTCTAATTGCAAGAATGAAACAAGTATTATCTTATAGAATTGATTGCAGTCCGAAAAAGTTTTTAAATTTTCCTTTTTTGAAGAATTAAAAAACCGATTCAATTCCATTTCCGAACAGAAGTGAATTCTGTGACATGGCCGTATATTACAAAGCAATTCAAAACTTATCACTATAGTAAGAGTAAGTTACAAGAAATTCAATGCAGTAACTTAAAAATTAAAATTTTTTTTCTTGTTTTAATAATAAACATGAAATCGTATAAACATCCTTACTACCCATAGACAATTGACTACAATAAGAAAAATTTATATAAACACCAATAATTGGTGAACATAATTGAGAGATAATTAGAGGCCAACCATTCCAGAAGCTTCCGTTTGAAGGATAATTTGCAACGAAATAACTGAATTTGAAATTCCGATATTTTTCACATTATTTTTTAATCGGCAAATAATAGCGAAATGCCCTTTTCAATTAATTTATTACACAACGTTTTTGTTGAAAACAAATATTTTTAAAAGTATTCTTGTAGTATATGTAGGTATTTACATACACATGCAGAATATTTTTTGATTATCTACATAAAAAAGATTTCATTCAATTTATAGTAGAACTGTTTTCATCCTCTCCATCTGTATTTCTCTTGTGAGGCATATCGGCAAAACATTTTTTTCTTTCCTCAATTTGAAGGTATTTTACAAGATCTATTGTAAATTTTTCTACCAAATTTAAAGCTTGCATTTCGTTCATCTCTATAAGCGAAGAGGCTAAAAATTGGCCGAAAGACTTATACTTGCTGCCAAACTCAATGTTTGATTCCACTGGTTGAAGAACAGTTCGTGGTGTCTGTTGCAAACCAACTCCATCAGTTGATAAATATTTTTGTTTTGCCAAAGAGCCAGTTTCAACTTGTTTATTGTTGGAAAGGTTACCATTCCTTAATAATATAAATAAGAGAAGAAAATTATTTAACTTCAAACATGACTATAAAAGCCTTAACATAATAGATATTTTAGCGACAATATTAACTTACTTCATTTGATATGAACTGAAGCCACATTCTTGCTTATTATTACCTTGAACGTCATTAACCTCGTTTTCTTCTTCACCATCGCTAGAAGATGCCGAAGTGTTCGTCTTAGGATTGTAACTTATTGGCAAGGAATATGGGCGACGTGTTTTAACATAATTACCTAAAAATGAAAGTGTTTCATAAAGTGACCATTGCGATGTAGCAAACGAATTATGTTGCTCCTTCATAGCTTCAACACGCCTTTTTTCTAAGTTAAAGCGATTACGAAGCTGCAACATGCGGGTTTTCACAAGATTGGCTGAAAAAAATTTAGTGAGTAAGTTGCTTTTGTTTTCTTTTTTTACTTTGCTTACTGGAGACATTTAGATTTTGAGCAATGCGCTGCCAAATGCGATCAGTGTATTCCCGGTTTCGGTGTTGAGGATGCTGTCGGTCGTAAAATACAGGGTATTTCTTGAACTCCTGTATAAGATTGTTATCAAAATCCTGGATTTCTCTAGGCTCATCCAAGCGAGGACGACCGCGTTTACGTTTTACTGTTACGGACATAGATTAAATTTAATTACCAAGAACAATTGTTTTCAGATATTGTAAAGTGTATTAAAGGTGCCTTCTTTAGAGCAAGATTACAACAATGCAACAAAAGAAAGCGTTCTTTCTTGTTATCAAATATATGAGGAACTTTTTCACATTATATGAGTTCTTTTTCATAACTATTAATCAGTTTTATTTTCACAATTTTTTTTATATATTGTGTGCACGTTTTAATAATCCATGTAATTTGTGATAATTTATTATATTAATTTTCAAAAATGTAAGCAATACGTTTGACGCAAAGCAATTACAATTTTAAAAGAAGGAAAAGCAAGGTGCATTAATGTATACACGGTGGCAGCACTAGAGCAAAATTACAACAATACAACAAAAACAGGCATGTGGTAAGCTCTGTTTATCAAAAATATTTGTAAGTATTTTCACAGTTATAAACTATGAATGTACCTTTTCATAATTATAAATTATAATTATTTGAATTATTTTTATGTTCACAAAATAATTTATATATGTTTAATTCAGAATACAACACTAAATTCACTTTCAACAATGTAAACAATACATTTGACGTTAATAGCTTCCTATATTGCCAGTAGCAAAAAATTGTCACATGTCGTAGTGCTGCCACCGTGTATACGTTAATTTTTTCTCTGCTGAGCAATCTTAGGCGAATTTAAATTATGACATTCACGATATGTTTTACAATAACAAAATACATAGTACTGAATTCGCCTTTCCGCTTGCATTCACCTGTACAAGGCGAATTCATTATTAGGTGGATGCATCGGCGAATTCAGGCGAATTCGGTTAATATGGCGGCACCTTCGCAGTCAAGTTTTGTTTACCTTTTTCGGCGCCATTTAAATTTTTGTACATGTCTTTATCAACTACTTTTGACAGCGTAAGTGTGAATTCGCCTTTTTACACAAACAAAATACCTGTTGTTTTTTTTATTGTTGTATTGTTGTAGCGAAGCGGCTACCTTGTTTTTTTGTATCATGCACCTGTATAAAGTCGCCTTGATCAAGCTGAACAATCTTAGGCGAATTTAGATTTTGACATTCACGATATGTTTTACAATAACAAAATACATAGTACTGAATTCGCCTTTCCGCTTGTATTCACCTGTATAAATTCGCCTTGAGTTGTAGTTTTTAGTGTGTGGCATCATCATTAATAGTATTTTTTATTGTGCGGTGAATTACAGATACATAAAATTTCTGTTGCCAGTATTTTTTATTGCGGAAATTTATGTTGAAAGAAAAACAATTTTTTTTGTAATCTGATCATCTCGTAAAAATGTGTAATTATATTTGTATAAAAATAAATTATGTAGCCAAAAATAAAAAGTAGATAAATAAAAGCAGGGAAATATCATTTCGTTGGTCTCAGATAGAAAGACTCTCCTAACTCGTACTTTTCCCAAATATGAATTTTTTTTATTCAAATACACTTGAGAAAAATACGTCGTCACACAAACTTAATGAAATGCTGTGTTTATACAAGCAATTATAGAAAAATAGATGCCGGGTAGGTCTTTTCTACGAGACCAATGAAATGCATTTGGTACATTCATATGCACTATGTAAGTAGCTATTTCCAATAAATGCTTGTGATTTGTGACTAAAACAAACTTGTTTATTAAAACATTCCAAATGATATTTGACAATTATTATCATCAAGTAGAAGGTAAGTTAATTTATTGATAGGTATTTATAGCTTCCGAGTTATGGTATTGACTTCTGAAGATTTCATGTACTGTGAGCGTCAATATAAAGTGTACTAAAACTTTCTATAACATAGTACTTTTTTTGTCTTTTAAAATATGACTAAATTTACCATTTTTGGGTTTTTGCTATTAGTACACTATTCTCTAATTAGTTATAAAAAGATAATGAGCAATTTCTTACAGATATATAAGTTATAGAGCAAAAAAAATGTTACGCGTCAAAATGAAGTGTACATGTTGCATGTGCATCATTTCAGCGGTGTGCTATGGTAAAAGAATACCGTTATATTTGGTTATTTGGCTTATTTTAGCATTCTACTGAAAAGTTTGTATTGTTTTAAGTTAAAATTGTGATCGGCAAAATAAAAACTCCTCGTATGCAGTAAATTTTTAAGTGCTTTGGAATGGGTAAACAACTTTCTAGTGATATAAGACAGTTAGTAATAAAACTTTGGAATGAAGAAAAAACTTTCACAGAAATTGGTTCTAATATAAACAGAATCCACAATACCTCAAAAAAATTTTTTAGATAAATACGAAATATACGCCGTAATAGAAAATCGTCGCTGGTGAACATTTTTAAAAGAGGCTACAATAAGACTTACAGTGCGTAAGGTAAAAAAGTATTTTTTTAGAAGTGCCGTTAAAATATCAGAGGAAGTTTCGGCAACATCAGGAGCTATCTTAAGTGCCAGTACAATATGACGATCATTACACGAAAACGGGTTACATGGTCGATTCCAGCGAAAGAAACCATTTATATCGCCAGCAAAGTAAAAAAGACGCCTAGAATACGTCAAAAAGTATCAACATAAAAATGTTTAGGTATAGAATAATGTGCTTTTTAGTTTAGAAGGTAAATTTGAAGTATTTGCCCAGAAAAAAATAGTTAAAGTATAGCGAACAAAAACTAGTCAATGTGCTGACCAAAATTTAATAACCACGGTTTAGCATGGAGAGGGTTGGGTGATGGTGTGGGGATGTATGGCGGCAAGCAGAGTTGAAAATTTGGTTTTTATTGAAAGTATAATGAAAAAGACGGACTACCTGAACATTTTTCAGAACAAAATGACAGGCAGTGTGGAGAAATTGGGGTTGGAAAGATATTAGATTTTTCAACAGGAGAATGAACTCAAACATACTTATGTACATATAGTAAAAGAATGGCTACTGTATCGTACTCCCAAAATAGTGGATCATCCTCTCCAATCACTGGACTTCAATCCAATTGAACATTTGTGGGAACATTTGGAACGCAAAATACGAAAAAGGACAATTAGCAATAAGGATATGCTGAAATCCGTTTTAATGGAGGAATGCCAGAAAATTTCATCTGATATAACTAAAAAATTAGTAGAATCGACGCTCAGAAGTCTAAATGCCGTAATTAACGCAAAAAGAAAAAATCAACTAAATACGAAATTTATTTTATTTTCATTTTAAAATAGTTTGTACATTTCTTTTTGACGCGTAAATAATGAAATTGTGTTTTGTTTATGTTGTAAAAATTTTGTTGTTATAAATATTTTTTGCTGTTTTGTTTAGAATAAGGTAGAAAACTGTATATTGATTTAAAAATACCTATATGTAAAATTGTATCACAAATAAAAAGACTGCACTAAAAACATTTTAAGACATTTTTTTACACTTTATCTTGCCGCTTAATTACTGAGGGTTTTCAATGAACCGTATGTATGTAGACATGTTTGGAGGACGTGTCCATATGCCGAGTGGAATATGCCACTTCGATAGGTGTTTCAACATGATAACGATCCGAAACACTTATCAAAGTTGGTGAAGGACTGGATACAATCGAAAGGGATTCAAGTGCTTGATTGCCCGGCTCAATCGCCCGATTTGAACCCAATCGAAAATTTATTTTCCTTATTGAAGAGAAATGTTGGAACCAAACGATTTTCCTAGAGAGACGATATATTTTCGTGTCTGGAGAATGAATGGATACGCATAGATCCAAAAATAATTGATAATTTAATGAAATCTATGCCGCGTCGGTGCGCCGCAGTAATAAAAAATAAGGCTTATTATACCAAATATTAAAAGTTTCTTAGGTTTTGCCCAATGATTTTTTGAGTATTTTTTGTTGTTGTACTAAAAGAACCGTTAGGTGATAGATAATTACAAAAATTTTTTTTTGTTAATTTTGTATGACACATTTACTAATAAAACTGCATTAAAGCATTGAATTGAAATATGTTCATTTAAATATAATTTTGACTACAAGCTAAAATCAAGCAGCGTTTCTTAGGTTTTGCCCAATACTGTATATTTAATTTATTGCACGAGTTTTAAATGCAAAAACTTATATATATCATCAACAATTTCTTATACCTTCTCTAGCAAAAAAAAAAAGGAAGAAACAGTACAAGAGACTTACATATTTCTAATTTCCAGTTTTTAATCTTTTAAGTTTGCTAAAAAAATGTCCACTTAATATATTCAAAAGTAGAAAATTTAAAGGCAATTTATGATTATAAACAGCTTGTTTTCTATGTTTCCCAGCTATCTATATGTCGACATTTCATAGGGACTACCCTAATCATCAGTAGACTTTGGAAATTTTTGAAAGGTATTCTCAAACATTCAACTTTATATCTCAACAATCTAAATAAATTGTTGAGAATTTTAAAAAGAAAAATGCTCTAATAATACCTGTCAAAACACAAAAAACAAGCCTTTTCATTTTGACACGTCTTTAACATGTCTTTACACTTTTCAAACAAATGAACAACCGTTTATAGAAAACATAGAACACAAGCTGTTCATAATTTTTTATTGGTATAAGTGGAAGAAGCTAAAAATAGCGAATAAAAACACAACAATTGATTATTACTACAATTTAAAAATTTGTTCTTCCTTAATTTTTAAGTTCTCAAAAAACGAAAAGAATTTTTCGGATTTTGTGTAATATCGAGCTCATGGCTGTGGACAATTAATTTACGCTCCCGGAAATACTGATTTGTTCAATAATATTTAAGGCGAATTCAGTATGTTTTTGATACATTGGTAATTTTATATAGGGCCATGATACAAAAAACAAGGTAGCCGCTTCGCTACAACAATACAACAATAACAAAAACAACAGGTATTTTGTTTGTGTAAAAAGGCGAATTCACACTTACGCTGTCAAAAGTAGTTGATAACGAGCATGTACAGAAATTTAAATGGCGCTGAAAAAGGTAAACAAAACTTGACAAAAAAAGTGCCGCCATATTAATCGAATTCGCCTGAATTCGCCGATGCATCCACCTAATAATTAATTCGCCTTGATATAGGGCGAACACCATGTTGTTTTTTGTGTTGTTGTATTCTTGTACTAAGAAGGCCAAGGTGAATTAAGAACCAGGTGGCCTCGTTAGCGTAGCTGATCGACAGGTGTTACCCAAATATCAAAATTTGTTTATGTTTTCATATTTTTTCACACATTTTCATGCGCGCCATTTCATATATCCTATATACAAATCTTAACCCATTGGGTGCGGCTATACTTAATTTAGTACAGTTAAACATTAGCCCACAATTTTAAAATTGATTTTACAATACGCACACAACTTAGGGAGGTCAGTAGATGAAATGGACCAGTCCAATTTATTGTTCAAAATTGACATTTGTAGTATGGAATCTTCGTGGGTGTTCTGTATCGATATTTTTAATAGATATAGTCATAGTAAAATATTGGCGGCATAGATAATAAATGAAAATTAAAAAAATATGAAAATTGTATATTATTTTCACCAGCTAGCTGTTTAATCAAATTTGGCCCTATGGGCTCGATTAAAAAAATTTAAATAAATGAAATAAAAAAATAATTCGCTGCCAATGCAAACAATTTTTAAAACCAATATGTATTGAAAACATTTGTTTTCGAAATTTTCACTTAACTGTCACCACCCTGATCTACCCATTTATTATTTCTTTAATGCTTTTATATATGTACATTTTGTATACAATGAATAAAACAAATAAACTTTTTTGTTAATAATTACTTCCAGTTTTATTTCGACAGTGATGGGTTAATCGTGTTTTTGAAAATAGATACACAATTTGAATACATTTTATTTCAGCCACTTAGCATGTACTCGTAATTATCAAAAATTGGAACAAAATAAAAAATTTCTGAGAATTTTTGTTCAATTAAATTTTTTCATAATTTCTTTGTATATTACAGCATCATCATATTTTGCTCCGTATTTTTATTCTTTTTTATTATTAAGGAAATATATTTATCAATTGAAATACTTGTTGATAACATTTAAGTTTTCGAAACTCATTTTCTTAATCTGACACAAATTGTTTTGAAGACTTTAAAAATTTTGTTATTAGACATAAATATATATTTGCACATGTAAATTTAAAATTTATTCTAGTGAAAATTTTATTTAACTAAAAGGAATCTGCCTTTCGTTGCAAAAAATTTTAACTAAAAAATAATTTTCCACACGTATAATACATCCAAAATGTATTAATGTTTAACATTAAAAATAAAATCAATTATTAGTCTTGCTCTCGTTGATTTACAAAACTTTAAATAAGTTCCTAATTCCAATATTTTGTTTAATTGCTTCCTTGATAGGTCCAAATCATCATCGACAATTTCTTGTACCTTCTCTAGCAAAAAACAATGAAGAAATCGTACAAGAGACATAATATATTTCCAGTTTTTAATCTTAAGTTTGCTAAAAAAAATTTCCACTTAATATATTCAAAAGAGGAAAAATTTAAAGACAATTGATCATTATTACAATTTAAAAAGTCTATCTTCCTTAATTTTTATATTCTCAAAAAACGAAAAGAATTTTTCGAATTTTGTGTAATATCGAGCTCTTGGCTGTGGACAATTAATTTACGCTCCCGGAAATACTGATTTGTTCAATAATATTTAAGGCGAATTCAGTATGTTTTTGATACATTGGTAATTTTATATAGGGCCATGATACAAAAAACAAGGTAGCCGCTTCGCTACAACAATACAACAATAAAAAAAACCTTTAATTATTTTGTGGAACTTAGTCTCAGATCATAGAGCTTCAAAAGGTGAAAATGGCCACCCAGATTGGGTAGGATTCTGCACGATATCTGGCGGTCAAGATACAATACAAAATTAAAAAAAATTGTTTTAAATTTTTTTTCCAACTTTGTTTTAATTATGCCATTGACATCTGAAACAGATTAAAATTTCTGTCAATTTCACCTGTTATGAATTCGCCTCGTGCAATACTGAATTTTAAAAACTTGACAGTTTTATGAAACCCAATGTGAACTAGTCCGACTAGCGAATTTATTAAGCAAAGTAAATTGTTTTTTTCCCCCTTACAAATCCAGTAAATAAAATTAAATTTAAACTTTTAATTTAAAACGTTTCTCTACCTGCAAAATAACATACATATATCTTTATCTATACTAGTTGCTAATGAATGTGAGCCGACATAATTAAAGCTTGCCTTAAGTCCGACAACAATTGCTTAAAATCGGCAGTGGCGTTTTTCATTCAAGAAATGTCTAACTTTAACACAATTGCGGTTATTTAGGCTTAATAGTTCATAGATTATAACATCTTATAGATGCAGTAAATATAAAAGTTAAGTAGTATTTCGTTGAGTTTAAGGTCTTTTTTGCTTATTTATTTTAATATTTCTGCCAATATTTCGCTTTCCTTCGGATAGCTTCTTCAGGGCAATAATATTTGTTATTGTTTAAAAATTGTTTTTGAAACAATTTTTAAAAATACTCAAACAAACATACATACATGTGAATGAAAAAATACAAATACATATATACAATTTTGAAAAAATTGTATGTATACATATATACATACAATACATATATACAATTTTGAAAAAATTGTATGTATGTATGAAAGAAAGCTAGTCACTCACATTCGAATCGATTTGGGTTTGTCGATGTCACTATTATTCGTTCGCACGTACTTATTGTATTTTAATTGAATTTTGACAAATTGTTCGCATAGAATAAAGTTAGAAAAAATCCAAATCAATTTTCTTTCGCCTAGAATGCGAATGAACTTATCTATTCGGCATCGGCGAACTGGCTGCAGTTTTTCTTTTGAAATAGACGTTTGAGCTAGGCGTGCTCAAGTAGCGGAAATAGATGCATGCCTGCAAGCGTCTTCGCTGTAAATACATGGAAAAATACTTCTGTGATACATATTCAGACTTGCTGTTATACAAATCGTGGAAGATGGTAAGAATTCTGTATTATTGTCGAAGACTCAGATAGTTTAAAATATCAAATTTATCCCGACCTAAAAAATAATATAAATAATAAAGAATGGGTATAAGAAAGAATTATTTCTGCACTGAGAAAATTTTGCGGCAGATAAATAGGCAAATGTTATTAGATGTCGTTGACGGTATTGTCGACCATCTGTCTGTAGGCTACTTCATAGTGTCAACCGCTGAGTAGTCAACACTGAAAGTATACAACCCTGTCGAAACACGGCATCTTTTGCTACGAAGCTTAACGAACGTGTGAGTCATAGTTTGTCTCTGGATCTTTCTGAATTATATTTTAAACGTTTTTCATCTGTGACAATAGATATCCCCCGGGGAACAGGTTTTGCCTTGGCGTATTCCTAACTTGGGCGCTCTGTTTTTCGGAGAAAAGAGGGGAAGGGGTCCCTCGTTTGGTGCGGCAAACAAAACTCTAGGAAGCCACATGACTTTTATTGTGTTGGCTTCCGAAACCCTTACCAAGGGTATAAATTGGCAGAACGGGGATCATGGTTGAGGTGCCTACCTTGGCTGAAACATTCTAGCTGTGGTTGAAACCTAAAAATGGTTTGGTGTGTGGCTTTTTTCGAGGGCTAACAATCTCCGGAGGATCTGTTGCCTATACAACAGATACCTGTATTGTAAGGAAACAGTGGAGATGGTTGACGGGTGAGTTGGTTTAAGGGCTGATGATCTTAGTGGGCTTTGGCCTACCAACTCATTAAGCCTTGTCCTCCATTGATTGCTGGGAAACTCCTCAACAAGAAGTTGCTCATATGACCGCAATCATATGGCAAGAACTCCTACCTGTGTGAGCCTGGTAAGCCACACGGGGGCGCTGGTGAATATCGTGAATAATTCACTCCGTGGAATTGGTCCACCATCAGATTAGGCCGCAAGGCAGGTGCTGATGTATATCATTTTCACAACTGTGACAATAGATACTGAAGTGACATCACATCCTGTAGATTTTCGCAATTCTTAAGAGTTAACATGGTTACCTTCCTATAAATTGAGACTTTAACTTTGCGTACCAGTTCTATCACTGCGAACTCTTATCGTTCTAAGACTCTGTAGGGCCACACGGTTGCAAATTGTACTTTTCGGACGGAGTATTATGGGAAAAATTATAGGGCAATAGAGAACTAGTACACTCCGATATGCAATTCCAGTCAAAAAAGCCCATATTCAACAAATCCTTTACTTTTTTGAAAATAATTGCAATACAAAAGAAAAAACATAGCATACCCAGATTTATTGAATTTACATAGTAATTACTACTCCAAGTTTGAAATAACATTTAAAATATGAATATAACTGCGTCTAAAATGAAACGCCGGCTTTACTTTAAAACTAGGACAGAGAGTATTTGCGGAGTCAGTTTTTTATTCTCCTGAGCTGTTCAACCTACTTGGATGATGCAAATATAGATATACATAAGTTTGTCTATAAGAATATACGTTTTTGAATCTGGGATCGAGTGGATGGTAAAATTAACCTCCGCAACTATCGCAAAATTTTTATAAAACAAACATTAGCTTAGTTTATGTCTAAAAAGACACATATATTTTAAGGTACACGCCATGCAGAATATTTATTTTTTATTGAATTTTTGTCGTTTTGATAAATTTTTTCAAATTAACACTTTTTGTCATAAGCAATACCAAGGCGAATTCATATCAGGTATATGCAAGAGCAATAAATACAACTCTACAAAAAATAAATCTTTTTCAAATGTCAAGGGAAAAATATAAACACAAAAAGGAGTTTAAAAAAATATAATAAAAAAAATTTACAAGAAAAGAAAAACTTTTAAATATTTCGTGAAAGTGTTAATTATATCGTGAAAATTAAAGTCTTAGATTATAGAGCTTGGAAAGGTGTAAATGGCCGGCCAGATTGGAGAGGGTTCTGGATGATATCTGGCGCTCAAAATACAATACAAAATTTAAAAAAATTAAAATTTTTTTTTTTTTCATATTTATATTAAAAAAATTTTTTTCAATAAAAGAAAAACTTAATTATTGCGTAAAACCTTTAATTATTTTGTGGAACTTAGTCTCAGATCATAGAGCTTCAAAAGGTGAAAATGGCCACCCAGATTGGGTAGGATTCTGCACGATATCTGGCGGTCAAGATACAATACAAAATTAAAAAAAATTGTTTTAAATTTTTTTTCCAACTTTGTTTTAATTATGCCATTGACATCTGAAACAGATTAAAATTTCCGTCAATTTCACCTGTTATGAATTCGCCTCGTGCAATACTGAATTTTAAAAACTTGACAGTTTTATGAAACCCAATGTGAACTAGTCCGACTAGCGAATTTATTAAGCAAAGTAAATTGTTTTTTTCCCCCTTACAAATCCAGTAAATAAAATTAAATTTAAACTTTTAATTTAAAACGTTTCTCTACCTGCAAAATAACATACATATATCTTTATCTATACTAGTTGCTAATGAATGTGAGCCGACATAATTAAAGCTTGCCTTAAGTCCGACAACAATTGCTTAAAATCGGCAGTGGCGTTTTTCATTCAAGAAATGTCTAACTTTAACACAATTGCGGTTATTTAGGCTTAATAGTTCATAGATTATAACATCTTATAGATGCAGTAAATATAAAAGTTAAGTAGTATTTCGTTGAGTTTAAGGTCTTTTTTGCTTATTTATTTTAATATTTCTGCCAATATTTCGCTTTCCTTCGGATAGCTTCTTCAGGGCAATAATATTTGTTATTGTTTAAAAATTGTTTTTGAAACAATTTTTAAAAATACTCAAACAAACATACATACATGTGAATGAAAAAATACAAATACATATATACAATTTTGAAAAAATTGTATGTATGTATGAAAGAAAGCTAGTCACTCACATTCGAATCGATTTGGGTTTGTCGATGTCACTATTATTCGTTCGCACGTACTTATTGTATTTTAATTGAATTTTGACAAATTGTTCGCATAGAATAAAGTTAGAAAAAATCCAAATCAATTTTCTTTCGCCTAGAATGCGAATGCACTTATCTATTCGGCATCGGCGAACTGGCTGCAGTTTTTCTTTTGAAATAGACGTTTGAGCTAGGCGTGCTCAAGTAGCGGAAATAGATGCATGCCTGCAAGCGTCTTCGCTGTAAATACATGGAAAAATACTTCTGTGATACATATTCAGACTTGCTGTTATACAAATCCTGGAAGATGGTAAGAATTCTGTATTATTGTCGAAGACTCAGATAGTTTAAAATATCAAATTTATCCCGACCTAAAAAATAATATAAATAATAAAGAATGGGTATAAGAAAGAATTATTTCTGCACTGAGAAAATTTTGCGGCAGATAAATAGGCAAATGTTATTAGATGTCGTTGACGGTATTGTCGACCATCTGTCTGTAGGCTACTTCATAGTGTCAACCGCTGAGTAGTCAACACTGAAAGTATACAACCCTGTCGAAACACGGCATCTTTTGCTACGAAGCTTAACGAACGTGTGAGTCATAGTTTGTCTCTGGATCTTTCTGAATTATATTTTAAACGTTTTTCATCTGTGACAATAGATATCCCCCGGGGAACAGGTTTTGCCTTGGCGTATTCCTAACTTGGGCGCTCTGTTTTTCGGAGAAAAGAGGGGAAGGGGTCCCTCGTTTGGTGCGGCAAACAAAACTCTAGGAAGCCACATGACTTTTATTGTGTTGGCTTCCGAAACCCTTACCAAGGGTAAGGGATGTTTGGGTGATGATCCTATGTCGTTTTGTGGGGATGTTAATGATCTTAATGATTTCTTTGTTTCTGGGGGAGACCAACAGGGTTCCGGGATCAATGACTCTGAATCCTTGTCTGATGATGTGTCTTCTTTTTCCTTCCGCTGCATAGGGGAACCTGAGTTATGGGTGGCGTTGAATAAGGTTAAATCAGGTTCGGTGGGTATTGATGGCATATCCATTAGATTTATTAAGTTAATTTATCCTTTTGTTTCGGGATATATTTTATCCCTTATCAATACAATACTCACCACTTCGTGCTTTCCTTCATTTTGGAAGACTGCTAGGGTCACACCGATACCCAAGAGCAGAGTTGTGACTGGAGCTGATGATTTTAGGCCTATCTCAATACTTCCCTCATTGTCGAAAGTTGTGGAGCACGTTATGAGAGACCAAATACTGGAATATATCTCATGTGATCTTTACGGGAAGCAGTTTGCTTTCCGGAAGGGGTTTAACTCTACTTCTTTATTACTTTCCTTGACAGACAGTGTTCGACAGAATGTGAATGACGGTTTTTTGAATGTTCTTATTTCTTTGGATCTTTCAAAGGCTTTTAATTCTATTGATCATCTCATGCTGATTGATAAGCTGGGAAATGATTTCAATTTCGCTAGATCAGCATGTAGACTGGTTTTCTCTTACCTTACGGGTAGATCGCAATTTGTTGTTCTGAATGGTGTTTATTCGGATGTGCGTTCAATTAGGTTGGGTGTCCCTCAGGGGTCTGTTTTGGGTCCTTTATTGTTCACAATATTTATTAATAGCTTACCTAGTTCTGTCAACTCGGGTATATGTGAAACTTTTTTATTTGCTGATGACGTGTTTCTGTTGTTTAAGGGGGCTTTTGACAATGTTGTAACGTTTAATAGAGATGTCAACTTTTGTTTGGATGGTGTGTTTAGGTGGACTTCATGCAATGCTTTGACTGTTAATCCTTCGAAAACTAAAGCTATTATGTTTGGGCCTACGAGTCGTTTTACTTGTGACATGGATCTTTATCTTAACGGTGAGCGTATTAGTTTTGTTGATCAGCTTAAGTGTCTGGGTATTGTTCTTGATAGTAGGCTTTCTTTTACTAATCACATTGATGTGTTAAGCTCGAAAATTTTTGGTACGCTTCGTAGGTTGAATTCATTAAACATATACTTGCCTCTGCATGTTAGATCACGCTTATCATGGGCTCTATTAACTTCGCAGCTTTTTTATGGTATTGAGGTAATCTCGGGTACATATGGTATACTCTTGGATAGAATTCATAGGTTATTTAATGTGGTTATACGTTTTGTGTTCAACATTCGTCGTAGAGAACATGTATCGGGTTATTTTCGGAATTTTTTTGGTTCTGATTTTTCTACTTTAGTTAAGTGCCGTAATTTGGCGCTTTTTTATAAGGTCGTTCGCAGCTCTGAACCTGTTTCCTTGTGTAGTTCATTTAATTTTACGCGGTCTGCTAGAAACCCACAACTTCTTATGCCCAGAATCACTTCGTCTTTTTTTGAGAGATCTTTTAGTATAAGGATTATACGTTGGTGGAATTTGCTTCCTTTTTCTTTGCGCATTTTCTCTCATTCCAATAATGTGTTTCGTTTGAAGCTGTTGCAGCATTATGGTATGAGTACTTCTTAATTATTTTCGGGCCTACATTGCCACCGGTTGGGACCTTATTTATTTTCTACTCATATACATATGTAAGCTTACATTGAGTATGCTTGCGTAAGTATATTTGATTTTTTTTTCTTTGTTTTGTATTTTGTGGCTGGGGAGCTGATCTCTTAGTTACTACATATGTATGTAGTTTTCTATTTATTTATTATAATTTTTTTTTTTTTTTTTTGTTTATATGCATACATTTTTTTTTCCTGATTTGCATTGTACAGATTTAGTTATTTACATATAGTTTTTTAGATTATTGTTATGAATATACCATGTATATTGAAGATGTACTTATTTTTTTTTTTGGGCTGAATTTCTAGGTAATATTGTTATTTTGGCCATTTTTGGCTTTATATTACTGAATTGATCAAATAAATAAATAAATAAATAAATAAAATAAAATTGGCAGAACGGGGATCATGGTTGAGGTGCCTACCTTGGCTGAAACATTCTAGCTGTGGTTGAAACCTAAAAATGGTTTGGTGTGTGGCTTTTTTCGAGGGCTAACAATCTCCGGAGGATCTGTTGCCTATACAACAGATACCTGTATTGTAAGGAAACAGTGGAGATGGTTGACGGGTGAGTTGGTTTAAGGGCTGATGATCTTAGTGGGCTTTGGCCTACCAACTCATTAAGCCTTGTCCTCCATTGATTGCTGGGAAACTCCTCAACAAGAAGTTGCTCATATGACCGCAATCATATGGCAAGAACTCCTACCTGTGTGAGCCTGGTAAGCCACACGGGGGCGCTGGTGAATATCGTGAATAATTCACTCCGTGGAATTGGTCCACCATCAGATTAGGCCGCAAGGCAGGTGCTGATGTATATCATTTTCACAACTGTGACAATAGATACTGAAGTGACATCACATCCTGTAGATTTTCGCAATTCTTAAGAGTTAACATGGTTACCTTCCTATAAATTGAGACTTTAACTTTGCGTACCAGTTCTATCACTGCGAACTCTTATCGTTCTAAGACTCTGTAGGGCCACACGGTTGCAAATTGTACTTTTCGGACGGAGTATTATGGGAAAAATTATAGGGCAATAGGGAACTAGTACACTCCGATATGCAATTCCAGTCAAAAAAGCCCATATTCAACAAATCCTTTACTTTTTTGAAAATAATTGCAATACAAAAGAAAAAACATAGCATACCCAGATTTATTGAATTTACATAGTAATTACTACTCCAAGTTTGAAATAACATAAACCTTAATAACACAAAAAGTATACATACGATATCATGAGAAAGCAAAACGTCACACATTAGGGAATAGAATGGATTAAAATTATCAGCCAAATTACAAATGAAAATTCCGAGGGAGTTTTTTTACTTTTCCCTTCCTCCATCTATGAACAAAAATGAAGTATACTATATCTTTATTTTTTATTTTTTTCTCATTTCCATTAATTGAAAACACTAAATGGAGATCAAATCTTCAATACATATGGTTAAGTGAACGAAAATTTTACATTTTTTGAAAAATGAGAAATTAATTCTGCAAGGAATAAATTTCGTGAGAAATAAATTCTGTGGCATATTCATAATTGAGCTGTATTATATATATTGAAATTAATTTTTGGTTTTGATCAGCACATTTTATTGAGTGAAACTTGTGTCCTTCATAAAACAATATATCTATTTAATAAAACAGGACTTTGGAACCTACATATGTATACTAACCATAACAATTACAAATTAACTAAAATATTCGACATACTCCGCTTTCATTCAATTTTGTGTTTTGTTTTAAGATTTAATGTATTTTATATACATACATATGTATGTGTATCATCTTTATTTCAGATTATGAGCTGCGTCTAAAAATATCAATTACTTAAAATCCAGAACTTCTAACCAAATGAATCTTAACATAATGTAATATAATACATACTTATCAACTGCACAAGAAGTCCTATACAAGATCGTTGTTTGTTGGCATATGAAAATAAATATTATATTGTTAATAAGTTAAATAAGCGTAATTCTAACAGTTGCTCTTCTGATTTATCACAAAGCGTCAAACACCATACATTAACCTTAATGGATAAAATAGGAACATCGCTAAATTCGATCGCATTGAAGCCGGATTTAAGTGTAATACCGAAACAGCGTCAAGCGTATCCACGTGTTAAGACTCCACATTTGCAAACAACTTATATGAATTCGAAAAGAAAGCATTTGAAATTTAGCAGTATATATGGTCAAATTTATTCGGATAATAAAAATTATTTACATTTAAACTCTCTATGGTCAATTTGGTATGGAGTACTGCTTACATTATTCCAAGGATATTTAGCAGTTCATGGTGCTTCGAGATTTTTAGGTAATTATTTCGATAAATATAAATATTTCATATGTATGTATGCATTAATTAATTATAAATAGTTAACTTTTGTTATTAAATATATCTAATATTACATGATGTTATTTTTCTGGTTTACGTTCAAATCCGGCTTTCGTCAAGGATTTTTTTTATTTTTACATATGTACGTAGGTAAGTAAATAACAAGTAAGAGTGTGGTATATACGGCTGTGCCGAATCTAAAATACCCTTCACGATAGTCACGTATATGTATAGTATATATTAAAAATTTGAACTGAATATGCTCGGATATAGTATATGAAGAGATATCGGAAATTTTCATTTTCTATATTTGAATAATTTTCTTTTATTACCAGAGCTCTTTTTAAGCAAAAAAAAAAGTTGTTCAAGTTCGATTACGCGACATTTTCATGAAAAACCCGGTTTATGCTATATCTCGGGCGTATGTGGACAGATATCCGAAATTTTCATTTTCCATATTTATATAACCTTCTCTTATTACTAGAACTGCTTTTAAGCAAAAAAAAGTTTTTTAAGTTCGCTTACGCGACATTTTCATAAACAACCCGGTTTAAGCTATATCTCGGGTATATACGGACCGATATCCGTTTTGCCTTCTAGTCACCATGCTTAATAAATGTATGAAGTTTGAAGGAAAACAAACAACTTTTGTTTTCAAAAATTTTCACATTTTTTTTCGGAATTTTGAATATATTTCAGCTATACGTGAACCGATATTACTGAATTTCAAAAGCAAACAGAATATATACACTTTATAGGGTCGTAAATGAAAATCGTAGAAATTACAAACGGAATTACAAACTTATATATACCCTTAACAGTTTTGTGAAGGGTATACAAAAAAGATATCTGGCTGTACAGTGACAGCAGAATGCAGAACAAATAACTGGAATTATAACAAATTGCATATGCGATCAGTAGTTGTGTTCAACGTATGTTACCGCGGGAACCCACAGGCTCCCAATTTACACGAAAAGTGTTTTTTGTGTTGATAGTTGGATAGGAGAGTAATTTGTGTTTCTCATTTAACCAGACTTTACCTGTAATTTTTTTTTTCTGTTCAGTAAAATGCAGTAAAATGCAGTAAATGAGTAATTTTTGAGCATATTGTAAAAATTACTCTGAAAACTTTCTTGTCCAAAAAAGTATTCGAAAAGAAAAATAGTCAAAATTCGTAAACTTTAGTAAACAGCAGATAAAACTGCACCCATATGTAACAGTACACACAGGGGTAGTTGCAGAGCTCAATAGCCAAAAGCTAAATTTGTTAAACACATTTTAGCCATGCTCATAGTAACCAGTCAAAACTTGACCACTTTATGTCGATTATCGTAATTGTGATCAATAAAATTTTTCAAAAAACTCTCTTGTCTATAAGTACGGAAAAATAATAAAAATTAACTTTCTGAGTAGAGATACCTCTGTGATATTTCGGCAATACAAACTAGTATTCTACAATACAGACTATTCTTTAATATTTGTATAGAATTCACACAAAATTTGAGTGCTTTTGATGTCAAATTTCATGACAATTCAATTGCTTGTGATCTGGAAACATCATATTAAACTTTATTTATAAGTAAACAAAATATTCGATAGTTTGGTGTTAATTATTGCGACTAACAACAAATTGCTTATCTTAATAAAAATCAAAACACAAAACTTAAATAAATTTTGGGCAGGCGGATTTGCGATATACCCCTATGTGTTGCGTCACAATTTTTAACTACTTTTTTAAAGTAATTACTGGGTTCTGACTGATTGCTAAAAGCAATAAAATAGTTTGCCAATTAATATTTAAAAAAATTTCCGTTTTTAATTGCTTTCGTTTGTTTACATTTGTTTGTTTAACATATGTTTTTCATCTTACTAAACTGTATTGTAAACAATTTTTGTAGTAAAAATTTGTAAGTACTGAGTAAAAGAATTGTCACTTTACTTACTTTTTTGTGTTCTCATTTACTGCAACTTGGAGAAACGAACGCATTCAGTAAAATGCAGTAAAGAACAGTAAAAATTTGTACAAATTTTTGGTAAACGAACAGACATATTGTCAAATCGTTTAACCAGCTATTTGTTATAAATGAAAATAAAATACCAAAGTGGAAATCATAAAAAGCATCGAAAAATAGTTTTGTTACATACGAGTAAATACTCGTATGTACAAAAACAAAACCTATTCTGCGTTTTTTATGTAGCTTGAAAAGTTTAAATAAATTGGCAAACATTTTTGTTTGAATTACAACAGCCCTTTTCACACCGGTTTAGTGGTTTTTTAAAATTGTACGGCTGGGCCGATTCCTGTAAAATTTTTATTCAGTTGTTCTTATATTCGAGGAGAAAGTTTTTACGGAAGAAAGTCCCTCCGGAAAAGGAAAAAAATTGGAAAAATAAAAAGGTGAGGTTTTGTATGAAATTTTGTGTGAAATTATTCTTTAATGGCTTTCCAAATCAAAAAATAGAAAACTCTTAGTGTAAATCATGGAAAACTGCGGAAAATTGCAAAATCTCCCCGCAAAAGTAGGAAAATTGGAAAAATCGAAAATTGGGGCGAGGCGAAGTTTGCCGGGTCCATTAGTATACCATATGTTGTGAATGGTATTTTAGACTCGGCTCAGCCGAATATACTATGCTCTTACTTGTTTTTATATGCAATATAAGCCAAATTCCTAAAATATCACACAGACAAAATTTTCTGTAAGTTTATTCAATATTTGCTGTCATTACGATGTCTTTCTAACAGCGCAACCTAAAATAGCGCCTCAAGCGTAATTTATTTTTAAAAAATTCACATGCACAAACCAAATATATGAGACCAAACCAATGAGCGAAGCGTTAACGCTTTGCAATTGGAAAATCCAATTTTGTTACTCATTTTTAACGACAATTATTGATAATCACACGGTAGGTGCACTAAGAAAAGAAAAGCTACTCCCAGAATCGATTTTTTCTGAAATTTGCAATTGCATTGTGCTTACTAAAAGAAACTACAAACTGATGTATGTAGGTATCTGTGGTCTTTTTGTTAGTTTTATTAAAATATTAAGCATATATACTATTAAAATATTGAAAAAACTTTTTTTTTATCTCGGACCAGTACTCAGGGGATAGCCCCTACATATGCAGTGCATTGTACTGGAACTAGGAAAATAGATTATGAGAAGGAGGAAACGGGGAGTAATGTTTGTGAACCTAACACAGGGAACGACCAAAACAAACGTTAGCACAGCATTTAAAGTGTTGAAATTAAAATAGTTAAAACTGATCAGTGCCCAGTGTGTATATCTTCGTCACCGCTCAGAATAAAAAAAATTTGTTCTACACCGCGCACACCGTAAGGTAATAAAGTAAGGTGTTGGACTAAATTTTGTTAATCTGTGCAGTGTTGAAGGTATATACACTGGGCACTGATCAGTTTTAACTAATTTAATTCCAACATTTTAAATGCTGCAATTGAGTTTGTTTTCGTCTTTCGTGTTGTTATTGTTATTTTTAAAGTTAAACCTCCACGAACACTACTCCCTATTTCCTACCTCATCATAAGCTATTTTCCTAGTTCCAGTACAATGCACTGCATATGTAGGGGTCATCCCCTGAGTACTGGTCCCAGATAAAAAAAATAAATACATAGGAGGAACATAAAAAAGAAATTAATAATAATAAATAGAGAAAAAGCAAACGGCAGTAAAAACATAAAATAATAAAAACAACACGTGCACACATGATGCAAAACAAAACTCTACCGATTCCGGTATAATTTCGTTTTTTAGAAATTAATAAAAAACAAGTATAGGTATAGAAAACACGGACGACAAAGAAAAACAGGTGTGTACAGAATGAAAGACAAACACTAAAAAATTTTTTTGGTAATAAAATGAAATAGACAACTAAATTTAAATGTTAATTTTTATATATCATTTGCCAAAACTTGTTAACACTACCATTTGTATGATTACTATTGTAGTCATACTATACATTATGCTTACTAATATTATATATCTGTTAATTTTTATATATCATTTGCCAAAACTTATTACCACTTATTAACACTACCATTTGTATGATTACTATTGTAGTCATACTATACATTATGCTTACTAATATCATATATCTGTAGAGCCTTGTTCGTGTGTTATTAATTTATATATCCGGCATCTTTGGCAACCCAGTTTTCGATATTATCAGCCCCGTCACAGAGTTCGAATCCGTTCGGAAGCGCAACGCAACCCGTTTTTGTTTCTTCGGAGAACCAAAAATGAAAAAGTATTTCGGAATAAAATTCCATTTTTGATTTCAAGAATGAAAATAATATTTTCTGTTAAAAATGATTTCATTTTAAAAAACTTTTATCTTTTCGTTTTCTGATGAACTAAAAACCGGATTGAAACCCGTTTCCGAACGGAATAGAATTCTGTGAAAAGTCTGATTGCAAGCTTTTAACTAGTGCTGCCGAATACTATGTAAGTTAAACGTCTTCATAAAGGGGATATTTGTATTTTTGCGCAAGTATTTTGTGCTTTTGCAAATTTAAAAAATATGCAGCACATTATTTGAGTCTAGAAAGCAACAAAAAAAGTAATTAAGATTGTAATGTAATAATTCTTTTCTTGCCCTTTTAAATGTTAAAATATGTCGATTCTTATGTACAATATTTTAGATTTATTTATTTTATTTTTAGTTTTTTTAAAAGTCACAATTTTCGAACAGAATTTATTTTCAAACCGAATTTCAAACAAAATTCAAAACATGGGAATATAATACTAATACTATGATACAATAATGTAATAGGTAAAAGCGGAACTACAACAATCCAACAATAAAAAAAAAAAAACATTGCTTTTTATTTTTGCTTTGTGTTGATAACTGCCAAAGAAAATAACAAAACAAGTGTATTTTTCTTCGTGATTTTATCTTACAAATTATTTTTCTTGATAAGTTTTAAAAAATTTATTTATTTATTTTTTATTTTTTTATTTATTAAATAATTCATTTTGTAAATAAAAACCATATCTATAACAAGATGCAAGCCGTATTGACAACTGCAAATGCTTAAAATGGAATGTTATATTTTTCGCAAGCATTACTCATACTCATGGTATCAAAACGTCCTCACCTATAAACTTTCCTTTAAGTACTCTTTTTTTTTAACGTTGATCATAAAATTTTTCACCGGAAGCCAAATAGCATTGCAAAGACATGGTTGGTTTATGCTTCATAATATTATTGTTACCGATTTGACTTTAACCAATTCTAAAAATGAGTTGAAAAACTGGGGGGTTACTCTCTATTGCGATGCGAAAGAAAAATGGAAGATTTGGTACTCTGTATTGCGTTTTCATATTTTCCTTTCGCATTTAATTTTTCTCTTTCGCACATTTTATTTTATCATTTTTCGCTACTGTTGATTTTTATCATTTTTCGCTACTGTTGATTGGTACCGGCGTTGGTTCATTTTCAAACTATTTAGCGAAAAAGTTTGCGCAAAGGGAACAGAGTACCAAATTATACTCTTATCTCATTTACCTTTCGCATCGCAATAGAGAGTAACCCCCCTGGCTTTTAGAGTTGACGTCCTTATCTTGGGAATTAAAGAGAGCCACCAACTTCTACATCATCTATTCGCAATCTGTTTAACTTTGAATACGATAATTCAAATCGGCAACATCATGTTCAGTCAACTAAAAGTGATTTTTGTAAAATGGTTGAGAGTACATTGCTGATAAACTTAGATTTTGATTTGGTAAAATAGCAGAAAGGGACTGGTAATTGCATATTGCCAGCGTATTGGTGGAATAGACGGCGATATTTCAAGATGTGATTGTGCTTATTGTCACAAACTATCAGTCCGATAGGAATAATAACAACCTGAACTTACTTTTTTGTTAGCTTCAGTATATGAAATGAATGCATATCCATTGTTCGTATTATACATTATGGACTTGCGTTCACAAAAAAAATTACGTAAAACTTTAATTTTTCTTTCGTAAGAAAAATACGCAAGTATCCACCAGACAAACGTGAAACACAGGAACACGATTTATGACCCAAAAAAGTTACATGAAAATATTCGTCGGCTTATATTTATCTCTCATCATTGTTATCACACCAAAGGAAGTCCTTTGAAACGTCAAATTGTATTGTTGAAATATTCCACAAACCATTGAATGGAGTGGATCGGATGGAGATTCACATTGTAGCAATTTCACTTTACGTTAGCAGAATACAGGCCAGTGGTTCCATCTGGAAATGTGGACATTTCAACGTCATTCTACCGACACATCCATGTAGACTGCAATCGCACTCATAATTAAAAGCAGTATATTCCATGTCTTGTACAACACGACGTGGAAGACGTGTTAATCGCCACGATGTTCGATTTCTTGGACTTCTTGACATCGTGCATCGCATTGAAATTGGTTTTGAGGTAATCGTTCAGCTTGCGATCTCATGGCATTATCTTTGATACAATAATCGTACATAGTAAGTAAAAAATCGAATGATTAGCGTAGAAACAAAATGAAGATCGAAAAAACGCCTGAAAAGATTCAGTTCAGGAGTCCGCATGTCGTTGTATAGATAAGACAAACAATTGGTATTTTTTCAAGTGACAATAATCTAAAATGCCATATCTCCGGAAGCACTAAGCAGATTTAGATATATATATATATATATATATATATATATATATATATATATATATATATATATATATATATATATATATATATATATATATATATATATATATATATATATATATATATATATATATATATATATATATATATATATATATATATATATATATATATATATATATATATATATATATATATATATATGAGCATACAAATCCGCTCCAGATTAATGCAGATTAATTAGCAGTGTCTTTGGCACTAGTGTTTGTAAATAAGGCTTCAGGTCTAGTCCAAGAACATTGGCAACTTCGCTTAATGGCATAAGCGTTCAGAACAAAACAATCGTTAAAATCAGTAGAAATTGAGGGAAACAACAGCAAATGTGTTTGACTATGATATGATTCGCAATAGCCTGTTTACATTTCCACACATTTTTCTTTTGTTTTGCCCTAACACTCATATTAGTATGAAGTTCTGTCTTATATTTCTACGCAGCCCCATTTTAATGTAATTGTTTTATGCTATAATCCATCAATATTTTGATTAATAAATCAAAATCTAAAACTATGCATAACAATATTTAATATTCACCCCAGCCGTAAATATAGTTGGCAGAAGCCAAATAATCTGTTCCAATCAACAAACTTTTTATTAATAAAATAATATACGAAAGAAATTAAAGAGCAGAAAAATTGGGTCTAACAACAAAACTCAGATTTTGTTAATACGACACTTCAATCCATTAACCCAATATTGCTTATTTCTACATATACGAAATTGGCTCAATTTGACAGAGCCGATTGAACAAACTTCCTGAATGCTTAAACGGATGAAGGAAAAACCAAAAGCCTCACAATTTATTACATCAGTTGTGCATAATTGTTAATAATACAACTACTTTACAACAACTATTCTATTAATTTTCTTTGCTAGGCAACTTAAAAACAGTGAACAGCACGACTGCCTAAATATCAAAAAATTCTGTAATTTTTAAAACCAACAAAGAATCATGATTTTCAGCGAGAAACATCGCTACAGACGAGGGAACTTTAAATGAAGCATGCTCATTTTTCTTATAATTCCCTCGTCTGTGTGGTACATTAAATTGAAATCAGAACCAGTTTTAATAGACTAGCCTTTTAAATTTTACAAATATTACAAATAAATTTAAAATAACTTAACGTCAAATTGACTTCGAAAATTCGAAATTAAAAACACTTCATAAATCAGTGGAAACACTTCGACATGTTTTCCTCAAAACTAGTGTTTTCCTTTGTTGTGGAAACATGGTATAACACTTTTGATTTTTGTATAATAATTTTTCATTAATTTATTTGAACAAAGTACACGAAAAAACACATTATTGAAAAACATTGCATGTTATTATCGTTTTACAAATGTCATGTTTATGTGTACATAAATTATTGTGTTGTAATTTATCAGCCATGTTCCGAGAACGAGCGTTCTGGAACCGCAATGCGTTTTGAAGAACGCCTAATTGATTTTTAGGTGTTCTGAGGAACGAGCGTTTTGCTGGCGTTTAGGAGTTTTTTCCGAAAAAATACAACATGTGTTTTACTACGTATGTAGTAGTAATATAAAACGAAAAAAAAAATTGACAACGAATAAAAAAATTTTCAATTTAGTTTTCTTAATGAAAATGTGTAAAATTCTTTAAACTTTTTATTGAAATAAAAAGAAAACATATTAAATTTTAATTGTGAATAATTTTATTGCCTTTTGCAAGTTCAGTTTTAGCAAATTCAATCAGTTCACTTCAATATAAACATTCGAGTTGAAGTCGCCAATTTTAAGCAATATGCGTTTTCCAGAACACCTATTTGGCGATTTCAAATCGCAAAACCATATTTCTTGCGTTATACGTTTCTCGGAACACCTATTTGGCGTTTTGTAATCGAAAATGCTAAATTTAAGCGATTTGCGTTTCTCAGAACATGCATGTATATAATCATCTCTTTTTATTATTGACTATTTTACACTTGCAATATTAGATTAAAAAAAATGTCATTACGGCTTTATCGTTGCAAAAATTATTTTAATGAATATTCCGATGGTTAAACAAAATTTCAGTAATTTTCAAATATATACTCAAATAACAATAATATTAATAGAAAAACTATTAACATAATCTTGAATAGAAAATACACATATGCTGTTTATTTTTAGGTTGTTCACTGATTCCATGGAAAATTGAACCAGTTGCTGAGCTGAACTTGCAAATTGTCTTGTCTGGACTCGTTTTTGTGTTTCTTCCATTTTTTTTTACTTCGGCTGTTTTTAAGGTAAGTATAGTCATGTTTATATGCTAGTAGCCAAGCCTAGAAGAAAATCTCATAATTTTCATTTAACTCTTCCGCAGACAATTATAAAATCGCTAATTAAAAAAATATATATTTGATTTGTAGTTAAAAAATTAATTTTTACACAATTTTGCTGAAATTAAATTTTGAATAATTCATTTTTTTCACAAAGATGTAGTACTAATCCTAAATATTTTGCTAATTACTAGTAATTTAAATGGAGTATTTTAGATTTTATTTGGGTGTAAATGAAATTAAAACTGTTCAGTTTTAAGCAAGAAGAGAGTTTTGAAGAAAAATTTTTTAATCGTTTTGAAAGTATTGCATACTTTGTAAATATTCACTTTTCACCAGCATTTTAAAGATTTTTTTCGTTACTAAATTTATCGTGATTGTATTTTAGGTAATAGTGTGGTGTGATTTAAAAAAAGACAGTCATTAGAGAGTGTTCAATTTAAAAGCAGTAGTTTTCTATCACTCCTTCTGGAAATGATATCTTTCCATTTCCATCTCATACCTGTTGTTGTTTCTAATAAAACCTTTCCAAATTACAAATTAAAATAAGTACCAATGTATTATTGTGTTATGAACTATATATTTATTATGTATTGTGAACTAATACCATATCAAATGAAAATATGATACACTTGTTTCGCTCTTCTAATCTTTTTGATCTGTCCGATCTAAACTCCACACAAGGATGTTTTACAAATAGCCCAAATTGATTTCAAGTCAAGAAAATTATTTTTATCGACGTATTATATGACGTCTTGTTCCCAAATTTTTTGTTGAAATTAATTTATTGTTTAACGGCAAAGCTTAAAAATTTCTCTTTGGCTCTTCATACTTTCCATTTAATTTCAACCTCATAGATATTTACGACGGCTTATCCGCCATAATCAACTTCTCCCGGAGCTGTGATGGTTTTATTCTTGACGGTGATCTCAACGCGAAACATGTTTCATGGGGTGACACTATTAGCAACTTCAACACTTTTTGATTGGCTAACAAATTATCCAGGTTTTTTATTATCTTTTCTTAAGGGCGTTTCAGACTATCATACATGTCTTAAGATTTTGATTGGATTTTGCGACTGTCAAAAAATCTAACGCGCCATTACATTTTGTTTTCACACCATCACACCTAAAGTAAAAGAAGAAATATGATTTGTAAATAAACAGCCAATTTACTTAACGTCTGGTTTTAATATTTTTATTATTTGCTTTTGCAAAAAATGCAACCCTGATCCAATGAAAAATCTTATTATTTAAACAAATTTCTAAAAATGGGATGTCAAATCTTTTACCGTATTATTTCTCATTTTCATAACGCTTTACATTCACACTATCACACTTGCACGTATTATTTGATTTTTTGACAAGTCCTAATACAAAGTGTGATAGTCTGAAGTGCCCTTTAATGGAAATCCGTTTTTGAATCACTTTCTGTTGGACAACTTCTTCTGTTAGCGGCTATACAAGGTGGTCCTATCAGAAAATCCTAAATATTTTGCGATTGGCCCCTATTGTCAGTTCTGTTTTGACATTTGTGTAGTAAACACATGCGAAATACACGTTAATAAAGAATGATACGCTACACTGGTCCAGAACGCGGAATATTGATGAAGATGATTTTTCATCAAAAATAATCATGAGTGATGAGGACATTTCCATCTTAGCGGGTACGTAAATAAGCAAAATTTACGCTTTTGGGGCACTGAAAATCCGCGTGTAACCCACGAAGAGCCATTACACCCGGACTGAATCAAAAATTTAACTAAATACGGTAAAATGGCATGTAGATATGAAGAAAAGTACGTTATTATAGAACCTATGATTTTTTTCTTCATTAGCAATGAAATTTTTCGTAAACATTTGTCATTTTCGTATATTTGTTGTAATGATGAAATTTCTTCAATAAGGTTGTTATTTTCGTTATAAAACTGGGGGTAAAAGCAATGAATTTTTAGTTAAAGTTAATCGGAATTTAGTAGAATTGATGAATATCGTCTGTCAATATGATAATATTCTCTTCAATTGGGCTTAAATTCATTGTAAACATGAATAATATTTCGTTAACTTGAAGATGAGATTTTGTTAATTTGACTATTAATATTATTGATATTGAAGAATTAATTTTTAACTCCGTAGTTCTTGTATCGCTGTTGGAAATTTCCATTTATTATATGCACAATAATCGTAAACCCCATTATTGTATGAACAAAAAATAAATGAATATTCCAAGTGAAAAACAAAAAATATTTCGAAACAAAGCGTGTTTTAAATTCAATACCTTCAAAATAAACTATAAGTTCCCGTTGTTTTAAAATATAATCTGTTATTAATAGCAAGCGTTAAATACGAGTTCTGTCTTCGTGCTTTTTGGCAATACTTTCTCACAAGCAGCAACCGTACTTCCATCAATAACAAAGCTGTTTTGAGAATCTCGAACTAAAAATCTTGTATTCACTTATTTTCCATTAACTAAATTAAATATCTTTGTGGATTGTGGCAAGATGCTATGAATAAGATACAAAATACCATTCTGAAAGCAAAAAATAAGAAAAAGAAATTGATAAAGCTATAATATCAATTTTTAAAAATAATAGGCTATACGTAAAACTTACTTCCATATAAATTTTCCGTGTTCTTTATATTATCCTAATCTTTGATTTGATGTTCAAAAACTAACATGATTTTTGGGCGCAAAATATTGAAATTTGATTGCATACAATCTGCATTTGGGACTAAAATCTATATAAGTCTAAAAAATTAATATAACTTCAATAAAATGCTTAATATAAAAAATGTTAAAATAATTTGTAGCCCAATGGTAAAATGTAGCTTCATTTAGTCGACAGTTTTTTGTAGCTGCCCAATAGTTTCCAATTTCTGCCCATGAGCAGTTGTCGAGCCGAATTGCTTCAATGCTTTGATAGATATAATCTTCTGGTGGATCTTAAAATAAATATAAAATAGTTACGTTACAATAAGCGTTTTCATAAAAACTGCAGAAACTAATTTTAGAGGATTTACCTAGATTACAAATTCTTTTTGTTACACCATTTGGTTATTTTAGAGAGTACGGTCATTTTTTAGTAATGCCATTTTGCTACAGCTTGCGTACCAGATTGGAATCTTTCCATTTGGGGTTCTTTCCAGGTTGTTTATTATAATAGTTCTCCTAAGTACGGAAGTTTAAAGTTACTGATAATAATAAAAATAATTTTTTTTTCCAGGGATTCAGTATGAAAAACATCAATAATAACTTCTGTGATGCTTTTTTGCAATGTTGAATTGCAAAAAAGCAAACAAAGTGTTGTCACTTCAACATTTTCTTATTAGCTCGAGTTTAATAATTAATTTTACTCTAAATTTTTATATTAAGATTCTACCTTCTTTTTCGTATTATTTTTCTTTAAACTTTCGTTTGAAGTTTTTGAAGCTTCTTTAAGACAACCACGCTTGCCTACTTCTCTTAGGAATACTAATTGGAATAGTTTTCAGAACGAAGTGCTTCCATCTTTTCCGCGGAACTTAAAATAGAGGGAGTCCTGACTATATTTTGCTATGAAAGCAAATACAATTACTTAAAAGTGTTATAAAAGAGTAGGTTCATATTGAGCAACCCGAAATTTTTGGTACACCAGTGTCAAACATCAAGCTTTGACTTAGAGCATGTAAAAAGATTGATTCGGAGTGTAGTTTCGATAGTGACGGGAATAAGTAGAAAACCGAAACAAGTGGAAAGATTGAATTTGTACAAAAGAAAAATGTTGTGACAATTATTTTTATATATTTTTTAAAGTAAATAAAAAAAAAATTGCATGAGTATATCTAGCAGATGCGATTCTGAGAAAGAGCTTAGCTCCGCTAGAAAAAACTCTGGATTTCTGCGACAGAATCTTTGAAAAATTCATTGGGTAATCTCCTATCTCTAAGAGATAGGAAGCGCCTGTCTGATGTTTTAGGAAAAGAGAAAAGATCGTTTTACACTTTCCAGCTCAAAAGAGCCAAAAGTCTTCAGGTCGTTATTAAACGACCTGGCATTGACCCTTGCATAGATACTGATGATGTCAAAACTGGATTGGAAAACAAAGGCTTTAAAATAAAAAACGTAATAAACATCAGGAACCTCAACCCATGTTCAGAGTTGAACTAGAACCACCAGGGGATGTTGTGCTAAAAAATAATGAAATTCATCCAATTTATACCGTCAAATTTCTCTTACATCGTAAGGTTACCGTTGAGGGACCACATAAGCGTTCAGGACCCGTCCAGTGGTACTGTAAGGCGTACTGTAAGTTGCTCGCTGTTTGTGTTGTGTGTGGCGAACTTCATGGCACATCTCAGTGCAATAAGTCAAAGGCCGACGCAAGTGTTAAAAAATGCAGTAACTTTGGAGGTAACCATACTGCACTATTTATACTCGCTTTAGGCGGTCAATGATAAATAAGTCATCAATTTCTCTAGCACATCAGCAGTCAAATGTCATTGCTAAAAACAATATTCCCCAGGTATTCAACTAACCAGAAAAACATGCAAACCTTAAACTCCGATCCAAATTTTTGTAATCTAGAGGCAACTCTACAGAGTCTTGTTCAATCCATAAACACTTTTACGGTTTCTATGACAACCACGATGCAGGAAATGCTGAAAATGCAATCCACTATTTTACAGGCAATTTTAAACAAATGATTTGTTTAAAAACATGTTTTCATTCCAAAAATGAACTTGAGCACTTCCTTATGGAAAAGCAAATCGATATAATGATGATTGCTGAAACTCATTTGACAACCAACAGTTATTTCAAAATTAATGGTTACACACTATGTGATACTAAAGATCCCGTGGAAAATCTTGTAGAAGCTCGGCAAATCTATTAAAAACAGGTTACAGATTTACTCGTAAGCACTATTTACTGAACGAGATACGTGAGGAGTATCTCCAAGGAACTAATATATACATTGAACATTTCCATGGAAAAATCGTTATTTCCTCGATTTACTCACCGCCCCAATTTTCAGTAACAGATTTTTTCAAAACACTTGGTCCTCGATTTTTAGTGCAGGTGACACTAAGCACACTTTTTGAGGATCACAGTTAATTTCCCCGAAAGGCCGTGTCCAAGTAGACATCCCACTTATTGGCCTTCAGACCGACGAAAGGTCCCAGACGTTATAGACTTTGGAGCTGTAAAAAATGTTTCCTTACAATGGATGCAAGTGGAGCCTTCATTAGATTTGCCATCAGAACCAACCCCCTCCAGGAGGTTGGTAAAGAGATTTACAATATATTAGGAAATTAAAAAAAATAATTTCAAAGTCGTTGAAGAATAAAAAATCTCCTGGCGTGCACGGAATTCTATTTAACAGTACTGGTCCAAGACAAAAAAAAAAAACTTTTCAAATTCTCAGTAATTTATTTAGGACATTGGGACATAACAGTTGTGTTCGACGTCGTTACCGCGGGAATCCGCGGGCTCCCAATTTGCACGAAAAGTGTTTCTTGTGTTGAAAAATGTGCAAATTGGATAAATGAGAAAGCTTCTGAGAGAGTAATTTGTGTTTCTCATTTTACCAGACTTTACCCGTACTTTTTTTCCGTACAAAATGGTAAAATTGTTAAACCATTTAATCTGCTGTTTGCTATTTATGAAAATGAAGTACCAAGTGCAAATTATAAAAAAAAAGTATTTAAAAACATAACAATACCTTATATTTAAATAAGTTATATTAAAATAAGTTAATTTCCGTTTTTATATGGCTCAAAATGTTTAAATAAATTGGCAAAAATATTTGTTTGAATTACAACAGCGCTGTCAACTCAGCGCTTTTCACACACATTTTAGTGGTTTTTAAAAATCGCACAAAAAATTTTTAAACCAATGCACGATGCGTTTATTTAATTTTTAGTGTATTTTCTTTTTAATATTTGTTCCTTTCGTTTTGGCTTATTCAATAAATTGTTGCTGGCACTGATTTCGATTTCTTATACCAAAATTTTATATATTTTATTTGATATCAATATATTGAAAATTTGTTACCATCGATAAAAAAAATTTATGTTGTATGAAATTTGTTAAAATCAGAAACTGTATATACAACAATTTATCGAATAAAATAAAACATTGTTTATACATTCACTTTCGACGTCAAGTTTTCGACAACAGGTGTATTTCATAAACTACACAAACTGTTGCCAAACATGTTAATATTTTGGGTTTGTACAAACATTTGGTTTATGGGACTGTTTGCTGGTTTTTACAGATATTTGAAACATGTTTCCACAAATATAAAAAATGTTTGATTTTCGTGCAAACGTTGTGAATGTAAGTTTAAATTTTGTCATTTCAATGAAATTTTTGCAGAGTAAAGTGGTGTAAGAAACAGCACACAAGTGGATCAAGAAAATGTTTTGAATTGTATAAAAGTTTACCTTCGTTTTAGAAATTAAAAAAATAAACTGCCTGGCCCACCATGTCACGCGATATCGATCGCTCGCATAAATACATGCATACCAAAAACAACATTTTAAAATTCGCTTTTGTTTCAAATGTATTTATGCGAACGAGCGATGTCGAGTGGCATAGTAAACGCTAAAAATTATGTGCAGAAATACTCACAATTTTAATTTTTATTTTTAATTACTTAAATTGAATTACAAAAAACATTTAACTTTTTCAAATTTATGATATTATTTTAGTAATCAAAATGCTTCCCAGTAGTTACATTTTGAACATTACCCATACTAAAAAAATAAAACTTTTCCATATACAAATTGATGCATAAATAGTCAGTTAATTATTTGCAAATAGTTTTTATTTACAAGTTCGCTGTGCATAAACGTAATAATTGAAAACTAATTTACTTTTAAATCGAAGATAATTCTAAAAATAACTGAAAAAGTTAAATTTTTTTTATTAAAATGCATACATATATAAAATAAATTTGTTTGTTAATTTTATATAATAATTAAAACAATTAAGTTTTTTATAAAGTTGAAAAGCTAAAAATAGCTTCTCTGCTTTTCGATACTTTCAAAAAGCAAATCGTAGCACCCAACGGTTGTTCATTTGTTTGAAAGGTGTAAGGAAATGATAGAGACGTGTATAAATGAAAAAGCTTGTTTTTTGTGTTTTGACAGGTATTATTAGAGCATTTTTCTTTTAAATTCTCAACAATTTATTTATATTGTTGGGATATAAAGTTGAATGTTTGAGAATATCTTTCAAAAATTTCCAAAGTCTACTGATGATTAGGGTCGTTCCTATGAAATGTCGACATATAGATATCTGGGAAACATTGAAAACAAGCTATTTATAATTTTTATTTATATAATAATAAAAATTTTCAACTTTTTGTAAAAGAATGTGTTTTTGATTGGATTTCAGTGTATTATAAAATTTAAAAGTTGAGAACACTGAATTTTAAAATTGTATGAATAAACAACAGCTGTTTTTGTTTTCATATTTAATTTCGGGCTTCAAATGTGGTTTTTTGTGTTCCAGCAATTTTGGGCAAATTTGTTGTTTTCTGAGAGTATTTTTTGTTTACTCTCATTTTACCGGATTTTACCCGGAATTTCCTCGAACAAAGCTAATGTTGAAGGTTTTCAAGTCTACTGATGATTACGGTAGCTTTTATGAAATGTCGACTTATAGACAGCAAGGAAACATAAAAAAACAAACTGTTTTTTTTTTTCAGTTTAAATATTGTTGTTTTCATTTTTCTTGATATAAAAAAAATTTGCCTTATTCGACTGAATCAAGTTTTGTCATTATTGAGAGCTGTTTTGTCATTATTGAAAAAGTTCAGAACTTGAACATTTTTGCATGAAATAAGTTTTTCCAAAAAGCGTGTAATTTATGTTTAGTACTGCTATTGAAATATGTTACTCTATAGCTGAGTTCTTTCTATATATATTTTTTTAAATATAAATATGCTGAAAGTCAACTATGAACATTATTTGTATTTTAATAATTAATATTAACTTGATTTAAAACTCATTTTCGGCAACACTGTTGTCATTTTGCTTGCAGTAAGTACTGAATACTCATGCAATATACCCAATTTATTCTTACTTAATGTTTACACACGCAAGTGCAAAAAACCCAATACATTACCATTTTTTCACTAATACATTCACACACCTGCAAGTACCCAGTGGCGGAAAGAAGGAGTAAACAGGCCTGCTAGAAGGCCTTATTTGGCAGATACAAGTACTTGCTACTGCATTCCATACTCATATTTTTTCACACGTTGTCCTAGCCAGCGAAGGCCTTCTTTTAGAAGGGAGTTAGTAGGCCTTCCTGAGAAGGCAAGCGAGAATGAGTATTGGATCAAAATAAATGTGTAAGAAGGCCTTACAGAAGGCCATATAAATGATGGACTACAAAAGTTTGCCACTGAGTAGTAGCCTCACTTGACTGATTTTGGTTCGGAGTGATTTTTTCGCTTGCATGCAAGCAGAAACAAACAGTGTTGCCCATAGATATTTCATTTTAACTTTAATGGGCATTTTTTAAGCAAAAATTTTTTTAAATATTAATTTTTTTAGCTATATGCAGAAAACATAATATAAAAACGCAAAAATAAATAAACATCTATAACTTATTTTTTATTTCGAGTACAAATTAATTATTTATATTGTGAAAAATTTATGTACATAATATAATTCCCCTGTAATATGGCTATGCTAAAACTTTGGCAGCACAGACATTAAAAGCGACGATATTTTGAAAATGAACTTGCACTTGCGTGTGTAAACAATCGTGCAAATTGCAAGTGTTTTTATTATTTTTTTCGATGCATTGGTTGTTAAGGCCCAATCAGACTATTATACAAGTATAAATACTTTCATTAGATTTTGTGAGATAAAAGTCTAAACACATTTCTTGCGACTGTCAAAAAGTCTAACGTAAATTAGATTTTGCATTCACACCATCACACTTGATATAAACCAACATACATAGATGTGCCATCATAAAACTTTTCACTGCGGCAGGTGCGCTATTCGTCGTAGGCGATAGACGTGCCGGCGCGTGAAATTCTTCAACAGTTAAAATAATAACACTTCCAAATTTAATAGCACAAACATATTTTATGTTCTGAATATAGCATGAACAAAATACATTTATAAATGACAGCTAAATTCCAAATTTCGAGCTTTTTTATAACGACAAAAAATACTATCAATGGCGGCACCCCATCGGCTACGAAATAGCCGACTACTCAATTTTTAATTAGCTGGTTTGCTAAAAAACACAACCCTGATCCAATGTAAAGTATTATCGTTTTGAAAAGTTTCAAAAAACAACAAAGTCGTATGGGATGTCAAATTTTTATCGTATTATTTTTCGTATGTATAGCGGATTACATTCAGACTATCAGACTTGCACGTATTATTTGAATTTTTGACAAGTGTTAATACAAAGTATAATAGTCTGAACTGGGCTTTAATATGTACACGCAACTTGTAACAAGTTACTTGCACATGTAAACTCAGTGTTAGTTACGCAACAAGTTACGAGCGTACTGTTTACGTCTGTTTTTTTTAATATGTAATTCCTCATGTATTTTTTCATGTCTGTCAAAATTATAATTTTTACGACGGTTTGTAAAGTTTGCTCACAAACGTACATGTACATTTACGTCTGACATTGTCTATGCTTTTTATTATTATAAAAAATAATTACTTAGAACATATTAAAATATTAATTCGTTAAAGTTTCCTCAAGCCGGCTACTTACACCCAGGGCTGGGCAAAATACACGCCTTATGTATTTCAAATACAAGATACAAAATACTTTCCCGGAGTGTATTTCAAATACAAGATACAAAATACTTTCCAGTAGTGTATTTCAAATACAACATACAAAATACTTTCAAGTTGTGTATTTCAAATACAAATACATCTGTGTAATTCGGTCTCAGAAAAACTGGCTTTAGATACATGTTTTATTTTACATATGCACTTAAACTAAGTTATATATTGTCACCTAAAACCCAAAAGGACGTAACTTGCAAGATATTGAAAGCCTATTAAAATTTATGGATAGTTTTGTTATTGATAACCTCATTTAATAATAATTTTAGACTAGAAAATTTTTGACAGCTACGCTCTTTTGCCTTTTAGGCGACAGTATATATGTTCATATTTACAACTGCATATTTATTTATGTATTCAAATATTAGAAACAAGTAAGAGTGTAGTATATTCGGCTGGGCCGAATCTAAAATACCCTTCACGATAGCCACGAATATGTATAGTATATTAAAAATGTGACCTAAATATGCTCGGTTATATATGAACCGATATGGGAATTTTCTATTTTCTGTATTTTAGTAACCTTCTTTTATAACGAGAATTGCTTTTCAGCAAAAAAAAAAAAAAAAAAATTTTTTTAATGGAATAATCGGTTCAGGCTATATCTCGGGTATATATGGCCCGATATCGAAAATTTTAATTTTCCATATTTATATAACTTTATATCATTACCAGAACTGCTTTGAGCACAAAAAAGTTGTTTAAGTTCGCTTACGCGACATTTTCATGAAAACCCCGATTTGGGCTATATCTCGGGTATATATGGACCGATATCGGAAATTTTCATTTTTCATATTTATGTAACCTAATTTCATTACCAGAACTGCTTTTGAGCACAAAAAAGTTGTTTAAGTTCGCTTACGCGGCATTTTCATGAAAACCCCGGTCTAGGCTATATCTCGGGTATTATATGGACCGATATCGGAAATTTTCATTTTCCATATTTATGTAACCTAATTTCATTACCAGAATTGCTTTTGAGCACAAAAAAGTTGTTTAAGTTCGCTTACGCGGCATTTTCATGAAAACCCCGGTCTAGGCTATATCTCGGGTATATATGGACCGATATCGGAAATTTTCATTTTCCATATTTATGTAACCTAATTTCATTATCAGAACTGCTTTGAGCACAAAAAAGTTGTTTAAGTTCGCTTGCGCGACATTTTTATGAAAAACCCGATTTGGGCTATATCTCGGGTATATATGGACCGATATCGAAAATTTTCATTTTTCATATTTATATGACCCTATTTCATTACCAGAACTGATTTTGAGAACAAAAAAGTTGTTTAAGTTCGCTTACGCGACATTTTCATGAAAAACCCGATTTGGGCTATATCTCGGGTATATATGGACCGACATGGAAAATTTTCATTTTTCATATTTATATGACCCTATTTCATTACCAGAACTGCTTTTGAGCACAAAAAAGTTGTTTAAGTTCGCTTACGCGACATTTTCATGAAAAACCCGATTTGGGCTATATCTCGGGTATATATGGACCGACATCGGAAGTTTTCATTTTCCATATTTATGTAACCTAATTTCAATACCAGAACTGCTTTTGACCACAAAAAAGTTGTTTAAGTTCGCTTACGCGGCATTTTCATGAAAACCCCGGTCTAGGCTATATCTCGGGTATATATGGACCGATATCGAAAATTTTCATATTCATATGACCCTATTTCCTTACCAGAACTGCTTTTGAGCACCAAAAAGTTGTTTAGGTTCGCTTACGCGACATTTTCATGAAAAACCAGGTTTGGGCTATATCTCGGGTATATATGGACCGATATCGGAAATTTTCATTTTCCATATTTATGTAACCTTATATAATTACCAGAACTGCTTTTGAGCAAAAAAAAAGTTATTTAGCTTCACCTATGCGACATTTTCATTAAAAATCCGATTTGGGCTATATCTCGGGTATATATGGACCGATATCTGAAAAAAAAATTTTTTGTCTTTTAGTCACCATGCTTAATAAGTGTGTGAAGTTTGAAGCAAAACGAACAACTTTTGTTTTCAAAAATTTTCATACAAAACTGCAAAAAAAAATGGCTTTTTTCGGAATTTTGAATATATCTCAGCTATACGTGGACCGATATTACTGAATTTCAATAGCAAACCCATGAATCGATGGGGTAAAAGAATGGTGAAAGAAAAAAGTTTCTAAGTCTAATGGTTTTCTCAGAAACGGTATTTCAACAGCGGACAGACGGACAGACGGACATCGCTTAATCGACTTTTCCATTAATTCTGATTCAGAATATATATACTTTATAGGGTCGCAAAAAAAAAACTGTAGAAATTACAAACGGAATCACAAACTTATATATACCCTTTACATTTTTGTGAAGGGTATAATAAAGTTATCTAATATTATATAAAAAAATTTTTCTATTTTTTTATTATATATGTACATTTAATATATATGCATACATTTTACATATATACACATACGGTATACGTATGTATATTCATATGATTATTCTAAACTTGCTAGGAAATTAAAGGGAACAAACCTAATATTTAGCATTTGATAGATAGTAAATAAAAGATTCATTCGTCAAAACAAGTATTTCCTTTAAAAAAACTAGATATTTCAATGAGTCATCCGACAAACAATAATCTTTCTGCAGGTTCTGAGGAGCACAAGCTGCTGTCAAATTATATAAATGCATTTTTTTATATTTGGATAGTTTTCCAGAATGGCAAGCTCCTTGCTTTTATCATTTAGAAAACTGATCAACTCAAGTTCCAAATTTGATTTACAAGGTTGATCACTGTATTGTCAAAAACAACAATAAAATCGTCATCATCTTACCTCAACTTCTGCATTCAGTCATGGTTTCACGTTTTTTGTAATTTTTCTTAAAGGTATTTATTGCAAGATTTTGAATTTTTTGCCTCTCTTTTGTTGAGATGCTTTCTGGCAATCAGCTAATTTTGAAACTCGGGTGGAAATTGACACCAATATGGCTGTATTTGCTCCAGGTGTCAGCATGAGAAACTCATTAAATCTTATTTCAAAGCTCTCCATTAATTTTGTTAAAATACAACTGAAATGCCTCAAAGTATTATATTGCAGTGGATCTAATCTGGTCCTAGCAGCCTAAAGTTTTCCATAATAAAAATTATTCCCCTCTATATTATCTAAAGCGTGAGAAAAAAGCTGGTGGCGAATGTGTGGAAATTCTTACTGATATCACCTGATTAGTGCAAAATGTTTGAGCAAATACATACATACAACAAATGAATTTGCACAAAACAAATGAAAACTGAATGAAACTGCAGTATTGCAAAATGGTAATCATTTTAATGGTCGTAGTTTCTAGCGGTTTTAGCTTTTGTGTGAAATAACTTATTTTCAATTTATTATAAGAAATAAATGTATATTGTAAAAATGTATTTTTGAGCCAAATGTATTTGAAATACAAAATACTATTTGATATGTATGTTCCATCCCTGGAAAGTATTTCTTATTTAGCGATAATTATTATTTACCTTTTTGTGTGTAAGTACATATATACTGTTATACTACATGTAAGCTAGGCTTAAGTTTTTGATAATAAAGAAATGATTTTTGTTATGCAGTAGCCGAGAACAAATGCGTGTTAAATTAAATTGAAGAACATATCACTATTAGGTTATGTATTTGAAATACTAAATACTTTCAGATCGTGTATTTGAAATACAGATACAAAATACGTATTTGTATTTCAAATACTGCCCAGCCCTGCTTATGCCGCTCAAAGTCCAGCCGTTGAATTGTTCGCAAGGAATAGAGTTCTAATGTCAGATGTGAATGACAAATACATTATTAAAAACATATCGTTTTTGTTTTTAATTAAGTTTTTTTTTCCTTTTCTAGCATTTTGGCACTCTAATTTTTGATTAATTATTTTCACAAGTATTGAAACATAACTTTTTAATTAAATATTTTCTTTAAAAGAATTATATTAATTGACAAATATTTTCTTTTTACTTGTAGGTTGGTAATATGGCAAATGATGGCATCAAATTGGGAAGTGCTTCAAAAGATAGCATTTGCTCCAAAATAGTACAAGACGGTTTTGGAGAAGAGTCTCGTATTGGGTCCTTGAGAACATTGTGGGTGCATGGAGGACCAACTGCAGCATTTATTCACATTTTAATAGCTTTGTGTTTGCTTTTGCCTCGTTTACTGTTAGAAGGACGCATTATTGAAAATGGGTTTTTACCGAAAGGTGACTAAAACATTTATTTTCAATTCAATTCCACTTATTCATAATCTGTAAGCCCAAGTAAATAATAAGTAAGTAAAAAAAATTAATTGCTTTGATAGTTAATATTGACACATATACGCAAAATTTCGTGCATTATTAAAGTGCGGTCCACGCCTGACGCGAAAACACTACAGGGCACTTCAGACTATCACACTTTGTATGAAGGCTTGTCAAAAAGGCAAATAATACGTGCAAGTGTGATAGAGTGTATGTAAAGCGTTATGAAAATGAGAAATAATACGGTAAGAGATTTGACATCCCATAACACTTCACCATTTTTAGAAATTTGTTTAAACAATAAGATTTTTCATTGGATCAGGGTTGCATTTTTTACAGAAGTAAATAATAAAAATATTAAAACCAGGCATTAAGCAAATTGGCTGTTTATTTTCAAATCATATTTCTTATTTTATTTTAGGTGTGATGGTGTGAAAACAAAATGTAATGGCGCGTTAGATTTTTTGACAGTCGCAACAAATATCATTAGATTTTTGTCTCACAAAATCCAATCAAAATCTTAAGACTTGTATAATAATCTGAAACGCCCTTAACAGAAACAGGTAAATCGTGTTACTTTAGGTGAAGAGTGCAAATGTTAAGACGTCAGTTTTAAAAACTCCAGAAATAATTACGTTTTAATTTTGTATAGTAGAAAAATCTTCATCAATATTCCACGAAGAAAAAACAATTGTTGAAAATTAAAATGCAAAACGAAGTTGAAATACTCTTTTAGTTTGTAAATTTTAAAATAAATATTGTGTTTCCTAAACAATCATTAGGCACATGTGGAAATTGGCTATGTTTACATGTTAATGGAATGAAATATTATGACACACGTGAATTCCACCATTTAAAAATCAGACTTTCAGAGGTGTGTTTTAACAGCATTTCATGTCTAATGTAGGCAGCCACTAATATTCTTAAAGGGCACTTCAGACTATCCTACACTTAAGAAATAATTACAATGACACGAGAGCTGTTCTCCAGTCCAGAGCTGCTGCCTAGCTGTCTTTATGTTGACGTATCATAGGAGCTACCCTAATCATCAATAAACTTAGAAACCTTTGAAAGCTATTCTCAAACATTCAATCTTACATACATCCCAATATTCTAAATAAACTGTTGAGAATTTAAAAAAAATGTGTTTAATTTGCTATTATGCCATCGAAACTTAAGAAACGCACAAAAAATTGAAAAAATCGCATCGCGCGCCTACTAAGAAAATTTTCATAAAAATATTTTAAAAAGCACAAAAAATTGTGCGAAACACAGCGAGTTGACAACGCTGAATACAAGACACTTGAACACTTTCGACAATACTCGCATTTAGAGTAATCCATCAAAATTTTATTTGCTTTCATACAGTCAAAGTTTACTTTGCAAAAATAAAATAAATGCTGTAAAGTGAGCCACTCTAAAACAAACTCAAGATTTTTTGTTGTAAAACTGTATTTGCAGCGTTGTCAGAATGAAGATTTCACCTTAACTTTGAAGATTTTTGAAGTAAAATAAAATTTAAAGATTTTTTCTCAAAATTAATTTTTTTGGGCTTAGTATCCTAATAAAAATGTGAATTGCTTTCAAATATTCAATGAAGTTTGGCTTCTTTCACAAAATGCAACTTCGAATAATTGTTTACCTATTGGTTTCAAATCTTTTGTACACTACATACATAGATATATATGTACATACATAGTGAAGGGAATAGTTGGTAGAAAATTCATTACCTTGCAATGTCGGAGGTGTTAGTCCAATTTTTGTTAACTGAGCAGGTGAACACACTGGGCACTGATCAGTTCTAACTAAGTTAAGTACAACATTTTTAATGCTATAATAACGTTTGTTTTGGTCCCTTCCCTGTTGTTATTAATAAGTTCAAGTCCAACATCCGCAAACACTACCCCTTCTTTCCTCCTGCTCATAATATATTTTCCTAGTTCCTGTACAATGCTCTGCGTATATAAGGGTCATCCCCTGATTACTAGTCGAAGATAAAAAACATGCCCCTAAAAACAAAGCTATAATTGAAAATGCATAGCAGAAACGATAAAATGGCTAGTTATTCATTTATTTATTTGAAAAAAAAAAAACATACATACGTATCCGTATCCGAGGACGGATTGATATTAAAGCTACCTAGCGCTAGATGGCAGCACAAACACATTATTTTTTTTTTAATTACGATCTGCCAAACGTCAGCTGTTAAAATGTCATCCAAATACATCGATTAGTTTATTTGTTGTAGTCGTTTGAAGTAAGCAACTTTTGTGTTTCTTGAAAAATGGAAAAAAGTGAATTTCGAGCAGTGATTAAATACTATTATTTGAAAAGGACAACATTTTGCATGAACTTTGGCATATCTATCGGCTAGAGGGGTGCCGCGTTTGCTCAGTGTCGCACAAAAAAGAGTTCGACACACCACTTCACAGCGGTGTTTGAACATGATAAAGCGTAATCCTATTGATTTTTGGCGTCGATTAATAACTGTTGATGAAACGTGGGTCCACCACTACATAACTGAGACCAAAAATCAATCGAAAGAATTGGTGGAAGCTGGTGGGCCTCCGAAGAAGACGAAGGCAGTGAAATCGGCTGGCAAGGTTATTGCCACTGTATTTTGGGATTCACACGGAATATTGCTCATCGATTATCTTGAAAAAGGATCCACAATCACAGGAAAGTATTATTGTGCATTATTGGATAAATTGATTGATGCAACCAAGAAAAAACGGCCAGATTAAAAGAAGAAAAAAGTGCTCTCTGCTCAAGACTACGCACCGGTTCACAAAGTGATTACCGAAACTAACGTGTATTTATAGGTTCCCAAAATCGTAGTATTCAGATGGTGTGAAAAAATTGGAATATCGTCTTACTAAATGTATTGCGCTAAAAGCAGACTTTGTTGAGAAATAAATGGTTTTTGAAAAAAAAAAGTTTTTTCCTACTTAGGTAGCCTCAATATCAATCCGCCCTCGTATGTGTATGCATATAAAAACTATAGTCCTTAGTCCCAATTTTCACGAGGCAATTTTAGTTGCGCAATTCTTAACAAATTTTCTTTTAAAATTGCTTTTATGTTTAGACACAGCAATTTTACTTGAGCAACTTTCGTTTTCTATTGCTTACACTTTCTTAATCTTGCATGTACTGCATTCTCAAATTTTTCCATTTAATTTTCACTTCTTCTAAATTAATATTGCTGTGTATTTTTTGAAGTTGTACACAATATAAAAATAAAAAAAAATTTCTAATGAATTAAAATATCACAATTTCGCGCCAATATTACTTTCATCACAGACAACATATCAATACATAAAAGAAACACAAATGAAAGAAAGTGTAAAATTTCTGACATTACGAATGATAGCACAAAACGACTTTCCGAGTACAAGCAAGTCTGTACTCATTTTTACACTCTCCGCTCTTTCCTCACTTATTTGTCCACAAACTCAAGAATTGCGCAACTAAAGTTGCCTCGTGAAAATTGGAACTTAGTTACCATGCTTTCGAAAATTTAATTTACCTGCAAATGTATGTATAAATGTACATAATTATTTATTCATTTCAGAAACAATCTGGCAAACCGAACTGGACTTTATGGTCGTTAACAGCAATAATTTATTTGTTCTGTCTATTAAATCATCTCAATATCAAAACAACACATTAATTGAATTGCCGGAAGATGAAAATAGTATTGATGATAGCAACGCTCAAACAAACACACGCAAAAATAGTACATATTTATTGCAAGCTAATTTAGATCAGGAGAAAGACGGCATAATTGTGGCAGATGGGAAGAAAATTATAGAATTTTCTGACTGGATAGATGGTGCAGTGGCTCTAAATGACTCAAACACTTATATTTTTTCAGAGAAATCTACAGTATCTCCAATTGTTACCTCCAATTTTTCAGCTGAATTAGGAGATACAGGTAAAACTAATGATTATGTTGTTAAAAAGCCCAGCGTATACGAAGATATCGAAACAGTAACAATTGCAAACACAAGTTTTTCAAACTTCACACAAAAATTTGGACCAATTGAAAAAATTGGGAATAAAAATTTATATAATGCATATCACAATAAGAAACCCAATGTGCCAAATAATCATAATGGTAAACTGATCGGGAAATATAACAGACAAAGAAAACTACATCACTTTCACTCGTATGACAAAAATGGGCCGCTTAAAAATCAAAAAAGGGTTGGTCTTATAAATATAGGCACCCTGAACAATATCAATTTATCCAATAAAAATCGAAGTTTTAATGAGAAGAAAGCAAACAATGTCCTTAATCGCGATCAAACCTATATAAAGTCTTCAACAACAACTAGCAGTCTCATAAGGGATAGTGATATTCATATTGTCAAACCAGAAAAACTTCCTGAAATAGTACCTTCTAGCCCAGTTACGAGTAATTCTAAAATTATTGATATAAAACAAAAGGCTAAAAGAGCGATTTATTCCAATAAGAATAATCTTGTGAAAATTGAACCTGAATTATTATTAACTGATTCAAGTGAATATGTAGCTGAAATGGATTCAGTTGAATCATATACTACTTCGACAATTCAATCTACCTTATACAATTATAACAATGCTCATCTTGATGGATTTGCTGGAATACTACAACTTGTCTTCGGTGTTAAAAAATCAATAGATGTTAAGACATTTAATAACCCACCTAGTGCAGAATTTTTGAATTTGTTATCCGCTCTTTTGGTTTGGTGTGTTCGTTATCCAGCCGTATTTTGGACTACTGCCAAATCGTTTGCTACTATATTTAGCGTGCAAATGATTGCATCAGCTGCAGACATAATATTCAGTTATGTTGGAATATCTAGCCTGTTTAAACTACAAATTTATAGTCAAGGACAGCCGATTCAAAACCAAGGCTTAATTCTTAACGCTAGTGTTACAATTGCATTATTTTTGCTTTCAGTTGTGTTGATTCTTTCTTCTTCAATGGTTTTGTATTTGTTTGGACATGGCAGATTGTCAGCGAAGATGCGTGACCGTTCTGTGATTACTTTAAGTTCCAATAAATCGGGCATTTATTTTGCACATTGCTCATCACTATGTTATATTTTAGCTTTATGTGTAGTTAAAGCACCATTGTTAAATGACCTAAGCGCAACATATCACAACAGTTTGCACTGTCCTACATTTGTGGCTGGTAAGTATACTTCGAAATGCTCTAGATATAATGTCGATCCATATTTTCGAATATCGTAAGCAAAAATTTAATGAAATTATGTTTGTATTATGCTACAAATTTGAAAACCTTAAGTTTTTGCCGTTAATCCAGTGCTTATTTTATCGTTTGTTTTGTTCCTACATTTTCGATAAATACAGTTTTACCCAAGACGAATTCATACCAATGCAAGAGCAGTAAATACTACACTACAAAAAATAAATCTTTTTCAAATGTCAAGGGAAAAATATAAACACAAAAAAGAATTTAAAAAAAAAAATAATAAAAAAATTACAATAAAAGACAAACATTTAATTATTTGGTGAAATTTTTAGTTATTTCGTGAAAATTAAAGTCACAGATCATAGAGCTTGGAAAGGTGAAAATGGCCAGATTGGGGAGGATTTTGAATCATAGCTGGCGCTCAAGATGCAATACGTAAATTAAAAAATTGTTTTGAAATTTTTTTTTTCCAAATTTCCATATAAAAAATTTACAATAAAAGGAAAACTTAATTATATTGAGAAACTTTTAATTTTCTCGTGAAACTCAGTCTTAGATCATAGAGCTTGAAAAGGTGAAAACAGCCAGCCCGATTGCGGAGGGTTCTGGGTGATATCTGACGCTCAAGATAGAATGCATAATTTAAAAAATTGTTTCAAATTTTTCCTCCCAATTTTCTTTTAAGTCTGTGGTCAGACAGAACGATTTTAATTGCCGAACTTTTTAGCAATTTTCTTTTGGAATTGCTTTCTTGTCCACACACAAAAACTTTTTTCGGCAATTCTTGAGCAATTCTCTACCTTTTGCTTTATGCAATTTACATTGTATATGCACATACACAAACACACATGAGAGAAAAGTAAGGAATTGCTGAGAACTGCCGAGTACCGGCAATTCTTTTTCCCTTCTTATTCCCCTTACCGAAAGCTTTTATAAAGTCAAGAATTGCCCAACTAAAGTTGCTGTGTGTGACCATACACTAATTATGCCATTGACATCTGAAAAGGATTAAAATTAAAAAAAAAGTTATCAGCTGCGCTGTCAATTTCACCTGTTATGAATTCGCCTTGGTTTTACCGAAAGGGACACTCCGAGTATGAAGTTTTTCTGTGGTTCTCTACAATAGGTTTTTATATCAGTTTTTGTTACTAGTATTAGAATAATAGTCTTATTGCCGAGTTACGCCGTGATGCCAGTTACTCCTTTCACACTGTACAATAGAATTGAAAACGAGTATTATGAAAATTGGTCTATTGGTCTGGCAATATTTCGCTTTCCTTTGGATAGCTTCTTCAGATAATTAAAAACCAAAAAAAAAAAAAACTAAACATTCCAAAAAAGACTTTAAGCTCGAACAATTACACATATTAAGAAAGAAAAAAACGGCCGAAATAAAGAAATAATAAGCATATAAGAAAGCAAGAGCGAATTACAAATAAATTCAAGAGGAGGGAGAAAAAAGTAAGAAGAATATTTAAAATAAAAATTCAAGAAAGCTAAATAGATAAAGAGGATATTTAGAGGAAAATGGGATACAGCAAATTCAAGAAGAATGCACAAACAAGGAGGCTTATAAATAGTTATAAGATTGTAAGGGACAAAATTATAAGAATGAGGTCATCAATTACTTTTCTCATAAAGTGTAGAAATACAGGGATTGTACCTAAATTTAGTTTAAATTCAACTAAGAATTTAACCAACATTTTTGATATTGAACGGATACACAAAATTAAACATAACATATATCCCGGAAATATCAGAAAGGTTGGAAAAATCTAAGATGTATAATAAAGAAAAGTATATGATGGCCCATAAGACGTATAAAACATTGAGTACATTGTTCAGTAAATTAAAAGATAAAACAGACAGACTTGAGATATCAAATGTAGTTTATAAAATCCCGTGTGGTGGAAATGACATAAAAAATTGTGATAAGGTTTATATAGGAACAATTAAAAACAAACTTAAAACTAGATTAGCTGGGCATGATCAGATCAGAAATATAGAATGAGGAACTCAACACAAAAGACAGCATTGACTGCACATTGTACAAGATCAAATCATTTCCCTAAGTTTGAAGATACAACAATTTTGAATAGAGAGAATAATTATAAACGTAGACTTACACTAGAGATGTTACAGATTATTAACATACCAATGGATAGGAGAATTAATTTTAAGACAGATATTGAGAATAAGCCCAAACATATAAGTATTTAGTTAAAATTAAGGGTTGTTTGTAAAATGTTGTTATTTGTGTTTGTTGTTGTTTTTAACTATGTTCCTATATGAATTTGTAAGAAATTAAAATATTTTCTTACCGAATATATAGAAAAATATGAAAGGAAAATAAAATATTTTTATTTCAAATTATTTGTTTTTGTTGTTTTAATTTTTCAAAAATATTCTACAAATTGAAATTAAATAAATATTATTTGGCCTGAAGAAACTATCCAAAGGAAAGCGAAATATTGCCAGATAATTAAAAACCAAAACAACTAAAAATTCAAAAAAAGAACTTAACAATTACACATATTAACTTATGATAAATGTGTATAAAAATGGAAACAAGTTCGCTTTTTTTAAAAGTGTGACTTAAAACTTGAAATATCTTGATCGTGTAACTCCCAAGTAAATTGAATTGAAAGCTTTGTTAATTGTAGACCTTGATGATAATTTACAAGAATTTTTCAAAAATATTCTACAAATTGAAATTAAATAAATATTATTTGGCCTGAAGAAACTATCCAAAGGAAAGCGAAATATTGCCAGATAATTAAAAACCAAAACAACTAAAAATTCAAAAAAAGAACTTAACAATTACACATATTAACTTATGATAAATGTGTATAAAAATGGAAACAAGTTCGCTTTTTTTAAAGGTGTGACTTAAAACTTGAAATATCTTGATCGTGTAACTCCCAAGTAAATTGAATTGAAAGCTTTGTTAATTGTAGACCTTGATGATAATTTACAAGAATTTTTCAAAAATATTCTACAAATTGAAATTAAATAAATATTATTTGGCCTGAAGAAACTATCCAAAGGAAAGCGAAATATTGCCAGATAATTAAAAACCAAAACAACTAAAAATTCAAAAAAAGAACTTAACAATTACACATATTAACTTATGATAAATGTGTATAAAAATGGAAACAAGTTCGCTTTTTTTAAAAGTGTGACTTAAAACTTGAAATATCTTGATCGTGTAACTCCCAAGTAAATTGAATTGAAAGCTTTGTTAATTGTAGACCTTGATGATAATTTACAAGAAGATTTCGTGTATAATTAACGTGTCGAGAACATTCTCGAGTTATATAGGGTGTCTCAAAATTAACGCAAGATATGAATTTATCGTCATTTGTTCTGTGCTGGCAATCCTAAAAGAAACATTTGACAAATGACAGTTTACGGTTAGTACAATAAAATTGAAGCGATACACGATAGTGTTGTTGGACAATATTTGAAAAGTAATGAATAACAACTAATTTTTCCATCAAATTTATAAAAAGCAATAAAGATAATTTTCACCTTAATGTCTTTATTTACCACCAAAATTACCGCTTTTGAGGTTTTGAGAACATTCAAAACGTGTTACTGTTTGGTGGCATAATTGAGCCATACTTTTGCCACAATTATTCAAAATGGTCATCGAAAATATCGACAAATGAGTAGTTGTACATGTAAAGCCGTGGAGCCCATTTGCCCTATGAATAACCCTATCATATATATTTTTTGAATAAAAAACATAAACAAAAGACTAACAGCCTGTTCGGCGATATCGAATGAATATGTATACGAAAGAAAGCTAGTCACTCACATTCGAATCATTTGTCTACGATTCGAATTTGTGTTTGTCTATGTCACTATTATTCGTTCGCATGTACTTTAGTATTTGCATTGAAATTTGACACATCGTTCGCATAGAATAAAGTTAGAGAAAAGCCAATTCAATTTTCTTTCGCCTAGAATGCGAATGAACTTATCCTTTCGACATCGGCGAACTGGCTGTAAAAAACTGCTTTCTATTTAATAAAAAAAACTTGGGTTAATTTTGGGACGCTCCGTTTTTATATTATATCGTACTTTTTGTATAGACACCTACAGACGACATGTGTTTATCTCGGTTTTTTAATATATAATTTCTCATGTATTTTTTCATGTCTGTCAAAAGTGTCTTTTTTTTACAGATGGTTTGTAAAATTTGTTTACAATCGTATACGTACGTGTACGCCTGACATTGCCTATGCTTGTTATTATAACAAACAAAAATTATTTAAAACATAATAAAATATAAATACGTTAAAATTTCCTTAAGCCGACTTATACCGCCCAAAGTGACCCTCCGCAGAATTGTTCGCATGGCATAGAGTGCTAATTACAGATCTTTAAACATAACGAAATAGAACACACTCTATTTGAAATTTATCAGATGAGTTTACTCATGTTTTATACGGAAGTAACGTTTTTGAGGTAACAGATCACATGCAAACATTTTCCATATTTTTACGTCGTGTGTTATTTACTTAAGGGATCTTGTAATTGTATTTTTTTTCTTTTAACTTGTTTCTACTATCTCCTAACTTTTAGCTATATTAATTGGGTTTTACTATATCAGTTAAAGTCTCTAACATCTAGTTCGTCCAAGCAGGTAGAAAATTATAGTAATTTAGAATTCAGTTATTTTTATCCTGTCTTCTTTGACCAAGAGTTATTGATCGCGGCAATTATTGTTCCAATTAAAAAATAAAAATCCTTCTTGGTGAAAGCCAGATTTGAACTTGACTCAGAAAATAACTACAACATGTAATACATATCAGGAATATTTAACGAAAATTCAACATCTTAATACTTAAGGCTGCGGCACATAGAGTCCATCGTACGTTATCCGTCTCATTTTTCAACTGACATTAACGTATACGAAGTTGAAGTTGGCGCAATCGGTACTTCGTTAATGGATATAAAATCAACTGTTTATTTTAATTTGATTAAAATCTTTTGATTAATTTTTCAGACACAGCACAGAAAATCGAACACAATTTTTTTAATTAATTTTATTTTTTAATAAAAAAATTAATTAAATATACAAAAAATAATAACGAATAGTTGTCAAAGTTCTCAACGTACGTTAAAAGTTGCCCAACTTTAATATTTTGCGTTGAAGGAGAAGTGCGAAATGTGACAAAACGCATATGACTACATGTATTTCAACTTAGTTGTCAGTTGAAAAAGGCAACTTACGAGGGATTCTATGTGCCCCGATCTTTGTACGTATGTACATACATACATATGGGTCTCACGGTACAGAGATATGTACTTTGATGAAATAAATAAAAAATTACTGGTTGTTTAGTGAGAAGCGAATGCTGTTCAAACAAGTAGGATTATAAAAAATTGCATATGTGATCAATATGCGACAAATATAGACGAACAAATAAATAAGTGCTCGGTGGCTGAGTTGGTTGAGAGGCCGTATTAAAAATACATCATGCTTAAGCCCCTAATACACTATCCTACAGGATTGTGCGGTCTACCAAATATAACATGCTGAAAAAGTTCTAATGATGCAACTGTGTGGCAGAGTTTTTGACAAACCGTGCGATATGAAAAAATTTCGAAACATGATGCTTTCTGTTCGATTAGTGTGGTATACATTGTGAAAACTATGAGAATGGTGTTCGCGCCTCGAGGAATAAATTGAAATAATGTAAAATTATTATGATAATAATAGTTTTTATTTACTTTACTAACGGCTGTATGCAAAAAAAAAAAAAACTTAACAAAGCTTGGCAAACAATTGTTAAGAAAAATTTCCTAACGTTGTATGTAAGAACGTTTGTTTCGTTTGAGGAGCTAAGGTTAACTTTATATATTTCAATGTTGAAACGAGCACACTTTACCTGTACGCTAAAACGTCGTTTTATTTGTTGATATCGACTTGTTGAAAATCGCAACTTTTTTAAATTCTTGTATAATTATATATAAGTATGTGCCAGTTTACACACATCAAGTTTGACTCGTCATGTCTTGAGTTTTTGGGAGAACGGGGAGAAGAGAGTGGAAAAGGGTGCAGACTTGACGGTACCGTCAAGTCTAAAACGGAATGCCAGAAAATATGAAAACTAAGGCAAAAAAACTTAAACTTGACGATATAAAACTTTTGTGTGTGAACGTGAATGCAAGTTCAAAAGAAAATTGAAGCAGAATTGAAAAGAAAACCTGATGTGTGTAAATTGAGACTATATAGAGTTTTTATTAGATAAATAAACTACAATTTATGTATGTATATAAAATGAGAACATTAATTTTGAAAGAGCCAATATAAATAATAAATATGTAATTGATACACATTCAATCAAACGAGTACAACGAAAAACGTTTTTCGAATTTAAAAAAAAAGGTTTCTGGTGTAAATAATCCTATTGATTTTTCTCAATTCCATTAATATACTACATATTATTTATTCATTGTTTATTAAATAGGCAAATCTAGGAAAGGTTTGTCAAAAATATGTTATTTTATGTAACAATAATATATATTATTTTCTAATTTGGTTTTCGGGTTAATATAATATTAATTTTCTTGCATCCCTATTGCAAAAAATTACAACTAAACATAACGTTATTGCCAGAATAAAACAATTAAATTCCTTACTACATTGAAAAGTTAACGCACTGTTTTGCATAAATTTTTTTAACAATTGTATGGTAGCTAACGTATACGTTAAATCTCAAGTAGGTTTTTTTTTGCATATGGCCATAAGTATATAAATTATTGGTAATCATACTTGTGTAATAGTGTGGCCTACAACGCCATTTTGAAGCGATTTTGTAAAGTCGGCCAGATTTTTAAACCATTTTCCTGTGAATGAATCGTACGATCGTCTAGGATAGAGTAACAATGCATTTACATGATACCGAGTTCGAATCCTAGTGGATGCTGATGAGTAGTGTAACGACTACGAAACAGCTAGTTGTCCCTCAGCATATTCAATTATTTTTTCGTGTCTTCTTTAATCAAGAGTTATTCTAGCTTGTCTGTATGAAACATAAACAAATAAGTCTTTAGGTTTTCCTACATGGGAATACGCAACGTAAAGCAGTCAGTTGGAGAAACATGGACTTGACAAATTCAAGCCACAAACTTGCACGGACTGACCTTGAACTTTAATAAATGTCTTTTCAAACACTAAACGAAAAGAAAACTGCCATATTATGAAATCAGATGGCAATTCGATTGGAATAATTGAAATTTGTGGCAATAGCATATTTGTACCTTTATTTTTGCTCTTTACAATGATCCCTTCGATTATGTTGTGTCGCAGTTGTTTTACTGCAAGTCGAGCGCCATTGTAAAGTTTAGTGGATAGCTGATGCGCAGTAGAATAATTGATACGGCCAATTCTGAGTTGCAGCACATATGATGAAAGTGCTGAAACATCAAGTGAGTTAAAAAATTCAAAAGGATATTTGACAGCATCGTCATCTCTTATCACGGTATCGATAGATTTTTGTGTAACTGTAGATTGGCTGATTTTATTTAAAATTCTATTGTTTATTGAATTCAAATCTTTATTTTTGGCAGAAAGTGACGCTCACTCATGTAACCACTGGTCATTTTCGGAATTGCGTTCGACATTTGGAAATACACAATTAAGTAACTCTTCAATGCATTGTGTCATATTACAAAAGTTCGATGGAAAAATAATGCAGTTTGGGCATCATATTACAGCTCGCATATTTGTTCTTAATTTCAATACGCCAAAGAAGATGTGATTTGAGGCACGCACTAAGCTCATCATCAGTGGAATTGCAGGCAATTTTCGTTGGAAATCACCGGCTACCACAAATAGTGCTCCTCCAAATAATTTTTTGTTGCTTTTAAAATCTTGTAACATGCGATCAAGGGCCTCTAAAGATTTTTTTTGCGGGTCATTGTGCATTTATCCCAAACTATGATCTTACAAATTTGGAGCACTTTACCTTTTGAGGATAATTTTTTTTTTTTTTTTTCAAATATTATATGTGTGCGTATCTCAGAATTGTGGCTTTAGAGGTAATTTAAGTTACAAATACGCTGTTCTGCCACCATACAAATGTATGGTGGCCGGACGATGCTAGGGCTAGGGCAGTATTATTTTGTGATTGAACTTTAGCCAATATTAGCGAAATCATAACAATTTTCCTGTTCCATCTGATCCATCCACATTAAAATATTGTTTTAGCCATAAATAGTTCAGCCATAAATAGTTCTAAGTCGTGTGGGTCAGATCATCATCATTGCCTGCTTGATTAGGACTTATCATAACAACTTCCGAGAGTGCCTTGTTGTTTATTTGCAAACATTTATTTGATTTAGAATCAATGCCTCATTATAAGTTTCATGAGAAAATTCAATTCTTATGTTGTTGCAGGTAATACTCTTTCGATATGTGCTTCATATGTATTCCAAAGTTGATTTGTTTCGGATGAAAAGCAATTTAGCAATATGATAGCAAATAACACTTTTCTGGCTGTAGATGATTAGATATAGTTGCGTTGTGAATCGTTTTCTAACAAATTTAGCTTTTGGCACGCATCCCGATAAGTTGCATATGAATTTGTTTGTGTGTAGAATTTGAGCATATAGCAAAGTTTGTGCAAAAGAATCATTTGTGCATTTATCGAAAAAGGAAGTTTACGTTGTAGCTGGTACGTTTTTTAAGCATTTATTTATTTATTGAATCTTCAAAAAGGTAGCTAGCAATAAGTATTCAAGTCTTAATACTAAACAAAACATATATTTTCGAGGTGCACAGCAGTTGGATGACGCTCTAAGATTTGGGAATCCCAAATTCTCCAAACAGCTTCAATCCTGCTAATGTATCGGGCCATTGGATATTGTGTAATTTCATCGTTTGGCTACGTATTTGCAGATATACTTAATTGATTTGACGAAATTACAATACTCGACATTAATATACGTTTTGTACGTTTTTGAAAGCACTGGGCAATATACTATCAATTTAATTGTTTTGTACATTTAATGTAATTGATTGTCCACCACCGTCTATCTATGACGATGAAGCGGGTGTAGCCATCAGCAATAGAGATAGCAATTCTATAGGACCATCTACCATGCATCGCGGATTTGAATTAATACCATAAAGCATGTTTTCAACCACAACTTCATGTAAGTATGGATCAATATTAGTATCAGTATAATTTCATCTATTTTATCTGACGTAATTTGGTCAACCATCCATACCGAATGTGGAAATAAGGCATTCCACGTTTCTGCCATTCAATAAAATATATCCAGCATCACGTTCTCCGAAAATACGTAACTTAACAATAAAATCCATTAGCGATTCTATCCTCATTCTGACCCGCCCTCCTCTCAATAAAGAATATTTTTTGACCTTTTCCATATGCAAGAATAATTTTCAAAATTGGTCCACATTTGACGAAGTTGCTTGATAATCAATTAACAAAAAAAAAAAAAATAGTACAGCTTTTCTGCATCCAAAAAAAATTTAAAAAATTGGAACACAAACGCCGAAGTTCTTTAATAATGAATTTTTAAGGCGGGCGTATTGCGACAACCTCCGTCACCTTGAGTTTTAAAGAACACAGTTTTTCGATATTTTTTATATTAAAAAAGAATTTTCAAAATTGGTCCACAAATGACGAAGTTAGTTGATAATTAATTATGGGAAGGGCAATCACGCCACCAATTTTCCAAAACAGAAAAAAAAGTTATTGACCTTTACCATATACAAAAGGAATCATAAATGATCAACTTGCGAAAACTTCATCCCGCAAAAGTAATCTTAGTCGCTTTGTATATGCAAGATAAATTGTGGAAATTGGTTCAAAAATGAAGTTGCTTGATAATCAATTATTGGAGCTAGCAATTTTCCTCCCCTCCCTCTTTTTGTCAAAAAAAAGAAAAAAATAGTAGATGCTTTCTGTATCCAAAAAGAGTTTTAAAAATTGGTCCACAAATTGCGAAGTTATTTGCAAATTAATTTTTGGGGCGTGTTCAATTTTGATGAGATATCTTTTATATGATTTTTTTTTTAATTGGTCTATAAATAACGAAGTTATTTGATAATCAATTATGGGGAGAACAATTTGGTAAAAAAAAAAACAATTTTCCAAAAAAAAAAAACACATATAAATAAAAAGATTATTGACCTTTTCCATATACAAAAGGAATTTTGAAAATTGCTCCATAAATACTGAAGTTATTTGACAATCAATTATTGCGGTTAGCAATTGGCGATAACTTCATCCCTCCAACATAATCTTAATCGTTTTGGTCGTTTTGCATATGCACAAAAAATCTTGAAATTTGGTTAAAAAATGGAGAAGTTATGACCATTTATATTAAAAAATCTGTTAAAAATTTTGTGATGGAAATAACATAATTTAAAATAGGAGGCGTAAAAGAAGGCGTGGTTCACACAGGTGTTCCAGTTAATCACTGTGAAAATTTCAGGAAGATTGGTCCAGCCTGTCAAACCGCTGGACCAATCTTCCTTCTTAAGGAACAAATAAACAAACAAACGTACAAACACACATTCAATTTTATATATTAAGATTAAATTGAAATGTTATTTAAGCTCGAGGTCAGTCGGAGTCTAGCTTCGAGGTCATTCGGAGACTAGCTTCGATAGTGAACGGACGTGTTTGTTTTTGATCGGAGTGTATAAAATTAAGCCGGAATAAGTAATAACGGGAATAATTGAAAAAGAGTGATTTTATATTAAAAAAAACTGTGACATTTACCGTTATATATTTTAAAGTAAAAAAAAATAATAAAAACTGCATGAGTGTACCTATCAGATGTAATTCTGAGAAAGAGCTCAGCTCCACTAGAAAAAGTCCTTGGATTTCTGAGGAGGAGTCTTTGAAAAAATCATTGGAAAACCTGCTGTCGCTAAGAGAAAGAAACCGCACGCGCTTGTGTTCGCCACATATAGTTGTTACAACAGACGACAAAACATCCATCAGTTCAGTTATTGCAGATAAGCCGAAAACACAAATAGGCATGGACAGGTATGTAAACGTGGTTAAACGGCAGCGAAGCCCCAAATCCGCTCAAATGTCATCTCAGTCCAAAATACCCAAAACTGATAAGACCACCACGTCAATGGATAGTAATATTCTTCAGACTGATAAGCCAGCAATACCTAAAAACCCCTTTAAGCTGCCACCAATATATTTGCGAGAGCCTACCTCTAGAGAGCTGGTAAAACAACTTATTACGGCAATCGGTAAAGACACTTTTAATGTAACATCGGTTAAGCACGGCAACATCAATGAAATGAAAATCCAAGTCAACAACGAGAATGAATACCGGAAATTGGCTGGGGAAGGAGAAACGATCGTTTTACACATATCAACCTAAAAGTGCCAAAGGTATTCAGGGATTGACCCTTTTGTAGATACGAATGATGTGAAAATCGGATTAGAAGACAATGGCTTTAAAATTAAAAATGTTGTTAATATTAGAAACCGTGAAAAAATTCCTCAACCCATGTTTAGGGTTGAATTTGAACCTAGAGATGTTGTCTTGAAAAAGAATGAAGTGCATCCAATTTATAAGCTTAAATATCTTTTGCATCATAAGGTTACCGTTGAGGAGCCTCATAAGCGTTTAGGGCCCATTCAATGGCTAAACTGCCAAGAATTGACCATACTAAGGCCTATTGTAAGTTGCCCTCAGTTTGCGTTGTGTGGAGAACTTCACGGTACATCACACTGCAAAAAACCTAAGACTGACACGAGCGCTAAAAAATGCAGTAACTGTGGAGGTAACCATACTGCAAACTACAGGGGTTGTCCTGTCTATACTCACTTCAACAGGTCAATGACAAATAGGCCATCAATTTTAAATATGCCACCCCAGCAGACAAACACCATTTCTACGAGCTATTTTCCCCAGGTACGCCAGTCAACCAGCCATATAAACGTGCAAACCCCCAAACAAATTTCTTATGGATATGTGGTAAAATCCGATAAACCAAACTTGAATCAGGAGCCCAAGCCTCAAAACTCCGACCAAAATTTTAGCAATCTTGAGGCAATTCTGCAGACTCTTGTTCAATCTATAAATACATTTACGGTTTCCATGACATGATGCAGGAAATGCTGAAAGTGCAATCCACTACTTTGCAGGCAATTTAAAAAAAATGAGTTGGTTAAAAATATGTTTCTGGAACGCAAACGGCATCCGCCAGCACAAAAATGAACTTGAGCACTGCCTTGTGGAAAAGCAAATCGACATAATGTTGATTGTTGAAACCCATTTGACAACCAACAGCTTTTTCAGCTATACACTATATAATACTAAAGAGCCCCGTGGAAGATCTTGCGGAGACCCGGCAATTTTCATAAAAACTAGAATTAAGCACTATTTTCTAAACGAGACATGTGGCCAAGCAACAAACATATGTATTGAACATTTTCATGATAAAATTGTTATATCCTCGATTTACTCACCACCACGATTTTCAGAATCACGTTTAATTACCTCGAAAGGCCGTTTACTTTTTGACACCGCTTCCAAAATGGGCTTAGATGTGGTTTCAAGCGGACACCCTTATTGGCCGTCAGACCGACGAAACATCCCAGATATATAGATTTTGGAGTTGCGAAAAATTTTCCTTTAGATGTGGATGTTTCGTTCCCCCAAGACTTGGCTCCCCGTTGACCGTCAATAGAGTTAATTGACTAAAATACAAAAAAAATTTTGAGTACACATTGCACTGAAAATATCGCCTTGAGAACGCCTGAGGATATTGATGTGTCAACGATTTTTCTGAAAACCTCAAACTGGCCGTACAGCATGCTACCACTTGTCATATAAGATCCAGAAATGAAAACAATAGAACTTATTCGTCTGAAATTGAGCAACTTCTGTCAGAAAAAAGAAGAGTCAGAAGATCATTGATCAAATTACTGGTAAATGCTTTGTTTTTAACGCTATTTTACGCCTTGAGTATTATCCTGCAGAGTGGAAGGTCTCAATGATTACTATGATACCCAAGCCAGGGAAGGATCTGACTAAGGTAGAATCATATAGACCAATAGGTCTTTTCTTTCATTCTAGGACCCACTTTATATTTAATTTACGCTTCTGACATGCCAACCACATCTGGTATTCACGCTTCAACTTTTGCAGATGACACAGCGTTCTGCAGTGTTCATGAAAATTATCAACTAGCTTCACGAAATTTACAGGAATATATTTCAATATTAGAGAAATGGCTAAAACTTTGGAAAATCAAAGTTAATGAACAGAAATGTACTCATGTCACATTCACACTGTGTAAGCAAACACCTGCGCCTATCCAATTTAACAACTCACCTATTCCGCAGCACGTGGAAGTCTCACATTGAAGCAAAGGTCACTCAGTTAAAACTAAAAGCAGCGTAACTAAATTGGCTTATGGGCAGAAACTCGACATTGAAGGTTAATTGCAAACTTCTAAAGCCCATATGGTGCTACGGAATTCGATTATGGGGCACCGCCTCAGCGTCAAATATTGAAAAATTTCAAAAGCGACAAAACAAAATTCTTCGAATGATTACTGCAGCTCCATGGTACGTAAAAAATTTATGAATTCATAAAGATCTAAGTGTTCCGCTGGTAAAAGAGGAATTTTCTAAGTATGCGACAAAGTATGTCCGTAAACTGGAACTTCATCCAAACCCTCTTGCGCGTAATATACTTAATTTTGGCGGCCACACTCGGCTTAGAAGAATGGATACCGCTGCCACCATCAGATTGCTCAATAGGTGACTTTACCGAAATAGCTCCCGCATAATAAAACTTTTTGACTAGCATTGGCCGGACTTAAGTAAAAATCACATTTTTTAATCTTAAATCACAATTTTTAATTTAGTATTAAGATTTGAGTACTTATTTTTAGTTCATTTTGAAGATTCAATAAATAAAAACATGCTTTATAAAAAAAAAAAAATATTAATTCGATTAATTCTTCAGGAAAAAATTTTTTAAGTTTTGTTTACAAAATCAAAAATATTTGAAAACATATTGAAAACAATTTTAACATACATAAAAACATTTAACATACATTGTAAGAAAAAATTAAAGTACATAAAAGGATTATTAACATAGTTATATACATAATTATAGATTTCTTAATTAGCTAATTTATTACTTTATTCTTATAAATTAGATGCCTATAGTTCTGAGCTAAACTTTCTGTATTTTTTCTAAAATTAATTCTATTAGCAAGTATCTGCAGCATCTCCAACATATACCGTTTTCTATAACTATTTTCTGTTTTTAATATGTGTTCAAACTAAAGTTGAAGAAAAATATAAACATGGTATCCCTAACTCTAATTAAAAATAAAATTAAAAAAAAAATGTAGTTTAAAAAACACGGCGAATTGGTGTCGCTGCATCGTAGCTAAGGTTGCCGTAACTTTTAAAACACTTTGAATTTATTATTATTACTTTAAATCACAACCTTCTATACACATCGTTTAACTTACCTTAATTTTTCTTATTTTACCTTAATTTTTGTTATTTTACCTTAATTTTTCTTAAATATACACTAAATTTTTATTTTGTAAAAAAAACCCTATTGGATTAATAAAGTGGATTAAAGAAAACCAAATAATCCGCTTTGCTCTTTATCTCGCGTATGGTCAGTTGGGTGTCCTACATCAGAAGCACAGAGGAAATACTCCAAAAGTATTCAATATGGAAGCCTTATTAAAATCAGGATTGTAATTTAAATCACGACAGTGTATCGACAAAGCCGTCTTCTGTGACGAATTAATATTTCTAATTTCTGATCAGACATGTCCTGCTAATATAGTCTTCAATTTATTCTTTGTTGTTCCTACATAAACCTTATCACATCGTTCGCTATCATTACCGCCACAAAGTATTTTGTGTACTAAATTTTACTTATCTAATTTATTTAATCTGTCTTTTGTTTTACCCAATAATCCACCCACTGTTTTGTAAATCCTATGTGCTATTTTATACTTTCTTTTATCAAATATACTAGTTCTTTATAACCTTTCAGACAAACCAGGTACATAAGCTAACGATTTATATACTTTTGCTTCCATACTAACATCTAATCTATTACTACTATTTGATTTTGTGAACAAAACTTAAAAAAAAATTTCTGAAGAAGTCTTCCGAAGGAAGACGAAATATCGAATTTAATTAAAACTGTTTTATATACATAAAAAACAAAACTGACTTCAAGTTTAAACAACATTTCAATTTAATATATATTACAAAAAAGGTCAAATAATTAGGATCAAGATCTTATAAATATATAGTAATTTAATTTAAAGGTAAAGGGATTAAACACCCATATCTTTTTGCACAGATATATTCGCATGTCAACGCGCAAAACAGTGTCATGAGTGTTCTTCATAATATTTCAAACATAACAACAAATAAATGAATGCATTTTATTTGTGCAAATCTCTAAGATAAATTTTCTGCTTCAATAGTATAGTATTTTTTCCCATTTTGCATAAATTCATTATCATGTCATTTATATTGTTATTATTATTATTTTTTTATTTTTATTGTGTCTTGTTATAGTATTTTGGTTTTTGTTCGACCTCTATTTCTTAATTAAGTAGTATTTCGTTGAGTTTAAGGTCCTTTTTGCTTATTTATTTTAATATTTCTGCCAATATTTCGCTTTATTTCGGATAGCTTCTTCAGGACAATAATATTTGTTATTGTTTAAAAATTTTTGAAACAATTTTTTAAAAATACTCAAACAAACATACATACATGTGAATGAAAAAATACAAATACGTACATGCATACAATTTTGAAAAATATATAAAAACAATAATAACTACAATAATCAAACAAACAAAAACATACAATGAGTGAAAATTCATACATACATACATAACAATACATACAATTTTGAAAAATGTAAAAGACAATAAAAACAATAACAATTTTTGAACAACTTTTTTTAAAACTAATCAAACAAACAAACATACATACCCTGAAGGAAGTATGGGGTTAAATGTATCCATGTCAACATTTTTGTCAACATTTATGGTGTCTTTCTGGTGACACAGTCAATAAATTTTTTTCTTGTCTTTTTGAAAGATAGAGAATATTGTTTTGTTTTGTTTCGCACTACTGGCAACCACCATCACTGCCAGTACCTTTCGATGGTTTTTCACCCCGCGAATAAAAAAATAAAAATTAAAAAAAAAAAAACATACATACATACATACATACATACATACATACATATATACATACAAATATTGAAAAATATAACCACAATAAACAAACAAAACCATACAATGAATGAAAATTCATTTTTCAAAATTATATGTATTGTTATGTATGCATGTATGAATTTTCATTCATTGTATGGTTTTGTTTGTTTATTGTGGTTATATTTTTCAATATTTGTATGTATGTATGTACATATGTATGTATATATGTATGTATTTGTATTTTTTCATTTATAAGTATGTATGTTTGTTTGTTTGATTAGTTTTAAAAAAAGTTGTTCAAAAATTGTTATTGTTTTAATTGTCTTTTACATTTTTCAAAATTATATGTATTGTTATGTATGTACATATGTATGAATTTTCACTCATTGTATGTTTTTGTTTGTTTGATTATTGTAGTTATTATTGTTTTTATATATTTTTCAAAATTGTATGTATGTATGTATGTATGTATTTTTTCATTCACATGTATGTATGTTTGTTTGAGTATTTTTAAAAAATTGTTTCAAAAATTTTTAAACAATAACAAATATTATTGCCCTGAAGAAGCTATCCGAAGGAAAGCGAAATATTGGCAGAAATATTAAAATAAATAAGCAAAAAGGACCTTAAACTCAACGAAATACTACTTAGTTTCTTGTTATATTTATATCTTTGCTATTTTGCAATATTTCTTTAATTGTTAATTATTAATATTCATAACATTGTTTTTGATTATACTAATTTTATTAATTTCAAATTTCACAACCTATCTTTATATCAGCAGTACTGTTAAATAAGATTAAGTCTTGTTGTGCTGTAATTTCACCAAAAATAAATAAAATAAATATGGTAGCAGTAAGACTACTGTATACTAAATCCTGGCTACCTATTTATAATAGATAAATAATGTATAATTAAAATGAGTTTTCTATGTTACATGTTTTAGCATTTGTCAGCGTTATGCATATATCGTTATGGATTCTTATATGGATGCTTCTAACTGTCAAAAGTAAATGGAGTTTCAAATTACCACCGTTGGATACAACATATCCAGTAATCGGAAACGCGACTACAAAAACCCTACTTATACACAACAGAGGAAATTTGACAAACGCAACTGCAGGTATACATAATAAATCCACTAATCCAGGCAACAGCAACTCAGCTGCAAGTGTGAATACAGAAACCAAGCTTAAATGTAGAAATACTGATAATTTCTTAACTAATACTTCAAGTTTAGATGTTTTAAACGATGCTCCAAATGAAGAGATTTATTGGCCTAACACAAATCCCAATTCTCCGAAAATAAAAGTCACTTTTAATGAAATAACCGATACGTCTAAAGATGGTCATCATCATGGATTTTCTGATGAACATGAACAAATCAATGACAAGCGGTAAAAATCGTTTTTTAGCTCAGACATTTAATAATTTGAAATCAAATTTTCATTATAGTAATAAATTCATACGTAAAAAAATATAGTTAAAAAGGTAAAAAACATAGTGTATTATAAATTAAAAATGGGCAATAATTGTTGATAACAAAAGCTAGAATTATTGTGAAAAAAAGTATTGGAGCGTTTTAAAAACTGATTCATAGTGCACCCCACGCTTTTTCACAATAATAATGTTTCTGTTTATTAATTTATTTACATCAACAATTATTTTTGATATATTAATTTATATTTTCCTTAAAACGTGCTTTTTAGTTCTTTTAAAGTGTATTTATTATTAATTTTTTTAGCTTACTTTGTCATTAAATCGTGCTTTTTAGTTTTTTTAAACTGTATTCAAATAGTTTTCGAAATTTTGTTTTAGCTGGCCGTATGATTAATGTGTTTTCTCTGAATCAAATGAAAAGCGTATGCTAAATATAAGATGCAGTGCTAATATAAGATTATATTATTATTTCATACAATTAAGTTTTTATTCGCCATTCTAGCCTCTAACATTTATACCAATAAAAAATTATAAACAGCTTGTTTGCTATGTTTCCCAGCTATCTATATGTCGACATTTCATTGGAACTACCCTAATCATCAGTAGACTTTGGAAATTTTTGAAAGATATTCTCAAACATTCAAGTTTATATCCCAACAATATAAATAAATATAAATAAATTGCTGAGAATTTAAAAAGAAAAATGCTCTAATAATACCTGTCAAAACACAAAAAACAAGCTATTCATTTATACACGTGAAATGTCGACATATAGATAGCTGGGAAACATAGAAAACAAGCTGTTTATAATTTTTTATTATTATTTCATATTACAATTTCTCATATGCAACATATCTCAAGCGAAGTCACAAATTATAGTCTGGTAAATTTAGTATATTTTATGTACATCGCACGCTAAATCAAAACAGTCACATCTCAAAAATACACTACTTTTAGGAGAGGCAAAAAACTGTTAAAAGCATAGTTGAAATATTATAATCAAATTTATTACTGTGATAAAAATTTAACTTCTAAGAGACAGTTTGCTTTTATTTTTTTAATTTAGTGCTGTAATTTTGGAAATAGAGCAAACTTTCAGTTATGGCTTGTCAATTAAAATACTGGACTAGAAATAGTACTATTAGCGGATGATGTGTGGGTGCCAAACGTTATATAAAAGCAGGCTTGGAGGTATTTTGTCTATTCAATAAAACAATGATGCAAATGAATTTTTCGTGTTCAATAAGGACTCGTTCTGTGAACTGATATGTGAGAAAAACGCGATTTAGATCAATTTTAAATTGTGACTGACGAACGATCCCAGTCGTTATAGATTTTGGAGTGGCAAAAAATTTTCCTTGGCGTTGACCGTCACTAGAGTCAATTGGTTAAAATATAAAAAATATTTGAATACTCATGGTACGGAAAGTATTGCCTTGAGAACTTCTGAGGACATTCATACCAGGTATATGCAAGAGCAATAAATACAACACTACAAAAATAAATCTTTTTCAAATGTCAAGGGAATAAACACAAAAAAGATTTAAAAAAAATATATGATAAAAAGAAAATCTACAAGAATATACAAACTTATTTTTTTCGTGAAAATTAAAGTCTAAGGGCCGTATCAAAAAATAATTCTTACTTGAGTTTTAACGCACACGTTAGTTACCAAACACATTAACACTACCATACATTTGTTAAAAAAGTTTATGCAAAAACAGTACGTCAACTTTTAAATGTAGTAAAAAATTTAACTGTTTTTTTCTGGCAATGCCGTTATGTTCAGTTGTAATTTTTTGTATAGTGATGTATGAAAACTAATATTCGAAAACTGAAAAACAAATTTAAAAAACTATAAAATTATTATTATTACATAAAACAACACATTTTTGGCAAACATTTCCTGGATTTACCTTTTCATATATTATATAATATAATGAATATATAGGGTGTTTTTTTAAGCTAGATAGAACTTTAAATTGTAAAAAGTAACACAAAAAATTAAATTTTGATGAAACATTTTTTTTATTTGTTTCAGTATACTCTGACAAATCATCATGAATAGACTCACGCTTGAACAACGCTACGAAATTATCCAAATTTACTTTGAAAATCAGACCCGTTGTTTTATCGCAAAATTGTGTTCAGCGATGAGGCGCATTTTTGGCTTAACGGGTTTGTTAATAAGCAAAATTGCCACATATGGAGTGAGACCAATCCACAAGAGACCCTACAGACTCCATTACATCCAGAAAAATGCACTGTTTGGTGCGGTTTTCATGCTGGTGGCATCATCGGACCTTATTTCTTCAAAAATGAGGCCGGAGCTCGCGTTACGGTCAATGGAGATCGTTACCACACCATGATCAATGATTTTTTGTTTGAAAATATGGATGACATTGATCCGGAGGAGATGTGGTTTCAACAGGATGGCGCTACGTGCCATACGGCGAACGCAACCATCGACTTACTGAAATCAAAATTTGGCGATAAGTTGATTTCGAGAAATGGACCTGTCAATTGGCCTCCAAGGTCGTGCGATTTGACACCTCTCGATTATTTCCAGCCAGCATTGTTCGTGTTGTTCGTGACATACGGCCAGCAGTGCTCGAAAAAGTGGCCCAAAATTGGACGTCCAGAATGCGCTTCGTCAAGAACAGCCGCGGTGCCCATATGCCCGAAATCATTTTCAAATGTTAATGTCACGTATTGATCTTTCGAATAAAAAAAAATTTTGATTACAATTTAATTTTTTGTGTTATTTTTTACAATTTCAAGTTCTATCGGGCTTAAAAAAACACCCTATATAATATGTAGTATATTAATACTAGAAATATTTTTATTATTCAAATAACGTTTTTCGTTGTATTCGTTTGATTGAAAGTGCATCACTAACATATTTCGTATTTATATTTCCCTTTCAAAATTAATTAAATTAACTTAAAATAAGTTCATACAAAATGTAACATTCTAATTTATGTATCTAACAGTTATAATACATTGTTTTTGTAAATATTCTCTATAAAATTGTGAATTTAGAGAAAAATCATTATCAAGAATCCAAATGTCTTTTTAACGTACAGTTGAAGTGGCTTATTTCAACTTTAAACGTATGGTAAGTAATAATTCGTTTTCGATACAACGTTAGGAAATTTTTCTCAACAATTGCTTACCAAGCTTTGTTAAGTTTTTTTTTGCATACGGCCTTTAAAGTTTACGTTAGCTTTCCAAACGAATGGTAAGCTAGCAATCGTTTTTGCATGTAACGTTTGAAATTTTTTCTTAACAATCGCTTACCAAGCCTTGTGAAGTTTCTTTTGCATACGGCCGTTATTGTTAGTTCATATTTTGAAGGTTCAATAAAAAAAGTTGTGACTTCTTTTGACTTAATGTGCGATATGTATTGTACATAAATATATACTCGTATACACATTATAAAGGATTTATCAATAAGGGTGGCTAGAAGTGTAAATGCAATAATCCAAGTTTGGTTTCAGTCCATATTAGCACGTGCATATATACATACTACTTACAAATGTATATTGACACTGAAAATTTTGATTAAATTTTTAAATTTTCTAAAGCGGGGTAGACACGGTCGAAATATTTACTGTCAACTTCGTGTTCGTGGGCTTGAAATTTTATAATTTTATGCTTGACAGCCCATCAAGCATTAATTTTGATTTTACAGGGTTCATTTGGCAGGCAATGATCAATAAATTTCAAATTATCTTAATTGTTGCCACTCATTTTTTTGTATTTTTATACACGATTGAATTTTACTCACTACGAGTATATTAGCTCCTGACATTGAGACTAAGCAAAAAATTACAAATAGCTGGTTTTCTATGTTTCCCAGCTATCTATATGTCGACTTTTTGTAGGCGAAACCCTTATCATCAGTAGACTTTTGAAATTTTTGAAACATATTCTCAAACAACTATTTCTTATTTTTGCAGCAAAAGACGTTTTATATAAAAATTTTATAATTTATATAAAAATTTAACAGTATTTATTTTCAATATTTCGATAACAATTTGTTATCATCGTCAGGAAAATTAATAAGTCAATAACATATAACACACATACCAAAAAATTTTTACACATACTATTACCATGCTTATTAAGTCATATTCTCAAACAAATATTTCTTATTTTTGCAGCAAAAGACGTTTTATTTTATATAAAAAATTTAACAGTATTTATTTTCAATATTTCGATAACAATTTGTTATCATCGTCAGGAAAATTAATAAGTTAATAACATATAACACATATACCAAAAAATTTTCACACATACTATTACCATGCTTATTTAGTCATTTTAATCGTGTCTATCCCCCTTGAAGTTCTCACAAATTCATAACATAGCATACATAGTGGTTTAATTTATTTTATAAGCACCATTCCTAAATAAATTGTTTAAATGTTGACAAAAGTACACATATCCATACACACATACATGCATGCATACATATATTTTAGTTTTAGTCCAACTTCGGTTAGATCTTACCAATAAGCTAATTCTAAAAAATAATTAAAACTTCGGAAATAAAATTAATATGAGTATTTACACCATTTTTCAGTAATTCCTTCAGTCGAGCATCGGTATATTTTACCAGTATTAAGGGAGAAATTGATGATGGAGATTATGCGACATTAAGACCTGATCCAATAAGTATACTTGACAGTATATTAGACAGTAGTTGTACAACTAAAAATAGTGCTGGTTTCCTTAAAAATTATACACCTAGAGATAGGGTAAATTGTATACATTTAAATGAAAGCAATGAATTGCCACTACCTCCACTTAATATGACGTCTTCTATGACTATAACAAATCACACAACAACTGCTTCTGTAAATCTTAAAAACACTTACGTTAATAATCTCGATGATTGTGCTGCCAAAGCTTTGGGTGATGATAATATATCTGAAGAAGGGAAGCTAATCGAACGTGTAATAGACGATAGTGTCACCTACGCTTCTACACAGGACTTGGAGCCACCGGTACCATCGCAACCAACTTCAAAGAAATCAAAAGATTTTACAGACAGTAGCGGATGTTTTATGTTAAAAGAAAAATGTGATCAAATAAGTGAATGCAGTCAACTCTCTCCATCTCATGAGTATTTAATTAGGCCCTTGGCACCTGTTAAACTTGCCTTTCACACAAACGAAGTACGTGTAAGTACCGACTAAAAAAATAAAAAGAATAAGAAATACATTAAATTTTCAGATTTTTCACAATGCATTACGAAATGCCGACTCAGGGGTAGCTCACGAAGCCTTAACACCCAGAAGTGATACGAATTCTTTTGGCACTGAGTGTACTATATCGCCTCCAGAGAGAGCATCATCTGAATCATCAAGTGGTATTCATTCAGCTGAAGAACGAGAAACTGAAGTGGTTATAAGACCTCGTATAACATATAAGAATACTTCTAAGTTTCCGCCTCCGCCAATTCAAGAAGAACCGAATAATAGGTGCACAAATATGCGCATGTCCAGTTTTGCGGGAGGAAGCAATTTAAATAGTGCAACGCTGCCAATGCAGCGTTCGAGCGCTGATGAAAAGTTTAACTACTCTCAACATTGTAGTACAATGCCACTGCCATCAAATAGTCATAAACAGAATGACCAACAAATAAAACCAGCAGTATATGCCACATCAGCACAATGCGTGTCCAAAACTCAAAGCACTTTTAGTAACATAAGTTCTTTCAAAACACCACACTATGTCAACTCAGGATTTGCAGTGTTATGTAAACAAAAATTATGTGACCAAAATTTTTATACTCGAACTATAATTGCATCTCAACCTCAATTAACACATACCATTTTGTCAAACGGAGTACGTTATTCAAATCCTAATATCTTAAGACGGCGTCCTTTTTTAAAAATTTCAGATCCGCAAAGTTCTTTTACTAACTCAACAATTCATGAGGATCGAGATTCTGCCAATTATTCTATGGCTTCCGATCAAGAAAGCATTTATGTGACATCATAAGCATGTACAATATGTATGAGACAATCCACCAAATGTTCCCAGTTAATATTTTTTTTAAATCGGTCTGACACACGTATTATGTACCTCAATATACATTGTCTGCTCTCGGACGAAAGATCTCTGCACTCTTATATAGTAAGCAATGGTAGTTTATTTGTAAAAAAGTTGTTAAAAGTAGTAAACGTGTAAACAAATTTTTACCAACTAAATACATGTGATGTGTTTTAGTGTTGTATTTATTGTAATTTTAGCACTACCTGGTAAAGCTGTTGCATATAACCAAGGCAGCTATACCAAGTAGTGTTAGAATTACAATAAATACAACACAATAGAACTATAATGTATTTACATTAATTAAGTAAAAACGCATGTGGTTTCTTTAAGTTCAAATTCACTAATCCTTTATTACATTTTTAGTAATCCAAGTTCATATTCAATTCAAGTACATAAAGGTTTATATAAAAACGGTTTATTCTTAAGAACAATCGAGAATATCACAATTAAGAAGAGTATGATAATTAAGTGAGAATATTATCATTAGTGTGAGTATAAGAATTGAGTGACACAAGTAAATGCTTTTGAGTGGTAAATTAAGGTGACCATACGAAAGAAGGAAGACATACTTTACAAAAACATTACACGTATTTTGTTAGTAGAAGTTTCGAAATGTTGAAAAAGTGATCGTCTATATGTTTTTTCAGAACTATGTAGCCTGTAAACAAATTTTGACAATCTTACAGAACGAAAACATAAAGCAGCTGTACGTGTAGCACTATCTGGTAAAACAGCCCTGCACATATATAGTTTTCGATAGAGGACATTTTTTTTTATAATTGTTGTTTCAACCCTACTTGTCAGTTGTTGGCTAGAAAAATAAAGTTATTTGAGAGAAATTTTAAAAGTATTTTCACTACAATTGATAAAACTTTGGGCTAACTCTGCAGCCACACCAAGGAATCTTTATCAGATAGTATTTCTACTACAATAACACTGTGGAACAAGTTTAAGTTAGCAAAAGTTAGTTCGATTCTGAGAGTGAGGGGTGAAAATAGAGACTAAATTAGAAGACGGGTACCGCGGCGTTTGTTTATATTAGTTGTAATTTTTTAATAGACTTAAACTTTGCCGTCAAATGCCGATTTTCAGCATATTGTTTATACATATTTTACAACATATATTTTGCTTACTTTCTTAAGTACAGAGTGTTTCCTAATACTTTGCTCCCACTAAATTTGCTAAATATTGTTACGTTTTTGCCTCTAAAAACGCTTTTGCGAATTCTTCAATTGCAAAAACACACACACTTGTTCGATATACAGTACTTATATAATTCACAACTTTATTTACACTTGATACCACTGTGTACCAAAACACTAGATTTGCTTACTTTGGCTTATGACTGTTTTGCACAAAGCTTAAAATTAAACTGACTCGTTGCCACCGACCTGGAAAAACGACCGGTTATTTCTCAAATTGTCAGCAAATATTACATGGCTTTCGGCATGAAAGTCTTAAACGTTCCGTTAAATTTTTCGGGAAGCTTTTAATAAAAATGGCTCTTCAGTACTGTGTTAATTTCCGTAAAAATATTGTACTCTAGATACATACATATCATCATAAATAAGAGCGTCCAAAAATATAAAAAGTGTTTAATAACAAGTAAGAGTGTAGTATATTCGGCTGGGCCGAATCTAAAATACCCTTCACGATAGTCACGAATATGTATAGTATATTAAAAATGTGACCTAAATATGCTCGGTTATATATGAACCGATATCGGAATTTTCTATTTTCTGTATTTTAGTAACCTTCTTTTATAACGAGAATTGCTTTTCAGCAACAAAAAAAAAATTTTTTTAATGGAAAAATCGGTTTAGGCTATATCTCGGCTATATATGGACCGATATCGGAAATTTTAATTTTCCATATTTATATAAACTTATATCATTACCAGAACTGCTTTTGAGCACAACAAATTGTTTTAGTTCGCTTACGCGATATTTTCATGAAAAACCCGATTTAGGCTATATCTCGGGTATATATGGACCGATATCAGAAATTTTAATTTTCTCTATTTTCGTAACCTTCTTTCATAACAAGAACTGCTTTTCAGCAAAAAAAAAATGTTATTGGAAAAATCGGTTCAGGCTATATCTCGAGTATATATGGACCGATATCGGATATTTTCTTTTTCCATATTTATATGACCCTATTTCATTACCAGAACTGTTTTTAAGCAAAAAAAGATGTTTAAGTTCACTTACGCGACATTTTCATTAAAACCGCAGTTTAGGCTATATCTCGGGTATATATGGACCGATATCGGAAATTTTTATTTTCCATACCTATATAACCTTATTTTGCTATTAGAACTGCTTTTAAGCAAAAAAAGTTGTTTTAGTTCGCTTACGCCGCGTATTCATGAAAAACCCAGTTTAGGCTATATCTCGGGTATATATGGACCGATATCGAAAACTTTCATTTTCCATATTTATATCACCTTATTTTATTACCAGAACTGCTTTGAGGCGAAAAAATTGTTTAAGTTCGCTTACACGGCATTTTCATGAAAAACACGGTTTGGGCTATATCTCGGGTATATATGGACCGATATCGGAAATTTTCATTTTTCATATTTATGTAACCTAATTTCATTACCAGAACTGCTTTTGAGCAAAGAAAAGTTGTTTAAGTTCGCTTACGCGACATATTCATGAAAAACCCGATTTGGGCTATATCGCGGTTATATATGGACCGATATCGGAAATTTTCATTTTCCATATTTATGTAATCTTATTTCATTATCAGAACTGCTTTTGAGCAAAAAAAAAGTTTTTTAAGATCGCTTACGCGACATTTTCATGAAAAACCCGATTTGGGCTATATCTCGGGTACATATGGACCGATATCGGAAATTTTCATTTTCCATATTTATGTAACCTAATTTCATTACCAGAACTGCTTTTGAGCATAAAAAAGTTGTTAAGTTCGCTTACGCGGCATTTTGATGAAAACCCTGGTCTAGGCTATATCTCGGGTATGTATGGACCGATATCGGAAATTTCCATTTTCCATATTTATGTAACCTAATTTCATTACCAGAACTGCTTTTGAGCACAAAAAAGTTGTTTATGTTCGCTTACGCGGCATTTTCATGAAAACCCCGGTCTAGGCTATATCTCGGGTATATATGGACCGATATCGAAAATTTTCATTTTTCATATTTATATGACCTTATTCCATTACCAGAACTACTTTTGAGCACAAAAAAGTTGTTTAAGTTCGCTTACGCGACATTTTCATGAAAAACCCGATTTGGGCTATATCTCGGGTATATATGGACCGATATCGAAAATTTTCATTTTTCATATTTATGTAACCTAATTTCATTACCAGAACTGCTTTTGAGCATAAAAAAGCTGTTAAGTTCGCTTACGCGGCATTTTCATGAAAACCCCGGTCTAGGCTATATCTCGGGTATATATGGACCGATATCGGAAATTTTCATTTTCCATATTTATGTAACCTAATTTCATTACCAGAACTGCTTTTGAGCACAAAAAAGCTGTTAAGTTCGCTTAAGCGGCATTTTTATGAAAACCCTGGTCTAGGCTATATCTCGGGTATATATGGACCGATATCGAAAATTTTCATTTTTCATATTTATATGACCCTATTCCATTACCAGAACTGCTTTTGAGCACAAAAAAGTTGTTTAAGTTCGCTTACGCGACATTTTCATGAAAAACCCGATTTGGTCTATATCTCGGGTATGTATGGACCGATATCGAAAATTTTCATTTTTCATATCTATGTAACCTAATTTCATTACCAGAACTGCTTTTGAGCACAAAAAAGTTGTTTAAGTTCGCTTACGCGGTATTTTCATGAAAAACCCGGTCTAGGCTATATCTCGGGTATATATGGACCGATATCGGAAATTTTTATTTTCCATACCTATATAACCTTATTTTGCTATTAGAACTGCTTTTAAGCAAAAAAAGTTGTTTTAGTTCGCTTACGCCGCGTATTCATGAAAAACCCGGTTTAGGCTATATCTCGGGTATATATGGACCGATATCGAAAACTTTCATTTTCCATATTTATATCACCTTATTTTATTACCAGAACTGCTTTGAGGCGAAAAAATTGTTTAAGTTCGCTTACACGGCATTTTCATGAAAAACACGGTCTAGGCTATATCTCGGGTATATATGGACCGATATCGGAAATTTTCATTTTCCATATTTATATAACCCTATTTTATTACCAGAACTGCTTTTGAGCACAAAAAAGTTGTTTAAGTTCGCTTACGCGACATTTTCATGGAAACCCCGGTTTGAGCTATATCTCGGGTATATATGGACCGATATCTGAAAAAAATTTTTTGTCTTTTAGTCACCATGCTTAATAAGTGTGTGAAGTTTGAAGCAAAACGAACAACTTTTGTTTTCAAAAATTTTCATACAAAACTGCAAAAAAAAATGGCTTTTTTCGGAATTTTGAATATATCTCAGCTATACGTGGACCGATATTACTGAATTTCAATAGCAAACCCATGAATCGATGGGGTAAAAGAATGGTGAAAGAAAAAAGTTTCTAAGTCTAATGGTTTTCTCAGAAACGGTATTTCAACAGCGGACAGACGGACATCGCTTAATCGACTTTTCCATTAATTCTGATTCAGAATATATATACTTTATAGGGTCGCAAAAAAAAACTGTAGAAATTACAAACGGAATCACAAACTTATATATACCCTTTACATTTTTGTGAAGGGTATAAAAATAGAAAAAATATACGTACACATATTTAAATATATGTATATACTAATTAAAAAGCCTCTTTAACAAAAACCCGACTCTTGTCGAAACTTTTTTCATCGTATCAAAGAAGACTCGGGAGGTTTATTGTATTAACGTTCTTATCCTACAAAACCCTTTCATTAATTAAATAATGGAAGCATTTTACTATTTGATTGAAAATAAGTACATATATATCTAAGTACATATGCATGAAGTAGCAAACAATCTTCTCTGAATGTTTGGTAATCTAGATACTAATACTAGTATTATATCTGTATAACTTAATCTATTCATTATAAACTTAAGAAATTAGACATTTATTTATTTATTTGTTTATTTAAGTCTATAGACTATAAGTCCTTATAGACTAAAGAAAATATATAAAAACGCTTTTGGGTTTAAGTTTTATATGCGCATGAAGAAAATAAGTTTAATATAAGAATGTAAATCATATACGCAGAAAATAAATTGTCTAAATTGCTTATAAACTGAATGAATTTATCTATGTATATTTGTGCATTCCAAGCAGGTAGCTATTCGGTGAATTTTACATGATATACCGGAATGTATTTTACATTGAAAATATTTCGCATTAGGAGATATCTGTTCAATATTTGTATTCGGCAAATTGAATTCGACTTGCGACTAAAAAAAAAAAATTTTTTTTGGTTATTCGTGGTTATATTTTAATATTCGTAAATAAATCCGAATATTAAATTGGAACTTTAACATCCTGTTCGGCGATATAGTCACTCACATTGGAATAAATTTGGGTTCGTCTATGTCACTATTGTTCGTTCGCATGAACTTATGTATTTTAATTGAGTTTAGACACATCGTTCGCATAGAATAAAGTTAGGAAAACCCCAAATCAATTTGCTTTCGCCTAGAATGCGAATCGACATCGGCGAACTGGCTGTAAAATAATTTATTTGTAAGACATATATACGATATTCTTATAAAAATTGATTAAAAGGTACGATTTTCAACTAATACATAATTTGCTCTGTGAACATGTAATGAAACAAATTATTTTGATCAACGTTATAATTCACACTGAATAAGAAGATTTATTGTTCCAAGTGCGTCTGCACAAATATATGGTTAAAACGGGACTTATGTAATAAAACTATTAGAAGTTTTACCGCAAAAATAAAACAAACAAAAAATAATATAATTAACATAAATAATGTATTTTAAAGCAGAACAAAGGTGTAACATTAAGTTAATAATATTTAGTGGGAGTACATGGATTACAAAATGTATTGGACAAAGATAATTGAAAATGGTTAAAATTCCCATGCGCTTTGTAGTTAATAAATCATATGAATAAACCAAATAACTTATTAGCAATAAGATCAAATCAGCTAAGCTTCAACCCTCCGGGGGTATGGAAAACATCGGGTTTCAAGGATTCAATAAAAGTGCTAATTTGTGAATAGGCCTTTGGAACAGTCCGGACACAGTTTTTCCTCATGTATCAGTACTAACGAATTTTTATGTACATTAGGATGCGTCTGTGTCCAACGATTCTTCTGCATAAGCTCGTTCAAATATTCGGATGACCATTGTTTCCAAAACTGTTGTTTTGCCGCTGCTATCCTTTTTCACCTTTCTAAATGACTGATTTCATGACATTCAACGCTTCTTTCTGGTAACAAATTGAGTGAAATAAATGTCCCGGTATCAAGGCTTCCAAATCATTCAGGTCGCTTGATAAAGCTGATGTCGGTCTAGAATTCATAATCGGCTCGATTTCAATAAGGCTTGTTGAAAATTCTACATATGCTATCTTGACGTTTGACAACGTCCGAAAAAGGTACCCCTTGGCGGACTTAACTGCCGCTCCAAAATGTGGTGGTCTAGGGGGAATGAAATTAAATAAAGCTTTTATTGCAAAAATTTAATACGTTGGTGTGGAAAGACTTATCCGAAAAAGATTTTTTCAGATCGGTATTGGCGCCAACAAAATTTGCCGCATTGTCAACAAAAATATGGGCTAGAATACCACGACGGCCGATCACCCTTTTGAGTGCTGCAATGCTTCAGACGAGAGATCAGAAACAGCCTCGATGTGAACCGCTTTCGTTGCAAAACAAACAAAAATTTACAAATAGCTCTTAAGTATATGGCTGTTTGCCTCGAATTTTAAGTAAATATAAATTGGACCACAAAAAAATAAAATTTCTTGAAATTTTTACGCGGCTTGGTGGTAGTGAACCCATTACCTGGCTCAGTAGCTTAGGACGATAACGAGGTTTGTATTCCATGAAATAATGCTGCTGAATATTCCATATAATGCAAAATAAAGACCTGCGCAACTCTTCGGGTGTTCTTTCAGTTTTCTGTGGATTGCGTCTAAATCTGAACATAACACAAATGATACTTAAAAGAAGATTGTAAAAACTTATGCGACTTATTAATTTAATAACCGATCTCATAAAGCTGACAATTAAAACTTTTTTCCGTGTTGCTGAATTTGCTACAGAGCCTGCATATTCTAAAATAGGTCGTGTTGTACTGTACATCCTCTAGAAATAATATCTGCTGGGTTAAGAGCAGTTGGGAAGTGATGCTAAGTGCAACATTCAGTCTATTCTTGAATATCTGGAATTCGGTTTCCAACATACGTAGTGACTGTACATGAATCCATTTGAAGCCACTGGACGACAACTGTAGAGTCCGTTCATAAAAACACTTGTATGTAAAATTTTTCAAATATGGGCTAAATTTTACTGTACTGTTGCTCAAGCAAATGAGCTCCGCAAAGTTCTAATTGGGGCATGGTTTTCTTTTTGTTGGTGCGATTCGGCTCCTAGCTGTCAGTAGCTGTACATGAACATTGCCACTGCTATCTATTGTTATTACATAGAAGCAGCAGCCGTATGCACGAATTGAGGCATCGCTGAAGCCATGCAATTGTAGCGACTCAGAGTTCGCCTGACGAACAAAACGTGAGATCGTTATCAAATGCAAATTCTCGAGGTCATTAATAAATGACAAAAACAATATTTTGCTGGTTGGGAAACTTCAGTGTCCGAGTCAATTTTCGACAATCACAAGTCTTGTATGAGGACTCTTAGTTAAATTAAAAGCGACAGATCACAAATTGATGAAATAACTGAGAGTATTGATCTTTTTGTTATTGCTGATAGTTTTTTTTTTTTTCATATAAATGAAAATTTGAATTTATCCGCAACAGAGTCCCAAGTGATTCCGAATGCACTAGTGACAGCTGGTTCCGTTGTATTAATTAATTTAGTTCCAGTTATCCCTTGGCGAAAGATTGGGTTGTTTGAATTAAGTTTAGTGAGTACGAAACCACCTGTGTTTAACAACATTTGTAGTTTCATCTTTCAAGCGAGATAATTCTGACAAATCGTTTGCGCCACTCAACAAATCAAGTGTGTTCCACGAGATCTCGGACTAGTTGGATTAATGGGAGTAAAACGCAATTAACTCTCTAACAGCATGTTCACACGAAGGCTTATTTTCTAGGTGCGCGGTCTCATTCGTGGTTCACGGCCCAATCTTGATTGAACCAACATGATTCGCCATACAAAATTTTATGAGCGAACCAACTTGGTTCATTTTGAATCTTGTTGCGAACCAAGCAAAAACTACTGTCATCTCCAAAATTGATAATAAATTATCGCTAGTTTATCTGAACTAGCTGCAAAAAAATCCAAACAAAGTAAAAACAGATAATTAATTCATGTAAAATCAAAATAAACACATTGAAAATGTAAAAATTCAATACATAGGTCTTTTCCACTGAACAACATCTAACATCTACCATTAGTTTTTGAAAATAATAAAATCTTCCCATAAGAAATACATTGTACTAAAAGTCAACATTTTTCAACATCTTTTCAAAATATTCCTATCTCATTTTATTCCATTCAACATCTTTCGAATATTTCAGAATCACCACTAGAAAAGTGGCAATAATGTCGATTATTCTTGTGGCATCACTGAAAAAACGTCATTTATTTTGAAAAAATTTTAAAAAATCATAATATATTTATCATGTGTAAATTGTTTGCATATGTGTTTTCTTTATCAATTTTTTTCTGTAATAATTTTTGTTTATAAAGCCTATATATTATTTATAGACATATGTATATAAATTTTATAATCATCTTTTTGTTTTTAAAATTAATTTATTTCCAAAAAATTTTACGTGTTTTTATTAAATTATTTGAACATTAAAAAAATAATACTTTTGATTGATAGTAGATGTTAGATGTGAGCAATGTAAACAGTGTTTCACATATTCAACATCTTTCATGCGTTTCGTGAAGATGTTGATCAGTGGAAAAAGCCTATTACATAAAGATTTAAATAAAAATTTAAAAAAGAATTAGTGAACCGTTTGCACAAAATATGTAAACATCAGTGTGAAGCAACAACAAAACAAAAACAACCGTCTGAACGGTTTCGCAATAGTGGTTCAGAGAGCGAACCAAGTGTTTCATATTACCGTCTGAACATGGTATGAATTTGCAAATTTTACCCAAAACTGTTGAACGCAAAAACCACAATTGTTCATCTTGCAATAGTTGATGAGTTGTTTGTCTTTCATGCTGTGCGCATGTTTTTTTTTTATTGTCGTCCGAGTTTACTATGTTTTAAAGTTTACACGTCTTAGTTCTTGTCCGCGTTTCGGGTTATCCTTTTAAAATGTTATCTCTATGTGGTGTTTTTCGTGATGAGTTTAAAAACAAATCAAAATATTAACTTAAATTAAATCAAAATATTAACTTATATTAAATAATATAAAAATACAAGCAAAAAAATAAAAACAAAAACATCAATAGCAACTCAATACAAACTCTAACATCAACAACAACAACAAATAGCAAAATAGACTTATAAAATTCAAAAACATAAACATGCATGTTATAAAAAAAAATATATATATATATGTATATATAATGCTACCCAACAAACCATAATAACGCGATCACGAAGAAATCCTAAACACCCATTAAAGGGGGAAAAAATTAAATGAATAAATAAAATAACATAAAAATAAAATAATTTCAATATGATTAAATGGCCAGATCAGGGCTTTTTATGGCCCTTTGACAGGCATTGCTATCGAATTCCCTTCCTCGACCATTAAATTAATTTACAATGTTGGCGAAGCCGAATTAACTGTTGTTGATTTGTATTGAAGGTATATACCACTGAATACTATACAATTGACCCAGCAACAAGTAATTTCGGCCTCGCTTATACAGCAAAGATAACATTTGATTTGATTGTTGGTCTTTCAGCGTGATGTCAGGTAACTTTAAAATTGATTATTGTAACATTCGTGGGCTGAGAACGAATTTTTTTTCTCTGTTTATGCTCACACTTGTCTCCATCGGCCGGATGTTTTCGCCCTGTGTGAGACCCAGGTATCTGAGAATGCCGATCCACAGGATTTTCATATACCTGGGTATCAACTCCTATCCATATTTAATTTCCATCGGGGCCTTGTAATTTACGTTCGCAATGAAGTTGTGTTCCAATGCCAGCAACCATTAGGCATGCATGATGCCGAATTTACCTGTCTTTGGGTTAAATTCAAAATCAGGTCACACTTTTTGCATTTCGGGTTTCTATATAGAAGTCCAAATACGGGGCGGGATACTACCATTTCTGGTTTCGATACCCTCTCTGACTCCATATCGAAAATCCTAGAGGATTGTCCGAGCAGTGAAATCGTTGTTGCTGGCGATTTCAATGTTCACAACTCATCTTGGCTTCGTCATTCGAGTCATACAACTCCAGAAGGCCAATATGTTGAGTTATTCGCTGCGCACAACCACCTAGCGCAATTAGTGAATGAGCCAACGCATATTCCATGTGTTGAAGGGCACCATTCAAACACACTTGACCTATTCCTGACTTCACACCCTGAAAAGTATGAAGTCAAAGTTAGTGCACCTCTCGGCAATTCGGATCATTGCACCATTTCTGCCTCCTTTTCGATCTCTGAACTTCGTAACGTTTCGAAATCAGCAACGAAACGTTCAATATTTATTTACGAAACGGCGCGTTGGGCTGAGCTCAATCAATTTTATAAGCATTTTAATTGGAAACTTTGCTTTCTAGATAACGACATAAATGCTTCAGCAAAAATGGTCGAGAATATTATATTGCTAGGGATGAAATCATTCATCCCATCCAAGCAGATTTCGGTTAAACCAAGAGTGAAATCCTGGTTTAATCAGACGTGCAAAAACGCAGTCAGATCCAGAGAGGAAGCATTCAGTAATTGGCGTTTAAACAAAAACCCAGAGACTGATTTGCTACGCAAAAAGACAAGATCTTCGTGTGCCAAGGTACTTAGGCGTGAAAAGTTTCTTCACGAACAGCGTCTTCGTGCCAAGGTTCTTACAGCTCCCCGGGGCAGTAAGACCTTTTGGTCATTCGTTAAGAGGGTAAAGAACAATACTAGTTCATCAATCCCAACTCTCTTAAAGAATGACCAAGCATTCACCGACCCGGTTGACAAAGCTAACCTGTTGGCTGAAATTTTTGCAAGCAACTCCTGCTTGCCGGAAAGCAGTCAACCACTTCCCGAGCTCGAAAGAGTATCTGTAACTATGCCAAAGATATTTTTCCGGGCACGAGCAGTTAAAAGGGTTTTGGCAGACCTCGACATAAACAAAACTCCTGGACCGGATGGCATTCCAGCACTGGTCTTGAAGCAGTGTTCTTCTACGCTTGCGCGTCCATTAGCACGCCTTTTCAGCTTACTTTACCATTTTGGTGAGTTTCCATCAAGCTGGAAGGTTGCTAATGTAACACCAATACCCAAAAAGGGTGAGGCAAATAACCCTGAAAATTACCGCCCAATTGCAATTTGCTCTACACTTTCCAAAGTAATGGAAAGCATGGTCAACCATCACCTTATGAGGTATCTGGAGTCGCATAAACTACTTTGTGATCGTCAATATGGATTTCGTAAGGGCCGTTCTACTGGCGATCTTATGGCATATCTTTCAGAGAAATGGTGCAACTCAATCCATCATTTCGGTGAAAGTAGGGTGGTGGCTCTGGATATTTCAAAAGCGTTTGACAGAGTGTGGCATGGTGCATTACTGGCAAAACTTATTGCTTTTGGTGTCGGTGATGACTTCTCTCGGTTTATATCGAGTTTTCTCAGAGACCGCACTATACGAGTTGTTATAGATGGGGTCTCATCAAATGAGTTCAAGATTAATTCAGGGGTTCCGCAAGGCTCCGTTCTTTCTCCTACCCTATTCCTTATTTTTCTAAATGATCTTCTCTACCAAACTTCCAACCCTATCCACTCTTTCGCAGATGACAGCAGCATTTGCCATTCGTACTCTTTTAGCTATAGGCCCAGCCTATCAGAGATCGCTGCCAAGAGGCTAAATATGAATGATTCACCTTCTATTAATCTCCGAATGGGGTCGTAAAAACAGAGTCGCCTTCAACGCTCGTAAGACCCAATGTTGCTTATTAACACACAAGCAAACGACCGCAGGTGCTGCTTCATCTGTACTCATGGATGGTATAAGTATTGAGGAATCGGATGCTCTTGATGTTCTTGGAATGAAGATACAGTGTGATGTTCGCTGGACTGAACACATTTTTCATGTCTCCAAAGAAGCATTCAAGTGTCTTGGTTTTTTGAAACGGTGTAAGATTTACTTCACTCCATCCGACCTCCTCACTATTTATACCACCTACATCCGACCGAAAATGGAATACAACTCTCATGTTTGGGCCGGTGCCTCAAAGTCTATTTTGGGGTTACTCGACCGTGTGCAGGAGAGGGCGAAGAAGCTCATCGGTGACAGTAGGGTATCCAACTCTATTGACTCACTGGAGCATCGACGCAGTGTGGGGTGCGTTACTCTGTTCTATCGTTACTACAATGGATTTTGCTCTGACGAGATTAGGGATCTTGTTCCCGAAACTCGCACATTTTTACGTAGCACGCGCTCATCGTCCAGAGCTCATCCATTTGTGGTCGATCGCCCGGGGAATCGCACTACGCATTACAGAGAGAATTCGTTTTTCAGCCGAACGCTTCGTCTGTAGAATAATTTGCCTGCAGACGTGTTTCCTGTCTGTTATAACGTTGGAAGGTTCAAGTCAAATGTTCACAAACACTACTCCCTCTTTCCCCCTCCTCACAACCTATTTTCCTAGTTCTGGTACAATGCACTGCATATGTAGGGGTCATCCCCTGAGTACTGGTCTAATATAAAAAAAAAAAAAAAAAAAAAGTAGTGCTGCTCACTTTTTCTATTATAGTACATTTGAGTGATTTTAGACGCTTAAAACGCATAACATCATGTAAACAAAAGATTTGCATTATTGGCAACAGCTGTAAAATTAAAAGCAATGTAAAATTTTCAATAGATTTTTATAATCATATTTATAAAATTAATAGCCAAATAACAATTGCATGTTCTATTTAAAACTACAACATTATTTTACCTTTAATTTAGTTTTAACTAATTTTTAAACAAAAACTTTTTTCCAATTTGTAAATTTTCTTATTACATTTTTAGTTTCATATGTATGTAAACATAAAAAAGCTGATTCTAGTCCGAATTTACCCAAAGAAAAAGTTCGGGCTAATTTGTACAGGAAATGAAAAAAATTACTCTCATTTTCTCTCAAAATTGCACAAAAATTGTTACGTGGAACGCTTTTGGACTAGTTCGGACTGTTTCGTTATTCACGTGGAACACACCTATCGTCAACGTAAAACTGACATACCATAATTAAAAATATTCAGCTGATATGTACATATATATGTACGATTGAGCTGATTTTCGTTTTCTCGCCAAAGTATTTGCTCGTCAACGTAAAACTGACATACCATAATTAAAAATATTCAGCTGATATGTACATATATATGTACGATTGGGCTGATTTTCGTTTTCTCGCCAAAGTATTTGCTGAAACTGTCTATGATTAGGATGTAAAAGCACCATACGATACATTTTGGGAATGTCAGCTGCCGAAGCATATTTCTATAAACGAAATTTCAAGAGCAATAAAAATAATTCATCTTGAATAGATGGGATAATGCACAAAATATCGTTCAGAGATTTCATTGACGATATTTTGGCCGAAACATCGAATACAACGCGCAACTTAGTACTCAAACTATTTGGGTTTAAAACATAGTGATGCGGTAGATAAAAATGTGGTTCGCTTAAATTTGCCTGGCTTTACTTCAGTCATGTGACCTAACTGCTCATATTCTCTCATAAAATTTACATACTGTTGCTTAACGTCGTTGTAACGTGCGAAGCGTTTTTCCAAAGTAAAAATCTTTGAAGTACTTGGTACATCACGACATCTTTAAACGGGAGCACTACTTGAATTCGACCACTGTGGTCAACGCTGACATGACGTGTAAAATGTTCTTCACATGTTTGATGAATTGTAGTAGACTACGTTACCAATGAGGAACTGTTTTTCATCGACCATAGAAATTGAAGCTGCTGATTTAAATTGTGGTCGCATATCTTGATTGATATAGTGCTGTATGAGCAATAAGTACCTGAGACGACATAGCAAAAACATGTTTCTTGTAAATACGGTAAATTTGAGCCAAGTTTTTTTTGTCCACCCCAATCGTTTCAAACAAGATATCTGCTTCGAGTAACATGTGTATTGGCTGCGATTCGTTAAAATGTTCATCTGCTATATTTACATTGGATGGCAGTCTCCAATTTGCAATTTCAAGATCCATGCCCGTTTGGTAACCGGAAATATATAGTTTCAAACAAAATGATAATCCGTTGTATTGTGAACGAATTCTAATTGTTGTTTTATATTTGATTTTGGAAGCAGATTTTCCAACACCTAGAATATTAAGTGATGTTTTTTGCTTCGGCAATTGTAATAAGTGAGCAAATTTTTCTGATATAAGATTTACCTGTGAGCAGAAATCTAGCAACGCACGACATACTTTCCACTCCCCTTGATGATCTCTGACAAGTATTACCGCTGTAGCTAAAATAGTTACATCCGCTGAGTTTCCAAAATGCATGCTTATGCTTGCTGTTGAGGTAGCTGGATATACCGAGGGCAAAGAAACGATATTTTGTGGAGGGGTATCAATTGTAGGGCGATGCAGTAGCGTGTGGTGCGACTTCTGACAAGTCTCGCACATCTGCCACAAAGTATCAATTTTACCATCTACTACATAGGCTGAAAAATCCCGGGCCTAACACATGGCAGTCGCCTTTTTTTCAGTTAATACTAACCTCCAACAGACAGTGTTGGCTTTATATTTCATGAGCATTTGACTATGAGAAAGCCCTGTTCAAAGTGGGTGCCGTTCATTGTTGACCTGAAACGAGAACGTGTTGATGATTATGAGCAGTGTTTGGTCATGTTTAAACGTAACAAACCGGAATTTTTGCGTCCATATGTGACAATGGATCCATCACTTTACTCCGGAATCAAAACGATCGTCATCTGAGTGGACAGCAACTGGTGAACCTCGTCCAAAGCGCCCGAAAGCAAAACAATCAGCTGGAAAGGTTACGGCCTCGGTATTTTGATGTGCGTGTTGTAATATAAATCGATTATCTTGAAAAAGGAAACACCATTAACAGTGAATATTACATACCACTGCTGGCAAAGAAAAAAAATTTTGTTTCATCAAGACAACGCCTCGTGCCACAAGTCAATCACAACAATGGCAAAACTACATGAACTCGAATTGCTCCTACATTCACCGTACTCGCCAGATTTGGCTCCGAGCAGCTACTGGCTGTTCGCAGACCTGAAAAAAAATGCTCGCCGGTGAAAAATTTCGGCCGAATGAAGAGGGTATCGCTGAAACTGAGGCCTATTTTGAGGCAAAAGATAAATCGTTCTACGTTCTAATGGTACTGGAACGATGGTACTTTGCTCTTGATGGATCTTACGTTGATGAATAAAGCAATTTTGAACCAAAAAGAACCTGTGTTTATTTTGTTATGCCCGGGACTTTTCAGCCAGTGTGTAGTTTGCAAATTAATCTTTTAAGATAATAATTTACTTCAATATTTTTCTTAACTTTTCTAAACATGTTTGTGGTTTTGGTTACTTTCTCCAAGTTTTTCTCATCTAAATTTTAACTAAACTTTACTGCACGAAATTTTTGCAATAAAAATTTAAAACCACTTAGTAAAAGAACTGCCATTTTACTATGTTTGTGTTCTCATTTACTGCAACCTGAGTAAACGAACAACTTTCAGTAAAATTCAGTAAAAATTTGTCAAGATTTTTGGGAAACGAATGGACATATAACAGCATTATAAATCTGTGTTTGAAGGGCATTATAAATCTGTCTAGGGTTAATAATCTTCCGAGTACACTTATTTATTTTTTTTATTGGTTTTGAAATAATAAACAATTACGGTATTCAAAGGATTGTCCTAAAGTTATGTCTTAAAAAATTAGTATGAAACAAGTAAGAGTGTGGTATATTCGGCTGGGCCGAATCTAAAATACCCTTCACGATAGTCACGTATATGTATAGTATATTTAAAACTGTGAACAAAATATGATCGGTTATATACGAACCGATATCTATTTTCTTTATTTTAGTAACCTTCTTTAACGAGAATTGCTTTTCAGCAAAAAAAAAAAAAAAATGTTAATCGAAAAATCGGTTCAGGCTATATCTCGGATATATATGGACCGACATCGGAAATTTTTATTTTCCATAATTATATAAAATTCTTTCCTTACCAAAACTGCTTTTGAGCACAAAAAAGTTGTTTAAGCATTTTCATGAAAAACCCGGTCTAGGCTATATCTCGGGTATATATGGACCGACATTGGAAATTTTTAATTTCCATATTTATATAACCTGATTTTATTATTAGAATTGGTTTTAAGCAAAAAAAAGTTGCTTAAGTTTGTTTACGTGATATTTTCATGAAAACCCCGGTTTAGGCTATATCTCGGGTATATATGGACCGATATCGAAAATTTTCATTTTTCATATTTATATAACCTAATTTCATTACCAGAAATACTTTTGAGCACAAAAAAGTGTTTTAAGTTCGCTTCCGCGACTTTTTCATCAAAAACACGGCTTAGGCTATATCTCGGGTATATATGGACCGACATAGGAAATTTTCATTTTCATATTTATACAACCTGATTTTATTACCAGAACTGCCTTTAAGCAAAAAAAGTTGTTTAAATTCGTTTACGCGACATTCGCATGAAAAACCCGGTTTAGACTATATTTCGGGTATATATGGACCGACATCAGAAATGTTCATTTTCCATATTTATATAACCTTATTTCATTACCGGAACTGCTTTTGAGCAAAAAAAAGTTTTTTAAGTTCGCTTACGTGACATTTTCATGAAAAATCCGATTTAGGCTATGTCTCGTGTATATATGGACCGATATCGGAAATTTTTATTTTCCATGTTTATATAACCTAATTTTATTACCAGAATTACTTTTAAGCAAACAAAGTTGTTTAGCTTCGCCTATGCGTCATTTTCATTAAAAGTCCGATTTGGGCTATATCTCGGGTATATATGGACCGATATCGGAAATTTTCATTTTCCATATTTATATAACCTAATGTTATTACCAGAACTACTTTTAAGCAAAAAAAAGTTGTTTAAGTTTACTTACGCCGCATGTTCATGAAAACCCCGATTTAGGCTATATCTCGGGTATATGTGGACCGATATCGGGAATTTTCAGTTTTCATATTTATATAACCTTATTTTATTACCAGAGCTGCTTTTAAGCAGAAAAAAAGTTGTTTAAGTTCGCTTACGCGACATTTTCATGAAAACCCCGGTTTAGGCTATGTCTCGGGTATATATGGACCGATATCGGAAATTTTCATTTTCCATATTTATATAACCTTATTTTATTACCAGAACTACTTTTAAGCAAAATAAAGTTGTTTAGCTTCGCCTATGCGACATTTTCATTAAAAATTTGATTTGAGCTATATCTCGGGTATATATGGACCGATATCTGAAAAAAAATTGTTTGCCTTTTAGTGTGTGAAGTTTGAAGCAAAATAAACAACTTTTGTTTCCAAAAACTTCCATACAAAATTGCAGAGAAAAATGGCTTTTTTCGGAATTTTGAATATATCTCAGCTATACGTGAACCGATATTACTGAATTTCAATAGCAAACCCATGAATCGATGGGGTGAAAGAAAAAAGTTTCTAAGATTAATGGTTTTATCAGAAACGGTATTTCAACAGCGGACAGACGGACATCGCTTAATCGACTTTTCCATTAATTTTGATTCAGAATGTATATACTTTACAGGGTCGCAAATTAAAACTGTAGAAATTACAAACGGAATCACAAACTTATATTATTTACATTTTTGTGAAGGGTATAAAAATATGAATACTCTGAGCATTCTGCCATAAGTTATGTTAAATTTAAGTCAGCTGACACGTTTACGGTTTAGTTATGGCAAACTCCGTTTAAAAAGTCTTATTACGAGTACTTTCTGACTTTTTTGTCCGTAGCATAAGGTGTGTTCCACTAGATCTCGGACTAGTTTGGGCTAATGAGAATAAAAAGCAAATTACTCTCTAAATTTGCAAATTTTACCCAAAACTGCAAAAAACCATCTTGCAATACTAGTGCTGTTTACTTTTTAGATTAAAGTATATTTTAGTGATTTTAGACGCTTAAAACGCATAATAAAAGATTTGCATTATTGGCAACAGCACATTTTTATAGCACGTATTTATTAAGTCTGCTTTTACATTTGTACAGACGATGGGCAGACATTTTTTCAATTCTCTTTTGGTCTTGCCTAAACCTTTTACATTTAAGAAATTAATAGACAGACAGAAACTTTTCGTTTTTCTTTTGTTGTTGTTGTTTTTTTAAGCACAGCTAGTGTGTTTATATGAAGTTGATGTTGATATGAGAATAATGATATGAAGCAACAACATAAGAAATACGAAAAGTTAAAAAGAGAAACAAAGAATGTCCACAAATGTCTAGTACAGAGAGTCGTGTACTACACACTCTCCCCCACCGAAAATTTTCGTTACCGCACCATCAAATTTCGTCTGTCTGCCCGTCGTCTGTACAAATGTAAAAGCTGACTAAATGAACAGCCAAATAACTATTGCATATTCACCTTACAACTTCACAAGGTTATTTTTAGTTTGGGCAACGTTCCATTTTGCTTTTAAATAATTTTTAAACAAAGACTTTTTTCCAATTTGCAAATTTTCTGACTACATTTTCAGTTTCATATGTGTGTTAACATAAAACAACTGATTATTAAATTCTAGTCCGAAGTTACCCAAAAAAAAACCGTTTGGGCTAATTTGTACAGGAAATGAAAAATATTACTCTCTCATTTTCTGTCAAAATTGCACAAAAATTGTTACATGGAACGCTTTTGGACTACTTAGGTCTAGTTCGGACTGTTTTGTTATTCACGCGGAACACACCTATAATTTAAAATATTATGACATTACAAACTGGTTCTATAAATTGCGTATGAAATCAACAATTTCTTACCCTGATTTTGAAGTTGATGCTTTATATTTAGCTCTTTTTAATTTGGAAAACAATTATATTGTTTCTTGCAGAAAAGAAAACTATTTAAGATAAGTTGTAGTCGAGCAGCTACATTCGCTAGTACAACAGCACGACTATTTATTTTGTTAGATCATTGCGAAATGTTAAATAAAAAATTTGACTCCAGAAATTTTGACTTGCAATGATGACTAAAAAAAAAAGTTATCAGCTGTTCTGTCAATTTCTCCTGTTATAACTTCGCCTTGGTTGTAATGTAAAATGTAAGTAAACACATCGATTTGTTACAAATGGAAACCAAAACAACAAAAATGACAGCCAAGCATTACAAATAACGATAATTCTTATTCATAGGGGTGGAAACTGGAAAAAAAGAAAAATATAATGATTTAATTGCCTACATATAACACACGTATGTATGTATGTACATACATATAACCAAAAAAGAAAGTCGTCTTCAAATTTTTACTTAACAAAAACAAAAAAACTAGTATAACAATTAATCACAGCAATGAGTATCTTAAAATATTATAAATTTGTAGAGAAATTGAAAGGAAGAATTTATACACGTAAGGAAAAAATCAATGCAAGTATTATTTTTGTTGATACTTTACTTGTTACACGTTTCAGATTAATGTTTTGGTTTAAAAATGAACAAACAATATTACTAGAAACGTTGTCTTGTGTTAAACTAAAATGCCAGAAAATTTTGAATTGTATCAATTTGTTGATGGGTTTCGCAATAACGAATCCTCTAAAAGATGGATGACTCGAGTAAAAACTAAATTGAATTGTCCATATTTGGGTATTATTTTAGCCACATTGTCATCATTGTTCTTTTCACTTTGTTCTGTTATAGTAAAAGGCTTAGTTGATATTAATCCCATGGAATTGGCATCCTTTAGGTAAGACCTAATTGAGTTGATTGAAAATAAATGAATAACATGAACAATATTATATATTTTCAGATTTATTGGCGTGTTATTACCAGCCATTCCCATTGCAATTTATAAGAAACAACGTTTATTTCCAGAGGGGAAACGGGTAATATTATTGTTGCGGTGTTTTATGGGAACTACGGGACTAATGCTTAGTTTCTATGCATTTCGTCACATGCCATTAGCTGATGCCAGTGTTATAATATTTTCCACACCAGTATTTGTCGCCATATTTGCCAGAGTTTTCCTTAAGGAACAATGTAGTTTATTTAATATAATTACAATTGTATTGACCTTGGTAGGTGTAGTATTAATAACTCGTCCTCCTTTTTTGTTTGGAGACGATGTACCATCCCTAGACACAGAAACATTTGAAGAAAACAAGTATGATATTTGGGGTCCTGTTGCAGCTATCTCCTCCACATTGTTTGGTGCTAATGTTTATATTCTTTTAAGGGCTTTGAAAGGATTGCATTTTTCGGTAATTATGACTAATTTTGGAACGTTTGCTTTAATCTACACTATAGCTGTATGTGGTTCAATTGGAGCTATATGTTGGCCTGCTTGTGGACGTGATAGATGGTTAGTGGTCATTTTAGGAATTTTTAGTTTTCTTGGACAAATTCTTCTTACACTTTCCCTCCAAATAGAACAAGCGGGTCCCGTAGCCATAGCTCGATGTGCAGATATTGTGTTTGCTTTTATATGGCAAATAATATTTTTTGGTGAGACACCTACATTATATTCATTGATAGGAGCACTTTTAGTTGTAAGTTCGGTTGTATTAGCAGGTCTTAAAAAATGGGCATTATCTCTACCACAAGAATCTGTGTGGCGAAAGAGACTGAGTTATTTAAATTTTCAATAAAACGACTTTTATTATTATTAAATTTATAATTAATATTTATAAAAAAGTGCATTGTGGTTTCCTTTATCTTATATATGTAGTAGTTGTTCTTGAGAATCGCACTACTTTAATTAGAAAATAGTTTAACTTACATATGCATAAGTATATTCTTCTTAATACAAATGAAAAAAAATAAAGATATAAAATACGTTAATATGTGTGTACATATGTACATATTAATAACAACATTTTCATGAAATAACATGTTTTGAATCTATTAGTTGATCAATTTATAAAAAATGTAATCTTGTTAATACGAGTACTTTTATTGCGAGCTTTATAATTTGCATTTAACATAGTCTGTACATACTCGTAGCCTGAATTTAAAGTATGCTTTCTTGTAAGAAAAAGGTTGCTGTATGAAAGCACCCTTTATACTTTCTTGCTACTCGTTTAAAACCAAGAAATAAGGAATTGTCTGGAAATCTTTCAAATAAATTTATTTTCAAATGGAAAATCGCCCAGGATCTTAATACAATTTTTCATTTCATAAAACAGGAAAGCACAGCTGAAAAATAATCAGTAATTTAAAACTTTACTGGAGAAGAAAACACCAATACAAACTATAATTATAAAAATTTTACTTTTTTTGTAAGCTCGCTGTTTATGTAACTGTTCTATTAAATCTTTTTGTTAAGGTGCATTTGTGTGAAATGTGTAAGAATTATTAAAAACATCATATTCGGTAAAAGCGGGGATATGAGCCTATGTATGTACATTAGGGTGAATTGATTCTGTAATCGATATTGTGCCATCGACTTTTCGATAGCTTGTGGCTTGAAAAAGTTCAACTACCACATATTCAAAAATAATTTTCGAGGCGCCCAAATTCCAAAATAGATTTTAGCTTAAAAGGTACTGTGTATTATAAGCAATTTGCCAATTTATGTATTGCATACTAAAAAAAAAACTCTAAAAATGAAAGCTGAGAAAAAGCTATCGAAAACTCGATGGCACAATATCGACAAATTTTTGTCGAATCCCTAAATCGAATCACCCTAATACACCGATGTTCGGCTAACTTACACCACTTTCACAACAGTAAATTTACTTTGTGTTTGCACAAGGGCAAGGGAAAAGAGAGTGGCTTTCTTCCACTCTTTGTTTTCCCTTACCATTGTACTCCTAATCAACGGACTATCACACACGAGAAAAAATGTTCTGGCAGCGTGGAAGCGAAGGCAATTATACACTTTTTCAACCAGCTTCATACCCGCATAAGCAGCACAAAACCAAAGTACGCCAAGCAAGCAAAGAAATACAAAAGCACTAACACACATACAATGCTGTATACATGTAATACCGGGTGTCCGCCGGCAAGGTATGTTTTTTTTGTAAATTATTAATCTGAACTTTTTTAGTTATATAAATATGTGCGATATTAACTAACTAGTTGTGATGAGTTCGAATCCAACTTCAGTATACTTTTTTGTTTTGCCTCCATTTAGGTAAACATTAGTCTTGACAGTTCATATTTGGCAGTAGTGATGTATACTCGTGGCAAATTTATTACGGAAAAATAATCGATAAACCAATGTGGTTTAATCATTAAAACATTTTATCAAAATCAATCATCGATCGCTATGACTATGAGAAAGTTACGTAATATTTTTGGGAGAATCAACGTGCCAACAAAACGCACTATTTATCGTGTAGTGAATGAGTTCGAAGAAAGGGGGTCTGTAGGTGATAAGCATGGACCATAAAATACCGCAAGATCGGCTGAGAACATTACTGCTGCTAAAGAAAGAGTTCAAAACAACACATCAACGTCAATTCGATGCCATGCTCAGGAACTTGGTTTTTTTACACAAGGATTTGCATTTATTTCCGTTTAAGATTTAGTTGATACAAGAGCTTCTTTCACAAGACCATTTACGCTGCCGTACATATGCAAATCGGATATAACAGCTCACCCATGGCAACCCGGATTTTCATGAAAAAAATCACAATAATATGTGAATAAACATCATAATAAATATGTGAATAAACAGAATAGTCGGTTCTGGGCAATGGAAACCCCTCAAATTATTCATCAGTCACCTTTGCATCCATTAAAAGTGGCAGTCTTGTGTGCGATTTGGTCAAGAGGAAACATTGGTCCATACTTTTTTGAAATTGTAAACGGCGTACCGGTAACTGGAAATGGGGAGTGATATCACGATATGATTGAAAACTTTTTTACATCACAACAGCATGCTTTGGGTTCGATTAAGATGTGGTATCAACAAGACGGTGCCACATCGCATACAGTTTACAATGGAATTACATGGTCGCCTGATTTGACTGCTCCGGACTTCTTTTTGTGGGGATATCTAATAAGCAATGTTTATTCAAATAAACCAGATTACACCGGAGTAAGTAGCAAGCAGGAATACATAGTGGTTTGTGTTCCATATTGTGTACACACAATATGGAACACACTGTATTTCATGTTTTCATTATTTCTTCTTTTGAATGTTAATTAACTTCCTTTGAATGTTCTTGCTATGTAATTTGTTACCATACAGTGTATTAGTCTGACCAGTGTCGAAGGTACTCGTATATACTGATCGGCTTTAACTAATTTAATTCCAACACCGCTGTGATGTTTTTTTGAGATTTCTATGTAATTATTGTTAAGTAAAGCGTTCACAAACACTGCTCTCTTAACCTGTTTTCCTAGTTCCAGTACTCTGCACTGCATATGTAAGGATCGTCCCCTGAGTACTGATTCAATATTAAAAAGACCCCCGTTTTGTGGATATTAAAAATATATTTCTTTGTGATACTACAATTTAAACCTGTCTAACTCTAAAAAAGACTATACTTACCTTATACTCGTGTTCCATATGTAAGAAATTATAAAAAATACTAAAGAATACCAACAATAATTAAGCAAATAAATAAACGTCCAGCAATGAATTATTTAAAAATCAAACTTTTATATTAATTTAATTGAATAAGTTCAGCACAAATTTCTTAAAGGTGGCGATACAATCGTGTTCCATATGTAAGAAATTATAAAAAATACTAAAGAATACCAACAATAATTAAGAAGGTTTCTAATGGAGTGGGATGTTATATGTTAACCATTTGAGAAATGTTTTTACCACAAATGATACAGCGAACAATTCACCTGAACTACCGTCATACACTGTTAGATCGCCTATGCCTTGACATCTTGAAAGATGTTGAAAATGTTATTTGTAACACAAACCCCAGGAAAGCTTCAGATATTGATAAAATTACTGGTAAAATGCTTGAGCAGCTACCTCGTGCAGCTCGAAGAATTCTTCTTTTTATTTTTAACGCTATTTTACGTCTCGAGTACTATCCTACAGAGTGGAAGGTGTCCATGATTACTATGATACCCAAACCAGGGAAGGATCCCACTAAAGTAGAATCATACATACCAATAAGTCTACTGCCAACAATTTCAAAACTGTTCGAAAAATTGTTAATGGCGAAGTTGACTCCAATGTTAAACAATGTGGGATGCATCCCTGATCATCAATTTGGCTTTCGGGCTAAACATAGCACCATAGAACAAACGCATAGACTAGTCAACGTCATAAGACAGACTTTTGAAGACAAAAAGTATTGTTCAGCTTTATTCATTGGCATTTCCCAAGCTTTTGATAAAGTGTGGCATGAGGGATTAATTTACAAAATAAAGTTGAGCTTGCCTGCAAACATTCACAAGCTTCTGGAAAGCTACTTATGCGGCCGGAAGTTTGTTATCAGAGAAGGCGATTTTATAAGCCTCTTACAGCCAATCGAGGCAAGAGTTCCCCAAGGTAGCATTCTAAGACCTACTTTATATTTGATTTACGCCTCAGACATGCCAACGAGATCCGGAATCCACACTTCAACTTTTGCAGATTTTTTTAACTTTATTATTTTATTTATTGAATCTACATAAAAAATGTAATGGCAATAAGTATTCTTAATACTAAAAAAAATTGTAATTAAAGTCCTGCCAGTGCTGGACAAAAATTTATTTTTATGCAAATATTATTTCAGAATTCAGTCATCTGTTTAGAGCTCTAATGGTAGCCAAAGTATCCCTCCTTCTCAGACGGGTATGACCACCAAAGTTAAGGATATTAACTGCAAGTGGATTTGGATGGATTTCAAGTTTGTTAATATATCTTGTCGCGTACTTCACAAATTCAGATTTCACAAAAGGTACGTTCAGCTCTGCGTGGATTCGTGAGTTTTTAACGTACCATGGAGCATTTGTAATTCTACGGAGAATTCTATTTTGACTTCTTTGAATTTTTTCAATGTTAGATGCAGAGGCTGTGCCCCATAATTGAATCCCATAGCACTATATTGGCTTTAGAATCGAGTTGTACAGCAAAAGTTTACAATCAAGCTTCAAAGTCGAATTTCTGTCTATTAGCCAGTTAATTTGCACTGCTTTCAATTTCATTTCCGTTACTTTTGTCTCGATGTGCGTCTTCCATGTTAGTCTACGGTCAAGATGAATACCGAGGTATTTAACTTCACTGTGTTGAGGTATTACTTTATTGTTAATAGTAATGGGTGAGCATGTTCCTAGACGCAGTGCGAATGTAACATGGGCACACTTTTGTTCATTAACCTTGATTTTCCAAAGCTTGAGCCATTTCTCTAGTTTGTCGATATGTTCCTGTAAGTTTATTGATGCTTGCTGGTGGTTACTATGTATGCTAAGGAATGCTGTATCATCTGCAAATGTTGAAGTGTGAATGTTGGTGCTTGTCGGCATGTCAGATGCGTAGATCAAATATAAGATAGGCCCTAATATGCTGCCTTGGGGAACTCCAGCTTCAATAGGCTGGGCGGGGCTTATGAAATCGCCTTCTTTTATTATAAATTGGCGACAATATAAATAGCTTTCCATGTTTGCAGGTAAGCCATCGTGCCACACTTTATCAAAAGCTTGTGAGACGTCGATGAATAAGGCAGAGCAATATTTTTTATCTTCAAATGCCTTTCTTATGACGTTAACTAACCTGTGTGTTTGCTCAATGGTGTCATGTTTCGCTCTAAAACCAAATTGGTGATTGGGAATACATTCAACCTTATTAAGTATTGGATCCAACTTCGCCCTTAGCAATTTTTCGAAAAGTTTTGAAATTGTTGTAAGTAGACTTATTGGACGGTATGATTCTACTTTCGTGTGATCCTTCCCTGGCTTAGGAACCATTGTTATCATGGACATCTTCCACTCTGCAGGGTAATACTCAAGTCGTAAAATAGCATTAAAAATAAAAAGAACAATTCTTTTAGCTACACGAGGCAGCTCTACGAGCATTTTGTTGCTGATTTTATCCATACCTGGAGCTTTTTTAAGGTTTAGATTACCAATAGCATTTTCAACTTCTTCAAAATTGAATCTTGAAGTCACAGGAGGTCTACTAACAATAGGCGGCAACTCATTTGCATTATCAACCTATTTGTGGTAAAAACGTTTTTCAAATGGTTAACAAATAAATTACCCTTTTCCGAGTCATCTCTAGCCCAGTCACCAGATGGTTCTCGCAAGGGCGGCTTACCTCTAACTGGCCTTTTTAAACCTTTAGTCGCCCGCCATAAAGAATAGTCGGACTGAGGAGTACCATCCAGACTTTCTAGATACGTTTGTAGAGAAGCCGTTTTTTGGGTTGCAAGCAAATTTCTTACCTGATTTGTGCACTCACGTAGCCTTGTTTTTAGTTGCGGAGACCTGCGAAGTTGCCACTCTCGTCGAACTCTTCTTTTTTCTAACACAAGTTGCTCGATTTCTGAAGAATATGTTCTATTTTGAAGGTTTCTGCGTGTTAAATAAACGCTAGAACCAAGTTCAGCGGCATGTTTAAGGTTTTCGCTAAAGTTGCTTAGTGACGCATTAATATCTTCAGGTGTTCTTAAACAATATTCTCAGTGCAATGGGTACTCAAAGTTTTTTTATATTTTAGCCAATTCACTCAGGTGACAGTCCTATGCAAATTGTTAATCGAGGACCAAGTCTCCTGGGGAAAACGCACTGAAATAATAGTTGGTGAATGATCCGATAACAAGTCTAACGAAGGCTCAGCTTGCATCCATTCTACAGGGAACCCCTTTACCACTCCAAAATCAATCACATCAGGAATCTTTCGCCGGTCAGTCGGCCAGTAAGTGGGATGTCCGCTTGATATTACGTCTAAGCCCATTTTAGAAACTGTATCAAAAAGCACTCGACCCTTCGGGGTGATTAAACGTGAGCCCCAAAAAGTGTGTTTTGCGTTGTAATCTCCAGCTGCTATAAAACGAAGTCCTAATGAGTTGAAAAAAATTGAATATTGTGATCTCGTCACTGAAAATCGAGGCGGCGAATAAATCGATGAGATAACCAATTTGTAATGAAAATTTTCCACACAGATATTAGTTGCTTGAAGATAGTCCTCGCATGTGTCGTTCAACAAAAAATGCTTTATCCTAGATTTTATCAAGATTGCTGAACCCCCACAAGCTCTTCCACGGGGTTCTTTAGTATCGTATAGTACGTAGCCGTTGATTTTAAAGAAGCTTGTTGGCGTCAAGTGAGTTTCTGCAATCATTATTATATCGATCTGCTTATCCATCAGGAAGTATTCGAGTTCATTTTTGTGTTGGCGCGTTCCAGAAACATATTTTTAACCAAATCATTTTTTTCGTAATAACCTGCAAAATGGTGGATTGCATTTTCACCATTTCCTGCATCATCGTCATCATAGGCGATGTAAAAGTGTTTATAGTTTGAATAAGGGTCTGTATTGTTGCCTCAAGGTTACTGAAATTTTGATCGGGCGGTTGAGATCTAGATTCCTGATTCGGGTTTGCGAAATTAGACTTAACTAAATTAGCATAAGAAATTTGTTTTTGATTTTGAACGGTTATGTCTGTGGTTGACTGTCGTGTTGAAGGAAAAGAATTATTTGAAAAAGTTTGAGTCTGCTGTGGTGGCTTAGAAGCAATTATTGGTTTGTTGTTCATTGAGCGCTTGAGGTGGGCGTAGACGGAGCAACCTCTATAATTAGCTGTGTGGTTTTCACCGCAATTACTGCATTTTTTTATTTTTGGGTCGAATTTCGGCTTATTGCATTGTGCTGTACCATGGAGTTCTCCACACACAACACAAACTGTAGGCAACTTGCAGTACGCCAAATTCTTGGCAGTTGTGGCACTGTACGGGTCCTAAGCGCTTATGCGGTTCCTCTACGGTTATTTTTCGATGTAAAAGGTACTTTATGCTATATATTGGATGAACTTCATTCTTCTTTAAAGTCACATCTCCTGGCTCTAATTCAACCCTAAACATGGGTTGAGGGATCTTTTCACGATTTCTGATGTTCAACACATTTTTTACTTTGAATCCCTTGTCTGTCAAACCGGTCTTAACTTCATCAATGTCTACGCAAGGGTCAATCCCTTTTATGACGACTTGAAGACCTTTAGCGCTTTTAAGCTGATAAGTATAAAAAGCTTTTTTTTCTTTTTCAAGTTCGTCAGACAGTTTTTGGTAGTCATTTTCATGGCTAACCTGAATTTTAGTTTCGTTAATGTTGCCGTGCTTGATGGAGGTAACGTTAAATGTATTTTCTCCGATTGCTGAAACCATTTTTCTTACCAGTTCATTGGAGGCAGATTCTCTTAAATAAATTGGTGGTGGTTTTAACAATTTTTTTGACGATGCTGTTGGCTCATCCGTTTGAAGAATGGAAAATCTGTTTTGATCTGTTGGTCTAGCGGTTTCGGCATCCATAGAAATTTTTGATTTGGATGCAATTTGAGCAGATTTAGGGCTTCGCTGACGTTTAGTGATGGTGATATACCTATCCATGCCTACTTGCGTTTTTGGTTTATTGGCATTAATTAGAGTAGAAGATCTTTTATCTTCTGTTGTAACGTCTATGTTAGCCGAGCCGGAACGGGAGCGGATTTTATCTCTTGTACAAAGAAAATTGTCTAATGATTGCTTTATAGATTCTTCTTCAGAAGTTCATATACTTTTGCTGGTGGAGCTAGGCTCTTTTTCAAAATTATTTCTGATGGGATCACTCATACAGAAAACAAAACTTTAATGTATAGTTTTTTTCCTACTGGGTAGGTAATCTTCACGCACAATAACAATGCACTGCCACCGCACTTGTTTTATTGAAATTGATTTTATTGTTTAGTTACTGAAATGTGAGGAATTTATTTTCCCGTTGTTTTTTAAAATAATTTGTTATTGTTTTTACAATTTAATACAATATATTATGGTTTTTATATGTAAGCTTAAAAATATGTAAGCGCAATGATTATTTGGTTTGGTTTGATTATTTTTGTTTGTTCACTTTTTCAAAACACGACCGTGCGGTTGAAGAATCACAGAGTGAATGACTTTTGCAGATGACACAGCATTCTGCAGCGTACACGAAAACCATCAAGAAGCTTCGCGAAACTTCAATATTGGAGAAATGGTTAAAACTTTGGAAAATTAAAGTCAATGAACAAAAGTGTACTCACGTTACATTCACAAAAACTCACGAATTCATAAGGATCTCTGTGTTCCTCTTGTAAAAGACGAATTTTCAAAGTACGCGACAAGGTATATCAGTAAATTGGAACTTCACCCAAATCGCCTTGCACGCAATATACTTAATTTTGAAGGCCACTCTCGGTTGAGAAGAAGGGATACCCTTGCCACAATCAGAACGTTAAATAGGTGATTCTACCGATATTATTCGCGCAAAATAAAGCTTTTTCGTCTAGCATTGCTGGACTTAAATAACTTTTATATTTAGTATTAAGATTTTAATATTTATTGTTAGTTCATATTTTGAAGATTCAATAAATAAATGAATGAAAAAAAAAATGTAATATTAGAAAATGTTTTAACAATTAAAACACGTTGGTTTTTCTAATATCTTTTTATAACAAATTTGCCACGTGTCTGCTTCACGACTACCAAATATGAACTGTCAAGACTAATATTAACCAAAATAGCTGCAAATCAAAGTAGTATTCCTTCATGTTGGGCACCCTGTATTTTACAGTGGAAATAACAATTTATAGATGGCCACCATCAGAACGTTATATAGGTGATTTTACCGATGTTGACCGTGCAAAATAAAACATTTTTGTCTAGCATTGGCTGGACTTAATTAATTTTATGTATTTAGTATTAAGATTTGAATACTTATTGTTAGTTCACTTTGTGAAGATTCAATAAATAATTGAATGAGAAAAAAAATGTATGCACATATATTCGTTTTGTGTTATTTATTTTTTGTTAATATCAAAATAACAATCGTATACATACAAAAATAAATTAAACAATAATTGTTAATGCAGCATAGAAACGATGGACCAGCAAGGGAAACATGCAAAACAGCCTGTAGCGATTTGTCTTTATTAAAATTGTGTTTCCTTTTTAGTTTCCAAAATATCGAATTTTTGATATTTATAGTATGTTTCCAGTACGATGTTCTCTCGTCTGATTTGATATTTAGGGTTTTTGCTACTTTAGTTCATTGAGGCCAGTCATGATGCTGTTAACAGTTTTTTAGAATAGTTGTTGCCAACAATTATTTATACACAATTCTTGTTTCTCTTAACGCTAACTTCAAGTTAAAGTTAAATGTGGACTGTTCATGTTGAAGTTTGGTTTTTAAAGCATTTCATTTAGAAACTAACTTAAATTGACAACAGACTGCTATTTGCAGTTGTTTTTAGCTATTTTTGTTTTTTTTTTTTTTTACTTTGAGAAGGTATAACTCTAACATCACTACGTACATGCCGCCTTTAACAGGCAGATATTTAAACTGCAAGTTTCAATTTTATGTTTCCACTGCGTTTCAAGTTCGGTGTAGACTACATGTTATGATTCCACCGTGTGCTTTGAAAAAGGAAACATTGAAGAAAACACATGTTTGCTTTACTGTTCCATCGTCTTTATGCTTACGAATTATTCTTATTCACGAATTATTTTTGAGTTTCGACATTTAATGAATTTTTAGAAGTTTCGCTTGTGTTGTCAAGTACCGTATGTATGTATGTATGTACATATGCATAGTTATGAGCACTACGATAGGGTCTTACTGCATCTGCTTGCATATGATGTATAAGTAAACAATTAATTATTTTACTATTTTTTCATTGCAATGTCACCAGCTGCCTTAAGGTCGTCTGGGTTCACTCTTCCTTCGACAAATCTGATTTTTAATCTAGAAAGAAATTATTATTGGCATTAGAAAATGTGTCAGTGTAGAAAATAATGTCGAAAACACAAAAAAAAAACTTATGTAAAAAATTGTCTTGGAGCGGATGGGACTTTGTTTTGATCAAAAATTTAATTAATAATATTTATTTATTTATATATTTATTATAATTAAAATTACAATAAATCTTAAAGCTAAAAACAGTAACATCAATGGCTGTTGGCTGAAAATATTTCATTTAGTGTACTACGAGTATAAATGACTGCATCATATAATTTTAACTTTCGCTATGCATCTTTCCTATTTATACGTTCATCTGATATTTTACTTGTAATGTATTTTTCTTACTGTTCGTATTAAGGGGTATGCCAAAATTAAAGCAAGATTTGAATTAAATAGAAAACGCCTCTTAGTTTTTTGATTGTTAATTTATCAAATCATGAATAAGATAGGATAGAGTTATTTATGTAATAACTAATAGGGAAAAAGGTCTTCACGGCTTTGTATGAACATATGCAGTATATTGTCCAAAATTTCCATGACCATTTTGCATAAATAGGGCTGAATTTCGATGATGCAGCGTTGACTACTGCTTTTAAGGTACGGGTGGTGTTGGACTTGTTGATTTCGTATCGTCGTATGATTTAAAATAGCCCCAATGAAAAGAAATCTAATGGCATTAAATCACACGATTTAAGGGCCAATTCTGATCACCGGAATGAGAGATTACACGACCGTGAAACAATTCAATTACTGTCTCATACAGTAATTGAATTGTTTCACGGGTTGTATGCCATGTGGCACCGTCTTCTTCAAACCACATATTAGTCACATCAGTATATCCTAATTTCGGCAGACAGAACTGTATTATATTGTTGTGTTATCGAACACCAGAAACAATCACTGCTTGTCTCCCTGAATTTTTTTAATTAATCTCTTCATAGTTGACGAAGTTAAAATTCTATATCGACCATATTTTGTATGCAATTTTCAAACTGCGACCGCAAATTGTTCAATAATGAAGACTCGTCCTGTCCTGTAAAGCTCCACTTTTTATCGAAATTTATAAAATAATACTAGCAATACACACACATACATACATACACACATACATATATACGCACATACATACATACATACATACACATATATACATACAGTTTCAAAGCCCTAGAGTGGCTTCTTGCTTTGCAGAACAAATTGCATGCACGGCACACGGTATAGTAGCACTTTATTTACGATAATTGTGTCACGTCATCGTGATTTGATTTTTAATTAGCTAACCTGTCTTCATTATGATTAATATTCCATAGCATAGGTAAATATTTGGGTTTCATTGTATTTATAAAATGTATTCGCCAAATTCGTTCCAATTCAAGAAGTCCACCATAATCCGCTTGGAATTTTTGAACAACTTTTTCACCATGCTGGGTATAATTTTCAATATTTACTTTTGTATCAATTTCTGAAGCATCTTGTAGCATTTTGGGTGAAATTTCCGATTTATTATAATGATTTAAAACAACCGATTCCAATATCATTCTTCTTTTTTCAGGAATTTTGTCCTTGGATTTAATTAAAGCTCGAGCGGCTGATTTAATTTGTCTGCAAAAATAAATCAAGTTTAACATTATTTCAAAAATATTTATATGTACACATGTATGTATATTCATTATTTTCTTATTATTTCTTTATTTCGACTGTTTTTTTCTTTCTTAATATGTGTAATTGTTCGAGCTTACGTCGATTTGAATTTTTGAAATCAAAGTTAAACTGCTCGCGAATAGATGACGTAGAGAATGGTGACTCTCTTTACATTCCAAGATAAGGTCGTCAACTCTACAACCCAGTTTTCATTCGCTAGAATTAATCAGCCATATCGGTAACAATAATAATATGCAGTATAAACCAACCATGTCTTTGTAATGTCATTTGGCTTCCGATGAAAAATTTTATGATCAACGTTTAAAAAAAAGGATTCCTTAAAAGAAAGTTTAAAGCTGAGGACGTTTTGATACCATGAGTCTTAATAGCTGCGAAAGACATAACATTCCATTTTAAGCATTTGAAGTTGTCAATACGGCTTGCACTGGCTATGCCAATTTAAAAAATTTAATGTCATTCATATCATGTAAATAAAATTTGAAGTCAAAACAACGTTTGCCTGGTCAACACTACAGTATTAAGCTAAGTCGAGACGATATGTTGAATCAACATATTTATGTTGAAAAAATTACTTTTAGTGCCAACAAATCGTGTAGACAGCAAATTTGTTCAACATTTTGTTTGATTTGTTAGAATATAAATTGAAGTTTTATACATCATGTAGGTATGAAAAGTGTTGTCCGAACTGTAGTGTTTGCAAATAGATTTGTTAATTTACAGCTCATTACATCTAGACCAACTCTGATATAGGATCTGGGAGGAACTTTTGTTTCTGCTGGTGGTAATAAGCAACAGCTTTCGCTTGTTGAAAATGGAAAATATATAATAAATGGCGATGTTGTTAAACATGCCCTGTTAGAGCTTAAGTTCTTACTGTTGAGGTACTAGTTTAAACGAAAAACTGAAAGCTTATAACATGGACTCAGTTTTTTCCAATGGTCAATACGTATGTATGTACAACTACCTACAAGTTTTAACAGGAAAGATTAAATGCTTGGTTTTTTCTAATAAATTACACCTATTTAAAATTTCCGACAGTTTAATTAATGATTTGGGTTTACTGAGGCATCTGCCATTAGCTCTTAATGTTCGACAATGGTGTAAAAAGTGCAACTGCCGTGCCTGTGCCTAAAGACTATAATTTAAAGAAGAATAAAGTTTTACCCAACAGAAAATTATCCATGATAAAAGAAAGCAACTCTTCCCGTATAGAGTGGAAAAAATATAGGACCTTAAACTTCATATGTAGTCCAGTGTTTTAATAGCAGCAAATTGCAAACTGATAATAACAAATTTCTAAAAATAATTATTTTTAAACAATTGAATTTTATTCACTATATTATTTTATACGTATGTATATATACATATAATTAAGATAACTGAAAGAAACTTTCAATTCTTGTGCATCACAATTATAAAATATGAAAACAAATAAACAAAATTAAAAAAATATATATTTTAAAATATTTGACATTTTGAAACAAATGTTCAATAAACATATGTAAACCATCATACGAAATTCAACATATCATGTAGACATGAAAATTGTATGCTAGTTCATATGTTGAAAAATCATTTGCTGGCATATGTTGAATTTAAAAAAACTAAATTTTCAACATATCGTGTGGACGATTGTAATTTTTAATATGTTGATAGAGGTATTTGTTGGTAAATCGTAACATATGAGTGTAAACATATACATATATGCTGATTCAACATATCGTCTAGACTTAGCTTTATATAAAAATCGTTTTATTTTTTATAATATATTTTAGGAGAAATTTCAATGAATAACGTAATAATACAAAAAATTTTTTGAAAAAAAAAAAATTTTTATTTAATAAATTAATCAAAATAGATACCTTTTTTTCAAAGTTCGCAAGTTGGAAAATTAATGGAACAAATCTAATATTTGCGATTTGATAAATAGTAAATAAAAGATTCATTCGGCATAAGAAGTATATTCTTCAAAAAAATATTTCCATGTGTCATCCGAAAAACAACCTCTCGTTGGGGAGCACAAGCAAAAATAACGGAATAAAAATGAAAGTGACAAGTAAGCAAAATGCCGGCAAGGACAGCCAATTACATACACAAAATTTACAAACATAACAATTGTATTATAAACATATCGCTCCTTTATTGCAACATAGTCATAACTAAAAAAAAAAGCATTTCAAAATTTTGGTTTCCTTACAAGTTTTAGAGATTTTTTTAGAAAATATCTCCCAAAGAACACAGTTTAAAAGTAATTTGAGTAAATTTCTGGCACATTATAAAAGGTAGTGCTGTTAACAATTCTGCATTGTTAGCTCGAAAAGCTAATTTTTTGAGATATGACTGTTTTGCAATAAAGGAGCGATATATAAAGTTTGACAGAAAAAGCTGGTGGCGAATAGGTGAAAATTCTTATTGATATTACTTGATTACTGTAAAATGAAATCGCTCTGGACGAAACAAGTGAAAGCTGAATTGCAGTGTTGCTAAAGGCACCTACAGACGATATGTTTTTACGTCTGTTTTTTTAAATGTAATTTTAGACGCAGTGATATACACATTTGTTTTGATTTCGATAAGAGTTTAGATAGTATTGCAGACAAAAAATTATCCTTGACTCCACTTGGTTATAGTTTTACAACAATATAAACTTGCTGTATTACTTTGTGCTCAAATCTATCCATGTTTAAAATTTCGTCGATATTGATTCGGCCGTTTAACTTATAAACAGCAAACGAACGGATTAACTATTGCATTTGGTCAGGGGACGGACATGCTTCGTCTACACTTTGTTAAAAAAAATTTTAAAAATCGTACCTGTAGTTCCAGAGATTACCTTTTACATATATACAAACTTTTCCTCTTTATATATTAGTATAGGTATAGATACTTACCTCAATTCTGGTATTTCCTTCATTTTTTGAGCACCTTCGCGGTTTCCCAAAGGAGCATTGCACATTTTGCTTAGCTTATCACGAACTTTAAAATCGGAAATGTTACTAAGCTGATGACAGAATGGGCATAACAACAAAACGTCATGAGATGTATGTGACTTCATCACTTCTGTTAATTTAGAATAAAAATTAATACATTTTGCATTTTTTCCGATGGATCGATTATGGATGGCAACTAATCTTCAATTTCGTTGCTGATACTAACAATGATAGTATAAGCGGTTAACTGATAATATAGGTAACAAAATAATAATGCCGGAAGCATTTGAGGTTGTTGATTTACTATCACTGGCAGCTGGAAATTTTGTAACATAATTGAAATATAGTTGGTGTCCATAATCGTGCCATTAATAACATCATACTCGGGAAATGTTTACGGTATTCGCGAGGTACAACATTTTTTTTTATAAGTGCTTCCCTTTGTCCGCATGTGACGCACTGATTTTCTTTTGGAAGTTGATAGTATTTTCCAACTTCTCCTACTGCCCTCCCTGCTGGTTCAAAATTTAGTCGAACTGTTAATGGTTCCGACACAATCTCAACGCCAAGTCCTTGTTCTACATACCAATTTGCCTTACGCCTTTCAATTGTGCATAGAAGCTCACCATCTGGTGCTTGCAATAAACAATTATCATACAAATCTTTCGTTCTCGTACTCATGCGTCTTATTTGAGTTTTCTTCGTATATATCTTGCCATTTTTCATTTTCGAGAAAGGCAAATTTTGTGTTTTTTTTCTATTATTTAAATCAACCACAAAAGCTTCACTGTAATTTACATCATAAAAGGGTTCTAAGTTTTCCTTTATGGAATCAAGATCAGGGCTTCGCTGATAAAAGTATTTGGGTACCAAGGATTTGCTTAACTTTTTGAAAATTTCGATAGCAACGAAAGCGTCACTGGCTGCATATTCGATTTGTTTCTCTGTTAGATCTTTAGCCTCCCAATCTGAACACACAAGTCGCCAGTGTTTGTCAAGATCCATACTAAGTACAGATTTTGACATTTTAGCAAGGCCTTCTGCTTTTACTCCTGTTAATGACGCAAGAAATCTTAAGTCAAATGTACTTGCTACGCCTACTCCATAATCATGAGCCAACTTTTGAGCATCGCCTTGGGGTGCAACTCCTACTTTAATAATGTTATCATCTTCCAAGAAATCTCTGAGAGCCTTCGGTATTTGTTTCATACAACAAAGTCGGAATAGAGCACACAAACCATCCCCAGAGGATAACTGAAGCATTGATACTGGACGTCGTATCCCACCAACGGTAACCCATTCGCAATCAAATCCTATAACGTTAAATTTTTCGCAGTGCCTACATAGAAAATTTAAGTCGATTTTGATATTCTTATACATACATATATCCACAACAAATAAAATTACTCACTTTTGCAACTGGCTTACTATCTTTTGACACTCATCCGCTGTTTGTATAACTTCTATTTGTTTCAAAGGATAGCTAACCCCTCTCAAATAATTAAAAAAATGCTTCCGTTTAACAACCGCCACAAACAACAGCCCTAAGCCTGCTGCAGCCACAAGAGCTGTCCTGGAAACTTTCTCTTTAGCTTTATCCATTTTTATAAATATTCCCGCGAGCAAGGCTAGAATGTGTTCGCTATGATAAAAAAATATAAATAAATAAATGAATTCGCCTGGACCCTATATAAAAAAAAAACAATTTCAAACAATCAAAATGAAACCACAGCTGATTACTTTTTCATCAAGGCGAATTTATACAGGTGCAAGGCGAATTCATTACCAGGTGAACTTAACAGCACAGGTGATTATTTTTTGCTTCTCGCGTTTTTTCCAATGAGACTGTCAAATTTTGTTTGCAAACTCTTTCGCGCCATTTTAATTTGTAGATTTTTTTGCATGATTTAGTACAATTTCAAGAAATTTGTGTGAATTTAACAGTGAAAAACGAATATAATCTGTGATTTTAATTACAAACAATTATAAAAGCTTATATTTAACGTTTATATAAAATTTTTTCTCTGCTGAGCAATCTTAGGCGAATTTAGATTATGACATTCACGATATGTTTAACAATAACAAAATACATAGTACTGAATTCGCCTTTCCGCTTGCATTCACCTGTATAAAGTCACCTTGTACAGGTGAATGCAAGGCGAATTCATAACAGGTATATGCAAGAGCACTAAATACAACACTACAAAAAATAAATCTTTTTCAAATGTCAAGGGAAAAATATAAACACAAAAAGGAATTAAAATAAATTTAATAAAAAACATTTATAAGAAAAGATAAACTTTTAATTATTTCGTGAAACTTTTAACTATTACGTGAAAATTAAGGTCTCGGATCGTAGAGCTCGGAAAGATGAAAAAGGCCAGCCGGATTGCGGAGGATTCTGAATGATAGTTGTAATAGAAAACTAAAAAATTGTTTCAAAAAATTTTTTTTTCAAATTTCTTTCAAAAACAATTTACAACAAAAGAAAAACTTAATTATATCGTGAAAGTTTTAATTATTTCGTGAAACTTAAAGTCTCAGATGATAGAGCTTGAAAAGGTGAAAATGGCCCACCAGATTGGGGAGAATTCTGGATGATACCTGGTGGTCAAGACACAATAATAATTTAAAAAATTGTTTTAAAATTTTATTTTTCAAAATTGTTTTAATTATTCCATTGACATCTGAAAAAGATTAAAATTAAAAAAAGTTATCAGCTGCGCTGTCAATTTCACCTGTTATGAATTCGCCTTGGGTGAATGCAAGCGGAAAGGCGAATTCAGTACTATGTATTTTGTTATTGTCAAGGTGCATTAACGTATACACGGTGGCAACACTAGAGCAAAATTACAACAATACAACAAAAACAGGCATCTGGCAAGCTATGTTTATCAAAAACATTTGTAACTTTTTTCTCAATTATAAACTATGAATGTACCTTTTCATAATTATAAATTATTTTTATTAAAATTATTTTTATGTTCACAAAATAATTTGTATATGTTTAATTCAGAATAAAACACTAAATTCACTTTCAAATATGTAAGCAATACATTTGACGTAAATAGCTTCCTATATTGCCAGTAGCAAAAAATTATCACATGGCGTAGTGCTGCCACCGTGTATACATTAATGCACCTTGGTTATTGTAAAACATATCGTGAATGTCAAAATCTAAGTTCGCCTAAGATTGTTCAGCATGGAAAAAATTTTATATAAACTTTAAATATAAACTTTTATAATTGCTTGTAATTAAAATCACAGATTATATTATTTTTTCCTTTTAAATTCACACAAATTTCATTACTAGGTGAACTTAACAGCACAGCTGATTATTTTTTCCTTCTCGCGTTTTTCCAACGAGACTGTCAAATTTTTTGTCTTTTGTTTACAAATATTTTCGCGCCACTTTAATCTGAAGATTTTTTTCTATGATTTAGTGCAATTTAAAAAATTTGTGTGAATTTAAAAATAAAAAACTAATATAATCTGTGATTTTAATTACACACAATTATAAAAGTTTATATTTAACTTTTATATAAAATGTTTTCCCAGCTGAACAATCTTAGGCGAATTTAGATTATAACATTCACGATATGTTTTACAATAACAAAATACATAGTACCGAATTCGCCTTTCCGCTTGCATTCACCACTATAAATTCGCCTTGACATAACAAAATATATAGTACTGAATTCGCCTTTCCGCTTGCATTCACCCAAGGCGAATTCAATAAATTCGCCTTCCATTCACCTGTATAAATTCGCCTTGGCAGCCACATAATAATGAATTCGCCTTTGAAATAATATAAAAGTTGTTTTGTTTATGCAATTCTAAACATTTGGTTAAAATAAAATACAGAAAAATAAATAAAGTTCAGCTTAAAATGTATTGTCGTATGATACCAAGCGTTGTGAACAATAATTGTTTTCATTATTTGCATAATGGCTTGCAAGCTTCTGTTATAATAATGAATACAACATATACATGTTAGTGGTTTCAATACTTAAATTACAAACCTTAATACATATTTTGAAAACAATGTGTGCAGTTTTATGCAGGATTTGTGGCAAGAATACTAAAGAGAAAGATTCCTTTGACCTCTTTGAAACTAGTAACCAGGAAATATTACGCAAAATAAGGGATGTGACTGGAATACGTGTAAGTGTGTATTGCATCTATATGTGTATATACGTTCAGCTGACATTTATGGAGGTGACAAACATGGAACCTATAGTATTGAACAAACCTGTTTACGCACGCAGCTCCATATTAAATAAAATGAGTTTTTAAGATATAGGAACTACATTTGTGAACATATACAGTGCATCACAGCTTATTTCAACCACCCTGGTTAAAAACAATAAAGCTTACGTAAGTTCTAAACAAAAGATCGTATTGGAAAAATTTAAATTGGGTTTAATATAAATTTTGTTTATATGAAAAGTAAAGCTTTTATTAGGTCTGAAATTCACATTTTTAAAAACTAAAAATTAAAAAAACAGGTACTTCAGGGGACACAGCTTATTTCAACCAGTGACTTCAACTATTAATTTTTTAATTTTTTTTGTAATTCTAAAATTTAGTATGACCTCCCTTTTGATCAATTACAGCTTTCAGTCTGCTTTGCATAGAATCCACTAACTTGCGTGTGGTTTCAGGAGTTATTTTTGCCCATTCGTCTTTTAGCGCTGCTATCAGGTCATTCCGATTTGAAATTTGGTGTTGGCGGACGTTTTGATCTAAAATTGCCCATAAATTTTCAATTACATTTAGATCAGGTGATTGGGCAGGCGGTTGCATTAAGTGGGGACAGTTCCAAATGAGCCAAGTCTGGACAATACCTGATTTATGTTTCGGGTCGTTGTCCTGATAGAAGCGAAACTCATCTCTTACACCCAGTTTTTCGGCACTTTGCAATAGATTGGCTTTCAAGATGTCAAGGTATACATTTTTGTCCATTGTATTTTCAATAAACTGCAAGTTCCCAACCCCATTTGATGACATGCAAGCCCATACCATGACACTACCGCCACCGTGTTTAACTGTCGGTTTTAAGTTTTTATTTTGTAGCTCTGTATTTGGCTTACGCCACACGTAAGTTTGACCATCAGAGCCAAAAATGTTAAATTTGGACTCATCCGCAAAAATCACATGTTCCCAAAAACTTGAGTCTTTGGTAATGTGTTCCTTGGCGAATTTTAGGCGTGCTGCTTGATTTTTTTTTATTAATAAAAGGTTTTTTGCGGGCAACTCTACCATTAAAATCATGGTTGCACAGTACTCGGCGAATTGTTTCTGCACTACAATTTTTATTTAATTCATTTTTAACTTCTGCAACCAGTTTTGGGGCAGATAGCTTCGGGTTTTTCTTTATTTTTCTTACTATGTAGCGCTCATCTGCTTCATTGAAAATTTTGTTTGGAGCTTTTCTTCCCTTATCGAGAACTCTATTTTCATGTCTGAACCGATAAATTATGCTCTGTGCTGTCGAATCACTCAGACAAACCATTTCGGCAATTTTTCGGCGCGAATGCCCGTTTTTGTAATGTTGAATAACGAGTTCTCTCTGCTCAATTGTAGTGCGTCGCCCCATTATTTTAAAAATTCGTGACCTGCTCAACTAACTGCCAAAATTTAACAAAAAGCTTACATAAAAAATTGGAAACATAACTAAAACAAAAATTTGCTTGGAAATTTACCGTTACCCGAAAAGTGATGCCAATTAAACCGATTTGAAAAGTAGCTGGTTGAAATAAGCTGTGACTATGTTTTTTGTTTTTATTTTGTAAGTTTTTAAAATTGTTAAATTGTTTAAGCTTAAGACTAAATACTTTTATTTTTGCTTGCCACATATTTAACAAACTGTCATTTAAATTTTTGCAATAACATATTTCGTTTGGAAATTATGTGGATTTTACTTAAAAAAAAAGGCTGGTTGAAATAAGCTGAGAGCCACTGTATGAATTAAATTCTGTAATTTAAAAGCTTGTGAATAGAGCGTTCAGGATATACCTATGTACAAAATTTTTTCAAAGATATCTAACTTGTATCCGTTGCAACAAAGTGTTATGGAACTGCACTAGCTACACATAAAGATTTTATCAGTTAAAGGTGCAATAATAATTTATAACAAATACCGGCTTTCCTACATAGCCTTCCTTCATTCGGGCGGAGGGGTTTCTTTGTGGTATAGCAAACTCCAGCTTCTCTGATTAAAGTTTTGCTGCTTAACCAGCCTTCGGATTGGCGGAGATCTTTCTCCTCTACGGTATAACAAACACCGGCTTCGTTGAATAAAGTTTTCGGAACAAATCTAGTATACCAACACTGCTGCAAATGAAATAAAAAGTAGATAGGTGATAGAAAATTGGAAAATAATAAGAAAATGTAAAATGAAAATATTGGCGGAAACGCTTGGTTTCGGAGTTGTGGAGTGAAAAGGTTTTCATATACGTACACTTATGTACATGCAATTTTCTACCACATTTTTCAATCTATGTAGGTATATGGTCAATATTGGCATAATTTGATAATAACTCGGTAAATAGGTAAATAATTTTTGTATCAAAGTGTTACATATGTAAGTATGTACATACATTTTTTTTTTTTTTTTTTTATATTGGACCAGTACTCAGGGGTTGACCCCTACATATGCAGCGCATTGTACCAGAACTAGGAAAATAGGTTGTGAGGAGGGGGAAAGAGGGAGTAGTGTTTGTGAACGTTTGACTTGAACCTTCCAACGTTATAACAGACAGGAAACACGTCTGCAGGCAACTTATTCCACAGACGAAGCGTACGGCTGAAAAACGAATTCTCTCTGTAATGCGTAGTGCGATTTCCCGGGCAATCGACCACAAATGGATGAGCTCTAGACGATGAGCGCGTGCTACGTAAAAATGTGCGAGTTTCGAGAACAAGATCCCTAATCTCGTCAGAGCAAAATCCATTGTAGTAACGATAGAACAGAGTAACGCACCCCACACTGCGTCGATGCTCCAGTGAGTCAATAGAGTTGGATACCCTACTGTCACCGATAAGCTTCTTCGCCCTCTCCTGCACACGGTCGAGTAACCCCAAAATAGACTTTGAGGCACCGGCCCAAACATGAGAGTTGTATTCCATTTTCGGTCGGATGTAGGTGGTATAAATAGTAAGGAGGTCGGATGGAGTGAAGTACATCTTACACCGTTTCAAAAAACCGAGGCACTTGAATGCTTCTTTAGAGACATGAAAAATGTGTTCTGTCCAGCGAACGTCACACTGTATCTTCATTCCAAGAACATCAAGAGCATCCGATTCCTCAATATTTATACCATCCATGAGTACAGATGAAGCAGCATTTGCGGTCGTTTGCTTGTGTGTTAATAAGCAACATTGGGTCTTACGAGCGTTGAAGGCGACTCTGTTTTTACGACCCCATTCGGAGATTAATAGAAGGTCACTATTCAGTGAATCATTCATATTTATGTACATACATATAAATATAAATTGAAAAATGTAGTAGAAAATCGCATGTATATATGAAAACTTCTTCGGTCTATAACTCGGAAACTAATCGTTTCCAGCAATAATATCATTTGACATCTTACTATTTTTAAATTTTCTATCACTCTATGCACTTTTTATTTTATTTAGAGCTGCGTTGGTAAACCAGATATAAACCAAGTTTAAGTATTCTAATAATTATTTAGATAAAAGAAACTAACACCGAAAAAACATGTATAATCAAAGGTTTTTCACAAAAATTATTATTCGTACTATTTTGATATAATATTTTGTTAAAACTGAATATTCACCTAAAGAGTTTTAAGCTTTTACTTTTTACATAAATAGTAGCAGTGAATAATCTGCTCAAATACCTAGATAATAGGAAGATAAAGACTGTAGCCTATGCCGATGACGTAGCGATTGCAGTCTCTGGAACCCATTTAGACACGATAACATAGCAGTTGGAATACGCTCTAAAGATAGTCAATAAAGGTAAGTCAATGGAGTGTACAATGCGGACTATAGACAAATCCAGAAAATCGTAATTTTTAGTAAAAAGTATAAAATTCCACATTTCACACCTACAAAAATGGATGGCACGACACTATCTTTTCGGATAGGGCAAAATACTTAGGCGTCATGCTAGACAACAAACTATCATGGAAAGAGAATATACAGGATAAAGTAACCAAGGCTACAATAGCCACCTATCTATGTAAAAAAAGCAATAGGCTCAACATGGGGCATACAACCAAAAGTAGTTGTGTGGCTTTATGAAATGGTTATAATGCCGATCATTTTCTATGGAGTAACAGTATGGAGGAAATCACTGGACTAAGCAACCAACAGACTGCAAATTGAAAAAGTCAGTCGAAACATGGCAATACTGACCACAGGGGCCATGAGGACAGTATCAACCAAAGCAATTATGAGCTGGATGCCATGTAACTTTGAAGCCAGGCGGATAGCACTAAAAGCCGCGATCAGGTTGAACGCGACAGGAGCATGGACCACAGACGGTGGGGCCATGCCCATATACGTGAGATTGGAAGGGACCTAGTCCCCGATCTAATTGAGTACTGCATCCCAAAACATTCCTCTCAAGGAACTTCGGCCACCAAACCGAGGAATCACCTATAATCTGGATTGATCTATGTTTACACGGATGCGTCCTGAAGGGAAAAAAGGTTTGGGGATGGCGTTTACATAGACGAATTTAACACTAAAATATCCTTCAGACTATCAGACGGATGTAGTTAAGCTGAAATATCGGCTATAAATAAAGCGGCCAGATGGCATACGCTAATCAGTAGGGATTTCATGATAGTAACTAACGCTATTCGGTAGGGATATCATGATAGTAACTAACGCTATTCGGTAGGGATATCATGATAGTAACGGACAGCAAGTCCGCCATCAAATTCCTGATTGGAATATACACTAATTCTACTCTAGTCCAGGATTGCCGAACATCTTTGAATAAGATGGTGAGACATTCTAACCTAACCCTAAAATGGGTAAGTGGACATGGGTTGAATAACGGCAACAACATCGCTGACGACTTAGCCAAAAAAGGGACAGCCTTAGAGGGCTAATAATCCTAAGATCTCTTTTGCGGACAACCCTTATCAGCGTGTAAGAAAAGAATAAAGTTCCACACGTTGAAACGTGCCCAAGAAAAATGGCTCACAAAGCCCACATGCTCTATATCAAGGAACCTGTGGCCGCATATTAACTCTAAGAGAATGTGGGAGTTATTAAACTGTCCAGATCTCATCTGAGAGTCACTGCAGCAGTCATTACTGGACATTGCCCGTTTGGGAACCGTTCCAGGAGACTAGAGCTACCCTATAACGACTTTTGGCGTAGTTGCCAAGACGAGGAAGAGGAGGAGACGATCCTTCATCTCCTCGGAAGTGGAGCATCACCGCTTAAGATACTAAGGTGAGCGGAACTTCAATAGCCTATCATATCTGGCATCTGTCAATCCGACTGCGCTAGCCTCTTTCATAAGAAGCAAATGGAACGACTTCAGAACCCAAGTGAGCTGTAGAACCTAGGCTAATTCGGAGTATTTACCGGCCTTCGAACCTAATCTACATAAATAGTCCTCCGAATCATATTAACCCATTTTTCCAAAGCAGTTTGGTCTCAATATTAAATGACCAAAACACCCAATGTTAAGCCATTTTTCCAAAGTAGTTTTGTCTCAATATTAAATAATCCTAAAACATACAGTTTGTATACAGTTTGTAAATAAATTAAACTACCGGATCACAAACTATCCTTTTCAAATCATGTTTTTTTAGCTGTAAAATTTATGGTACATTGGTTGTAGAACAGGATTCTAAAGTTTGTTTAAAGAAGAATAGGACACCTCAAGCGCTTTTTTTTTGTTGCTTCACCTTTACAAAGTCAGCTAGGAGCCACCAGATATTTAAACCTATTTTTTTAAAAATCAATTGCGGTCGGGATTTCAATCATTAATTACTGGCCAAAAAAAAGTTAGTTGTCGTACGACCATAGCGCTCTAATTGATGGCAAAGGTTTTTCCAGCGTCATTACTGAAAAATGTTGAATAATGGCACCTCGAGACCATAATGCGCACTAAATAGTCACTTTTTCCGGATGCAATAGCGTTCCACAATCAGTTCTGGATTCTCCGAGCAACTACTACAATTTTGCTTGTTGACGTAACTACCTTTTTATAAATGAGCTCCATCGCTCAAATATGTTTTATTCGAAAAATAAGCATTGAAAGGCTGTTGCTGTCCATTTATGCTAACTTTATTGGAGCTTATATAAATGGAGGTGCAAATTCATATAGTGTCATAACATTAACTCAATTGCTAAGAACGGCATGGAAACGAAAAGTTTGAGTTATCCGCCACACTTTCAGTAACAGACGTTATTTGTATACCAAAGCACACACACATATATATATATATATATATATATATATATATATATATATATATATATATATATATATATATATATATATATATATATATATATATATATATATATATATATATATATATATATATATATATATATATATATATATATATATATATATATATATATATATATATATATATATATATATATATATATATATATATATATATATATATATATATATCTTTTACATTCTAGCTTAAAAAGAACTTGGATCTTCCTAAACATATGTGCTGTATTTGTAAAAGAGATTTAAATTATGCGTTTAATTTTCGGGAAAACTTCCTTAAAGTACAGACTTTATTTAAAACTAAGACATCAAAAATAAATAAGAAGCAAACTCATAAAAACCTAATTGAGGCAACAGAATTTGTTCAAGTGTTTCTTTACAAGGAAGAGGAGAAAAATGCAACAACTAACAAGTACGAACGTGTCAAAGCACAAGATGAAGAAAAAGAAATAAATATTGCTGATTCCGTAGACATTAATAAAATACATAAGTCTTCCAAAAAAAATAAAAATGAAGTAAATGCGTTGGAATTAAACCCTACTGAAGAAAATACTGTTCAAGATATTAAAATTGTAAAAGAAGAAGCTGTATACGATAGTAATTTTGTTGAAATCAATCTTTCCAATGTTATAAGTGAAGATGAAGATAAAGAGTTAGATGATGACTACACACCTGAGACTGTAATATCGGCACCAAGTTTATACCTACGAAATCATAAAGACAAAAAAACTGCGTACACAGCACATGAAAAAAAAAATTCTGATATGAGAAGAAAGTCGGTAAAAAAACGTAAGGAATCTGAAGAGCATCCAAATATATTTATATGTGATCAATGCGGCAATCATTTTACTTGCCGTCAACACTTTAAGCTGCATTTAAGAAGACATACTGGTGACAAACGATGTGCTTGCGAGTAAGAAATTGTTAACGGCTTTGAAAAATGCTTTAGAATTACTGAATATAATTTTGCAGACTTTGCCCAGACAAGTTTTTTACGAGTTCGGAGTTAAGAAGGCATATGAGAAGACATACGGGTGAAAGACCATTTGCTTGCAAATATTGCGAAAGACGGTTTACGGATTATAGCACACGAATTAAACACGAAAGGACGCACACGAATGAAAGACCTTTTATGTGTTCCCAATGTGGCAAATCGTTCACTACATCGTATATCCTTAAAAATCATATGTTAACACACACAGGTGAAAGACAATTTAAGTAAGTTGCATGATATATTTATATATATGTATATATATTTTTTTTTTATCTATATATAAGAAATTTTCATTAAAACAAAAATTGCAGCTGTGTGTGTTTCTAGCCGTCTGTATATCGACATTTTATAGGTGCTATCTTAATTATATGTAGAATTGATAATCTTTGAACATAAAGTTTCCTTTCATTTATTTATTCCCAAATATTCGTTACACAATGTATATATAATATATACATTTACTTTTTGTCTGATAATTTATATCGGTCGTCATGTCATTCGTACTAAATTTAGAAACTATTAACCATTCTTAAGATATACTAAAGTTAATATTTATTTTGTATGGGAGGTACCGTGCCCACTTTTTTCTTACACACCACCTGAAATATTCAGACCAAGGCAAATTCATAACAGGTGAAATTGACAGCGCAACTGATAACTTTTTTTTTTTTAATATTAGTCTGTTGCCAATGGAATAATTAAAAGGATTTGAAAATAAAATTTTGTAAATAATTTTTTAATCTATGTATATTGTATCTTGACCGCCAGGTATCATCCAGAATCCTCACCTATCCAAGATCTATGATCTGAGACTTTAATTTTCACGAAATAATTAAAAGTTTTTATTTTCTTGTAAACTTTTTTTTAAAGAAATTTGAAAACAAAAAAAAAAAAAAAAATTTATTTTTTAATCTATGTATATTGTATTTTGAGTGCCAGGTATCATTCAGAATCCTCCCAATCTGACTGGCCATTTTCACCTTTCCAAGCTCCATGAGCTGGGACTAATTTCCACGAAATAATTAAAGTATTTTCTTTTCCTGTAAATGTTTTTTTATTATGTATATTTTTTTGAATTCGTTTTTGTGTTTATATTTTTTCTTATATATTTTTTGTAATGGCGTATTTATTATTTTTCTGCTGCACTTACCTGTTATGAATTCGCATTGTTTTCAATGCACATAGGAATTGTCAACATATAGGCAGTAAGAAACAAACAAATGAAACAACTATATTTGTTTATTCAATGTAATTTTTGTAGCTTTCAAAGTAGATAATAGTAAACATAGTTGTTACAAATTTTTATTTATAATGCATTGTTATTTGCAGATGTGAAGTTTGTAATCGCGCCTTTACAAGGAGAACGCACTTAGTTGTTCATTTTCGTTCAATTATGCACAAACAAGCAATTGAAAGAGAAAACCCCCCTATATCCGTGGAAAAGTTGCCTCCGCAAAATTGCTTAATTCAGCAGACAACGAATACGTCTTCATTTATTGTTTAGAAACATATGGTTAGTAAGATTTTCACAAAAATTAGCTTTTATAAAAGGTAATAAATTCTTAATAAAAATTACTTGAAATCCTCTCTTGATTAACGAAAAGTTTACCGTATTGAAAAATTATAGTTGTATTAACGGAAAGGTTTTAAACTCTAAGGTATATACAATTTTAGCATCGGATAACCAATATACCAATAAAAAAATTATAAATAGCTTGTTTTCTATATTTCCCAGCTATCTATATGTCGACATTTCATAGGAGCTACTCTAATCATCAGTAGAATTTGGAAATTTTTGAAAGATATTCTCAAACATTCAACTTTATATCCCAACAATCTAAATAAATTGTTGAGAATTTAAAAAGAAAAATGCTCTAATAATATCTGTCAAAACACACACACACACACACACATATATATATATATATATATATATATATATATATATATATATATATATATATATATATATATATATATATATATATATATATATATATATATATATATATATATATATATATATATATATATATATATATATATATATATATATATATATATATATATATATATATATATATATATATATATATATATATATATATATATATATATATATATATACATGCATGTATATGTGTTTGACTGTAAGCCGTCATGCCATCAGCATGACACTTGATATGCACATATTGTTGCTGCTATTAACCCACACATACCATGCATGTGTTATATGTCTAAAATCACTAATATTTACTATAATCTAACAAGTAAGAAGCATTACTAATGCAAGATGTACAATTGTGGTTTTTTACGTTCCAGCAGTTTTGGATAAAGTTTGCATATTTAGAGAGTAATTTGTTTTTTATTCTCATTAGTCCGAACTAGTCCGTGATCTCGTGGAACACACCTATAATTAATTCTTTTAAATAATTTGAATAAAACTAAAATATTTTGAAAGAATTATCAAAAACAAAAAGTCATTAGCCGAAGATTATAGGTGTGTTTCTTTACTTTGGGATCCCAATTTGCACGAAAAGCGTTCCCGTACTTTAAAATTGGGCAAATGAGAGTGCTTTTGAGAGAATAGTATGCTTCCTCTTCCTGCACGAAACAGCCCGTTATTTTTCTTCGGGCTAGTTTGGGCAAGTAGTTAAGCAATCAGCTGTTCCAAAAATAAACAATAACAAAGAAACAAAGTTCATTTGAATCAACTCCTATACAAATCATTTTATTGTTTTTATATAAATATTAAATAAAAAGGAATATGCAGAAGACGTTAAGAGCCCAAAAGTGTAAAATATCACAGTATTTTTTAGTAAAACTAAACGTCAATATTTGTTGCCATATCAAAACACAGCATATGTTTCTTTTTGGGCTATAAATTTGACCGCACTTTAGGTAAATTTTATCTGTATTTGAGAGAAACTTATGTTCTCTTATGCACGAAACTTGCCTTATATGTGTATTGCCGAAACAAGCTTAAAACCGATTATGTTTTCCATTTCATTGTAAGTTTATTTGGTTTAAAAAAAAGCTCAGGCTTTTAAGCAAAGCTGCTGTTTGGTTTGATTGCCTATTCGTGGTTTTTTGTTTGGCTTTGGTGCAATGAATCGCTGTACCATGATTTAACAATGGCAGCAAATAAACCATTATTCATAGTAGAAGATGCCAACTAAGCTTTCTTATATTTCTGTTTTTCCTTCTAAATAAAATGAAGTTTTTTTTTCATATACTTTACATATACATAGATAGATGTAACATAATATAGTTTTTAGAACCACTTTACATTTGCTAATTGTTAAAAATCCCGTCAATTTTTTCGTTCGAACTATTTCGGAATGCTTTATGCGTTGCTCAGATGTGCACCTTTATGAAGACTATCGCAATTTAACTCAATATCCCATACAAAAATTCAGTTAAAGAGTAAGTATGAAATTTATATTATACTGACTAAAATTTCAAATGCATCATTGCCGCAGTATTTAGTTATCTTGGACCAGTAAACAGAGGATGACCCCTACATATGCAGTGCATATTATACTGGAACTAGGAAAATAGATTATTAGGTGGAAGAAAGAGGAAGTAGTGTTTGTCGAAGTTTGGTATAAACCTGTCAATAATATCATGGAAAGCGTAAAATAAACGTTATCACAGCATTTAAAATGTTGGAGTTAAATTAGTTAAAACTGAGCAATGCCCAGTGTATATACTTTCGACACTGCTCAGACTAACAAAAATTAGTCCAACAACTCCCACACTGCAAGATAATAAATTACATAGCAAGACATTGAAAATAAATTAATAACAAGGTGGAAGACAAAACACTATTTATTCGTGCTAGCTACTTATTCCGATGTAATTTGGTTAAAAAGAATTATAATAAACGTGTATAGAGAAAACGGACGACAGTAAGAAAAGACATGTGCACAGGATGGAAAACAAAACACTGCCAATTAAAAAATAAGTCAGTTAGAAATCATGTTTATATGACCTACATTATTCCCGCTTAAGATCTTCAGTAACTGTTAAAAAATATTAAAAAAAAAAATTTTTTTCGAGTACTTTAAGATGCTAACAAATCGTTAGCAAAATATCGAAAATAAATAAAATTGTTAAATCTTTTTTTTTAACAATTACTGAAGATCTTAGGCTTGCAAATGTAAATGCCAAATTTTGGAAGAATGAGAATAATTAAACCTTTTGGAAGTTCCAGTCAATTCAGTTGTATCAATGTGCCTTAACGTCTGCAAGGTGGAAGCGCAACGGCATGTGACAGTTTTTTGCTACTCGTAATATAGTAAAGGGGATTTATTAGTTTATTCTAAATTAAACACTTCAATATTATTTTGTTAATATAAAAATAATTTATAATTATGAAATGGCACTTTCATCTTAATATATAAAATTGAATGTGTGTTTGTACGTTTGTTTGTTTGTACCATAAGGTCTGCCAGACCGCTGAAATTTTTACAGTAATTGACTGGAACACTTGAATGAACTATAGGCTACTTTTTTTCAACGACACCTTTTACGCTCCCTATTTTAAATTATGTTATTTCTTTCACAAAATTTTTAGCAGATCTTTTAATACAAATAAGCAAAACTTCTTCATTTTTTAACCAAATTTCAAAATTTGTTGTGCATATGCAAACGACCGAAACGACTAAGATTATTTTGAAGTGATCAACTTGCTGCCAATTGCTCACTCCAATAATTGATTGTTAAATAACTTCAGCATTTATGAACCAATTTTAAAAATTCCTTTTGTATATGAAAGAGGTCAATAATGTTTTTTTTTTATTTAGGTTTTTTTTTTTTTTTTTTTTTGGAAAATTGGGGGCATGTACCAAATTCCCTCCCATAATTGATTATCAAATAACTTCGTTATTTGTAGACCAATTTTCAAAATTATTTTTTCATATGAAAGATATCTCATCAAAATTGAACACTCCCCAAAAACTCATTTTCAAACAACTTCGCAATTTGTGTACCAATTTTTAAAACTCATTTTGAATACTGAAAACTTCTTCTATTTTTTTTTTTTTTTTTTTTTTTTGGCAAAAAGAGGAAGAAAATTGCTAGCTCCAATAATTGATTATCAATCAACTTTATTTTTGAACCAATTTTCAAAATTTTTCTTGCATATAAAAAACGACGAAGATTACTTTTGCGGGATAAACTTATCGCAAATTGACCATACCAATAATTGATTGCGAAGTAACTTAATCATTTATGGTGCAATTCTCAAAATTTCTTTTGTAATTGAAAAAGGTGAATAATATTTTTTTTTTGTTTTGGAAAATTGGTGGCGTGAATGCCCTTCCTATAATTAATTATCAAATAACTTCGTCATTTGTGGATCAATGTTCAAAATTCTTTTCTCATATAAAAAAAATTTCGACAAAACTGTGTTCTAGTCGCAATACGCCCGCCTCAAAAACTAACAGCCGGTTCGCCGATGTCGAAAGGATAAGTTCATTCGCATTCAGGGCGAAAGAAAATTGATTTGGGTTTTTTCTAACTTTATTCTATGCGAACGATGTGTCAAAATTCTATTAAAATACATAAGTTCATGCGAACGAACAATAGTGACATAGACAAACCCAAATTTATTCGAATGTGAGTGAATAGCTTTCTTTCGCAAACATTTTTATTCGATATTGTCGAACAGACTGTAATTATTAAAGAACTTCGGCATTTGTGGACCAATTTATAAAATCGTTTTTGGATGCAGAAAAGCTGTTATTATTATTTTTTTTTTTTTTGTGAAATGGGAAGGGAAGCAAATTGCCAGCTCCAATAATTGATTATCAAGCAACTTCGTCAAATGTAGACCAATTTGGAAAACTATTTTTGCATATGGAAAAGCTCCAAAAAAATTTTTTATTGAGAGGGCGGAGCGGAATGCATATAGAATCGCTAATGGATTTTATTGTTGTGTTACATTTTTTCAGAGAACGTGATGCTGGATATACTTTATTGAATGGCAGAAACGTTGAATGCCTCATTTCCACATTCGGATATTATTGACAAAATTATGTCCGATAAAATAGGTGAAATTATTTCAGCAGAAATACCTCATCCTAACATTAAAAACATGCTTCAGTAGGCAGGCTGCTGGATTATCCAATTAATTCAAATCCGCCATGCGGGGTCAATGGGAATTGTACGATGTAGATCAACGGTGGTGGACAATCAATTACATTACATGTGCAAAACAATGTAATTGATGTTGACAATCTTTCGGTAGTGCTATTTTGCCCAGTGCTTGTAAAACCGTACAAAACACATATTAAGGTATACGTAATACGTAACCAAACGATGAAATTACACAATATCAAATGGCCCCATACATTAGCAGCAATGAAGCTGTTTGGCGAATTTAAGGATTCCCAAATCCTTGAGCAAATACTAAAAGTATTAATACCAGACGTTAAGTAAATTGGCTGTTTATTTTCAAATCATATTTCTTCATTTACTTTAGGTGTCATGGTGTGAAAACAAAATGTAATGGTACGTTAGATTTTTTGACAGTCGCAACAAATATCATTAGATTTTTGTTTCACAAGAACCAATCAAAATCTTAAGACTTGTATGATAGTCTGAAGCGCCTTTTAGTATTAAGGTTTGAATACTTATTGTTAGTTAGCTTTTTGAAGATTCAATAAATACTCGTAAATAAATGCTTAAAAAACATCGAAAATGAACAACACGTTTATTTTACAGAAGTTAAAGCATAACAAGGGCTGCAATGGCATCAGCTAGGAAGTAAACTTCCTTTTTCGATACATGCACAAATTATTCTTTTGCTCAAACTTTGCTATATGCTCATATTCTAACATACAAATTTATATGCAACTTATCGGGATGCGCGACAAAAGCTAAATTTATTAAAAAACGAAAGAGAATTATCTGCAACGACCTAACAGTTGAATTTTCATATTAAACTTATAATGGGGCGTTGGTTCTAATAGAAGATAAGTATTTGCAAATAAGCAACAAGACACTCGGAAGTTTTTATGACTAGTCCAAGCAGGCAATGTTGGTCTGAGCAACATTTACAACGAGAAAGCAATTGCAACCAACACGACTTAGAACTATTTATGGCTGAAAATCTACCGCACTTATAGCAGGTGCAACTCTCGGCATACAATATACTAATGAAAGTGGTGAATTGTAGTTTGTGGATGGATCAGATGGGACAGAAAAATTTTTTTATGATTTCGTCAATATTGGCTAAAGCTCAATGGCAAAATAATATTGCACTAGCCCTTGCATCGTCTGGTAGAGCAGCAATAATTTTGTATGGTGGCAGAACAGCATATTTGGCACTTAAATTACCTCTAAAGCCACAATTCTAAGATACGCACACGTCCAATATTAAAAAAACACTCCTCAAAAGGTAAAGTGCTGCAAATTTATGAGATTATAGTATGGGATGAATGCACAATGACCCACAAAAAATCTTTAGAGAGCCTTGATCGCATGTTAAAAGATTTTAGAAGCAACAAAAAATTATTTGGAGGAACACTAATTGTGTTAGGCGGTGATTTCCGCCAAATTCAGCCTATAATTTCACTGATGAGGAGCTTAGTGCATGCCTTAAATCATATCTTCTTTGGCGTATTGAAATTAACAACATATATGCCTCCTGTAAAATGTTTACCAAATCGCATTTTCTGTCCATCGAACTTTTGTAATATGACATAATGCATTGAAGAGTTACTTTTGCGGATTTCCAAATGTCGAACGCAATTTCAAAAAAAAAAAAATGAACAGTGGTTACGCGAGCAAGCGTCACTTCCTGCCAAAAACAAAGATGTCAATTCAATGAACAAAGAATTCTAAATAAAATCAGCGAATCTACAGTTACACAAAAATCTATCGATACCGTGAAAGAGATGCTGTCAATTATCCTTTTGAGTTTTTTAACTCACTTGATGTTCCAGGACTACCACCATATGTGCTGCAACTCAAAATTGGAGGTACCAATCATTCTACCGGCATCAGCGATCCACTATAACTTTGCAATGGCACTCGACTTGCAGTAAAAAAAAAACTGCGACACAACTTAATCGAAGGGATCATTATAAAGAGCAAAAATAAAAGAACAAATATGCTATTGCCCCGAAATTCCATGATTCTAACCGAATTGCCATTTGATTTCAAAAGATTGCAGTTTTATGTTCGTTTAGTGTTTGCAAAGAGAATTATTAAAGCTCAAGGAATCCGTGCAAGTTTGTGGCTTGAATTTGTCAAGTCCATGTTTCTCCCACAGACTGATTTACGTTGCATATTTTCATATAAGAAAAACTCAAGACTTATTTGTTTATGTTTAGTATCATGGTAAAAGCGGAACTGCAACAAGCCAACAATAAATAAAACAACATGGCTTTTTATTGTGGCTTTGTGTTGATAACTGTCAAAGAAAATAAAAAAACAAACGTATATTTTTCTTCCTGTTTTTATTTTACAAATAATTTTTCAATACGAATAAGTTTTTGCATTTAAAACCCGTGCAATAAATTAAATATATAAATAAAGACAAGAAAAAGCTGTCTGTTGTGTTTAAAGCTGTTTTTGTGTTTGAAATATATTATTGGAAATTTTTTTTTTTTTTGTTTTTAAACTTTTTGAAGTTGTAAACAATAATAAAACATGTGTGTGTATATTATTGTACCATGTTTCGTATATACAAACTGGAAAAATTGTATATCCTAGCGCGCTATCATGGTTAGCAAAATCATCATCAATATATGTAGCTAATAGAATATTTTTTAAACTATATAATCACTTTTTATTTCATTATTATTATGGGGTAGCAACGCACACCGGGTTAAGCTAGTAGTTTATGATTGTGATAAAAGTTACAAATATTTTTCACAAGCATAGCTTACTACATACCTGTTTTTGTTGTATTGTTATAATATTGTTCTGGTGCTGCCACATTTTAGACGTTACACCTTGAGTTGTATTATCAAACGTACAAACTCCTGAAATGAAAAAAATACACAAGAGGGTTGTTAGTTCCTTTTAAACACTGGTACTGTACGGGTCGAAGTCTTGTTTATTTTTTATAACTGGCGCTAAAAATATTAATTGTTTGTAACCAAAGAATAAATAGTAAAAATACATTACATTTAATTTCAAAAATACATATGTGTACGATTAAATTTTCACATAAAAACGAAACTCATACAGGCTAGGACACAGGCAAACATAAATGCGTGTACATGCATACTTATAAAAAAATTTATTAATGTACATATACATATGTATATATTTTTTGACAACAATTCCTTGGAAATATTTGATGTTTGTAATCACTTGTACTTAGTAATAAAATGAGTTGAAGCGAATTATTTATTTTGGGGAATAAAATAACAGAAGTGTGAAATTTATTGAAAATGAAGCAATAGGAAAAACTATTTTTACAAAAATGTTTTCCTTAGCTGTGAGTGTTTTGTTTTATTCAGCTGCATACACATGTAGATACAGCAACAAAATAAAGGAATTCACGTCGTTGACAATTTCGTCAATATCAAGGTTCGCAAAAACGGTTAACAAACGTATGTAAGTATTTTTTTTATACATATGTATGTACGTGCATACATGCATCTTTTCCCTCCCATTAAAATTAGTTTAAAGCATATGCACACATGCATATGCATGCATGTATGTATATACATATGTATATTTACGTTATTCAAAGGGTGGTCACAAGTCTTAAAATAATATCATGAAAAAATATGACTGCTATCATAATTTACTATTACTACTGCTTAGTTACGACAAATAAAAAAAAAACAGTTTCAAAAGTCCTATTAATTAATGACTTTCGTGAATAAAATCTAGCTTACGCACGCAGGGTGAAAGGTGATTATGATTACTATGATACCCGAGCTGGGGAAGGATGCCACTAAAGAAGAATCATATATACCAATAAGGCTACTAACAATTTCAAACCCATTCGAAAATTTGCTAATCGCGTAGTTTTTGGATGTAATACAGTACCATAGAACAAACACTAGTAAATGTCATAAGGAAGGCTTTTGAAAACAAAAAGTTAAACAAGATGCTGGAAAGCTCCATGGTACGTAAAAAATTCATTAATTTAAAGCCACACAGTGTTCGCTGGGAAAAGACGAATTCTCTAAGTACGTGACAAGGTATATGAGAAAGCTGAGACTTCACCCAAATCCTCTTGATGTCGCATACTTAATTTTGGCTGCCATACTCGGTTGAGAAGAAGGGATACCTTTATCACCCTAAGAGCATTAGATAAGTGATGTCACCGATATATTTTGATTTTACCGTTATATACCGTTTTGTCTAGCATTCACTCGCCGGACTTAAGTAAAAAGCAAATCTTTTTTAGTTATTTTAGATTTGAATACTTATTGTTAGTTCACATTATGAAGACTCAATAAATAAAATAAATAAAAATGTGAAAAGCAAATATTGGGACATTATACTTGATACTCGTATGACAACGTTTAAAAGTTGTTATCAAAGTTAAGTTATACTGTTAAAAAAAGAGAATTTGCGACAAATATTAGAATTGATCAAAGTAATGATTATTATCCCGCAAATATTTTCAAATTATAATTCAATACGATAGAAGTTTACTACTGAAATCTGAACCTTTTTTGAATAAATAAGTTAAACTTTCTCAAAAACGGATAAAATTTACAATAAAGTGCATAAAACAATATACTCTTATAAAATATATACTCGTATAAAAATTAAAATTGTTTTTAAAATAATATAAAATTAGGTCTTTTGCACTTATTTTTTCAGGGTGTCCGTCGGGAGGGTATACTACTCGCAGTAATTCCATCGTAATCCTGGCTAAATGAGACCAAAACGACTAAGATTATTTTGGAGGGGTGAAGTTATCGCATGTTGCTCACCCCAATAATTGGTTGTAAAATAACTTAATCATTTATGGCGCAATTTGCAAAATTTCTTTTGTATATGGAAGAGGTCCTTAATTTATTTATTTATTTTCTTTTAATTAAGTAATTTATTTATTTCTTTCTTTAGTGTGCACCAATTTTCAAAATTCTTTTTTCATATAAAAAATATCCACAAAATTGATGTGGTGGAGGATGTCGTAATTCGCCCGCCCCAAAAATTCATTATCATATAACATCGCCATATGTCAAAGTTTTTTTTAGGATACAGAAAATTTCCACAAATTTTTATTTTATTTTTTGTAAAAAAGGGATGGGGAAGCAAATTGCCAGCTCCAATTATTGATTATCAAGCCACTTCGTCATACCTGGACTAATTTCCAAAATTCTTTTTGCATATGGAAAAGGTCCAAAAAAAATTTTTTTATTGAGAGGGTGGGTCGAAATGAAGATAGAATCGCTAATGGATTTTATTGTTAAGTTACGCGTTTTCGGAAAACGTGATGCTAGATATTTGCTATCGATTCGGACATGGTTGGTGCTGATGGCTACCCGCTTTGTCACAGACCCACAATAAATGTGCAAAACAGTGAAATTGGTGTTGATAATCGTTGGATAGTGTCATATTTTCCACTGCTTTCATAAGCGTACAAAACGTATATTGATGTTGAATATTGCAATTCCATCAAATCAATTAAGTACATCCGCAAATACGTAACCAGGAGATCAGATATGGCAGTATTTTCGTTACAAAATCCAAACGATGAAATAATACAATATCAAATGACCCGATACATCAGCAAATATAAAAAACGTTTATGAGATTGTTAATATTGGCTAAAGTTCGATCGCAAAACAATATAGCACTAACCGTTGCATCGTTGGGCATAGCAGCAACCTCTAAAGCCATAATTCTAAGATATGAATACATGCAATATTAAAAACAAAAATCCCCAATGGGTAAAGTGCTGCAAAATTGTAAGATTATGTGTGGAATGAATGCACAATGACCCACAAAAAACCTCTCTAAAGGTTGATCGAATATTACAAGATTTTGGAAGCAAAAAAAAAAAATTATTTAGAGAAGCATTAATTGCATTAGCCGGTGATGTCCGCCGAACATTGTCTACAATTCCACTGATGATGAGCTTAATACGTGCCTTAAATCACATCTTCTTTGGCGGCACGTTCGCATATTTAAATTACCAAAAAAAAAAAAAAAAAAAAAATGCGAGCTGCAACATGATGCATCGGCTGGCTACTCGATTTCCAAAACAGTTGTTGAAATTTGGAAATGCAAAAATACCAACGGATACAGTAACAACCTGAATTATTTTGTCATCTAGCTTTTGTAATATGACACAATTTATTGAAGAGTTACTTAAGTGTGTATCTCCAAATGTTGAACGCACTTTCAAAAATAAGCAACGGTTACGTGAGCGAGCGTTACTTCCTGCCATGAGCACTGCAGTAAACTCAATGAACAATACTATTTTAAATAATACAGTTACTCACAAATCCATCGATACCGTGATGAGAGATGAGGATGCTCCAGGACTTCCACCATTTTTGTTCATGCTTCAAATAGACAAACTAAAAATACTGTATATCCTAGAGCGTTATAATAGTTAACAAAACCATATATAGCTAATAATATTAAACTATATATTCACTTATTATTTCATTTTATAATTAATATAAAAGCGTCGAAATGACCCGTATACAAAACCATTATTTTTTTTCTTTATTGTAAATTTCTAAATACCTAACAACTAGGCCCCGAAACTAATCTGAAGAAAAAGTTCACAGTTTCGTGCAAGAAGGCGGAAAATACTGTCCTATCTCATTTGCAAAATTTTAAAGTACTAAAATATTTTTTGTACAAGCTAGGACGCCACGGGATATCAAAGTAGCGTAAAGACACACCTATTAAGTGAGTTCTAAAATTTCGGACTAATGATCTTTCACACACGAGAACAATTATTTTGAGAGCTTGTTGGCGAAGGAAATGAAGGGAGTGGTATTTTGTCGGTATAAATATTCAAACAGCTTTAGACGCGCATAAGCAACATAAAACCAATACAAGCACACGTTACGCATTTAAATTAATATAAAAACGCTAATGCACTCATAATGCTGTGCCAGATGAATTAGTCTTGTGTGTGATGGATTAGAAGAAAAATTGTTCGACAATGTTGTTTTCGTGTATTCTAGTCCAATGTGTGTCAGAACAGTTTTTCTCGTGATTGATATACCATTGAGCTTTCGCAGACGTGAACCATTTTTGTTCTAATCGCTAATCGATTATGTCATCTGATATAACATGTATATGTACCCACCCGGTGATGTTTTTGAACGACTTTTCAATACATATTGATATTATTATTTATGATTCGCCCTTACAAAGTAGCTCTCAATACGCGATTTCTATGAAAATGTCAATAATAAAAATGTCTTCACTGAATGTATGCGATAACAGCACAGCTAAGGAGAGATTTGCAGACATTATTATTGGAGAATCGGCATAAGAGTCTGAACACAATGTTTGCGGTACGATTTCCCGTTGCGGGAGAGGAAAATAAATATAATACAACGAAAGACGGTGACGGCAATATATTCAGGGCTGGGCAGTATTTAAAATACTTGTATTTGAAATACTAAAACACGTATTTTGTATCTGTATTTCAAATAGACAACCTGAAAGTATTTAGTATTTCAAATATATAATTTAAAACTATTTTGTATTTCAAATACCTGTAGCTCAAAAATACATTTTTACAAAATACATTTCTTTATTATAGTAAATTTAAAATTCGTTTCATACAAAAGCTAAAATTGCTAGAAACTACGACCATTAAAATGTTTATCATTTTGCGAAACTGCAATTCAGCTTACAAGTGTTTTGCCCAGAGCAAATTGATTTTACACTAATCACGTAATATCAATAAGAATTTCCACATATTCGCCACCAGCTTTTTCCCAATGCTTTGGATTATATACATTGAAATTATTGTTATTATGGAAAACTTTTGCCTACCTTAATGTCTGTGAGAACCAGATTAGATCGACTGCAATTTTAATCATTTGAGGCATTTCAGTTGTATTTTAGCAAAATCAATGGAGAGCTTGGAAAGGAGATTTAATGAGGTTCACATGCTGAAGCCAGAAGCAAATATAGCTATATTAACGTCATGTTCTCACCAGAAAGCATCTCATTAAAAGAGAGGCAACCAATTCAAACCTTGGAGAAAAATTACAAAAAACGTGAAACCACACGTGGATGCAGCAGTAGTAGTTGCAGGAAAGATGATAAGGATTTTATTTTTTTCATGCTTTTATAGAATTTGACAGCAGCTTATGTTCTTCAGGATCTGTAGGTTTTATTCACTCCCCAACAAGAGGTTGTTTGTCGGATGACGCATTAAAATATCTTGTTTTTATTAAACGAAATATTTATTTTACCAAATGAATCTTTTATTTACTTACTATCAAATCCCAAATATTAGCTTTGTTCCTTTAATTTCCCATATCGAAAATAAAATACTGTTAAAACTTTTTTATAAAAAGCAAAAACAATTCACGATCTTTAGCTGAAAAATTTAAAAGAAAAAATATAAAAAAGATCAAATAATACGAATATTGAATTTTTGCATTTCGGGTTTCTATACAGAAGTCCAAATGCGGTGAGGGATACTACCTTTTCTGGTTTCGATGCCCTCTCCGACTCCATATCGAAGATCCTGGAAAGTTGTCCGAGCAGTGAAATCGTTGTTGCTGGTGATTTCAATGTTCACAACTCATCCTGGCTTCGTCATTCGAGTCATACAACTGCAGAAGGCCAATATGTCGAGTTATTCGCTGCGTACAACCACCTAGCGCAATTAGTGAATGAGCCAACGCATATTCCATGTGTTGAAGGGCACCATTCAAACACACTTGACCTATTCCTGACTTCACACCCTGAAAAGTATGAAGTCAGAGTTAGTGCACCTCTCGGCAATTCGGATCATTGCACCATTTCTGCCTCCTTTTCGATCTCGGGACTTCGTAACGTTTCAAAATCAGCTACGAAACGTTCAATATTTATTTACGAAAAGGCGCGTTGGGCTGAGCTCAACCAATTTTATGAGCATTTTAATTGGAAACTTTGTTTTCTAGATAACGACATAAATGCTTCAGCAAAAATGGTCGAGAACATGATATTGTTAGGGATGAAAACATTCATCCCCTCCAAGCAGATTTCGATTAAACCAAAACCAAAGTCTTGGTTTAATCAGACGTGCAAAAACGCAGTCAGATCCAGAGAGGAAGCATTCAGTAACTGGCGTTTAAACAAAACACCAGACACTGATTTGCTACGCAAAAAGGCAAGATCTTCGTGTGCCAAGGTACTTAGCCGTGAAAAGTTTCTTCACGAACAGCGCCTTAGAGCCAAGGTCCTTGCAGCTCCTCGGGGCAGTAAGACCTTTTGGTCTTTCGTTAAGAGAGTAAAGAACAGTGCTAGTTCATCAATTCCAACTCTTTTAAAGAATGACCAAGCATTTACAGACCCGGTTGACAAAGCTAACCTGTTGGCTGAAATCTTTGCAAGCAATTCCTGCTTGCCGGAAAGCAGTCAGCCACTTCCCGAGCTCGAAAGAGTATCTGTAACTATGCCGAAGATATTCTTCCGGGCGCGAGCAGTTAAAAGGGTTTTGGAAGACCTCGATATAAACAAAACTCCTGGACCGGATGGCATTCCAGCACTGGTCTTGAAGCAGTGTTCTTCTACGCTTGCGCGTCCATTAGCACGCCTCTTCAGCATACTTTACCATACTGGTGAGTTTCCATCGTGCTGGAAGGTTGCTAATGTAACACCAATACCCAAAAAGGGTATGGCAAATAACCCCGAAAATTACCGCCCAATATCTCTCAGAGAAATGGTGCCACTCAATCCATCATTTCGGTGAAAGTAGGGTGGTGGCTCTTGATATTTCAAAAGCGTTTGACAGAGTGTGGCATGGTGCACTATTGGCAAAACTTACTGCCTTTGGTGTCGGTGATGACTTCTCTCGGTTTATATCGAGCTTTCTCAGAGACCGCTCTATACGAGTTGTTATAGATGGGGTCTCATCAAACGAGTTCAAGATTAATTCAGGGGTCCCGCAAGGCTCCGTTCTTTCTCCTACCCTATTCCTTATTTTTCTAAATGATCTTCTCTACCAAACTTCCAACCCTATCCACTCTTTCGCAGATGATAGCAGCATTTGCCACTCGTACTCTTTTAGCTATAGGCCCAGCCTATCAGTGATCGCTGCCAAGAGACTAAATATGAATGATTCACTGAATAGTGATCTTCTATTGGTCTCTGAATGGGGTCGTAAAAACAGGGTAGCCTTTAATGCTCGTAAGACCCAGTGTAGCTTATTGACGCACAAACAAACGACCGCAAATGCTGCTTCATCTGTACTCATGGATGGTATAAATATTGAAGAATCGGATGCTCTTGATGTTCTTGGAATGAAGATACAGTGTGATGTTCGCTGGACTGAACACATTTTTCATATCTCTAAAGAAGCATTCAAGTGCCTCGGTTTTTTGAAACGGTGTAAGATGTACTTCACTCCATCCGATCTCCTTACTATTTATACCACCTACATCCGACCGAAAATGGAATACAACTCTCATGTTTGGGCCGGTGCCTCAAAGTCTGTTTTGGGGTTACTCGACCGTGTGCAGGAGAGGGCGAAGAAGCTCATCGGTGACAGTAGGGTATCCAACTCTATTGACTCACTGGAGCATCGACGCAGTGTGGGATGCGTTACTCTGTTCTATCGATACTACAATGGATTTTGCTCTGACGAGATTAAGGATCTTGTTCCCGAAACGCGCACATTTTTACGTAGCACGCGTTCATCGTCTAGAGCTCACCCATTTGTGGTCGATTGCCCGGGGAATCGTACTACGCATTACAGAGAGAATTCGTTTTTCAGCCGCACGCTTCGTCTGTGGAACAAGTTGCCTGCAGAAGTGTTTCCTGTCTGTTATAACGTTGGAAGATTCAAGTCAAATGTTCACAAACACTACTCCCGCTTTCCCCCTCCTCACAACCTATTTTCCTAGTTCTGGTACAATGCACTGCATATGTAGGGGTCATCCCCTGAGTACTGGTCCAATGTAAAAAAAAAAAAAAAAAAAAATTATAGCTGTTAAAAAACTTGTTAATTTGGTAGAAGCCTCATTTGTTGTATGGGGGGTATTAGAAACCACCACGAGGTGGTGGTAGGTAAGACCCGTTGATGTACCAAGGGATTTGAATGGATTTTTCAAAACATGTTTGCAGCAAATTGAAAGCCAGGATGAGGAACATTTTTATCTAGCAACAAAAATGAGTATTTCTCAATACAAGGTGCTCATTTCTCTACTTAAACCGAAACTGGAAAAAACATTTCAGTGATTTTGCCAATTTTTATTCCGTTTGACACGAGTCTTGATCAAGTTATGCCTCCAATTCTGCATCTTTGAAAACCTTTTCTCTTACACCGCCATGCTGGTCTTGACATCGAAATCACCGTTCTCGAAGCATTGAAATTACTCTTGGCATACTTTTCACTAATAGCGGCCTCACCATAGGTATATGAGAGCATTCAATGAGCCTCAACCGCAGATTTCTACATATTAAAGCAGAAAATTAAAACCTCTCGGAAATGACGAAAATTTGGCTTAATCGAGAACAAATTTATGATGCAGACGCAAATCGACTAATATTTCGATGGCACCATGTTTACAAATACCTAAGTTTATTGTATGATATCTCCCATCTATTTATCTCGACTACCACTTACCGCTACAGCCATCTATTACAAAACGGCGGAAGCAAAGTTGTGCACCTAACACATAAAAAACAAAGTTGTAGTACAGGAAATTGAAACAAAATGTCTTCTCATTTTTTCTGAGAATAGAATTAAAACTGTTACGTGGAACACTTTTGCAAAATTCGGATTGTTTCGCTATCCATGTGGAACACATCAACTGTTTATTTCTCAAATAGCTAACTGTTTAACTGGTGGGGGTGTTCATAAAGTGATCTAAATAAACATGAAATATTAAAAAAAAACATATTTTAAGTTTAAAAAATTTTTTTTTAATATACATTGTGTATTTGATTCAACATTCAGCTTACAAACGAAGTGCGGTACTCAAAAATGTGAATGAAAGTATTTGGGCTAACTAGGAAACCACTTCAGTTGTCAAGATTTTGTCAACTGATTCTGTCTCATAATGAGCTTCGATCCTTTACAGAAGTCCACAAAAAAGAAATCTGAATGTCTCAAATCACAGTTGCGAGCTAACTAAGTGCTGAAATGATCGAATGTTTAATGAACTGTGGCCAGATTAAACAAGTCTCTTCTTTCTTCCAGCAGAATTTTTTGAAAAATGGGCTAATGATGCCATCACTTTCTATACGAAAATCTGTGAATTAATTTGCTTCCCCATAAAAATTATACTTTGTGACAAAGGAGCTTCTAGTGCAAGAGCAATGTGCGCCTCCCTTTAACGGTAAGTTTGACTGCCCTCTTTCTCTTATACCTTAATTGGTGCACTATATTGTAACCTGTTCCTACTAATTATAGTTATGGTAATTTTTAAATGAAATGACAAGAATATTGTTTTCCTTAAACAAACCTTTTGCAAACTATCTCTGGTCATCATTTTTTTTTATTAAATATTGGCGATATTTTGATAAGCCATAAATCAATTGATAATGGTGCACATTTGGTATGGAAGTTTGTATGTATAGGGCCTTTTAATAAGCGAGAGTAGATGTTGGCGGTCCATTAACGCCATGTTGTTTTGGTGATGTCTGTCTAATCTGCTGTTTGTTATTCAGTATCTGAAGCCAAACAAAGTTGGAACTTTCTATAATACTTCACACTCAGCTTGTTTCATTCCATTTCTAGATCTATCTTTATTTGTTATAAATCCCTATGTACAAAAACAAGAACTACTTCATCTAAGAATGTACATCAATGCCGGCCACCTACACAAAAAGAAAAAGCTAGTACTAAATTTAAGTATTTTGCATTTAGTACGAGTCGTACTCGAAAATTTAAGTACGAATAACACACAAGTATACTTAAAATAAGCCCCGATTGTTTAAGTAAATCAATCCTGCGATATCTTAAAATAAGTGTAAAATTCTTGAATCAAGTTTAGAATTCTTGAACCAAGTAAGAAAACAAATAAAAAGGACACAAATACATGTGAATGAATTGCTGAGAGATAGGAATAAAAGTTTCTCTAAAGCGGCTATTAGATGGTCATACTTGGCATATTTTGAGAGAGTAATTTGCTACTAGACTACCATGCCAAGTTGTCACACATCATTATAAACAATTTTTGAAGCTGAAGGTTGCGCATATGATGGCGCATATGCTAGGTAGGCAAGCCGCTGGATTCTCCAAAGAGTACCTGGATACTCCAGCTCACTTGGGTCCTGAAGGTCGTTCCCTTTGTGATTGCCTTAAAAGTTAGGGTATAATAGAAGAAAAATTTAAAGTTGTAAGGATATAGAAGGAGTGCGGAAGAGGGAAAGGAAAGGTGGGAAACTGCTTAATGTGGCATTACTTGCTGATTTACTAGCCATCCGCTACTTCTTATGAAAGAAGCTATAGCAGTTGGTTTGACCAAGGCCAGACATGATAGACTATTGAAGCTCCTCTCGCCCAAGCATCTTAGACGATGGTGCTCCAAAGCCGGGCATGTATCGAGGAGATGAAGGATCGTCTCCTCCTCCTCCTCGTCTTGGCAACTTCTACAGAAATCGTTATAGGGTAGACCTAGTTTCCTGGCATGGTTCCCAAACGGACAATGTCCAGTGATGACTGGTACCGTCATTCTTAGGAGCGATCTGGGAAGTTTTAATAGCTCTTCCGTTCTCTTAGAGTTATTGTGCGGCCACAGGCTCCTTGATATAAGGCATGTGGAGTCTGTAAGCCACTTTTCTTGGGCATGTTCCAGCGTGTGGAGTTTTATTCTTTTCCAACACGCTGATATGGGATGTCCGCAAAAGGGATCTATATCCCTATCCGCTAGGGCTGTCCCTTTTTTGGGCATTGTTGGACCCATTTTAAGGTTATGTTAGAATGTCTCACCATCTTATTTAAAGATGTCCGGTATTCCTGGACTAGACTAGAATTGGAGTATATTCCAATCAGGAAATTGATTTCCGAATATCTTGTGATGCGTCAGCCACCTGACCGCTTTATTTATGGCCGATATTTCAGCCAGAAGTATACTACATCCGTCTGATAGTCTGAAGGATATTTTAGTGTTAAATTCCTCTATGTAAACACCCAACGCTTTCTCCCCTTCTGGACCCATCCGTGTAAACATAGAAGTATCCAGATTCTAGGGGAGATTCCTCAATTTGGTAGCCGAAGCTCCTTGTGAGGAATGGTGTTGGGATGCAGTAGTCAATTAGATCGGGGACTAGATCTCCTCCAATCTTCAATGTATTAGCATGTCCCCATGGTCTGTGGGTCCACGCTCCTGTCGCGTTCAGCCTGATCGCGGCTTTTAGTGCTATCTGCCTGGCTTCTAAATCGCATGGCATCTAGCCCAAAAGTGCAAAAAGTGCTTTAGTTGGAGACGAACTTAAATCGATTTCTCGTCCCCAAAAATGCCTGGATACCGATTTTCATCAAAACCGTTATAAATATATATATGAATATATAAACAAGAATTGCTCGTTTAATAAGATCATGGCCCCTGTGGTCAGTATTGCCATGGCTCGACTGACTTTTTCAATTTGAAGTCTGTTGGTTGCGGAGTGATTTCCACCTCCCTGGGGAGTACCCTTGCAGGAAGTCAAGTGCATCTATGACTGCCTGCGTCTCGACATTATTGAAAGCCCCTTCAATGTCCATGAAGGCTACTAGGGTATAGTTTTTGTATTGATTGGCTCGTTCAATATGACTGACCAAACTATGTAGCGCCGTTTCAACTGATCTGCCCTTTGTGTAGGCGTGTTGAGATGGCGACAGATGGTTTTTGCTAATATAAGACATGTGGATGTCTATGATCCTTTCTAGCGTTTTCAAAAGAAAGGATGTCAGGCTAATTGGCCTGTACTCCTTTGCTTTAGTGTGAGACGTCTTCCCTCCTTTTGGAATGCAGATTACGTTGCTCTTGGTCCATTCCCTAGGGATGTATGACCAGCTTAGAGTGGCTCTAGAGATCTCAAGGAGCCATGGTGTGATCAGATCTAGATTGTTTTGTAGATTTGCGGGAATTATTCCATCCCGTCCTGGTGATTTGAACGGTAGGAAACTTTGGATTCCCCAGTGTAGCATATCTTTTGTTATATCAAGATATACCGCATGTCGTGATGTGATTCTATGTTGTTTGCTTATTTTGAAATCTAAAAATAAAAAGAGCAGTCCTCTGTCACTCTCCATTCCTGTATTTGATATGCGATATTCGAGCTGGCAAGGTAATATCTAACACTTCTTGCCTGTTTGAAGTCGTGATGGCGCATGAATTAGTTTCAATTAATTCAATTCGCGCTACCAGCCCAATTATTTTTCATTTTTCCAAAAGGTTTTTCATAGATTGTGCCATTAGCTACGTGGCAAGTGGCACCGTCCTGTTGAAAACACATATCGTCCATATTCATATCTTCCAAATGTTCGCTATCATCTCACGATAGCGAACACCATTCATACTAACTGCCTGATCACCCCCATTTTGGAAAAAATAAGGCCGGATGATGCCGCCAACCCATAAACCGCACCAAACAATCGCTCTTTGTGGTGCATTTTGACCATCAATCTTGGATAATCATTCGCTTAAATCCGGCAATTCTGCTTATTGACGAATCCACTGAAATGAAAATGTGCCTCATCACTGAAGATGATTTTCTTCGAAGATTGATCCATTTCTTGCCTCCAATCTGACCAACGCTCGATTGTATATATCTACATGGTTAGTATGAAATTGATAAATATTAAGTAAAATAAGATTGTGAAAAAGATTTACATCAGCACCTTCCTTACGGCCTTATCTGCCATCACCACTGGTTCCTTGCAGTACATTTATCTGTTGTAAAGGCAACAGAGCATAGAGAGGTTGTTAGTCCAAGAAAAAAAGCCACACACCAAACAATCATCAAGGATACTAACACCCCCTTCCTGAGTTTTAGGTTTCAACCACAGCCAAAACGTTTTAGCCAAGGCACCTCAACCATGATCAGCCCGGGTTTAACTGCAAGCAGAACCACCCGAGGCCATGCTGATCCCCGTTTTAAAAATTTAAACCCTAGGTAAGGATTTCAGAAGCCAACACAATGCGGCTTCCTAGAGTTTTATTTGCTACAACAAATGAGGGACCCCTTTCCCTCTTTACTTTGCCCTGGTTAGGAGGCTAAATGAAATACAGAAAAAATGTTTCCGTTTAGGCGTGGTTTACATCCAACATCGGCCCCTAAAATTGAACCACCCGATATAAAAAAAAGAATAAATCAGCCAATTTTTTTATTACTACTAAAAAAACCTTTAAAATAAAAGCTGCAAAACAGTAAAAAAAAAAATAAATTTGGAGTCGTCAAAAATGATTTTATTGATATGTGCTAGTGGAACTTTTATACCCCATGCCAAAAACTATCGAAAAATCGATTGCACAATATCCATTGCTAAACACTTTACATAGCTGAATTTAATATTGTTAATTAAAACTGAGTTTACACAAGCAGGTAACTCGTACAAGTTGTGTGTACGTATTATTAACAATCAATAAATCAAAAAAATCAAAACACTTGCTTGCAAGCTCATTTTTAAAATGCCGTCGAAGGTTTTACCTTTACACTACATGATTGTAATATTTTTAGCATATCAACATTATAGAAAGTATATTATAATTCTTTATATTTATAATTCTTTTTTTTTTAAGCGATGTTATTCCCATAAAAGTTTCTGGCATCACTGCTTGTGAGCCTTTCAGATGTATGAATGTGTAGTAAAAAACATGCACTTGCATGTGTAAGCACTGAGTAAATGATAGATTTTAAAAATTATGACCCCTAATAATTACCAACCGTATTAAAATACAACATATTATATTTTATAATTAAAATGTTTTATTATTTTACGTCCTTCTAGAGAAGCCGCAAGAAAAATTTAATTAAATGTAAAACATCATTTCGCAATTTACTTTTAAAATCAGCGAAGTTGTTGGACAGAAAATTCTACAGCCTCTTAAATTTAATTAAACAAAATAATTTGAAAGAATAAGAACAAACGCTTTTTAATAAAAAGCAATTTAGAATTATGCAGTTAATTTTAAATGTAATTGAAAAGAAAAGCAAAAATTATTTCGCAAGTGAAGTCAACAACCGGAATACAGCAAAAAATGGAAAACTGGCTTTATTTTTCTTAGGAAATCGAACTTGCAAACTCTTACGAAGCACTAACCGTGAACTCAGCACAAATTATAATTTCCGCTTCCTAAACAAAACAACAAATATTTCTACGAATGGCTTAGATTTCTTTTAATGCCTTGCTTTAAAGAAGCCTTGGGATTCATTTGCAATTTACAAATGTTTATGAGAAATAGTGGAAGGTATGGTGAAACAAAAAGTGTTTTAATTTGTATTAGAGCGAATATCAAATGAATGTTCTGCAAAAATAACATGGAAGAGTTATTTAAAAATTATAAAAATATTGACTTTGTTATAAGAAGCAACAGTACAAATATCAGCGCTTGGCAAATTAAACCTACTCCTGTTACAAGTAAGGAACACAACATACAACTGCAAACATTGTTTATTTTACGGCCAGGCCGAACGTTCAACAGTAGTATTGGTAGTCATCTTACCGCAAACGACTATGATAACGGGTTTGCCAATATACAGCTTTTCAACAATTCTTTAGATATTGCATCGACTTCTGTTACTTCAATTTCTATAGCAACACCTTCAGCATCAAATTATCCATCTTTTGACAAGTGGTCATCCACCGCAACCATATTTTTGGCCAACAGTTACTCAAATAATTATTGGGCCTTATTAGCTTTAATACTCATAGTTGGAACTGCTACCGGAAACATTTTAGTATGTCTGGCAATTGCTTGGGAACGGCGTTTGCAAAATGTAACTAATTATTTTTTGATGTCCCTAGCCATAACTGATTTAATGGTTGCAGTTCTTGTTATGCCGTTAGGAATATTGACCTTGTTTAAAGGTAAGCATAAGTTTCTTATAGTTATTTTAATTTTATCACATATTTCTAAAATCGGAAAACCGTTATAAATGAAAATTTATATGTAAAATTACAAAACTTCTTTGGTGTGTGTGAAACTTGTATTTTTAAGTCAGTGGCAAACGCGTTATATAAGCATATAACTAAACATACGACTACGTACACATACATTGTTGTTAGGGAAATTCATACATACTCGTATTTCTCTGTATATTTTGTTACAATAAGTTCCTTTTACAGCAAAATGCAGTAAATGGTAAATTGTAGAGCAAGTTCTAAATATTGCTGAAAAAACATTGTTGTGTATTTCAAATACAAAATACTTTCAAGCTGCATATTTCAAATACAAAATACAACTAAAAAACACAAATGCTTTTTTGTATTTTGGTCTCATTAAAATATACTTCTCTGGTTTTATATACACATTTTATTTTACATATACACTTAAATTTAATAAAACTAAGTTGAAACGTCATTTGAATACATTCACTTGCTTTTTGAATAAATAAAACTTCGTAACTTACATAACTGACTACCAAGTTATTATATTTTAATAAAAGCAAATGAATGAAAACACAAGCAGAATGAATAACGGTAATAACTCTACTCGTAGAGATACAACTACAACCACATTCAAATAAAACGAATATAAGAAGTAAACATTTCAAATATATTATCATTCGAATGAATGTAAGTAGCATTCGAATATATTCATACATACATGGTCTGATAAAAAACCTGTATTCTCAAATTTCGTGAGTTACGTATGTTCGATTTTTGTATTTTTTTTTTTTCGCTTATGTTGGTACACATGACTGTTATATATGTTGGCAATATCAGCCATTTCGGATAGTCACTTTATTTTGAAAGATAAAAATGTTAGTCGTGTTTTGGTGTACTCTTGGATTTTTTACTAAATAATGAGCAAAAACAACGTCGCATGGACATCGCTCAACAGCTGTTGGATATGGTCAACGACGATCCAGATTTCCTACTAGTGACGAATCGAGGGTGTATGGCTATGTCAAGACCGAAAAAGCACTTCAAGTTCGGTCAAATGTGAAGATTTTGCTTACTGTTTTCTTCGATGGCGTGGTGAATCATGAATTCTTGCCATAAGTACGTTCAATAAGGAATACCTTGAAGTTATACGCCGTTTGCGCGAAACAATTCGTCAGAAACGCACAGAATTGTGGATTTTGCACCATGATAACGCATCAGCTTACATATCGATGTATGTGCGTGAGTTTTTGGCCAAAAACAAAACCGTTACCATGCCTCAACCACCGTATTCACCGGACTTGGCCCCCGCTGATTTCTTCCTCTACCCAAAACTGAAGACACCGATGAAAGGAAAACGTTTTGCTATGATTGAGGAGATAAACGAAAAATCGAAACAGGAGCTCTTGGTGATACCAAAAAGTGGGTTTCAGAAGTGTTTCGAGAATTGGAAAAACCGCTGCCATAAGTGAGTGTATTATATCTGAGGGGGATTGCTTTAAAGGGGACAAGATAGTTATTGATTAATAAATAAATACTTTTTGAAAAAATTTAAAATAACGTTTATATTTTTTATCAGCCCACATATGTATCTAAATCTACATATTTCTAAGAAATGTATGAATGTATGTATGTATGTATATATGTATGTAAGTATGTATGTATGTATGTATGTTTGTATGTATGTGTAAGACTGCAATAACACTGATTTTAAGTCTTGACGTTAAGTCTGCGATTGAATTTGATACAAAGTAAGACACATGAAGATTTTTTATGACTTTTTTTTGGAAAAAAATCAAGATTCTAAAAGTTTCTAAAAAATTCTAAAAGTTGTGATGAACAAGAGTGGTGGTGTGTTAATTTTGTTTGGTGATTGAAAAAAAACAAACATTTAAAACATTTTTAGAAATTGTTTAGGAGAATGCAAATCAAATCTAGAAACTAAAAAAGTAAAATAAAAATTATAAAAAAAATAAAATTGGTAAAACTCAAATTAAACTATAAAAAAAGAACTGAAACAACAAAAAATAAAACCATAAAATAAAATTATAAATTAAAATCATACAAAGAAGAAGAGAGGAAAAAACCCCCACTAAAGTGAATAAATAAGCGGGGTTTTGACACTCACACTAGGCAGGGGGAAGAGTAAGCTGACCCACCGGCTTTAATTGGCGACTTTTTGGCCCATTATACTCAAAGAAGGTGGTTTCGTTAAATTTGCTAAAAGAAATTTAATATTTCTTTAGTTTTTTTTATTATTTATATATATTTCAATAAATAGTTTTATAACGTTATAATGGAGTAATTAGTTTAAATATGGGACGGTGAGTAGGGCAAGGGTGTAGCTGAACCAATTTAGCGATGTTTTCCGAACAAAAACAAAGCGCCGGGAAACCATACTAGTGAAATCCACCCGGATTTCACATGGCGGGCCGACGTTACTGACATCAATATCAGTCGGCCGTATGTTTAGTGACGAGGTGGCGAGCTAACAAGGTGAAGAGGTTCTTTTTCGGTAGAATTGTTTTTTTCAGCATTCACTTTCAGGCCTCACAATTAGTTTGGTTCAATGGTAAAAAAAAGGTTGTGTTGTATAATTTTTTTATTGTAGCTGCTTGCAGCCAGATTGGCCAGTAAGAAATAGTCCCACTCGGCGAGCCACAACCGGAGCAACGGCTATCTCGCCATCACAGCCGGCAATCTGGCAACGTACTTAGCAAGCGCGGATAATTCCACCAATATCACTACACGAAGATTGAGAACCGCTAATATATTCTAGCAGCCTATTAGTTCATACTTACAACGGCATATATACTTATCTATGTACATATGTATTCCGATACTAGAAATAAAGTTATGTAATATTATATAAAAAATGTTTTATTTTCCTATTACATACATTTTACATATGTACACGTATGGCATACGTATGTATGTATATCCAAATGAGTGTTCTAAATTCGGAAGCTGGGAAATTAAAGGAAATATAATATTTAGGATTTGATAAATAGTAAATAAAAGATTCATTCGGCAAAACAAGTATTTCCTTTAAAAAAAAAATTGGGTATTTTAATGAGACATCCGATAAACTTGTTGGGGAGCGAAAACAGCACAAGCAAAAATATCGGAATAAAAATGAAAGTGACAAATAAAAGCAAAAAGCCGGCGATAACATCCACCTACATACACAAAATTTACAGCATAACAATTCTATTATGAACTTACTAATATACATATAAAGTTTGACAGAAAAAGCTGGAGGCGAATAAGTATAAATGTAAAATGAATTCTCTCTGGACAAAACAATTAAAAGCTGAATTGCAGTGTTTCAAAATGATAAACATTTTAATAGTCGTAGTTTCTAGAGATTTTAGCTTTTGCATAAAACAATTTATTTTGAATTTATTATAACAAATAAATTTATTTTTAATCATCATGTACATATTTGAAATACAAAATACTTTTAAGTTATGTATTTGAAATACGTATATACGTACGTATTTGTATTTTAAATACTGCCCAGCCCTGGTTACAACAACAAAAAAGTAGTTAAAGAAACATGTTCGCATTGATTAATCGAACATTGCAACTTCTACCACTTTTCCACAATACGATAATTTTTCCGAACTCTATTCAAGTTAAACCCAGATATTGTACTAATTTTTCATAATACAAAAACAAATACCTTGTTAATATATCAACTATTATCTAGTCAGTCGATATACTTACATGTACTTTAATTCAATAATATTTTTACAAACAATTTCTCTGACGAAATGATATCATATCTATGTGCTTACTACAATAATGATAAACAAGACCGTGCAGGTTGCTGTGCACTCAAATTATCCCCATAGATTACGATGGGTTTTTGCAGATAATGAACGGCAATTTTGGCCAAAAAACCGTGATCACTGGTAAAACTGTTTCAGTGTAATTCACACTTAGCTGTTGAGTACAACCTTCTGCCACGAAATGCGATTTAAACTTTTGTTTATGTACCTACTTCGGTCCAATGGCCTTTTCCCGTCGGAGAGTTTTACTAATGACCGCGTTTTGTTAGTAATAAGTGCGTCATTCTCATTTTTAAAACGCTTATTCTAGTTTCGCTTGTATGTTTGCTTATTTGTATGTTTGCAACACTCGAAAACCATGCCATATGAGTTTTATATCATATGTAGGTATATAAAAATGTATATGGAGTGTTGCTGTTTTACTGTTGCTGTGCCCGGGAAGTGGAGAGGGGGGGGGGGGGGGATTTTGGGGATTCACGAACCCGATTTGGAAATTCCCAAACAAATTCGGAACTAGCCGGGTTTTCATATTCTGTGCGCGTTTTTGGCGTGTAACATACATCTGAACTATAATCGGTCATTCGCCTTAGTGCGAAAATTGAAGTTGGTGTAGTTCTTCTGCGGAAGTGGGGGTCTTTTGACATTTCCTGAAGCCGACTTTGGGAATTCCCAAAAACCTCGGAACCGCTTCACTAACTGAATCGGAACCGGTTTTTCATATTTGGTGCGTGTTTTGTCCATGGAACGTGTATCTGAACTATTAGCGGCCATTCGATTTAGCGCCAAAATTGAAGCTGTCATATTGTTTCCTGAAGTCGATTTTGGGAATACACAAAAAAAAATCGGAATGTGTAATACGGATAGTTATATGGATAATTTAAGAAGAAGTTTAAATAATTGTGAATGAAAAATTTGATATCGAAACGCGGCTTTTAGTTTTTTAACTATAATTATTCATAAATTAATTCCATTCTTCGAACTCATATGAGCAGTTAAGCCGCTGTCTAAAAACTACATTGACTAAATAATATTGCTTATATCAGCTGCTGCTTGAACAGTAAATTGCCGCTCACATTTTTGCTTTCATCTTTCTTGCTTGTGTTAATATAACAATTTGCAGCAAGTGATGGTCACTTACCATATTTAAATCATTTGAAGAAGGGAAAACCTTCAATTGAAATGTTTCCTAATATAATTAAATTTTTGTTGTGTTGTTAAAACGGTTGCTATGTATGCATGAGTTCCAACACTATTCTGCCTCGTGACATTTTGATTTTTTCTCTCTGCTTCTTCTAGAAACTTTATTTTCAAAATTTGTCTCCATAGCAACCACAAACTGCTCATAAGGGTTTAAAAGGCTTGATAATAATATCACTATTAATTCATCCAAAAACAGGACAATATCTTCACTATCTGTTATGGGAAAATACAAAAATTTTTTATACAACATCATGTTTCTCACTGCACCATTCTTACGATGGACCATTCTTAGATGTCCTAACTTGTTCAAATACTACATAGTTATCATAAACCGTTCACTCTTGTTTGAATCAACCATACAAATGAAAATGTTCTCAATAAGAGATGTTTGTTATAAAGTAAGAACTAAGGCTAATTAAAAATACACCTTCATATAGCAAGGTTTCTTATAACACGCAAAGAAAAATTACAAAAAAGTTGGAATTACAAAAATTTTCTCATTGGTTAATCGAATAATTAAAATATGAAAAATTCGTCTACCTTAGCAATATATAATATGCATTATCTGCACACTCAACCCTTATTGCACTCTGGTTAGTTTGTTCTTGTCTAAAATTAACATAAATTGATTTTTCCAAAAATTTACAAACCACTCATTGTTAAAAATGCTGCAAAGGAACTGAAGAAAATTATTTTCTGTTCCTAAAAATTTAAATTTAACTTTTAACCAAATTCTTACCAGATGACTTTCAAAATACCATGATATTGTAAATTTTGAAGAAAAAGAAAATTAGTTTTAATAAACAATTGCAAGTGTAAAAAAATCTGTTGAAGATAAGTGCTTACATTTGCACGGTAATCTCCACCTATCCGATGGCGAACGACATGTTGATTCATCAAAAATCATTGACTATGTTGCCAGTAAATCATCAATGACAGATTGTCAATTTTTATTTGTATCATATATGAATTTTTAAACAATTGTCCGCACATCTTTGAGTAGCAGGTACTATCATTGATATTCATATGTAAATTTTTATGGTATCTCTTGACATTGCAAACAAAGCCACTTTGACTCATCTATGTATTTTTCTTTTATGTATATATATATATAATAGAGACAATAAGATGAATTCTTTTTTTTTTTTCTAAAGTTTCAAAAATGAATTTTTATCAAATGATTTGGCATCCTGGATAATCTCACCAAACTCACAATAGACAAAATTCCTATGTTTCAATATTCTTTTATGCTAGGAGAACTAAGAAACAAATATTTAATTATGCGTTATAAATACACTTGAAGTTCTGACGAGGAATTGTAGCAATAAATTCCAGCAGAGTTCAGATTTGGGTCGGCTCACAAGAGACAATTCCCATTACTTTCATTTTTCTAATTTATGGTGATTCTTCAATAATAATGTCGACATTTTAAAAGAAAGCCCGCATTGAGATGTACGATACAGGGACGAATCCCAGATGATAATATCAATATGAAAAAGTCGCTCAAAAACGCCACTTAGTATTTTTATGAATAGAACACACATGCAAATGTAAGCACTTTTCTCCAACAGATTTTTTTACACTTGCACCTGTTTATTAAAACTAATTTTCTTTATCTTCAAAATTTACAATGCAATATCTTAGTATTTTGAAAGTCATCTGGTATGAATTTGGTTAAAAATAAGTATTAAGATGGCAATGAGTTGATAATTGCTTTCAGAAAGCAGATCAATAATTCTATTAATTTGCTGATGTTAAAGTGCTAAATGAAAGTTGCCATGTAAACGATGTCGTTATTTTGTATAATGTAGAGAATGAACATTTTTACAAGTTCTTTTAATTCACATTGTATGCCCTCTTTTGTGCTGCAATTCTTGTACTTATATGTTGTAATCAACTTTCAGTTCAGTAGACAGGAAATGTTTTAAGTAATGAAGTCAGTTAGAATATTGACACAGCAAAGAGTATACAAATATGTTTGTTTCCACATATTGTTCTTTTGGCCAAAGTAGGCAGGGCTGGGCAAAATACTCAGCTTATGTATTTCAAGTACAAGATACAAAATACTTCTCAGCTGTGTATTTCAAATACAAAATACAACTAAAAAATACAAATACTTTTTTTGTATTTTGATCTCATAAGAATATACCTCTCCGGTTTTAGATACATATTTTTTTACATATGCACTTAAACTAAGTTGTATATTGTCACCTAAAACTTAAAAGGACGTAACTGGCAAAATATTGAAAGCCTATTAAAATTTGTGGATAGTTGTATTATTGATAATAACACCTCATTTAATAAAAATGACGGATTGGAAATTTTTTGCCAGGTACGCTATTTTGTGTTTCATGCGACAATATATCAACTACAGAGGAATTGCTAAGCTAAATGCAATTCCAAAACGTCTGGAAAAAATTTTGACTAGTTGTCTATCTCACCAAATATCTTCACTGTTATCAACGTATCAACATGGTTTTTGTAAGTCACGTTCCACCACTACTAACATTTTGGAGTTCACTACTATCGTAAATGATGGATTTTTAAATAGCAAGCAAACGGATGTAATTTACGCGGATTTTAGTAAAGCAGCCATTTACGTCAGGTGTATTGATTACATTTTTGGAAGTGAGTTTAGTGTTTTATTCTAAATTGAACATATAAAAATTATTTTGTGAACATAAGAATAATTCAAATAAAAATAATTTATGATTATGAAATGATACATTCATAGTTTATAACTGTAAAAAAAGTTACAAATACTTTTGGCAAACATAGCTTACCACGTGCCTGTTTTTGTTGTAATTTTGCTCTAGTACTGCCAACGTCTAATGCACTTGGGTAGTGGTTGTCTTTCGTTTCCTTTGCGTAAATTTGTGAAAAACACAGACTTCCTAGCGTTCTCAAACAAAATTTTTTAGTGTTGGCCAAAATCTTTCATTTGTGTGAATCTATCATTCTCTTTCAGAACGATTAACTGAATTAATTCATATTCTTTCATCTTTCAGTATGCCAGACATATTTCAGCACTTTTTTAAACTCACAAAATATTGGGGTGTTAATTAACACCTATTTATGTGGTTAAATACAACAGCTGCCTCAAACAGCTGACTTTAAACCCCAGTACATGGTGTTTAAAGTACTTGTGAATAGGAAAAAGGTTAATTTTGTGGTTAATAATTTTAACCGAAATAATTGGGGCTTAAAAAGTATAGTGAATCGCACTACACAGAATGAAAGAAAATGTTTCAATTATGCATTTCAGGTGGCAGCATAGCGAATTATACACCATACAGGCAGCAAACAAGCATAATTTATTTCGTTGTTCCACAGCACAAAGGAGTTGGCATAAAATATAAATCAGTTAATCGAGTTTATTGTAAACAAAAAATTGATTTACTTTTCTATTTATGTATGTGATATCAAGAGCTGTGAGAAATGGAATGATTTTAAGAAATAAAAAGTATCATTAGTTTTAAAAAGTTGTATCAAAGTGTTACATATGTATGTATGTACACATATGCTAGTTAAAACAACAAACATTTAATTTAATAATAAATTGTTGATCCTATTTGCTTTGACCTTTATTTCATTCAATATTTGCAATAAATTTCCGCATCTCAAGGTCCTTTTTGTGTTTTTAAAAAATTTTTAATATATTTTTCAATATTTCGTCTTTCTTCGGAAAACTTCTTCTGGAAGGTTTGTTTGTGTGTATTCATTTCAAATATTTTATTGATTTTATAACAGGTAAATATTGAAAAACATATTAAAAAAAAAAACGAAAAGTACCTTGAGCTGAAGAAATTTATTTAGTAAAGTTGATTCACCGCGATTATTTTTTTTTTTTTTTTTTTTTTTTTTTAGCTTCGACCAGTACTCAGGGGATGACCCCTACATATGCAGTGCATTGCACCAGAACTAGGAAAATACGATATGATGAGGGGGAAAGAGGGAGTAGTGTTTGTGAACATTTGACTTGAACTTTCCAACGTTATAACAGACAGGAAACACGTCTGCAGGCAACTTATTCCATAGACGAAGCGTACGGCTCAAAAAGGAATTCTCTCTGTAATGCGTAGTGCGATTCCTCGGGCAATCGACCACAAATGGATGAGCTCTAGACGATGAGCGCGTGCTACGTAAAACTGTGCGAGTTTCGGGAACAAGATTCCTAATCTCGTCAGAGCAAAATCCATTGTAGTAACGATAGAACAGAGTAACGCATCCCACACTGAGTCGATGCTCCAGTGAGTCAATAGAGTTGGATACCCTACTGTCACCGATAAGCTTCTTCGCCCTCTCCTGCACACGGTCGAGTAACCCCAAAATAGACTTTGAGGCACCGGCCCAAACATGAGAGTTGTATTCCATTTTCGGTCGAATGTAGGTAGTATAAATAGTAAGGAGGTCGGATGGAGTGAAGTACATCTTACACCGTTTCACAAAACCGAGGCACTTGAATGCTTCTTTAGAGATATGAAAAATGTGTTCAGTCCAGCGAACATCACACTGTATCTTCATTCCAAGAACTCCATCCGATTCCTCAATATTTATACCATCCATAAGTACAGATGAAGCAGCACTTGCGGTCGTTTGTTTGTGTGTTAATAAACAACACTGGATCTTACGAGCGTTGAAGGCAACCCTGTTTTTACGACCCCATCCGGAGAATAATAGAAGATCACTATTCAGTGAATCGTTCATATTTAGACTCTTGGCAGTGATGTCTGATAGGCTGCGCCTATGACCAAAAGAGTACAAGTGACAAATGCTGCTGTCATCTGCGAAAGAGTGGATAGGGTTGGAAGTTTAATAGAGAAGGTCGTTGAGGAAAATAAGAAATAGAGTAGGGAGAAAGAACGGAGCCTTGCGGTACCCCTGAATTAATCTTGAACTCGTTTGATAAGACCCCATCTATAACAACTCGTATAGTGCGGTCTCTCGATATAAACCGAGAGAAATCGTTACCGACAACAAAAGCAGTAAGTTTTGCCAGTATTGCAGCATGCCACACTCTGTCAAACGCTTTGGAAATATCTAGAGCCACCACCTTGCTTTCACCGAAATGATGGATTGAGTGGCACCATTTCTCCGAAAGATATGCCATAAGATCGACAATAGAGCGACCCTTACGAAATCCATATTGGCGATCACACAGTAATTTGTGCGACTCTAGATATCCCATAAGATGGTAATTAACCATACTTTCCATTACTTTGGAAAGCGCAGAGCAAATTGCAATTTGCTCAGGGTTATTTGCTTCACTCTTTTTGGGTATTGGTGTTACATTAGCAAGCTTCCAGCACGATGGAAACTCACCAAGATGGTAATGTGTGCTGAAGAGGCATGCTAATGGACGCGAAAGCGTAGAAGAATGCTGCTTCAAGACAAGTGCTGGAATGCCATCCGGTCCAGGAGTCTTGTTTATGTCGAGGTCTGCCAAAACCCTTTTAACTGCTCGCGCCCGGAAGAATATATTTGGCATAGTTACAGATACTCTTTCAAGCTCGGGAAGTGGTTGACTGCTTTCCGGCAAGCAGGAATTGCTTACAAAAATTTCAGCAAACAGGTTAGCTTTGTCAACCGGGTCGGTGAATGCTTGGTCATTCACACACTGTTCTTTACTCTCTTAACGAAAGACCAAAAGGTCTTACTGCCCCGGGGAGCTGCAAGGACCTTGGGACGAAGGCGCTGTTCGTGGAGAAACTTTTCACGCCTAAGTACCTTGGCACACGAAGATCTTGCTTTTTGCGTGCAAATCAGTGTCTGGGGGTTTGTTTAAACGCCAGTTACTGAATGCTTCCTCTCTGGATCGGACTGCGTTTTTGCACGTCTGATTAAACCAAGACTTCACTCTTGGTTTAATCGAAATTTAATCTCCAGGATTTTCGATATGGAGTCGGAGAGGGCATCGAAACCAACAAAGGTAATATCCCTCCCCGCGTTTGGACTTCTGTATAGAAACCCGAAATGCAAAAAGTGTGACCTGATCTTGAATTTAACCCAAAGACAGGTAAATTCGGCATCATGCATGCCTAATGGTTGCTGGCATTGGAACACAACTTCATTGCGAACATAAATTACAAGGCCCCGATGGAAATTAAAGAGGGATAGAAGTTGAGACCCAGGTATGTGAAAATCTTGTCGATCAGTATTCTCAGACACCTGGGTCTCACACAAGGCGAAAATATCCGGCCGATGTGAGCATAAACAGAGAAGAAGTTCGTTCTCAGCCCACGTATATTTCAAAAGTCCAGTTTGAAGTTGCCTGTCATTTCGCCGGAAAATTAACAAAAGAAATGTTGACTCTGCTATGCAAGAGAGGTCGGAATCAATTGTTGCTAGGTTGACCACATAGCACCCAGTGTGTATACCTTCGATGCTATAATATCAACAACAATTAACCCAGCATCCCCGACATTGCAAAGTAATTACTATTTAATAGACGTGGAAGGGAATAGATATCTTTTATGGCCCTGTACAAGCCCTGATCTGGCCATGCGTTATTTTTTTTTTATTATTAATTTTTTTGTTTATGTTTTTATTTTATTTTTTAGCTTTAAATTAATTTTTCTTTTATGAGCCTTTCCCGTGGTTATTGAATTGTTTGTTGGGTAATGTTATTGCATATTATGTCTGTTTAAATTTTATGTTAAGTTCTGTTTGTTATTGTTGAAACTTTCGTTTATGTCTATTGTTGTTATTATTTTTTAACTGTATTGTTTTCATGATCTTTGTTTTTATGGTTTTATAAATGTTTGCAGTTTTATTGTTTTATTTTGTTTGATGTGAATTTAGGTTTATTTCAAAAAAAAAAAAAAAGAAAACACAAAAGTAAAAATTTTTTAAAAATGAACACGAAACGCAGAGAATTACTAAGCATGTGATTATTAAACATAGAAAACACGAACAATAATAAAAAGACGTACGCGCGGGATGAAAGACAAAACACTACTACGAATTGCTGCTGAGTAAAATAAATTTTTGTGTACCAACAAGAGCAACCCGTAACTACTAAGTCTAGATTATCACAGGACCGTCTATGCTAACAATGAACCCTTTCGTCGCATATGTGAAATATTTAACAAATTTTATCATATTATATATAGATATCGCTGAATCTAATGTTCTAAAACGAAAAATAATTTTGTACTTAAATACCTAATTGTACTCCTTTATATTTTTTCTTTAGTCTGTAAGGATTTATAGTCTATAGACTTAAATAAACAAATAAATAAATGTTTATACTTACAACTGCATATATACTTATCTATATATTCAAATACTAGAAATAAAGTTGTCTAATATTATATAAAAAATGTTTTATTTTTCTATATATGTACAGAGTACATATAAGTATACACGTATTGCATATGATTGTTCTAAGCTCGCAAGCTGGGAACTTAAAAGAACAAAGCTAATATATAGGATTTGATACATAGTAAATAAAAGATTCATTCGGTAAAAGAAGAATTTCCTTTAATAAAAACAAGATATTTTAATGAGTCATCCGACAAATAACCTCTTGTTGGGGAGTGAATAAAACCTCCTGAGGAACATAATCTGCTGCCAAATTCTATAAATGCATAAAAACAATAAAATCCCCATCATCTTTATTCTTCTGCTGCATCCACGTTCACATTCAGGTCTCTGCAATATTCTCCAAGGGATTGAATTTGTTGTCTCTCTTTTAATGGGATGCTTTCTGGTAACCAGCACATTTTGAAACTAGAGAGGAAACATGACGCCAATATGGCTCTATTTGCTTCAAGTGTCAGCATGAGAAACTCATTAAATTTCCTTTCCAAGCTCTCCATTAGTATTGTTAAAATACAACTGAAATGCCTCAAATTATTATATTTGCAGTCGATCTCACCTGGTTCTCACAGATATTAAGGTAGGCAAAAGCTTTCTATAATAACAATTATTTCTCTGTACATAATCCAAAGCGTTGGGAAAACCCAAAATGATAAACACTTTAATGGTCGTAGTTTCTTGCAATTTTAGCTTTAGTATGAAATAACTTATTTTGAATTTATAATAATCCGTTTTTGTCTAGGAAAATTTTTATTAAATTTGCATTTTGAATTATATCTTTAATAAATTGCATGAAATTAAGTTTTTTCACACCGCAGCTATGTGGAATATAAGCGAAAATGAACTATAACGCTAATGGACTATGTAACAAATATTTTGCAGGTATTTTATTTATTGATGCCAAAAAAAATTCACATTTTGGACTAAATCGCTAATTCTACTATAAGCGGTGTGGCTTATAATATAAGGGTACACTTGGATGTCACAACTAACGGGGCAAACGGGTCGACCGATTTCGACCGAGGATCGTTGGCGATGGTCTGTAGATGGTTTTTGTATATTCCCATATGGATATTAACAAAATGCCTTTTATTTTCCATATTATCATTTGGAAAGTTACCAAACCATGTATCGTAATGTCTTATCAATACAACGACATTTGGCCTGTTCAGCTAAATCTCTTCAGGTATTGTTTCAATCGTCGTTTTGTTTGTGCGCTGACCATTCAATTTTCTACTAGCTATACACCTTCATTGTATCATAGGTATGCGTTATTGTTGTTCTTGCTATTAAAACGATACTTTTATGCAAATCATAACATTTTTTATTTAGTAAGGACGTTCGGTCTCCAGAGACCTGCAGCGGTGCACCGCAACTATAAGTACACCGGTTGTTTATCCAATCATTTTGACGTCCGAGTATTTTAAACATTCTTAAAAATTAATGCGGTGGTATTTACCCTGTCATTCGTTTGCGAAATCTTGATACATCAAAAATGTATCCAATCACTTCCGTATCTTGTATATTTTTTAAGAGTAAAGGATGCGACCACAAAAAAGACTGTTGTTGTTACTAGCACTTAGTAAGAGAAACATTTAGAGTATTTTCTATTTTCATTTCTAATCATTTTCTTAATAATACATACATGACGTCGTCACAAAATCTACTTGTAAAAACAGTACCCTCGACAAATTCGTTTGTTGTGTAAGTATATGCGTCACATTTTATTTAACGTTAACTGAACTCTTGGCTGCCAGATTTAATTTTACAGCCATGTAATGATGATTTTATGATTGTTTTTGCTGAAAATTTTTTAACGAAAATTCAATTCAAACAAAATTTTTTCCACTATTGGTTATATATACATATGTATGTGTAACTCTAAATTTATTGTGGTTATGGATGAAAACCAAGAAATAAAAATTATTATAAGTCAAGGAACATAAAATAAAAGAAATTTGATGAAAATGTGCGGCATAAAAAAATCTATTTTTTAAAGTAAAAGTTATAATGTTTACCGGTTTTGTGCTACATATGTTCAAATAAAATATGTGTATTTATTTTCTTCAAAACACGATCGTCAAAACATGATGTTTTAGAAACCTTCTGGCAAGGCCGCGCTTAGTACAAATACGTTTACCGAGTGAGAGTGAGTAAATACATACAACTGAACATACTTATAAGTACGACTTTGATTACCGAATATGAAATATTGACATATAGACAGAAAAAGAAATATTAGACATTTTAGGAACCATTTAAAAAATTTTCGTACTTTTTGTGTATGTACCGAATATTATGAACTCTCGTCAGTGCTATGAACAGCTGTATTGCTTTTATTTTATTTTTGTAATTTATTTGATATAAGAATATGGACGATGAAAAATTAATTATTTTCTTTAACACACAATTATATAAAAATGAAAAACAGAACACTTTTTCTTCACATGCACTTTTGTTTTTTGTTTATGTCAAAAACACATGGTACGGTTTTCTAGCGTCGGCTAAATGGGCCTTAAGACTAAGAACTACAAGGTTGCCAAATTTTTCTATTTCCTTCAAAAATGAAATCAAAGTACACCGGAATAGGTAGCAATATGTGTACACGTGTTTCCTTTTTTTTTTTTTTTGTCTTTTCAACGTTATCCGTGTTTTCTTTATATGTTCAATGTTAATTTCTTTTCAATACATTTCATTACCTTTTAGTGTGAAAGGTGCTGGACTAAATTTTGCTGATCTCAGCAGTGTCGAAGGTATATACACTGGGCATTGATCAGTTTTAACTAATTTAATTCCAACATTTTAAATGCTGCAATAGAATTTGTTTTAGTCTTTCATGTTGTTATTGTTAAAGTTAAACCTCCACGAACACTACTCCCTCCTTCCTCCTCATCATAACTTATTTTCCTAGTGTCAGTACAATGCGCTGCATATGTATGGGTCATCCCCTGAGTACTGGCCCAAGATAAAAAAGAAACAAAAAAATATGTAGAAGTTAATTGAGACACCAAATCAAGCAGCCACCGCATACAAACTTGATTGGGTATGTTATGTACTCTAGTTAACACACGCAAGCTCTAGCGAGTAGAAAACATACTTGTGCAAAAAATATGCGTTAAGTTGGCGACATGCTTGTTTACATCTGGCTCTATTTTATATCATTCATTCCAATACTTTTTATCCAACATCATGTCATCATTGTAAAAGAAATTTCGAGCGAATTTAAACACGAAAACTTTTCATTTCTCATGTAAGTATTTTCAATCATTGATTTATAGTGACAAAAACACAATGCAAAAAAATAGTGGCAAATTGTTATTGTTAGGGCAGTGATTTTAACGTGTTTAATTTCGGTCTATTCTGAAATTCATGCCGGATTGATTATTTTTATAATGAAAAATGCATTGAAGTCATATGCCAAATATACCATGAACAAATTGCTGCTTTTTTGTGCGCCAAAAGCACAATTTGAGTTAGCCCATTCTGCTTCATTCTGCACAATTGGGAATATAATTAACTAAAAGTGAGCCAATTATAATGGATGATTTAGGGGTAAAGAAAAAAGTAAACAGGGATTTAGTATTTCTCTCCATTAAAATACAGGAGTAGATTATTAAATTATTCACCTGGGTTTACAATGGTACACCCATTGTAATAAGCGATGATTCTTCTGTCGGTGACGATGGTATGTAAAAAACTAAATTGATTTATGTACAGGAAACGATATCGTAGTACATCTGCGGATCTAATTCCAAATCCAAGAAATTCAGTATCGCTCTTAATTATGACGGCAAAATTAATGGCAGTCTACATGGATGGACTTCTTTTGGTGCGACAAGATCGAGATAGAAAATATTATATGCCTTAATTTTTCCTTTGAAAAATACCTTATATCACGAAAGATAACGCGGATTTTTTAATGTATATATATGACTTATCTGTGATTTTTGCAATTAATTGAACTAACAGAAAGAAATAAAATTTTAGATCTCAATGGGAAGTCTGGGGTCTAATCACCGCATACGATATCGAATTAACTATCGTATCGAATAACATTACGATACATCTAAATTATGGCAACCGATGCATATTGGATCGTAATTTAAGCAAAATATAATAGATTGAAGACCATACGTTCCCTAATAGTAGGAATACAAAAAATAAATCCTTTAACTTTTTTATATTATTGCAATACAGTTTATTCGATATCGTATGCCGTGATACCAAAATGAAAAATTTCGATAATTTTGCTCGATATCGTATGCGGTGATTTGACCCCTGGACTTTATTTTTTATCAAGTGTTCGTCATAACCCACTTATAAGCTTTTCGGAACGAACAGTTTATTGTATCACTCGCACTTTTTAAATTTATCTACAGTTTTTACGGAGAGAAAAAGTTCTGTGCAAAGTTGTCAACGTCTACTTCTACGCCCATTTATTTTAAATCCTTGGGAAAGAAAAATTAAAGTATTTGTTTCTGTCAACTCAAGACCATAATAAAAATACGAACAATGGATATGCATTCATTTCATTTACACGGAGTTCTATACACTCAAGCTAACAAAAAAGTAAGTTCAACTTACTACTATTCATATCTGATTAATAGTTTGTGCAAATAAAATCAATCATATCTTGAAATATTGCCTTTTTTGCAATTTTATTGGTTCAAAATCTGAGCTCAATGAATTCAATGCTAAATTGCTCGCGAATTGATGATGTAGTTCTGTTGGCCCTCTTTACTTCCCAAGATGATACAATCCAGTTTTTAAGCTCGTTGGAATTACCCGGATTGCTACCTCACAATCCGCAAGTTAAAGTCGGATCGGCAATCATAATGCTATGAAGTATAAATCAACCACATATCTGTAATGACACTCGACTTCCGGTGAAAAAACTGATGAACAACGTTTAAAAAGCAAGGATACTTAAATAAAATTATAAAGAGGAAGACGTTTTGATACCACGAATCCTAATGGTTTCAAGTAATACACTATTCCATCATTACGGCTTGCTTTCGCACTGAAAACTCACATTTCTACGTTTTTCTCCCCTTTTACCTACCTATGTATATCAAGGTAAATAAAATTTGAAGGCAAAACAACGTTTGCCTGGTCAGCTAGTAACCATATAAATTTATCCAGAATTCAAAAGTTGAACACTTATTTAACCATTTATATGATCTTAGTTTCTGCCACTGATGCACCACAGTTGTAATTTTTTTTATAATGAAATCAATCATTTTTTCTATAAAATTATAATTTGCAATTATTATTTTCTACACAAAAAGTTTGTTCTTATATTAAGATAAGATTTTGACAGTCGTTCTAACTTGATATTTTAATTGATCTATATTTCGAATATTCTTAAGTCAATAATGCTAAGTATATAAGTAAAAATGCTAGAAAAAATACTAACTGCTAAAGGCCCGACCAGACTATTATACAAGTATAAATACTTTCATTCGACTTTGTGAGATAAAAGTCTAAACACATTTCCTGCGACTGTCAAAAAGTCTAATGTAAATTAAATTTTGCATTCACACCATCTCACTTGCTATAAACCAACAAATTTGAGTAGAAAAGAAAATAGCTGTGCATATTTTTTCACAAAACAATAAATTTTAATTATTTTATCGTGTTTGAGTTTGATTTAACTTCCTAAAAATTGAGAAAATTTTGATCATGATAAAAATGTAGTGATGAACACTTTTAAAGAATTATAAAACTAACAAATTTGGAAAATGATGACCCGAAAAAAGTATGTTTTTAGGAGTTGTAGCAGCAGTAGATTTTCTGCAATCACATGCATATGTATTCGCTCATTTCGGGAATTTGAATTATTATAACACGCACCTAAATATTTAAAAGCTTTCAACTTTGTTTTGTTTATTCAGCAAATAGATGTGCTAACATAAAACATTACACGGCGGCAGCTGACGTTTTCACCGTAGGCGGTAGAGCTGACAGCGCTTGATAAATCTTCAAATTTATAAGCACCAAAATATTTTATATTCTACATATAGCATGAGCAAAATACATTTATATACGACAGCTAATTCCCCAATTTCGAGCTTTCTTATTACGATAAAAAATACTATCGGTGACGGCACGCTATCGGCTAATAAATAGTCGGCTACTAAGTGCCAATTTCACGATAACGTAGCTGTTCGTTCGTTCGCACAATTACATTTAAAACAAAAACAACATTCAAAATTTTGTTATTGTTTTAAATGTAATTGTGCGAACGAACGAACAGCTTCGTTATCGCGAAATTGGCACTAAATCTTTAAACAGCTGGTTTGCTAAAAGATACAACCCTGATGCAATGAAAAGTATTATCGTTTTGAAAAGTTCGAAAAAAACAACAAAGTCGGTTGGGATGTCAAGTTTTTATCGTATTATTTTTCGTATATATGACGGATTACACTTAGACTATCAGACTTGCACATATTATTTGAATTTTTGAAAAGTATTAATACACAGTATAACAGTCTGAACTGGGCTTAAATGGAAAATTTGCATCTAAGGGGCCAAATAAACTACGCAAACTGCTTGCCAAACACACCCTTTCCGCTTACACCCAAACCATACAAATACAACACATTCAAATGTAATTAAATCACACATACAAATACAAATTAATCACTTTTTCTTTATTTTCAATAAGAGTAGACGGCCACTGTGTTGCGGCAGTTTGTTCGCCATATGAAGTTTGCAAGATACAAATTGTTTAATAAATTGTTTTGCCCTCTATTCCTTGATATTCTGTTTTTTAATGTTTATTTTTTTAATTTCTACAATAAAAATAAATTTTTACGCCATTCTAAGCATTATTACAAAAAATATATATTTTCTCGATTCACTCTGTATGCTTCTTCTGCAACGACCTCCCTCTGCAAAAATTTAATTGAAATGACAAAATTTGCACACACACATTCACAATGTTTTTGATTTTCGTGCAAACATGCTTCAAATATTTGTACAAACTATCAAACACCCGCACAAACGAACAAAAATGTTTGCACGAACCTAAAATTTTGACATGTTTGGAAATTTGTGTGCTTTATTTGGCCCTTAAATTAGAATAAAAAGTGCTCCAAACCGATGGTTGTTTATTTGTTTGAAAGGTATAAAAAGAAAAGTAGAGAGCTGAGAAAGGTGAAAAATAAAAAGCTTGTTTTTTTATTTTGATGGGTATGGTCAAAGCATTTTTCTTTTTAAATTATCACTAATTCATTTAGATTGTTGGGATATAAAGTTCAATGTTTGACAATATCTTTCAAACCTTTCCAAGTCTACTAATGATCAGGATAGCTCCTATTAAATAATCGACACATAGACACAAGCAAACCGACGGTTGTTCATTTGTTTGAAAAGTGTAAAGAAGAGTAGAGAACTGAGAAAGGTGAAAAATAAAAAGTTTGTTTTTTTATGTTGACGGATATGGTTAAAGCATTTTTCTTTTCAAATTATCAATAATTTATTTAGATTATTGGGATACAAAGTTGAATGTTTGACAATATCTTTCAAAAGTTTCCAAGTTTTCTGATGATTAGGATAGCTCCTATGGAACGTCGACATATAGACAGCTACGAAACAAAAATACAATCCGTTTATAATTTTTGATAAAATTATTTTTTATGAAATTATGATTTATTTAAATATTAACCCACACCAAAATTGGATTTTTATAGATGAAACTGTGTTTAGGGGCTTTGTTCAAATATATATATATATATATATATATATATATATATATATATATATATATATATATATATATATATATATATATATATATATATATATATATATATATATATATATATATATATATATATATATATATATATATATATATATATATATATATATATATATATATATATATATATATATATATATATATATATATATATATATATATATATATATATATATATATATATATATATATATATATATATATATATATATATAAATCGCGTCCAGTAAGGCGACTCGTAAGAAATAACTTGTAAAATATGTGTGTATTTACTAACAATTATGTAATTACTATCAATAGAATACATATTTTTACTAATTTTTTACAGGTTTTTTTCCTTTGGGATCAGAATATTGCCTTGTATGGATTTGCTTGGATGTATTGTTTTGTACTGCGAGTATTATGCATTTATGTACGATTTCAGTTGACCGATATTTGTCGTTGCGTTATCCAATGCGCTTTGGGCGAAATAAAACGAGGAGGCGTGTCACATTAAAAATTATTTTCGTATGGCTGTTATCGATTGCTATGAGTTTACCGTTAAGTTTAATGTATTCAAAGGTAAAAACAATATTGATATATGTATGTATGTATGTATGTATGTATGTATGTGTGTATATATGTATGTTTTTTTTTTTTTTTTTTTTTTTTTTTTTTTTTTTTTTTTGGTGGAAAACCATCGAAAGGCACTGGCAGTGATGGTGGTTGGTGGTTGGAGGGACTACCGCAAGGCTTTACGTCTCGGGGTGGGAAAGGTGATACACCCTACATCTAAACTAAACTACATTGATTCTGCTGCGAATCTATTCTAACCTACGAAGTTCCAACAAAACCAATTTTACAAAACTACAATTGCACAAAGATTCCAACATGATTGGAACGATACTGCTCGGACTGATGCTACGTCCTAGGACTGTTTCTAACCTATCACTATTAAACCGTGGACAGATGAAAAACACATGCTCAGCATCTTCCAAGACATTACCATCACAACTCGGACAGAACGGAGTACTGTCATGTCCAAAACGGTACAAGTACGACCTAAAACAACCATGCCCAGTTAGAAACTGTGTAATATAGTAGTTCAAATCGCCATGCTTTCTTGATAGCCATGCTCTGATGTCTGGTATCAGTAAGTAGGTCCATCTTCCCTTGTCAGCTGTCGCCCATCTTTCTTGCCATTTTCGCAGACACGATTCTCTCAACCCAACCGTGATGTCCGAAGCGGCCTCTAGCTCGATCGGTATCATGCCGGCAATGACAAAAGCGGCCAGGTCCGATACAGTTCGGAATGCGCTACATACACGCAGGGCGATCAGCCTATACACAGGAGATATCAGGTTCACATAAGTAGGATATCTAAGTGAGCCTGACCATATAGGCGATGCATATAAGATAATGCTTCTTACTACACTAGAGAGTAATCTCCTCTGCAGATATTTTGGACCTCTTGTATTCGGCATGATCCGGCATAGCGCTGTGCATGTTTTTGATGCTTTACTGCCTATGTACTTCAAGTGCTCTTGAAAAGACAGACGAGTGTCAATCATGACCCCAAGGTATTTTAAACATTCCTTAGACTCTATGCTACACGTGCCAATATTTAGCCTGACAGTTTCCTTAATTTTCCTACTACTAATCAGAACCGCTTCCGTTTTATGGTCAGCTAGAGTTAGGTCCATTGATCTTAGCCAAGATCTTACGATCTGAATACTGGCGTTTGCAATGGTTTCCACCTCTAGTAACTCTTTCCCTTCACACACTAACGCTATGTCGTCTGCAAATCCAACTATCTTCACCTTTTCCGGTAGATCCAATCTTAATACTCCGTCGTACATGACGTTCCACAATAGTGGGCCAAGAAGTGAACCTTGAGGCACCCCACCACTGATCTTGCGCCTCTTAGTACCTTTATCGGTATCATAAACTAGCTCTCTATCCCGGAAATAGTCCCGTACAATTGCTAGTAGATACCCTGGGATGTCTATACGGACCAAAGCATTAACTATATGCTCCCAGTTTGCCGTATTGAAGGCGTTTTTTACATCTAGGGTTATAACCACACAATACCTTTTTGTTCCATTCCTCCACCTCTTCCCTTGGATAGCTTGAGCAGCGGTTTCTACTACAACTTTGATAGCGTCCACCGCTGACTTTGCTTTCCTGAAGCCAAATTGGTTATCTGATAAACCTAGGTTAGCTTGTACGCAATCTTCCAATCTTCTGCAGATTATACTCTCCAGAAGTTTTCCACTTGTATCTATCATACAGAACGGACGATAGGAGGAAGGGTCGTCTAGCGGCTTGTTATCCTTAGGTAACAACACCAATTTCTGCCTCTTCCAGATTGTTGGAAAAGTTCCCTGAATCAAGCATGCGCTTATTACTTTCAGGAAATAATCAGGATGGAGCTTAACAGCCTCCTTCAGTACCATATTTGGGATGCAATCTAAGCCTGGTGCCTTCTTGTCTTTGAATTTTGAGACAGCACCTTCTATCTCGACGACCGTAACCGGAGGAATGTCGAATAATTCAGCTGGATAGCTGTGTTGCCATGTCGGAGCTTCCTGTTGAGGAAAAAGATGGTCTACAATTCCGTTGAGGATATTCTCTTCTCTTGGCGGTGATGGGCCAAGACATTTAAGTTTCCTGGTTACTAGCTTATATGCTAAGCCCCAAGGATTACTATCTATTTCATCACAAGCATCCAGGAAACACCTACGCTTGCTCCTACGAATTGCAATCTTCAATGCCTTTCTTTTATCCCTATACAACTGGTGCTGCACGTTATTCTCTAACCGACCCCTCGTTCGTGTATACCGCCTTCGGGCGCTAATACACTCTGAACGCAAGCTAGCAATTTCATCATTCCACCAATACACTGGAGGCTTATTTGGCGATCTTTTTCGCCTTATCATAGCTACATTGCAGGCACTAGTGATATTGCGCACTAATTGCACTGCCATGTCTTCTGCTGAACCAGCCATTTCCATGTTCTCCATGCAGGCTGCGAAGCTATCCTTATCAAAGGTATTTACCTTCCATCCTGTCAAGACACGTGCTTGTACAATAGCACGGGGCTGTGCGTCTTGCACATCTATTATTATAGCGCTATGATCGCTATGTGTATAGATGTCAGTATGTATGTATGTATGTATATGTGTATATATGTATGTAAAAAACTACGTTACAACCTGTCTCAGCTTTGTTGGTATTCTTGAATTTTCTTCTATTTAAATTCAGAATATATGTATGTTAATGTTACTTTCTATGTTTATCTTATTAAGGACCATGCTTCGGTTCTGGTTAATGGTACATGCCAGATACCGGATCCCGTCTACAAACTAGTTGGATCTATCGTTTGCTTTTACATTCCTTTGGCCGTCATGTTGTTAACTTATTGCCTCACGGTCAGATTATTGGCGAAGCAACGTGAGAACCTTACTGGTGCATCGCCTCCTGGATGGGCAAGTGGATGGTTGGGACAGGCATTGGCACCAGGTAAAAGCAGTTCATGAAACATACGGTTTATACGTACTTACTCGTATGTATATACTGTTATTCTTTACGTTTGAATACAACAGAATTCACTGAAATAATATACAACATGTGTACGAGTACCTAAGTTTCGTTCAAGAAAATAGAAACACTCGTAGTAAAGAAGTGAAATCTGGGAAAAATAAAATATGAATTTTCGCTTTTATTTAAATTTATATTCAAATATGAATATAATACCCTGTACTTATTTTTTTATTTAAATTTTAGAAAGACGATGTACATGGCGAAGACTATTAAAAACTGGACATAGTATGCCATCTTATGCAGCGCATGCTCATTCTGCTAATTCAACAGATACTGAATTATCGACAATTGACAATCATGAACTCTGGCTACCGGAGTCAAGGTAATACACATGGGCATTAGGGAGGAGAGTTTGGAAAATTTATTGCTGAATAATCAAATATATAAGTATATATATAGCACTTAACCGCGAATCTTAATAAAAAATTAGTTAATATTGTAAAATTGAGGAAAAGTTAGTTTACTTCCTTTCTACGTACAATCAATGGCCGGGGCACATAGAATCCGTCGTACGTTATCCGTTGTTCTTTTCAATTGACAACTTAGTTGAAATACATACATATATATTTATGAGCATTATCAGATTCCGCACTCTGTCAATGCAACGTTGAGGACTTTGACAACTCTCAGTTAGTTTTTTTTTTTTATTTTGATTTAGGATTTCGTTAATGGTACTATAATATACAGATAGTGTCCAAGGCGAATTCGTATCAGGTATATGCAAGAGCAATAAATACAACACTACAAAAAATAAATCTTTTTCAAATGTCAAGGGAAAAATATAAACACAAAAAGGAATTAAAAAAAAAAAAATAATAAACAAATTTACAAGAAAAGAAAAACTTTTAAATATTTCGTGAAAGTTTTAATTATATCATGAAAATTAAAGTCTCAGATTATAGAGCTTGGAAAGGTGTAAATGGCCGGCCAGATTGGGGAGGAATCTGGATGATATCTGGCGCTCAAGATACAATACAAAATTTAAAACAAAATTTTTTTTTTCAAATTTCTATTAAAAAATTTTTTCAAAATTAATTATTTCGTAAATCCTTTAATTATTTCGTGAAACTTAAAGTCTCAGATCATAGAGCTTGAGAAGGTGAAAATGGCCCGCCATATTGGGGAGGCTTCTGCATGATATCTGGAGCTCAAGAAACAATACAAAATTTAAAAAATTGTTTAAATTTTTTTCCCCAACTTTGTTTTAATTATGCTATTGACATCTGAAACAGATTAAAATTAAAAAAAAGTTATCAGCTGCGCTGTCAATTTCACCTGTTATGAGTCTGCCTTGGTAGTGTCGAAACGGTGGCCGATACTTTTGTTCTGTGATAATAACTATCAAAAGTTGTTTTCAAATTGAAAAAGTTTTTGAAGAAAAAAATTTTCCAATAATATTTTTCAAACACAAAAACAGCTTCAAACACAACAGACAGCTTTTTCTTGATCTTTATTTATATATTTAATTTATTGCACGAGTTTTAAATGCAAAAACTTATTGAAAATTTTTTTGTAAAATAAAAATACGAAGAAAAATATACGTTTGTTTTTTTTATTTTCTTTTGTGTTCTTTGACAGTTGTCAACACAAAGCAACAATAAAAAACCATGTTGTTTTTTTTACTGTTGGCTTGTTGTAGCTCCGCTTTTACCTCTTATATTATTGTACCATGGTTTTCGTCCAAAAACAAAATAAATTAAAAAAAAATTGTGTAAGATTTTTTGTGCTATGTCTGGAAAATTAATAGAAAACAGTTGATGTTTGCTTTAATAAAATAAAAAATTTAGCTTAGAAATCAAATGTGCTTCCATTGCATTTCTAGCCTATAGCTAAAAATTGATATTTTAATGTGAACATGTAGATTTTTACGTAAAAGTATCTGATGTTATTTTTCCAAACATGAGCATTTTATTTAGAAATTTAAAAATCAATCATTTAATAATTAAGTCAACATTTAGAAAAGGTATTATTGATATTTAGCAATCTAGGGATATCTCATTGTTTACACGTTAAGCGGCTATTAGACGGTCGTACTTGGCATCAGTGATCACCCAAAATCATGTTTATGCTTGATTAACTTTGTGTAAAATCAACTCGTTCCTCTAAAGTGTGTCAACTCAAAATTTAAACATTTTTAATAGAGACAAAAAACTGTTGCTCTGGAGAATCTACTTTTATATCAAGAAGATACAATTGTATTTTTTTTTTGGCAAAAGAGTCGCGAAAATTATGTAAAATTTTGACAGTGGGTAGACAGGACCGCTGTACATTGATTTCTTGTAAAAAGTGAAAATTTTAAAATTTGTGCATTGACTCTCTTTAGAGGAACCAGTGCGATATGTATTATTTTTATTTTTTTCAAAAGAAACATACAGAAAAACTGTTGAATACATCACAGCATTGATTTTTGTTCATTTTTTTCCTCCAAACCAAAAATTCAAACGCAAAAAATCATTGCCGAACTACAACAATGATTACACTCACATAGCGGATATGTTGCTCATTGTGTTACTGATAGTTCTGTTAACTGTACGGTAATTTTGACTGTTAACTGTACGGTAATTCAAATGGTAGAACGGTAGTTTTATTATTTGTACGGTAATATTCAAAAAAGTTTTTTATATGTATGTATTTAATTTTTTTTTAATATATACTTCTGAAGTAATAAGTAAATAATAAAGCAACTATAGAAAACACAACAATCTTGCCACATGAGAATCGCCAAAGTTATTAAACTGTGGGCACTACAAGCATAAATGATTAAAAACAACATCTTTTACGGATAAAAAATAATGACGACTTTTAAAAGAATACATTTCTTTAAAAAATAATGTACTCAATTAACTCTGGAGCTATTTTATTTATATAAAAGAAATTTTACAATTTTTTACTTTCTGCAAATAAAAGGCAAATTAAGGCTTTGTAAAACACTAGCCGTGCCCGCGGCGTTGCCCGCCCTGTTTTCATGTTTGTTTAACTACAAGGCTAAAACCAAAAACAATATGCGTAAGACATAGAGATACCTGATAAGCAATATTCCATACCGAGTTATTTTGTGGCACCAAATACACATATATAGATTGCTTCGATTGCCAACCCACAATAAATCAACATGCATACATTTGCCCACTAGAACAATATGTTTTTCTCAAATCGATACCTGCTAAAGAAAAAGTTTGTTCCTTGGACTTGTTACCAGTATTATCATTAGGTCATAAGCCTAAATTTCATAAAAGTACTTTAAGTAAACAATTGTGTGATGGCAAGCCACAAGGCCTAAGCAAATTAAAATTTGTTATTGACATATATATATATATATATATATATATATATATATATATATATATATATATATATATATATATATATATATATATATATATATATATATATATATATATATATATATATATATATATATATATATATATATATATATATATATATATATATATATATATATATATATATATTAAATTGGCCAAGAACTATTTTTCAAAATTATATCATTAATATTTTTTACTACATTGTGAACTATTTCACTTAAAATTATCCCAATCGGGTAAGAATAACTACAGTCGCCGAATTTAGTACAGGATTCAGTGCAAACTTTTATTATTTCTGGTTTTGTTCCTTTTATAACCACCAGCAACCACTGAAGTTACTCTAACCATAATTGCGCTGGAGTTTCTAATGTTCTTCAATATTCAGTCCACAGCTTCGACATGAGAACTGAAACTCATTTTACACTCGTCCCAAACTATCTTTACAGCGCTTTCAATAGCTTGACCACAGGCTATTCTTCCGTAGTTAACATTCGTGTTATTATTTCACAGCTAAAGGAACTTTTTAAATTAAAAGTTTTTTAAGTTCTACTTTTATTTCCTTTCTTTATGATGGAAAAATATCAATAAATAGATGAGTAAATTCGCAACTAACGTCACAACTGTCTAAATGATGAAACAGAATACGTCCGCAACTTCAAGCAAAAACGACCCTCAAAGAAAACAGGCCCATAATTGAAACGACGGCTGCAACTTCACAACTTGTCATTAAATGTTCTTTTTTATTAGGTAAAAAAAAGCTTTTTCTTTTATTTTAAATTTTCTTCGCAGTAAAGCTTTTGAAGCTTTGGTTTTGTTTACAAAATGTATGAAATTTACTAAAAGTGTGGTAATATTGTTAAAAGCTTTTCTGCTTCAAAGTGAGAGCATAAGAAAAATCGCTGCCAAAATAAAATAGATTCTATTTTACGACCGCATTCTCTGGCGTTATTTTATGCCAAATTGTATGGAGAAAATCGTCATGCCCTAGTTCTGTTTCATCATTAAGTTATTAAAATACGATAGTGTTTATGGCAAAAAATTATCAATTCAATAAAAAATAAATATCCTGCATGAGGGCGCCTTAAAAAATATGTGTATCTTTTCAGATGTAAATTAAGATAATTTTAAATTTCATCAAAATTTTCAATAGTTTCGCAGATTAATTCGACCAACCATTCGACCCTAGTTTAAAAAAAGTATATTCTTTTAAACAAACCTATGTATACCTACTTTTGCTTTAACTTTATCAAAGTAGGTTACCCAGCTCAGGAGAGGAAACAAATGTCTCCTCGAACAATAACTGTGCTAGGCTTAAACAAATTTAAAACTGCGTTTCTTTTTAGACGCATTTCATAAAAATGAGCTTCACAGATAAAAAAAAATTAATTAATTATTTTAATGTACTTCATTACGTAAAAGTGTGGAAGGTATTGGATAAAATTTTGTTAGTGTGAGCAGTGTCGAAGGTACATACACTGGGAACTGATCAGTTTTCACTCATTTAACCCCAACATTTTAAAAGCTGCAATAGACTTTGTTTTGGTCTTTCGAGTTGTTATTGTTCAAGTTAAGCCTCCAAAAACACTACTCCCTTTTTCATCCTACTTATAACCTATTTATCCCTTGAGTACTGGATCAAGATAAAATAGAAAGATTTCCTGAGATTAGGCGGTTTACCGTCTCTTGATCTTGGCTTGGACCAGTACTCAGTGGATGACCCCTACATATACAGTGCATTGTACCAGAACTAGGAAAATGGGTTGTGAGGAGGGGGAAAGAGGGAGTAGTGTTTGTGAACATTTGATTTGAACCTCCCAACGTTATAACGGACAGGAAACACGTCTGTAGGTAACTTATTCCAAAGACGAAGCGTACGGCTGAAAAACGAATTCTCTCTGTAATGCGTAGTACGATTCCCCGGGCAATCGACCACAAATGGATGAGCTCTCGACGATGAACTCGTTACTTTAATGAATTTTTATATAGCCTATGTCCGTCAGGAGCCTTCACTCTACACTTTGTTGAAGCGTAAAGTTTTTAAAATCTGACCAGTAGTTCCAGAGATTACCTTTTGCAAACATACAAACTTACAAACTTTTACTCTTTATATAGATATAATGTATTTGAAGCAACTCATGTATAAAAATATGTTCTTCCAATTCTCTCCGAGCTAAAAAAGAGAACAGAGAAGTGAGTTGTAAATACTTTTTATGTTTATACTTTTCAGATAAATAAAATCAGGGGTTATTATAAAATTATAACAAAATCACTGATGGCTACAGTTGTATAACTTTTGCTAAAATAAGATGCAATCTTTTTGACCTGTAATTGGTTGGGTTTGTAAATGTTGTACCACATTGAATGGATACTCAAAATACCGACAACTTAAATTTAAAAATACAGCTATGCTGTGGTTAGACTTACATATATGTAGACAGTTATGAGACTTAAAAAATTGAGATTTACCGACCCCATCGCCCAAAGTTTGGCTTACAGAAGCGATGATCCGATGCACACTTGTACGTAAGTAATGTACACCATCTCATATACGAACCTAGTATACCTTTTCAATGTACATATGTAGGTTCGCTGAAAATTTTCTATGTCGAATCATGTTGGTTCAATCAAGATTGGGCCGCGAATCACGAATGGGAGAGTGAATCTCGAATATAAGCCTTCGTGTGAACATGCTATAAGCCACCACGCCACCATTCCCATTTAATAGCGATTTTGACATACACACATGGCTGCCAGATTTGACGATAAATCATAATTTTGACGATTTTCATGCTCAAATTTAGCAAAATGACGACTTGACGAAAGTATATCTATATCGTAAATGCAACTCGACAAGAATGTAAAAACAGAGATTTTGCTTGTGCAAAAAAATTTGCTTATGACAAAAGTAATTTGCAACAAAAATAAGAAGTGTTTTGTCTTATAGCTTCATTATTAATTTCAAAGTCATTCCCTACCTGGCCCCGTGGGACGTGTGGACTAATTTTTGCTAGTCTGAGCAATGTTGAAAGTAGTAACACTGGTCACTGAACAGTTTTAACTAATTTAATTCCAACACTTTTGTTTGGTTTTTCTGTTTCAAGTCAATTAATTGCGTAAAACCAATGGCAGGTTATTATAATTTGATCTTATAATTTTATTAAATATTTGTGTCTCAAATTGACATGTGCTTACAATCGTTTTCTATGTACATACAATACAATATATCAGAGTTGCCATATTGCCACTATTGTCTCCTGTAACACTTTTCGCGTTATTCTTGATAGGTGCAAGTTAACGGTCCACGAACACTACTCTTTCTTTCCGCCTTTTCATAATCTATTTTCCTAGTTCCAGTACAATGCATTGCATATGTAGAGATCATCCTCTCAGTACTGGTGCAAAATAAGAAAAAAAAATAAATAAAAAAGTACAGTGATATCAAAGGCTTTGTAAAAATGTAAGAAACTTAATAATGTAACTTGTGTAAATTTTAAATTTCGAAGATATTTAGTTTTGAAAAAAGAAAATCCTGATAATATTGGCAAGAAAAACAGCAATTCTTATTCAGAAATTTCCTCATTTTATAAATAAATATGAAAAAGAAGATCTTGTTCGGAGTATCGAGAATAAAGGTTTTTAGATTTTGAAGCAATTTTTATAAACGAAGAAAAAAGTTTTGACAGTTTTTGCAAAATTAAAAATTGAAATGGGAGCGTTTTCAATATATTTAAATTTATTCAAAAAAATATAATGAATAATAGGCTCTTCTGCAACGAGGATATAATATTCAGCCACGTTAGTTAAGACAAAAATACGAAACTTTTTAGAGAATGAAACACTAGAAGACATTCTTTATTATATAGACTAATTAAAATTCAAGCTTCTTTGATATTGCAATTAAATCCAACTTATTGGAATTATTCAATTCAGAAATTTATTCTTAAAATTTTAGGAAAATTCAATATATCATAATGTATTTGATTTTTTAATATCACACTATAAGTACATATGTATGTAAGTGTAATTAATTAAAAACTAAATACTTTAATAAATTTATATATATTTTTTGCGAAGGTACGAATTTGAGTCCATAAGCTTGCACGGAAAATTTGTTACATTTTTAAATAAAATATACCTACTAAAAATTTTATAGTTTCATAAGTCCGATTTTTTTACGATATCGACGATATTGACGAAATTATCAGGATATTGACGATTTCTTCCATATTTTTTCTGGCAGCCCTGCATATACAGTATATTTTTATTTAAATTTTTGCAGGCAAACAGTAATGGTATGTATCTTGGTTAGAGCACGTATTTTTTAAAGAGTTTATAAAGGCACATAAAGGTACCGTGAAATAACTCCCAAAGGAAATAACTCGCAATCCAATAACTCACAATGAAATAAGTCACAACGAAAATGAAATAACTCCCAAATTAAAAATCGAAATAACTCCCACCGCCAAAATGAAATAAGACCCAAAAACTTAACCGTTAATTCGAAATAAAAATATTTTTCAAAAAAAAAAAAAAATTAAATAACTCCGAAATGAAATAAGTCCCAACAAAAATGAAATAACTCCCAAAACAAATTGTACTTGCATCCGGGCACTTTTTAGCTGTTTTAACCTCTATAGTGTAACAGGTAACTCCTTAACTTTGATATGATACCATATATAATAGATATATGACCAAAGGACGGCTATACAGACAATATTTTGTTAGCGAAGCCGGTGTTCCATAGACCATAGAGAGATCATTGAGCCATTCCAGCCTGTTTATCTGGCCTTCGGCCGGATGGAAGGGTTGCACCTCTATAGTATAACAAACCCCGGTTGCGCTCACCAAGAGTTACCTGCATAGCCGGCCTTTGGCCAGCCAGAAGGGCTTTTTTCTTTATGGTAAAACAAACACCGGCTTCGCTGACTAAAAGTTTTCTCTGTACCCAGAATAATGGAATAAGTCGTAAATAAATAGCTTCCATTAGGTGACTCCTAATAATACATCTTTAATTTCATATCTGAAGGTTGAAGGAGGAAAATATTTTGTTAGCGAAGCCGGTGTTCGCAATACCATAGAGAAGAAAATCTTTCAACTATAAAGAAAAAGTTTGTAAGCGAAGCCGATTTTAGTCACATGAAATAACTCCCAATAAAAATGAAATAACTCGCAAAATAAATTAAATAATTCCCAACAGAATTCAGTTAGGAGGATTTTTGAATTTTTTGTTGGGAGTTTTTTCTTTTTGGAGCTATTTCACGGCACCATGCATAAAGTACGAAAGAACATGAAATATAAAAATCGTAACATAATTTATTTATTACTATTTTAAAATAATTTATTAAAAAATAAATTCATTTTTATAAAGTTATTATTTTAATAACTTAAATAATTTTTTTGTTTGTTTATCTTTAATAATTATTTAATTATTCACAAAAAAAAAATTTTAGTATATGCCTTTTAATGTTTTTTTTAAATGATTACTAAATTTAATTATTTAAATAACAAAAATAAATAATAAAATAGAAGGACATAAAGCAAATTGCCGATGGAAAAATTTAAAACATTAGCGCCGGAAGCAACAATTGAAATAGTAAAACTAATTCACGCGCTATATTTATATAAGATAGTCTAACAGCACTCGTACTCGTACTCTCTGTCAAGTATGCCGCTAATAGCCGCTTTAAGATATTGTTAATAATACCAATGAGTAAATCAATTAAAATTTAAGTATACAATTCTCGAATTTTATAAGTTTATAACATCAATACATATAGCACACTTTTAAAATTATGTCAGTTTCATAACTTTGTAAAATATTCATGAACTTGGTAAAAATTTTTAAATTATGTTGGTATCATAACAATCAAAAAACAATAAACAGTTTATTTTTTATGTTTCCTAGCTGTTTATAATTTTTTGATTGGCTATCAATATTAGAAACTAATAAAGTAAATAAACTCAATTAGTTGGTGTAATAACTTTTGAAGATTGTTATCTGAAAGAACAATATTATTTTATCGGATTATCCATCTGCCAAATAATAGAAAATGGTAAAAAACAACAATATTTAGAGAAAATTAATGAATAAAGTTAAGGCGTAGGTAAAGGGGGGGGGGGGGGAAATAGCACAAGTTTATTTGATAGCGTTTATTTGTTCATATGTTTTTCGGCGTTCCATCTTTATACATAGTTAACCGTGCGATTCAATTGGCTCCAAAACATCTTAACTTAAATTTTTACAGTGTACCTGAAACTAAAAATGTAACTATGACTGCTTTGCAGCAGTTTGGTGCCGAAATGATTAAATTATCAAGGGGACTAGAATCAGTAGCTTCATCTTCAACTTGTTCACCAACGAAATCGGAATTATCAAGTAGCCAACTAAACTCTTCTCCGCATATTCCACTGCAAACATATAACTCTTTGCAATCTTATGTTTCCCCACATCAAAAGAAACAATCTCAGCAAATTCTTACAACATTCGAACATCAAGAATTATTGGCATGCACTCAGTTCAACAACATCCAACCTCAGCTGAGCAAAGTCAAAAACCTTTCTTTAAATGATCAGCAAAAGTTTCGCGAAAATCGTACAACAAGAACGAATTGTATGTCATTGGCAAATGCTACGAAGACAATTTTACCTGCAGTTTCTTTCTCAAATGATTTGAAAACAACCCAACAGTAAGTAAATTTTATTGATAATAGCATTTGCTAACATGATACAATTATTAGGTGTCAGCATTAGAAGTGTTGTACTATATACATAATATTTTGTTTGTGTAAAAATCCCAGAGCCTATCAAAACATGTTTATGAAAAGTGAAGAAAGTTTATATAAAGAAAATCAACAAAGAAAATTAATGTAATTGTTTTCAACGCATTTTAAACAATTAAAATGTTTTTGAAACCTTTTTTATTGCGTTTCTTTTGCACTTTCTCATACTGTTTAAAATCTTATTCTTTTTTCACTTCACTTTGTGTAAACAAACAACTTTTGACATCCTCAAGTTTATGAAACAAAACATTATCTGCGCTAGTGATGCCACCTGCTTAATTGCACCATGTTAACAAATAATCAAATTTAAGTAATTTATATAAAAAATAAATTTTTTTACGGTGAAAATGTAATGCTATATAAATTTATATTATGAAAAAAAGAACTATACATGGAATTTAACCATTAAAAGAAACAAGTTAGCAAGTTCAACTTGAATATCTTACTTCTTTAATTGGAATTTATTATTACTGCGAAAAGTGATAAATCTGGCTTTGGCTTCAATTAATTCAATAAGAATTAGAATAAAGGAAAAAATTACCACACATGCGAATGTATATATTTACATTTGTACATAAGCGATAAAAATATTGTACTAACATCCCCTTTTTATTTCGGGCCAGGACTTAGTCCACTTTTACATTTATACTCGTACAGACCATGGGCAGACATTTTTTCATTTCTCTTTTAGACTTGGCTAAACCTTTTAATAGACAGACAGAAATTTTTCGTTTCTCTTTTCTCTCTTTTTCGTTGTTGTTGCTAGTGTGCTTATGTGAAGTTGATGTTGATATGAAAGTAATGATATGAAGGCAACAACATAAAAAATGCGAAAAGTTAAAAAGAGAAACAAAAAATTTCGACAAATGTCTAGTACAGAGAGTCGTACCCCACCGACAATTTTCGCTGAAGCACCATCAAATGATATGAAGGGAACAACATAAAAAATGCGAAAAGTTAAAAAGAGAAACAAAAAATTTCTACATATGTCTAGTACAGAGAGTCGTACCTCACCGACAATTTTCGCTGAAGCACCATCAAATTTCGTCTGTCTGTAAAAATGTAAAAGCGGACTAAGTATATAACCCGACCCTTAAGTGTGCAGTACATTGAACTGGAACTAGAAAATAAATGATGTGGAGGAAGAGGGCAAAGAAAGCGGGAGTAGTATTTGTAGACGTTTGAACTATCAATAACAACACGGAAAGATATAAACAAACCTTACCACAGCATTTAAAATGTTGGAATTAAATTGGTTAAAAGTGGTAAGTGTCCAGTGTATACATATGCCTTTTACACTGCTCAGATTTGCAAAAATTATTGCAACACCTCCCACAAGGAAATGAATTACATTGAAAATAAATTAATAACGATCATATAAAGAAAACGCGCATGCCATTTGAAAAAACAAAAACACTTGTACACAGGAAGGAAGATAAAACACAACTCATTTATTATGCACCGTATAAACTTTGTGCTATAGAAATTTGCTTGTCATTGAGTTTCCGCTAGGAAAACTAAGTCAATAAACTAGGTATTGACTAGATAGTTCTCATGCCACCATATTCGAACTATAAAATATCTTACATTTTTCTTAAATTTGGGTCTAGTCCTATGTGGAAAAACTGTTCTTACTAAAATTTTTGAATAATTCTAAGTGGAACTTTAAATAAACCCTTTATTTTTCAATATACATACAATTTTGTCCAAGCATTTTCGAGAATGGGCTGTTTGTGCACATAACGCCAATTTATGAACAAAAGTACTGAGCGTAGTAAGCGTAGCTTTGACACGTTGTTTCATTAAGACTTTTGGCACTTATATTTTTATATATTATATTTTCTAGTTCAACTTTTAAATTACTTTTTCTTATTGAATATTTCTAATATTGCATGATATTATATTAAAAAAAAAAAAACAACATTTCTGTATATTTTTACTGGTTTATTATTAAATCTATAAAAACAAGTTGTTCCGTCCCCGTCGCTGACATCCATCCTCAAATTATCACGCCTCCACAGTCGTGCTTCACTGTAGGACGAAGGTCTAAGTTCTTCGTTTGGTTTTCTCCAAAATGTCCATCCCAACGGAAAACGTTAAACAAAATTTCGTCTGTAAATCATACGGTGTTCCAGTACGAAAAGTCATTATCTTTATGGGATTAATGTTATTCACATATGGTTTCTTTCATGCAACTCTACCCTGAAAATTGTTTCTACGGAACACATTACAGACTGTTTCGGGATTAACAGTTACGTTCAGACTTTCGGAAACCAGTTTTGTTAATTTTGGATTCTTTTCTATTTGGTTCACAATCCAACGTTCGTCTGAAGCAGAAAAATTTTTTTATTGTCCAGGCCTGATCTTGTTTTCCACAGAATTTATTTCTTTATATCGCTTAATGATGTCGTGGACACTGCAGTGAATTCTGGAAACAGTAGTATCTATTTCTCTAACAGACAAGCAATTTGGGAATGCTTAATTATTATTTCTCTGACTTCTATAAATGTTTTCACGCATTTGTTACTCATTTAGCATTCTTTTCTTAAACAATTATTTCGGATAAAACAAAATGTGTAACCATGCATTCGTTTTAATATATATTTTGTGCCTTTTTCAACTAACCCTTATATAATGTAGTTGCCACATGTCCGGTCATTAATTTCCGTTTTTATGGACTTATAATTTATTTTTGCGTACAAATTTTTGTCGTTAATAGTTGTGCAAAATTTCAAAAAGCATTGTAACTATTAACAAATTTTTCTTTTTTTGAAAAGAGTCGTTTGAGTATAAATAAATGCATGACTGTCCGGATATTCAATTGATCTACTGTATATATATATATATATATATATATATATATATATATATATATATATATATATATATATATATATATATATATATATATATATATATATATATATATATATATATATATATATATATATATATATATATATATATATATATATATATATATATATATATATATATATATATATATATATATATATATATATATATATATATATATATATATATATGCAAACATATATATGGGTGACCCTTAAATATTTCGTGCATTTATCAAATCTAATGCACCTTCAAAAAGAGGCAATTCAGCAGTTAATTTCAATTCCTAATGCAAATTAAGGCTCGGGTCTCTCTACACTATAAAGTGTGTCCCGAGAGTGATTTAACAATAAAGTACAAATTCAACAATAGCATGTTGATCTGCTGTCAAATCAATTATAAATTATGTATTAGTTGACGAAACTTGTATAATAAATAGTAAAGCAAATCAAATACATTATCACAGATATTGGTACCAACATATTTTCATCATTACTTTCATTTGTGTTTCAGGTCTGTATCTCCATTATCAAGAAGCTATACATATGTTTTAAGGAAAAAAAGGAGAGCTTCAGTGGAAGCTTATATACCACCACCTAACACTCCAACTTCACCATTTTTATCAAGACGTAGACGCTTTTTTAGTTTACCTGAAGATATTTTATTATTCAACGCGAATAAACCGTTTAGTGGTATGGTAACTTCAACGATGAAAAGATCTCAAAATGAGACGTGGCATTCCGATTTAGATGTGAATAAAATATATAGTGTTGACCGCAAAAGTTGTTCAGCTATGGAAAATGGTTCGGAGCCTCTAGAGTTTCCGCTTGTTTGCACCTGCCCATATTTTGGCAGCGGATCTTTACAAAAGTATTCAAAACAAACAGAGGTTAAAATAGTATCAGCTCCTTTTAAATTAACAACAATTTCACCTAGTGATAACCCGATAACATCGGCTAGAGACGAAAGCAGTCGAATCTTCACTAATACAGCTGCAACATCCAGACTAAGTCCTAACGCTGTATCTATTATGGATAACGCCGATTCTGCAAGTTTACTTACAGTTCACTCAAATAATGAAGGATGTTATTTAAGCGCATCCGTCGCTCCAAAGCGAAAGCTGAGCATTTCAAAAACAGCTTCTGTTGTTACATGGGACTCAGGAAGGCATCGCAGAAGAGGATCTAGTTTTGGAGGAGCCCAAACAACTTTGCTTCTAACACCAACTAAAACGGGCTTTTTAACGTCATCTTCCTCGACTAATCCGTTAAGAAGATCGGCAACATTAAGAAGTCATAAAAATATAAATTGTAATAGCGGCGATATAATATTTTCAACTTCGCTTATAGCAAAGTCTAAATCGCCTCATTCGTCACCATGTCTTTTCCAACGAAATCAAATAGTAAAATCACATCATTCACGAAATTCAAGCATCATTTCAAGAAACTCTTCACGTCATGGTCGCATAATACGCCTGGAGCAAAAAGCCACAAAAGTTTTGGGTGTGGTATTTTTTACATTTGTAATATTATGGTCACCTTTTTTTGTGCTTAATCTTTTGCCAACTGTTTGCGGGAACTGCGAAGACCATATTGACCACTGGATTTTTGACGTGGTTACATGGTTAGGTTATGCCAGCTCTATGGTGAATCCTATATTTTATACAATCTTTAATAAAGTTTTTAGACAAGCTTTCAAAAAGGTTCTCTTATGCCGTTACACAAGTAGATCGGCATGGTACTTACAAAGATAGCATATGCTGCCTGTGAAATCATATATAGTGGAAAAAATTCAAGAACAACATCCATTCGAGTGAAACTGCTTAAAAACAAAAGAAAACTTCAAGAAAGGCTTTAACAGTAACAACTTTTAGTAAGTGTACTATTTCAATAAGATTAAATCACAATAAAAATGTAACATTACGAAAAATTGTATCTTAATATTTTTTTATCCTTGTTTATTAAATATATATAACATTTTTGCAGCTTGAGATCTTGTTTTTATAAAAAAAATTTAACCATTTTTTAACTATTATTTTTCAATATTTCGCCAACAATTTGAAGATGATAACAAATTGTTGTCGAAATATTGAAAAATAAAAGTTAAAAAATTGTTAAACGTTTAATAAAAAAAACAAGATCTCAAGCCGCAAAAATTTTATATATACATTACGAAAAATTTTAGACTTGAAAAAAAATTATCTTATTAATAAATATTTCCATTTGCCCACACGAGACACAAGTCCACACTTTATTGAATTCAGTACTGAAAAAATGAATTCTGTACTGGAAAAAATGTTGTTACGTTCTGAAGACAAACAAGTAAGAGTGTGGGATATTTGGCTGGGCCGGATCTAAAATACGCTTCACGATAGTCTCGTTTATGTAGAGTATATTTAAAAATTTGGGGGAAAAATATGTTTGTCTTGTAATAACCATTCCAAAAAAGAAATCTTTCATGAACATTTTTATGGAAAAGGTTGTTTAAGCTATATCTCGGTTATATATGAACCGATATCAGAATTTTCTATTTTCTGTATTACATTAACATTCTTTTATAACGAGAATTGCTTTTCAGCAAAAAAAGAAAATGTTAATGGAAAAAACCGGCTTAGATTATATCTCGGGTATATATGGACCGATATTGGAAATTTTAATTTTCCATAATTATATAAAATTATTTCATTACCAAAACTGCTTTTGAGCACAAAAAAAGTTGTTTAAGTTCGCTTACACGACATTTTCATGAAGACCCCGGTTTAGACTATATCTCGGGTATGTATGGAGCGATATCTGAAAATTTTTTTTTGGCTTTTAGTCACCATGCTTAATGAGATTGTGAAGTTTGAAGCAAAACAAACAATTCAAGGCAAAAAAAAAATCCCCTGATAACAGGGGAAACTTTTCGATATCGAACCATATGTACTCAAGATATTGGCAAATCCGATTTTTCAATTAAACAATTATTTTTTTTTGTTTAAAACCAGTTCTGATAATATAGGAAATTTTCGATATACCAGAGATATAGCCTAAAGCGATTTTTCCGTAATATGGAAAAGCAGTTCTGGTAATAAAAAGAGGTCCATATATACCTGAGGTGTAACCTAAACCGATTTTGTCATGAGATCACCTCTTTCGCTTGGCGATTACAAGGCAAACAAATGTTTCCCCGATATAGGTCCATATCCGAGCATATTTAGTTCAAATTTGTAATATATACTATTTATTTACGTGACTATTATGAAGAGTATTTTACATTCGGCCCAGGCGAATATACTACACTCTTACTGGTTAATTTACTAAATTAACAACCTCCACAATACTAAAAACAGTAGTACATTTAGTAAACATATTCGTAGTAAGTTCATTTACTTATAGTATAAAACAGCTGCCAGATTAGACCCGACAATTCTTTTTTTTTCTGTTAATAAAGTATGTTAGTAAAGTACATAAATTTAGTTTAATATGGAAAACATCAAAAACAAAACAAAAGTATAAAAAGCGCAAATGAAAAATGGGATTTTGCATTTTTTTAAGGCTTTATTTCTTTTCGCGCAACACCAACTAAAAAATTACTTTGTGTTTTTGTGGCGTAAACATATCTCAACAAAAGTCAGCTGTGTCGATGTTTTTTACAATATCAAATGTACATACATATGTATGTACGTACATTTGATATTGTTTACATAAGTGCACAAGTGAAAAGTGGGAAAAGATAAGATTTTTCCTAAAAAAAACTAATTAAATTTTATTAGAAAAGTCAACTATTGAATTAAATCAAATTATTATTTTTATTTATATGCTACATTTGAATGTTAAGTTTATACCCATCACAAAAATGTAAAGGGTATATATAAGTTTGTGATTCCGTTTGTAATTTCTACAATTTTAATTTGCGACCCTATAAAGAATATATATTCTGAATCAGAATTAATAGAAAAGTCGATTAAGCGATGTCCGCCTGTTCGCCATTGAAATACCGTTTCTGAGAAAACCATTAGACTTAGACATTTTTTTCTTTTACACCATCGATTCATGGGTTTGCTATTGAAATTCAGTAATATCGGTTCACATATAGCTGAGATATATCCAAAATTCCGAAAAACCCCATTTTTTGCAATTTTGTATGGAAATTTTTGAAAAAAAATTATTTGTTTTGCTTCAAACTTCACACACTCATTAAGCATGGTGACTAAAAGAAAAAAATTTTTTTTTCAGATATCGGTCAATATATAACCGAGATATAGCCCAAATAGGGGTTTTCATGAAAACGTCACGTAAGCGAACTTAAATAACTTTTTTGTGATCAAAAGCAGTTCTGGTAATGAAATAAGGTTATATTAATATGGAAAATGAAAATTTCTGATATCGGTCAATATACACCCGAGATATGGCCTAAACCGGGTTTTTCATAAAAATGTCGCGTAAGCGAACTTAAACAACTTTTTTTGCTTAAAAGCAGTTCTGGTAATAAAATCAGGTTATATAAATATGGAAAATGGAAATTTCCGATATCGATCCATATATACCCGAGATATAGCCTAGACCGGGTTTTTCATGAAAATTCTTAAACAACTTTTTTTTGGTCAAAAGCAGTTTTGGTAATGAAATATTTTATATAATTATGAAAAATTAAAATTTCCGATATCGGTCCATATACACCCGAGAGATAGCCTGAACCGATTTTTCCATTAAAAAAATTTTTTTTGTTATAAAAGAAAGTTACTAAAAAACAGAAAATAGAAAATTCAGATATCGGTTCATATATAACCGAGCATATTTAGGTCACATTTTTAAATATACTATACATATCCGTGACTATCGTGAAGGGTATTTTAGATTCGGCCCAGCCGAATATAGTACACTCTTACTTGTTTTTCTGCATATGTAGGGGATGACCCCAATGATGAGGAGGAAAGAGGGAGTAGTGTTCGCGGAGTGTTAACAATAACAACACGAAAGACTAAAACAAATTCTATTGCAGCATTTAAAATGTTGGAATTAAATTATTTAAAACTGATCAATGCCCAGTGTATATACCTTCGACACTGCTCAGATTAGCACAATTTAGTCCAGCACCTTCCACACTAAAAGGTAATGAAATGTATTGAAAAGAAATTAATATTGAACATATAAAGAAAACACGGACAACGGTGAAAAAAAGACCAAAAAAAAAAACAAAAAGAAACACGTGTATAGGTAGCAGTATGTATGTATGATTTTAAGTACACTTAAAATGAGTACTTAAATTTTTGTGTTAGGAAAAAACGTAAATTTAGTATATACGAGCTTTTTCTTTCTGTGTAGGATAGAAATGTGGGAGCTTAAAGAAAGCCTTGAGAGATTTGTTCTGAATAACTTAAAGAGATTTAAAGTCTCTATTTCCTCTAAATCGATAAACGAGTGCAATGAAAAATTAAAAGGTTAGTATTCTCATTTCAGAACCTACACGCTCGTACGATTCATTCACAAGAAAATGTTCTAATAGCCCTGCCGGCTTTACAAAATCGCTTTAAAATGGCTATTATTTATTTATTTATGCCTATGGAGAATAACTCCTTACAGGCAGATACTATATATGTACACGCATATGAGTTAAAAAATAATTACAAAAATTAATAAAAAAAAGTAGAAAAAATAGCTAATTACTGGAAAAAAAATTTATAAGCAATAAAAAAATTTGTTAATTACTGGAATTTAATACTAAAATTATACTTAACAAAATTTAAGTTCATCGAAAAGTCAATAACGTGGTACAGTTCATTAAAACAACAACATAATCTACGGAAGGGATCTGTATTCGCATAATTCTGACGGTAATAAAGCACTGATAAAGGTTAATATTGACGAAGACTACGCTGGGGTACGTCAAAATTTAGTTTAGACACCAGATACTACGAGCAGATATTGCCGTTAATCAATTTGAAGACAAAAATGACATTTAACATTTTTCTGCGACTTGTCAAAGAAGGCAGCTTTATTTGTTGCAGTCTGAACTCATAGGATGGTAAGTTGGCTGCAGTGTTCGGGTAGACATTGCGCAGGATGAAAAGAAGGAATTGTTTTTGGATAGACTCAATATGCAATAATGATTTCAATAATTTATACACATAGTAAAATAATTATAAGCTATTATTACCATAATAATTTTACATTATTTCAATTTAACTCTTGAAACGCGAACATTATTCTCATATTTTTTTACAATAAATACCGCTCTGATCGCATAAAAAACACCATTTTATGAAAATTTTGCAAATCGCACAATTTGTCACACAGTTGCATTTTTAGTACTTTTTCAGCACACATGTTATGTTTGGTAGATCGCACGAATGTGTAGGATAGTGAATCACATCCTTTAGTTTGAATTCAATCTTGTATAAGACTGCAGGAGCTGGTGGTCTTGAATGTTCCTTCTAGCTTATGTTTCCGGAACTAAATTTTCTTTCTAGTGTAAACACATGTCATTTATGTAAAAATTAAAGAACTAATGTTCCAAAACATTTCATTGTAGAAGTGTTTTGTGCTTTCAAGAGTACTTTTTTAGCTACTTTAGCTACTTAATAGCATACTGCCGATTATCTAAAATATTTTTAAATAAATCTAGATTCAAAGGTCTTACACCATAAAATTATAATTTTGAGTAAAACGCCAAATAAACTACACAAACTGCTTGCCAAACATGCGAAAATTTTAGGTTCGTACAAACATTTTTGTTCGTTTATAGGGGTGTTTGCTAGTTGGTACAAATATCTGAAGCAAACATTTTTGATTTTCGTGTAAACATTGTGAATGTGTGTGTGAATTTTCTCATTTCAATAAAATTTTTGCAGAGTGAGGTGGTGGAAGAAGAAGCACACAAAGAAAATGTTTTCTTGAAATAATGTTTAGAATTGTGTAAAAATTTACCTTTATTATAGAAATTAAAAAAATAAAGATTAAAAAACAGAATGTCAAGAAATAGAATGTAAAACAATTTGTGTCTTGCAAACTTCATATGGCGAGCAAATTGCCGCAATACAATGACCATCTACTCTCATTGTGCAATAACAGACGATCGATGATCGAGAACAATTGTTCTGTATCTATTCCTGCAATACCGCAACAAACCCAAATTTGTATTACAATGTGGGCCTTTAGTCCGCTTTTGCGTTTAGACAAACGATCATTGCTCTTTTGGTCTTAACTAAACCTTTCACATTTGGATAATTAATAGACAGACAGAAACTTTTCTTTCGTTTCCGTTGCTGTTCTTTTTGAAGCACAGCCAATGTGTTCATATGAACTTGATACTGATATGAGAATAATGATATGATAATGAATGTTCCATTTAGCTGTCAGCATTTTTCAACTATGTATTCAGCATTATTTAATAAAAAATACGGGTATTTGTAATTTGAAAATGTACCAAAGTTTTTAAAACCTATAACTGTGGTAATAACGCGAAAATTATTGTTTAGCATCCCAATGTCTATGTATCAGAAAGATATGTAAGCATGTTAACTTGATGAACGAACACAAAATTATGAAATTTTTCGTATTGTTATAGAAAATTCCATCACCATTCAAGTTCTTAGTTAGTTGTTGTTTTTCTGTTTGTTATATATGCATACAAAGTGTGTATGTTTGCAAGAGGTAGTCTCTGGAGCCACTCGTCCAATTCAAAAAAAAATTGCAAAATGAACCCTCCTGAAGGACATAGGCTATATAAAAATCCATTAAACTGCTTATGGTTGGGTCAAGAGACAATAAACCGACCAAACTTAGCAAATTTTTCTCATTGTTTTCGAAGAAATTTACTAAAACAATAGTTTTAGGAATCAAGAAATAAAACACAAAACCCAAACAACATGAGTAAGCAATTCTTCCTCCAATCTGCACAAATGCCCAACAGCTCAGGGCGGAACTGATAGGAATGAACATAATTAAAAGTCAATACAAAGGAATACGAGTACAACAACTTTACATTGTTGCAAAAATGTGACAGAGTGGCGTCAGGGGTCATTTTTTTCGTATGCAGGACTATCTAACTATTTTTATGAAGTTAAAAATGCAGATATCAGTGCATCTAAATCACACACATGCTTCTCCTCAACCTACTTTGACGAAATTTTAAACGTAGATAGATAGATATACATATATGCAAGCAAATGTATGTATATAAATTTGAACCTCTTCTTTAGTCTATGGTATCCATTAAAATGTATCTGCACCGGAATACGCGTTTTGAGGTTATGTCATATGTTTGTTAAATATCGGCAAAAAATTATAGAAGCAAGGAAAAATTAATTTAATAAACTTGTGCGCATCAGCACAAGTTTTTTTTTTTTTTGCGAGTTTTATTCATTTTTATTCATTTATTCATTCATTAAAGAATACAATACATATTTTGATTTTAACTTAATATACAAATATATATGCAAGCGACATGAAGTCTGGCCTATTTATTCTTTTCGGCTAATTTTTGCAGTAGAGTCAAAAATGAAAATGCTTGTGTTATCACCTAAAAAAGAGCTCTTGTTTTCATTTCTACTAAGGTGTAAGTAAATTGATACTCACGGAACGTAAACGTTCTATATCCATTAAATAAAATTTTCCAGCTGTAAGTTTTACAGGGCGTGTTAAGTTAATCAAAAAAATGAGAATGTCCTGTTTAATCCAATGAGCCCCTAGCCACCACTGAGAGCGGAAGAAAGCTTCACCTCCACGAACGCTGTGAGTTCGAAGAAGCTCACCAAAATACGTAAACATGAACAGCTCCGATAAGGTCAAAGCTAAATACTGCAACAAGTTGATGATTCTTATAATCGAGTTTTTCCCCTAAAAAAAGAAGAAATAAATCTATATTTAAGCATTTGTAGATGAAAAAAAACATGAATGTATTTTTATATACATATACATATATGTAGAAATGCATACACCAACTCCTACGAAAACAAGCAAACACAATTGCAGTGTTATTTGAAGGGACTTGATACAGCAGTATGGGTTAAAAAGATCTTCCAATTTGTGACAGTTTTTTAAAATGGATTGATGCACCTGAACACACTTGATCAATGATTTGCGCAAAACTTTCTGAGTTGATTGTCTCTTTTGAGCGTGAATTGTTATACCAAGTTCATTCAAGTTTGATGAATGTTCCTTTGAAATTACGTATTGATTCAATTCTTTGTTATTTCGATTTAATAACTCAGATTGTATTTTTCTGGAAGTTGAAGAGCTGGTTTGAAAAAGATATGCTATGGCTCCAATTTATAGTCGTTAATTTACTCGTACTACTTTTATTTTCGTAGTAGTTGGCTAATGACTATGGACTTGGGCCTTTAAAATATTGTACAAATTCTTTAACTTACCTTAGACTATTTACATTTCCGCCTGAAATCAACTGGATGTGATAATTCAAGTTTTTCAAACTGCAATAAAGTATATCATATTGGCCAAGCATAATAATGATAATTGAAACAAAAAGAGCAGAACCGTTTCCAAAGATGCAACCCATTATAAACTGACACCAAACCTGGCTTACATAAGTTATTTCATAAACCACAGGCCGCTATGGGGTTTAGAAAAGAAGACTCTTCAATTATCATAATCATGTATCGTACCATAAATAACAGCATACCAAAGGATCAAAGGGATACCAGCATTTTAATGGCAAGGAGTATGATCCTAATAGTAACGGATTAAGTGCCCACGAAACAACACCCACCATACAGCAACCCAGCCAGCAAAACGTTATTCTGTATGCCAAATTATAAGAATCGTTTGCACATACAAATGTCAATCCAGTCATTGAGTGATGTGCATGTTGCTGATTGATGTCAGCTAAAAAACTTAGTAAGAACTTTGATCTATAAAACCAATAGCAGGTTGCAAAGGTGGCGAACGAATATATGATAGCCATGGTGAGAGAGTCAGTTATCTCATTTATATCGCCAATTTGCAACATCTCGTACGTAGTTTTTATAAACAGTAGCGCCAAGTGTAAAGTCGAAATCGCAGCAAAAGCGCAATAACATTTGGCGAATTTTGCTCCAGCTTTCTGCCAATTTTTCAGCACGAGCTTTTCCAAATTAATTGGCACTTGGCCTACAAATTTCATAAAGAATAATTGCAAGGAAAATAAATTACTTTGTCTTTTATGATCTTTATGCGAATCCACCACTCTTATTTGGTCACCGAGATAGACATTTGAGGACATGTTTATTAAAGATAACGGTAAAATCAACTAAACTAAACCATTTATACAGGAATATTTGTTTAACCCTTTTTTAGCTAAAGTATTTTAGCATTAAACATTTACGGTGTTATTTATAAAAATAAAAAAATAATGTTTATTAAACTCTTATTAGACAAATTTTGTATAGAAATCTGTGCAACTGTGAAAAAGATTTACATCAGCACTTGTCCCCGTACATCAGCACCAGCGCCTCCATGTGGCTGACTAGACTCAATGGAAGACAAGGCTTAATGAGTTAGTAGGCCGAAGCCCACTAAGAGCATCAGCCCTTAAACCAACTCACAGTACTGGTATCTGTTGTCAAGGTAACAGATCCTCGGGAGGCTGTTAGTCCCCGAAAAAAGTCACGCCAAACAATTATCAAGGATACTAACACTCCCTTCCTGCGTTTTAGGTTTCAACTACAGCCCGAGTTGAACTGCAAGCAGAACCACCCGGGGGTCATGCTGATCCCCGTTCTGCCAATTTATAGCCTTGGTAAGGATTTCTGAAGCCAAAACAACATAAGTCATGCGGGGAGAGAAATGTGTGCAATAAGATCTAAATAAACATGAAATAAAACAAAGCAGTTATTGTTTACAAAATTAAATTAGGTTGTGGCGGCACAGGATTGTGGTGCCGGAGTTGTATTAAAAAAAATGCTCATTTTTATTTAACACAGCTGTTGAGCACAGCTAAAACTTAGACGTTCACAAGAATGCCAAAAGAGTGCAACTTAAGAAAGAAAACAAAGGCAGATGTTGCCGAACTATGTTTACAATCAAAAATTCTAGTCTTATATACTACTTATTAAAAGTGTTCTCAGCCTTTCTAACTTAATCTAGCTTATCTATTTTGCATTTCCTTTTCATTCGATGCCGTGAAGTTGGTATTCAACACCCAATCAGAAATCAATGCATTTCAATCATAATCAATTGCATTGAAATGCCCTAAATTTGGATCAGTCACGCATGATGACTGCACATACTAATGTTATAATATTTTCAAACAGCGTTTGGCCAACATATTTGTTATTGTTTTGAGTGGTTGTTGTTGTGGTACACTTACTCGTACATAAGGTAGTCTTGGTGAAAGATTTCATTTCACTTCTTCACTTAAGCTTATCCGATTTCTACAAAATGACGAGTATATAGAAAAAATCGATCGAAAATTTTGAAATTAGAACGAAACTGGGGTTAATATCAGTTCTATTTTACAACTGTGTCTTGTTAACAGGTTTGTAGAAATGTGGGTAATGTTTACTAAAATAAATTTCACACGAATGAGTCAATAGTAAACATCTGCAGCGAGTAAGTTTTTTATTCATGTGTGAAATTCGCTGTCGAATATCGTATATATTTGTACTCTTAACTCAGAGCACAAATAGGGAAGTGAAAAGAATGTTTGTTTAGTAAATACCAACAAGCAAGTAATTGAAGTTAATATAGTATCGAAAAAAAGGAACATATCGAATGTGAACAAAAAAGAAAAAAGTACTCACAAATAATGTTCTCTTCATATAGTACTGCAAGTATTTTTGAAAGAAAGAAAAAAAGTTTTTTACTTTGATAACGTGTATTTACATATGTATGTATATAGTATATCCCTTTAATTATTTACAGTTGGCCAATTCAGTCTAAAAGATAAAAAAGTACAAATTCTAAATTTTGTCAAAAAATCTCTGATTATTATTGTTATTATTTTGAGCTAAGAATTTTTAATTATGTAATGGTTACATGCATTAGAAATAAAACAAGCCAAATTTCATTAAGTTAATTCATCGGACAAAAATACATTTTATTCTTGATAAAGTAAAAATAAAGAATTAACTTGTAATTCAAAATACAAAATGTTCAGTTATGTTAGTTGAAAAAAAGCATAAAAAATAAGGTATTAGTAGCGCAGGTTCTTATGTATTTCTGTACATATATATGTACATATGTATATGCACATATGTATGTATAGATAAACCCCGTTAGTTAAAAATGCAAATAAGAAATAGTACAATAAGCCAAAAAGATTTAAGAATAAGTTTCTATAAATTTATTACCTAAATAACAATTTTAATTTTTGCAAATTTCAATGAATAACTGTTGTAAATATGTTGTAAACTTGTCTCATTTATTTCCATTTCTTCTGCTGGTGACAACAAAATATTCAATTTTTGCAAGACTTCTCGTAGTACTGTAAGTACTTCGTAAAGTTTGATTGTCGCTTGATACTCGATACGTTCTCTTCGTGTATGTTGAGAGTGCGAGCGTAAAACAAACCTGTACTTAACTAGAAAACACAAAGCCAAATAATATCAAATACATATTCGACAATTTTGTTGTTCTCAAATATATGAACATATTTTTTTCGAGTAAGTTCGAGTAAGAATACACACTCTGAACTTGAGGAGTACTACTTAAGAACAAATCCATTTATACAGAGGTTTAGTCAATAGCTCAAGCAAAAAAAACACAACACAATGTGGTGTTTATGGGACCCGAATGAGCGATATTGTACTCAATATTTTGTGTACATATATACACTCAATATTTTGTGCGTATTTCGTACAAATTATCTAGACGTATCACTCATTCGTGTCTTATAATCACCATATTATAGGTATACGATAGTATAGATGATAATCAAGTGCCTGTTTGATTTCAAAGGGTTAAAACGTTGCAATCAAAATTGTTATTGTGCTTATACAGTATGGTTCAATAGTAAAACACTCTCTTTAGTAGGTAACGCAAATTCATAAAACATATGAATTCCATTAACATAGAAAATATTTTATATTTTCTAGGATTTATCGATGCTTTAAAATTTTCACGACATGTTCATTTGTTCAAAGTTTTTAACCAATATGTATTTTCATTTTCTCCCAAATTTCAACGTCCGTATGTAAAATTTTAACAATTGGTAATTGACGATTGTTAAGAAAAATTTCCTAGCCTTGTATGAACAACGACTGCTAACTTTAAAAAAATTGTAATTGTACGTTAAAATGGCACCTTTTTGTATCGATTTTGTTGTCTATTGAAAATCATAATTTTATGACAATTGTTAATAAAATCAATGGGTGATGGATTGGGTGATTTATTGGATAAAGGAATTAAAACATTACATTTTATAAGAACGAAAACACTAATTTTTTAAATAATTTTAAACAAAAATTATGTTAGCGATGCTATTCAATGTAGCGAAACACGTTATTCTAATAATTACAATGTTTCTAATATAAGTAATCTTGTTAATTATTCTCAATTATTATCATTAATATGCTTCAAATTATATATGAATTTTTTTTATTAAAAAGTTAAATAGTGGAATATATATCAGCAACTTATTATTTATGTAAAAATAGTACATTTTTTCTTCAATTTGATTATCGGGTAAAGATAATATCCAATTTCATGCATCAGAGAATAACAACTGAATATAACGTCATTGTCGGAATAAAACAATTTAATTCGTTACTACAATTATTACTTAACGTATTGTTGTCATAAATTCCGACTTCCCCATTTTCAATATTTTAGTATTTCGTTCAATAGAGCGGTTTCATATATATAACGAAACAATTCGATCTAGCACAAAGTTACCAATGTGGCCACATCCAAATATATTTAACAGCTGAATCGGCTTTAAAACAATGCTAAAAGAAATCATAAACTGCCACAAAACAATGCAAAATTTTATTTGTATTATATTTTTATTATTTTAGTTAGAATTTATTTGTCATATGTGAACACTTATTGATCATCATTACAATGAAAAAACTGATTAAAAACTAATAAAATTTGCAATGCAAATTTTACGACCCTTTTTATTTACTTTTACTCATTGCTTGTTGCTGGAGCTAGTGGTCACTTCTTATAAAATTATTGTTTTTTATTGGTCAATAGTTGGAGACTCCGCTGTGCGTCTTCTTCAGGAAAATTTATTTTATCATTCGACTCATAATATTTTGCAAAAAACGTTTGTTCTTTTTTATACATTTCACAAAAATGTAAAGTTTGTGATTCCTTTTGTAATTTCTATAATTTTCATTTGCGACCCTATAAAGTATATATATATATATATATATATATATATATATATATATATATATATATATATATATATATATATATATATATATATATATATATATATATATATATATATATATATATATATATATATATATATATATATATATATATATATATATATATATATATATATATATATATATATATATATATATATATATATATATATTAAATATTTAATTAAAATTTGTAATACATTTACGTGACTATCGTGAAGGGCATTTTAGATTCGGCACAGCCGAATATACTGCACTCTTACTTTTTTTTTTTTCTTTGTTCTCAATTTGGAAGATCCTGAAAAATAGAAAATATTTTAATATTTTATAGAAAAATTTTTATTAATATATCATAAATGTAATACGAGTGGGAAAAAACTAATTCAAATACATTTCTGCATCATCACTGTGAGTTTCTGATAATATTAATGAAAACAACGAAAAGGTTCAATGAAAATCACACAAGTAAATCGAATCGGCGAACTGCTTTTGTGTTTATTTAAATGTAATTTTTATTTTTAATATTACACTTTTCCATGGTTCATAACTTCAGAAAATGCATAAAGCGAATATTGAAATGTTGCCTAAATTAAAAATAAAAAATTGTGTTCAAAGAAAGAACATTTATTAATTTAAAAAATTATAAAAGTTCATCAAAAATTCAATAAATTTAGAAAGAACATTTATTTAATTTTAGTTGATTTAATAGTGACCAATACTGTAAGAACATACACTCTTGTGTGCATATGTAAGTGTGGAGAATATTATTTGAAAGTTTTTAAAAAACTTAATTACAACTCTTAGAAAAATTGTTCAAAGAAGTTTTCTCCAACTTTTTAATTATAACATGAAACGGGTTATTATAACTTGGTATTAAGAAAACGGTTCGTATAAGTTTATTGGCTTCTTTGCTTTAGTTAGCAATTATATTATATATATATATATATATTATATATATATATATATATATATATATATATATATATATATATATATATATATATATATATATATATATATATATATATATATATATATATATATATATATATATATATATATATATATATATATATATATATATATATATATATATATATATATATATATATATATATATATATATATATATATATATATATATATATATATATATATATATATATATATATATATATATATATATATATGTATATTTTTCGTAGACTTACGGCATGAATTTGTGTAATGAACTTGAGTTTCAAAGCAATCTTACGAATATTTATGGCAAACCTTACGCATTTTGTTATGTGATTAGTTTACAAACAGCTCGCTTTAAGATATTTACATACACACATATGTACGTAACATTTACAAATACTCCTATCAATATTTGTATTGAAGAATTATAATATGTACACAGAAATATTCGTATTAAATATCTTCTACTTGCTTTTAATGCCGGTCGTACTCAGAAATTTAAGTACGAATAACATATAGGCGTGCTTAAAATAAGTCAACTATGACATTATTCAAGAAAATGAATCTTGTCATGTCTTAAAATGAGTACAAATTTCTTGAAACAAGAAAAAAAATTAAACGGGGTAAAATACCAAAGCAAAGACACGAACTCAACGTCAAGCCGAAACAGGGTGACAAGATTGATTTTAACCATCATGAGAATAATCAGGAAAAAAATACAGGGGCTTGTGCGAATAAAAAATTTGAACTGAGTAAAATGTGGATTTTTTAGATAAATATTTTTCTGATTTTGCTCATAATGGTTACAATCAATTTTGTCACCCTGTTTTGGCTTGAGTTTGATTCCTGGAATACCCTATATACATATGTATGTATATAATTTTTTGAAAATATTTTTCAAAAATTTCCAAGTCTACTGAAGATTAGGGTGTGTCTGACATATACATATGTAGACAGCTAGGAAATACAAAAAACAAGCTGCTTTGATTGATAAAAATATTAGTAGCTAATAGAGTAAATAAACTCGACTGTCCTTTGAGAATATGTGTTATTAAATCTCTTCTTCAGCTTATTTAACTATGGATACCGCATTAAATCGACTTTAAAATTTTTGAATCATAGCATTTTAGAATTGGTTCACCAGTTGTTTTTCTCAAATCAATCTCGTTTGCGGCCCAGTTAAAGTACATATTAGAGACTAAGTATGTCTAAAATTAAGTACATATATATATTTTTTTTACTTGGACCAGAACTCAGGGGACAACCCCTATATATGCAGTGCATTGTACCAGAACTAGGAAAATAGGTTGTGAGGAGGAAGGGAAAAGGAAGTAGTGTTTGTGAACATTTGACTTGAACTTTCCAACGTTATAACAGAGAGGAAGCACGTCTGTAAGCAAATTATTCCATAGGCTAAGCGTATGGCTGAAAAACGAATTCTTTCTGTAATGGCTTGTACAATTCCCCGGGCAATCGACCACAAATGGATGAGCTCTGTACGCGTGTTTCGTATAAATGTGCGAGTTTCGGGAACAAGATCCCTAATCTCGTCAGCGCAAAATCCATTGTAGTAACGATAGAACAGTACATATTTTGTGCTTGCATAACCCGTACAACACTTCTAAATGAAAATAAGTGTTGTCAGAAATTTGTAGATGTGATAAAATAAATCGGTCAACATATTCGAATGATAAAATTGTATAATCAAATTAAATTTTTTTTTTTGTTGCTGTTTTTGGACGTCCACTACGTAGTTCATCTTCAATGCTTGTACGACCACGTTTAATTTCAGCAACCCAATTTTTTACTGTTGCATATGAAGCAGCACTTGCACCTAGCACATTCACCATATCATTATGAATATCTTGTCCAGATAAAACTTTTTTATGTAAATATTTAATGACACCACGCACTTCTAATTTTTGTGAACACTTGTTTCTATATGAAAGAGTTACCAGATCGAAACAAAATTTAACATGTGTTCATAGCAGAGACGGAAGTTTCCAAAATACTTAACTTTTTTTTGTTTATACCGCGCTTTTTGTGCTAGGCTAAGATGTGTCCGAATCGCCCTCGTTAAATAGTACGAGTGGCAAATGCTGCTGTCATCCCCGAAAGTGTGTATAGGGTTTGGTGTTTGATAGAGAAGGTCGTTAAGAAAAATAAGAAATAGGGTAGGAGAAAGAACGGAGCCTTGTGGTACCCCTGAATTAATCTTGAACTCGTTTGATGAGACCCCATCTATAACAATTCGTATTGTGCGGTCTCTGAGAAGGCTCGATATAAACCTAGAAAAGTCATCACCGATATCAAAAGCTATAAGTTTTGCTGGTAGTGCGCCATGCCACTCTGTCTGACTTAAAACATATGCCAAATGTAATCAAAGTGTTTTTTAATGTGTTCGTAACTCTTAAGTCATGGTGCAATTAACCAGGTGGCATCACTAACGCAGGTGATAATTTTTTGTTTCATAAAATTGTTACAGAAAATTGTTTGTATGATGTAAAATATGTATTTATTCGTATGTGATTAATATAAGAATACAATCAATATGCATGAGGCATAGAGCTACCTGATAAGCAATATTTGATACCGAGTTATTTTGTGGTGAAAAATTTGTATATAGATTGCTTCGTTTGGCAACCCGTGATAAGTCAACCTGCATATATTTGTCCATTAGAAAAATATGGTTTCCTCAAATCGAAAAAGAGAAAGTTTGTTCCAGAAAATTATCTTTAGGTCCTGGGCGTAAATTTCTTAAAAATACTTTAAGTAAAAAATTGTGTGACAGAACTAAAACACGTTACTTTTATGATAGTTCATAGCAGACTGTCGTCTCTTGATTTATTTAAAAGTATTTTAACTTAAACTTAAAACATAAGATACATGTGTAGGTGTGTATAATATGAGATAGTGATTATAATGGGTGATACATTTGCATTACAACGGCAACACAAAAGGATTAAGAAATTAAAATTTTTTATAGATGTCAGACTGCATCCCCGATATCAATTGACTTATATATCTTGAATTGGTCAAGAACTGTTATCAAAATTAAATCATTAGTATCTTTGACAACATTGTGAACAATTTCATTTAAAACAATACCGTCGCCGAACTTGAGCAGCTGTTGTTGGAAGTATTTGCTCACATCTCTTAAGAGAGACTCTCATGTTTGACTGCCAGTTCAGTCTCTGAACGAAACAGTATAAACTTGAGGATTTATGGCAAACTTTCATCATTTCTGCTTTTGATGTTTTTATAACCATCAGCAACCACAAAAGTTACTCTACCCATAATTGCGCTAATATTTCTAATGTTCTTCAACTTTCAGTGCACAGCTTTGGCATGAGATCTGAAACTCATTTTACACTAGTCCCAAACCATCATTATAGCTCCTTCTATAGCTTGACCACAGACTATTCTTCCCTAGATAACATACAGATATACATATGTTATTATTTCACAGTTAAAGAAACTTTTTGAATTAAAAGTTTTTTAAGTTCTATTTTTATTTGCTATTTTTATATTCGAATTCGATAGTGTTTATAACAAAAAAAAATTCTCAATTTGAAGATACCATCCCATGATGAAAATTCAGTAAAAACTAAATATCCTGCATGATGATACCTTAAAACATATGTGCGTCTCTTTATACGTAAATTAAAATAATTTTAAGCTTCATAGAAATTAATTCAACTTGACCCTAGTTTCAAAAATGTATATTCTTTTAAACAAACCTATGCATATCTACTTTTGCCTTAATTTCATCAAAGTAGGTTGCCCAGCTCAGGAGAGGAAATAAATGTCTCCCCGCACAATATAAGTGCTAGATATAAAGAAATTAAAGGCTGCGATTCTTTTTAGGCGCATATATTTATATTTTGAATTTCATAAAAATGAGTTGACCCCCGTTGGTCAACGTTTTGCTATAACTTAAAGCTGTTTGAACGCAAAGCAGACAATTTTTCATTTACCATTAAATCGATCCTAGTTTTAAAAAGCTGATTATATTAGACATACTTATGTGTTTCCTTTTTTATTTTTAATTTCAGCAAAGTAGGTTAGACAGCTTAGTAGAAGAAAAAAGTTTGGTCATAATTTTGCAACAATGTAAACTTGCTGTGTTCCATTGTACTCTGATCCAATTATGTTTCAAATTTCATCGACACGGATTCAGCCGTTTAGCTTATAAAGCTAAAAGGACAAATTTTACTTGCTGACGATATTTTGATGATTTGCGATAATCATATTGACGATATTTTTCCCCGAATTTGACGACTTGAAGCCAGATTTATCTGGCATCTATGAGTAAGACCTTTAACGTAGTGCCATAAACAGTATTGTTGACTAAACTGGTTTAATAGAAATCACTAAACAAAAATTGTAAATAGTGAAAGGTCGCTAAATTAGTATGAAAGCACCTATAGTGTGATTACTAATTCCGCAAAAAATTAGTAACATTTGTATTGAAGCTAACCGTACTGAGAGAGAGAGAGAGAGAGAGAGAGAGAGAGTAAAGTTTACTCTCTTGGGTGTGTACCCAGCGGCCAAAGTTTCGCTTACAGAAACGATGATCCGATGCACACTTGTAAGTCAGTAATGCACACCATCTCATATACGAATCTAGATACTTTTTCATATACATTGCCGCATTTGTAGAGTGAACGCGGTGTGAGGTGTTCATTCAGCAAAAGCTCATTACTTCCTAACATACATTGTAAGTTGGCAGTAGGCAACTCGTATACAGCCTCGCATACTTTGTAAGTCGACAGTAGGCCGCTCGAATACAATCTCGCTTACTTTGTAAGTAGGTCGTAGACGTACTGCGCACTTCAATTTTTTTAAAATTATTCCATTAAATAAAGTTGTTCTGTTTTATGCTTACTGCATTTTTATATTTTTTCACTAAATGTTTCATTTTTCTTGTACCTTTTTTCTAATGTTTTCAAGGCACTCTTACCTGATGAATTGAACTAAAATTTTTGCAACGTAGTTCGACAAAGACGGCGAACGTTTGATTTACAACTAAAAAATAAAATACGCACTTATAAATGTGATATAAAAGATGAACGTAATTCATTTTAGGAACTCTATATACTACTGCCATACACTTTGTAAGTTAGCATTCATAGATTACAAAGTGTTGCATACATCATCGAAGAGAAGTAATGTGGTAGGCAATGTTCGCTGCTGGGAAATGCGGCAATGTGTATGAAAATGTATACTAGGTTCGTATATGAGATGGTGTGCATTACTGAATTACTAGTGTGCATCGGATCACCGCTTCTGTAGGCGAAACTTTGGCCCCTGGGTATTGGATTTTCCAATTTTTAAAATATTTTTTACAAAGCAGTGCAATATTTTTTACCATCAACAGCGAACTCGAAATCAATTCGAAAAGATGTATCTAGTCCGCTAGTGCTACAATCTTTTTCATTATACGTCACTAATAGCGCATTTACACCAAGAAAAATCTTGTAGATTTGAATTAAAATCTACAACGAAATCTATATTGTTTACACCACCGTTTTTTAACATCTAGTTTTTTTAATAATGCGGGTTTTCTCCCATTTTGGTGCATTTTGAAATTTCAAAGTTGACAACGCAGTTCCTGGTAAACACGATAAGAAATTGTTAATATGACGAACAACTTCGGAGTTCGCCCTTCGCTGATTTAAAACCATTTTTTGCCGGTCATCATCGTTTTGTAAATTTTCAATTATCATTTGGTAATACTCGTTTAGATGATAATTGGTAGTATAAATGTTAGAGCACAAAAGTGTAAAAAGTAAAAACATTGAATAAGACTAATACTACCAATACACCGTGATCACCAAAAATCATGTTTTTGCTTGGTTAACTCATGCACTAAAATTTGTAATCAACAAAAATCAAACAACAAAGTTCAACACTAACAGTCTAATTTATAAAAATATCTTAATTTAAAGATAATCCTTACATTAGTTATTCAACGGCTTTCACCTTATTAACCAGTAATAAAAAGGCTTATTTATAAATACTTGATAACATCAAATTAACTATTAAATGCTCTTGTGGCTATATTTGTCAATACCTTGTATATACTTAGCTCGAATTTTATACTTTTTTGAGTCAATTTATTTTGGAATATATAATATGTTTTTTTTTTCTTTGAAAATAGAGTGTACAAAATCATCGAAAATAATTTTTTTATTTTTGAAAGGGTTTGTGAATAGGCTGAACACATAAACAATTAAGGAGATGCAGTAAATGTGAATAAATATTTGAAACTCTTTATTTTTCCGAAAGAACTTTTTATGTAAAAACAGAATTCGTAAAAGTTTAAAATTTTTGCAGTCGTTAACAACTCTCAAAGATAATTTATAAATTTGCTTAAAAATAAAATATAACTTGAAACAAAATAGGAATGGGAAGAGACCCATTGGAAATCAATGTTGGCATTACAAAATCTTGAAGAACCTTCTTTTTTAGTTCAGTGAGCGATTTTTTTATACACATTTGACATTGGCGATTTTGGAACGCTGTCTAACAAGGAAGAATCATTATAAAACTGGTCAAATAATGCTTATTTATTTTTTATTATCCTGAAAAGTTATAGTATCTGCTATTTTTTGAGTCGAAAAAGTAATTTTTGAGTTTTATTTTTACCTGAAACTAACACTAGACGGCGCTGTCATACCAGAGGTGCTATGTTTTATAGATTTTCATAGAAAAAACGGTGTATTTACTGCTTCAGACATAATATTTGGACCCTTAAAGAATTCTTACAAAAAACAAGGTAATAAAATTAAGTAACACACAAATTGAAATGCAGAAAGAAACTTGACGTTTGGCTGCGGTTCATATTCAACATCGGCCCTTAAAACTCAACCACTCGAAAGAAATAGCACCATTTCTATGACAGCCCGATATATAGCTCACTTTATATACATTGCCTGAAAGAGCGAATAGATCGATTGTCTCGCTATAAGGTTTGCGGGCCTTTTGAGAAAAATTTTTGCTGGAAATGCAAATGCATGTATATAAGTATGTATGTATGTATATACATATTTGTTACACACTTACCGATAGTATCAATTGAATTTATAAAGTTCGTTTTAAATTATTTTTATCTCAAAAATTCTCTAAATTTGCGCACAAAATGTTTTTATAATTATAAATTTCAACTTATTAAAGGTTTAGATAAAGATATAGATACAAAGTTCAAATTGTTAATGATTTTTTTGATGAGGGAATTGTGGAAACACTTTTTGTAGAAATATCCACTAATAATGAGAAACTGTTAGTAGGGATTATATATCTACCACATGGCAACTTTGCTAGTTGTGAAGATATTATTATTGACGTTTCCAATAGGTATGACAATTGTATCATAATGGGTGATTTCAACACGGACATTTTTACGAAATCTTCTTTAATTAGGGATTTTTGTGCAATTTCAAATTTATCGGTCATTCATAACTGCTTGCCTACACATTTTAGTGAACACCATAATTCGACATCGTTAATTGATTATTTCTTTGTTTCAAACAGTAATCTTGTTTCACATAAAACGCAATACAGATTCGCGGCATTAAACTCTGGGCATGCTCTTGTATCTCTTTCTTATAAAATAGGATTGAAACCACAATTTCAAGAAAGATTCTACAGAGATTATTCCTCTCTGAATTTGGAAAACTGTGCTTTACAGCTAAATGATTTATATTTTTCTAATTTTTATAATGCATCAGATGTGGACGAGCAACTTAATATATTTAACAAAGTTATTTTTGGAATTTTTGTTTCAAATGTCCCGCTCAAAAAATATGTTCCCAAAGAGAAAGACGCGTGGATGAACTGTAACGAAATTAAAGTTGCAAGAATAAATAGAAATATGGCTTGGGATGCTTTCTGTTCCAACAATTCTGCTTATAATCGTCAAATTTATTGCAAGTATCGAAATAAGTTAAAAGCCACTATTAGGCGCAAGAGAAGGTCTTTCAGTGTGCGTTTTTTTGAGCAATGCTCGCAGTCAAATTATTGGAAAAAATTACGTTCGGAGGGCATTATTGGTGGAAACAACAACAGTCAGTTTGTGGATGTTGATGAATTTAATCGTCTATCGGTACTTCCTCCTGTAAACGCGTCTCTCGAATGCGTAAATATTTACACCAATGATAACCAATTCACCTTTAGAAATGTGGAACCGTTTGAGGTATTCGATGCTCTAAACAGTATAAAATCTAATTCTGTGGGTCCAGACTTAATACCACTAAAATTTCCAAAGCTTATTTTTCCTTTAATTTCAACACATTTCACGTATTTAATAAATTCCATTATTACCTATTCAAAGTTTCGTAAACTTTGGAAAATTGCGAGGGTTATACCTGTCCCAAAAGTTAAAGTGCCTAAATCTCCTTCCGATTTTCGTCCAATTAGCATTTTAAGTGCTAGCTCGAAGGTACTTGAAATTCTCTTGAAGAGACAGCTTCAAGAACATTTAATGTCCGGTAATTACATAAATTCTTATCAATCAGGTTATAGACAAGGCTACAACACCACAGGATTAGTTCTTGACATTGTTGAAACATTAAGACAAAATATGGATATATCTTTCAATTCCGTACTTGTCACGTTAGACTTAACTAAGGCATTCAATTCAATTGATCATAAACTATTAGGTTACAAACTTTGCAATGAGTACAAATTTAGTAAAACTGCTTGTGCATTGATAAATTCATTTATAAGTACAAGGAAACAATACGTGCAGCTGAAGTCTATGCAGTCATCTTTGTTGGAAGTTGAAAGAGGAGTTCCCCAAGGGTCTATCTTAGGACCAATGTTATTTATGATATACATGAATGATCTTTATAAGAAGATAAAGTACACGAAATGCTATACATATGCAGACGATATTCAAATACTGGCAGATGATAGGGGTCTAGGTTTGGGCTATTTAGCTAGCAATATAAATGAGGAATTGCGGGTTATAGTTGATTGGGCAGAAAACAATTTTTTGAGTTTGAATGCTTCAAAATCGAGAGCAATGTTTTTCTCCCAAAGCACACTTCCACCAGTGATTTACATTAGAAACGATGTACTTGAATACGTCTCGCATCACAAAGTTCTTGGTATATACATTGATACTAAACTGGATTTTTTGCATCAGATAAACAATATTGTATCGCGTGTATCATTCATAATAAAACGTCTGTACAACACAGCTCTGTTTCTTCCTTTAAGAGTTAAAAAGCGAGTAGCCATTTCATTATGTCTTCCACTTTTCTTATATGGAATTGAAATTTTTTCTGGTACATCACAGCAAAATATGGCAAGACTTAGGATGTGTCTGAACAGAGTAGTACGATTTATTTACAATCTTAGGTACCATGACCACGTGTCGGCTTTCGTTGTTAAAACCATAGGTACGGATTTCGAAAGTTTTTTTAATCAGCGCTTAATAATTCAATTTTATAAGTTAATGAAAAGTGGAAAGCCCTCATATATTTACGAACGCTTTATATTTGGTAGTTCTTCAAGAACAACTGTTTTAATTTGTCCTCGGCATTCGAGTTTATATATGACCAGATCATTTGTTTTGAAAGTGGTTAGAATATGGAACAGTATGCTTCCATATTCGGCACGGAATTTTAATAAAACATTGTCTCAATTCAAGACCATGATTCAAAATATATAAAAGTACAATTCGCTGTAGCGCTCCAGGATTTTATTTATTTTAAACTTAATACAACATTTCAAAAGTATTTTTCATTATTTGTGCAAGAAGGAAAAAAAAAGAAAAAAAAATGGGGGGTAGTTTTAACTTTATTTTTATTAATTGATAGTATTAAATAATATCAATGTATGTACATATAGCATTTTGCCTTTTAAAAACTATGAATTAATTCGGCCTTTAAGGCTTATAATTCATTTAAATAAATAAATAAATAAAAATAAATAAATAAAATAAATAAATATATATATATATATATATATATATATATATATATATATATATATATATATATATATATATATATATATATATATATATATATATATATATATATATATATATATATATATATATAAACATTATTTATAAACATTATATATAAACATTATTATATGTATATATTTAAGTTGAAGTTATGGCGTATTACAAGTCTTTTATGGTATTACTATTTACTCTGTGCTGGTGTGGTTAACAGAAAAGTAGAAGAATTACAACTGATCGTTAGCAGTTGTTTAAAAAACAACTGAGTTGAGTAGTAATTCTTAATACAAAATGTTGTTTAAACTTCAACTCAACAAATGGTTGAGTTGTAAACCATAATAGATACAATAATGTTTCATGTTCATGTTTTTAAGCAAGTATAATTTTTTTGCAATTGCTGAAAGCTGTTCTCTGCAAGACGTTAACATGTGTGTTGCGTATATATATATAGTTACATATGTATATGGGCATATGTATTAATATGTTGTACATACTTCAATGTCAACGATGCGTTCACGTATAAACTGGGTTTTCTATGATATTCTGAGCTCTTCAGTACTTAGTCTTGTTTAAAGTATTGAACGTTCAAGTTGCAAGAAGATCTTTTCAAAACGATATGTCAAAAGTGCTTTTATTGCTGATTGCAGTATGTACGATACTGTGGACTTATTTTTTATGGTGCAGGCGGAGGTTCTATAAAGCGTTCTGGCAGCTAAGAGGGCCTTTTGGCCTACCGTTGCTTGGTTTGGGTTTCCAAATGATGAAACCAGAAAGTAAGTAATGTATACATATATATATATATATATATATATATATATATATATATATATATATATATATATATATATATATATATATATATATATATATATATATATATATATATATATATATATATATATATATATATATATATATATATATATATATATATATATATATATATATATATATATAAATTTCCAACACCTCATAATTATATACGAGTATGTATATTAAAAAAATAAAGTTGGGACACAAATTTTATTACATCGTGGCTGGAAAAAATTATGCTATTAAAACCAAAGTACGGATCATTATGACGTATATGTACATCTATGTATGTGCGATGCACAGTGTACATACATACTCGTATATGAATAAATTATAAGCAAGGATGTGAACTTCAAAATCACAAACACTCAACTTGTTTGAATACAGTAGGCGCTATTGCTGTTTCAAAGTGAATGGTTCCGTAAATTTAATTTGTTTTCAGTGCTTATAAACTGCACATAAATGTGCACAAATAAATCTATACGTATCCATGTAGTTTCATAATTAGATCATGAATTAGTGTACTTAAAAGTGCTTTATCATATATACATATGTACATAATTGATAAGATGATAATTCAAGCTCTTGTGTGTATTGCTCTTTCTTGCCCCATCGTCGAAACTTACCTGCCAATTGAAATGTTGAATTATATCAATATTCAACAAAAATACGAGTAGTCCAAAAAAAAATTTATATATTATATAAGTATATCTTTAAACAAACAAAAATTAAAAAATTTATATTCTCCCAAGATATAACTAACGGCCTAGTATAATATTAAAATAAAAATTAAACGAGCCGATTTTTTTATTAGCAATTAAAAACCAACCTTAAAAATAATGTAGATGAGAAAAAGTAAAAAAAAATTAAATTTGGGCGCCTCGAAAAATATTTTTTTGATATTTCGTAGTGGAATTTTTTTTCCTCTTGCCAAAAGCTATCGGAAAATCGATGGCACTTTATCGATCCCTAATTCAACCCCACTCCCCCCTAGTGTACATATGTAGATGCGAGTATGTACTTACATACATATTTTATTTCAGATTTTTTAAAGTACATGCAAGATAAAGGAGAACAATATAAAACCCCGTTTATATCTTGGATGGGCATTAAATGCTTTCTTTACGTTAATGATCCACAAACAATGGAAACTATTTTCAACTCTGCCTGCTGCATAAACAAGGGAGATCTGTATCATTTTATGGCCAGTGCCATTGGGGATGGCTTGTTTACGTCCAGTTGTAAGTTTTAAATTAACGAAAAAGCACTCTACTGACAAACTAATTCATAACATATTGTTATAAAAATAATAATGAAAGATGTGAAATCATAGCAGTCTATTGTATTCTTTAACAATGACTATACACTAATTGTTTCTCCCAAAACGCGCAATACATCAATTCGAATTAGCACCTCGGTGGAATAAACACAGACGTCTCATAAATCCATCCTTTAGTCGTAAAGTCGTTCATACGTTCTTACCTGTGTTCAATCGAGAAGCAAATATATTAATTAATAAGCTGTTGGCATTTGAGAGTCAGCCATTGGATATATATGAAATCATAAAGAGAAGCGTCTTGGAAATTGCATGCCGTAAGTTAGAGCTCATTAATTTTATCTGACACTTATTTTTTTGGTTTGTATTTCATTATTTACTAACATTAATGCACACACACACATACAAAAATACATACATACATACATATATAAATACATACATACATACATACATACATACATACATGCAAATACAAATATGTACGTAAGTTTGTATATGTGTATGTATGTATGTATGTCTAATGCTTAAAGCGACACCGAAAAAGTACATTTTAATGCACACGTACAAAAATGCGCATTAACAAATTATCAGTAATTAATTTTATACGTTGAAAAATTATTTAAAAAGTAAATGTTAAGGAAAAACATGAGGTAACACAGCACTTGGGCATTTACTTTTTCGTCGATAACGTAATTTTTCACAATAGCAAATTTATTTAGTGTGTGGTATCTCATAAGCCACTTTGCTGTGGGATAAACTGTGGTTTTTCTTACCCTTACACCACTATGAATGACTTAATAATTTATTAACCGATTTTCAAAAAACGATTGAAAGGTAAGATATAAACTTTCAAATAAATAAAACTTCGTAGAAACACAGTTTAAACCAAAGATTTGTGATTGTTAACAGTTTGAGCTCTAAAAAAGCCATTTTAATTTATATTTACAGTTAAAAAAAAACACTTTGCGAAGTGACCTAGGAGAGCTTTATATATGTTCGTTGTTTGTTATTCATATGATCTAGGGTTCTGGATCGTTTATTACTAGATAACGTATACAGTTTCAAAATTTAAAGAAAAGCAAGACAATTGCAATATATTTCTAAACATTATTTTGTTAAAAATTAAACGATATTTGTGAGCTAGACAGCTGTAAAATACAAACAACAAACAGTGATCACTGAAAATCGGTGTGTAATGCATGAAAAGCCGTTACATTCACTCAAGGATACTGTGTGATGCAGAGTTCATGCGGAAGGCGTCTTTTTTATGAGAATGGCATCGGCCACTACATCGCTACTGGGCCATGCTAAGCCTCTTTTTACTGTCAGAGTTAAATGAGCGGGGCTGTGTGAATATGCGGTTACAAGAAGACAGTACAAATGCACAGACAACAGGAGCCGCAATGGATAATGTGAAGGAAGCACTTCCTGGTCGTGTAATCTCCCGTTTTGATAATTTGGCATGATCAGCAAGATCACGCGATTTAACACTCTCTGGGGCTACTTGAAATCGCGGGTTATTCCAACAAGCTTCTGACAATCACAACTCTTAAGGAGAATAGTCAACAGAAATGCGAACAATTATCACTATTGAAAAATGAAGGGCAACTATTTTATTTGAAATATTAATAAAGACTCACAAAGGAAAATATATAATTATTTTACAACATACATATGTAAATGTCAAAGGGCTCTAGAAATAAATACATTTAGGAATATTAAAGTATAATTTGTTACAGTACAACACCCCTACTCAAATTTACTTTACAATATTTAAGCCCATATTTTTGAAATAGAATTTATTTTTTGGTAAGGTAACTGCTTTTGTTAGGCAATCTGCAACCATCTCACTAGTTCCTATTGGCGAAAATTCAATCAAATTTGCATCCCTTTTTTCCCTTACGAGATGATAAAGCTATTGCACTTCTATTATCACAATATATAAGAACTGGCTTACGTTGACCGTCTGGTAAAAGCTCTTTAAATAGTTCTCTTAAATATAAACTCTCTTGAGTATCCTCTGACATCGCCATATACTCCGCCTCTGTGGAAGACAACGCCACAGTTTGCTGTTTTTTACTGCTCCATGAAATTGCACCAGATTGTAGGATGACAACATATCCAGAAGTTGATCTACGGTCGTCTATATCATTAGCCCAATCAGCATCTGAATACGCTATTACTTCACCGTTACCTTGTTTACTAAAACAAAGTTTCATAAGTTTTGTACCTTTCAAATATCGAAGGACCCTTTTTAGCGCGTTCCAATGGTCCTGGTTTGGATTATTGTTAAAACGGCTTAAAAAACTGACCGCATAACAAATATCAGGTTGTGTACACTGCATTAAAAAAAGAAGACTTCCAATTACTTGTTGATAAGGATAACTACCATTAATGTTTTCTTCTTCTTCCTTTTTAAGCTTTTGATTCGGATCCATAGGTAATTGAACAGGATTGCAATCTGCCATATTATATTTTTGTAATATTTGTTCGACATATTCTTCTTGACTTAGATAAATTTTGTTTTCCTCTTTGCTAATTCTAATGTTTAAACATTTCCTAGCTTCTCCAAGTAGCTTGATATGTAATTTTTCACTTAATCTTTTTTTAACAGCTTCACTGAAATCAACATCATTGCTAAACATAAGCATAACGTCAACGTAAATTGCCAAATATGTACGTTTATCTTTTGATATGTTATAGTAAACACATGGATCTACTTTGGACTTTTGAAAACCAATATTCTGTAAAATGTTATCCAATTTATTGTTACATACCAAACTTGCCTGCTTCAGTCCGTATAAAGCTATGTTAAGTTTAAAAAACGAATTCTTACATGAACTATCTACACCCTCTGGCTGATGAATGTAAATATCTTCTTTTAAATCTCCTTGCAAGAAAGCTGTTATTGCATCCATCTGTTCAATTTTCAAATCATACCTAGCTGCTAATGCTATCAACATTCGGAGTGATGTATAACGAATTACAGGAGAATACGTTTCTTCATAATCTATACCTTTCTTCTGAGTATACCCCTTTACCACCAAACGTGCCTTGTATCTGATTGAATCATCGGCTTCATCTTTAGTCTTGAAAACCCACTTTGTTTTTATTGCGTTTCTGCACATTTTCGAACTAACTTCTGTCCAAGTATTGTTGGTTACTAATGAACTTATTTCATTGTTAATTGCTTCCACCCATTTTTCTCTATTTGGACTACTTAAAGCTTGTTCGTAAGTTAAAGGATCATCTTCGTCTACACAATTCGATGCAATAAAGCCAATATTAGTCTTCTGAGCTATCCTTTCACTGCGTCTTAATAAAAGAACTACTGGTTCACATTCTGAGTTCTGAACAACTTCACTTGTTAACATTTCCCCTACTTCATTGTGATCTTTTTTATTGAATCGTATAATCGATATCCCTTCGATTCATTACAATAACCAATAAAAATCATTTTCTGAGATTTTGCATCAAACTTTTTTCTCTTCTGATGTGGAACATGTACCATTGCGCAAAAACCAAAGATTCGTAAGTGATCGAGTCTTGGGATTTTGCCGTACCATACCTCATCATTTCTGAAGAACTCTATGTGGAATACGATTAATTAAACCAAAAAATTTTAGGAAGTTTCGCATCGTACAACATACAGCGTGCCTTTTCTACCAGTGATCTGTTCATCCGCTCTGCAACACCATTTTGCTGCGGATTATAGGCAACAGATCTTTGATGCACTATTCCGCATTTTCTCAGGAAATCTGACATACGATTATTTATAAACTCATCTCCATTATCTGAATGTAGGCATTTAAGTTTTTTGCCAGTTTGATTTTCTGCTACCACTTTGAAGCTAACAAATGTGTCAAAAACCATACTTTTATTTTTAATAAAATAAGTGAACACTTTTCTGCTAAAATCATCTATAAACGTTAGCATGTACAGATTTCCACCATTTGATTTAACTTCCATAGGTTCACACAAATCAGTATGCACTAGTTCCAAAATATTTTCTGCTCTTGAACCTTCTTTCGGAAATTTTGATTTTGCATGTTTTCCTTGAGCACATGCAACACAGTTTAGTGCAACAGGATTTTCAAATTTAACTAGGTCAGCTGAAACCATTTTTTCCATAGACCGTTGATTAAGGTGCCCCAAATGCCGATGCCAGGTCTCGAAATTTGTACCGCTAGATAAACAGAATAATTAGTAGAAGTACATAGCTTATACATCCCATCAACTATATAAGACCCAGTGCTGTTTATTAACGCACAAACAAACGACCGCTAATGCTGCTTCATCTGTACTCATGGATGGTATAAATATTGAGGAATCGGGTGCTCTTGATGTTCTTGGAATGAAAGTACAGTGTGATGTTCGCTGGAATAATCACATTTTTCATGTCTCTAAAGAAGCATTCAAGTGCCTCGGTTTTTTTAAACGGTGTAAGATGTACTTCACTCCATCCGATCTCCTTACTATTTATACCACCTATATCCGACCGAAAATGGAATACAACTCTCATGTTTGGTCCGGTGCCCCAAAGTCTATTTTGGGGTTACGCGACCGTGTGCAGGAGAGGGCGAAGAAGCTTATCGGTGACAGTAGGGTATCCAACTCTATTGACTCACTGGATCATCGACGCAGTGTGGGGTGCGTTACCCTGTTCTATCGTTACTACAATAGATTTTGCTCTGACGAGATTAGGGATCTCGTTTCTGAAACTCGCACATTTCTACGTAACACGCGTTCATCGTCCAGAGCTCATCCATTTGTGGTCGATTGCCCGGGGAATCGTCGTACTACGCATTACAGACAGAATTCGTTTTTCAGCCGCCCGCTTCGTCTGTGGAATAAGTTGCCTGCAGACGTGTTTCCTATCGGTTAAAACGTTGGAAAGTTCAAGTCAAATGTTCACAAACACTACTCCCTCTTTCCCCCTCCTCAAACCCTATTTTCCTAGTTCCGGTACAATGCACTGCATATGTAGGGGTCATCCCCTGAGTACTGGTCCAAGACAAAAAAAAAAACGAATTTTCCAGATGCGACTAACAACACTGCAGCCAATTTTGTTAAATATAATCTTTTTACCCTTTCTTATTATCTCACTTATAGATAACAAATTTGCACCCAGTTCTGGATCATATAACACATTATGTATAGATATCTGCTGACTGCCTCTTGGATTTGAAACTACAACGTCTGCAGTTCCTTTTCCTACAGCTCATTATATTCCTGAAAACATGTAAATAAAGATTTTGACTGCACCATGTGAGCTGATGCTCCACTGTCAAAATACCAGTCTTCTTTATTCAAACCTTTGGCAATGTAAGCAGCAAACATCGATTGCTGTTTATTTCTATTTTCGTTATTAGGACATTTTGTAGCGTAATGCCCAAATTTTTTACAACGAAAACATTTAATATTTTTAATGTCCTTCTTCTTAAATTGCGTTTTGATGACCATTGCTGAATTCATAACTTTCGGCTCATATTTAATATCCTGAAGTAATTTGGACTTGACAGCATCTGCAGTTAAAGCTTTACCTAGAACTTTCCATACCCATAACCATAGGATTATACTCCACTGGCAAACCTTTCAATAAAATCGATGCGACCCATTCATCAGACACATTAAAACCAATTCCGTTTAGCTTTTGTGTAGTTGACACCACTTCTGAAACATAATGTTCCACGGAATCACATTCAACCATCTGTATTGAACACAGCTTCCGCAATAAATGAAATAAACTTTTGAGTTTATTGCACACATCTTTAGCTTTGTCAACTCCTTGCACGTACACATATAAATTCTTGTCCAATGAAAGGATTAAACGGCATCTTGCTTGTGTTTCTTTAGCAGCATCCTCAGCCCCTCTTTCAACACAGTCCCACAAACCCTCCAACTGAAATTGTGTCTTAATTGCAAAAGACCACGTCGACCAGTTTTCAGATCCTACTAGCTTTCGATTTGGTATACTGAGTTTGTAGTGGACATCTTTATTTATAATCTCAATTACACCTTCAAAACCAAAATTTCAATTATATGTAAGGCCCATAACCTATTGAAAAATGAAGGGCAACTTTTTTATACCCTTCACAAAAATGTTAAGGGTATATATAAGTTTGTGATTCCGTTTGTAATTTCTACAGTTTTTTTTTTGCGACCCTATAAAGTATATATATTCTTATTCAGACTTAATGGAAAAGTCGATTAAGCGATGTCCGTCTGTCCGTCTGTCCGCTGTTGAAATACCGTTTCTGAGAAAACCATTAGACTTAGAAACTTTTTTCTTTCACCATTCTTTTACCCCATCGATTCATGGGTTTGCTATTGAAATTCAGTAATATCGGTCCACGTATAGCTGAGATATATTCAAAATTCCGAAAAAAGCCATTTTTTTTGCAGTTTTGTATGAAAATTTTTGAAAACAAAAGTTGTTCGTTTTGCTTCAAACTTCACACACTTATTAAGCATGGTGACTAAAAGGCAAAAAATTTTTTTTTTTCAGATATCGGTCCATATATACCCGAGATATACCCCAAATCGGATTTTTAATGAAAATGTCGCATAGGCGAAGCTAAATAACTTTTTTTTGCTCAAAAGCAGTTCTGGTAATAAAATTATGTTACATAAATATGGAAAATGAAAATTTCCGATATCGGTCCATATATACCCGAGATATAGCCCAATCCGGGTTTTTCATGAAAATGTCGCGTAAGCGAACTTAAACAACTTTGTTGTGCTCAAAAGCAGTTCTGGTAATAAAATAGGGTCATATAAATATGAAAAATGAACATTTTCGATATCGGTCCCGAGATATAGCCTAGACCGGGGTTTTCATGAAAATGCCGCGTAAGCGAACTTAAACAATTTTTTTGTGCTCAAAAGCAGTTCTGGTAATGAAATAAGGTTATATAAATATGGAAAAAGAATAAATCCGATATCGGTCCATATATACTCGAGATATAGCCTGAACCGATTTTTCCAATAACATTTTTTTTTTACTGAAAAGCAGTTCTTGTTATAAAAGAAGGTTACGAAAATAGAGAAAATTAAAATTTCTGATATCGGTCCATATATACCCGAGATATAGCCTAAATCGGGTTTTTCATGAAAATATCGCGTAAGCGAACTTAAACAATTTGTTGTGCTCAAAAGCAGTTCTGGTAATGATATAATGTTATATAAATATGGAAAACTAAAATTTTCGATATCGGTCCATATATACCCGAGATATAGCCTGAACCGATTTTTCCATTAAAAATTTTTTTTTTTGCTGGAAAGCAATTCTCGTTATAAAAGAAGGTTACTAAAAAACAGAAAATAGAAAAATCCGATATCGGTTCATATATAACCGAGCATATTTAGGTCACATTTTTAATATACTATAAATATTCGTGACTATCGTGAAGGGTATTTTAGATTCGGCCCAGCCGAATATACTACACTCTTACTTGTTATTTGAAATATTAATAAAGACTCACAAAGGAAAATATATAATTATTTTACAACATAAATGTCAGGAGGCTCTAGAATTAAATACATTTAGGAATATTAAAGTATAATTTGTTACAGTACAACAATCACGAGACATATTGCGGAAAGTTATGGAAAATACGATAAAACGGGAGACTGGCGGCAGCCATTTGGCTGATATCATAAATTCCAATTGCCACAAAAAATTGTACAGGTCCAAATAATGATTTTCTATGTATGTATGGATGTATACTCAAAATAATTTTGTTTTCCAGTAAAAAAGTTATTCAAAAACGACAATGGATGATTAATTTTTTTTTTTTTGTATATATGTATGTTCATACATACATATGTATGCATAGTGCATACAGGCGGAAACTCCTACATAAAGGGAAATTATTACGGTTTCCGTTAACATCTTTCTTGCATTATACAGGTTTATATCGTTACCTTAAATGCAACCGGACGTAACTACAAAATATGCAAAACCGAGGTTTTTGTTGATTATGGTTCTTTTCCAAAATATATGACTACGGAATTTCTTAGGTTCTTGCAATCAAAAATGGCAACTTTACTAAAGAAGTTCATACATATTTATGTATTCAAACCAGTGATCATCAAGCAATGCCCTTAAAGGCCTTATTACACTAACATACACGATCGTGCGATCTACTAAACAAAGCTTGTGTGCTGAAAAATTTATAAAAATGCAACCGTGCGACAGAGTTTTTGACAAATCGTGCGTTTTGAAAAATTTTATGAAACTTTTCAAAGCATTACGATTTCTGTGCAATATATATAGTGAAAAATATGAGAATATTGTTGGTGATACGAGAAAAAAAATTTGAACAATGCAAAATTATTATGTTAATAAGTTTTTCATTATTTTAGTATGTATATAAATTATTGCAATTATACTTGTATAATAGTGTGGCTTACAACGTCATTTTGAAGCAATTTTTACAAGTTGGCCAGACTTTTGAAACACTTTTCTGTGAATGAATCATACGATCGTGTACGATAGTGGATCAGGGCCTTAAGCAGCATGACATTGTTAAACTTTTGCAGCTAAATTTAGCATTTATTGCGTTAAACATTTTTCTATATATATATTAGTATTTTTCAACGCTATTTAAGAATATTCAATATATAGCCCAATTAATATGTCGACTTAGGCAACGATTGCCAAAAATTTTTTTTTATGAGATAAATTAACTTTTTTGTATAGAAAATAGTTTAAAACCTAATAAATGCAAACTGTATTATATATATGCATATATATATATATATATATATATATATATATATATATATATATATATATATATATATATATATATATATATATATATATATATATATATATATATATCCAATATCGGTCCATATATATCCGAGCAAATTTAGTTGAAATTTGTAATATATACTATATATTTACGTCACTATCACGAAGGCTATTTTAGATTCGGCTCAGAATATACTGCACTCTTACTTGTTATTATGATCGGTATGTTCTTGATTGTACTTTGAAGTGAAAAATTTTAAAGCACTTCAATTGGAAACTTTGGTGTTCTACTTCTACTCTTTACTTTTCATTTATGTTTTGTTTTCGATCGTTAATTCGTAGCGAATTGTATGGTTCTTGAAACTACTTTTACACAAAAGATAGATGTTTGAAAACACCATTTAATTTCATTGTGAAAATGAAAATTTTTACTGAGTATAATTACAATCCCATTGAAATAAAAGGGTTAGATGACGAAATATTTATTTGAGATACAATTCTGCATATATTCATTGGGAAAATAAGGAAAATATTATATAAAAAACTAATATGTGTTAACAAAAGCCGATCTCTTATTACAGCTGTTACGGAATCACTGATTCTTCCGAATCATCATCATAACTTACATGTCTTTTGTTTACCTTTACCGGCTATATAAAATTTTCGCATAAAATGGCGCTTAAAAAATTACAATCATCGTTGTTGACGGAGAATTTGATAAGTCTAACTAAATTTTGCTCTTATAAAATAACAAGCGATAGACTAAAAAGTTTGCACGTAGTTTCTTGGGCAAAAGGCATATCGCAAAAAATAAAATAAAATTGATAATAGAGTTCATTTCAGTACTGGTTTATATAAAACAAAATCAAGTTGAAAACCTGGTTCGTGTCAGTACTAGTTATTTGAAAATTTACCAAAGTTATATTTTCGAAGATCAGTTCGAACGAAAGAATGGAACTCCCAAACTACTTTTCTTTTTCAGAAAAACAAAAATAAAAAGTTAACTTTTCAAACCACTTTTTATTTTCATTCTACTACTTTTGTGGAACATGCCGAAAAAGCTTTATTCTTCCACTTGCCTAACCAGCAATACATCTGTCCTAGAATTATAATTGACTCCAGACTCAACTTTTAGACTCACATTAACTTGCTAGCGTCCCAAATTGTCTCTATCCTAAGATCGTTGTATGCCTATAAAATGTACACGCCAATGCATGTCCGAATTCGATTGGCCCTTCTTAAGTCCAAGTTGAACTACGGACTGGAAGTCTGCTCGGGCACTTTGTTTGGTAATATTGGAATACTTAAGAGACTCTTTAGGAAAGTTATTCGTTATGCATATAATATCTGGGTTTCTCATCGCGAGAGGGTCTCTGAAGCAATTCCCTTGTTTTTGGGTTGTAGTTTCCGCAACTATCTTCATCTGCGTGTTCTTTTACATTTCTGTAAAATCTTTAGGGTAGGACAACCTATTGTTTTAGTAAATAAATTTTCTTTCATAAACTCTACCCGTAGTACTCAAATTGATATTCCTCGAATATTCCTTTCCATTTTTGAACCTTCCTTTCAGATAAGAGTTTGTCGCATTTAGAATAGCTTACCTACTGCTCTCAGATTATTTTCATATTCTATGTATAGTCAAAAATTTGCTTTTGAGGAAGTTAAATTTTAATAAATAATATCTCTGATTACATTTATGATAAAAGATTTTGTTTTTTTTTTATAATTTTCTTGTTTGGCAGGGGAGCCATTTACCTTTTTTTCTTATACTTATGTATATACATACAAATTTATATTAATGCTTTTAGAATAGCAATAATACTCTAAATACATACATATATGTATAATAGGCCTTAGAGGCTTCCAATATATTGTCTATCTCACTATTATTCGTTCGCATATTCTTATTATGATTGAGTTTTGATACAACGTTCGCATAGAAAAAAGTTAGAAGAACCCAAATCAATTTTCTTTCGCTTAGTGCCAGTTTACACACATCAAGTTTGACTCGTCAAGTCTTAACTTTGTGGGAGAACGGAGAAAAGAGAATGGAAAAGGGTGCCGATTTGACGGTACCATCAAGTTTAAAATGAAATGCCAAAAAATATGAAATTGATCAAGAAAACCTGATGTGTGTAAACTAACTGCCACTTCCTCTATTTCGAACAAATATTTTTACTCGCATAAATACATTTAAAACAAAAACAAATTATAAAATAAAATGCAAGGCAGCTTTAATCGGGTGGTGGCAAGGCGAATTCATAACAGGTGAAATTGACAGCGCAGCTGATACTTTTTTTAATTTAATCTGTTTCAGATGTCAATGTCATAATTAAAACAAAATTGGAAAAAAAAAATTAAAAACAATTTTTTAAATTATGTATTCTATTTTGAGCGCCAGATGATCCAGAATCCTCCGCAGTCTGACTGGCCATTTTCACCTTTTCAAGCTCTATGTTTTGAGACTTTAAATTTCATGAAATAATTAAAAGTTTCACAATATAATTAAGTTTTTCTTTTATTGTACATTTTTTTAATAGAAATTTGAAAAAAAAAAAATTCAAAACAATTTTTTAATCCCCAATCTTGTTGGCCATTTTCCCCTTCCAAGCTCTATGATCTGAGACTTTAATTTTCACGAAATGATTAAAAGTTTCACGAAATAATTAACTGTTTGCATTTTATTGTAATTTTTTTTTATTATATTTTTTTTAATTCTTTTTTGTGTTTATATTTTTCCGTTGACATTTGAAAAAGATTTAGTTTTTGTAGTGTTGTACAGGGTGGCCCAGAAAGACCGAAGTGGTGTGAATTGCTTATAACTTTTTATTTAAGAGATATTTTTTTAATTTTTTTTTTTTTTAAATACATTAAATTTATGGGGAATATTTTTGGATTAGTTATTAAAAATGATATCCCGCAAGTGGTGGCCATATTCTGCTTCGCACAAATGTGCTCTTTCCAACACATTTTCCATGACCTTTCGCAAAACTTCCGGTGGTATGTTGTTAATTTCTTCTCGAATATTGGTTTTTAACTCCTCAATAGTCCTAGGCTTATTAACATAAACTTTTCCTTTTAAATAGCCCCAAAGAAAACAGTCTGGAGCGGTTAAATCCGGGGAACGCGGAGGCCAATTAAAATTGCTGTTACGAGAAATTATTCTTTCACCAAAGATGTCGCGTAAAAGAGTCATTGTGGCCCTCGCAGTGTTGAATTTTGTATGGAAACAATCCTATAGTGTGCAAAATTCGCTGCAGCGACGTCCTTGAGAGGCCCAGTTGTGACGAACGTCTCCTGGTTGATGTTTCTGGATCCTCCCGAATACTCTCCTGTACCACTTGAATATTGTCAGCCGTGTGGACAGTTCGGTGTCTGCCGGGACCAGGAAGGTTCCTTACTGCTCCTTGTTCTCGAAAATTTGCAACCAGACGGTTTATTGTTGACTGAGAGGGTGCAACCCGCACATTAAATTGACGACGGTATGCACGCTGAGTCTACACAATGGGCCGTTGATTTGAAAAGTAAATTTCAACAATTTGGGCACGTTGTTCAATTGTGTATTGCTCCATTATAAATTATCCAAGTCTTCTTTACAAAATACTGAAAAGAAAAGAAAAAAAAAATTATAATAAAAAAGTTATAAGGAATTCACACCACTTCGGTCTTTCTGGGCCACCCAGTATTTATTGCTGTTGCATTTACCTGGTATGAATTCGCCTTGGGTAGTGGTATAAGCACAGCTGTCTTTCGTTTCCTTTGCGTAAATTTGTCAAAATTTTGAAAAAACACATAGACTTCGTTGCTTTTTCAAACAAAATAAAAACCAAACTTTGACAATTTTTCGAAAAATACATTTAATGTTTCTTGGTGTTGTATTTATTGTAATTCTGCCACTACCTGTATAAAGCTGCCTTGATAGAATGTATATATGCATATGTATGTGTGTACATAAGTAAGTATGTACCAAATTTTACTTTTTTTACAAATGATGGCTGGCTGACTGAAAATTGCCTATAAATTTTATAAAACTGAAGAAACTACAATGGGCAAAAAAATGAGCTTCCAAAAGAATGGTTCTGCAGCTATATTCGAGTCATATAACGGGTAAGTGGAATAATTGTTTGTTTTAAAGTTGTTGAATCTTTATATAAGTGTTTATTATGCATATGTTCATACGTGTATATTTTATATGATTTGTATACACATATTTAGATAGGTAGATCAATATAGATCCCAAATCAAGTCACAATCGGTGTGAGTCGGACTTAAAAGCATATTATGAATTGGAATAACATTATTAAATTTTCACACACTGAAAAAGTTTAAAATAATTGAGTAAAATTGGCTGTCTCTTGGTGCTATTAATATTAGGTTCACTCGTTTACTTTGCAGTATAATGCTAGGAACACAATTGCGACGAACGACGAATATTTGGTCGCAAATATTCGCCGCCAAAAATATAACACATTGGTATATATGAAAATGCACACAATCATGGTGTTGGTCGAAATTCGTCATACTCAGCGAAAGTTGAAGTAGATTCATTTCTAATCGTTTCGTCAGTGAACGACGAACAAAGCAGTATCAGGTGGCCAGGTTTCTTACTTAAAAAAAGTGTTTTTCATGACATAATACTTTTTATAATATATATTAATCCATGTAGTAAAGTATGTATGAAGATGTTCTTAAAATATAAAGTACCTGAGATAATTTGTTCAAAAATCCCTCTTTCGGATGGGATTTGTATAGGTTTACTTTTAATATGGCCACCTTATTACTTATATTCATTTTTTTCTTTGCACGGAATATAAACAATGTTCGTTGATATTGTGCTTCACATCACGAATTTATACAACGAATATTTGCCGGCGAATTCATCGCGATGGGCGAAGTTCGTCGTTCGTCGCAGTTGTGTTCCTAGCATAATGTAGTAAAGTGAACCGGAATAGGTAGCAGTATGTGTACACGCGTTTCTTTTTGTTTTTTTTTTTTTGTTTCTTCTTTCACCGTTGTTCTCGTTTTCTTTATATGCACAATATTAATTTCTTCTGAATGTACTTCATTGCCTTGTAGCGTAGAAGGTGTTGAACTAAATTTTGCTAATCTGAGCAGTGTCGAAGGTATATAAACTGGGCACTGATCAGTTTTAAATAATTTAATTCCAACATTTTAAATGCTGCAATAGAGTTTGTTTTAGTCTTTCGTGTTATTATTGTTTGAGTTAAACCTACTCCCTCTTTCCTACCTCATCATAACCTATTTTCCTAGTTCCAGCACAATGCACTGCATATGTAGGGGTCATCCCCTGAGTACTGGTCCAAGATAAAAAAAAATTAGTGTTTTTTTTAGCTAATTGAACTTAGGAGAACCATCGCGTCAAAAAAAGTTCTCGAACGTAAAAATTGTAAATTGTAGTAAACAGCTGATAAAATTGCACCCATATTAGTCACGTTTGTTGTAAAGAGTAAAAACTTCGATACTTTTACTGTGTATACGACGATTATCGTTATTGACTGTGGTCTTAAAGTTAGTGATCAGATAAAATCTTTCAAAAACTCTTGTCTAAAAAAAGCACTTCAGAAAAAATTGTAAAAATTAGTAAAATTTAGTCATAAAATTTTGCTGATAAAATAGTGTCTCCATGTAACCACACACATAGGGATATATTGCAGAGCCGCCTAGCTAGAAGCTAATTATCAAACATCTCTTAGAATAAAATAACATGTATAGGGTGTTTTTTAAGCTAGATAGAACTTTAAATTGTAAAAAGTAACACAAAAAATTAAATTTTGATGAAACATTTTTTTTATTTGTTTCAGTATACTCTGACAAATCATCATGAATAGACTCACGCTTGAACAACGCTACGAAATTATCCAAATTTACTTTGAAAATCAGACCCGTTGTTTTATCGCAAAATTGTGTTCAGCGATGAGGCGCATTTTTGGCTTAACGGGTTTGTTAATAAGCACAATTGCCGCATATGGAGTGAGACCAATCCACAAGAGACCCTACAGACTCCATTACATCCAGAAAAATGCACTGTTTGGTGCGGTTTTCATGCTGGTGGCATCATCGGACCTTATTTCTTCAAAAATGAGGCCGGAGCTCGCGTTACGGTCAATGGAGATCGTTACCGCACCATGAGCAATGATTTTTTGTTTGAAAATATGGATGACATTGATCCGGAGGAGATGTGGTTTCAACAGGATGGCGCTACGTGCGATACGGCGAACGCAACCATCGACTTACTGAAATCAAAATTTGGCGATAAGTTGATTTCGAGAAATGGACCTGTCAATTGGCCTCCAAGGTCGTGCGATTTGACACCTCTCGATTATTTCCTGTGGGGCTACGTGAAGTCACTGGTTTATGCTGATAAACCAGCAACAATTGACGCCTTGGAGGCCAGCATTGTTCGTGTTGTTCGTGACATACGGCCAGCAGTGCTCGAAAAAGTGGCCCAAAATTGGACGTCCAGAATGCGCTTCGTCAAGAACAGCCGCGGTGCCCATATGCCCGAAATCATTTTCAAATGTTAATGTCACGTATTGATCTTTCGAATAAAAAAAAATTTTGATTACAATTTAATTTTTTGTGTTATTTTTTACAATTTCAAGTTCTATCGGGCTTAAAAAAACACCCTATACTATTAGCCTACATCTTTCATCGTAACCAATCTGGGTGAATGTAGTGTAAACATTTATGTATTTTGATATCATCATTAAGAAAATTTTCTTTCTTTTATATTTTCAATTCCGAACATATAAAAATCAATTTTGCTGAAAAAGTTAATTAAAGGACGTGTGTGAAACGGTAGAAAAGTACTCTCGTAAGCAAAATTTTTATATTTCTGTGGTGAATAAAATTTTACTAACTCTAGGGGCTAATATATATTTTGACAATATGATAGAAATATTTGAAATGTAGGGAATTGATTGAAATAAATTATAATTGAAAATTTTATAATTAAAAGTATAAAAATCAAATAATACTAAACTAAAAAATGGCTCTATTATAATTATTTCTTAATTTTTATTTACATTTTTTATTAGTTTTGTTAACATTTTTTTCTGTTTTGTCAAAAATTTATGTTGTCAAATATAATAATTTTTCACATAGCAAAAACATGAAATTTCTTTACCACAGACAAATTATTTTTCACCATAGTACTTTGCTATCGTTTCGCACACGTCCAAACTTATAAATAAATAAAATATTTGATAGTTTTGATTTTAATTATTATAAGTAACAATAACAAAAACACAAAAAACTAAATATATAAGCCGTATGCGAAACGGCAGGAAACTACTCTCGTAAGAATAGTGTTGACAGTCCTGAGGTCAATAAAATTACACTAACTCTGGGGGTTAGATAAATTTTGACAATAGGAAAGAAATATTGGAAATTTAGCAATTTGATTGAAATACATTATATGTGCATTGAAGTTCCAGGTGGTGTTGAAAATTTACTTTTATATATGACAGTTGTATTTTTAAATTTCTAGGTTTAGTTGTGTTTCTAAAATTCTAGGAAAAACTGAACACTAATTAAAATTATCTCAGAATTCTAAGCTTTAAATAAAAGTTATATATGTATAAGTATATATATTCTTCTATTTTTTAGTCTTACTGAAGTATGTGTTAAGAGAATGTTATCACCCTGGCTGTATTCGGATATAGTGTTTGGCACTTCTTCTCTCTATAAACGCCAACAAAAATACATCAACGTCCTCTATGAGTTTGTGGAAAGTGTAAGGATTTGCCATTATAATAATTTGAAATATTCATAAAAATTTCTCATATTTGATGTGTGTAAATCAAATATGAGAAGTGCTTGCATGTTATAAAATGTGTTTCTATACTCTATCTTGAAATCCGGTGGGATTCCAGTTTATATATATATATATATATATATATATATATATATATATATATATATATATATATATATATATATATATATATATATATATATATATATATATATATATATATATATATATATATATATATATATATATATATATATATATATATATATATATATATATATATATATATATATATATATATATATATATATATATATATATATATATATTATTATATATATATATTATTATTTCTTTTAAAGTGTGAAAAAAATTAAATATTAGCTCTTACAGCTTTAAAACCTCATATTTTGCCGTATTTTTCTCTCATTTGCGCGGAGTTTACCCAAAAAGTAAAGAAACACATATTTGTAAATATATAACTGTCAAAATATACAGCGTTGTCAACTCGGTGCATTTCGCAACGTTTGAGTTACTTATTTAAATTTTTCGTGCCAGAAATGTCTTAGTCAGTATGTGGTGAACAAGTACAAGAAAAAACTTTTTGTGACGCGTCTATTAGTGAAAGAACGTGCCGAGAGTGCTTTCAACGCTTCAAGAAAGTTGATTTTCGTCGACGACCAGCATGTCGGTGGAGATACAGAATAGAAATTATTACTTGATCAAAACTTATGTCAAAGCACCAAAAATATTTTATAATATATGTATAACCAGTTGTTTACAATAAAGACTCGAATTTCGGACATCAAAAAGGCGGAAGCAAAGTTGTACACCTATTATACACCAGTAATACACCCAATACCATTTCATTCAAGTGTGCAAAGTTTGGATATATAATTTTACAGAGCACAATAAGAACACGAATTAATGATAAACAAAACGCCCTAAATCATCTGCATAAAGTTAAACAGTCTTACAATTGTAGACTATTGATACTGGTATTAATTACTGTACACAACAAATGCTTTTATAACAAAAAGTTTATATTTATATTTTTAATGTAAAAATATTATAGTTTTCACGAAAAAAAATTAATAAAATTATTTTTAATACTTTCCATAAAAATTTTCTAGACTTGTCGATCGCACGTGTTCTGTAAACCTTTATCCATTTTGAGGTCCTATTACAAATCGTTGAGTTTTTTGTACCAATTTGGTGAATTACTTCCAAAATTAATTAAAATTTTTTGGTGAGTTTTTTTTTCTGTTAATAAATAACGCGTATTTTCTCCCATTTTGGTGTGTTTTGAAATTTCTCAGTTGACAACGCTAGTAATATGTGCATGGTGCAATTATTAGGTGGCAGCATAAGAGTTATTGTACTACATACATAATAGTTTGTTTGTGTAAAAATTCCGGACGCTGTCAAAAACATGTTTACAAAACAGAAAAAAGAAACGTTCATATAAAAAAAATGAACAAAGAAAATTAATACAATTGTTTTTATAAATTGTTTTGAACGCATTTTAAGCAATTAAAATATTTTTTAAAACTTTTTTTATTGTGTTTCTTGCCCTTTTTCCAACTGTTTAAAATCTTTTTATTTTTTTTTTCGCTTCAGTTTGTGTAAACATAAACAATTTTTGACACCCACAATTTTATGAAACAAAAAATTATCACCTGCGCTAGTGATGCCACCTGGTTAATTGCACCATGAATATGTGTTATAAAAAAATACCGCTCATTTACGACTTCACTTAAAAGCTCTTGCAGGTGCATAAAAAAACGAATAACTATATAAAAGAAACATTAGAGGACGAAAGTATAGCAACGCAGCCAAATACAAAAATGACATTTTATCAAAATGAAAAATATATAAAAGCGAATAAAGAAAATGCAGGTCGATCCCATGAAGAAGTGAACAATATAAAGTCACGTGTTTTTATTGAACAAGTTCGAAATCACATTGGACAGGGTCAATTAACGTGGAAAGACGTAAGAGATGAGGCGAATGTCATTGTCGCAGCTGTGAGTATTGACAAAAAATAATATATATATATATATATATATATATATATATATATATATATATATATATATATATATATATATATATATATATATATATATATATATATATATATATATATATATATATATATATATATATATATATATATATATATATATATATATATATATATATATATATATATATATATATATATATATATATATATATATATACATATATATATATATAGATCAAATAGTTTATAAAATTGATACCGTAGCTGGAGCATTGTCTCAATGCGGCAGCTAATTTTGCATGCGAGTGAAAATTTGGCATTTGCACGCCACTGAATGTCAGGATGATAAATGTTACCCTGCCAAGAACTTAAAGCAAATTAACTGGATTATAGCAAAATGTAATTATAAATTTTAGCTTCTTATATGTATTATTAAAAGTTATTTCTTATTTCTTTAAAATAATATTAATAAAAATAGCATAGCATTTTCCTGACGATGCTAACAAACTGTTAGCGAAATATCGAAACTGAAATAAAAAAATACGTTACTTTTTTATAAAAAAAAAACAACAAAAGATCTTAAGCTGCAAAAATTTTAATAAATTAATCGTTTCCCCAAATATGTGTTCATGTGATGAACTCGGTAACTCTATTTTCTAAAGAGAAGACAAATTCGAAATGGAGGCAAAATTCGAGAAGTAAACAAATTGTTAAGGGTACTCTGTGGCGCTAAGAAGTGATTTTAGCGATTTATAGTTTTCAAGGTGTATTAATATCTAGAAGGTGGCAGCGCTACGGCATGTGACAATTTTTCGCTACTTGCAATATAGTAAGCTATTTACGTCAAATGTATTGTTTACATTTTTGAAAGTGAATTTATTTATTTATTTCATTTGTACAGTAATATAAAGCCTCCATGGCCAAAATAACAATATTACAAAGCATCATAACCTGAGAATGTACCTTAAAAATATACAAGATATATACATACATCAGCAAAACTTAAATATTATTCTAAATATGTTTCTCCATACACATACATAGTGTTTTATTCTGAATTAAACATATAAAAAATATTTTGTGAACATAAAAATAATTTATAATTGTGAATAGGTACATTCATAGTTTATAATTGTGAAACAAGTTATAAATATTTTTGACAAACATAGCTTACCACATGCCTGTTTTTGTTGTATTGTAGTAATTTTACTCTAGTGCTGCCACCGTGTAGACGGTAATGCACCTTGATTGTTTTCTTTTGTTTTTTGGCAATCGCAGCTTTTTCTTTATTTTATAAAAGCCATTTTATAGTTTAATAAGTATGTAAGCCAGCTTTATATAGGTAATGGCAGAATTACAATAAATACAACTCTAACAAACATGTATTTTGTTGGTAGAATTTACGAATAGTTGTCAAAATTTTGTTCGAAAAAGCAAGAAAATCTATGTGTTTTTAACAAATTTACGCAAAGGTAACGGAAAACAGCTGCGCTTATACCACTACCATATTAAAGCTGTATGTATCAAGGCGAATTCATAACAGGTGAAATTGACAGCGCAGCTGATAACTTTTTTTTAATTATTATCTGTTTCAGATGTCAATGGCATATAAAACAAAATTGGGAACAAAATTTTAAGCAATTTTTTAAATTATATATTCTATCTTCAGCGCCAGATATCACCCAGAATCCTTTGCAATATGGCTGGTCATTTTCACCTTTTCAATCTCTATGATCTGAGACTTTAAGTTTCACGAGAAAATTAAAAGTTTCACATTATAATTAAGTTTTTCTTTTATTGTAAATTTTTTTTATGGAAATTTGAATAAAAAATTTCAAAACAATTTTGTAATTTATGTATTGCATCTTGAGCGCCAGCTATTATTCTGAATCCTCCCAATCTTGCTGGCCATTTTCACCTTTCCAAGCTGTATGATCTGTGACTTTAGTTTTCACGAAATAACGAAAGTTTCAGAAAATGTCTTTTATTGTAAATTTTTTTAATATATATTTTTTTAAATTCCTTTCTGTGTTTATATTTTTCTCTTGATATTTGAAAAAGATTTATTTTTGGTAGTGTTGTATTTATTTCTCTTGCATTTACCTGGTATGAATTCGCCTTGGTATGTATGATATGCCAAGGCGAATTAATTACCAGGTGGCCTTATTAGAACAACAATACAGCAACACAAAAAACTACATGTAGTTCGCCCTTTCCAACATTACCCATGTGTCAAAAACATACTTAATTCGCCCTAAAATCTACTGAACAAATCAGTATTGCCGGAAACGTAAATTAATTTTCAAAATCAAAAACTCGCTATTACACAAAATTCGAAGAACTACCATTTTATTTATTTTTTGCGAGTATAAAAATGAAGGAAGAAAAAAATATTCAAAATGTAATATTAATCAAATGTCTTTAAATGTTCCCACTTTTGAATATATTAAGGTGAAAAAAATCTTTAGCAAACTTAAATGATTAAAATCTGGAAATTAGAAATATATTAAGAAACTGTCCGTGATTATTTGGACCAATCAATGAAACAATTAAACAAAATATTGAATTGGGAAATATGAAAACATAAACAAATTTTGATAGTTGGGTAAAAAAAACAGCTGTCGATCAGCTACGCTAACGAGGCCACCTGGTACTAAATTCGCCTTGGGTTTATACGTACATACAATGTATGTATGCTTTTTTTTACCTATGTATAACATATTATATATTTTAATATTTGCAGACATATGAAACGACATCTACCGCTTTATATTTTGTTTGTCTATGTTTGGCGATGCATCCCGAATATCAAGATAAATTATTCGATGAGCTTATTGCGATCTTTCCCGCGACTGATAAACAATTTAGCAACGATTCAGAAACCCATACTGCTCAAAAGTGCAAAGAAGGAAACGATGTTCTTATTATCAATGAAATAACATTACAACACCTGGAGAGCATGACTTACGCTGAAATGGTTATTAATGAAGCGATGCGCCTTTTTGCCCCCGTACCTATGGTATTGCGTCAAGCATCTTGTGACTTTAAACTCAATGATGGCACACTTATACCAGAAGGCACTCAAATTGGTATCGATATATTCAATATGCAACGCCGTGAAAACGTGTGGGGCCCTTATGCTCGGACCTTCAACCCAGAACGGCACTTTGCTGCTGATCGCGAACATCACCCGTTTGCATTTATACCTTTTACTAAAGGGCTGCGTATGTGTATTGGTTACCGTTATGCGTTGATATTGATGAAAATAATATTGGTGAAAATATTTCGCAATTTTCGTATACATACTGATGCAAAAATTGATGATTTACGCATAAAAGGAACAATCTCTCTAAAACTGTGCCAATATCCGCTTTGTACCTTGCATAGAAGAAAAACTAATAACGTTGAAAGTGCAAATTAATTATAAAAAATACATTTTGCTCTTGATATCTTACTCAATAAAATTTAGGGATGTTTTATGCTCTCAATTTCTATTCATTCATTTTATTTTTGATAGTGTACTTACATAAATACATATACATATATATTTAATAAAGTACATATGTACTCGTATGTATGTGTTTATATAATTTCTTGCCCGAATCTTGCTTTTATAAGTGCAATAGAGATAATCTGTGTATAACCAAACACCGAGGAGTGCGGCTTACTCACAGTCAACAAGTCGAACACAGACTATGATTACCAATGTCTTTAAAATGTTCATATTTTTGTTTTAAAAGAAGTTTATAATTACCAGAAATGAACAGGTAAAAGATTTATGCATTTAGATTAATAAAAACATGTTAACAATCACATACTTTTTAACCCAAAACTTAATTCTTCATTTGTCAGTATTTATATTGAGAAAACAATAAGTTTTAAAAAAATAAATTCTTACAATTAAGTTTTTTATTCACTATTTTTAGCTTCTACCATTTATACCAATAAAAATTATAAATAGCTTGTTTTCTATGTTTCCCAGCTATCTATATGTCGACATTTCATAGGAACTACCCTAATCATCAGTAGACTTTGGAAATTTTTGAAAGATATTCTCAAACATTCAACTTTATATCCCAGCAATATAAATAAATTGCTGAGAATTTAAAAGAAAAATGCTCTAATAATATCTGTCAAAACACAAAAAACAAGCCTTTTCATTTATTCACCTCTCTAACATTTCTTCACACCTTTCAAACAAATGAACAACCGTTGGTTGCTACGATTTGCTATTTATAATTTTTATTGGTATAAATGGTAGAAGCTAAAAATAGTGAATAAAAAACTTAATTGTTTGAATTTTTGTTCTCTGCTTTTCGATACTTTCAAAAAGCAAATCGTAGCAACCAACGGTTGTTCATTTGTTTGAAAGGTGTGAAGAAATGTTAGAGAGGTGAATAAATGAAAAGGCTTGTTTTTTGTGTTTTGACAGATATTATTAGAGCATTTTTCTTTTAAATTCTCAGCAATTTATTTATATTGCTGGGATATAAAGTTGAATGTTTGAGAATATCTTTCAAAAATTTCCAAAGTCTACTGATGATTAGGGTAGTTCCTATGAAATGTCGACATATAGATAGCTGGAAAAAAATAGAAAACAAGCTATTTATAATTTTTATTGGTAAAAATAAATTCTTCTTAATATTTTTGATCTTCTTTTGTTAAATGAATTTAATTTTAGCAGTTACATCTCTTGATTTATTTTTATAAAAAGATAAAAATGTTTGACAGTTTTTATTTCGATGTATCGCTAACAGTTTGTTAGCGTCGTCAAGAAAATTAGAAACGCTATGAGCAAATATTGATAAAAATTCTGATTTATAAAAAATTCAAACTAAAAGAAATGTTCCTTTTTTTGATAAATGTTCCTTTTTTATTTTTATAATTTAATATATTTAAACGACTTTTGATTTAAATAGCTTTTGTATATGATTATTGGATTCACTGAACACAAATTTTAGAGCTTGCCACATTTTGCGTTATGAATATGCAAAATAATTTTGCGAAGAACTTTTTATATTTTAGTAGTAAGTACTTATTTTATTTAAATTTAACCTTTTCCCTTCGCGCTGCACAACTTTATAAAACTAGAGCAGATGGTAATGGATAATAATAATCTGGGACCAATAGCTAGTAACAATTTAATCTTTGGTTCGAGTTTTAAGTCTTCTAACTTAAATATAGCCCATTTCAACGCCCAACGTATTATTCCCAATAGTAATCCCATGAAGATGGATGAAATAAAGAATATTTTTGAAAAAAGTTTAATTAATGTAATAGCTGTGAGTGAAACTTGGCTTCGAGAAACAGTCGCTGAAACTGCGATTGGAATAAACGGTTTCCATGTATACCGAAATGATAGAATGGTTAGACGAGGTGGAGGTGTTTGTTTGTACGTAAAAGATACTTTGAAATCCAGATTGATGCATGAAGAGCGAAATGAGACTGTGGTTGAGAAAGTGTTTGTAGAGGTTATAATTAATGATAGAACTAAAATACTTTTAGGTGTAGTATATTTGCCGCATGGTGCTCTAAGCATGTGTGAAGATATCATTGGTGATCTATCTTCCCAATATGATAATATCGTTTTAATGGGGGACTTTAATGTTGACCTATTTAAAAAAGGTGATGCTGCAAGACAATTTTGGTCGAGTTTTGATTTAACATTGATTCACAACAGCTTGCCAACTCATTATGTAGTTGGAAAGCAAGAGACGTCACTGATTGATTATTTCGTTGTGTCAAAAGTTAACTCTATTGTGCATAAAGTTCAATGTCAACTGCCGTTTCTAAATTCTCATCATGCACTTATTTATTTATCACTTGAGGTAGCTGAGCATCAAGTTGACCCTGCTCTTTTTTATAGAGACTATAATAATATAAATCTCCATGATTGTTGCATCGAGTTAGATACTACTGATTTTAGATTTTTGCTTAGTACATCGGACCCGGATGAACAGATACAATTTTTTAATTCTATAATCCTTGATTTATTTAATAAATATGTGCCACTTAAGAGATAGATAATGAAAAAGAATCACCTTCGTTGTTGAGATGGACTATTTTCTGTAAATACAGATATAGACTAAACTGCATAATTGATAAAATCAAGAGGAAATTTTGTAATAGTATGTTTAGGGAGTGTAATCTCCAATCTATATGGAACAAGTTAAAGAATGCAGGAGTCATTGGGAGGGATAACAACCAGGTAAACATTGATCTTGATGAGTTAAATAAAAGTTTCATAATTGAACCAGATGATGTTACGAATGACTGGTTTGGTAATTGCGTAGATTCTCAGACAACGTTTTCTTTTGATAGGATAGATGAGAATGAAATCATAATGGCCTTTAGTAAAATAAAGTCTCGAGCAATTGGCCATGATGGATTATCTCCTCGATTTTTGAACTTGATTTTTCCTAGCATAATCTGCTATCTTAAACATATTTACAACACAATTTTAATGGTATCAAAGTTTCCGGGAGATTAGAAAATTGCCAAGGTGATACCTCTGCCTAAGGTAAAACATCCCACTAATTACGGTGATTTTAGACCACATCTTCGCTTGTCATGAGCATAGTTGAGAATATTAGGAAATATGTAGACGTTGGTCGTGGAGCTATTACCATTTTTCTGGATTTTGCTAAAGCTTTCAATTCTATTTCTCATGGAAAACTTATGATAAAAATGTGTAATCAATTTCATTTTGCTTCTTCCACCTGTAAACTTATTTTTTCATTTTTGCATAATAGGCAACAGTTTATACAAATAGATAGAAGAAGATCAATGACTTTGTTCATGAATCGTGGATTGCCTCAAGGCTCAATATTGGGACCACTATTTTTTATAATGTATATCAATGATTTGGTAAATATTCTTTCGTTTTGTCAACCGTATATTTATGCTGATGACATACAGATAGCAGCTTATCTATAAAGGGAGATGCTCATCGTGGAATTCTTTAACTTGATAAACAAGGATATAGAGAAAATTGTTCAATTGTCTGTAGACAACAAACTTAGCTTAAATCCGTTGAAAACTTGCGTTATGAGGTTCGGTAACATTTTATGGGAAACATCTTTACTATTTATAAATGATGTACCAATTCAATATGTATCGCATCATAAGATCTTAGGTATTTACTTGGATGAGAAGCTCATATTCAATTTTCATATAAACAACGTAGTTTCAAAAATCGGCTTTTCTTTAAGGCATTTGTATTGTGTAGGGGCTTGTTTTATTTATTTATTTATTTTTATTTTGTATGGTCTGGAAATGTATTCATGTGGAAGCTGTTAGAATTTTGATAAATTAACCAAATGCTTTAATCGCGTTATAAGATTTGTTTACTGCCTAAATTTTAGAGCTCATGTTACTTATGTCATTGAATTCTTAGGCGCAAGTTTTGAGAATTTTGTGGAATTGCGCTCGCTTTTATTCTTCTTTAAGATAATAAAATTTGGTTTGCCAGAATACTTGGCGAGATTGTTGACTTTCTCAAACTCATCTAGAACAGCTGCGTTAATATCGCCAAGAATAGATACAATGGTTATGCATAGATCATATGTGGTAAAAATATGTAGATTGTGGAGCGCTTTAAAAAGATGGTATTAGAGAATGTTGGAGCTTTTGGATTATGTTTGTTGCTAGGCTGTATTGGTTGGTTTTCGGGTGTGTAGTAGGTAGGGGAAAAGGTTGAAATTAGAAATTAAGATTTGATTCTATTACTATTTTTTTACTTTTCTTTTTTAATTTAAGCATTATATATTCATATAATAGTTTATATGTTATAATATACATTAGATGAGATCTTACTCTCACGTTATCACGTTATTGAAGAATGAATAACAAAAAAATAATAATAATTATAATAACGCACTAAAAACATAGTTATAACAACGCACTAAAAGACTGTTAATAATATAATTTAAAATTAATGTATTCTGCAACCAACACATTATCTGCTAACGTTTACAATTGTTCCCTAACCTTATACCACTGTTGGCACGGCCGTCTTAAGGTTTTTCAGGGCCTTGGGCACACTAAATTTTGAGCTCTCCTTAAAAAAAACGTTGTTTTGCCTTCAAATTTTATTTACATTGATATACATAGGTAAAAGGGAAGAAAAACGTAGAAACATGGGTTTTCATTGCGAAAGCAAGCCGTAATGATGGAATAGTATATTTCTCGAAACCATTAGGATTCGTGGTATCAAAACGTCTTCCTCGTTATAATTGTATTTAAGTATTCTTACTTTTTTAACGTTGTTCATCAGTTTTTTCACCGAAAGTCAAGTATCATTACAGATATGTGGTTGGTTTATACTTCGTAACATTATAATTACCGATCTGACTTTAAGCTGCAGATTGTGAGGTAGCAATCCGTGTAATTCCAGTGAGCTTAAAAATAGGATTGTATCATCTTGGAAGTAAAGAGAGCAATTAAGCATTGAATTCGATAATTCAGACGGACGACATCACATTCGCTCAACAAATCATGATTTTTGTAATTTTGTGAATTGGGGTGAGCTTAGAATTCGATTCGGTCAAATGGTAGAAAGCGACAGGAAACCGGTTACAGTCGTTCGAAATGCCAAAGTGGAATTTACGATTGCCAATATCCAGTAATTTATTTTAAAATACTTGAACATATTGCTCATTTTGCAGCGCGACACACACATTCGTAGTCAGTTTAAGTTTCTTTATGTGTTTCACAAACAAAACGGACGGCGTCGAACATGCATTAAATTCACCGAATATTAAGCTAAAGTATTAAAAATGAATAAATCTACTGTGTCGTAGTACCGAACTACGTCATGGCAATTGCTGAATGCTATTTTAGTTTATATTTTGTAACACTATGATTACCGATCTGACATTAAGTTGCATATTGTGAAGTGGCAAAATGGTAATATCGGTAGTATAGTTAGCGACATCATATTTGGAAGTGAAGAGAGTCACCGAATTTGGCATCACCAATTCGCAAACAATTTCACTTTGAATCGGAAAATTCATATCGCCGACATCTCGTCCGCCCAACCAATCATGATTTTTGTAACTTAGAGAAATGTTTTAGAGCACATTGGGGATGAGCTCAGATTTTGATTCTGTAAAATGGCAGAAAAAGACGGTAAATTGAATACAGCCACCATATTGGTGGAGTAGATTGCAATATTTCAAGATATGATTGACCTTATTTTCACAAACTATCAATCTGATATGAATAGTAGTAAGCTGAACTTACTTTTTTGTTAGTTTCAGTATATAGAACTCTGTGTAAAAGAAATTAATGCATATCCACTGCAATGGATATCCATTGTTCGTGTTGTTATGCTCCTGAGTTCACAGGAAATAAATTTTACTTTATACTTTAATTTTTCTATCCTAAGGATTTAAAAAAAGTGGGCCTAGAAGTAGACGTTGAAAACTTTGGACAAAACTTTTTCTCTGCGTGAAAACAGTGTTTAAAATAAATTTAGAAATACATACAATAAAGCTCCGTAAAACTTTTAGGTGGGTTATAACGAACACTTGATAAAAAAGATTATCTCAATCATCGGTCCAGACGTCCCATTTAGACTTAAAATTGTATTTCTTTCTGTTAGTTTAATTAATCTGTTAGTTTAATTAAATGTACATATAGACATACTTATATAAGTTAAAACATCCGCGTTATCTTCCGTGATATAAGGTAACTTTTTAGAAAAATTAAGGCTTATAATGTATTCTATCTCGATCTTGTCGCACCAAAAGAAATCAATCTATGTAGACTGCCACTAATTTCACGGTCATAATTAAGAGCCACATATTCTATGCCCCGTACAAAACGATGTGCAATTCGTGTAAATTATCGCGATACTGGATTTCATGGATTTGGAAGATCCGCAGATGTATTTTGATATCGTACATAGCATTGCAATTGATTTTGAGATAATCAATCAGTTTGTGATCTCCTTTGAAGTAATATATTATTGGTAGAACGTGTACGCCGATCTACATTTGATCGAGCAAGACATAACATTACTTTCAAAATGAAAAAAAAAGTCTAAAATGTAAAGATCTGTAACAACAATAATAACTCATACGTACATATGACTTCAATGCACGTGAAACCACTTCTCTTTTTCATTAGAAAAATATTCAAACTTGGATGAATTTCAGAATATACCGAAATTAAATACGTTTAAACCACTGCCCTAACAACATCAATTTGCCACTATTTTGCTTGCATTGTGTTTTTGTCACTATAAATCAATGATTTAAAATCTTTACATGAGAAATTTGAAAATTTTTCGTGCATAAATTCGATCGAAATTGCTTGTAAAATGACGAAATGAGTGTGGACAAAAAGTATTGGAATGAATGATATAAAATAGAGCCAGATGTAAAAACAACATAACAACAGCTTAACGTTCAAATAAGAGAGACCGGACGTCCTTACTCAATAAAAAATGTTATGATTTGCATAAAAACAACAATAACGCATACCTATGATACAATGCAAGTGTACAGCAAGTGGAAAATTGAATGGTCAGCGCACAAACAAAACGACGATCGAAACAATACCTGAAGAGATTCAGCTGAACAGGCCGAATGTCGTTGTATTCATAAGATATTACGAAGCGCGGTTTGGTATCTTTTCAAGTGATAATATGGAAAATGAAAGACATTTTGTTAATACTTACATGGGAATATATAGGAAAATCTAAATGCCATATCTCCGAAACCACTGGACCGATTTTATGCCAACTTCACATAAACCATCTACAGACTATATATTTATATATGTCCCAACGGCGTTGCCGGCCGTGTGTTCATGCTTGTTTAACTATAAGAGTAAAAGTAAAAACCATTACACAAATTTTTGATCATTAACAAAAAAAAGGAAAGATTGTACATCTTTACATACATACTGTTCAGGGCTGGGCAAAATACTCACTTTAAGTATTTCAAACACAAAATACAAAATACTTCCCAGTTATGTATTTCAAATACAAGATACAAAATACCTTCAAGTTGTATATTTTAAATACAAAATACTTTCCGGCTGTGTATTTTAAATACAAAATACAACTAAAAACAACAAATACTTTTTTGTCTTTCGATCTCATAAAAATGTACCACTCTGGTTTTAGATAAATATTTCATTTTATATATGCACTTAAACTAAGTTGTATATTGTCACATACAACTTAAAAGGGCGTAACTGGCAAAGTGTTGAAAGCCAATTAAAAATTGTGGATAGTTGTATTATTGATAATAAGTAGACTAGACTAGAATTTTTTTTGTCAGTTATGCTCTTTTTCTTTTCAGGCGACAATATACATATATGTTCATACTTACAACTGCATATATACTTATTATGTATTCAAATACTAGAAATAAAGCTGTGTAATATTATATAAAATGAGTTATATGTTTTTTATTATATATATTTAACATTCTATGCATTTTACATATATACACGTGTGACATACGTGTGTATATTCATATGATTGTTCTAAGCTCGCCAACTGGGAAATTAATAATATTTAGGATTTAATAGATAGCAAATAAAAGATTCATTCGGCAAAACAAGTATTTCCTTTAATAAAACAAGATAGTTTAATAAGTCATCCGACAAACAACCTCTTGTTGGGGAGTAATAAAATCTGCCGAGGAAAAAAATATTTCTGCAGGTTCTGCGGAACCTGCTGCCAAATTCTATAAATGCATAAAAACAATAAAGTTCTCATCATCTTTACTGCAACTACTACTTCTTCTATTGCATCCATATTCGGTTTCACGTATTTTGTAATCTTTCTATAAGGTATCTAGGTTTTGAATTCGTTGCATCTCTTTTAATGAGATGATTTCTGGTGACCAGTGTATTTTGAAACTAGGGTGGACGCCAATATGGTTCTATTTGCTTCAGGTGTCGTTATACATATGTCCTTTGTAAGCTCTCCATTAGTTTTGTTAAAATACAACTGAAATACCTCAAATTATTATATTTGCAATCGACATAATCTGGTTCTCACAGACATTAAGGTTGGCAAAAGTTTTCATAAAAAAAAATTCTATCCCTGTATATAATACAAAGCGTTGGGAAAAGGCTGGTGGCGAATATGTGAAAATTCCTATTGATATCACCTGATTAGTGTAAAATGTCTTTACTCTGGACAAGACAATTGAAAGCTGAATTGCGGTATTGCAAAGTAATAAAAATTTTAGTGGTCGCAGTTTCTGGCAATTTTAGCTTTTGTGTGAAAAAACTTATTTTGAACTTATAATAAATAAATGTATTTTGTAAAAATGTATTTTTAAGCCATATGTATTTGAAATACAAGATACAAAATACTTTTAAGTTATGTATTTGAAATACTAAATACATTCAGATTGGGTATTTGAAATACAGATACAAAATACGTATTTGTATTTCAAATACATGTATTTCAAATACTGGCCAGCCCTGAGTATATGTATACTTTATAGGGTCGCAAATGAAAAAAATACAAATGGAATCACAAACTAATATACATATGTACCTTTTACATTTTTGTGTTTATGTATGTATGTGTTAACACTACCATACATTTTGTGATGACACTTACTTTTACTGAACTTTTTAAGATTTTGGAGAAGAGTATAAATATATTTCCATTGAAATTATTATTAAGAGCAAACAGTTCGGCTATATTGAAAAAAACCTAAAAACGTCAAAATTTTTCAACATGTTATCGATAAAAAGGTGGGAAGTGTAAAAAAAAATATCCAAAATATGTTTGCTTAACTACCCGTCCACACGGGCAATCTGATTGGCAATTATTGCCGTGGCAACTGCCAAAATCGATCGCCGACACAAGATATTTGCGTGTGGACCGCACGAATATGTGTTCAAACACATGTTCAGCAATTATTGCTAGAAGATATTGCTGAGCAATTATGTTTGAACATAAGCTGTCAAATTTCACTTAAGGGCACTTCAGACTATCACACTTTGTATTAAGACTTGTCAAAAAATCAAATAATACGTGCAAGTGTGATAGTGTGAATGTAAAACGTTATGAAAATGAGAAATAATACGGTAAAAGATTTGACATCCCATAACACTTCATCATTTTTAGAAATTTGTTTAAACAATAAGATTTTTCATTGGATCAGTGTTGCATTTTTTGCAAAAGCAAATAATAAAAATATTAAACCCAGACGTTAAGTAAATTGGCTGTTTATTTTCAAGTCATATTCCTTCTTTAACTTTAGGTGTGATAGTGTGAAAACAAAATGTAATGGTACGTTAGATTTTTTGACAGTCGCAAAAAATATCTTTAGATTTTTGTCCCACAAAATCCAATCAAAATCTTAAGAATTGTATGATAGTCTGAAACGCCCTTTAAGGGCACTTCAGACTATCACACTTTGTATTAAGACTTGTCAAAAAATCAAATAATACGTGCAAGTGTGATAGTGTGAATGTAAAGCGTTATGGAAATGAGAAATAATACGGTAAAAGATTTGACATCCCATAACACTTCACCATTTTTAGAAATTTGTTTAAAGAATAAGGTTTTTCATTGAATCAGGGTTGCATTTTTTGCAAAAGCAAATAATAAAAACATTAAAACCAGACGTTAAGCAAATTGCCTGTTTATTATACCCTTCACAAAAATGTAAATGGTATATATAAGTTTGTGATTCCGTTTGTAATTTCTACAGTTTTTTTTTTGCGACCCTATAAAGTATATATATTCTGAATCAGAATTAATGGAAAAGTCGATTAAGCGATGTCCGTCTGTCCGCTGTTGAAATACCGTTTCTGAGAAAACCATTAGACTTAGAAACTTTTTTCTTTCACCATTCTTTTACCCCATCGATTCATGGGTTTGCTATTGAAATTCAGTAATATCGGTCCACGTATAGCTGAGATATATTCAAAATTCCGAAAAAAGCCATTTTTTTTTGCAGTTTTGTATGAAAATTTTTGAAAACAAAAATTGTTCGTTTTGCTTCAAACTTCACACACTTATTAAGCATGGTGACTAAAAGGCAAAAAAATTTTTTTCAGATATCGGTCCATATATACCTGAGATATAGCCAAAATCGGATTTTAATGAAAATGTCGCATAGGCGAAGCTAAATAACTTTTTTTTGCTCAAAAGCAGTTCTGGTAATAAAATTAGGTTACATAAATATGGAAAATGAAAATTTCCGATATCGGTCCATATATACCCGAGATATAGCTCAAACCGGGGTTTTCATGAAAATGTCGCGTAAGCGAACTTAAACAACTTTTTTGTGCTCAAAAGCAGTTCTGGTAATGAAATAGGGCTATATAAATAAGAAAAATGAAAATTTTCGATATCGGTCCATATATACCCGAGATATAGCCTAGACCGGGGTTTTCATGAAAATGCCGCGTAGGCGAACTTAAACAACTTTTTTGTGCTCAAAAGCAGTTCTGGTAATAAAATTAGGTTACATAAATATGGAAAATGAAAATTTCCGATATCGGTCCATATATACCCGAGATATAGCCTAGACCGGGGTTTTCATGAAAATGTCGTGTAAGCGAACTTAAACAACTTTTTTGTGCTCAAAAGCAGTTCTGGTAATGAAATTAGGTTACATAAATATGAAAAATGAAAATTTCCCATATCGGTTCATATATACCCGAGATATAGCCCAAATCGGATTTTAATGAAACTGTCGCATAGGCGAAGCTAAATAACTTTTTTTTGCTCAAAAGCAGTTCTGATAATAAAATTAGGTTACATAAATATGGAAAATGAAAATTTCCGATATCGGTCCATATATACCCGAGATATAGCTCAAACCGGGGTTTTCATGAAAATGTCGCGTAAGCGAACTTAAACAACTTTTTTGTGGTCAAAAGCAGTTCTGGTAATGAAATAGGGTTATATAAATATGAAAAATGAAAATTTTCGATATCGGTCCATATATACCCGAGATATAGGCTAGACCGGGGTTTTCATGAAAATGCCGCGTAAGCGAACTTAAACAACTTTTTTGAGCTCAAAAGCAGTTCTGGTAATGAAATTAGGTTACATAAATATGAAAAATGAAAATTTCCGATATCGGTCCATATATACCCGAGATATAGCTCAAACCGTGTTTTTCATGAAAATGCCGCGTAAGCGAACATAAACAATTTTTTCGCCTTAAAGCAGTTCTGGTAATAAAATAAGGTGATATAAATATGAAAAATGAAAGTTTTCGATATCGGTCCATATATACCCGAGATATAGCCTAAACCGGGTTTTTCATGAATACGCGGCGTAAGCGAACTAAAACAATTTTTTTTGCTTAAAAGCAGTTCTAATAGCAAAATAAGGTTATATAGGTATGGAAAATGAAAGTTTCCGATATCGGTCGAGATATAGCCTAAACTGCGGTTTTAATGAAAATGTCGCGTAAGTGAACTTAAACATCTTTTTTTGCTTAAAAACTGTTCTGGTAATGAAATAGGGTCATATAAATATGGAAAAAGAAAATATCCGATATCGGTCCATATATACTCGAGATATAGCCTGAACCGATTTTTCCAATAACAATTTTTTTTGCTGAAAAGCAGTTCTTGTTATGAAAGAAGGTTACGAAAATAGAGAAAATTAAAATTTCTGATATCGGTCCATATATACCCGAGATATAGCCTAAATCGGGTTTTTCATGAAAATATCGCGTAAGCGAACTTAAACAATTTGTTGTGCTCAAAAGCAGTTCTGGTAATGATATAAGGTTATATAAATATGGAAAATTAAAATTTTCGATATCGGTCCATATATAGCCGAGATATAGCCTAAACCGATTTTTCCATTAAAAAAATTTTTTTTTTTTGCTGAAAAGCAATTCTCGTTATAAAAGAAGGTTACTAAAATACAGAAAATAGAAAATTCCGATATCGGTTCATATATAACCGAGCATATTTAGGTCACATTTTTTATATACTATACATATTCGTGACTATCGTGAAGGGTATTTTAGATTCGGCCCAGCCGAATATAGTACACTCTTACTTGTTTTCAAATTATATTTCTTATTTGACTTTAGGTGTGATGGTGTGAAAACAAAAAGTAATGGTACGTTAGATTTTTTGACAGTCGCAACAAATATGTTTAGATTTTTGTCCCACAAAATCCAATCAAAATCTTAAGACTTGTATGATGGTCTGAAACGCTCTTTACCATCACTGATGTTTATGAACAATAACATACAAACATACGCTTCAATATATAAACAAATGTACAAATGATTATAAAAAGTGAATTTATGATCAACAGAAAAATGTAATTATTTACATTTTTGAGTTCATAAAAAAAAGGAATGGAGTGCTCGGATATTGATGCATTTAAAGCACTCATTTTTAAAAGAATAAAAAGAATAAAAAAATAAAACAATTACAATTAATAAAAATATCGCAACTTTCTTTGCCAAAATATCTTAAATTATGTTTTAAGATATTTACAAGTTCGCCATTAATTACCTCGAAAGGCCGTGTGCTTTTTGACACCGTTTTCAAAATGGGCTTAGATGTGGTTTCAAGCGGACATCCCACTTATTGGCCGTCAGACCAACGAAAGATCCCAGATGTTATAGATCCCAGATGTTATAGATTTTGGAGTTGCGAAAAATTTTTCTAGAGTGGATGCAAGTGGAGCCTTCATTAGATTTGTCATCAGATCACTCACCCACTATAATCTCTGTTTCGTTTCCCCAAGTGATTGGCTCCCCGTCGACCGTCAATAGAGTTAATTGGCTAAAATACACAAAATTTCTGAGTACAAATTGTACTGAAAATATCGCCTTGAGAACGCCTGAGGATATTGATGTGTCAATTAACGATTTTTCTGAAAACCTCAAACTGGCCGTACAGCATGCTACCATGTTTACTCGTCTGAAATTGTGCAACTTCTGTCAGAAAAAAGAAGAGTCACAAGAGAGTGGCAACTTCGCAGATCTCCCCAGCTTAAAACTAGGCTACGGGAATGCATAACTCAGTTAACAAATCTGCTTGAAGTCCATAGAATAGCCTCCCTTAAAACATATTTGGAAAGCCTTGATGGTACTCCTCAATCTGATTATTCCTTGTGGAAAGCGACATAAGGTTTAAAAAGACCCGTAATAGGTAAGCCACCTTTGCGAACTTCAACTGGCGACTGGGCAAGAAGCGATTCAGAAAAGGGGATGGTGTATGTTAACCATTTAAGAAATGTTTTTACTACACATGATATAGCAAATGATGCATCTGAATTACCACCATACGCAGTTAGACCGCCTGTGTCTTTGCGATTCATATTTCAAGATGTAGAACAAGGTATCAGTAACATAAACCCCAGGAAAGCTCCAGGTATTGATCAAGTTACTGGCAAAATGCTTGAACAGTTACCTCGTGTAGCTAATAGAATACGACTTTTTATTTTTAACGCTATTTTACGTCTTGAGTATTATTCTGCAGAGTGGAAGGTCTCTATGATTACTATGATACCCAACCTAGGGAAGCATCCGACTAAGGTAGAATCATATAGACTAATAAGTCTACTACCAACAATTTCAAAACTGTTCGAAAAATTGTTAATGGTTTAGTTGAGTCCAATATTTAACAATGTGGGATACATCCCTGATCATCAATTCGGTTTTCGGGCTAAACACAGCACCATAGAGTAAACGCACAGACTAGTCAATGTCATAAGACAGACCTTTGAGGAGAAGAAGTACTGTTCAGCTCTATTCATTGACATTTCTCAAGTCTTTGATAAAGTGTGGCACGACGGCATGATGCACAAAATAAAGTTGAACTTGCCTGCAAATACTCACAAGCTTCTGGAAAGATACTTATATTGGCGGAAATTTGTTATCAGAGAAGGTGATTTTATAAGCCCTACTCAACCTATCGAGGCAGGAGTTCCCCAAGGTAGCATACTAGGACCTACTTTATATTTGATTTACGCTTCTGACATGCCAACGACATCTGGAATCCACACTTCAACTTTTGCAGACGACACAGCGTTTTTGAGCGTTCATGAAAACCACCAATTAGCTTCACGAAATTTACAAGAATTTATTTCAATATTGGAAAAATGGCTGAAGCTTTGGAAAATCAGGGCTAATGAGCAGAAATGTGCTCATGTCACATTCACACTGTGTAAACAAACATGTGCGCATATCCAAATTAACAACTCACCTATTCCGCAGCAAAATGAAGTCAAGTACCTTGTCATTCACCTGGACCGTAGGCTTACGTGGAAGTCTCACATTGAAGCAAAAGTCACTCAGTTGAAACTAAAAGCAGCGCAACTAAATTGGCTTATGGGCAGAAACTTGAAATTGAAGTTGGATTGCAAACTTTTGTTATACAATGCAATTCTAAAGCCTATATGGTGTTATGGAATTCAATTATGGGGCACCACCTCAATATAGAAGAAAAAGTGGGAAAAAAAAGAAAACAAAACTGCACCACATGCTTAAAAGTTAATTGAATTTTATGTGAAATAAGTGAAAATGTCTTTTAAGTATAGAAAACTAGTAAAATTAGATTACAAATAAAAATAGTTTTAGTTAAATAATTATTATGAAAAGTTTTTTACAGATTTTCAACTCACTTTTCCCAGATTTTAACCATAAAAAAACTTCTTTCGCAAGAAATAATTTTGACGCGTGCAAAATTGTGAAGAAAACAACAATGTAAACAAACAAGAATATAAACAGCTTTTGACAATTTGCTTCAACCAGCTGAGTAACGGTTCGACTGATGAGGTTACCTTATTAAGTGTACCCTGTCTCTCGTTTCTGTAATATCTCGCATCGAAAACTACGAAACATAAAATTCCACCGATTCTCGACTATCGAGAAAAACAGCGTTTCTGTATATTAAATCGAAATCTGGCAATGCTAGTTACGTCTTTGTTGGAATATTTCCATTAAAATACAAAAAGTAAACAAATAAGGAGAAGCATATAGGAAAAAAACGAAAAGAAAAGTTAAGTAACATTTAAGTAATAAATAAAACAATTGAATTCAGTAGTGTTATAAATAAAATAAAATTGTGTCAATCAATAACATATGTACATAAATAAAAACACATTCAAATCATAAATACATTTCATAAGAACTTTCAATAATGTATAGTTTTGTGGGGATAGTTGCTGACCAACATGACCGGTGAAACTTGTTGCTCCTTTACAGGCACAGATTAAGGGATGCAACCGACCCTTTTTCAATTCCTGACCAACGGTTTATGAGGTTGTGTCGGTTGGATAAGGACTCAGCTTTTTCATTGTTAAATGAAATGAGTCCACATATGCCCGAGGCAGCTCGCAGAACATTTATTCGAGACAGGCTAAAATTAAGATTTTGCCATAAAATGTTTAATTTATCATACTGTTTGTATGTACTTACATAAATATTAAGAAATGAAGAGAAAAACCAAAACAATTTAATTCATCATTTTTATTTATTCATTATAAAAATAAAGAAGATAAACATGTTAAACACAAAAAACAAGATAAAAAGGTAAACATAAAAATAAATATAAATAAATTAAATTGAATTCATTAAATTTAGCACAGACTTTATATGCTATGTATGTGTATGTACATATGTATGTGTATAAGCACATTAAATTTTAATTATAAATAGTTGAAAGCAAGGTCTTATTATCTTTTATTATTTCGATTTGGCCAATATTATGCCTTGTTCTCAACAATTTATATTTAAAAAATATACAAACAAAGTCCACCTTTAATCTAGTTGAAAGGTATTTGTTTAATATAATTATTTAGCCGATATTTAGCCCTGAATACGTCTTTCGACGGAGAACGCAATACTGGCTAAATAAATACCGCAATATGTCTATAAATATTTAAAAACTTTACCTTTTCTACACTTTTGGCATCCATTTTATCAATTATATATTTTTCAAGTTTATAACTTCCGCTGTCAAAACTTTTCACAAATAAAAGAGTATTTGTGAAAAGTTTTGACAGTTCTAGCGAGAAACTTCTCACAAAATATTAATACAGAAACAAGTTTACTCACAATGAATTACGTCAAAAAAGCTATTTTGACAGATATTTCTCGCTTCTCAAACATAGTGTCTACAACTGATATTAACTCTGATATAATATGAGAGAGAACGTCAGCAGATTAACGAGAAAAAACAAATTATATTTTCATGGCGCCAAGTATTTTTGCAAATATAATATTTCACAATTTTTAAGCAACCATGCAGTAAACATCGTTGAATGCTGTATTTTTCTTAAACAAATTTATATATTTCAACAGCAAAAAGAACAATAAACGATTTTCTATAAATATTTTATGACCTTTTTATTAAAATAAAATTGAAATGTTTTTTAAGCTTGAGGTCAGTTTTGTTTTTTATATAAAAATGTTTTAATTATGTTCGATATTTCGTCTTCCTTCGGAAGACTTCTTCAGGAAAAATTTTTTTCAGTTTTGTTTACAAAATCAAAAATATTTGAAAACATATTGAAAACAATTTTAACATACATAAAAACATTCAACATACATTGTAACAAAAAGTTAAAGTACATAAAAAGATTATTAACATAATGTTTTATACATAATTATCGATATTTAAATAGCTAATTTACTACCCTATTCTTATTAATTAAATGCCTATAGTTCTGAGCTAAACTTTCTGTATCTTTTCTAAAATTAATTCTATTAGCTATTGGTACATCAATTATCTGCAACATCTCCAACATATACCGTTTTCTATAACTAGTTTCTGTATTTAATATGGAAACCTTATTAAAATCCGGATTGTGATTTAAATCACGGCAATGTATCGACAAAGCCGTCTTCTGTGACGAATTAATATTCCTATATTTCTGATCAGACTTATGTCCTGCTAATCTAGTTTTCAATTTATTCTTTGTTGTTCCTACATAAACCTTATCACACCGTTCCCTATCATTACCGCCACAAGGTATTTTTTAAACTTTTTTCGAGAATTCTTCAAAAATTGAATATTATGTCGTTTTGTTTACGTTTTTTCCAGGTCTCGGATATGCAAATAATGTCGACATCAGAGTTAACAAATACATATATGACGGAACTCGTCAAACTTATTTCCCAAACTTTGTGCGTTAAAATGGCAGACCTTTAGTCCACTGGCTTGTTTACAAAAAATATTCAGTAACGTTCTGGAATCAGCCATGGAACTGCTAGTGTTTGTATTATCTAAGGCAACCACTGCTTGAAACTAGGTTTTTAGTTGAATGAGCATTACAAGAAAGCAAAAATTTGTTGAAGAAATCAATAAGCGTTGAAAGCATTGAAATTGTAAGATAAAGTTTTAAATATAAATAACAATTATTAAACTGGCAAACATATAAAATATTAAAATTAGGATGTATTAGATAGAAGGACGAAATAAACGCTCATCTACATTACTTTCTCCATTCTGACAAATACTTTCGAGGTGTTCCAAAGATTCAGTACAAATTGCGGAACTGTGGGGATATCTCTTTATGTAAACAAGCCCACGCAGAGAAAAAACTGCATGAATTAGCTTCCGCTTTTTTAAGGCAATTGCGTTTTTCAAAATCTTACGATTATCTTTAGTAAGTAACTCATTCATGTAAATTGGAGAATCAGATTCAATTCCGGCATGCTTTAGCCGCAAAAGATCTTTTGTTTTTTTCTTAAATAAAGAGATATTTTTTTAAATAATATTTTTGTCGTTATGACATGAGAGCTTTATAGCAACCGAATCATCAACTTTTACAGACTGTCGAGTCATTTTATTCCTTTTCACAATTCTATATATACTTTTAACAGTTGGAGGCTCCATACCAATAGTTTCACAGATACTATTAAAAACGAGGCGAAGATCTTGATCTGTTTCACTGGGCATACCATGGATCCGTAGATCACATGAAACTGCCTGGTTTTCTTTCTTTGCTATAATCGTTCTTAGGTGTTTGACCTCACCTGAGAGTATATTGCGTTTTAGACTCCAGATGCGACATTCTTGATTCAAGTGCATTAACTCGATCATTTAATTTATTTATTTCACCAACTATTTTAGCTTCACTGTCATTAATTTTAGCAGAGAAGTTTTCCATTAGCTCTTTTGTTTGGTTAGAAAGCTTTTGATCGAACAGCGCAATTAAGCGATTTGATTCATCACTGCAAGCTAATGGTCTAGGAGTTTCGGGATCACGTGGTCGTTTGGAGTTACGGGTTGACATGGTTGTGTAATACTTGTATTTGTTGTTGATTCAGAGTAACTGGTAATACTGCTGTAAAGTAGCGTTTATGATTCTACACATGCTTAAGCAGTTGTAAAAATAAAGAGAAAAATTCTTCAGGACCAGCTCGGAAATAGTACCAGCATTTACTTTTTCAAAAATTTAGTTGTTACAAAACACATGAATTGAACTCAAGTGGTTGGCACAGAACAAAAGTTTTCTTTTGCGTGAAAGCGAATACTTTCAGCTTCGGGCGTGAGTTTTAAATTAACGGTCAAACGTGCATATAATTTAATTATTTAAACTTGGCAATACTTGTTTGGTGTCTTTTGTTTTCAACCAGTATTCGTGTAAGTAGAACAGCTGGTGATGTTTATGTTAAGTTTTTTATATTAAACAGGATTACTGGATATCACTTTTTTTCACAAAGTTAATTTTGAGTGGAAAAATTTATCATTTTGAGTGTTTCTTTTTTCGCAATTATTTATTTTGCAATTTCTGCTACGTTCTTTTACTGCTTGAGTATTCCTGGTTGCTGTTGGTGTTTTGTTGTTTGTCTTTGCTTTTGCTTCTTAAAGAAACATTTATTTATTTCTTTTGTTTTAATATTTCTTTTGCTTTAATAGGTAGTGGGAGAATTACAATAAGGACTCGTAGCCATGGCCTGATATACTATTAGTTTATAATTTGTAATTATACACTAATATTTTAAATAAATAAATACAATAAATTCAACACCATAAAACATCAACATGTATTTTGTTGGTAGCATTTACGAACAATTGTCAAAATTTTGAAAAAGCAAGGAAGTCTATGTGTTTTTGACAAATTTAAGCAAAATAAACGAAATACAACTCCGCTTATACCACTACCGCATTAAAGCTGCCTTGATTACGACCTTAAAAAAGTTTGTGCAAAAGAAGTACGTTAACTTAGGGTCTTCACGCGCAATAAACTTGGAAATAATTATGTTTTCAGCTGTCAAATTCTATTGCCAACACCATATGTCCACGTGTGGACCGCAAAAACATTTATTATCAAATATATTGGGAAATAGTTGTTAACACTTTTTTAGAAGAAATAATGTTCAACATAAACTGTCAAATTTAGTTGTATTTTCTTCAACATTTGGTGTTCGGGTATAAAAATTATTATTAATGATTATGTGCCAAGTGAACATTTATTTTATTATAAATGTAATATAAATTAAAAAATTTTGTTATATTTTTATTTATTTATTGCAAACATGATACTTTAAATTTATAATAAATTAAGTAAATTTAATATTTTAAAACAATAAGTTTTATTTGTTTCCAAATTTACATTATTTTATTAGTAAGTACATCTTTACGCACATTTTTTCGTTAGTACGAAAACCTTTCGGGACGAAATTTTTAAAGTAATGTCCAATACACACTATGTTTTCCACACCTAAGAACATAAGCTTGAACATGAACATATTTTTGCTGTTATTCTGCCGACGTTATTGCTTATGTTCGAAAATAAATATTGCGAATGGAGACGTGCAGTAACTTTTAAATGTAGTAAGGAATTTAGTTGTTTTATTCTGGCAGTTCCGTTATATTCAGTCCAAGGCGAACTCATTACGCAGTACTTTGCAAGTGCAAAGTACTGCGTTGATAACAAACACACAGCTGATTGACGAATATCCAAATATTAGATAAAGAGAGACGAGAAAATAAAAGACATACACTTGAGAGCCTCAGAATACAACAAAATGGGAACGAGTCAATAAATAAAAAAGAAGACAAAGATAATACAAATGTTAATGTGTTGTTAAATATTTTAATGTTGTTTTTATGTAAACATTTTTTAAAAATGTTACAACTAAATTTGTTCTTATATAAGAATTTCTTGAAAAACAAACTTGTTACTTATTTCTTTATTACAAAAATTTATTTTAAATCTTTAACAGGCACAATGAAAACATTCCTGAAGAAGTTGGGATTAACCAACGAAAAGTAGGATGTAAAAAGCCCACCAAACTTAACATAAAATAATATTCAACAATAGGTCGAATAAACATACATTGCAAAGAAAATTATGAATGATTTTTGTTTGAATTATTTTTATGTTCATAAGATAATTTTTAAAGGTGGTATGCAAAAAAATAACTTAAAAAAGCTTGGTAAGTAATTGTTAAGAAATTTTTCCTAGCGTTGTATGCAAAAATATTATTAGTTTACCATACGTTTAAAGTTGAAATGGTCCACTGTACTGTACACTGTACGTTAAAATAACATTTGATATGTTTTTTCTTTAAGATCACAATTATATGGAACATATTAACAAAATCAATGGATTATGCTTGTTAGATAAATCAATTAGAACGTAACATTTTATGTGAATTGAAAAAATTAATTTTAAAATAAGAAATATGTTAGGGATGTTAATTTTTCTCAATTTTATTTTTATACCTAATATTATACATTCGTTATTTATTAAAAAGGTAAATCCAGAAAATGTTTGTCATAAATGTGTTATTTTGTGTAATAATAAATTTTTCATTTGTTGTTTAGTTTTCAAATATTATAGGGCATTTACATCTACCCAAAATCTAGAAGGTTTGAATAAAAATCTTCAACAAAGTCTTATTCGTTTACACTTTTTCTTGGGTTCATTTGTTTGAAAGGTGTAAAGAAATGTTAGAGATGTGTATAAATGAAAAAGCTTGTTTTTTGTGTTTTTTAGAGCATTTTATTAGAGCATTTTTTTTTTAAATTCTCAGCAATTTATTTAGATTGTTGGGATATAAAGTTGAATGTTTGAGAATATCTTTCAAAAATTTCCAAAGTCTACTGATGATTAGGGTAGTTCCTATGATATGTCGACATATAGATAGCTGGGAAACATAGAAAACAAGCTATTAATAATTTTTTATTGGTATAAATGTTAGAGGCTAGAATAGCGAATAAAACCTTAATTGTTTGAATTTTTGTTCTCTGCTTTTCGATACTTTCAAAAAGCAAATCGTAGCAACCAACGGTTGTTCATTTGTTTGAAAGGTGTAAAGAAATGTTAGAGACGTGTATAAATGAAAAGGCTTGATTTTTGTGTTTTGACAGGTATTATTAGAGCATTTTTCTTTTTAAATTCTCAGCAATTTATTTACATATATTTATTTATATTGTTGGGATATAAAGTTTAATGTTTGAGAATATCCAATAAAAATTATAAATAGCTTGTTTTCTATGTTTCCCAGCTATCTTAAATGTTTGAGTTTGAGAATATCTTTCAAAAATTTCCAAAGTCTACTGATGATTAGGGTAGTTCCTATGAAATGTCGACATATAGATAGCTGGGAAACATAGAAAACAAGCTATTTATAATTTTTTATTGAAAATAATTCATTTTACATCATCAATATAATTATATCAAATAAACTACAAAAATAAAATAAAATCAATATAGCTGTTCATAGCAGTGATGAGAGTTCATAGTATTCAGTACATATACAAAAAGTACGAAAAATGTTTAAATGGTACCTAAAATTTCTAATATTTCTTTTCCTGTCTATATCTCGACATTTCAGCTGGGAAACATAAAAACAAGCTGTTTATAATTGGTACCAATGTTGGAAGCTAGTATAGCGAATAAAACTCAAATGTTTGAATTTTTGTTCTCTGCTTTTTGATATTTAAAAAAAAAAAACAAATTGTGGCAGCCTAAAAATTCGCTACTAAGGCGAATTCATACCAGGTATATGCAAGAGCAATAAATACAACACTACAAAAATAAATCTTTTTCAAATGTCAAGGGAATAAACACAAAAAAGAATTTAAAAAAATATATATATAATAAAAAGAGAATCTACAAGAAAATACAAACTTATTTTTTTCGTGAAAATTAAAGTCTAAGATCATAGAGCCCGGAATGGTGAAAATAGTCAACCAGATTGGGGAGTATTCTAGACTATACCTGGCGCTCAAGATACAATACATAACTCAAAACATTGTTTTACAAATTTTTTTTTTTTTAATTTCTTTAGAAAAAAAATTACAATAAAAGAAAAACTCAATTATTTAGTGAAACTTTTAATTATTTCGTGAAAGGATGATAGAGCTTGAAACGGTGAAAATGGCCAGCTAGATTGGGGAGAATTCTGGATTATACCTGGCGCTCAAGATACAATACATAATTTAAAAATTTTTTAGACATTTTTTTTTCAAATTTGTTTTAATTTATTATATAATTAGTTATCAGCTGCTGTCAATTCCACCTGTTATGAATTCGCCTTGGTTGCTACGAATAAAACCCAATTTCTTATAATATACAACAATACTAAAATACTAGTTATATATATAATTAATAGTTCATTATACTTCAAAAATATACATTTTTTATTGTTAGATTTTCATTTCATCACAGAGCTAAATTTAATGCTCTATTGTATATTTTATATCAGCATAACTATATATTATGAATCAAATTAAAATTCATTTTATCATTGAAAGATTGTGCTTGAAGAATATATTATTAGAAATCGGGCAAATAAATGTTGTGGTTACATATAATGTGACAGTTGCAAAAATTGTGCGCAGTGTATAAATTATGCTACCCTGTATATCCATTTTGTGTATTTCACAGAAAATTCCGAAATTTGTTAAAATATATTATGTGTGTATACAAATTTAACTACTTAAACAGTTCAATTATCAAATAAACAAAATGTACGAAAACAGGGTTCTTGTGCCATCCTGCCATTCACAATAATATATACCATCACTGATAACATTTGTCACGTAAACACGTAATGAAATTTATATTTTCTACAGGTTGACACGTTACGGTTACATTTCGTTACAGTCAGATAAGCGTTTTCATTGTTGCACGTATGACAAAAACGATCAGCTGAACCGAGTACATGGACCTTAAGAATTTCTTTTTTTTTGGATATGGTACTAAATGTTTATTTCAGAGTAAATTCACTTACAAAAATGTATGCAATACACTTGACGTAAACAGCGTAAAAAATGTCACATGCCGTAGCGCTGCCACATTGTAGACATTAATGCACTTTGACTGAAATTAATTGGGTATCACAATATACAAAACAGTGCAACCTAAATTCGGCCGTAATACTACACTTACACCAACTCAAAATCTAGTAGATTTGAATTAAAATCTACAACGAAATCTACATCGTTTACACCACCATTTTTTGACATCTAGTATGATTTCATTTTCACAAAAATAATTTATGCATGCGGGTTTGACAATACAATATTATCAGAGACTGAATACACCAGCATTAAAGTGTATATTTTTTGTGCCCAGAGACCACATTATAGTGCAATTTTTGTTGCAGCATAGTATTTTTAAGTACTTTTTGCAAGAAATCACAGTTGCATCGCTTAGTACTGAGTAGATTTCAGGACATTTCGTCGAAATCTACTTATAAAGTAGATTTCATTTTCTATGGGAAATCTCAAAATCTACTAAATTTGGTTTAAAATCTCGAATGAGCAGATTTCGCTTTGGTGTAAATAGGCTATAATACAACCAAACTCGGTTGAGTGGAGAACGGCAATAGGGGCATAAATCTATCTTTTAAATAATAATAGCCTATTTACACCAAAGCGAAATCTGCTAGATGTCAAAAAACGGTGGTGTAAACGATATAGATTTCGTTGTAGATTTCAATTCAAATCTACTAGATTTTGAGTTGGTGTAAATGCGCTATAAGATTATTTCACTTACATGGACAATCGTAAAGCAGCTCTGTGCCTCGTTTCTGTAAGATTAGTGAAAAGTTTCTCGCGTCGAAAACTATGAAACATAAAATTCCATCGTTTCTCGACTATCGAGAAAAACAGCGTTTCTGTATATTAACTCGAAAAGAGGCAATACTAGTTACGTCTTTATTGGAATATTTCCATTAAGCAGCTGTCAAAATGCAAAAAGTAAACAAAAAAGAAGAAGAACATAGGAAAAATTTATCAAACAAAAAGAAAATTTAAGAAACAAATGTTTATTTAATTGTGTCAATCAATAACACGTGTACATAAATAAAAACACATTCAAATCATGAATAAATTTCATAAAAACTTTCAATAAGGTATAGTTTTGTGGTGATGGTTGCTAACCAATATGACCAGCGAAACATGTTGCGCATTTACAGCCAGAGATTAAGGGCTGCAACCGATGAGGGAAGCTTCTCGCATTCGAGACAGACTAAAATTAAGATTTTGCCATTAAATTTTTAATTTATCATACTGTATGTATGTACACAAAAATATTAAGATATAAAGAAAACACCAAAAAAATGCATAATTTTTATATATTTATTATATTATATCTTTCAATTTTCTAAAATAAAAAGAAGAAATGAATAATGAACTACATTCAATATCTGCGTATTCATAATAAATAATTTACACATAACAAAGGTTTATATAATATAAAAGGTTTATATACTGTTTTTATAATTTTCTATTTTTATGATTTTACAGAGGTATCTAAATGAGATGTAAGTGGATTTGACTCATTTATCCGATCATGGGGTTGGTTCTAAACCAGTGATATGTAGATATACTGAGATACGTATCATATCCAGGCAACACAATGGGACCAGTGTGGACCCAAGTGGGCTGGCTTTACAATAGCTGGCAACCTGTCAAAGCTAACCTAACCTACTTCTTTTAGACAAATAGTCCCATTTTTAGATATGATGCGGAAGATATAGTAGAATGTTATACGATTATGTCTATTTTCACTATTTTGATCGGAATGCGATCGCGAAAATCAAAAAATTATCAAGTTAACTAGTACGTGCTCGTCTGTCAACATTGAGAAACTCACCACACACTAAAAATGTTTACAGAGCAACAAAAAACAAAACATATTTAACTGAATGCTTACTTTACTCGCGTACTTTGAGTAATGTTTATCATGATGACATTTTGCCGTGTGTGTTAACTGTGATTTACAATTCAGCTCTTAAAAAAAATAGAATTTTTTATAAAGTGATTGTTAATTAAAAATTTAAATCGCCAAATAAACAATTAGCAAATTTAGTATAAGGCTAATTATAATATACACAATTTCTAAAGGTAAAAGAGCAAAAATGTACATTCCCATATACAAAGTGAATATGTAGTACATATATAAATACACACATTTTCATATGGTATTTTCTTAACAGTGTTGTCAGCTGAAATTGTGTCGTTCATTTATTTTCATCAAAAGTATATACTCGTCTAAATAATGAATGGTTTTCTTAAAAAATATAAGTAATCTAAGAATTTATATTTACGCGCATATACAATTATTACAAAAACAGTAGATACATATGTATATGTATTACTCTACTCATAATGTTTTGGATTATACTTGTTTAAAAATAAAAGCTGGAAACACTATGCATATTCTCTAAATACTTTTGTGATTTTGTATATTTGGTAGTGCATTTTAGGAAAAAAAATTGCACAGACAATACATATTAACAATTTTTCTAACAAGTTGACAGTGATATATTAAATAACATATATAGCTGAATATCACTGTGATTATTGCTTAATAGCATATAAAATTATAATACATATGTATATGTAAGTTTCCATTTAGAGGTAGTGAATCACAACTTGTGATAGCAGTTTTAAAACAATATTTACGCACGAATTTTTGTATATATGTAGGTACATACATATTTATATATATATAATGTGGTGTGAACAATTAGGTGTGTGTGTGTATACGAATGTACTTAAATGGAACAAAATTTGTATGAAATATTCCATTGTTAATACAAAAGGAATACATCCGTCACAAAAATCAAAATTGTGTCAAAGTGTTAAATGTGAAATAATTAATAAAAAATAAGCAAGAGATATAACTATAAAAAAGTAACGTTGATGTACTAAGAAGACGATAATCAATAGCTTAACAAAAAATGGCACCAGTAGGTATTATGTATGTATGTACATTGTTGTATGACGGCGTGTTCCTACTTTCTTTTTTTTAATTCGCTAATGGGTAAATATTACATACATACAAATGTATGTTTGGAATTAAAATACATATGTCACTGTTTTGTTTGGCAAAACTATTTTTCTTTTACGTGCGGTAAAAAGTAAATGAAACTGTTGTTTTTTATTATTCTTAAAAATGATAAGACAATCAGGAGCTTGTCATAAATTAAATACATGTACATATGTATGTAATTGAAAACAATCGATATGAAATAATTTTTGCACAAATGCCTTAAATATTTTTTTGATATATTGGCCCATACATATATATGTACGTATGAATTTGTGCACTGATTTACGGCTCACGGAGCTGAAGAATGCTTTGTTATTTTTCGAGTAATCGATGTTTCATTATCGACCTGTTCCTTCTTTTTGATTGCCTTTGTAGAATTTCTATATACACTTTTGCCATATTTGACGATTTTGGGTGCTGAAAATAGTACTTTGACGATTAAACGATTTAAGGACTGTTTTTGACGATTTCTATAGATCACATTTAAAACTACATACATACTTTCTTTTTCTAAGTTAGTTTATGTAGGAATGAAAATAATATTTAAGTGTAAAAAGATGTAAAAAATGTGCACATATACAAAATTTATACAATACTCTATTGATCGCCAAGATGTGTTTTCTTCTCGGCTTTCATTGAATTATGGATTCTTATAAGATTAACAACAATACCTATACTCCTTGTTAGATATGAAGATGGACATAGAGAAATTCGCTCTCTCATTCTGCCCACATTTTCTCAGATATTTTGTCAGAGTTAAGGCCCATTTAGCCGACCGTAAATGTAGAAATGTAAATGTAGTCGGAACAGCTGATCGTTTTTGTTATACGAGAAACAATGTAAATGCTTATCTGACTGTAATGAAATGTAACTGTAACGTCTCAACCTGTAGAAAATAGAATTTCATTACGTGTTTACGTGACAAATGTAGTCAGTGATGGTAAGTATTATTGTGAATGGCAGGATGGCACAAAAACCCTTTTTTCGTACTTTTTGTTTATTTGATAATTGAACTGTTTAAGTAGTTATATTTGTATACACACATAATATATTTTAATAAATGTAGTATTTTTCTGTAAAATACGCAAAATGGATATAAATGGTAGCATAATTTATACACAACGCACAATTTTGCAGCTGTCACATTATATGTAACCACAACATTTATTCGTCCGATTTCCAAAAAATATATTTATTAAGTACAATCTTCCAACGATAAAATGAATTTTAAAAAATGGTTTATAATATAGAGTTATGCTGATATAAATGTAAGAAAGCAATACAGTATAAATTTAGGTCTGCGATGAAATAAAATAATAATTATATATAATTAGTATTTTAGTACTGTTATGCACAAGAAAATATAAAAAACTATTATGCATATAAATATAAAAAGTTTTTATTTGCGACCGTATAAAGTACATATATTCTGAATCAGAATTAATAGAAAAGTCGATAAATCGATGTCCGTCCGTCGGCCGTTGAAATACCGTTTCTGAGAAAACCATTAGAGTTAGAAACGTTTTTTCTTTCACCATTCTATTACCCCATCGAGTCATGGGATTGCAATTTAAATTCAGTAGTTTATGTAGGAATGAAAATAATATTTAAGTGTAAAAAGATGTAAAAAATGTGCACATATACAAAATTTATACAATACTCTATTGATCGCCAAGATGTGTTTTCTTCTCGGCTTTCATTGAATTATGGATTCTTATAGGTTAGGTTGTACAGGCCGCCAGTTTCATGAAACCAGCCCACTTGGGTCCTTTTGGTCCCGTTGTGTTGTCTTCTTCATGCAGACTTTAGGGAATGCATGCCGAACAAATAATCTAGTTCGCAATCGTTGCCCTCAAAAGCAGCGACACTTCATGCAGACTTTAGGGAATGCATGCCGAACAAATAAAATGGATTCTTATAAGATTAACAACAATACGTATACTCCTTGTTAAATATGAAGATGGACATAGAGAAATTCGCTCTCTCATTCTGCCGACATTTTCTCAGATATTTTGTCAGAGTTAATCGCAGTTGTAGGCACTAGGTGAAGAACGAAAAAAATATAAAAGACGAAGTTGTTTGTGTATTTTTCATTGCATTGTATTTTTCATTGCTGAGCGCAGTATTTGTTTATTAAAGAGCACAGCTAAGCGAATTTACAAAAACAATTGAGTATCAAGCGCATAGGCCTGGGCATGTTTGCCATAGACTATGCGACCGTCGCTATAACACGTCGTGCCGAGTTGTGTGTTTCGCGCACAAACTGTGCGACATTAATTCGCAATTTCATTTCTTAAAAAATTCTGTTGCGTAAATATGACCGCAGATGCAACAATTGTATATAAAAATAATAGGAAATGGACGATACCAGACGAGAACAATTTTTAGTCCGAACAATTTTTTGTTCTTTTAAGAACAGTACCACGTTTCTGTATTTCTCGCACCGAGAAATTTTTCACATGGAACAAGTGAATTGAGACAAAATCGACGGAAATTGAAACAAGAAATTATTTCTCACACACAAGTGTTTTTGTGAAAACTAGCTGTCAATTGCGCTGCTTGCCGTAAATTATTGGAAATATGTGAGCAAATGCGTTTTTATAATTAAATTTTGTGAGAAGTAGCTGTCAAAATATTCCCCAAATAGAAACGGTTGAAAAAAAAGAAAACATAAATATTGAAGTGGATCTCAAAAGTGCAGAAATGAGGCAAAGTATTATATATTTTTTAATTTCATTATGTTTAATATAATATATATTATTTATTTAAGAAGAATGAAAATAAAAAAACCGCAAAAGCAGTGCGTTTGGTGTAAAAAAAAAGAAGAAACAAACTGAAGCTGAACCTGCCGCTGCTAATGGAGCACAACATGAAACATAGTAAACAAATTATTTTAAAAGAAACCAACAAGTATTCGCAATTTGATAAAACAGTGGGCAGGTTTCTTTTAAGCTGTTAGAAAATATTATGTCAGTTCGTTTAACCAAACGCAAATTGTAAATTTCTACTGTGTTTTATTGCATATAATAGAATTTTAAGATTAAAAAAGGATTAAACACATATGGTTAACACACCAAAATAGAAAAAATATTTAGAAAAATGTATAATTATATGATTACTGTTCTTAAAAATTAATTTGCAAACTATTAAAACGACAATAAAACAATTGTAGTGATGAAAGCTAAAATATGTGTTGTTTATTTATAAGTTAATATTAAATTTAGGTCGTATATTGGAATAAAATACTGCAACAATATTGATCGAATTCTTTATTATCTTGCATTTTTCCTGGAAAGATTGCCAAAAGTTGTAAAGTTGTGAGTGGAGTCAACAGTATTGTTTAGTCCAGGTACTCGTATAGGTGAAGATGACTTTGTTGGGTCCAAAGTACGACTTAACTGAAGAAATTTTTGCGTTATCTTTTCTTTCCACTTCAAGTTCATTCTGTTCAAAATCCTATGGTTAAGGGGTTCTTAAGGGAATCTGCAGGTTTTAGTGGAAATATTGATACCAAACGATGTGGCTGCTGTATAGGTTTCTCTAATTGCATTTGAATTCCAACAGTTTGAGTAATTTTTGACTTCGAATTGTATAGGTAATTTGTTTCTTAATTGTAGATTTTATGATCTCAGTTGTTATGTAAAGGTTGTTTCAAGCAGACTTGTCCTTACGCGCATTGATATACCTTTGACTTTGGCTTCAGACATATTACCCTCCACAGCATGTGATAAATGTATATCCGCTTGAGGTTATAACAACACTACTAAAATCTCTCGTGGGCCTTTCGCCATCCTCATTGAGTTAACCTTAGCTTTAACAATGACTGCACTGAAAAGTTGTTTTTTCAAAGCGGTTACAGCAGATTTCTTTGTTGGACATACAAAAATTTTAACGTTTTAGAATCTACATATATTTGAAATTGTAACAACAAACTTAGTGTTGTTTATAAATTCAGTGCTGGCGTTGATACCGATATTTCATAAACTATCTGATACCGAACAACTTTTCAGGTGGTTGCGTATTACCGGCGGCAGCATGTACTGGTCTAGTCAACATTTCTTTACTTTGAGTATAGCAACTTACGTTGTTTCTATTACGAATGGTTCCTGTTGAACTTGTTATTTATCCCAAATGGTATCATCTTGAAGAAAGCGTTCAATATTTCATACCAATTAATCATAATCAACGCCAACACCAGCTATAACTTTTCTCTTAGCTTCATAATTATATTTCAGATACATACTATATGTATGTAGAATATAATATATTCATGTGTTTTCCCCTATGAGCTGGAGCATGAATCACATCCACAAGTATGGGTTTTGGATCTGGTCACTTAACTAAATTTTCTAGTTTTCAAATGTTTATAAACTTTTAAATTAAATTTTTGCATGATTTTCTTTGAAATTTATTTTTTTCATTTTTTGTTTATATATTATTTTTTGACAACTCTTAAATGGAAATATTCCAATAAAAATAGAATTAGTGTTGTCGGTTTGCACTTTGCAATACAGTGCCTCTTTTCTGTAGTACTCACAAGAAACAAAGGAATTGACAGAGAAACTATGCGAATTGAAACAAAAAATGGAGTTTCTCACACAAATGTTTCTGTATCTTTGAGAAGCGAAAAATATCTGTCAAAATAGCTTTTTTGACGCAATTCATTGGAAGTTTGTGTGTTTCTGTATTAAAATTTTGTGAGAAGTTTCTCGCTAGAGCTGTCAAAACTTTTCACAAATAAGAGTTGCAGGGGCTAGATTCCGCAACTATGAATTTTTTTTTACCAGTGAACACCAAAATAAAATTCACTGACAGACACAGTGTTCAATTTTCATTAAAAAGCGATTCCGTAAAAAACAGTGAATTTTATTGAGCTAAATGTGTTGCTTCAGGCTGAATGATATGCTGATTTGTCAAATTAACTATGTCACACAAGTTCTTGAATAGATAATTTTAATATACATACATAATCCTTTTGTTTATTTTTTTCAAGCTCAAAATATTTTACAAAAAACTATAATTCACCGAAGATTTTTGAGTGAAAAAAATTATTATTAAGTGCACACTTTATATGTCAAAATTATTCATTCTCACCATTGCGGGCCCAAAAATCAAAAGTGAACACTGAAAGTGGTGAACATTTCAAAATTCATCGTTGCGGAATTTGGCCCCAGAAGTTATAAATTTAAAAAATATATCATTGACATAATGAATGCAAAAAGTGTAGAAAAGGTAAAGTTTTTAAATATTTATACACATATTGTCGTATTCATAAAAAAATTATTTGCAATTAGTAAAAGTTTACTTGACATACATATTTTTACACAAAATTTTTCAATTAAACCTTCGTTATGTGTAAATTATTTATTATGAATATGGCAGATATTGAATGTAGTTCATTTTTCATTTCTTCTTTTTATTTTAGAAAATTGAAAGAATTTCCACGGATATATAATATAATAAATATATAAAAATTGTGAATTAAATTTTTTTGGTATATATATATATATATATATATATATATATATATATATATATATATATATATATATATATATATATATATATATATATATATATATATATATATATATATATATATATATATATCCATATATCCATATATAAGTATATATGTGCGTAGGCACATATCCATATCTATAAATATACTAAAATCGAAATTGAGTAACAAGAAGCATTTGGTCTTATATTCCAAATTCTTGAGACCCTGACCACGAAGGAATGCTCATAAGTAGATTTTACAATTCTGTTAATTAATATTTGAGTGGATCGAGACGAACGGGAAAAGTTGAAACTATTATATATATATAATTAGTTTGTACGTTATTTTCCGTTCTGAATCAGCTGTTTTGTTTCTGTTCAATATAAACTATATGTGCATGGTTTGTTTTTACTTTTTCGTTCTGTTCTGCTGCGGACTAATCTGTTGAAAATAGAATTCATCGTTAAGTGACGGCCAGATATGTGTATGTTTTACTTCTTTCAGGTATGGAAACTTTAATTTTTTATCCAAATGTATATAATTTTTTTTTTGTCAAAAGCTACAAAAATTTTTTCAATTAAAGAATTTTAAAAGTTAATACATTTTTATCATTTAAACAACTATGGATGATCAAAAAAATATTATTTTAGCATAAATATATACATTTATTATTATTCATTTCAATGTTTTTCTTTTGTTCATTCTGTACTGTAAACAACAGCTGAATATTTTCACGGAGTAATTGTAAAATATTTGCTACAGAAGTGAACGTCACAGAACGGCAACAGAAAGTAAAAACTAATGAGGCCTTAAGACAGAACCTTAAGCATCACTTTGGAAAATTCCTCGTTTGATAGCTATTGCCTCACTGGTATTTTGTCCCATATGTAACCTTACATTCCACTTTTTCATTGTTTTTTGCATAAATTGGATGATTCGCGGTTCAATTTTATATATCTGTAGGATTTTAATTAAGAAAGAATGTGGAAGACTATCGAACGCTTTTTTGTAATCTATGTATCCCATACTGAGATTGCGTTTGCCATGCACCGCTTAATGTACTAAAACCGAGTCGATTACAAGCTGTTCCTTGCACCCCATTGAATGTCGAACGCATCTTTTCTGTTCTGGAATAATGATACAGTTATCGCAATGGTCGTAAACTCGGTTGGTAAAAATTTTTGTCAGTAGCTTGTAGGTAGTTGACAGACATTGTAACGCGTTGCTTAGATCTTAAAATTCTTCTGGTTGAAAAATCCCTAATAAAATCGAAGTAAGAGCATGGATGAAAGGTGTTAATTTCCCAGCTAACTAAATGACGGTTCGTTGTTCGGTTCTTTACCCAATTTTTACGCGTATCATATAAAAAAAAATTCCGTCAAAATAAAATTAACCAGCAGATGTAAGCCTGAAGAAGTGCACTGGTCCATCCCTGATGATTTATATCACGCTAATGACATTCTTTGCACTTTAAATTTAAATGAATGTCCCTGAAATGAGCCTAGTATCTTTGCATTTTATTTGTGATTGAAATTAGTTTTGTCACTCCCATATTCCTATATTTAGCAGTTCATATTTATTGATCTTTTTATTTCAACAACAAAATTATGTAAACTAAAGAACTATTAGCGAATACTTGAAAAACAAACAGAAAAGAGAAACGCTATTGAAAACAATATATATTCCGTCAATTGTATTACAATAATTGTTTTTGTGAAACGCTGAATTGCAGATATTTTCTCTTTTTTTATTTTCTCTTATTTTGGGCATTAATAAGACAATTGATTTAAAATTAAGGATTACGTTATGATCTTACTTACATGAGAGTATTAGGTGTGATGTTTGATGTTGTTGTACAAAATTTTTGGTGTTTTGTTCTGCATTCACATTCATTGATGGGCCCAGCAAAGAAATTGATGAATGAATTAATATGTAGCTATGTATATTAGTAAATGAAATTAGAGGAATGAATGAAATTATTCTTCATATAAATAAGAAACATTTTTACTACAACTGTATTTTTCAAGTATAAGATAAAAGTTAGGGTAAGCAAAAAAAAAAAAACAAAATGCAGATTCCTAATAGTACCATACCCCGAAATGTGACTTGCGGGATAAGGTAACATTTGGTGCAATGTTGAACTAAATTATGATGATATTATTAGTACTTTTTTCTTTACTGCCAAATTGATGTGGATTTCCTGTTAGTTAATCAAATTCACAAGTTAGTTAATCAATTAACACAAAAATTTTACAGTTTTCATGTTAGTTAGTAAGGTTAATTCAATGTTAAGTGTAGTTAATACATGTTTTATGTAGTTAATACATATTTTATGTGTATAATTTATGTATATATGTCATATAATAACGCTAAATAGTATGGGTTTTTCTTTTGTCCTAGGAGAAGACAGCTAGATTTTGAATTAAATAACTTATTTCCTTCTTTTGTTATACTTATTGGTGTGTGGAATTTTATGGTGGAGTAGCTGGATCGAAAGCCAAATAAAACGTGGTGTATTACATATGTTAATGATGTTTATTCTGGGCCATATTCGGATCAAACGTGTCCTGCTCAATAAATTCCCACTGCAATGATATTTTATTCCGTTGCGCACTCTTGGACACTGACTCCAGAATCTGGCACACCGCGTAATGATGATGAATTGAATATCTCCTTTTCTTGAGGAAATTCATTCATTTATACGCCACAATTTATTTATGGTTTCATTAATCAATTTAATAATTTTTTTATAAAATTTCTCTTTTATTAATAGTTTATCTTGGATAATTATGTATATATTTTGCTACTTAAGCACTCAATAGCCAAACGTGTAATAATCAAGCCATCTTAAAAAAATTGCTGGCATGTGGTCTGATTAGCAAAATGGTAAAAAAAAGAATTTTTTTTTTTTAACGGGATTTTTCCTTTAATTATCTCTTTCTACCGTATTACCACTTAATGTCAGCAACGATTACCATAAGGTGAAGATACGTCATTTGCTAGGGTTCTCAGCACATAACGAGCGAACTTGCCGGTTTTTATTACCCATTACCAAAAGGTTATTTTTATGTTTCTCCTTTTCTCGGGTGGAAGAAAATCGTAACAACATGTAATTGGCCGGTAGTTTGATGGGTCTGCGGTGTTCACTCCTTTTTTTTATGAGGAAGGTATTTCCTGTTAATAAAAACAATGGGGTCTCATCAGGGTTTCTTAAAAGTTTGTTGAAGCATTCAGCAAGTTTTGAATGGATTGAAGTGAACTTCTTTAGCCATATATTCTGGATTTTGTCTGGACCAGGCGATTTCCAATTGCTACTATCCCTAATCGCCTTTTTAACTTCTTCTGCTGAGGTGTCATTGTTCTGCATTTGACTATAATTTACGCTCTGCTCAGCTTCGTTGTTTATCCATTGATTTTCAAGATTTATATTTTTGGTTTCACTCCATATTTGCCTCCAGTACTGTACAACATCATCCATTGGTGGGTCTCGCGGCTCGGCTGAATTCCCTCCTGGTAGTTCTAATTGTCTATAGAATTTTTTTTGGTCTTTCTCAAAGAGGGAGTTTTGCAATATGCGAGTTTTACTTTCTCTATATCTCGCGAGACGCTTGGCATATGCTGCAAGTTGCTGGGTTTTTTTTTTCTTTGATATCTATTAGAATGTTTTCTGTAACTTGACTAATCTGTGCTGGATGAATAATGCTTCTCACTAGTTTCCGGATCTTCTGCGTTCGTGTGCCACCAATGTAAGCTGACAGTCTCCCTACGTCCTGCCTGATGGTATTGATTTTATTAACTAACCTTCTTTCCCACGCTGGCAATTCTGTAGATGTTTTTCTTCTAGGAGTGTCTGTATATCTTATTTTCTTTTTGCCAATAGTTCTAACTACTGCTACTGCGCCCAAGTATATCAAGCAGAGCACATCTTCTATGTTTGTACTTGTTGTGAGATAGTTGGGTAAGATATAAAGATTAACAATATGTGTTAGCTCATTAATTCTTCTATTGTTGAAAATACGTGGAATTCCATCTCTTCGGGATGGGTCACTATTTTTATATTGTGCCCAAGCTATACGGAATTGTTCATGTAATTTGAAATTTCTCTGCTTTTGTGCTTGGAAACTGCTTGTTTCTGCACTATTTAAGGTGTTTTCCCCTGGTTGGTAATAAGGTGTATCTGAAGAAACATAGGTGTCTGTCTGCTGTGAAAGACGTCGGTGAGCTGCTTCAATACTTTCCAATCTTTCTACAGGATCACCGCGTTGCTCATCACTTTGGTGTACATGTACGTGCTCCTCACTTGTTGACATAATATTTAATGCTTGACGTTTAATATCTTGAATTTCTTGTGCTGATAGCAGATGTTTTACTACTATAGCCCTCCTTCTGTCAGCGAGATTTTGTTCTGTAATTCTATCTAAAGTAGGGAATTGTTCCAAAAATAACTCCCTCATTTTTGCCCTATACACATGCATTTCAGTTTCCATATTTGTTGAGATGAAATAGCATCGTATGACAGATTGGTTCATTTGTGCTGTCCATTTTATACGTTGCCTAGGTTGGCCTTCACCTGTGGTTGCCATGGTAGTCCTTGACAAAACACGTCGGGTTGAATGTTGTGATGTTTGTGGAAGTTCGATCCTTGGTCTATTCTATATATCTATGTGTCACTTCTTCGGGTATCCCGGTCATTGCTCCCACGGGCAATTGACAACCAACGGTTCGCATGCTCTCACCTCCAGCGTTGGCTCCAGAAGGTGCCCCGATGACCTCTCCATATTTTTACTGGCTTGGGATAATTAGTTAAGTTGTATTTCTCCACTTTGACCTGTTTGACATGGGTGAAGGTTACTAAAATACAGAAAATAGAAAATTCCGATATCGGTTCATATATAACCGAGCATATTTAGTTCAAATTTTTAAATATACTATACATATACATATTTTAGATTCGGCCCAGCCGAATATACCACACTCTAACTTGTTTTTATTATATTTATTATTTATTAGTTTTTTGATTATTTTAAATTTTTTGCAACAATTTGAGTATAACAAAACAATAATACGATTTGTCTAATAATTTTAACAACATATTTTTTTGCAGATAACTAAAATAGAATCATATGGGGAAAACATAATCCAAAATCATATAGCGACTAATTTCTATTGCCCAAAAATAACATCATTTTTCTGAAATTAAAATGCGAAACGCCGTTATTCGATGGTCTTCAGCAACATGGTATCCATACACTTGCGTTAATAATAGTTACATTGTAAATGATAAAATATTAAAAAAAAATATTCTTAAGCCGCGTATTTGTAAAACACAAAACAAAAGTTCAAAAGAGGATGAAAACACATCACATACAACTGATATAAAACCAAGCATAGCATTTAATGTATCAAATAATCAATCCGTCAAATGTGATATTAATGTCTCTAAATTACATTTAGTTTACACTAGTAGATATTTAAAAAGATATAAGAGCCATAATAACTTAAACCAGCATTTTATTCGTGGTAAAGGCAGCAGACTAAGCTTCAATAACATACTTCGTTTCGGAAACTACCATTTATTATTACAATTAAGCCTTCTAGTAACATTGTGTTCATTTAGTGTCGGTTTCGTAACGTGTGCCAAGATCGAGGAAAACGATTTGTTAACATCAGATTTGTATGAGCTGAATAATGAAGATATCGCTAACGACATTGCTGGACATTATACTCATACGTGGGCCGTTCATATACCGAATGGGGACGAAGATGGAAAAGTAGACTCCGTGGCTTACGATCACGGATTTGTAAACTTAGGAAAGGTATGTAAAATAAATTATTTAAATGTTTTTAAATAAGTAATTTCTTTAATCGGGATATCCAATTTACCGGGAATTAAGAGCTCAAGTGCGAAAGAGCGCGTTTCTCCTTGTCGACTTTCTATGAGTAATGATTTCTGCATCCAAATTACAAAGAAAAACCAAACTTTTATTTTGTTCTTTATTTCGAAAGTCCTATCAGTGAAAAAAATAATATTTTAATGAACTGAATGTACATATGTTCCACGTGAATAACGAAACAGTCCGAAGTTGTCCAAAAGCGTTTCACGGAACAAGTTTTGCCCAATTTTGAGAGTAATTTTTTTTCATTTCGTGTACAAATTTGCCCGAACTATATCTTTGGGTAAGTTCGGACTAGAATTGAATGATCAGCTGTTTCTTTACTGACATAAATTTCTATTTAACTATACAGTAGCAAAGTAAATTTGCAAAGCTGTGACTAACTAACGAAATACCTCTAAAAAACTATAATCCAATACAGTTAGTTGAGGTAAATCATTAACCAGTGCGAATGAGGCGCAAAACTCTCGATGACCGAACAACAAAATGAACAAGCCTGATCGCACTTAAGTTATTACGTTTTTTTTTTTTTTTTTTTTTTTTTTTTTTTGTATCAGCTTTCAGTAGCCACCTTGATATATTTATTTATTTAAATCTCCATATTGCAATACAAAGCTATCTAGGCCAATAAAGCGTATCGCATAGCATAAACACATTGAGTAGATCATATTGAAAAAAAATGTTTAAGTAATCATGAAATACTAATTATAATAGGATATAAATTTCCATAGTAATTCATTAAATACTAACCATAATAAGATTTAACAATAAAAATTTAGTACATATAAAAAAATAAAAAATAAATAATACAAATAAGTACGAATGTCTATAATCTTAGACTTTAGATATCTCATAAATTTATGCATATATTTCTTAGCTCCCCAGCCGCATAAATAAAACTTTATAACTATAACAAATTTAAAGGATCCGGCCGCTGTCGCACTATAAATAAAATAAATCAAAAAAGTTACGCTCAATCTCATATATATTTAACAATGAAATTTTAATTTCCAAAAAGTATGTATGAGGTCTTAAATTTTTTCAAAAAGTATTTATTTAGTCATCAATAACTATATTATGATGAGGTTATGATGAGGAGGAAAGAGGGAGTAGTGTTCGTGGACGTTTAACTTTAACAATAACAACACGAAAGACTAAAAGAAACTCTATTGCAGCATTTAAAATGTTGGAATTAAATAAGTTAAAACTAATCAGAGTCCAGTGTATATATATATACCTTCGACACTGATCAGATTAGCAAAATTTAGTCCAAAACCTTCCACACTACAAGGTAATGCATTGAAAGAAAATTAGTATTGAACAATAAAGAAACCACGGAAAACGGTGGAAAAAGACAAAAAAAAGAAAACATATACACATACTGCTACCTATTTCGGTGTACTTTGATTTCATACGAAATTAATATTCAATATACATAGGTATGTATGTAGAAAGTAGGGACAACGGCAAAAAAAGGAGAGGAAAAAACAAACACCGCCGGTGCAATTTGGTGTCATACGAACTTAATTAATGAACATACACATATAGAAAATATGGACAGCAGTAACGTGTGCACAGGATGAGAGACAAAACACTACTCCATTTGACCAAACTTACGTGTTTTTTCAGTCTTGGCTCTTCTGGACGCTACCATTGGGATGGTTGGGCTTTGGTTTCAATGTCATAGCCATACACCCATGATTCGTCACCAGTTATGACCTTTTCGAAGAAATCTGTATCGTCGTTGACAATGTTCAACAGCTTCTGAGCGATGTCCATGCGATGTTGTTTTTGCTCCAAATTTTGGAACAATCTTCGCTGCCGTACGTTTCATGCCTAAAACATCCGTAAAAACTACCTGACCCGAACGATATGCCAATATCATCAGCAACCTCTCTGACAGTGATTCGACGATTATCCAAAATCATTTTCTTCACTGCCTCAATGTTTTTATCGGTTGTCGACGCGCTTGGACGACTAGGACGTGCATCTCCATTGACATCTTCTCGGTTTGTACCACAATTGAATTTGTGCTCTACTCATAGTAGTTCGCCATACGCCACAGTCAACACAAATCTTAATACAGTTTCTTTGACCCATTTTTTCGAATAGTAAAAAATCGAAGAGCACATCAAAACACGACTAACCTTTTTATCTGTCAAAAACAAACTGACAAACCAAAATGGCTGATATTGCCTACATACATATATAACAGAGATTTGCGCCGGTGCACCGCAACCATAAGTACACCGGTTGTTTACCCAATCATTTTCACATCCAAGTATTTTAAACACTCTTAAAAATTGATGCGGTGGTATTTATACCTGTCGTTCGTTTGTGAAATCTTGATACATCAAAAATGTGTCCAATAACTTTCGTATCTTGTGTATTTTTTTTTAAGAGTAAAAGAAACCACCACAAAAAAGAGTGTTGTTGTTAGTAGCACTTAAGCATTAAACACATTCGAGACAGTAGGCCGCTCCAAATGCCGCTGGCTACAAATGTAGCCTGTAGCTAGCTACATAATTAAAAAAACAGTATATGTGTCTGCATTTATTGTAATATTTGACAAACTTGGATTGATCGTTTAATAGTAAAGCACGATAATTCAATATGGTTATTTTTCTTTTGAGAGCATGTAAATTATATGCAACTATGCAATTATTGGGGTTATGGCGTAAAACCAAGAGATAAAAGTTATTATAAATGAATCAACATAATATAAACGGAATTTGATGAAAATGTGCTTTATTAGTTTTACCAATTTTGTACTAACAATGTTCAAATAAAATATGTGTGTATATTTTCTTCTTTGTGTGACTGCAAATTCTTGCATACAAAGTACGATTGCCGAATGTGGAAAAAATAATTAAGAAACCAAATCAAACAGCCACCGCATAGAAACTTGAATGGGCATGTTTGTTATACACTCTAGTTTACACACACAAGCTCTAACGAGTAGAAAACATACTTGTGCAAATAGTATGTGGTGACCAATCACACCGCCACTTGTTTTAAGACGAGTGTACTTATATCATGAAAAAATGCACCGGTTGCAGATCTCTGATATATAACAGACATGTGTACCAACATTTGTGTGCAGGAGAGGGCGAAGAAGCTTATCGGTGACCGTAGGGTATCCGACTCTATTGACTCACTGGTGCATCGACGCAGTGCGGGGTGCGTTACTCTGTTCTATCGTTACTACAATGGATTTTGCTCTGACGAGATTAGGGATCTTGTTCCTGAAACTCGCACATTTTTACGTAGCACACGTTCATCGTACAGAGCTCATCCATTTGTGGTCGATTGCCCGGGGAATCGTACTACGCATTACAGAGAGAATTCGTTTTTCAACCGTACGCTTCGTCTGTAGAATAAGTTTACTGTCTGTTATAACGTTGGAAAGTTCAAATCAAATGTTCACAAACATTACTCCCTCTTTCCTCCTCCCCACAACCTATTTTCCTAGTTCCGGTACAATGCACTGCATATGTAGGGGTCATCCCCTGAGTACTGGTCCAAGAAAAAAAATGCGAAAATCGAAAATATGTACGTAACTCACGAAATTTGAAAATAACGGATATTTTATCAGACCTCGTATGTATGTTTATACACAAGCATATTATCTGAAAACAAAATAGTCGAATAATTTTTAATGTGTCTGAAGTTCATATATAAATGTCATTTAGTTTTAAGTTCCATTCAATTTTTCACTACAAATTTGAATCAAATTTAAATCCTCTTTATTTAAATTTATCTCATATACAATTTTTTGTATGCTTGCTTTTGCTTACTGCGAAAAAGGTAAACAAAACACATATATGAGTTATTGCATGTAGATGATATTTTAAAATAAGTTGTTAATTTTGTGCAAAATAATAGCAAAGTATAATATTTAATTAAAAATAATATCACATGAAATACAATCATTAAGTTTTTCTATGCTGTTGATAAATTTAATATTTTTCTTTAAGAATTTTTTTATGCTTCTAATAACAAACAGCTGTTATATGGAAAACTTTTCATAATATTTGGAATTTCAGTGAAGCTGCCACACTTTCATGGCATTTAAATACATTCTACATTTCAAATATTTCTATCCCATTGTCAAAACTTATATTAGCCCCCAGAGCAAGGCGAATTCATAACAAGTGAAATTGACAGCGCAGCTGATAACTTTTTTTAATTTTAATCTTTTTCAGATGTCAATGGAATAATTAAAACAAATTTGAAAAAAAAAAAAAATTTAAAACAATTTTTTAAATTATTATTGTATCTTGAGCGCCAGGTATCATCCAGAATTCTCCCCTATCTGGCAGGCCATTTTCACCTTTTCAAGCTCTATCATCTGAGACTTTAAGATTCACGAAATAATTAAAACTTTCACGAAATAATTAAGGTTTTCTTTTGTTGTAAATTTTTTTTGAAAGAAATTTCAAAAAAAAATTTTTTTTTAAAACAATTTTTTAGTTTTGTATTGCAACTATCACTCAGAATCCTCCGCAATCTGGCTGGCCTTTTTCACCTTTCCAAGCTCTATGATCCGAGACTTTAATTTTCACGAAATAGTTAAAAGCTTAACGAAATAATTAAAAGTTTATCTTTTCTTGTAATTTTTTTTATTATATTTTTTTAATTCTTTAATTCTGTTTATATTTTTCCCTGGACGTTTGAAAAAGATTTATTTTTTCTAGTGTTGTATTTATTGCTCTTACCTGTTATGAATTCGCCTTGCCCCAGAGCTAGTAAAATTTTATTCACCTCAAAAATGTCAAAATTTTACTTACGAGAGTACTTTTCTACCGTTTCACACACGTCCATAAAAACAATTACTTAAGTTGCTACTACTCATATGTTTTACATACGTAATATAATATTATATAACGAAATATATTTATTTGTTTATGTATTTATAAATCCTAATACATGACATGCGAAAATTATACGTAGGTTTATTAATATGTTTGTTTGTGCGTTCATCAAGGCTAGTTCTTTGAAAGGTGTAAATAAAGGTAGAGACCAAGGCAGTTTTAATGCGGTAGTGGTATAATAAGCACGGCTATCTTTCGTTTCCTTTGCGTAAATTTGTCAAAAACAGACTTCCTTGGTTTTTCAAACAAAACTTTGACAACTGTTCGTAAGTTCTACCAACAAAATACATGTTGATGGTTTTTGGTATTTATTGTAATTCTGCCACTACCTATTAAAACTGTCTTGGATATAATTCTATGTACTTAAATTTACTTTCATACGAAAAAGTGCAGCTCTGCCTGTTCTCAAAGAGTCTTACACTGCGTTTAGACATACAAGTAACTTGTTACAAGTTGTGTGTACATATTAACAACCAATACATCGAAAAAAATAATAAAAACACTTGCAATTTGCACGATTGTTTACACACTCAAGTGCAAGTTCATTTTCAAAATGTCGTCGAAGACAAACGTTGTACGTCTTTGTACTACATGCGCTTTTAATGTCTGTGCTGCCAAAGTTTTAGCATAGCAATATTACAGGGGAATTATATTATGCACACAATTTTTTCACAATTTAAATAATAAATTTGTATTCCAAATAAAAAATAAGTTATAGATGTTTATTTATTTTCGTGTTTTTATATTATGTTTTCGGCATACAATTAAAAATTTTAATATTTTAAAAAAATTTCCTTGAAAAATACCCATTAAGGTTAAAATGAAATATCTATTGGCAACACTGTTTGTTTCTGCTTGCATGCAAGTGAAAAAATCACTGCCAACCAAAATCAGTTGCAAGTGAGGCTACTACTTGCAGGTGTGTGAATGTATTAGTAAAAATATGGGTATGTATTGGGTTTTTTGCACTTGCACTTGCGTGTGTAAACATTGAGTTATATACATACAAAATACATTGATGTAATCAAGGCAGCTTTAATAGGGTATTGGTATAAGCACAACTGTCTTTCGTTTCCTTTGCGTAAATTTGTCAAAATTTTGTATTCAAAATACATAATTCTGAAAAAACTTCCTTGCGTTTTCAAACAAAATTTTGCCAATTTTCGTAAATTCTACCAACAAAATACATATGATGTTTTTTGGTGTTGTATTTATTGTAATTCTGCCACTACATGTATAAAGCTGCCTTGGATATAATTCTTTGTACTTAAATTTACCGTATTTTACTGTATTTTTCCCTTGTAAAGAAAAGAACAAATTGATTTAAAATAGCATGTATTAGTTGCGCACATAACGTGTAAAAATTTATATTAACTATTTGATGGCTATAACCAAAAAGTAAGTCAATTTGTAAACTGAATTTATTATTGAAATCTAAAATTATCTTCTAAAATTTTAAAAATTAAAACATATCGTTGCGTCACCAAAGCTGACAAAGAAATAATTGTATTTCAATAAACCTAACGAGTGTTATTAATCCTCGGAAGCCATCACGAACTACTGCCGTTAACAAAGTTGTTTAAAATAAAATTTTTAAAGTTGTCAGTGCAACCTTCCGCGAAGATAAGATCAGCGAACCGTATAACTAATAATAAGTTGTTGCCTTTTCAAAAATGTTGCAAAATTCTAAAATAATTTCTTTTTTTATATGTAAAGTAAAATTTTACCTTATGCATACAAACATATGTATGTATATAAACTCATTCATTCATTTCTTAACTATAAAGTTGCAAAGGAAGTTTGCAAAGTACAGGATGCACAGCATGTGCGGTTTGACGAAGAACATATGCTAAATATAGTACTAACAATACACTTGTAGCGTCGCTGTGACTAACTAAAACGACCTATTCGTTCACATAGGACGTTACAGCTTGGTTAACAACGAAATACCCGTAGAAGAACTGTAAGCCAGTGGCAAACCATTAACCAGTGTGAGCGGGACGCAAAACTCTCGAAGGCCGAACAACAAAAACAACAAGCCTGACCGTAATTAGGTAGGCAGGCCGCTGGATTCTCCAATGTAGTTGAGGTTCTCCAGCTCACTTGGATCCTGAAATCGTTCTCTTTGTAATACTGACCGCACTTAAAAAATAATTACGATGACGCCAGAGTTGTTCTTCAGCCCAGTAGTGCAATTCACTAACTTTACACCCCAATTAGAAGTGTTAACTTTAACCACACATTTTGTTGTTTGCACTAACGCCTACGTTATTCACTAACTATATTTAGCCACCGTAAAGAGTTTTATTTTTAAGTTACGAATAATAACGGGTATGAAATAATTATTTTATGAGTCATGGTAAACTAACGTAGGAAAGGTCTTGTAGTTCTTGGGTTGTAAAGAAAAGTCATTGCAACATGAATGGTAAAGTAATACATCTGGTCCTTAAAAAAATGGTACGAATGGGAAAAAAATGCATTTAAACCCCTTTCTCTTGTTCTGCTGAATTTATTGGTTGTGTATTGCGCTGGAAAGCGCTTATTCGTTTAACCTAAAGTCGCAATGTTCTTGCATTAGACCGTTTTTATATTTACTGTAGGCAAATACAGAACTTTTATAATATACACACATATACTCGTAACTATTTTTTGCCCCAACTGCTTGCCATGGTATTAAAAAACTCCATTCCATAAAAGCCTTTAGTTTTATTGTTTTTGTGCAAATAATTATTTTTATTATATACTTGTGTATAGAAAATAAATGTTTTAATTGTTTTATTTATTAACTAGCTGACCAGGCAAACGTTGTTTTGCCTTCAAATTTTGTTTACATGATATGAATGATTTTAAATTTTCAAATTGCCACTGCTAGTGCAAGCCGTATTGACAACTGCAAATGCTTAAAATGGGATGTTATGTCTTTCGCAAACATTAGGACTCATGGTATCAAAACTCACCTTTAAACTTTCCTTTAAGTACTCATCTATTAGGAGTAAAATGTTGATCATCAAATTTTTCACCGGATGCCAAGTGACATTACAAAGGCATGGTTGGTTTATACTTCATAATATTATGGTTACCGATCTGACTTTAACTAATTCTAGCGAGTTGAAAAACTGGCTTGTAGAGTTGACGATATTAACTTGGGAAGTAAAGAGGGCCACCAACTTCTACATCATCTATTCGCAAGCAGTTTAACTTTGAATTCAAAAATTCAAATCGACGATATCACGTTCGGTCAACTAAAAATTTTTTTTGTAAAATGTTTGAGAGTACATTGCTGATGAGCTCAGATTTTGATTCAGTAAATTCGGTAAAATAACAAAAAGGGACTGGTAATGGAATATTGTCAGCGTATTGGTGGAATAGGCGGCGATATTTCAAGATGTAATTCTCATTATTTTCAGAACCTATTAGTCCGATATGAATAATAATAACCTGAACTTACTTTTTTGTTAGCCTCAGTATATAGAACGCCGCGTATATGAAATGAAGGCATATGGACTCGCATTCATAGAGAATAAATTTTACATGATACTTTAAGTTTTCTTTCTTAAGAAAAATTCGCAAGTATTCACCAGACAAACGCGAGACACAGCAACACGATTTATGGCCCATAAAAGTTACATCAAAATATTCGTCGGCTTATATTTATCTCTCATCACCGAAGGAATTCATTTGAAACGTTAAATTGTATTGTCGAATATGAATCAAAAATGTTTGGAACTCGGTGACGTTTCAAAAACCTATGAATGGAGTGGATCGAATGGAGATTAAAATTGTATCAATTTCAATTTACGTTAGCACAACATATGTTCCATCTGGAAATGATCGTTACATCCATGTAGACTGCTATATGTATAGTCATAATTATATATGTGTATTCATAATTATGTATACTCATAATTAAAAGCAGCATATTCCACGTCTTGTACAACACGACGTGGAAGTCGTGTTAATCACCGTGATGTTTGATTTCTTGGACTTCTATCCGCAAATGTAGTTTGACATCGTGCATCGCATTGCAATTGGTTTGACGTAATCGTTCAGCTTGCGATCTCCTTTAAATTCAGCTCATGGCATTACCTTTGATACAATAATTTTGTTAATATTTATGTGGGAATATATAGGAAAATCTAAATGCCAAATCTCTGGAACCACTTCAGCCGACTTCACATAAACCATCTACAGCTCATCGCCAACATACCTTTAAATTTTGGTCGAAATCGGTCGACCCGTTTGGCCAGTTAGTGGCGGTATTGAAGTGTACACTTATTTTTATATACTTATATAGATTTAATGACAAATGAAAATGTATTTTTTCGAGTTTTGTATTTTGCTTGTTTGAAAAATGCATGGGAAAACATGTTTATTTCTACATGTTTTGCGCAAAACACGTGCTTTTGAGGAAAACACCTATATGGAAATACACTATTATTTTCATTCGACTGACGAGGTGACTACATCGATACTAGCACAAATATACGAAGGATTTTTTTTTAACGACAAAAATTAATAAAAAAAGACATGACTAAAAAATTTAAAATCATCGTAAAAATGTGACATGATTTTGGTAGCAGTTGTAAAAGAGTATTATAAAAAAAAGACATGGCTTTAAATCATCGTATAAATAAACTCTATGACAAGAGTTGATATATAAAGTGCTGATAAACATTCACAAATAGATTTTACTTGTCAATTTTGCAACTGCATGTGTGTTTACATACACACGTATAAAAATAAAAGAAATAAAAGGCTTGTGAAAATTGAAAAATGTACATTTCCTACTCAAAAATACATTCTTTTCCATAAACAAACCCCATATACACAAACATACACTTAATAAAGCTTCAACAAAATTAATAGTTTGGATGGGCAATAGAAATGAAAAATAATAATAATAACTATAGTACAAACAACAAGTAGCGTATAAATAATAGAAGAAAAATATAAATGTACGCTTAATTGAATTAGATCAAATGGTCACAACGGATACATAATTATGAATAATACGTACTAGGGACGATCTTAGAAATAGATAGGGAGGCACATACGAGTAGTATGTGATTACAGTATCTCCACATACTGAGTGATCATCTTGAGGTTTAGATTAAGGCATTTATAAAATTAGTAATCTACCGCACAAATATAATAAACTGTAGGAACTAATTTGCAGCTGTTTAAGCAAATATATATATATATATATATATATATATATATATATATATATATATATATATATATATATATATATATATATATATATATATATATATATATATATATATATATATATATATATATATATATATATATATATATATATATATATATATATATATATATATATATATATATATATATATATATATATATATATAATTTTTTTTTAGCAACCCATAAAAAAATAAATAAGTGGATAAATAAATAAGCTGGTGATGTTGTTAGTAAAGGTTCTATTGATATTTTTTCTGTGAAATATGTGATCAAGACAAGTTAAAACGTGAAAATATTGTGGCGTAAGCAACGAAAAATAAATTTTCTGTGAAAGTTGAATTTGTTTATTCATCAAGAATTTGAAGTATATCGATAATTCCAAGCATACTCGTATGAGAAGAAATAATTCAGTTACAGAAAATTGTATGGGAAATTCTAATTAAATAAAAACTGGTTCTGTTACTTGAAAATTAATTGTTCAATTCAGAAGCTCAGTCGTATGAATAAGAAGATTTTTTACAAAAATACCAAAAAAGAATAAAAATTTAATGTACATAATTTTTTCAAAAGATGAAATTCAATCGCTTAATAAGAATACCACCAACTAATATTTAAATTTTTAAATACGATTATTTCAAAAAGTAATAAGTAGCGCCGTTGGAATTATCGACTGTGCGCATTTGTCAGTCACGCAGTTTTGTCGCAGTGGTCGAGTGAGCATCGCGTGTTCGCAATTGATATATTTTCTAGGATTAATGATTTTTACATAATTGGTCGTCGACAATATTGCTCAAAGTTCGGTATTCGGCGAATGTGTAAATTTAATTCGTTCGTTATTCCATGCAACTTCTTCGGCTATGAATGCCCCACAGCCAGGGCCCAGACGATATTCAAGGACTCCCGAAAACATTGAACTAGTTGAAATCAGTTTGCGTGAAAAGAGCCTCACTGGGACTTCCAAGAGCGATTATTCATGAAATTTTAAACAAGGATCTGAAGTTTCATCGTTTTAAAATTCAAATCGTTCAAGAACTCAAAGAATGTGACGATGTTGGAGCGTTTTCGCACTGTAAATCCCATTTATTGGAGCGACGAGGCTAATTTTCATGTAACCGGCCACGTCCACAAGTAAAACTGCTGTTATTGCTGCGAGACTTCCTAGACGATAAAAAATACGAATAAATGGAAAGAATTTTAAAATAATTGTGGGCACAAATTTATTTAGGTAACTGTATGTTTACAAGTGTTTGCGTTCAACTTTTTGAATTATGTATTAATTTATCGTACTAAAGAAGACAACAACAGTTTAAAATATGTATTTTTGAATGGGGGAATTATTGAAAAGCTGTGATCTAACTGTGCTTAATAAAATGTTAGTTCGAAAGTGGTGATCGTTAAGAAAACATCGTAGACGCGGTTTGCCGCTGTCAAAACGAAATGCCTTGTTAGGCAAAAAAGCACAACTTGAAAAAAAAAAAATATTTGTGGCAATATAAACGAGTGGTTAGGGGGCCAATTTTTATTTATTTTTAATATGAATCAATTAAAGTTTCCAATTGGATTTTTATTAATCCTTATGATTAACAAAGTTTATTCTGGACAATTGCGAAGAATATGGATGCAAGATCATTGCCAAAATGGCATTTGTAGCGGTATTGAAATTGGACGGAATGATTATGTCATTATGTCGCAGGTGCCATTTGAAAAGCAAACAACGCTTACTTTTGTAAATTCAACTATAAGGAAAATACCGCATTTAATGTTTGATACTTTTCCTGATATTCAAGTGCTGCGTATGGAAAATTGTTCAGTGGAAACATTCGAGAAACCTCAGTTTGAAGGTGCAAGCAACTTGATGAGCTTATTTTTGGGGAAGAATTTACTCAAAGACATTCCGAAAAACATATTTTTGGGTGCTGATAATTTAAACGATTTATTATTAAATGACAATCAGATAGAATTCTTGAATAATCAAAGTTTTAACGCATTAAAAGAGTTGAAAAAAATTTCTTTGGAAAACAATCAATTAAGCACTCTGCCAGCGGGAGTTTTTTCAAACATGAATAATTTATTGGACTTAAATATTGCTGGAAATCAACTGGAAGTTGTTCCGAAGAACATTTTTGTTAAAAATATTAACTTGAAAAGAGTAAATTTGGCACGTAACCATTTTAAGATTTTTGAATCAGAGTTGTTTAAAATTCAAAAGCATTTATATAGTTTGGATCTATCAGGAAATATTCTTCAAGATTTGATACTCGATTTCCCAATTTTAGATTCTGTCATCGTTAATAATTGTGATTTACGTAAATTGGATGTATATGGTATAGTGAAAGATCTTGAGCTAAGGAATAATTCCTTAAGAGAAATTCCTCGTATCATAAATTCAGCGAACGTTACAAGCTTGGATTTGTCACTGAATCCCTTGGGAACTCTTCAGGGGCATCCATTTCGTAGATTCACTAATTTATTAAGACTAAACTTAAGTAACACAAACATGCACGAAATTAACGAAAGCGTTTTCAAAAGACAAAGTCAACTTAAAATGCTTGACATTTCCTCAAACTCACTGTTTAATTTAAAGTTCATCGTTTTCGATAGCTTGCAAAACTTGCAGTACTTTTATTTTCAACAAAATAACTGGAATTGCGACTTTTTACAACTTCTTATGAATTCTTTCGTCAAGAAACGCAATATTTCATTCATGGAGGACGCACTTGCACCTGAATTAGTGGACGACTATGTTGACGGAGTAGCTTGTTGGTATGAAAACAATAAAAACATAAAAAACTGTGACAGTGGTTCTGCTGCAGACGCAGCTCTTGAATTGGCAATTGTTCGCAATGATGTTAAACAAATGATGGATATAATGGACAAAAAGTTTATAAAAGTTTATAGATTGCTGGAAGAAATAAAATTACGATTATAATAAAAATACAAACAGTTATGGAATAAGTATATCGCTAAAATATTATTTATTCTTATATAACAAGTATTAACACTCGCATTTTATTCTTTCGTAATTACTAATTATATCTTTATTGTCTATATCACTTCTATTTATATTATTATTATTTATATTACAAATATTACTACTCAAAAATATTTACTTTTTAAATACAATATCAACAAATACATATAAATTAACTTATAAATTAAACAAATAAAATCCGCTATATGATATTAACACTCGCATTTTATGCTTTCATAATTACTAATTATATCATTATTTTCTGTATTACTTCTATTTATATTATTATTATGATTATTTATATTACAAATATTACTACTCAAAAATATTTACTTTTAAATACAATATCAACAAATACATATTATTCAACATATAAATTAAACAAATAAAATCCGCTATATGATATAGTTTAATCATAAAAACGCGGTATTGAAATTGGACGGAATGATTATGTTATTATATCTCAGATGTAATTTGAAAAGCAAACAACATTTACTTTTGTAAATTCAACTATAAGGAAAATGCCGCATTTAATGTTTGATACTCTTCCTGATATTCAAGTGCTGCGTATGGAAAATTGTTCAGTGGAAACATTCGAGAAACCTCAGTTTGAAGGTGCAAGCAACTTGATGAGCTTATTTTTGGGGAAGAATTTACTCAAAGGCATTTCGAAAAACATATTTTTGGGTGCTGATAATTTAAACGATTTATTATTAAATGACAGACAACCAGATAAAATTCTTGAATAATCAAAGTTTTAATGAATTAAAAGAGTCGAAAAAATGTCTTTGGAAAACAATCAATCAAGCACTCTGCCTGCGGGAGATTTTTCGAACGTGAACAATTTATTGGACTTAAATATTGCTGGAAATCAGATAGAAGTTGTCCCGAAGAATTAATAATTGTGATTTACTAATTGATTAGTGAATTAATAATTGTGATTTACGTAAATTGGATGTATATGGAATAATTCATTAAGAGAAATTCCTCGTATTGGATTTGTCACTGCATCCCTTGGGAACTCTTCAGGGGCATCCATTTCGCAGATTCACATATTTATTAAGACTAAACTTGAGTAACACAAACATGCACGAAATTAATGAAGGCGTTTAAAAGAAAAACAAACTCAACTTAAAATGCTTGAAATTTCCTCAAAATCACGATTCAATTTAAAGTTCATCGTTAGGAGTATAATAGAAATAAAAACAGTTCCAAGATAACGAAAGTATATCGCTAAAATATTATTTATTCTTATATAACAAGTATTAACACTCGCATTTTATTCTTTATATTTAAATTATTATCATAATTACTAATTATATCATTATTATCTGTATTACTTCTATTTATATTATTATTATGATTATATTACAAATATTACTACTCAAAAATAATATCAACGAATACATATAATTCAACTTATAAACTAAACAAATAATATTCGCTATATGGTATAGTTTAATCATAAGAACGCCGCTGTATGAAACGTTGTCATGATTGAAAATCTGAAATAAAAATATTTCATTATTAAGTGTTTTACTTAGTGTATTGAATAAAACAAGTCATTTTCCGTTTATGTTTTCTTACAGTTCTCATCGTATCGGAAACTTTAAATCAACACTCCAATATGTTTATTTATATATAGAGTTTCGAAGTATAATTTACAAGAGTTAATAATTTTAAAACAACGAATATTCAATATTGAAGACGTAGAAGCAAAAATAGAAAATTTTAAGATACTCTTAAACAGAACATTATAAAAATTGCAAACAGAGAATGTAGGAATAATTACCATTTTGAAAATATAAGCAACGCAGGAAATGAGTCGAAAAGGTGTTTGAAGTTTATTAATATTAATATTACTCTCGGCCATTGTAAAACCAATAAGATAAGTTTAATTGACAATCAAGGAAAAAATATATATTCAGATCGATGTAAAAGCAAATTGCTTTAATGATTATTTTTTAACTCCTGTTGAGGATCTGAAGAGAGAAATTAAAGCTCATCGGGGTGATACTTTCAGTTCGTTAGGAACATTACATCAATTACCTTCTCGTTTTCATCATGAAAAGATTCATGTAAATAATATTTAAGAAATTATTGCAATATATGCTTGTATGGTTGAAAAATATCGTCCAATTGCATTACTTTCCACGGTAGATAAAATTTTTGAAAGGATTATCAAATGAGGATGCAGTTTTCAATGTAGTTCAATATATTTGTAAAGGGATGGTTTTAAAGGTGTAGCTGGTGTATTTTTAGACTTTTCTAAAGCGTTTGATCTTGTTTTATTGGTTCTGTGAACTATGTAATGTGTAAAGAAAGTGTATTGGGCCCACTTTTATTCTCTATTTATATTAATGATTTAAGATATCCAAATCTAACGGGGAACGTTGATACTTTTGCACAAAATAATAACCACTCGTGAACCAAATTACCTATTTAGCCATCTCAGTTTCTGTCGTTCTGCAAGAACAAAAACCATTTTACAAATAAGGCACAATTCATTAATTTCAAATTGGCAATTCTTCGTAACAGCAATACGTCTGTGGAATGTTATACCCCCCAAAATTAGGGAAACCTGCAACCCCCTACTTTTCAAAAAAAAAAAAAACTATTCCAATATTTTTTGTAAATCTTAATAGTCAATTTAATTATATAATGTTGACAAAATAGTAATATTGTTGCCTAACTTCAACTATATTTATACATTTTTATTTATTTTTTTATTTTATAAATACTTTTACTGAATATTTTTTTATTTTTTATCAATGCTATTATTTTACATAGTTATTTTCTGTTATAAATTGTTAATATGCCATTGCCTGTACTTCTATTATTTTAAAACTTAAGTTTTGTTATAGAAGTTGCCACAAATAAATGCAAATACAAAATACAAATATTTATGTTTGCAGACGACTTTTTATCCATTTATGGATGATTTTGTTTTAAGAACGCACTTCGAATGGCACTAATTTTTGAATTTGTGTGATTAAATCGGCTCTTACTTAACCGAGGTAAAACAAAGCTAATTCGTTTTTGACCTAACTTTATCTGCTCGACTAACTTCCCGGTACAAATTGGGAACAAAATTTTAAAGGAAATAAATTCAGTTAGATACCTAGGAATTACGCTGCAAAGTAACCTTTCATGGGATTAACACATAACAGGCATAAAAAAGAAGATTGTTCCAGGTATTGCTAAAAATATACTTATCGTAAATAAATTGATAATGTATCAATCGTTGATACATTCGCATCTCAGTTATATGGCATTAGAGTACTGCTCAAGCACAATAAAAATGTCTTACAAGACATCGTAGTATTTTCAAGTACTGTTCATCGACTTCTTTCATATTTTAAAACAAACACTTCAGTGCCGAAAGGTTCTAAACACATAAACGAATACTGTCTTATAAGCATTTAGAACAAACTGAACCAAACACAAGTAGAACCAACTGAAATAGAACAATAGTTTATAAATTTTTTGTTGTTGTTCATAGTTTTTGTATTAGTGCACAAGTGCTGCATGCACCGTACGCTGATGTGTGTGTGTTGTTGTTGTTGTTCATGGTTTTTGGATTTGTATTAAGCACAAATTTTTAAGACGCAGTATGCTCAACTGCCAATGTACTTGCTGTGATTCATCGTTTATTTGCTTTATTGTGATGTTTTGTTTTGGATTTTGCTGTGAAACAAAATTCAAGTATAGTCAAGCACTGTCGAGAAGGCGTTTCAAACCTACGAGTATGAAGTGTTCTGTTTCTAAATGTTCTATAGCTTGTTTGTTTTCATTTTAGAATTGTTTTGAAATACAGTGCTTGGAATTACTGCACAGTAATGAGCAGCGTTCTTTAGGACATTCTGTGCAGCCTTTTAATCTGTATATGCATACCATAAAAACAGTGCAATGTTGAAATCACTTCAGCGCTTTCAAAATAAAGCTCTAATAGTTTATAATTTACTTCTTGATCCTATTTGCTTTGACCTTTATTTAATTTAATATTTGCAAATAATTCCTTCAGCTCAAGGTCTTTTTTTGTTTTTTTAAAAAATGTTTGACGTATTTTTCAATATTTCGTCTTCCTTTGGAAGACTTCATAAGGAAAATTTGTTTTTTGTGTGTAAATTCAATTCAAATTTTGTATTGAATTTTCCTGAAGAAGTCTTCCAAAGGCAGACGAAATATTGAAAAATACATCAAACATTTTTTAAAAAAAACAAAAAAAGGACCTTGAGCTGAAGGAATTATTTGCAAATGTTTATAATTTACCAATGTTATATCCCACAGCTTGTTTATATAAAAATGTTTAAACAAAAATTTTGTGGGATGTTCCCTGGACTAAAAATATTTTTCATACCTCCATAGAAGTATTCAAATACATCAGTTTTCTAAAACGGTGCAACACATATGTGCTTCACTCCGTCTGAGTTCTGTCGAGTTCTGTTGTATACATGTTTCCCATTAGAAAATTCAAGTCAGAAGCCCATAACCACTACTCCCTCTTTCCTTCGCCTCATAATGTATTTTCCCAGTTCCGGTACAATGCACTGCATATGTATTGGTCATACCCTGACTACTGGGGTAACAAAAAATATGGCGAGTTTTACAATTTTTTCTAATGACTAAGAAATTACCTCCTACAAAAATTCTAAATATGTAACGTTAAATTCATTTTTAGGATGTTTTAGCAGCGGTTCTCTAAGTCAGCATGTAGTGTCCTACTAACTTGACATATGCCGCCGACATGACAACGAGTTGTAAAATTCACAAGCTATCGTGGAAATTTCACATTGATGCGAAAGTCACTCAATTGAAATTAAAAGCTGTGCAACTAAATCAGCTTATCAGCAGAAATACTACACCGACGTTGAATTGCAAACTTTTGCTGTACAACGCAATTCTAAATCCTAAAATTGATTTGTGGGGTACCACTTCGGCATCAAACATTGAAAATTTCAATAGCGTAAAATCTAGATTTTCCGGACAATTACAGCTCTTTGCTATGTAAAAACCTTTAGTAAAATATGAATTTATGAATTACACTACCCATATTCTTTCCCACTTAGTATCCTTAACTTTGTTAGGTTAGGTTGTACAGGCCGCCAGTTTCATGAAACCAGCCCACTTGGGTCCTTTTGGTCCCGTTGTGTTGCCTGAGGGAGAAGTGCAGCCCACGAGACTTACACTTCCCCCGACGGTTCAGATTCAAACAAACCCGAAAGCCGGATAAAGAAATCCAGTCCGTTTAATCGGCATTCCGATATATCTGCCAACCCGTGCAGCATCGGTCCGCCTAGATACAGCGCTCTCATAGAACAGAGAGCCGGGCATCGACAGAGGAAATGCTCAACACTTTCCTCCTCGTCTTCATCCCCGCAACTTCTGCAGAAATCATTAAATGGAAGATTTAACCTCCTAGCATGCGTCCCTATGAGACAATGTCCTGTCAGAACTGCCACCAAGGTACGCAATCTTTGACGGGAAAAACCCTTTAGGACCGCAGTTCTTCTACGATCATACGCAGACCATGTCAGCCTTGCTACTCGGCAGATGACCTCACCAGACCATCTGTCCTGTGCAGTCCCTACAAGTTGACGCTGCACTTGGTTTTTACAGCTGTTAAGCGGGACTCCTACCATCGTATCAATGTCCCCTCTCTGTAGACGAGATCCGGCTTTCGCCAGCTCATCCGCCACAATATTTCCGGGCACTCCCCTGTGCCCCGGTTAACTTTGTTAAGCTTCTTTTGTTTTAGTGATAAGATCTGTAAACTTGTAAGTCCAAATTTTCAAGATTCAAGAAATAAATAGTATTATATCCAAGCTAAATGAAATCGCATTAAGTCTGGATGCCGATGCTCAATAATTATTAGGTGCAACCTATAGCTGATAGAAATCGCAGTAAGTCATTAAGTCTGTACCCTGATAGCTCAATAAGCTTGGAAATTATGTAGTTTCCCAGAAAAGTAATCCTCTTGACAGCCCAAACCTGGATGTTCATAGAGGAAGTGGTGGAAAACCATTTTTCGTCCTTCCTATCCTTGAAACTACGGCAAAATTCACTACAGAAACGTCCAAGTTGACTCGCATGTCTTCGATATATCTCTTCTGTTATGGATGTTTATTTTGGTTGTCCCAATGTAATACCATAAATGTTAATGGTATTCGAAAAATGGAAAGAGTTACGTTCTTAGCATTAATTATTAGCAAATGAGTAAACATGAAGAATCAAATCTAACAAACTGTATGAGCTTTTTTTAAGTTCGAAGTCTCAACTTAATGTTTATGACAAACTAAAAGTGATTCTTAGATCAGTGTGGACGTGCGGTATCCACTTTGAGCAGCTCTTATACCGAACTACTTGCAAGATGCTATGCAAAACTAAGGTACTTTTTCAACGATCCATGACACGTTAGAAACGACGTTTTAATTAATTACAATAAATAACACAACCATTTTATTGAAAGTTGTATTTTCGACAAAACTGTAAAATTTAAAACTAAAGTAACAAGAGCTAAAACATTTTTGTTAAAAATATAAATGAAGGTATTATAGAAAACAGTGCGAAGTACGATATCGTTTAAATTAATCTGCAATATACACATCTTATTCATTTTCAGATATTTGATGATCATTATCACTTTGCCCACCATAAAGTTTCTAAGAGATCTATAAACCCTGCATTGTCTCACCAAAATCGATTAGATGAAGATAATCGAGTTAGTTGGGCAAGGCAACAAGTCGCAAAATCTCGGAGAAAGCGAGACTTTATTCACATGAGACCATCGCGTACATCATTTTTATCTGCCTACTCAAAGGTAGATACAGTTCTTTTTACTGATCCTAAGTGGCCACAAATGTGGTATTTAGTAAGTATTTTATCAAAAATTTAAAAATACATTTGAAAAATAAATGTTCTTGTTTTTAAAGAATCGCGGGGGTGATCTCGATATGAACGTTATTCCAGCGTGGAAAGAAGGAATAACTGGCAAAGGTATTGTGGTTACAATTTTGGACGATGGTCTTGAATCTGATCATCCAGATATTATTAGTAATTATGTAAGTTATATTACTAATATCCGAATTAAAATTGAACACTTATTTTTATCAAATTGTTAAAGGACCCTAAAGCATCTTATGATGTCAACAGCCATGACCCAGATCCAAATCCTCACTACGATTTAAACGACTCAAATCGACATGGTACTAGATGTGCTGGAGAAGTCGCTGCTACTGCAAATAATTCAATATGTGCTGTTGGTATTGCGTTTGGTGCCAGCGTTGGCGGTGTCCGAATGCTTGATGGTGATGTAACAGATGCAGTAGAAGCACGTTCTTTATCACTTAATCCACAGCATATTGATATATATAGTGCATCTTGGGGTCCGGATGATGATGGAAAAACGGTGGATGGACCAGGCGAACTTGCATCTCGTGCCTTTATTGAAGGAGTTACTAAAGGACGAAACGGAAAGGGTAGCATTTTTATATGGGCATCTGGAAATGGTGGCAGAGAACTAGACAATTGTAATTGCGATGGCTATACGAATTCCATTTGGACCCTGTCAATATCTAGTGCCACCGAAGAGGGGCATGTGCCTTGGTATTCAGAGAAATGTAGTTCCACTTTAGCAACAACATATAGTAGTGGCAGTCAAACGGAGAAACAAATTCTGACGACTGACTTGCATCATTCTTGTACCGTTTCTCACACCGGTACTTCGGCATCGGCGCCTCTGGCTGCAGGCATTGCAGCATTAGTTTTAGAATCAAATACTAATTTAACATGGAGAGACTTACAACATATTGTTGTAAGAACAGCAAAACCCGCAAATCTCATTGATCCAAATTGGTCTAAAAATGGTGTAGGTCGTAGGGTAAGCCATTCATTTGGCTATGGATTAATGGATGCTTCTGCAATGGTAAAGTTAGCTAGAAATTGGAAAACTGTGCCCGAACAACAGCGTTGCGAAATAAATGCTCCACATGTTGACAAGTGAGTTTAGTTCATTTGAATGCTTTTTTAAATAAACCAAAAATCGTTTCTGCTCAATTTTTAGGGTTATACCCACAAAAGGTCATATAACCTTACAGCTTTCAGTAAAGAATTGCTTAAACATAAACTTTTTAGAACATGTACAAGCCAAAATAACTTTGACGTCCCAGCGAAGAGGAGATATTCAACTAAATCTTATATCTCCTGCAGGAACCAATGTTACTTTATTGACTCCCCGGTAAGTTAGTTTAAAAAAAAAAAATATGTTTTGTTTTTTGATTGCCGGTTGCTTTAAAGAAGCACTATAAATAATTATGGCCACTTGCATTAATACAGAATTCACTATTTTAGAGTTCATGACTCATCACATTCCGGCTTTAACCAATGGCCCTTCATGTCCGTCCATACCTGGGGCGAATCGCCACATGGAAACTGGCAGCTTGAAATACATAACAAAGGACGATATATGGGTAAGTTCATATACAAATTTGTTTGTAATCTTTAGAAAGACACATCTTTCATTTTATATTTTTAATGAATTTCTCAAAAAATCGTTTAATGAGTAGTTGTTCACATTTCGTGCCAAAATCGTTAACTATGTTTTATTTTTACTTTTAATAATTGCTGCCATGGAAAATGTACGAAAATTATTTAAAAAAAAATTAATAAAATCTGAAAATAATTAAGGTCATGCCTTGTTAAGAGAATGGTCGCTTTTTTTTTATGGTACAACTTACCCAATCTGTCCAAATGATCCTGTGTCAACTGCTCGTACTACTCTTGTTGATATCACAACTCCAAATTCTAGTTCGACAAGTACCAATTTGCATCATGTTTATTCAGCGCAGTACCCCAGAATGTCAAACAACAATGTTAATTTTTCAAAATTGGGTCCGATCGGAAAACTTTCATCGCCAAAATTACCTTTCAATAAATCAGTATATGTTGCAGCTTATAGCGGGATTAGAAATGATCCAATATTCAAAACTATAAATCAAGGATTTGTTAACAAGAAACAACAATCTGCTAAAAACTCAAAACCAAATAAAAAAGGGAAATCACAAGAAAATAGCAAGTCAAGTAAGAATTTGAATAGTGGTGGAAGACCGATGAAGCAAAAAGAAAATACAACGCAAGTAGCATTGATCTTGCAAAAGAATAAATTGAATCGTCTATCCCAGCAACATAGAACACAAACCACATCTGAAGCAACAAACCATAAACAAAAAGTAAATAAGCTACAAAAATCCAGCGAAAGATTACATATCAGTGAAGACAAAATAAATCGAAAATTTATTGGAGATGTTCAGCCTTCGCCAACTATTGTAAGCACTAACAATAGAAAAATAAATATGAAATCTACTATTTTATCGTCCAAATTAGCTGGTAAAGCCACAAAACAAGTAAAAGAGTCCATTTCCACTAAATCCCCATTGGTCACAACTGATATTTTAATCCCTATACGAGGTGGAACGTTTGCTCTCCAACCTAACCAACGCATTACCAAACTGTTTGAACGATATGAAAAAATTCAATCAATATTTCCAGAATTTCAACCTTATCAACCTATCTTAAAAGATAAAAATGAAAAAGTAGCTGCGTTTAAAAATACTCCAAAAAATTTTCACTCAGAAATTGGGACTAATTCAAGTCGTGCCAGTGGCGGTGGGATTGAACTAAGCAAACCTTTACGCGAAAATTCAAAGAAATCGCCAGGTTTTGTTCCGGATAAAAAAATTTTAAAAAAACAACAATTACTGTTAGCGGCAGCTGGCATTGACGGAACGGAAAGCCCTACTGTGACCATAACCGCATCATATAAAAAAAATTCAAATGGTACTAGGAGCATATAAATTAAATATTTTTCATCCTTTTATAAACATTAGAATATAAAGTTTTTTCTTTTTTTTTTATTATTTAAAAAATATTTGCCCTTTACAGCGCAAATAACGCAATGGGCTCTGATATTCTATGGCACGGATTCACCAACACAACCTGACGATCCAACACCTACAAATTCCAAGCAGTTTAGCCCATTTACAAATGAAATGGACCATAATGACGTTGAATATGAACCAAATGGTATATGGAACAAAATACAACAGGTAAATCACTATTTCAAATTTTTTTCTAGTATACTAAAAACATAAAAATAGGGTTTGTCTTAGTTATTTAAAGGCTTTATCATTTCTTTTTTTAAAAAATTAGGCTACAAATGTGTTTCTTCACGTTTTCAAATATTTGCGAACGTTAATGACCGAAATGGTGAAACAGGCCCTATATATTATGTTTAATGTTATAAAATAAAAAGTATGTTATAAAATACAAAAATAAAAAGTACTTCCCTGCAGAAATTATTAGACTACATGATCCGTTCTAAAAAAAAAGGAGTAGTTACAACATAGTCCGATGTAATGCAAAATCGTGGTCCATGATAACTAAAAAAAAAATATTTTACAATACTCGCAACAAATTACTTTAAAAAAAACTACTATGGTAATACTGTTACGCAATGTTTTGTTTGGTGTGTTTTCTGACAAGCCGAATCATTTTTTTTTATTATTATTAATAAATAAATATCTATCACAGGATTTGTTAATTTAATCTTTAACCATGGGTATGTTAAGGTCACGATGATTATCGCTCCTTTATTGCAACATAGTCATATCTAAAAAAATGAGCTTTTCTAGTTAACAATGCAGAATTGTTCACAGTACTACCTTTTATATTCTGCCAAAAATTTATTCATATTACTTTTAAAGTGTTTCCTTTAGGAGATATTTTCTAAAACAATTTTCGAAGACTTGTATAGAAACTAAGCTTTTTTGAGTGATGACTATGTTGCAATAAAGGAGCGATATTTTTGTTATTCACAAACCATGGAGCCATAGTTATTGTTCTTAATAATTTTGACTAGAATCTTTGAAGAATTTCAAGTTTGAGTTACTAGTAGGTCTCCAAAGTTGAAGTCCAGGTATATTCTATAAATACAATTGTTATGTTTGCAATTATTTATTTACATTTTTATGTTATGTTTTTGTTTATAATAGTCTTTTAGTAAATGAAGAAGAAAATTTATACGAAAAATTTTGTGATTATATTTCATTTGATTTTTTTTTTTTTGCAAAAACATCCCAAAAGTGCTCTAAAAACTTTTACAAAACTATAGTTTTCAAAGTAGTCTCTTGTGGTATTGTGATATTCCAGAGTAATTTAAAAATGGTTTCCAAACTAGTTTTCTGTGGTAATCCATGGAGTAGTGGCATGAAGAAATTTCAAGACTAACCCTGTGTTAATAATTTGTGGAGTAGTTACTGGGACTAATTTTTGGATTAGTCTGCTGTAATGTTTTTTTGGATTACATGGTCCTTTCCTAGGACATTGTAAAGTAAAATGGAGCATGTTTTTCCCATATATTTGGATTACTTTTGGACTAGTCCTGGTCCCTTGTGGAGCACTCTTTACACGCTTGTAAGGAGTAGTCTCGATTTCTGCAGGATTGTGCAAATAGAAAAAACAATTTTTTAAAGGAAAAATTTATAACAATAAAATAGTATTAAATGAAAAGAATAGGTTAGGTTATGTTTAACAGGCACCCAGCTATTCTAAAGCCAGCCCACTTGGGTCCAATCTAGTCCCGTTGTGTTGCCTGAATGTGATGAAAAGAATAACAATTTTGAAAATAATTGATTAATTTATAAGCTCGTATTATGCAGCTTTGTATTTTTGTTGTTAGTAGTTTTCATATAAAAATGTGTTCTTATTACACGATCCAGTTTTATGTGTTAAAAAATACTGCTTTTAAGGGCGGGGCGCACAGAATCTGTCGTACGTTATCCATCGCGCTTTTAAACTGACAACATATGTATGCACATGTAATCTTGTGAGCTTTGTCATATTCTGTACTGTTTCGTCGGTGCAAAGTATTAGGGCTGAGCAAATTTTTTATTTATGTTGCATATTTGGATTAGTTTTTCGTTCTAAAATAAAATAACGTAAAAAAAGATTTAAGGCCCATTTAGCCGACCGTAAATGTAGAAATGTAAATGTTATACGAGAAACTATGAAAATGCTTATCTGACTGTAATAAAATGTAACCGTAACGTCTGAACCTGTAGAAAATAGAATTTCATTACGTGTTTACGTGACAAATGTAGTCAGTGATGGTATATATTATTGTGAATGGGAGAGTGGCACAAAAGTCCTCTTTTTGTACTTTCTGTTTATTTGATAATTAAACTGTTTAACTAGTTAAATTTGTATACACACATAATATATATTAACCAATTTAAGACTTTTCTGTAAAATACGCAAAATGAATAAACAATACATTGGTAGCATAATTTATACACTCCGCAAAATTTTTGCTAAATCTAATAATAAAAATGTATAATATTTTTAAAGTACAATAAACTAATAATTATATATAACTAGTATTTTAGTATTGTTATATATTAATATTGTTATATATAATAAGCAATTGGCTTTTATTCGTAGCAACCAAGGCAAATTCATAACAGGTGAAATTGACAGCGCAGCTGACAACTTTTTTTAATTCCGTCTTTTTCAGATGTCAATGGCATAATTAAAAAAAAAATAAAAATAAAAAATTTTTTTACCAATTTTTTAAAAATTGTGTTGTATCTTGAGCGCCAGGTATCATCCAGAATTTTTTCCAATCTTGGTGGCAATTTTCACCGTTTCAAGCTCTATCATCTGAGACTTTCACGAAATAATTAAAAGTTTCACGAAATAATTAAGTTTTTCTTTTATTGTAAACTTTTTTTAAAAGAAATTGAAAAAAAAAGTTTTTTAAATTTTTTGAGTTATATATTGTATCTTGAGCGCCAGCTATCATATCTGGCTGGCCATTTTCACCTTTCCAGGCTCTATGATCTTAGACTTTAATTTTCACGAAATAAATAAAAGTTTGTCTTTTCTACCAGTAAAAAATTATAAATAGCCTGTTGTTTATGTTTCCCAGCTATCTATATGTCGACATTTCATAGGAACTACCCTAATCATCAGTAGACTTTGGAAATTTTTGAAAGATATTCTCAAACATTCAACTTTATATCCCAACAACATAAATAAATTGTTGAGAATTTAAAAGAAAAATGCTCTAATAATATCCGTCAAAACACAAAAAACAAGCTTTTCTATTTATAAACGTCTCTAACATTTCTTTACACCTTTCAAACAAATGAACAACCGTTGGTTGCTACGATTTGCTTTTTGAAAGTATCGAAAAGCAGAAGAAGCTTAAATAGTGAATAAAAAACTTAATTGTTTGAATTTTTGTTCTCTTTGTGTCTTTTCTTGTAGATTTTTTTTATTATATTTTTTAAAATTCCTTTTTGTGTTTATATTTTTCCCTTGACATTTGAAAAATATCTATTTTTTGTGGTGTTGTATTTATTGTTCTTGCATATACCTGTAGTGCGATTCACTATGCTATTTAAGCCCCAATTATTTAGGTTAAAATTATTAACCACAAAATTAACCTTTTTCCTATTCACAAGTACTTTAAACACCATGTGCTGGGGTTTAAAGTCAGCTGTTTGAGGCAGCTGTTGTATTTAACCACATAAATAGGTGTTAAATAACACCCCAATATTTTGTGGGTTTAAAAAAAGTGTTGATTTATATTGTTTACATATTCATTTCATTTAATTTATGTAATAAACTATTTGTCTAATAAAAAAACAATAAAAGTTAGTGAACACACAAGTTAAATCTTGGAAATAATATTTTTGTATAAAACAATAATTAAAAAATTTTTTATTCATTATGTATTTCGTTTTCCTTTAGAAAGCTTCTTAAGGAAAGTATTTGTTGATCGATTATAAAATCAAAAATGTTTTGATAGGCAATAAAATAACATTATTTTTATGTTAAATGTAATTATGTATGGATGTATGTATGTGCTAAAGCTCTTCATGTTATTTTATTTCCTATCACAAAAATGTTTTTGATTTTATAATTAATCAACAAATACATTCCTTAAGAAGTTTTCTAAAGCAAAACGAAATATTCAATAAAAAACTTTTAATTATTGTTTTATATAGAAAGGATCTCCAGCTCACATATTATATTCAAGATTTTTATACATATGTATGTACATATATAAAAAGGTCAAAGTTACAAAAGATGAAGAAAACATATAAACAAAAAGAGATTCAGTACAATAGCTAATAAAAATGAAATGGAGAGTTGCCACGTTATAACAATCTGAACGTGAAGAAAAATAAACCCCTCTACGGTGGCTATATATAGTTAGTGAATAACGTTGGGGTTAGTGCAAACAACAAAATGTGTGGTTACAGTTAACACTTCTAACTGGGGTGTAAAGTTAGTGAATTGCACTACTGGTATGAATTCACCATTGGATGCTACGATTTGTTTTTTATGAAAGTATCAAAAAGCAGAGAGCGAAAATTCAAACATTTGAGCTTTATTCGCTATATTGGACTCCAACATTGGTACTAGTTATAAATAGCTTGTTTTTCATGTTTCCCAGCTGTAGCTCATATGAAATGTCGACATATAGACAGAAAAAGAAATATTAGCAATTTTAGGCACAATATAAACAATTTTCGTACATTTCGTATATGTACTGAATATTATGAACTCTCATCACTGCTATGAACAGCTGTATTGCTTTTATTTTATTTTTGTAATTTATTTGATATAAATATATAAATAATGAAAAATTAATTATTTTCTTTAACACACAATAATAGGTGTGTTCATTTACTTTACTAGTAAAAATTAGCAACGATAGAATAACCAGAAAATTTTCAGAATTGCTCTCAAAAATGTGAAAAAGTAAATAAACAATTTACTAGCATAAATATATACATATATAAGTACTTAATAACTACCCTTATATCTTTTGGACAAATTATTCATGTATATGTATATTATTATAAAAAAAATTGTCTTGACTGGTGTTTTTCGAGTACGGTTTGTAATAGAATAATGTAAAGTTTTACAATTTTATTTAATCTAGTACTAGGCATAGTCGAAATACGCTAAGCACTACGAGTATAAGGGTGATTAGCTACTTTTGAATAAAATAACTATTTTTAATTAGCACCCCATACACGTTTCAATTCAATTCGTAACTGAGTCGGTTGTTGTGCAAGTCAAGGCCTGCATGGCTTTGTGAATTGATTAATTTGCAGTTGTCGAGTTGGTTGAAGCAAAATCAAAAGATTTTGATTTTTCAAGTTTGTTAGTAAGCCTTTCAATTCCATTGTACTGTGTGTGTTCGAGTCTCCTGACCAGCTGTCAAAATATATTTGTAGTTTTTTTGCAAGGAGAACATTAATAATTTCTAAAATTGTATTTAATTTCATTCAATCTTGTAGTTGAATGAAAATCTTCCAATTCAGTTTATGAAGTGTGTGGCCAAGAATCAATTCAATTGAAAGACTCAATTAACAATTGAATTGAAACGTGTATGAGCCGCTTTATCCATTATAACAGCCTGCATACTCATAGAATTTTTTTTATTTCATAATATCTACAATACTAAAAATAAAAGCTGCCTGTAAAAATTAAAGAAACAAAAAACAAAAACATTTCAGATGTTAAAACTAGAAAAATATTAATATAATTAAAAATGGAAGGAGCTAAGTGTCAATTTATTTGCTCCCCTAAAAGTTTTAAACACATTCAAGTAATTAAATTTGCCGGAACATCCTTTGCCATTGAAGCAGCCAGATACTGTGTTGCTTAGCTCATTTCTATTAGACGTCTTATTTTACCTCTGTTGCTCCTAAGTTACACAAACATACATTTGTTACCTCTTCAATACTTTTTATCGTTTTAAAAGTTTAGTAAGTGTATACTTGCAATTTTTAAAATTTTCCAAAATATTTTAATTTTTAACTTAATTTAGAAATATTGTTTTGTAAACATAAACGCAAAACAGCTGTTTGATAATTATTGCAAGTAAAAATTTTACTTGCAAAAACTTGCAAGAATTTTTCAGTCTCCCAATTTTGTACGCTCTTTTGACGTTCTCTCATTGCAAATTTTTTGGGTTACAAATTTGTGAAAAATTTTAGTAAATGAACACACCTAATATAAAAATGAAAAACAGAACACTTTTTCTTCAAATACACTTGTTTTTTTGCTTATGTCAAAATTACATGATACGGTTTTACGTGTTCTATAAGTGCTACTACATTTAAATTTACGTACAGTTACAATTTCTACGGTCGGCTAAATGGGCCTTTATAATTAATAAAAAAGATTTTAATCAAATTATAATATACAAATTTTAATTTTATATCCGTTAACAAAGTACTGACTGTGCCAAACTCTTACTCCGCTACCAAAATACTAAAAATTTAATTTTTCTTAATGCGTAATATGTATTTAACTAATTTCAAGGGCATTTCTAATCTATCTTAAGAAAATGGACTTAGGCTAGGTTGTACAGACTACCAGTTTCATGATGAATTCTGAATACAATCAGTACTTAAAACTGAACGTACAGGCAACCGCAAGCACATTTAAATCAGCCATACTATCAATACAGGTTCGGATATTCATCCCCCGAATACTGTATAGTACTTCAACCAGTTAGCTGGAGGATAAAGATGCCACCACCCACTTACAGGTCCGATTTGAATCCGTCTATAAAGATCTCAAGCACGTCCTCTTGGTGCACAATTTAGGCCGCTACCAAGGCCGTGCTCGATAGGATTATGTCAAAGCTCTTACCGGACAGTAGAGTTGGTAGACAGATTGTGAATTCGATTCATCAGCGCCCCCTTCTTCTTTTTAGCCTTATTGCTTCCTTCACCATTAAATCAGCAATGCGCTAACGCAATTAGCGCTATAGTTAGCGTAGTGCCAGTCACCATCAAAGCAGTCGTACACAGTATCCTCTCTGTAATCCTGCAATAGGTGGTTTTCTTCAAAGCCCTCCACCAGACAAGCGCCCCATACATTAATGTGGATTTTATTCCAATGTTAAATAGCCAGCTAATACTCGCAAGTATTTATAACGCAGGTCTTCCCAATGGCTTTACGATACAGGTAGATAGCTACAGAGCATTGTCTGCTCTAAATTGGACGTTCTTCTGCCAAGACAATTTGGAATTAAAGCAGATTTGCAGGTGTTTGGCACTATCAGGCCAACCTCTCTCAAAGTTGGCAGATTAAAGGTAGATGTTTTGTATTTACAGGGGAAAAGTACAAGCTCCGTCTTCTGTGGATTCACACTCAGGCCACTGTAAGTGCTCCACTCGTCTATGGTCCCCAGTGCAGCGTTCAAACACTGTGAGAGAATGTCCGTGTACTTACCATGCACTGCCACAGCAATATCATAGCATATGCCACAGTCTTAAAAAACATGGAGTCTAACTCATCTGTAACAAATTTAGGGCAAGATTCCTTAGAAAATGAGATACAACTCTCCTCTGTGGAGTAGCCCCGTTTGTCAACCTACATATGGTGGCCCACCTAATATTGAATGTTACGACCCTTTCTGTCAGTAAATTCCATATAAGACTTATATTCGACTGATGAAAACCCTGTTTTTTCAAAGCCATAATAATGACTCTTGGTGTCTACTGACCGCTGGTTGTCCAATTACCACTTTGTTTTATTATGAAGAGGTTCCTTCTAAGAAAGATCTCCACATTGCATTTCTTATCATATTCGTAAACCCTTTTACGGAGGCCATATATTTTATTTTTTTAATAAGCGTTTTTTATTTATTGAATCTTCAATCTGAACTAACAATAAGTACTTAAATCTTAAAACTACATATAAAAATACTTTTACTTACGTCCGGCCAATGCTAGACAAAAAGTTTTATTATGCGGTTTTATTAAGCTATATCGGTTAAATCACCTATTGAAAGTTCTGATGGTGGCAACGGTATCCATTCTTATCAACCGTGTCGTGTGGTCGCCAAAATTAAGTATATTGCGCGCAAGAGAGTTTGGGTGAAGTTCTAGTTTACTGAAATACCTTGTCGCGTACTTAGAAAATTCCTTTTTTAACGGCGGAACACTTAGATCTTTATGAATTCGTGATCATTCGAAGAATTTGTTTTTGTCGCCTTTGAATTTTTTCAATGTTTAACGCTGAATTCCGTAGCACCATTTATGCTTTAGAATTGCATTGTATAACAGAAGTTTGCAATTCAACTTTAATGTCGATATTCTGCCCATAAGCCAATTTAGTTGCGCTACTTTTAGTTTCAACTGAGTAACTTTTGTTCAATGTGAAACCTCCACGTTAGCCTATGGTCAAGGTGTATACCAAGGTACTTGATTTCATTGTGCTGTGGAATAGGTGAGTTGTTAGTTTGGATAGGCAAAGATGTAGCCACTTCTCTAATATTGAAATATAAATCAAATATAAATTAGGCCCCAGTATGCTACCTTGGGGAACTCCTTCGATTGCCTGTGAAATGCTTATAAAATCGCCTTCTCTGAAAACAAATTTCCGTTTCCAGAAGCTTGTGAGTATTTGCAGGCAAACTTGAGAAATGCCAATGAATAGAGCTGAGCAATATTTATTGTCCTCAATGATCTGTCTTATGATATTGACTAGTCTGTGCGTTTGTTCTATGGTGCTGTGTTTAGTCCGAAAGCCAAATTGATGATCTGGGATGGAGCCCACATTGTTCAATATTAAACTCAACTTCGCCATTAACAATTTTCCAAATAGTTTTGAAATTGTTGATAAAAGACTTATTGGTCTATATGATTCTAGCTTAGTCGGATCCTTCCCTGGCTTGGGTATCATAGTAATCATAGAGACCTTCCACTCTGCAGTATAATACTTAAGGCGTAAAATAGCGTTAAAAATAAAAAGTAGTTTTCAAGCAGATTTTTTAGCTGAGTTATGCATTCCCGTAGCTTATTTTTAAGCTGCGGAAACTTGCGAAGTTGCCACTCTCTTCTGACTCTTCTTTTTCTGACAGAAGTTGCACAATTTCAGACGAGTAAACATGGTAGCATGCTGTATGGCCAGTTTGAGGTTTTCAAAAAAATCGTTAATTGACACATCAATATCCTCAGGCGTTCTCAAGGCAATATTTTCTGTATAATGATAACTCAAATATTGTTTGTATTTTAGCCAATTAACTCTAGTGACGGTCAACGCCAAGTCACTAAACGGGGAGCCAATCCCTTGGGGAAAGAAAACAGAGATTATAGTGGGTGAGTGACCTGATGATAATCAAATGAAGGCCCTGACGGCCAATAAGTGGGGTGTTCGCTTGAAACCACATCTAAGCCCATTTTGGAAATAGTGTCAAAAAGCACACGGCCTTTCAGGGATATTAAACGTAATCTCCAAAAAGTGTGTTTAGCATTAAAGTCACCAGCCGCTAAAAATCGAGGACCAAGTGTTTTGAAAAATATTATGAATATTGATCATCTGTTACTGAAAATCGGGGCGGTGAGTAAATCGAGGAAATAACAATTTTTCCATGGAAATGTTCAATGCATATATTAGTTGCTTGCAGATATTCCTCACGAGTCTCGTTTAGTAAATAGAGCTTAATTCTTTTTTTTATTAGAATTGCCGAGCTTCCACAAGATCTTTCACGGGGATCTTTAGTGTCATATAGTGTGTAGCCATTAATTTTAAAATAACTGTTGGTTGTTTGCTTTTCATAAGGAAGTGCTCAAGTTCATGTTTGTGTTGGCGGATGCCGTTTGCGTTCCAGAAACATATTTTTAAACAAATCATTTGTTTAAAAATTCCCGTAAAATAGTGGATTGCAGTTCCTGCTTCATGGTAGTCATAGAAACCGTAACCGTGTTTATGAATTGAACCAGAATCTGCAGAGTTGCCCCTAGATTACTAAAATTTTGTGAGTATATATAGGGCAGTATGTTTACCTCCACAGTTCTGCATTTCTTAACACTTGTGTCGGCCTTTGACTTATTGCACTGAGATATGCGATGAAGTTCGCCTCACACAACCTAAAAAGCGAGCAATTTACTGGACGCCTTAGTGTGGCCAAATTCTTGGCACTTCAGGCACTGAACAGGTCCTGAACGCTTATGTGGCCCCTCAGCGGTAACCTTACGATGTAAGAGAAATTTGACGGTATAAGTTGGGTAAATTTCATTATTTTTTAGCACAACATCCCCTGGTTCTAGTTCAATTCTAAACATGGGTTGAGGGATCTTTTCACGGTTCCTGATGTTTGCTACGTTTTTTTATTTTAAAGCCTTTATCTTCCAATTCAGTTTTGACATCATCAGTATTTACCCAAGGGTCACTACTTTTAATAACGACCTGGAGACCTTTAGCACTTTTGAGCTGGGAAGCGTAAAATGATCCTTTCTCTTTTTCTAAAATATTAGACAATTTTCGGTAATCATTTTCATGGTTTACCTGGATTTTAGTTTCACTGATGCTGCCGTGCTTAACTGATATGACGTTGAAAGTATCTTTGCCGATTGCCGTAATAAGTTTGCTTACCAGTTCACTAGAAGTCGGCGGTCTGAAATATATTGGTGGTGGTTTATATGTTTTTGTGGATGTTGTTGGCTCATCTGTCTGAAGGATATCGAACCTCTTACTATTCGTTGTCGCAGTGGTATTATCGTCTTTAGATATTTTTGATTGTGATGATATTTGCGCATGTTCACGGCTATGTAACTATCCAAACCTACTTGCGTTTTCGGCTTATCAGCAATAACTAAACTCGAAGATGGTTTGTCTTCTGTTGTAACGACAATATTTGGTGAACACGAATGCGGGCGTTTCCTTTCTCTTAGAGACAGGTATTATTTTTTTCAACGATTCATCCTCAGAAATCCAGAGGTCAGTAGTGGTTTGTCTCTCACCATGTGCACCACTGCTGTCCGTATTTTCTATATGTGTATGTTCTTTACTAATTTCGTGTGTAACCAAATTGCACCGTAATAAGTAGCAAGTTGTGTACAAGTGTTTATTTTTGGTTTTTTCTATTTTTTACCGTTGTCCGTATTTTCTATATATGTATGTTCATTACTAATTTCGTATGAAATCAAAGTGCACCGGAATAGGTAGCAGTATGTGTACACGTGTTTCTTTTTTGTCTTTTTTAACCGTTGACCGTGTTTTCTTTATATGTTCAATATTGATATTATTCTCAATGCATTTCATTACCTTGTATTGTGGAAGGTGTCGGATTAAATTTCGCTAATCTGAGCAGTGTCGAAGGTATATACACTGGGCATTGATCAGTTTTAAATAATTTAATTCCAACATTTTAAATGCTGCAATAGAATTTGTTTTAGTCTTTCGAGTTGTTATTAGTTAACACACCGCGAACAGTACTCCTCCCTCTTTCTTCCTCATCATAGCTTATTTTCCTAGTTCCAGTACAATGCGCTGCATCCCTTGAGTACTGGTCTCAGATAAAAAAAAAAAAAAAGGTTTTTTCTAGTGGAGCTAAGCTCTTTCAGAATTGTATCTGCTAGGTACACTCATGCAATTTTATTTTCTTTTTTAACTTTAAAAAGTATATAAAAATAGTTATCACAAAGTTTTTCTTTTGTATAAAATCACTGTTGCCACTTATTCCGGTTTTATTTTATAAATAAAAATATTTCTTGACTTTAGCCATGATTGAACTGCAGCTAGGCGAATGATACCATCATATAATATTAGAAATTATAAATGTTTATAATCAAAATCTACGAATCAAATGTCAAATTTAACGTACAGTTAAAGTGGCCCATTTCAACATTAAACGTATGGTAAGCTAATAGTTGTTTTTGGATACAACGTTAGGAAATTTTTCTTAACAATTCGTTACCAAGCTTTGTTAAATTTTTTTTTGCATACGGCCGTTAATAATTTGCTTTTTCTGTTTTTTCAATACGTAATTGAAACGTAAATATTTCTTTTTCTATTTTCAGATGGGTAAGCCAAGTATGATGATTCATGATCGTACAAATACCAGCTGTATCAAAACTACTATAAATCAGCAATGCTTAGGTTTGTCTTTGTTTATAATTTTATGTTTACATTTCCTTTATAATAGTCATATTAACTACTTAAGATAAGTTATTTAGATGCGCAATTTTTTAGTATCCGAACGAAAATTAATAATTAATAGACTGTATATTAAAAAATAGGAAACATACTATAAAGTGTACATATATATCTACTTATGCTTAAATCTTCATCCAGGAACCCATATTTAAATTATTATTTTATGAGAAACAGCTAACATACATATATAAATGTATATGTATGTATGTATGTCTGATCTCGACAAATTACACATCTGTACTTAATGATTAGTTTATTCAGTTGTCTCCTACAAATCTGTAGTTTGCGTATTAAATGCAATATATTACAGTTGATAAGAGTTCTCATTATGGTTAGTGCAAAATGTACAAACGATACAAATATGGTAAAAAAAATGTTTATTTTTTCTGTTATAACAACTTAATCAATTTATTTAATTATTCAATTGCAAATTTTCGACGCTCAATATTAACTCTTACACACATATTCAATCATCATTTAACACGATTGTTAAGAGGCAAAGAAACAATAAGATTTGTATTCTACATCTGACAATAACAAAATTTTGCTGTTTCTGTAAGTATTTTCGTTTCTGGTGTGGACCGCACTTTACAGCCGTGTTGTTAATACGGAGAGAACAGTAAAATTTGCAGTCTACACTTAATAATAACACGATTTTAACGTTTCTGGTAGTGTTAGGTAATGTTGGGTGTAGACTTCACTTTATAGTTGTATATGTATATTGTAATGGGGCCTTTAGTTTTGGCAATGACGGAAGTTCATTATTGGATGCTAATGCAATTCAATTCTCAACATCTGCGAAATTTGCAAAATAGTAATAAATGCAATTTTGTTCAAACAGTTATTTTTTCGTGTATTTTCTAGTCCATTTTTTAATTTTAACAGATATTCAATTCAGATATAAAGCAAAAATATAAGATGTTGGTGATATACGAGATGTCTGGGATCCTTACCGTTGTGTTTAATTACACCACAGATAACACTTCAAAGTCAAACTTGAAGTGTGTAAATGCCAGTTTAGACACATCAAGTTTGACTCGTCAAGTCTTGAGTTTGTGGGAAAACGGGGAGAAGAGAATAGAAAAGTGTTCAGACTTGTGTAAGTGTATCACACTTACTTTCAAGGCAGCTTTAATATGTAGTTGCAGAATTACAAGAAATACAACACCAAAAAACATCAACATGTATTTGGTTGGTTGGAAAATTTGTCTGAATTTTCTTTTGTAACAGAATTCTCTCTGCGATTGAATTTGACATTCTCATCTCAGATATTATTGCAGGTGTGGACACTACCCAAAGTTAATCAATGTTTTTTATCTATAATTTTAAACATTGCAAACAAATTTAAATCGTAAAATATTTTTTGTTGTTTTTGTGTTTGTTTTGTTTTCTCTCTCTCTTTTGAAAACATTCAATGTATCATGATCATATGCATGAAAACCCCGTTTCAGCTTCAGGTATATAGCTAAAAAGTTAACAGCACAGTAGCATTTTAAGCTGCAAACGTCAATTTTAAGAAAATATTATTTGGATTTTTTTCTGACACTTCCCACTTTTTATCGATAACATATTGATAACATATTTTTAAATTTTTCTTAATATACTCGTTGCTCAACTCTTTGCGCTCAATAATAATTTCAATTGTGATACATCTATACTCTTCTCCAAAATCTAAAAAAGACAGAAAAAAGTAAATATCATTACGGCTTTACAATACCAAAAGCTTTGTTTAAAACGGAAACATCAAAAAAAGGAAAACGTGAAAATGTTTAAATAATAGATAGGATCGGAAATTTTTCTTAAGATTTTATCTCTTTTCACGAAACTACAACTGCAAAAATTCTTCTTCTGTGTATTTGTGTCGCAAAAATATCTAAACAAATGTCAGCTGTTTCGGTTTTTACAATACGAAAGAAAAATTCGCTCACAGAAGTTTACAACAATATTATATTAAAAAGCATTTTAATTTTAATACAAAGGATGAAAACCACTAATGTTCCTTTTATAGAGATCAGATATATATACATATGTATGTACGTACGTACAGTAATGAGTTTGCGCATTGCAAACAAACACGGTTTAATAAAAATTATTAGTGAATTCAAGACATATTGCACCAGAGCACTGCAATGAGTGATTGTTTTGATGATTCGAATATAATCGCCTAAAAACAAGTTGCGGCGTTTTTAACACAGCAATTTGTTTGCGTATCTCGTGACACTCGCAAGAATTTGAATTTCTAATACACAAACCTTTAACCAGATTGCCAGAATGTTTGTAAATACTCCATTGATCTTTTTCGCATAGATATTATTAAAATAATATAAACTAATGACAACGCTGTTTGGGTGAATGTGAACGGAATTTTTAAATTAATTTAAAAAAAATTCCAAACTATTATGGTGTTTTCTTTTCTGATAAAAATGTTACACATATGCTACATATAGTGGTTCAACACGTTCTTTTCTAAAAAATTTGATACACTATTCAAGGGTATCATGTTCTCTTCAAAACATGTTGCACTTAAAACTGGCAAAACATGTAGCATATCCTACACTGTACTTCGAGTAAGGTGGAGATACTGCCCTTTTTTACATCTTTGTTTCATACGTGTTTATGCAAATATGAAATTCTTTTGTTATTGTAGATGAGTAAACGGTGCTGCTGATGATAGCTTTTATAAGATAAAAGTAGTGATTAAAACGTTGGTATGTTAAAAGTAGTAATGATATATTTGAAACGCTAAGTGTACATTATTATTAAATGGTACTGTGTTAGCATTTTTTGTTCTTTTGTACTAATAACACATGTACAACTTTTTAAGAGTGATGATAATCGGAAAAAAATGATAAACATTTAAAGGGCAGCATTTTTTATCAGAAGAGAAAATACCATTAGTAATTGTTAACCGGCTAAACTCAAATTAGAAAAATCTTTTTTAGGCGACATCGCGAGCTAAGAAAAACTAAGAAGAGGATTGAAAAAATTTCCCCTGTAAATAATAAATACCAGATTATGATCAGGGTTGTCAGATTTTTTGACCTCCAGCGCCAAACTGGTCATCAAAATCCGCCAACAATTTTTGTATGACCTTTAAATGACAATTAATCCCTAAAAGTCACCTCAAATGATATTTCATACTTTTGTAGTCATATATAATTTTTATTCTTTTAGTTCTTTGAATTCATATGTATAATATTTATATAATAGGATTATTAGCCATATGGGCTTAGTATTATATATTACAAACGAATAAAATAAAACTACATACATATATATGTTTTAAAAACCTTTCTATACAAGTAGCTAAAGGCACATATCTAGAAGGTTATAAATCTCAGTCTCGTCTGTTTGATCTGTACTCTTTTGTATATCATTCAAACGTGTTCCAAAAGAATCTTATTTACATTCATATAATTTATTATTCTTATTAATGCATCAAGAAGTTTATTTTGCTAACATGATTTGATATAATTCATTATGGGAAATACTCTTTCTACGCGAGCGTTGCTAGTTGAAATAACCAACATATTGAATACAGCCAAAGATAATTCTTTTCTTTTGTGCTTTTGTAGTTATAAACGTTAGGGCAAAAATCATATAAATTCGGAAGTATTTTTTCATTAAATTAAACTCTCTAATTAATGTTAGGAACACAACTCCGACGAACGGCGAATATTTGGTCGCGAATATTCGTCGCCAAAAATAAAACACATTATACATCAGCGAAAGTTGAAATAGATTCATTTCTAATTGTTTCGTCAGCGAACGACGAACAAAGCAGTATCAGGTGACCAGGTTTCTTACATAAAAAAAGTTTTTTTGATGACATTATACTTTTAATAGTTTATATTAATCCATGTAGTAAAATATGTATGAAGATGTTCTCAAAATATAAAGCAACTGAGATAATTTGTTCAGAAATCATTCTTTCGGATGAAATTTTTATAGGTTTACTTTAGTATTTATATTCATTTTTTTTTTCTTTGCACGGAATGTAAACAATGTTCGTTGATATTGTGCTTCACACGACGAATTTATGTAACGAATATTTGCCGGCGAATTCGTCGCGATGGGCGAAGTTCGTCGTTCGTCGCAGTTGTGTGTAGCACAACTTTGCCCAATGAATCTCATACTCACCTGCTGAAACATTTGTGCTCATAAAGGGACTTAAAGAATCAAAAACAATGGAAGACTTTGCTTGGATTAGTGTATTACCACTTTTTTTTATTGAATATTCTTTAAAAACTTTAAATATACTCATGTTTTCAGGTAAGCGGCGCAACATTTCATTCAAAAGTTTTTTCATATACTCGTATGTGAGACAATTTTCATTTAAATAATTTATTTCTTCTGGTGTTAAATTATTCCTATATTCCTTAGCTAAGCATCAAATTCAGAACCATAATCTACTGCATTTAGTGGTAGGAAAGAGTCCGATCTATCAATGGCAGCAGTAACCGTAAGCAAGAAATTATCTGCATTTTCAAAATTATTTGGTTTAAAATGTTTGAGGAAAAAACTTGTGTAGTAGAAAATAATAGATTGATAGATGTAATCTGACGGAAATTTAAGGCTTACTTGATTTATTGGACTTATAAAAAATAAAAACAGGAAAATTTTTTTCGATATGGCAACAAAACAGTGGATCAAATAGAAATGCCAAATTAAAAATACAAAGTATGAAAAAATGCCAATTATTTCGCCACATGATTTTGAAATCGCCCAGCCAAAAATTTAGTCGCCATAGTAGATAAAAATTCGCCACGTTTGGCGAGAAATCGCCATATAAGACAAACCTTTTTTTTTTTTTTTTTTTTTTTTTTTTGCATATGAAAATTTAATACCACAATAAACAAATAGTAACAATATATAAGAAAAAGAAAAATACACTATCCCTTATGGGCACTCAAGTATTTTTTTAGAGTGCTATAAATTACTACAAATATTATTTTGCTAATTTGATGCTTCAGAAAGCAAAATGTTATATCAGACTTATTATTTTACTGTACGAGTAAAAGTTAAAACAAAACTCGCTTGTGTATTGAGATTATGAATTGTCAAGTTATAAAAGAAGGAATAAAATGTCATTCTCTGAGCCACCAATATTTGTTACTTCGTAAGTTAGGTTTGATATTTTTATCATTAAGATATATACTTGTATCAAATCTACAGTTTTCATTTTCTAGAACATTACTTGTAATTGACTTATTACTTGCCCTCCAATATATGTGGAAGGGTATAGGAATACCTGACTCATTCTCGATAAATCCATGTTTTTTTTTTTTTTTATCTTGGACCAGTACTCAGGGGATAGTCCCTACATATGCAGTGCATTGTACTGGAACTAAGAAAATAGATTATGAGGATGAAGGAGGGAGTAATGTTTATCGAGAAAGAGAAATGCCTCTGGTGGCACAAAACCATTTGGCAGAATATTACCAATATATTGTTCATCTACATAGTAAGGTGCCAAAATTAAATTGTTTTCACACACTGTAGTGCTTTTAAGTATGTGTTCTCTTTTTAAATGAACTATAAATGAATCTATTCTGCTTATTTTTGCCACATTGTACAGTTTCTTGTTTGAAACATATTTTTTATAACCACTCTCGTGTGTTCTGTATGGCCCAGTGCAACTTCTAATACATTTCCTTTCGAAAATTCTAATTTTTTCCATATATGAGGGAGAGATGTTAAACCAAACCTGGCAACCGTAAGTTAAAATTGGTCTTATTAGGGATTGATAAAGCATTATCTTGACTTTTGTGTTTATATGTTTACTGAAAAATAATTTTCTATAATAAAAAAATGCTTTCTTAGCTTATAAAAATTTGTCTACCAAGATATCTAACATTTTTATTCGGAATTGTTATATTCTCCATGGACTTTACATAATATGACTTCCAGTTTTTCCTTATATTATGATTACATTTTCCCACTGGTGTTCGAAAAAGTAATGTTTCGCATTTTTCTAAATTGATTTTCATTTGCCAATCTATCGTGTATTTTTCAACAATATAGAAATACTTTTGTAATTTGGTGTTAATTCTGTCGATGTTATTATCGGAATGATATACTATAATATCATCGGCGAACCCTATAATGTTTTCAATTTGTTTAAGCAGATCACAAATATATATATTAAAAAAAGAATGGTGCATTAACAGTGCCCTGTTGTAAACCATTAACAATTGTAAATTTTTTGGTACTGATAGAATTACCAGAACAAACTTTAAAAGATCTATCGGATAGCATATTGTAAATTAAACAAATAAGGTGAAACAGAAAGCCATAATTAATAATTTTGTAAATAAATCCTGGCATCCAAATGTTATCAAATGCTTTTTCGAAATCAATTAGGCAAGCCCCTGTTGCCATTTTTTTGTGCAAATTCCAATGTATATGTGATGTGAGTGTTGTATTTGAGTGTATGTGAGTGTCTGTATTTGAAGCCAAATTGTCTGTCGCAATCTAGTTTTTTTTCGACCTTAACTTTAACAATGTAGTCATTTATGCAGCTTTCAAATATTTTGCTTATATTAGGAAGCAGACTAATAGCTCTCAAGTTTCTTGGGTTACTACAATCTTTATTTTTCTTTGGCAGGACTGCCACTTTTGCTTCTAAAATAAAAGCTATTTATTATATTGTTAAAGAGCGTACAGTATTCTAAGATAGATTTTATTTTATAAATTTATTTCTGAACTTCTTGAAAATATTTATTATTGTTTCCCTTGTGATAAAGTATCGCTTTCGAATAGTTGTCAAAATTTTGACAACTATTTGTAAATTCTACCAACAAAATACATGTTGATGTTTGTTGGTGTTGTATTTATTGTAATTCTGCCACTACCTGTATAAAGCTGCCTTGGTTATACTATTAATCCAATTTAGAAGATTATTTTTCTTTGAATTGAAATATCTGTGTTATTGTATGATTTAAGAAATTCTATATAATCATTAGTAAATGCCTTCCGAGGGAGACCGAGGCGGTCAACGCCCAATTACATTCGTCAGCTGTTTGCAATTATTTTGGCGACATGTTATCCATCACAAGCACACAATTTGTTGGAAAAATATAAAAATTGTATGACAGAAGACATATTGCACCGAATTAGGCAAACAGATCAATGCTAAAACATAGATTATACGCCAGAGATGTATAATGAAGTGCTAGTGTTAATCGAGGATTTATGTGTATGCTATCACTTGATCTCCCAGCCATCAAGCTGCCATTGGACATTCATAATAAACCAAATTCAATATGTAACATAGAAAAGAATTGTGGAATAGCTGGAGTGTTGCGGAAGAGTTCAATTACAATTTGTAATAAGAGGTAACGGCAATTAAAAAGATAATAAGTGCTGCCCTTTAAATGTTTATAATTTTTTTCCGATTACCATTACCTTTAAAAAGTTTTGGATTTTTTTTATTATTACAAAAGAACAAAAAATGCCAACAAAATACTGTTTAATAATAATGTACACTTAGTGCCAATTTCACAATAACGAAGTTGTTCGTTCGTTCAAGCAAAATCTATCATCAACAGCACCGTTTGCTCATCTACAATAAACAAAGAATCTCATATTTGCATAAACACGTATGAAACAAAGATGTATGGTAATTCGGCTGGGCCGAATCTAAAATACCCTTCACAATAGTCACGTATATGTACAGTATATATTACAAATTTGAATTAAATCGAATATATATGGACCGATATCGGTGAAAAATATTTTTGCCTTGTAATCACCATACCAAAAACGAAATCTTTCATGGAAAAGTTTGTTTAAGCTATATCTCGGTTATATATGAACCGATATCGGAATTTTCCATTTTCTGTATTTTACCAACCTTCTTTTATAATGAGAATTGCTTTTCAGTAAAAAAAATGTTCATGGAAAAATCGGTTTATATCTCGGGTATATGTATATGGACCGATATTGAAAATTTTCATTATCTGTATTTTAATAACCTCGTTTCATTATCAGAACTGATTTTAAGCAAAAAACAAATTTTTCATTCAAAAATCGGTTCAGGCAATATCTTGTGTTTGTGTATACGAGTATATGGACCGATATCGGACATTTTAACTTTCTGCATTTTACTAACTTCCTTTTATAATCCGAACTGCTTTTAAGAAAAAAAATTTTTTTCATTGAAAAATCGGTCTCTGGTGTATATGGACCGATATCAGAAATTTTAATTTTCTCTATTTGGTAACCTCCTTATATTACCAGAACTACTTTTAAGCAAAAAAAAAAATTTTATAAAAAAATAGGTTTAGGCTATATCTCGGGTATATATGGACCGACATCGGAATATTCTAGTAACCTTTAAACAAAAAAAGTTTTTCTCATATGTATGTATATGGACCGATATCGAAAATTTTAATTTTCTCTATTTGGTAACCTCCTCATATTACCAGAACTGCTTTTAAGCAAAAAAAAAAAGTTGTTTATCTAGGGTATATATATGGACCGATATCGGAATTTTTCATTTTTGTATTTTAGTAACCGTCTTTTCTAACCAGAATTTGACCATTTGTCACTATCTTCTCTTGTCTCTTTTTGGCTTGTTCCCTCTTTTTCATTTTAAGTCTCTTTCCATCTTTAAAATACGAAACTTTATTCTGCTCATATTACTTTCTTGAATATTAAGAACTTGTAACGACAAACATGACTAATTAAATACATCAATAAAATTTGTGAAATGGTTTCCTTCAAAATAAAGAGCACGCGCAAGTTGCTTAAAAATGTTTTGTGGCGGTCACGATTCTATGATATAACTAAAAGTAAACTCAAAAAAATTCCGTTTTAGAATTCAGCTCTCCCTGTCTGTATCTGTAAATTCTTAAACTTATGGCCATCATTATAACCCAACGATAAAGTTGCTGATAGTTAAACTGAATTTTACTGAAGTTAACGCGAACGATAAACATACAAATGCTTAAAGTTCTAAGTTATAAGCTGTTATCAGTAACTAGAGCTGTGCCGGGTTGTTCATTTTAGTAACCGGTCACTTTCGTTCAATTACAAAAGTCTGGTCCGTTCGTTTATTTCATTCAATCGGTCATTTTGAACGAATGACACGCTGCCAATACTAAAATTGTCTGGTCATTTATCACCACAGCTCTGTAAAATAAACAAAACGAGATAGCAAAATAAAAAATGATAAAGTGATAAAAAAAAATTATTGTTAAAAATAATAACAACCATTTAGGTGTGGTGATGGCAACACATGTTTTGGCTAAATTGGGTTGTTTTGACTTAAACCAATTCTGAACATTCTTACGGAATTTATTTCTCTCGTTAAGTACTATTTTCAAATCAAATTGAAGAAAAAAACACAATTTTTGTTGACTTTATTGTAGGACTTGAAGATTTGATCCCCCTTTAGTGTTTTCTGTAAATAGAAAAAACGAATAAGTAAAAAATATCATACTTAATTTTGATTCGTAATTGGAGGAAAGAGAAAAGTGAAAAAATTCGCACGGAATTTTCATTTGCAATCGGGCTGTATAATTTTTCACATTTCTCCAGAAATTTTTACAATAATTAGGATATGTCGTTACACTGAAAAAATAATTTTTTTTTGTTTACAATTGAATCGAATATTGTTAGAAAGGAAAACACTCGATTTATTACTCACTATCAACTTGTCATCGAGAAATCTTGTATGTTTGTACGATATCAATATCAAGCTCAATTTTTTATCTAATTTACTCGATATCGAAAGCTTTAATTAGACCGCAGTTCAGTACGTATGCATATGTATGTATGTATATTTAATAAGGCAAAACTGTTCACGAATAGATATGTAGATACTATTTCAATCTGTAGATAATTTTATTTTCTTGACGATTATCTGGTAAATCTCTCTTTTTGCAAGCCTAATTTATCTGTCAAAATTCCACATGGCCCATACAAAATCTACGAGACCAACCCAAATAACGCGGTGTCAACGCTTTACAATTGAAAAATTTAATTTTGACATACCGTAAGAGTGTAAACTTTACTCTCTTTCAGCGAAATTGCCGTCAAAACAAATGTTACTTATATTTTGCGGCAATTAGTAATCACACTTTAGGTGCTTTCATACAATTTAGCAACTTTATCAGTAATTATTATTTCTATTTAGTATTTTTTATTAAAAAGGTTAGTAAGCAATACTGTTCATTCCATCCATCGTTAGTGCTCTTATTTAAGTTACTTACTGCAGCGTAATATCTATCACAGCTTTAAATTATATTACGCTTTACGCCCCAATTTAGGTTGCGCTGTAAGAACTTATTCAGTATTATCTAGTAACTCATTTTTAAACCACTAGTACTTTTATTGGATTGTTTAGTATTTGCAAACAAAAGTACATGAAAACAATTTTATTCGCGAAAAGATTTTTAAAAATACATACATATGTATGTATGTATTCTAATTTTCATTCTATTAAACGAAAAATAGGTAAATACATGTAATATAATTACTTGATTTTTATTTATTAAGAAACTCAAATATGCAGACACTCACACTGAAAATGGATCACACAGACAAAGTTTGGATACCCAAGATTTAAAAGCAAAATAAAACGTTGTACAAACTCAATTTAATATATTTGATTTAGTTAGCTGTATAAAAAGTATACGAGTAAATTAACTAAAAGCTTCATATGGCAGTTCCATTAAGAACATTTATTAAACAAGACTAAGTAGCTTCTTAAAGCGAAGCTCACACAATTTCCGTATCCACACATTGTATTAAATTGGGTTAGCCGATGAGACGGTTAGTGGCGTGGATTCCTTTAATAAAACATTATCGTTATAAATTTGACATTTGTAGAAAAGGTGCACAAAGAACTAGGTTTTTCCTTGTTAGTGAAACCATAGTCTGACTAAAACGGCCGAGGTCGCATTGAATTACGTTTACGTGTGTGTTTAGTTTTAGAATAGTGCAATATGTTTGGATTGACGAACATTAACGACTATAAAAATAAAAGCCAAATTTAACTGCAGCACTGTAATGACTACTTGTGGGAATCACCGGTCGACGCAATCGACCGCATTCGTTTTTACCGCTCTTAAATAATGCACTCTCATATAAAATCCAATGTTGAAACGAATAAAACTGTGAAAATCCACAAATATGTTCTTTACTCATATTTGGTCGCACTGTTTTTATTTTATTTGTATTTAAGTCAAAAACATACACATATTTTGTTTGTTAGTGTTATTAACAAATTAATAGGCGTATTACTATAAAATACTGAACCGATCGATTAAGTTCGTTCACTTCTTTCTGTACAGAAAGAACTTTAAAATGATATATAATTTTTCAAAATCGATGCACTAGTACGGCTACAAAATTTGTTTTTAAAAAAACGTGTTTGCCTACTAATTTAAATAGATAATTCTGTACTTAGTTGTGAATTTCGAGTAAAGGATAAGTTACGCCACAACATATGTATTTGAATTTGATTACCCAAAAATTTTATTGGTTTCGAAATTTTTTGTGATATTAGCGCATCATTTGACACGGATTTATTATGCTTCAATTGACTGACAATAAAAAAACAAGGTTCAAATTACTCATAAATGTAACAACGTATGTGTGCAATTAAGTAAATAATAATATTGAGCACAAAGCAATAAATAATTGATAGAAAAAATAATCCAAACATATCATTTCGCTAAAGAAACAAAAACCTTTCCAGAATAGAAATACTTTCAGAATTTTGAAAAGCGCATTTTAAGGATTCTAATAAAATAAAAAGCTGATTTATTAAAAAATAACTTGTTTATATGCTTCCCTTACCTGATGGCGGCACGTAGTAATCAATCGCTCACGTGGTAACTGTTACATTCAACGCAAAGTAAAAGTTCTTAATATACGTAGCTTTTTCCCCCCGATTTCGCACCTTTTACCTGATACCAACCCACTTCTTATTTCATTCTATTAAAATTATGTGGTTTTATTTATTTCACTACTCTGCTATTATTGCCCGATTATTTTTTCTTGAAATATTCTGCCAGATTCTGTTTTTTTTTTTTTATGATTTTAGGTTGGTGTTTTTATTTTTCAAACAATTTGAATAAGAGTAGTTACCCATTTTCAAAAAAAATTTGTTGAACGCATTTTGCTTTGCGCTGGTCTTGAAGAAACAATTTTAATTGCAAGTCAAAAGTGTGAAAGCGAGATGTAAAGAAAGTAACAGGTACCATGTTCGCTTACCGCCACTGTTGCCGCCACTATTTGTTTAAGTTGTTACGCACAAATACGAGTACGAGTATAATATTTTTTAAGTTGTACGCACTATTCGCGTGATATAAAAAGCTTCCTTTTTTACAAAAAAAAAAAAAAAAAAAAAAAAAATCCAATAGCACAATATTTTATATTTTACATGTTACACATAATAAAAAAAATAGGCAAATTTATTATTACGAGTAGTTCATTATTTTCTCAATCTTTTATTTAATAAACGGGGTACTTAAAAATAAGTTAAATCAAACGCCAAATTGTTGAACAAAAAGAATAGGGAAAGTAAAGTTTACTAAAACATTTTATTATAAAAATAATAAATAAGCTTAAGATAAAAAATATATATTCTACAATATATACATAATAACATTGTAAACTAATAGACAAAAACTCACTAACGTATTATGTACGTATTTGTAAACGGATGAATATCTATGACCACAAACCACAACTGTTAAATCGAGTTAGAAGTGTGCTAACGAAAGTAGAAAACTGAGTTTTCTGTCGAAACTTAAGCGGTTTTGGCTTGTGACCGCAGATATAGTATAAATAAATTTTAACTTAAGATAATGAAAACAAACACACTTTAATGTGAAGAAAAAATGTACATAAATATACTATACACATGTAGTAAGTACACTATAGTAATTTTAAAAGCATTAAAATAAAAATTGACAAATGAATATGTTTTCACAAACCTTTTGACATTGAAATTTCATTAGTTTCTGTTTTGTGGCAAGGTAAGCGGAAATATGCTTAATACAATTAGTTCTTATAAAATCTCAATTGGCCTTTTTAGGTCGAAATCTCATAATTGTTCTTAAATATGTATGGAACAAAAAACATAAAATAAAGTTCTCTTTGCTGTGTTGTTGATCGTTGTGCAACGATAAAATTAAATTAAAAAGCCACCAGATAAACGAGATGCTCTTCCTAAATGAAAGGTGAGTGGGCTTTCCAATCCTAAGGTAGATAGATAACTATTATTATAACTCTGTTTGCTTATTTATATATATATATATATATATATATATATATATATATATATATATATATATATATATATATATATATATATATATATATATATATATATATATATATATATATATATATATATATATATATATATATATATATATATATATATATAGTGTGTGTGTGTGTGTGTTAGTGTGGGTCGATTTACCGATAGATATTGTGGCATCGTTTTTTCGATAGCTTTTGGCGTAAGGAAAAAAAGCTCCACTACGACATATCAAACAAATAATTTACTAGGCGCCCAAATTTCGTTCATATTTAATTCAATTTTATTAAAAATAATTCAGTAACATATAAAAAAATATTAAATAAACCAACCCTTAAAAATTATTTTTTGATATGTCGTAGTGGAACTCTTTGTTCCTCACGCCATAAGCCATCGAAAAATCGATCGCACAATATCGGTAAATTATGGTCCTTCCAAATCGGTTCACCCTAAGGCGTGTGTATATAAGAGTACTTTTGTTTAAATGACATGAGTTGGTTTCTTTTTCATTAACTTTAACTTTGTTTGAATTTTAATTTCTCTTAATCCAGCTTTTCAACGGTGATCCTCATTTCAATAATACGATTTATTTAAGTTTTATTAAGTTTTTATTTGGTGGCTGCTTTTAATTAATTTCCTTTTTTTACTGAAAAAAGCATGTTTTCGCTTTTTTAGCGATATTTTCTGTTTTTACGCACGACTGGGAGTTTTGTAATAATTAGAAAACAACATATTCTCGAAGAATTATTAATTATTTTGATTTTTAATTCTTGCAGCGGTAATGATAGTGAATTGTGCAATAAAGTATATCTAGGAAGAACAAAAAATAAATTAAAGACTAATATAGCAGGGCACAAGGCAGATCAGAGATACAGGATATTAATTAATTCATTTCAGAAGATAACTTTATCGCTGCATTGTCGTAATTTTCATCATAAACAGGATTTTAAAAGAATTTCAACTTTTAATACTGAAAATAATTATAAAAAACGATACATATATGCTAGCAAAGTTACATATAATAAATACACCAATAGATATAAATATAGTTAAAAGAAAAACTAAAAAACACGTTTCGATATCAAACTAATAATCACACATACTCGTGCGTCATGGGTTTTTAGTGTCGCAGCATACAAACAAACATACAAGTGAAGCTAGTAATTATAAGCATGTTAAAAATATAATGAATTTTAGGAAAGATACGGAAAATTTAGACATAAAAATAAATTAGGAAATTAACATTTAAAATAGTTTATTTTATGTACGTACATACTTATGTTTAAATATTTTCAAAAAGCTTATTACATGTCAATGTTTTCCTTTGTGGCAATTTATGATCTTACAGCCTGTTCGGCGATATCGAATGAAAATGTATGCGAGAGATCGCCAGTCACTAATATTCGAATCAATTTGGGTTTGTCTATGTCACTATTATTCGTTCGCATGTACTTATGTATTTTAATTGAATTTTGACACATCGTTCGCATAGAATAAAGTTAGAAAAAACCCAAATCAATTTTCTTTCACCAATAATGCGAATGAACTTATCCTTTCGTCATCGGCGAACTGGCTGTTAATTTTAATTATGTTGAATATTTGTAATGTTATTTGCATTTCCTGTCACAAATTTTTTTGCTTGTTGACGAATTTTTTCAAAGGAAAACGAAATATTGAGAAATAAAACAATAAATTAAAAATAAAAAAAAACTAATAGACCCTGAACTGGACAATTTCATTGAAACTATTAAAAAATTAATATATCTTTTCTTTCTTCCAAAGTTTTTAGAATTACTGATTTTTACTGTAGTTCATGGTATAATAATATATCATGTAGTGTCGAAGCGCCAGCCGACTTTTTTTATGAGAACTGTCAAAACTTGTTTGTATTTAGCTTTTGTGTTAATGCTTACAAAAGAGAAATATTGTTTGTTCTAAATGTTCCAATAATACTTTTCAAACACAAAAACAACAATTATTTCCTTGTTTCAAACCAAGGCAGCTTTATACAAGTAGTGGCAGAATTACAATAAATACAACACCAAAAAACAACAAAATACATTTTTAAATTTATTGAATTTTTGATGAACTTTTATAATTTTTTAAATTAAATTTTTGGTTTGTACAACGGGTTATAGTTCAGGTTTTTTCTTTCTTAAGTTTTTTTTTTTTTTTTCTTAAGAAGGATTTTTTACAATACAAATCTGCTGTGATCAATAATTTTGATTGAAGAAGACAAGAAAAATAATAATCAAATCTTTAGCTGGGGGACAACTAGCTGTTTCGTAGTCGCTACACTACTCATCAAAATACATTTTTGTGGGTAGAATTTTCGGAAAATTGTCAAAGTTTTGTTTTTATTTTGTTTGAAAAAGCAAAGAAGTCTATGTGTTTTTTCAAAATTCTGACAAATTTACGCAAAGGAAACGAAAGACAGCTGTGCTTATACCACTACCCTATTAAAGTTGCCTTGTTTCAAACGTTTTATATTAACATATTTTTTCCTACAATAATTACTATTAAAAGTAATAGTAAAACAATTCGTACCTTGGCCGAATTCACGCATGGTGATTGCGATGTTGCTGCTTGATTACGTATTCACACAGTTAAAGAAAGTTTCCACTTTTCTTATTACAAGCGTTTGCCAAACGCACATGATGGCCATAACACGGAAAATAGATTTCATCTGCTCTCTGATGATGTAGACGCAGACGTTCTTACTAAGGAAAGAGTTCCACCAATCGTGGTGGATTTCAGCATGAGTTTCAACAACGTACTTGGTATGCTCGGTGAGGACTACTCACGTTTCAATTCAATTGTCAATTGAGTCTTTCAATTGAATTGGTTCTTGGCCACACAGTTCATAAACTGAATTAGAAGATTTTCATCCAACTATCAGCTTCAATGCAATTAAAGACAATTTTAAAAATATTTAATGTTTTCTTTGCAAAATAACTAGAAATATAAATTTTGACAGCTGATTAGGAGACTCAAACACACACAGCACAATTGAATTGAGAGACTTACTAGCCAACTTGCAAAATCAAAATCGTTTGATTTTTCTTCAACCAACTCGACAACTGCCAAACTAATTTACAAAGCCATACACGTCTTGATTTGCACAACAACCGACTCAGTTTCCAATTGAGTTCAAAAGTGTATCGGTTAAGCCCCCTAATTAAATATACGAGACATTTATTTCGTAGATATTTTATTCAAATGTGGCTGGCTAATCATCCTTTTTTGTTTAGTGTATTTCGACTACGCCTAGTACTAGTTTAAATAAAATTGTAAAACTTTTCGTTATTCTATTACAAGCTGTGCTCGAAAAACGCCACTCACGACAATGCTGAACATAAATGGCCATAATCACATTATTTTTATAATAATATACGTATGTAAAGGGTGGTTAAATTTCAAGGGCCGATGTTGATTTTGAATAAAACAGAAACTATTTAGGAAATTATTGTAATTTTTATTTTATTATGATATATTGGTATTACTCAATTATGTATGGAACAAAATATCGGCCAAATGAGCGCCGCGACCACGGCGGCACACCTCCATCCGATGGTCCAAATTTTCGATGACCCTGAGGCATAATGGAGGTTCTATGCCGTTAATGTGCCGAATTATCTCATCCTTTAGCCGTTGAATTGTTGCTGGCTTATCGACGTACACCTTTTCTTTCAAATAACCCCAAAGAAAAAAGTCCAACAGTGTCAAATCACATGATCTTGGCAGCCAATTGACATCGCCATTACGTGAGATAACACGGCCATTGAATTTGTTGCGCAAAAGAGCAATTGTTTCGTTAGCTGTGTGGCAAGTGGCACCGTCCTGCTGAAACCACATATCGTCTACATCCATATCTTCCAATTCGGGCCATAAAAAGTTCGTTATCATCTCACGATAGCGAACACCATTCACAGTACAGTAACTGCCTGACCGGCCTTATTTTGGAAAAAAAATACGGCCCGATGATGCCGCCAGCACATAAACCGCACCAAACAGTCACTCTTTGTGGGTGCATTGGTTTTTCGACAGTCACTCTTGGATTCTCATTCGACCAAATGCGGCAATTCTGTTTATTGACGAATCCACTGAGGTGAAAATGTGCCTCATCACTGAAGATGATTTTCTTCGAAAATTGATCATAAATTTCATAATAAGTCTGGATAACTTTAACACATTGTTGGATTGTGTATCTCTCCATGGTTCAAATTGAAGAAGTCTGAAATAGAGAAATGTCAAATAAAATTTGGAAAAAAAACTTGGCGTTTAGGTGTGGTTCACATTCAACATCGGCCCTTGAAATTTAACCACTCGATATATGTATGTACAATTTGTCCAAAAAAATAAGGATAGTTATTAAGTTCACATACATATATACCAGTACATAACAACACTACTCTAACTTGGAAATTTTAGCTGGTAAAGAGTTTATTTACTTATTCACATTTTTTTGAGATTAATTTTGAAAAATTTCTTGCTACTCCGTTGCTAATTTTTGCTAGTAAAGTAAATGAACACACCTATATAAAATATACATAATATAATTTTCATGTTCGTTAATGTTTATGGTCTTATTTGTAACAAAATTTTCATGTTTATTAAGCTATTGCTAGACAAGTTTTGTATAGAAATCTGTTCTGAGCTCTTATTAATAAATATGACAAACTTCTTATAAACAGGGCCATAAACCATGTTTAGTCCTTTTGCTTATGTTTAATAAAAACAGGCTTATTATAAAATTCAAATCTGTTTGAATTTTTCAAGTTATAATTATAATTTAGTTACGTTAATGCAAATAAATTTTTATTTTCGTTTAGTTTTCCATTACGATTATTTCAAACTACTTATATGTATGCATTTTTTTTTTTTTTTTTTTAATTTCGTTTATAGTTTGCGCACCACCTACAAATTTCTTTAAAGGACGATGTTATGACAAGTGTCCAATCCAAACCTACGCCCTACACCATTCTGAAAGAATACAAGCCTTGAAAAATGAAGAAATAAATCAAGCACAAAAATTTCGAGATGAGGAACAGATGCAATCTATTGATCGCAAAAAGAGAACCGATTATTTTTATCAGAACGCAGATAAATTTGGTTATAATAGTCGAAATACATTTGACTCCCCAATCGAAAATAGTATAACTTGCGAGCCTTGTGATTCATCATGTTTACAATGTTTTGGTCCTCTTAATTCACAATGCAATGTTTGTCCCTTTGGAAGACAGTTAAAGCGAATGGTACCCACGAATGAAAGTTATTGCATTACCTTCTCTGAAAGAAGCTCTGGAAATGCGTCATCAAGTAATTCAACTAACAGTATACACGCTAATGTATTTATAATCGTAACTGTTTCTTTATCAGTTACAATAACGGTAGTTATTTTCTTTACCGTGATTAAAAAAAGAAATAATTCGTCAAATAGTCATAGCAAAAGAGTTGGCAATGACATCAGTTCGACATATACATATGATCGGGTTGCCTTGTTTCCTGAGGACGACAATCAAGAAGAGGAAATTGATGTGTTAAATGTACCTTCTGCTTCGATAAAAACTATTATCGACTATAAGCAGAGTGAAATTACTGATAACTGAATCAGGTCTGTTCTACATTCCGCGTGAAATTTATTCTTCTCAATTGTCAAATCAACTTTGTTTTAATATTTCCTTTTTTTACCAACAATATATATATATATATATATATATATATATATATATATATATATATATATATATATATATATATATATATATATATATATATATATATATATATATATATATATATATATATATATATATATATATATATATATATATATATATATATATATATATATATATATATATATATATATATATATATATATATATATATATATATATATATATATATATATAAAATGCACCATTGCTCGTTCAATGGTGTGTCTATCCTCTCTTTTGGTGTAGTCGCGGATAATGCAAATTATATACACCCATGAAGTATTATTGAAACATTCATATAAAAACAAGGCGAATTTATACAGATGAATGCAAGCGGAAAGGCGAATTCAGTACTATGTATTTTGTTATTGTAAAACATATCATGAATGTCAAAATCTAAATTCGCCTAAGATTGTTCAGCTGGGAAAAAATTTTATATAAACGTTAAATATAAACTTTTATAATTGTTTGTAATTAAAATCAGAGATTATATCAGTTTTCACTTTTAAATTCACACAAATTTCTTGAAATTGCACTAAATCATACAAAAAAATCTTCAGATTAAAATGGCGCGAAAAAGTTTGTAAAGAAAAGAAAAAAAATTTGACAGTCTCATTGGAAAAAACGCGAGAAGCAAAAAATAATCACCTGTGCTGTTAAGTTCACCTAGTAACAAATTCGCCTTGTATAAAAATTAAAAACCATTTTAAGTTTTGTTTATGAATACATACATATATATGTAAGAATATTATATATATTGACTAACATTTTTTTAAGTAATATTAGTTTTTCTTTTTATAAATATACTCGTATAAAATAATTGACGAAAAAACTGTACAAAAATAAAATAAAATTATTCCCTGCAGAAGGCGGGAAATACCGCCAGGACGTTGTATATACTAATTAAACTTATTATTCAATTTAGCAATATTATGTCTGATCGTTTCCGAAAAATTTTTACATTTAACACATACTGTGTTTTACTGCATTTTACTGAATGCTGTTCAACTACCCAAGTAGCAGTAAATGAGAACACAAAAATGAGAGTACAGTGACAGTTGTTTTACTGAGTACTTAAAAATTTGTACTGCAAAAATAGGTTTATTCGTTTACTTTACAGTAAAATGCAGTATATGAGTAATGTTTCAGCAATTTGTAAAAATTACTCTCTGAAAATTCTCTGGCCCAAAAAAGTACTTGAACAGAAAAATAGTAAAATTTCGGAAACTTTAGCAAACAGCTGATAAAACTCAACACAGCGCATTTTGATCTACAGCGCACACAGGGCTAATTGCAGACCTGACTAGCCAAAAGTTAAGTTTGTTAAACACATTTTAGTTACTTCCTTGTAATCAGCCATGCTATGGTATTTATATATAATATTTTCTGTCGCTTAATTTTTTACGCTCTCTCGTTGCAAATTTTTTGGGTTAATGAACACTTTCTGTTAATAATTGTTACAAATTTGTAAAAATTTTTGGTAAATGAATACAACTTTATTAGTAAGATGAAAAACATATATTAAAGAAACAAAAGAAAGCTATGGCTACAAGGGCTATCAGATATGGCGATTTCTCGCCATCCGTGCCGATTTTTTATCCACTATAGCGATAAAATTTTTGCTTTGGCGACAGGCGTTTTTTTTTGCGATTTAAAAATCGTGTGGCGAAATAGTTGGCTATTTTTACATACTTTTTGTTTTAAAACTGGTATTCCTATTTTATCCAATGTTTTTTTGTCATACTAAATGCTCAAGTGATTTAAAATGAACAATGTGTCGAAAAAATCGTCTGTTTTTGATATTCATAAATCCGAATCAATTAAACCATAAATTTCAGTCTAATTACATGTATGTAGTAATAGGCTGCAAGAATACATTCATTTGTTTGTATGCACACTAAAAATACAATATTCATTCAAATATCGAATACTTTAAGAGAGATGAACAAAGTAAAACGAGAAAAAACCGAAAAGAGAATGAATTGCGTTTTATAGTTGGTCGTAATAAATAGATTCTGTCGTATAATCTTCGTAATTTAAATATATATTTTCTCTTATTTGTAAGAGCAAAAGCAGGCCAATACAATATAACTGTTTGGTAGAGTGCAAGAAATATCGAATGAATGAATGAATAAAACGATTACAATTCGATTGCACATTACATTCGTTATACTACAAAGAAAAAAAATTTTGTTATGACGTAATTTGTTTTTGGGCAATGTGCCCAGTAAGGTCTGAAAATTTTAAATTGGAGTTGGTAAAAGAACTTTGATGGTATGTTATTCTACACATATACATACATATTTATTTATTTTATTATACATTTTTATATGTCTCATAGAAATATGTATACATATATAGATACATACATATGTATAAATACAATCGAATGCTAATTCGATTCATTCGAAAGATATTATATTTGAAACTTTTTCTTCTTGTTTCGTTTTATTTGAATTTGAAAACGCCAAATAGGTGTTCTGAGAAACGTATAACGCAAGAAGTATGGTTTTTCGATTTCAAATCGCCAAATAAGTGTTCTGGAAAACGCATATCGCTTAAAATTGGCCACTTCAACTTGCATGTGTATATTGAAGTGAACTGATTGAATTTGCTAAAACTGAACTTGCAAGAGGCAATAAAATTATCCACAATTAAAATTTAATATGTTTTCTTTTTATTTCAATAAAAAGTTTAAAGAATTTTACACATTTTCATTAAGAAAACTAAATTGAAAAATATTTCTAATTCTTTTAAAATTTTTTTTCGTTTTATATTACTACCACATACATATATACGTATGTAGAACACATGTTGTATTTTTTCGGAAAAAACTCCTAAACGCCAGTAAAACGCGCGTTCCTCAGAACCCCTAAAAATCAATTAAGCGTTTTTCAAAACGCATTGCGGTTTCAGAACGCGCGTTCTCGAAACATGGTTATGATTATCATTATTCGTTCGGTTTGTGCATTCATTTATTTATTTTTATTAAAATAGAATATGAGTCACTTCGTAGTCAGTTGTGTGTAATACGAAGCTTTATTCATTCAAAAAGCAAATGAGTATGTTCAAATGCCGTTTCAGGTAAAAATGCAGTATATAGGACGCATATATGGTCAACTATTTTCCACTGCACAAGTTTTTCCTAAAAAATTGTAAACCTAATAATTTTGAAAATTTAGATAAATTCTTGCTTACAGTATATGTAGCCGTTGATAGATCGAACTCTTTCCTACCCTTAAATGCAATAGATTATGTATATGTAGGAATAATTTAACACCGGATGAAATAAATTATTTAAAAGAAAATTGTTTCACATAGTATATGAAAAAACTTTCGAAAGAAATGTTGTGCCGCTTACTTAAAAACAAGGAGCTATTTAAAATTTTTAAAGAAATTTCAATAACAAAACGCTGTATCCGCTAATCCAAGCAGAGTTTTTAACGATTCATGATTCGTTAAAACCCTTTATGAGCAGAAAAGTAAAAGTAATATCATCGAATTTATTTTATTTTTGACCTAACGTTTATAACTACAAAGACACTCTGGCTACGTTTAATTTTAGAGAATTATCTTTGGCGAATTCAGTACTATGTATTTTGTTATTGTACACATATCGTGAATGTCAAAATCTAAATTCGCCTAAGATTCTTCAGCTGGGAAAAATTTTTATATAAACGTTAAATATAAACTTTTATAATTGTTTGTAATTAAAAACACAGATTGTATTAGTCTTTCACTTTTAAATTCACACAAATTTCTTGAAATTGCATTAAATCATACAAAAAAATCTTCAGATTAAAATGGCGCGAAAAAGGTTGTAAACAAAAGAAAAGAAAATTGACAGTCTCATTGGAAAAAACGCGAGAAGCAAAAAATATTCACCTGTGCTATTAAGTTCACCTAGTAATGAATTCGCCTTGGCCCTGAGTACTGGTCTAAGATAACAAAAAAAAAAAGGTCAGTGCACGTAGAATCCATCACACGTTATCCGTCCCTTTTTTCAACCGACATAAACGAAACGACGACAGGTGTGTTTTTTTACATTAATTATATTAATATCCTTTTCCTACTAATTTTTCGCAACTCAACAAAAAATCGAATACATATTTTATTTTTGAACGAAGAACTTAATCAAAATATCAAAATTGCTCAACTTTAATACTTTGCTTCGACGGAGAAGTACGGAATATGGAATAAATTATGGTGTATTTCAACTTGGTTGCCAAGACAGAATTAGTTTATACCTTCTTTTCTGTTCTGAACCAGCTGTTTTGCTTCTGTTCAATTGCAACTATCAGGCCTGTCACAAAAATTAATTTCGATCGAAATCAATTTCAATTCCGAAAAAGCTTCTTCAGAAAATTAAAATCGATCAATTTTCTTGAATTGAATTCACTTTTATTTTCGCGGTCGAATTGGAAATTTATATATCTAATAACAAAATAAAGGTAAAAATATTACTATTCTAATGGAGAAAATTGTTTTTTTTTAGTTATTAAACACAATTTATTGATGTTTTTTAATTTATTTTTAGTTATTTCCAAAAATTTTCATGTTTGTATTAAAAAAAAATCATAAGCAACAAAAATTTTAATTAGGTGCTGCTGTACATTATTGCCATATTTAATGATTTATATTGCCACACTTACATAAAAATACTAAAAATAAAATTTGTCGGAATTAAGCAAATCAATCAAAGTCTGAAGAAGGCAAAACAAAATCGATCGAAATGAAAATTCGTAGCCAAAACCCTTCCGAATAATTTCTGTGGCAGGCCTGTATACATGAATGGTTTGTTTTTACTCTTTCCTTCTGTTCTGTTGCGTACTAAACTGTTGAAGATAGAATTCCACGTTAAGTGACAGCCAGATATGTGTATGTGTTACTTTGCTGCGGTATGAAAAAATTAATTTTCATACATATTTATATAAATTTTTTGTCATAAGCTAAAATAATGTTTTTTTCGAAAATCCTAATTTTAAAATTATTCGAACAGAAGCTTGGTTTTGTTGGATATTGATCGAATTTTTCTTAATCGGCTCGTAACTGTAACTATAAACCTTAAAATACCATTAATAGAATTATCAAATCTTGCCCTGCACAAATAGATATGCGCACACACTCGTATCCCCGGGGCAGTAAGACCTTTTGGCCTTTCGTTAAGAGAGTAAAGAACAGTTCTAGTTAATCAATTCCAACTCCGTTAAAGAATGACCAAACATTCACCGACCCGGTTGACAAATCTGTTGGCTAAAATCTTTGCAAGCAATTCCTGCTTGCCGGGAAGCAGTCAACCACTTCCCGAGCTCGAAAGAATATCTGTAACTATGCCAAAGATATTCTTTCGGGCGCGAGCAGTTAAAAGTAGGGTCGTGGCTCTTGATATTTCAAAAGCGTTTGGCCGAGTGTGGCACGGTGCACTACTGGCAAAACTTGAAGAATCGGATGCTCTTGATGTTCTTGGAATGATGATACAGTGTGATGTTCGCGGGACTAAGCACATTTTTCATGTCTCTAAAAAAGCATTCAAGTGCTTTGGGTTTTTGAAACGGTGTAAGATGTACTTCACTCCATCCGACCTCCTTACTATTTATACCACCTACATCCGACCGAAAATGGAATACAACTCTCATGTGTGTGCCGATGCCTCAAAGTCTATTTTGGGGTTACTTGACCGTGTGCAGGAGAGGGCGAAGAAGCTCATCGGTGACAGTAGGGTATCCAACTCTATTGACTCACTGCAGCATCGTCGCAGTGTAGGGTGCGTTACTCTGTCCTATCGTTACTACAATGGATTTCGCTCTGACGAGATTAGTGATCTTGTTCCCGAAACTCTTATTTTTGCGCAGCACGCGTTCATCGTGTAGAGCTCATCCATTTGTGGTCGATTGCCCGGGGAGTATTACAGAGAGAATTCGTTTTTCAGCCGTACGCTTCGTCTGTGGAATAAGTTGCCTGCAGATGTGTTTCCTGTCTGTTATAAAGTTAGAAAGTTCACAAACACTACTCCCTCTTTCCTCCTCCTCACAACCTAGTTTCCTAGTTCTGGTACAATCCACTGTATATGTAGGGGTCATCCCCTGAGTACTGGTCTAAGATAAAAAAAGATGTCGTAGTGCCAAAGTTATCTTCACGTATCTCCGTAATTTTAATTTTTATTTACTTCAGGCAATTGAACCTCACAGTATTATAACGCGTTCGTGAGCATTAGAGTGGTTCGAAAAAAAATTGTGTGAGCCATAATTTTTATAAAATCGGTCCAAAAAAATTGCATTAGGGTGGGAATGAACCAAGTTTTTATAAGTCATGACCAAAATTTGACGTAGTAGTGAAAAACTATTAAAGAGGAAATGTAGCCCTTACAGAGCCAAGAACGTCGATATATAAAATGTTTAGATCGAACTAAAAATGGCGACACATTGAAAAAATACCAAAAGGGCGACATTTGTAGGCGTGGCAAAAAGATAAAAAAATTATTTTCAACTTATCGTGCTGTTCATAGAATACAGACGACCACTCGTCTAAAAAATTTTATAAGGCAATCCCTCAATATTTTTTTTTGTATGGAGGCGAACCATTCTAGTGGACATACTAATGCTAAATATTTTTAAATCTACAGCCTTATGTATAATAAAAAACCTTCTGCTAACTAACTAGCTGCTATCTTTCTCTTATGGGAATTTACACACAAAAAACTTAGCAGCTAGTTAGTTAGCATAAGTATTTTGATTATATATAAGACCGCTAATTTTTAAGTGATGACTAGAATTTGACGTAGTTGTAAAAACTATTTAATACAGAAATGTAGCCCTTGCATGGCCATCAACTTCAGTATTCAAAATGTTAAGATCAGAGTAAAAATGGTGATACAGTGAACAAAATGCTAAAAGGGTGAAATTTACAGGCGTGGCAAACACAAACAAAAAAAAAATATATTTTTGGAATTGTTTTTACATTATCTTTAATCCTAGGCATTGATTTGCACACATTTTTTTTCGACCCACTTCAATGTACATATGCAATTATAAGTTTGTATAAAAATAAAAAAAATAAAAATTTATTTTAATACACAGAATGCACAGAGGTACTAAAGTAAGGTTTGAATAAAATAAATTAAGTTTTTTTTTTAAATTTTCAGCGGGTCCGCAGACCGGAAAGAAAAAATGTATTATTTGAAAGTTGCATATTTTTATTTTCGAAAAGAAAGAGAAAAACAGAAATAGATAAGAAAAATAAGACAAAGACGTATTGAATTAATTTTTCCAATCTCTTTTCGTGTCGTTCCACCTCTATGTATTCTGTGTTTAATAATGGAAATTTTATAGCAAAAGGTTTATTTTTCCCTTTTGACAGTATTTACTTAAAATTAAATGCATTTCATTTTGTGTTTATTAAAGCAGTGGTTTATTTTCTTAATATTGAACTGATACTTAACGATATGATATAAATTACTTTACATTATTTTTATATTGGTGTTTTTTTTTTCATTCACTACTGGTTGTGACTTGTTTTATCCGAAAATGCAACTAAAATTTTAAAAATGTAATTAAAAAGTTTTTACATATGTACGTCTCAATTTAAAAATTACAAGGCAAGCCAATGTTAAATTTTAAGTAATAATTATTTGTGACCTTTTTAAAGCCGTTTAGAGTTTTTCTACTTAACATTTTTATATATTATTTTTATTAAAAATCCCTCAGCTCAATATTATTTTTATTATTGCATACATATATCATTAATATTAAACTAAAGTTGTTAAGATTATTAAAAAAAAAAAATTAACAAATATTTATGTATATTACTTCTTAGCATGTAAACAACAATAAAATTTGTTTTTTATTGGGATCGAGTTTTTGTTTATTTTCTTTTCAAAACGGTCCTTCTTTGTCTTAGGTTTTGCGTTTAGTTTTTCGCTAATATATGTACGTGTAGGAAGGAGAATTTTTAAATATTAACCTTCCCATTAACTTTCGGCTGGTTGATTCATGGTGAACTGTGTAATGCCATCTTGATCCATGGCCTCGAGAATATCAGTGACGTACGCCGCGACATCAGTGTTACTGCGTTCACCTCTCAAAATGAATGGCATTTGAAGAAGACGATCATATTTTGGACGTTCACTTTCATTTTTAATTAAGCTAAAAATTAAAAATTATTTTATTAATAACATTCAATGTTCGTATCATTTGGTCTTGTTCATATTAATTTCTTCTAAATTCACTCAGCTATAAAGATCGTTGTTTTGTTGTCTTTTTTAAAAAATGTCATTTTTTTTAACAATCTTTAGCTGGAAGAATTTAGAAGAAAATTTTATTAATGACGAAAATGGGAAAAATTTTATTTTAAAAGCTGAAAAAAGTGTTAAGTTCAGAAAAACCTGCAATCAACCAAATAAAAGGATAAATTTCAATGCAAACGCTTGATATAGTAATTATTTAAAAACCAATAATAAAAATAAAATGAACTTTTGGTTACTTTCTAACAGTCACTATTTTAAAGACTTACAAGGCTTATATAGTTCTAATGATATCTGCTAGTCCGTCTTACGCAGACCTTCATTGTAATTATTGTTTATTTAAAATTAAAAAGGATGCAAATTAGTTACCGTCCCCGAAGGATATCGTATTCGAAGTTGTTGAAATACATATTTGTCGATACAATTTCTAAACTTATTTAAAAAAAAAATAGTTTTTATCAGTGGCTGATTCTGAACTTTGGCGAGAAGTTCTCCCGTCGAAAACTTGTGAAACAAATTATTCCATCGTTTCTCGAAAAGTGAGAAAAAACAGCGTCTGTAACTCATGTCGAAAACTATCCAAAGCGATTACGTCGTTACGTTAAAAATGTCTGGCGTTAGCCACTATTAGTACCGCCGCCGGCCAAAAATTACTACAGTTATGAAATTTTGCCCGACAGTGTCATATTATAACCGCCGGCTATTTTAGAAAATATATGGATGGTATGGCTCTAACCTTTACATTTTATTTACAAATACATACATACATACTTAAGTACAAAATTTTGTAAAATTGAAAAACAATTGCAATTTGTGAATTCTGAAAAAAAAAACATTATAAAAGTATTACAATATACTTTATTGGGTCGGAAATTAAAATTGTAGAAATTACAAACTTAAGTATTCCCTTAAAACTTGTGTGAAGGGTATAAAAATTAATTAAAAAGTTAAAAAAAAAAAAAAAAAACAAGTAAGAGTGTAGTATATTCGGTTGGGCCGAATCTAAAATACCCTTCACGATAGTCACGTATATGTATAATATATTTCAAAATGTGACCTAAATATGCTCTGTTATATATGAACCGATATCGGAATTTTCTATATTCTGTATTTTAGTAACCTTCTTTTATAACTAGAATAGCTTTTCAGCAAAAAAAAAAAAAACATGTTGGAAAAATCGGTTCAGGCTATATCTCGGGTATATATAGACCGATATCGGAAATTTTAATTTTCCATAATTATATAAAATTGTTTCATTACCAACACTGCTTTTGACCACAAAAAAGTTGTTTAAGCATTTTCATGAAAAACCTGGTCTGGGCTATATCTCGGGTATATATGGACCGATATCGGAAATTTGCATTTTCCATATTTATATAACCTGATTTTATTACCAGAACTACTTTTAAGCAAAAAAAAAAAAGTTGTTTAAGTTCGCTTACGCGACATTTTCATGAAAAACCCGGCTTAGGCTATATCTTGGATATATATGGACCGATATCGGAGATTTTCATTTTCAATTTCAATTTCAATTTATTTATTTTGTATTTTGCATATTTATATAACCTTATTTCATTACCAGAACTGCTTTTGAGCACAAAAAAGTTGTTTAAGTTCGCTTACGCGACATTTTCATGAAAAACCCGGTTTAGGCTATATCTCGGGTATACGTGGACCGATATTGGAGATTTTCATTTTGCATATTTATATAACCTTATTTTAATACCAGAACTGCTTTTGAGCCTAAAAAAGTTGTTTAAGTTCGCTTACGCGATATTTTCATAAAAAACTCGGTTTAGGCTATATCTCGGGTATATGTGGACCGATATCGGAGATTTTCATTTTGCATATTTATATAATCTTATTTCATTACCAGAACTTCTTTTGAGCCTAAAAAAGTTGTTTAAGTTCGTTTACGCGACATTTTCATGAAAAACCCGGCTTAGGCTATATCTCGGGTATGTATGGACCGATATCGGAAATTTTCATTTTCCATATTTATATAACCTTATTTCATAACCAAAACTGCTTTTGAGCAGAAAAAGTTGTTTAAGTTCGCTTACGCGACATTTGCATGAAAACCTCGGTTTAGGCTATATATGAACCGATGTCGGAAATTTTCATTTTTCAAATTTATATAACCTTATTTTGTTACCAAGACTGCTTTTGAGCAATAAAAGTTGTTTCAAATCGCTTACGCGACATTTTCATGAAAATCCCGATTTGGTCTACATCTTGGGTATGTATGGACCGATATCTGAAAAAAACATTTTTTGACTAAAAGTAGTCACCATGCTTAATGAGTGTGTGAAGTTTGAAGCAAAACAAAAAACTTTTTTTTCAAAAATTTCCATACAAAATTGCAAAAATTCATGGCTTTTTTCGGAATTTTGAATATATCTCAGCTATACGTGGACCGCATAGCTGAATTTCAATAGCAAACCCATGAATCGATGGGGTAGAAGAATGGTGAAAAAAAAAGTTTCTAAGTCTAATGGTTTTCTCAGAAACGGTATTTCAACAGCGGACAGACGGACTTCGCTTAATCGACTTTTCCATTAATTCTGATTCAGAATATATATACTTTACAGGGTCGCAAATTAAAACTGTAGAAATTACAAACGGAATCACAAACTTATATATACCCTTAACATTTTTGTGAAGGGTATAAAAATAATATTTAAGTTTGAATATACAGGCATGTTCCCAGACTCGCAAGTTTTCAAAGTCGCCAGGCGAATTGAAAACGCCATATCTATTTTTAGGTGTTGTGTGACTCACGCGTTTTGCTTGGGAGTTGACATAATTTGAATGCTAACAACACATGTTTTACCAAAGCAAATAAACTAAAAAATAAATTGAAAATGCCAGCAGCATTCTTATTATGTATATTGGGTTAAAAATATAATCAAGAACTAAATGTATAAAAGTTTATTTCCAGAAATACATCACATTTCTTGCGAGTTCAAGTCACAATCGCAAGTGTCATGTGAGATGCGAGTGTCAGAACATGCCCGATAATATTAAAAAAAGTAAAACGATTCTTTTATACAAACACCGATCGTCTAAAGAATTATGAATCAGTGTATGAGATTGATGTAATTGTCAAACAAGCCAGTTGTGTTTTCCGCTTTTCAAGAGTTGAAACCCTCTAAAGAGTGCCACTAATTTTATATAATTATTGAATTTTAATTTACATAATATTTTGCTTATTTTTTCAACTTCAACATATTTTGAGTGAAAAATTATTCGTAAATATTTACTGTAACTGTCAAGACCATTCATTCTCATAAACGCGGAAATTGGTGAACATTTAAAAATTCATCCTTACGGAATTTAGCCTCAGGTAAATGCAAGAGCAATAAATACAACACCACGAAAAAAATATTTTTTCAAATATCAAGGAAAAAATATAAACTTAAAAAGGAATTAAAAAAAAAAAATATTTACAAGAAAACAAAACGCTTAATTATTTCGTGAAAATTAGTCTCAGATCATAGAGCTGGGAAACATGAAAATGGCCTGCCAATTTGGGGAGGATTCAGAATAATACCTGGCGCTCAAGCTACAATATGTAATAAAAAAATTGTTTAACATTTTTTTTTCAAATTTCTTTTAATTGTTCCATTGACATCTTAAACAGATTAAAATTTAAAAATAGTTATCAGCTGCGCTGCCAATTTCACCTGTTATGAATTAGCCTTGATTTTGTTAATAGAATTTTCGAAAAATTGTTAAAATTATGTTTGATAAAGCGAGGAAGTCTATGTGTTTTTGACAAATTTACGCAAAATAAATGAAAGACAGTTGTGCTTATACCACTACCCTATTAAAGTTGCCTTATAGGAAAAGTAATAATAAAATAAATCTATGACAGAAAAAGAAAAAATGAATGAAAAAAATCCAAAAAGCTTATTTTTATGTTTCTTTTGTCCATATGTTGACATTTTATAGGCGCTATCCTAACCATCAGTAGACTTGGGAATCTTTGAAAATTATTTTCACACATTTCACTATAACGAGTGATTTTTTTGCTATTATCTTTTTGGCAACACTAGTTTTGACAGCTCACGCACGTTTTGTATCTTGTGTCACTGTCAAACATCTTCAGTTTGGTCTATAATTTAATCATGAATCGTCTTACAAACGAACAACGCTTCCAAATTATTGAATTTTATTACCAAAATGCGTGCTCTGTTAAGAAAGTTCATCGCGCGCTTTTTCCATTTTATGGTCAGTTTAATCGACCTACTGAGGCTTCTATTCGGGCTATTGTAAAAAAATTTCGCACCAAATTTACATTGTTGGACATTAAATCACCAACACGCTTACGTAGAGTGCGAAATGAAGAAAATATCGCAGCCGTATCGGCCAGTGTTGGTGATGACCGTGAATTATCGATTCGGCGCCGTTCGCAGCAATTGGGCCTCTGTTACTCCACTACGTGGAAAAATTTGCGGAAGGATTTGGGTGTGAAGCCTTATAAGATAAAGCTGGTGCAAGAATTGAAGCCAAACGCCACCACAACGCCAAATTTTTGGTGAATGGGCTCTTGAAAAGTTAGATGAAGAATTGTGTTCAGCGACGAGGCTCATTTCTGGTTGAATGGATACGTGAACAAGCAAAACTGCCGTATTTGGAGTGAAGAGCAGCCAGAAGCATTGCAAGAGCTACCAATGCATCCACAAAAAACAACCGTTTGGTGCGGATTATGGGCTGGCGGCATCATTGGGCCGTATTTCTTCAAAGATGATGCTAATCACAACGTTACTGTGAATGGTGAGCGCTACCGTGCGATGATAACAAACTTTTTTTTGCCCAAAATGGAAGAGCTTGACTTGCATGACATGTGGTTCCAACAAGACGGTGCCACATGCCACACAGCACGCGAAACAATGGACCAATTGAGAGGCGAGTTCGGTGAACAGTTTATTTCACGCTTGGGACCAGTCAATTGGCCGCCCAGATCGTGCGATTTAACGCCTCTAGACTATTTTTTGTGGGGCTATGTTAAGGCTAATGTCTATAGCGACAAGCCCGCTTCGATGGACGCACTGGAAGCCAACATTATTCGTGAGATACCGGCCGAAATGTTGGAAAGAGTATGCCAAAATTGGACTAAGCGGATGGACCATTTGAGGCGCAGCCGCGGCCAACATTTGCATGAAATAATCTTCAAACATTAAATTATATCGACTCAACTATCAATCCAAATAAATATTTCATGCATTTTTCTGAATTTTATGTTTTTTTTTAAATTTCCGATAGTTCTTATAAAATCACGCATTATATTCCAGTATTTTGAATAAAACAATGAGAATTTAAAAAAAATAATGTTCTAATAATACCTCTCCAACACAAAAAAAAGAAAGCCATACTCAATCAACACTTTAAAAGATGATATTTTCACTCAACTGATCAAATACGATTAGTACCCATTATTCTCATTCATTTTCTAGGACATACACGAGTTATACAAATAATAGTTTTATGCTGACTCGTTAACAAAATTATACATCGCATTCGAACCAACTACTTCGAGTGTAAAGCAATTATTTTTTCAGCTTTTAAGTCATTAAATACAAATTGAAATTCGAAAATTTTTTCCCTAAAAATGAGCTTTTCGAGTTAACAATTCAGAATTGTTTCTTTTTATATTGTGCCAAAAATTTATTCAAATTACTCTTAAACTGTTTTCAGGCTGCCAACCATTGAAAGCCAGCCCACTTCGGTCCAATATTGGTCCCGTTGTGTTGTCATATACAATTAACTTGTTAACAGTGTATTTCAAGACATATGTAGTAGAGCTTACCATGTATTTACAAATTCTACGAATTCGGTGGAAAATTCCTGTCCTTGTTGAAGACGTGGTGGATCACCTTGAACTACCTAAAAAACATTTTTAGAAGTTTACATGCTATATATATATGTAGACATATTTAGGAAATGGATAGTATTTACGCACTTGACATAGCTGTTCGAAAACGGAGTCCCATCTCCGATAAGGAAACGTGCCTGTTGCGACTTCCATAAGAGTTATACCTAATGACCACACGTCACTTCGTACATCATATCCCTTCGCACGCTCTGGGTCGATCCTCTCAGGCTAAAAAAAAATTGTAAGAATGAAAAACTAAAATTTACACCTTTAAATAATCTTACCGCCATATAGGGTCTACAACCAGCATCTTTCGTCTTTGCTATAGAGTCTACTAGTTGCCCCGATATACCAAAATCACATAACTTGATATCACCTCGTTTGTGAAGTAAAATGTTACTTGGCTTAACATCGCGATGTATAATTTTTAAATGTTCTTTCAGATAATTTAATGCGTGGACGGTGGCCACGGTAATTTTGGCTAAAATCGATTCTGGCACCCTTTGCCTTTTCTGATCATATATGTATTTGTAAAATTTGTCTAATGAAGTATCCATTAACTCCATGCATATCCAGCAATCGCCCTCTTTGAAGAGAGCACCATAAAATTGTACAATAAAGTTGCAATCGTTAGATTTCATAACAACTTCAAGATCCATTAAAAGTTGTCTTTGTTCTTTTTCATCTACAGTAGATCTGATACGTTTCACAGCCATTACCATGTTATTTTTTTTAAATACCATTTTATTGACAGCGCCGAATGCGCCTCGACCGATTTCTCCCAAATCTTCCAAGTCATCTGAAGTAAACTGATATACATCATGAGGATACGGACCCAGCTGTAGTTTACCGCATGCTTGTTGCCGAATCCGTTCCCTTGTGCGCTCCGTTGGTATGCTGACGGGAAGTCCTACCAGCGGAATACTGTTTCCGGATGAAGTAGAGCCCGACGAGTTAGATGACTGCGAAGATGGCGCGTGTCTCACCGCAAGTGGATTTAAATTTAATTCATTAGGAGGGACGCGTGGTCGCCCTGCGAATTTTTAAAATTTATGTTATATGAAAATAGGTGTGTTAAAAATATGAAAGCACACATGCATGCATATATAAACATACATACATACGTTCATATAGAAATATTCATATATATATTTATTATGTGTACAGATGCAAATATGCTAAGGTCTGTATATTATAAATTAAGTTATTACCGGCAAATAAGCTTTTGGGACGCTCAGCCATAATTTGAACGCGCAGTATCCCTTAGCAATCCTTGCAAAAAGAATATGTAAGATACAGAACTTTTAACAAATATTTTTTAGTCGAGCAAAAAGTATATCGTTTTAGGCGACCAATTCCGCACGATTGAACCGGAATATAAAATCTGCCTCACGTTTGCATGAGCGCAAAGCATTCATTTAACTGGCAGGAACACAAGGACCAGTTTTTTTAATTTGTTTACAAACTGTTGTTTTGGTAAATCAATAATCTAAATTAGAATGAGATTCTCGCCTGCTGCACACACACGCACAAATTATGTAGATGGAATAAAATTTAAGTAACCACTCTATTTTACTTGATGATTTGTTCCAAAGAAAAATCATTAATTTTGCCAATAGCAAAATATCTTCTACATAACTGGCACTAGATACACTTTCAGCAACTTGTTTATGTCGTCACAAAACTCAGTGTGAAATTATGTCCACCGCATTCTGTGTTATGTGAATGTGTTTCGTTACAATTAAAATTAAATGAAAAATTCTGAAATTAGCGTAAATGTTTTTCAGATCTCAAGTTGATTTATAATATATTTTGACAGCAAAATGAAACGGTTGGAGTCCTGCAAATTACTTTACCTTAGAGTTGCCAAGTTTCGAAAAACGTTAGCAAGTAGCGTTTTGACTTGTTTGGAAATTTGTATCTTATAGGATATAGCTGATGGAAACTAATCTAGTAAAAAAAAAAATAATAATTAACACACAAATGTGCTATATTTGTATATGTAAAATATTTTTGAGAATGTGTTACGAAATAATTACAGACTTACAGTAATTTTTATGCCGCTCTTAACGCCCATTTACATTGTGCATAAAATTTAGCTGGTAAAACTATGCCTAAACGATACCGCGCACAAACGGGTATATTGCAGATTTGACCAGTTAGAGTTTGTTGTCAAACATCTCTTAGATTAAAATATATAACGTGTTCCAATATCCTATTATTACTTTCTTTTGTTCACATATGTTTGTTTACCATATGTTTTTCATATACTTTACTGCAAGAAATTTTTGCAGTAAAAATTTGTAAATACTCAGTAAAAGAACTGTCACTTTAATCTTATTTTTAGTGTTCTCATATACTGCAACTTGGGTAAACGAACAATATTCAGTAAAATCCAATACCACGCAGTAAAAATTTGTACAATGTATAGTGTATCTTCTTAAATTTTTCTTTTCGGGTGTTGTGCTTCCGGTCGTAAATTAAGAACTTTATTATAATATCAAAAGTGTACTTAAATGGACAAATAAATGTGGTAAACTCTAATTAAGCAGTTTTTTGTTTTCAATGCTCCATCACATATTAGAACAATTGACCAATCAGCAGGCGATATGGTGACGGGAGTGATATATTCTGGCTATACTTTTTTCAGACAGTTTCATGCCCATACAACCAGCACAAAACCAATACAAACACACACCAACCAATTAAATTACTACAATCACACTAAACACATATAATGATGTGTGTACGTATTGTACGTATCATGATACAAAAAACAAGGTAACCGTTTCGCTACAACAATACAACAACAAAAAATTTAAATGGCGCCGAACAAGGCGAATTAATTATTAGGTGGATGCATCGGCGAATTCAGGCGAATTCGGTTAATATGGCGGCACTTTCGCTGTCAAGTTTTGTTTACGTTTTTCGGCGCCATTTAAATTTTTTACATGTATTTTATCAAATACTTTTGACAGCTTAAGTGTGAATTCGCCTTTTTACACAAACAAAATACCTGTTGTTTTTTTTATTGTTGTATTGTTGTAGCGAAGCGGCTACCTTGTTTTTTGTATCATGGCGCCGAAAAAGGTAAACAAAGCTTGACAGAGAAAGTGCTGTCATATTAATCGAATTCGCCTGAATTCGCCGATGCATCCACCTAATAATTAATTCGCCTTAGTACCTATTAAGGCGAATTCATAACAGGTGGCCTTCTAAGTACAACAATACAACAACACAAAAACAACATGGTGTTCGGCATGATACAAAAAAAGAGGTAACCGCTTCGCTACAACAATAAAAAACAACAGGTATTTTGTTTGTGTAAAATGGCGAATTCACACTTAAGCTGTCAAAAGTAGTTGATAACGAACATGTACAAAAATTTGAATGGCGCCGAAAAAGGTAAACAAAACTTGACAGCGAAAGTGCCGCCATATTAATCGAATTCGCCTGAATTCGCCGATGCATCCACCTAATAATTAATTCGCCTTGTACTGTAATACGTACCAAGGCGAATTTAGTACCAGATGGCCTCGTTAGCGTAGCTGATCGACAGCTGTTTTAGGTGCTCATTACCCAACTATCAAAATTTGTTTATGTTTTCATATTTTTTTCACACATTTTTATGCGCGCCATTTCATATTTCCTGTATACAAATCTTAACCCATTTGGTGCGGCTATAATTAATTTAGTACAGTTAAACATTAGGCAACAATTTTAAAAGTGATTTTACAATACGCACACAACTTAGGGAGGTCAGTAGATGAAATGTGCCAGTCCAATTTATTGTTCAAAGTTGACATTTGTAGTATGAAATCTTCCTGGGTGTTCTGTATCGATATTTTTAATAGATATAGTCATAGTAAAATATTGGCGGCATAGATAATATATCAAAATTAAAAAAATATGAACATTGTATATTTTTATCAGCGAATACGTATGTTCGGATTTACCTTATCAAAGTATTCAATTCGGCGCCATTTTGTGTATTTTTGTACGTGATGGCCAACTTAATGGCGAACATTGATGCTCGAGCATCGATGTCAGAGCATGAATGAAACATGGCCATGAGCGGTCCACATTAGCCATTTGCGATGTTCGCCATGATGCTCATACCATGTTCATGGCTAGTGGAGACCCCAGTAATAGTATACACTTAATATAGCTGGTTCATTTTTCACATTTGCACCCACTATAGATGCACTAACAAATGTATTACTTTAAAGTCTACAGGCATATTTCTTTTAATCTCAATTTCAAAAGCTAATGATATAGGAGATTTATTATCATTTTCTAATATTAATGTTCTTCTAATTTAACTTTTAATTCATAAAATTCAACTAACTTTTAAGTAAGTGATGTACTTTTGTTTCCCTTTTTTTCTTCTTTTTTTCTGTCGCTTACTTTTGACATTCGGGTTGAATTGCAAAAACAAAATACACGCAAAATTTTTCGACGTTGTGGTTATCGTAGCGAAGCGGCTACTTTATTAAATATACTTTGCCCAGTAATATATATAACCTGCTTGTTAAGTGCGCTTTTACATTTGGACAGACAATGGGCAGACAGACGAAAATTGATGTTGCTGTAACGAAAATTGTCGGTGGGGGAGAGTGTAGTACACGACTCTCTGTACTAAACATTTGTGGACATTTTTTGTTTCTCTTTTTAACTTTTTGCATTTCATATGCTGTTGTTTCATATCATTGTTCTCATATCAGCATCAACATCATATAAGCACACTAGCTGTGCATAAAAAACAACCACAACAAAAGAAAAGATAGAAAATAGAAACGAAAACTTTCTGTCGGTCTATTAATTTCTTATATCGCTCCTTTATTGTTATATAGTCATTACTAAAAAGAAGCTTTTTTTCGAGAAAAACACATTTCAAATTTTTAGTTGAATACAAGTCTTAGAAATTTTTTTACAAAATATATTTTGTTTTTATTTTTTTGGCAAAATATAGAAGGTAATACTGTTAACAATTCTGGATTGTCAACTTGAAAAGTTCAATTTTTGAGATATGACTATGTTGCAATAAAGGAGCGTTATGTAAAAGGTTTAGGCAAGAAAATGAAATGAAGAGAAATGAAGAAATGTCTGCCCATCGTCTATCTATATGTAAAAGCAGACTAACAGCCAGTTTACCAATCTCGACAGCATGCTTGCGTTCGCAATCTATGCGAAAGAAAATTGATTTGGGTTTGTCTAACTTTTTTTTATGCGAACGATCTGTCAAAATTCAATGAAAATACATAAGAATATGCGAACGAATAATAGTGAGACAGACAAACCCAAATTTATTCGAATGTGAGTGACTAGCTTTCTTTCGCATTCATTTTCATTCGAAATTGGTAAACTGTCTGTAAGCAATTTGACCGTGAGATAGACGAACCCAAATTGATTAGAGTGCGAGCTTTATTTCGAATTCATTTTCTCTCGAAATTGGTAAATTGGCGGTGCTATCAGACCCAGTTTGATTGTTTAATAGACTGTTATCGTGTTTTTAATATAAAAATATTATTTATAATACAAAATTTATACTTTTTATCATACAAAATGAAATTCAAAATTCGGTGCGTTTTTGTTGAAATAATGCGCTTTTTTCTTTATTTTGAAATTTCAAAGTTGACAACGCTGGTAATTACTTTGTTATGGTATGAAAAAATAAATTTTTACACAGATTTATTGAATTTTTTTTTTATAAGCTAAAATAATTTTTTCATTTCTCTTTTAGTCTTGCCTAAACCTTTTACATTTAAGAAATTGATAGACAGACAGAAATTTTTCTCTTTCTTTTTTGTTGTCGTTGAATTTTAAGCACAGCTAGTCTTCTTATATGAAGTTGATATGAGAATAATGATGTGAAGCAACAACATATGTAATGCGAAAAGTTAAAAAGACAAACAAAAAATTTCAACAAATGTCTAGTTAGCACCCTCAAATTTCATCTGTCTGCCCATCATTTTCCAAATGAAAAGCGGACTACACAAAAACTAAATGAAGCAGCAAGGTGCATTAACATCTTCACGGTGGCAGCACTAGAGCAAAATTACAACAATACAATAAAAACAGGCATGTGGTAAGCTATGTTTATCAAAAATATTTGTAACTTTTTTCACAATTATAAACTATGAATGTACCTTTTCATAATTACAAACTGTTTTTATTTGAATTATTTTTATGTTCACAAAATAATTTGTATATATTTAATTCAGAATAAAACACTAAATTCACTTTGAAATATGTAAACAATACATTTGACGTAAATAGCTTACTATATTGCCAGTAGAAAAAAATTTACACATGCCGTAGCGCTGACACCTTGTAGATGTACCTTGTGAAGCAGCTTGTTCAATTTGAGACAAAAGTCAACCGACAGATCACAGGAGCAGTGCTGCCATTTCAATTAAGATGCGAGAAATTAATAAAATATTCATTCGTCCTCGTAGTCAGAGTTGTCAACTCGGTGCGTTTGGCACCGTTTTTGGTTCTTTTTAAAAATATTTGTTCGAAAAATTCTTTAGTCGGTGCAGGGTGCGCCTTTTTTAAATTTTCGGTGCGTTTTTTAGATTTCGGTCGCACAAAATCAAAAAAAAAAGTTTATAAAAATATTTTAAAGTTTATTAAGCTGTTTTTGCACTGATTTCTATACAAAATTTTGTGTAATAAGAGCTTAATAAACATTAAAAAATTTTATAAATAAGACCGTAAATAAATTATAGTTTTTTTCAAAACGTTTGCACTAAATATTGGTTACGATAAATTTCATCTTGTAGTAGTTGTAGTTCTGGCAAATTTTCTTATATTTCAATAAATTATTTTAAAGACGCCGCTTATACTGTGTTTGAAAAGATTGCTATTAATCGAATTTGAAGGCTTGTAGTATGATTCTGTAACTTTTATTGATCCGATAACTGCAAATTCTTTCTACAATAATGATTATATACTCCTGGAATATAATTTTATTATAATTAAATGATATTGTTTAATAATAAGTTGGAAGTTATAATTATTGTAAAGGTAACATTATCTTAATAAAACTAACGGAGTCGTACTAGAAGTCAAGTTTGACGAACACGAATTCTAGCTATTGCACGAATTTGATTGCATGTCATCAGGCGGTGCTATCAGACCTAGTTTGATCGTATAATAGTCGCTTAAAAGACTGTATCAGTATTGCGGTTTTAAGATACAAATATTGTGCTTCTTAAAATATAAAATAGCTTTTTAAAAATGAAAGGAAGAAATTAAAAATTCGGTGCGTTTTTGTTGAAATAACGCGATTTTTCCCAATTTCGGTGGATTGTGAAATTTTAAAGTTGACAGCGCTGCTCGTAGTACTTATGTAGACATCATTAATTTAATGTTGGCAGCGCTCTTCATTATTTTTGTAACTCTGATTTGATGTTGGCAGTGTTTTCTTTGTATTTTAGTAACTTTTTATTTTCTACTTAATCGTAGTGTTTGTTTATAGTCTTGTAGAAATTATAATTTCTAGTATCAAAAAGAAATAAAAAAAAAATTTCAAGTCGCAAAATTGATAATAAAGTTTGAAATACCAAACTAATTCTTCTACAATGACAGTGTAATGTTAAAAACAGTGAGCTAATTCTAAAATGAATTTATACTGTTTAAGTAATTTTATCGATTATTCATTGTCTATTCATCAACCTCTGAAGCATAGCAACCGCATTAAGGTAATGTTGAAGGAAGAGTTAGCATATATATTTATCTACGTACGTTATTTATTTTTTCAGTACACATGTTTCGATGTATCTGAAAACTATATTGTGCTTGGGGCTACATCAGGGTCGTTATATCTTTTTAACAGAATTGGAAAATTTTTGCACCTTATTCCTAGTAAACATGGAGTGGTGAATCATTTATCAATATCGGCTAATGAAAAATATGTTGGCTTTGCTACACAGCGCTCTGTTGTTTGTGTGTATGCCGTCAACTTATCTGCGCAGGCTGCGCCACAAGTAATTTTCACAAAATTGTGTAGTGATCAATCCGTTCAGGTCACTTGCTTACATTGGACACAAGACGAAAAACAGTTTTATTATGGGGATTCAAAAGGACAGGTTAACTTGGTCCTGCTGTCAACTTTTATTGTGAGTGAATTTAAATAATACTTTATCTTATTTTTTATTTTTTTTTTATTGCTTAAGTCCAGCTAACCCACATAGCTGCGAATTGTAAGAAAATGTATGTAGGAGGTAGGACATAAAAAATTAAGAAGAAATTGTTAAGATGAACAAGTTGGCAGAAACGAATAGTTTCCAAGTTATGAATATCGATGTACTTATACATGAACTTACAATTTCATGTATATTCTTTGAGACAATCGTTTTATATTTATTTATTTTTATTATATATTTTATTTATACCAGTAAAAAATTATAAATAGCTTGTTTTCTATGTTTCCCAGCTATCTATATGTCGACATTTTACAATTTTTTACTGGTATAAATGTTAGAAGCTTAAATAGCGAATAAAAAACTTAATTATTATATATTTTATTTATATTTTCTTTTAAGATCATCAAAGTAGGTTGAACAGTTCAGGAAAAGAAGAAACTGTCTGCCCAAACACTATTTTTTCCTAGCTTTAATGAAATTAAAGCCTGCGTTTATTTTTAGACGCATTTATATTTAGTTTAGTCGTAAAGCAGCTCTGGGCTAGGGAACAGCTCTCCCGTCATGGTAATTATATCTTAAGTACGGTCGGGCTTGTCGTTCTTGTTTGGCCTTCGAGAGTTTTGCGTCTCACTCTCACAACTGTCTACCTCAACTAACTGTAGTTAGTTTAGAGTTTTTCTCAGATATTTCGTTGTTAACCACGCGGGAACTTCCTATGCGAAGGCATAGGTCGGTACAGTTAGTCACAGCGCCGCACAGCGTCTACGTTACTCCGCCCATGCTGTGCATCCTATACTTAGCAAATTTATTTGCAACTGTATAGTTGCAAATACAAATATATTTTGCACACAGAAAAAGTTCGCTTGATCATAGTGTAACATAGTGCTTGAGCATAGTGCAACAATTTAAAGCTGTTGTATTTCTTTGAACGGAGAGAAAAGACATTTCCGTTTACCATCCGGTTGATAATAGTTTCAAAAAAGTATAATGTTAGTTAATTTATCAAAGTGGTTGCACAGCTCAGGAGAAGAAGAAACTGTCTTTTCAAGCCCTTTTGCCTTAGCTTTGAAGAAGTATAGAGCATGTGTGTTTTTTACGCGCAGTTATATCCATGTTTTGAATTTCATATAAATGAGTTTAGATAGTTTTGCAGCAAAAAATTACCTTCGATCCCACTTGGTCATAGTTTTGCAACAATATAATCTTGCTATATTCCTTTGTACTCAAATCTATCTACGACCCTATCCTAAGGACTTTAATGGATTTTTATATAGCCTATGTCCGTCAATAGGTTTCGTTCTACATTTAGTTGGGAAAAAAATGTTTAAAATCGGGCGATTGCTCCAGAGATTGCTTCTTACAACCATACACCTAGTTAAATGCGACCTGGCCTCAGCATTTATTTTAATTTTGAATACCACTTTCCTAAGATTTATTGGTGACAAATTGGTTCAAGAAATTGAGTAATTGAAATACAAGTTGAAAAACATGTGGTGTATGTAATATAATATGTTTTGAATGTCGAAATGAAATAAATTCATAGAGCGCCTTTATTGCAGCAAAAAGAAAGGTGCTTTGAGAAAAACGCATTTCAAATTTTCAGTTCTCACACACTTCTTAGAAAAAATTTTTGTAAGTAAGTCAGGTAAAAAGCCTTGTGAATGCATTTTTGACAGATTATAAATAATAGTACTGTTAACAATTCTGCATTGTTAGTTCAAAACCTTTATTTTTGGAGTTATGACGTTGTTGCAATGTACTCATTTCATAAACTGCCAATTTTTAATTGACATATATTACCTATGTAAATACAGATATTCAAATTCATATCTTTTCAGGGCACAAGTTTGATCAACATGTCTATACATCCGATACTATTTTTGGAGTCTTCTATCGTTCAAATAGACGACTTTGAATCTTTACTGCTGGTTTCAAATTGTTCCAAATGTATTCTATGTAATACGGAATATGAAGAATATAAGCAGGTGGGTTCAATTGCCACAAAAATAATTCTGAAAATCACTTTTCGAAATGATTTTCTGGAATTAAAAATCAGTTTATTAAAGTGAAATAGTTTTTAGAATAGGCAAAACATTAATTGAAACTAAATATATATCTACAACTTTTCAGATAGGTAATAAACCCCGCGATGGAGTTTATGGTGCATGCTTCTCAATCTCCCCGAATGAAACTCAACAACCATCGCGAATATTTTGTGCTCGTCCAGGATCTCGAGTATGGGAAGTTGATTTCGAAGGAGATGTTATTCAAACGCATCAATTTAAATTTGCTTTGGCATGCCCACCAACAAAAATTCAAAAAGATCAGGAAAATCATAACGAAATTTTATCAGCAGATGGCGATGGCAATGATGAAATGCTTGATTATCAACCACAGAATTTACAATTTGCAAAGCTGCAAAAATTAACTAATGACTTTATAATGACATATACAGATTTGGGTCTGTATATATTTGATGTTCGCAGTTCTTCCGTCGTCCTATGGTGTAATCAATTCGAACGCATTGTAGACTGCAAAGTATGCAATGATGAAATCCTTGTTTTTACGCAAACCGGAGCTCTTTATTCTGTGCAACTACATTCACTGCAGTCGCAAGCCTCTAATCTAGTAAGAAAAGGTAAATTACTCGAATGTGCTTGGTTTATGAGAAAAAATGTTAAATATTTTGCTGACAAAGCTAGAGAAGACTATGAGTTGGGACAACTCAACCAGATAAAAAATTTTTTAATGGATCGACACCAATATGAAATTTTAAACGATCTTTCCGTTATATTTGACGCAATAACTCAGTGTGAATCAAATGGTGATAACAATAGCTCCGGTGGAAGTTCAAGTATGGCTGATAGAAGTTGCAGCAACGGAGCAACGGGAATACAAAATCATAAATCTTCGGGAGAGTCTTCCCCTCAAGGAGTCTATGTGTTGGAAAACTCTTTCTGCGAAAGTTTTAAATCTCAAAAAGGCGAAAAGCCTTTTAAAGATGCTCTTTTAACTGTCACGGGAAAATTTGGAAAAAATATAATAAAATATAAGTTCAATATATTCGCAGAAGAACAACAAAAACTCGTAAGGGACTTAATACCTGCAAATGAAAGATCTTTACCGTTTAAAGATATAAAAGCAATTTATGAGAACGACGAGGACATTGTGTGTCGTACAAAAAAGGCTTTCTCTTCATCATCCCTAAATAATCCGTCGACTATCAAAAAGGGAGCGAAGTCACTGAATGGGATTTCTAGTCAACACATTACAACTGAAGAGAAAACAATATACAATTTATATTTAATTTGTAAAAGTTCTAAATTTAGTAAAACCAATTTCGTTGAACGCTATCGTTCCTTGTTTGATGAGTATTCGGCACCTGAGCTAATACAGCTTTTAGAAAAATTATCTCAACTGATGATAGAACATGGTGATGACCCGGAGCAGGCTCAGCGGCACTGCTTTGAAATGTATTTTCATTACTTAAATCCTGAGCTTATCTGGGAAATGGATGACTCCTCCAGGGACTATATAACGCAAGGATTCGTACTTCTTAATTCGTCAGAAGACATTGTGCGATGTGATAATTGTATGTTTCCTTTAAGATTCGATAATTCGTGTTCATTCCATGAATTGGGTACAGTGCTGCTGCGCTACTACTGGTCACGCAATGAACAAGTAAAATGTTTCGATGTGTTGAACCGTGTCCCAGCTCTTTTCGACACACTCGCTAAACTTTACTCAGACGAATACAACATGGAAAAGGTATTACCAATCGTATTGAATTATGGACAGCCTGAACTTTTAATCGAAATGGGAAAAGGTTTTTCATTGCACTCTTGGTCAAAATGTTTTGAGCAGTTTGTCGATTTACAACAAGGCCGTCTAACATGTGTTAACTGTGAATGTGTAACAACTGTTGAAAACGTTAATCGCCATTTCTTTTACACTTGGAGCTGTTTTTTGTCCATTATTTTGGAGTACATGGAAGCGAAAGATATTCTTTCGTTAATTTTAAAATGGTCGAATTCCATTCCACACGATGCAATCGATCGAGAGTTTTATTCTCGTTGTCTTTTAAAAGGTTGAAAAATATATAAAATTGTAGACAATCGGAAAGTAACCCATCTATTTGCCAGTAGCAAATATTATTCAGAATTATAAATAAAACTCTCTTTAATGATTTGAAATATTTCAAAATTATAAATCCTAAAGTATTTTAAATTTAATAGCCAAATAATGCAGCATTTATTTAGTTTGTATGTATGTACATATGTCCACTTTATGTTGAACATTAAGTATTATGAAAGTTACATGCAAGGTAAATACCAACATATTCATGTTCGGTGACCATTTTGTAAAGATTATAAATATGTTTTGTAAGTTTTGAATTAAGCTTGCGAAAAATACATACTTAAATATATTGCAAACAAAAACAAATGTATTGTATTGTTTTAAATACAAAATTCCAAATGTTTGTAAACGAATTTATTACAAAATTATTGTATAAATTCTATTCACTCAATATCATGAGATTTGTAAAAATTGTTACGATTATCTCTCTGTTAACATATTGAAATAATAATTTTAGTGTGGAAATTTGTATTGAAAACAATTAACAATTTTGAGTGCTTTATTATTTTCAATATAGCGAACGAAAAAAATTAACTTTTAAACTTACACAAACGTTGCAGCGAATGAACCTAATACAAAAATAAGGTTTTACTCGAAATTCTTACAGCACTTTCACACGAGGTTCGCTCTCTCATACGTGATTCGTGCCCCAAACTTGATGAACCAACATTATTCGCCATACAACATTTTGGGAGCGAACCATCTAGGTTCCTGTTGGATCTTGTTGGTAACCATGTCAACTTCGGTATCATTTCCTAGTTTGATAAATTATAGCTAGTTTATCTCAAAAAAATATAAAGCGAAGAAAAAAGAAATAAAGTGTGAAAAAAAGAAAACATTGAACATATAGATTTGAACAAAAATGGAAAAAAGAAATAGTGAAACATAAAAAAATTGCGGTAAATGTTTGCATAAAAAATATAAACTTCAGAGTGAAACAAGAACAACCATCGACTGAACACTAAGGTTCCCAATCGTGATTTGGAGAGCGAAACAAGTGCTTCAAATTACCGCCTAATGTCATAAGACAGACTTTTGAAGACAAAAAGTATTGTTCAGCTCTATTCATCGACATTTCCCAAGCTTTTGATAAAGTGTGGCACGACGGACTGATACACAAAATAAAGTTGAACTTGCCTGCTTCTGAACACTCACAAGCTTCTGGAAAGCTACTTATGCGACCGGAAATTTGTTATCAAAGAAGGTGACTTTATAAGTCTCTTACAGTCAATCGGAGCAGGAGTTCCCCAAGGTAGCATTCTAGGACCCACTCTATATTTGATTTACGCATCTGACATGCCAACGAGATTCGGAATCCACACTTCAACTTTTGCAGATCACACAGCTTTTTGCAGCGTTCATGAAAACCATCAAGAAGCTTCACGAAATTTGCAGCAGTATATTTCAATATTAGAGAAATGGTTGAAACTTTGGAAAATAAAAGTTAGTGAACAAAAATGTACTCACGTTACATTCACACTGCGTAAGCAAACATGTTCGGCTATCCAAATTAACAATACACCTATTCCGCAGCATAATGAAGTTAAATACCTTGGTATTTACCTCGACCGTAGGCTAATGTGGAAGCCTCACATTGATGCGAAAGTCACTCAGTTGAAATTAAAAGCAGCGCAACTAAATTGGCTTATGGGCAGAAATTCGACATTGAAGTTGGATTGTAAACTTTTGCTATATAACGGAATTTTAAAGCCTATATGGTGCTACGGAGTTCAGTTATGGGGAACCGCCTCAACATCTAACATTGAAAAAATTCAAAGACGACAAAACCAAATTCTTCGTACGATTACTGCAGCTATGATTACTATATGGTACGTAAGAAACTCACGAATTCACAAGGATCTGTGTGTTCCGCTGGTAAAAGACGAGTTTTGTAAGTATGCGACAAGGTATATCAGTAAACTGGAACTTCATTCAAATCCACTTGCACGTAACATACTTAATTTTGGCGGCCACTCTCGGTTGACAAGAAGGGATACCCTTGCCACCATCAGAACGTTAAATAGGTGATTCTACCGAATTATTCGCGCAAAATAAAACTTTTTTGTCTAGCAGTGGCTGGACTTAAATATATAGCTTTTATATTTAGTATTAAGATTTGAATACTTATTGTTAGTTCTGTCTGAACATGGAGCGAGTACCATTTTTTTGGCTTAAATCTAGTTTACCAAGACAAACCAACTTTAGTTGGGCAATTCTTGACTTTATAGAAGCTTTCGGTGAGGGGAATAAGAATGGAAAAAGAATTGCCGGTACTCGGGAATTCTCAGCAATTCCTTACTTTTCCCTCATGCCAATTGCCGAAAAAAGTTTTTGTGTGTGAACAAGAAAGCAATTCCAAAAGAAAATTGCTAAAAAGTTCGGCAATTAAAATCGTGCTGTCTGGGGTCGAATTACCGCATATCTGATCGAATATGCTTTCGTATCGAACACAATTTCGTGACGTATCGAATACACGTATCGAAATTGCTAAAATAATGTAAAGGATTTTTTTTTTTTAAATTATAACAATAATTGCCGTGAAACAATAAGACAAAAGAAGAACAAAAAAATAATTCAATACCATTAGCTAGGGGACAACAATCTGTTTCGTAGTCGCTACACTACTCGTCAGCACCCACTGGGATTAGAACTCGGGATCATGTGAACATGATGTATTTTTAATACGGCCGCTTAACCAACTCAGCCACCGAGCTCTTTAATTATTCTTACGTTAATGTTTGTGCAATATGTGGCAAAGAAGTTTTTATCAGACGCTTGAAAATTACCATGTGATGGTGTTATGGCAAAGCGCTATATATTTTTGGCCAAGTAAGGAAGCCATTGCATCCTTTTGCTTTGTGTTAATATTCCTTCAACAAATATTTTCTTTATACTAATTATATGCTTTTAATTTCAAATATGCACTTTTTTACTTTTGTGCACTTTAACAAAAAAAAACTTCTTTTCGATCGCTGTAGAGCTAACGAGTGCAATTTGAACAGTTGATACTCGATTGCACACTCGTTATCGTATGCTGTAATCTCAAATTACGATAGTAACTGTTCGATAACGACTGCAGTAATCCCAATAAAAAAAATTGCGAACAGTTTTTCCCAGTTTCCACTACTCAAGACTGATTAACTTTTAGAAAACGGGGTGAGGTAGTTTACCTCATCCAGTAAACGAGTACATACTTGCATGTACTTGCAATTCGTTTTGCTTTCATATTCGTATGTATACTATTCAAGCTAAAATCAGTTCAGTTTAAGCAATAAGACTTGTACAGTGGAAACGGCAAAGAAAGTTCAAAGAAGAAAATGAAAAATTGCAATCTTATTTTCTTGTATAGTGGAAATAGGCACTTTTACTCGATCACTTATTTCGTAATTCGTCCCCAGATCTTACTCCAACTCAGCTTTCAAATGATGCCAATAGATTGAAAAGTGTGGTAGAAAATTGCATGTATGTATGTATGTATATACGAAAACTTCTTCGGCCCATAACTCAGAAACTAACTGGGGGTCTCCATTAGCCATGAACATGGTATTAACATCATGGCGAACATCGCAAATGGCTAATGTGGACCGCTCATGGCCATGTTTCGTTCATGCTCTGACATCGATGCTCGAGCATATGGCTGAGCATCAATGTTCAACATGAAGTTGGCCATCACATACAAAAATACACAAAATGGCGCCGAATTGAAGACTTTGTTAGTTAAATCCGAACATACGTATTCACCACATACAGAACATGGACTTTTTTTACATTCGCTCTGCCGACGTTATATTCATGCCATGTTCAAGTCGATGGCACGTGAAGACACGGCGTTAGCGCTTCCGCCAATATTGCCATTTAACATTTTCTTATTATTTTTAAATTTTCTATCGCCCTACGCACTTTTTATTCCATTTTTGGCTGCGTTGGTAACTGTGAAAATGATTTACATCAGTACCTGCCTTGACGGCCTAATCTAATGGCGGACCAATTCCACGGAGTGAATTTTTCACGATTCACCACCGCCCCCGTGTGGCTTGCTAGGCTCACACAGGTAGCAATTCTTGTCATATGAACAACTTCTTGTTGAGGAGTTCGGGCTTTCTAATCCCTCATGTATGCTATTTCACAGCAATCAATGGAGGACAAGGCTTAATGAGTTGGTTATCCGAAGCCCACTAAGAGCATCAGCACTTAAACCAACTCACCCGTCAACCATCACCACTGGTTCCTTACAGTACACGTATCTGTTGTATAGGCAACAGATCCTCGGGAGATTGTTAGTCATCGAAAAAAGCCATCACCAAACAATTATCAAGAATACTAACACTCCCTTCCTGCGTTTTAGGTTTCAACCACAGCCAGAATGTTTCAGCCAAGGTAGGCACCTCAACCATGATCAGCCCGGGTCGAACCGCAAGCAGAACATCTCGGGGGCCATGCTGATCCCCGTTCTGCCAATTTATACCCTTGGTAAGGGTTTCGGAAGCCAACACAACATAAGTCATGTGGCTTCCTAGAGTTTTGTTTGCCGCACCAAACGAGGGACCCGTTCCCCTCTTTTCCCCGAAAAACAGAGTGCTTAAGTTAGGAATACGCCAAGGCAAAACCTGTTCCCCGGGGGGAGCTGCGTTGGTAAACTATATTTGTTCCATTTTTTTGTATTCTTACTTTTAGGAAACATACGCTGTTAAATATGTTACATTTCGTATAAATTACCATCCGCTACTAATTTTTTTTCAACTATAGTCAAAATTAAGGTTGGTTCTAAGTTGAACTTGCTCTAAATAGGTGACAAGTCAGATTCATTAAACATTTGCAGACAATCTAGTATCAAATATAAACGAGTGGCATCTCTGATCAGTTGACAGGCAAAGTGAAAAAAAGAAAAACAAATGGTAAAAAAATTTGAATAAAAATTAAAAAAGAAAGAAGTTTGTAAAAATTTGCTAAAACTGAACTTGCAAAATGAAATAAAATTATTCGCTATTAAAATTTAATATGTATTCTTTTTATTTCAATAAAAAGTTTAAAGAATTTTACACAATGGCATTAGGAAAACTATATTGAAAAATATTTCTATTTCTTGTCAAATTTTTATTTTCGTTTTATATTACTACCACATATATATATATATATATATATATATATATATATATATATATATATATATATATATATATATATATATATATATATATATATATATATATATATATATATATATATATATATATATATATATATATATATATATATATATATATATATATATATATATATATATACGTACATATGTAAAACACATGTATTTTTTCGGAAAAAACTCCTAAACACCAGTAAAACGCGCGTTCCTCAGAACACCTAAAAATCAATTAAGCAAAACGCATTGCGGTTTCAGAACGCGCGTACTCGGAACAATGTATTTTTTACAAATTTACGCAAAGGAAGCGAAATACAACTCTGCTTATATCACTACCATGGTAAACCTGCCTTCTTATGTTGTCTGCTTATTCTTGTGAATGTGTGTTAAGATGAAATTTAGAAGAAAGCAATAACGATCTTTACAGGTAATAATATCAGACCCTTTTTGTGTAATAGTTTTATAAAATAAAACAATTTTGATTGGAATTTAAAAAAGTTAACTGCAAGTATTATATTATATTATATATTTATGTACATATAAACAAAATGAATGAGTGAATCTATACCGAATTATTGGAACTTCGTTATAATATACAGGCTATTTCTCCAAAAAGGACAACATACAATTTTAATGATAAATGGTTGTTAATAATGCATTAAATATGAAATAAAAATGTTATGTTAATAAATGTCAACCGTTAAAAATGAATTTTAAAATTTTGTTCAAAATATATCTTTTTGGGAAAAAAATTTATCTTTTTGGAAACTAAAATGTATCTTTCTCGAGATTTCACTGGCAACACTGGTATAATCATTCTGTTATGTACATCCGTTATTTTGCATTTCGAGCTCTCTTGCTAAGAGTTGTAATAGTATTGGCAAGTCTTTTCTTACAATACCTTGGGATATTTGCTGAAAACGAAATCGATTAGGTGGCACATTTCCGCAGGAACTTTCCATAGAAAATATTTCAGCAGTATAATGAAAACCATGCCAGTGTAAGTATTCCATAATAAGTTTGTGCAACAAATTTAGACCTTTATCCTCTTCTACAGGCGACGATGAAGAAGATCCTTGTGACCCATTTTTATCTGTCATCAAAGCTATAATTTTAGATAGGAGCAAACATCGCACTTCACGAAGAACACCATCCTGTTCAAACTTTGTTTTTATAGTTTCGGAGAGGTGGTTTACTGCCGTGTTTTCTTTGAAAAAATTCTTGTTGGACATTTTCGTAAAAAAAAAAAATGAAAAACAAAAATCCTTTTCACTGACAAATAAAATACTGAATACCAAGGCGAATTAAGAATGTTTTTGACACATGGGTAATGTTCGAAAGGGCGAACTACATGTTGTTTTTTGTGTTGTTGTATTGTTGTTCTAATAAGGCGACCTGGTACTTAATTCGCCTTGCTGAATACCAACATGCATACGTAAATGTATACATACGCTTGGAAAATATACCCAGCTAGCATACGAGTATAGTATTAAAGCGCCTCAAAGTTTATATTTCGTTATACAACAGCCGCTTAAGTTTTGAATTTAAAACGTGAAGGTGGTGAGTCTTCGTGAATCATATATGGTATGAAAAGCCTAGCGAGTATTATACGATTTGTCAAAGCTACATCGAATGAGGTCCGGCTTCGCTACCAGGAATTCTCTCCTCTGTGGTATAACCAACACCGGCTTTGCTAACAAACGTGTTTTTGCATAGCCGGCCTGCGGCCGGAAGCAGGGTCTCTCTTCTGTATCTATTAACAAGCGTTTAAATGATACCAATATAAGTTCTTCGGCCCACATTTATTATTTTTAAATTTTCTGGCACTCTATGTACTTTTTATCCCATTTGGAGTTGCCATCAGGAAAAAAAAAACTTTGGAAGAGAGGCTGGTGTTTATTATAAATTGCAATATTTGCAATAAATTTCTTCAGCTCAAGGTCCTTTTCGTTTTTTTAATGTATTTTTCAAATTCAATAAAATATTTGAAATGAATACACACAAACAAACCTTCCAGAAGTTTTCCGAAGAAAGACGAAATATTGAAAAATATATTAAAAATTTTTTAAAAACACAAAAAGGACCTTGAGACGAGGAAATTTATTGCAAATAACAAAATCATTTTTATATGTTTAATTCAAAATAAAACACTAAACTCACTTCCAAAAATGTAATCAATACACCTAACGTAAATGGCTTACTATCAAGGCGAATTAATTATTAGGTGGATGCATCGGCGAATTCAGGCGAATTCGATTAAAATGGCGGCACTTTCGCTGTCAAGTTTTGTTTACCTCTTTCGGCGCCATTTAAATTTTTATACATGTTCGTTATCAACTACTTTTGACAGCTTAAGTGTGAATTCGCCATTTTACACAAACAAAATACCTGTTGTTTTTTTTTATTGTTGTATTGTTGTAGGGAAGCGGCTACCTTCTTTATTGTATCATGCTTACTATATTGCCAGTAGCAAAAAATTGTCATATGCCGTAGCGCTGCCACCATGTAGACGCATTAAAGTTTCTTTGCCTACGCGCAACCATATGTGTGGCTGTGTTTAGCAAACATTGTCTCATGGTTTATTCATTTGTGTGGTGGTGCCATCTATGTTGACCGTTAAATTTAAATACAAATTTCAAACTTAGAAAATATTTAACCTACATTACATGTAAATTATTATAATAAATTAATTATTAATGCGAAAGAAAATAGAGCAACGCGTTATTAAAATAAAATATATAATAAAAAATATATATATATGAAAAGCAGACTGCGAATTCACTTCTGTTGCTCCAAAACGACTTTAAGCGTTACAAAATGAAATAAGGTTTTTAGACTTCTCTGCAAAACATCGTTTTTAGACACAAACTTCATCACCATTATAGCGATTTGGAAAAACGTATATTTGCACGTCTATCGAGTGCTGAATTATAATGGCCAATGTTAAAAAAAAGTATTTGTTATTAGTGGCACAAACCATATGTGATAGCTATGACCTATGTTACCCAAACTGGGACTATTAATTTGTATACTCAAGTGTGAAAAATCAGTTTTTCAGAACCAAAATATAATTCGACAAATAATGAAGTTTTCACATCAAAAAATCACTGGGACTATTAACTTGTATACTCAAGTGTGAAAAATCAGTTTTTCAGAACCAAAATACAATTCGACAAATAATGAAGTTTTCACATCAAAAAATCACAAATTTTCTTTTCATAACAATTTTAGAACGAAAAAGTTTGAAGGAATTAATTTGGTGTGTGACTGTGCTAAGTCAAACCAAACTTATTAAACATACACAAACTTGATCAAATAGTTTGATGTGTGGTCATAGCGCTTTATACTTATACTACATTTGCACTAACTCAAAATCTAGTATACTCGTATTTGAATTAAAATCTACAACGAAATCTATATCGTTTACACCACCGTTTTTTAACATCTAGCAAGATTTCATTTTACAAAAATAATTTACGCATAGGGGTTTGACAAAACATTTTTACCAGAGACTAAATACACCACATTAAAGTCTATGTGTCAATTTCACGATAGCGAAGTTGTTCGTTCGTTTGCACAATTACATTTAAAACAAAAACAACATTCAAAATTTTGTTTTTGCTTTAAATGTAATTGTGCGAACGAACGATCAGTAGTGCGATTCTGCAACTTAATCGTATCGTTAAAATAATTATAACAATATTCTATCGAATTTGCTATTCTGTAACATGATTTTAAAGATGTTCACCGTCGATCAAAATCAGCTGTTAATTTTACTGCCGATTGTCGATATCTTAACAACAAAAATTTTCTTGCTGTTTATTCAATCGTTAAAGTGTATTGTTTTTAATTGTGCGTCCATGAAATAAAGTGCTAATAATCTGATTTTTAATACATAAAAATATTTATTATATACGTAAATAAATACATAAAATATTTATTAAATACATTTTCAAAAACAAAAATTTCAATATAATTTTTTAACCGGTAAACTGTTGAAATGACTATTAAACGTTTGGCATTCGGACTTGGAAGGGATGAAACAAGTTTGAACGCTTCAAGGGATAATCAGTGTGTTTTTCGGGAGTTGGACAATTCCTTTGAGTTGACAGTTAATGAATTTAAAAAGTTATATTCATTTTCACCAGTCTTAGTTGTGCTCATTCTGAACATATAGAAATTATTACATATAAACAAATAAATGAAAAATATGGACACATTTTATTTTACTTACCTTATTACAAATTAAATAATATTTATTGTCATTTAAAAACTAAAATCACAACAAATAAAAATCAATATGTGTATACATATTGTTATGGAAAAATTTATTGTTTTGTCTTTTCTTCTTTGTGGTTTTCACTTTTTTCTGGCAGAGATGCCACCTGATGTTTATACGAATGAACAGAAAACTGCAGCTGTTTACCATCGTTAGAATTAAGTAACAGAATCACTCAATCGGTAGTACAAGCGATGAAATTTAATGACAAAAGTTACGATTATCGCATCGTTAAAAGTTAGAGAATCACACCACAAGCTTCGTTATCGTGAAATTGGCACTATATTTTTGTTGCATCGTAGTATTTTTAAGTACTTTTTGAATAAAATCACAGTTGCAACGCTTGGTACTGAATACATTTCAGGAGATTTCGTCGAAATCTACTCATAAAGTAGAATTCATTTTGTATGGGAAATCTTCTCAAGATCTACTAGATTTAGCTTGAAATCTCGAATGGGCAAATTTCGCTTTGGTGTAAATAGACTAGAAACTTTTAATTTCAAACAAGTTGGTTTAGTTTTGAAACTCCCATAATTATTTCAATATTTTTGGCTTATTTGTTGCAAACAAAAACGTTTTAGATTTTTTCAAATGTATAAAGCTGAAGAAACAACACAAAAACGTTACGAATTGAAAATATGTAAAATTTCACTAGTGTACAAATCTTGTGTGTATTTTTTTATGAAAATAAAATTGTTTTTTTAAATCAAAGTTAAAATTGTTAAATTTATTTGAAGGAATTTACATGCTTTCGAATAGCTTTTATAATAGATTCGGCTTGTGAGTTTGAAGAATCTCGAAGTAGGCCAATAACATCAGTAATTCCATTGCTTGGACGCCCCTTTTCAGCATTGATAGCTAAGCTATACATCACTCCTGCGCATGCTCCACGCTTGCCTTCCCAATTTTCAGGAGATGGATCGAGCCTTAGATTTATGAAATATGTGTATAATAATCATAATAAATAAGCATTAAGTATAGGTATATTTATATATGTACATACATATTTATTTTGTTTTGTCTTTTAAAGAGGAGTAGTAGTGTGTTTCCATATAAGTGTTTTACTCGAAAACACGTATTTTGCGCAAAACATGTAGAAATAAACATGTGTTTGCATACATTTTTGAAAAGAGCAAAACACCTCAATCTACGTGTTTTGGAGTAAAATACTTCGTAAATGTTCTGAACAACACTGCTCTTATGGTACGTTTCCATATCCATCATTTCAAATCAAGTAATTCGCGACATGATTTCCCATACATTTTTCATACGACCAAATTATCTAAAATAACTTAATTTATTTCAAATTAAGTCGAAATATGTCTTTGCAACACTGCGGAGCTATTATTCGTACAAATGAAACCTTGGGACATGCATTATTGATGAGTTACGACAAGGCAGCTTTAAGACGGTAGTGGTATAAGCACAGCTGTCTTTCGTTTCCTTTGCATAAATTTGTCAAAAACACAGACTTCCTTGCTTTCTCAAACAAAATTTTGACAACTGTTCTTCTTCCAACAAAATACATGTTGATGTTTTTTGGTGTTGCATTTATTGTAATTCTGCCACTAACTATTAAAGCTGCCTTGAGTTACGATTCGCAAGAAGTGACATATATATAATTACGAGTCAATTTTACATTATTGTAGATTATTGTCATTAAATCTTTGTTGTGTTGAATACAAGTAAAGGCCGTGTTAGATAAAACTTTGTCGTTTTGCGTAAAGTCTAACAGCCTTATTCAAAAAAACTTACTAAACGTTTACTTATCGTTATTAAGCAAAATTCCCTAAAGTATTATTCAAAAACCAACATTTGTTTAATATACTGATATTAACTCTTTGTCAAATGCGGAAATTTTAATAAACCTTCTGCCCATCTTTAAACCTACTTTTGTTTTATTGGTTTTTGCCCTCAATATAATTATTCAGGACAAAATCCTATTTTTTCATATAAAAGTGAGAACATGCATGTCTGTATAGATATGTATTTCATATGTATTTATGTATAAATATGAAAAAAACATTTTGAAATACAAATTTTATTTGATATTGAAAAAATGTGTCCAAACACATATGAATTTGTATGTATGTAGTGCTTCCATTCATATTTCACAAGGCAGCTTTATACAGATAGTGGCAGAATTACAATAAATACAACACAAACAAACATCAACATGTATTTTGTTGGTGTTGTATTTATTGTAATTCTGCCACTACCTGTATAAAGCTACGTTGATATATCAATTTTAATAAATTTGTAATTTTTGAATGAGAAAAATTAACACACACAAAAGTGATGTAAAAAAATGTAATAGTAAAATTATTCGAGTTCCTTTTATTCGTAATGAAAAAAGTACATCTCATTCGCCCTCGAAAATCTGCTCAATTTGGTTTTATTAATACATTTTAACTTTATTCATTAAAATTTTTCACTAAAAGATAAAAGCAAAGAAATGTTTATTGCATGCAAATGTTTTATTATTATTTTACAACTAAAAAGTATTCGCAAATTCGGTTACCGATTAATATAATACATATTTTTTGCATCATTAGAACATAAGCCACAATTTTTTGGAACTTAAGAGGCAATTTTATGTATACTGTTACCAGTTCAAAAATTTAAAATTGCTTAAATCACATATCAATTAATATGTGTTTTCTGAATACAAATTTCTAATAACAGTTTGTTAAGCTTTACTCATTTGGTAACAAATATGTACATGAAACCAAAAGTAAAATTTTTTTTTGAATAAGGCTGTAAAACTTTAACAGAAAAACGCAAAGCAAAAGGTGTATGTCACAATAAAAACTTTGGCAACGCTCACGATTTCTTTATTTATCTAAAAAAATGGTTGTTAATTTTTATATTTAACCATTTCTTATGATAATTGAAGTTAGAAATATTATTGGACGAAGTACTGAAATTGATTCTTAGAACATAAAGCTCTGGAGCTATTAGAAAAAACTTCATCGCGTAAAAAGATGAGAGTTGCTGAACATTTCGCTTCACGTTGCTTTGTGACATGTTTCATATAAGTATTTTATCTTAGATGTGAAAGCGGATTTGCAACGCAAAGCGAAGCAAAAGTTTTATCTTAAGGCTAATATTGAGTTCATTATTTCGTGCGAAATTCTTTCAAATGGCATACAAAAGTGTTTAGTATGAAATATTTGCGAAATAAGTATAGTACTGAGTTTTTAAAGCGAAAAACACACAAAATATATCTGCAGCATGTTTTAATTAAAAATTGTTTCTGGGACTATTTGTTTTAATAGAAATGTACAGGATTTAGTTAACTCATCAGAACCCAAAAATGTATAAATCTTTAACATATGTATATACCAGGTTTATCAGAAAGATTAGCTATAATACGTTAGGTAAATTATTTAGTAAGACTAAAGATAGACTTAATCAATGGGACATTTCAATTCGGTTTATAGAATTCCTTGTCAGGGTAATGGCCAAGAAAATTGTAGTAAAGTTTACGTCGGAACTACCAAAAACAAATTAAAAACTAGAATTGCAGGACTTAATTCAGATCAAACATATAGGGATATTAATTCACAAAAAACAGCTTTATCTTCTCATTGTTCAAAATTTGAAAATGTTTCAATTTTAAGAACAGAAAATAATTATAATAAGCGTTATATGTTAGAAATGTTAGAGATTATAAACACAGCAACAACGCAGAGAATTAACTTCAAGGTAGACACAGAAAAATTAGCACTGAATTATAGATATTTATGGCCTTATTCATAAAAAATATTGTATGTTTATTAAACTGTTATTTGACAAATTTCTATGGAAAATATGTCAAATAAGTGTTTAATAAACATAAAATATTTTTTATGAATACGGCCGTTAGTTAATAAGAAATTCTAGATTTGAATGTTAGGATAAAATTTTTTAAATTATGTTAATAATATTTCCATGTTATTCTGTAAACAACATTTGTTTTGCTAGTTGAGCAACAACATGTTGCAGAACATGTGTTGGTTGCAGAATTATGGCCTTATTAATAAAAAAAATTGTACGTTTAATAAACTGCTATTTGAAAAATTTCTATTGAAAATTTGTCAAATTTCTATTGAAAATTTGTCAAATAAGTGTTTAATAAACATACAATATTTTTTATGAATACGGCCGTTAGGTTATTTTGGTTTTTATGTTATTTTTATGTTTGTCATTATTGTTATTAATATTATTTTTTCTTTGTTGAATTTTTTAATAACCCAAAAATGTTTCTGTCAGTATATTAAATAGATATTTTTTAAGTTTTCAATTTAAAATTTTTCAATTTGATAATATTGTTAAGAATTTTTTCTTTGTGTACGAATTAATAATTTTTCTTGGTGTATAGATTTTTTGAATATAGGAATTTTTTGACAATAATTTTGCAAATTGAAAACTTTTTTAATAACATATTAATTTTCCTGACGATGATAACAAATTGTTATCGAAATTTCTTAATATAAAATAAAACGATCTTTAGCTGCAAAAATAAGAAATATTTGCTCAAACAAGATCAAATAATTATATATCAAATTTTGTACAAGTTTACAAAAATAGTAGTTTTTTACAAAAGTAATTAAAAAACCAAACTTTCTATCTAACCACTTTTCATAATACTTTTATAAGAAAACGTTTTCACGATTACATTATTTTTTTAAAAAGCCATGATCAAAATGCTTAGGTTTGCTCTATTTTTTATTATTTAAATGATCATATAAAAAGTATTTTATTACATAAAAAGGAAGATATTTGGAGCTATCTAAGGAAGTGCAACAAAAATTTCTGAGGTTCATAAATAAATTATCAATTTTATGTGTGGTTAAAAAAATAAATCTGAGATTTCAATATATTGCCGATTGGTTGAAAAATCTTTTTATCCATTATATCTACTACATATGTATAAAGTTTTTTCAAATTCAACAAAATACAGATTATGACATTCATATTCATCTTCCAAATGTAAAATATACTCATTTTGGATCATCAATATATTTTTTTTTTTTTATCTGGGACCAGTACTCAGGGGATGACCCCTACATATGCAGCGCATTGCACTGGAACTAGGATAATAGTTATGATGAGGAGGAAAGAGGGAGTAGTGTTCGTGGAGTGTCAACAATAACAACACGAAAGACTAAAACAAACTTTACTGCAGCATTTAAAATGTTGGAATTAAATTAGTTAAAACTGATCAGTGCCCAGTGTATATACCTTCGACACTGCTCAGATTAGGAAAATTTGGTCCAACACCTTCCACACTACAAGGTAATGAAATGCATTGAAAATAATATTAATATTGAACATATAAAGCAAACACGGACAATGGTGAAAAAAAACACGTGTACACATACTGCTGCCTATTCCGGTGCACTTTGATTTCATACGAAATTAGTAATGAACATACATATACAGAAAATACGGACAACGGTAAAAAAAGAGAGAGAGAGAAAAAAAAAACAAACATAAACTCGTGTAGACAACTTGCTACCTATTACGGGGCAATTTGGTTTCATACGAATTTAATTAATGAACATACACATATTGGAAATAAGGACAGCAGTAACAAAAGACGTGTGCACCTGATGAGATGCTATCAAAAAAATATTAAAGACAAATAAAATTTTTCAATACAAATTCTGCCCTTGATGATTTGGAAATACATAGAATAGGCAACCCTTGCATGGGTTTAACTACGTCATCTAAAGGGAAATCATGCGCATGGCGTAATCTGTATTTCTACCATTCTTGATTTTGCTCTACCACTCATATCGCAATGAAGTAGAGCTGCAAAAATATCGATAGTAATATCGATAGTTTTATTTTTATTCCACTATCGATAGTTTTTATCCGATAGTGATATTATCGAAAGAAATTACATATTATTTGCAAAACAAAAGCGTTGTTTGTATTGTGGGTTATTAATCAAATTAGTACCTCAGTCCAGAGGCTTCGGCGCATAAAAAGTTTTATCGCCGACTTAAAACTAAAAAATATACTAACGTCCTTGATTTCTTTTAATAAATAACCGGTAACACTACATTTGATTTTCATAAATTTTTTTCAAAGTTGTAAGTCTTTGGCAATAATTTTTCTTTTTAAAAGCTGTTGATTAGTATTTTAATATTAATCGGTTGTGATAAGGTTGTTTTATTGTTATGAAGGAGTTTCTGGAAAGGCTCAATGGTAAGTAAAGTGAATTATTAAAGTTGCATGCAACAAATTGCTGTTATATATGTTGAAAACAGCAGCGAATCAAAAAAAGCTCGTAAGAGGTTCTCGGAAGTTTGGAGCCTTTCATTTGGTAATGATATAAACACATAAGTGAATGAATGCTTGATATCATTCCATTTAGTAAGTTAACTATAAGCTAAGCTCTCCAAACATATTTTTGAAAAATTTTTGTTATGCAAATTACTTGTATTGGTTTACTTTTTTCAAAATAATCTAGACCATTGATAGACTAATGACAAACAAAATATATAAATAAAATATAATTGCCTAAGCTAAGTCTTAGGCTCAGAACTGAAGTACACACATAGAATAAGAAATATAATATATATTTTTGTTTTTTCGTTATGTTTGTTTTTTTTAATCTGTGTTTCAACAAAATTAAAATTGAAGTTTAATTTATTGTAGCTGTATTTTTTTTATTAAGAGGTATACAGCCAGTTCGTCGATGTCGAAAGGATAAGTTCATTCGCATTCAGGGCGAAAGAAAATTGATTTGGGTTTTTTCTAACTTTATTCTATGCGAACGATGTGTCAAAATTCAATTAAAATACATAAGTTCATGCGAATGAACAATAGTGACATAGACAAACCCAAATTTATTCGAATGCGAGTGACTAGCTTTCTTTCGCATACATTTTCATTCGATATCGTCGAACAGGCTGTTAATCTTTTTTTAAGTTCGTTAACTCGAAGAGAAAAAGCTGTTCATATCCCTCAAATGCCTCTAAAACATCTTCTGATGAAACCGTAATTAGCAACATGTTTGCAGATTTTTTTGCATCAATTTATTCAGACGTACAACACAACGCATCACAACAACCTGATTTTTCTTCGCATCATCTACAGTCTATATCATTTGACTATATTACTACTTCTGAGGTTACATATTACATTAATAAACTCAAGCCATCTGTAACTAGTGGGCCTGATGGCGTTCCGAATTGTATTTTAAAAAACTGTGCGCAGAGTTTGGCGTACCCGTTAACTATATTGTTTAACACTTCAATAAAGATGGTATATTTTCCAAAAGTGTGGAAGGAGTCATATATCATTCAACTTTTTAAATCTGGATACAAATCTGATATTAACAATTACAGAGGAATCGCAAAGCTTAGTGCTATTCCTAAACTTTTCGAGCAATGCTTGACCCAGTCCATTTGTCATTAAACACAATCGATGTTGACACCATATCAGCATGGATTTTGTAAAGGGCGTTCAACTACTACAAATCGATTACACCTTACTTTAACGATAAATGACGGTTTTTATAAAGGATGTATAGATAACTGATGTTATCTATACAGATTTCCGTAAAGCGTTTGACAGTGTTGACCACGTTCTTTTACTTAAAAAACTTGATGGTTTGGGGTTCTCTTAAGCTACTGTAAAATGGCTCAAATCATATCTTGTTGGTCGTCAACAGCGTGCACGTTTCAATAATTATATATCTAAATCTATACCTGTAAGCTCTGGAGTACCGCAGGGAAGCCATCTAGGACCAATTCTTTTTATATTGTTCATCAATGATCTACCATCTGTCATAAAATTTTCCAATATTCTAATCTATGCAGACGATGTAAAAATTTTCTCAACATGAGGGCTCTGGAAACAAAACTGCCTCCAACTGGATTTGGACAATTTCTTTAATTGGTCTAAGCATAACATTTTAAAATTAAATTGCAGCAAGTGAAAGCATATACACTTCTCAAGAAAATCTAGCTTACATTCAACCAACACATTAGCTTTTGCTCAAGTAAAGCAAGGGAGGTGCTTGGCTTTGTAAAGCGCTGGTCTAAAGAATTTGCTGACTCCACTGTTGTGAAGCAATTGTATACATCTTTGGACAGGCCAATACTGGAATATGGCTCGATTATATGGAACCCTTTTTATAATGTGCATAGAGATCGAATTGAGTCTATCCAAAAAAATTCCTTCTTTTCATCCTGCGCAATATCTACCCGAACACTGTAGCCAACTTACCATCCTATGAGTTCAGACTGCAACAAATAAAGCTGCCTTCTTTGACAAGTCGCAGAAAAATGTTAAATGTCATTTTTGTCTTCAAATTGATTAACGGCAATATCTGCTCGGAGTATCTGGTGTCCAAACTAAATTTTGATGTTCCCCAGCGTAGTCTTTATTACCGTCAGAATTATGCGAATGCAGATCCCTTCCGTAGATTATGTTGTTGTTTTAATGAACTGTACCACGTTATTGACTTTTCGATGAACTTAAATTTTGTTAAGCGTAGTATAATTTTAGTATTTAATTCCAGTAATTAACAATTTTTTCTATTGCCTTTAAAAGTTATGTGATTGCAGTAATTAGCTATTTTTTTTTATTATTTATTTGTAATTTTTTTTAAACTCATATGCGTGTACATATATAGTATCTGCCTGTAAGGAGTTATTCTCTATAGGCATGAATTAATAAATAAATTAATAAATTAAAAATATGCACGCTAAAACGGCAGAACAACGATCGGTTTCTGAGGAGCATCGTTAAGGTTTTGCAGTGCCAATTGGAGCTCCGATTCACAAAGTTTACTTGCACTACAAATGGAGAAGTTTCTTTAAAAGTTACCAATTACAGCCTGTTTCGGGTGTGTAGACATTTTGGCTGTAAGCCCACACTCAATCTCTACATGCCATTCCAAAGCAAACAGGATTGAGAAACACGTTCACTCTGCTTGTTGGCTATTACTTCTGCTTTCGTGTCGTAGAGTTTTGTGTTACGCATTCAAAGCGTGCATTATTATTAATTTGACAGAAAGACGCTAAAATTTCATTTATTTTTATATATTTTTATTTTATCAAAACATTATTTGGCCTGACGAGTATGGTTTTTAATTCGTCACACTTTGACATTTATTGTGGGTCAAGTCGTGCTACACAAACCAAAATAAATTGATAGCTGTTACGTCTTTTAACAAAAATAGCCAGTAGTCGTCATGTATAAACCAAAAACAGAAAAAATTTTCTAAGTTAGTGCTTTTTATCGACGAGTCGTGTTTTGTAAACGGGCTGATAGTGATTTGATAAAAATAAAAACTTAAAAAATAAATGTAATTTTAGTTGTGACTGCATCGTTAAAAACTTGTGTTAAATTTAAATGAATTAAAAAAAAAAAAAATTTGCCCTGATTTGGCGTAAAAGTGGGTAACAGCACTCTTTGCATTGTACATGTAAAACCATCTTAATCCTGTTTGTTTTGTGATGGCATCAATGATGAAATGTCTTTGACCGAGACAAGCTGCTGCCGATGGAAGATATAAAAGCGAAGTTGATGGGAAAAGTTATTAAAACAATACTACGTGAACATGATTCCGAAAGGAATACATTCTTATTGAAAGCAGTGCAAGATTAAAATAAAGGAGAGACAGAAGTGCTGAAAGAAATTTGACCATTTAAAATGCAAGTGCTCAGCAATACATTAATTAATTTATAAAGAACTCGATCGCTTTTATGTCCGTTCCTTTTTCAAAAGCAAAATGGTAATGGAAAATTTTGTTAAACCGGTGTATATGTGCATGCAAAGCCGTGGAGGGCAATTGTCCGATGTGCCATTTCATAAATATTATTACTCATAAAAAAAACTAATCAAAAGACTGAAACCCATATTTTCTAATTAATTTATATATATCTAAATTAGATTGCTGAGTCATTTGTGGGAAGAATTATAAACACACTTATAATCTCGCACAAAAAGAATTTTTTCAAAGACAATAATATAATTTGTCGGTATCAAAAGTAGCGAGAATTTATAGGTATTAAAAATAAAAACAGATTTACGAGTATTTTGCAACAAAATTTTTTCGAGTTTCTTTTTACGACACTACTAAAAACTATATCATTCATCTTCATAGAAAATATTCTTTCTGAAGCTTTCATAAGCCATCTCAATATTATTCGCAGCAAATGTTATTTCGCATCGGCAAATATCTTGATTCGATGAATAAAAACGTCAATCGTTGGAGTGTTCTTGTTCTCTAATGTATTGGACATCTCGAGCAAGTACGATAATGATGAACCGCTGGATGCGATTGTTCGAAATATGAATAGCCCCTTTTGGCTACATTACGTACTTACTCAAATCTCGGGTTCGAGTTTTGTAATCAGCAAATGAAAAACTGTATGGTATACTACGACTATGCTGTTGTGCAATTTCCATGGCTACATTATTTAAGTTGATAGAATATTTTGATAGAGTCGCAATATCGCAAATAGAAATACTTTTGCGTGATCACAACACAGGATATAATGTTCCACTTCGCTTAGTCTCCAGCAGAATTTAGCATGTTTCTCATAATCATTAGATTCAAAAATGTTAATCCTTTCATTATCCTTATTTATGAATGTAGTTCTGATTCGTACTGCCCTCTCGGCGTGCTAACAATTTTTCTGCATGTTCCTTTAATGGTTTAAACTTTTTTCATTTTATACATTTAAACAATTTTTTTGTTTTATTTATTTACGAGTACATATGTACACATGCCAAAAATAGGGCTGATTTTCTTTATCAGAATGAGAGTTTGTATGTGGAAAAATTCAAACACATAGTTTTTTTTTTATTATATTGGCAACGATACCATTTCTTAACTATTTGACATATATATTAACGTAATCTGCGCGATTCGACTTAGCCGCGTTATATAAACCGATTTGCTTACGTAGTCGTCTGCAAATCGGGTCGTTGCGAGTGAGCTTAGTCGTGTTCTATAAAGTGGCTGTTAATACAAATACAAATAAATTGAAAATAACCTAAAGTCAAATTGACTTCGAAAACTCCAACAGACCAATGGAAACACTTCGGCATGTTTTCCTTTGTAGTGGAAACATGGTATAAAACTTTGAACAGAGATGAATTACTTAAATTGACATGAAGCTTACTGTATTCGAAAGATAATCCTTTCGCATTATAATTTATATCTGACTTCTGAAATTTCTAATATAAGTTATTGCCGATATCGGCAATAACATTACGAGTATGCCAGTCGGTGAGTTTTACTTCGAGTGTTCACTGATAAAAAATTCATCGTTGCGGAACTTGGCGCACATGATACCAAGTGTGTGCATACATATATGTTTTTAAAACTGTTGTTTTTACTTACTTTTCGAGCATATCAAATGCCTTTAATGAAACCCAAAATTCCTCGCACATGTAGCACTCGTTAGCAATCAGCTGCAGCAATAAAAATGATTCAGAGTTTGTGTCTCTGGTTAAAAAGGTGTTCCAAGCCTTAAAAGATAAAAATTTACATATATATATATATATATATATATATATATATATATATATATATATATATATATATATATATATATATATATATATATATATATATATATATATATATATATATATATATATATATATATATATATATATATATATATATATATATATATATATATATATATATATATATATATATATATATATATACCAATTCCGGTCGGCCAGAATGAATATGACTTTTGGCTAAGACCATGCAGTAAATGTGTTGATTTTTTATATCAGCATCCGATATTTGCAAAAGAAGTTCTTCAGCTTCCTTGTAGTAGCCTGTTGCACATTTGGCCTGGGCAAAGTTGTAGTTAAATATGTCATCATTAACGAAATAACTGCGTATTGAATTCATGTAAACTAAGACTTCCTCAAATTGGCCATACAAGAAGAAAGCGGATGCCATGCTCTGTCTACCGGGTATGGTGTCACATTCAGTTACTGAGCTTCCAACAAGATGAAGGTTTTGTTGCGCTGTTTTTATATGTTCTTTCTAAATACATATGCAAAGTAAGTAAGAACAAGCGTAAATAAATGTAGAAATTAACATAACATACACACACACATGCATACATGCATACATATGTATGTATGTATAAACTATAATTCTTACATATGTAAATAAGGAACGGAAATTTTTACTTACCGAACCCAATTGTTGGCCAAGAGCTGCATGGACCACTCCTTTTAAAATATACTCATGCGGTAGACTTGGCCGAATTTCCTTCATTAGAGAATGAGCTTCTTGAACATTTCCATTTCTTAAATAAAATATAGCCAAGTTAAGTCTTGCTTCCGGTACAATATTTAACAATCCTGGAAACACTTGCAGTGCTCCCTCTCCATTACGAAACACAACCAAATTGTGCTTAATAAGATCACAACCAAAAGTACCATTTCCTACTATATTCTTTATTTCCTGCTCGGCCATACGTCCGTTGAAAAGTCGAAACCGGTTGCAAGCTTTCAGATTAATGGCTATGGTACTGTCTGAGTATTTCATCAGATAAACCTCTAAAACTTCCTGAGACATGTCGTAATAGTCTAGTTTGTAAAAACAGAGTGCCAAATACACATTGACGGCTGCGTAATCTCTGTTCATGAAATAAAGAAAAAATTCGAAAGTGTATTAACACATACATATACGTATACTCGTATGTATGTAAATCGCTTAATACGCATATCTTGTTTCTTGAAACGGGGAAAAATGGAAACAGCGCTGACTGTATTGCTCGCATTGATCTACTAACGCGATTTTTTCCTTTTTGATTTTTTTGCTTCGAAGATTTTTGTAGATTTTAATCAGTTTCTTTCTTTCTCCTGGAAAGCAACACAATCGCGATACTTTATTTTTACATTAAGCCATCGATATGTAGTTATTCTTTCTTATATATATATATATATATATATATATATATATATATATATATATATATATATATATATATATATATATATATATATATATATATATATATATATATATATATATATATATATATATATATATATATATATATATATATATATATATATATATATATATATATATATATATATATATATATATATATATATATATATATATATATATATATATATATAATTGTTGTTTACTTGAGCTTGAGGTCACTTGTTACAAAATTATTCGTTTTATTAATGTTTCGATATTTCGACACCCCTTTGTGTGTCTTCTTCAGGAAATTTTCTAAATTTTTGTTTACAAAATTTTTATAAAATTGAAAACAAATTGATGTAACAAAAAACAAATTATACATAGAGAAAAATAATTTTTTAAACAGTAGTAACATTAACATTATTCATAGTATATATTTTTTTATAAAAAGAAAGAAATGAAAAATTTTTTAAATAATCTAAAATAAAAACCTATTTATACGTTTTTAACTCCTGTTTTTACTCTTGTAAATTAAATGTCTATAATTTTGGGCCAATCCGTCTATATCCTTTTTAAAATTCATTCTTTTTTCTAACGGTACATTAGTTATTTGTAGCATTTCTAACATATATCTTCGTTTACAATAAGTTTCTCTATTTAATATAGATGTACCCCCAAAATCTGGATTATGATTAAAATCGCGACAATGAGTTGATAACGCAGTTTTCTGTGAAGAATTATAGTAATTTTGTAACAAGTGACCTCAAGCTCAAGTAAACAACAATTATATTAAAAAAAGGTCGAACAACTAGGATCAAGATACGAATTTATATATATATATATATATATATATATACATATATATATATATATATATATATATATATATATATATATATATATATATATATATATATATATATATATATATATATATATATATATATATATATATATATATATATATATATATATATATATATACATATATATATGACGTTTAAATGAAGTAAATTTAGTTGCATATTTTAATTTACAGGAAATTAAAAATGCAATATAGTAGAAACTTATATGCTTTCTTTTCTCACTGTATAAGTTTTTTTTACTTACCTATTGTCGAGAAGAACTCTTTTGTAAATATCAATTGATTCTTGATAGTGCGCCCTTAAGTAATGCAAAGAGGCAACACTTAGTTGATTTTGAACATTGTCTTGCATGGAATCGAGCAACTGCATCACCTGGTTTTCATTGTTGAATTTATGAGCCAAGTGAAACATTAACCGCAGTTTCAGTGGGGTGTTTGGTACCTGCTCCACTAATTTTTTGGCGTCCTCATACATACCAAGGTAAAACATGCAAACTGCTAAATTCAAATTTATATCCTGTGTTTCTGGTTCAATACTGCTGATATGTCTTAACCTCTCTAATGCATTATGATAATCGCCTAAATGAAAATAACAGAACGCAATCCACTGATCAAGAGCAATAATCTCTTCTTCCTCTTCGTCGTCATGTGTGAATTCCAGAAAGGTTCTGGCGCCCGTGTAATCTCGTTTTGTTATGAAGTCTTCAAGACAAGGCAACTTTTTTTTTAAGCTTAAGCTTTTAGTATTGGATATTTGCTGAGAATCAGCGGAATCATTTCTACCTCTCGAAAGGATCTAAAATATATTTTCCATTTTTAAAACAAGTAATTATGCTTAGTGTTTTACTCCACGGAGACGGAGAAAAAATCAAAATATTACGGAAGACAATATTAATTTTTGTTTGTTAATAATTACCATTTTGCTTAAATATTGATTTGTTTTGTCCTAACCCATAAAAAATCAACAAAAACTATAGTATCTCTATGGTAACAATAAAATTTGCCACGTCGACTAAAGACATACGGAATTAAACGATGGTATGAAAGTTAATAGAAAATACTCAAGATGGCGCGCGCAGTGTCGAATACAACATCCAGATACAAAAATAATGACTAGGAGGGAGGAAAGTTCAAAAATGCACATATGCAAACATAATAATGTAAATTTACATCAAAATAAGTTGTAAAAAGTTGGTGGGTTTTAAAGAAGTTGGTGGTTTGGAAATCTGCAAAAAACAGAGAAAACCATTTCTAAATAAAAATTTCTAAATAAAAAACCAAAAAGTGAAAACAAGAAACATGGTATACGTCCTTTAATTTTTAACCGATTTAATTGTAATTACCCATTTTGAAAAGCTAATTTAGTGCTTTTTTGTCACAATTGCAAATACATACATACTGTTTGAACAAAATCACACTTGGATCACTTGGTACGAGTAGTTTTGTATGGGATATCTTCGCAAAATCTGCTAGATTTGTCTTGAAATCTCGAATGAGCAAATTTCGCTTTGGTGTAAATAGACTATAAGCTTATTGTATAACACCTACGATCTATTTATTTCGACTACCACTCATCGCTAAAGCCATATATAGAAAGACGGCGGAAGCAAGGTTGTACATCTGGTATTTTAGGCAACAGTATAAAGTTACCAAAACTTAACGGCCAATAACTTTCAACGTCTAAAGACCGAAATAATTATGTTTACCGACATCTTCGAAATCTTAAAAATAATTTGCTAGCATCAAGTTACACACTAACAGCGATATTCATAAAAAATTCTAATTTAAGGAATAAAAAAATATATTAGTTATTATAGACTTATTGTCAAATAAACTGATAATAAAAGTTTGTATTCATAAACACTCAACAAACCTAATATACATAGTTATACAGTGTTTTACTTTATTTTATTCTCTTTTTTCATTTTCAATTGTTAGTGATGCTTAAAACCACTATTCGATGAACCCGGAAGGGAAGAGATATGATTGCTGATATTAAGTATATGCATAAAATAATCATTTTTAATATCCTTACAAATGTTTTTGTAAATAATTTGAAAAATATGCAAGTTTAAACAAAAAAATTAATGAACAAACATATTTTTGCAATGCTAAATGAAAATCTTATTCGAATACAGTGCTTGTCTACATTTTATACTCATCACTATTAAATTTGTGTAAGTTTTATTAATTTAACATGGGCTGAAAAGTCCGGGGCCTAACAAGCAAACCAAAGTTTTCTTGGTTCAAAATTAGCTTTATTCATCAACGTAATCTCCACCAAGAACAACGTAATCATTTCAGCGCCACTCTAACGATTTATCTTTTGCCTCTGGCGAATAAGGTGACTGCAATAAAACTAGCGCCATCTATATGTTAGACCCGGGATTTTCTAGCCCACGTAGTAAAACAAAAACAACATTGTGCTCACGTACGCACTGCTTTGTTATCCGTGAGGTGGCGCTGAGATGAATTCAAGACTAATTTGGGTCTAATATAATTTTTGCTTCCGTAGATAGCAAAAATAAAAAAGGTCACGATGTGTAAATTGGAGTGAGATGGATAAGCTAAGACTATGATTTATGTTTTTAAACTGCAACACTAATCTGTTTTGCAGGAGCCTTTCAAGATCTGGTAAAAAAGAGTATAAGATAGTGAAAACAATTGAGTATTGTTGTCAGATCGTAAGATTTATCCTTTTTGAGATCCTGAAGAGATTTTAATTTTATTTTTTTTCTATGAAAAAAGTTATTTTTTTTTTGGAAATTTTTGGCAGCTTACTTTTCTATACTTTTTAAACAAAATGAAAAAAGCCGGTCGAAAATTTTTTTTTTCTGCAAATAAAAGATTTTTGAAAAAAAAATATCACATCACTACTTATAATACGCCCATTAAAGTTTGAAAAATATTATCCTGTTCAAAATAATAAAGTACTTATTACTGCTAATTTTATAAATTTAAATTATTACACTTTAACTTTTGAACAAGCAGTTTTTGCGTTAAAAATCGCACTAATGGAGAATAGAAACTGATTAAGTTAGGAAACGCTTTAAAAGATATTGCTAGTGAAGCCGAATACCCATTTGATCAATTCTGATACCTATAGAAAATTTTTAACTTTTTCGAGAAGACGAACTGTTTTTGAAACGTAAAATTTATTTACTTTGTTTTCAGCTCAGAATGTGCTTGGAGATCTTTTTGTTTTTCAATACATTTATTTCAAATAGGTGCATACTCATATGTATATGCGAATTTCAGAATGCTTTAAAATCTATTCATTTACCAGAGATACTTCTCAAATAAATTTAAAATGTGGTGAACATTGGAATTATATTAGTATTTAACATCACTCAGTACGCATTCACCAAAGAATTTACAGTATTTATAAAAGCAACATCCAACCAAAATAAAGCATCAACAAAGATTTTAACTTAGAGCGCACTTCAAACATCAAAGTCAAAAGAAAGCAAAACTTCTTTAACTTTAGCTTTCGAACTTATTAAAACTACAACTTTTCTTTAACTTTAACTTTAACTTCCGAACTTATTTGAAGTTGAAGTCAGTCAAGCCAAAAACTGTTCAAACATGTCGACTGCAGAAGTCTTCGTAATGTATAACTTTTAGTTTTTTGGCTCTAGCTTAACTGCGACTGTTGGCATGTTTGGAATCAGAAATCGAAGCAAATGCGAAAGCAATCACACATATCCTCAGTTTTTAAACGCTGGTTGTGAGTTTGGATTTGCGTATTAAATAACAAGCAGATCAGCGGCTCGCACTTTGACTCAAATTGGTTTAGAGTCTAGAATTATCATAAGCAAATAACTAGAAGGCAAACAGTTTAGTTTTAAACTTTGTCTAAGACTGTCATAAGTCAGAATAGTAAGCAAGTCTAGTGTTCTAATACACAGTGGTGTAAGTGTAAATAAAGTTGTGAAATATTTAAGTACTGAATAATGAACAAGTGTGCCCTTATTTCGAAAGCTAATCGTTTTTAAAGGCAAAAACGTAACAGTATAATGGAAACTATATGGCTCTTATATTTATTTTTCTTTTTCTGTTTTTTCCCGTGACCCATAATAAACCGTAAGAAATCTAAAATGTTTGAACATTATAAAAAAAAAAACTGCGAAACTTTTTAAATAACCCTTGAAAAGATCCACAAAACAAAAAAGTCTCACAACCAAATATAGGCCACTTAAAAAATTGTTAACTGCAAAAATGAAAACAAATAAACGAAATCTGTTATCTAAAACTGTTTCAAAAAAAAAACAAAAAAAAACTTTCGTCTAACAGAAAACAACAAGCAAAAAATTAAATAAAAATCTTATAAACAATTTAGAGGTCGTTGAGAAGCCAACATCATCAGGGCTAAAACCCACAACAAACCAGAAGAAAATAAAAGGATAACAAAAACATATTTAATTAAAGCCCTGCGAATATTAAAAACTTTTTACAATTTCAACCAAGAAATTTGTTATAAAAGAGTGAAGAGAATTGAATAAAGTGAAACGAAGAAAAAGGAAAACGAAAACCCTTAAGCAAAGGTTAGATTAAAATAATGAATTTATGGATTAAACAGATTAAAAAAGAGCGTTGCAAGTCTCTAGGTTTTCAAGCAAGTGCTTTTTGTAGAAATTTGATTAATATTAAATCATTTCACAGAAAAAAAAGAAAAGAATAATAAAAACAGAAAAAAGAGAATCGCTTTTAATAAGTTAAACATTGAAACCCATCTCAAGTATTTTTAATGAAATTTTTGAAAAATGTTAAATTAAAGACAGACACAAACAAACTAAATGAGTAACGAAAGCAACACGAATTATCTTAAAGCAATCAACGCAGGAAGCCGGAGAAATACTTTTGTAAGAAAAGAATTAAAAGCATGTTTTTAAGAAAAAGTTTCTGAAGCGGGAAGGAAATAAATGGAGTTAGCCGGAAGCGGAAAACCGCAATTACCGCTTTTAAAAACACAAAAGTAACACTTACAATGAACTTAATCGTGAATAATTGTGTGTATGAATGTGTGTAAACACGCTTTACTGCCTATTCTGTATTATTAAACTCATTTGTAATTATTTACGTGCATTTTACACCGGTGGTAATAGAAAGAGAAATTTATTATTTTTTTATTTAACGCTTAAATTTTGAGCGCAATTATGACTTGTTTTCAAACGCAATGAGACAAACTTGTTTGGTAGAAGCGTTGGAGCCAGTAAACATTTTGCACAGCGAATTCTTGCTTTCAACATTTTACATAGAGTTAAACAAACGGCGATTTTTCAAAACCTTGCGAGTCATGAGATTAAGAAAATGGCCCGAGCATGAGTCTCCGCGGTTGCTAATATACAAATATAAGTATGAATATTAAAATATTGACAGAAAGATGCAAGGGACAGTCGCAGTCTAAAGCACCCTGGCGTCAATCACATACTCAGTCTGCTTTTACATTTGGACAGACGATGGGCAGACAGACGAAATTTCAGGGTGCTGTAACGAAAATTGTCGATGGGGGAGAGTATGTAGTACACGACTCTCTGTACTAGACATTTGTGGACATTCTTTGCTTCTGTTTTTAACTTTTCGCATTTTGTATCTTGTTGCTTCACATCATTCTCATAACAACGTCAACTTAATATAAACACACTAGCAAGGCAGCTTCAATACGGTTGTGGTATAAGCACGGTTGTCTCTTGTTTCCTTTGCGTAAATTTGCCAAAAACACATAGACTTCCTTGCTTTTTCAAACAAAATTTTGACAACTGTTTGCAAATTCTACCAACAAAATACATGTTAGTCACCCTTATTGTGTTTGGCGTAGTCGTAAAACGACAACTCTCGTAGTAGCTGTCGCATTTACACTCTTATCTTACCGTCTAAAATTTTCGACAAGCAAAATTTTGTAAATGAATCATAATGTAAAAGATTATGCTAATCTAAATGATTATGAAGCATCCTGTTAAAGAAGTGCCAAACAAATGTTTATAAATAACAAAAATTAAAAATAGTAATATTTCTTTTAATATTGTTCATTTAATTTGTGCAAATAAATTTCATAAAAATGTTGTGTTGTATTTTACTCACCATCTGAATATAAAGAGGACAAGCAAACATTAAACTAATTCTATAAAAAGCAGCTGAGACAGCAGCAAGTGAAAATATTCTTGCTTTCTAACAAAAAAAAAAAAAAAAATGTTAGAAAATATTATATTATAAATGTTTGTCCACATATACTATACTATTTATTTATTTTTAATATACATACATAAATAAATAAATAAATACTCATTTCAAATGAGAAAATGTAACAGCAATCATATGTAAAAAATGGAGAAAGTAGAATTCATATTTTTATTTGTGACATTTTTTTATTTCATCAAATTTTAGTTATCTGTCGTGAGCAAATATGTTGACGACAAATTTGCTCGTTGTATTTATTGCAATTCTGCCACTACCTGTTTAAAGCTGCCTTGTACACTAGTTGTGCTAAAACAAAAAAACAACAACAAAAGAGAAACGAAAAGTTTCTGTCTGTCTATTAATTTCTTAAATGTAAATGGTTTAGGCGAGACCAACAGGGAAATGAAAAAAATATCTGCCCATCGTCTGTCTAAATGTAAAAGCGCCTCACAGTTGAGTAAGTGCGGTCAGTCGTACTTTTTCGGTACACGTACGAGTGCACTTTGTCGACAATGGTAGATAAAAATCGAAATATGTTGTCATTTTATATGACGGCTGATCAATGTTTACCTTAATTTTGAAGTTTTGTTTCATACTTGTTTATACAAATATGAGATCGTTTTCCTATTGTAGACGAGTAAACGGCGCTGCTGATGATAGCTTTTATTTCATAAAAATAATGAGTAAAACGCTGTCTTGTTAAAAGTAGTCATGATATATTTGAAACGCTAAGTGTACATTATTATTAAAGGTCAATTTGGAAGCATTTTTTATTCTTTTCTAGTAACAACCAATGTACAATTTTTTAAGGGTAATGGTAATCGGAAAAAATGATAAACATGTTTTTATCTGAAAAGAAAACACCATAAGTCTAACGGTTTTTTCAGAAATGGCGTTTCAACGGCGGACGGACAGACAACGGCTGACAACGCTTAGTCAACTTTCCTGTCAATACTGATTCAGAATATATATTGTCGCACTTTATAGTTTCGGAAATGAAAACTGTGAAAATTACAAACTGTTTTCCGTTTGTAGATGACAGTAAAAATAATTGTGCACACGATGGAAAGCAACACACTCAATATACATACATACAGGATGTCCCAGAACTCAATGTCAAGCCGAAATAGGGTGGCAAGATTGAGTGTAACCATCATGAGAAAATCAGAAAAAACGTCTAGAAATGTCATATGTTTAAAGAAAATGTCTTTTTTAATGCGTACTTACCCCTTCATTTTATGTGTCAGCTTGATCTGATCTCCAAGTGTTATTCAGTTGAAAAATTAGTTTTGAAAGCATAATTAAACCTACATATCTAGTTGTTATATAGTGGACAGAGTTATTATTGCGAAAAAACTATTCCCAAGCCAAATCTTTAAGGGAGCTCTGTGCAACTCAGTGTTGCCAGATAATTTTGTCGAAAAATCTTCATTTGTCAAATTTAAAATTTTAATTTAAAGAAAAAAATAATCTTAACATATTTTTTTATGTACAAGCGCAAAAAAAAAAAAAAAATAAATAAATAAAAGATAAAAGCATGGTACAATAATATAACAGGTAAAACCGGAACTACAACAAGCCAACAATAAAAAACAACATGGCTTGTTATTGTTGCTTTGTGTTGATAACTGTCAAAGAAATAATTTTTCAATAAGTTTTTGCATTTAAAACTCGTGCAATAAATTAAATATATAAATAAAGATCAAGAAAAAGCTGTGTGTTGCGTTTGAAGCTGTTTATGTGTTTGAAAAATATTATTGGAAAATTGTTTTCTTCAAAAACTTTTTCAATTTGTAAACAATAATAAAAAATGTGTGTGTATGTGTGCACAATATAAACAACTTTTGATAGCTATCATTACAGAAAAAAAAATGTCGACCACCGTTTCGACACTACCTGTATATTATTGCACCATGGATAAAAGCAAACATTTAAAATAAAATTCAATTTACACAAATTTCTTACCTTAAAATTGGTAACAAAGGGCGAAATAAACTACACAAACTGCTTTGAAAACATGTCATAATTCTAAATCTATGCAAACATTTTGCATTGTTTATGTGAGTGTTTGTCTGTTTGCACAAATATTTGAACCATGTTTGCACGACAAAAAATGCAAAAATTTTTGATTTTCGTGCTTCAGTGAAAATTTTTCAGAGCGAAGTAGTAGAAGAAGAAGCACAAAAAATAGATCAAGAAACTTTTGTCTTGTTAGAATTTATAGAATCGTAAACAAGTCTGCCTTATTTATTTTGCGGTCTTCATATTTTTTTTCAACTTTTATTTGTTTATTGAATCTTTACAATGTGAACTAACAATAATAAGTACTCAAATCTTAATACTAAATACAAAAAATTAACTAAGTCCAAACAATACTGGACAAAAAGTTTTATTCTGCGCCAATTATATCGGTAAAATCACCTATTTAAAGCTCTGATGGTAGCAAGGGTATCCCTTCTTCTCAACCGAGTCTGACCGCTAAAATTAAGGATTTTTTGTGTAAGAAGGTTTGGGTGAAGTTCCATACTATACATATACTGATATATGTACCTTGTCGCGTATTTTGGAAACTCGGCTTTTGCCAGCAGAACACACAGATCCTTGTGAAATCATGAGTTTTTTACGCACCCCGGACCTGCAGTAATCGTTCGAAGAATTCAAATTTGTCGCCTTTAAATTATTTCAATGCAACATATAGGCTTCAGAATTGCGTTGTATAACAAAAGTTTGCAATCCAACTTCAATGCCCATAAGTCAATTTAGTTGCGCTGCTTTTAATTTCAACTGAATGACTTTCGCATCAATGTGAGACTTCCGTGTCAGTTTACGGTCAAGGTGAATACCAAGGTACTTGACTTCATTGTGCTGCGGAATAAGTCAGTTGTTAATTTGGATAGCCGAACACGTTTGTTTACGCAGTGTGAATGTACGAGTAACGTGAGTACGTTGTTCATTAACATTGATTTTGCAAAGTTTTAACCGTTTCTCTAATACTGAAATATATTCCTGCAAATTTCGCGAAGCTAATTGATGGCTTTCATGGACGCTGCAGAATGCGTGTCACCTGCAAAAGTTGAAGTGTGAATACCAGATCTGGTTGGCATGCCAAAGGCATAGATCAAAGCTCCAGAAGCTTATTAGTGTTTACAGGCAAGTTCAGCTTTATCTTGTGCCTTTATTATGAGATTTACTATTCTATGCATTTGTTCTATGGTGCTATTTTTAGCCCGAAAGTCAAAATTGATGATTAAGGATACATCTCACACCATTTAATATTGAAGTCAGCTTCGCCATTAACAATTTTTCAAACAATTTTGAAATTGTTGGCAGTAGACTTATTGGTCTATATGCCTCTACTCTAGTGGGACCCTTCCCTGGCTTGGGTATGATAGTAATCATAGATACCTTACACTCTGAAGGATAATACTCTAGACGCAAAATAGCGTTAAAAATAAAAAGAAGAATTCTTCTAGCCACTCGAGGTAACTGTACAAGCATTTTACAAGTGATTTCATCAATACCTGGAGATTTCCTGGAGTTTATTTGATTTGTGACGTTTTCGACAAATACAAAAATGAAAACTAAGACTCAAAGGCACAGGTGGCCTAACAACATATGTTGGAAATTCAACTGCGTCATCCGCTGTATCATTTGCAATAAAAACGCTTTTCAAAAGATTGACATACATCATCCCCTTATCAGAATCGGTTCGTGGCCAGTCCCCAGTTGAAGTACGCAAAGGTGACTAACGGGTCTTTTCAAACCTTTTGTCGCTTTCCATAGAGCATAGTCGGACTGAAGAGTACCATCAAGAAAATCAAGATAATTTTTAAGGGAAGACATTCTACGGATTTCAAGCAAATTTTTTATCTACGTAATGCATTCCCGTAGCCTGCTTTTAAGCTGTGGAGACCTGCGAAGTTGGCGCTCTCTTCTAACTCTCCTTTTTCCGGCAGAAGGTGTTCCTTTTCTGAGGAATAAGTCCTATCGTTCGTTATATTGTTAGTGGTAGTATGGTGTACGGCTAGTTTGAGGTTTTCAGAAAAATAGTTAATTGACACATCAATATCATCAGAGGTTCTCAAGGTAATATTTTCTGTATAATGATAACTCAAATATTTCTTATACTTTAGCCAATTAACTCTAGTGATGGTCAACGCCAAGTGTCTAAACGGGGAACCTCCTGTACGAAGCGGAGATTGATCCGATGACAAACAATGATGGAGGCTCCATTTGCATCCATTCTAAAGGAAAATATTTTGTAACTCCAAAATCTGTAACATGTGGAATCTTTCGTGGGACGGCCAATAAGTGGGGTGTCCGGTTGAAATCACATCTAAACCCAAATGGAATTGCATTTTTAGCATTTCCTGCATCATGGTTGTCAAGAGTCTGCAGAGTTGCCTCAAGATTGCTAAAATTTTGAGCGGAGTTTTGGAGCTTGGAGCTGGAGGCTCCTGATTCAAGTTTTGTATATCGGATTTAACCACATTAGCATAAGAAAGTTGTTTGGGGTTTTGCATGATTATGTTTCTGGTTTACTGGACCATCTGTGGAAAATTATTTGTAGGAATTATATTTGACTGCTGGGGTTGGTTAATGGGAATTGATGACTTATTTGTCATTGACTGCTTAAAGACGGAATATCCCCTGTAATTTGCAGTGACTGCATTTTTTTAAAGCTGGATTCACTCTTTGATTTTTTTGCACTGTGAAGTGCCGTGCAGCTCTCCACAAACAACAGTAGTGTAGTCTCTCATCTTGTGCACACGTTTTTTGTTAATGTTGTTCGTATTTTCTACATATGTTATATTCATTAATTAAATTTATATAAAACTAAATTGCACCGGAATAGGTAGCAAGCTGTGCACACGTCTTTTTTTCACCGTTGTCCGTGTTTTCTTTGTATGTTCAATATGCCATCATTTCAATGCATTTCATTACCTTGTAGTGTGGAAAGTCTTGGACGAAATTTTGTTAGTCTGAGCAGTGTCGAAGGTATATACACTGGGCACTGATCAGTTTTAACTAATTTAATTCCAAAATTTTAAATGCTGCAAAAGAAATTGTTTTAGTCTTTCGTGTTGTTATTGTTAAAGTTAAACCTCCACGAACACTACTTCCTCCTCATCATAACTTATTTTCTTAGTTCCAGTACAATACGCTGCATATGTAGGGGCCAGCCTCTAAGTGCTGATCCAAGATAAAAAAAACAACACAAACTGCGGGCATTTTACAATAGACCTTAGTATGGCCGAATTCCTGGCAGCTTAGACACTGAACGGGCCCTAAACGCTTGTGCGGCCCCTCAACTGTGACTCTACGACGAAGAATAAATTTTAGGTTATGAATTGGATGAGTTTCATTCTTTTTTAGAATAACATCCCCTGGTTTCAGTTCAATCCTAAACATGGGTTGAGGAATCTTTTCACGGTTTCCCATATTTATTTTGAAGCCTTTATGTATCAATCCAGTTTTAACTTCATCCGTGTCTACACAAGAGTCAATACCTTTTATAAAAAACTGAATACCTTTGATAAGTGTAAGAAAATCTTTTCTCTTTTTCCAGAACGTCAGAAAGTTTCGGCAATCATTTTCGTGATTGACCTAGATTTTTGTTTCACTGATGTTACTTTGAAGTTGTTACCAATTCCATAATAAGTGCTTTTTTAGCTTTTATCGGTAGCGGTTTAAAGGCTTTTTTTTGTGGTCTGAAGAACAGCAAATCTATTGCTTTCCGTTAACGGAATGGTAGTATCACCTTTAGATATTTTCGGTTCGAATGATATTTTGGCAGATTTGATGCTTTACTGACGTCGTCCATGCCTACTTGTGTTTTCGGCTTATCTGCAACAATTAAACTGGAAGATGGGTTGTCTTCTGTTATAATAACTATGTGTGGCGAACACGAATGTGGGCGGTTCCTGGAGGAAAAAGTGATTAGTTTTTGTGGACGCTTGACTTGAATCTATTAATAGCCACACGGATGGACCACACAAACGATTTGTTAGCATTTGACATGTTGCAATTAACTTAGTTAAAACTGATTAGCGCCCAGACTAACATGAATTAGTCCAACACCTCCCACATTGCAAAGTAATGAACAACTGTATCCTTAACTAACTAACTACATATGTATGTAAATATGTAGTGTACAAAAATGGAACCAAGAGGTAAAGTTATTGCAAGTGCCATTTGATAAAAGATGTTAAACTTCGTTGGATATTTGAAAATAGTTCACACTAAGACTCAAAAATCTTAATTTTAAGAGAAGATCTTCAAATCTTATTTTAGTTGAAATATCTTCAAAATTAAGGTAAAATCTTCATTTTGGCAACGCTGCTGCAACCAGTTGCCGACAAATCAAATAATATTTAACTATATTTTCATCATATACTGACTAATATATGTTAAATCCCTTGCAAATGATCTTTTAAAAGCAACAACATTATTATTATTGCCAACCGTACTATTGCCAAGGCTAATCGTATTTTTACAATTCTTTTTGAAAATACCATTTTCCTTATACTCGTATAAGATTTTTTCAGAATTTTTGCTTGGCTATTGGTAAAATATTATAAAGTCAAGATTTGCTTTTAGCTTTCAAGTTACTAGTATTAACCAAGTTTTAAAAACACTAAGCAATATTGACATGCGACCACCACTTTCACTTCATGCAAGTACGTTTGAGTTTTTTTTTGTTGCTGTTCTGTATGAAAACTTATGCGGACGTGTCTAACCATCATGAACTTTGTGTGAAACATAATGTTTGTGTGTTTGTATTTGTTTTTGCAAGTTTTATGTGTGCATTTTACAAAGGATATAAAATGTAAACTTTATATTGTATATTTTGTCTCTTTATTGCAAATGAGTTCGTGGTATTAATGGTAAAAAGGCTTAAAACCCAACAATGTCGCCTCATGTCCAAAAAGAAAACTTTCAACAAAATTTTGCATAAATTTGTCGCTAAAATTCTTATTTGATGCCGTTGTTGTTGTTTAGTTTGGATTTCTTGATACTTTTATTGTTGTTGATGTACAGTGCACTCGCGATACTGTGAACCAATTAAAACCAGGCTAGTTCACTTTAGCAAAATTTTTTATATTTGCAAATGGCGTTTAATTCTCGTTTCTAAAAGTTTTTCTCGTAAAAAGTTTCTTTTGCTACATTTTTGATCTGTTGCATTTTTGATATATTGCTTTTCGGATTTAAATAGAAAAAAAAACAGTGTATTTTCAAAAATTAAATACACTGAACGTTTTTAGGCGAACAAATCTGTGATTTTCTTTAGCTATTTCTTCTCTCCAATTGCCTTTATAACGGACCACTCTCTTAACTGTCTCAATACAAGCAAATCTCGCTGTGTTAAAAACGTCTGTTCTTTTGTATGCGTATTTAAGAACTTTTCACGTTAAAGCTAGATTTCCAATCTCAACAGAGTGCTTCCGTTCGTAATCTAAGCGAAAAGAAATTGAATTTGGGGTTGTCTAACTTAACTCTCTGCGAACGATGTGTCAGAACTCAATTAAAACACACAAGTATTGTGAGTGGCTGGTTTTCTTTCGCATACATTTTCATTCGATAATAATTGGCTTTATTATTATATACTTCATTAGTTGCCAAAATTTACACCAATCAAAATACATATAAATCTGGTTTTTTTTTGTGTTTCCTACCCCTCTATGTGTCGACATTTCATAGGAGCCACCCTGGTCATCAGTAGACTTGGAAACCTTTGAAACATATTTTCAAACACGCCGTTTCATGCCTAAACAGCTGAACTGATTTCGTGGGCGAAATAACTTAAAAACGAAACGAAACAACTTAAAGATTACTTCCTTACAACTTTTTGGAAATTGCCTGATGAAATTTTTTGGCAAATAAATAGACAAGATTGTGAGGTATCGATGGCGACATCGTAGTCTGTGGAGTTTCTCAACTCTTTAGAGCTGCCAGAGTTACCTTCCCATATTACGAGCTTGAAAGTTGGCGTTCCAATCATACTAATAAGAACCGCAGGGCTGTAAGTTATAAATTTGGGAAGAGATCTTGCGTGAGCAATTATTGGGGAAAATAAGAATAGTCTCATTCGATTGGCAATCCCAGTTCAAGCGCACAGTTTCTAAGTCTACTTCTAATAATTTCAAAACTGTTCGAAAAATTGTTAATGACGAAGTTGACTTTAATATTGAATGGTGTGGGGTGTATCCCTAATCATCAATTTGGCTTTCGGGCTAAACATAGCACCATAGAACAAACATACAGACTATTCAATGTCATACGACAGACTTTCGAAGACAAAGAGTATTGTTCAGCTCTTTTCACTGACACCCAAGCTTTTGATAGAGTGAGGCACGACTGTTTGATGCACAAAATAAAGTTACACTTGCCTGCAAACACTCACAAGCTTCTGGAAAGCTATTTATGCGGCCGTTATCAGAGAAGGCGACTAAGCCTATCAAAGTCAATCGAAACAGGAGTTCCTCAAGGTAGCATACTTGGACCTATTTTATATTTGATTTACGCCTCTGAATGAAAATAAGATCCGGAATCTACACTTCAACTTTTGCAAATGACACAGCATTCTGCAGCGTTCTAACAAAAAAAAAAAAAAATGTTATAATCTCTGTACTAATCTCAAGCTCCATTAAATAAGAATTGTAAAATTGCTTTGAATTAAAAATTTAATATAAACAGCAGCGAAGAACGTTTTTATAGAGGCCAGCTGTTTCCGACTGCAGCTCTTTGAACAATACGGCCCAACATCCTTCTTTACTTCGTTTACGAATCCAATCCCGAACTTATTGTCTGCGTATTTTTTAACCTCTTGATTTCTCTTCCTCTAAATGTATATATTTTGCAACTCTAATTAAATAATTATTTAATGCATAACAATTATTTAATGACAGAGAATAATTCAATGGCTCTGTGGTTGAGTGGTTAACGAAACGGCCAGTTGTCCCCCAGCCAAAGGTTAGCTTATCATTTATCTTGTCTTTTTCTATCAAGAAGTATTGATGACAGCAGATTTGTCTTGTAAAAAATATTTCTTAAGAAAAACTTAAGAAAGGAAAAACTTGACCTAGAACCCGATTTACAAATGTACAAAAACCAAAGATCTAATTAATTTGTTAAATTTTTGTTGAACTTTTATAATTTTTTTAAATTAAATTTTTGGTTTGTACATTTGTACAACGGGTTATAGTTCAGGTTTTTTCTTTCTTAAGTTTTTTTCTTAAGAAGGATTTTTTACAATACAAATTTGCTGTGATCAATAGTTATTGATTGAAGAAGACAAGAAAAATAATAATCAAATCTTTAGCTGGGGGACAACTAATATAATTTTTTTTTATAATTTTCGAAAAAATCTAAAGCCCAGTCAACAGGAGCACACAATTTAACCCTCAATCTGCGTGTCACTTACCCACTGTTTATGCGTCAATTAGTTTTTTTTTTTTTGATATGGCACTTTTCAAAATGTAAATAATTGGTAGCTCTGTTAGTGTAAACATCATGTTGATTATTACCAATGCGACCACACAGACAATCTGTTGTGTCTTACGCCTCGTCTTCACGTGCCATCGACTTGAACATGACATGAACACAACGTCGGCATGCGACTACGCATGTTCTGACTAACTATATAATTTACCTTATCAAAGTGTTCGGTTCGGCACCATTTTGTGTATATTTGTTCGTGATGGCGAACTTCATTGCGAACATCGATGCTCAGCCGTATGATCGAGCATCAATGTCAGAGCATGAACGATCCACATTAGCCATTTGCGATAGTCGACCTGATGCTTATAACAAGTTCATGGCTAATGGAGAAAGTACACAGTTAGTGTACTTTTAATTGGCGAACATGTAAATATCTTAAAACATAATTTGATGTATTTTGGCAAAGAAGGTTGCGTGCGTTTTAATTATTTGTAATTGCTTTAAATGCACCAATCTCTGAGCACTTCATTTATTTATTTTTTTTATAAACTCAAATATGTAAATAGTTTCATTTTTTCTGTTGATATAATCACTTTTTATAATAATTTATACATTTGCGTGTTTATTGAGGCGTATTTTTGTTTGTATGTTCACTTGACTGATGTGTTTAATCAGTGATGAAAACTGAGATTTCATAGCTTATGTTCAAAGATAATTGCTCAGCAATATCTTCTAGCAATAATTGCTGAACATGTGTCTGAACACATATTCGTGCAATCACTTTTGGCAGTTGCCACGTCAATAGTTGCCCGTGTGGACGGGTAGTAAAATAATAAAAGAAAAATAAAAAAATGTATGTTTTTTGTTATTCAATTAAAGCAAATAATAATAATGCAATATTTGGAGTACTTGTTTCTGCAGGAAATTTTTACATTATTTCATGCAGTATCGACAAAAACTGTAAAAACGTCAAGTGGCAACATTTTATAGTTTATTCGCAAATAGGTTTTTAATCAGTAATTGTTTTCGTGAGTTAGCTATTCGCAAATAAAAATTTTATTTACTTAGACAGCTAGGAAACACAAAAATCAAGCTATTTATATTAAACAAAAAAAAAAAAAAAAAAAAAAAATAAATCAAATCACGTGTTTCGAAAATAACAGTCAGTTTACCAATTTCGTAAGATAATGAATGCGAAAGAAAGCTAGTCACTCACATTCGCCTAGAATGCGAATGAACTTATCTTTTCGACATCGACGAACTGGCTGTATAATAATCATGATGAATCATTCCGATTTTTTGTGGTTATGTTTAATATTTGTGAGTATGCAGCAGGAAGTCAAATTAGAATTTCTATTCGTGTTTAAAATCGTAGATACCTCTATATTACAAGTGACCTCTGAGTTTAATATTTTTTTCCATGCCGGTAATTATTTTAGCGTCTTCAGAATTAATAACAGAAAGGAAAATAATAATAAAAAAAAAAACACCAAAACTGATCACTAGGTTTTATACATATATAAATTGATTAGTCCTGAATAAGCCCTGAAATCACAGTCTTCTTTAGGAGGAATTAAGAAAATAAGTTTGCGATATTTTATTAATTTTCATGTATTGCAGGTTTTTAAGTCAAAATTAGTTTTGTTAAAAAAATTATCCTCCTCTTTGCAAACCGCAAGGATCCAAAATAAATTTGATTCCAAATACAAATCTATTTGTAAGAAGGTTTATAAATAAACTAAAATCCATGTTGAAAGGAACTTGCTTGAAATATCTAAAAGATAGTTTATAATCAAATGGAAAAAAAGTTATTATAGACAATTTGCTTTACTTAGAGTACATAAATCCTACTGAGAGATTAGAGTCTAGCATGCCTCTAACATGAACATCTTCAAAGTTCCATTGGTAACATATGGTACCGACGGATTGGCCGGTCTTGCGATTCCATGCCCACAGACTTGCCAATTGTAAATGGCGATGAATGCGTTGCCAATAACTAATATCAACACCCTGTAGAGAGGCCGTGGCAGCAACTGAGGAGGAGTATCTTTCATATCGGCCAGCTAGAGCTGCGTCCGCTGTGAATGAATTAGGTTCCGTCCATTCGAACAGTAGCTCTGAACCAATAGACAAATGATCATTCATTGATCGAAGATATGCCAATGTAATCCTTCCTCTATCATTACGGACATCATAAAAATTGGTCGCTAATGTGGAGCTTTTCGTAAAAAATTCAATGCAAGTTTGTATTTCTAAAGGCAGATTTTCAGCAGCTCTCTGCATGTTGGCTGCCATTTTAAGGCAACGAAAAGGATAATAGACAAAGTCAATGTTTGTAGAAAGAGTGGACGGATTTATATCAGCTTGAATGGTAGGCGATTTCTTAAAGATTTAAGACTATTAAAATGCTATCGCTTGAATTCTTCTTACTCACCATGATTTCACCATGCATTTGAGCTGTATAAGCACCTCCGAAACGAAAACCGGATGGCTTGTTGTGACTCAGAATTATATTTGAAATGATGGATTTTTTGGCCGATAGCCGATGAGTATAATTAAATTCGATTCCATCGAGAAGCGTTGGTTTTACCCGATGTGCGATGTAATGAAACTCTGCAATATTACCAGGATTGTGTTGCGAAAGGACACCAGGATGTTGTACGAAACATGGAGGAAACTCCCAAGTAAATTTTGGTGCACGTCTTTCACATTTCATATTTATTATTTTTTAATTTTTAATTTTATTTTGGTATGCGCAAATGTAGAGACATATGTATGTATGTAAGTATAAAAAATATTCATATGTATGTACACATATGTATGTATATACACATAAAAAAATTTATATATGTATATATATATATATATATATATATATATATATATATATATATATATATATATATATATATATATATATATATATATATATATATATATATATATATATATATATATATATATATATATATAATAAAGCAAATAAACGACGAGTCACAGCAAGCACATTGTCATTTGAGCATACTGCGTTTTAAATATTTGTGCTTAATACAAAGGCAACAACAGCACACACGCATGAGCATACTGTGCACTTACATACATCACTTGTGCACTAATCCAAAGACAAAAACCATAAACAACAACAACAATTTTTATAAGCAAAACTGAAGTAGAGCATTACTTCAATGCTTGAAGTTCTACTTCAATTTTGGTCTATTTCATTTGGTTCTACTTGTGTTTGGTTCTGTTTGTTCTAAATGCTTATAAGACAGTATTCGTTTATGTGCTTAGAACATTTCGGCACTGAAGTGTTTGTTTTTTTTATCTTGGACCAGGGGTATGACCCCTACATATGCAGTGCATTGTACTGGAACTAGGAAAATAGGTTATAATAGGATTAAAGAGAGAGAGAGAGAGAGAGGGAGAGAGAGTAGTGTGTTTGAAAGTTTAACTTGAACAATAACAACTCTATTACAGCATTTAAAATGTTGGAATTAAATTAGTTAAAACTGATCAGTGCCCAGTGTATATACCTTCGACACTGCTCAGCAAGGTAATGAAGTACATTCAAAATAATAATATACACATAAAGAAAATACGGACAACGGTGAAAAGAAACACGAGTACACAGCGTGCTGCCTACTCCGGTTTTACACAGCAGTGTCAATAAAAGTTAATTGGATAAATGATTGCATTATAGTGGATTGAAGTATTGTACAGGTCCATATTTTTATTTCTGATTTGTTAAAGATTTAAACTAAACTGTCATACCATCAAATTTATCCATTAGTTACTATGCTTGATATGACGTTTTCATTTTTTTACTGCGACGACTAAAATCTTGTTTATCATGGTCGGAATTGTTGTGTTGCAATGTAGTTTTACTATTTGTTTTGAAATGTGAAAGAAGACGATGGACAGTATTTGAAAATACTACGAATTTTTGTAAGATATTTTTGGTGTGCTTGAGCAGCCTTTTAGTATATACACTGTACGAGTCCGCAGATACTACTTCCTTTTTCCTCTTCCTCATAATCTATTTTCCTAGTTCCAGTACAATGGGACTGCATATGTAGAGGTCATCACCTGAGTACTCGTCCGAGGCAAAAAGAAGAGAATTTTATTAAATTAAATTTTTGGTTTTCGTATATTTGTACATCGGGTTTTTAGTTCAAGTTTTTCCTTTCTTAAGTTTTTCTTCAGAAGGATTTTTTACAATTGAAGAATACAAGAAAAATAATAATCAAGAAAAAAATTTTAATTAAATTGAAAAGACGTAACCTTTTTAACCATGTCAAACCTTCGCTGTGAGCTTCTGTAGCTTTGAACAGCCAATGTGCACGGTGGAATGCTTCAAGAATATGATATACAAAATCTTGAATGTTATGATTCCACTGTTTGTTTCTTCAAATACATGGGTGAAATATTTTAACACTAGGACCAGAAAACGTAGAAATTTTTGCATCAAGATAATTTTTTCTCATGAGAAAAAATATTCTCGATGGACCAAATGGAAATAGAGGTTGGTGGAGGGATTTGCGAAAAGATCTTTTAAATTACAAAACCAGAAATTTTGGAGGCGAAATTCTGACAGATGTCTAGATTTCATCTAAAATGAAAAGTAGCGTCTATGTGCTTGATTCATTACCTTGCAGTGTAGGAGGCGTTGGACTAATTTTTGTTAGTCAGAGCAGTCATCACAAAAAGAAAAAAAAAAGAATTGGACTTATCAGCAAGATAATTATTTTATTTATGTCAGCCGCGAGACCAAGTCTTAGTTTCCTTCCATTCTTTTGGAATGACACAAACAATTTTAATTTTTACATCACCTCAAAGGTGCAATTAATCGCCAGTGGGCATTAATAAACCAAGAAAATGTCAAGAGCTTCGGCATGAGTATGGACAGGACTTGAAAACTTTATGCAGCAAAAGGAGCTGATTAATTTTTCTTGTAATGTTTTTGACTTATCTTTGGAAGTTTTTTTGTTTTGATAATTTTGTAAAACTGGCGTTATATTTTCGCCAACTTCAAAAATCGAAATACATATGTAAGTATGTTTGCTGTAAACCCAAAACGGATTACAAGCGTTCTGAATTGTCATTGTGCGTTAGATCCCGTCTTTCGGATGAAGTTTGAGTGCAGTTACTGTCCGATGTTCAGCATATAATTTTGCGTACTAAAGCGAAACGAAAACTTTTTCGTGAAACTATTTTCTTTAACGAAAACCCATCTGACCCATTCAGAGGAGCCGCGGTCTTATTGGCACTACTACCACAAACCATGACCATAACCAGAATATATAAAATTAAACACTATTCGCAATCAATAAAGTTTATTTTACTTTGTCTAAAGTTGTTTTTTTTTTTTTTTTTTTTTTTTTTTTTTTGTAAAGTACGAATAATACGCTTCTTCTTCATGTTCATAATATTCCTAAGTCTTCAGAAAACACATTCATATACATTCATATGCTTGCATGTATGTGCTAGTACGAACGAGTATATGTATCGAAGGTACTCAATTTGTTATACGAGTAGATAGATGGTCATCGTACAGCAATTGATGTGCTTATTGTTTCCAATAATTGCACTTAACACGCTTAAACGCCTCTTGTTACTCAACAGTTTCTGCTTTTTTTCCTTTTAGTATTTCTTTTCTTTCAGTGACTGGTCGTAGAAGTCCGGAAATGTTAAAAAACTCTTCTTAATGTTAAAAAAGTGCACAAAAAGACACAAAGAATTGGGAGAGCTCAAATAAAATGGCATAAATGAAATATAATGAAAAGGAGTAGAAAGGATTTCAATGTCTCAACACTTCATTGGTTTTATTTACTTTACAAAATTACCTTCACATCCTTAACTTTTATTGTTTTCTTTCTCTGGGATTATCTGGTTTTATAATCTCAGTATATGGATTTGTTTTGATTAAACAATGTCTGCTCATCATTGAATGGAATTTTATTTTGTGTTAAGACTTTTTTCACATTTAATACAATATTGCTTTAAAACTTTTTTGTAGGTAAAATAATGACAGTTTGGTGTTTTGTCTTTCACTTCATTCACTTAAATCGGACCAATTCGTTCTTCTGTTTTTGTGCGATAAAAAAGACGCAAGAGCAGTTACTTTATTGGTAAACAGTGAACTCGCGGTGTTGTGAACTTCCATTACAATGAACATACAGTAAGTGAACAGACAGTGTGATCACCATTAAAAATTTAATTGCAATATTGGGAATACCGAACATGATAATAAGCGAAGATTTTTAGAAATAAACGGAAAATGGAGAGTGTACAACATTTGTAAAAGAATCGATTATGACAACGTCATAACTACTAATTTTGAAGATTTTACAACTAAAATATGATTTGAAGATATTTTTCTCAAAATTAGGAATATTGAAAATTAGTATTCTAAATATATGTATGTATGCTTGAACAATTTTCAATTACCGGACGAATTTTATCTTCTCTAATAATATGAAGTATGAAACCAAGGGGTAAGGTTTCAAATCTTTTCGCTTTTATTTTCTTTTTAGAATAGTCAACTCTTTGTTATAATTAACAAGCATTGTTTTTGCGTTTAACATATATTTCGACAAAAAGTTATGACACCACTGGTTATGAAATTGTAAAGTGTGTGGGGTCGTCGTATAAGGTTGTGTCTCGGTTGTACGAAAGATTAAAAATTTTTTGATTTTTTGGGTAGTTTATATTGTTCTGGTATTATTTTATATACAGTATTGTTGCATCTGCTGTCATCTCAACAAATTTTTTTAATAAATGAATTGTGAATTAATGTTGCATAGTTAATGTGCATATCACACAAGTTGGCAAGCCAACGCGTTGTGGCGAAGGTCGCATAGTCTATGGCATTGGTTAAGCAGAATACAAGGAGTTGGAAAATCGGCAGTGGAAAACTAAAACTTAATTTATCGAATGTTGTTTAAAAGAGACAAAATATAAATATTTTCGCTTACTGCATATCAAGGCGAATTAATTTTACCAGGTGAAACTGGGATTACAATAAATACAACATGCAAAAACAACGTGGTGTTTTGTTGTTCCTTGAACAACTGGTGTGTCAAAAAATTGTGTAGAAAGTATGTACATGCATACACACACTTACACAATTTACTTGCAGATATGCATGTATGTGAGCAAACCGGAAACAACTTTTAACACTTGGTGTGATACAATTAGAAAAAAAAGTAGAGCATCCGTTTTTTTTCAGTTTCACCTGGTAAAATGAATTCGCCTTGTTACGTATCAACTAGATCAGTGATGCTAACTTTTATTTTCAAAGTATTCGATTTTAAAAAAATTAGCGTTTTTTGAGCAAAACACCGTACGAATAGTATTTAGCTCAACTGTTCGTAATACCAACGACGATATTAAAAAAAATGTGGGGATTTAAAAATTTATTAAAAGAACTAAATGAGCGAATGTCACAAAAGTAATAAATAAATTATACATGTATTGTAGTATATATTTTAATATAATTCTGGTATCTTCAATAAAAAATCATATCTGCAATAATTTAGGAGTCCGCAAAACTCCAATTACCTTTGCCAATTCTTACAAAGGTGTACTAATGAAATGTTTATGCGACACGAATGAGTGAAACGTTCAGCAAATTTGTATGAAATGCACTCAAAATATTGAGCCTATTTCATACAAATTTGCTAGGGGTTTCACTCGTTCGTGTCCCATAAACGCCACATAACATTTCTGTTTTGTACTCGTATAATAAAGCAAATAATATTTTTGAAGTATTAAAAATTATACCAAACGAATGAAACTTTTTTGAAAATTGGCCTACAAATAATAAAATTACCGTGCTGCCGTTTGAAGATCAAAATTTCTGTAGAATATGGTAGTTACTATACAGTTAACATCACAAACATAAAATAATATGACCTTTTTATTGTCAATCACAAAGAGAGACAGACGACCAAATAATCAGCCATCAAATAAAAAGCCAACATATTTTAATTTTCAGTAACCATTGCCGACAACACGTACGTGTAGCCGAAAAAATACGACTGCACGCATATAACTATTATTATTTTATTCGTCTTCAATACGCTTAAATTACGACTCCAGCCAAATTGGTGAACAAATCCAATAAAACGAACAGCAGTGGTTCTTATTAGTACATGTTACAGCGAGTTCACTGTAAAAGAACATTCATACATAGATATACTCACACAGGCACACACACACTCACACACGAGTACAATGCATATTGGCTGTTACAAATTCGAAGTAGTAGAGGGCTGTTTAGTAGTTGGCAAATCTGCATTCTCTTTTAACGTAAAAATTTGCATTTGAAATGGAACGATACTTAAAATGCAAAAAATTCACAATTTCCTTCTTATCTGCCTAGAAAATTTTGTAATGAAAACTGAAAGTTGGTTGTTAAGTCCTGCGATAATTCCAAAATGTTTTAGAAAACTTTTCTAAGCAAGTAAATGTGCTTCAAAGTTAGACTCAACACTTTATTTTCATATTGACCTCAATAACAATTGCAATTGTAATGAGTTGTGTAAAAGTGTTTTTTGTGATTCATTTTTTCAAGTTGGGGGAGGGTTGGGGGAGCATTGGAAAAAAAATTATGTACGTATGTATGCATACATTTACGTGTATGTATGTATTTGAACATATTTTTAAAACTTTTTTTGGTTAATTTTACGTATAAGATAAAACTTTTAGTACCGAAAACTTGAGTGTTGAAAGATTTCGGTGAGTGTACGTGAGTAGAAGTGTGGATAGTGAGCTTTTGTTTGAAAACCCATAAAGCAGAAAAGCCAGAGTGGCGAAAATTTTATTTGACTTTTACAACAAAACAATTGTTAATTGCATTTGACATTTTGTGAAAACTTATTGAAAATAAGGCGAATTCAGTACCAGGTGGCCTTATTAGTACAGCACTACATCAACATAAAAAAAGCAAGGTGCAGTTTACCCTCTTTAACATCCATCCAATCCATCGACAACAAGAATATAAAAATTAAGGAAGAAACATCTTTTTAAATTGTAATAATAATCAATCGTCTTTAAAATTTTCCAGTTTTAAATATATTTAATGGAAAAAATATTTAGCAAACTTAAATGAACAAAAACTGGAAGAAATCCGAAATATTTAATTTTTTATTTAATACTACAATTGCAAACAAATTTGCAAAGTATAGGATGCACAGCATGGCCGGGGTAATGCAGACTTTACGCTCACGATTGTATTAACAGTAATTTGCAGCGGCGCTGTGACTACCTATAACGTCCTATGGCTTCATATAAGAACTTGCCGCGTGGTTAACACAGAAATACCTAAAAAAACACTCTAAACTAATACAGTTAGTAGAGGCAAACAGTTAAACGTGAGAACTAGATGCAAAACTCTCGAAGGTCAAACCACAACGACAAGCCTGACCGCACTTAAGAAATAAGTGAGATGACGCGAGAGGCGTTCTCCAGCTGCTTTACGACTGAATTTTAAAATAATTTATACAAAAGTTTGTGAAACTCCATTTAGAAAAATATGAAATCAGAAATATATTACAGCTCTCTTGTATGATCTCTTCATTGTTTCTTGCTAGAGAAGGTATAAAAAATTGTCGGTGATTACTTGCACCAATCAAGAAAATATTAAAAAAAAATATTGGAATTGGGAACTTATCATATATTTAATAAATCAACAATAGCTTGACTAATAATTGATTTTAGTTTTAATGAAAAATATAAGCACATATTGGATATGCGTGTATACAATTTTGCATAAAAATACGGAGTGAAATATGATGATGCTGTATATACAAAGATATATAAAAAATTTAACTACACAAAAATTATCGACAAATTTTTATTTTGTCTCATATTTTTTTTATGATTACATGGCAAGCGGCAACGCTGAAAAAATTGTATTCAAATTGAATGTCTACTTTCAAAAACACTATTAACCAATTAACTGTGGAAAAAACTGGAAAAAATTTATTTTGTTTTGCATTACATACAAAATGACGTAAAAGTTAAAAAAAAAATCGGTTTTCGGGCTAAACACAGCACTATAGAACAAACACACCGATTAGTAAATGTCATAAGGAAGACTTTCGAACGCAAAAAGTAAGGCAAAAGTATTGTTCAGCTCTATTCATTGACGTTTCTCAAGCTTTTAATAAAGTGTAGCACACCTGCTTGCTAATACTTACAAGCTTCTGGAAAGCTACTTATGCGGCCGAAAATTTGATATCAGAGAAGCCGATTTTATTAGCCCAACTCAGCCAATCGAGGCAGGAGTTCCCCAAACTAGTATACTGAGGCCTACTTTATATTTGATTTACGCCTCTGACATGCCAACGAGATTCGGAATCCATACTTGAACTTTTGCAGACGACACAACATTCTGCAGCGTTCATGAAAACTATCAATTAACTTCACGAAATTTGCAGGAAATTTGCTAAAACTTTGGAAAATCAAAGTTGATGAACAAAAATGTACTCATGTTACATTTACACTGTGTAAACAAACATGTTCGCCCATCAAAATGAACAACCTACCTATTCCGCACCACACTGAAGTCAAGTACTTTGGCTTCCACCTCTGCGAAAATCAATGAGTTGAAATTGAAGGCAGCGCAACTAAATTGGCTTATGTGCTGAAACACAACACTGAATTTGGATTGCAAGCTTTTGCTATAAAATGAAATTCTAAAGACTATATGGTGCTATGGAATTCAATTATGGGGCACCGCCTCAACAACAAACTTTGAGAAGGCGACATGGTATGGAAAAAACTCACGAATTCAGAGGATCTGGGAATTCTGATGAACTGGCAAAAGAACTTCACCCAAATCCTCTTGCACGCAATATACTTAATTTTGGCGGCCACAGTCGGTTGAGAAGAAGAGATACTCTTGCCACCATCAGAACATTAAATAGGTGATTTTTCCGATACAGTTCCCGCATAATAAAAATTTTCCAAAGACTATAAATATATATTTATAGTCTTTGCTTTTTCTCTAGCATTGGCCGGACTTAAGTAAAAAGCACGTTTTTTTTTATTTTTGTGTTAAGTATTAAGATTTGAATACTTATTGTTAGTTCACAATGCGAAGATTCAATAAATAAAAAACGCTAAAATTTTGCTTGTTTTTTTGAATTGTATCTAATTGAGTATTTTAGTAGTTTTCATATTGTAAAAGTGGTTATTTGTATATGTACTCAGATTTTCAACTATATTATCCTGATAGAGATTCCTTATAACACTTTAAACATTTTAAAACTGTTGGCTAATGTTTAACTGTGCTCAATTAAGTATAGCAGCAACAAAGGGGTTAAAATTTGTTTACAAGAAATATGTCAAGGCGAATTCATACCAGGTATAGTAGTGTCGAAACGGTGCTCGACATCTTTTTCCTGTGATGATAACTATCAAGAGTTGTTTACATTGTGCACACATACCACACATTTTTTTTATTGTTTACAAATTGAAAAAGTTTTTGAAAAAAGTTCTCCAATAATATTTTTCAAACACAAAACAGTTTCAAACACAACAGACAGCTTTTTCTTGATCTTTATTTACATATTTATTTTTATTGCACGAGTTTTAAATGCAAACCCTAATTGAAAAATTTTCTTACCTCGACTCTCCACTACTAAATTGAATGGAACTTCAACTCATGAAATGTTTAATGATTATACAGCAAACATATTTTTAATTGCATGGAGCGCTTTCTCTTGGTTTATTGCGTCCATCCATCCTGTATAAGACAAACTCAAAACAAGCAATTTCTGTAAGAAATGACTTCTAAAATTTTAAATCTTACTACCCAAATTTGCCGTACATTTATAATTTTATTTTTATAAAGCTAAAAAACCGTGCACTTATGTATCTTTGTAGTATTTATTTATATATATTTTTGTTGAGCTCAATTAAGTAAAAGGGATTGGACTTAAAGTGAGTGAGTGGTATTAACTGAATCGCGTTTAGAATAATTTTTATTTTTTAACTCGTTTATTTACAATACAAATTTGTTTTGATTTCAAATGGAACGGAGATTTCGTAGTCAATCTCTCTCCCTCGCTTGCCCGGCACGAGTTGCCCTTTCACAACACGAAAAATTGTGTACGAGTATAAACACCATTATACTTCTCAAACTAATTAGTGCATTTCTTTAAAAAAACATAATATTATGGTGTTAGAAGTACCAAAATTCAAAATGGGCACGTCCATGTCTTTGAATCGTGCTAAATGCGAGATCCGTTTGCATTCAAGCACAAATTGTCGGAAAGCAATCCGTGTAATGAACTGTACTTCTCATACTTCATGAGGAGATTTATCTCATACATACTGTTCTTTGTCACCCCCCAACTCAAGCTGTATAACCGTTCGTGTGTAAACGATTATAAATACATCTGTGGATTGATCAGTTATTTATTCTTTGACATATCGTGTGCTGCTTTTGTGAAAAGTTCGTACATATGTATGTACTAGAATAAGAAATAATTTAATATATCGGGGCACTTTTTATTTATTCACTGTATTCACGTATCCGATGACACGACTTATTCTCTCGGCTTTGCTTCAATGGCTCGCCACCTCTCCTTGCTTTTATTCAGCTTTATTCCTCACATATGTACTGGTATATACAGAAATCCAGTGTAATTTTTCAAACAGCCTAAATCACCTGTGTCAAAAGTCAAAGTCGCAAAATTTTTTATGTCCTGAAGATTGCACGCAAGGTGCGTTAATGTATACACGGTGGCAGCACTACGGCATGTGATAATTTTTTGCTACTGGCAATATAGTAAGCTATTTACGTCAAATGTATTGTTTACACTTTTTGTAAGTGAATCTAGTGTTTTATTCTGAATTAAACATATACAAATTATTTTGTGAACATAAAAATAATTCAAATAAGAATAATTTATAATTATTAAAAAGCACATTCATAGTTTATAATTGTGAAAAAGGTTACAAACATTTTTGATAAACATAGCTTACCAGATGCCTCTTTTTGTTGTATTGTTGTAATTTTGCTCTAGTGCTGCCACCGTATATACGTTAATGCACCTTGATTGCACGTCTGCTAATAGCGTCCAATTGAACACAATCTATTTTTCAATTGGATATGTGAGTATTAAAATTAGTAAAAATATTTAATTATTTGATCTTGTTTAAGTAATTAATTATTAAATATTAATTTTCCTGACGATGATAACAAATTGTTATCGAAAATAAATACTCTTGAATTTTTAGTATAAAACCAAAACGATCTTTAGCAGCAAAAAGAAGAATTAATTACAAATGTAATTCAAATGCACAAGCCGAATTGCATGTGTATTTGAACAGAACATGAACCACTTCTTAATCAAATCGTGTGTGGTACGAAAGTTTTTTTTACTCAAAAAGCAAATTAATATTTTGAAATGCCTCTCAAGCGTAGTCATGCAGACGTTTAGTTTCCGCGTATAACTAACTGTGCAACCTAAATTAGTGCGTTTATGAACTAAAAAATGTAAATAATTACATTTTTTCTGTTGATAAAATCTCTTTTTATAATCATTTGTACATTTGTTTTTATATTGAAGCGTATGTTTGTATGTATGTTCATAAACATCAGTGATGATAAGTGAATTTTGACAGCTTATGTTCAAAGATAATTGCTCAGCAATATCTTCTAGCAATAATTGCTGAACATGTGTTTGAACACATATTCGTGCGCTCCACACGCAAATATCTTGTGTCGGCGATCGATTTTGGCAGTTGCCACGGCAATAATTGCCAATCCGATTGCCCGTGTGGACGGGTAGTAACAGCGGTGTCAAGACGGCAAAAATAACAGTAACATTTCGTGTCTACAGTTAGTGTTCTCATGTCAGGTGTAGACAGCATTTTACTACAGCGTAAAATAAAGGCGTTAAATGGCGTTTGCGTTTTACGCCCGAATTTAGGGTGCACCGTAATTGTTTTAGAAGGGACTACTGTTTCGGCATTCAATACTTTTCAATTTCTCCTTTAATCTAATGGATTTCTTAATGCAATTATACAAAGATTTCACTTTAATGCACATTTTTTCTGTGTTTCTAAGTGTATTACGAAGGAATTGAATTAAAATGTACAAGTGAATGGAAAGTAAATCGAGGAAAATAGAAACAAGTGGTATTTAATTTATTCATTTTGTGAAAAAGCTTACACATATCTGCAAAGAGCATTTGATTACTTCTTATCGTCAGCAACATATACATACATGTTAGGTAGAAAAAGCCAAAGCCAGAGGTGCACTTGTTGAAATATTGTAACATTTCATAGTATATACATATGTATATTTGTTTTAGAGAAAGTGGGAAAAAGTTTTTGGCAATTAAAACCACCAATTAAACCTTTCCAGTAACTAATCAAATCAGTTTAAAAATTTCAGATTTTCTATGTATTTGTAATAGAACTCAAATCTAACTACTTTTGCTCTTGAACTTCCAAACACAATATGACAAATTACAACATTATTATGGAACTTCATATTGAGGAAATCCGCATCGTTTTCGAAAGTAAATTGGAAAAAAGCAGTAGTTTCCATCCAACATAATTTCCATATCGACAACGTAAGAAATTTATTTCATACGATTTCGTATTCCCTATTTCTGGCAAAGGTGTCGATACAAAGATAAAAAAGGATTTGTAAGATGGTGTACGTGGAAATTTATTTCCATGGTCCAAAATTACAGAAGGTTTAAAAATTTAAAGCATTTGTTTTCTTTTTGCTTCAATTAATTCTAAGGAAAATAATCAAGTGGTGATAAATCCGGTGAATTTCTGGAAATTAAGGGGGACATTTAAGTACTTACTGTATATTTGTATATTTTGTAAACTGGAAAGGGAAAAACTAAAACGTGCAATTATATATTATTTTTAAAAACAAAATTTTTTTATTTGTGTTAATATCAGAGCGAAGAATGAACTCTTATGTAAAAGACAATTATTATTTTCTCAAGGTAAATGTTTTGCTTTTGATTAAATTAAAGATTCTTAATGCCAGTTTTCAGCTTCGAGATAGAGGGCAAACTATTTGACCTGAGTTACCTACGGTCACCAATCAAGCCAATACCAGCAGCAACAACTACACCCACAGTAATAACTACACGATCTCTACAACAACAACAATTAACATATAAACAACAACCAAAACCACAGTCATCAACCTCTTCACAAATTGGGTCAGACATAGATGAATAGTAGTAAGCATTTCATTATTTTATTGCATTTATATTTTCATTAATACATTTCCTGAAGTTATTCTTGGAATTGGTAAAACTAAAGTAGGTCATTAATAAATAAATATAAGTAATCAATTTTTGTTAATTATTAGTTTATTTCCCTAAATAATTCTTGGAATTAATAGAATTAAGTAAATTGCAATTAAACGTATAAATAAGTGAAGTAAATAAAATTGTAATTATTATTAATCAACCAACAAAAGTATTCGTTTCTTTTCCATATGTTATCTCCTGCAAGTTTGACAACAACTAAAGGCGAAAAAGGATTTCAGTTTTACAGCTAGTACCTACGAGTATGCGAAGAGCGAACAAAAGGAAGCTAGTCGCTCACATTCGAATGAATCTTGGTTTATTTAACTCACTATTATTCGTTCGTAGGTAATTACATATCGATTGACACAGTGTTTGCATATAGTAAAGTTAAACAACCCCACATTAATTTTCTTTCGCTTCAACTGTGAACGGTAGCACTATCGAGATTGGTAAACTAGCTGTTAAACACATGAAAATTGTGTTTCTTCCGCTAAAGTTATAATTTCTAAAATGCACAAGCGACTCTTAAACAACATTTTGGTCCTGCCGAGAACACAAAAAAAGCCAATAGTGAAATTTTGGACTAAAAGCACACATAAAAGAAATATTGTTTTTTCGTCGTTGTAATACTTTGACAACGAACTTGTGTTTACACAAAATTTTATAAATTCATGTGTGTCCGCATCTGCGGGTATGTGTTTGTGCTTTATGGTTCTCTAATTTATGTGTCTGCCGTTTGAAACCCAATTGCTTTTTCTTTATTTTTTTATTCTGCAATAAAACTAAGATAAGCCTGCAAACAAACCCCTTTTTATGGAGGGAACCCCCCTTAAATAATAATTAGACGACATATACAAGTGCAAATGTACGTTTAAAAGAAGTAAACAAATTATAAAGATGTAACGATAATATGTCCTTGCTGGTTTAAGGTATCGCGTTTTGGAAAACGAAACACTTCTGCAAAGAATCCGCAAAAAAAATTGTCAAACGGCAGCGTCTGATTTAAAGCGTAAAAAATCATCCGCTTCCCAAATTAATTTTGACAATTTGAAGGGTTTGTCACGAACAAATTCCACTGGGACGTGGCTTCGCTCGCCATTGTTTGATCGGAATATGAGTAACATCATGAAGTTGTGACTCAAACTTGCATAAATGGAATTAAAAACCATTTGTTCTGTGTTTCGATAGTATATATGTACTCGTACATATGATTCTGTTTGTGAGAAGAAAAACGGTAGCATGTCATAACGTCCAGTGACATAAAGTCCATGGATGTTATGACACACTTAAAAGTGTCATAAGGTTCATGGACGTTAAGACACTTTTGAAGATGTCATAGTGTCCATGGGCATAGTGACACTTTGCAAATGGACAATATATCATTTTTAAAAATGTCATAAGGTCCATAATTAGAAAAGAATTTGTATATGAAGATAACCGTATATTTCAGTGATAATGTGAACCAATAAAAGCCGTTTATTATCAAATTGCCCCATTTTCGTTGGCAAAACTTTGATGTATAACTCTTGTTTATATTGCTTAAAAGAAATTAACACTTTCACTCTTTTTGATTAAAGAAGTAATTATTTCAATACAGAATTTGTTTATATTCTCTTTAAATCTACGAATTAATATTCCCTTGAAAAATTAAACCAAAATTATAGTACCTTATGACATGCCACCAGAAAAACATATGTTTTACAGCAAATTAACTACATGATATGTATATATATATATATATATATATATATATATATATATATATATATATATATATATATATATATATATATATATATATATATATATATATATATATATATATATATATATATATATATATATATATATATATATATATATATATATATACAAAAGTAAACTTTTTCTTATGTAAGAATACTGTATTATGTATTCATATATTCAATGACCTCGTATGATTGGTCGCAAAGTCAAAGGATCAGAACAGAAGCAAGCAATAATAATCAAATGGCTTGTGTGTGTGTGTGGCGGTTGAAGTGTGAGTGTACGTAAAGATTGAATCATTGATTTATGCCAGCTGAATACTTGGTTTTCTTTAATTTATTTAATTTTTCGTTCGCACATGTTAATATTATTACTGCAAACTTGTCTGTATTTAATATTACGGTTGTGAGCAAATTCAAAATAAACTCTGGGGACAAACGTCGAGGGTGGATGGCTGGCGTTATTCAAGAACACAGGTGTGCCTGGTTTTATGAATGCAATTTGATGCAAAGAGTGGCCAAACATTTATCAATGTGCAGTATTTATGTTTACTTAAGGTTATGTTTGTACATTTGCATGTTTTGTGTTTTGATTTATTCATACGTGCTTGTTCAAATGCGATACACAGGTCGCTTATGTTTCCATAAATTCTGGAACAAACAAATAATGATGCAATAACTGATTGCATTTACTGCATTGCACGTCGCAATGGATGAGTGCATAAATGAGAAGCGTATTGCTTCTGAAGCATCTGCATTTTGACTAAGTACCCAGAGTTTGCTACATTGGAGTTTATCAATTTAGCTTGAAGGCTAAACAAAATTTTAGTTTTGGTTCGAGCCAACTCACTTTATTGCATTTAGCTGTGTACATGAGCAACTGCATATGTGTTTGTCATTTGATGCATTCAGTTTTATGTAATTTACATTTTCAACCAACCATAAGGCATTTGCTTAACCGCAATCCAGTAAATTTTTGAGCATTTTAAAAACCGTCTAGTTCTTCTTTTATTTATTAAAAGTAAATGTTGTTAATAATATTAAACCAAGAAGGACATGGTTTATTCCTGCCAATTACCGTGACTGTTTATTGTCATAATTTGGTTCATTGTTTATGATTGTGCACTGGAATCTTTGGCAGATACAGAAATTTAACATCCTTTCCTTGAAAAGAATTAGGGCTTTTATTGATATATAAGCATCTTATCCCATTGTGCAAAAGTAAGTTGGTATTTTGCAAAAACAAAATATATATATATTGATAAGTTACGAGCATTTGGTGTTCAAATAGATACAAAAATATAACATTTACATATTAAATTTCTGGGTAATTGTAATAAAAGACCTCTGTTTGTTAGATGTTGGAAAAACATTCATAAAAAAAACCCGGTTTAAGTAAAACCAAAACACCCGGTAAAAATCGGTCGAATAATAACCGTTCAATCACCCTACTGCTTACTTTCAGTTCCAGCTTAAAAAACAAGGTATAACATTTTATTATATTTCTCCTAAAAATTTTCTAGTGTAAATTAAAATATTAAGTTCTAAAATGCATTCGAAATCTCAAAACATTTCTTACGTCGTCATATGGTTCAATGCCCTTTGCTTTCGACAAATGTGTTTGCAATATGTAAATAGACCTATTGTTTTTATCTTCGCTTGTTGGGGTTTCAAAAACTGTCACGAGTCTGAACACAATGTTTGCGGTGAGGTACGATTTCCCGCTGCGGGAGAGAAAATAAACATAAGAAAGACGGCGGCGGCAATACTTGGCAATGCATAGATTTTTATAAAATTGAAAAAAATTTTATTGTTTGGTTTAAGTTAGTTCACCGCGGAACTGGTTTTGCTTTGGCAGGACATTCTATTTTTCTGGTAAAAAGGGGGTAAGAGTCTCTCGTTTGTTGCAGCATATAAATCTTTAGGAAGCCGCATGACTTTTGTTGTGTTGGCTTCCGAAATCCATAATTTGACAGACCGGGATCAGCATTGCCCCCGGGAGGTTCTGCTTGCAGTGCAACCTTGGCTGGAACGTTCTGGCTGTAGTTTAAACCTAGAACGCAGGAAGGGGGTGTTAGTATCCTTGATAATTGTTTGGTGTGTGGCGTTTTCCAGGGACTAACAACCTCACGAGAGTTTGTTGCCTTTACAACAGATACCTGTACTGTAAGGAACCAGTGGTGATGGTTTACGGGTGAGTAGGTTTGAGGGCTGATGCTCTTAGTGGGCTTGGGGAAATTTCATACAAGAGGGACTAGACGGCTCGAACTCCTCTACAAGAAATTGCTTATATGGCTACAAACATATGGCAGAAATTGCTACCTGTGTGAGCCTAGTTAGCCACACGACCCGTCTACTTTTCAACTGGCATTAACGTATACGAAGTATGAATTTGGCACAATCGGTACTTTGTTAACGGATATAAATTCAACTGTTTTGCACAGAATATTAAACAAAATTCGTTTGTAATTTATTTTATTTTTGAACGAAAAAATAAATCAAAATATACAAAAGTTATGAACTGATAGTTGTCAAAGTTCTCAACGCACGTTAAAAGTAGCCCAACTTTAATACTTTGCGTTAACGGAGAAGTACGGAATGTGACAAAGCTCATAAGACTACATCTATTTCAAATTTGTTGTCAATTGAAAAAGGCAACGTAAAATGTAAGACGAATTTTATGTGCCCCGGCCTTTACTGCCCGTCTACATTAGACATGAAAAGCTGTTAAAACATACCTTTGAATGTCCGATTATTACATGGTGGAGTACACGTATGTCTTGATTTTTCCTTAATTTAACTCCGTCAACAAAAGCACGTCTTCCCTTCTTATGCCTATTTTTATTGCAATATTATCTATCTAAAAAAGAATTAGATCTTTTTTTTTTGCAATTTCTTTTATTTTGAAACTATTTTTACTTTTTTCATATTAAAGTGCTGTCCACATCTGACATGACAATTCTTCCCCCTCTTCGGCGTAAAAAATAAATTATTATTTGTTGCCACACGTGAACATGTTTTAGATGTATTCTTTTTTTTTGGTAATATGCGCCTTATTAGGAGTTAGCTCTGCGCCCAAATGTACTGCCAAAATTCCAAGTGCTTATCCATTACAATTAAGGCAGCTCGAAATTTCACATTGTTATTTTTGAAGCGACAGACAACTAACTACTGTAAGATTGATATTTAAATTGCTGGCTTTGACGAATTGTAGTGCAGCTCTCTTCTCATGCACGAATTCCACGTTCAAAAAATTTGCTCAAATGTAACTAAGCGAAGTTTTATAAAAAACAAAACAAAACAAACATTTTTTTAAGTGGCCATCGTCTGTTTATTTCATGTGGATGTGGAATTTTTCAGCACTTAAACATAAATGTTATATCCTCTGGCTCTATGAGTTTTTGTTTTAATTTTGTGCTTTTTTTGAAACTTTATTTATCTCCCTTTTTTTTTAGACAAACACACACACGACTATTAACAACATACATGTTGGTGAATGTGTATTAGACTCCAAGTGTGGTCTGCCACAGTAAATTTACCACTTGACGTTTGAATTTGTCACTTTTGTCGGACTCTAAAAATGCATATTGTCTCGGATTCTATTTTTGTCTGCACTGATCTTTATTTCCTTTTGGACGGAGCAGAATATATTTCACACAATTAATCTTTTCATTAGGTGAAAAAGATACGGAAGGTGAGAAAATACACAAATTTGGGCACACGAGAAAATATTTGCATTTGGTTTAGCTTTAAAATTTCCACTAGAGAAACGGATGCGAAATTTTTGTATTTTGGTGAAGCATGTGCAAGTAGTCATGCACTCGTAAATCCATAAAAGCCCTAATTTACTTACTTAATAATTTTTTCTCAATATCTTTTTTTAATAAGAAGGTTGTTTTTGATTGCAAAAGTGTAAAATTTCGCAGGAATATGTATGTATGTATGTATATTCGATTTTGTATTTTTGCAAACTTAGGGCATTTTTTAAAGCATCTGGCGAAATAAAAAACTACCATTGCATCAGAGAAGGGGACTATCAGGAAAACAGATCCAATTTGTTTTCCAACGGGAAAACGTTTTGTGTTCTTCATTTAATTCTTTAATTTTATATTAGTATAGGGTGTTTTTTTAAGCTAGATAGAACTTTAAATTGTAAAAAGTAACACAAAAAATTAAATTTTGATGAAACATTTTTTTTTTATTTGTTTCAGTATACTCTGACAAATCATCATGAATAGACTCACGCTTGAACAACGCTACGAAATTATCCAAATTTACTTTGAAAATCAGACCCGTTGTTTTATCGCAAAATTGTGTTCAGCGATGAGGCGCATTTTTGGCTTAACGGGTTTGTTAATAAGCAAAATTGCCGCATATGGAGTGAGACCAATCCACAAGAGACCCTACAGACTCCATTACATCCAGAAAAATGCACTGTTTGGTGCGGTTTTCATGCTGGTGGCATCATCGGACCTTATTTCTTCAAAAATGAGGCCGGATCTCGCGTTACGGTCAATGGAGATCGTTACCGCACCATGATCAATGATTTTTTGTTTGAAAATATGGATGACATTGATCCGGAGGAGATGTGGTTTCAACAGGATGGCGCTACGTGCCATACGGCGAACGCAACCATCGACTTACTGAAATCAAAATTTGGCGATAAGTTGATTTCGAGAAATGGACCTGTCAATTGGCCTCCAAGGTCGTGCGATTTGACACCTCTCGATTATTTCCTGTGGGGCTACGTGAAGTCACTGGTTTATGCTGATAAACCAGCAACAATTGACGCCTTGGAGGCCAGCATTGTTCGTGTTGTTCGTGACATACGGCCAGCAGTGCTCGAAAAAGTGGCCCAAAATTGGACGTCCAGAATGCGCTTCGTCAAGAACAGCCGCGGTGCCCATATGCCCGAAATCATTTTCAAATGTTAATGTCACGTATTGATCTTTCGAATAAAAAAAAATTTTGATTACAATTTCATTTTTTGTGTTATTTTTTACAATTTCATGTTCTATCGGGCTTAAAAAAACACCCTATATAATAATTGCATATGTAAATGAGAACGACTACAGTTTATTCTGGTTTAATGTTTAGTATGGCTGCTTTGCCATTTAATTTATAAAGAAAGTATGGAAAACATGAAAATGAGAATATATACACACATGCTTTATGCATACATAGTCATACGAGGTCTGATCGAAAAATAACCATTATTATCAAATTTCGTGAGTTACGTATGTTAGCTTTTTGCATTTGCTTCTGTTACGTTGGTAGGAAACTAACGCTGCTGCAGCTGCTGCCATATGATAGAGTTTGGATAATGAGCTTATTTGCTCAGATCGGTGTCAGCAGACAGTCACTGCGGAAAATTTTGCACCAAGATTTAAACTTATTTGCATAGAAGATTCAATTAACAAATAAACTGAACACGATTTGTGTGGAATTTTGTGAGATCATTCAAATGGTGCCAGAGGATTAAAACTTCTTGAACTGCGTTTTTATATCTGACGAGGCACATTTTGATTTAAACGGCAATGTTAATAAACAAAACTGTCAAATATGGAGTAATTCTAATCCACAGATACTCATCAGATGCAATTACATCCACTGTGCACAGTGTGTTGTGCAGTTTTTTCAAGGTCTATTACGCCGAAATAGAATTCCGCATGCTATGACAGAATTGAGGTGAAAATTTGCCAATAAACTGATTTCTAGAAACTCCACATTCCATTGGCCTCTCAGGTCTTCCGACCTAACTGCACCTGATTTTTGAGTTTTTAGAAGTTTACAAAAGAAACCCAACAAATTTGGATGATTTAAAGCAATCCATTTGAACGGTAACAACACTCCAGACAGTAATGAATAACTTTTTGATGAGATGCCGCACATACATATGTCACCGAGAGTGGAGGCCATTGGAGGAATTCAATTATTTTCAAGACTTCACTTTAATAAAAATATATTATTTCAAATAGCTTGTTTTCCATGTTTCCCAGCTATCTATATGTCGACATTTCATAGGAACTACCCTGATCATCAGTAGACTTTAGAAATTTTTGAAAGATATTCTCAAAAATTCAACTTTATATCCCAACAATATAAATAAATTGTTGAGAATTTAAAAGAAAAATGCTCTAATAATAGCTGTCAAAACACAAAAAACAAGCTTTTTCATTTATACACGTCTCTAACATTTCTTTACACCTTTCAAACAAATGAACAACCGTTGGTTGCTACGATTTGCTATAAATGGTAGAAGCTAAAAATAGCGATTAAAAATATATTATTTCTCAATTGAATTACTAAAAAATAAATCACATAAGCTTCCTAAAAAGTTATTTGAGTTTCTTAATGTAGCAAAACTGATCAGCCACCCTGTATTTACCTGATCCTAATTAATGTTCATTTTAAGGTTTTGACTTTATTTTGAAATGCTTGCGCAAATATGTATATTATATGCACGTGTGTTATCAGATAATTTCAACCTTTTGCATTTTCTTCTTTTTGCAGGTCTTCATATTTTGAAAAGGCAATTTATTGTTCTTTTCAAATTTTGCGATCAATAAAGTGAAGACGTTTTAGGAAAAGTTCTTATGACGTGACTAAGAGAAAGTTGAAATACGTTTTTCGAAATTACACTTGTACGAGAATGCTTAACACCTGACATGCCATTCTAGTTTACTTTTAATGTTTTTAAGATTTTTTTTTTCTAATCATGTTGTGCTATTTAAGGTTTTTTGTTTACTCTTGTCACGTTTGCAAAAACTTTTAAGTCTTTTTGCTTTCATATTTTTCGTTTGGTTTGAAATTTAAATCATTTATCAAACTTTTTTTGAAAGGGAGGAAAACTTCATACATACACACATGTTATGTACATATGTATCAGTTAAAAAGGTTATAAACAATTGACCTACATCTTAAAAAGTTTACGTGTTCAACTTAGCATAGTGAAACTAAATTATAATTCAAATTTAGATTTTACGCGCTTGATTTGCGTATTTCCTTTATTTACATTCACAAGTCAATCAAAGATAAGCTCTGCTTCACTTGATAGATTTGATAGGCAAAATAAAATAGGCCTAAGCACACAACTAGTGGATTTTTAAATTTTCGTTACACTGTTGCACTTCTTGAAGAATAAGCAACGTGCAACAGTCGTATGCTACACATTTCAAATTCAATTTAAAAAAAAAATTAGTTTTGATTCAAAAATTCCGATTCTTGTGCGAACTTTCTTTGCCACTTTTCTAGCATTTAACAAATTTAAGCTTTTTTCCATTTCGCAAGTGCTAACGAAGCTTGAAAATGCGCTGTTTTGCAGACTTTTCTTTACCATCTTTAACATTTTTTATTTTTTATTTTCCTCACGTTTTTCATAAGTTCTTCATTAATGTGCAGAAAGTGAAACATCAGCATCAATAAAGCAACAAGCACAAAATTGCGAGTGGAATTGAAGGATTTCGTTAGAAACGTTTTTTTTTTATTATTTTATACATAAAAATATTAAATATCCATGCAAAAAACTAAATTATAGCAGACTGTAAAAGTATAACACTTAAATATTAAACATCTGGTTAAATGTGTTGAAAAAGCCGGTTTATTCGACATTCGACAAAAAGCCTGTAAAAACCGGTCAAATAACAGCCACTCGATAAACCTAACTTACGAGTATAGCTTTAAAATACTAATTGCTTGGGAGTTTTTGAAGCAAAGCTAAACTTGGAACTTTCTCTGAAGACTAGTATTTTTGTTAAGTATTTGCGGATTATATCTAAAACGAATGTTGATATTTTGTGTGGATAATTATTAGGGTGAACAATTTTCAACCCGAAGAAAACTATTTTTAGCTCTGAAAATAGCTTTCAACTTTTTTACTTAGTGCAAAACAAGAAGAAGAAATTTAATAAAACTTAAATCATAAAAAAAGAATTCATAAGAATAAGACATTACTGAATTGAGGAAATGAATAAGTAAAGAAAATTAACTAAATCATTCAGTCGAGTATTCGAGTATGTAGGACATACAATACACACGCACAAACAAAAACTTTTATTTTAAAGCTAAAAAAATTATTCAAACAATTTATTTTATTAATTTGTTAAATTTTTGTTGAACTTTTATAATTTTTTAAATTAAAAATTGTTTGGTTTGCACATATGTATGTACAACAGGTTTTTAGTTCAAGTTTTTCCTTTCTTAATTTTTTCTTAAGAAGGATTTTTTTCTTATTAGTGTCTGATATTCATACTAAAAGTAAAAACAGCTTGTTTTTTATGGAAACAGCTTGTTTGTTGGGAGGAAAAGTAGGTAGACTTGAGAATAAAAGCAGGAACGTGGTCTAAAGAAAATGCTTGTTTTTTGTGTTTTGAAAGTTATTAAACATATTTCCTTTTAAATTCTCAATAATTTATTAAAAGTATTGAGATATGTAGGAAAAAGTTTAAAAATAATTTTTAAACTGTTACAAATATTCACAAGAAAAAGATTATTGTCTGTTTTCCCGACTTTTTAGAGCAGTTTCGTGTTTTGTGGAGCACATAAAATAAGAAACTGCCGTCTATACGGAGAATACTACTAATACACTTCACTGGCTCTTCCGAGAAACTAGCTTAATTCGTCATTTGGCTATATTAGCAAAACTCAACCACCAACCAAACCAATTTAGGAGTACAAATTTATCCGAGTAAAACGGTTTAAAGCATAAAAAAGATAACTACAAGATCGTATACAATTTACAAAAACAAATCTGCTACATTGCTTAACATATCCACATTCTACCTCCACTTAACATAAGAAATCTTATACGTATGTATCATCATGTTTTAGGAAAAAATTACAACGACGTAAAAATGCGTATGCTCGTATAAAAAATTAGTATTGTAACTTCAAATAATAGCAAAAGCAGCGTTAAAAAGCACAAACCTATAAAATAAGCAAAATCGCTTGAAAACGTCGAATTAAGCAGCATCAGCAAATTTCAACAGATGGCGAAAAATGTTCACCCTAGTAATTATGCATACAATGTACAATGAAGACAATTACCTAAATCTGAACTTTGAAAATATTACCGTCTGATTATTATTTTGGATTTATTTAATAAGAAAATTTACGAGCGCAACTCTGTAGTAAAGAGTTGAAAAAGGCATACCGAGTTATTAGGCTTCCTTTCCGTAAGAGTTAAATATTTTTACGCTTTAGCCTCTAAAAACGCTTTTGCGGATTCTTCAATTGCAAATGAAATAATGACTCACACAGTTGTTCGTTACACAGTACTAAAATAATTCACAACTTTATTTATACTTTTTTATTAACACACTAGACTTGCTTACTATTGTGATCGCACTTAAGAAATAATTACGATGGCGCGAGAGCTGTTCCCTTAGCCAGAGCTGCTTTACGACTGGGAATGATTGAATTAATCAAAGTTGTTTAAACTTTTTTAGGTACGTTGTTCATTTTAAGGCAATCGAATCACATGCAGGCTGAACACTTGCTTATTCTCAACACTGAAAGTTTTGATAAACTGAGGTACAAAAGCAAGAAATTATTGTGTATGAACTTGTTAATTCCTCTCAACAATAAGAAGCTTTTTTTTTGATTTTAATTTACATTGGTTTCTAAATTTTATTCGTGTTGTCTATGGCAAAATAATAAATTTTGACGGAAAATATTAATTTTGTTTGCAGTTTGATGTCGCAAATAATAATAATTATTATTATTTTATGTTTTTTATGTTCTCCTTTACAGTGGCTTATAATAAAACTTTTATGATCTGCCATATTTGCATGCGTATTTCGGCGTACGCAATTCAATTAATTTGATCCGTTAATCGGACACATGTTTAATAATAATAATAAAAAAAAAAACACAAACAAAATACCAGATTTTTTTTTTGCTAATGGTATGCCATATTGGCGAAGCCAAACAGACATTCGGTTCAAACATGTTGTATGAGTTTATGAATATTCGAGCGTTTGGAAACGAGGAATTTGCTGCAGGTCCTAGTCTTGACAGTGCGAACTTGTTAATTTTACTCATAATGGGAAATTGATGTGTGCAGCAGAATGAATATGATTCATTGAAGTATTCGTTATTTTTTAAAATGAACAACAATTTTTATGCTGAATAAAATCAAGAAAACCCACGATTTTGAAGTTCTCTGCTGCACACTGGGTTAGATGTGATACAAATTCGTAACATTGTTTATATCTCTTTGTACAACAATTATTGACCTTTGAGCAGTGTTACGGCATTTTAGAGGTTTGTTGTTTGTCACTTGCCTACATATGTACGTATTTATAATTTATTCTCTTCTTCAACGATTTGTTAGTTACATACATACATTCTATAGTTTATGTTCAATTCTCGTCCTCCATCGTGGGTATCTAGTTTTATAGATATGCCTTAAAATACCTAAATTGCGGCACAGAGAGATATCTTATTATTTTTGTGAAAATTATATTAGAATTTAACAAGTTGACGAAGAGACAATCGACACGAAATCGGAAACTATTTAATTAATTTAATGGATTTAATACAAGTTTTACGAGAATTAATCATTTTTGATACATATACTCGTGTATGAAACTAGGTCGAACACAAGCTGCTCTTAATTGGAATACGGCTCACTTCGTATCATACTGTACTCCTGTTTACCGATATCACCTGCGATTACAGCGTAATAAACTTATAATATAAGATAAAAAACTTGCACTTATTCTTACTAGATTTTTTTTTATTAATGGGTCCAATATTTCTGCACAGTCTTTGTCTTCTATACTTTAGCTTCTAAGAATCAAATAGGTACTTCCCTTTCAATTTCGCTACGAATTGCTTCAGATTCCGAATTGCTACAAATACAACTTGGCCGAGCAGGTTTCCAGCAAGCTTTCAAAGTACGAGTATGTAGTCTTATTTGGATACATCAATTGCGACTAGAACTCTGCAATCATCAAATGAAAACCTTCTCTTCATTCAAAGCTAGTTTCTATATTTCAACTAGCATATTTAAAAAGACCTAGAGTTTTTAGACTAAAATAGTTTTGTTTTTGTTTGCACCACTATTATATCTCAAAATACTATTTCGTATCACTGCAGGTTTGGAGAGCAAGTGTTTCACACTAAAGAAAGCAAACACCAAAAAATAATAATAATAATAATAAAGAAATACTCCTAAAATTTACACACCTTCCCAGTTTAGCGGTAATGTATTTCCAGGTTCTATTTTACATAAGAACACTGTTCCGATCTGTATAAATAAATATACATAAATGCAATTTAATACATATGTTAAGTGATTTTAGGAATATAATGTTGTGAAACTAACAAACAGATGCTGAATGGTAACCATTTTAAAAAAGTTGTAGGTTTCCCATTGAAGAAGTTTTCTATCAGCACACAAAGAAGAGAATGGACAAGCAACAGCCGGTGGATAAACATTGTCTGCATACAAATGACAAAATTTTTATGACCATCATCATAAATGGCTTAAACGTGCTTCATTTGATGTATCGCTTTGAATTGTCTGCTTTTTCAAGATGAACCAGCGACACGGAGTATAACGTTTACTTTCTATGGTTTTGGTATATTTTACACAAGCAATTATTAGTTCAGCTCTAAATATACATACATGCATACATACTAGATGTTCATGTTATCTATGTATTGCACAAACAACTGCTTCAAGTGCGCATAACCTAGTTGGTCATATGTTTAAGGCATCTTAAGTGACGGGTACAAAACAGCAGACAATCTTGGAAGACATATTGATGACAGCTCAAACAAATCGTTAACAAATCTCTACAAAACCATGCAATACCACACACGCTACAGTTTTCCTCCGTAGAATAAACAACTGTGGCCACTGACTCAGCCATCATATATTTGTTTCTTTTCTCAAAAGTCCAGTTCATTTGTTGCAAAATGCTATGTTGTCTAAGAAGATTTTTCCAACTGGGAAGTGTGTTAGCTTATGTCTACATATACATATGCATATCTAAATACCTATGTATACATACATACACAGAAATGGTGACATCAGAGCAATTATTTAGTTTTCAGCGCAATTCGTAGTTTAAAATTACTGCTATGCTGGAAATCTTAAGTTTGGTTCTATTTAAAAAGTTTTACGTTTTTCCGGGATCTGGAAAAACAAATAAATTTTTAAATCAGTAAAATGAGCTCAAACCTGACAAATTACTAGAGAAATCTATTTACAAAACACAGTACAACAGTCAAAATGTCCTTCAAACGGAAGAGTGTCTTGATGTGCTCAGTTAAAATCTGCTTTTCACTTTTCTCTATCACATAGGGATTAATTTTACAGGCCTGGTTAATTTTACCCCCAAAAGTAGACGCCTGCTCTAACGTATTTCGCATTAACGCGAGGTCGAATTGACTGATTCTAATGAATATGACGCCAACATAGGCACATGCAATATAATATAATATATAATTAAATCAACATTTGTAAATGGATTTTCATGCTTTATAGCGTGTGTGAAAAATACACAAGCAACTTTTTTTATATATTTTTTTGTCGTAGTTCACTTCCCACACACACACACACAAGAGCAAAGCAAAAACGTTCGCATGATTTGCTGGTAAACATTGACCAGAGCGATTATCAGCTTAAATTTTGTTTTTTACAACAAAAAATATTAAATAAAAGTAGTTTTTCCTTAAACGTATTGGTCTTTGCTCTTCCATATAGAACTTTTGGGCACACCTGGTTTATAGCTTATATGTATATGTAGCTTTAAGAACATATTAAAACATCTAAGAAATCTGCATTTTTTACTGCGTTTTGCAAACGAAAAAAGTTACAAATTATGCATGAAATGAATTTTTATTTTTCATTTTTGTAATGCGTCTTTTCGTGTGTTATGAATTAAAATCGGTGAAGCCGTTCTCCAGTTATGGAGAAAGCTTGAAGAGTAGTCGATTCAATGTTAGTGTAAAATTAATCAGGCTTGTAAAAAATCCTCGCGAGATAGAGAAAAACTGAAAACAGATTTGAACTCAGCGCATTAAAATCCACAGAACATTTAGAAAATGTGTTTTGTTGAACAGTGTAATTAATACTTTAACAATTAGCGAAAACTTCTGAATGTAAAGTATTTCAAGGGCTAATCAAATTGCAATGATTTTTTTTAAACCCAGTGTGCAAACGACATAAAACTAGAAACATAATACACAAACAAATATACATGATTTAAAGTACGCAAAATTCCAAGTAAATCAACTGCAAATGATGTTTTTGTTATTCGTTTGCATTTCGTGTCTTATTGTTTGTTGTTACTTGCTTATTGTTCGCAAGCATGTGTGTGAGTGTGTATTGAGTCTAGAATTATGAATCATGATGAGAGAGGCAGGACTTCGGCAGTGAGTCAGTTCATTTTTAAATGTTTTACAAAAGAGTCATAAGCCATAAAAGTAAGCAAGTCTAGTGTTTTACTCGTAATACACAGTGGTACTAAGTGTAAATAAAGTGTGAGTGTCATTATTTCAAATACTTGTCAAATACTTTCAAGGCGTGAGATTTAGAAACAAGTCACTTGTATGCATTATATATTTTACTCCAGTAAGATTTAATTTCTTTTTGTCAACCTTTTTCAGCCTCATTTAGGCTAATTTTTAATATTTTTGTTGAAATTTTCTTTTCATGTCTGTGTATATTTTTTGCCTGCCACTAGTTTCACACTACTCTTTGATAGCTTCTGCTGAGGAAAGAAGCATTTGGTCTCGTATGCCATTTTTTTCACAACTAAGTTGAAAAGCAAACAGAAATCCATGAACGTAGCAATTATTGTTAATTTTTTTACGCCGTTTTTATTTGCTTTCCTATCGTGCTTTTTTTACTTTGTTATTTGTTTGTTTGTTTTATTCATCTTTTTTCTACTCCCGCCGTACACTCCTGAGCAGTGACACAGAAATAATGTGATAATTATGGCGCTTAAAGCTAAAGTAGTGAATGGGCAGGTGGAGAATGATGCTTTAGTCCAATGACCGACCATGAAGGAAGCATTTAAATGAGGTTTTAGATGACAATGAGTCGTTGTAAATCGTTCATCGTTTTATAATTTTATGCCATTTTTATTTGTAGCGAGTGAAAACGAGCTCAAAGATTGAAAAATCAATCAGTTTTAAAAAGAAAAAAAAAAAAAAACCTTAATGCGGGTATGAAAGGCGCAAATTACGATTCTGCATTTATATTTCGTTAGCAGACACTGCAAGCGAGGAACTATGCGAGTAACTTATAACAATTTTTTTAGTTGATCTTCCTTCTTATCTGCGTGTGCGCGAAGTTATGAATAGAGATGTCACTAAGAAGTGCATGATGTAATTTATGAAAAGCAAAATTTGGGAAAAGAGAATTTTTTTAAGTAAATTTCTTTACGATTATGATCAGCAGCGTTAAAGTGAATGGGGATCATATAATTTTGTTAAAAAGTAAAAAATGTGATTCAGAAAAGGCAAAGTTCTCCACAATTAATTTTTCTTTATTTCCTATACTAATTGTATTTTTAATGTAAAGTTTTGGTTTATTTTATTTGTTCCATTATTCAATATCGATTTTGTATCCTAAATCAATTGAGGCTCTTATGTGTTCTTTCAGGTTTATAAAACCATTTCGCAAAGACTCCTGCATAAGAAATTCGCGGATTTTTTCCTCTGTTTCGCAGTAGACTAAATTGTCAACGTTGTCTATCATCTTCTGCAAAGACACCTCCATTCGATAAAGAATGAGTAAAGCTTCTCCACCCCCATTTCCGTTTTGGGTTTTGTCTTTGTTTTCATCACTATTATCTGGCCTCAAGCCATTTGCTAGTTTGACTAAGCCTTGCGCTGCTGTAAAGTCTAAGCCCGTGATTTTATGACAGTCAATTACTATCGGAATTTTGAAATCAGCTTGTGTTGCCGCCTTGAGAACTCTAGAGCGCAAATAATTGATGGCTGGAAAATAAATTCCATTGCCAGGCGTAACACAGATGTACTGCATGTCATCAATCTAAATGTGCGCCAAATGTAGGATTGTAAAAATAGGTAAAAATATCAATAAATAAATTGTGAAAATTTTATTTTGTTTTATTTACCTCTCTGATTTTCACAGCAATTTCAGGACGAGCCCACAAAAATAGCAAATGTAAAACATTGATAATTATGCTAACAAATAAACCAATTTCAACTCCGCACAGAACGCATACGATAAAGCACACCATCCATACAAAAAAATCCCGTTTCGAGTCATGCCATAAGCGAAGGGGCAGCTTAAAGTCAAGTAGGGTGAATATGGAACAAATCAAAATGGCTGCCAAAGTAGCTTCAGGTATATAGTTGAAATATGGGCTCAAATAGCTTAAAGCTAACAGAACAATAATACCTAAAAATGCGTTATTTATGCTTGAGAATACACCAATATATTTTTCGTAGCCAGATTAGTATTTAACCTGAGTATAGATTTGCCATTGGAGATTTAAGACCACACGCTGTACTAATCGCATAGCGCGTAAAAGCTCCAGAGGACGGCATTGCCTGTACACAAGAGCCAAAGATGTTGCACAAACCCAGTGTTGCTAATTCCTGGTTGCTATTCACCATTCCTTTTGGAGCTGTTTATGAAAGTAAAAAACTAAATTATTTTTTTAAAAAGCCAAAAGAACGCTTTAGTTACTCACTCAACTTTCCAATTGAAATGTTGGTTAAAACACCAGTTATTGGTATGACGAGAATGCCCACATTTAATTCTAGCAGAATTTCCCAGAAACTATATGTCTTTTCAGGAGATTCAATGATGAAATCTGGCAAAGTGAAGTTGGGCAGGCCCGACAATGCATTCTTGCTCAACGCATATGGCACCTCATTATACGTTTCGAGCCATATATAAGACGCAATCGCCGTTATAAGAACGATCAAAGTGTTGCGGGAAAATGACAGGTAACGACAACATATACGACCAAATTTATTTACATTTTGATTGTAACTTACTTTCTCCAATAGCTGCAAATAATGTTTCAGAAGAAGTATACAAATTAATTAGCAATAAAAAATTATTTTAAAGTAAACAATTTCCGATAAGCACACTTACTCGCACACTAACTTTTATTTATTTACTGGAGATAGTATTGTAACACAAAACGTCCGAGGCCAAAATAAACATACATATGTGATTATGCATTACGAATCAATAACAACTTGAGTTCTGAATATAGTCTGTACGACTATGCATTTATTAGTTCATATAAGTTTTAAAATACATTTACGTATATGTACGAATGTTTATATACATAGGTATGTAAGTTTAAATTGGTAATTGGCTCCCCAGAGGAGCATTTATAACATGTAGAACGTAAGAAAGAAGAATGAATGTTGCGTCCAATTAAAAGTACGTAGCTTAAACAGATTAGTGAAAAAAGCTGGTGGAACGCCCGAAACTTAAAATTCATAGAGTATTTTAATCCTTCTTATATTGAACAATACAAATATATAAAAAGAATCTGAAGAATGAGCTCTCCCGCTTCTCTGTATACACTAAAATACTGCATAATATTTTCTTTCTAAAACCAAACAGGCTATAGAACTTGTAGAAACAGAACGGACACTTGTTAGCTTTGAAACACTTTTGCTACAGCGCTTCACAGTAATTGAATTCTGTTTCATAGCAAAACTCGAAACAAAACATTAGAATAAACCAAATAAACAGTTAATCATAGCAAGTGCACTAACATTCTCACAAAAATAATGTCAAATTGAGGCGCAGTGTTGTCAATAGGTTTTCATAGCACTATTTTTAGTGCTTCTTAAATACCGCTCTTGTAGCTTCAGCACTTGTCCTCAGATAATATGTTAAAATTTCAACATCGCGAGCTCGGTAACCTAAGCTCGCGATTATCGCACACCCCGATTATCGTAATAGCCAATTTTTTTTGCATAGCAGTATTTATTTTCAAAAACACGTCTTAATAAGTGCAACATAATTTTTTTTACTAATGTAAGTATTTCTTTTGTTGTATATCTTTTTCAGAGACGTAATTTTACCAAAGTTGACATATTTAGCCAATCTTACAATCTTATGGCATGATGCCGTACTATCAAAACTTGCCGCTTTCGGTGTAAGTGATGATTTTCCTCGGTTTATATCGAGCTTTCTCAGAGACCGCATTATACGAGTTGTAATAGAGGGGGTCCCACCAAACGAGTTCAAGGTTAATTCAGGCCATGGTGCAACTACTAGGTGGCAGTCTTTTAGAACACAAGTTGGTATACCATAATACAAAAACCATATAATGCTTTGTTTGTGTAAAATGCTATTAGCTGCCATAAACGTGAGATCAAGAGAATGAAAATTCTCTAGAAACTATAAAAAAAAAACACCACATTCAAGAGTGTCTGTTTATTACATACGAGTAGCATACAGAAATTTATTTTAGCCGCTTATTCATTTATTTTTAAGCACATAAACAATTGAGTCTTATTCACTATATTAGCTTCTAACATTGGTACCAATCAAAATATTATAAACAGGTTGTTTTGTATGTTTCCCAGCTGTCTACGTACGAGTATCGACATTTCATAGGAGCTACTCTAGTGAATAATACTCAATTGGGTAAATATTTTTTTGTTCCCTGCTTTTTGATACTTTCAAAAAACAAATTGCAGCCACCAATGGTGGAGACGTGTTTAAACGAAAAAAGCTTGTTTTTGTATTTTGACATTTGTTTTGTATTAAACATTTTTCTTTTTAAATTCTCAGTAATTTATTTAAAAGTTGAATGTTTGAGAATATCTTTCAAAAACGTCCAAAGTCTACTGATGATTAGGGTCGTTCCCATAAAGTGTCGATATGTAGACAGGTGGGAAACATACAAAACAAGCTGTTTATAATATCTTAAGCAATTATATATTTTTAACACCTATACGGGATTTTTCATTTCCCTTTACAAAAGTTTGAACAACTTTTTGCAACAAACTCGATTTAAAGTACAACTGCGCTAGTGATGCCACCTAGTTAAATGCGTCTTGATTCAGGGATAACGCAAGTTTCGGTGTCCTACACTGTTTCTTTTTTTATTCCTAATGTCTTTTTATATCAAACTTCTAGTGTTGTTTAAGGTCGTTTCAGACTATCATACAATTCTTAAGATTTTGCTTGGATTTTGTGAGACAGAACTCTAATGATAGTTGCTTCGAGTGCCAAAAAAAATCTAACGCACTATTACATTTGGTTTACACCATCACACCTGAACTAAAATGAAAAATATGTGTAGAGAATAAACAGCTAGTTTGGTCAATGAGCAGTATTTTGTCCTTTGTTCTGTACACACGTGTTTTTCATTGTCGTCCGTGTTTTCTATACCTACATATTAATTTGCAAAAAACGAAATGTTACGCCGGAATACACCGGGCACTGATCAGTTTTAACTAATTTAATTTCAACATTCTAAATGCTGTGATAATATTTTTTTGCCGTTCCGTGTGTTAAGTTCACAAACATTATTCTCCCTTTCTATTTTCCTAGTTCCAGTACAATGCACTGCATATGTAGGGGTTATGCCCTGAGTACTGGTCCAAGACAAAAAAAAAAAAAAAAAAAAAAAAAAAAAAAACGTCTGGGTTTAATATTTTATTTATATGTTTTTGTAAAAAATTCAACCCAGATCCAATGAAAAATCTTATTGTTACAACAAATTTCTAAAAATGGTAAAGTATTATGGCATGTCAAGTCTCTTACCGTGTTAAATCTCATTTTCAAAACGCTTTAAATTCACACTTGCACGTATTTTTGTCAAGTCTTAATACAAAATGGGATAGTGTGAAGTACTCTTTATTAATACACAAACGCATGACCGTGAATGCTGCTTCACCTATACTTACTCGTATCGATGTTCTTGCAATGAAAATTCACTGTGATGTTCGCTCGGCTCAACACATTTTTCATGTCTCTAAAGAAGTATTCAAACATGAAACGGTACAAGATGTACTTCAATCCACCCAAATACGTATACTACTTGTATTTGAACGAAAATGGAATACAACTCTCATGTTTGGGCCGGTACCTCAAAGTCTCTTTTTGCGGTTGCTCGATCGTGTGAAAGAGAGAGCGAAAAAGCCTAAAAGTGATTGTAGGTAATTCAACTGTATTGACTCACCGGAGCATCGCCCAAGTGTGGGTTTCTGCACTAAAGTATATTGTAAGTAATTGTGCTTGCGTAGCCTCTAGAATATACGACTACATATCGTCGAGACGCAAGTTATCTTCACTTACATCTCAAATCAATATAAATGAGATAAGCTTATTTCCATGGGAAAATGGATACGCGCAATCCCCAGGTCTTCTCTATCTCTTATGAGATATAGTGGAGACGTTTTATTGTATTTCCACTTATGATAAAAATGTAACGCGTTATAGTATCGTACGATTTTATTTCCCAAAACAAATAACAAATTATTAAGATAACCGATAACCTTGTCACGTCGATATGTAGTATAGATTTTTTCCAAACAAAGAATTAATTGTTCACGATCGCTGTCTGATTGAAATAACTTAAATTTCCACATTAATAATAATAAATTTTCAATCCTTTTTTTTTTAAATATATTTGTGCTTACACATGTGTGCTGGTAGAAAAAGTGGATTAATTTTTAAAAGCTTTGATTTTTCTTTTTGTGAAATACTAAAAGAGAAACCATTTGGTTAAAAAAAAACTAATTTTTATTGTATTAAGATTGTTTTCTTAATTTCTGTTTATTAAAAAAAATTGAATTACCTCAAATGCAATTAGAAAAAGTATTGCGCAAACTCCCATTACTAAGTCGCCACTGTTTGCTTCCTGGTATCTCAATGAGAGCTTCTTCAATGATTCTATGAAACCAGCCACTAAGTATTTGATGCCCAGCAGAACTTTTATTTGAGATTCAATAACCAATATGGCGGTCGCGGATGAAAATGCTTTAATAACTGGAGTAGAAATGAATTCAAATACAAATCCTGAAACAAAATATGAAATCAAATTAAAGTATATCACGGCGCACTGAAAAAGCATTAAGAATCACGCATTCGCTGAAAATAAAAAACTAAACTAAAATAAAAAACTAAAGTTTTTTTGTATGTCCATTATTGCCTTTTAAATAAGTTGCCCACAAATTTGTTTCCGAAATCATGCCGGTCTAGATATGATTGCAAAGACTACATATCTAACTGAATATATCAAACACCGCTATTAACCCTTAACTGCATAGTGTATCTTTTAAGATTCGACCGGGGAAAACAATATAATATCGATATTTGTTTGTAATATTAATACTATTACTTCTTAAAGCCAAATTTCCAAACTATTTGCCCAGCACGAGATTTGCGATTATTATTCCAATTGTATTTGTGGTTTGAAAATTTGGATCATTCACTCTTTTTGTATGGATGTTATGAGTGAGATAAAGTAGTACCTCTACAGCTTAAAGAAGTTCCAGGTAATGTTACTTGTTGATCTTAAGTAACAAGTACTTTTTTGCAACCGGTGGTTTTGTATACAAGTCTCCCAAGATGTTTGTCTCTAACCGCTAATAAAATTGATAAACTTATTAATTCTTGCTGAAAACCAATAATCTTAACGAAGCACATGATTTTTTTTTCGTCACATAATTTTTGGTTACATAATTTCGTGTTTTTGAGTTTGTTTGCAGTTCGGAGTTTAGGCCCTGTTTCACGATTTTGAGCCTTATGTACTTGAAGCGGAGAAAACAAACTTTTCTTGCGAAATAGAGCATTTTGCGTTCGAAATATTTGCAAAAGTTAACCTTTAAGATCCTGAAACACACTCTCTTTTTTAAATTGGACGGTGAAAGTGCTCGTACAAAATATAGGGTGTCCTATATCAAGCACTCAACTTCAAGCCGAAGCAGGGTGACAAATTTGATTGTAACCATTATGAGAAAAATCAGAAAAAAGTCTAAAGAAAAAATACAAAGGCTTGAACCGAGTAAAATGTTGTTTTAGTTTTTTTCCGATTTTTCTCATGATGGTTATAATCAATCTTGTTACCCTGTTTCGGCTTGACGTTAAGTTCTAGCACACGCTGTCTACTTTAGTATTTGTTGATCGCTTTTAAAAATTATGTTTTTATACCCTTCACAAAAATGTAAAGTGTATATATAAGTTTGTGATTCCGTTTGTAATTTCTACAACTTTCATTTCCGACCCTAAATTCTAACTATATTCAGAATCAGCATTGATAGAAACTTCGATTAAGCGGTGTTCATCTGTCGGTCGTTGAAGCACCGTTTCTGAGAAAACCATTAGACTTAGAAACCTTTCTTTCTCCATTCTACTACCCCATCGATCCATGGGTTTGCTATTGAAATTCAGTCAAATCGGTTCAGATATAGCTGAGATATATTCAAAATTTCAAAAAAAGGATTTTTTTTTGCAATTTTGTATGAAAATTTTTGAAAAAAAGTTATTTGTTTTGCTTCGAACTTCACAAAATTATTAAACATGGCGACTAAAAGGCAAAAAAATTTTCCAGGTATCGGTCCATATATATCCGAAATATAGCGTAAGCCGGGTTTTTAATGAAAATGTCGCATAAGCGAACTTAAACAACTTTTTAGCTTTAAAGCAGTTCTGTTAATAAAATAAGGTTATATAAATATGGAAAATGAAAATTTCCGATATCGGTCCGTCCATATAAACCCGAAATATAGCCTAAGCCGGGTTTTTCATGAAAATGAAGTTAAACAACTTTTTTGGCTTAAAAGCAGTTCTGGTAATATAATTAGATTATTTAAACCTGGAAAATGAACATTTCCGATATCGGTCCATATATACCCGAGATATAGGATAAACCGATTTTTCCCTGAACGTTTTTTTGCTAAAAAGGAATTCTCGTTATAAAAGAAGGTTACTAAAATACAGAAAATGGAAAAGTCCGATATCGGTTCATTATAACCGAGATATAGCTTAAACAAACTTTTCCATGAAAGATTTCGTTTTTGGAATGGTGATTACAAGGCAAAAATATTTTTTCCCCGATATCGGTCCATATGTAAACCGATTTTTCTAAGTCAATTTATTTTTGAATTGTATTAATATTTTGTTTAGATAACTCTCTTTAGTCAGTGTCAAGGCAGCTTTATACAGGTAGTGACAGAATTACAAAAAATACAACACCAACAAATATCAACATGTATTTTGTTGGTGTTGTATTTATTGTAATTCTGCCACTACCTGAATAAAGCGGCCTTGGTCAGTGTAGTAGGTAGAATACTGGTTTTTCTTTTTTTTAGTTCCACCAAGCGCTATTAAACTATTTACAGTGCAATCGCGCTAATATAAACTAATTAAAACCAGGCCACCTCACTTTTGCAGGATTGATCAAAGTTGCGATTGACATCTATAGGGTGTTTTTTTAAGCTAGATAGAACTTTAAATTGTAAAAAGTAACACAAAAAATTAAATTTTGATGAAACATTTTTTTTATTTGTTTCAGTATACTCTGACAAATCATCATGAATAGACTCACGCTTGAACAACGCTACGAAATTATCCAAATTTACTTTGAAAATCAGTCGTCGATTCGCGCAACTTATAGACGCAAAATTGTGTTCAGCGATGAGGCGCATTTTTGGCTTAACGGGTTTGTTAATAAGCAAAATTGCCGCATATGGAGTGAGACCAATCCACAAGAGACCCTACAGACTCCATTACATCCAGAAAAATGCACTGTTTGGTGCGGTTTTCATGCTGGTGGCATCATCGGACCTTATTTCTTCAAAAATGAGGCCGGAGCTCGCGTTACGGTCAATGGAGATCGTTACCGCACCACGATCAATGATTTTTTGTTTGAAAATATGGATGACATTGATCCGGAGGAGATGTGGTTTCAACAGGATGGCGCTACGTGCCATACGGCGAACGCAACCATCGACTTACTGAAATCAAAATTTGGCGATAAGTTGATTTCGAGAAATGGACCTGTCAATTGGCCTCCAAGGTCGTGCGATTTGACACCTCTCGATTATTTCCTGTGGGGCTACGTGAAGTCACTGGTTTATGCTGATAAACCAGCAACAATTGACGCCTTGGAGGCCAGCATTGTTCGTGTTGTTCGTGACATACGGCCAGCAGTGCTCGAAAAAGTGGCCCAAAATTGGACGTCCAGAATGCGCTTCGTCAAGAACAGCCGCGGTGCCCATATGCCCGAAATCATTTTCAAATGTTAATGTCACGTATTGATCTTTCGAATAAAAAAAATTTTGATTACAATTTAATTTTTTGTGTTATTTTTTACAATTGCAAGTTCTATCGGGCTTAATAAAACACCCTATATATATACAAATGTTTTTCTCATTAAAATTCAAGTTTCTTATGTTAAATTTTTTATTTATTGCATGTACGAATTTTTGAGTGACAGCTGAAAACAATTTGAGAGTTCAACTTTAGGGTGGTCCCAAACTATTATGCAGATGAATTAGAATTCAGCCACTACTCTGCTGATTTGGATTTCAGCACTGTGTAAGTAAATTTAAAATTTACAAAAATATGCTGTTAATATGAATAAAGTTTTCTACTTTAGAGTAGTCAATGAGAGAAGAAAAGAGTTTATATTTCAAGGTGTTTATATTATCTCAAGCTCATTTAGTATATAAATCCACAAATACGTATGTGTGAGTATGTGTACAAACATTATGAAATTGGGATGTCGTCACCTAGATATAATTGGTTAGAAATTTTTTTATATTAATTTTCGCATTAATTTGCGCTTGAGTGTCAAATATTTATGGTAAAAAAAAGTATCCGAAGTGCAGGCAGGCCTTTGAAAGTGATAATTAAAAACAAACATTTTGCTATTCAAAGTATGTAGACTTTGGAGTATTCTTTGAGGTTATTAGCGCTTAATGGGTATTTTTTGTAAAACTGGACGCCAACGCCCCCACAAATTGTAAAAGCCTGTGTACAGTAAGAAGTCTGTGTACAGTAAGAAGAAGTTAGTAGGATTTGCTTCGTCTGGTGCGAAGAATATTTCTTGCTGTTGTTACAGCATTTCAGAGCAAGCAAACTTCTATTGTTTTCGTTTTATTTATATTCTAGTAAATTCTTTTTTGAGATATGTGTAGTAAAATTTGGTTTTTAGTCAATTTTAAATTATTTAATGCGTAAACTTTTAATCTTAATATTTTCATTTCTTGAAGATTTTATGCAATGAGTTGTTTATATAAGTTGCGAGTTATAAGAAGGCCTTTTAAAAGAAGACCCCGAAAAGTATTGCCTATGAGATCTTGTTAATTATAAAGGTGGAATTACATTCGATATAATCCTTAAGTAATTAAGTCAGCACTATCCAACAAAATGAAAGATTGCTATGAGTTTTCTGGAATGAGGTATAGAACATTTGATGTCAGATTACCGATTTCGAATATTAAATACGAATAATCGTATTGTTTTGAGTATGTAATATATCATTAAAAAATGTAATATTTTTTGTATTGTGTTAGGCAAAATCATACATTTGAGAAAGCATTTAAATTTTCCATTAAACAAGCGTATTAGTTTTTCTGCATCTTTCGTTTTCTCTTAAAAACTATTTTCTTAAACGAACTCGAAGGTGCGTAACGAAATTTAGTACACACTACCCAAAGCTTATGCTGCAGTCCAAAAAGAAGCGGCTACGAAAGTCTACAATTACTTTGCTTACTTTCTTTAATAAAACTATTCGGCTCTATTCATACTCCTTCGCTAAATTCGCCTGTTGTCAGAATGAATCTTTAAATAACAAGCTGTTACTATATTTTTTGCAATCAAAGTCGATAAAGGTATAATAAAACTTGGAGCTCATTTTTTAATCGGAGACGATACCTTACAGGGGAGTAACTGTCACAAAAGCTGATTCTTCGGTGAGACTCTTGCACAACTAAGCAACGGGCTCTTATGTTAATCATGGATGCAATCGTCTGAGTCTTGTGTAGATATTATCTTACAACTCTTAAAGGAATCAGCGGTGTAATCCTTATATGATTCATAATACATGAAGCAGCAAAAGGCTTATTCAATATTTTCATACTATTTATAATTCGCACTGACACCAGCCGCACGTATTATATTCAAAAGGCTGTTGAATACTAAGCAAAGAAGCATTAAACGCTATTTGCTTCTGTTTATATAATATAATATAAAAATAAATTAATTAAAAACATTGAAATTTTTAATCGTCTAACAAAGATTCCTAGATTGTGTGACAGGCGTGTCAGAAAATTTGTAAAAAAGAAGTAAAAAAGTAGTTGTTGTTGTTATTGTTACTCGTCAGATAATCGTCAAAAGATTCTTTTGCGGGTTATATACTGGGTACTTTTCTTAATTTGCTATGTGTGTGTGCGTGTTTTTTTTTTTTTTTTTTTGTAAAGTTGTGGAATGGAACAACTGGAAATACAAAATTTCAACTACAAACAGTTAGTATTCGACAATTTTTAACAAGTTTGTTAAGAAACGAATTGTAGTCCTGTCAAACCTGTAGCGAGAATAAAGATCGTCATTACTTAGATCGAAAGGACTCAAAACTTTTTTTTATATACTTTCCTCACGAACATTAATGTGTGTATGCACTTTCGTCAATAGATTTCTATAAAACTAATGGAACGACCCCATAATAAATTAAATTTGTTGATTTTAAAATTCTAGTACTCACCCAATTGCAAAGCCGCCATTATAAGTTGCACTCCGCCGGTCAAAAAAGTTAAGATGAATGCGAATTCAATTGGTTTGCCCACAGTAAACTGAACGCTGACAAGAGCCACGAGACTTGTGGGGCCAATTATAACTTTATCGATAGAACCAAAGAAAAGATAAACGAAGCAGCCAATGAAAGCAGAACATAAGCCATAACGAGCTGGTAGTCCTGCAAGAAGGGCACAGGCAATACTTTCAGGAATAATAGTTAATCCTAGTGTAATGCCCGCTATGGCATCATTTATGCCCCACTCTAAATTGTACTTGCCGATCCAGCTTAGAATACAGATGTGCTTCCGGAAAAAGCTCTTCGTTTTCTCTGCAGGTGTACGGTCAGACTTTGAAGTAAAAACTATTTGCTTTGGCTTTGTCGATATAATTCCCTCACGCAACATTTGAGTTTGCTCCATTGGCTGGGTGATCGCCAGAGGAGATGTAACTAACAAACGAGATGAATTAATTGACATATTAAATGGTTTCTATGAATATTTTTCCTTTTGATTTTTATATATTTTGTCACTCTAAACTATGCACATTTGGATGATGCTGGTGTAATAATAATATTTTTGACTTTAATTTTTAGCACTTGTGTTTTATAAAATTTTCGAACATGTCTGCCATGTTTTACTGATAAACTGTTTGTGATTTTATATCGCTTTATTATTTAATCAAGTTCATGCATTCGAACTTGTCATTTTTATTTGTTTTTCAAATCATCACCATCAGTTCAATTCCATTTGTCACCCGAATTCGCACCTATTTTTCTGATATTTTTTTAAAAGTTTTTCAACCATCTTCTTTGCATAATTCAGTAACTATTTCGTGCGATACTTACAACTTAAAAGTGTAAATTATTATTAAACAAAAAATCAAACAGTTGTTAAAGCGATATTTTCAGTTGCTGTTTTTGTTTCTAATTTACGATTTTTATAAGATTTGATGCGACTCCGCTTCGTTTCAGTTGCAATAACAAACAATGTACTGGATCTTACACTTCCTTTTCAAATTTAGTTTTGTATATTTTTCCTACTTTTTTCCATGTTACTCGTACATACAGTTTGATTACTTAAACTTTTTAAAAGAATAATTCTTTTTGAGCTAGTATCAATTCAATTTAGTTTAGTTTATTACAATACACTTAAAAAAAAGTTTTAAATTGAATTTTTAATAGAATAAATATGTGCAATCACTTGAGAATCCATTATATTCCACAAGCCGAATAACTTCAAATTAGTCGCTTACGAGTACTGCACGATTTAAATTCAACGCCGACTATTTTTTTAGCGACAGAAATTTTTTAAAGTGTATCTTAAAGAAAGATCTTTTTATGTGGTACTAGTACTTTCAGGTTCCCGCCATAACAAATTTGCTACGCATACTCACACATACATACATATATATACAGGGTGTCACAGAATTCATCGTCATGATGGTTACAAGCAATCTTGTCATAGGATAATAAGCTTTCATTTGCTTTATGTTACACATTTAACAAAAAAATTTTGGATCACAAAATGTGTATTTTAAATATCAAAAGCCATTGAAACATAAGCACTATTAATCAAATTTTTACCGTTTTTATCTTGGACCAGTACTCAGGATGTGGCCCCTACACATGCATTGCATTCCACCAGAACTAGAGTAGTAGATTACGAGGAGGAGGAGGAGGAAATAGAGAGCAGTATATACGGATTTTGACATGAACTTTCTAACGCTAGAAAAAATAGGAAATAAGTCTGCAAGCAACCTGTTCCACAGACAAAGCTTACGGCTGAAAAACTATTTGAAAAAGTGTAGCCAACTTAAAGTTGAATACTTCTATTAAAACACCCTTTATAAATAATATATTTAGCATTTTGCCATAAAAGGAGCAGAGCAAACAATGCGCAATGCAAAGTGCTTTTTTTTTTAGTGTATTGCTTTTTCAATACATCTTTGCTCAAATGAGCAAAAAAGTGCAGCTCAGCTTTGAGTACTTATTTACTCCGGTATTATTTGAACTCTTATGTTTTTATGACGTTTTGTTGGGTGTAATATATAATCTCAAGGCAAAACTTGAAAGTTTTACTATTTCATGCGAAATAGCAAAAGAGCACACAAAAGTCTCGAATGTTTATTTATTTACTTACATATTCATTATAATTAAAATTAATCTTAAAGCTAAATGCACTAGCATCAATGGCTGGTCATCGGTTTAATATATCAAGTGTAATTAATACAAGAGCAAATAAAGAAAGTTTCATCACAGATTTTTGTAATGATTCCAACGGGAAAGAGAAAAAATTAAATAGCGAGAATATTGATTTAACAAATGTTTAGCTGTATCTCATCCGCGTACTCAGGGTTTTTGGACTTTTTACAAGATCTCCTCACTCACATAACTCTAATCATATGCATTGATGTGTAAGTTAAATACTGGGTGTATTTTTAATGTAATTAAGGCCATTGATATTGTTTTTGTCTTTTGATTGTTGATAACCATTTTTAATTGCCTTCAAAAAAGGAGGAGGCTATCAATATGTTTTTTACCATACAGTGGTATTTCGGTTTAACGATTGGTCGACGCTTAAATATTTCCTATTGAGTACCATATGTAACGAATAGACCAATAAATTATGGCTTGATCTAACTAACGGGGCTTGTTTTATTATATGTATATATACATATGTAGTGTGTATTTATATGTATGCTCAACAACATGAAAAACATTACATTTCGTTCAAATATGAATTTGTGTTCAGCCGCAAAAATGCGCAGTTGATTTTTAATCAGTAACACAATGAGCAATCTCTTTGCTATGTGAATGTAATCATCAGTAAGGTGTTCCTGCTTGAATATAAATGAATGCGTATGTAGTTCGGTAATGAGTTTTTGTTTTGGAAGAAAAAAAAAATTAATAAAAATCAATGCAGTGATTTTTTCAAAAGTTTTTCTGTATGCTTATTTTAAAAAAAAGAGCAAAACAAAAACACTGTTGTTTATTGGAACATAAATAAGGGCTCAGTGGCTGAGTTGGTTAAGCAGCCGTATTAAAAATACATCATGTTTACATGGTACTGAGTTCGAATCCTAGTGGGTGCTGATGAACAGTATAGCGACTGTGAAACAGCTAGTTGTCCCCCAGCTTTAGTGTATTCAATTATTTTTTCCTGTCTTCTTTGGTCAAGAGTTATTGATCGCGGCAATTATTGTTATAATTATAAATAAGAATATTTCTTGGCTTTAGCCAGGATTGAACTCGAGCTAGACGAATGATACCAACCCATCATCATATAATATTAGAAATATTAAAAATAAAGTTCGACTATTTAACATTAATACATACATGTATGTATGTAATGTTTCAAGTACATACAACTCACTATCAAAGCAACAACAAACATGAAGCGCGATGTTTACAAAACGAGTTTATTTTAGTCAGCGTTGAACTTTGTTGCTTGATTTTTGTTGATTACAAATTCAGAATGCTTCCAAGACGATTTGATTTCACTCAACGTTGAACTTTGTTTTCTTTTTTCTCTTAAGTGTTTTTATTGAATCTTCAAAATGAAGTAGTGTTTTGTCTTCCATTCTGTACAGACGTCTTTTGTTACTGCTGTCCGTATTTTCTATGTATTGCACCGGAATAGGTAGCAAACAGTGTACACATGTTTGTATTGTTTTTTTGTCCCTTTTTTCACTGTTGTCCGTATTTTCTATACATGTTCACTATTAACTTCGTATGAAACCAAATTGCACCGGAATAGGTAGCAAGTAATTTCTTGTTTTTTTTTTCTCATTTTTCATCGTGTTCCGTGTTTTCTTTATGTGTTCATTCATAATACATTTTGAATGTACTTCATTACCCTGTGGCGTGGAAAGTGTTGGTCTAAGTTTTGCTCATCTGAGCAGTGTCGAAGGTATATACACTGAGCACTGATCAGTTTTAACTAATTTAATTCCAACATTTTAAATGCCGTAATACAATAGAGTTTGTTTTATTATTTCGTGTTGTTATTGTTAACGAAAACTACTCCCTCTTTCCTTCTCATTATAACCTAAGTTCCTAGTTCCAGTACAATGTACTGCATATATAGGGATTATCCCCTAAGTACTGATCCAAGATAAAAAAAAAACAATAAGTATTGAAATCTTAATACTAAATATAAAAACAAAACAGGGCATATAAAAATAAAAATTTTCTTTTTACTTAAGTCCAGCCAATGCTAGACAAAAAGTTTTATTATGCGGTAGCTATATCCGTAAAATCACCTATTGAACATTCTGATGGTGCCAACGGAATCCATTCTTCTCAACCGAGTGTGCTCGCCAAAATGTTTGCAAGATTGATTTGATTTTTATTGGGTACAAATTTTAGTGTATAAGTTAATCGAGCAAAAACATGATTTTTAGTGATCTCTGATACATACATACGTTTCAATAGAGCTTCATTTTTGATGTGGTGGTGAAAAGGTGGCGCGAAAGATGTCACCCAATATTCTTTAATAAATGAAACTTTTTTTCATTAATTAAAAAATAACATCGGTCAAGTGACCAAACGGTCTGATTGAGGCCATTACTCTTCACACTTCCCGCTCTTCTGAGGGATGTTTTCTTTGAAAATTTCAAGGGTCTGAGGCTTGTCGACATATAATCAAGAAATCCCGCAAAAAGAAAGAGCCAACTATATTTTGGGTTTAAGATTATATATTTCGCTCATTTAAAGAATAATGAACACACACTGTTTAACACTTAATTAGCTTCAAAAAACCTTTATTGTTTTTATAATATGGGACGAATTGGAACCATACAATCCAATGCGTCCATATGCAATCAGAATCCATTTCTCTACAAAAAACTACATAGTGGTATTGGCCAAAGCTCAGTTAGGCTACTTTCAGTTCTTGCTACTCAATTATTGGTGTTGGAAGAGAAACATTAAACCTATTTGGGGTTAAGAATATACATGTTACTTTTTCTCGCCTTTTACCTTTTCTCGTTCATGCTATCGTGAAGATATACAAATTTCATATGAACTGATTCGTTTATGACTATTTTCGTTTTCTTTCATATGAAAGTGTGCACGCAAAAACAAACTATTTAAAAATTGTTAATTGAACGCTGAAAGCAAGTATAAATTTAATCAAAATGCAAGACACGTGCATTCAATATTTTCTAATATTAAAGTTAAAAAAAAAAAAAACAAATTGATTAACAATGAATTTAATTTATATTTTTGTACTTGGTTATATTCCAAGCTTGCGCTCATAAAAATAATCAAATTGAAATCACGGGATTATTTATCTAAAAAAAAAAAAAAAATTAAAATATGTACATTTTCTTTCTGTTAATACTTATTACTCTAATACTGGAAATGATTTCAAAAATGTTATTCATCAGTATTCGCCTGGTTTTATATATACATATATATATATATATATATATATATATATATATATATATATATATATATATATATATATATATATATATATATATATATATATATATATATATATATATATATATATATATATATATATATATATATATATATATATATATATATATATATATATATTATGGAGTAAGTACATATACATATGTATGTATATAACTTTTCTTTACTCAAAAGCACTTTTTTAACACTCACTACACGTATGCAGAGTTATTAACTTCCAAGATTCACATGTTTGTATTTTACAGCTATTAAAATTTTCCAATAATGTTCAATAATAAAGTAAACATTAATTTTTATGTTGTAAGACGCGCATTAGTTGAACGCGATAAACATATTTATCAAGTACACACTTACCTAAGGATTACACAGTAAGATTGTAACAACAAACAGCGTTCATTTGCTGTAGTTATGTGCACATACATGTGTAAGAGTATGTATTGTGTGCCAGTACTCCCATACATAGAAGCATGTGTGTATGTAAATGCACACATACAGTCATGCCAGAGAAGGAGAATGTTTGGCAAATACGTGCTTTGGAATCCTTTCCATGCATAAATTTAAACATTCAATATTTTTCAAGGATATGTAAGTAGCAAACACCTGTGCAGGAGTGTGTGAACACATACTTTTATAACGTACATTCAACGAACATAACTTAGTTTTTCTCTTTGCTTGTGTGGGATAGCCGGTGTTGCCGAGCAAGCGATTTTCATGCCCCAATTTTGGGTTTTTTTTGGTGCGAACATATGTTTAACGATTTGGTATAAATATTTTTAGTAGCGTATAGTTCTGTAGAGAATACCCGCAAGAACATTAGTAAATTTCTAAAAATGGAAAATACAATAAAACGGATTGTATAATGTCAACGCTTTCCGAAATGCAGATAAATTCGCGTTACGGGACTATACTATAAATTAAACCATATGCAGCTGGTATAATTTACATATTATATAAATTTAACTTTATGTTAAATAGAAAAGTTCAACATATTTAAACAAATGAAACGAAATTTTTACTGCATTTTACTGAATTTTATAGTTCTTCTACTGAATAGTTAGAAATTTTTAATGCAAAAATTTCCTGCACTAAAGTTTGGTAAGGTTAGAAACATATGGTGAACTAGGAAATGTAAACAAAAGAAAGTATCAGAAATAGGAAAAACGTCAAGCATAATATAGAAGCAAATGGCTATTACTTTTAAAAATGTATTTGCAAACTATTTAGAAGACACTAAATCAATTTTTCGCTTATCAGTCAGAAATCAGTGACCATTGAAATAATTGGTTAAAGGTTGTGTTATATAAATTTGTGTTTTGATTTTTATTGAGATAATCAATTTATTGTTACTTCTAACAAAACTATCAAATATTTTATTTACATAGAGCTGCTTTATACGGTGATTTAAAGCCATTTATTAATATAAAATTTTTTTTAATCTCTTAGAACGGCTACCAAAATCATGCTACATTTTTATGATGATTTTAAAGTCATGTTCTTTTTTAATTGTTTTCGTCAAAGAACATCACATGATTCTTTTTATCCTTTTGCAGCCCACTAATATGTACGCACATATCGACAGGCCCATTCCAGAACATGTTAAGTCGCCATAGCATGGTTTGATGAGAAAATGATTTTTGAATTCATTTTTTGTTAATATTAATTTTACAAATTTGAACTAAATATGCTCGGATATATATGAACCGATATGTAGCCAGAACTGCTTTTAACCAAAACAATTTTTTTTTTCATAGAAATATCGGTTTAGTTATATCTCGGATATATATGGATCGATATCGATAATTTTCTGTATTTTAGTAACCATCTTATATTACCAGCACTGCTTTTTAAACAAAAAAAGTTGTTTAAGTTCATGGAAAAATGTATATCTCGGATATATACGAGTATGAACCGATATCGGAAATGTTTTGTTTGCCTTTTAATCGCCATGCCGAACAATCGTGTCAAGTTTGAAGCAAAGCAAACTATTTTTTTTTTCAAAAATTTGAAAAAAATGTTTTTTTTTTCGGAATTTTGGATATATTTCAGCTATATGTGAACCGATTTTACTGAATTTCTATAGCGAAACCATGACCGAATGAGTAACAAAACGAGGAAAAAAAAAGTTTCTAAGTCTAATGGGTTTCTCAGAAACGATATTTCAACGGCCGGTAGACGGACATCGCTTAATCGACATTTCGATCAATGCTTATTCAGAATATTATAAGGTCGCAAATGAAAATTGTGGAAACTACAAACGGAACCACAAGCTTATACGTATACTCGTATACCCTTTACATTTTTGTGAAGGGTGTAAAAATGTACCAACATTTTTATCAGGTATCGGGTAGTTAAATTAGTAGATGTTGAATTTGAAACAAAACGTCAAGTGCTTCTGCATTTCATTTTACTTCTCTTAATTACTCACTCAATTTGAATCATGGGAAGAGTCACAATCGAGCAACGCGTTAAAGTTAATCAGGCTTATTATGGAAATGGGCGTTGAAATTAAAATGCATATCGTGCACATCGTGACTTTATTCGTCCAAATATGCGTACAATCGCAAAAATCGTGCAAACCGGGTCTGTAGGAGATGTGAAAACACCAGTACATGCTCGTACTCGTACAGATCGCTCTACAGAAAATATTGCAATCATCCTTTCGTCACGCCCAACAGCTCCACGTCTCACGTTCAACGATGACCAACATTATGCATAAAGACTTGCATTTACTCGCTAACAAGGTTCAATTGACTCAAGAACTAACCCCTCTTGACCATTCCAAGTGCTTTATGCAAAATCAACATCGGTCATTAAAACTTAACCACTCTCTATAAAAACTTCCTTCAGATGCTTACTTAGCATGACTTGGTTTGGTATTATATATTTTTTTACTTTTTATTAAAAGTACTTAGCATGTTATAGACCAACGTAAATGAGGAAGGCCCAACGAAAACATCCATTTAAACCCCAAGGCACATGCTAAAGTATGCTAAGTTAGTTTTAACTATGATATACAACAAATTTATAAATTTCAAACAAATTGAAAAAAAATATATATATCAGAATTGATTTGAAAACAGAAAGTCTCAAGGTTCTATCTCATACTATTCTTGGGAAACCATTAATAAATTTTCAAGTCGGTTTTGTCAAAATTTGCATTTTTGACTTGGTATGCTTTAGAATGGTGCAGTCGGTGTGTATGCATATGGAGTTAAGTAATAAAATTTTCCGATTTTGCTAGTCTTTCTCAAATCTATTCCATCTCCAACAATATTAATATTACTCATATACGAGTAAGTACAGTGAGTTTTCCATTGTAGTCCGAAAAGCGCAGCATCTATTGCAATTTTTTTCTCATTATACCTTAAACTTTTGTTAGTGATTGCGTGATCAATGTGGCTCGTTTTGTGAAGTGAAATAAAAGTTTCAACAAAAGCTAATAGAAAAAAAAAAAATAACCGTTCATATGCGGTGCCCTCTCATTTGCACTTCTAATTAAACAAATTTTAACAAATCACACACAAAAGTGACACTTAATTGTCATGTTATGACAGATTTCTTTCAGTGGCTTTAATTATTTATATAAACATACATATGTACTCGTATATATGTAAATAAGTATGCATATTGCACTTAAAGATTGAATTAAAAATTAAAAAAACTAATTTGGTTTTTATGCATATACTCGTACGTGTGTATGTGTGTGCGTACGCATACCACATACATCATTCCACGTTGTTATATAACGTTTGTTGCTGCTCAATTGAGGCAGTTTTTTTTTTTCTTTTGTTAAATAAGTCAATTGATCAATTAACAGTGTATCGCGCTTAATAGCTCAAAAGATCGTGTATTTTTGAAACTCAAGTAAGCGGAAATTATTGTATTTAGTTTTAGCGATGGATGACGTACGAGATATTGTAGCCGATGATGAGTTGGGCAGTACGAAAAGTAGAATCATAAGTGTAAGCCTATTTATATACAAACAAGAGGTTTTACTATGAAATTAAATAAAACGAAAAAAGAGTTTTTATTTTTGCAAAGATTTGTTAAAAACCAATTAAAGAGTTTTGGCCTGCATTAAAAATCATAAGGAATGTAATCATTTATCATCATAAGAACGCGCATGAATACATATTCAATGAAATGATAATGTCGCCAACTGATGGCTATGGTAGATATACATACGAGTACATACGCAAATATATATAAATATATCGAGAAAATATAATAAATCTAGATATGTCTCCATAAATGAGCGAAATATGACATCGATGTAGATATGTACTTATTATGTACATATGTAGGTACAATATGTGTGAGTATGTATGTACGAGTATGTTTGTGGGAACATATTAACCCTGCCAGCAAATTGGTAGTCGACTGCAATTAAAAGCAACTAATAATGCAATTTTTTGGCCTAACTACAAGCTAACTACAATGTAATGCAGAATTTTCCCAAATGAAAGTATATTTATTATTCTAGGCAGTTATTTAATTTCTTTTGGTTTATTTTAATGCGTAGTTTTGCTTTTCTTTTTTTCTTCATTAGTCAGTCGTTTGATATACTTCACTGGCTTGCAGAAGTTGAAAAACAATGTTTTTAAATTCACGATGGCTGGTGGTAGAAATTTCATGTTTTTCTGATTTTCTTAGTAAAGATAGGATTTAGTTTTAAAAATTTTACTGTATCTCTATAGTAAAGTAAAATGAGTGGAATTATCATGCATATTACAAAATTTAAAACAGAAAAAATTTTTATTTCACCTATCATACTCGTAAATTATATTTTTATAGGATGCATATATGTTTTTGAACAAAGTCGTTCGTTATATAGGAAAGAACCAGGGTTTTTTTAAAGTTAACATATGGGCCAGGAAGAAGTTAGATAATAGGTAGTTAGGTATTTAACTAAAAAAAAACAACTCAAAATCCACTGATGAACGGTTAACTTCTGAGTAGTTATATATATGAGTCCGTTAAAAGTTGACTTTTAGATAACTAACTTTAAGTTAGTTGAAAAGTAATGCAGAGTCGGACAATTGACTACCTCCTAGGCCATCGCCCAAGCTAAAATAGTCAGTTATCTCCATTGAATATAATCTAAGAGTCACCCATCATCAGCTGCAAAAAAATTATTTTAAAGTTAATTTTAAGCTAACTGAGTTGCCGGCAGGGAAGCCTGGTATTTAGACATTGTTTTTGTATTGTTTGGTTTGTGTGCTGATTACAGCGACGGTTTCTCCTTCTTATCAGAAAGGAAAACCAAAAGAAGAAGAATTAAAAAAAAAGAATTGCGTAATAAATAATAAATGAATCATTTATTTGCGGCGTTGCTCACAAAGTTACGTTTTTAGTTAGTAACAAATAATGTATGAAACAAATAAAAAATGATACATTTGTCTGTTGATTCAGAATCAATTCGAATGTTGTAGCTATCTTATCAGTTTGACTGCTTGCATCGTTTTGATTTGATTTTTCCAATTGGAACTGGGTGGAGATATTCTTAAGAAATCAGAACATGGAAATTTGGTAATTATTAATTTTATAAAAACACAAATACTCGTAGGAATCAATAAAAAAAAAAAACAACAAAAACATTCAAAGACTTGTTCTTTTAAAACATTTTTTAATTGAAATTGAGATAAAGTTATTCTTTTTTTTTTTTTTTTGTTTATTTAACAAAATAACAAATTTCCATTTGTTGAAAACTATTACATGTCGAAAAGTTAATACTCGTAAGATGAATGTGACCTCTGTCTACTATGACAAAATGTTATTTGCATTTTTTTATTATTGAAACGTTTAAAAAAATGTTTGATTATTTGTAAAAGTTGAGGTCAAGCTTTTAGTGGGCAAATTTTAAAAGAGCGTAGAATGCTGCAAATAATGTTGCAAGAGCTGGAACTGGAGAGACGGCGGAATTTGTTCTGCATTTCAAAGACTGTGTAATGTTGGCAGCAAGTGTGTCGTTGAATCCTGGCAGGGTTTGAGAAGCGTTATTTCTAATTTCCTTCAACCAAGTTCCATTCACGATTTGTTTACGTGTCGCAATAATGCCAAATGAGGTTGAAAGATCACTGGCGTTTGTGTAGCCACACAGAACAGCGTTTGAAGTGTAGTCTGTACTTAAAATTTTAAAGATTGTTGCAGTATCGCTGTTGTATTTTAAACTGAAGGTGCTGTTGGAGTTGATATCGTTTATGCCAACGACAGCCGAAGCGAACTTATTCATCAACAAGCCATATTTGGACGCAGCGTACATTATGGTAACGTTTAGCTGCGTTTGGTTGTTCACAGGGCTGACTTTAATATACACACAGGAAATATTTTTACCAGGAGCGCGGAACTCTTCATACCAGTGGCCTGTAAACTAAACAGATGATGGCCTTTAAAGCGTTAGTTTGCTTTTGGAAAGATGTGTTATTGATCTACTTACCAAAGTGGCATTGACATTAGACATTCCAGTCAGTGATTGGCATGATGCGCGTGGGGTGGTTTGTGCCTTTACCGCAAATATACTTGAAATTATGAGGAAAGCAGAAACTATTATTCGGGAGCTAGACATTATAATTGATTTTTCTTTTGTTTTTTGTTTTTTTTTTTGTTGAGCAACACCCTTTTCGTTCGCTTGCAAGAGTAAGAATGAAATTTCATCTGCAATATGAATAATATTTTAAGTGTTAATGTATACTTATGTATGTATGTATGTATGCGTTATAATTATAACACATATCTGTATCTCCTACTTTTTATCTTTTGCACAAGAAGGCTTCACACTGGGGCTTACTTTGTGGTAGCAATGAAAAGATAACAGTTACTCGTATCTTGTACATACATAAATAATGGTTGTTGTATCTAGAAAAGCTTGAGGGGAGGTTTTTCTGGCCTTCTTTCATTTAACATTTAGAATTAATTAAGTGCGTTTGAAAACTTGTAATCAATAAGCTGTTCAAATTCGTTCGAGTTTCTACGTCTTGACTCAATTGACAGTTGCCAATGTTGGTAGGTCTGAAGTGTTAAAAAAAAGTACATACATACATATCGTTGGCCTCATGCAGAAGGGCCCTAACAAACATAATTGCAATTTTACAGGAGAAAGAAAACCATAATGGTCCATCTACAAGTAATTTGCGATATTTATGAAATTATTTAATTAAATTTTTACGACGCTGTATTATTATGTGAAACGTAGTAGAATCCCTAAAAAAGTTAGATTCAGGGAAAATACGAGTTAGGGCCTTTCTATATGAGAGGAACGATATAGATCTTTCATAATTCACCAGTACTTTTATTAAATTTAAATTATCAATTATTAAAATTATTAATTGATGATTTACATCATATCAAAAGTGATTTCGAGCTAAATGTTGCAAAATCCCCTGCGAATTTGGAAAAAATAAATAAATTTTAGCATAGAAAAATCCAAAACAGAAGGCAATTCTGTTATGAAAGAAATAAAAATATAAAAAATAAGTAACACTAAAGGCCCTGATACACTATCCTACACGACCGTGCGATCTACCAAATGTAACACGTGTGCTGAAAAAGTACTCAAAATGCAACTGTGTGGCAGAGTTTTGGACAAATTGTGCGATTTGAAAAATGTTATGAAAATTTTCATAACATTATCGTTTCTGTGCGATCAGTAAGCGCATGGAGAAATGAATTGAAATAATATAAAATTGTTATGGTAATAATAGTTTTTAATTACTTTAAGTATATAAATTATTGCAATCATACTTGTATAATAGAGTGGTGGCCTACAACGCCATTTTGAAGCGATTTTTTAAAGTCGGCCAGACTCTTAAAACATTTCCTGTGAATGAATCGTACTAAATGTGTTGTCTTTGAGCGATCGATCAATTAGCTCAAGTCGATTTCGGTAAGATGTGTAATCACAATACTCACATTTACGTTTTAAAATATTTGTAAACTGCGTTTCTTTTTTTTGAATTAAAATGCGTTTTTTTTTTCTATAATAAAAATTAAGTTTATTTGATTTTTGTCAAGTTCTTTTTATTGTTTAGCTTAAATTATTGTGAAGATTTTTCGAATATTTATTTGTAGTTGTTAAGTGTAGAATTGCTTTTGTATTTTTCCAATGTTTGGATGTTTGTCAGCGCTTTGTGAAAAAAAAAAAAAAAAATTTATCCTACTTCTTTCTTAACTAACAATAAATTGATTCAATTAAGATTTGGAATTGCTCATTATTAAAAATATAAATTCGATTTAATCGTTTCATTATTCGTTATTACTTTTCTTTAGCACTAAATAAGGAGAAAAATGTAAAATTAATAAACAAAAGTGTTTTGATGATAAATAGTCGAACTTCTGTTGTTTGTCAGGTTTGAGTTCGTTTCTTCCTTTCTTAAGTTAAGCAGGATTTTTATTGCAGCAATAGGCAGGAGTTGTTGACCACAGCAATTATCTTTATGATTAAAATCCTTCTTAATTTGAGAAATTAAGAAAGGAAATCAAACCTGGCAAATTACAACATTGATATGTTAAAAATATTTTTTCTAAAACCATGTACGTATTTGATATACGCGATTTGTGTGTATGTATGTATCCAAGTTGGTGCCTCGATGTACGAATTGGTAGAGTCAACAATCAGGCGGTCGCAGGGGCGATATCTGCCAAAGCCGGGTTGTTTCTGCTGACAAGCAATAAAGGTTCGCAGTTTATTCTTGTTTCATCGCCAAGTTTTTTTTTTTTGCATTTCATTCGACATTTCTCAATTTCAGACTAACTCAATTTGAACCATGGAAAGATACACAATCGAGCGATTCGTTAAAGTTATTTAGGCAATGCCAGCCAGCAGTGGATGATCAATTCAGTGGTGAGGCACATTTTCACTTCAGTGGATTCGTCAGTAAGCAGAATTGTCGCATTTGGGTGAATAATAATCCAAAGAGTGACTGTTTGGTCCGGCAGTTACGCTATCGTAAAATGTGAACGAGTTTTTTACGGCCCGAATTGGAAGATATTGATGTGAACAACGTGTGGTTTCAACAGTGCGGTGACACTTGACAACCATGTGATTTGACACCGTTGGACTTCTTTCATTGCAGGATAAGCCGGCAAGAACTAAAGGATGAGATAACTAAAGGATGAGATAATTCGGGAAATTAACGGCGAGGTCGCGGCGGCCATTTGGCCGATATTTTATTCCATACAGAATTGAAGAATATCAATATTATCATAATAAAAAGAAATGACAATAATTCCTTAATAATTTGTGTCTTATTTAAAACCAACACCGGCCCTTAAAATTTAAACATATAAACACCCAATATGCATATACTATATATTTATCGCATCGATCTTCTGAGTCAGTCTCAACTCAAAGGCGATACCTAGATTAGGAAGAAAGATGTTTTATTATCAATTTTCGCTCTTCACAATATATTATGATCACAGATTTTTTCAAAGTAATTAAGGTTCTTGAAAAACACAAAACTATTTGAATTTCACATTTATTTTTGTGTCAAATAGCAAAAGAAAGAGGACGGTCACCTGTTTTTACTGCAGTAGTCAATGAACAGACGAGCAGCCACAAAGGGAATTGCTTGTGGTAGATAAAATAAATTTAAAAACATACATACGAACATATGTAGTAAGAATATATTTATATTAAAAATAAGTTGGCACACCAAAAACGAAAATGAGTGGCCACGAAACGTCTGAAGTCTACTCTTTAATATTTGATTTATCTTGTTTTACTTTGGAATCACAGAAAAACGCATGTTTTTCTCTCACATTACACATTGGTCGTAAATGCAATGTCTCTCACTTTGTTCATTGAAATAAATTTGTAATTGAGTCCTGTGAATCTCCTAAAATATCCTCAATCAGCAAAACGACGTATTGAAACTTGCCTTTTGACCTAATGTGTTCCAGCTTTCACTGCCCCCGCAAATTCATATTATTCCTGTAGGCTGATCGTGCCGATCGTAGTATTTCAATCCACTAGTCCAATATTAACGGTTTAAAAACGAGCGAGAAAAAAAAAAGAAAAAGTGATGTCGGATATGAGATTAAAAGCACTGAAACTTTTTCTTTTGTACACATTCGAGTTTGCATACATACATACGAGTATATACCTATCATACGTACATACATATATTTTCAACTAAAGTTCACAAATGCGATATTTAAAATTTATGCCAAGTTAATTGCAAACATACACACTTTATTCTTTATTTCATGGTATTGTTTTTACTTTCACCAATCGAGTTTCAATTAAGTGATATTAATTATACAGATTTTTATCCAGGTGATACAAAATCGGTGATTGTTCGGATGCAACAGATATTTTTATTTAAACGAGTCAGCAGAAGGATAGAAAGGAGGGGTTTATTAGTTTTATCAAATTGAATACAAAAAAAAAATATATATATTTCTTTTTTTTTTATCATACATATAGTAATTCTACAATCAATACTCGTCGTGTTCACTCACTAAAATTAATTTTTAAATAAAATATCAACAACTAAATTAATAGTTTTTGATTTAGTTAATCGTTTTTGTGAGTTTCTTCAGCGAATGCATTCTTATTTCTGTTATTTATTTGCTACCGTTTGTTAGACTATAGGATTCAATGCATGTGCTCATTAAAGTTTGTGACTAGGGCTGGGGAAGACTTAGGAAGGGATGGTTTCTTTGTGTCAGATGAAGAGTTATGACAAGCTTAATATTTAGTTAATAGTACGTATTATTTATAAATGATTCATGCTATATTACACTGGTTTACAACCTAAATAGAGTTTCTATAACATTAGTTATATTTTTCAGGATTTATGGCATCACTCACACGAGTTTCGTTTTACAATTTGTATTGCATAGTTTTTTGTACATTAAGTAGTATGAAGTTGTTAAGAGCTTTTAGTAAATGGAGTTATAGTTTTACATATTACATAGGAATTGAAAAGTAAGTCAAGTGACAGAAATGTGTTCGTAATATTATATTTAAATAATAGTTAACAGTCTTTAGGAAGCCTTAAATATCGATTAGTCGAGTATCTACATACATATGTTTAATACCTATAAGTTTATAAAAATATAAGATTATATGTACTCATGTATTTTTCTAAAAATAAAAAGTTATGTTAGAGTTTTGAAAGCGTTTGATATGTTTTTGAAAATGATTATCTTTTTACTTAAATGCCTTAAAGTATGCTTTGGTTATAGTTCATCACAAAAATAATTTTCCGTTTTCCAAACAATGTGGCAAGCGTTGAAACTCATCGGTTCTGTTAATGACAGAAGTCATTAACAGATATCATTAACAGAAATATGTTAAGCACTTTAAACAAAAGCAGAAGAAGAAGAAAAAGCAGCGTAATTAAACCACCATTCGTATAAACACAAAATACTTCTCGCAAATGTTTTCTGAAATTTCGTCGTATCAGGTAACAAACAGCCTTTTCAGACATGAATCCTTATTGAAGAAATACAATTAATTTTCCGTGATATTAATAATATAAAGCGTACAGGCATGTTCTGACAAACACAAATCACAGAGTCTAACATACAAAGTATGTTTGTATGCTGAATGTACTCGTACTGAACAAGTGAAAGTGTTTAAACTGAACTTTGGAAAGAAGAGAAATTATTCAGAATTAAAATTTAATGTGTTTTCGTTTTTTCCAATAATACCTAAAAATAATTCTACATGTTTTTAATTCGAGCTAGCGAATTAGAAATTTTCACTATTTTTTCTCAATTTCTTTTTGCTTTTTTTTTGCTAACTTAGCTAACCCATATATATGTATATGAAATATACATATCTTATGTTTTGTAAAGAGAGTGGTCTTCAGAATACCTAAAAATGAACGTTTTGCGATTTCAGATCACGCGTTGGCCAGAACAGGCCTGTTAGTTTTGCCAAAAAAATAAAAAAAAATTAATGAAATTAAAATACCAGGAATATCGTAACCATTTTTTACTTTCTCCCTACTTTTTCTTACATTCCATTTTACCATCGCTCTCACCCTTATCTGTCCCAGTCAGCATGTCGCATTTGGTCAGTGATACTATTCTGTATTTTGTGACTGAACACACCAGAGTCGCCCTCTTAAGATCAATTGAGTCGTAAAATGGGTATATATGATGCATATCTGAACTAGACTTAAGTCTTGTTACACAGCACAAGGTGGAAGAAGTTTTCCAGGTACTAGCAAATGCTGTCTGAACGTCAAAGCTATGACATTTTGGGTTTTTCTTTTTTTGGCGTATGATTTAGTTATTCCTGTATTAAAGTTGCCGTTTCCTTGCGCTGTCTGTCGTCTTGCTAAATCGGCCTTAGAGTTTTGTGTGTTTTAAAGGGAAAATATTACATATTGCAAAGTTGATTCAAAAGAAAAAAAAAAACGATATACGAGTATTGGTGTCTCTACTCGTACTCGAGGATTTTGGATTACTGTGACGAAAGTACTGAGTATTTCAAATTCGTGCAGCAACTCGGTATAATTTGAAAAACGAAATAAAAACAAATATTTTTATATACTTTTTTCGTTAAGAATTGATTTTTGCTGTTTTTTATTCTTTCATTTCTGCTTTTTTTTTCATCTGCAATAAATTATAAATAACAACGTTAAAGTAGTACAGAAAATTATTATTAATATAATAATAAAATATGGTAACGTTCAAAACTGAAAACATAACTCTAAGTAATATATGTAATTTAATTTTTCCTAAAAATCATTAAGAAAAAAAATACAAAAATAATAGTTTATACAAAGTTAACTAACAATCACAATCAGTTCGTTTGATGCAAAATCAAACATTTAATACAAAATCGAAACTAGGAGATAAAATCTTAAATCTATTTTTTACAATGAGGCGGATGCTGAGAAATATTAAGAGTTAATAGGAAAATGAAACTAGTCATCTACTCGTATAGTAGAGAATAATAATGACTATATATGTATGTGTGTATGTATGTATGTATATTTTTCGTTTGGACTAAATGTTATTGCTTAATTGGTTTCAGTTATTTTAGTTTAGTGAAGTGGGTAGAGCAAGTACCGCGTCAATACAAACATACTTTCATATTGGTACAAATATATAGTCAAAGCTCTTTTCGATATTTATGTATACAAGTTAATTCTTAATAATAAATAAGTTTGGTTTTCAATATTTACAAGACTATTTTTTCTACAATCTAATAAGTTCCCGTAAACTAGTGATACGTTGGATTCAGTTCCGTCTTCAAACTTGTTTTTAGTTTTGACTATTGGATTTTTTACTTGTTACTTTTTGGTTTTTTTTTAAATTTTTTTTTGGAAAGTAAAAAACTGTACGATATTTTTTGAGCATCAAACATTTTTTAAAAACGTTATGCCGTATTCAGACCGTCTTCTTCTTCTTCTTCTTCTTCAACCTCACGACTCTATGAGGTCGTTATTATTTTGTGATTGCAAACCAACACTCGAAGACGACGATGTATTTTCGAGAGTGGACGTTATAGTAGATGAGCCGCTATTGTTGTTGGGGCTAGAAGCCTCAATTGCTGTGGAAGTTGGCAGCGCGGAGGTTTTGCTTTTACTGGGATGCATAGTCATGGAATTGGCATTTGTTGATTTTTTTTTATTCCAGGAAAAGCTTAAAGCACTTGCAAGCTTACTGGGCGGTTTTTGTGTTGGCGCAGGGGGAGCTGGAGGTATCGGAATGGCAATGTCATAGTCATGTCTCCCTATTGAAGATGCCGGTGTATGGTGACTGTAGCCAGAGTCCGATCCAAAACTGGAATCTCCAGGGGCATAAAGGGAAGTAGAGTTTTGGTATGTCTGTGTGGCAGGGTGGTGAGGATGATGATGTTGTCTGAAGGATGATATGCTACCCGAACTGTAGTCGGGCATAATATAGGCTGAATACGCAGCTATCGGTTGTGGAACTATTTGCTGCATATTATTTGATGCATTGCACGACTCGTAATGATAGTTTTGATTGTAAACCGGTTCTGTGTATCCATAAGCGGGTTCAACTTGGTTAACAGGTATTGCCGCGTGATCTCTTCTTCTGTCTATTGATCGGAGATGTGTTCTTTCTCTCAAAGAGGCAGCTAAAGTAGAATTGGAAGGATTTCCAGAACAATTATATTGGGTATACCTTGTACTTCTAGGATATTGTATGCGTTCGCGATATATAGTGGCCACTGCTGGATTTGATGGATTCTTTAGCAGAGCATTTACGCGATTTCTTCTCTCTACTTCACTTTCTATGGTATTATAAAAATGAGGTGTTGGATGAGCGTTTTCGATTCTGTTGTTGTGATAATGCATATGATGCAGGCTATGGTGATAACTTTGTGGTTGGGTATAATTTAGTGTGTGATGTTGCTGCGTGTGTTGTTGATAACCCAAAGTCATTAAGTTGCTCGAATTATCGTATAGTTTTTGCATGGACCTAAGACTTTCTACTTCCGATGTTGTGGCCGATCCAGTTGTATCTTTTGTATGATGAGTTCTACGATCGATTTTGGCTCTCACGCCGTTAGCTACAGTTCTGCGTCCTGTATTATGTCCCATCAATCCAGATAGAATCGATGTTGAACCCGTTCTAGACGCTGTTGTTGAGGCGCAAATATTGCTGTTATTGACATTTGAGTTATTGTTATGTGAGGAACTTGATGAAGCTGAAGCTGCCGTGGCGGACGATGTGTCTTGCGTGGAGGAAGCTGACGATAAAACGCTGTGACGTTCCGCTCCATTACTCGTTGATGCTGCAGAAGCCTCTTGATATGCCACAGTTACTGTATTGGAGGCGTTCGTCTCCGTTGTTTTGCTAAAAGTGCGCTCACCAGGTAACGACAATTCGTCCTCAGCAAAATCATCATCCGAGTGCATTGGGGGCTCACTCTCACCATCTGAGTCACGAATCGGTCCCAATTCCTCATACACATTGTCATTTGAACGATATGGATCTGGACCTGGAGAATTGCTAACTAAAAATGGTGGAGATCGAGTCATGGGATAACCGCTTGGATAATGGATACTTTTACTGTGCAGCATCTAAAATAAGATAAAAATAAGATGGAAAAATCAGACACAGTCAAATTTTAAAATAAATTAAATATTGAAACAATTAGAGCATTTTTGTTTTTAAATTCTCAGCAATTTATTTAGATTGTTGGGATATAAAGTTGAATGTTTGAGAATATCTTTCAAAAATTTCCAAAGTCTGCTGATGATTAGGGTAGTTCCTATGAAATGTCGACATATAGATAGCTGGGAAACATAGACCATAGGCTATTTATAATTTTTTTTTTATAAATTAAATACAAAAAATTAAGTTTTTATTCGCTATTCTAGCTTCTAACATTTATACCAATAAAAAATTATAAATAGCCTGTGGTCTATGTTTCCCAGCTATCCATATGTCGACATTTCATAGGAACTACCCTAATCATCAGTAGACTTTGGAAATTTTTGAAAGATATTCTCAAACATTCAACTTTATATCCCAACAATTCAAATAAATTGCTGAGAATTTAAAAAGAAAACTGCTCTAATAATACCTGTCAAAACACAAAAAACAAACTTTTTCATGAAAGGTGGAAAAAAATGTTAGAGACGTGTATAAATGAAAAAGCTTGTTTACGCTTGTTTTGGATATTCGAATAAATTGGAAAACGCTTACGAATACGAACTCAAAGAGCACATGCGTGAAAGTTAAAAAACAAAAAACGAAAAAGGATCATTACGCATTCAAACAAAAGAAATAAAATTTTGCAGTTATAATAGGACCACAAACAGCGTAAATAACGAAATAATATCCAAAAACATTCAACCCCCACGAAATAAAGAAGCTCTGAACGGAAATAAAGGTGTCAACAATAAATAAAAGAATATTTGATCAAAAGTCTGCTACTATCTATTAATTTGTCAAACAAAACAAGGAAAACAACATTTAGTATGTAATACATACATCACCTACATGCATACTCGTACACTCCGATCAATTTATTTAAAGGCACTAAAAAAATTTTATTCAAAGTTGTAATTTTTAACCGATTGCAGAATTAAAAACAAAAAAATAAAAGCTAGACATCTTGAGATATAAAAAAAATCATGCTAATAGTGGGCTGTTGACTAAACAGCTCTTTCTGAGCAATTTATATAAAAAAAGTCCACAAATATGCCATTTTTTTGGTTCATTTGCATAAAGACACCTCAACTAATTTTAACTGCTAACAAATTGTCTACCTCCTACCATAGACCTTACGAGATAGTCAATCGCAGACATTTTCGAGAACGTTTAGATCTAGCGAATAGGATAGCTAGTCAAGAATATTAACATTTTGACGTTTGAACTCCTTTATTGCTCTGGCGTTGTGTATAGGGTCATTATCCTGTTGCAATATCCAAGATATAGAACCAAATAGTTCACTGAACTTCGGAAAAGCTGATTCCAATATCATTTTATAGCTTGCACCAGCCATGTTTGCACTTTGATATCGTAAGATCGATGGTGCTATAGCACCTCATATCACAACGCCTCCCTCTCGAGTTTGATGTCGGTTCAAAAGTTATAGCCATCAGGTCCAACTAAATTAAACTTCTTCTCATCCGCAAACATAACGGTTCTCCATTCATTTACATGACCTCTTTGCTGCACATCCAATTACTCTGTGCACTGATGACTTGCAAACAATTCAGCTTGAGCTCTTATTTTTGACAAGGATAAAGCAGAATTAGAAGCAATTCTGATGATTCTTTTTGCTCATACGTAGATAAAGACGATGTAATCCTTCTTTTAATATTTGTTTACACACCTCTCGGGATCCTTGATGTAATTGTCGACGACTGTTGGGCTTCGTCCAATTTTTTTTTTTGATATTGCGGTGTTAGAATATCCTTCAGAACGGTTAACCTCGATTAAGATCTAATAAATTGTAAAAAACAATCACTCCGTACAAAAAAATCACCGATTACTTGAAAAAGAATAAAAAAAATAATAAAATGTCTTTATTCAAGTGAACCAAAAAAGAAAGCAAATTTTTTTACTTATTTTTATAAATTGCACAAAAAAAGTTCTTTAGTTAAGAAACCACTTTTGTCTTGATTTATTTATATATCAATATCAATATATCCATTTCTATTTTAAAATTCTGCAATCGATTAAAAATTGCAAAGAATACAAACTTCTGAATATGGAATTTTTAGTGCCTTTAAGTAAATGAACCGGAGTGTACACAAATTAAATAAAGAAAAAAAGGGTCCTTTCATTCCCTTCATTATATACTCTGAAAAAGGTTTTAAGTTTCTCTGCATTGCAATGAACAAAAATAAAAAACATTCAGGAAATGAAATAATGGCAAAACAGCACAAGGATGAACATTTTGAAATTATTTTGACATAAAACTGTCAAAATAGTTGTTGTGAACGAAACACTTACCTCAACATTATGATGATGTCTCATTACTAAAGGACGATGATGACCCAAATGAGCATCCGGATCCTCGTATGTACCTGAATGACCAGGTGCCAAAGCAGACAGCGCCGCCGTTATGTGTGGACCTCTTGTAGGAGTCTTGCAGGGTAAAAAATTTTGCACTTTTCTTTTATTTCTGTTGAGGAGATTCGAAAGGAGAAACAATCATCAGTCTGAGTTTCTTAAATTTTAAAATAAGCTTAATATAAACACTTCACTTGACCTGAACTATAATTTCTAAAAGTTTACCATTATTCAATGATGTCTCCTAATTATTATGTTAAGATTAAGCACTGCAAAACTAAACACCACTCACACATAAGACATCTCCACCAGACTACTGCGATCCACAGCAACGTATTATTATTTGTCCATCGCAACATAATGTTCATTTGTTTTAAGCATCATTGCCAGATTACTACTTTACAGACTCCATTATTTTATAATGCTTCATCTTTATCGCCAACAAATAAAGAAAAAACGACGGACCGTTTTCAAAATAAAGTCTTCATGGAAGCCAGAACTACATACGAGTACAATAAGGTAACAGCCAAGAACAAAACGATAAAAGGGAAACTGAAGAAGTTAAGAAGATAAATCGATTTCTAATGTCTAACATTTGCTAAACATTTTAAAAGAATGCTCAACAGTGATTTTGTTTATGTTGTTGAATTTCAACATGAAACTTTTCTTTTCTTCATTGTTTCATTTAAGTTTCGTCTAAAGTATGAATACTCGTATGTGAAGTTCTATGTGCATACGAGTACATGAGTGCACACTTGTACAAGTGCAATTCAAGTCATATAAAAATACCATCAACTCTTACTTTATGCAATTGATTTTATACTAAAAGAATTTGATAATTAGCGAAAACTTTGAGTAACCAATATTTAGTGTCGCACTTTTGTTTGTTTGGTTCCAATAAAAACTGTCTCAAATACTTACTTGGCGAATGCGATGTTTACCCTCTTTGATAATAAATGACTACAACATAAAAAGAGGAAAATCGAATGCTAAACTTGTAAATCGATGTGATAAAAGTTCAATCGAAGCCACTAAATGCCGTGATAACGTCACATACACAGATCATGCGGAACTTGTCTGTACTCGCATCTGAGATGGAAATCGAGTAGTACCGAAATGCGAATCCATCAAGACAAAAAGCTCACAGAAAACAGAAAAATAAATTCAGAGTCTCGACATAATTCCTTTTTTAAAATTATATGATTCCATAAACGCGTAACCTTAACTACAAGGGATCTATTCATGAGCATAGATGAAAAGAGTGGAATCTTCAGAGCATGAATATACGTGTTGAAGAACCAAAACTAAATCTTTGGAGAAGATAAGCGGGAGATCCAAATTTAGAAATTTTGTACAATTGAATAAGCAATCTCAACTTAATATAGTAATCAAAATCACATCCCAACAACTTTATAACGAAAGGCGTTATGTGCCTAAAATATCTATACTTAAGACCAAAAATATAACGAGCAACTCTATTGAAACATTGTTTTAGCTGCATTCGATTGTATTGTGACATTCCAGAAAAAAATTCTAAACAATATGTAAAAATAGGTAAACATAGCGCAACAGCAACTTGCTTCTGATGTATTGCCATATTGTAAAATTCACAAAAATCCCTTTAGACGTTACATGACTTAAATGGTTGTCAAAACTAAGCTTGTTGTCTATAAAAATTCCCAGGCAACAAACTGAATACACTCAATATTCAACCTAAGACATGGAGTAACATTAAGCTGTGAAAACCACATTGCTTTAGTTTTAGATGGATTAAGTTGCAGCTGATTATGAACCGACCATTTCATAATGCTTCGTAGACCAGCATTGAATCTATCCTGAAGATAACTAGTCCCACTGCCATTATTATCTAGTTATGTTGTTAAGAAAAGTAAAAAACGTAAGAAGGAAAAATGTTTTCTTTTTAACTCTCATTGTTTTATTTAAAATAATGGAATATAGTCAAATATTTGAAAATTTTTCACAGCTTTCTAAGTCAAATGAGATTAGGGTAGCTCCTATAAAATGTCGACATATAGACAGCAAGAAAACGTAAAAATTTATTGGTGTTATGCACATTCTCGTATGTACAACTTTTGTTTGAAGTCAGAACTGTCACTTTAATAGTTCAAGTTTAATAGTTTTGTAACCTTCTGTGTGCAAAAACTAAAAGAACAGACTTTGCAAACCTTGAAAATATGAACACCGTAATCCTTTACATACATAAGTATTCAAGCGTTCATATACTGAAGTTTCTACTTCCTGAACCTGGTTTTTAAAGTGTGTTGTTTGTTTTGTGGATATTTTAAGTCCTTTTTCGGATGATTGTATTACCAAAACAACATAAAGAAAACGTTTTTTTTTTTGGCAAACGAGCCCATATTAGAATATTTAACGATCTTAAGGACGAAATAGCTTCACTTTGGAGTCGCAAGTTAAGAAAATATTTGAAAATTTTATTCTTTATTTAAGCTAATCACAAGTGCTTTCCGTTATCGTTCTCAAAAATTTTGCTTTTTATCATTTAAAACGGCTGCCGACATGACTGACCCATCGACGCTCTCGATTCAAGATTGATGATTGAAATAAAACCGAAATTAAGAAATCGACCTCAAGCGGAAAGTTTTCATTTAAGTAATTGTAGATTCAAATTCTAGCTATAATTAAAATCAGAAAATTATCTCACAACTTTCTTTGTTTCCGCTTAGATTTCCATTCGAAGTCGGTTCAGCTGCTTGCAAATCTTAAAATTTAAATTGTCTCACTTTCAATATTTATTATTTAATAATGTTTCTTTTTTGTACTACAGAATTTTACAAAAATAAGCGCTAATTATTATAAAGAACCAACAATTGGCCTGATTGCTTGTGCATTCATTTGAGCAGATAATTGATGATCTCTTAACTAGTGAAGAATAAGACGATCCAAGATCTCCTTTTTTACTTTCTCTCTCTCTCAATCTGAGTTGTTCAAAGGCCCAATTTTCACGAGTCACTTTTAGTTGCGCAATTCTTATCAAGTTTTCTTTTCAACTTGCTGTGTTCAGACACAGCAATTTTAATTGAGCAATTTTCGTTTTCTATTGCTTACACTTTCTTAACCTTTCATGTATTGCATTCTCAAATATTTCCATTTAATTTTTTCAATTTGTCCACAATATAAAATTTTTTTTTTTTCAACTGAATTAAAATATCGCAATTTCGCGCCAATATTACTTTATCACGGACAACATATCAATACATAAAAGAAACACAAATGAAAGAAAATGTAAAATTTCTGATATTACGAATGATAGCACAAAACGACTTTCCGAGTACAAGCAAGTCTGTACTCATTTTTACACTCCACACTCTTTCCTCTCTTATTTGTCCACAAACTCAAGAATTGGGCAACTAAAGTTGCCTCGTGAAAATTGGGACAAAGTGACCGACAGCAGGAAAATTGATTGCTTAGTCCAGCGCACGGCGAGTTCATGCTAGGTGAACTTGACAGGGCAGGTGACTATATTTTGCTTGCCGCGTTTTTTCCAATAAGACTGTCAAATTTTTATTCTTTTGTTTACAAACATTTTCACGCCATTTTAATCTTTAGTTTTTTTTCAAGAAATTTTTGTGAATTTAACAGTGAAAAACCATTATAATCTGTGATTTTAATTACAAAAAATTATAAAAATTTGTATCTAACGTTTATGTAACACTTTTTCTTAGCTGAACAATCTTAGGCGAATTTAGATTTTGACATTCTCAGTAAGTTTTACAATAATAAAATTTGCCGTCCCGCTTGCATTCACCTGTATAAATTTGCCTTGGTCCAGCGCTTTATTGCCTGTGCTTCAGAAGTATCAAAGATTTAAAATCATATTTTGAATCCATTTATGAATTTCCTGCCTAAACATTATTTAGTTGTCCGCATTTACATACATATGTATGTATGAGTAATCGTATTTATTTATGTATGTGTGCAATGTCTGCTTAATAAAACAAACACTCGGGGGGCTTTAAACAATATCAACATATTTGCCTGGTAATTATACATCTCATCTGTATCATCTGTACGTGCCTAACAAATCGATAATTTGAATTTTTAATTCAAACGTGTACACATACACTTGAACACACACACACACACACACACATGCAAATTGTTAGTCTTTTAATTTTTTGTCATCAGAATTTTTGCATGCTGTTAAGGATCAAACTAATGCGTTCAAATTATGACACAAGTTTTTCAAATTATAATAATATTGTAAATAATTAGAAAGAAAAAAAAAAGTGTAAATCAGCACGAAGTTCGTGTGCACTCGTAAGTGAAATATTTTAATTTTGATTGATAAATTTTTGTCAAATTTTGGCGGGCGTTAGCGGCTTGAGCTGAGATCTTAAATGTATTTTGTGTTTGGTTTTGGGCCATTATTAACTTTGCTAACTTCTTTAACATGTCGAAGTTTTTTAATAATTTAACACTAATACGAATTCTTCTTGTTCACCAACAATGCAATTATGCACTCAAAATTAAGTTTAGTGCAGCTTTAAGACGAGAAGAGGAGGTTGCCAACTTTGCTCATTCATCACAATAGAGCAAAGAAGATGAAATAAAAGTAAAACATTACATAACCGCAATGTGTTGGCATCTAATTAGCATAATTTCAAATGCGACTTGCAATACATACTCTCACGTATATACATATGTATACATATGTGTATTCAAATACCTTTCATGATGATGCATCCCAATTGACAAAGTTGGCGTCGACGATTTATGCACTTGGGATTTCTGGAAGACAATTTTGTGGAAAAGCTAGTCGACGACAAAATGGTTAACATCGTTGACATTGTTTTATAATTTGTATTTTATTAAAGTGTGACCACGACGACATGATCTACGTGGTATTACGTGGTATTACGTCGACGATTTGCATGTGCATGATGCACGAGTTAACATTGTCGTGTATGGTTCGTACACAACATGACCAGCTGGGATTTGTTTCAGCTACACAATGTGCCTGGCTGTCTGGCTATTTGTGCAATTATACGTTATCGTTTCCACATACATACATATGTATGTTCATAAATACATATTTTGATGCGAAGAGCTTAGTCTATCCTCAATAAGAATTCAAACTTTGCGATGATTTAATAACAAGCGACTAAAGTGGAAACAATATTAATTTTTTCGCATTTAAAATGCTTGATTTGAAATATTCGGGTACATAGTTACTAAGCAAAACATTTTTCTACTGGATTCTCTTGACAGAAAGAAATAAAAAATATTTGTTAAATTCTTGTTTGTATGCAAACATTGATAAGAATATTGGGAAAACACTCTATACTCTGTATCTGTCTTTCTACAATGTTGTTTTTTCCCCCCCATTTTAGTAGCTGAACACTTGCTAGTGTTTCAAAAATTTTCATCGTTTTACGGAAACTTAACAGCGCATACAGAAATGTAGATTGTGTCATGCATTAGCACTAATAATCATTGTGAACGAATACTGGTATCTGAACATAATCCATATATTTTTTACTGTTTTATAGCGCAAAGAAGTAAACAATTAAAAGTTTACTAAAATATTATTCTGCTAAAATAGTCTCTGGTTGTGGGTTTCGGTTCCGCTGTTTGGAGTTGTGAAGACGTTGATATGATATACAAAAAACCAGCCATAATAGTTTGTTTATAAGAAAACTCTATCTGTGCAGGAGGAATGCGTGAGTGTGATTCTATAAACAAGCATTTTGCATAATAAACAAAAATATTCCGCAAAAAAAGAATAAATAAATTAATTTTTTTAAGATCATAGTCGGGTTAAATTTAACGGTATTAAACCGGCACTGAACGCCAATTATTAGGAGATAAATTGGAATCGACTAATTCACAAAAGAAATTAGTCTAGCGTAAAACATATACTTAAAAAAAATAAATAAAAACGTTTTGTTATTCAATGAAAAAGCTCAATAAGCAAAGGAATTGATTAGTTTAAAGTGGGGCTTCCCCGTAAATGTGTGAGTTTTCCTACATGTTGTTGGAATTAAATTAGAGTAAAACTGATCAGCGCCCAGTGCATACACCATCGAATCCGCGCAGACTAACCAAAATTAGTCCAACGCCACCCACACGGCAAGAATTTAATAGTGAGCATATATAGAAGACACGGACGGCAGATAAAAAGACACGTGTACAGAGGATAGGAGAGAAAACACTCATGATTACAAACATAAATATGCTTTATTTTATTAATAAGTTTGAACAAGTAGCATTGTTTTAAAAATTTTTTTTTTAAAGTGAAATCAGTATCATTTAAAATGGTAATTTTAATAACATTGTAAATCATTTTTGTAATTGTAATCGGTGTTTTAGTTCGAAAACATCAACTTTTGAAGAATTTTTGCTTACTTTTTATTGATACTTATTCTTTTTTTTTCTTTCATATATACTTTTCATGATTAGTTGTCACTAATTCTTTACCTTTTTTTTTATCAAAGCTGAAAGACATGTTTAAATATTTGTTTTTAAGAAATCTGCCCCTCTTTTACTCAAAAATACCCTTTTTATGACACTTTTTTTTTAAAAATACCTTTTTGAAAAATATCAAGGGCAACGCTGCTTGTAAGTTCTGTTTTTTTTTAGCATTTCCAGAAAATTTTCATTCTCACGTTTACGACTTTACGCGAGTTTACGTTTACGATTTTACACAAAAATACAATTATGTGGTTTTGTATTGCAGTTCAGCAACTCCTAACGCTGCTACATAGTGCACCACGGCCGTTAGGTGGCAAGCTCGGAGTTTGTATCATTTGTTAAAGTTCGCAGAGTGAGTGTTTTGAAGTTAAATACAAAGTTTTACCTCAATTTTGAATTTCCTGTATAATATATTTGTGTGTATTTTTTTTTAGTGTAAAGTAAAAATATACTTTTCCATTTTGCATATACAATGATGCAAGGCCGTTTGGTCAAGATTGTGAATAGGGCTATTGTGTTTATGTCGTTCGTGTAGGTTTGCGTTTAAGAGAAGTCTTTGTGATATGAACAGTTTAGATTAAGAAATCTCTTCGCTTAAAAGCTAAGGAAGGATTTTTTACTATACAAATCTGCTGTGATCAATAATCTTTGATTGAAGAAACAAGAAAAATAATAAACAAATCTTTAGCTGGGGGACACAGCTAACTGTTTCGTAGTCGCTACACTACTCATCAGCCCCCACTGGGATTTGAACTCGTTTCACACAAGTACACAGTGTCAAAAAGATTTGATTATATAATTTCATACATATCGCTCTTACAAGCAATTGAGCAAAAAAAGTTACTTTTAGATGTACCTATTTATACAGTTTCCATTACGATTTTTCCTTCTCCTGTAAAATTGTAATTATTTTAGTTAGGGCCTTTCTACATGAGAACAACGATATGCATTTTGTTAATTGCCCACATTGTTTGTACAGCGTTTGCTGTCTCAGAACGAGCAATTATTCTTTTAAGTTATTAACTTACATATTTTTGTATTTTAATATTCTCCGTACCCAGAGATGTAAATATTAATTTATTGAATTTTTGTTAAACTTTATAATTTTTAAATTAAATTTTTGGTTTATACATTTGTACAACGGGTTATAGTTCAACCCGTGTATTAAGTTTTGTGTAAAAAATGAAATTAAATGCGCAAGGACATTTAAAACGTTGACTGTGGCGTTTGGCAAGTCTACTATGAGCAAAACACAAGTTCAATTGAAGTTTCAGGAAGGCCGAGAAGATGTTAATGACGACGCTCGTCCTGGTCGTCCGAGCACGCCAACAACCGACGAAAACATTGAAGCAGTGAAGAAAATGATTTTGGATAATCGTCGAATCACCATCAGAGAGGTTGCCGATGATGTTGGCATATCGTTCGACTCATGCCAAACAATTTTTACGGATGTTTTAGGCATGAAAAGTACGGCAGCGAAGATTGTTCAAAAATTGCTAAAAATCTCATAACTGGTGACTAATCATGGGTGTATGGCTATGACATTGAAACCAAAGCCCAATCATCCCAATGGAAGCGTCCAGAAGACCCAAAACCGAAAAAAGCACGTTAAGTGCGGTCAAATGTGAAGGTTTTGCTCACTGTTTTCTTCGACTGCAATTGCGTGTTGCATCATGAATTCTTGCCACAAGGTTGAAACGCACAGAATTGTGGACAAAAAAATCATGAATTTTGCACCGTGATAACGCACGAGCTCACACATCGATGCTTGTGTGTGAGTTTTCGGATAAAAACAAAACCGTTATCATGCCTCAACGATCGTATTCACCGGACTTGGCCCCCGTTGACATTTTCATCTTCCCCCTTGCTACGATTGAGGACATAAAAGAAAAATCGAAACAGGCGACACCAAAAAGCGCGTTTCAGAAGTGTCTTCGGATTGAAAAAAACGCTGGCATAAATTTATTGTATCTGAGGGGGATTAAATTTAAAGGGGACAAGATAGTTATTGATGAATAATTTTTGAAAAAATTTTAAATAACGGTTATTTTTTGATCAGACCTCGTACAAAAACCGAAAATCTCATTTCATAAATAGTATTTAACTTTACACTTACTTCCATACAAAAAGAGATGATATTAAAACAACCAAAACCAGTAGTAACGAAAAAACTGCAATCATGGCCGACGTTTGTAGGGACTGGCTGCTGTAGAGACTGGCATCAAGGATCTGCAAATAAAATGAATAGAAAATAATGTTTATTGGACATTTAGCTTTAGCTGAAAAGTTGAATAGCTTAGCTCCTTAAATGATACATGAAACAGTCTTTCAAATCTTTGTATACTTGAAAGCTTTTCACATTCAACATGTTGCAACAAGAGGGCTCAACATGCATTTTCTATGTACCGTAAAACAATATGGATTATTTTTTTAAAGCTATCTGCTACTTTTAGAAATTTATTAAAAACTTTATTAATTTCCTAATACTTAATTAAAATGATTTATGTATGTATATATTTGTTTCAAAGAGAAAGCTTGACTTTTGTAATACTAAATGATCGTACTGTTATCAGCTGAAAACTTTGAGGGAATCAACAACTGTGAGTGAACATGTAATTTAAGAAAAATATCTACATACATACATGCATACATATGTACGTATCGGAAGCGCGTCTGATTTTGTTATGAGTAATTAATCTTTTTTTCATTATTTTGGAGTGTATTATAAATATTTAACTTATTTATGGAGACACAGTTAATAAACAAATATTAATTCATGAATTTTGAATTTTTTTGCCGATAACATTTAATCGATCATATTCCAGTTTTTGTAACAATAAAGAAAAATAAATCATTATTTTCTGTTAAACTAAAGAAACGAGGTAACGCAAACAGAATTGCTACAATTTTATATTTACTTTATTTAAAGTTGACGAATACAGGGTTTGGAAATGTTCACAGTCAACAGCGACTACTGTTCAAAGTGAAGCACGAATGTAGGACGAGAGTTTATTTATTTAATGACGCTGGCACCAGTTCTGCCAAGCAATGTGAATAAGTCCTCGTATGAACAAATAAAGAATACTCGTATCAAAGTTAAACACGCTCTAGTTTATGGCCATCCATTTAACAATTTTATTTGCCCAGTTTATCGGATAGAGATAACAAACTGAAAACAGAGTAAATAACTTCAATTACAAATTTTGTATTCTTTTAGAAAATAAATGCATTTAGTATATACAAGTATTTTATAAAAAAAAATTTAAATCCCATAGTTTACGGTCTTTTTTTGAAAGTCCTCCGAAGAAGGGAAAATTCGTGACCTAAAACTCTTGCTTAGGCTTTAGTTTGCAGAAGAAACATTCTCAAAATCTCACTTGCTTTAAAATTGAAAATTATATTTCTTATTATAGATCTAAACTAAATATGTTTTCTGGTATGTACTCGTATTACATGTTGTAAATGTTTTCTAAGGAAGAAAGATTTTTATTTTCCAATTATAACAACAAGTTATTAAATTAGATTTTCGCACAACATCAGGCTTTTTGTTCAAGTTTTTCCTTTCTTAAGTTTTTCTTAAGAAGGATTTTTTACGATATAAATTTGTTGTGATCAATAAATTGTGGTTCATGAATGCATTTACCACGTGTAGTATCATCAATTTGACTTTCAGGCTAAACATAGCACCATAGAACAAACACACAGCCTAGTAAATGTCACAAAAAAAGACTTTTGAGGACAATTGTTCAGCTCTATTCTTTGACGTTTCTCAAGCTTTTGGTAAAGTGCGGCACTCACAGCCAGTCGAAGCGAGAGTTCTCCAAGGTAGCATTCTGGGACCTTCTTTATATTTTACCCTCTTACTCGTATATGCTAACGAGAAAAGGAATCCACATTTAAAATTTTACAGATGACACAGCATTCTGCAGCGTTCATGAAAACCATAAATTATCTTCACGAATCTGCAGGAATATATTTCGATATTCGGTAAATGGCTAAAGCTTCGGAAAATTAAAGTTAATGAACAAAAATGTGCTCGTGTCACCTTCACAGTTTGTAAAGAAAAATGTTCGCCTATCTAAATTAATAACTCACCTATTCCGCAGCACAACGAAGTCAAGTAACTTGGTATTCACCTCGATCGTAGGTTAACATTCCTCGACCGTAGGTTAACATTCACCTGTTCCGCAGCGCAATGAAGTCAAGTACCTTGGTAGGTTAACATGGACGTCTCACATGGATGCAATTGTCAGACAGTTGAAACTAAAAGCAGCGCAACTAAATTGACTTATGGGCAGAAATTCTACATTGCAGCTAGACTGCAAACTTTTGTTATACAATGCAATTCTTAAGCCTATATGTTGGTATGGAGTTCAATTATGGTGGGCACCGCCTCAGCGTCAAGCTCTACCGCTGGTAAAAGACGGATTTTCGAAGTACGCAAAAAGTATGTCAGTAAGCTGGAACTTTACCCAAACCCTCTTGCGCGTAATATACTTAATTTTGGCGGCCACAGTCGGTTGAGAAGAAGGGATACCCTTGCCACCATCAGAACTTTCAATAGGTGATTTAACCGATAAAGTTCCCGCAAAATAAAACTTTTCGTCTAGCATTGGCAAGACTTAAGTAAAAAACATATCTCTCTTTTACTTTTATGCAGATAGGTATCATTTAAATATTTGTTACCTATAAGTACTTTTATAATGAATCTTTAGAATTTCACACTAAACACTGCAATAGATTTAAGAAATTTCTCCGTTGTCTTGTAGATTGGATTTTTACACAACGATTGTTATTTTCTACGATAAACTATCAAGCAAACCAGCGTACACAGAGATGTTAAAAGTAAATTTTTTAAAAGGCCAAATCAGCTGATGAAGAAGTGTGTCATACATTGTGTACTAGTGTCTGAATTTGAACAAACTCAAAAATAACACGTTTTACGTTCAATTTGAACAAAACATTTTGTATAAAATACTTTTTAGTTTATATTAAAGCAAAGTTTGTTTTTTAATTGCCTAGCGAACGAGAAAAAATGTTTTCTTTTCTGTTTGCGAGTACAAAGAGCGGAAAGTAAAAACGAGCTAATTAGTTATTACTTTTCCGTCCCGTTTCATGCAATAACGGTCTAAAACTCTAACAGTAAACAAATTCAAATTTTAAATTCAGTAATAATTAATAACCCTATTTAGTATAAATGTATGTATGTGTTTTCATTCGTAGTTCGTAATCAGTGGCAGTGTTCTGTAACTCTCGCCGCGAGAATCTTTTCGACTGAAACGTGCGAAATGAAAGATAATTCTCATAAGTTTAAACAAACAGCTGCTTTTCTCACTAAACTGCAGCTATAACTTTTTTGGAGTGTAATAGCTGTCACTTAAGGAAATTGCTCGCCATTTGGCAGAAAAACTGTGTCTGTAAAACTTTTGCCGCTTTTAACTGTCATTATTTCCCGCAAATAAAATGGCTGTGAGATAGTATTTCAACAAACAGTAATCATCATAAAATGGATAATAATACTGAAAAAATAAGTATTTTGCTATTAAATTAAGTTTAATAAATACATTGACTCAGTTAATAACGAATATGCTCTTTTTTTATTTTAAATTAATTTTTATACCCTTCACACAACAAATTTTAAGGGTATACATACATATATAAATTTGTGATTCCGTTTGTAGTTTCTATAATTTTAATTTCCGACCCAACAAAGGATAATGTAATACTTTTATAATGTTTTTTCACTATTCACAATATGCAATTCACTTTGTTTTTTAATTTTACAAAATTTTGTGCTCAAGTATGTTTCATTTATTTAGTAACTATACAGTTGCAAAGTAAATTTACAAAGTATAGGATGCACAGCACGGGCGGGGTGACAAAGACCATATACGCAATATGGTATTAACAGTACTTTTCTAGCGTCACTGTGACTAACTATGCCTTCACATAGGAAGTTTCCACGTGCTTAACAATGAATAACCTGTAAAAGAAACTGTAGACCAATACAGTTAGTTGAGGCAAACCGTTAACCAGTGCAAGTGAAACGCAAAACTCTCGAAGACCGAACAACAAACACAAGCCTGACAGCACTTAAGAACTAATTACGATGACGCGAGAGCTGTTCTTCAGCCCAGACCTGCTTTACGACTGTACAAGTATGTATTTGCTAGTAAAATGTAATCATTAGAGCCAAACCATAAATTTTCTAGAATAGCCGGCTGGTATAATATGACGCCGTCGAACAAAATTTCTTAACTTTAAACTTTTTGGTCGGCGGCGGTTCTAATTGCGGCTGGCGCTCCTATTTTATAAAATTCCATGTTGACATCGTTTTATATTTTCTGACATTTCTAGCGAAACGACGTAATCACTTTGGATAGTTTTCGATATGAGTTACAGACGCAGTTTTTTCTCACTTTTCGAGAAGCGATGGAATAATTTGTTTCACAAGTTTTCGACGCGAGAACTACTCGCCACAGTTACGGAACACAGCCACAGTTCCGAGTTATGGGCTCCTATTACTATAATTATGTGGTATGGCAATGCAGCTACAGATTTTCACTTTTTATTTAGTTGCCTTTTTCTTCTTGTAAAAGCCGCACGCATAAAATGAGCAGAAAAAAAGCAAAAGATTTCAGTTTATTAAGTGGAACCGAGAGTTTAAACGAAACAATATGATGCCACAAAATCAGCGGTTGGCGAGATAAAAATTAAAACAAAAACTCGTTTGAATTGCAACACCGAAAAGTTTTTCAACATCAGCCGTTGTCGAAAAGTCCAAACAAACTTTCGCTAATTTAGTAAATTATTTGACTGATAATATGGGTGTACCAAAAAGTTTTTTTTCAAGGGAAACACGAAAAGTGATAAGTTACAAAAAATTTGAATTTTCTACTTGTCACTTGCATTTGCGTTGTTCGCATGTCCGAGTATGAGAATTATTGATAGATATACAGTCCTTTACGCGCTAGCACCCATGTCTAAACGAGAAAAGACTTGCTCTTATCTTTACAAATTGTATGAAGCAAACCGAAATAGTGCCACGTTAGCTATAGGCTGAAGCCAGGTGCAGATAAAAACAATGTTTAAAATTTCTTTGTTTGAATAAAGATGGTACCATTTTGTTCTCAAAGAAGAACAATTTATGTAACATGATTACTATTTCCATTTAAACGCTTAGTTTTATTACAGCTCTGCTTCTGGTAGCGAATTTGTTAAATTAAGTTTTGTTCAGTTATGCCGCTTTAGCGTGAGCTCTTGTCGCTTTCGCTTAATAAGAATTGGAAAAGCAGAAAGAATATTGTAACTATTTCGAAAATAGAAAAGAATACTTATGTAGGTAAGTGTGTGTAAAATTCACTTCTCGTGTAGAAAATATCACAGTCATGATAGATTTCTAGTCACTCTCTAGAAAAAAAAACTTTTAGTTAAAATATGTAAGAGAATAAATAATAATTTTACAGCAAATATTGAATATTAAATCAAGAAAGAACGCATTTGCACGCCCACATTTTTAACTTTGAAAAATGTGTTTATCCCCGTTCAGCTCATTCGTTTTCTACTTCCTTCCGGCAGGATTTGTATTTGAATTATTTAGATCCCACAGGATTGGCAATAAAAATCTTAGCAATGATTGAAAATTTTGCTTTTTATAAATTTAGCTTTAATTTTCCCATTTCTACTCAGTAAATTTACTCCTGGGATATCAACCTTAATACACTTTTGTGTTGCATGATTTTGTTAACAGGAAAAACGTTATGTATGTAAATATTAACCAATCATTTTATTTACTTTTACCTTTAACTGAATAAATTTCTCTCTTTTCAAATAATAATAAAACTTTAACTTGTTCTTAATAAAGGAGAACACAAAAAAAAAATATACTCGTACTTTAACACAAAGTCTTCATTCCTTGGAAGCACAAATGTTCTTCACACGTACAGTTGTGTGTGCGTGTGTGTGTGTGTGTGTATCGTGCAAACAAATAAACAAGCAACAACAAAGAAAAATATATGTATATTTGTTTATATAAGTTAATATTGCAAAAGCTAATGCAATATTACAAACAGACATACATACACTGTAACATAAACCCATTCAGCACTTTTAAATTAAAGCTAAAGAGAGACGTGTGAAAGCAAATTGTGCAACATTTATGAAATTAAACAAAAATCAAACGACTTCCTGCACACTCCACCAGGTCAGCAAAATTCATATGACGTGATCACCACCTACAGCAAGTTTAATTAATACTTAGGAATTTATTTTAAGTTAGTTCTTAAGTAATTGTCAACCAAAAAGGTTTAATTAAATAAAGAAAAAATAAATAAAAAAATATAAAAAAAAAAAAAAGAATTTTATTCTTTTTTTTAATGAAGAAATAACTTCAAAAAACTCAACTGGCGCCCAACAATAAAGGGTCGCTACCGCGTTACGTTCCGAAGGACTTTTTTTTGTGAAATAAAAAAGTAAAGTGTGAGTGAAAAACCATAAGATCCTTAAGAAGCATACGTGGTTTATCATTTTCAAAAAAAAGGGAAAAGTCCTTAATAAAAGCCCTTAAGCAGTGCGATAGGAAGTAACAGGCAGTGACTACAATCAGCGTTAAAGCCCAAAGAGGACGAAACGCACACCCACGCAGAGTGCGCATCGCGGGACCCTCAGTAGCAGACAGCAAAAAGGATAATTCTCCAGCGCCGTGGGATGGTTATTACAATATTTTTTATGTAAGCTTTATATTTAAGTAAAAGTTTTAAATGGTTAATTATAAAAGTGAAATATAAAATTAAATTTAAAAAGAAAAATAAGAAAGTTTTAAAAATAAATCCAAAGCTAATAAGCAATATCAAATATTTAATTAAAACAAAAGAATATTAACTTAATTCATCGTTTTTCGAGTGAATATAAAAAAAAAAACACAAAAAAATTTAGAAATTCTTTAAAATAAATTTTAATTTAAATATCTAATTAAAAAAGAAAAATATTAATTCACAAATTGCCCTAATATAATTAAAAAATTAGTAATTTTAATTTTTTAACAGTGAAATTTTTATTTTCAACGAGAAAACAGAAAATAAAAATTTAAAGAGGTTTTAAAATAAGGAAAAAGTAAAATTTAAGGAGGTTTTGAAGTAAATAAATAGTAAAAATTTAAGGCGATTTTAAAATTAAGAAAATTTTTAAATATGTCTAATCCAAATAATCTCATTAGACCTAGCATTTTAGAAAATCCTGGTAGCTCTAGCGCACAGAATCAGTCCACTAATTCATCACAGCCAGTAGCAGCACCTGATTTAGAAAGGCTAATAAGCAATATAGTAAACAGGGTTGTTCAGGAGAACTTAGCTCTAAATAACCCGGACAGCATACTCGTTACCGCGACAGACGAGACAATAAGACCGGAACACCAGGGACAAATTAATGACTTAGACAAAATACCGGACATTGTTCGTAGTTTAAGGGATTTTTCCGGAAATCCTTCAGAATTTAGTTCGTGGAGGAAAAGCATAGAACGCGTCCTCAAAATTTATGAAAATACGAAAGGAACACCAAAGTATTTTGGGATTCTAAGTAGTATTAGAAATAAAATTACAGGAAATGCCGACGTGATTTTAGAATCCTATAACGTTCCATTAGACTGGAAAGCAATAATCTATTGCCTCAATCTCCACTTCGCAGACAGACGCGACATAACGACATTGGAATGCCAACTTGCATCATTGGTGCAAGGAAGGAAATCCATACCCGAATTTTACCAAGAGGTATACAACCACCTTTCTTTAATATTAAACAAATTATCAAGCCTTACCATGGGACAGGAAGCTCTTAACCTTTTGACACAGACTTACAGAAACAAAGCATTAGACACATTTGTTAAGGGACTTAATGGTGACTTCCCAAAGTTATTAGGCATGAAAGAACCATCTGATTTACCTCAGGCCTTACATTTATGTCTTAAACTTGAAAACCAGGGATACAGGACACAATACGCGTACAACCAGAATAAAAATAGAAAATTCCAACCACCACCAATGCATACACCGCAGCAAATGCAAAGAAAACCACCTTTCTTTGCACAAACAGCATTTATTCCTCAACAGTTTAGACCTTTTTCTTATAACAGACCCATAAATAATCAAGCAAACATCCCTTCACTCAACAACGCTTTTCCACAAAATTTCAACCATTTTCCACAATATCAAAATTTTCAACCACAAAGACCTTATGCTCCTAAACCATTACCCAAACCTATACCTATGGAAGTCGACAGTTCCCAACAAACGCGTAATGTCAATTATATGAACAGACCAAATTATAACACATTTGCAGGAAAGCGCGCACCACCGCCATCAAACCAATTTTCTCGTAATATTCCAAACAAACTCCAAAGAGTTAACCACATTTCCCAGGCTGAAAACTTCACAAATAATATGGAACATTATAACTCAAATATGCCCGAAAATCTGAATGAGGAGAATTGGCAGGAATATTATAATAACTACGAACAACAGGAACAGAATTATCCAAGCGAAAATCAAAATCAATTTGCAGATGTTCATTTTTTAGGTTAACAAATTCATCGCTTCCGTATTTCGAATGTAAAAGAAGCGATGGAAAAATATTAAAATTTCTTATCGACACCGGATCAAATAAAAACTATATTCAACCTTCACTAGCAAAAAACCCTAAACAAAACGAAAATATTTTTTTCGCAGATTCAGTAGGAGGAAAAATTGAAATATCTCAGCACATAGAACTTTATCTTTTTAATCTCAAGAACGAAAAACTTAAATTTTTTATACTACCAACACTTAAATCATTTGATGCTATTATTGGCAACGACAGCTTAAAACAACTTAAAGCAGTTATTTACACTTCAGATGACCTAATGATAATTAAAGATAAAATTAAAATACCTATTAAACAGCAAATAGCAAAATCAGTAAATAGTATAGAAGTAAAAACAGACCATCTTACCCTTAAACAGCAAACCGTTATTAAATCATTATTAGGAAAATTTTCAAAATTATTTGCAGAACCTGACAAAAGATTAACATTTACTACGAGAGTTACAGGTGAGATTCGAACAATAACGGAATCCCCAGTCTATACAAAATATTACCCATACCCCATGTCGCTCAAAAACGAAGTCGAAGACCAGATAAATAAACTCCTTAAAGATGGGATTATCCGACCATCACGTTCCCCTTACAATTCGCCCGTTTGGATTGTAAATAAAAAACCAGATTCAGAGGGAAACAAGCAATACAGATTAGTTATTGATTACAGAAAGTTAAACGCTGTTACTATCGCCGACCGTTACCCAATCCCCGAAATCAACGAAGTTCTTTCGCAATTAGGACGAAACAAATTTTTTTCTGTCATAGATCTTAAAAGCGGTTTCCACCAAATTCCTTTAAAAGAAAAAGACATCGAAAAGACAGCATTTTCTGTCAATAATGGTAAGTACGAATTTACTCGTCTTCCATTTGGCCTTAAAAATGCCCCTTCCATTTTTCAACGTGCTTTAGATGACATCTTAAGAATGCACATTGGTAAAATTTGTTTCGTATACATTGATGACATAATCATCTTTAGTCAAACAGAACAGGATCATACTAAACATTTAGAGACTATTTTTAACACTTTAGAACAGGCGAATATGAAAGTTCAATTAGACAAATGCAAGTTTTTTGCCGATGAAGTTGAATTTTTAGGATTTGTTGTAACACCCAATGGAATAAAAGCAAACCCATTAAAAGTTGAAGCGATAGAAAAGATTCCTATACCAAAGACCCTTAAGGATCTCAGATCGTTCCTAGGAATGTCTGGATTTTACAGGCGCTTCATTCAGGACTATGCCAGGTTAGCGAAACCACTAACCCTAATTTTGAGAGGGGAGGAAGGACGAATGTCCAAACGTTTGTCAGCAAAAAAAGAAATAACGTTAGATAATGATGCAATAGAAGCCTTTAATAAAATTAAAACTACTCTCGCTTCTAACGAGGTAATGCTACAGTATCCTGATTTTAGAAAAGAATTTAGTCTTACTACAGATGCATCCAATTACGCTATAGGCGCAGTTTTGGAGCAGGATGACAAACCAATAATATTTATATCACGGACTCTCTCGAAAGCAGAAGAAAATTATGCCACCAACGAAAAGGAGATGTTAGCTATCGTTTGGGCTCTGAAAACATTGCGAAGTTATTTGTATGGACCTGTTGCCGTAAAAATATTCACAGATCATCAACCTTTAACGTATGCATTAAGTAATAAAAATAACAACAGCAAGCTCAAGAGATGGAAAGCAATTTTAGAGGAGTATAATTATGTACTCAAATACAAACCTGGAAAATCAAACGTAGTAGCAGACACATTATCTAGAACTCCAAATAATCAAATCAATTCTCTTACACCAACGATGCACAGTGATGGAAGTTCTTCGCATAATCTTATTCCCTATACAGATTCCCCAATAAATGTTTTTAAGAACCAGTTGTTTCTTTCTACTGGCGATGTAGCCTCGTACCAGTTCAAAATTATTTTTCCCACCTACCATAAGCATATCATAATAGAACCAGATTTTAATGAGGAAAACTTAGTAAACATTTTAAAACGATATTTAAATCCTTCTGTGACAAATGGTATTTTCACAGAAGATCATATTTTAGGTAAAATACAAAATATATATCCACAACACTTTGCCCAATACAGAACACGTTACACTAGGAAACAAGTAGAAAATCTCACTCAAGAGGCAGACCAGGAAACAGAAATTATAAAAGAACATAATAGAGCTCATAGGAACGCAGTCGAGAACAAAATCCAATTGCTAGATAAATTTTACTTTCCTCATATGAGTGCAAAGATCACAGCTATTGTAAAACAATGCAAAATATGCAAGGAAAATAAATACGAAAGACACCCTACTTCTCCAATTTTGAAACCTTCTCCTATCCCTGAATATCCCGGACATATTGTTCACATTGACATTTACCACACAAACAGTAAAATCATTTTAACCGCCATTGATAAGCTTTCGAAATATGCCTTAGTGAAATTAGTTAAATCACGGTCAACCGAAGATATAAAATTACCCCTTCAAGAGTTGCTCATTTCTTTTGGAATCCCGAAGAAAATCGTTATAGATAACGAAAAGTCTCTTAGTTCAGCACCTATAGTATTTATGCTTGAAAATCAATACGGAATAGAAATATTCAAGACACCACCCTATACGAGTACAATAAATGGACAAATAGAGCGGTTTCACTCCACTCTTTCTGAAATAATGCGATGCATTAAAACCGAAAAAACACATAGGAATTTTGAAGACTTACTACTTAGATCCCTTTACAAATACAACTTCTCTATTCACTCGACGATCAAGAAAAAACCAGTTGAAGCATTTTTTGGACGAACAGTTAGTACAGACCCAGAACAAATCGAAAAAGACCGACAGGACAGCGTTAATAGACTCGTAGAAAAACAAAACAAAGACTTAGAATTTCATAATAAGAAAAGGATACCTTTTCGTTCGTACAACGCAAACGATAAAATATTTGTAAGAAACAATAAGAGAATAGGAAATAAGCTAACGCCTAGATATAAAGAAGAGACAGTAAAAGAAGATAGAGGAAACACAATACTGACAGAATCAGGAAGGATAGTTCATAAGTCACACATTAGAAGTTAAAATAAATTTTAATATAAACTCGTATAAAATGAAAACAATATCGTAAAGCTTAACAATATTTTTACAACATTTATGAAAAATATGTATAATTTAAATAGAATTAAGAAAAAATTAAAAACTAAATGTAAAAAATGATAACGAATCAAACAAAACAAAATATGTGAATTAATTATTTGCTAAGTAATGATAAAGCTTGTAAAAGGATCGAGCAATATGCCATAGGCGTACGATACCTTCATTTAGTAAGAGAAAAATTGTAAATCAAGAAAAGAACAATCGAATAATATGCCATAGGCATACGATTTTAAATTTAAGTATTATAAAATTGTAAAACTCACTACTTTGAAAGAAAATATGATTTATAAAAAATATTAATTTAAAAAAAAAAAAAAAAAAAAAAAAAAAAAAAAAAAAAAAAAAAAAAAAAAAAAAAAAAAAAAAAAAAAAACCGCAACATTAAAATATAAATTAATCTTTATTATTGTTATTAAGAATTAAAAGCTTTACCTAGACATATAATAAAAAAATTCTATGCTAATTTTGCAGACTTACCATGCACCTAGTGCATGCGGAATTTCAAATATTCGATTACACGAATTCGCAACTTATCACTCTAAAAGACGACACTGCAAGAGTTCAAGAAGGATCTTTTAAGATAATTCATGTAATAAATTTGGAAGAATATGCAAAACTAACTTCTGAAATAGAAAATACTATTAGAAATAGCCTTAATGCAGAACATCAATTATATCCTCTCCTAATACACGAAGTATCTCAAGTTCGGACTCTTATTGCAAAAATTTCTCCTAAAGCAAGAGAAAAACGTTCTCTTGACTTTATAGGCTCAGCGTGGAAATGGGTCGCAGGAAACCCCGACCACCGTGACCTAGAAATCATAAATGAAAATTTGGAAACATTAAATGAAAATAATAACAATCAGATAATTATAAATAAACAATTGATACAGAAATTAAATGAACAAACCGAAAAAAGTAACCACATTATGAAAATTATTAATGTAGACAATAAGCTAGAAATTAGTCTTAAGATAAAATATAAAATACAACTTATAAAAGAAGAACTATTAAATATCGAATATGCTTTACATTGGGCAAAATCCAGTGTAGTTAATTCATTTATTTTGTCAAGTATTGAAATTGAAACCATAGAAAAAATTGTTAGACATGAAGGCATACCATACATAAATGTTGAAGAGGAACTAGAATTTACAGACGTAAGCATAGCCGCAAATGGTTCTATGATAATTTATATTCTTAGCTTGCCTACAACTGAAAAAGAAGAATGTGAAATACTTACACTTAAACCTGTAAAATTAAACAATAGAATCAATAAAATCCAATATGACAAAATTCTGAATTGTAAAAAGAAAATTTTTGGAATAAAATCTAAATGTAAAGAATATAATAGAAAAGCCATTTGTAACAAGAATAACTTAGTAGAATTAAGCGATAATCATTGTATAAGTAAACTTGTAAGAAGCCAATCATCTAATTGTTCACGAACTAATGCTGATCACATATCGGATACGGAAGAAATTTATCCTGGTATACTATTACTCAACAACTTCAATGGCACGATAGAGATAGATGGACAACAATTCACACTGACTGGAACTTTTATCATAAAACACCATAACTCTACAATTAAGATCGAAAATAAAATTTTTTACATACGCGAAGAAATATATTTTGAGCCGTTGCCAGCCGTTTTTCAGCAAAAATCAAAGAATGATGAATTAGAAGAAGTTCTCTCTTTGGAAATGATTAAAGAACTCGAGATCACTAATAGGAAAAGAATTTCCAAAATTGACACAAACAACAAAATTGGATTAACACTCAACTCAATCACTTTAGCTGCATTTGTCACCCTTATTGTTGCACTCGCATATGCATCATGGAAAACTAACAAGAAAATGAACCTGAAAAGAAGGTCGATGCCCGAAGCCAAGTTTCTGCCAACGGGTACGTTAGCATTTGAGAAGGGAGGAGTTAATATTGCAAAAGCTAATGCAATATTACAAACAGACATACATACACTGTAACATAAACCCATTCAGCACTTTTAAATTAAAGCTAAAGAGAGACGTGTGAAAGCAAATTGTGCAACATTTATGAAATTAAACAAAAATCAAACGACTTCCTGCACACTCCACCAGGTCAGCAAAATTCATATGACGTGATCACCACCTACAGCAAGTTTAATTAATACTTAGGAATTTATTTTAAGTTAGTTCTTAAGTAATTGTCAACCAAAAAGGTTTAATTAAATAAAGAAAAAATAAATAAAAAAATATAAAAAAAAAAAAAAGAATTTTATTCTTTTTTTTAATGAAGAAATAACTTCAAAAAACTCAACTTATACAATATTTCTGTTTCAAACTCGCTGTTAACAAAAGTAACACTAGATGACTTATTGAGAAATTCCTTTTAATTTTGTTTCATTTGTGAATGAGTGTGTGTGTGTGTGTTGTGTGTACGAGTATGGATGGACGTTTTGGGGCTTAAATTAAAATTCAAAACTAATCCTAAATAAACATCGAAAACTCTCCAAAGTTTTTTATAATATTTTTTTTTTTTTTACAAATATAAACGAATCGTTTAAGGTCTAATTTTTTACCAGCTGTTGTCGTAAGAATTTGAATGTTTCCTTTTTTTTACTTTTGCTTATGAAAATACTTTTTCTGTTGTTTGTGAAGAGAAATGATTTTGCTAAACTTTTTGACATCAAATGTTAAAGATTTATTAACATTTTGTGCAAGAGTGTATCTTTGCAATAGAAATTTTGTAGTTTGTTGTTTTGAGATATTTTTGACAAATAAAATTTAATGTGGCAGCTGTCAAAAAACATAAGAAACAGCCAGAGATTTATAACAAAAGTCGACAAATTTTGCATGCTTCATGAGCAAAGTACCAATAGCCTTTAAATGATACTTGTTGATATATATTAACAGTAATATTGTATTGTTAATCACAATTGACGTGGAAGTTGGCAAAACAAATATCTCTTCAATTTGGCTTTTATCAATATTCAAATTACGAGGGCGGCTCGGAAACTTCTTAGCCTATCAACGAAAGAGAATAGTTAGTTTTTCAAAAATATTTTTATTTTTCAATATAATCTTCTGAAACTTCAATACACTTAGTCCAACGCTTTTCTAGCAATTCTATCCCTTGATTAAAATAGTTTTCCTCAAGGTCATCAAAATAGTGGCTTGTTTGCAATTGCATCTTCATTTGAGGTAAAACGCTTGCCAGAGCAAGGAATTGTTTTTAGATTTGGGAACAGGTAAAAGTCACTGGGAGCTAAATCAGGAGAATAACTCGTACTCGTGTTCGTTGATTTTAGCCATTGTTAAAACACTCTTGTGCGCTGGTGCGTTGTCTTGATGAAAAATTATTTTTTTGTGTTGTAAGCCAGGACGTTTTTCTCCAATTTGTATATTTAATTGATCCAAAAGGTTGCAATAGTAGTCTGAATTTATTGTTTTACCCTTTTGCTGATAGTCAATCAATAAAATACCTTTGAAGTCCCAAAAAACCGTCGCCATAACCTTACCAGCCAATTGAATTGTTTTTGCCTTCTTAGGGGCACTTCCTCCAGCTTCAGTCCATTGTTTGGATTGTTCTTTTGTCTCTGGAGTATAGTGGTGGATCCATATCTCATCTTATTTCATTTAAAACGATGCAAACAAGCTTGGAAAATGTTCATTCTTATGCGTTTTTGGTCGACTGTTAACAAATGCGGCACCCATCTTGCAGAAAGCTTTTTCATCTGTAGTTCTTCATGCAAAATTAAGTGGACTCGATAATTTGAGATGCCCATGATATTAGCTATTTCACGCACTTTTATTCATCGAGCACTTAATACCATATCGTCTTCAATGCGACCACGTTTAAATTCAGCAACCCAATTTTTAACTGTTGCATATGATGTAGCACTTTCACCTAGCACATTCACCATATCCTTATGCATTTCTTGTCCCGATAAACCTTCATTATGTAAATATTTAATGACACCACGCATTTCTAGTTTTTTCTGTTTATACCGCGCTTTTTGTGCTAGGCTAAGAAGTTTCCGAACCACCCTCGTACATTTACATAACTATAGACGTTTTGTGAGATCTAATATTTTGCAGAATTACTTTTGTTATATATGTATATGTATGCATGTATTTTTTTGATAAATAGTAATTTTCGTTTACATCATTTGCATGAAAAATTTCATTATTTCTAATTGACTAAACGTCGAATAATTTTCACTTACCGGTATAGCTTCGCAGATGTCGTTGTCCCAGGCTTTTTGGGCTTGCAATGATATCTCTTCGTCATTACAACTGGTGGATACATCATACGTTGTCATGGATGGAGGCAGAGGAGGCGGTGGTATCGTGAATTTTGGTGGCGGTCCCAAAATACCACCACATTCATTGCATTCAATAATGTCGTCAAACATTTTCCACATTTATAACAAGAAATATATACAACTCAAAATTGCTAAATACAAATTACAACAGATAGAAGCCAAATAGACAAAAAAAAAGTGTTTTGGGCGATAAATGAAACTTAAAATTTAAACCGATAATGTTTTATTAGCGTTTTGTCATATCTTTCGCATTTTCGCTCTTGTATTTGGTTTCAGTTCCTTGATGGAGATGGAATCTAGAATGAAAAACAAATTAAAAATGGAGTTAGCAAATCGTTTAATTCAATTTCAGTTTTCAACTATTTTGATCACTTTTCTTGCCTTCGTAAAACTAACATTAACGCCTGTCTCTTTGTCTGTCTATTTGTAATTCTATCGTACAAATTTTACAGACTTTAACAAAAGCAATTCACATCAGCTTTACTCGTATAAGCCTTGAAGGAATGCGCAAATATTCATTACTCAGCAGCTAAACGAGAACTCAAAATCTAATTTTTTTAATTTAATACCTGTCACCTCAACGATATATTCATTGCAATTATCTGAGCAAGCTAGTTCCGAAAAATCCTAATTAGAAACTTTATTGTTCGCACTGAAACTTAATTGCAAAAAAAAAAAATTCTCTTCAGAGTTCTTACCATCTATTTTTGTATCAGATCAATGACTTGTACACCTGCTGCCGTATGAGAACATCTCACGACATTTATTGCATTTGTTATTCATGTCTAAAAAGAAAGTATTTAATTAAAGCTAGTCGCTAACTTCAACTTTTGATAATGAGCACATAGATAGAAATTAATTTCGTAATCGGAAGATCGCTTAACTTTGCATTTGACTTAAGACATACAGTTTACTCTCCCGTTGCGGACACCTCTCCAAAGCGGGCGCGTCTCATAAACCGACACTTTTTGCAGTCGGATGGAAACACTATTTTTTTTATAACAAGGCAGACTGTTTTCTTCATTATCAGACAAATGGCCGTCGAAGACTTTAGATAAATAACGACAACTTCATTGATTCTCAAGAGAAATTAACTTCTTATAAATGTGCTTATATATATATCAATAAAAGTAGTTTGCAGTGAGTAGTAGTATCTCAGCTAATAGATCTCCAAATACCTTTCTAAATCAAAGCAAAAACTAAACAATTTGAAATTTATGACTTTTTAAAATATATTTTGAACATGTTATGTTCACGCAAAAGCACAACCCAATTTTTGCAAAAACATGAATGAAACCTCATATTCTGTCTGGAACTTCACCCAAATCCTCTTGAACGCTACATACTTGATTTTGGTGGCTACACCTGGTTGCGGAGAAGAGATACCTTTGCCACCATCAGAACTTTAAATAGGTGATTTTACCGATACAGCTTCTACATAATAAAACTTTTTGTAAAAAGTACACTTTTCTATTCTTCTGTGCTCTTATTTTTTCACAGCATTTATTGTTATAATTAATCTTGACTGAAGTTGGACTCGAACTCACAACTAGTTGATTTATGCAAATTTCTTTATATTTATGTTTTGTATTAAGATTTGAATACTTATTGTTATTTAATTTTCAAGATTCAATAAATAAAACGCCTAAAAAGTATTCTGCCTTATATTTTTAGCGTTGTTGCAAAAAAAAAAAAAAATAGTTTTTAAAGATAAATACAATAAAAATATTTAATTACTCCTATCAGTAGCAGACACCTCACGTAAGCGGACACATTTTTCAATTTCTTAGGCGTCCGCTTATGGGAGAGCAAATTGTTGTTGTGAATTGTGATTGAACAAATGCTGCGCGGTAGTGTAAGTTTTCGGTTTGGATGCGAGCGGACGTTTTAGCGGTTGCAAGTAAGCAAATATTATTATATACGAGTATATTATTAATATCAATATTTACATATGTAAATATCTACATACGATATGTACATATTTACACATATGTATGTACGTACGATGACATGTCAACAGGAAAAATAATTAAACTGCAACCTACATATCTAGTTCGATCATTTTTCGAAACTAGACATTTAAGTTTTGAAAGGAAGAGATTTAAAACTTATGAAGTGTATGAAGCCCTTCTGCTGTTCTTTCTAGAGCTTTTAAGTAAAATACGCTCCAAAGTTACAGCAACAATAAAATTAAATGGTAAAATGTCCATAAAGAACAAGTTAAAAAACTCAATTTCATTGTGTTTTCTTCAAATTAATCAATTTTAAAAGATATTATTGCTACTCGTATCATGATGCTTCGTAAGAAATGGCCTGAGGATGAAACGCTAAAGAAACAAAATGTGTAGGAGTAGTGAAATAAAGGAGATAGAAATACCCACAAGGAATTAAACTGATAAGTACAGAGAGAAAATGGAATCAATTAGATAATTACTAAAACTACTTTAGTAACAAACCTCTTAAAGAGATTCAGCTATAAATAGAAGTAAAGCAAAAGAAGTAATTGAAATCTTTTCAATAGTCCCAACTCAAGAAGTGCTGGAAAGTGTTAAGAAAACTTTTTTACTTTCCATTTTCGTTCTTGGCTCAGCAGCTGCTCACTGAAGTCGTCAGTTAATGTTTTTATTTTGAATAGACTGAACTAAAATTTCCCCTTTTTTTAATTTTCAAGCAAATGTTTGTAATTTTCGAGTTTCTCTTATTGTTGACAATGACATTATTTTTTAATTAGTTCGTTTTGTATCAATAATGTAAGATGTTTCGAGTCTCAATTGTTTAAATTCAAGTGCTTTTTTAATAAAAGACTTAAACACAATTTTATTTGTTTAAAGAAAATAACTGAAAATGATATAAAATTTTAAACTGACGTTTTTCATATTTTCTTCATTAGTATGCAAATAGCAGACAATTTAAATTATAAATTTCTTAAAAAATATGCTCATACTAGATAGTTCTTCTTTATTTCAATCAAATAAGCGGCACTTTTGGTTCCCTTGCTCTCTGAAGCCTGCGACGAACTAATTACAACACAATGCACATGTGAATGAATCAAAACATGCATTACTTCATTACTTTCATTGCCCACATTTGAGTGGAGTCCGTTAAATGGGGAAAAACCTGAAGTGGACAAAATAACGTCACATTTCAAAGATTTCTAGGCTCTGTAAAATGTGGAGCTTACGTACATTGGAGACTAGAATTGTGGAAATTAGTTTTATAATTCAGTTAACGTTAACGAATTTGGAAATGTCTCAATGTGAATTGTTAAATTTGTTACTCTTATTAATTAGTATTTCCACTCCTGTATAGAGTTTTTCCACAAAGATTGTTAATCAGAAGCACACAGTTGGCGCATATAGCTTCGAAAATATTGAAATTTGTGATCTGTCGATACTTTCTATCCTTTAGCAATACTACCGATATTATTTATCAAAAATTTATCAAAAATTTAAAATGTATCATTCGGCAGGCGCATTTCGCGTAGTGTAGTGATACTGTGCCATAAGCTCATCATGCCTCAGCTTACTGCCTCTTTAGTTAGACCACCGCAATGGCTTAATCAATTCACATTACGCATTAGTTGGATCGTCATTCACTCTTAAGAGTTCTCTTAAACTAATGATAATCAAGGGCATAACTAATTGTAAACAAAAGGTGTTATTGAAACAAAATGAGATTGAACTTGTTGCAGTTGCAGGTAGTTAAACTGAAGCTTATACACATACATACTTTTATTTACTTGTTTATGTCACACTTGGGAGCTAGAAGAAATATAAAAATTTGTTTTTTAATTCAAATTTAATCCGATCCGACTAGATTAACCTAGTTTTTAAAAATTTAACTTTCCGTTTTTGTTAGAAGGTTTAGTGAAATATTGTTAGATTAATTTCCACATTCGCAAAAGAGTGAATTTGAAATAAATATCTATTACATATTTTTTGAAAATCGGGTTCCATATTTTAAAAGTCGTGTTAAACGAACTTCCAATTGATTCTTATTTAGATAGAAATTTAGTATATTTTTATGAATCAATGCTACAGTTTTGGTATTCATCTTAGAATGCGATGTTATCGAAAGTATGAAACAGTCGATAGTGTGATTTACAGCTCTATTGGCATATAAATAGTTGTTAAATGAAATTCAGTTTCTGGATTATTTTACGACTATTTACTAAAACTTATTTAGTTTTGAAAACGAGTTTATATTGTGAGACAAAACAAAACTATTCAATCTGATCGAGTACTCGAGCGCAATAAACTGGATACGAATAGTTAAAATTATGTGATAATATTGTAAGGTTCACAAAGCTTTGTGTTTGTGATGTGTTATTTGATAATTTTGTTTAATTGGGTTTGAATGAAATAGTATTATGACTGGACGCTAATCCGACAAAATAATAATTTTAACAATTATCAACTTGATGATGTTTGAATAGAAAAACTCTTAAGTAGTTTTATTTCGTCTGACCATATAAAGTCCGAAAGCAACTCCTTTTCAGCAGTAAAAAGACCGTTTCTTTGTAAAATGCCGATACAATTAAAGAAACATTGTGATTAGAATTTAATTCGAGTTTTAAGAGGGTTCCCAATCCTCTTGGATTTTGTACACGACTATGTACGTCTATTAAGTTATTTAGTTTTCAAAATTATTAATAAAGTCATAATTCTTTTAGTTTATATTTTGCGTGCTGTCCACAATTTTACAAAATACATTTGTTGCATATTAAACGATTTTTGAATTATAGAAAGGAAACTCAATCAAATTTCACACGTTGACTTGAGTATTGGAAAAAATATCTGCTTTAGACACGTTTCTCTTTCACACGAGCATACGAGTAAACCTGTCTATAGATAAAACTCAGCTCTACCTGCTTAACTATTAGACATTTGTTCGCTTAGAAGAAGCCCACGTAATAAAATGCACGCACGCTGACATGTGATTGTCTGTATTTATTATCGGTTAATGGAAAAAAATCTAAAGATTTGATGTTTTAATCTGAAGAACTGAGTTGATTTCTCGCCGTTTTCCATTTTAAGCCATTTTCAGCTTCCAATTTTGTACACATTTAACGAACTTCTCGCCTGTATAAAATAATTCTCCAAATGAGAAATAAAATAATTACTAATTACATTTTAATGAGAAACGGGCTTTCAACTTAATTTCCACAAAAAATCATGTTTAAAAAAAGAATTTCTTCATTTTCAGAACATTTTAAATATGGCAAACCTGGCTAATATGCTTTCTCCTTCGGCGTATGTACACATACATATATATGTGTGTAAGTACACATAATATTGATGTACCATACCCCCCCTGCTTCAACGGTACTTAAAACTTGTTTCGGGTATTTTCAATTTTGAGTTGGTCCTCAAACTGCTTAACTGGCCTGCCAAAAGGGGCTTACTGATTGTTCATAGCTGGTGTTATGTTTCAGGTTTAAAATTTTCCCATTTTATTTGTTAATAAAATAATCACACAAATCCATATTTACGACGTTACATATGAACATATTCATATTGTTACATATTCAAAATTGTTACATATTCAAAAAAATATGCATTTAACTTTTGACTTCAACTGCAGAATTCTATTTAATTCTTAATTTCTTAAAAATATTCGACATTTTTAACTTTTAATCAAATTATGGATTAGTTGCGATTTTAAGGCGGCTTAATAAAAAGCCTCCCAAACAAAAAGAAAACAAACAAAAATAAAAGTCCATGTAAACATACTCGTATCGAGAATAATTCCTTTCCGTTGGAATTTGCAGCACTTGTTGCAAAGAAGCAGATAATTTATAGATGCGTTAATGGCATTACATATATGTATACATACGTACATACATACATACATACATACATGCATAAGGGGAGACTGAATTTGTGTTCATACATATGTAACTACATACATGCTCGTACATACATACATACATATGTACATATATCGTTCATTTTTTGGATGTGAAAGTTCATACGAGAGTATATATTTGAATTAAAATTTGTAAAAACATATGAATATGTTCATATGTAAGTATGTATGTATATATGTATGTATGTGCATGGGAATGTATAAATAAACAAATGAAGATGCGTGCGATTGGTGTCTTTCATGTCGGCGGTCTTAGAGCAATAATTTAAGCAAATTTACTTTACTGATATTCATTATTTGTACTTTCTTAGCAAGAGTTAGAGATACGACGGAACAGCCAACGAATGAGTGATGAAATAAAACAAGAGTTTGTTTGCTGGTTAATTGAGAATCTTCTGTGACTCTAGTCATACATACATACTCGTGCGAGTGTGCAATATTAAGTTATCACAATTAAAAATTATATTTAAAATATTAAGAACCTTTTTGTTCGTTGTTCTTTTTTTTTCTTTTTTTTCTATTTAATAGGTACCTTTAGAGAACTTTTTGATATTGAGGTTAAAAGCATTTGAATAGAAAGAAAGATGTTGAAATTTACGTAAATATTTACTTAACAATAAAAAAAAAATTTATCAAGAAGATAAGCTGTCTACTAAATAAAACACTTATACACAAAGTAACAGCGACTCGCTGTTGACTAGGTACCATCTATTTTTTATTTCGGTGTTGTTGGGTGTATGAAAGTTTGCCAAAACGTTAAACAAACGTTTCACGTTAATGATTTAATACATAAAAGCCGAATTAAAAGATAAAAATGTCGGAACACTTTCAGGCCACATGAATGAATATCAAGTTCACTTGGATAAATTATTTGGACGTGTGTACGTACATACATATGTTTATGTCCATATCCATATTAACATATACATAGGTATATTAATCTGTATACATGTTTGTAGTATATGTATCACATGCACCTATTTCGTTTTTACGGCAGTTTTTAAAACTTGTACGAATCTTGACTTACATTTGTGTAAACAATATGAAATAAAATATCCTGAATTGATTTCGGTTGTTTTGTTGATGATGTCGTGTTTAAAGAAGCAAAAAAAAAAAACCAGATGTGTAATCCAAATAATAACGTTTATGATAAGGAGTGTTGGGAGTAATTAAAATTGTTTGCTTTATTTATAAGTATGTGCAATTATTAGCCGTTTGCATAAATTCTGATTTTACACTTTATGTTTGCTAATTATTTTAATCTTGTATTTCTTTTTATATACATATCATTTTAGTATAGAATTATTTCATATAAATTTGTATATCACATCATATGTTTTTCACGTTTATATGATTTTTCTTAAAATGTAAAACAACATTCTCGCGCCAAAACGTCTGTATCCGGCGACTAGCAGTCGATAACTATTTGGTAGACATCCACAAAACGAGAATCATGCATCCTACTACTAAATAAAATGTTAATCCAAATTTTATCAAACAATACAAACTCATAATATTGAGTACAGCATTTTTACTAATCGTAGAGCATTTATGCTTCCGCAGTCATTGCCATTGCTCTCAACGTCCATAAATTTTATTCTCTGGCATTCATACAATATGCATAGACACCCCTGGTAAAACGACTGAATATTGCAACAAAAAAGACTAAAAAAAATTTAAGGTACAAAATATTCCAGGTTTTTATTAGTACTCTTATTGTATGGTAAGAGGAAAATAAGAGATTCTATTTGAACAGAAATCTGTGAGAAATTCATCATAGGTGGTAACTTTGAGAGTAAAAAAATAAGAAATGAGAACATTGAGAATGAAATAAGCAGCGTTGTCAACTCGATGTGTTTGGCACCATTTTTGGTGCTTTTTAAAATTTTTGTACGAAAATTTCAGTAATCGGTGCGCGAAACGCGATTTTTAAATTTTCGGTGCGTTTTTCAAATTTCGGTGGCACCAAATCTTTTTTTTTTTGAAATTCCTAAATTTTCTTAGTTGTATATAAAATAACATATTGATTTCATTTATGAACGCACTTTTGATGTAAAAATAAAGCGCTAAAAATTATAAAGGGTGTTTTTTTAAGCCCGATAGAGCTTGAAATTGTAAAAAATAACACAAAAAATTAAATTGTAATCAAAATTTTTTTTTATTCGAAAGATCAATACGTGACATTAACATTTGAAAATGATTTCGGGCATATGGGCACCGCGGCTGTTCTTGACGAAGCGCATTCTGGACGTCCAATTTTGGGCCACTTTTTCGAGCACTGCTGGCCGTATGTCACGAACAACACGAACAATGCTGGCCTCCAAGGCGTCAATTGTTGCTGTTTATCAGCATAAACCAGTGACTTCACGTAGCCCCACAGGAAATAATCGAGAGGTGTCAAATCGCACGACCTTGGAGGCCAATTGACAGGTCCATTTCTCGAAATCAACTTATCGCCAAATTTTGATTTCAGTAAGTCGATGGTTGCGTTCGCCGTATGGCACGTAGCGCCATCCTGTTGAAACCACATCTCCTCCGGATCAATGTCATCCATATTTTCAAACAAAAAATCATTGATCATGGTGCGGTAACGATCTCCATTGACCGTAACGTGAGCTTCGGCCTCATTTTTGAAGAAATAAGGTCCGATGATGCCACCAGCATGAAAACCGCACCAAACAGTGCATTTTTCTGGATGTAATGGAGTCTGTAGGGTCTCTTGTGGATTGGTCTCACTCCATATGCGGCAATTTTGCTTATTAACAAACCCGTTAAGCCAAAAATGCGCCTCATCGCTGAACACAATTTTGCGATAAAAGTTGCGCGAATCGACGACTGATTTTCAAAGTAAATTTGGATAATTTCGTAGCGTTGTTCAAGCGTGAGTCTATTCATGATGATTTGTCAGAGTATACTGAAACAAATAAAAAAAATGTTTCATCAAAATTTAATTTTTTGTGTTACTTTTTACAATTTAAAGTTCTATCTAGCTTAAAAAAACACCCTATACAATAAATATTATTCCAGAATATTTTTTACTAATTCGAAATTTTAATGACGAAATGAAATTTAAACTATTGAACAAATTTTAGCTTTTGAACAAAGCTTTTACGGCATGCCACCAGGTCCAAGTCTGATCGTCCAATTGCCGCTTAAAAATCTTCAGCATTGTTATGTTTTTACTACAAAAATATTATAATTTTTATACAAAATAGGATTTCAAAGTAAAAACTGTAAGTTCGGTGCATTTTGAAATTTCACAGCTGGCATTTAGTTATATTTGAAAACTCGTTTCAAATTTATTTGAATTTATGTTTTTGAATAAGTAGTTCTGTACTAAAAGTGCTCGGCTCATGCAAATAAATTTTAACGGATGTCTTAGGCATGAAACGTGCGGCAGCTAAGCTGTTGAGCGTTCTCAACGGCGATCCAGATTTCGTCAAAAAGGTCATAATTGGTGACGTATCATGGATGTATGGCTATGACATTGAAACCAAAGCCCAATCATCCCAATGGAAGCGCCCAGAAGAGCCAAAACCGAAAAAATACGTTAAGTTCCGTCAAATGCGAAAATTTTGCTAACTTTTTTCTTCGGCTGCAACAGCGTGGTGCATCATGAATTCTTGCCACAAGGTCGTACGGTCAATAAGGAATACTACCTTGAAGTTATGTGCCGTTTGCGCGAAGCAATTCTGGCAAGAGGAATACCCTCTTTCCACTTGCTACGATTGAGGAGATAAAAGAAAAATCGAAATAGAAATCGCGTTTCAGAGGTGTTTCGAGGATTGGAAAAAACGCTGGCATAAGTGTATTATGTCTGAGGAGGATTACTTTGAAAGGCACAAGATAGTTATTGATGAATAAATAAATATTTTTTGAAAAAATTGAAAATAACGGTTATATTTTTTATCAGAATTCGTATATTAAAATTGTTTAATGTATAAATATTCGTTCATAATACTGATACTAAAAGCAAATAAGTATAGGAAAATTTTATGCTTGCATACGGAACTCTAGTTGGCAGGGAGTATATGCCGTATTTGTGTACGTTCGCCCTATTTGTTATTTTTGTTTGAAGCCTTAAGCTTTAAATTATTATGATGCTAATTGAAAATTTTTTAAAATAAAATATCTTCAGTTGCAGTTGCGGTCTTCGGAGGTAAACGAAACAATATTAAATTATTTGAATAATATTTGTAGGAAGTCAAACAGAACCCGTCTTAAAAATACATTAAAGTCCATCGAAAACTGGTGTAAAAATCATTTGGAAACTGGCGGAGTGCACTTACCCATGTTTGCGTTATCAAAAAAAGAAACTAGCTTTTTTCAAACCATATCGCTAAATAATGGTAGTGACGGAAAGCGCATGCAAGTCCCCATCAACAATTTAAATATGTAATGACAATAAAAATAATACCAGCAGCGTACCCCACATTGCAATGATCAAGGTCAAAGTCTTTAAAAACCCAGTAATAGACTTAACAAGCAATCAGTTTTATTTAGTTGAGTATTGCAAGAGAGGCCACTGCAGTCGGAATTCAAATATGCAATTGAATTCGCACACAAACTGCTGTGATAAACGTAAGTCAGAGAATAAACACTCAATATATTAAAATGTTTTTTGAGAAATACTTCTCCAGAGAGGCCAAACAGTGGAAAACTTTTAGATACTAATATTTAGTACCAAAAAAAGAGATGATAAGTTTCTGTAAGAGAATAATCAACATAAAAAGTTGCTAGCAACATCGTTGTGGAACTAAATTAGCATTTGTTGCTACAATAGAATGCTTTTGAAAATGCACTTGTTGACTCAAATATTATGCTAATTGTATTCACACACTCTGTCAATTATTACCGTAACATGGCTTAACGTGACGGTTTAGTTTTTAAAAGTTCTACTGCGACATATTTATACATATAGATGAAAAAATATATATGTGATCGGAGGTTGAGTTAGTTAAGCGGCCGTATTACATGTTTAGTGGGTGCTGATGAGTAGGGTAGCGACTACGAAAGAGCTAGTTGTCCCCCAGCTTAGTGTATTTAATTATTTTGTCCTGTCTTCTTTGATCAAGAGCTAGTTATTGATCGCGGCAATTATTGATTTAATTAAAAAATAGTAATCCTTCTTGGAGAACGCTAGATTTCAACTTTAATCAGAAAATATGAGTAACTTATTTTCCGCATCCAATCTAAATTTACTTTAAATCATTCGCGTGTTCATAAACTAATGTTCAGTGTTAGCTTTAACCGTATAATCTTTGAAATTATTGTATACATTTTTATTCAAATGACTTCGAAAATGGTGTTCCGACAAAGTTTGTAAAATTCCATTTTACCCATTGATAAAAAATTCTACCCATGATGAAATTTCAAACTAACAGAGCGCAACTATCAGGCGTTAAATGCCAACTCAAAGTCTGCACCTCTAATGTGGTGTTTATAGGACGCGAATGAGTGATACGTCTAGAAAATTTATATGAAATACACTCAAAATATTGAGTAGGTATATTTCATATACATTTTCTAGGCCCACACTCATTCGCATTAAATTAATACCACATTAATTTTGGACTAAGCTGTAAAAAAGGCTGCTAACTTTTTATACACCGATAATTTTTTGGTTGACCGCAACAATTTATAAAATAATAATAAAAAAGAAACAAATTTTATGGCCAGAAGGTCCACATTTTGAGTGTCTTTGCTTTAAAATTACTTCGCCTTTTTAGACAAGCTGCTAAACTATTTATGTAAAAACGAAATTTGACCAACAATGTGTGAAAACCAGCAGTTTTAGTAGTTCGTTAGATAGATACTGATGTTAAATTTATTTTTCTTTATTGTTATTTGCTTATTTTTGCTCTACCTGGGAAGACATTTTATTGCCCTATAAGCAATACTCGTAGATATGTACATAACAACCTCAACACACACATACATGTATTCCAACAGACATTTATTTATTCATTACATTTATATTGCTGCAATTATTGTTCTACAAAATATACGAAATCACAAATGCAACGCACACTTAACATATTTGTGTGAGAATAAGTATATTTACTTATTGTACTTTTACTTGTTTTTGGATGTATTTACCCTGTCAGCAATTTAGGAAACCATAATTTTGTGAGAAGAGAATCGAATCATACCTGCAGCTCTTCTACCAGTATTTTTTTAGGTCTGTAAATGTTTTTTATTGATTTTGTTTTTAGCTTTCTATTAAAATTTGCTTTCTATTAAATACGTTTAGCCTGAAACAGACTTTTGAAGTTAATTGTTATGCATCCTTTCTCAAAATTAAGAAGGAACACTTTTCACATATTGCTGGTGGTTAATATAATTATTAAAGAAGACTGGAGGGGTAAATTTGGAAATGTGTTTTTAGCTGGGAGAGAAAAATAGCTCCTTCGTAATCGGAACACTACTCATTAGCACTCATCCGTCCTGGAACTCGGAACATGGTAAATACCTACATATGTTGTATTTTGTACGGCCGCTTGAAACACTCAACCGAACCGAATATTTCTTGTTTTTATCATATTTATATTTTTTATTAACCGCAATGTAAATCTGATATTATATGAAACTGTGGTTGTTTTTATTGGATAAATTTTGTTCATCTCAAAACAACCACTATTTCTTTTCAAATTCAGACCGGGGCTTTCAACTGTTCGCCTCATTTGATATATTCCTAAAAATGGTCAACTTGAACTAACGACACAACTGCATTTAACTCCCTTTTTATCACTCAATTTGAAGTTTCAACTTCCACCTTCAAATATGGGTGTTTTTTTTTTTTTAAATCGGCAACGCTGGCCCAGTGTTATTACAAGAAGTGATACGACTTTCTTTAATTTGCGATATTTGCCAATGACAATTGCTGACTGGGTGTGCCCATGTGAATGTTTATTTTTACATAAGCATGAACATACATATACACAGCAGTCTGCGTACATATATGTACATGTATGTATGCACTTGTATCTGCTCTTTCAAATTATAAGCAAAATTTTGTAATATATATTTTATTAAATGCTAATGCTGCTCTATATATATATATATATATATATATATAAATATATATATATATATATATATATATATATATATATATATATATATATATATATATATATATATATATATATATATATATATATATATATATATATATATATATATATATATATATATATATATATATATATATATATATATATATATATATATATATATATATATATATATATATATATATATATATATATATATATTCACGATTAACTAGGGTCCCCGTGTGATTGGCTAGGCTAAAACAATTTGAGAAGATGGAATTAGGTAAGCTTAATATATTTCTTTTCTACTTTTGGAGGATTAATGTGAATTGTAACATTTTATATATAGATAATAAAACCAAATAAAATAATAATCGTATTTTAGTGTCTAAGCCACCATTTTATGGTTTGTACTATTTATTTGTTTTCTGTCCTGAATCGGTTTCATACCGCAAAGCTTGGACATAGTTACAGCTGTAGCAACAGCTGTTTTTGTGTATCCTGGCAGTCGATATTTCGTAGGTGCTAACCTAATCATTTTTATAATAGCTGGCAGCCCGTTAAACCTAACCTAACCTAATCATTAGCAGACATTTGACATTACATTCTATTATTTTCATAAACATAATGAGAATTTGCAGTCAAAATGTTCTATTCATACCTTTCAAATAAATACATCATTCTTCTTCTTTTGTTTAACTTTTTTGCGTTTGAATGGCGCTCATATGATAAGAACATTTTTCTCTTTATTTCGCACTACATTTTGAAAAATAATGAAATGTGGGGTCAAATATTTGAACACCCTTTTCGAAGGTTACTGGTGATTGGATTAGCAGCTAGGGAACACAAAAATAACTTTACACATATTTTACTGATTTTTAAAAAACTATTTTTCCATAAATGCTGTCAATTTGAACTAAAACAAAAAAAAAACTTTGGTCAAAGCTAAAAGTTTTTTGAGAAAAATTCCTGTTTCGCAATTCACATCCCCTTTGCAAGCATATCCTCCCCCATCACACTCTCATGCATACAGATATACACTCATAATTTAACAATGTATGATTTTTTTTTTATTTTTTTAGTCAAAGGTAACAAACAAGCCGTCGTCAACTTAATGTAGTTTAAATTAGAAAATGTAAATATTTATTTTTGGTTGGGGTTGGTGGACAGGTTTTAGCATTTGGGCTCGGTATTTACACATGTATACATAGATACTCTTAATAAACATTAGGATTATCCTCTGGTATTATTAATTACAATATTAAATTTTGTTTACATGTTTTTTGTCATGTAAATAGAACACGTAAATACAGAAAAAAAGATGAGATTTGTTTCATCAGCAACAAAGTAAAAATGATGGGCAAATGTGACAAGTATGTGGTCGTTGTGTGACAAAAATTCAAGGTGTGTTTTTCAAAAGGATGAATTTGTTTGAAAGTGAAAAGTATTCGTGTTGGTTTACCGTGCGATGTTTTTGTTCAGCCATATGCAGGATTATAGACTTAAGCTTCAACTACAAATGTTCATGGAAACATTTATGAGCCATAACATGCAAAACGTAGTCCACAAAAATGAATGGATAAGAAGGATTTACGTTTATTTTAGTATGCTAACAAATTGTTTGGTTAAGTACATACATATGTACATATGTATGTAATTGTTTTTGAACATTTAATGTTAAAAGTGAAAGTACACAAGTATTTTTGTTAAATCTTTGGATCTTTTTTTTTTTAGTGATAATCGCACGTGAATCTGATTATTGACAGTTGGTTTAATCGTTTAAATTAAACTTTTAGGGGTAGAATATATAAATATGTATATATATTCATACGAGTATGTAAGTCCATGTGTTTAGTGTTTTGTGTGAAAAAACAAACACTTCTTTCGGGTCTCACACTTGAACATACAATTAATATATGTACATATCGCTCCTTTATTGCAACATAGTCATAACGCAAAAAAGCTTGTTTCGAGAAAAACATAATTCAAATTTTTAGTTTTCATACAAACAAGTCTTACAAAAAAATTTTAGAAAATATCTCCTAAAGGAAACAGTGTAAAGGTAATTTAAATAAAATTTTGCCACAATATAAAAGGTAGTACTGTTAACAATTCTGCATTGTTAACTCGAAAAGCTAATTTTTTGAGATATGACTATGTTGCAATAAAGGAGCGATATGACGTATATGATTGAAGAAATTTGATCCGTAGGATCATGAAGAGGTGGTGAGTGTACTGTAAAATTGCACCCAAATTATATTGTCTGTTCCTTTCCTCACAAAGAATATTGCAGAATGGAAAACCAAATATCCATAAAAAGCAATTTATACAATAGTTGTTGATTTATTGACGCTACTTTCATATTCGAACATTGTGCTTAGTTAATAATTCACAATAAAATATATTAATTATACATGACTTCATGGTAGCAAAAAATTTTCTTATAAAATGCAGCAGCTTAACAACAGCTTAAACCTTAGCGGATATACTTCAATATTTTATTTCATACTACATAGAAGTGACTAATTTTCGTTCTGAAATAATATTTAATAATATAATGTTTAAATATATATTTAAATATTTGTTCCCAAATTTAGATACATTAAAAGAACAATGGCCGTATACAAATTGCGTTTTAAAATCGAAAATATTTATTCCGTTTGTATAAAACACGTATTCTAATTGAAAAAAATTTCCATTCTATAGTTTCAAATTCCACATGAACAACACAGAATATATACGAAGTATAGAATGCAATCTTAATGAAAAGGTGAACTTTTTACTGAATCAGTTGATGATTAATTCGCCTAAATAACCGGCCGACAAATGCCAAAAATAATTGTTGGCTTCTACGTGCGTGCGAGTAGTACTTTTGATTTTAATTTTTCTTTGAATAAAACAAAAAGTTTCAAAATAACCATGCAGGAAATGTCAATAGTAGAACTATAGTGATTACCTATTGACGATGTCACCAGTACTACTCAAAAATTGTACCCTTACTAATGCTAACTACTGTTGACATTTAACACAGGCTTGTCCTACGAAATCTACCAGTAGACTGCGTCAATACTAGGTAGTTCTTGTGGGGTCATATAGAGAAAATGTCAATAGTAAGATTGTACTGATTTACTATTGACGACATTACCGCACTGTGGGAAATGTCCGTAGTAAAACTGTATTGATTCCCTATAGACGCTGTCACCACATGTAGAAAATGTTAATAGTAAAACAAATAGTGATTGCCTATAATTATAAAATATTTAATTAGTTTAGCACTTTTTGCTCACCTTTACCTTTTTATATCACTTTTTATTATTATTATATTTTATTAGAATTAGCTATTTTCTTGCAGCTACAGATAAATTTTTAAAACAAATTAAATTATTAATAAAAAATATTCTCTATCTATCAAAAAGACAAGGAAAAAAATTTATTGACTGTGTCACCAAAAAGACACCATAAATGTTGACATGGATACAGGAAGTATGGGGTTACTTCCTTCAGGGAAACCTTTGAAGTCAACGTGTGTGTGTTGGCTAAAACTGTTAACAATCTATGAAAAATGAGGAGCTATTACACATATCCATGGCTTTGGGTGGAAAGTACTTATTTCGATTTTATTATTTTAGAAATAAATTAAAAGCCTTGAGACTAAAACAAAGTTTGAATGCAATTTTTCATTGCGTAAAAAAAGCGTGTTGAAGTTGATATCTTCGTTACTTATTACCTAAATTTCACATGAGTTTTCTCTCCGTGTAACACCGTAAACAATATAAAAACCCTGAAAGAGGCTCATCCGGGAATCTGGACTTGAGCTAAAATAACTTAAAAGCGGACTCCTTAACAGTGTAACTGACTTCTTAATCGCGCAGCAGGTAAAGGTAAATATTTCCAAGTTCATGTATAAAATATCGGTCTCAACAATATCTGGGCATTTGGGCTGCTGTCATCAGAATGGTATATTTATTTATTTATTTAATAATTATACAGTTACAAATAAATTTGCAAAGTATGGGATGAACAGCATGGGCGGAGTAACGAACACTTAATGTCCACGATGGTATTAACAGTATTTTGTAGCGGCGCTGTGACTAACCATGACGATTTACGCCTTCACACAAGAAGTTGCTGCGTGGTTAATATGGGAATACCTCAAAAAAATGTAAACTAATACAGTTAGTTGAGGCTAACAGTTAACCTGCGAGAGTGAGTCGCATAACCAAACAACAACAACAACAAGCCTGTTCGCACTTTAGAAACAGTGAGAGCTGTTCCCCAGTCTAGAGCTGATTTGCGACTGAAGGGAAGTATATCCAAATTAACTTATAAGGGATATCAATGTCAAGAGAAGCGGAAACGGATTCAGGTATAAAAACTTAATGAAAAATACTTCCAGTCTCTATCCATAACCATTTGTCACCAATATTGACATTGGAAAATATTCTAGCGACATATCGTCAGGCTTCCAATCGACTGTTTTTTTTTTTAACTAAATAATAAGCCCATTTCAATGCAAAGCTCAAGTTTTGATGATCTTTTTTATAAACGCCAACAACTTTTCCAATTTAACATTCATTCACCCCTATGCAATGGCAAGTAATTTAATTTAATGGACCAAGAGCTAAACTAATAGGAAATCAACCGACTGGAAACAGACAAATTAATCAAGAAAGCAGGCAACGTGTAAGAGAAACATTAATTATGTTTAATTAAAATGTCTATTCTAGAACCAGACATATTTACACCCAATCAAAAACAACACACAGTCAATTATGATGACAAACGATGTTTTGTGTTTTGGAATGACGCCATAATCCTTTGACTTGTAATATTACTTTTCAGTTTCACACCATTTTGGATGACTGGACGGATCAATAGGAACGATTTCAATGCGGTTACATCAATTGCTGAACGAATTCAAACTCTGTCGATACGTTTTTGTTTTACTCGTACATAAAATGGCTAAAAGAAATCAAAAGCAACATCTATTGAATCTGTGATGTCAACGACATTTTGCTTTTGTCGTAAAACAAGTTAATGCCTCAAAGCGAAACCAAGAACACAAGAGTAAAAGGAGCCGCCTTTAGGGCCCACATGACATTAATAATGATATAAAACAATAATTACTTTCTCAGTGATGCATGCTCCCATTGAATTAAAGAAGAAATGTAGATAAATTCCAGGTAGCTCTAAAAATAATCGCTCCGTAAGAGATGACAAACAAATCAACCGCTACTGCACCTTTTGTTTCATTTCTTTTCTCCCTTTTAGTTTGTGTATTTCATTACATTCTTCTATAAAAGTAAAGAAAAGTCGGTTTATAAACAATTGACATCTTTGATTTTTTTTTTTTTTATTTCCTCAAATGTGTAACAATAAACTATTTTTCTGCACTGCTGAGCATTTGTCCCTATTCCTTGACAATTGCTAAGTAAGTCTTGTACTTTGAAAGGTTTCAATGAAAAACATGAGTGCGGAGACAGAGATGATCGAGATTTCGGTTTTCATTGCTGTTTATGTGGTATTTACAAATGCATACGCATTTATGCAGCAAAACTTCTGCAATTGTTTATTTATGTTATTTGTTAAGCGGAATATTAAGAAAATAAATTGTTTACAGATTTTCAAAAAAGTTTAATCGAAATTTTCATTTCTTTCAACTATTTCGCTGCAACGTGCTAAACCATTTTTATACTTTTATCAGAAAACATTTTCATTTCTCTTCCCGCCATCATTCGAAAACAAATCAGTATTGAGCTTTCCCAAAGTTGTATAGTTTTCGTGGAAATGCGGTGATTTTATTAAAATCAAATAACTAGTTACTTCTTTCCGTACAGAATGGCGATATATTATAGTATTGGACTAACTCGTATACACATATCTCAACATCCAAAAACAACCATAACATTTAGTGTTGACAACTTTGAAATATCAAAACACTCCAAAATGGGGGAAAAAGTGTGTATTTCAACAAAACGCACCAAGTTTAGAATTTTTCTTTTCATATTTAAAAACACATTTTGTAATATAAAAAGTATAAAATTTTTATATTAAAAATAAGATAATGAAACAGCTTTTAAGTGGACGATCAAACTAGTTCTGACAGCACCGGCTGGTGGCATGCAATCAAATTCATTCAATAGCTAGAATTCGTGTTTGTCAAACTTGGCCAGCAAGTATATTATGGAACTTGTATTAATACTATCGTATAGTTCCAAAAATTATAACAATATTTATTAATAAAATTTCTTATTCAGCAACATTATTTAATTATATTCGCTGTCTACCGAAATCAGCTGTTAGTTTAACTGCCTGTTATCAGGTACACAAAAATACAGCTGTTTAGCGTCGTTAAAACTATATTGCAGGAGCATACGAGTACAATCGATGCTGAAATATGTCGAAATAATTAATGGTTATCAGATCATTAAAAATTACAGAATTGCAAAAGTTACAACCATCAAGACTTGTAATGCGATTTTGTAACTCGATTACAAGCAATTCTATCAAACAAATTGCGATTACTTACGTAAGCGTACTTTGAAAATCAGTTGGCTAAAGTGGGTGTCTTTAAAGAATTTATTGAAATATACGAAAATTTGCCAGAATTGTTACTCAAAATTTAATGGAAACGTTTTAAAAAATTTAATAATTTAGTAATTTATCAATTACCAAAGCAGTAACGAATTCACGCGCCATCATAAATATGAACTTCACTATTCAGTGTCTGCTTTTATTGTAATATTTGACAAACCTGGCTTGATGATTGGATAGCAAAACACTCTCTAAAGGCAGCAATGTTTATAAAACGATATTTTTCTTTTTATAGAATATGTATAATATACAATAGCAAGATCATTCTACTTTGTGCATGCGATATGGTGTGTTCTGCAAAATGGAATGTAAAAATTTTGGACACTTGAATAAACTTTTTTCTTGTATTAAAATAAAAATTTGTGTTGAATATGATTTGCTGCCACCGAAATTTAGGAAGCGCAGCGAACATTTAAAAAAAGCACACCGCACATCATCAACAACGGTGCGAAACGCACCAAGTTGGCAACGCTGATAACATTATTACTCTTAACAGTACTAAAATTTTACACTATTGCTGATCGGGGCAATTGCAGGCTTTTGGAATGATCTTCTTAGGATAACGACAACAATATCTTTCAACGCGACAACTATATAATATATACATATATTCTTTAAATATAAGTATATTACATAATTAAATTACATACAACAAAACATTAGAAATGTGTTTTGTTAAGAAATAATGTTTAAAAATAATATTATTTGTTATAACAATGATTTTAAACAACTTTAATTTAAATCTCTTATTAGTTTTTTTGCAACCCTAGTCAAAGTTGAAGCTGGTTTTGAGTTTAAGCAGCTTTAAATGGGTGCCACATTGAATATTAAAAAAAAAGCTTTCATGTAACTTATTAAGAATTTAAGCAAAGTCTCTGCCTGTAATCGGCTGAAGTTAAGTATGCATGCATACACACATATACGAGTATATGTATGTATGTACTCACAAACACGTGAATGTAATAAAGCACTAAACATCAGAACGATTCATCGTTAAAAATATTAATTTAAGCAAAATAATTAATTTTCCAAGTGAAACTTATTTGATCAAAATTGTCACAGGTTAAAAGCAGCTTTTGCTGGTTTCAAGTTTAAAACAGAAGGCTGTTTATAGAAGGCAAAAAGCGCATTTTTAATTAAAGGTGACTTGGATTTCCAAAATTATACTTTTGCGATGACTTTAGTTATGGCTCCAGTATGTTTAATAAACAAATAAACAATAATTAAATTAAACTTGTGATAACAGCATGAACAAATTTCCAACAGCACCTTCATTTTTATAACAAACGCGTATTAGAATATGTTGTGGTATTATTTTCTTTGAACAAATAAAACAACAGTTTTTATTCATTGGAGGCAGCTTCGCCAGAATGAAGATTTTAACATAATTTTGAAGATTTTTCAAGTGAAATAAGATTTTTGAGGCTTTGTATTCTAATAAGGTGAAAAAATATTTTACCTCTTGGTTCCAAATCTTGTTTTGACTACATACATACATACATATGTAGATAGTTAAGGGGCAAATAAACTACGCAAACCGTTTGGCAAATACAGGCATTCCATTTGCACTCGAATGACACAAGCAAAATTCATACAAACACGTTGATTGTGTTGCGGAAAACATGAAGTCTGAAAAATATAGATTGATTTTGTTGCCATATCTTTGTTGGCCTTAAGATATTTCTCTCTTAATTACTTTACAAACATTTTATTATATATTTTATATATTTTTTCTTGAGATTCGGCTGCTATAGACTTAGCTTTCAAAAAAATGCACACGTTTTACAATTCTAGCAAGATAACTTTTTCTTGTTTTCTATTGTTTGTTTCTTTTTCTACTTTACTCTGCAAAATTTTCACTAAAATGATAAAATGATAAATTTGCTTTTCGTCCAAACTTGCTACAACTGTTTGTGCAAACACGGAAACACTCCCATAAGCAACGCAAAATGTTTACACAAACGCAGCATAGTGGCAGGTTTGGCAAGTACTTTGCGTAGTTTATTTCGCGCTTTACATATATTAACAATTTTAAGGAAGGAAATTTGATTGAATTTTTAATTTAAATTTTTGTTTTTACCTTTTTGTAATAATTAAAAAGCATTATTTTTTCGTTTAGATATAAAAAACATTTTAAGATTTTTTTCCTAAAACTAAGATTTTATATTCGGCAAATGAAGATTTTTCTAAAAAAATTTCTGGCATCACTGACTGAAGACATGTACGAGTATGTAATGAGAATGTGCATTCATTTGTCTGCTTGTCTGTCTGAATAATTGCCAACATCTTGAAACAGATGACGGACAGATCTGACAAATACACGAAAGAAGTATCGTGAAACTCTTTAATTCGACGTTATTAAAAGTATTTTCGGTCACTCGTTGTTTGGCGTTTATTCCAGAAACTGACTATTAAATACGTACATATGTACATGCTGTATATATGTATGTACAAAATAGTGTGAAGATAGAGAAATAATTTGTGAATATCTTTTTACTTTATGACATTTCTAGAGTAATTCATGCTTCGAGTCTTTGTCAATAAATTTTGTGTAAGTAATTAAAAATAAAAATTGTGGCAGGAAATAAATCTAGTTGAACTTTGAATTGTTTTATTACACACAAAAACCCAAAAGAAATATTAAACGTTGTTATTTAAAATATTTTCAAGTTTTGTTTATTTTATATTTTTGGCCAGGTTGTTAAGTCGAGATAACAACATGATGATCATGATAAAATGATCTTTGCAGAACAAATTGACCGTGTTTTTATACTCGTATCGTAATTTTTCTACAACCTTTTTGTCTACGATTTTTTCTACGTGCTGTTGGGTTTACACAAATTACTTCTCATGACTGACGTTTGAGGTTTTAATATGAATTTTGTTTTCAAACTCAATTCTGACTTGACACATATTAGTTACTTTTCCAATAATTAGTCGTTAAAGTGTAAATTTTATTTTAGTTTTGGCGCTTCAAAAAACATATCTTACGAGCTCTTGAGAATTTTATATATACGAATATACATGTATTATGTATATAGACAAGTTCAAATAATGAAAATGACACATCGATTTTAAATTTAAGGAGAGCGTAAAAAGGATTTGAAGATTTTGCGAGTTTACTTGAGGTTTTTATTTTTTTTATCGTTGGTTTTTTTAGTAGAAAACTAACAAATATTTTATATTTTACCATTTTTCAATCCTGATTAAATGCTCGAACCTTTAATGGCACTTGGCAAAGCACTTTAATACATTTTTTTTAAAGAGGGCCCTTCAAAGTCGGCAAGTTGTGACAATTTTTAATTCGTACTTAGTTTAACAAATAGTTTTAATTCTTGAAAACTTGGAGCAATTGTGTCATTACTTTTGACTGTGATTCTAGAAATGTAATTTAGGGTTACGATTCCACGCCGTTTAAATGAACAAAAATAATAATAATTGACCACAATAACCGAAAAATGGTTATAGTTTGACGAAATTTGTAGGTTTCTCTTATGTGCCCACAGTGATGATGTCCTGTTATCCCATTTTGGCTTCACGTTGAGTTCTGAGACACTCCGTATATTAGACAAAGAACATGAACAGTATGTCGTTAATACCAAAACTTGTTTATACTGTCTCAAATGTACATACATACGTATGTATGTAAATATAAGTATGTATGCGAATATAAGTATTTTTGAACAAAACAACAGCTCGACGTTGACATGAACGATCAGTCAATCACAAACAATGTATGTGTGCATGTAACCTTTTACTATTGTATCTATTGACATGAAAATTTAAAGGGCACATTCTTATTCTTGGTCAAATTGGACTATGCGCTCAAAAACCAACGCGACTGGCCAAACCGTTTTTCCTGCCTTCTTTGATCAATTTTTTTATTTTTTCCCGTCTTCTTTGATCAAGAGTTATTGATCGCGGCAATTGTTGTTATAATTATAAATAAAAATATTTCTTGGCTTTAGCCAGGATTGAACTTGAGCTAGACGAATGATACCAACCCATCATCATATATATTGCAAATAGCTTATTTTAAAATTCATTTTGTTTTGGTTAAGTAAGGAATGAGAACCGAGTGGACGGACTCACGATTAAAATCTTCAAGTGGCTCAATCTCAATTTTAGCCCTGCTTAAGTAATTTCTTATTTTGTTGATAAACATAATCGATTCTGTGCCAGTGTGCCAGGCATGTGTACATATAAGGAAACTACACAGACAAAAATTTTTTCGTGTTCAATAACGAAATTCGTTGAATTAATTAATATATTATTTGAATGCGGACCTGTAAGGAATTCGTAGATTCAAACAAAAGTTTAGTAAAAATAATGATTGATCGAAAACAATAATTTTTTAAAACAACAACAAAATACGATATCCAAGGTTATTATTTTTTTTTTTTTGATATCTTTCAGACAAGATTTTTGTTGATTTTATTTATACTATAATTTTTTCTGTATACAATATGTAGGGGGCAGTCGTTTTTTTCAATCTTTTGTTTTCTGAAAATAAAAGCTTTTTGTATGTCTGACCATATATATATATATATATATATATATATATATATATATATATATATATATATATATATATATATATATATATATATATATATATATATATATATATATATATATATATATATATATATATATATATATATATATATATATATATATATATATATATATATATATATATATATATATATATATATATATATATATATATATATATATATATATATATATATATATATATATATAAGCTATATGTCCTACAAATTCTTATAATTAAGTTGTTGATTGTATTGTTTCTTTATATCCACATCTGGAATACATTAATCGCCAGCATGCAACATGTGAATATGATAATGGCCTTAAGAGAAAAAAAGAAACTTTTCATATTGTCCTTCTGCATTTTATGAATGTTTGTTCATACACACATGCACACCGTACCACACCACATATGTACGTACATACATCTTGCACAAGTCTTTTAAATAAACTTCCCCCTACAATCACATTTTCATATAAATTCACGTCACTCATGCTAAATTACAAATACAAAATAGATTCGGCAGCAAAAGCAAAGAACATCGCAACAGAGACAGGACCAAGGGAGTCACTGGTGCTCCGATAGATAGATCTCAGTGCTGACTTTGATGGATGTCAGTTGTTTGTCAGAAAAGTATTTTCTTTCAGATCCATCCGTTTGTTTAATCTATCACAAGAGTTTAAATTGTTGATACATTGAATTCTGTTAGTGTGTAGGCAAATCCACTCAATGTACACGGCGGATGACGTAAATCCAATACGTGTTTTGAATTTGTTAAAAAGCTTCTCATAGACTTTCCTAAACAACAAAAGAAAATAAACGAAAAAGTATAAGTCATTTGGGAATTCCGCTGTACATACATATGTATATGCATACGAGTATGTACATATGCCTTTGCGTACACATGTACGTATGTATGTATATGAATTGATAAACTGCCATTTGAAATGAGTTTGTATGAGTTCATTTTCTGCGTCTAGTTGCTCTATTCATATTCTAATTCCAACTTTCCTTTCCTACCGATAATCAGACGAGTATATTCCAAAGCAGAAGGACAGAACAAAAACAAAGTGCTGAAAATGAAAAATTGCACGGGGTTGAAAGAGATTAACACGCTGACATTTAACGCACATTTATACACCATTTCATAGCTTAACAGCTACTTTAATTGGATTTAGATGTAAAACGGATAAAAAAAAATCAGAGTTCCCATACAAGTGTTAAGCAAGTGTTAAAGAGAAAGAGGCCAAATGGAAAGCAAAACAATTCATTTGGGTAATAATATTTATGTAGTTATGTGTTTCCAAATTTGTTTTAAAGATTAAAAGAACTCAAAGAACATTTTTAAATATTTGAAAATCTTATATCTACGCTCTAAAGCCGGTCGAAAATTGGCGAAAAGAGTTCAAATGCACTTAAGTACATAAACAATCGGTTTGTGAAGGATGGAGTAAATTTCGTTTTGACATTCTCAAGTAACATTAAAAGCAGATGCGAACGTAAATTTGTGCATTGTACGTAGGTAGTAGATCTTCGCATGTCCCTGTAATCTTAAAAAACACATTAATACCGTCTCACAACTGTTACTAAAATCAAATTATCCACATATTAACAGTTTTCAAATACATTTTTGAATTTGTAAACAAATCGTATTGATGTACTGATATACTGGCACCTACAAAGTAAAAAACGAAATGCTTGAGAATTTTGAAGTTGACAAATTTAATTTGGAAATAAATATGTTGAGAAACTATTTCCAGTAAAATAACAAGCTCAACATTAATTTTGTGGAAAAATGAAATGAAGAATTTGTAAATAAAACAAAGAACCAAATAGGACCAATCGATAACAACTGAAGTGGAAGATCTTCCAAGTAAGAACGGTTACATATACACATACATACCTACTTACAAATAGTAGAGTCATAAAGATAACAGATATGTATATATGTATATTGTGTAGTTACATATGTACACACATATACTTAGGTATAGTACTATATGTAGGAAGAAGAGATATGGTGCATGCACCAAGTAGAATGGATATCAAAACAAAAAATCTTAAAGAATTTTTCAAAGAAGAAAACAACAAAAAATTAGGAAAAATAAAAAATAAAAATAAATAAAAAGGTAACATATGGATTGATAAGGGTCGATATGACGAATTGGACATTTGTGTGAGTTTTCGACGCAGCAACAGTTGTGCTCAAATCTCCATTTTATGATTGTTAAAAGTGATGACTAAATCAATATACGAGTAGTCTGTCTACAGTTAGATGTGCATCGATATTCATTATGAAACCATAGCTACGCATTTCAATTTTCAAGGTTCATTACAGCTCAAAATATTTTCAATGGCCTTGAAATTTATTTGCATCCCAATCTTGAATTCTCTTTTTAGTTTTCACATTCTTTTGACACTTTTTCATGTTGAGCTGTGGGCTCTGTAAACTTCACCAAAAATTAACATCCGTAACATCAGCGCTGTTTGTGATTTATCTTCATGTCATTCTGGTACCCTTTCAAACCAAATGTTGGTCCAGAAGAAATGTTTGAGAAAATTTTGGCGCAAAAAAGAAAAATAGTTTGCAGGTCATCCGAAACTAATTAAATTTTGCAGTTTCTTTACATGAAAATCACATGTTGTTTGCTTGGCATGCGCACTTGCAACACATTTTAACTTGGTTGAAGAAAATTTTCTTGGAATTTTAAACCACAAAATCAATTATGAGCGGTTTTAGAAAATCTGTCTAAACGTTTCTGATAGTACTCGTACCAAATCTCTCTACAGTATTTATGTCACGCTTAAAAGTGTCCCACCTTTGAGTCATGGGAGGTCATCAGGATTGACCAAACGGAAAATATTATTTTACTAAATTGATATTTTTGAAAAAACGAATAGCTGATATCGCATGCCAAGACAATATGAGCAAAAAACAAAATGTCACCCAGTGAAAAAAAGGACTGCTCAAGAAGTTAAAAAAGTAATATTTTCTACTCGAAAGTACTTCCCATACAGCATCATAAATATGACATGGCGATGCCATAGGACAGAGGTTCTTTTTTCCATTTGCATTCAAAGCACCCAAAATGCCGACAAATTAAACATGACGAAACCAAACCAGCAAAGGCTACAAAAAAGGAAAAAACTCCTCCTTCTCATAATATATTTTCCTAGTTCCAGTACACTGCACGGCATATGTAGGGGCTATCCCCTGAGAACTGGTCGAAGATAAAAAAAAACGCACGTTTCTTGGAACACCAAAAAAGTCAAGCGTTTTTCAAAACGATTTGCGGTTTCAGATCGCGCGTTTCTCGGAACATGCCTGCATATAAGAGGCAGCATTTCACTGTTTAAATTTGACAGCATACAAAAGCTGCAACATTATTTTCATTGATCTTTGGGCATCAAATCATGAGTAGCCGCAGCAGCAGCAGAATTGTAAGTTTTTACACCATCGTACCATCGTTTTCTTTGCTCCTGCTTTAAAATGAAAACAATTCTCATAAAATTTAATTTAAAAAATTATAAAAGTTCAACAAAACTTCAATAAATTAATATTTACATCTCTGGGTACGGAGAATTTTAAAATACAAAAATATGTATGTTAATAACTAAAAAGAAATACCGCTAAAAATATGTACGTTAATAAATAAAATAAATACCGCTAGTTCTGAGACAACAAACGCTGTACAAACAATGTGGGCAATTAACAAAATGCATATGTGATTCAATATGAGATGAATATAGATAGAAAATAATTAAATGCTCGGTGGCTTAGTGGTTAAAGCAGTAGATCATGATACGTCATGTCCCGAGTTCAAATCCCAGTGGGTGCTGATGAGTAGTGTAGCGACTACGAAACAGCTAGTTGTCCCCCAGCTAAAGATTTGATTATTATTTTTCTTGTCTTCTTCAATCAAAATTATTGATCACAGCAGATTTGTATTGTAAAAAATCCTTCTTAAGAAAGGAAAAAACCTGAACTATAACCCGTTGGACAAATGTACAAACCAAAAATTTAATTTAAAATATTATAAAAGTTCAACAAAAATTCAATAAATTAATTCTCAAAACAATTTGCTTGATTTCATCTTCTGAGATTGAAAACTTTGCTGAAGTTCGACATACAATACGCGTCGTTCCCGCTTTCTGCACCATCAGAAAACACCGTTTGACTTGCATGGTGATTTTTTTTTTAGTTTGTCTTTCGAGCGATGATCCAGTGATTTGGTGCCGAGGTCGGGAGGTTTTTGCTAGAATGAATGCAACAATGAATCAGAGTGCTTTTTTTTGCATAAATGCAATCATTATTTCTTTATTATTCCAAACTTACGCATCTCATTTTTGGAGCGAAAAAGTGTATGGGCAGGCAAACCGAACGACACATTTATAGACTTTGAACCCAAAACAATAAAGTTGCTGAGCATGTTTTATTTTGTAATTATTAATATTAACTGCACAATTTATCAATAATCAACTAATGTAAAAACACATATCAACAGACAATTTCTTGTTTACTTATCATAAGCTGCTTCTTTATAGGACCCCTGCGGCGTGAATTGCCCATGAAAATTGGTTCGAAAACACTTCCATCACAAACTTTTCGGCGTCACTAGAAAACAATTCACATAATTTTTAAACGTTACGTTTAAGTGTTAGTTGTAACATGACCTCCGAAAAACTCAATTCATGATATTAGTTTATTAGAAATGCATCATGATGCGACTACAAACAAATATCCACACATTTTGTTCAACAGCAACAAAATTAATTTAGTTATTAAAGAAAAAAGGATACAAACAGGAACATCCGCAGACAACTCACAGTTTGATGGTGTTCGCAGCCATAAAACGGACGCCAATAATTATAGAACTGCGGTTTCATTTGAAAACAATAACAACAATAGTAACGAAAACAAAACCAAAAAAAAAAAAGCAGAAAACAGAAAAGAAACTAAAAATTAAGTTATTAAATATTTATTCCAGGTAGTGCGCGACCGAGCAGGTAGTCAACCGAATAAACCAAAATCTTTAAATTTTTTTTTTTATTTGGTCTCTAGAACAAAACAACCACTAAGTCAGTATTAATACAATTAATGTGTGTATGTATGTGATTGTGTGTGTCTACACACATTTGTAAATATAACTTGTGATTTACCTGTTTTTTTATTTTTTGAGAATTTGGAATTAAAAACACCTAATTGTGCAAAATACGAATTAGTCTTATTTGTGTAGTCGTTGTTCAGCTGTATCTATTAGTGTGTCTCGAGATCACGGCATGACGTCGATCAGTATCGTAATGTAAAACGAATTTTCGTTTTACATTACGATACCTGTGAAAATAGCAAACAATTTTATTAGAATTGTATCAAACATTCAGGTGTTATTATGATTTGTAGAACATAAATTGCCGGTTGGAATCTGCTTCGATTTTATACGAGTATCCTCCCAAGCGCTGGATGCTTTTAGGCAATTATTTAGTTTTGCTTTTCTTTTAGATTATCAGCAGGAGAAAACTATTATCTGTATTCGGGATCTAGTTGTTTACTTCAGTACTGAGCTAGTTTCACATTTGATACCCGCCATTTAAATTAGCATCTGCCACCAACATTTGTTTAGTCTTTGTCGTATTCGTGTTAAAGTACTGAAATATAGGACGCACTTCTGTTGCGCCAATACGAGCAGCACACTGAAAGAATTATGCGTCATATATTTAATGAAACTGTTTCATTAAATATTTTTCATTAATCCAATGAAAACTTTTCACAATATGCAAGAAACATCATATATATTATGAAATAGTTCCATCAGAATGGTTTCATTAAGTTTCATAGTTTAATTAAAAAAAATCATTGGATTTATGACTACAACAAAATTTAATTTTGTTTTTAAATTCTTTGAATTTTGGTAAGATATATTAATGGGCATTTATTAATCTTAAGCTACAGTTTAAAAAATGTCAAGTTTTTTTTTATTAAAATGTAAGTTTTATGAGTTTCATAATTCCAATGAAATAGAATTCATTAGGTCAATGACAAATAAATTTCTGGCTACCTATCTTGGGTATGTATGCAGATATGTGTATGTACTCAAATCAGCATAATAATAGTTTAAAAAATTTAAATACCAATGCATTGAAGTCATTTGAATTAATAAAATCTGTTTTGTTTGGTGAATACTTGTTCAACATTTTCGTTTATTGTAATTAGGTACAATTTTAGAAAAGCAAGGAATAGTATTGTTTGTGTAATGAAATAAAGTATCAATGAATAAATGAAATAATTCCATTGATCTTATTACCTACGTTTGTGAACATATTTTATTAATGTGTGTTATGATATTATTTCATTAAACAAATGTAATATTACATTGATTTAATGTAAATTTTTCAGGTGCTCAATGAATAATAAAATTAGATAAATGAAATAACTTCATTGACCTTATGAAGGAGTTTCATATTTTTAATGAATATATTACATTAGTACAAAGAAGTTATTTCATTAAATAAATGTTACTTTTTCATTAATTTAATGTACAGTTTTCATGTGCTTTATGAATGTGATTCTTTGATCTAGAGAAATTATTTCACTAACCATATGATTTGTCTTTCATACTTTTAATGAAAATAAGTCATGTTTCTTATTAAAATGTTTCATTACTTTTATGAAGGTTTTCATTAAAATAATCTAATGAAATTTGTTTCATTATTTCTACGAAAAGTTACAATGGTTGAAAAATAATGAAAAAATTCATAAAAGTAATGTCAAAACTCAGAGAATTTCTGAACAAAATTTTTTCAGTGCATAACTAACAATTTGTTATACGGTAAAATTATTTTCTACTTACATATTTGTATATACATATGTAAATATTTGTGTGTATTAAAATTGTGTACGTTGGATATGCATAGAGATTTAACAAAAACTTGCTTCATATGGCGTCCGGCTTAACCCAAAACGATTCCACCAGCTTTGTTTAGTTCTCTGCGTATAATCAAATGTCTTTAAGCGATTAAAAAGCCACATGTGTTATTTTTTGTCGGTCCTTATTCAATACACAGGATAATAAACAGGTTATTGTTCCAACTACAACATTGATCCATGTACGCCAAGCTAAAATCTGATTAGAAACATTAGCAAACCCTAATGAAGTCATTAGTATACAAATGCCATTTCACGGATACCGACACTTGCGGCTGCAGACCTCCTTGTTCTTGTTATCTTTGCTTTTATCATTCTTTTTAAAAAGTTATGTGAAACACATGTTGCACTCCAAAGTTAAGCTGCTAATTGCCTTAAAGTGTTTGATTTATAAATATGTTTCAAACTCTTTTAAGTATTTTTACGTACTAGAATAAATATAGACGATCAGCACGTTTTCTAAAACGAACTTAAGCTGCCAGAAAATAGAACTAAATAGTTTATTTGACAGAATTATACACTTAGTTGACATATTGGAGAACCGTACACAATTTTGGTAATAAACGATTAACTTGTGTAATTCGTCTTGTAGTTGTCGGTGAAAGCGTTTCTTATCATTGAAAAAAAAAAAAAATATTATATTATTTCTTATTAAAATCTCAAATTTAAATGTTTGAAAATACTATTCAACGATTTTCAAGTCATCTGATGATTAGGTTAGCCCTTGTAAAATGTCGATATATAGACAGGTATATAGGGTGTTCCAGAACTCTTAGAACAATCTAACAACAAGTAATAGTGTGGTGTATTCACGATAGTCACGTATAGTATATATTACAAATTTGAACTAAATATGGTCGGATATATATGTACCGACATTGGGAAAAAATATTTTTGCCTTGTAATCACCATTCCAAACAGAAATTTTCATGGAAAAATCGGTTATATATGAACGGATATCGGAATTTTCCATTTTCTGTATTTTACTAACCTTCTTTTATAACGAGAACTGCTTTTAAGCCAAAAAAAAAAAATAAAATAAAATAAAAAAAATGTTCATAGAAAAATACGTTTATCCAATATCTCGGGTGTATATGGACCGATATAGGATATTTTCCTGTTCTGTATTTTAGTAACCTCCTTTTATAACCAGAACAGCTTTTAAGCAAAAAAATTTGTTTAAGTTCGCTTACGCGACATATTTTTGAGAAATCGGTTGTGGCTATATCTCGAATATGTATTAACCGATATCGGAAATTTTCATTTTCTGTATTTTAGTAAGCTCATTTTATTACCAGAAATGATTTTAATTAAAAAAATTCTTAAGTTTAATTTAATGGAAAAATCGGTTTAGACTATATCGCGGGTATACATACATATATGGACCGATAACAAAAATGTTCATTTTCTGTATTTAAGTAACCTTCTTTTATTACCAGAACTGATTTTAGGCAAAAGAAAAAAAAAATTTAAGTTGCTTGCGCGACATTTTCATTAAAAAATCAGTTTAGGCTATATCTCGGATATATATGGACCGATATTGGGAACATTTTTTTTTTTGCCTTGCAATTGCTATACTTAATAAATTTGTGAAAATTGAAGCAAAAAATTTCATACAAAATTGCAGAAACTAATTGGGGTTTTCAGAATTTTGAATATATTTAAGCTATATATATATGAACCGATTTTACTAAATTTCAAAAGCAAACCTATGAATCAATGGGGTAAAAGAATGGTGAAAGACAAACAAGTTTCTAAGTCTAATGGTTTTTTCAGAAACGGTATTCCAACGACAGGCAGACGGACATCGCTCAATCGATTTTTCTATTAATTGTGATTCAGAATATAAATACTTTATAGTGTCGCAAATGAAAATGAAAGAAATTACAAATGGAATGGCAAACTTATATAAAGCCTTTACATTTTTGTTAAGGGTATAAAGATACAACGGTTTGTTTTAGATTTTTTTCTGATTTTTCTCATGATGCTTGTAATCAATCTTGTCACGCTGTTTCGGTTCGATGTTGATTTCTGGAACATCCTGCATAGTTTTTGATTGATATAAATTGTGCAACAATATATTTTTTCAATTAAGTTTTTGGTTTGCACATTTGTACAACGGGTTATAGTTCAAGTTTTTTCCTTTCTTAAGAAAGATTTTTTACAATACAACCCCACTGGGATTTGAACTCGGGTCATGACGTATCATGATCTGCTGCTTTAACCACTCAGCCACCGAGTATTTAATTATTTTCTATCTATATTCATCTCATATTAAATCACTGCTGAGTAGTGAGTGTAGCGACTACGAAACAGCTAGTTGTCCCCCAGCTAAAGATTTGATTATTATTTTTCATCTCTTCTTCAATCAAAAATTATTGATCATAGCAAATTTGTACTGTAAAAAAATCCTTCTTAAGATAGGAAAAAACTTGAACTATATCCTGTTGTACAAATGTACAAACCAAAAATTTAATTTAAAAATTATAAAAAAGTTCAACAAAAATTCAGTAAATTAATATATTTTTTCATTAGGAACAAAGCACTACGTTACAGAGAGAAAATGATTTGACAGTTCTAGGTTTTTAAGCCGTGTACGAGACACATATCGCTCCTTTATTGCAACATAGTCATAATTCAAAAAAGCTTGTTTCGAGAAAAATACATTTCAAACAAGTCTTAGAAAAATTTTTTAGAAAATATCTTCTAAAAGAAAAAGTTTAAAAGTAAATTAAATAAATTTTTGGCAAAATATAAAAGGTCTTACTGTTAACAATTCTGCATTGTTAACTCGAAAAGCTCATTTTTTGAAATATGACTATGTGGCAATAAAGGAGCGATATGTACCGTCAGGTATTCTTATAAATTACCATTTAACAATTTTGAATTTTTTTTAAATGTTTGCATTTTTTGTACTACTTACTGGTTTTGTTCACTGCTTTTGACATAATCCATATTTAAGTGAAAAAACTTTCGAAGTGTATTGTGCAACTGTAACTTCTTAGAACGAACACAATTGTAAAAAAGTCCCCAAAAAATTTTGTGTAGATTTTTATAACATCTATTTCTTAGTTTCTTATCTAATTCACGTAACTGCAAAATGTTCTGTTTTCCTCAAATTGCGTTCCGAACTTGACAAGTGAATTTACGATCAGTGCGACATAACTGACATCAAAAAATAAAGCCATAATATCGTTAAACAGGAGATCGGTATAAATATTCATGAACTAAAGAGGCGACACTTGATACAAATGCAGATAATATAAATATGCTGAAAAATGTAAAGAAAGGCTCATTCACATGTCAGCATAAGAATGGCTGAGGAGAAGAAGAAAATGTATAAAAATTATCTAAAAACAGTCATCATCTGATCTGTAGACAATTAACAGACCAAAAAGATAGAAAATAAAGTTAATGTGAATAAGAAGCAGGCAGAATCTTCAAGGTGACACGAACATTTAGTATAAACATTTGAAATTATTAGGACATCTTCGAACTGAGACATGCGTTGGTATTGGACATGAAATCGTATATGAAATATGCGTACTGAAGACATCTTCATTGTATTCTTTAGTAAATTGATAAAAATCTGTGAATTCATTGAAGCAGCTTTTGAGCGATGCATTACGTGCCCAAATGTATTCTCTTAATCGAAAGACAGGTGGTTCGGAAATGTATCATTATCAAACTTCTACTAAACGAGAAGTATGAAAAGTCCTTAATAAAGCATTTTAAAGTGTTATTTTTCTCGTTCATTGCGTAATGTGATTTGTTCTTTAAAGCTTTTTGGTTTTTTATTCTCTCGCACAACGGACAGACAGACAGACAGACAGACAGACAGACAGACAGACTGTTCTGTGTTAATTCATCCATTAATTATTTGTATTCATAGATTTATGAATTTCCATTGTCGAGAACGCACTCCTTGTTCAAACAAACACACCAAACGATTCATGTTTTTCGATTAATTTTGGGATTTAGGGATTTTTGAATAGTGTAATTTTCAGCATGAATAAATAATATTATGTGAGATAAATAAATAAATGAGAAAAACTGTATGAAAATAAATATACTTGTACATATTTGCGTAATAAATAATATATGTATTGATATTTTTACTTGTTGTGTTCAAATAATTTTGGAGTTTCAATCACTAAAGGTAATCTTCGACTTAATAATAAACTCCAATCTGAGTTAAATTTTATAACGAAATTTCTACTCATACCTTTCAAAATGATTAAGAATATATTTTTTTAAACTTGTTTGTTTACTTTCAGTAGCAATAGACCGACCAGACAGTTCTAGTTAGCTGTTATTAATGAACTAAATTCGAAAATTTATTCAGATCCTTAGTGCCAATTTAAACTTGAGCAACAAATTGGCCACATCCTGTTGTGATGCTTTTTAGGCTTGAACTGCTGTACATATTAAAAATTTTATTGTTTATTCTACAACGCTAAGCAAAAAACAGAAAATAAATAAATTTAACTCACAGATAAAATTTATGTTTTTAGATGTTGTAGCAAATCTCAAATGTATTCCGAAAACAAAAGTATTAAATGAGTAAAAAGTAAAATGGAAACAGAAACAGAAACAGAAACATTCTCCATAAACTGAAAATTGTAAATTTCGAACAAACGAATGCTGAAAATATGATTTTCCACCGGGAGCATTTTCCTTTAAACGTGTAACGGTGAAGAAGAAAAGGGAAAAATATGATGTTTTAAGACTTTTGCTTAAGCAATATCAAAGTATCTACACAACATGTTCATAGACCAGTGGCGGCCAGCTGCATGATATAATAATATGAGGAGGTTGGATTATTTTTAAACAAAAACATTATCCATATGTTGGGTAACGGTTTCTAAACAATACTTTCACACCTGTATTCTGATCTCAATCTTTCTCACAAGTGTTGTCGTAGTCGTAAGTCGCTTCTTCGGCATTTCCCTTAAGCAAAAAAAAAAAAAAATTAACTATTTACATAGATACGATTTAATTATGGTTTTCTGGACAGTTCTGTCTAATAATGGACATGGAAGTGTCCATTATTGGATAAGAAAAAGCGGCTGATAGATTGATTTCAGTACTATTCGTACAAGTTTACATTAATATGGTGGCTAATAGTAATTCATATGTTCACTGATCAAAGCAGTTTAATTTTTTATACTTTTTTTGTCGGCCTTATAAAAACAAAACAACTTGTAAAATGGAGAATAATCGTGCAATAAACACCCTCTAAGCATTATTCTTCTTTCAAATTATTTTAATAATTTGTCGACAACGACTTGTCGTCCGTCCTAACATTTTTTTTTTTTTGACAGTTTGAAAATTGGAGAATAATATTACAACAGGTACTTTCATTCTTGTTAAGAGGTTCACTTCAACGCGTTCTTCTACAGGTTAAGCTACAGGTCCATATCATGTGTTGTATGTGTTAACGCATTCTAAGCGTCTGTATTGCATGGGACAAGTTGCACATTACAAAGTATAGGATGCACTTTCTGCGACTCTAAGAACTGTGAGTTGTTTTTGATTGTCGTAGACAGTAATTCATTTTATTTTTTCAATGCTATCGCCGAGAATATTTGTGTCGTGGATTGTTATATTATATTTTTGTGTTGAAAAAAATTTTTTATTAAAAGAATACTTCAAACACAACAGAACTCTTATCGCATCAAATGCGTTGCATGTAACTTGAGTTTAGAAAAGTGTAGAACGAGCGGAAAGCTTGAAGCACGTAAAATGTGACAACATGTATAACGCGTGGTATGGACCTTCAGCTTTAGAGTTTATGCGGCTTTGTGTAGAAACTCTAAATATCTAAAAGGCATCAAATGAGCAACAAAAGTATTTACGGCGGCATATTCGAATACTTAGCCTCTTAGACGATTTGCTTGGATGAAATTTTATTTGTCTAACTCGCGCGCATTGGAAACCTAAAAATGCAGTTCGCTGCGATAATTACGTAAATTATTACAAATGTGCGAATGTAATCGTATATTTGTAGTCAACAGACAACCCATAAAGCAATTTGTTGGTTAAAATAAAAACAAATGAGATTTTTAATGTCAATTTTTCAAATGAAGTAATTAAAAAATGTTTCCCCATATGCTGACATAAGTATATACATACATACATACATACATGCGAGTATTATGTGTTATACACAAAATAGTATTAAAAAAGAAAAAGATGAATCGCATGGGGATAAATGTCGGCAGACAGGCAAGTAGACAGACTATAAGAATGTAAAATAAATTAGCCATAAACGCGAAAAGCCTGCCAATAGAAGAAGGTGATAGTCGCTGCGTGAAGAAATGCTTCAGAGATGTAAAAAATATGTGCAGAACAAAATGTTACAATTCAGAAGATTGTTTTAATTACTGCAGGATTTCGAACATAAGTTCAGGTTTAATAAAACAAAGCATAATTGTGTTTTGTGTGGTAGAGCGCATTTGACTTTAATTTAAGTTGAATTACGATTTTTGCTCTATTGAAATCAAGTTGTTAATACTTCCTGCAGTCAACAGCTGCGCCTTCAGTTAAAATTGTGGCGCTACGAAAACGCTTTTCACACTTTTGCTCAAATATGTATTCGAGTGCATGCGTATTTATGTTAAAATGTCTTAAGCCAATTAAAGACTTGAATGACCTGAAAATATTCTCTATCATTTCACTATACAATCAATCAGGAGGCCCCACTTACAGAAAAATTATTTTTATATCCGATACTATTACGGCATCGCCACTTTTCCTATCGCCTGGCTGGATGTTTATTTGGTTTTCCCATTTGATTACAAACAGCAAAATGAATTTTCCCTTCCGTAGCGCTCGTATACAATTTGGAAAGCAGAAAAGGAGTGTTCAGTTTTCTTTATGCGAGCATTTTCTTAAAAGTGGTCACATTCGATTTAATAGCATTATGAACTCGTGTGATTGCATTTGTTTGTGGTTAAAGGTGTGAATTTGTTTGTAAATAATTTAAATTCTTTATTTATTCTTTTGTTGTTTGCTTATTGCGCTTCATTTATTTGTTAGCATTAAAATATTTATGATCTCTGTGTCTATTTATGTTTATTTTGAAACAAACTGCACTTGCTGTAGAAGTTTTTAAAAGTAGTTTTTATGATTTTAAGTTTTTATTGCTCTTCTTTTGTTTTCTATTATTTTATTCGGTTTATTACTTTCTTTTAAATTTTAAAAACTCATAAACAATTTCCTTTCTGGTAGCGAACATAGTATCTAATGGTCAAAACGAGCTATGATGGCTTGTAACATTTTTATGGGAAAACAACTAATTTATTAAGACACTTCTCTCAGGCGTCCAGTAAAAATTTCCGCCAGTGACACAATAAATTTGAAACTATTTATTAAGACATTGACAAATTTAAACACAAAATTATTTCTCAACTCTAGCGTTAACTTTTTCCGGCCGAAAAATGGTTCTTCAAAATGTTCAGTTTTTAACCAAAAAATAAATTTCTGTGTGAAAGCGATTTGTGTTTTTTACCGCAAAAAAACTTAATAGTTTCAATATTTTTTGGAGTCACAAATACAAAACACTAATGTACTGTTTACAAAATACAGACGAGCTACTTGTCTAATTGAGCAACTATCATACGAATATTCTCAATAAGTCGTTCGTCTGTGTTCTGTGAACAGCAATCAAGTTAATCAGATCTTAAAACAAGTCATCTACTCTAACGACCTGAAAATCTATTTTAGGCAGATTGCTTGAGACAAATGTTTGAAGTGATTATGTCACTTACTCGCTGTCAGTCGTCAGGCATGTCGTAAAGCATTTAGTAGATTTTTACCAAAATTTTCTTGAAAAGCGCTGATGCTTCTCGTGTTTATACAAAAACTATTTAAAAAGAAACGAAGTAAAATGAATTAAAATCATGTTAACTTAAAATGTTTTGTTAACGATTTTCAGTTTTCGAGTTGTTGTTTCTTCAAAAATTATTGATCACAGCAAATTTGTATGTATTGTAAAAAATCCTTCTTAATAAAAAAACCTAAGAAAGGAAAAACTTGTACTAAAACCCGATGTACAAACCAAAAATTTAATTTAAAAAAATTACAAAAAATTCAATAAAATAAAACAAATTTTGCTTCTGGAATATTGACGACAAAAATCAAAATCCTCATAAAACAAATGCAAAAAATTATTGTTGAGAACATCACGATTGATTCAAGTTGTTACGAGTGCGTCTAACAGCGGAACCTAAATGAATGCTTCATTTTACGCTGTATTAAGTAACTTAAAAAAAAGCGTTAACTTTGTGCCATGAACAGTATTGCTCACTAACCTCGTTTAATAAACATCACTAAATAGAAATAATGAAGACTGATAAAATCGCTAAATTTGTCTGAAAGAACCTAATGTGTGATTACTAATGGCCGCAAGAGATAAGTACGAGTAACATTTATTTCGAAGCAAACTCTACTGAGAGACAGTTCAGCTGTCTCTCCTACGCTCTGTCAAAATTGGATTTTCCAATTGCAAAGCATTGATGCCGCGCTATTCGAGTTGGTATCATACATTTTGTATGTACGAATGTATGTGCTTTTTTGACAGATAAATTACGCTTGACGCGCTTATTTTGGTTGCGCTGTGCGGATGCAGAAAGAGAAAATGTTTGGTTATTTTCGTTGTTCTTCTGAGTCTTGTAAGTTCACCGCTGCACGTCAAAAGGAAAAAATTCATGCATTTTAAAGCGGCTTAAAAAAATTCAAATAACACTGCAAATCAGACAGTGTTAATCACGAGTATATTACTTCAATTGAAAACAAAAAGATATTAACAACGTATGTACGCATGTAGTATATACACAAACATATATGTATAATCAACTGAAAAATAAATGAGTCATTATCTATAGAAGTTGAGCGTTTATGTTGTTCTGAATTTAATATAATGCAATAAACTCTAATTGGATGGATTTGAAAATGTAATGACAATTTATATTTATTTACGCATTTATTTTTTAACAGCAGCTTGTATTCAAATTAGATAATATTTTGAATATGCACCCGCATTTATTGAATTTGATTTGCCTCTGAAAACATATACTACATACACATACTTCAGTAGACATACATATGTATATGTATATTGGATTTTAAGCTAACAATGGCAACAATAACATTATGAGCGACATGACTGACATATTATTAAGAATCAAACCCCTGTCGAAAACTGACAGCAAAGTGACATTGACACTCAACTAACTGAGCAGAAAACGAAGAGAGGTTTCAAATTGAATGACACTTTCAAGCTTAAGCAACAATAAGGAACGAACCACCCAAAACGTTCACATTCCATACACACACACACACACACACACACACACACACACACACACACATGTACGTATGTACATAATATATTCGAATGAACATAAATCTTTAAAATTCTTAAAACCACAAAAAAAGTAATCCTCAAATCATCGATGTGAGACAAAAAAAAAAAAAAAACGAGAATCTTTTTTCATCAATACAATCCGTATGCTTTTTGAAAACGCGTAATAACATGATTTAATTTGTTCAAAACAATACTTGTTTCCAGATGTCTTTGCAGAAGGCTTTTTTAATCCTTCTTATTTTTGAAATGTTTGACATAAACCGAATGTTTTTGAGGAAACAAAACATTTGTTACAACTGAAACACAGCTCATCTTCTCTCAAATCGTATTTGTCATGGACTTTTTGATCACAATATTAAGGCGACACTCACTCAGCTTGTATTACGCTTTTGCCATGCGGTACGCAAACTCCGATGTACGAGTATTTGTCACTTTTACTTGCACTTTCTGTGCAGTACGTTGGTCCTTTTGAAACAAAAGAAGACCGATTCAAAGGCTTAAGCTTTAAAAGATTTCGTTAAGAGTTTATTTATTTATTTCAAGCTGAATAAAACTTTTAAATTCATAACTATAGTGTGTTAAGAAGGAACTAAATGGTGTTTTTCTCAGAGTTACGAAACTTAAAAAAATTGTAATAAAGCAAGTAGTGAAAAAGATTTACATCAGCACCTGCCTTGCGGTCCTATCTGATGATGGACCAGTTCCACGGAGTGATTTATTCACGGTTCACCAGGGCCCCCGTTTGGCTAGCTAGGCTCACACAGGTAGCAATTCTTGCCATATGTTTATAGCCATATGAGCAACTTCTTGTTGAGGAGTTCGGGCCTTCTAATTCCTCCTGTATGAAATTTCCTAGCAATCAATGGAGGACAAGGCCTAATGAGTTGGTAGGCCGAAGCCCACTAAGAGCGTCAGCCCTTAAACCAACTCACCCCTCAACCATCACTACTGGTTCCTGGTACAGTACAGGTATCTGTTGTTAAGACAACAAACCCTCGGGAGGGTGTTAGTCCCCGAAAAAAGCCACACACCAAACAATTATCAAAGATACTAACACTCCGTTCTTGAACGTTCCAGCCAAGGTGGGCACTCCAACCATAATCAGCACGGGTTGAACTGCAAGCAGAACCACCCGGGGGCAATGCTGATCCCCGTTCTGACAATTTGGTTCATGCGGCTTCCTAGAGTTTTATTACCAGTGGGTGCTGATGAGTAGTGTAGCGGCTACGAAACAGCTAGTTGTCCCCCAGCTAAAGATTTGATTATTATTTTTCTTGTCTTCTTCAATCAAAATTATTGATCACAGCAGATTTGTATTGTAAAAAATCTTTCTTAAGAAAAAAACTTAAGAAAGGAAAAAACCTGAGTTCGAATTTAGTTTAACCAAGAACCGATTATTTCCTTGTACAACATTTGTGACTATTTGCATACAGACATACTTCTTTCTATCTACATACGAGTATGTAGTAATTGATTACATTGTTTGCCAATTTGTTTAATATTTTGTCATCACCCGGATTTTTTCAAAATTAATGGGAAGATTCCATTCAAACTTAATGAATTTTTAATTGTTATTACAAATGCTTTTAAAATTCAAACTGTAGTTGTAAAACACAAATCAACGAGATGAAAAACCACATCACTAAACAGAACACATTTTAAATGTAAAAAATTAACATAAATTAAAATCACACTAAGCCTCCACTTGCATTTTAAATATGTTTTTCATTAATACTTCAGTTTATGTAAATGTTTTACATTCAGTACTGTGGCTGCAATTACTGTGATAAAATTTCAATTAAAATTTACATTAACTTTTAATAATTCGAAATTGATTCATTAAGCCACAATATTTCGACTAATATACAAATTACAATAATTACGAATGTGTGTACGTATGTAAATAAAAATAATAAATGAAAACAAAATATAGGTACGTAAAATCTACCAACAGCGTGTCGTAGTTTACATTAAAACTTGAGTTATAAAAACTCTTGCAAGCAGGCATTTTTCAAAACCAAAATTTTTGGAATTCTAAATGTCCGAAATACTTGTACATTAAACTTACCCTTGATAAAGCAAAGTGGGTACGTACTTTACGCAGTCGTTTACAATATTTGTTTTTCTCTAACCTAACAAATTTCAATAAAAAAAATTTAGGAATGACAACAGCTGGAAATAGTGCTATTTTCAGGACTAGATTAGAAACCACGCTAAAAGTACTAGCCAACAGTATTTGACTCGGCAAACATGGAAGAGGAATTTAAGCAATTTCCATCTAAACGACAACACCAGTCTATAGTCTCCTGATTATCATTTCGAAATTTGCCCATTCAATTTCAAGATGATAATTTTTCTATCGAATAATGAATGTGTGGTGTTTTAGATACTAAAGGTCATATCCAAAGAAAAACTTCTTACTTGAGTTTTAACGCATACGTTAGTTACCAAACACATTAGCTCTACCATACATTTGTAAAAAAAGTTTATGCAAAAACTGTACTTTAACTTTTAAATGTAGTAAGCAGCGTTGTCAACTGGGTGCGTTTTGCACCGTTTTTGGTGCTTTTTAAAATTATTTGTGCGAAAAATTCTTTAGTCGGTGCGGGGAGCACTTTTTTACATTTTCGGTGCGTTTTTTAAATTTCGGTGGCACAAAATCAAACTCAACCCAACTTTTTGTTTTAATGTAAGAAAAAAGTTCAATCACTATCGAAAGAAAAAGAAACATTTCGTTTCGTCGATGAGATGCCATCAGACGGTGCTATCAGACCCAGTATGGTTGTGTAATAGCCGCTTAAAAGGCTATTTCATTATCATGTGTTTAATGTAAAATATTGTACTTCTTAAAATACAAAATATGTTTTAAACAATTAAAGGAAAAATTTTAAACTTCGGTGTGTTTTTGTTGAAATAACGCGCTTTTTTTCCCCATGTTGGTGCGTTTTGAAATTTCAAAGTTGACAACGCTGGTAGTAAGTCCCCTTTTACAGTTGAGAAATTGATGGGCAGACAGACGAAGTTTGTTGGCGATGTATTTAAGAGGAAGAGTGTGCGATAAGCCTCTACTGTACTGGACATTTTAAGACATTTTTCGTTTGAAGTTGCCTCTCTCAGCATTTTTTCATGTTGTTGCTCCATATTCTTATTCTCATATCAACATCAACTTCAGATAAACACACTAGCTGTGCTTAAAAAACAACAACAACAAAAAAGAAAAATAAGAGAAACGAAAAATTTCTGTCTGTCTATTAATTTCGCAACTCTAAAAGGTTTCGGCAAGTTCAAAGCGGAATGAGAAAAATGTCTGTCTTTCAATTTCCAAACCCTAAAAGCGGACTAAGGATTTTAACTGTTTATTTCTGGCAATGCCGTTACATTTAGTTGTAATTGTTTGTGTAGTGACGTTTGAAAACAAACATTTTTCTTAACAATTGCTTAACAAGCTTTGTTAAGTTTTTTTTTCTTTTGCATACGGCCGTAAGCATTTAAAGTAAGGCAATCGATTTTGTGCTTTCCGACAATTATACGAGTACTGCAAATAGCAAGCAAGCAGTCAAAACAAAAAATTAACAGCTATTTCACATCCGCCCTTGTCTTTCGTTGAATACCAGGGATGAGAAGATCCCAGTTCTTCGTCAAGGGGTTTATCCATTTACCATACAAAGATATGGTGAAAGTAAAGACCTGTGTGAGCCTTGCAATCTACATGGGTAATAATTCACCCCGTAGAGGTGGTTCATCATCAGATAATGCCGTCAAGACACATTTGGTTGATGTAACTGTGGTATCATTTTCATCGCATGCACGTTTTCTATAGCTGCGCGAAAACAGCAGCATTTTTGAGACAAAATATTGATTGAAGGAAGGTGCCAAGCTCACCTGTGGAAGACAACATTTTCTGTCAGCATTTTGGTTGATTAATAATTAGAAACGGGTTTCTTAGTTCTAAATTCCAGTTGTTGTGTAACTGATTGAAAGAATGACAAAAGAATGTACAATTTTATAAGATTAATAAAAAAATTATGAACATAAATATTTTAATTACATTTTTATAATATTTGTAATTAAATAAACATGAAACACTAACAACACAAAGTTATTTTATTATTTGTAATGATTTATTTCCTTTGAAATAGAACGAATAATCTTATTCGAATGTGAAACAATGTGAACATTGGTTAAATAAATATTGGCTAAGCATTAACTGCGGGGAAAAACGGAGACGTATTCTAGAAGGATGGAGATCTTTCTGCTGAATAAAATGTTATCATTTTTGAACTACCACCGGATTTCGGGAGTGCAAAAACAGAATAAATAAAACACACGGACCCTTAAAAGTATATCAGGATATACTCGCCGTTCAAATAGAATTGATTGATAAAGTTATAGAATAGTACTTTTATTTATTCATTTATCCCTAAAATAAGCTTTTTCTGAATATCTTCACAAATTTGAAAATATTTAAAAAACTCTTCTGTATGTATTAAACACATTGCCATGTGTCAAAAAAATTGTAGTCCGTCGAGGTGTTGAATCTTCAATAGACCTCAATTAAAAATGTTAATCTTTATCAAAATGTTAATGCGCTGAGTTAAATGAAAAAGTTTTGGAAAAAGGGTTTCGATACCTGATGAATAATAGTTAAATGGAAACTGGTTTTTTTTTTTTACCAACAGTCGAAGCTGCCGAAGTGAATGCAGCATGTTAAACGACGGGTATAAGCAGATTGTATGTTGGTGATACTTAAGGGAACTAACTTAATTAATTAAGATTAGGTGACGACTAAAACTCAGCAGCTCCGAACGAATGGACAAGTTAATAACAAACTTTATGGCTCAATTAAAGGTAACAATCGTTAAATGTTTTTTGAATTTCGAAAATTTTGTTACGGCTGACCGAAAACCTCACGAGATAAAAACATTTCTAATACAAGTATGTAAATCAACTTTAACAGCTTTCCCTGCCACAAAGAAAATTTTTTATTTTTCTTCTTCTTTTATATTCTACTCAAGATGCTTGTTGTTGATGTTAAATAAGAAGACAATTTAAATCTATTGTTAAGTGTTAATAAAAGTAACCCACTGTGCTGCTGACGGCAAGATAACAGACAACACACCAGACGCTCAAAACATTTCACACGAAAGGCATGTTAACGCATGTATTGGGTCTTTTTGTTAGATGTTCATAACATTTAATTGGCAACACTGCTTGATTCAACAATCCATTTAATAGCTGATAGTTTATATTTGTTTTGCGTGGTTTGGCATTTCGCTATGGATAAACTTATACCAGAGTCCCGCTCGCTTGAGTTTTGTTTTGATCAAACTTATTGTGTGCTTTGTCCATTTTATGTCTAACATATTTGTTATTCAGAGCGGCTAATTCGATGGATCGTTTTCGTGCCACTTCATACCTCCACTACACTGGAAGATTTAACGAAAGAATCTTTTCTTGAAAGCTTTCAAATTCAAACTTGTACAGGAATTAGAGCAAAACGACCATCGTATGCACCGTCAATGCAGCTGAAGCAAAAATTTATAATGATATTGAGTTTTCATCATTCATGAATTTGTTTTCCGATGATGCCCATTGAAAGGGTACGTACATAACCGAAAGTGTCGCATTCGTTGCGAGGATAGTCTACAAGACGAAAAACTGCTGCCTGGTGCTTTTTATGAGCTGGCGAGGTGGGGTCATTGATCTATGTATGTATCATCAAAAACGGAGAAGGTTAGACTTTTAGCATCATGTTGTTCCAATTGCGTACTGCAGAAAGCGCTTTGGATGAAATAGTAATCATTTCCACCAAGACCGAGCGATTTAACCCCATTGGATTAATTTTTTTTTGTATTATATAAAACCACTTATGTCGATAGCCCAGAGGCAGCTGAAATCAATGTTCGAGCAGTTACTATAGAAAGTTTGTGAAAATTGGTGTTCAAGATTTCCGAAGTCATACTTATATATTAATCTCATAAAATGTTCTATACCATAATTGATATTAAATTTCTTTTAATTTGTGTAACTTAAAAAAAACACCTTCTAGATATGTAAGTATATGGTCATGTCATTTGTTCGCAACACACTGCAATGTTCCAGAGTAAGGGAGATAATCACCGTCACCACCGACATAACAAATGTTATCATGATGGGTTGCATAGTTGTGGCTGCCGTGCATTCATTCAGTCAGTCGTACTTATTGTAACTTATTCTCGACTCGATATAAAATTGATTTGCATATGCTAGAGAGCGACTGAGTGGCTGCGTATTTTACATTTTCTTTCTAAGAACCCATTTAAAAGATTCAGGTAATCATCTTAATTGAGTTGATAGATATTTTAAAACTTCCTCAATGTCTTCTCTTTTTCTTATACCTGCGTATCACGCTCCCTTCTTAGCACTTAGCAAGTTTGCTTTTTGGCTTCGATGGCGTAAGGTGTTAATTTCCACGTGTTGATTACAACGCATTTCAAACGCTCAGCAGGGATTTTTCACCAGGATTTAAATAAGTAACAAACATAAACTAACAAATTCATATTTATGTAAATACACACACTCCTATACTGTTGCACATGAGTGCGGAAACAAATTGATAAATTATTGTTGGTGCTTAGTGGTCTAGAATTGAGAAATGAGCGTTTTATGAAATCAATTAACTTGAATAAAGTATTCCGAGGATTGTTGTCAGAGTTATTGCTCTAAACATGAATGAATGAATGAATATTGGATAAAAGGTGCTAAAATAGCTATTCTTATTAAACACAAGTGGAAAGAACGCAACGACTGCTGCTGTTGCTGCAGCTTCATTCATATTACTCGTTACTCGTAAGCAGTTTGTGTCACATTCACATTACATGCCCGTCTCTGGGCTCTTACGCTGTTGTATGCAATCTTTAGATTTGCAATTACCAATCTATTCCATATGCAATTTCTGCTAACTTCCGGTTTTCCGACTTTCATATTTGTATTCTTATACAAGCCGCTGGAGAAATTGTTTAGTTAGTCAGATCCGCTAAATATTTCTATACTATGCCATAGAAGAAGAGAGCACGCTGGAGGAGAGGCGTGTTTTCAATTTGTTATCACTATTTTTTCATTTGTTTGAAGATATTGGGAAGCAATCTGAAAATAAATATAAACATAAATTTATATCCATTTGCTATCAACTTGGTAAATGATTCAGTTTTATTTATTTATTTTTTTGTTAAATTAAACAAACAAGAATTGCTACAATGTAACCCGACAAAGATTTTTATTTACAAATATTTGATATTGATAAAGCGCTTTCACTTCGTTTTAAATCTTTTTGTAATAACACTTGCGGTTAGGATTTTTCCTTTCTTTGTGAGCAAACAGGATCGGAACATCCTTGATAGATAATTAGTCAAATCAAATTGGGTTGCTTGTCATCTTAAAACTGCAAAATATATCTGCAAGTCCGTTAATAAGGGTTTACCTTTGTATTAAATTTGTTGATAATCTTTAAATTTCGGATTTCTTTAATGGGCTGTGGCTTAAAATCTGCACCTTTTGTATCTGCCTTTTTTGTTGTATGTAGATGTATGTGCGTGTGTGTGTGTGTACTTAATCCTCATCTTGCGTATTGCGTAGCTTTCATTCGGGTGAAATTTGAATACACAAGCCTGGAATTATCCTACATTAAGATATTTAAATGGATAAGTTTTTATTTAACAGCTAAATAATCGAGGGGTAAGTATTCTGCCAGCTGAAAACATTTTTTTATTAAATAGCACTTGTGTTAAGCGCGAATTGCTTTTTTTTATTTATTTCTTGTTCTTGTCAACGATGAATTTTGACAAAACTCTCACAGCCTTCATAATCGGGAATTTAACTGTCGGTTTTGTTGAAAACGGAAGGGTAGAGCTGAATGTATTCGTTTTGGAGGCTCAAAATCTTCATCATTAGGAATTCGTTAGGCCGTGTTGAGTAACGGGGTTCAGTAATCGGACGTTGTGGAAAAGCCGCGCAGAATATATTGTGAAACGGTGTTAAAAATGCGAATTGTGGCAGCATTGTTCATTTCATTTCATTTATTTATTGTCTTCTTTTACAACAAAACCAAGTCTTATAATTACAGTGCAGAAAAAATTTTAGTGTAGTGGATTTGATGCCTAAACAAATTAACTAGGATTATTAAATAAAATAACATTTTAATGGATTTTTAAAATCCATTGCGTTGCTATTTAGTTGCTGGCTATGTAGAAGAGCATTCCAAAGGCGAATAGCATGTATGAAAAATTGCCATTCTGAAGTGAGGCATCGAATTCTGGGAAGCACAACTTTTTTGCCTTGCGATCATTCGGCAAATCGAATCTTTCGCAATAAGTATTTGAGCTCTTTACTATGAACGATTTTCTGGAAAAAGATTTTCAAATGATACCAAATAGAGATAGATTTCTCGCGTAAAATGATAAATGATCGCGTTGTCTAAGGCCATAAACATATCTTATAATATTATATATAAAGTTCCCTCTTATTTAAGTAATCGGAATTTGAAAACAATTCACTTGGCACTAAATATGCTTTTGCTAACAGAATTCTTACTCTCAAAGGCGTAGAGTATTGTGCAGACTATAATGTCCTCAGTTTCATGTATATTTGTACAATCAGCGAATTAACATGATTTGACCAACTAAGATTGTTATTGAAAACTATTCCTAGATTTTTTACAGTTGTCACAATGTCCACTTTTTCACCGTTTATTTCAATGTCTTGTATGATTGGATTAATTGTTTTTTTTTTTTTTTTTTTTTTTTTTTTGAATCACAAGACATTTCGACTTACAAGGTTTCAGAGGTTTCTGCTAATGAGCTACTAATATACAATTGTACATCATCTGCATACATATGAATATTGCAGTAAGATAAATGTCGAGGCAGATCATTAATATATAGAGAAAAGTAGCGGTCCTAAAATTGATCCTTGAGGTATCCTATTTTTTGATCGATATCGTGATATGTTTGAAAACTTTTTAACGCCACAACTGCATACTTTCGGCTTGATTAACAAATACGTGCCACATCGCATACAACCATCATTGCAATGCAAGATCTCTTTCCACAACAATTTATTTCAAGATATGGTGATGTTGATTGCCTGATCTGACTGCTCTGGACTTCTTTTTGTGGGGATACCTGAAAAACAAGGTTTATGCAAATAAACCAAAAATGCTTGAGCAGTTCAAACAAAATTCTAGTTCGACAGCGATTCTAATTTTCGTATATTCCGCAAAATGTTTCATATGTTGTCCCTTTTTGAATGAATTATTTTAATTAGTCGGCTTACAACTTTCCGATTATGGTTTTGTTAAAAGAGAAATGAAAAACTATAAAATATTACACAGAAACAATTATAGCAAAAAGTGAAATTTTTCAATATTTTCAATTCGGGATATGAAAAAGATTTTTTTCTCTGTAAGAAATTTCATATAATGAAGACTAACGACGAAATTGTTTGTATCAGTTTGTTAGAACCACATTGTGGTCTGCTGGCACTTTTGTTTGTTTAATTTCCCCTTTTGTAAATATATGTAGAATATGTTGAGAACGCAGCTGTTTTTTTTTACTTTGTAGTTAAAAAATATCTTAATATTCTATTTAAAATAAAGCAATAAATTATCAATAATTAGTACAAAAAATTTGTGAGAAAGGTTTATTCATTTTTACTATAAATACATTAGGAGCATTTATTTCTTTGTTCTTCGCTACAATACGTCAGGACAATCCAAGAATGTGTGAATGGTCATTTCAGAAGCAGACACACATCCAGAGAAATAGCAAAGTCAGCCTTTGAAACAAATCAAGCTGTCAACAAACAACAAATTTGCTTCAACTGTAATAAACACACATATACTCGTAAGTAAGTAGATATGTAAGAACGTATACCGATCTGACGCTACAAAAACCACGTGGTAATGATGAATCTATTAACATTTGCCCAACATATGTTATCAAGGAGAGCACACAAACTTGTAAACGGACAGAAAGACAGGCATAAAGGAGTCAACAGCGGCGTCCTTTTTTAATTTTTTTGGTTTTTTTTTCTTTTTGTTTTGGGAAACATCGAAGAAAAGAAAAAAAAGGGAAATGTGAAAAACCCTCGGGGAAAAACGTCAACTAGATATGCATGAGCAAGAATCTTTTCATTGTAGAATTTCACACCTACAAAGAACGTCCCTCTCGACCAAGACTATAAACTGTGTACGAGTATACAAACTATCAACAAGAAAGGTGTCGATTAATAAGAAAATACATACATAACTACTATGTATAGTGGAATATCATACATCTGACTCCCTAAAAAAGCAAAACAACTTATCTAAACTGAACTGAGCTCAATAAAGTAGCGAAGATTTTCAAACAATACGTAGGTACGAGTACGGATGCATGTATGTATATCCCTTTATTGCAGTAACATTTTCTTCATTTTTTTTTTTTTTTTTGTGTAGAAAATCTTTAGAAAACCTCAAATAATAACCAAACAATAGTTGTTTAGGATGAGGATGCACAACAATACACATAGATGATTGATTGTGGTGCATAATGCATTTCGACACAATCTCTCCATTGAAACGTTTAGAAGATGAATACATTTTTGTGGAAAGATTGCCTTGACGTTTCTCCGAAATTTTTTTTTCAGAGTTGTTTTGTTCAACAATGTTGTTCTGAAGTCATTTGCTACTTAATACATACACATGTATAGGTAGGTACTCGTATATAGGAAAATCAGTGAAATTATGGCCGTCATTTAGAAGAAAGCACCTTCTTCAGTAGTAACGTTTCAATTTAATTTTGTTCTTTGTGAAATTCGAGTGCAAAATGCGGTGAATTGAGTGACAGAAATGTGCCAATTTTATGATTTACCCAAAAGATTCCTGACACTAGTTGCAGCAGAAGTTAATTGATTATTTGTCTTATTTTAATGCGATTCTGGCTTCAACAGAAAAGATTTCTCTAAAATTGAAAACAATTCGCGATTATTGTTTCAGTCACCTGCCCAAAATCATTAGTTACACCAAATTTAAACCAAATTTTTCCCATTTGAATTATAAAAAATACGAGAAGAAAATATTCTTCAATCTTTGTTTGTGATGTACTGATTAGCTAAACCCCATAAACTATTTTATATTTTCAATATTAATTGCGATTTGCCAAATATTAGGTGTGTTTCTTTACTCCACTTTGGGATCCCGCGGGATCTCAATTTGCACGAAAGGCGTTCCCGTGCTTTCAAATTGGGCAAATGAGAGCGCTTTTGAGAGAATAGTATGCTTCCTCTTCTTGCACGAAATAGCCCGTACTTTTTCTTTGGGCTAGTTTGGGCAAGTAGTTAAGCAATCAAGAAACAAAGTTCCTCTGAATCAACTCGTATACAAATCAGTTCAATATTAAATAAAACGGAATGTGCAAAAGACTTTAAATGCCCAAAAATGCAAAATATTACAATATTTTTTCGTAAAATTAAATGCCAATTTTAGTTGAAAACATCAAAACACAGCATATGTTTCTTTTTGGGCTGGAAATTTGGCTTTTTGTGTTTCCGTACTTTAGGTAAATTTATCTGTATTTGAGAGAAACTTACGCATACTCTCTTTTGCACGAAACTTGTCCAGAAAGTAAAGAAATACACCTATTATTGAAAAAATTTCAATATTATTTTTGTGCAAAAGGATTTTGATCAAACAAAACCAGAGAAATAATAATAAACTCTTGCTGGCGAACAACTAACTGTTTCGCAACCCCAACACTAGTCATGCATCAGCACCCACTAGCTCCCTGTCGCACTCACTGAGCTCTTTGAATTTATGTCTCGTCTACTCGTATATTTACATATTGATCATATTTATATCACATATCATATCACATTTATATCACATGCAATTTTGTTATTGCCCTTGGCTATTTGTACAGTATTAATCAAATCAAATCACAACAAAACTTTGGATTTTATATTGAAGCAAAATATATATAAAATATAACTTTCTAAGTTTCGGTTTAATATGAATTTTATAGCTCGTACTTCTCGAGTACAAACCGGGCTAACCAAGGAATACTTCGATGTAAAAAGTTCTAAAGTTAAGAAAAGTATAACATAAAAAGAAGACTACTCTGTATTTTGTGAGCTTGAAAAGCATCCTTTGAGTATGAGTACTTTTGTTTTTAATTCTCAATGTCTTTTCAAATGTAACGGAGTATGAAGTTAATGTTTGAACTCTAGTGACGGGTGGGGTGGCATCTATGAAATGTTGACGTATAAACAGCTGGGGGCACAAAAATTATTACAAATCGAACAACAGAAACTTTTTTACGTTGGATTTAAAGAAATGGCAAAATATATATAACGACGCACGCAATTAAAGTAGTGAAGTAGTTTTTGGTGTTATATTTTATTCGTTCGATATTTGAATTCTCAAATCTATTCCAGCATATGTGAACATATGTATTTTAAAAGTATTTGTTCTTGTGTATACATAATATATGTACATATGTATGTCTATTATTTTTAGTCCATGTGCTCGAGAGAAAAAAATATTGTTTCAACTTCATGCGTTTTGTGTTCGTTGTTGTTCTAATTAATAAACATTTTATTGAAATGTCAGTTAGACTTTTAATCTTGCTGCACGCAACGCTTTACGTTGAATTTTCCAGAACACATATCATTCGCTTGAAACACATTTGTTAATAGAGTTTTACATGTACGAATAGGCAAATCTAAAATTTAATTTAATTAATTTTACAAAAGAGGAAACAATAGGAGAACTCTTACAGAAAAGATTTTTGTTTTGTTCAACACGCATATCCATACTCACACATACACACATGTGCATACGAATGTTTGGAACAATTTTCAATTTTTATGATTGGAAATCCTGAAATCGTATGTAACAAAACGTCATTTCTTAGCCAGCCATCATGTTTTTGTGCCGCTTATGAGCAAGAAATAACAAAACCGTCTCTGACGTTATATCACTTTAAATAAACACATGAGGACTGCTGCATAGAAGTTGGAAAAATTGTTACGTGTGTTAAGAAAACGAGAGAACTCGGCTTTAGCGAATGTTCTGAGAGAGAAACTAATAGCTTAATATAGATTTTATGGATATATTAATCGGCTGCTATTAACTATGTTGTCAAAACCACTGCTTTGTTTGTTTTCAGTCTCGCAAAACTTCCAAGCTATGTTTTCCTATATGGTCCCCACCAACCAGCCAACAAAAAGCCCGGGAAAAGATTAGTTTGAAGAGAAAAAGAAAATGTTTTGCCCTAGAGCCGCATTTTAGGTTTGTACAGAGATAATGTAGATAATGTTTGGATAGTGTTTGAAAAGCGATCCCTTTTAAAGAAGGGATCTTCTTAGACCTAAGTTAGTGGATTAAAGTTCTGTTAAGTTAAAGGACAGTTATTTCAAAACTGCGGCTGAATTGGATCGCTTGCATTCAACCTTTCGTTTAGTAAAATTTTGCTTCATCAACGACTTCAGATTTCGCTAGCTTACACATTTCAGTTTCTTTAAAACAAATCAACTGATTCTTTAGCTTTTTAAACTTACAATTTCTAATTTTGGTTATTGCTTTCAGCCATGTGCTGAAACTCTAATATCTTAAAAAATGCTGAAAACCCAGCAAAAAATAAAATAAAAACTATACCTCAATTTATTGAATTTATGTTCAACTTTATAATTTTTTAAATTAGATTTTTTGGTTTGTACATTTGTACATCGGGTTTTAGTGCAATTTTTTTCCTTAAGTTTTTTCTTAAGAAGGTTTTTCACAATACACATTTGCTGTGATCAATAATTTTTGATTGAAGAAGACAAGAAAAATAATAATTAAATCCCGGTTTTTTAAAATTGCTATTATTCGAATTGGTTTTAGAAGAAAGTCGATAAATCGAACACCCTATATATATACTTTGCTGATACAAATGTCAATATTTGTGTGGTGTAAAGTTTTGTTTGGTCCCGTATTTTTTTAAATATCATTTCACAAAAATTTAAATTAACAAAATAAATAAACTAAAATTGGAAACAATATTCCTGTAAATGCAAACAATTCGGGAATATTTCCAATTGAGTGTTTATAAAACTACATTTAATAATACGGTATTTATAATAATACTGAAAAAAGTAGGTATAAGTCGACTTATTTATACTTTATAGTATGTGTACATTACAATTGCTGTCTTATACGAGCGCTGATCAAAAAATAACTGTTATTTTCAAAAAGAAATTTATTTACTCATCAATAACTATCCTGTCTTCTTCAAAGTAATCCTCCTCGGATATAATACCATGCCAGCGTTTTTCCAAACCTCGAAACATTTTTGAAACTCGATTTTTGGTATCGCCAACAGCTTGTGTTTTGATTTTTCTTTTATCTCCTCCATCGTAGCAAAACGCTTTCCTTTCATCGCTGTCTTCAGTTTTGGGAAGAGGAAAAATTCTGCGGGAGCCAAGTTTTTTTTTGTATCTTGGACCAGTACTCAGGGGATAACCCCTACATATGCAGCGCGTTGTACTGGAACCAGGAAAATAGATTAGGAGAAGGAGGAAAGGGGGAATAATGTTTGCGAACTTGACACACGGAACGACCAAAACAAACATTATCACAGCATTTAAAATGTTGAAATTAAATTAGTTAAAAAAAAAGTCTGGTGAGTACGATACTAACAGTTTTGCTGTTAGATAAAAACTCACTCACAAGCATCGATTTTCTACAGTTCTGTACGGTTCTGATGAATTGCTTCGCGCAAACTGCGCATAGCTTCTAGGTAGTAATCCTTATTGACCTTACGACCTTGTGGTAAGAATTCATGATGCACCACGCCATTGCAGTCGACGAAAACAGTGAGCAAAACCTTCACATTTGACCGGGCCTGACGTGCTTTTTTTGGTCTTTGCTCTTATGGAGGCTTCCATTGGGATGATTGGGCTTTGGTTTCAATGTCATAGCCATACACTCATGATTCGTCAACAGTTATGACGTTTTTGAGGAAATCTGGATCGTCCTAGACGACAACAGCACCTAAGCGATGTATGCGAAGTTGTTTTTGCTCAAAATTTAGTAAATTTAGTAAAAAGAACACGACAAAACACCACTAACCTTTTTATCTGTCAAAACCAAACTGACTATCCGAAATGTCTGGTATTGTCAACATATATAACAGACATGTGTACCAATATCACAGAAAAAATGTGAAAATCGAACATACGTGACGAAATTTTAAAATAATGGTTATTTTTTGATCAGACCATGTACGTGTGCATCGAATCACACGGATCGGAAACTTTCTCTGCTGGGCACTTCTGTTCTTTAATTACATATATAAGCATAAGGTACATTACATTAAAGAAGTTATTTCTTCTAAAACTGTCAACTTTGCTATTTTTTTAAGCAGAATGCCTTTTCTAATTTCTGCAATGTTTACCGCGAGTCCCGACAAAATTCAACTCGTTAAACCGACATTGTATCGTTTTTCAATATTTCTTTTCTGAAAGAAAGAATAAATAAAAATGAATTAAAACTTCTTTGGTTGTTTCATTTCGAATAAAATTTCTGAAGGGGTGGCTGGAATGAGTATCTTAAATAAATAGGAATAGAATGAGATGATCATCAAAAAACAAAAGAAAAAAAAGCTCTGAAAACAAAATATTATTTTTCCCCCTCTTATGAGTGTGTATGTGTGTGTGTGTGTGTGTTCACTCAATTGTTAAGAAGATGAACAGCGACCAAAACTCGCACCACGAAGACCTTTATTGGGTTATCAATGTCAAAAGAAGGAACAATAGCTGGACACAACACAATTGGCAAGTAACCAACATTGTTCGTTGGCTTTATAGAACATGTGAGTTGAATAGAAATTAGCAGCGCATGAAAATATACGGGCGTTTCTTTGTTACAGGCAGGAGGAAGAAAAGAATGCAGGAAAACACGGTTGACAAAATAAAAAAGGAAAGTCCTCTGGGGCATCTCAGGGCATTAAATTCTTAAGACGGCATGTTGGTGTACTTGAATGTGAGCTTACGAGGTTACGTGTTTAAGAACATCGAATTCTTATGACTTTGAAATTAAGCCAAAGGTAACTAGCTTGAAGCCAAAGAATTATTAAATTAAATCGTCTTTTGCGGATCTTAAAGACTTAGTTAACACTTATTACTTTTCCAATAGTTGCTGCCAGTCAGCTCCTTAAATGTGATGCGCTCGTAAAAGATTTTGTTTTCTTTTCTCTGCAGTATTTTAAGGGAGAAATGTTTAACTTACTTCAAAATGTTTGGCATTTTTAACTACTAGCGTGATAAAATTAAAGAAAATACGAACAGTTATTAGATAGCGAACATATTATTTTGATTTAAACTAAATAATAATAGTTTCTAATTGAGCTGCACCGCTGCATGAATGTTGCTGGTGAAAAGATTTGCGTATCAAATGTTTATTTAAATATTTCCGTAAGCTAAAAATATATGATTATTATTTTAAAGCACCGATGAAATACTATACGAGTATTAGCAAAAATTGGCTTAAAATACAGTATTCACAAAAGCTTACTTTCTGATTTTCGTCGTTCAGGTTTTTACATTTTTTGCCACATAGAGACTACTATCCCAATAGTTAGCTATATAGAGGAGGAATAGTTAGCTATATATAGAAGAGATAGGAAAGAATTATTGTTCGCTCTGGTTGAGGCAAATTCCACAGTACACATCGGCTACCAACCATACTTGTGTACTTGTTGCGTATCGTGATTCTATTTCAAAAATATTACATTCCATACAAAAACCTACAATATCAAGTTGTCTAGATTGAAAAGCAAATGAAGACTAAAATTCAAGGGCAACATATCTGACGTGTCGTCAAAGCGTTCAGCGGAAGCAATTTAGTACGAAGAATAAAAATTTGTAAAAACAGTATCAGGTTTCTTTTTCTTTCAACACATGCTCATGACTTTGCTCATAATTGATTTACAAGAAAACGTAAACAATACGAGTATAAATAATGTTTTAATGTGTTAAAATAAGGATGTCGAACAATGTTGTTAAAAGGATCAATTATATGCAATAAATACTCTCCAGCTCCTTAATTACAGCAGTGTATACTCATACAAACATTTAGATTTATGTATACATCTTTTTTTTAAGCACTTAAAGACGCCAAAGTGGGGGCGGCATTAAGGTGTAAAATTACTCATTAACTAACATGTGGAAAATATCCTGATCCTGTTCTGTCGCATTCATTTAATTTATGGGATGTCGAGAAAGTAAAAGAACTTTAGGACATTTTCACTTAATCAATAATTGTAGACACGTATGAGTGAGTACACGAGGAGGATTTAGTTTCCAGTTTAAGATTTAAAAATAATATTTGTGTTAAACTGGATTTTCGGATTTTGTTGTCGTTTTGCTAAATAAATAGTAGATCCTATTTGACGGTATTGGAAGTTTGATTTCAGTCGGCACAAAACATTCAAGGCCCTTTGACAGAAAATCAACTTGGAAAAAAATAAATAAATTCTTTGAAAAAAAGAAAGAAAAAATTAAAAATACTTAACTAACCAAAAAATCTTTCAGTGACACAAGATGAACCACTTAACCAAAGATCTTGACGTTTTGAATAAAAAGTTAGGTTGATTAGTTATGTACTAAAATGTGTATGTACATTGAGGTGAATTAGTGTTATATAGCAAATCTTAGGAACCAGATTTGGATACGCTAAAACCTCTTACTTTGTGCGGTAGGGTAAAAAAAATGCATGAGCCAAAAATTTAGGACCGTAGTAAGGGGTAAATTGCGTTGCATCGAAGTCAAAGGTAGAGCAAAACGCAGAAAATCCACAAACAGCTTCATAACTGTTTCTGAGCTGCTCATCATCTACCCTCCGACTGTCCTCCTTATGAGGGCTTCCGATCCCTCTGGGACCCTAACTAGCCGCAGAGGCCTTGTAGAAGTACCAAATGTATGATGGACTTCCAATTTTTTTTGAAAACCCAACATTTTTGTAGAAAACACCTAGCCTTCATCTGTCTCCATACAAAAACTTACCTGGCTGTAAGTTTTTGTATGCCGATGCCGAAAGGATAAGTTCATTCGCACTCTAGGCGAAAGAAAATTGATTTGGGTTTTTTCTAACTTTATTCTATGCGAACGATGTGTCAAAATTCAATTAAAATACATAAGTTCATGCGAATGAACAATAGTGACATAGACAAACCCAAATTTATTCGAATGCGAGTGACTAGCTTTCTTTCGCATACATTTTCATTCGATATCGTCGAACAGGCTGTTAATTTAAAGCAAAAACCGTTTCTTTTAATTGAATATTATTTAGTTAATTTAAGCAATTTCGCTATAGAGCGACATGGCTTAGATTAAATTAAAAACAAAATATGATTTTAATTCAAGAATAAACATAGACAAACAAATATTTTCATTTAATTGAAAAACTCAAAATCATCAGGAAGTTGTTGTGAAACATAAATTTTACTTTTAAACTTGTTTGCATTCCAGATCATGATTAAGTTTAGTTTATGCCTATTGTTTATCAGTTGGAATAACTTGTATAAACATACATCCTCGCACATTAGTAAGGTCACATTATAACGAGATAAAAATATAATATTCAGTTTCGCGGTTTATCAGGTGACATTTATTATATTACGTTTATCTCGTGACAATCTTACCTTTTCTCCCAAATCGGAAGAATTTGTTGAAAAGCAATTTTAGAACAATTATTGAAAACTTCGAACAAATATTTTTTATACGAGCACAATAGCAGAAGGAGAGATTGCGACTCAATCGACATCGGTAATCAGGTTTATGCAGATTCGTTATGTCATGTAGAACGTCAGTCTCATGTAGAACGGCCCTAACTCGCATTTTTACTAAATCGAACATTTTTAGGGATTCTACTACGCTTCAGATAAATTATACAGCGTCACAAAAATTTAATTGAATAATTTCATAAATATCGCATTTACAAGCAATTGAACAAAAAATTTCTTGTAGATGAACCCAGGTACACAGTTTCCATTCTAGTTTTTCTTCCTCCTATAAAATTGCGATTATGTGTGTTAGGGCCTTTCTGCATGAGACCAACGATATACATATGTATTAGTTAATAAACTGTTATAAACTAACGTGCACTGCAATATGTAGTTGAGATATTATTACAGATCGTGATTAACGTTTTGAACTAGCCTATTGTACTCGTTCTTATATATCACAATATATTTGTTATATTACATACTTATGCATGTACATATGTATGTATTCCAAATACATTTACATTAAATATTAATGTTTGTTCATATGCACACACACACACACACACAAACACAGCTAAATATAAGTATGTCTGCATACTTTTCTATATGAAAATGTATATTTTTGAATTTTTATACTTAGCATTTTCAATAGACACTTGTGCGAATATTTGGTTGCAATACTCACGGTGAGCGTTATAGGTTGGTTGGTTCATTGCAAATTTTAGAATATATGACTAGGAAATAAAGTGCACTTGATTTCCGTAAAAAGTTGGCGGTGAAAACAGAAGAAATAGAAATAAAAACATTATAAAAAATATCCTCTTGGCTTTTGTTGCTCAATGAATATAGATTTTATTTATGCATGCACATGCATGTGCACATATGTATATACATACATATGTGTTTTACATATATTTTACCAGAGAGAAGCACTTTTTTCCATTCATTTTTTCATATTAAACTTCATTTTTTCACATTTATTTCCGGCTTATGTTTCTATATCCGCATAATAAAAATAATAACAACAACACAAACATACAAGTACATACATACATACATACATACATATAGATATTTACGTATTGTATTATATGAAAATTCAATTCCATTCCGCAAACGATACAACATGTATGTCAGTGTGTGTGTGTGGGTGTGTGTGTGCAATACGATGTAAAAAATTACTCAAAAAACTAAATACAGCCATAAAAAGTAAAATAAGAGAAAGTAACTAAAATAAAACAACTGTAAATTTTACTGAAACTGTGGTGCAATAAATTACAAAATTTGAAATAGAGAAAAAAAAAAAACAATGAGAGAGGTATGAAAAACATTTAAAATCAACGGAGATAATAATAATGGAGAAGGAGGACTAAGAATTCAACTGAAAGAGATTTACATCTAATTATTTGGAACAAAGGAGTCTGATTGCAGTTTCATGAATGGAAAACTTCTTAGCACGGTTTGTAAATAAGTGTCATGTAATTTATTTCTTCTGATGATTGCGGAAAGTGACACAATTTTTATTATCTACCTCCTCTCAGCACTTTGCGGAGTTTTTATGTAAAAGACTCGAAATTACAAAGTGATGAAAATGATTCAGCAAAATCACTGGGGTTTTTTTTGTGAGTGTACGCATTCTTGGATTTGTTATGCAACATATTTGTTTGTTGCGCTTTTTGCAGAATATACTCGTATGTAAAAAGTTTTTTTTTATATTTTTTAATTAAGCTTTTATGCATATCGAGTGGGTGGTGGCAAAAGGTTCATTTTTAACTGTGTCACTAAATTAAAAAACTATTTGCAACATTAAAAAATAACTGAAAACGATAAATTGTGGAAGCTCGTATGAACATGGTACATGTATTCATAAAATTTAGTTTATTGTCTCGAAAACAAAAATTGAAAAAAAAAATATGGAAATTTTCTAGCGCTTTGTCGGAAAAACGAAATAAAACAACAAAATTAACTTTTAATTTTTGCATGTACAATAAAAAAAGAAAAGAATGCAAAATCATCAGCAAAAAGTTCTTTATGAATACATCAATAGCAGGATAAACTATCGTGGTATGAAAAAATAGTTTCGCATTTGTGTATGTATACGAACTAATGCATAACTTGCCCCTCCTTGCTCCTAAATAAGATATGTACTTTGTATTTATAAAAACTTGTTCAGTTATTCATGGTTTTTAATTTCCTCTTTGTTTTGTGGGTTTTATATGTTTAATTAAATTTGAGAGTTACTCGCAATATGTGATTCTTTTTATCGGAACTTTCCTTACGATTTTGGGTTTACTTGTGGTGTTGTCAAAATTTGACTTCAGAACTAATTATATTAAGTTGCACTTTAACAATTTTTAATTGACAGTAGAAAAATTTCTATAATTTTAAACTCTTAGTGCGTTTCACATAAATTTAAAAATTTTAAGAAAATATCTGCCTCGCATAGCAAAATAACATCCCACAAAGATTTCTGCATGAACTTTTTTGTGTAAAGTACAAAAAGGTTTTAACAAAAATATTTAAATATTTACTGACCCACGTTCAAATAAAACTAGTTTCAGCAAAAAAATTTTTCAAATTTTTTGTATATTTCTTAAATTTTTCTCGAAAACTTAGATTATCAATTATGTCAAAATCGGATGATGATTTTCTAAAAGAAATAAGTTGGGGCGAAATTTCTATACAATCATTTCGATCAAAAAACGCAAAGTTGAACTCAAACACTTCGAAAATATATGAGCTGTTTTTTTTAGGTTCAAAACTATAAAAATCATTTAACAGCGAGATCTCGGGCTAGTTCGGACTAAGCAAACTACTCTGTAAATTGGCAAATTTTACCCAAAACTACTGAACGCAAAAAACCACAATTGTACATCTCGCAATACTAGTGCTGCTTACTTTTTAGATTATAGTACCTTTTAGTCACTTTAGACGCTTAAAACGCATAACATCATATAAACAAAAGATTTGCATTATTGGCAACAGCTGTAAAATTAAAAACAATGTAAAATTTTCAATAGATTTTTATAAGCATATTTATACAACTAAAAGCCAAATAACAATTGCATGTTCTGTTTACAACTTCACAACGTTATTTTTAGTCTGGACAACCTTTCATTTTGCTTTTAACTAATTTTTAAACAAAAACTTTTTCCAATTTGCAAATATTCTGATTACATTTTCAATTTCATATGTACGTAAACATAAAACAGCTGATTATTCAATTTTAGTCCAAACTTACCCAAAGTAAAAGTTCGGTCTAATTTGTACAGGAAATGAAAAAAAAAATCTCTCTAATTTTCTCTCAAAATTGCACTAAAATTCTTACGTGAAACGCTTTTTGACTACTTTGGACTAGTTCGGACTGTTTCGTTATTCGCGTGGAACACACCAGAGCAACACTTGCAATTTGCTGAAATTTGTTCTTTTGTCCTGTTCGACAAACGTGGTATGGAATTTTCATTCTCAATGTATATTGATTTTCCGATGAAGCCCAATATCTCAACCGAAAATTCGTAGAAATGTCAATGATAATGGTGAACGGGAAAAGCACATGATTAGAAACTTGTTCATACTTCAAGTAGCTAATATTAGTTTCACTGAAATCTGATTGCCACAAGTCAGAGGCGACGGCTTTAATTGATTTACTTAAATAACCTTTTCATGAAAAAATAGCTTCACGTCATAGTCCAATGATTTGGCCGCCAATATTGTATGATTTAATCCCATTGGATATTTTCTTTGCGGTTATGTATTTAACGAGTTATTAGCCAAAAATGCTGCGGAAAATTGCTGCCTTGTACACGGCAGCCAGGCAACTAGATGACCGAAAGCGTTTTTAAACATTAATGCTAGAAAACTTTCCAGCCAATAAAGCCCGTTTCGTTGATATCAAATATAATAATAAGTATAGTGAATGTGAGCATAAAGCTCGAGCAAAAATTTTGTTACAATTTTGGGAGCTTTTACTGCATTTCATGTCAGCTGCTTTTTGAGGTTCGTAACGGTGGATTTGCTTGGGAGAGTAGGTTGTCACCACTAGCAACTGAAAAACCATTCTAATAATAAGCAAACATTTTTAACAATAGATCGAAATTACGCCATTTAAACAAAATATCGAGTTTGACAACCTTAAGAAGAAGATATGTACAAACGCTGTACAAACAATGTGGGCAATTAACAAAATGCATATGTGATGCATATAATAGATAGAGAATAATTAAATAGTTAAAGTTCTGTTAGGCATCAACACATTTATTAATTCAAATTCTTTTTTCTTCCTTTGTAAGCTTTTAGAAATATTTTGATGACCTGACATTTTAGTTAACGACCTTCATAAGGATACATAAGGATGCATATCCTTGTACGTGAAAATTAAAGTAAACTCGATATTGAAAATATTCAAAATACTGAATAGTTAACAACCTGATTCAAAGTCTTTCTATTACTTTCACAAAGTTTATGCTCTTTAAAGCATATCACTCTGCTCTGCCTGCGGTTTAATGAGCATCAGAACACAAATAGAATGACAAATGATGCAAGGTCCTTAAGATGTATTGACGCAAAACAAACTTTGCATAGTGAAGCAAAAACAAGCAAAACGAAACAAAGAAAGTGAACGTGTACCAAGTAGTTACCAGCAAATACAAACTCTGCAGAAACGCATAAGAACAAACAAACAGGCGGAAGCAATTTCCAGTGGGATCAAACGAAAGATTACTAGTTTATTTAATCGTAAGAGTAAACCTTTAGTTTAGTTTTAGTTAAGTGGAAAATTGATATACTTTTTTTACTGTTTGCCAAAATTCAAAAATCGATTGTAGTGAATACAGAAGTACTCCTTAATAATTATTGTCTGACAAAAAAGTATACAATTTATTACTTTTTACTGCCACACGGTACATCAATAATAAATGTACGGTATAAAACTATTCTGAGAGAGTAGACTTTGACGGCAGCAGCAAGTCTATAATCCCATCGCTAGACAATATGATAATGAAGCTGACGGCAACTACTCGTACAACGTTGTTGAAACCGGTTAGCAAGATTTTGATAAAAGACTTAACAGATACCGACTTTACATACACAAAACCATAAAATCTGAAAGTAAGTTAAAAACGTTAAAAATACACTAAAAAACTATTAACTTTACCCTTTTCTTCTTTGGTGTTGTGTAATAACGCTAATGGAAGAGGGGGCGGTGGAGTCACGTGACTGAAATAGAAAACAGTTGGTATTGAATTATTCATCCAACAGTACAAAATCATTCCATGTTGCTCTTTGCATGCATGCAGCATTAACACACAGTTCCTAATGCTGCATTTAAGAAATTTAAAATATTTAGAAAAAAGTTCTTACAAACAGACGACCTTAAATAAATACATTCCCTTCTTTCATTTTGAGATGTCACTTTCTGAAATATTTGTTTACACTTTTGAACCAAATCTAAGCAAATATTTAAACATTCATTAGACATGCATAAACCGAAACTTTGTTTATTTTAATTAACAAAACTTTCTAAAATCAAACATACATTTGCACAAACTCAACTTTTTAATAAATGACAAAAAAAAAAAAAAAACAGAATAAACGACCATTACTGCTTAAAAGTCATCATCTGCTCAAACAAAGACACACACACACATACACACACACAGTATTTAGCTAAAAAAGGCCAACTAGTTTTTAAATCAAATCAATTTTAATTATTTATTATTTTATTATTTTTTATTTTTTTTTTTTTTATTTTAGTGAAACCTTGAAACTTAAAAATTAATTACTTTAATATGCATATGTTGTATATAAATAATAACAGGGTGTCCTCCGGGAAGGTATACAACTCGCAGTAATTTCATTGTATTCGTGGATGTATGCCACGTGGCACCGTCTCATCTCAATCAAGCCCAAAGTAGGCAGTTGTGGCGTTAAAAAGTTTTCAATCATATCACGATTACGCTCCCCATTCACAGTTACCATTACGTCCTTTTCATTTTCGAAAAAGTAATGTCCAATGATTCCTCCTGACCAAATTACACACAAGACTGCCACTTTTAACGGATGCACAGAATACCAATGAAACGAATGTATAACTTGAGAGTTTTCCATTGCCCAGAACCGACTGTTCTGTTTATTCACACATCCATTCAAAGGAAAATCTGCTTCGTCACTCATTGTGATTTTTTTTAATGAAAATCGGGTTTGTCATGGGCGAGTTGTAACATCCTACTGGTATATGTACGGCGGCGAAAATGGTCTTGTGGAAGAAGCTCTTGTGCCAACTGAATCTTAACTGAAAACAAATGCAAATCTTTGTGCAGAATTGTGGCCAAAGTTGTTTTTTGAAGACCACACTCCAGAGCACAGCGTCGAATTGAGGTTGATGAACACTTTCTTGACCAGCAGTAATATTTGCAGCCTATCTTGAGGTCTATGCTTGGGCCTGTCACATACATACCCTCTTTCTTCGAAATCATACACTACACGATATATAATGTGTTTTGTTGTCACCTTGTTTCTTCCAAAAATTTCACGTAATTTCACTGTGAAAACGAATGTCTGCTAAAATGGCGACAAAACAAAGTAATATTTTCCAATTTTGTCACAAGCCTGTTTGAAAACTATTCTTTGGCATAACGGAATAATACCGTGATGCGATCGATTCTTTAATGACATCAACTTGAATTGTTTTTAGCAAACGATATAAAAACTAAATCAACAAAAACAAAACTAAATCAATTATTTATCATCGGTGATGCACTTTTTGTCGTACTATTTTACTAATTGAGTGCCGTTCACTATTTTGTAAATAAAGATATTTCAAAAAACTTGAAAGCAAGATGTTAAATAAAGAACAGGCCGATAAGCTGTAATAAACTGGCAGAAATGCACAAACTTGAAAACTTCCAGCAGAGATAATGACTGTTAAAAATACATTATTGGATGTCCAAAAAAGTTATATTATTTTAGCAGCTTTTGCACAAACTACAAGCCTACATACATAACTACATCCATAAGTATTTTATCCATAAATTGAAATGGTTTTTTTCCTTTTTTTTTTTTTGCATAAAACTCTATTTTTTATAAGTAACATTTCACAGTAAGGAAACATTTTTTTCAGGCCGTAGAGAAACTTACATTTACGTTAGGGTGGGCACATTTACGTTACAACTCGAATTTAGCGCTGAGCCAGCGTTTACAAAGTATTCACTTTTGGAATTAACATTCGTAACTTTACCTCTTCTTTCCGTTAACAGCGAGACAGACTTTTTTCGTGTTAAATAAACGCATCGTAGTTTTTGAAATTTAATGCGACACAAAAACAAAAAATAAACGCAAGCAACAACGAGCGAAGCGTTTACGAATTTCTCTTAATTTGTATCCTTTCAAATAAATTTTCTATTGTCGAAAGCAAACTAGGTATAAATGCGCTTAAAAATTAATACCCAACGAGTGTTCAATAGTTCATCTGTTTTGAATATTGAGAACTTTTCCGACAACACTAAAAATAACAAATATTACAAAAAAGATGTTGGAATTATCACAGCGATGCTCACATGCTCTTGAAATTAAATCGATAAAAAGTTTAAAGCGAGTTCAGCAGAGCGGGAAACTGTCGCTAGTAAAATAAAATGATCTAAATTGATAATCAAAATTTATGTGAAAAATCACAAGCGAGCACGAAAATAAAGCCATTTCCGTAAAGTATTTTTTCGGGTGAAACTTATAAATTAAATATGATTCTGTTTCTTCATTATCTAATTCATATTTCTTCCTTATTCATAGATAGACCTCTTCCTTTTCTGCGTGAACATTTTTTAATATTAATTTATTTATACTCACTCGATGGATTTTTATCCATTTTCACTGATTTTTCATTTTTTAAAGAATTAAACTTGCAATTTTCACTCTTCTGTTGATTACATATGTAATATGCTTTTGAAAAGATTTGCTGCATTCATCACATTAATACATATGTTCAAAAACTCCGCTGTGTGTGTGAGTGCTTTGGCATGAGTGTGTGTACTCGTGTACTCATACAATCAAAGCGAGTTGTAGCAACGACCAAAACTAACCGCAAAATGGAAATTAAAAAAAAAAGAACTAACTGTTGCATTCGTTTTTATTTCCGTTTTTGCCTCAACCACATGAAACAACAATCAAACCACAAGTGATAACCCAATACATTCTTTTACTTTTACATAAAATGTAACTACTACATGTAAACATACATACATACCTTAGGGGGACGTGGATTCTAATCCGACCCCCTTAAAGCATTCAGCCAGAAAATATCTGAAATGTATAAAAAAAAAAAATTACAAAATTTTTTTAAAGCCTTCCGAGGCTGTGATCTATATCGGTGCCAAAAATAATTTACAAATCTAGTTTGCGGCTTAGCAAAGGAAGCCATCGGCAAACTTTGAAGGCGGCCAAACAAAAAGTCATAGTGATACATTTCACATCATTTATCGACGTGATTGGCCTGATTTGTATAATTAATTATAATATTATCTTGAAAATACTTTTGGATAACTCAAGCAAAAGGCTTTAAGCCCTATTGCTTCACAAAAACAAATTTTAATGTTTCTTTTCATGATAAAGGTATTTTTGAAAAAAAAAAAGATTTGTGGAAATCAGTTCATACAAAAATGGAAAACCAAAATATCTCTAAGAATTTAATTATCATATTTAATAAAAGAAATAAAAAATAACTAAATGGAAACATAATCAAGATAAATGGGGCTTTAAAAGTAACACCAAAGAAACGCAGCTCCAGCCCTGACAGAGCACGATTTACTGTACGCCATTGAGATGCCCACCTCTGCTATTTTGTACTAAAATGTACCCAATTGCTGCCTAAAACACAATAATAATCGCAGAATCAAACACTTGATTGAGTTTGAGACATCGTCACCCAAGAAATTTCTAAAGTTTCAAGATTATATGGAAAAAAATTTAAGCGAAAAAAGTTGTCTAATATTTTTGTCAGATGTTATGTGCGAAGTTGTTTATCGACTTATGTCAAAATATCCGAGTTTGTAATGGTACCTTTATCATAATTATGAAGGTATTCTATCAAATTTGTTTGTGTGGTTCTGTTAAATTGTAACAAATAAAAAATTAAGTTTTTCATTTAAATTAAGTTTTCATTTCCTTCATAAATACGAACTTCGCTCATCAGCGTCTGCTTTTCTTATAATATTTGACAAACTTGGCTTGATCGTTTAATAGCAAAACACTTTCTAAACACAGAAAATTTTATAAGCTGAAATTTTTATTTTTCCTTCGATAATATGTATACAACAGCAAGATTGTCCCACTGCGTGCATATGACATAATACGTTGTCTACATTATTACTTTGTGTTCTAATTGTGCTCTTCAAAAAAAAAAAAAATGTTAAAATTTTAGACACTTGAATAAACTTTTTTCTTGCATTAAAACAAAAAGATGTGTTGAATATCAGTAGGTGCCACCAAACTCATTTGTCGCAAAAAAACTTTTAAAAAGCACCAAAAATGGTACTGAACGCACCGAGTTGACAAGGCTGTTTTTTATCTTGAGGTATATGCAGTTCGTTACAGTTAGTAATCGGCTTTGATGAGGTTGTTATTAATTTAGATTTTTTTTTTTAACAATGCCTAAAAACTAAAAAATTTTCGATTCACGTTATAGGCTTTTTACACTGATCAACATCTTCATGGAACGCGTGGAAGATGTTGAAAATGTGAAACACTGTTTACATTGCTCACATCTGACATTTACTATCAATTAAAAATATTATTATTTCAATTTTCAAACAATTTAACAAAAGCACGCAAAATTGTTTCGAAAAACAAAAAATAGTTTGATAGACAAAAGAGGATTAATTATAAAATATACGTATGCCTATAAACAAAATGTAGGACACATAACAAAAATTTGGCAAACGCGGAGAAAAAGTATTTCAGAAAAAAATTAAGGAAGAAAACACAAATCATAACAGTTGACACATGATAAATAAATTATGATATTTTTAAATTTTGTTCAAAACAAATGACGTTATTTCAGTGATGCCACAAGAATAATCGACATTATTGCCACTTCTCTAGTGGTGACTCTGAAATAATCGAAAGATGTTGAATGGAACAACATGAGATAGGAACATTTTATAAAGATGTTGAAATATGTTGACTTTTAGTACAATGTATTTCTTATGGGAAGATGTTATCATCTTCAAAAGCTGATGGCAGATGTTAGATGTTGTTCAGTGGAAAAAGCCTATTACGCAATAGGTCATCTATAATAGCAATGGCGTAGCTAATATTATAAATATAAATGTACGAAATCCCTTTTTGCGCTTTTCAGCTGCTCCCTTTTACACTGCGTCATCGATCCGGAAATGATATTGTTTGTGATAGTGTTTTCATTCAAATTGTAATAAATATTTTTCAGGATTTTCAAGATATTAGGCATATGAGTATAATTTTGTGGAGCTACTCGTCTGCTCTGCTAAAATTTTTATTTTTTAATAAAGAAAATAATAATACAAACATTTTCAGAGTCCGGCCGTTCACAAATTCAAGAGGTTGACGATATGCATAGTGCATTAGACCGGTTTCTAAAATTGAAAAAATTCAAAGTCTCTTAGAATTGATAAAAAAAAAGTAAATAACTATCAATCAAGCCAGCAACAATTCAAGAGGTAAAGGATGAGACAATTCGGCACATGAGCGGCATAGAACCTCAATTATGCCTCAGAGTCATCGAAAATTTAAACCATCGAATGGATATTTTCTTTCATACACAATTGAACCATACCAATATTATCACAGTAAAAAGAAGTGACAATAATTCCTAAATAATTTATGTTTTATTACAAATCAACATCGGTGCTTAAAATTTAACTACCCTTTATTATGTAGCGGTAATTTTTTAATAACGTTGAACTTAATGACCTTGTGCGCTTGTGGACTTTGACAAGAATGCTTGTAAAACTATTTATGTACAAATGTATGTCATGTTTAGTAACCGGATGAGCGGTACCAAAACCGCTACTAATTGCTCATGCAATTCTTTATTTTCACAACATTTCAGAATATTGTTTCATTTTGGAAAAATCTTTTTTATGTTTTTTCAGCTTAAGGATATTTTAACTATTTGAAAATCCTTTTTTCTATAGTGTTTCTAGAGTGGAAGAAAAACATCAAATTGAGTTCATTATTTATAAAAGCTTTTTGCATTGTTTGTTGTCTAATTTTTTTAATTTAATTTTTCATGCATGACAGAAACCCTTAATTGTGATGAAATAATTTGTTGCCGTATTTCCACTCTACACGTGTAATTAAACAGCGTTTTCGGTGTAGACACATGCACACATGTCTGTTGTACATACATACATATTTTCGTCAGTGAATTTATTTTATTGAATTAAAATTTTTTTAATTGATATGTACTCGTATGTCTGTATGTATGTAAGTGCTCTTTTTAATACAAATTAAGTCATTGTTTCAAAGAGTTCTTTCAAGCATATTTGTATGTGCGCAGCAAATGTAGGCGTGTCACATTTCTAATTATATACGATTGAAAATAGTGAAGGTGTAACTGGCAGGTGTGGGGAAAACCATTATGTTTTGTTGTGCTAGTAACTAAAACTAGAATAGTTCTAGAAGCATACAAATGAATGTAAAATTGGTTTAAAATATGCTGAAGTTCAGCAACGAACTATCGTTCAGTAATCACTTGATTAGAAAAATCAGCTGTCTTATGGCGACTATTCTATTTTCCAGGTGTAGCTTATTTGTCTGTATTTAGAAAACTAAGATGTTGTTTTTAAGATAAACATTTTCTGACATAGAGGCTGCTTACGTTCAAGAGAAAGCTGGTTTTCTTTGGTATAATATTATTCATTAAGTTAGCTGGAGTTTAAAAGCGTAAAGTAGAAAGTCGTATCCCCAAGCCTGAGATTGATTGGGCATTTGGGGCACCCGGCAGAAATTCTGTTATTCGAGAACTCAACATTTTTTTTGGAATCATTTACCCTTCTGTTGACTGCAATGTTGTTAAATTTGCTTATTTCTATTTTCTTGAAGGAATTTTTGTATAGTGTATGAGTATATTTGCGTAAAAGTTAGCAAGTAATTGGTTGGTTGGTCAAACGCGTAGATTTATATTATTTTAATATCGATGATAACTAATCAATTTTCCTACGAAAACAAAATACATTTGAATCGGTAGTTTCTCAGCCAGCTTGCTTTCGTTTAAATGCCATAGCAAGCTCAATCACATGAAACAAAAAGGTGAACTTGTCTTGGCTTCACTTTTTACTTTAGCGTGCTATCCGATGTTATAATTATAAAACTCATTTAGTTGATGATGCATACAAAAAGTGTTGTATTAAATAAATTTTGTGAAATCGGATTGAGTTCCGATTTTTTCGACGTCTGAAGTAACAAAAAATTTTATGATATTGATATTATCTGTTTTATGCAAAATATTGGAAAAACAGAGTTCATAAATTATAATGAAAATATTGTCCGCTCTTTAAACGAGTACAAGAAAGTCTTATTGACTTGGTCACCACGTACACAAACGCATATACAAACGTATACATATGCATGCATACATATGTACGCACTGATTGCGGGAATGAGAACGATTTAAAGAGCCAAGATCACCCTTCCGCTTGCTTGCAATCTGACAGCTAATAATGAATGTAGAATGTTTTGATTTGTTGCACCGTTAAGAAAAAAATCTATTGTTCATTATTCAAATAAAAGAAATGAACTGATGCTTATGTGTCCTTAAAATTATTTAAAAAAAGAAAACATAAATACATACGTACATAAATATTTATATATTTTGTCTTTTTGTGTATGATTTTAACTTTCTATTTATGCAAATTTTTATTGAAAACAAAAATCAAGTAACACTTTGAAATGTTTAATGATTTGAAGGTGAATAATATTAAATTGTAAGAGGTGGTTTTGCTAAAATATTTATTTTGGGCCCAGTAAAATTCCGCTTTTAGAATTCAAGTTTATTTTGGTTTGATCCTAGTTTAAGCGAACTACTTTGCCCGTTTAAATCAGCGTCGCGACCGCTGATGTTCTCAAGGGTAGTCGCACATATACATTGGCATACTAACAGCCTGTTCATGGATCACGTTTTAAATAAAGCGAAAACCAGTGACACGTTTATGACTACGTAAGAAATTGGGTCTGTGTAACGCGCTTCTCCTTGTTCGCGTTCTGTTACGTTATACACGTATTCGTATACATATTTTCAATCCCCAGTATTGCCACTATACAAGTTATACGTATCTTGTTTACTTATTTCGTGTAAAATATATTTTTGCATCGTGAATAACGGTAACCCTATTTCAATTGAAAAAAAGAAACCGGTGATAAATATTTATGTAAATAAAACATCTTTATGCTGAAAAAAAAATTATAGAATATTTGCTGGTCATACAAATTCTGTTGATGATCAGACAAATGCCTTTATGGATTGATCCTAATTTATTTTTTTATTTTTTATATTATTTCCTTTCTTTAAATAATTAGCAAAAAAGAAAATTGTTTGCATATATGTATGTAGTTACATATACATATATGTATGTACGTGTTAACATGGATATGAACGTTTATTTATGTATATATGTGCGAACATGTATGCATACTTGTTTTTGCTGTTATTTCCATTTTTATATATTTTAATCTTTATTTTTGCTCAAGCTTCTTCTTTTTTCTTGCTCAACGAATAAAAATTTCCATTCGCGCAGCATTCGTCTGTTTGGCATGTAAAAACGCGATACACAGACAGAAAGCAAATGTCAATTGTTACGTTTTTCGTCCAAAAAGTTTTTTTCGCGTTGCATGAACGGAAATAAGAAAAACGTCAAGATTTCGTCGCGTTTTTTGAGCACATTGTGCTCCATGAACAGGCTGTAAGTGTTCGCTTTGTGGGACTACTGGCTAGAGTTTGCTACTCTCTTGTTTCGTCTTTATGCATCCACCAGCATGATTATTTTCAGATTTCTTTTAGCGTCAAATTTTTTTGTATTGTTTTCGTTTTCTTTGTTTTACTTATTATTTAACAATAATTACTTTCATTGTGCACGTCACTCTAATGCTTTATTACTGCTCTGTTTGCTTTCTCTACGTCACGGCACTGACTAGCGTGCTGTAGTTGGACATTTTTTATGTTAACGTATGTATGACAATGTCAGCTAATTTGGCACTAATTAAACTATCATTGCATAACAACAACTTGGTGGTTCAAAGTCGGTTTCAATTCGATCAAAGTTTAATAAAACTGCAATCAAAACAAGTTTAACTTTTTCCCTAAGAACTGGCTCTTAAAGTACTTTAACTGGGAAGCACATAAGACACACCACCTTAAAAGCACGACCCTCGGATAGGTATAAAAGACATTACGAGTACAAACAACAACGTTATGTTAATTGTGCTTAATGCCCACCCACAGAGCGATTATGGCCATATTAAGTGTCGGCATACTGTTGGCTCAACCCTGTTTTGTGCACGCATCTACAAAAAGTGAAAGTAAGAATAAACATATGAGTATTTATTTTACTTATACACTGATAATATTTCATGCATGGGCACATTCACTGGCACTGGGACACTTTGCTCTTGTAATCGTATTCATTTAGATGTCTTTGTCCCTTTTGTGCCAGTTAATGCCATTTGTTGCCGATGCTGCAATTGTTGTTGTTGGTTTTTATTAATTTAAATATTTATCAAATAAATATAAATTTGACCCGAAAGGTATACTTGCGTTATCATTGATGATAATTCCAGTTTCACGAGTCCTTAAAGAAACCATCTGCAGACACCCAGCGGTGAACTAGTGGCATGTTTCGCAACCATTTAAGACGTGACAACGAAAATGTTCATAAAATTTGCTTTCGCTGCCTCGAAATATATCTATGCCAATAAAGGCATTTTTTATATTTAATGAAGGAGGCAGCAGAACCTTAAAAGGGAGTGTGAGTAAAGAATATTTTAAGTTGGCGCAGCAAATATATCCTAAACTTAATTGTGAAAAGCTCTACATGGGCAAAAGTCTTGGTTTAAAGCAAACCCTGAATAAAAGATATTGAGTTGATGGGGGGGAAGAAAAGCTGATATCAGCCGCTATTTGCCCTTTAGAACGTTTTCTTTTTACCACTAGGTAGTTTATTTAATTTTTTTAGCCACTTATATACATATGTATGCAAGTTGGAAAAGTTTTGTATATTGTACGAGTATAGTTGTTTTTGGTATTCCAAATATTTTTAAATGTTAAATGTGGTTATTCTCAAATCATAAATTTTTTAATGCCATTGTTTACATTAGAAGGACTTTGAAGCCATTAAAAGGAATTAACATTAAAACCCCCTCCAAAAAAAAAGAAGGGAAAAAGGAAAGAAAAAAGGAAAGCGAAACCGAAAGCAAAAACTCACCCCAAAAGGAAAAATGCGTAATTTTGCAGCATTTGCTTGTTTGGATTTTGTGATGTTACGAGTACTGTCATGAGTTTCATTCCAGTTGTAGAAAAAACTTAAAATTCAAAATTCAATTTAATAGATTCTTTAAACATTTTAGAAAATTAAACTACAAGTTTTTGAAATACTCGTTCACACACGCATATACATATGTACTCGTAGATGTATTTTTGGGTCTATTATTGTTGATGTCTTTATGGTGTTGTTTAGTTCGTTGTGTTCTTTTAAATAAAATGTTTAAGGATTTTTAAAACTTTTGAAGTTTTTAAGGATGTTTTCGGTCTTGTTGTTTTAATACCTCTCGGTCGATCGGTCGGTCGGTCTATTTAATTTCCCCATCAGCAACTAGCATTTTGTGATGGAGTCAGTCAGTTATTTATGCAGTTTACCGCGAAATAGGATTAAGTTCTTAACGTGCGAACCCAATCAAGCTGACACCCATACAATCGCATATTAAATACGGCGCACTAACACATACACACATACACTCATATAAAATGTCACTTTCTCAATCTGACTTTCCAACAATTGTCAGTGGTTTGATGATTGTGCCCTGAACAGTCACATATGCGATGTTTCCCTTATTCAGAACCAATTTAGTTCCTTTTTTTTAAGAAAAAGTGATTTTGTTTTTTCTCTTCGCTTTTTTGGCTTATGCTGGCTGCTTCTGTTGATTTTATTTGGTTGTTTGTATATCTTGGTTTTTCTTTGCATTGTTTTGCATTTAAGGATTTGATTGCGTTTCAAGTTTTGAGTCCTTTTTAACCCAATTGTGTTTACCGAACACACAAACGACTGCATAGACAAAATAACATTTATCAACGGCATACACAAAGGAAAGACATGTAAGAGAAAGAAAAAAAAAAAGCCGAAGCTTTGCATATTAAAGGATTTGTTTTCCAAATAAACACGAAAGAGAAGAGAGAAAAATAAATCATTCTAAATTTAAAAGCAAAACAAACCTTACTTGAGTATTGGACAAATAGAAATACTCTTCTACGACTAAGATGTTAGATTTTCGCATGCACATGTTCGCCGTAATCGAATGAACTTACTTTTGGCTGCTAAAGTTTTGAATATGTTTGCCAAAATCCGATGAGACAATTTTCAATTTTACAAAAATTCTTCTTTATTTACAAATTGCTAGACTTAGTTTCAGCTGCTCAAGTAGTTTGTTGTTTACTGCATATTATTTTAAGCATATTATGTAAATAAGAATTTATGATACATAAAAAAAACATTTTTCCAACGCGTTGAATGGTCTATAAGCCGTTCAGTCAAATTATAAGTTAAAGTCAATAATTGACTTTAAACTAAATGCGGATATCACGCAGTCTTCACTTCTAATACGAGTAGGTAGTGGAAGAATTACAATAAATACAACACCAATAAACATCACATGTATTTTGTTGGTAAAAACTACGAAAAGTGTCAAAATGTTGTTTTACTTTTGTTTGAAAGAGCAAGGAAGTCTATGTGTTTTTGACAAATTTACACAAAGGAAACGAAAGCTGCCTTGACTTGTACAGAGCAGTGACTAAAACTGTGTGTGTATGAACGAGCTTTTCTTCAAAATACAATAGTATGTACAGTGGAAGCTCTCATAAGCGGACTATTTCTGACGACGAATATTTTGCTCTTCGGCAACAAACATAAGTATGTGTTAGTAAAATTTGGTTTGACTTAGCACAACAACACATCAAATATTTTCCGTCAAACTTCATTTTAAAATTATTTTGAAAAAGGAAGGTGCTGATTTTTCATCACGAAAATTTTTCATTGTTTGTCGAATTATTTTTTGTTTGCGGCAAAACGTTTTTTTTTTTAACTTGTGTATGTAACAAATTCAAGAGCGAAATTTTTTTTCTTAGTTTTTTATTTATTTTATTTTAGTCACCAAAAACCTTGATGTTGTCGCTGCCAATAGCACAGAAAAATTAAATTTGAAGTAATTACGCGTACATTCTCAAACTAGCTTGAAACTTCGGCTGCGACGTAATTAAAATGTAAATAATTTTGATATTCTTAAAACTCACATCAAACCATAGATGTGAGTTTTTTGTCACTAGCTCAATCAAAAAAAAAAAAAAAAAAAAAAAAAAAACCTAGTTTGAAGAAACAATTTGATGTATGGCTATGCAGCTGAATACATTTTACATACAAAAACAACCTCGACATATATAAGACTCCTGGACCGGATGGCACTCCAGCACTGCTATTGAAGCAGTGTTCTTCTATGCTTACGCGTCCATTAACACGCCTCTTCAGCATACTTTACCATATTGGCGAGTTTCCATCGTGCTGGAAGGTTGCTAATGTAACGCCAATCCCCAGAAAGGGTGAGGCAAATAACCCTGAAATTTACCGCCCAATTGCAATTTGCTCTACGCTTTATAAAGTAATGGAAAGTGTGGTTAACTATCACCTAATGAGGGGTCTACAACTACAACTACACATGTTTGGGCCGGTGCCTCAAAGTCTGCTTTTGGGGTACTCGACCGTGTGCTGCACAGAAAAAAATAGATGCCATATTGATAAAAAAAATTGCACTATTTTTATCAAATTTCCTGTGAAAAAGATTTTTTGCCGGATTGATAATTCAAATTATAAAGTAGAAATAGCTTTTTCACTTAAAAGCAAAAATTATTGAGTTGAAAAAAATTGTTGTTAATATGTAAAATATACTTAACAAAAAAAATTGTTAAAGAAACAACAACTCTTCACTGTTATATGACAACCTTTTAAATTTATTTATTGAATAACAGTCAATAATTCGGAAAACTATTTATTAATTGCATTTTATTAAGAGATATTTCCAAAAATTCATTATTAATAATAATTTAATTAAGTCAATGCAAATTTTATTAAATTGATGGTTTTTTATTAATAACATAACTTGATTGAAAAAAAATCTCATCTATTTTTTTCTGTGTGGAGAGGGAGAAGAAGCTTATCGGTGATAGTAGGGTATCCAACTCTCTTAATACACTGGAGAATCAATGTGGTGTAGGGTGCGTTACTCTATTCCATCGTTACTACAATGGATTTTGCTCTGATGAGATTAGGAATCTTGTTCCCGAAACTCGCACATTTTTCGTAGCAGGCGTTCATCGTCCAGAGCTCATCCATTTGTGGTCGACTGCCCGGGGAATCGTGCTAGGCCTTACAGAGAGAATTCGTCTGTGGAATAAGTTGCCAGCAGACGTATTTCCTGTCTGTTATAACGTTGAAAAGTTCAAGTCGAATGTTTGCAAACACTACTCCATCTTTTCCCCTTCTCGCAACCTATTTTCCCAGTTCTGGCAAAATGCACTGCTTATGTAGGGCGCCTCGTCTGAGCCCTACATAAGAGTGTCACACAGCAATATGCATTTTTGTAAAGACAGTGTATTTGGAAAACTTAAAAATAAAAACCAGTTATTTTTGGTTCAACGTGCAGGGAAATAAGTTTGTAGTCTGTTAATGAGCACCGCAAGGAAATTAGACGGGGTTGTGCGCATTTTAAGAAGGTGCACAAGCGAATGAAAGCAGCGCACTAAAACACCACCATATATGTACGAGTGCATATGTGTGAGTGTGTGTGTGTTCAAAAAAACGGTAAGTGGTTGTCAATACTATAAGCAAGGTTCCATTTTGTCTGCGACACAAAGCAATAAATAAGTAAAAAAGGTAATAAATTACATATAATTATTATTGTCGTATATACATATGGATGTATATGCACGTATGTATATACGAATATGTATGTATGTGTACATAGAAGAAACTCGACGGGAAAAGTAAAATCAAGCGCAAAAGCAAAATCGTGCGTGCATGCAATATGCCTACATACATACATACATATGTATGTATTTATATCGTAACATATGTTAGGACTTGGGTCTGGGTTGATGCCGAAGTTTTGCTTTTGCTTTTCAATGTCAGAACAGTTAAAAGACATAAAATTAAACGCCGGCGCTTAATTTCTCTCCTAAACAGTTAATTGTTTGGAAAGCCTTATGGTAAAATAAAGTAAACAAGGAATACGTAAAAGTGCAATAAAGAAATTCTTGCTGCAAGAGTCTAAGCAAAAATATGCCAGTAAATTTTGTTTTATTATTGGTCGCTTCCAGTCCCAGACGAAATGTTGGGCTTAGGGGAAATACATTTAGTTGTCTTTTTCTAAATTTTAATGCTCTTAACTACGGCGAATGATTTAAATATTGAGTTGAAAGAAGTGCTGGTCACTGTGTTGCACTCTAATACAACTGCCATTGATGTGTCAATTCCCTTTGACGCAGCTTGCAAGAGCGAATACTAGACATTAACCTTCAAGATTCTTTCCTTGTCTCCCTTCTGGAAAAAAAGTTCACTGCACGTAATCTTCGGAGTATATGACATCGATATTAATAAGAGAGATTATTATTTTTAAAACTCTCTAGCATTTTTAAAACATTGAACATCTCTTTTCTTCGCTTGCTTTTTTATTTACTTTGCTTTAAATAGCGATTAATTTTTATTTCGATTCCCAAAATTTTGAGAAAGTTCAAAGTAAGATCAGAAATATCTTAAGGAGTTTTTTAAATAACGCATCGTTTATCTGGCATAAATTACGTGATAGTTGGCACATTTCCTTCCATTCTCTTGTGAAAGTGTACTGTTTCTAATACTTTTATGATATCATAAATCTTCTAAAACAAAAATTAAAGAGGAACAAGCAACAAAAAGTGTAAATCCAAAATGCCATAAAAAGGCAGTTAGAGCTTTCTAATTAAAAAGTGGAAATCATTGCCAGGTTATTGCAGAAGGACGGAAATATTTATTTGTGTACACACAGCTCGTCGCAAGAGAACAAACAACACGTGTTAAAAATGCAATATAGTATTTGTTTTTGTGCAAATCTTGTCACGGTTGTCATTCATGATGTAGAGACAAAAGCACGTGCGAACCTTTTGGTGAACCATTAGTAAGATGAGCAACCTTGGCGCTTGGCACACGTAACAACCACTTTCTCACCCTCAATTGTGTTTCTCTCATTTAATATAAATTGAGGCAGAAAACAAATACGACCACCGCTAGATACAGCTGGGCTAAGCTGCATTGAATTTACCCTACAGTTCTGCTACAACTTTTAATAAGCTTTTTCAAGTTAAGCCAAGATCTCGAGGTGAAACTTATTCACAATGAAATTCAGTTTGTGCGGCGATGTGAGAAGTGTGCGAAAAAAGTATATGAGCCCACAAATTAAACAACATAATACAGGGTGACTCACCATTTTTGCAGAGGTTTGAGTCCATAATCAGCCCAATTATGATAATTCATTTTTATGGAATTTATTTCTCACGAAATTTATTACACACGGAATTTTTTACTCTCGTAAAGTGTTTCTTTTCAAAAATGTTCAAATTAAAGAAAAAAGGCCCGAAATTTTGTTAATTTTTATTATTTTATTTTTTAAGAAGATACGTATGTCGCACATCAGGTTTTCTTGATCAATTCTGCTTCAATTTCCGTTTGAACTTGCATTTACGTTCACACACAAAACCTTTGTGTCGTCAGGTTTAATTTTTTTGTTTTGCCTTCAAGTTTGTCTATTTTTTGTCATTTAATTTTTAACTCGACGGTACGGTCAAGTATGCACCCTTTTCCATTCTCCCAAAAACTTGACGAGCCAAACTTGATGTGTGTAAACTGTCATTATTCAGCAGCCATATCGCCATAATTTATTAGGTTTTCATCATGTTCTCTTCTACCATATTCCATCGATCTTCATTCCCAATCAACATTTTGTTTTAATTTTAATTTTGATTGGATGCCGTCAGTTTTTATTTGTACTATTTGGATGCAAATTTAACTACAATTGAATTTTCCGATTCTCAAAATTTTTCTAAATCTGAAGAAAATATGCATCGTTAAAAGCACTTTTCTCTAAATTAATTCCAACTTTGATATTTTAATATCTTAATAACAGCATCAATAGCATTTTGTTTACCATCAACTTGTAAGCAACACAATCATTTTGAACCCGAAGATCGTTTAATATTATCATTGATGTTTTTATGGTTTGAACATCAGTCTTCCATTTATTATGTTCTTTCTGCACTTTACCTATCTTCTTTTTGTTTATTGAAACACCAAACTTCGCTGACATAAAGGTTATTGATTCAGTCAGCTGACCAATTTTATCCAACTTCTCAAGTTTCTTCAGTGCTTTTTAATTGTGTTTAATTCCTTTCTCACTTTTCTATCTCCTTCATTACACAAATGACAATTTTAAGTTTCTTGATCATTTTTTTAATAAATTATCGAATTCTCTTTTACTCAGTTTTGTACATTGGAAATGATACATTTTCCTACATTTATCCCACTCAGTAAAATCATCGAGGAAACCGAGACCTCTTCTTCTCAATCATTGCAAACCACAATTTTTTTATTTGCTAAACTACAACGAATTTTACATTTAGGCATATTATAATTTATTTTGCCAGCACTAAAGCTGGATTCACCCATTGTTTCCGAACAAAATTTTTGCCCGGACAAAAATTTTTTTACTGAGAGTGTTCTGCAGCACGATTCACCCATTGCAACAAAAAAATGTTCCGGAAGATCAGAGTTGCTATATGTAAACCAAATCTATTAGTTTTACAAGGTGGTAGTACTGCTTGTTATTATTTTGATTTATTTTCCTGGCGTCTTTTACATATTCTCAATTATTAGTAAATATTGTGTGATAATAATGGAAAAAATAAAACTACTTTTGCTTATGGCCATTGAAATACATAAAGCATTATTATTAGCCAAATACATAAATATAAAAAAAAAATTAAAAAGAACTGCAGTGAGAAGAGTTTTAAAGCAAAGAAGAGTAATGGGTTATTTTTACACATTATATCATACATACACTCTCTTCCTGGCTTTTTCATTTCTTCAATAAGTTTTCGGGCAATCAATTCATTTATTTCCGTATTAAAATTATTACTTATTTTCTAGCAACTATTAAAACTATGTACATGTATCAAATGCCAGCCACAATCGAAATTTTATCAGAATAAAACTACTAGGTAAATTTTTTACTCGATGGGGCAACTCAATACAATTTTGTATGAAAAAATGTATCCTATTGGCATCTCAGTGCGAAAAAATATAAAATTAAACCAATTCAAGTTGGGAGTTGTTCGTAAAAAATATTTTCTCTCTCTCAAGAAGAGAGACGTCAAACTACATATAAAAAAATTTTGTCCGGACAAAAATTTTGTTCGGAAACAATGGGTGAATCCAGCTTAAGAACTATTTAATAGAAAAAACATAACAAAATTAAAATAAACAACTAAATAGATGTGATTTGTATGTGTATGTGTATACGAGTATATGCGGCACCTCTGAAATTTGAGTTCTTAAAATAGACATAGTGCTGCTGCACTAAATAAAATAATTATGTTGCTGATTAGACGGCAGCATTTATAATCGTGAAGTTGGGAAGTCTGCTGTCGTCAAGTGTTTAAAGCTTATGTCAAGGTGCATTAACGTCTACAAGGTGGCAACACTAGGGCCAAATTACAACAAAAACAGACATGTGATAAGATATGCTTGTCAAAAATATTTCGTTGGTTTCATGTAGAAAAGCCCTAACAAAAATAATTGCAATTTTACAGCAGCAGGAAAAATCGTAATGGAAACTTTATAAATAGGTACATCTAAAAGAAACTTTTTTTGCTCAATTGCTTGTAAGAGCGACATGTATGAAATTATATAATTAAATCTTTGTGACTCTGTCTACTTGTGTAAAACGTAGTAGAATCCCTAAAAGAGCTTAATTCAGGGAAAATTCGAGTTACTGCCTTTCTATGTGAGACTAACGATTTGTAACTTCATGTAACAATCATAACTAGGAAAGTACCTTTTCACAATTATAAATTATTTTTATTTGAATTACTTTTATGTTAGCAAAATAATTTTTAAATGTTTCATTCAGAATAAACCACTAAATTCACTTCCAAACATGTCTTACTGCTGCCACCTTATAGATGTTAATGCACCTTGGCTTATGTCTTATGCAAAAGATTGCCAGCTTTTCGTTAAATTTTATCGTAGGAATTGATGATTTGAACACCTTTAGTGTTTTCAGTGAATTGAAAAAAAGAAAACATAAAAAAGGGAAATGTGATGAAAGTTTCTTTTATTACATTTCGGTATTTTATATAGCACACTTGGGAAGCTCAAACTGGAAATATAAGCAATTGAAGAACCTGCCCAAATCATAAAAAAAATGCTAATAATTATGTCTTAAACAAAAATAGCTATAATGCATTTAAGTCTCTTAGTTAATTCTGGGACACCCTGTTTAAGCTTCACTTACACCTCTGATAGCAAGCAAACGGATATGAAATGTAGGATAGTTGAAGCAGATGGAAACCGACGCAACAATAACATGTCTATGTATAATTGTATGTGTGTATACAAAATCAAACTCACATTCAAACGCATTTGAGCTGTACGGTCTTTACTCGTATTTATTGTATTATTTTACGTGATATTAAAATAACAGACATAGTCACTTTTCCGTATAGTCGTCTGTTCTAGTCAGTTGGTTTGCGGCTTTTAAAATGTTTAATTGCTATTGTTTTTCCTTTTCTGCATCACAACCGCCGAATTTTCCAACGGTATTTAAGGGTTGTTTAGTGATAATGTGATGTTTATGAAATATTGTAAATGTTTGTTTAATGTGAAAATGTGTTTTGTTAAAGTAAAAACATCGGGATTTGGATTTATCTGAACATTTATTTGTTCGCTTGCTTTAATTAATTAAAAATTTAATAGAAGAACGAGATGGGAAACGCTTGCAGAGGATATTAGTCTCATCATTTAAACATGAAAGAATTAAATAATAAAGGAATTTACGAAATTAATTGCATTTTTGTCTCTTCAATATGCAAATACAGTGGATGGTCGCAAGTTGGGACTCGTGTAAATTCGAATCCTTTTAAAATTAAGAAAAACGCTTTTAATACATTGGCAATGATATTAAAGCTGATGGTTCTATTTTCTGATCGTTTTCATTTGATTTTTTTTTCAAATGCGGTAGACTCTCGCAAAATAAAACCTTTTCCAATTCTTCAGTGTTATGGACAAACGGAAAATAAAATCTTTAGTTCTAATTTCAGAGCATGCAATGTTTTAAATTCTTTGGATTTAATATCGGAATTAATCGACCATAAGCGAGTTCTAATTTGTGAGAGTCTACTGTATAAATAAAAAACATTTGCAAAAAAATTGGATATCGGTTCTTCAAGCAAAATTATTTGAAAACGCACAAATTCGCAAAAAGAAAAATAAGCGGTTTAAAAAAGTCGATTGATGCGAACATCAATCATTAACAAATTCAGAAATTTATTTAGAAGCTCAAAGTTGCCTTAAAATGCAAAATATTGCATAATCGTGAAAAAACCTCAAAATTATGGAATAGATCTGAAATAATTTCCAGTTTTTGCCAAATTAAAAAAAAAATAAATTTAAAAAATAAATTCAAACAATTAAGTTTTTTATTCACTATTTTTAGCTTCTACCATTTATGCCAATAAAAATTATAAATAGCTTGTTTTCTATGTTTCCCAGCTATCTATATGTCGACATTTCATAGGAACTACCCTAATCATCAGTAGACTTTGGAAATTTTTGAAAGATATTCTCAAACATTCAACTTTATATCCCAGCAATATATGTAAATAAATTGCTGAGAATTTAAAAGAAAAATACTCTAATAATATCTGTCAAAACACAAAAAACAAGCCTTTTCATTTATTCACCTCTCTAACATTTCTTTACACCTTTCGAACAAATGAAATGAAATGGTTGCTACGATTTGCTTTTTGAAAGTATCGAAAAGCAGAGAACAAAAATTCAAACAATTAAGTTTTTTATTCACTATTTTTAGCTTCTACCATTTATACCAAAAAAAAACTTAATTGTTTGAATTTTTGTTCTCTGCTTTTCGATACTTTCAAAAAGCAAATCGTAGCAACCAACGGTTGTTCATTTGTTTGAAAGGTGTAAAGAAATGTTAGAGAGGTGAATAAATGAAAAGGCTTGTTTTTTGTGTTTTGACAGATATTATTAGAGCATTTTTCTTTTAAATTCTCAGCAATTTATTTATATTGCTGGGATATAAAGTTGAATGTTTGAGAATATCTTTCAAAAATTTCCAAAGTCTACTGATGATTAGGGTAGTTCCTATGAAATGTCGACATATAGATAGCTGGGAAACATAGAAAACAAGCTATTTATAATTTTTAAAAAATAAAAGTAAACGACAAATCACTCTGACACACAGATCCAAAGAAACCCATTTTTAGTGTTTCAAGTTCTCAAGACGTAAAAGACGCGATGACTCGCGTCGCGTTTTTGCGTGGTTTTGGGGCATTTTGCTTTTAACAAATTTTTTGGAATATAACTACAAATTTTGTAGTTTTTTTTTTGCTAACCTTCGGATTTCGCTTAACACGAGTAGTTTGAAAGGCTGAAGTCCGCACGTACTTGACATTTGAAATTTAATATGATTTTAATTTGTTTTACCATTGACAGAAAACGTATTCATACATATGTATAAAAAACCTCTCGGCCAAAAAGAATAAGTCAGTCTGTTATGAATGTTTGTTTTGTTAACGACATCAGCGTTTGGAAAGTAAAATGTTTTGATCATAAACGTCCACAGAAATACGCACTCGTCGTACATTATTCAAATAAAACAAAAGTTTAAAAGGGTTTATCCCCTCTCGACGCTTCTGCACAAGTGATAAGCACTTCGTATTACAGGAATAACATGTTTGTTGAATATTTTAACAGGAGAACATATGTTTCTGTGTACTCGTTCTATGCATGAAGTTATGAAGTGGAAATAATTAAGATTGACAAAGTGTTCGTTCGTAGGCGTTTGTTCGGGTTAGAGAATTTCATTCATTCTACAGTGTAATAGCATTAAAGGAAATATAAAAAAAGAGGTATTACTTTACTTACTCAGTCACAAAACTTTGCAGTGAAATGAACGGGTTCTATTAGAGACATCATTGGACGGAGTAAAGCAACGAGAGCAGACGGACGGATGCAGATTGGCAAATTGTTGTATTGTTTCTGACATATCTTCTCATGCTGTTGCCAGTAATGTTTATTATTAACTGAAACGGGAATGATTACAAACATAAAATGACTAATTGAATTTCAAATGCAAATACTTATAATAAAAGTGGTACATTTTTGCCGCAAACATTTCTACAAGTGCAGATATTGAACTTAAGACATTTTATTTAGTTGGTACAAACACAATGTCAGGCTATTGACATACTTTTTAAGAGAATAACTATCTGCTAAATCAATTTGACAGAGCTAAAAAGGGCCTGTACTTAAATTTCATTGTTTGCGATCAGTAGCGAGCAAATTGTAACAACATTTGAGGTGCTAAGAATTCGTTTTCGTACAATCACCGTCGAATAAATATGCTTTCCCGTTATTACTTGCAACTACTGGAAGCAATTGTGAGGTGTCTGATGACCGGTTCCACAGAGTGGATTATTGACGATTCACCAGCGGCCCCGTGTGGCTGACTAGGCTCATACAGGTAGCAATTTTTCCCCTTATGTTTATAGACATATGAGCAACTTCTTCTTGAGAAGTTCGGGCCTTCTAATACCTCCTGCATGCAATTTCCCAGCAATCAATGGAATACAAGGCTTAATGAAACCCACTAGCACAATCAGCCCTTAAACCAACTCACCCGTTAACCATCACCACTGGTTCCTTACAGTACAAGTGTTGTAAAGGAGGCTGTTAGTTCCCGAAAAAGGCCACACACCAAACAAGGATACTAACACCCCCTTCCTGCGTTTCAGGTTTCAAACACAGCCAGAACGTTTCAGCAAAGGCAAGCACCTAAATCATGATCAGCCCGGGTTGAACTGCAAGCAGAACCACCCGGGGGCTATATTGATCCCCGTTCTGCCTATTTATACCCTTGGTAAGGGTTTCGAAAACCAACACAACATAAGTCATGCGGCTTCCTAGAGTTTTAGTTGCTACAGCAAACGAAGGCCCCTTCCCCTCTTTACGCGAAAACCAGAGTGCCCTGGCCCGAAGCAATCAGATAAAGAGTTGGAATTAAAACTGAAAACGGAAATTTTGGGTAGCGCTGTTTTGTAACCGAAATTCCTCATTATAATTTTAGCGGTATAGGGGCGGTAACAGTGTTTTCCAACCGTGACTTAAGTCTATTCATTTTTATTTTTTTGAATTGCTTTCGACAGCATAGTTGTCAAAATTAGAAAAGTTTTGCACACTTCATCGCAATAGTCATGTTAAGTAAGCACGCTAAAATGCAAAACACATATGTATGTGTAAATGTTTGTACATTTCTAAATGTAAAATAGATACAAAAATTGTTGACTGGATCTTTTTACAAGTATTAATATTTGTTTATTTCCATATTTGTGTTCAAAAGAGGACCAGTGAAGCTGTTGAGTATTTATTGCCACAGTACAGTTTACAAAAAGGACATTTTGTAGATAAGTACTCGCACGTATGTGTGTGTGTGTGTGTGTGTGTGTGTGTGTGTGTGTGTGTGTGTGTGTGTAATAGGTGTGTATGTTTGTAGACTGATGTAGTTTTATTTGTGCAGAACAAAGCCAAACCGTTGTGGCTGCCATAAGAGTTGTTGTAAACCTTCTGCTTGGCTGGCCACAACAAGGGATATTAAAATTCAATAAATATGTAAAAGGAGCGTCGATTACGTCGACGAGGACAACAACAATAACACAACTAACTCCCTCCCAGGGAAACATCTTAAATTGTTGAACGTTAATTAAAAACCCAACCGTATTACAATAACGATATTGTTCTAGTGAAATGCACATGCAAATATTAAGACATTTTACGATTATTTAAAAAAATTGCAACCATCAGTTTTTGAACTGCAACAAAATGGGAATAAATTAATTAATGTGCTAAAAAAAAGGTCACGTGCCATCTTTGAATTTGCTACAGTTAACGTTAATACATTTAAGCGATTGCACTCTCGCAGTCAGTTTTCGAAACAAAAAAGTAAAAATTATTTACCATTTGAATCATTTGTTGAAATGAGTAATGAAAATGTTTTGTTTGTATGCAGAAACCCAATTCTAATTAAATGTCAATTGTATTAACCAAAGCAATTTATTAAATTTTCAAAAAGCCTAGAGCGCATAAAGAAAATTATAACGTTTATGATGTTTATAACCAAAAGTTATATTTAACTATTCCAAATGAAGCACAATTACTGTTTTTAGATCTTAACCTGTTTCAAAAACGTGGCTGAGAAGTAGGCATCGGCAAAAAATAAGAATACATCGAACTATCGATATTTGATATCGAAAGCGAAAATCGATAAATCGCCAATATTTTTTTTTGCATCGACATTTATGTCCTCGAACGAGTATCCTTTTCGTTATTTTTAAAAACTCTGTACATATCAGCCGTTTTTCAACTTTTTGCAATACTGACATCACTGTATCCATCATATGTTTTTGAAACTGAACTTGTGAAAAGGCAAAGATAAAAACTTTAAATACTCGTAATATTATTTATCGTCTGAAAGAGTTGCATTGTTGTAAATTTGGTGGTCCTGGATAAAAGAAACAAACTGACCAGCCACGAAGAGCGCTCCTGACGACTATAGCCGAGGAATACTGGCTTGGTTAAGATACATATGAAGGTGATCTCGTATTTTTCGTCATATATTTTTTTAAATTTATTTTTTATAGGATTAAAATGAAAAACTAAAAAATAGTTCTTATTTTTATTACGAAACAGCCAGTTGTCCCCCAGCTAAAGATTTGATCATTACTTTTCTTGTCTTCTTTAATCAAAAATTATTGATCACAGCAAATTCGTATTGTAAAAAATCCTTCTTAAGAAAAAACTTAAGAAAGGAAAAGCTTGAACTAAAACCCGATGCACAAATGTACAAAAACCAAAAATCTAATTAAAAAAAATTATATAGTTCAGAAAGATAAGAAAGAAATGAAATTAGAAAGTTTATAATAAAAGACGAACGCGTTAACTGCACAAATAATTGGAGAAGAGACCTTTTATATAAAGCAGTTTGTTTTATTTGATTGTAAAAAACAAATAGAGCTGACTTAATGGATTTGAAGTTCTGGCATCAGGACATTGGTTTCAAACATATGTTTTTAATTTTTAAGAATATGGAAAAAAGACTGATTCTGGTTGGAGTATTTTAAACAGTTTAAAAATCATCTTTCAAATATTGTTTATATGAGTGAATGAATGTTTTCAACAATGCCAATAACTCGCCAAAAACCAACTGTGTGTCATCAAGGGATTAGAGCGTCTGCTGAACAAAATGCTGTATTTACTCATATTTGTTTAAAATGTATATGTATTTGCATATGTGTGCCTGTTGAGAGGGTGCAGCAATAAGAGGAATTGTATTGAGCGGTTAATGCAATAATTGCTTTTATTGCTGCAAGTAAATTTATTGCCTGCGTTGCCATTTTTGCAAAATCCTCCTAAATTTAGCAGGTTCAATGAGTTTTAAAATGAAATAAAATTTGATTTAAAAAAAAATCATCTAATCCAGTATAGTTACGTTCTCATGTTCTTTTGCCATTTAAAAGAAAAATAGTTTTTCGGTAAAAGATAAAACTGTTTCAGGGCAACATTGAATGGAACGCTGCTATTTGCAGTAGTATTAAATTAAATTAAATTAAAAAAACAAGTATCTACGAATATGTGTGCTGCAGAAAACCAGCGTTGTCAACCGCTGCTTTTTGCGTCGTTTTTAGCGGATTTTAGGCTTTTCGACGAAACAAATTTCTAGTTAATACCTTTTATTCTTCTTTACGTTGCGTTTTCTTGCACTGGGGCCGAGTTCCTCAATGATGATTTTTTTTTTATCAGAAGCAATGAATTTTATTACGCTTGATTGATATACTAAATATTTTTCTTTTAGTATTAGTAATCTTTAATATTATTGAATTAATTATAATTAATTATTATTAAGTACTTACGGTATTCAAAGGGTGATCATAAAGCCATAAGTCTTAAAACAATAGCACAAAATTGTATGACTGCTGTCATAATTTAGTGTGATATTTTAAATTTGAGTCAGCTGAGATGTTTACTATTTAGTTATGACAAATCAAAAAACACAGTTTAAAAAGTTCTATTTATTCATTCACGCCTAACATTGTTTATATATTAAATATTCGTATTATTTCATCTTGCTTATATTGTTTTCTTCTAAATTTTCCAGCTAAAGATCTTTATTGATTTTTGTTTTTTATAAAAAAGTTTAACGGTATTTTATTTTCGATATTTCGATAACAATTTGTTATCATCATCAGAAAAATTAAAATAACATTTAATAACATTTTAATTTTAATGATGATGATAACAAATAGTTATCGAAATATCGAAAATAAAATACCGCTAAACCTTTTTTATAAAAAACAAAAATCAATCAAGATCTTTAGCTGGAAAATTTAGAAGAAACCATTGTTTATATGTCGTATAAAATTTAGTTTGTTGATTGCAATTCTTTGGCTTATGCTTAATAATATAGGCCATTCGGGAATAAAATCTTATGTGCGTTGTCTTATTAACGTTTCACTACACATAATACTTTTGTTTGCTATTTCTTAATAATAAAAAATATACATATATGAGTTCACGCATCTTTACATTAATATTATTGCAGGCTGAATGCAATTTCACGAAAGCGAGTTTCTGGCCAAGTTCCCTTCGTTGTTAGTGCAGCAATGATGCCACATGCGCTGTTACGAAGCAAAAGAAGAAAAATATCGTTAAACTTTATAATTTTCTTCTTTACAAATAGTTTATTATTTCTCATTTATCACAAACAAACACTGCTTTCGCTTCAAAATGTCGTAAAAAAAATTCACGAAAAATTTTTAGAGCAAAGGTTTTGGCGATCGTTTGGTTTGCTGACAGAGAAATGAAAAGTGAACACCTAGATCAAATTTCATCGTTACGTTTCATCTAGCCCCTGCACGCGTTCTGAACAGTAATAATGAGTGTATTTTTAACATAAATTCAATAAATATTCAATTAAGTACCTTTTTCAACACCGTGTTGTTATTTTGCTTTCAGAGCTTTCTAAGATTTCAGAGTTGACAACATTGGAAAATATGCTTGCTTGTGTGCCCCTGTATGAATAGAAGAAAATGATTTTGAATTTTGATAAGAGATTAAACTGTCGCAATGAATGTGTTTGCATTGGAAAGATAAACTATTGAACGTTTGTGTGTATCTCTATTTGCAGTCTACATTGAATATGTTCGCTGAGAGCGTGTGTGTTCGATACTATAAATAATATCCTGGATGATTATGTCCATTAATGATTTCATTTTGTGTATACATATACATACATACATACATACTCGTACGCACTCGTACATTAGTATTATGATTTAATTTTGAATAGCAAGCACAGTTTACTTTAATAACCGTTCAAGTTTGAGGAGAAATTAGCGTATGAGACATAATATAATATTTATGTGTCGGGTTCTTCGAGGATTAAGAATTTAATCCTTAAATTATTATGGCCAAGTGTGTTATATATATAATTACAGTGTATGCAGAAAAAGGCACATCAGGAGATGTTGTCATTAAAATTGCTAATAGTAGATGGCTTGCAGTTGCTTGCAAAAGCAGGCGGTGATACATTTGAATTAACGGTTACATGATAATTTTCTTCTGTGGATATGGAAAAGAATGAGTCCTGAAAAGCATAACGAATTAGCGTTTTAAAATGATATTATGAAAAATTAACAACTCGAATAAGAAGGGAACAATTTTAGATAGATATGCTGAAGGCGAGCGTGCAACGTGTTACCTTCAATGGTAAAAATTTTGATTTTTGTTTATTCCGGAAGCTAGCGTGGCTCCAATATAGAAGTATCTAAAATGAATGAGTTTAGCGGCAAATTGGTTTTCACCAAAATTTATTTTTAGAACTTTAAAACGCAATAGCGGCCCCACCACAAAATTTGATAGAAAAATGTTGTTTAATCAAATATTAATAGAAGAAGAAAAGGATAAATTTTACTAAAAATTACGTAAACTTATGAGAGGGTAAATAACTGCCTGAATGTCAACGAAATAAGTGCGTACGAGAGGTTTTTGTGGAAAAATTAAATGTACGTATATATGTATGTGTGTGTGTGTGCGCATATGTGAACATTTGCAGTTTTTTTAAATGTGTGATTAAAAAAAAAAATTAAAATTATTTAACCCTTATTATGCCTGATTGTGACAGTTGATTGGCACTTCTTTGACAAAACTAAAATATGTTTATGACATTCATTACACTTGAACACAAAACATGCCCATAAAAGTAATTCACATTGTGAAGCTAAAAATACAACCCTCTCTACAAGTAACATGCAACCACTCCAGTAAGCATTAAAAGGAGAAAGTGGGAGAAAACCAATTGTCGCGGAGCTACACATAGAAAACTGATATTAAGAAAGGTATATTAATTAAAAATGTGTCAATTAAAATTTGATTAAATTTGCACCATCATTATTTTTTTTATACTAATTAAGTTAATTAAACTATTAATGCATTCAATTAATGATATTTTTCTATATGCATTAACATATATAAACATATTTAAATTGCATTTAGACTCCAGTACTAAACTGTGTGTTTTGATTCTGGCGTTCTCAATCAACAACAACTCTCTCTATTTATGCGCCAAAAAAGCTACGAAGAATTTTGCAAAGATTATATTATTAACAGCCAGTTTACCAATTTCGAATGAAAATGAATGCGAAAGAAAGCCAGTCACTCACATTCCAATAAATTTGGGTTTGTCTATCTCACTATTATTCGTTCGCATATTCTTATGTATTTTCATTGAGTTTTGACAGATCGTTCGCATAAAAAAAAGTTAGACGAACCCAAATCAATTTTCTTTCGCTTAGATTGCGAACGCAAGCACGCTATCGAGATTGGTAAACTGGCTGTAATATTTATATGAAAAGAAAGGTGGTAAATATGATCTGTGGTGGAAGAAAGGCGGCTTACAAATACTTCACGTAAACAAAAGCATGTAATGGAAAATGAATGATTATATTGCAGTGAACAAAAAGAAACGGAGATATTTTTCTTGGGCCAAAAATATATTTGCTTAGTTTCGCTGCACATTGTGTTTAGCTTTTCAAAGAAGTACGCTAAGTTTAAAAGGTTTTTTAAAAATAATTCAGTTCTTCTTACAAGAAAACGTAAAAGTTTCTACAAGCTCAATATAAAAATAGAATCAGGAAGCACATACGTATGCAAATTTACCAGAAGCAGGAGCACATAACCAAAACCAGAAAAAAATTCTGCTTTATGCATTTAAAGCAATGTGAATCCAAATTTGTATTCACTAATTGGAATCGATATTTTATTTTGACTGCTGATCCGCTTTGATATAATAATAAGACAATAATGAGTCACGTTGAAATTACGTAGAAATCGTAGTTAGGAAATTGGCCGCATAAAATGTCATTTTTATACTTAGACAACTGAGTACAGTAAATGCGTTTGAGGAGTATAAAACTTTTCCATCGGAGTAATCATCTACTGGAGTAATTATCTACTGGCACACAGAATTTTCCCATATTTTCTGAATTTTTATTGAAACTTAAATTCGTAGACTACTTTCAGAACTTCCATACAACCGATCGTCTGCTAATGTTTATCACCATATGGCACAAAGAATGGATTAGACAGACAACTTTTTCATATGGAAAACTGCCTGCTAACTTTTAAGATTTTTAAGTATTGTAGCTTTTTGTTATTTTTTTTAGGTTAAACATTTATGGTTAACCGATTCAATCTCAAACTGAGCCAAAAAAAGGAAAAAAAAAAAACAAACAAATCTAAAGTGTTTGTTTGCATGTGAACGGTTGATTTAACAAGAAATGTTTGACTATGTGCGAAACGATTCACCAGAAATTAAACAAGACAAAACAAAACTTTACAAACAAAAATTTACATAAACAGGAAGTGGGTGTAACAAAACATCAACAAGAACATCAACGTTTTTTTTCTTCTCGCAAAGAGAAATGAAACAAAAATGTTCTACAAAAGCAACGATAAGCCAAGCACACGAGTATGTGTACACACACACGCAGAGAGAGACACATGCACACGGATGGTAAAATAACATTTAAGTGCTTTTGGTTTATATTTTGCGTAACTCTGACTGACGGTTTTCTGGAAATACAACTACAGTTTGGCGTGCAGAAAAATTATCACCGAAATCACATTTACAGACTTTTTCAGAACTTTTGGAGGTCCGCCAACTGCATCTTGAAAACAACAAGACTTTTGTAAATTTTCGAATAAAAAAGCAGTAGTTCTTCATAGGAATTACAACAATAATTAATGGTCTTCCCAGCGATATCGCCCGTTGACGTAGGCCAGTGTTTGGAAAGTAATAAAAATTGGTTTTGAAACTGTTAGTGAATTTTCTTTCAGATTTTGTTATTCATAGATTTTGCGAACGTTAACTTTCGGCATCCTGAAGCAAGCCCCAATTTTTTCATGTCTATGAAATCAATGAAATTATATTTGTATGTGCATACTCGTACATAGTAGGGCTCAAAAATACAAGTTTTTGTTTCTTCAAAATAGACCTGCGTGCCTTTGAGATAGGCTCCAGTTTTCGGTTCAACTTCAAAGTTCGCTTAAAGCCCTTTGCGGTTTTGCTTAAAACAAATTGCCATCACTGCCTGCGAATATACTCGTAGCAAAAATTCAACAACAGCAAATTGCTAACAATGAAAATACAAAGGAACAACATACCAACAGAAGCAACACCAAAACAAATCGCTTGCAATAAGAATGGCGTCTTGCAATTTGAACGCTTGGTTGCGTCGTTGAACTTTATCTTTGTGTTCAAACGAATCATTGCAGAGTGAAAAGAAACAAAATAAAACGTTCCCACAGCAAAGCAGCGCTGGCAGAACAGTTCAGAGTCCATGTTTGAAGCACAACATCGTCTCTAGTATATCAAGAAAGAACGTTGAGATGGTAAAAATTTGCGTGAAAAAGAGCACTCCATTTTGTTAAGCTGTCAATAAGGGGCGATTTTCAACAACAGCAATACATTGGCCGCCACGCCTCTTTACAGGCAGGTGTAGATAAAACAACAGAAAGCAGAATGAAAAAAAGAAAACATAATTTTGTGAATGGCAATAAGAATGAATGAAAGTGTTTTAGTGCAAACGGGTTATAACGAACATTATTTGTAAAGAGTGTTTCCACAACATCTCCGCCTACTATATTATGAAGGGGTTAACGAAAGAAAATTGTCTTATTGAAAACACTACCTTTGTAGTATTGCATCAGATGTGTGCAGATATCTTGCAGATTTCATAAAACTGCGTTACTTTAACGTGAAATACTTTTCACTTAGAGAAACAGATATGTTTCAAAAAAGTTTTAAAATTAGGTTTTATATCTGAGGATAAGAAGTGAAAAAGATTTATTAGTGCCAGTTCATGGATAACGAAGCTGGTTCGTTCGTTCGTCCGCACAATTACGAGTACAGGTAAAACAAAAACAACGTTCAAAATTTTGTTATTGCTTTAAATGTAATTGTGCGAACGAAAGAACAGCTTCGTTATCCGTGAACTGTCACTAAGAATTGCCTTATTTCAAGTATCGTTACGAAGACTGTGATCGAGCTTGTGGCTCGTCATCACTCACAGTTAGCCAGCTCTAATGCAATTGCAATTGAAAAGCAACTTCTTATCTTCTTTAAAGTTTACCGCGATAATTCATAAAGAAAAATTTCTAAAAATGGTATACACTTTTCTGCCTCGTTTTAAACATATTTCTTTAGTACTTTCTTGTTTCTTAAGAATCTCTCCGCTTTTCAGACTATCACACAAGCTTGTGCGACTGTCAAAAAATCCTTACTTATCATTATACGAGTATGTTGCTTTCACACAATCACATCATGTCGAAAAATTAAGAATATGGATTAAAAACAAACAGCTTAATTTTTAAATTTGAGTAGCGGCTGGTTTTAATACTTTTATTTATGTTTTCGACAGAAACGCAATCCTAATCCAATGAAAAATCTCATACTTAAACAAAGTTCTAGGAACGGTCCTGGTCAATTATTTTTTCCATATTTGTCAGTCGAACTCGTACTTCGTTTTGTAAGAATTTGCAGTCACACATTTACCTTACTCATGAGAACGTGTTATGTATTTACTCACGCTCCGTAAACGTATTTGTAACAAGCACGGCGTTGCCAGAAAGTTTTTAAAACATCATTTTTGGCGATTGTGTGTTTGAAGAATATATATACACATATTTTATTTGAACATATTTAGTACAAAACCGGTAAAAATAATAACTTTTACTTAAAAAACAAATAATTTTTTTCCTTGTAGCTCATTTTCATCAAACTTCATTTATTATATATTCCTTCATTTATAATAATTTTTATATCTTGATTTTGACCCATACCCACAATAAATGCACAGTTACACATATGTACAAGTAACCAATTGTGGAAAAATTCTATTTGAATTGAATTTTCGTTTTAAACAAAAACAATCTAAAAATCATCATTCATTATGTTACTTTCAAAATCGTCAACATGGTTGTAAATTATTAAATCTGGCAGCCGCGATTTCAGTTAATGTTAAATAAAAGGTGACACATATACACAAGAAAATAATTTGTCGAGAGTACTGTTTTTACAAGTTGATTTTATGACTTCGTCATGTATGTATTATTAAGAAAAGGATTAGAAACGAAAATAGAAAATACTCAAAATAATTATCTTACTAAATGCTAGTAACAACAACACTCTTTTTTGTTGTCGTTTCTTTTACTCATAAAAAAATATACAAGATACGAACGTGATTGGATACATTTTTGATGTACCAAGATTTTTTAAACGAACGACAGACATAAATACCACCGCATAAATTTTTAAGAGTGTTTAAAATACTCGAATGTGAAGATGATTGGGTAAACAACCGGTGTACTTATGGTTGCGGTGCACCGGTGCAGATCTCTGCTTTTGAACAGACAAAATAAAGAAAAACAAAATCTGAAAAAGTTAATTTTTTTGACCCGACATCTATTTCAACTATGCATACATGCAGTGTTGCCAGACTGTAAGATTTATCTGTTTTTGATGGTTTTTTAAAATGCCGAAAAGATTTGCTTTTAATTAATTTTTTTAAAGTTTTTTGAAAAAAGTAACTTCGTAAACATGTAGTTCTAGTTTTAATATAGATCTCAGTTAGTGCTAGTTACGCATGCAGAGGGGAACTATATACAAATTGAAATTGCTCAAATTACAAATTGCAATATATTTAACTTATAAAAATAACGGAGCAAATAATTAGACACACGATAAAAAGATATGGGAAATTTAACTGATATTTATCACAATAGATGAATGATCGTTTTGGGCCAGACCTCATTCTTATTATTGGTATAAATTGCCATTTGATCAAACTTTCTATCGGTGTTTCAAATATCTCCCGAATTATGAAAGTAACGTTGGCTAACCAGGGTTGAAACCAACATATATACGAATATGTACGTACAGATTTTACCGACGGAGTCTTAAAATTCCAAAATCGACTATTTCTGTTGTTTTTTTTTTTTAAATTGTTGTGCCATTATACTATAAAACATATTAGATATTCACGAGTACATTTATTTTAAAGAACTATAAAAACTTTTATAAGATAATTTGTTCAAAATAATTCAAAGATGACATTTTCCTTTTTGTCTGCTGAATGAAAACAAATGACGACAAGTTCAAACTTTGACTTCTGCACGTCAACTCAAGTTAAGAAATTTCATTATATTCCGATTTTGTGCTCGAATTTTATACTGAAGGAAATCGTATTGCTTGTTGAGCAAACATATGTATGAACGTTTGCATACATACCTACATATGTACGTGCAAATTAAACGGGACCTTGATCCAGAGCTGGTTGCACATTTTGTCATCAGACACATTTGCTTGTGAAGACTGACTGACGTTGAAAGAAACTAAACGTACCGCAAAGAGACGCTAAAAAAGATTTAATGAGCGGAGTTTGAAGAAACATACAACTACAAAAGCATAAGAAATAAAGTCATTAAGTGTATGTGTTCTTTCATTAAGTATGTACATATGTCTGTACACACGTGTTTCCATAGTATGTATGCATGTGAGTACTTTTTGTTTGTTTTTAAATAAACACATTTTTATTCTGGAAAATAAATAGTTCGTTGCTGACCTAACACAATGCATGCATACATACTATCAGCAATTTAAATTCAATTAGAAGACGACTAAAAGATACCAACCAACCAGTATTAAAGAAGTGAACTGCTCGCAACAAAAGAAGTCGCACACACACCCATACACACACGTATATACATATTCGTACTTGTAAGGGGTAATTAAATGCGTTGAAAAGTCACAAAACAAAACGGAACATTTAACTTGATTTATGTGAATTGGCATAAAACAAACAATTGCATAATTAATATCCCCAAAGGGAAGCCCAAAACCTGTAAATAAAAGCCTTAAATGCGTAGAATTAATGGAACGTGCATCTGCGCCTACACTCGGAGAAAGCTGTTGTTCTTTCATCAAATGCGATAACTTGTTATTTTTTGCAAACTGTTTCACTTAAGAAAGATTCCAAAATTCACACAATTGCACTCACAACCCTGCACACACTTTGCCAATACATACACACACACACACACACACACATACACACACACCTGTCAGTTACCATTAATTTGAATTTAATTATTTTGTCAACATTTCCTATCGCTGATTAAATTCAACAGCATTCAACATTTGATCACAAACCGCACGCTAAATGTCAAAATATTTCAAGAAAATCATGTGTCTCATTCGTAATTGCATCAGATTGAAAAATGACTTTGATGAAGAAATTTCAGGAGATTTTTATTCTTTTTTTTCCTATTTCCACTGCTTTTTGCATCTTCATTTCTCTGCTTCAGTACTTTGACTCAGTAAAGCTTTTCTGACATATGTACGTAGTACATGTACATACACAAATGTTACTAATTCATACACATGTATGTACACATGCATACATATATGGATGTGTGTACTCGTATATGGTGGAAATTTGTTTGTGTGCGCGAACGTGAAGTTGAATCGCGTAATTAACAAATTAAATGTCTTCATTAAGTCCCCATATTTCTAGCGAAAAATACAAAAATTTGCTTTGTTTTTATTCAAGTGAAGTTAAAAGATCTCATAATTAAATAAATATGTTTCAATTTTAAAATTGCAAAATAAGTTTAATTCATTACTGTTGTGTTTTATCTTTTCATTTCAATGTCTCTGTTCTTAGTTTTATTCAATACTTTTAACTTTTGACAAGACAGTCTATTAGATACGAGTATGTGTAAGTTTGAGAACGCGATGACAATTATTCATCGTTTGGCTTAAGTTTATCCAAGAGTTATATCCGATCTACTTATATAATTTCTTCTAATTCTTCCAGCTAAACAACATTTTCGATAACGATTTGTTGCAAATAAATATTGTTTTTTTTTCTTCTAAAATACAACAAAACCTAGATCTTCGTTGCTTAATTTCATTTTTGTAAGTGAAGTGAGCTGTATCAAGGTTTAAGGTTTGCAGATTCCACGAGTGTAATAGAAACATATTCTCCTCATACCCATATCATTCATATGCTGTTGGCTGTACTCAAGTTTTTATTAATTTTCATTAAAATCATGGAAATATTAAGCAAATTCTGAAATTCGATCACAACTTTTTAAAATTAAAACATACGAGAGTGTAAATCTATCAAGAGTCATTCAGCAATATTATGACTGTAGAAACGGAACCGTAAAATATAATTTTAAAATAAAAAGTATCCTTAATTAACTCTTCAGCGGTAAACTGTAAAAGCCACGGTAACAGAAACCATTCTGAATTACAGCACAGAACACAGCTTATTGCGGGTAAGTTATGAATGTCAGCTTTCAAATAAACATGATACGCGTAATCTCGACCTGAATGTTAAATAATTTCAAAAGAGATATGTTTAAATATAATTACTGACAACACTCGTAGATGCAACTCCCCCAAATCAACAATTCCACACAAATTTCCAGCACATAGACTGAATTCACTATTCAACACTCGTATTTTCAAAAATGCACTTTAGGATTTTGTTTCGTATGTTTACAGGAAATGACTAGATTTTTCTCCTAATGGCTTGAATTATGACTTTGTAACCAGAAACGGAAGAGATGTAGAGACAACGCGCTTTTTTATAAAACAAAAATTATAAAATATTTTTTAGCCGCCAAACACCAAAATATGCGTTTGTAGAACATAGTCGATAAAAATGCAAGTCATACAAGCCACTGCCTTGTAAAACACATTTAAATACATTTAAGTATTTATATTCATACATAATTATTCATGTATTCATGTATTATTACGCAATAAAGAGTAAGAGACCGACCTTTTATTAAAGCAGATATTAAGATTTTAGGGATCGTATCGTAAACACAACCAATGAAGCACGGTTTATCAATCGTCTTTTAAATGTGATAGATGTACATACAATACATGATGTTATTAGCCACAATGAAATCGAAAAAAGCACAATATTTCGAAGAACATATCTGGAGGACATTCTGTACGAGTGTATAGTTTCACAAAAAATTAACTCAATTTAGTCTCCTTTCAAAGGAAACCATTTAAGAGAAAACACACTCTCGAATAGAAGCAAAAGTTCAGCTTTCTTTCACCTTCCGTTGCACGCAACTAATTTATACACGAGCAAAATGTGTACGTAATCGACATATTTGTATGTATTAATACATTCCTGTCCTGTGGCGAAAGTCATAGAGATGCAACGTGACAAACGTTGGATATATTAAATCATTGATGTCGCCAAATTAATTTCTGTCTTAAAGACCCCCACGTTTTTCTGAGTCCTAACAGACAATAGTTTTCTCTAGTTTCAATAGTTGTAATCTACTCATAACAAACAATATTACTAAGGCATTTAAATGAACACGGATACTGAAAGACCGTTGTCTTTCTCTCTCTCTCTCTCTCTCTCTCTCTTTGTATTTACGTCACTGATTTTAAGTCATAAATGAAATTTTCATATTCGATATTTCCGCTTCAATTTCAACTTGTTACTCCGTTGCGATTATTCTTCGATGAAAATATCTTAAGGATATCGATCGATCGAAAAACTCCACTGTCATTTACTGGATATTTTCGTCTATAATTCAGTGGTAGTAGGTGTGAAGTCGCAATTTCCATGATAGTAACGAAAACATCTTCAATGAATCTACGTGACAATAATGCAGCTGAAGAGAGATTTTCTGACAATTTTGCTAAAGAATCACGTTGAAAGTAATGGAAATTGGCTGCTATCAATAAATCGCAAAGGAGACATTGTTTTGTACAATTGAATCGATTAATTACAATGACAATTCCCACGGAGAATGAGTATCTCACTAACGTACGATCAAGTCTCGAGATCGCAGGTTCGATACCTGGGTTATTCTGCAGACAATCTAAATAAAGATTCACAGTTTATTGTTATTCCATTAGTTGTCCACTATACTTTTCCAAAATATGCATACTCGTACATGCGAGCAGTAAGTCCACTTCAACTATAGCAAGCACTTGAGTACATTATGCCTCATACATTATATAATATGTTTTAGAGCTGTGCTGTGTCGCTCATTTTATTGATCGGGTACTTTCGTTCAATTACAAAAGACTGATTCGTTCGTTAGTTTCGCTCACTCGATCACTTTGAACGAACGGCATTCATCAAGAGAGCTTACAAAAAAGAAAGAAAAAAACACACGTACACACATGACAATGTAGAAAATAAACAGATATCTGATAAAAATTATTGTTTTGAAAAGTGAAAACAATTTTAAAAACCATTTAGGTGTAAAGTTTGTTTTTTATAAAAACCAATGAAATTTTTATTAAATTTTTTCAATTAAAAAACAAAGAAACACTGTTGCAATTCAATTTCATGAAAAATTACTGTTAATTAAAAAAAAACAACAATGGTGGCAATCCTTTCCGTATCTTCCTTTCTTTACATCTTTGAAATGAAAACGCTTGTTTTTTGTGTTTCGACAGGTATTATTAAAATATTTTTCTTTTTAAATTCTCAATAATTTATTTAGATTGTTGGGATATAAAGTTGAATGTTTGAGAATATCTTTCAAAAATTTCCAAAGTCTACTGATGATTAGGGTAGCCCTTGTGAAATGTCGACATATAGACAGCTGGGAAACATAAAAACAAACTGTTTATGATATTTTTAATAAAATATTGCAATATTCTATCTGATGTAAGTGAAAATTCTTATAAGAATTCGAAATATTATATCCAAACAGTTTATGGCTAAAAGATAAACATGATTTGAAAAGTAGCAACTTTAGATTGAACATGTTTTAATACTTCATGTTCTAAAATATTGATTATCAGGGTCAACTTCGGAAATGAAAAAGGAAAGTTCAATTTTAACATTGTTTTAAAAATTTAATTTAAATTTTTGTATCTTCAAACTTTGTTTGTTTATGTTATTATTATTATTTTTTTACAGGCTCACGGCGCGTTTTGGTTATAAATAGTTGACAACACTGACCTGAGCTATGCTCAAATGTTGTACGAGTATTTACGTATTTTTTAAAAGCTACTCTTATTTTAATACACAGAATATTAACTGAAACGAAATAAAATGACATAGAAAGAAAGAGAAAACTTTGACCGAAAGCTATCTAAACTGAACGGTACCCTATTGAACGAAGAGGAGGGCTCAGTCAGTTTAATAACCGGCTCACTAAGTTCACTCAGATGATCCATACAATTTAACCCGATCGTACATGAACGACGTAGCTCTAATGTGTATTACTCGAAGGTATATAAATATTATGATATGGGCTGCAAAAGTACACCCACGGCCACTATATGGAATACTGAGGTATGTTTGTGTGTTGATGTGTGAATGGATGATGACAATCTTTCAATTAGAGGTCTGGTAATAAATGAAGGCGTCGTTTATTTATCAGAAACAAATGATAAATTACACAACCGATGGACTTGTCGGGCTTCTGCGAAAAATGGAATGGAAGAAGTAAGCAGTTGATTTGTTAAAACCGTATAAACGCTTGCATTTTTCGGACGGGCTTACGACCCAAAAATATTTTTTAATATGTAACTTTCAGCACAACGAAGCATACTAAGTTATTGTTTTTTTGTCTTCGTCATATACAGGAGTGAAAAAAAATTCAATACTCTCAATCTTTGCCTTGTTTGGAATACGAACTTTGAACTGAAATATGGCAATATTTACTATTTTGGCTTTTATTAATGCAGCAAAACAATATATAAGAAACAGATATTGTACACATCTCTAAGGAGCTGGTTCCCACTCAAGGAATTCTGCGAGTTTTAAAAATATGCTCGGTGGAAGTAAAACACAACTAAAATTTAGTTCTTATACGAGTGTCGCTTTGTAGGCAATAAATTAACTTCAAAATGTATTAAATTTGCGTTCAAGTCATTAGAAATGAGCAATAGATATGAACAACAAAAACAAGCAAATCAACATATACTTGTGGCATACTTCTTTACAGGCCACTTACTGCAGCCAGACATACATACAGATCGCTCCTTTATTGCAACAATGTCGTAACTTAAAAGTTTATTTGGAGAAAAAGACATTTTAAATTTTGAATTTCCATACAGGTCATTATAAAGGGAATAGTTTAAAAGCCATTCGAATGAGTTCCTGGAAGAACGTAAAGGATGGTACCGTTGAAAACTCTGTTATGACATTGTTGCAATAAAGGAGTGATATGTACTAGTATATTGAATAATGTAGCTGATGATGGTTCTGTCTGTGTCTACACAAACTAGCAAAAATAAAACGAAATTAACGTTGCATTTTTTTACTTTGGATAACAACATTTGCCTTGTTATTTTGATATTCATTGTCGCCATAGTTTTTGTTGCGTTGGAAGTCAGTTTTTAATCTTCACACGACTTTTGCTTAGAAATTGGTTACTTCGATAAAACTGTTTTATTAAATTTGTGAGATGCTGAAGTCAAGAAGTATTCGTAAATGGTGGCATAATATTAAATTTTAAAATTGAAAATGTAAAAAGTGGGATTTATTAGTCACCGGCTTTAAATAAAATATACAAAATTTATAACAGCAATCTTTGCGCAAAAATACTAATTTATTAATTATAATTTTCTTCAGCGTGAATTTTTAGCAATAATTTTGTGTTTGACATCGGACCTCTTTCTGCTGACTAACTTTAAATGTTTTTCATTGTTTTCTACAGGGCACAGGTGTCTGTCTACTTGATTCAAAAAAGGGAGTTCGTTTATAATTTGTTTTAGGAGAAATAATGAGTACATTACATATCAAGGCAGCTTGAACAGACAGTGGCAGAATTACAATAAATACAACACCAACAAACATCAACATGTATTTTGTTGTCAATAGTTGTCAAAATTTTGACAACTATTCGTAAATTCTACCAACAAAATACATGTTGATGTTTGTTGGTGTTGTATTTATTGTAATTCTGCCACTACCTATATAGAGCTGCCTTGTGACATATCAGCAAGGTGCATTAACGTCTACACGGTGGCAGCACTAGAGCAAAATTACAACAATACAACAAAAACAGGTATGTGGTAAGCTATGTTTGTCAATAATATTTGTAACTTTTTTCACAATTATAAACTATGAATGTACCTTTTCATAATAATAAATTATTTTTGTTTGAATTATTCTTATGTTTACAAAATAATTTTTATATTTTTAATTCAGAATAAAATACTAAATTTACTTTAAAGAATCTAAGCAACACACTTGACGTAATTGGCTTACTATATTGCCAGTAGCAAAAAATTGTCACATGCCGTAGCGCTGCCACTTTGTAGATGTTAATGCACCTTGCATATCAGTCTGCACCAAAATAAAAAAAAAGTATTCTTGGAAACATACACATAAGAATACACATTGAAGGGCGATTGCTTCAACGTTCATTATTCGTCAAAAATCAACGTTGAGTGTAATCACAAATTTTAGGAAACATTTTCAATGCGCATTCTTAGTTTTAGTGTTGAATAGCATTGGCGTCATGTTGGTTTTTGCTTTAATATTGAATTGCAGCGTTGCCAGAATGAAGATTTTACCTTCATTTTGAAGATTTTCTAAGTAAAATATGATTTGAAGATATTTCTCTTAAAATTAAGATTTTTGAGATTTAGTATTTTAATGAAAGTGTAAACTATTTTCAAACATTGAATAAAGTTTATCTTCTTTGGTCTAATTAGACTTGAAATAATTTTTTAGTTCTGGATTTCAAACCTTTTGACGAGTATACATACATATAAAAATATGTACCAATGTAGTTATCTATACTACTAATCTTGGATAGAAATTTTATTGAATTTAATTTGCTAACTTTATACTACACGAATGTGTCAAAACTCAAAATAGATAAGTACGTAGGACGAATAATAGTGAGATAGGTAATCAACCTCAAATTGATTCGAATATGAGTGACTAGCTCTCTTTCGCATGCATTTTCCTGCAAGACTGATAAGCTGGCTGTGAAATAAAAACGTTTTAAGATATTTCTTTTATAATTAAGATTTTCTTTTCGAAAAATGAAGATTTTTCGATAAGAACTTCTGGCGGCATTGCTGAGTAGTGTGAACACGTTTGAAACATATTTACATACATTTTTTTTTTTTGTTTTTACTCAATTCTATTTTATGTTTACGTACATATGTATATGCATCTAATAATTTCGTGTCTATGTAAATTGTTCTTATTGAATTTTAGTTTGTTATATACATATGTATGAAGGTATTTTAAGTTTAATTTAATTTTCACTAAAGCAATTTTTAAGAAAGTTCCAAAAATAAACACAAATGAACCTTGACTTTTTTATGAAAACCTTTTGGTTCCATGTATGGGGATAAATCATAGCAATACTATTTGTTCATGTTTTTTTTTCTTCCAAAACAAAAACGAAATGTAATGTTTTTCATGTTGATGAGTATTTTTTTTTGCACTCAATCGCTCAAAGCTGTTCTCTGATACATTTTTACATATATTAATGGATGCTAATACGTATGAATGAGAAAACAATAAATTGTTACAGTTACGAGTAATTTAATAATTTGCAAATTAAGAATTTAAATAATTAAAATTTATTTTTAAATTAATTCTTTTCGAATAATAATAATTGAGAATTCGACATCTTCACACTTTCAAATTTTAGGATTTATTCTCCTTTTTTCTGTTTTTTTTTTCTAATATTTAGCGTAATCAAAAATCTTAGATCTAGAAGACTAAAAGAGTTTTTGTAGTGATGTTTTTTAAATTACATTGACAGCCAACACAAACTTGGCAAAGACGACGCAAAAAGACATTAATTAAAGTAAAGTATTAGTATATTTAAGAGGGCAAGTAACGCCTTGAACTTTTTGTAAAATAAATTAAAACAACTAAAGAACATGTTAAATAATAAGAAGAAATGCAGAAAATAGTCAACCAATGAGAGAGTTGAAACAATTTTTCGTACAATTTTTCAACTCTTTTGCATGACAAAACGTTACGCCCATTTTTATCTAAAATGTTTTTGTTTAAAATGGAACTTTGCGCAAAGAAATGTACTATTTCCTAAATATCATTGGTATTTCTGATCAAGACGATCGTTGTCGCCCTGTTCTCAAATACATTTAAACGTGTAAATGGAGAGAAGGTCACACCTTGGAGTCTTTCAATAGCTTTTACGTCGTCTTTTTAGTCAGTCCATCTGCTGAAACTGAAATGGGCGTATTTCTTGACTTGCCGTAAATAACAGAATGTTGACAGTTTGTTGTAGCAATTCGCAGCGAACATACATATGTACTCGTATGTACATACATATGTATGTGCCACTTACTGCGTTGTCAGTTTAAAAGCCCATTAAAATTATACACTTACAACCAAAGAACTTAAACAATGCACGACGACAAGAAACATAAAAAACTAAAACAATGAAATAAATTTTAAATATTAAAGAATAATTAAAAATCCAGATTTTAAAAGAGTTAAATTAAAAAAAAAATAATTCTGTCTGCCTTTTAGACATTTACACGTTGGTTGGTGTTTGCTACTCGATTTGAGCGATTGTCTATTTGTCTTAATATGTAAATAGTTTCTGATTTTTTTTAAATCAATTCTTCAAAGAAAGCTGCCCTAATTGGAAACCTTTTGAAAAATTTTCCTGCCCCCAATACGATAGTTCTTTTCGGTTTTTAAGGAAGCTTTGCTAAAAGGTATTTGCAGCCAGAACTTGCTGGATTGTAAATATTTCATATTCCTTTTTTACAGCTTTAGATGATTTTTTTCTTTAAATTTGTATACAAGAGATTACTTTTGAGTTTTTATTTATTTTCCTAAGCGATCTTTTCACCAGTTGTGATTTTTCAACTTTAAATGTTCGCACAAAATACAAGCGGCAAAAGCCAAGTCCAAGCCCAAATATTGTATTGTAATGAGACACTGCCAGGGGAGAGAATCAACGATGTACGATTTATTTATTATTTTTTTTTTTTTTTTTGTGGTTCAAAGCGAGCTCAAGATGCTGTTCATTTATTTTCTGAAGATGAAGTCATGCATCTACAAGGCACTAGAAACCAGACCTTATATTTTTCTTAGGTAAGTATCTGCTCGAAAGACGACCGAGTGAATGTGAAACGAGTTTGTGAAACGAAGTTGTAGTAGCCTTTTCAATGTAATGTTAGTACATACAATCACGGATTTTCGAATTCCTCATATAAAATAAAAACAGTATTGATGTGGATCTACTACATTTACCGATTTTTTTTTATCTTAGATTTAGGTAATAACGCCTACATATGCAGTAGGTTATACTGGAATTAGTTAATAAATTATGGAGAGGAGGAAATAGGGAATAGTGTTTGTGGACGTTCGACTTGCCTACCTTGGGTGCAAAAATTATTCTCGCGAATCGTATTTGATTTAATTCTCTCGTTTTTAAATTTGTATTCCCGAATATAAAAATCAAATTCGCGAGCAGAATTTTATTTGACGTTCTTGATTTTTTTCATTCATTCGCGAGCAGAATGAAAATTCCCAAAATTAAAATAAAATTCTGCTCGCGAATTTAAAAATAAAATTCGTTAGCAGAATTTTACAAACAAGAAGAACAAAGAAAGAAACATTTTTTTAATTGAGCATAATGAGAGTACTTTTTGTTTTGCAGCGTTGCCAATGATAATTTTAACATCTTTTTAATGACTTTTGTAGACTTAATGACAGATTAATGAATGAATTACTTCAACTGAGTGATTCTTTCAAATGAGAGAATGAAATAATTCTGTATTCTATCTCAATTTCTTTCATCATTCTCTTTCTTTTCATATTGCTTCATGCACTCATTCAGAAAGAAAATTGTTATTCATTTTTTTTTATTTTAAACTTTTTATAAAATTTTTTCTATGTTTTGCATTTAAATAAACTGTGAAACAAACAAATAATGCCTGTGGATCTGACAACATATAATAATGCGTAATACTGCTACCTGATTGTACACATATAATTGAAGCATTTTCAGTTCTTCTGAAGTGTGTCTGACATGCCGAGAGATGAATGAAAAGAATGAATTAATTCACTTACCCCTTCTGAAAGAGAATGGAAGATTCATTCAAGTGAAAAATTTTACTCAACACTAGATTTTTGAACCAAAATTCCATGTGATAATTTTCGCTATTTGTTCGGGAACAATTTGAAATAAATTGAGTTACTTAATTCCCTCCCGAATTAAATTAAATCTTCCACGAATTTTATTTTTAAAATCTCAAACAGAATTTAATTCTACTTTGCTTTTTAAATTCACCCACGAATTGTATAGACAAAATTCACGAACGAAAAAGAATAATTCGTTGAAATATGACAAATTAAATTCATTCGTTCGTATTAAATTCGTTTGCCAACGAATTTAATTTGAGCATTATTACTACTCTGTTTCCACCTATCAATAACAACATCGAAAGACCAAAATACGCTTTATCACAGGACTCGAAGTCTTGGAATCAAATTAGTTAAAACTTCACATCAGTGCGTTCGACACCGCTCAGACTAAGAAAAATTAGTCCAAAACCAGCACTGCAAGGTAATGAATTTAAATTGAAAAGAAATTAATAAGGAACATATAAAGCAACCACGGACGACAGTGAAAGAAAAACAAGTGTACACAGGATGGAAGACAAATTAAGACCTATTTAAGTCCAGTGTAATTTGGTTTTAGAAGAGATTAATAAGAAAAATATATAGAAAACATGGACGACTCTAAAAAAAAAAACACGCTCCCAATGAGAAAACGAGAGAGAAAAATGTCTCTAAGTGTAATGTAACCTGCACTGCAAGTCATCAAGCTTTTACCACTAATGATCTTTGGCAAGTTAAGTATTTGATATACAATAGGAATATATGAGAATTTGAATAAAATGTAATTGAAAATAATGTAAAAACATCATTCTTTTTAATTTTTAAAAATAGTCAAAGGAACTTAAACCAACACATGATCTCTTGACTTAATTTTCTAAGCGTACTTGGTGATTTTCAGCCTTGCGATATTGGTTTCAAGGTTCGGCTATACATCTGTATATACATTCCATATGGACGCTTCTTTCGTATTTGGAAATAACTTTGCTTTTCTCCTATTATTGCGGGTTTTGTTTTACACTGCTGTTTTGTGCATAATTCGAGGCAAATTAAATGTTTTGCTCAAAAACCTAGAAGCTGAAGGGGCTCTACCAGAAACCAACAAAATCACAACATTCCATTACCAGCCCCAATTTTCTTTCACAAGCTATATCGTAATAATATAAGAATGTTTATCCAAATCTACTTAGCCTCAATTTGAAGTCTAACCCGACTAGAAGAATAAACTCTTTTGAATCTCACAAGACAAACAAGTAATAAAATACGAAGAAAACAAGAAAAAAAAAAATATTGGAAAATAAATATTTAAAAATTAATAAATGTGTGAACAAGACTTTTTGTTTTCTTTCACGATTTATGGTGTTTTTATTCTTATTCTTTCATCGTATATTTTTAAAATTTATACAACATGACCCGACATGAGTTTAAGTACGTACTTAAGCATTCTAGCCCCATTGCTAGACAGTTAGACAGACTGCCGCACTCGTTGTGTGAAAAGGTGATGAGGTTCGTACTAAAATTAATGCGGAAAGAAATTCCATCTGCATTTTGTGTTGATTTGAAATGAGATTTTACTTATTCGTTTGAAATCGTACGCAAGAAAGTAAATGAATACAAATTTAAGTGGACTAATTTCGATTGTTTTACTTTTTTGTTCAAATAGGGAATAAAAAAAAAACTAGACATTGGAAAAGTTTTAGTATCAGCTCCTTAACTGATCTTTGGAAAGGAAGCATCATGAAATTGTAATTGTTTAATTGATGACAAGGAAGCAATTGGATAAATTTATAATACATGCTAACATATTTAAAACTTTTCAAACGAATTATCTCTCGAATAGACTTATTTAGGCGATTCTTGCGAAGTGTTTCTATATTTGACAAATTTATATTCCGAAGTAATGTTTAGTACTTTTCGCAAAATGTGACATACTCGTAAATATAAATTAGATTTTTATATGCTTCTTTAAAACCCATCAAGTGGCCGTTTATCGCTTTCGGATTTATTTTTGACCAAAAAACTCTTAAAATAAAACTGCAAAACAAATTCTCTTCTGTGATAAACATTTTTGAAAAACCAAAAGGTCTTTGGAAACCAAACGAAGGGAAATGAATACGATAATTTTGATACAGAATGTCTTCTCAGTGAAAGATTTATTAGTGACGAACAAAACGCTTCTGTGTTCAGTTGCTTCGGTTTCAAAATCAAACAAAAAAAAAATTTTTTTTTTTTTTTTGTAAGGTTGATATCCTTTAAAATGTAAGCTGTGCTTATCAGACCCAACAAGATTTTTAGTTGTTCAGACGTACATACATAGTCGTATGTTTGTATGAACAGATATTAAACCAAAAGAATGAAGCATGTGAGTATAAAAGCAATCAGGCATAAATGTTTAAGAAAAATACGACAAATTCGGGAAACAAGGATAATCTCCTTCGCAGCTTGTTATAAAGATGACAATTATTTGTTTATTGTTTGGCGTCGATATTGTTCACATTTGACGATGTTCAAATACAATTACCTGAAATTTTTAAAAGAAAACCAAAAGTGTACATACACTGAACCAAATTTCGTCGGTATTATTAACTAAAAATTTAATAAACTCTTCACCAAAAAAATTATAAAATATTCAAAAAGATAATTTTTATTGGAATAAACAAATAAAAAAATAAACAAACAAAAAAAACAAACTCCAATGGATTTTGTTAAAAATATAAATTTGTACATTTGAAAAAACCAAATTTTGTTGAATCAGTAAAAAATTTAGTTAAACTATACAAATATTCAAATTAATATCCTGAAAGAATGTTAGCTTGAATAAAACATTCGTTTATTTGATTAAATGTCATTAATAGAATTCCCCTTGTATATAATTTTTTCTAAATTCGACTAATTTATTTTATTAACAGCCAGTTCGTTGATGTCGAAAGAATAAGTTCATTCGCATTCTAGACGAAAGAAAACTTATTTGGGTTTGTCTAACTTTATTCAATTAAAATACATACACAAGTACATGTGAATGAATAATAGTGACATAGACAAACCCAAATTGATTCGAATGTAAGTGACTCGCTTTCTTTCGCATACATGTTCGTTCATTCGATATCGGAGAACTGGCTGTAAGCCCGAGTAATAATTTTCCATTAAGGTAAAGTTACATCGCTTTCACACACGGAAAGTTAACTTTTCAAAGTCTTGAGTTTGGTGGTGGCACGAGAAAAAAAGTGACTCTCTTACATTCTTTATTTTCCCTTGCCATCACTAAACTCAAGGCTTTGCAAAGTTGAAATCGCCGCGACAAATATTTTTGCGCGATTTATGTGCTTAAAATTTTGAGATGCAATTTCCACTTAGTGCGAATTTAGAGCATTCGTGAAAAAGAGTTAGAAAGATCTTGTTTTGTAATATTATAATACGGGCTTAGATTCACATTGTGCGATTAATTTTTATTCCTGTGGATTTTAAAATGACGATTGTTTTTCGTTTCGCACCAGAAAGTGGTGTCGACCATTCAAATTTTTTTTTTTTTTTTTTTTACTTTGTAGCATTTGTAGACTAATGTAGCATTTCTTTTACATTTGTTGAAAATGTTTCCAAAGTTTTTCTATTCTTACATCGATAGGGTTAAAATTTAATAACTTATCGTTTCTGTATACCAAAGGGAACGCGTTTGCATTAAGTGTGATGATACTGCCTCTTTAATGACACACGTTCTCAGCCGAGAGCTAATAGTTTCCAGAAATTTGTTAATTCCCGTTCGTCAACCGACTGTTTTCTTTTGGGGATATTTAAAGCAACAAGTATATGAGTATGTGAACAAGTCCGTGACAATCCAGCAACATTGTTGCACAAATTCGAACGCGAAAGTGGGAGCTATAATTCTTTTTCATATTTTATAATCTGAAAAATGGAAGAAAAAAAAAAGTGTAAACGAAAAAGGTATTAAATTTTTAAACTACCACCCTTCAGTTATTTTGTGTCAATCTAGTGATTGTGCAGATACGAAGAGCGAAACTACTATTTGCATTGAAAGGCAAACTGTTGAAGTTCAAATTCATAGGAAAGAATGGAAAGATTCCACTTCTTGCACTATGGCTTTCATTCGTAGTTTCGACAGTGCCAGTCAAAATCATGTGTGAAGAAGTTATCGGAATAAAAGTCTTGAATCAAATTGCGTCATTGGGCTGTAAAATGTCATAAAAAGTTGCCGAGTAGCCGATCCCATAGGCGTATTTTGTGAATATCTAATATTTTCTCACTAAGAATATTTTTCATCGCAAATGCAAAGGTTTTTAGTGTTTGTCTAGGAAAAACAAAATGATGTAAACAGGATAAAAAATGTTATCAAATAGAATATAAATGTATTTTTCGATTTTATATTTTCCTGGAAGGTAAATATTACCGAACAGTGTGGAAACATTTTTCCAACCAAAGCAATTTTTGGTAACGACACTCACACTGTCCACAACAAAAACTGACTACAAAAATATGCAAATTTACAAAGATAATTTTGTTTTACAAAAGGTTCATTAAACAAAATCCCTTTTGCTGTTCACTCTTTACACTTATTGTACTTAATATGCCCGCAGATGGGGAAGAAGTTTTAAAAAACTTCATATTTTTCCACACAGTTTGCGAAATTTCCTTTCCTCATAATATAAAACTAAAACATCACTTTTTGCATTTAAATAGGCAATGTTTTACTAAACATTTAAGAAAGAACATCTGGTTTTCTCGTTAAGTTAAACAATTTTTTAATCAACAGTCGGAAGAGGTTAGACTCAGTTTGAAACTGGTTACATGAAATGTCTGGCTTTTATTCGCAAAACCGTATTTTAAGTTCTGCTGCAAAAATAAAACTAAGACCAAACTCTTTTTCCCCAACAAACAATTTTTTTTTATAGTTCTCTCACAAAACCTCTGAGTTTAGCTCTTAATACGAAATTATATTGAATGAATACGAACGTATTCATTTACCTCAATGTTGCGTTTCCTTTTGTTTTTAATTTGCGAGTAAATGCGGCAAACAGCTGTGAAAATCAATATCTATTCTAAATAATAATGTATCCACAACCCACATACCAGCAAACAGTTATTGCAAGGCTAATCCCTGAAAAGGACACGTTTTATATCTGGAGATGATAAAAAACAGTTAAATTTGGATCTTGTTTCAACGTGATTTTGACACGTTCGAACCGGTTAAAAAAAAAAAGATTTTCTGCAATTGAAAATTGATTAGCGCATCCCTCTGTCTTTTGTAGACCAAGGTCATATTTTTACAGTTAAATGTTTTGGCACACGGAAAGTTTTATTTCAAAAACAAGAACTGTTTTATTATACTAATTATACGACATTGCGCATTAATTCTACGCTTGCATTACTTTCGTGCTCAGATATCTATTCAAGTAAGTTATGAAATATACATATGTACATCAATCAATTAATTTCTAGTGCAAAAATATCGAACCAACTCGCTCAAAATTCGACCGATGATACGTCACTGTTTTAAAAATAAGCGCTTGATATGATTAACGTAAAATACTGCAAACACAACTCGTTTAAAGTAAAAATTTTGTAATTTAACTTCAGATAATTCAGCAATACTTATGCTTAGGTGTGTCCTTTCCTGTTTGCCTTCGTTTCTTTTCAACACTGCAATAGAATGAACTGTGATGCTGGTCGGAGACTTACTGACTTGGTTTTGTCGTAATCTTGTATAATTGAGGTAAAAATCATCCTGTTACTTAAGGTTGTTATTTCAGTTGACTTGCTGCCTGCATCTGGTCAATTAAATATATATTTCTAACTCGAACAAAAGTCAAAAAGTCATGACATTTAAATCTTCGCGAGTGGCCGGCCTGCTATTCCCGCAAACTAAGCAATTGTTCTTCATAACGTTTTGAGCATTTGCAGACCACCGATTAGCCCACTGTTCTATTGCGACTTCCAATTATATAACCGTAAATTCTATTTCAGAACTTTCAATGTTCACAAGTTTACTTCACACTTTTCCACAGCCGGCTCCTGTTCTACGAATGCGCCGAATTTCCTTAGAAGCGCTTGTTTAATCGAAGTGGGACGTGAATCGACTCCATTTCTTACCATTAAGATTTTATATAATTTTTTTTTAACAACAATTTTGTATATTTGTGAAAAGTGATTTTTGTTCGTACATCGCCGTAGCTCTCACACCATACGTGTAGTCGACGTGCAATAAAAAATAAGATAATAAAATAACGCAAACTAAAACTAACCAGGAAAGTAAAATGTGCAAAGTCCTTAAGCGAAATTATGCAGATAAAAACTAAAAAAAAGTTATTGCAGAAAATTGCAGTCAAATAAACAAAATTTTGGTCTTACGTACAAAAAGCTCTTACAGCATTACAACGTGCGCATGTATGCGTATATGTGTAAGTGTTTGTACATAATTGTTAACATACACTTTTGCGACAAAATGGAATTCATTTATTTGAATGAAGTGGTCGCCGAAACTCACAAAACTTCACAAAGAATTTATATTTATAATCATAAATTAATTAATTAATTAACCTACACACATATTATTGCACATTCATTTGTTTATATTACTCGTTTTTTTTATTTTATTATAGTTGACCCTCGGAGAATGAAAAGTTTTCAGATTCGAATAAATATATGTATGTAGTGATTGAAAACGTGTGATATTCAAGTAGTTTTTCTTTTTTTTTTTTTCTTGGACCAGTACTCAGGGGATAACCCCTACATATGCAGTGCATTGTACCAGAGCTAGAAAAATAGATTATGAGGAGGGGGAAAGAGGGAATAATGTTTGTGAACATTTGACTTGAACTTTCCAACGTTATAACAGACAGGAAACACGCCTGCAAGCAACTTATTCCACAGGCGAAGCATACGGCTGAAAAACGAATTCTCTCTGTAATGCGTAGTAGGATTCCCCGGGCAATCGACCACAAATGGATGAGCTGTGGACGAAGAACGCCTGCTACGTAAAAATGTGCGAGTTTCGAGACAATATCCCTTATCTCGTCAGAGCAAAATCCATTGTAGTAACGATAGAACAGAGTAACGCACCCCACACTGCGTCGATGCTCCAGTGAGTAAATAGAGTTGGATACACTACTGTCACCGATGAGTTTCTTCGTTCTCTCCTGCACATGGTCGTGTAACCCCAAAATAGACTTTGAGGCACCGGCCCAAACATGAGAGTTGTATTCCATTTTCGGTCGGATGTAGGTGGTAAAAATAATAAGGAAGTCGGATGGAGTGAAGTACATCTTACACCGTTTTAAAAAGCCGAGGCACTTGAGTGCTTCTTTAGAGACATGAAAAATGTGCTCTGTCCAGCGAACGTCACACTGTATATTCATTCTAAGAACATCAAGAGCATCCGACTCCTCAATATTTATACCATTCATGAGTACAGATGAAGCAGCATTTGCGGTCGTTTGTTTGTGTGTTAATAAACAACACTGGGTCTTACGAGCGTTGGAGGCAACCCTGTTTTTACGACCCCATTCGGAGATTAATAGAATATCACTATTCAGTGAATCGTTCATATTTTGCCTCTTGGCAGCGATCTCTGGCAGACTAGGACTATAACTAAAAAAGTACGAGTGGCAAATGCGGCTGTCATCCGCGAAAGAGTGGATAGGGTTGGAAGTTTGATAGAGAAGGTCGTTGGAGCTAATTACATTTTTTCTTACTACAGATAATTCTATTACCTGAACAAGTGAATTTTTTGTTTGCAACATTGTTAGATTAGTTTTACTTTTATTAAAATGGCCATTTCCGGAATATCTAAGAACGAGCACGGTGGCATAAAATAAAGAGCCAAAGACGATAAATTGTAAAAGTGTTTAAAACTTATTTAGAATTAACTTTGACCCAATTAGCTAAAACCCAATCGCTACAGTTAATCTGATATGAACTTAATATTCCAAAGCTATTATGAGTTTGTGACACAACTTAACGACTTTTTGACAAACGAACGCACAATTTTTTAATTTATAAGCGAGATTTGGTAACATTCGTATCGACACAAGTTCCCAAGAAGTTCGTCAAAAAGACGATTAACTCTAATTTTGAAAATAAAGTGGTCTCTACGTAAGTACCTAAAATTGAAAAATATAAGTATTTTGTTTTGAAGTTGAGTGAAGTTGTTTAGTGCTCACACAATTGGTACCTAAGGTTATTCCTAACTTTTAGCCCAGTCGCCTGAATCGATTAGTCCTATATATAACCGATAGATTCAGCAGATAATTGAACAACGTGTTTGCATAAAAGCTTAACTAAACATGCTCCTCACTTCTCCTACACTTATGGTCTTTTCTAATAAATATTTATAATTTTTTTCCGATTACCGTCACCCTTATTAACACTAAAGAACAAAAAATGCGAATGAAATGTCATTTAATATTAATGCACACTTAGCGTTTCATAACCGTTTGTATCATGACTAATTTGAACAAACCAACGTTTTAGTTGCTATTTTTATCTAATAAAAGCTACGAGTATCATAAGCAGCACCGCTTACTCATCTAAATACAATAGCAAAACGATGTCATATTTGCACAAACACGTATGAAACAAAGATGTAAAAAGGGCAGCATCTCCACCTTACTCGAGGTACAGTGTAGGACTTGCTGCATTTTTAGCCAGTTTTAAGTGCAACATGTTTTGGAAAGAACATGATATTCTTTAATAGTGTATCAATTTTTTTTTTTAGAAAAGAACATGTTGAACCACTATATATAGCATAAGTGTAGCAGTTTTATCAGAAAAGAAAATACTTTTTATCACTCGGAGGAACCTAAAGTCCAACCAAATTTAACCCAGAGTGGTTAAAGCAGCAGATCATGATACGGCATGACCCGGTTCAAATCCTAGCGGGTGCTGATGAGTAGTGCAGCGACTACGCAACAGTTAGTTGTGTCCCCCCGTTAAAGATTTGATTATTATTTTTCTTGTCTTCTTCAATCAATAATTATTAATCACAGCAAATTTGTATTGTAAAAAATCTTTCTTAAGAAAAAAAAAAACTTAAGAAAGGAAAAATTTGAACTAAAACCCCATGTACATATGTACAAACCAAAAAATTTTTAATTTAAAAATTATAAAGTTCAACAAAAATTTGACAAATTAACCCAGAAACGTTTCTTTTGCTTATTATTCTAAGACGTGTTTTTTATATATTAATAATGGGAATAAATCGAAACAGATATGAAAAATTAATAGACCCATTCAAACAGTTGTTTGTGGACTAGTCAACCAAATATTTCAATACAGGGTTGGTGTTTCGATGAACGCTCGAGTTCAGTGTGTGCAACATTTTATTTTTCCTCATATAAAAGTGAGCAGCTTCAATTTGTAGTAAATTTGTGTTCAAAGGACTTGAATAAAAAAAAAATTATTCTTGACTATTTGGAAATTTTTGGAACAAAAATAACTTTTTTAACTTGAAAATTGTATTTGGTTACAAAACAGTCCGCTGTGGATACAATACAAACAAAAACTGAAATTGCCTTTTATATAGGGTGGCGCATAAATAACTTCGTGATTTATAACTCTGACCTTCAAGGTTTATATTTTTATAGAGCAAATAATCAGAACCATAATTATGTTTAAAGATATTCATACATACATACATATGTAAATACATAAATATTCACTTACGCGTGTCTTAACTACCCAGTTGGCCAGGTTAATGGCGACGACATTTGTGTTCAATGATGTCTTCAAGACATTTCTTGATTTGCTGCTTCTACAAACAAAATTGGACACTACTCGTATTGTGATACGAAATCTTGTGATCTGTTGGGTTCGATTCAGCAAAGAATAAAACAAGAGTTTTTGTGCCTTAAATGTACAAATGACATCGTGCAAAACATTATCTTACAATTTGTCGTATTTCGAGTGATAGAATTTTTGAACTGAGTTTGCCATTTTTTAAGAACTACAAAAAAGTAATGATTATATAACTCTGTTACTTTAAATGGGAAGAAAAAAAGTTGAAAGTAACTAACAGGATCTGAACCAATTTAAAAGCCAGTAAGCTCAAGAATAAATGAGAAATAAGCACAAACAAACACAGACTGGTATATTAAAATGCCTAAAACTTTTTGTTTAAAAAAAGTTGCCTGTAATTGGCTGGGGCTGTCGCCACTGTGTCATCGAGTAAATACGACAGGTTTTACACCCGCTTTAGAGGACGCGCGCTCGACGCGACTAACTGGGTATCGTCAACACTCATCATTGGCTTAAGTAAAGCATTTTTTTCTCGTAACTTATAACTTTTTAAACTAATATTTATTTATATGCACTTATATATTTATTCGCATTCGTTTAACTACTCTGGTGTTGTTGTGATTGTGTTTGCAGCTGCCTGCTGCTGATGCTGCTGTTGGTGTTTTCTTCTGAAGGACTAAAAACTAAAGCTAATTCAATTTTATGCTCAAGATGACTCATCTATTTGGCGAACATCTCCTTGTAGCAATAACCGTTGGGTGCTGCTGCCGCACGAACGTTGGAGTTGCTACTGTTGCTGCCAATTTTCGCTCTAGTAACTGCTCAACTGTATTCAAACAACAAGTTACGAACTTTGTTTGCATTTCATTTAAACTCGCACATTGTTTCATTTTGCCTCTGCAGTACGAGTCGAGTAGTATCTGCTATTGGTTGGATGTTTACTAGAGATGTTGTTTACAATTAAGGAAACTGTAAAGTAAATGACAATGGCATAAACTTTTAAGCACAAATCCAGGATATTTTATTACATACATTTGCTCATGCATACAAAAAAAAACATGAATCTGTTTAATAAAATCCACTTTGTAAAAGAAAGCAAATAACAAGGCAGGTTCTTGATACTGAAACACCATCAAAATTTAATTTCGTGTTTGCACCGACAACCGATCTAAAATATTCCTTGATGTAGGACTGATGAATTATTAGTCGACCTGATTTTTATTGATGATTATGACGAAACTGGGAAGTTTATTTTCTTATAGATCCAATTCAGATAATGCTTCGAAAGGGTAACTCGTTTTCATTTTTCTTTGCTCCGAACGAACTTGTAAAAAATATATTTAAAAATTGCTATAGTTATCAAAAGAATTAAATTTTGAGGATAGTTATGAAATAAATACTATCAAAAATCTTACGATATTGTCTACTTTACATTTGTGTAAACTCTCTCATAACTGGACACTCACCGTCGCGATATTATTCTTTTCTTATTATGAAAGGTTGAGCTGTTGGGTTTCTAAACGATTTTCAATACTTTGCACCATACGAGTACTTGCGCTTAAATTTTATGCTAAAATATAATCGTCTTCAGAGTAGACGCCTACAACTATTTTACTTTTGAAAATTCATCTAAAGCCTGAATCTGATTGATCGATCGGTTCTCTTAAATTACAAAAAATACAACTCTTTCCTGTCATTGTGTTTCATTACATACAACTTTTGTTTGTGTATTAAACTTGGTTTCAACGCTTCTACACGCTTATCAAAAGTATTCAATACAATTTTTTTTTAAATTTAGTGCCCGCATCCGGTTATCAGAAAGTACGTCTGTCGAAATACATTTTGCACGAAAACTGTTTGCAAAGTTTTTCCAGATATGGGACGTGATGACGCTATCCGAATCACAATTGCGAATCTTGGTGTTCAGACGATGGTTCACTTTGATGTTTATATATTTTGTTTTTCTTTTTCATTTTTATTATTATTTTTTTTTTTTTTTTTTACATTTTTTAACTAGTGAACTAGCATAAACTGAAATTAGAGAACGGAGTAAATTCTTCGTGTTTGGCTAATGCTAGGAACACAACTGCGACGAACGACGAATTTTTGGTCGCCAAAAATAAAACACATTGGCGTATATGAAAATGCAATCGTGGTGTTGGTCCGAACTCAGTCCTCGTACTCAACGAAAGTCAAATATTTCTAATTGTTTCGTCAGCGAGCGACGAAGAAAACAGTATCAGGTGACCAGGTAGGTTTCTTACATAATAAAAGCATTTTTCACGCAATAAAACTTTTTATATTTATGCTAATACATGCAGTAAAATATTTATGAAGATTATTTGTTCAAAAATTTCTCTTTCGGATGGGATTTATGTAGGTTTATTTTTAACTGCCTTAATATTTATATTCATTTTTTTTATTTTTTCAAAACAAAAGTTTGTTGATATTGAGCTTCACACGATGAATTCGTACAACGAATATTTGCCGATAAATTCGACGCGATGGGCGAAATTCGTCGTTCTTCGCATTTGTGTTCCTAGCATAATAGTTTCAACCTAAAACAAGATGTTTCGCTCTCTAAATTTTATGTGGCCAACAAAAAACTTTGTTTCTGCAAAAAAAAAAAACTTTTTTCTGTACGTTTTTGGTTCCATTTCTTCAAATATCTGTAAAAACGTTAGCTGCAAAAATTACAAACAAAAAAAACAATATATATTTTCATAGAAAAAAAAAATATATATATAAAACATATTTTCAGCATCTCCAAAAACCAGCGCTAAAACATGAATATTACAATCTAACAACACTGGCGGCAAAATAAGTTGATAAATCACGAATCTAAGTGTCCATGTGAACATACTCTTAGAAGGGCTTTCACTGTGCGTGGCTTGATGTGTTTAAGAATAGTGTTACTCGAATTGCTTGCTTCTAATTTTTCGACCCTTTTTTTTTTTAATTAAAATTGTTATTTGTTGTTGAGCTAGTGGTCTTCTTGTTTTGGTAAAAAGTATGGTTTTTATTTTTCAATATTTCGACACTCCGTTGTGTGTCTTCTTCAGGAAAATTTTTTGCTTTTTTTTTTAAATTGTGTATACAAAATAATAAATTTGAAAACTCATATTGAAATAACAAAAACAAAATATTCAACTACATTAACATTTACAAGGAAGAAACATATTTTACATTATTATAACATTAACCATATTAGATAATACTTTTTTAAAAAGAAATGAAAAAGTTTTTAAACAATTTCAGGCAAAAGACCTATCAACTCCTGTTTTTGCTTTTATGTATTAAATGCCTATAATTTTGGGCTAATCCGTCTCCATCCTTTTTAAAATTTATCCTCTAATCTACAGGCACGTTAGTTATCCGTAGCATTTCTAGCATATATCTACGTTTATAATAATTTTCTTTGTTTAAAATAGATGTTCCTCCCAAATCTGGATAGTGATTAAAATCATGGCAATGGATAGATAATGCAATTTTCTGCGAAGAGTTATAGTTCCTATACTTCTGGTCAGATTTATGACCCGCTAACCTAGTTTTAAGTTTATTTCCTGTTGTCCCTATTTGTACTTTGTCACAATTTTCATTGTCGTTACCACTACATGGTATTTTATACACTAAACAAGACATATCCGACTTTTCCAACCTATCTTTTGTTTTATTAAAAATTCTACCTACAGTATTATGAACTCTATGTGTAATTCTGTATTTCATATTATCGTATATATAGAACTCTCTAATCTTTCTGACATTCCAGGTACATAAGTTAACGATTTATATATTATTGGATCAGAAACATTATTATCCATTAACATAACATTATTATGTTATCACTTAATATCTATAACATTAATAATAATAATAACATTATTATGTTATCACTTAATATCTTCCTAATTATGCTCTTATTCTTCTTATGAAATCTATGATCACTGATTGTTAATATTCTATCTATTAAGTTTTTAGCTGTATTAATAATATGTAACTCTTTTTGGATGTTTAGAAAAATAGTTTATAATTCTACCTGAAGAATTTGGCTTGTCGGTGTATCGATTCTTAAGCAAATTTTATAAAAAAAAAATAATGATTGTTGGGAAATATAAATTAAGCAAAAACTCAAACGCAATAGAAAACATTCGAAGCTGAAAAGTCTGCAGTCAAAAAATTTTTTTTTAGAAAAAACTGTCTCTAATATTTGTATGAACAGGCTTGACAGTGTCAGTTAGCAATCTTTGTACTTCTTGTGTGAGAGCATCTTCAGAAGATCCATGTTTTAATTAAGCAAACAAAAATACAAAATAATTTGCCATGTTCCAGCAAACAATTTTTTACTGCTTCGTATTCATAAGAGTCTTGTGCAAATCTAAGAACAACGTAATTAAGAAACAACTTATTCCGAAGAATAATCTTCTTAAAATATACTGCGATGATATAAATAAGAATGGTAAAACAACAGTATGGAAGCAGGAGGCAAGCAGAGATCGAGACCACGCCAAAAGAAACGATCACAATCGATATTAACAGTCTGTTCGCCGATGTCGAAAGGAGTTAAGTTCATTCGCATTCTAGGCGAAAGAAATTTGATTTGGGGTTTTTCTAACTTTATTCTATGCGAACGAACAATAGTGACATAGACAAACCCATATTGATTCGAATGTGAGTGACTAGCTTTCTTTCGCATGCATTTTCATTCGATATCGACGAACTGGCTGTAAATATTTGCAAGTGCACAAACTTGTGATCTCAGACGTACAAAATTAGGTGCGTGTCTTGACTTTTTGCGTAAATTTCGTACAAATGAGAGCAAGCAATTGTTTCCCTGAAAAAGTTGTATCATTTACCGAAAGTGCGGGAATGCGGAAGCCAAATGTATAGTCCAGAAAGAAACATATGCGATGCTTTGCTGCTGCCATGAAAATGGCCATTTAATTTTATGGAAAAATAGAATCACTTTTCCACACTTTTGGGTTTCTAAGACCTTTTGCATTTTTTTTTTTTTTTTTAGAGTAAACATCTAGTGTGTTAGTTGCGGACTTTACATATTCGTAGTCATATTTGCACCCGGGTCCTTTTGTGTGGCACTTTATCGAATTTAAAACATAAATAATTTTATTGTAATATTTTCTTTCATATGTACGAGTACGATAAGTAAAAACCTCACAAGTTTAATAAATTATGTTAAAAGTAAAAGTGTTATCAATTAAAACGAAAACTTCAATAATTGCAAAAGTTTACAATCGACTCTTTCGTGTTGCCTTCGCAGGTGTCACGGACGCAAAATATTTACTTAACATTTTCACAAGTATTTATTTTATTTTGGAATATTTGAGTTTGTTGTTAAACATTTTGTTCAAGATAAGAAATTAGTTTGTTAATATTTAATCTTTTGTTAATAAATAGTCGTATGCATTAAAAGTAGCACAGATATTCGAACACACTCGAAATGGTTTATTTGCATATTTAGTAGTATTCTTGGAGAAACGATGAAAATTGCGGAGTGGGAAGTCTCAAATTTACTTTCTGTTCGGTTTGTCAAGGGGAGAATTAGAAGCCGACTTCAATGAAAGTTTACTTGCAAACAAATGCCACTTCTTGTTTACCTATTGTTATAAATCCATCCGAAAACATGCAAAGACACAAACACTTTGATTCAATTGCATAAAGGAAAACAATTATGGAGAATAAATGGAATATCAAGAGGATAATCAAGGATATTAGTGAATTAGTGTTAAGAAACAAATTGATTTGTAAAATCTCTGCACATATCTACAATACGATTCAATATTTACTATCTCTGTTTATTTATTTATCTTGAATATGGGAAATTATTATCGAAATAAGAAATAAAATAACAAATGAAAACAAAACAAAAGCTTTTGTACAAATAAAATTCAATTAGTTTAAGATAATTTTTGCATGAAGCACACACTCAACAATACAAAATACATGTACGATTGTATGTATGTATGTATGTATGTATGTACACATACAATGATGCAAACTACAAAAAATTAGAGAATAATTGTCGTGCGTGCATAAGGGTCCCCAGCAGATATCGAAAATCTTTCGGATATTAGTCGAATTGTTGAAATTATAAATTAAAGGAAAAATTTTAATTTTTTCACAGCGCTGATGTTTTCGAAATGTGGGCTGTGTCATGCGAGTACTCGTACATTAAGGGCCAGTTTCACGATAGCGAAGCTGTTCGTTCGTTCGCACAATTACATTTAAAACAATAACAAAATTTTGAATGTTGTTTTTGTTTCAAATGTAATTGTGCGAACGAACAGCTTCGCTATCGTGAAACTGGCCCTAAGTGTAGTATATTGCAGTTCATTTACACTCTACAAAAATCTAGTAGTTTAGTATTAGAAAAGCTTAAGAAAAGCTCAAGCGTTTAAACTTTTTCTTTTGACACATTGCAGGATAAGTTAATTTTACAAAATTTGTTTTTTCGGGCAAATTATATCGCAATCAATTCTTTTTGTAGAAAAGTATAGTGTTTTTTATCGAAGCGTAATGCTTTCAAGTGCCTTGTCATAAAATCTACAGTTAGTATATGTTAAAGAGTACTTTAAAAGTTTTAAAGAAGATTTTATCCTGCATAGGAAATCTTGTTAAAATCCATCAGATTTGCCCCAAGTTAATAGATTTCGCTGAGGTAAAAACACGTTGTTAAGTGAAAACACTCGACATGAACAGATATACGGGGGCTGATCAAAAAATACCCGTTATTGAAAATTTTTTCCAAAAGTATTTACTTATTAATCACTATCTTGTTCCCCCTCAGACATAATACAATTATGCCAGCGTTTTTTCCAATCCTTGAAACTCTTCTGAAACGCGCTTTTTAGTATCGCCAACATCTCCTGTTTCGATTTTTCTTTTATCCCTTCAATCGTAGCAAAACGCTTTTCTTTCATCGGTGTCTTCAGTTTTGGGAAGAGGAAAGGGTCAGCGGGTAATGAGTTCGGTGAATACGGTGGTTGAGGCACGATAACGGTTTTATATTTGTGCCAGAAACTGACGCAGAAGCATCGATGTGAGAGCTGGTGCGTTATCTGTGCGTTGCTGACGAATTGCTTCGCGCAAACGCTGCTCCAGAGCGATGACCACGCGACGTTGTTTTTGTTCAAAATTTAGTAAATTTAGTAAAAAATCGAAAAACACACCTAAACACGATTAACCTTTTTATCAGTTAAAAACAAATTGACGATCCGAAATGTCTGATATCACCAACATATTTAACAGACATGTGTACCAACATAGCAGAAGAAAAAAATGCGCAAATTGAAAATACGTAACTCACGAAATTTGATAATAACGGTTATTTTTTGATCAGACCATGTATGTATCCTTTTCAAATAAATGTGAGTAATGAATAAAACGTTTATTCCGAATGTGTTCATCTTATTTTAAAGTTTTTATTTGGCAACACACTGAGAGTATTAATATTTTCCATAAAGATCAATGAAGTTCATTAAATAAAAAGAACGTATTCGATTTAGCAAAATAATGTCAAATGGTCTTAATTGAAATAAGATAAACTTCCGTGCTTTTTCTTTTCTACAAGTGTTTGTATAGACTTGCTCACACACACACACACACACACACACACACACACACGCACAATCCCAAATGAAACATGTTTTATCTTGTTTATTAATCTTATTTGTATTTTTTGTTCCTTTAACACTGCAGATAAGTGTTTTTTCATGTTATTTCTGATATCAATTCGATGACATTCAATATGCATCAGAAGCAATAAAATAATCAGCAAGTTCATGTCCACTTTGTTCACACGAAGACGAATTATCGACAAGGTTTTGGAAAACACTCACCCCTGAAAGTGAATTAAATTCAAATGAAATCTGCCATATTGACGCGTGCGGTAGATACAGCCGATAAGCGGAAACAACTCACTTATATAAATATGTTCATGCAGGCATGCATGTGCGTGTGTGTGTATTTGTTAAGCTACATGTTGTTCCCAAAATGTGTCGAGTGTGCCCAAAGAGATGCGTGAGGTCATGCGAATTCTTCGATTTTTTAAAAAACAGTGCAAATGTTTGTAACATTTAACACTGGAATAGTTGAGTCACATACGAGTACGAACTTACAAAACATACGAGTATATGCGAGAATTTCAATAGCAGTCGTATCAATACAAGACAAAAAGAATCCATGAAAGGCTTATCCACATCTCGGACGCGGAGTTTTAAATTAAAAGTTTTGTTAAAAGCATTTAATTTGGAACACATATCTAGGCTCTACTTTTGCTTTTCGTTATACTCGTATACTTATTTACGTGTTTACAAACTTAAAATAAGTTACCAACAGTTAATTTTTGTTGTATTGTAACATTTAGCGGTCTGTTTTACAATTCATTCGCGTATTCTGTGCAGCGTGGCCATTTTGGCATTTTTGCGGCTAACTTTAGCATTTTTTATTCTGATTTAGCTGCAAATTTTCCATGTAGCAGTTAGCATTTTTTCTAGCATTTTTCACTTACATATTTGGCATTTTTAGCATTATTGAATCTAACAAACGATACTACTCCCACAGATGATGCCAGCAGCTGATTGAAGTGAAGCTTAAAAAGATGACAAAGCATCGTGGTACACACTATATTTAGAGAAATTTCAATCATGCACGCAGTTCGTCAGCAAACATAAAACAAAAACTATAGTAGACAACACAAAAAGTATAAATTTAGTTCGCGAATAATTATTGTGGCTAAAGGGACTGCTGCAACAATCCGAGAACAGGCGAACTCAATCAAAAGAAAGATGGATATTGGCCAAAACTCGAGCCAAAATGACGAGAGGCTGCTGAAGCGACCACTATAGGAAAAATCCACGAAATAGCACGAAACGTGTGGCGGAGATCATTCATTAATATGAAATGAAAAGAATTTAATTTGAAGTGCAAGAAATTGAATTTGTGTTGTAAAACATTGTGTTTGAGTACAAGAATCGTTAATTTGAAAGTAAAAACCTATAAGTATATACCTACGTAAAACAAAATTTTTCGTGAATGTGCCAGAATATAATTTTGAGTGTGTTTGTTTGTCGAAGGGAGCTTAGGATTTAGGGTCAAAAATTTTCCAATTTATCTTCCAACATTTGTAAAGATATACTTTTGCACTTTTGTTTGGGCGGCGAATGAAAGCTTATAATAGATATAAGCTTCCGTTCGCTTTTGTTCTGATGTTAAAAGTCCTTGGCCAATAGAAGACCAAACTTATAGGAGAAGGAAAGCACAAAATAAAAACTATATTTATCAATCCACCTGTATCTTTCTACAATTGCTTGCAAGTCTGTTAGCCTGAAAAACCCTTAAAAATTTCAAGGTTACTTTACACGAGACCAATGCTGTCTAAATAAACTATAGTTTAAACAAATATACATAATGCTCCTAATAAGAAACCATGAAAAAGAGGGCTTTCGAAGATTAAATAGCTTCGAAAATTAATTAATTAAGGTTGAACGAACATAAATTTTAAATTCGATTACTTGAAAGTTCTTGCGAATGAAAAGCTCATCAAATAAAATAATAAAATAACTATGAATCATGGCAAAGTGTTGTTTCATCCCCCCATCAAATACCTTTAGCAACAATCCTCTTTAAACAGAAATAAATTAAAACATAGCAATAAAAATTATTCACATATTTTTAAGTACATGAGACCTGAAAATTTTTGGTTTTTCTTATTTGAGAATGTGAAGTTGATTTTTCTAAAATTTTCATATGGAAACCACATCAACCTCCTGTTCATAAAATATGAGAAGTAAAAACTTAATTAAATTTAAAAAAGAAAACGTAAGGAATTCCTACTACGACAACCACCACCACACAAATGTTATACAGACGAGTACACAAGGAGTAATGCCTCCTGTTTTGCTGCTTCTTCACTCTTGTTATTGTCGGTTTCATAATATACACTTTCCTTATGCAGATTTGCTTTAAAATCTTAATATTAAGTTACTTTTTAAGACTTAGGAATATTTGATTCTTTCATCGTTTTTATCATTCTCTTATGCGTTTACACAGGGGTTGCTTTGGACCAATTTGTGTTATAAGAAATTAATTTAACTCTTTCCAAAAGGTTAGTACTGAAAATAAGATGCTTGCCGTTCACTCATAAAGCAGGCGCACAACATAATACCCCGATTCACAATCTATTGCAAATGGTCTTGCATCATTGCGTTTGTAAAATTACGGACTTTATTTTTACTTTACACGAACAAAACACTCACAAATATATTATATCTGTAATTGCACAAATGTGCAACCTCAAATGCACATGAGTGTGAATACTGCTAATGTATACTATTAAAGAAAACTGTTTGAAGAATCATTTGTAACAGTCTGGTTAAAGTAAAAGCTGATATGATTTTGCTGAAACAAAACTGGCTGATCAATTCAATTTGAAAATTGGCTCACAAAAGCCAAAGTTATGCCGTAAAAATTTCGCTTTTCGTATAAACACGATTACAAACTGCAATAATCTCGTATGAAGTTCTCTTTACAAGTTGGCAAAAGATTTTCCCCGCTCTGCTCGTTCGGTCAGCTTAATGTTCAAACAGTACAAATAACGAACACTTTCAAGTAGAATGAAGAACACTGAATTCTGAGTGAAACAAATCGAAGTGTGTTCATAGAACACAATCGAACAACTCGTCTAGAAAATTTGTATGAAAGTACTGAATTTTTTTTTTTTAGTAATTTCTATACAATTTTTTAGAGGAGTCGCTTGTGGGTGCTCTGTGAACAGCCCATTAATAAAACTGATTGCGGCAGAGAACGAAAGAACTGAGCGCCAAGGCATATATCTAGAGTGCAAAATGTGAAAACAGAAATATCTCCAACGAAATGTAATTTACGTCTGTTTCAGTATAAAATTTTGCAACGAATGTACATACGAGTAAAAATGAGTTGAGAGTTAAAAAAAATATCTGCAATTTTACTCTAAAGTATAGAAATTAATGTGGTGTTTATGGGACCCGAATGAGTGATACGTCTAGAAAATTTTTATGAAATATACTCAATATTTTGAGTGCACTTCAGACAAATTTTCTAGACGTATAGCTCATTCGTGTCCCATAAACACCACATAAAGCAAATAAAAGATGGCTTTTATTTAAAAATTCTCTAAATTCCTTTAAAAAGTTTTAGTGAATTATCGTAACTTTATCCTTAAAAAACAACCTGAGGTATGAGAATGCAAAAGGAATCGCAATGCGAGTGGAAGGAAGAATGGCAGCTTACAGTAGCCGCACAAATCCTATAAGCTTTTAATTATTTTCACCTTCAAATTATTTTAAAAACTCTAACTCACACTTCTGCTCCACATGATGGAATGGAAAAACGATCTGAAGTACGAGTACGTGAACGAAGGAAAACCCATTCAACTTTTGTTCAATTTTGTGTTTTTATATTGAAAACTGTAGAACGTTGTTTTCTTTATTTTTTCTATGCTCTTTAATAAATTCTTTATCATAGCTTGGAATTTTATTAGAATTTTAACTTAATTACGAGCATATGTTCTTTTTTTTTCATTGTCATTTTTATTTTGTTTAAATAATGCCTCAAACACATGACAAAAAGCGTTTGTGTGAATCTATACTTTCAACGAATTCTTTAATAAAAATTATATTAAAATCATGTCTGCTCTAGTGTGTAGCTGTGTTTGTGTGCTTTGTGTGCGAGTGAGTGAGTGAGTGAGTATCTTTTGTTGTCTTTTTAATGCATATAAAGTGTGCTGAGTATATTTTTAGTTTAACGAGTATGAGCAAGTAAATAAAATTAAAATTCAGAATATACCCGTAACAGAATGGCAGACATTCTTTGACATTAAGTATATCATATAACACAAAGATTCTTTTGTGAAAGGTGGGTGGCAGAGAGGCAGGGAGGGAGGTAAGAGGCGAAACTACACAGCCTTGTTCATCACAAGGTAGATAGATAATGCTGTTGCAATGTGCACACTTTGTTGAAACTACTTCCATTAAACATGTTTACTTCTACCACACCTAAGCAGAGTTGCTCTCACATACACATCAACGTGCACAGGAGTATCGCTGACAAAGCAAATGCAAATAAACTCTTACACGGAGAACTTTCTAAACTTCCTGAACGACTAAATATACGAGTACATTTTACGATAAAATATTGGCTCGATTACCTATCCGTGTATTTTTCGAGCATATACCGGAATAGGTAGAGTTTTATTTTGCATTATGTGTTCGCGTGTTTTTTTCTATTATTTTATTTTTTTATTGCCGTCTGTTTTTTCTCTATTTGTTATTGTTAATTTCCTTTTTATGTTGCTCCTATGTATTTTATTACCCTACGGTATGCGCGTTGTTGTTAGTCTGAGCAGTGTCGAAGGTATATACACTGGGCACTGATCAGATTTAACTAATTTAATTTCAACATTTTAAATGCTGTGTTAATGTTTTGGCCGTTCCGTGTGTTAAGTTCACAAACATTACTCCCCCTTTCCTCCTTCTCCTAATCTATTTTCCTAGTTCCACTACAATGCACTGCATATGTACGGGCTATCCCCTGAGTACTGGTCCAAGATAAAAAAATATACAATAAGTAAATTTCTTTCTCTAATTGAATATTTAATTATTTCGCGTAATGTATGTTAACTCTTTGCTTTGAAAGTACGCTGAAGGTCCTACTAAAATCGTTTCCTTCTATATACAAATATTGTCATGATTTCCTCTTTAATCGTTGAATTGCAGTGTAGATATAAAGAAATTCAATTTAGGTACATCGATATTGAGATTACCGCAATAAACGCCTTAATAGTCCATAACAAATTTCAATTTAGTTGACCCTTTAGTAGAAAATTGCTTTAAAATTGCGTAAAGTTTTAGTTGCAGATGTATTTAATTAGCAAAACTATTCACAATAACAACTCAGATGTGAACAAAAATTAATTAAATAAAAAAGTGAGTCAATAAATACTCTTCAGTTTTACAAACATTTTTAGAACTCTTACATTTTCTTCATTTATAAAAAGTTAATTTGGAATTAAAGGTCGATTATCATTCCAATTAAAAGAGGAATTTTCCCCATTTTTTGTAAATTTGCAAACTCAAATTTTCATTTCCAAAAAAAAAAAAAAAAATTAATTTTGTTTAAAGCTCTCAAACGCTAATTGAGTTATCAAAATCTTGTATGTATGAACAGCAAAACAATATTGTTCAATAATTAAATTTTGCTTTATATGTCTGAACGCGGGTCTCAATAAGGGTTTTAAATCTTAACAAAAGCTCTTGAAAATAAGAAACGAACTAAAAAAAACAAAAAATTGCTTACAAGATTTCAACATGCATATGACGGGTTACAAATAACTCATTTTCCACAGCGAGATTGTCATTCTGAGCTTTGTTTTTATCTGTTATCTGTGGCGTCTCTGTTGCAAAAACGTTAAATTATTGTTTACCAAATTTTAAAAAAATAGAAATATATATTTAATTGTCTTTCATTAAAAAAAAAAAATCAGTATTTTGAATGTTTTAATAGAAAATTTCGCTGAATGTCAGTTTTGCCGATTTTGCTTTATACGACAAGAAATTTAAAGTTTAATAATCAAAAGAATGGAAAAGAGTTTTGCTCAGCAGAAGACCGACTGAGCATACAGTCGTAAGTGGGAAGTATTTGGCAATCTTACCCAACCAAAAGACATCTAGGGGATTACTCTCTATTGCGATGCGAAAGGTAATCGCGATAAGAGTATAATTTGGTGCCATTTGCCCAAACATTTTCGCGAAATAGTTTGAAAATGAAGCAACACTGGTACCACAAAATAAACAATAGCAAAGAATGATGAAATAAAATATGCGAAAGGGAAAAATTAAATGCGAAAACACAATACAGGGTACCAATTCTTCGATTACGAACCATTTTTCTTTCGCATCGCAATAGAAAGTAGCACCCCTGGATTATAAAAAAAAAACTTTAATTTAATTTTTGTTATAATATTCATACAATAATAGCTCGTAGTCTTGCTAAAACTATTTTTCGGATATTGTTTCATCTTCCAGTGTAAAGTTTTTTCAACAATACTTGTTTATGTGTATTTCAACTAAACTTTTTTCAATGTGTAACGTATTTTCTCATAATGGTAACTAATGGAGCCCTGCAATCATATTTACATGCAAATTTATGTTTGAAATATTCAACAGACTCACATTTCTTTACACAGCTTTAATCAAACATGCTCGTGCATGTATGAATATAAGATAATACGTTTAAAAGCAGTTGCAATTATATACATACATACGTACGTACTATAGTATGTACTTATACCTATACTGTAGTTAAACTATTTTTTACAAACTTAGTTACTTTGCATCAAAAAGACGTCTTCTTTCAAATATTTTCGGAACAAAAGACGAGATGCTCCTTACAAGATACTTTCTATTTGCTCTTCATTACTCCGGCATTCAATTCTTGTTAATCAGATTTTTTGCCTTTTATAGAAAATAAACTTAAAGTTAAATAACACTTAACACATATATGTACAAAATATTATTATACAAAGAGTATCAGTCATCTGACACCTCACATCTCACATCACGCATGAGAAGAAGGGCACTTCAACATTAGAAAAGAAGTATTTGCGCAATAATTTAGTTTCCTTAATGAGTTATCAATTATTTGTTTAGCTGCGAATTCATTTATTTTCCAAAGAAAAGCAGAGTTTGCGAAATTCAGTGTGATACTTTAAAATAAAAATCGGTCATAATATATTTCCTTTCAATTCTCATTGCCCTTTCAAAGACAATTATCAATTTTCTTGGCTTTAGCCAGGATTGAACTTGAGCCAGACGAATGGTACCAACCCATCATATAATATTGGACAATTGTCAAAATTAAAGTAAACATTTATGGAATAACACATCGGGCTATTTAGAGCAGCCAAGCTTTTTGACAACTTAAGTTCTTCGTGATTAAACGAGTTCACATTAAAAGCAACGACGTTAAACGATCAGAAAATAAACCGAATAGAAAAAAATTTATGAAAGTAGCGCATTTTTGGTGTTCTAAAACATTAAGTCCAAAAAAGAACCGCCTTTTCAATTCTTGCTTCAAAATCTGCTTTGGGCGAAGCAATAGTTTTGCAAAAAGATGACAGAGTAAACGCTATATTGAACCTAGATATTTCTTTTGTTTCTCTTAAATTTTTAGTTCTTGCAAATGGTTTTGCAAAAAGGACATAAGTAGAATATGCCCAAACTTAATTGGATGTTTCATTTTTGCTCCAATAACTTTCTAAGAATTATCAACCGCAATTCCGTTATGATGGTAAACATTTCTGTTGTTAAATATTTGTTATTGATTTTAATTACTTATTTTTTTTCTGTCTGATAATATATATATATATATATATATATATATATATATATATATGTATATATATATATATATATATATATATATATATATATATATATATATATATATATATATATATATATATATATATATATATATATATATATATATATATATATATATATATATATATATATATATATATATATATATATATATATATATATATATATATATATAATAAACTTAATGGACATCAATTAGTTAATAGTGTAGTGTGTCTAACACCAACATGTTTAAATAGATTTAAAAAAAGTCGCTCTTTTCGTGTAACAAATAGCAAATGAACACATATGTATTCAATTCTCGAAGAACGATGGCAGCAAATGGGTTTCTAGATTTAAGAAAAATAAAAATATTATTGAAAATGCATTAGCTGCATTCAATGAGCGTATGAGTACAAAAATTGGATTGGAAATTATGAAAAGTGCTTATTGTATGAGTTTTTCGATGGAATGAGTGCAATCCAAACACCCAGCAGCCAACCAAAAACTGATTGCAGTACAACAATACACAGATACGTATCTGTCTATGGAAAGCCTCAAGCTGGTAAATGCAAATTTTAAGTTCTTAAGGTCTTGTTTGCTGCTCATGTAGAATAAGATATAAAGGCGTTATGCTGAACAGAAATTATAAGAAAAATTCATCAAATGCAATTGCTAAGCTTATGGATTAAAACATTCACAAATTGAAAGCCTAACAGAAACCAATACATATGTATGTATGAAATGATTCAAAAGTTCAAGCACACTTGCTCCTCACACTACAGTAAACATTCAAGTCTAGGCTTGCCACATGATTCGAAAAGAACTGAACGTTCGCGCAAATTCGAGTAGAATAGACAAGGCTAAAAAAATGGGGTGTACACTACACTTTAAGCCTGTGCGTAGTATGAAGGCTGTGCCAAAGCTACACTGAGAGCATTATCGCCGGAAAAAGCTAATTGACAATCAGACTGGAAAATGGTTGTAAAGGAAACAAAGCTAAGTTGTGGTGTATTGGGAGAACTGTTTTTAAAAACCTTCGATCTTCTCGCCCGGTAAACGGCAGCGCTGCGGCTTATCTCATCGCCGCCTACGAGAATTTTCTGAATCACTTCGTACTTATTGATTAACAAAATAAAAAAAGACTTTTTTGGCGAAATTTTAACTAACCTGATGTAATATAATTGCATTTTTTGAGTTCATACAATTATTCGTTAATGTTATTTACCTACATGGATAGAAAAGTTTGCATTTATACATTCGTTTCACAACGTGCAGAGCTAGACGTTGCCCGCAGTTTTAAGGGATGGCCTGACTGTTTCCGGCTGTAGCATGCTATCGTTGTGATCCGTCATGAAGCTCGACGGTTCGGGGTGGTATCCTCGTCAGCAGTCTTAGCTTTAGCTCAATACGATCGTAAGAAAAAAACATGTTAGCTGAAAAAAGAACATAGAAAAGAGCTCGAAGGATAGCAATTAAGATCCAAATAACTGAAACCAAAAAAGAATTATATCATATTTCTTACTGTCGTAATTCAGACAAGTTGGTTTCTAATTAATTGTTTGAAATTTAATTTGCGCCATTTATCTGGCGCTAAGCTAAACACTTTTATTTCTGTGTTAATTAAGTAAGCATAACGTATAACTATTTTATACTGAATTATTTATGTAAGAGAGAAAGCAAAGATAAATGCTAGTCAGTCACTGTTGGTTTTCAACGCATAAAAATTGTGTTTTACTATTAACGGTTTCCTTCGAGATTTAGTGGTTGCAAAGAAATAGTGTCAAAGAAATCTGCTAACACATATTTGTGTTTTAAGAACTTTTTGTGGAGTTTTGTTTCAAGCAGCTTTGATTAAACAAATAACATCGACATACAATATTATTGTATTCAAATACATCTTTTTGCAGTTTAAACTAGAAGTGAAAACTATTCCTGTTTCATTTTCAACTGGTTGGTTTTTATTTGACGTCAATAGCTTAAATAATAGCAGGACTCAAACGGTGTCACATCACGCATAATGTTTAGGACATTTTATGATAGCCTAACAATTTAATCGTTGTGATTCGAATATAATATGACTTTAAGACTTTTTCACACTCTATAACGACAGCATGCTCATAACATTCATATTTTTGCATAATATTATTTTAAGACATTCGACTTCATCACCACATTTTGAATTCCGTAAATTAGAAAATGTATATCCCTCAAACCGAGGCGTGTGGCAACCATAAACAGTTTACGGGGTTTCAACAAACAAAAGGATTCTGTGTTTGAAAAATCCATTAACTCGAGAAAACTGAATGCATTGAAATTTTAATAATTTAAGTGCTGGTGCCTGCCTGTCTACATTTATTCAAACTATAAAGTCAATTTGAGTTCATGCATTTCTGACGTATCACAAGAATCTTCTGTTGGCTTACATTTAAACAAATACGTTTCAAAATGTTACTGGCAGTGTTTACTTAATGAAATTATTTGACTAAAGGAGCAAGTTCCTCATCAGCACAGAATGCAGCAAAGTGATCTCCAAACATAAAATATTTTTGCCAAACAATTTTTACGAGTATTACTGAGTGCATGTTGCATTTCTAAACTTATTTGCGAAACCTTTTTTATGACGTAGTCCTTTTGGTCTTAAAAACAACCTAAATATGAGAAAATTGCTTTACCAAGTAAATAGTAGTCAGTTTCTATTATTGTCATATTAATAGTTTCTTGTATTTTCCACAGACACCCATAAATATAATAAATGTATGTACGCATGTAAATATTTTAATATTCACTGCCAGTTTACGAATATCAAAAAAAGAAAAAAAATGCATGCGAAAGAAAGCTAGTCACTCACATTCGAATCAATTTGGGGTCGGTTGTCCATCTCACTATCATTCGTTCGTATCTAAGTAGAATATGTATTTTAATTAAATTTTGACATATCGTTCGCATAGAATAATGTTAGACGAATCGAAATCAATTTTCTTTCGCTTAGATTGCGGACGCCAGTACTCGGCTGAGATTGGTAAGCTGGCAGTCAGGTTAGCTTAAAAATTAGCTAAGAAATATTGTGAGCTTTAGAGTGAAAAAAATAAAACACGAATAAGTAATAAGTATACAAATTGTTATACTACTAAATTAACTACTCGGGCGTAATAAATAAAGGTGTTAATATTTGTCCCGTAACATTTGAAAAAGATCAGAGCAGAAAAATAATTGAATGGGGGGACAGCTAGCTGTTTCGTAGTCGCTACACTACTCATCAGCACCCGCTGGGGGGTGCTGAACTCGGGATCATGTGAACATGATGCACTTTTTATACGGTCACTTAATCAACTCAGCCACCGAAATCTTGTAATTATTATTTCGTCTATGTTTGCCGCGTATTGAGTACATAATAATAATCTATTAAATTTAGTTTTAAGAAATAACAAATAAATAATTTTCTATTAAAAAGTCTGTTTTTGAAATACACTAAAATCACTTTATCACCGAAAAATTCCTTAATCGAGTGTCATTCAATTATGTGGCAGGTTTTAAGAAAATTTATCGCTAAAAAATAATGTTGAGAAGTTTACTAAATTATTAGACAAACAACAATAATGTTCACTGTTGTTAACGAGTTTATGGAAGGAAAACAAATCAAATAACAAACCAATAGAAAAAACGATTTTTGTGAAACAAGTCCACTGCGAACACACCAATAACGAATTCAAATTTGATCACAAATTATAGAAAACAGCCACAATCACTCAATTAGAAGAGCACATTCATGCAAAAAATGCCATCAAATGTTTGTTTGTGTCCCCATCGTACTCGTATTGTGAACGAACAAAATTTTAAAGCCAACACTGAACAGAACAAAAAAAATGTCCATTGTACCATAAAAAAAAAAAAATTGGATGAAGTGAACAATTGAAAGTTATAAGCAAACGCACTCCCACCAATTCTAAATCATTCTTCTGTTGTGGTGTAGCCCAGCGAAAAACAAAAACAACAGAAAGAGAAAGTAGTAAAAGTTGTACTGTCTGTACGAGTATGCGGTTAAAGTTGAAAGAACAATTGACTAAGCTCTAGACCCGACGCAGGTGCTGATCATTATACTCGTGATGTGTTGAAGGTTACTCAAACAATGTAATGTGTCTCTGGTGAAACTTTTACAGAAAATGGGGGAAAAAATATATTAATTTTTCTTTTTCTTAAGAAATACGGCGGCAGTTTCAAACGTAATTTACGGCCGATATGTTCTACGCTCAGCCAACTTGCAACTTGCTACATTTCCTAAGTTTTGTTTTAATAAAACCAACATTGTTGTGCATCTTAGATTAGAAAATACAAAAAACAACCAGTTCTGTATAGATTGCGTCAATTTTAGGAATATAGAAAGTACACAAAACAAAAGCTATGAAGACAAACAAAAGCTATAAAGACAATTTTTTAGTGTTAAAAACGAAAGAGAAATAAACACACTCAGCAATTATAGCCGTCACTTTTCAAGCAATGTATTGAAAACGTTACTGTAGTCACGAGCGTCTACTGTAATAATATTTGGTTTGTTCGTCACATTTCAACGTTTTCGAATTCATGTCAATATTGTGTTCGTTGGTTCATCAAAATATTTTACTGGGTTATTTGAAAATACAAACAATAATTTTCATTTGGTTTGGGATTTCATCAAGTCGAAGAACACTTGATTTGATTTGCACACGATAAATTAACAACTTGCGAGCTTTTCCATATTAGAGAAATAAATATTTATGAATTTTATTGGGAGTGAGATAAATTTGTCGGAAAAGCTTAAGTTAAAATTTTTACCTTTAAGTGCGTCTGACTTCAAATACTTGCGCGTTAAACTGTCTTACAAGTACTGTCGACTTATCTTGCTATAAAACTTAAAGTTGTTTGAGGGTAATGTACGAAGTTTAACTTAAAGCTGCTCCCTATTTGTTGGCTTCTCATTATATGGATGATAAATAAATTATTATTTATTAATAAAAGTCATATTGAGTCTAGACTAAAGTTTGCTTGTCTCAACATGAATGCAAACTGGAAACAACTGTTCAACTAAACAAGTATTTCCTACTCGTACAAAAGACTCTCAAGTATGAGAATTCCCAGATAGTTTTTGCTGATGAGGGAACAAGGAATTTCGATGGATCAGATGGAAGAGAACTTATTGGAGAAATTTGCGAAAAGGTGCATTAAATTATAAAGACCGAAATTTTGGTGGCGGGAGTCTGATCGTATGGGGAGCATTTCCAATAGACGGATGTCTAGATTTGATAATAGTTTCATCTAAAATGAAAAGTAGCGCCTGTATGCAAACATTCGAAAAAGGTTTAATCCCTTTTTTGAGTGGTCATCACGGAAAAAATTCTACTTGTCAGCAAGATAATGCAGCGATTGATACAAGCAGTGAGACCAATTCTCGGTTTTCTTCCAAAAAATATCTCTTTTGGAATGGCCTCTATGCTCCTCAGATTTGAATCAAATGGAAAAGCTTTGGGGAATACTAACCAGCTGAATTTATAAAAATAAGAAACAATTTGAGCCTCTAAATGAACTCAAAGATGCAATTTATCGCTAATGGTTAGGTAGGCTGGCCTCTGTATAACCCGGAATAGCTTCTGTTTTCCAGCCCACTTGGGTCGTGAAGTCGTTCCCTTTGTGATTTATCGCTAATGGCCATTAAACCAAGCCACTGTCTGAAGTCTCATTATGAGTTGAGTAACTTTATGCAGCAAGAAGAGCTGCGTTTAATTAAATTTTCATGTAATTTTTTTGGGTTATCTTTCGAAGCTTTTTTATTTTTAATTTTTTGTAAAACTGGCGTTACAATTTTCGAACAAAGAGAGTTTTCTTATTTTAAACAAAGTGTGCCGTTACCCAAAAACAAAAATCAGTTCCAATGTTTTATTTTTCTATTTTATTTTAAGCATTAAATGCGAATAAAATATCATTCTATAATGTTTTCAATAAAAGAGCGGGTTTTAAAGTGGCATTATAAACGTTGAATAGGGTTTATAAACTGGTAAATGGGACCCCAATGGGATCTCCAACTTGTGGACATTGTAATGAAAATATATTTGACAACTCTATGGAATGGTTAAATATGAAACTAAGAATAAATATGTAGATGATTTGTTTCGTATAATTCCGGATTGATCGCTGTTATAATTAAATATAAAAATATTTCTTGGCTAAAGCCATGATTGAACTTGAGCCAGAGGAATGATACCATCATATAATATTAGAAATATTAAAATAAGTTCGACTATTTATCATTAATACATGCAAAGTTACGTTTTAATATGAAATCATGTAAAATTGAAATTCCTTTTTGTATAAATAATTATTTCTATTTACTCATTGGATCTGAGTTTTTTTTTTTAAGCAAAATGAAGGAATAGTTCCACAAAACACTCTTTTTCTTTGTTGTAAAATTATTGTTGCTTTTCGGAGAGAAAAACAAAATGAGTTTGAAGACCAGAAATTGGTTTTCAAAATTTTTATAAGAGCTGGCAAAACACATATTTCTTGAATGTGGGTGAAGCCAATGAAGATTTGCTGATAAGTTGGCCATGAGACCAAACTATCAACAAAAACTCATTTTCCAAAAATAAAACTGAGTAAATTTGTTCAGGTCTCATATGGAATTACCCTTTTTTTTTTGTTTTTATTATTGTGCTGTCATGTTTTGTTGTTTTTCATTGCTGCAAATTTTTCCGAGACAATTATTGTGCGTTCCTATGCGCATAAGTATGTATGTGTGTATATATGAAAGCCATATACATACATACCAGAGAACGTCAATGAGCACTTATAAAAAAATTTCATATAAAAAATGGTTAAATCCAGTTTTACTACTAATAAGAACTAAAGCACAAAAAAAAAAATGCGAGTTGCATTGGGGAACTTGGAGCGCGCACGTGTATGCGTGTATTTAAGCTTACATGCGTACTCAATGAGAACATTTAAACTGCAAATTGTAAATATTTACAAAGGAGTGTTTATCATAAAAACGACTGAGTTTTCCTGTGTGCGAAAGTTTGAATAAATTCTATTGTTTTGATAAGTTGAGTGTGAGTAAAGCTCAACAGCAGCAAAGTAGTGCGTAACATCACGGTTAAACAGTTTTCGCAATACTTTCTCCTACACTATTGCACGTCTTGAGTTTATTGCTATATTCCAGTTAATAAAATACTTAAGTTGTCAAAAGTTGCTGCTTACAAGTACAAAATTGATGGAAAATATTTTTTTGATAATTTAAGAAGAAGGCGGTACTTACTAACTTAAAGTTAACTTGCTAAACGTTATGTTTCAGTTAGCTATTGTTCCTAAAGTACGGTCTCCACCTGACATGAAAACACTAACTTTATCGCTAACTTCAAGTTAAAGTTAAATGTGGACCGCTCATGTTGAAATTTGGTTAAAGTTATAACTTGGTTGTTAAAAGATTTCATTTGGAAACTCTGTTATAACTTAAATTGACAACAGCCCGCTATTTGTAGTTGTTTTTCACCATTTTTATTTTTTTGCTATGAGAAGTTATAATTCTAACATCACTACGTGTACGCCGACTTAAGCAGATAGATATTTAAACAGCAAGTTTTAACTTCATGTTTTAACTGCGTTTGAAGTTAGGTGTAGACTGCATGTAACTTAAACCTAACTTTTTTTTTGTTAGTTATAATGTAATTTTTCGTAGCTAACTAGCAAATCTCATTCAGTTAGCTGATATATTTGTCTTTCTTTAATTCCAATTTTCACGAGGCAAGTCTTGAGTTTGTGGACAAATAAGTGAGAAAAGAGTGGGGAGTGTAAAAATGAGTACAGACTTGCTTGTACTCGAAAAGTAATTTTGTCCTGTCATTCGTAATGTCAGAAATTTTACATTTTCTTTCATTTGTGTTTCTTTTATGTATTGATATGTTGTCCGTGGTGAAAGCAATATTGGCGCAAAATTGTGATATTTTAAGATTAAGAAAGTGTAAGCAATAGAAAACGAAAGTTGATGAAGTAAAACTGCTGTTCTGACCATAAAAGCAAGTTAAAAAAAAAAAATTTGTTAAGAATTGCACAACTTAACTTGCCTCGTGTAAATTGCGGTTTACACCTTTCAAACAAATGAACAACCGTTGGCTGCTACGATTTGTATCAAGAAGCGAACAACAAAAATTCAAACAACTAAGTTTTATTCACTATATTAGATTCTAGTATTGATACCAATCAAAAAATTGTAAACGTATTGTTTTTTATGTTTCCCAGCTGTCAATGTATCGACATTTCATAGGAATGTTTGAGAATGTCTTTCAAAAATTACCAAAGTCTACTATGTTCAATAAGAATAATTTTTGTTTTAGGCTAAAAAAATATTAATGCCTGACATACATATTTTTTAATTCTGTACATATCACAAATATTAAAACTGTGATACATATAAGAAATTACATTCTAATCGGAAGGCTTAGCCAACATTACTTCCTGAACACAACCAGAGTTGCGTTCATGAGCTCCTTTTATATTAGTTCAGTTATGTCTGTCATTTAGTTCAATAGTTCAGTGCTTTGTATATAAAAAATATCAGTGGTGAACAAGTCTATATCAGCCCACATTACATAATAAATAGATGTTGAAAATAAAGAAAAGCAGAACTGATTAAAGGAGCAATTATCAAAGAAAATAAAACGATTCCAAACTCTATTTTCTCTGCTTTTTTTAAGCCGACTTCATTGCTTTTAATAACTGTAGATAGAAGTTATAGCACTTAGGCATTTTTATGAGCAGCTATATTTTCTCTATGTCAAATTCTGTCACTACCTATTAATTATGTCCGGAACGAAAAATAAAACTTGAAGAATAACAGAGGAAAGAAACATGAAGCCTGAAGCTAAAGGAGCTCACATAATTGATCGGGTCACTTGGCTCTCTAGTTCAATGATACCAGCTCGTTCGCGAACTACCCAACACTAGATTCAACGGCATCCGATCTTTTTTTTTAATTGAATTTGTTTTTTTATTATTATACTGATGTGACAGAAAATACGTTTTTTTAAAGGAAATTTTGCATTGAGCAGAAGATAGCTTAAAGTTTTTTCTCAAAATTTAACTGAAATTGGCTTCTTATTGTCCAACATCGTTGGTATGAATATGTTGTGTATGTGCGTGGTTTGATTCATTCACATTCATACACGTTTGCGTGCAAATCCTTAATAAGTACTTCAAATTATATTTTCGTCAGTCTCTGATACATAAATACCTAAAATACATACGATACATACATACATATGTATATACAAACACTTGCTTGTGCATACATTTTTAAATCTGAATGAAAGTTTATAGCAAATTCACAAAGAAACTTTGAAAATAACAACAATGATGCATTGAAAAGGATAAAAATATCCTGGGAATTAGTTTGTTACAAATCTGCATATTGACAAGTTAAACGGAGTCAATATGTGAATGGATTTGAGGTCATAAATCAGGACAAGAAAAAAAAATTGTTCGTATTGTATATTAATGTGCATACTTTTTCAAACACTTTGAAAAGCCTTGTTGGGCAATAAGAGAAAAACCAAAAGAGCGAGTATTACGGCTCAAAAGAGACACGTAAAATGATAACTGACTCCGAATGAACTTATCCGACAAACATCAACACCAACATACTCGTATATGAAAAAAATTATTTGTTTTAATTTACCATTTATCGTTCATTTATAGTCTGTGGTGTTCGCAATATAGACCGTAAAAATAAGGATCCAACTGCTTTTATTGAATCCTTTATGATGTCAGCATGACACATATTTAGAATCTAAAGTTAGTGTAAAAAGAAATGCGCAATTTGCAATACCCACAAAAGTCTTATAAAATACGAAATAAAATACAATACTGAGTTATGAACTTTGTCCGTGTAATTTTTTACTTAATACGAATTTTATCACACCTAGAAAATTGTATCCTTCTCCAGGGGATAACTTATAAAACATCCGTATTAAGTGTTGAGTTGTGGCGTTAATTAACTAGCGATTGGCTTGAATGTCTTTACATACTCAGTGAAATTTTTGTCACATAAACGTGACCCATCCGAAGTCTGTCTACAATTCCAACTTACATTTACACAGCGATGGCCTAGGCCGTAAGATGCATCCAACACTGTATACATTGTAAGCGAAGATTGGATAAGTTCAAAACTATATTATTGGCATTTGTTTTCTCTTTTGCTTCTTATGTACATATAATTTAACAATATGAGTAGAAAAATACTAATGTGAATCGGATGCTAGTTGTTTGTTATGCTTAACATGTTTATTTTGATTTTTCTATTGACAAAATAGTTTACAATCGGATGCTGTGCAAATTGTAGTAACTTGTGGACTTTTCTTTTACCAATACTTTAGTGCTACAAAGTCAGTGTTTATAATTGCAAGCAAAGGAATATGAAAAAGTCGAAATGCTTTCGGACATACGGGTACACATTATGTTTCGTCTCACGGTATAATTGCTGAATTTTTGGTAGAATTTTTCACAAAAAATTTCTTGTAATCCCATTATTGACTAACGCCTAAGCGGCTTTAGTGCTAATTGTGACCATCACTTATTTAATTGTAATTTCTGGCTTTTCGTCAACCTCAAGTTCACTGTAATGCACAGTCTAATCCAAAAGTCTGTATTTAGTTGCCAATAATTAAATGAAAACGATGCTTGATTTAATTGACAATGTATGTACGAATGTATGTAAGAGTTTAGGTGAAGTAAACTCTGATTGTGAAAAAAGCTTAAACTGAAAGTGACGCTAAAGCTGTTGAACAACTTAATACTACTTAAAGTTCTTCCATTTAATTTGTTTTAATAAGATTCAGTCAGTCATTCATGTCAATCGCACATTCAGTCACTGTGACAGAGGGGCAGCCAAGCTGACGGTGTGCTTGCTTACATACATACCTACATACATACATACGCACAGACTTAAGAGTCTTGTTATCTTCATAAAACACAAATTAAATTATGCCTTTGAGCAAAAGAATGAATTAAATGAATGAAAGAAATTTCCACACGAAACACAAACGGTTCTTTTTTTGTCTCCCATTTTTATCCCATCTTCAGTGCTACACATACATGCATACATTAGTTTGTGTGTATGGATCCGTGTGGCAGTGTGAGTAAAAGTTATTAGCAGTGTTTTTAATTATATTGTGTCTTTTAAATGGAGTTGCCGTTTCAGTTCAATCCAACAAAAGTTTATATCATCATTAAAATTATTGAGAGGGCGAAGAAGCTTAACGGTGACAGTAGGGCATCCAACTCTATTGACTCACTAAAGCATCGACGCAGTGTGGGGTGCGTTACTCTGTTCTATCGTTACTACAATGGATTTTGCTCCGACGAGATTAAGGGTCTTGTTCCCGAAATTCGCACATTTTTACGTAGCACGCGCTCATCGTCCAGAGCTCATCCATTTGTGGTCGATTGCCCGGGGAATCGCACTATGCATTACAAAGAGAATTCGTTTTTCAGCCGTATGCTTCATCTGTGGAATAAGCCGCCTGCAGACGTGTTTCCTATCTGTTATAACGTTGGAAAGTTCAAGTCAAATGTTCACAAACACTACTCCCTCTTTCCCCCTCCTCGTAACCTATTTTCCTAGTTCTGGTACAATGCACTGCATATGTAGGGGTCATCCCCTGAGTACTGGTCCAAGCTAAAAAAAATTGAAACTGTTCTTCAAAAGCGATATAGGTATGAAAGAACTAAACATTATTTCATTAAGTGAAAATACAAAGTTTATAAATATATAATTTTGAATTAAATAAATATAATTCTGTTAAAGATATTATGTTGAATGTGGTAACGTCTCTTGTGCATACGATTAATACGCAATCTAGTAAAATTTTTACAAAAGTGTAGAGCAAACTTTTGCAAACTTCCAAACTTTTCTACTTTTTCATTTTACCGCCCATCTCAAAATGTCCAGCGTGTTAAATTTTCGTTATGGGAATTTACACACGGAAAGATCAATGTCAAGCTATGTCATCTGAAATCGAACGACTGAAGTAGGGCAAAGAAAGCTTTAGTGCTTTTCTCCCCTTAAGTGCTTCTATTGAATGGGCTGGCAACTCTCTTGATATGTAATGACAAAAAAAAAAAAAGAAAGTTTAAGCCTTTTGTGTTAACCCTTGTAGTAATAGAAACAGATTGCGAAAACAATCTGAAAATATTTTTTCAAGTTCTCGACAAATTGCAACCTGCAGCGTAAACATAAAGGCTGTCATGAGCAGAGAAAACAAATAAACATTTTCTTGTTTTCTTTGTTCGAAAGTGCTGAAGGGGTGAAATTCAAACTTTACTTTTAACCAAACGTGCAAATGTTTGAACATTTGTTTTGCTTCCTCTCTCAGATTAGGTTTATCTAAATATTAGTTTGTCTAATGAAGATAAACAAATTTTAAAAAAGAACTATTTTGTTACCTTGCTAAGTATTTTTTCTCCATCTCAATTGGCATGCATACGTATGCATTCGTATGTATGTAGATATAATAACAATATCAGTCGAATAATCGTTTCGAAAAGCGTATTTAACTTTAGAATTTATATCATTTGTGTTCCATAAGAGGACATTTAAAGTGATGAGGAGTTAAAATTGCCAATAGAAAGTGCACAAAACGTGTCTCGATGTATCCACAGACAGGCTTGAAAGCTCTCAGGACATAAACCGATATCCTTCGTTTGTATTCACCATGACAATAAATAATAAAAAAAAACAATGTTTTAAATGATTAATTTTTTCTATTATTGGCAGCTGAATTGATTATAAACTTCAATAATCATGTGTGGTATGTATGTATGTAAGTACGTGCGGCAAAAGTAGAACAAATGTGCATATGTATGTACGGACTTGCCATGTGCTCGTAAATAGAAATCTTTTTGATTCAAACACTCGTTTTAAGTGTTGTCATTACTTATTCAAGATAAACTTTTAAAACATATTTTAAATTGCGTTCAAAACAAAAGCATTGCAAGTGAATCAACAAAAAAAAAAAAAATATTTGTGTGTGTGTGTTTGTGTGATTGTGTGGGAAACCCAGTTGGCCACATTATCGTGCATAATTTTTACACCAGTTGCTAACTATCGCCCATTTTTTCCAGTTAATGGTTATTGACAGACTGACCTGTCATGTAAAGGAAACCAAAGTCAAAACGATCGTTTATGTTATCCTCAATATCAATTTCGTGTAATTAAAACTATCCTCTTAGCAATTGATCGTGAGGAGACTTACTCGTATATCCCCCAAAACTATTTTATAATCTAAGGAAATCAACTTCTTGCAATTTTAGTTCCAGGCTGCGTAATAAATATGTTCAATGGTGTGAAAACTGTTTTAAAATGTTACTAGATTGTATTTTTCGTACAAATGAGAAAATAATGCTTTAGACTGTTAAGAGGACTAAAGGATTCAACTGCAAAAGAAAGTATTTGTGATTTTCCCCACAAGCAGACTTGTTTTGTTTATGTTAACACATTCTATTATAGTTAAAGGCACAAAAAGTTCCTATGTTTGTACACATGCAAACATGCCTACACACATGTACGAGTATATATAGTTATCCAGTGTGCATCGCATTTTTATCCAAAGTGCAATGCTTGTCATTAGTAGTAAAAGTATTGAATGGGGTTGTGTTTTTTTTTCTGGATGAAAACAGAAGAAATATGTTACTCTCATTATCTCTTTATTTTTTGACATTCTATGTGTGTAAAAATCTAGCACTAACAATCCGTATGAGAAACTCACACATAAGCACAAGTAGCTGAGATTGGAGAAGTTTTTGTGATTTCAGTGTAACCGTGAATCTGTTTAGTAGAGTACTGTATTGTCTTTCATCCTATCTACACGTATTTTTTTTACGGTCGTCCGTGTTTTCTTATATATTCATTATTAATTTCTTTTCAATGTAATTAATTACATTGCGTTATCGTTACTAATTTTTGTTAGTCTGAACAGTGTCGTAGGTACATGCACTGGACACTGATCAGCTTTAACTACGGATTGGTATTGAAGCTACGTTTTTGAAAGTACGATTTGTCAAACTTCAACTGCTAAAGTTTATTTGTTGTAGTCGTTTGAAGTAAGCAACTTTTGTGTTTTTTGAAAAATGGAAAATTAAACACTATGATTTGAAAAGGAAAACGGCGAAAGAGACAAAAGAAAAGCTCGATAAAAATTGCGGTCAGTCTGCTCCGTCAGATTAAATGATAAAATATTGGATTACTGACTTTAAACGCGGCCGAACAAGCACTGCAGCAATACCATTGACAAGAAGGATAAAAAAGATGGTTACGGAAGAAAATATCAAGAAAATCCTCGATATTGTTATCGGTGATCGCCGAGTCAAATTCCATGACATTGTTGAAATGGTAAACATATCATATAAATGTGTGTTCAACATTTTTCATGAACGTTTGCATATAAAAAGCTATCGCCATGATGGGTGTCACGTTTGTTCAGTGTCGAACAAAAATAAGTTCAACAGACCACTTCACAGCGGTGTTTGGACATGATAAAGCGTAATCCCGTTGATATTTTGCGTCCATTACTAATTGTTGATGAAACGTGGGTCCGCCGTTACACACCTGAAACCAAAAATTTATCAAAACAATGGGTGGAAGCTGGAGGAAGGGCTTCGAAGAAGGCGAAGACAGTGAAATCGGCTGGCAAGGTTATGGCCACTGTATATTGGGATGCACACGGAATATTGCTCTTCGATTATCTCTAAAAAAAAATCCATAATCACAGGAAAGTATTATCGTGATTGATGCAATCAAGAAAAAACTGCCACATTTAAAGAAGAAAAAAGTGCTCTTTCCTCAATACAAAGCGCGGGTTCACACAGCATTAGATACGATGCTAAAATTACGTGAAATACACTTCGAATTGGTTGTTCATCCAACGTGTAGTCCGGATTTAGCTCCTAGGGACTTTTTCCTGTTCCCAAACTTGGAAAAACTTGCCGCAGCAAAAGATTCATTTCAAACGAAAAAGTGATTACCGAAACTAACACGTATTTTGGATGGGGTTTCGAAATTTGTACTATTCAAATAACTATATTGAGCTAATAGCAGACTATATTGAGAAATAAATGGTGTTTGGGGAAAAAAAATTTTAGTCTTCTGTAGGTGTAGTGTAGCTTCAATACCAATCCGCCCTCCTAATTCAATTTCAACATTTCAAATGTTTTGGTCTTTCCGTGTTATTATTGATAGGTAATATCAGCAACATTCTATTTAAATGAGGCATCATCGAGTTACCTTAGTCTTATTCATAGCATACTGGGCAATTCCATATTTTGTATAGTAAGTACAACAAACCAAAACACACATTAACTTAAGCAGAAGAACAAGCAATATGAAATATCCTTTATTGAAAGTAAAAATACTTAAGGTTACTTTACTCATGCGATTACATGTGTTGTACTTTCATTCAGATATGGTCGGTACTTCGCATAAACGATTTGAGCGATTGAGAGAAATGTGCTAAGACATGCAATACAATTGGCATACTGGTACTTCGACCGCTATCAAAATTATTGAGATGTTCACACAGCTTCATGAGTAGCAGAATGTTGACTATCTTCCAACATACCAAAGCTATTAGTTCTAGTAAAGGAGTAATTAATTCTGCAGTGAAAAAGTTTGGAAACGAACAAACAAAACAAAAAAAAGTTGGGATTAAAAGCTCTCTTTTATCTCTAATCATATATTTGAAATCTTAAGTAAACGTTACTTGTAAATCAAGTTCGAGTTCAATTGAAGAAAGTTTAAATTATTTGTCCAGTAAATGCTATTTTGCTTGAGTTTTCATTTGAAAGGACATATTCGTTTTGTTAAACGAAATGATAACGCACATATACTTACATAAATACAAAATACTCACACATACACGAGACGAAGGAAACTCTTATAAAAATGTAAAAACACATTAATTTTTAAGGAAAAAATTTCAAAGTGGGTATTTTGCACAAAAGCAAACACTATATTCAAACATATGTCCTTGTCAGTTACATATGTACATGCATACGGTGTTACAATTGAAAGCTTTAAAGAAGGAAACCCTCTTATGAAAACAGGAAAATATATCTAAAACAAACAGCCCTTCAGGTAAAAATGATTGTCGTTATTATGCCAGTCACCACTACAGCTCATGTCCCCCACAATCTGCTTGTCGACCATTGCTGTGTCATGAGTAAAAAATTGGAAAGCCCCCTTCATTCTTTTATATCTCCCGCGTACAATAAAATAACGTCAGACGAAATTTTTCTGTGACAAAGTACGCCGGAGAAAGCAAAGTTTAATGAAAAACAACTTGACTCTTCTTATAATTCACTTCATATGTGTGGCAAGACATTCATTCATACTACGCAATCGTTTAAAAAACGCTTAAAATTCAACACAAAGTGTTGCATGCGTTTTTATTTTTTATCCACCCATTATTTTATTCCACTTTGAGTTTTTTTCTTTTTATAAAACTGAACAGAAATGGGGTTCACATAAAATGTGATAACCTGCAAACGTTTCTTCAGCCAAAATTTTGGATATTTTAAACCTTCAGTGTTCTTGTATATAAAGACTCTCGTCTTGTTCACTGGCACTCCCGAAAGCATTGGCGTCCGTTGTACAAAACTGAAATTTCTCTCCGTTTATCGGTTAAAGGGTTATTGCCAGAATGAACTGCGAGTAATATATTTAAACGAGCCTGCCAGTACATATGTAATGTTAACATCACTTTTACACCAGGTATTCATAGCCTGTAGTTTGTTGAGGAGTAATTTATTGAGAAAGAAGGCTTGAATTTTTCGTTTTTAGTGTTTTTAAGCAACACCAGATTTTACTGGAACCGCGTTTTCGGTATCATGTATCATTTTAGTGTGACAGTATGTACATTTGACTCTGAACTCATATCAAACAAGTCATATGCTGATTTCGTTCTTATTATTATGACCTTCTGTTGGCATTTTTTTATTATTGTGCTTCTCAGTTCAGTTTCATTTAGCTGGTTTTTTATGTCTTTTCACCCCAAAAAGTAAAAACAATAAATTTTTTATAAAGATTTCATCCTTTTGTTCTTTTCTTCTTGTGAATGTTTTACTGTCTTGCTATTATAGAATGAGTTCATGTTTGTTAATCAGAGAATCAAAACATGTTTGAAGTATTTCACATAAAAATGACTTTGCATTTAAAATTGTTGGCTACAATTTGTTTAAGTCATGATATGATACTTTTAAATTCGCTTATGATACATGTTTGCTTACTTTGCGCATTGTCGCGGCAACTGGAACGGGATATAATTTATTAAAATGAAAAAATCAAATCCTATTATGCGAGCAGTGAATTTCACGGAATGGCAGATCGCATCTGGTATTTATTACTCATATTTAGTCGGGTTTTTATGATTTTTAACATTTAGAAAGACGCAGCCGCGCTTCTCTTCGAAAACGCCCAGCGGTGAAAATTTCGATTACAGAAGCGATGACCCAAAGCACATTTTTAAGTCAGATACGAACCCAGTTATACATTTTCAAACACTTTGCCGCATAAGTAGAATAAACGCATACCCCCTGCACACAACAAAAGCTGATTACTTACAGTCGGCAGCTCGGATAATATCTCGCTTACTTTCTAAGTAGGTCGAAGACGTATTGCGTACTTCAAAGAAAGTTTTTCAGGAATATTCCATTAAACTAATTTGTTCTTTTTTCTGTTTAGTGCCTTCTTTTCTTTTCCACTAAATATTTTATATATCTTGCACTAAATAATTTTTACAATTTTTTTTTTTAAGAAACCTTCACTAGTTTTTTTAATTAAAATTTTTGCAACGTAATTTGAAAAAAGCTGGCCATCGTTTGATTTTCAACTCAATAATAAAATACATACATATACGAGTATACCCATCGAAAACTTGGTAGTGTTTTGCACTTACCTAAGAACAAACTTTTTATTATCATAGTATTTACCGCCTGCATTACTTATAATGAGTTAAGTAATGACTTGCTGCTATATATATTCGTATGCAAGTACACATACGTACACAATGTTTGCAACGAGAATTGAATGAAAGAATTTGAGTAATACTTGGATTTGCTAAAATTTAAGATAAGGTGATAAAGCGGGTAAGGTGATAGAAACCAGTTTATAAATGAAAAATGTAGTAAATGAAAGGCACACATACTTCTTTAAGACCTTTTTCAAGAGATATTGTTTGCAAGAATGCATTTATCAAAGTTACATACATACCATGATTTAAAGACATGTCTTTTTTATATTACATATATTTATCCCTTACACTTGATGCATTTATACAAAACAGCTTCAATCATTTTGACACTTTTTATCGATACTTTTTATCGTAAATTAAGGACTTAAAGCAATTAACTATTTTAATGACGAGAATGGTAAGTACTTGTCTGCAATGACATCGCCATATTAAAATAATGACTTAAAATGCCAAAGTGGAAGTAAAGAAGAGTACGTTTATTAACATTTTAACATATTACTTTGCAACAGAAATTTCCGTTGGGTATGTGGTACAAAAGATGACCAAGTTCCTTGTTGGGAACTGCATATACTAAGGTCATAAACTTTGTAAGTCAGCATTAATTGAACTCACAAGTGTTGCACACATCAACACACACGCCGCTGGGCGTGCTTATCTGTAATAAGAGATCTTAAATGCAAAGATTTTTGCGCATATGCAATTGTCTAGATCAAAATTGCTCAAAAGTAAAACAACATTCACCCACAAATGGAAATGCTTTTTAATAAACAGTGTAACAAAACAGACTAAATGGACTTATTAACTTTTAAGAATTATTTTTATCAGTTTTACTCCAAAGCTTTTTTTTTATTCATAAATGAAACAATTCCGAAAATCCTACTTCTAACTTTTCGTTAAGTTTTCTTGCTTAAAGTATATCTTAACATACTTATGTATATTATTCGATTGCAGGCATAAGTTACGTACTTACATATGTACATTTTGTACGCATATTGAAAAAACTATTTTTTGCTTGTAAGTTTCTGGCTACTAAAATGACAGTACTAATTCCCAAAACTTTTAAGAACAGCCAACTCGACTCCAAAAACAAAACAAAAAAAAAAAAGAAAAAACTAAGGTAGCACTCGTATATAAAATCCAGGTATGCAGTTAAATATTAGTTTTCTTTGTATTTTTATTCTGTTCTAATTCTTGTAATAAGCCGTCCTTTTATTTTATTATATATTTTATCAAGCAACTCCTGCCAAGAAGTGCTTGATAAAGGCAAGAGACGTCGGGCTTAAGCCCTTCAAAATCCTGTTGGAAAATGCCACACGAAGAGAGTTACATGTTTATAAAAAAAAGTTTTCTCCTGCTTTCACTTTCCCATCTTTTACTTAAATGCTCGTATGTTCGACATACCGTTTTCAAAAATTAAACTTATTGATCAATGGTTTAATAAATTCTGATAAGAGTGCAAAAGATTTTAATATGGCCAACACTAGCAGTCCCCAGTGAGTCGATGTTACTTTTACACTTGAACAAATTAAATGAGATGGCTATCTTTAATTTTTACAACACTAAATTTATACAATAAATTTCCATACATTTCTTCAAAGTATCAAAATAGTGGTGAATCAACAACCCCAAGAGTAGCAGTAGAAATAAACACCAGTCCTTTGCCGCCCCTTTTCCATTGTCTGATTGTTTAAACAAACATTTACTTAAAGTCAAAACGAAAAACTCACACATTCCCGAGGTGCTAATTTAAGCATAATAACCAAAGCTCAAGTACGTGATCTAAGAAAATTACGCAATTTATATGCACCCATACCACCCACCTCCTACTCCGCTTACCGCACGGCCATCCCCAAATATTCCGCTGAGACTTGTACTCACACACCAACAGAAACTGATTAGTGTTTACCTACTTACTTACACATATTCACACAGATTCTTGGTAAAATATTTTATTATCATTAATTAAAAAACAAAAGAAAAAACGAAATCAAGAACCAACAAGTAGTACTTGTACGTACGAGTACATCCAATTCAGTCTCTTCTCTCCTGTTGCGCTCACAAATTCAATCTCGTTCATCCCACACACACATTTCTGTATGTCGGTTTGTATGTATTTCTGACTTACATCTTATGTTTATGTTTTGGATTTTAGGTTTTCACAATTACATACATATATGTAATGTGCAAACATACATACATACATACATACATACATGTGTAATGTTCACAATAAAACGTTGGCCAATAGTTAGTTCTCTTCCACTTCGAAATTATATCAAATGACCTCTAAGCCAACTAAACTCAGATGAAGGCAAGCAAATCTTTATCCACCACATAAGACATTTAGTGATTAGAGAATGTTGTGGTAAGTATTTATGAATGTAGTTACAGTTCTACAATATTTGGAGAGCTACTTCATTCTGTATGTGCTGTCGAGTTTTAAGCAAAAATGGAGTGCCCTATTTTTCTTACAAATTTACAAAAAAAATAAAATAAAAAAAAATCAGCACTTGCAAAAGTTATATAGAAATAAAGTTTTCAAATGTTTTATTGTATGCAGACGACGTAAAAATCTTCCTATGCTATATAACTTTTTGGAGCACAAATTTTTTCAAATGGATTTAAATTCGTTTTATAATTGGTGCGAAGTCAACCTGAGTTTTATTACGCATATCACAGCTACAATCAATACTGGGTTCGATAAAACGTTGGTCAAAAGAGTTTGATGATCCGTATATTGCGAAAACGTTATATACTGCACTGATACGTCCTATATTCGTATATGGTTCGATTATATGGGACCCAATCTATCAGACTTATTCAAATGCAATTGAGTCAGTGCAAAAGCAGTTTCTGTTATTTTGCCTTCGAGGGTTATATCGGCTCTGGATTTTAGGTCAATGAAATTTCACCCAACACTCCTCAATGCTTATCCCGGTATTTCTTTCGGATACTTGTTGCTCTTTTCAGAGTTAATTATGCTGATGCTGACCCTCTCAGGAGATTGTTTAAGCAATTCAACCAACTCTGTGGACAAATTGACTTTTCATTAAATCTCATTGTTGTAAAAAATGCACTTATTGTCTATTTAAATTCATAAATTTTCTCTTTGTTGTTTAATCCTGTTAATTGCTTTGCTTGTTACATATATTAATATTTATATGCACATGTCTGTAAGGAATATTTTCATAGACAAACTAAATAAACAAATAGATGTCACCCGGAATCGTAAGTTTATTATTAAACGACTTATTCTGAAACCAAACAAAAAGAAAATGATTTGTTTTTATGTTTGTACTCGTAGAACCATTTCCATTAAATTATTTAACAGTGTAATTATTAATGATAAATAGTTTAACTTTATTTTATTAATATTGCATTAATATGCGTCAAGTTAAGGGTTCGAAACCACTTTCAGCCAAGAAAGTTTTTCTGTTTGTATTATAAAAAAAAATAATTGAATACTGAAGCTGGGGAACAATTAGCTGTCTTATAGTCGCTACACTACTCATCAGCATCCACAAGGACTCGAACTCGGTATCGTGTAAACAGTTATTGTTGTAATAAAAAAATTAAAAAATCTTTCTGGGCTGAAAGTGGATTTGAACTCGTAACCTGACAAATAACTTTATGCAATATTAAAATTATTCAATAGTCAAATGTTAACAAATGTACTTCAGTTCAGAGCTTTTATTTCTCAAAAGTTGACCAACATACACCCAACAATACCTTATTAAGGCCGGAAGAAAAAAGCAAAAGAGAAACAATTTTATTGAAGTATTCCAAGTCAAAAGAGACAGTTGACACAAATTAGAAATATTTCACAAAGATATATACTTAAAAGTTCTACTTATGTATGTAAGTATAAAATGTCTTGAAATTGCATTGCCAAGGTCCATGGCAGTGTGCTGTTCCGGAACTAAGAAAATAGATTATGAGGAGGAGGTAAGAGGGAGTAGTGTTTGTGGACTAACAATACGGAAGGACGAAAAAAAAGGTTATCACAGCATTCGAAGTTTTGGTATCAACCTAGTTAAAACTGATCAGTCAGTACCCAACGTATATTGCTCAGAATAACAAAATTAGTCCAGTTGCGGCAAAAAATGAGGATTGGTATGTATTGAAAAGCGCTAAATCTAGCGCGAAAGGAGCTATATTGGCAACTATTTACAGCGGTTAATTAAGACAAATAATTTATAATACCCCTTTTAGAGAGTATTTACTAAATCTTTGCTATGAGGTGTATGTAAAATGCGTTTTTTCCACTCATTTTTTGAGTTATGATGTTGTTGTAATAAGCAAACAATATGTTTTCTTGTAAGCAACTATGTTTGCATTAATAAACAAGCAAACAATTTACATATGTGTGTGTGTGCAGTACTCTTTATACTTTTCCCTTTTAGGTTGACGTAACGTATTTGAATTAAGATCATTATTACACTTTGCAGTCCCGTTCTTCGAATTGATTCATCACAATTGATGTACGCTTTTAGCAGGTAACAAGTGTTATATGTGAGCGGTCTTTGAACATATTTGTGCTTTAAAAAAAAAGTTTAAATACGAATTAAAACCTACTGCACAATACTGTCGTTACTGAGAAGAAACAACTTTGTTTTCGAAACACGATGAGCGACTGAGGTTTTATAGATTGTTATTATGATTTTTTTTTCTAAAAAAAAAAAAAAAAATATATATATATATATATATATATATATATATATATATATATATATATATATATATATATATATATATATATATATATATATATATATATATATATATATATATATATGTTTATTTATTTTTTAATGTATTTTCAAATATTTGTTTATAACATTTTAATTTTCCTGAGGATAATAACAAACTGTTATCGAAAATAACGTTAAACCTTTCTTTTTATAAAAAACAAAAACAATCAAGATCTTTCTTTAGCTGAAAAATTTAGAAGAAAAAATATATAAACAAGATCAAATAATACGAACATTAAAGTTAATAAATTGTGAAAATAAGACAATTGTTTTTACTGAAGAACATCTTTATTGTTCCTGAATATTTATGATAATATCGTTGAATCATTTTTTAATTTAATTATAAGCAAAAATTGCCATAAGGTCATGTTTTTGCTAAAAGTCAATTACATTATTGGAAAAAATATTAGAAAAAAATATGTGTAAATCTAAAGAATTCTTTAAGCAGACCATTTTGACTAAAGTTGGTAATTACTCGTAAAATGAAAAAAATTTGTTGAGGCAAAAACTTTTCTCAACTCTTTTTATACGACAACCAAACGAATTTACAAAGTTTTCGCAATCGTCAATACATTTCTTATAAGTATGAAAAACATTTAGGTCTCGTACAATAAAAATGTTGTTTGAACTTATTTATTCACTTCGAAATTATTTCAAATCGCACCCATTTTTTTGCGTTAATTATTGAATTATACTTACAGCAAAATATAGGAGTCCCCACTATTCGCCTAGTGGTTAGTAACCATGGTAACCCTTAAATATTGTTACTTTAATTGATATAAAAACAAACAAATTAAACTGTTTGTTTATTTTTAACGTTATTTCGCCGTTTAGTTTTCTAATAACATTTTAATTCCTGTTCAAATTCTATAACAAATATCTATTTAAATGGCCATTAAAATTAACAATAAATATTTTACAACCCAACAACTACAAACAATTGCAGCAAAGTGTAAGAATTATCTAAAATTTAAAAGACTAATGTTCAGCTTAATTGTAACTAACACGCAAATCGCATCAGCCAAGCGTTAAACCAGTTAACAATGCAAACAAAAGTCAAATAAATTTTAATATGAAACTATTGGGAACCACTGCGTAACCGCTTTGTTTGGTTAAAATTGCGTGTGTGCCCACCAAACAACTAAATGCATATATATGTACACTTACTATACATACATATACTAAATAGTGATATTTGTATCACTATTCACTAATAATTTATTAGACTTAGTAGGGCATGCATCTTGGATATTTTTACAACGTCGACTATTATTCTTCAATATTAATTCAATCCCGCACCACAAAATATTCATATTCCTTATGTATGTTTGTATGCGGTATGTTTTTTGACTAACTTTTTCCATTTTGAGCTTTGTTTCCATTTTTTTTTTTTTTTTTTTTTTTTTTTTTTTGAGACGCTTTACTGAGCTTTCACGGATTTCATATCTAACTCATTCCTCCAAGTGCACCACATTATGCATAACCTGTTGCTATAAAAAAAGAAGATGACAACACAAAATTTTGCTTTGAAGAATTCGCGGCGCTTTCAGTACGAATAGAGCTTCTCTAACTAGAATTAGAATCCGTTATCACTCTTGGCAGACGCTCCTAGCGCGTTAATTGGCTCTTACTCCAAGATGCTTACTCCAGAGTGCTCCTCTGTTTGTAACTAAAGGAACACACAAGTGCTTTCCATAGATACTTAAAAACTTGTTCATTAATCTTTTATCTTTTTTGTTATTCTAAACCTTAAAAACAAAAATAGATTTACTGTTCATAAGCAGACAGACAGTGAATTTGAAAACATGTTTTTTGTTCGTGTCAGCTTCTTTTTGCAGTCAACAATGATGAGAAGATCTAATAAACTTGTAGGTATTTTTTCGCACTTCATTGTAATTCGCTTTTCGTCGAAGGTGACCAGATTCCTTATTATTTCATTTTCAAAAAGCTAACATTACTTCATGATTACTGACACCACATACTACATACTGATTACTACAAAATACATGTCAGTATGTTTTACATTAATATTGTAGTCCACAGTAGTATGTGTGTACGTATGTATGTAATTCTGTTGTTTTTGATATATTGAATGTGAGTTGTTTGTTCATTGTATTTGATAAATTAAATTTAAAATTTACACTATAATCAGAAAAAAAAATGTATGAAACGCCAAAAAATCAATTGGCCAAACAATTCGACAAATACAGCAACTGTTTCCATTAAAAACAAACTTTTTTAAAATGCTTAATCATTACAGATATGTGCATACATATGTATGTATGCATGTACGAGCACATGCAATACGTAACTGCAATTACTCGTAAGTAGACTTAATTGTGAAGTATGAACATATGTATGTTTGCTGTTCGGAGACAACAATATCAGTTAGTTTCACAGCGAATGTCTCTGAAACAGGTCTGAAAGACAAATTCAAACGGACAGCAAACAGTTATTTCTTTATCTTATACTTAATAGTTATTTTATTAACGAAGCGAGTTTAAGGATTACTGATATTTTTTTTTTTTTTGCAGCAATCATGACAACAACATTTCAGATTAACGGCCAACCCTACACAGGTAAATAGATGCTCCTTTTTTTTTTTTTTTGGTGAAATTTTTCGCAATTTTCAAGTTGGCTATTTTTGTAGTGAACCTACTGGCGTTACCTGCGGACATAACTTTGAACACTTTTATAAGAGAACATGCTCAACTGACTGCAACCAAATTTATGTGCTTGGAAGGTGGTTGCGGAGCCTGTGTAGTCGCTGTAAAAGGAAAGCACCCAGTGACAGGTAAAATTCAGACATGGGCAGTTAATTCGGTGAGTCAACGTCTAATATGTATGACCAGTAGATGTAATATTGTTTTGATTGAATGGTTTTAGTGCTTGACACTCTTGAACACATGCACCAATTGGGAAATTACTACTAATGAGGGACTTGGAAACAAACGAAAAGGTTACCATCCCATACAAATGCAAATGGCGAAAATGAATGGTTCACAATGTGGCTTCTGTACGTCGGGATTTGTCATGAATATGTTTAGCCTGCTTGAGTCAAAGGATGGCAAAGTGAGTATGGCGGAGGTGGAAAACTCGTTTGGTGGCAACATTTGTCGATGTACTGGCTACCGGCCCATTCTAGATGCAATGAAGTCTTTTGCGGTTGACAGCAATATTCGAGTTCCATCTGATTGTCGCGATATTGAAGATCTATCGAATAAGAAATGTCCAAAATCTGGTCAGTTGTGCGCCGGATCATGTCACAAGAGCCTTAAGTTTTTAAATTATGATGACGGCTGTGAGTGGCATTGGCCAACGAATTTAACGGAACTCTTTGAAACTCTTGCGAAAGTGAACTCAAATGACGAATACATGTTGGTGGCAGGGAATACTGCTCATGGCGTTTACAGAAGATCAGAAAATATAAAACATTTCATTGACATCAACCACATTGCGGAATTGAAAGCGCATGCACTTACCGCTGAAAAGCTAAAATTGGGCGCAAATTTAAGTCTCTCCGAAGCGATGGATATTTTTAGAGAAGCATCAACTAAACCCGGTTTTGAATATTGTGAACAACTGTGGAATCATTTTGATTTGATAGCGAATGTTCCTGTCAGAAATGTAAGTATACTAAAAAAAAGCACTTTTTATAAACAATGGGAACTGAAAATTACTGAATGTGAAAAATGTGTTTTTATTTAATTATACGAATAATGAAAAAATTAAAAGTAAATAAAATAAAATTTGTTGTTAACAGGTGAATTAAAGTTGTTGTTTTGAGTCAATGCTTTCAGAACACCTGACTTTTTAGTCTTCTCACGCTAATAAAGTGTTCGTATCGTTAAATGAATTTAATTGTCAAAAGCACATACCTACTCGTACATACATACGAGTATGCACATACATATGTAATTGCAAAATTTGTGCACATACTAATGTACGAGGGAGGTGTGTGATTTGTTTCGGTTGAAGTGTTCGTTCGGCAGTCTTTTGTTTTTCTTCTTGCTTGCATTAATTTAATTATTACAATATCTGTTTAAGGTTTGCTGAAATTACTAATCGTTTTAAAAATCACGGGCATTAAATTATTTTCAGAATGGTACTCTGGCTGGAAACATTGCAACAAAGAAGAAGTATCCAGACTTTCCATCGGATATATTTTTGACTTTTGAAACTCTGGATGCTCAAGTTGTGGTTAACGTGGATGCAACAAAGCAACAGACAATGACATTAAGCAATTTTCTCAAAGACAACACAACCAAAACGGTCATTGCAGCATTTGAATTGAAGTGCTACCCGAAGGATAAGTTTATTTTCAAGTCCTATAAGGTAAGGTCGAAGTATAATGTTTGTTTCAGCCAAAATGTAGCTAGTGCTAATCATTTTGCAGATTATGCCGCGTGCCCAAAACGCGCACGCTTTTGTAAATGCTGGATTTTTATTGGATGTGGAAAAATCGGGGAAAGTTAATTGTGCTCGCATTTGCTTTGGTGGAATTGAACCAGAGTTTGTTCACGCCGAAGGTGTTGAGAATCTTCTGAAAGGTGAAATATTTCACGAGAAAAGTGTGGTAAAAAAAATCTTTGAGAATTTAGCAAATGTGTTGCAGCCAAATCCAATTCTTCCGGAGCCTTCTCCAGAATACCGGCAGAAGCTTGCATGCGGACTTATGTTGAAATGTCTTTTGGATGTTTCTCCTGGCGAAAAGGTAAAGCCGGAATACAGAAGTGGAGGGCCGATATTGAAACGTGATCTTTCTTCGGGTTCTCAAATATTTGAATCACAAAAGAAAAATTATCCGCTTACGCAGCCGATACAGAAAGTTGAAGGTAAATCTACAAAGCATAATTTATGTTTTTAGTTGCCTTAATCAATATTAACGTCTCTCAATTAAAGCTCTAATTCAATGCGCTGGTGAAGCAACATATATGAATGATGTTCTAACTGTTGAAAATTCAGTTCATTGCGCGTTTGTGAATGCCACAAAATTTGGTGCTAAAATTGAACAAATCGATGCTTCTGAAGCTTTGAAAATGCCAGGTGTTATAGCATTTTATTCGGCCAAGGATATTCCAGGCTCAAATACAGCTGTTGACCCAGCATTTGGCTATGAAAAGGAGGAATTGTTCACAGCTGGCACCGTACGGTATTACGATCAGCCTCTTGGCATGATTGTGGCCAAAACAAGCGACATTGCGAATAGAGCCACAGCCAAAGTAAAGGTCATTTATTCAAATGCAGCAGAAGTGGTAATGCCAACTATGGAAGATGTCTTCAAACACAATAGACTCGATAGAATTTATAAAGTTGCACCTTCAAAACTCAAAGATATCCGCCTTTCGGACTGTGCTGATATAGTTGGCAAAGGTATTTTCGAAATGGGGCTACAGTATCATTTTACGATGGAGCCTCAAACTTGTGTCGCAGTTCCATTCGAAGAAGGACTAGAGGTTTGGTCTACTACGCAGTGGATGGATCATACTCAGAGCGCAATATCGAAAATGCTTCAAATAAAAGCTGCCGATATTCAAATGAAAGTCAGGCGTTTGGGAGGAGGTTATGGCAGTAAAATAAGTCGAGGCAATGCAGTGGCATGTGCAGCTTCTTTGGCTGCATACAAGCTTAATCGTCCAGCACGCTTCGTTCAAACCATTGAATCTATGATGAATTCAAATGGAAAGAGGTGGGGCTGTCGTTCAGATTATGAATTTCATATCAAGTGCAATGGAAAAATTGTGGGGCTGAAAAATACGTTTTATGAGGATGCTGGCTGCACATTGAATGAGAATCCAGTGGCAGAACTTTCAACAGTGTGCGCGAAAAATTGTTATGCTTTTACAGCAGACAACCTCCAGTTGGAAGGAAATGCTGTATTAGCTGACGCTACAAGTTCCACTTGGTGTCGCGCACCCGGCTCTCTTGAAGGTTGTTAAATCAATGATATTTTTAGGCGTAATTCAAGCAATTCAGTTTATTCACTTTATTAGCTTTTAATATTAATACCAATCAAAATATTATAAAGAGCTTGTTTTCTATGTTTCCTTGCTGTCTACATGTCGACATTTCATAGGAGCATTTCATGTTTGTTCTCTACTTTTATAAACTTTCAAAAAAACAAATCGTAGCAATCAGCTGTTGTTCATTTGTTTGAAAGGTGTAAAGAAAAGGAAAAAGCTTGTTTTTGTGTTATTAAAACATTTTTCTTTTTTACATTCTCAATAACAATAAATGTTTGAGAATATCTTTCAAAGGTTTCCAAGCCTACTGATAATTAGGGAAGCTCCTATGAAATGTCGACATAAAGACAGCTAGGAAACATAAAAGCAAGCTGATTATAATTTGTTGAGCATAATTACTAATAATTCCTATTTTTTCAAGGTATTGCTATGATTGAAAATATATTGGAACATATCGCTTTCGAGGCTAATGTAGATCCAGCTGACGCTCGCCTAATAAACCTAAAGCCAAAACATAAAATGAATGAGTTACTACCACGATTTTTAAAATCAACTGAATATAGAAAACGACGACAGGAAATTGATAGTTTTAACGTGAAAAATCGTTGGCTCAAGAAAGGAATAGGCCTGGCAATCATGGACTATCCTCTTAATTATTTTGGACAATTTCCGGCAACCGTTTCTATTTACCACACAGATGGCTCGGTGGTAATATCTCATGGCGGAATTGAAATGGGTCAAGGTGAAACAAATTTTTTGCTCGATTTCTATATCAATTTATCACCATAAACTATTTAAAAACTTTCAGGCATGAACACGAAAATTACACAAGTGGCCGCGTATGTCTTGGGTATACCTGTAGATCAAGTAAAAATTGAAGCCAGTGACACGCTGAATGGCGCCAATTCCATGGTGACAGGAGGAAGTGTTGGAACTGAGAGTGTTTGCTTTGCCGTTAAAAAGGCTTGCACCGTTTTAAATGATCGCTTAATGCCTGTGAAAAAGTCCTTAAACAATACGGCTTCATGGGTGGAAATTGTACAAGCCGCTTGGGCTAAAAACATTAATTTAATCGCTAGCGACTACTATAAAGCTGGGGACATGCAAAATTACAATATTTACGGCTTAGCGCTTACCGAAATTGAAGTTGATGTCTTGACCGGAAACCTTATTATCAAACGCGTGGATATCTTAGAAGATGCTGGTGAAAGCTTAAACCCAAATATTGACATTGGGCAAATAGAGGGGGCGTTTGTTATGAGCTTGGGTTATTGGCTAACAGAAAGGTTAGTTTATGATCGTTCAACTGGCCAATTGGTGACTAATCGTACCTGGAACTATAAACCTCCTGGCGCAAAAGATATTCCTGTTGATTTCCGTATTGAACTCTTGCCTGGAAGTCCCAATCCTGCCGGTTTCTTACGATCGAAAGCAACCGGGGAACCGCCCAGTTGCTTGGCAATTAGCGCAATATTTGCCCAAGAGCATGCTCTACATTCTGCTCGTAAGGACGCTGGATTAAAAAGGGAATGGGTGCGATTTGGAGCTCCAACTACTCCTGAAACTTTTGTATTAAATGCCGGTAATAACATTGCATCTTTTTCTTTGGAATAAGTTATAAACTGCTTATAATAATTATAACTCATACACACATATACAAGTATGTATAAATAAACACACTTATTTCGCTTAATTTGTTCAATATTATTTCAATATATCCCTCCTTTATTGCAACATATCATATGATATCTCAAAAAATGAAATTTTCAAGTTAACAATGCAGAATTGTTAACAGTATCACCTTTTATATTGTGCCAAAAAAAATGTTTCAAATTACTTTTAAACTGTTTCCTTTAAGAAATATTTTCTAAAAAATATTTCCAAGACTTGTATTGAAGCTAAAAATTTGAAATGTGTTTTTCTCGAAATAAGCTTTTTTGAGTTATGACTATGTTGCAATAAAGGAGCGATATGTATTTCAATATTTGTTATTATTTAAACAATATTACTTTAATTATTGCAAATGAAAAATTTTTTCAGGAAATTTAATTAAAATTTAAAAAAAAAAAAATATTTATATTCGCATGTGTGCAGTTCTGTTTTCATTTTATAACTCTTCACTTAGCCGGCCACAAATATACAAATACGTTCTGTTGGTTGCAATATCAATCAATAATAGCAAACATTTTCTTACCAATTCATTCATTTCAGTGATAAAAATATTGCACTAGCAGAAATTTTAAGTATTCTTGCTAACTGCAATATCTATAAACGAGTGCTAATTGAAAAAGTGTATTTTTTTTATCAAGATAATTAATATTGTTGCCGGAATTTACTTCCTTTTTCAAGTAATCATACACGCTTCGAATAAGCCAAATTATATTTAAGAACTCAACAAGTTTAAAGGAAACGAAAAGAGTATTCTAATAAACAAATGCGCAGATCTTGAACATTTTCTGGACGTGAGCCCTTCTGAGGGCATCATATTAAACTTCAGATAGAACAGAAAGAATATAATTTTAGGCCATAAAGAGACAAGTAAATTCTTTTATGTTAGAAAGAAATTGAAAAGTTATTACGCGAATTCGCAACAAAAATAATATCGGGCATCTCTCATACAGCCATATGGCAGGTTATGAATGCGGTATTTCAGAAACATATAAACTTTTTTTAACTCGCTGTTAGTGTTCGATTAAACTTGAAATGAGTGTATTCACTTCATTCATTTAACAGAAAATATATATTTTTGTAATTTGGATAAAGGTTACGAGTACCGTACTGCATGAAATTTTAGTGGAAAAAACCAAAATCAGAAAATGTTGTCGGAAAAAAGAATTCCGAAAAACATCAGAAAAGAAGTTACGTTTGCAACGCGTGAACCCTGCCCTTGATAAAATTTCGCTTTTGCAACAGGGGTTTATCACAATATTGCTGAAAATTTTAATACAAACTTGCTTTTTAAGTGCTTTTTACTTGATTTTCGACCAAACGGCCTTTTGTTTACATTTTTTTTTTTCATTTTCGAGTAGTTCCATTTAGAAGGCATCTTTCGTCGAATTAACTTGGAATAAGTTTTTTATATTATATCTACTTTGTGTAAAGTTTTTCTATTTCAAAACCTTATCTGTATGCGCTTATTATTGTGTTTTCAAGTTTAGTATATACTTACTATAGAGGAACTCTTGACATTAACTTGATTGTACAATTTAATAAAAATGAATTATTATTTACACTAACAGTGAAAAATATGGGTACTTCCACCACAAAAAAAAAAGAAAAAAAAACAAAGCAGTCATTCGGAATCAAAAAAAAAAAAAAAAACAAAGCAGTCATTCGGAATCAAAGAATATTACACAAAAACAATAAAAAGTTTAGTATATTAGGCTGGGCCGTATCTAAAATACCCTTTACGATAATTACGTATATTAACGAGTATAGTATATGTTGTTAGTTTGACTAAATATGCTCATATATATATGAACCGATATCGGAAATTTTCAGTTTCTGTAGTTTAGGAACTTCATTTTATTACTAGAATTGCTTTTGAGCAAAAAAAAATGGTTTAAGTTCTCTTACGTGGCATTTTCATTAAAAAGTCGGTATATGCTGTATGTCGGACCGATATCGGTTGTGTTCATTTTCCATATTTGAATAACCTCCATTTATTACCAGAATTGATTTTAAGCAAAAAAAGTTGTTTAAGTTCGCTTATGCGAAATTTTCATGAAAAAATCGGTTTAGGCTATATCTCGAGTATATATGTATATTTACCTACATCGGGAAAACTTTTTTTGTCTTTTAATAGCAATGCCAAATAATCATGTTTGAAGCAGAACAAACAATTTGGTGTTTTTTGGTTTGTATATATGTAAAACGGGTTCTTTTTCATATGTACAACGGGTGGTGTTTTTTCAAAAAATTTCATACAAAATTGAAAAAAGTGTATTTTTACGGAATTTTGGATATATCTCAGCTATACGCGAACCAATTTTACTAAATTTCAGGAGCAAACCCATGAGTCGTTGTAGTAATGGAATAGAGAAAAAAGTCCAATGATTTTCTCAGAAACGGTGTTTTAACGACGAACAGGCGGACATCACTTAAGCGAATTTTCTATCATTGCTGTTGCTGAATATTTATGTGGTCGGAAATGAAAATTGTAGAAATTACAAGCTGAATCACAAACTTATTTATACCCTTAACATTTTTGTGAAGGATACAAAAAAATGGCGAAAAATATTCACCACTATAAGATTCAAAAGATACGTAAATTGTGAGAAATTTCCTAAAATAATTGTTGTCATATATATTCTCCTCTCTTAAAGAATATAATATTGTAAGAAACCAAGAAAATTCTTTGGTGCCAGTGGACACTCTAATGGAAATCCCCATACAGTGCGCAGAATTTCAAAACAAAACGAAAAAACACTACTCACTATCTTTATGTACACACGTACATAGTATATACATACATATGTTTAACAAAAGCTTTACTTGTTTTTTGATTAAATATTACGTAAACTGTACTCGCTCAAAAGCTGTATTTCCTTTTCAGTTTTGTTTTCTTTTTACATTTGCAGCGCTTTAAGTTAAAAAGCAAGTGTAGAAAAATGTGTTTAACATCAACTAAACTGGTTATAATGGATAGACAATTTGATGGATAAATATTAAATGGGGCATGTCACACCTAATTTTCGCAGTTCGCGACGGCATTACGGGTATACAACAACATTATGTCGCATGGTGGTTTCCAGGTGTCTCTGGACTTTGGCTTGAACTGTATCGAAAACCTTTTTAATACTCTGCATTTTAGGGTTATGGACGGGTACTGGATCTTCGAACGGCTTAGTGTTGAAAACCATAGGGAGTGGGGGGGGGGGGGCGGTGTATCCAAGTCATCCCGAAGGTATAATTGTCTCGCAACAGAATCCTGAACTAGTGGGAAACCAGATTTCACCGAACATCACATCTGGGCTACCAATCCGAGACAGTGTTATCAGATCTGGAGATCACTCGCCAGAGGTCGCAATTTTTAAACTTATTTTATTATCATGCTAATTTTCGATTTAGCGACATGGCGATATCTATTTTTGGCGCTTTGTAAAGTAATTAGTTATTTGGTTGGCTATTATTTTATAAGCCATGAATTTATTTAGAGAATCGTTAAAATCAATACGACTACATGACATTATATTTATATTTTGTCAATATATTCATATAAGTATAACATTTAAGACATTTGTGTATGCGAAAAAAATTTATTTCTCATATACATAGACGGTATAATGCGAACACTTCACTTTGGTAATACATTTAAGTAAACGCACATAAGAATGTAAATAAACGTAAGTATGTACGAATGTGTAAAAACTATTTTGTGCCTATGAAAGAAATCTAACCGCAAGTCAAAATATTTTTAATAATTGGAAAAATATATACGCTGTTGTTAAAAATTAGAAAAAAATAAATATTTGGCGATTTTTTACATTGAATTTAGCGAAAATCGTCAAAATAAATCTGACAACCCTGACCCCAGGTGCCCGAAGAGCACAAGTTCTTTAGCTCGGCTTTTTATATGCTTCCAACATTGAATATGAGTAAGAATTAGCCCCCTGTATGTATGCCTTGTTAACCACGAAGGGGTGGTGGTGAGCCGACGACAAAGTCACCAATAAGGCCAACATGGCAGACAAAGTGACTTTCGAACGCATGACGGGTTAAATTAAACTACAAGTTCCTCTTTAGTTGATTCAATTCATGAACCTAAAATTCTTGTAATTCCTATTAAACAGACAGGTAGTAAACAAAGTTTTTCCCTAATCTCAATTTATCACACGTATAACATATGTACGTTCATACACAAACACAAATTAAATTTGTCACTGACTCCAACTGCTGCCCTTTCAATCTCTCACTATTTTTATATACATGCATATTTTCTATCTTATCAGATTGTTGACAATAATCACTAAAATTACAAAAGCTAATATACTAGAACTAGAATATTAAAAAATATATATTTATTAATAATGAAAAATAAACAAAACAAAAAAAAAAAGTGTATGACAAGCACTTTTCTAATTTCTCTGGATGAGCAGTCAATACTTCCTACGGATGGATGTAACAGAAATACCGGGTGGCGCAGAACTACCTTTATGGTTTAAATTGCTCTTTGAGTTTCAAAATAAAATTCAAAAATTTTTGATCGCTGTTCTGTTGTGTAGTGTCGCATGTTAAATTTCCTAAGTCTTATACCAATAAAAAATTATAAATAGCTTGTTTTGTAAAGAAATGTTAGAGACGTGTATAAATGAAAAGGCGTGTTTTTTGCATTTTTCTTTTTAAATTCTGAGCAATTTATTTAGATTGTTGGGATATAAAGTTAAATGTTTGAGAATATCTTTCAAAAATTTCCAAAGTCTACTGATGATTAGGGTAGTTCCTATGAAATGTCGACATATAGGTAGCTGGGAAACATGGAAAACAAGCTATTTATAATTTTTGATTGGTATAAATGTTAGAAGCTAAAATAGCGAATAAAAACTCAATTGTTTTTCCTAAAAAATTAAAAAATTGACTACAAATTCAAGCTATAAAAACAGTTCTGCACCACCTTGTATAAGTATTTGTATTCATACTAGAAGAAATTACATTCATTAGTGTACGTCTGCACGAGTACGTATGTATGTATGTACGTGAAAATTAAAATTAACAGTAATAACAAAGCGCTCGAAATTTTTCCTTTCTGTGCAAATAATTTGTTGCATATGAGAACAGAAGGCTACGACGCGACCTAAATTTGTTCATATTTACATCTTTCTTTCTTTCGAAAATGTAAGTACTCCGATATAGACTATATATACAGAAACCTTAAGCGGCCATTTGTCATTTGCTTGGAGCAAAATTTTTGTCCAGATGAAATTTTATGAGAAATGTTTAAAGTTTTAAGTGTAAAGTTTATTATTATTATTTGTGCTGTTGTGGAGAGCTTGCATAAAGAAATTATATTAGGGTTGTAATCTATATATACGAGGTGTGATCAAAAATAACCGTTGGTTTAAATTATGTATTAAAAGTATTTATTTATTCATCAATATCTTGGCTCCTTTTATGTAATCCCTTCTCAGATATAATACACCTATGCCAGCGTTTTTTTTTTTTTTCTCAATCCTGAAACACTTCTGAAATGAGCTTTTTGATATCGCCAACAGCTCGATTTTTCTTTATGGTAGCAAAACGCTATCTTTTCATCGGTGCGTTCAGTTTCGTGAAGAGGAAAGAGTCAGCGGGGGCCAAGTCCCCTGAATACGGTGGTTGAGGCATAATAGCAGTTTTGTTTTGGGCTAAAAACTCACTCAAAAGCATCGATGTGTGAGCTGGTGCATTATCATGGTGCCAAAACCATGATTGCTGTTCCCACAATTCTGTGCGTTTCTGACGAAATGCTTCGCATAACTTCAAGGTAGTATTCCTTATTGACCGAACTATCTTGTGGCATGCAGTCGAAAAAACCAGTGAGCAACACCGAACTTGAAGTGCTTTTTTCGGTAATTCGCCTTTGGTTTCAATGTCACAGCCATACACCCATGATTCGTCACCAGTTATGACATTTTTGAGGAAATCTGGATCGTCGTTGACGATATTCAACAGCTCCTGAGCAATGACCATGCGACGTTGTGTTTGCTCAAAATTTAGCAATTTTGGTACAATCTTCGCTGCCGCACTTTTCATGCCTAAGACATCCGTAAAAATTGCCTGACATGAGCCGAACGATATGCCAACATCATCAGCAACCTCTCTGATGGTGATTATCCAAAATCATTTTCATCACTGCTTCAATAGTTTCATCAGTTGTTGACGTGACCAGGGAAACCAGGACGACCATCGTCCTTGACATCTTTTCGGCCTTTCTTAAACGGGTTATACCACAATTGAACTTGTGTTTTGCTTATAGTAGACTTGCCGAACGCCACAGTCAAAATTTTTAATGTCTTTGCGCATTTAATTTCATTTTTTACACAAACCTTAATACGGTTTCTGTGATCCATTTTTTCGAATAGTAAAAAATCGAAGAGCACACCCAAACACGACTAATCTTTTCATCTGTCAAAAACAAACTGACAGTCCAAAATGGCTGTTATTGCCAACATATTTAACAGACATGTGCATCAACATAACTGGAAAAAATGCTACAACTGAACATATGTAACTCACAAAATTTGAAAATAACGGTTATTTGTTAATCAGACCTCATATATGCATATGTGATCAATATAAGGCAATAGACGAAAAAATAGATAAGTGCTCGGTGGCTGAGTTGGTTAAGCGGCCATATAAAAAAAAATACGTGATACCGAGTTCGAGTCCCAGTGGGTGCTGATGAGTAGTATAGCGACTACGGGAAACTAGTTGTCCCCCAATTTAGTGTATTTAATTACTTTTTCCTGTCTTCTTTGAACAGGAGTTAGAGATGGCGGCAATTGTTGATATAATTATAAATAATTGTCCGCTTTCATACTGTCACACTTGAAGGATAAAAAGTGTACGAATACAGGTAAAAAACAAATAAATACATTTGTCAGTTTGGTTAACGGCTGTTATTGAATACAACGGAACTAAATTGGGCTCAATGGCTGTTAATAATATATTTGGTATATGCTTTTACAAAAAATGCAACCCTGGTCCAATGAAAAACGTTATTGCTTAAACAAATTTCTAAAAATTACGGAATCTTGTGGGATGTCAATTCTGTTACAGTATTATTTGTCATTTTCATAATCTCTGGATTCACTTTATCGCAATTGCACATATTATTTGCTTTTTTGAAAAGCCTTAATAAAAAGTGTATGTACTTTAGTTGCATGCCTCTTTTCACCATCGCTCGTAGTTTAAAGGAACGGAAGAGGTGACACACAAGCACAAAGAGTTAAGCAAACAATAAACAAAAAATAGAATGTTTTGGTGTTATTAAGAAAAAAAACTTGTTCGAAATCGGAAGAGATGAGTTTCAGTCAGCAATTAACACTAAATATAAGTAAAGTAAAACTATTTTACGCTGAATTTTTTGCGAAGATTCAGGATATTCGTTATAAAATCTGCAACATACAGCCATTTCACCGAAATCGATTTGGTTCGAAAACAGAACTCAATCCGATTTGGCTATTTCAGAAAACGAGAAACTAAAAGGTATTGCGGAATGAAATCAGTTTTCCTTTTCAAAATGAAGCGATTTCGTTTCGAAAACCATAGTTTAGTTTTTCCTTTTCAAATTGAGTTCTCTTTCCAAACGGAATTGAACTCTTTGATCTGGTGCCACATCACCACATAAAATATCGAACAAAATTAATCGAATTTTTTCATTTTGGTATCATGGCACACAATACCGAATGAATTGTGTCGAAATAATATAAAAGCTTTTAAAGCGTACTTATAGGAAACATATCGCTCCTTTATTGCAACATAGTCATATCTCAAAAAATGAGCTGCAGAATTGTTAACAGTACTACCTTTTATATTGTGACAAAATTTTATTTAAATTACCTTTAAGCTGTTTCCTTTAGGAGATATTTAAAAAAAAAAAAAAAAAAAATTTCTAAGACTTGTATGGAAATTAAAAATTTGAAATGTGTTTTTCTCGAAACAAGCTTTTTTGCGTTATGACTATGTTGCAATAAAGGAGCGATATGATCTTAAATTACGATCCGATACACATCGTATGCCATTATCTGCTTATTCGATACGATAATTAATTTTATATCGTATGCGACGATTCGATCCCTGGCTGAGAACTTTTTTTAACACGACTCTTTAACAGCGAATTTTGCGATTTTCCAAAAATCCCTTCCTTTACATACGAGACTCGTTCATCGAAGTCTAGCTGTAACTTTTTCCAAGCGGAATCTTTTGTACTGATGACAACGACAAATCGTTTTTATTTGAACACCGTTGAGTGTTTGTAATGCGAATCTTTTGTTAATTGCCTGTAAACTGCGAATGTTTGAGTGCAATAACAGATGAATGTGTATGCAATTTTTTAATAATCATTATTCTCATTTTGAATTAGTAATTTAATTGTTCCCGCTGTTCCCGCTTACAACCAAGAGACTGACTATCTAGATATCGTAACAAATATTTATTAGGTACTTATAGAAAAGCGTTGCTCAAATAAATATTCATTAAATGTATAGACCTTGTGCGCAAAAGGTCTTTACTCAGGAAGAGCTACAGAATATTTTTTTTTATTACAAAACAAAAAGAACAAAAAAAAAATAATAATAATAATTGCAAATAAGAAGGACGAAAGAAGCTCTAGTAAACTAGTAATTTGCACAAAATGGTCACCAACTTTATAATAAATGGGCAACCCTTTTCAGGTGAGGACCGTAATATTAAGTTGTTGTCATAACGATTTCTTATTGAACATTTTTACTGCGCAGTCAATTTGGCTGCTCTGCCAACGGATATAACTTTGAACACTTTTCTACGGGACTATGCCGCTTTACCTGGTACCAAGTTTATGTGTCAAGAAGGGGGCTGCGGTGTTTGTATATGTGTTGTTACCGGAAAGCATCCCGTTACTGGGGAATGCAAATCCTGGGCCGTCAACTCTGTAAAATATTCGAACCAAAAGTTGAAGCATTCAATAATTTTCCCTTTATTTTCCTCATTCAAATAGTGTCTCACGCTCTTAAACAGTTGCGTGGATTTGGAAATAACTACTATCGAAGGCATTGGAAATAAGCGTGATGGATTTCATCCTATTCAAGAGCGTCTCGCCAAAATGAATGGTACTCAGTGTGGATACTGCTCGCCAGGATTTGTTATGAATATGTATGGACTGTTAAAAAGTATGAATGGAAAAGTCACAATGGAGGAAGTGGAAAATTCATTTGGCGGCAACATATGTCGTTGTACTGGCTACCGGCCAATCCTTGATGCAATGAAATCATTTGCTGTCAACAGCAACATTGACGTTCCCTATGGTTGTCAGGATATTGAAGACTTGTCAAAGAAAACATGTCCAAGCACTGGGAAAGCCTGTGCAGGAAAATGTAGAACCGCAAACACATTATCTCCTTCCCTCACTTACGCAAATGGTGGACAATGGTTTTGGGCAACTTCAATAGAAGATATATTTAAAATATTCTCCGAAATAAAAAATGAAGACTATATTTTGGTATCTGGCAATACAGCTCATGGAGTATTTCGACGTTCTCCTTCTGTAAAAAAGTTCATAGACATAAGCTCTGTTCGGGAACTTCATGAGTACAAATTAAGCGCCGACTCTCTCACACTAGGCGCCAACTTGAGTCTAACTGAGACGATGGATATTTTTAGGGAGGCAGCAAAACTCAAAGGTTTCGAGTATTGCAATAAATTGTGGAAGCATTTTGATTTGATCGCAAATGTGCCAATCAGAAACGTAAGCAATTGTGTAATGATTAGCAAATACTTACACATATTCATATACATATATATATGTACATATTGTATATTTAACGAATGCACTTGTGTTTTTATTTCACTAGATAGTAGAGTTTTGAAATAAAGTGATCATTTATTATTTCAGGTGGGTACTTTAGCAGGCAATTTATCTATCAAGCACAAGCACCCTGAATTTCCCTCCGATATATATGTGGTTTTCGAAGCACTAGACACTCACGTGATTGTGCAATCATCGTTAGGAGAAAACTGTGTTCTTTCACTTTCTGAGTACTTAAAAAGGCCTATGGCAAAAAATATTATAAAATATTTTGTTTTGAAACCGTTCGATGGTAAAGAGTACATTTTCGAATCGTACAAGGTGGGTAGAATTTAATTACGGTTACACAAATCCCCGTCATAATTTGCTTTTATTGTTGTCATTTTAGATTATGCCGAGAGCTCAAAATGCGCATGCTTATGTGAACGCAGCTTTCTTGATTCAAGTTGAAAAACCTGTACATAAAGTAAAGTCTTCGCGCATTTGTTTTGGGGGTATCGGGGCCAATTTTTCGAGAGCTTCCAAGTTGGAAAAATTTCTACTTAATAAACCTCTATATGAAGCATCACATATAAGCGAAGCATTTAACATTATGCAGGTTGAGCTCACAGCAGATGAGACTATAACAGAGCCGAGTCCAGAATACAGAGTTAAACTCGCTCAAGGGTTGTTTTATAAATTCCTGTTAGCTCACGCACCCACAAAAAAAGTGCATTCTAAATATGTGTCGGGGGGTGGTGTTCTTCAAAGAACTATTTCTAGTGGCCTACAGGTATTTGAAAGGCATGAAGTTGACTATCCTGTCAAAAATCCCACAGAAAAACATGAAGGTCTTTTGCAGTGCTCAGGTGAAGCAATGTTTTCAAACGATTTACCTCCTCAGTCCCAACAACTATGGGCTGCCTTTTTTGTAGCCAAAATGGTTGGTGCCACTGTAAAAGACGTTGATGCATCGGAGGCTTTGAAACTTGCAGGTGTTATCGCTGTTTTCACTGCAAAAGATATACCAGGGAAAAATCTGATTTCCGTTCCAGAAAATTTCTTCTTTGAGGAAGAGGAACAACTATTTGTAGAAGGAGAAGTCAAATTTTATAACCAACCTGTCGGCATAATCGTTGCTGAGACCCCTAGCTTAGCCTACAAAGCAGCTGATCTGATAACAATCAAGTATGAAGGTGGTGCAAAGGAAGTACTTCCTACGCTTCAAGATGTACTAAGTGCAGGTCCATCAAATAGAATTAGACATATTATTAAATCGGATGAGAGTAAAGAGGAGCCGAAAGTACATCAATATGACTTGAAATTACAGGGAGAATTGGAAATGGGACTTCAGTACCATTTTTTCATGGAACCACATACAGCTATTGCTATACCATCTGAAGGAGCCATACAATTGTATGTAGCCACACAGTGGATGGATTTGGCACAAATTGTTGTTTCAAATTTACTTAATTTAAAAAATAATGAAGTTCAAATTAAAACACAACGGCTGGGAGGTGGATACGGTGGAAAGGCCACACGCTGTAATTTTGTAGCTTGCGGTGCTGCTTTAGCAGCTTATAAATTAAATCGTCCTGTTCGTTTTATCCAAACTATTGAGTCGATAATGGGCTCACTGGGAAAAAGATGGCCTTGTAATGTAAATTACAAATTTTTTGTCAAGCAATCTGGAAAATTTGTAAAACTTGTAGCTGAATTTTATGAAGATGCTGGGTACTCTCCGAATGAATCGCCAATGGGTCACACTTTACTAGTAGCGAAAAACTGTTACGACTTCAGCTCTGAGAATTTTGTATTGAATGGTTATATGGTGCTCACCGATTCCCCCAATAACACAGCTTGTAGAGCCCCAGGTTCCGTAGAAGGAATAGCAATGATTGAAAATATAGTTGAGCATACTGCGTTTCAGCTAAACTTGGATCCTTTAGAGGTTCGTTTAGCTAATTTGATAGAAGGACATAAAATAGGTTCAATGATAGATAGATTTGTCAAAAGTACCAATTACAAGGAAAGAAGACAAGAAATCCTTTCATTCAATCAGCAGAATCGTTGGATAAAACGGGGTCTAGGCCTTGCAACAATGGAATACCATATAGGTTACTTTGGGCAATTTCCTGCAACTGTCGCCATTTACCATGGCGATGGCACAGTTGTCATTACTCATGGTGGAGTCGAAATGGGACAAGGTATGAATACTAAAATTGCACAAGTGGCTGCACATGCTTTGGATATTCCCTTGGACTTGATACGTATTGAAGGCAGTAACAGTATAAATGGTGCAAACTCTGTGGTGACTGGTGGATCCATTGGAAGCGAAACTATCTGTTTCGTAAGTTATAATTTCTTGCTATAACGCTATGCGCATTTTGCTGTGAAATTTTCTTTTTCTAGGCTGTTCGTAAATGCTGCAATTCATTGAATGAACTCCTTAAGCCAATAAGAGAAGAATTAAAAGAGCCAGACTGGAGAAGTGTTATCAAGGAGGCTTATAATCGTAATATTAATCTAATAGCAAGTGATGGTTGCAAAAATGGAGAACTGGAACCGTATACTGTCTGCTCGCTGGGGCTTACAGAAATTGAACTGGATGTTTTAACAGGAAATTATATCATAAGGCGCGTTGATATTTTACAAGACGCTGGAGAAAGTCTAAACCCAAATGTGGATGTTGGCCAAGTTGAGGGCGCATTTATAATGGGCCTGGGATATTGGACGACTGAGAGATGTATTGTTGATAAATCCAGCGGAGAATTAAAAACAAATAGAACATGGAATTACAAACCTCCTGGCGCTAAAGATATACCAATCGATTTCCGCATAGAACTATTATCTCAAAGTCCAAATCCAGCAGGTTTCATGAGATCTAAAGGTAAGTTGAATGAATTTTCTCTTAAAAGTACAACTCTAAACAACTAAACCACTTCAATTAAAAGCAACTGGAGAACCTTCAATTTGCCTGGCCGTCAATTTCGCTTTTGCAGTTCAACAGGCAATTCAATCGGCACGAGATGATGCGGGCTTACCCAAGAAATGGATAACTCTAAAAGCTCCAATGACTCCAGATTATATTCTCTTAAGCTGTGGCACTCACGCCGACATGATGAATTTGTCATCATAATCTTTGATTCAACGTATGTTGAAACTTATGTTTTTTTTTTGTGTTTCTATATATAATGTTTTTAGTGTTCTTTATCAATTTGCCTAAGGGACCAATCTATCGGTTTATTCGTTTACTTTACTGTAAAATGCAGTAAATGAGTAATTTTACGCAAATTGTAAAAATTATTCTCTGAAAACTCTCTTGTTCAAAAAAGTACTCGAAAAAAAGAAAAATAGTAGCTTTGTTCGAGGAAATTCCAGGTAAAGTTCGGTAAAATGAGAGTAAACAACAAATACTCTCCGAAGAAATTTAATTTGCCTAAAATTACTGGAACACAAAAAACCACATTTAAAGCCCGAAATTAAATATCAACACAAAAACAGCTGTTGTCTATATATACAAATTTAAAATTCAGTGTTCTCAACTTCTAAATATTATAGCGCACTGAAATCCAAAAAAAGCGTACTTTTACAAAAACACGCTCAGTTCAAAATTTTTATTATTATATAAAATTAACAAACAAATAATATTCACTTTAATAAAAAAATTTAACTTTTTACATTAATGAGAAATATATCTATCAGTTATTTTTAGAATTTTGTTCGATTAGTTTTCAATTATTACGTTTATGCACAGCCTACTCCCAAATAAAAATGATTGCAAATAATTAACTGTGTATATTCCAATGAGAACCCAAAAAGAAAAATGCCCAAATAATATTTCACAAGAGAAACAAAATCAGCTTTTTTTCTTAGCGAACTTTTTTATTCCTATCTCGTAGCAATTCATTACATACATGTAGTATGTAATTGTGTCTTTGCTTGGGACACCATACAAGTTAATGTTGTCGCGGATAACACAATTTCGGTCATATAGTCGGTTTTAAATTTATATAGATAGTCCGGCGTCCACGAAATTTTTCAAAAAATTACCTTCCAGAATCTTAAGAGATAGCTGACACATATGTTGCAACGTTGACATCAATTTTTCCATCTGGTTAAGTAGTCATACGTTTGGTATGTATTCGTATGCACATATCTGTACAGAATAAAAAGCGAAAACAAATATTTTTTGTAAATTCATATGTAGATATTTAAAATTTGTATTCGATTTGTCGTTGCTTTAGATTTGCTTAGCAAATATTCTCTAATGTTACATAGCGTCTATACGTGATGTAATATCAAATATTTTTCTATCAGCAAACGTAAAATTTGACAGCAGAGAGAATTATATCACGTGTAGCCTTCAAAATTAGTATTATTGCAATATTATATCAGATATCACAATATTGTTTTGATAATATACATATATTTAGAAAACCATGAACTGTCAAAAAAACGTAAACAAAACGACATAATATTCAATTTTTGAAGAATTCCCGAAAAAAGTTTAATAAAAAAATCATTAAAATATTTATAAAAAAATCGTTCATTGTTCTTTTTGTTGTTGGAATATATAAATTTGTTTAAGGAAATACAACATTCAACGATGTTTACTGCATGGTTGCTTAAAAATTGTGAAATATTATGATATTTGCAAAAATACTTGGCGCCATGCTAGATATGAGTGAAAATATAATTTGTTTTTCTCGTTAATCTGCTGACGTTCTCTCTCATATTATATCAGAGTTAATATCAGTTGTAGACACTATGTTAGATGATATGCCAAAATTTAACATACAACCCACAAACAAAAGTGCATACACGATTTTAAGTAAATTTACGAATATAATTATTAACACGTGTAACTACGAGTATGAACGTCTTATGGCATGGCCAAAGTAAAGGCCTAACTATAATGTGCATAAACTAATTTAAGCCAGCTTAAGCAACTGTGCGAATACGTATAATCAAATGTGTACAACTATAATGTGCTTAATGAAACTTTTCGTTAAGTTTCGTCTAATGTCAGTTGCTTAAGCAAAGTACGAAACTGAACGCACTTTCTGTGCGGAATCATTTGTTTTCAGGAGTTTGTGTGTGTGTGTTTACAAAAATTATTAAAATAAAGAAAAATTTAAACAAATAATATTGTATTTAATTTAATAGAAATGTATTTTAGCTTTTTTCAATTTTTAATTACACAAATTACCACTTTGTTTTTACTTTTTGTTTGGAAATTATTGCATACAAATACTTTGTTGTCATTTTTAGTACTTTTTATATAATCTACTTAGTAATTACACAAGTACTACCCAGTTGTGTAACAATGGGTTTAAAATCATTAAGTTCATATAAGTACATTATGGCCAACTAAAAGTCGTATTTCATTCACATATGCATTTGACAGACTTTTCGTTTAATTTTGGTAAAAGCTTAAGCGAATCTATGCACATTATAGTTAGGCCTTAAGAAGCATTTAGTACACAACTTTTGTAATATGACTTGTCATGAAATGCGTAAGTGGATGGGCAAATGCGTAATACAAATAAATAAAATAATACCGACACATGAAATTATGATTAAATGCGGATAATCGGTCTTTCCATGAATACAAACAAGTACAAAACACATCTTTGCGTAAACATATACATAAGTGGGTATAAATCCACGTGTTTGGTAGACTATGTAAGTTGTGTTTAGCCGCCAGGCATGCGCACAACACAAATCATAAACAAGGACAGGAAGCAGAAACTTTTGAAACAGCCACTACTTTAAGACTCATTCTTGCTGGGTTTTATTTACGTTTCCTTAATGGTTTGTATGATTTAATTTTCTAGAAATAAATCACTTATTCTCCTTCGTGCGGTTGTCATTGGAATTTATTAAAGAAAGGTTGTAAAGTGTAAGTATGTACATACTTTTATTTTACAAAATCTATTTATAAAGCTTTATGTGACTAAAGGTGAGATGAATCGGGAAACTTTGTTTAAATAATATTTTATGGGATTTAAACTGAGCAGAATAAAATTAAATTACAAATACATGAAGTAAACCAAATAGCAAACTATGAACAAATAGATTGTAATTATAAAAGCGATAAGAAAGATTATATTAATTCATATTGTAATTTAATAAGACCTTACAATTAATAAAAAGAGTGCATTTTATAATAGAAATCATGCTTTGTAAAAAACTTAATGATTCTTCAAAAGAATTTATTTTTCATTCATAGGACGTGTGCGAAACGGTAGCAAAGTACACGTACTATGGTGAAAAATAATTTGTCTGTGGTAAAGAAATTTCATGTTTTTGCTGTGTGAAACAATATTATATTTGACAACATAAAGTTTTGACAAAACTGACAAAAATGTTAACAAGACTAATAAAAAAATAAATAAAAATGATTAAATTAAGAAATAGCTATAATAGAGCCATTTTTTAATTTAGTATCAATTGATTTGACCTTTAATTATAAAATTTTCAATTATTGTCAAAATTTATATTTTATTATATTATTCACCTCAGAAATGTCAAAATTTTACTTACGAGACTACTTTTCTACCGTTTGGCACACGTCCATAATCAAGGCGAATTCATACCAGGTAAATGCAGGAACAATAAATATAACACTACAAAAAATATATCTTTTTCAAATGTCAAGAGAAAAATATAAACATTAAAAGGAATTAAAAAAAATATATTTAAAAAAAAAATTTACAATAAAATACAAACATTTAATTATTTGGTGAAACTTTTAGTTATTTCGTGAAAATTAAAGTCACAGATCATAGAGCTTGGAAAGGTGAAAATGGCCAGCAAGATTGGAGAGGATTCAGAATGATAGCTCACGCTCAAGATACAATACATAAATTAAAAAATTGTTTTGAATTTTTTCAAATTTCCATAAAAGAAATTTACAATAAAAGAAAAACTTATTTATAATGTGAAACTTTTAATTTTCTCAGATCATAGAGCTTGAAAATGTGAAAATGGGCAGCCAGATTGCGGAGGATTGTTTTAAATTTTTTCTGAAACAGATAAAAATTAAAAAAAAAGTTATCAGATGCGCTGTCAATTTCACCTGCTATGGATTCACCTTGTCCATAATAAAAAATTGTCTTTTTAAACGCTTTTCATAAAATACAAATAATAATAAACCATGTGAGAATGATATTGTCAAGGTGCATTAACGTATACACGGTGGCAGCACTACGGCATGTGACAATTTTTTGCTACTGGCAATATAGTAAGCTATTTACGTCAAATGTATTGTTTACATTTTTGAAAGTGAATTTAGTGTTTTATTCTGAATTAAATATATACAAATTATTTTGTGAACATAAAAATAATTCAAATACATATAATTTATAATTATGAAAAGGTACATTCATAGTTTATGATTGTGAAAATAGTTACAAATATTTTTGATAAACATAGCTTACCAGATGCCTGTTTTTGTTGTATTGTTGTAATTTTGCTCTAGTGCTGCCACCGTGTATACGTTAATGCACCTTGGATATTGTAATTTGTAAATTATTGTTATATTTTAGATAAACATTTTTTATAAAAAGTTCGAAATATATACATAGATCAAATATAAATGAAGTTTTATTCAAAATTGAATCAAAAAGTAGACAATACAAAAAGAACATAAACTAAGAATAAAATATTTATTCAGAAAAGCGAAGAAGGTAAGAAAATAAAAACATTTTATCTAACCTCAATATTCTCCTTCGTAATATTTATTTTTTTATTTTTCTATACATCTGTGTGGTATGGAATCAATTGAACCTATTAAAAGCACTTGAAGAAACCCCATTCCAAATAATTAGGCAATATTTCTTCAGTTATTGCCAAATATGTTTCAATCTACATTTTTCTACAGATTATCGGTGGAATTGAAAAAGAATCTGGTGTTTGCTTGAAACGAAATGCTAATTTTTACTCGTATTGCAAATATCATCCATTTTTTTTTTAATACAAATTAAATTTAAATTAAATCCGTACTGAATCAAACCTCAGTTGTGTAAACGAATGCACGAAACGTTGTTTGTTTGCCAATTGGTAGGAATGAATCAGTGAACGAATAATGGAAAAAAGGAATGCATTATGTGATTGAATTATAACGGCTGGTGTTGGCTTATGGCTCTCAAAATAATAAATTGTCTGTTTGCATCACGTACTAAAAATTAACGAGTAAAACAATCAATAAAATTGATTTTTATTAAACACAAAAGAGGTAAACAAATAAAAAATATTCCATTCTTCTACTCCCTCTGTGATAATAGATCGGAATGTAAAAAAAAAAACAAAACAATGAATCTTACAGAATCCATTTCCATTATAACGTTAAATACAAAAAGCAACAAAACCAATGCACGCACATCCGAGTATACATATGTACTTGCATGCATACACACATTTAAATGTAACAATTTTAATTACATTTTATGAGCTTGACAATAAACGTGACGTGATTTACATACATATCATATTGAAAACAATCGCACAGAAACCGAACATACGAGTAAAAAACAAACGTCCCAAATGTCACGGCTATAATTACATATTAAATGCAAAGAAAACATACTCGCTTTTAAGCACATACTCGTACACACATACTCGGTTGTGTTGATTGTCGGGATCGGCGCTAGAAATACTCTGTGATTTTTGACGTTAATAAGAAAAAATAGAGTTTCTTTATGCAACATGTTCCATATCAAAACTTGTGGACGTTTCATATTTTTTTTTTGCACTTCGAAAAGCCCCATTTTAATACGAGTGTTCGTTACCTCCCTAATCAGTCTCCACATTACGTGTTCTCATACACAGTCCGTTTTTTGTTATAAGCTGTTTTAAAATTGTTAATCTCATACACAGTCCGTTTTTTGTTTTAAGCTGTTTTAAAATTGTTAATCTTATAATCAATCTCTCCAACAGATGCACAGAATTGAAAGATTAACAATTCAAATTTTTTTTTTTTTTATAGAAACACACCTTAGAAAAATATTTGTAGGGCTTAATGTTTTATAATTAGAAAGATATATTTCCCAGTTAATATGAAGTCGGCCAGTTATTATGAAGTCGGTCTTTTTAAAAATGAAAATTTTTCGGATATCGTATTAATCGGTTCTTGAACATCATGAAATATAAGAATTTACAATTACAAATATATATGAACCATTTGTACATGTAATACAGAGCGTCCAATATTTAAGCATATGGCACCTTGAACGTTTCGCAAGGAATGTGAAAGCAAAATGAACTACAGAAGTGTTGTAGTTAATAATGTCACAGCAAAGTTTTGAAAATAAACTAAGCAATTCTATTGAAAATATACAAACATCTCTATTCCAGTAAATCGTAGAAAAAATGTTTACCTTCTTCCTTTTTTTACCTTGGCCCAGCACTCAGGAGAAGACCCCTAGATTGGTTCACCTTCCATACAAAAAAAAAAGTCCCCCCTAGGATTAAAGACAATGTAGACAAATTTCAAAGATATTTTTTGCCACGCCTGCAAATACTGCCTTCTTATGGCATTATTCATAAAAAATATTGTATGTTTATTTAACTGTTATTTGACAAATTTCTATGGAAAATATGTCAAATAAGTGTTTAATAAACACACAATATTTTTTATGAATATGGCCGTTAGTATTTTGTTAACTTAGTACCGATATTCTTGGCTCTATATAGACTACTTGTGTATCTTTAATAGTTTTTTCTTAACACGTCAACCTCTAGTCATGACTTTTACAACCTCGGTGCGTACCCATTCTGATATTATATATTTTTAGGCTAAAACAAAGCCGCATTATATTTATGAGCTTTTGTATTAAAACTATTTATTTTTATTGATAAAAAACAAAAAGTTATAGGAGTTTCAAAAAATACTTGAGACATGGTAGCACTTTTGCCAAAAAAGTCCGTTTTCTCATGTATGACATTTTGAATTAAGTAACTGCTATGAAAATTTATATTAACTAATATGAATATTAGACATAAAAACAACAAATCACGAAGCAAAATAGGGTTGTAGAAGAAAGTCGCATAAGTTATAAAACGGGTGTCTGCCGGGAAGGTATATTACTCGCAGTAACTCGATTGTATTCCTGGCTGCATGCGATGTGGTACCGTCTTGTTGATACCACATTTTAATCAAGCCCTAAGCATGCAGTTGTGGCGTCAAAAAGGTTTCAATCATATCACGTTATCGCTCCCCATTCACAGTTACCGTTACGCCGTTTTCATTTTCAAAGGAGTAAGGTAATGATTGCTTCTGACCAAATTACGCTCCAGACTGTCACTTGTAAATGAACGTAAAGGTGACTGGTGAACAATTTGCCCTGAACCGACTATTCTGTTATTTTTCATGAAAATCGATGATTGATTTTGATAAATTGTTCTAACCATTAAAACACTTTGATGTATCGACTATTTTTCCATAATAAGTTTGCCCCGTGTCTACTTCACGACTGCCAAATATGAACTGTCAGGACTAATGTTTACCAAAATGGTGGCAAAACAAAGTAATATACCTTCCAGGTATAGCATTCTCAATTCACGACAAAATATTTCGTAAAAGGATAAGTTAAATTATTTTATCCTAACAAGTTAAATGTGTACTCGTATGTACACATAAGTATTAATGATAAATGGTCGATCTTATTAAATATTTATAATATTGCGTGATTTATTTATTTCATTTTATTTTATTGGAAGTTCAAATCTGGATTCAGCCAAGAAAGTTTTTAATTTTTTAATTATAACAATAATTGCCGTGATCAATAGCTCTTGATCAAAGAAGACACAAAAAATTATTCAATACTAAAGGTGGGGGACAACTAGCTTTTCCGTAGTCACTATACTACTCATATCAGCTCCACTAGGACTCGAACTCGGTGTTATGTAAACATGATGTATTTTTTAATACGGCCGCTTAACCAACTTAGCCATCGAGCTCTTTAGTTATTCTTCGCTTATATTTGTCGCATATTGGTCACATTTACAATTTGTTAGAATCCCAGTTGTTGGTACTGCTTTCTGCAATCACTCTAATGACTCCTACATTTGCAGCGCACTGTACTGGAACTAAGGAAATATGTTATGAGGAGGACGAAGGTGTGAGTAGTGTTTGTGGACATTTGAAAGACCAAACAATGCATCTAAAATTTTGGAATTAAATTACTTAAAACTGATCAATGCCGAGTGTACGAGTATATACATTTGAATCCGCTCAGACTAACAAAACTTAGTCCAGTACATCCCACACTGCAAGGTTAACTTCTTAATTAATTAATTAAGAAATTAATAAATGAACATATACAGAAAACACGTACGACAGTAAAAAAAAAAACAAGTATAACCAGGATGGAAGAACAAATACTACTTATTTGTACTTGCAACTTATTCCGGTAAAATTGCGATCCAATAAAATACGTTCGTTCACGTTCGTAGTTAGATGAAGATCTTATTTACATGCAACCATAACTATTGGTTTTAGTTTGGCGCCAATCAAAAAATCGTTTTTTATGGTTCCTAGCTGTCTATATGTCGACATTTCATGGGATCTTTTCAACTTTATATCCCAAAAAGGTGTAAAGAAAAGTAGAGACGTGTGCAAAAGAAAACGTTTATTTTTGTGTTTTGACAGGTATTCTTATAGGGCATTTACGTCTACCCAAAATCTAGTAGATTTGAAAGAAAATCTTCAACAAAATCTTAACCGTTTACACTTCCGTTTTTTGACATCTAACCAGATTTCATTTTCAAAAATTTCATTTCATTTTCAAAAAAATCTTTTTTTGCAAGGGGTTTGACAGCAATCTGTCTGTCTATATCACAATGAAATCATCATGTAAAAGTATAGTTTCTTTATTGCAGCGTAGTATTTTAAAGTGTAATTTTGAACAAAATCACAGTTGTGTAATAGAGTACTTACAAAAATCTACCAGATTTCATCAAAATCTAGTCGCAATCTAGATATCATTTTGTATGGGAAATCTCGTCAAAATCAACTGGATTTGATTTATTATTGATTAGGTCTAAATGGCCTATTAAAACATTTGTCTTTTTAAATTCTCAATAATTTATTTAGAATATTGGGATGAGTTGAATGTTTGAGAATATCTTTCAAAAGTCTCCAAGTCTACTGATGATTAGACAGCTAGGAAACATTGAAAACAAGCTTCTAATATTGAATTGTTTTGCTTCAATTTGGTTTATTTCTTGCCAATATAATATAACACTGTACATATACATGTATGTACATGAAGCCGCGGGCTTTTGCCCGCGGCTTCATTTGCCAACAAAGTTTCATACAAACTTTCATCCCCTATTTTATCCCCTTGGGGGTAGAATTAATCAAAATCCATTATTAGCAGATGCCTGCGTCATAACATCTACCTGCAGGCCAAATTTGAGCCCGATCCAGTCCAGTGGTTTGGGCTGTGCGTTGATAGTGGTTTGGGCTATGTCAGCCACCTTTGAGTTACTATATCTATGTTCGAGTAGTGATGTGCATCTTATGTAGCCTTCTTCTATGCATTCTATTTTGTTGGAAAGCCGAAAAATTGTGCATAATACAGCAATACGAGTAGTTACATTAATAAGTAATTAGAAATTAATTTTATTCAAAATTTAGACTTTAAATGCCCAATTGTTGTGTGTTTTTATTCATGAGTAATTGGGAAAAATTTGCATTTTCAATTTCATTCATCTTTTGCCACTGATTTTGCAGGATACATACTCGACATACATATGCATTGGATTCACTTCTATGTTTCAAAAAGTTAGTGTCGATAAAATCTCCCGTCCGTTGTATAAACTTGCACATGTGCATACGTGTGTGTGTGTGTGTGTGTGTGTGTGAGTTTATGTTTGTAATGTGTGTTTGCCGAACTGAAATTGAAACTCTGTGATTTAAATTTACAAAAGCAAACAAAAATCCAGACAGAAAGTAACGCCTCTGGACTTTAGCCAGACGTTAACGACAACATTGTGTTAACACCCTCAAACTATAACAACAACAACAACAACAACAGCACCAATGTAGTTAATATACTCAAACGAAACATATTCTCTATTTTAGGAGATTGTTAAGTGCACAGAAATGTATTTATACTTACATATTAATATGTGCATATATTTATACGTGTGTATGTATGAATTTACATTCATATCCCAGTGGGATGGCCAGGAACCACTGTCACCAATGGCCACCAAGACAGTAGACATTTTTTCCTTACTCACATACTGCGTTCAGCCGAGATTTGTCTTGAATAATACTAGACCAAGTTCTTACCAATCAATTCTTTAAAAGCTTTATATCGTCATGCTGAAGTTATCTTCACGCATCTCCACTCTGTTTTTTTTCGAGAAATTAAACCTTAAATGCCTTCAAATGTTATCAAAACAGTGTACTTGTATACAAAAAAAAAAGCGGATCCACTAAATCTCGGAACAATAGGTCTATAAACTTAAAGTAGTTTGATAACGGATTGATCTACTTTTCAAACATGAAAGAAATCTATGCTTTTTTCTAACACTAAATTCAACGTAAACGAATAAAGAAGAATGGAATAGTGATTCAAATTAAAAAAGAGGAGTAAGAGTTAAAAATTATCTGGATCAGAGAGGCGGCTAATAAGAGAATTCATATGACAAATAAGCAAACGTATATTCAGAGTTAGTCGGTTACACCGCTGGGACCTCTTTAGCTCAACAATTAGTTGTTAAATCAAAATTTTGTTTTCACAATTTAACGATAAGTTAGTACTAAAAAGTCATTAGCAGATCAAAATTTTCACAACGTAATTCAATATAGTGCAGATTGCGCCACATATCATAAAAGCTATTGATTTTCGTAATATTATCACAAAGTGTCTTTTCCAGTTTTTGTGGCTCCCAAGCGACAATAGCCTTCATTCAGTGCTGTTTAGAAAGTAGATTATCTAATTAAAACTCTATTTGTTTTTTGACGTAATAATTCTTTTACTGCTAATCTTCTACACGTGCGTGAGATACCCAGCAGCCAAAGCAGGAGTTCCCCAAGGTAGCATTCTAGGACCTACTTTATATTTGATTTACGCATCAGATATGCCAACCAGATCCGGAATCCACACCTCAACTCTTGCAGATGATGGAGCATTCTGCAGCGTACATGAAAACCATCAATTAGCTTCGCGAAATTTGCACGAGTATATTTCAATATTAAAGATATGGTGAAAACTTCGGCAAGTTGAAGTTAATGAATAAAAGTGTACTCACGTTACATTCACACAGCGTAAACAAACACGTTCGGCTATCCACCTATTCCGAAGCAAAATGAAGTCAAATATCGTGGTATACACCTCGACCGTAGGCTAACGTGGAAGTATCACATTGATACGAAAGGTACTCAGTTAAAGTTAAAAGCAGGGCGACTAAATTGACTTGTGGGCAGCAACTCGACATTGAAGTTGGATTGCAAACTTTTGCTATACAACGCAGTTCTAAAGTCTATATGGTGCTATGGAATTCAATTATGGGGCACCGCCTCAACATCTAACATTGAAAAAATTCAAAGGCGACAAAATCAAATTCTTCGAACGATTACTGCAGCTCCATGGTACGTAAAAAATTCACGAATTCATATGGATCTGCGTGCTCCGCTGGTAAAAAACGAATTTTCTAAGTGTGCAACAAGGTATATCAGTAAATTGGAACTTCACCCAACATACTTAATTTTGGCGGCCACACCCGGTTGAGGAGAAGAGATACCCTCGCCACCATCAGAATAGTTAAATAGGTGATTTTACCGATATTGATCGTGCAAAATAAAACATTTTTGTCTAGCATTGGCTGGACTTAAATAACTTTTTTTTCTGCTTAGTATTAAGCTTTGAATACTTATTGTTAGTTCATATTTTGAAGATGCAATAAATAAATTAATGGGGTAAAAACTTGTTATGTCTGCAGTGTTTATTGTCTCTGAACTACAGGTATTTATTTCTTAATTATAAATTTATTTCTTAATTATAAAAACATATGGCTCCTTTATTGCAACATAGTCATATCTCAAAAAATTAGATTTTCGAGTTAACAATGCAGAATTGTTAACAGTACTGCCTTTTATTTTCCGCCAAAAATTTATTCAAATTGCTTTGAAACTGTTTCCTTTAGGAGATATTTTCTAAAAAACAATTTGCTAAGACTTGTATGGAAACTAAAAATTATAAATGCGTTTTTCTCGAAACGAGCTTTTTTGAGATATGACTATGTTGCAATAAATGAGTGATATGTATGTATATATGTTGAAAATTCTCCTTACCCAAAGAGGTAATTGTAAATATTAATTTATTGATTTTTGTTGAACTATATGATTCAGAAATAGACTTTTGGTTTTTGTACATATGTACAAATTTTTGAAATTTACGAAATTTTTGTAAACCATTTTTGTTTTAAAAATTGTATTTGAAATTGTCTCTCCAGATACAACTTTACAAAACACAACTCTGCTTCTAGAATCAGCCATTGCCAACATGCACGCGAAGCTTTTGGGTATTACAAGCGTATTCACTAGAGCATCTGTTAACTGTGTGTACCTGCCAAGTCTGTAAAAAGTTACTGACATTCTGCTTTTGCGCCATCAACGTGATCGTGCCATTTTCCAGAGCAAAGTGCACTTTATTCCCGTAGTTTATTTTGGCTTCGACTTTCTACTTGAAGGACGTTCAACTGCAAATATTGAACAAAAAAGAGGCAAAGTGTTATTGGAAAAGTTAAAAGTGAAAGATTATTAATTACCTTTATTAAGTTGTAATTAATTAGAATTTTTATTGTTATACTAGATATTTTCGCAATGATGCAACACTTTCCTTCACACTGATATTAAAAGTAATTTATTTAGTGAATTATCTACTGCCCCAGAAAGCGGCATTGTACGAGTACCCACTGAAGGGCAAAAACTAATTTTAAGTACCAGAAACCAAACCAACTGTAAAACTGCCACCCACCCTTTTTGAACTGTGTTTGTGTATGTGCGGAGTCTTTATTAACAATATTTAATTTCATGGGCCATTAGTGTGTTGAGTTACAAGTTGCCCCAAAAACGCTTTGTGTGGACATAAACACTCTCATATCGAATATAGAATGCTTGCTATAAATGGAAAGACGGCAAGAAAACCGTCCGCATAACATTCATTCATACGAGTACATACATACATACATACATATGTATGTATTCACTTTTCTGTTGCTGCTTTCGCCCATCCGAAACACTGATTAGCTGGCTGGGTGGAAGCTGTGAAGAGCAGAAAGCAACAAGACTTTTGGCCGTGCACTGATAGGTCAACAAACAATAGTATCAATAGAATAGATTTTAGGAAACGAAACAGAACCTTTTAAAACGTAATATAATACGAGTATATCCGTAACCAGGAAGAAGAAGGTGGATGGATGGATGGATGGATGGATGGTTGGCTTCACAGTTTGAGTTTCGAACTCGTAAATTGCATTTTCTTAGTGTGGTTGCGAAATTCAGTTATGACAAAACAAACTGGTCCATTTAACATTTGGCTACAAGTTTAAGTGGGTTTTTTTTTTTTTTTTGGTGTTTGTATAAGAAAATATGTAATTTTTAAATGCGTGTATGAGTGTGTGTTTGCGTGAGCGCTTACTATTTGAAAAAAATAAACAAAAAAACTTTTTTCTGCTCTTACACTTACGAGTACACACACACACTCACACTTGTTGTATCAGCCATTCCTTGACATACTTGGCAGAGAATAATAATGAAATGCAAAAGAAAAACAAGAACTTGTATTGTAGGCTTAAACAAGACAGTCGTCACTCAGTCACAGCTTGTTGCGCCTGTGGAATTAAAAACTGGATGCTGGCTTTGAGTAGAGTTATTTGCTAACATTGCCACGTTTAAACGTTTAAATAGAAATTAAAAACGTTGTCGCATACAAATTGTTCAGCATGCATGTTTCTAAATCAACTTGACTCATTTTACAACATTTTTCTCTTAGATGAGATGCTTTGAGCCTACGTTTTTTCTGGCATGCAAAATGTTGTGCGAAATTAAATTTTATACCTTGTGGAACAGTCATCCCTCTGAGATTGTGCGCTCAACTCAGAGCCATTGTGAAGCCAAAATATTGCAAATATACTAGGATACGATAGTATGCTTATTTATTTGCAACAGCCATCATAATGGCCAGCTAACGAAGCAGCCAGATGGTTAGTCTCACGTGCTGTTAGGTAGAACTGTGTGGTGTGAGCGTGAGCGTGCACTGCTGCATGCATGTTAATTTGTACTTATGTATAAAGACTAAAAAGTGTTGTGAATGACGGCAGCAGTTGTCAACAGCAGTTTGTTTTCTTTGCTTTTCAAATAGTGATGCGATTGTGACATCAAGCTTTATATGTGCCATCGCATAAATATTCATTCAGACAGTGTCATCACTCGAGTCAATACATGTGTAAAATGTTTGACAACAGGCCGTTTGGTTTTTTTTTTCTTTTTTTTTTTTTTTTTGCTCTTCCTCTAAATATCTCCCTGATTTGCACTGGCTGCGCTGGCCAACAAGGTAAGCAAACATTGATAAAATACCATCTGGCAAATACATGTATATTATATGAATGATCGTCATTATCCCTGCGTTATTGTTTTTATACAAATGTGAATTGCTGCGGCTGTGAAGAGTGTGGCTGCTGTGGCTCTGGCTCTGGCTCTGGCAGTCGAGGTGGATGTGGTGTAAGACGGTGATTACATGCTAATGAAGCTTTATTCAGTGATTTATGAATATTTATTGAATTTCTGGTTGATTGTAAAAGCACGCCAAAATACACACATGCTCTCACACTTAAAAATTAGTACAGCTTAAATTTGCAATAAATTGTGTGTTGTGTTTTTCTTTTTTGTCAACTTTATATCTTGCCCGAATATCGGACTCACTGTTCATTTGTAGAAGCAAGCGACAAGGGGTCAGCATCAATAACGCTGCCAACTTGTATGTCTGGCGTTGTTTGTTGGCATTTATTTGTGTTAATTCCGCCACAACACTTCCGATGCCCACAATCAATAAACATTAACAACTGCATTCGAACGCATATAAAAAAAGCCCCTAAAAGACACAAACACGCTTTTTTTTAAATATTAAATCAAGAAAAAAACTTGAATGTATGAACAAATGCAATCAATGAAAATTATTGCCCATCCGTATGCAACGGCCGCCTCTGCTGCGTACGAGTAATGCGTTGCATAGTTATGATCACATTAATTGCTATAAATTTTACGCTGTAGCATCCCCTTTGTGTTTATTTTGCATTGGCAGCTTGTTGGCTGCTAAAGATTTGTTGGTAGGCAATAATCAACAGCATCAATGGAAAACCGCATACAATGCAAAATTATCATCACAATTCACGATTTATTTCAATGATTACATTAAAAAGCATTAAAATGCTACAAAAACTGAACAAAAAAGAAAAATATCAGCAACTCCTGCTACAAAAGCAATCAGTTTTTACTGAAAACTTTTATATACGGATACGGAAACCAATAAGTTTCCATGTACTCCCACAAGTCATTACAGTCGCAGACATAATTGAAGCAACATTTTTTGCAATTGCAATGCAAATGCTTAACTTTTGATTATTTTTTTTTTTAGTGAAGTCTGTCCAAATTCTTTGATGGCCATAATTTATGGAATCAATCGTAAACACAGAAATTGAACCATTACTACTTATGGAACAAACTCTGTTTAAGTAGTTAATTGGACGATCAAAAACACTCTTGATGAGATTCAAAGTAGAGTCTTTTGCGATTGAAAATGCTAGCTGGAATAGATAAACCCGAAAAACAAACTCAAAAAAAACATCCATTAATGTTACATGAAATACCGCGTTTTTGACAAACATTTCCTGAATTCAAATAACGTGTTTCGTTGTATTCCTTTGATTGACAGAGCATCACTAAAAATTCATATTTTCAATTCATATAAAATGTAATGTTTTGACATATTTATCTAATAAACATCAGGCATAAAGTTTGTTAAAAATGTTCACAAAATCAAATGCCATTTTAACTTTAAACGAATGCTTTTGCATGCAACGTTAGGAAATTTCCTTAAGTAGGTAACACACGACATGCTGTCTGTCGTCTGTTATTTCAAAAACAAAGCTTCTTAAAAAACATCTGACAAAGTTTTAAATAGAGCGTGTTCTATTTTGTTATGTGTAAACATCTCACATTAGAAATCTATGTCATGCAATAAGTTTAGTGGTGGTTGGTATTGGGCGGTATTACTAGTCGGCTAAAAGAAAAACTTTACAGCAGTAATATTTTATTATCTTTTAAATTATTTTTATAATAATAAATAATATAATAATTTTATAACAATTCCTTAAATCGCCTATAAATTTGTTTATACAAGTTTCGCACTGAGAAAAGCAAAAACTGCTGAAAAATCTGTTCCTCCGTGTCGCAGGCAAACATTTTTCGACGTCTGCAATCTATTTGTGATCAACATGACTTTTTTTTATTAAAGTGAGGTAATGTCAGACGTAAATTCACATGTACGTTTTTACGCAAATTTTATAAACTTTCTGTAAAAATACCAATTTTTACAGACATGAAGAATTACAGGAGAAAATACATTATAAAAAAACAGATTGCCTCACACGATTGCCGCAAATATAACAATCTGACCCAATTTTTACTGTGCCGAATTGGTGCACGATAACAAATTTGTCCCAATCAAATACACTGCAATCACATGGTTGCCCCACTTTTCACAAATTTTATTACCACAAGATTGTGAAAAGCGATTTTGTGGCACTAATTGTCACACATTATAAGAATACACTGCTCGATAATAAAGAAGTTGTTGTAAGTTCCAGAAAAGCACACGCTAGAGTTGCACTTTTGGTATGAAGAGCATCAGCATATTTTAGAAATGAAAAACTGGGAAAAGTGAGGTGCGCCTTTTTGATATTCGTGTTTTCATATTGAATTTGGTAAATTTTATGTCCCACTGTTCTCTTCGATATGTTTGCAATTCCTCTTTTAAGGATGATGTTTCTGCACAAAAGTCTGCCACAAACAAAACATGTGAGACTTTTAATGCTTTCAATGATTTAATAACTGAAATGTATTAAAGAGAACTTTTTACTTGCTCTTTCTTCCATTAAGGAATTGTCGGGGAGAAAATAATTTAAATAACTACAAGTTTTGAAGCGGCTTCCTAAAGTCGGAATTAATTTTATCTTTGAGTATTATCTCACCGTCAGTCAGGGTGTCCGAAAACTTCACTTCCACTAACAGTTTTTTTTTCTTATATGATTCCAAGAAGTTTAATTCGAGATTATTCAGTCTTTAATCAATCCAGATTTACATCAGCACTCACTTATTTATTGCAAGTTTTATTCATAATTCATTGCAAATGTCGCAAGAATCCTGCTTTGATTGCTAGTGTAGGGTGAAATAGTGCCGCTGTATTATTGTGGAAATGACAAAAAAAAAAACAGAAGAAATCGTTGAGATTATTGTGCACAAGTGCAATTGATGGATTAAATTCCCATTACTTTTTTAAATTTTTATTTTGCAATTTCTTTTTTCCAGCTCCTCATCTTCCATCGTGTAGATTTTTTCAATTCATTTGTATCACTGAAGTGGAAATAAATAATATTGAGAATCTGTATGCAGTTATGGAAATGAAATTTTATGTTCATATGTATTTAATATTATTGAAGAACTCTGTGTATGTTTTATATTTGCTTTTGTATAGACACGGTTTCTGAGTCTGTCCATTTGGATTGGAGTGTATTTACGTATGTATGTGTCCATGTGCCTACGTATAATATATACATATGTGCGTTTGTGTGAGTGTGTTTTATTATTTGAACGTGAAGGTACAATGCATGCAGCAGATATTTCACCGTTTGTTGGATTTTCTCTGTACAGGACATACATTTAATTTCCGTTTATGATTGCAAGTAAAATGAGAAATTTATATACATATGTATGTACGTTATCAAAATCCACATATTCGTTACGCTTTACTTGCGCGCAAAAATACAAATCATAAAAACATACATAAACCTTTTAAATACACATTTGCAAGACCCGCATTTAAGTTTCATTTTAGAATCGTTCAAAAAATTTAACAAATAATTTCAATGTACCTTCCGAATAAGGCAAATATTTTTTTTTATACAAAAATTGACCCCGAGAAATTCACAGGTAATTGCTTTTAATTTAGTAACTCTCGCTAATTGCTAGAGCTTTTGCATAAAAATACGTTAAGTGCCAATGAAGTGCATTTAGATATGCTTCACCACCTGTTTTCAGTAGGCGATTTGCTCGCAGTTGGCGATAAAACATCAACGTTTTTCATATTTGCATTTTTCGTCCGCGAGTGTAACGCATTACGTAAGAGCTACCAGTTTTTCCCCTCTTTTTTTTTTCTTTTCTGACTTTTGTGTCACGATTAGTTCCGTCACAAATATCAAACGCGCACGAATAAGAAAAATTAAGTAATTAAAATTGACTTTAAATATTAGTGAATATAAAATTTTATTAAATAAAGTCATGGAAGCTTCACTAAAAACAGTTCGATACTCGTAGGTAGTATTTATATAGAATAATAATCTAAAATTTTCTAGAATCAAAAACTAGTCTCTTGCAAAGGATGCTTCCATCAATGCATAGCAAAATACTTTTTCACCTTTTTATACCCTTCACAAAAATGTTAAAGGTATTTATAAGTTTGTGATTCCATTTGCAATTTGTACAATTTTCAAAGTACGAGTATATATATTCTGACTCAGAATTAATGGAAAATTCGACTAAGCGATGTCCGTCTGTCGTCTGTCGGTCGTTGAAATACCTTTTCTGAGAAAACCATTAGACTTAGAAACTTTCTATTACCCCATCCACTTGCCATGTGTTTGCTATTGAAATTCAGTAAAATCGATTCACGTATAGCTGAAATATATTCAAAATTCCGAAAAAAAACATTTTTTTTTGCAATTTTGCATGAAAATTGTTGAAAAAAAAGTTGTTTGCATGGCTATTACAAGGCAAAAAAGATTTTTCCCGATATCGGTCCATATATAGCCGAGATATAGCCTAAGCCAGGGTTTTCATGAAAATGTCGCGTAAGCGAACTTAAACAACTTTTTTTTTTGCTTAAAAGCAGTTCTGGTAATAAAAGGTTATATAAATATGGAAAATTAAAATTTCCGATATCAGTCCATATATACGCGAGATATAGCTTAAACCAGGTTTTCCATAAATTTGAAAAATTTAAAGTTCCGATATCGGCCAATACAAGTGGACCGAGATATAGCCTGAACCGATTTTTATATTAACATTTTTTTTTTTTTTTTTTTTGCTGAAAACAAATTCTCGTTATAAAAGGTTACTAAAATACAAAAAATAGAAAATTCCGATATCGGTTTATATATAACAGAGATATAGCTTAAATAAACTTTTCCATGATAATGTCCATGAAAGATTTCTTTTTTGGAATGGTGATTACAAGAAAAAAATTTTTTTGCCCGATATCGGTCCATATATATCTGAACATTATCAGTTCAAATTTGTAATATACACTATACATAGACGTGACTATCGTGAAAGGTATTTTGGATTTGGCTCAGCCGAATATACCACACTCTTACTTGTTTCATCTTATTTCATAAAAACGCCAACAATATTTCAATAAATTTTTGTTTAATTATGCACTTTTATTAACTATTTATCAGCCATGTTCTGAGAAACGCGCGATCTGGAACCGCAAAGCGTTCTGATGTTTTCTAAGGAATGCGCGTTTTACTAGCGTTTCGGAGTTGCTTACGTACATACATATGTGTGTCCTAGTTACATATATAAAAGGAAAACAAATGCAGACATATTTTAATTTGAGTTTTTTAATTGAAAATGTATAAAATTCTTTTAACTTTTTATGGAAGTGAAAAGAAAACATATTAAATTTCAATTGTGAATAATTTTATTTCCTTCTGCAAGTTTATTTCATTTCAATATACATACTTACATATGCGAGTTAAAGTCACCAACTTTAAGCAATAAGCCAGAACACCTATTTGGGGATTTGAAATCGTAAACCTATTCTTCTTGCGTTTTACGTTTCTCAGAACACTTAAGCGATTTGCATTTCTCAGAATATGTCTGAATATATTTATATATTTACTTAAATTCAAACAACTGAGTTCATTATTCACTATATTAGCATCTAAAATTAATACAAATCAAAAAATTATGAACAGCTTGTTTTCTATGTTTCCCAGCTATCTGTCGACATTTCATAGGAGCTACCCTAATCATCAGTAGGCTTTGGAAATTTTTTAAAAGATATTCTCACACATTCCACTTTATATCCCAATAATCTAAATAAATTATTGAGAATTTAAAAAGAAATATGTTTTAATCATACCCGTCAAAACACCAAAAACAAGTTTTTAATATTTCACCTTTCTCACTTCTATAATTTGTTGATTTTTATCTAATTACTTAAATAAAAAATCATTTAAAAAAATGCTTTTAATAAAATCATAAAAATATGCTCATACGTATGCACCTGCTATGCACGAGGGCGGATTGATATTGAATATACGTAGCACTAGATGGCAGCACAAACAAAAAAAATTTTTTTTTTTAATTTCGATGTCAGCTTTGAAAATTTCACCTAAATTCATCGATAAGTTTATTTTTTGTAGTCGTTTGAAGAAAAACAACTTTTGTGTTTCTTTAAAAATGGAAAAAAGTGAATTTCGTGCAATGATTAAATCCTATTATTTGAAATGAAAAACGGGAAAGGGACAGAAGAAAAGCTCGATAAACATTACGGTGAGTCTGCTCCGTCAGATAACATGGTAAAATATTGGAATGCTGAATTCAAACACGGCCAACAAGCACTGCAACAATACCATAAACAGGAAGGCCAAAAGAGATGGTTACTGAAGAACATATCAAGAAAATCCTCGATATCGTTATGAATGATCGCCGACTCAAGTTCGATGAGATTATTGAAATGATAAACATATCAAATGAACGGGTGTTCAACATTTTGCATAAACATTTGCATATAAAAAGCTATCGGCATGATGGGTGCCACGTTTGCTCAGTGTCGAACAAAAATAAGTTCAACAGACCACTTCACAGCGGTGTTTGGACATGATAAAGCGTAATCCTGTTGATTTTTGGCGCCGATTAATAACGTGGGTCCGCCACTACACACCTGAAACCCAAAATCAATTGAAACAACGGGTGAAAGTGTTCCGAAGGAGGCGAAGACAGTTAACTCGTCTGGCAAGGTTATGGTCACTGTATTTTGAGATGAACACGGAATATTTCTCATCGATTATCTTGAAAAAGGATCAAAAACCACAGGATGTAATAACACAAAAAATTAAATTGTAATCAAAATTTTTTTTTTATTCGAAAGATCAATACGTGACATTAACATTTGAAAATGATTTCGGGCATATGGGCACCGCGGCTGTTCTTGACGAAGCGCATTCTGGACGTCCAATTTTGGGCCACTTTTTCGAGCACTGCTGGCCGTATGTCACGAACAACACGAACAATGCTGGCCTCCAAGGCGTCAATTGTTGCTGGTTTATCAGCATAAAGCAGTGACTTCACGTAGCCCCACAGGAAATAATCGAGAGGTGTCAAATCGCACGACCTTGGAGGCCAATTGACAGGTCCATTTCTCGAAATCAACTTATCGCCAAATTTTGATTTCAGTAAGTCGATGGTTGCGTTCGCCGTATGGCACGTAGCGCCATCCTGTTGAAACCACATCTCCTCCGGATCAATGTCATCCATATTTTCAAACAAAAAATCATTGATCATGGTGCGGTAACGATCTCCATTGACCGTAACGCGAGCTCCGGCCTCATTTTTGAAGAAATAAGGTCCGATGATGCCACCAGCATGAAAACCGCACCAAACAGTGCATTTTTCTGGATGTAATGGAGTCTGTAGGGTCTCTTGTGGATTGGTCTCACTCCATATGCGGCAATTTTGCTTATTAACAAACCCGTTAAGCCAAAAATGCGCCTCATCGCTGAACACAATTTTGCGATAAAACAACGGGTCTGATTTTCAAAGTAAATTTGGATAATTTCGTAGCGTTGTTCAAGCGTGAGTCTATTCATGATGATTTGTCAGAGTATACTGAAACAAATAAAAAAAATGTTTCATCAAAATTTAATTTTTTGTGTTACTTTTTACAATTTAAAGTTCTATCTAGCTTAAAAAAACGACCGAGTGCTCTTTCTTCAAGACAAAGCACGGGTTCACACAGCATTAGATACGATGCTAAAATTACGTGACATACACTTCGAAGTGGTTGATCATCTAACGTGTAGTCCAGATTTAGCTCCTAGTCACTTTTTCCTGTTTCCAAACTTGCAAAAATGGCAGAAAAACAATTCATCTCAAACAAAGAAGTGATTACCGAAACTAACGCGTATTATGAGGGTTACCCAAAATCGTATTATTCAGGTGGTAAAAAAAAATTGGAATATTGTCTTACTAAGTGTATTGAGCTAAAAGGAGACTATGTTGAGAAACAAATGGTTTTTTAGAAACAAAATTTTATTTGTTTCCTACTTAGGGAGCTTCAGTATCAATCCGACCGTATGCTCGTACTCATATATTTTAGAGGGTTATGCATTCGGATTTTTTGTCACCACTGCAAATATTTCCCTTTACACGATAATGTTTTCCTCTTTCTGCGCAAATTTTTGTCAGCTCCAAATACTTGTATTACCATTTAAACGAGCCTTAATGAAGCGTTTGCACGTCATCAATAGTTTACGTACAGCTGCATACATCCTGTGTTTCCGTTTTGCCCGAGAAATGCATATTTCTTGTTATTATTAATCGAATAAAGGATTTAAATAATTCAAAGGCTGTCAGTTTTGAAATGAACAAATCGAATTTTCAGCTAAAATTACGTGTTTCTTCACGAGTGTCTCTCAACAGCATTGAAACGTTGAACTTTTGGAAAACTGTAGAAATTAACCCTTTTTTATGTTATTTTTTATTTTCCTGAGTGCTGATACTGTCTGTCACATCGTTTGAAAATCGTCTTTTAAAAATATCAAATAAAATACATACATATGTGCAAACACACACACACACACACACACATAGAACTAAAGTTGAAGGAGAAAGGTTTGGGTTAAAATGGCATTTTCGTGTTATTCAGCAGTGGAAATAGTACCGAATCATCACAAAGCAAGCCAACGCATAAATTTAAATGCAAAACACATTTTGCAGCAATACGAGTAAGTATCAGCAGCCAGAAAAAGCTCTAACGTCGCTCGCTATCACTATCACTATAAAAATGGTTTAGCATTCTACAAGGAATATTTTTTGAGAAATTCGTATAAAAAATGAATTTATTCATCATTCCAATATTTACTTCATTCTAAGAGTTGCGTGCATCAGTGTGTGTTCCGTCATCGCCATCATCGCTGCAGTTTCAGCTTTTATTTTATATTTCCTTTTTCACAAAATCAGCACCTTTTCCACAAAAGGGTGTTAAATTATGTGACAGAATTTTATTCTCTAAAAGATTTGCGGTGGCAGTGATATACATAAGTTTTTCTAGTGTTATTTTTAAACTTGACTATCTGGTCTGTCACAGAGACAGTGATACTTTCTGTACGTAAAGCAGCTTCCAGAACAACACAATTCAAAAAAAAGAAAAGAAAAGAAACTATAGATGAAATAAAAAGGCTTTGGCAAAGATTACAATATAATGATTGTGGTATTTGTGGTTGGGTGTTCAAAATCCAACATGACTCAAAGGATAATTATCGGCATCCTCGTTTTTTTCTTCTTCTTCTTTTTTTTCTCTATCGCTTTGTTTTTAGAATAAAATAATATAGTTCGATATTAAGAAGGAAATATAGATGCAAAATGCAGTAAAAAGATAAAAAATTAAAGAAGATGTGGTTATGACCATTATATACTCCTCTTCACCATAAAGGCCTACTAGTGCTTTTCTGCTGTTTTGTATTGGAAGCAATGTCCTTTCTGCTAATTCACCAACTAGTTTCTAGGTAATACACGTCTGACAAGAATAAGCAAAACTTTCAGGGGCATATTCATGAAAAAATTTGAAATGAATTTTAACAAAATTTTGTACTCAATTTTCGAAATGAAACTCATTTCAAATTCATTTTAATTTTTATGAATGTGACCGTCAAAGTGTAAAAAATTTCCAGTAAAAAATTAACACAACAAATTTTTAATACCACACAATTGAAATATGATTTCATTGACAAAAAGGAAAAAATTTTAGTTAAATCGCCAACTGAAAATAATCGCTGAGCGATTCTAAAATTTGTGATTATTGGGAAAATATTTGGTATTAAAAGCTACAAACATACATTGTTTTATTAATTTAATAAAAAAAATAATATACCTCTACTTTTTTATATTTATTTTTTTAAGCAATTTGGTGAAATTATTATTTCTAAATTAATTGCATACTCATAAATACCAAAACTCGTTTAACAGAAGTTTATTAAATTCAAAACCACTCTTCTATTACACTTATTGTCTTGTAGTTTTGGAATAGCGATGCCACCCCTGGTATTAAAGTGGTCAACAAAAGCAGACACAATCTTGTGCTCATTAGTTTTGTCGCCAATTAGACAGCGTCGAATGAACATGCGCGCAGTTAACTAATGAGAGTGAGAGGCAAAACTCCCGAAGGCCAAACAACAACGACAAGCATGACCGCACTTAGAGCGGCCCATGCACGTTTGAATTTAATTGTGAACTGAGTCTTTCAACTGAATTGATTATTGTCCACACACTTCATAAACTGAATTGAAAGATTTTCATTCAACTATTAAATTCAATGAAATTATAGATAATCTTAAAAAATTCTCTTTGCAAAAACACTACAAATATAAATTTTGAGACCTGATCAAGAGACTCGAACACACACAACACAATCGAATTGAAGGACTTGCTAGTCAAGTTGAAAAAATCAAAACATTTTAATTTTTCTTCAACCAACTCGACAGCTGCCAAACTAATCAACTGACAAGGCCACACACGCAACAACCGACTCAGTTGACAACTGAGTTGAAACGTGTATGGGGTGCTTAAGAAATAACTACGATGACGCGAAAGCTATTCCCCAACCCAGAGCTGCTTTACGACTGTGATTAAAGATTACTTCTGTATTTTTGGTCCAAAACTATTTTCGAACTTATAGAGCAACGCAAGTACATATCGTATATTTAAGGCCTGGTGCACTAGTATGCGAAAATTAATTGCTCTGCAAGTAAAATCCAAGACTTTTTGTTGAGCAGCTTTCCAAAACATCCTTCCTTGTTGAATTTGACAAAAATAAAAAATAGACAGAAATTTCATCTACGGATATAGCAGTTTTAATTCAACCCTATGACTCTCATCCCCATTTTTGCAAATGTGGAAGATTTTATTAAAATCCTCATCACTAACAATTATCTGAAATAATAATAAACCTTATAATGGTTGTCATTTAAACAAATTTTCATCTTCAATAACGGAATTCGCTGAATCAGTTAATAAATTGTTTGTATACGCACCTGTACTTTAGACGCAAACAAAATAACGCAAACAGTTATTGGTTTTAATAACAACAGAATATGCTAACCAAGATGTTTTTTTTTTTTTTTTTGGTATACTCATGTACACATCGCTCATTGAGTTTCTTTCATAGATTTTTAAAAAGTTTTGCAGTTTTTACAGCGCAGTTTCTCGGACGGCTTGTGATATTTCTGCGAAACTGTAATAGATATCGGAATTCGACATAAATCGGTATAAATGTCACATATTTCTTCTTATACGTACAATGTTGTAGATATAAATGGATCCATTTTTCATATTTATTCTCGAAAATAATGAAAAGAGCGCTTGTCACTTGTCTGTCATATGTCATTGTAGTTTGCATCTTTCTCATGACAGTACGAAAAGATTATGAAAGTGTGTGATATTTGTTTTCTGCAACTTACATATGAATATGAGCACATACATTCGTATTTATTTTCCAATATTAGGGTGGTACTCAAGTATGATTTGTTCTTAAAGAAAATATATGTAAGCAGCAAACGTGAAACCGATTTATTTAAGTAACTTCGACTATCTTCATCGGCTCATCTTGTGTAGCACATCGCTGAAATTACTTGAGATTATATTGAACCAGACTACACAACAAACCAAACTGTAGCCAGAAATCCATAAGCAAAGGTGATTTAATATATAAATATTGGTTTCAACATAATAATAGCACCTTAAGAGGCTATTCTATCGTCGAAATTATGGACATTAACAGCAACCAGTCTCCTTGCAATTTTAGGTCTAAGCCACCATCACAACGTTTTTAGACAAAATAAGTACCTAAAGTCATGATCAGCACCAGCATTTCCCAGTACTAACAACAGACGCTGCTTTATTGGCCTTTAGAACTTCAACAGAAGCTGCTTATTCCCAGTTTGGCTTCCACCGGTATATATAACTTAACTTCAGTGTTACTTGTAGCCACCACAAAGTTAAATATCAGGGCAGTTTGGTAACATCTTCTCCTATAAAACTTTTCCGAAGGTTCTGTAATACAAAGATAAACACTGTCAGAAATGTCATGCTTGACTTTTGCACAAACTACTAGATATGTAATTTAGTTTGTTCCCAACTTCATTGTCTCAGATACACATCTAAAAGCAAAGTAAACTTTTTATTTCCTTCCAATAGCACATACATACTTGCACTGTTCTTATCAGGTATCGCAAGCGAACCGCCCTAATTTAATCACTTAGACTCGTAGTAAATCGCGTTTATACTTGTGTGGCAATTTATGCATTTTTTGTCTTCAGTTTCTGCTTCTAGTTGTTATCATTTTATGAACTGTCGTGAAACTATATACGAGTATGACACGCGACATTTAACATCATAAGAACAAACAAATAAAAAAATAAAAAAAAAACAAGCAACGAATAAAAACAAATAAGTGTTCTTGTGTCAGAATTTTTTTCCAATTCATATGATGTCTGTCGTACTGATTGTTTGTCTATCTTACAACGTATGTAAGTAAACTTGAATCGAACGACAGTTGTAAGTAGTTTTTGCTTTTAGTTTGAAAAGTGTTTATTGTATCGACAACTGTGTAAATTTTTTTGCAGCACAACTGACACTCACTCATGGTAGAGAATTTGATTTTATTTCTTCCTGAATTTTTTAAAAGTAACAAGTCAATTTTCAAATCATTTATTTTATAGTCACTGAATAGAGTTTATAAGAAATCTGTCTTTAAATTTATATTTTGAATTTTATATAAAACTATATACGTGTAGATATCGCTCCTTTATTGCAACATAGTCATAACGCAAAAAAGCTTGTTTCGAGAAAAACACATTTCAAATTTTTAGTTTTCATACAAGCCTTAGAAAATTTTTTTAGAAAATATCTCCTAAAGGAAACAATTTAAAAGTAATTTAAATAAAAAATTGGCACAATGAAAAAAGTACTACTAACAATTCTGCATTGTTAACTCGAAAAGCTCATTTTTTTTTGAGATATAACTATGTTGCAATAAAGGAGCGATATGTACATGCATATGTACACGTATTTTAACAGTTAAATTTTATTATTTTACGGTTACTGTTAAGTGTCCCATTTTAATATAAAAATGTTTGTTTCTTGTTTATTTTTTACTTTATGTTACAACATTTTTATTGCTACTTTCTACGTTTTTGCAAGAAGAAAAACCCCTCTTAAGCCTGCTGCATGCATTTAACTTTATAATCCTTTTGCCAAAACTTTTTTCGTTTAAAGTACAAAAAAAAGTTAACAAATATCTAACGACCGCATGCGCACCATAAATTTAATGTCCTTCTGCCCAAAGGCGATAAACTTTTTCAAACAAATTTTTCTGCACAAACACAAAATGTACTTATTTGGTTTAACTCTTTAAAAACACACAAACTTTCGAACTCAAACAAAACAGTATGAGCAAAAGGAAAAAAGGAATTGAAAAAGTAAAAGACTCGCTCATAATTGTGGCAGGAGCAAAAACTTTCACTTTGGCCAAACTCAACCTTTTTGTTTTCATGTTCGTTCTAACTTACATACATAAGTATGTATAGGTACAGGTATGAACTTATGAAACGTTATTTAATGGCAGTTCTCTCATATTTTCCTCCTTGCACGTCGTCCGGTAATCCATCTCCTTAAGTTACAAATATAAACTTGCTAACAGCAAATCCTAGTCTGATTTATTTTCATTTTTTATTTCGGTGCTTAAAAAATTTAACAACACAAAAATTACTCAGAAAACTTAAATAAATATGTAGATAAGTACTCGTATGTATATTTGCATACAAACACATGTATGTATGTATATGTACGTATTTACCAATTCTGGACACTACTGCGACGTTTTTTATTCTGTTTTTGTTAACGACTTATCTAGGAAAAGAAACATTTTCCGTTTATTAAAGTTCAATAAGTCAAGCTTCTCCCATACACAATCTTTTTAGGGAAACTTTATTAAACTTTAACTGTTTTCCAGATCGGAAGAAAGTAAATTTACAAAACTCGAAATAATAATTTCCAGAACTATATGCTGACAGAGAGAAAAGCAGAATATGTTAAACAACATAATATATGGCATCGAAGGCAGCAGACCTACTCAGCTGTGAATAAATGTTTTTCTACATTCGAAAAATGCAAACATAGAGGGGACAGTTTTTACCTTCGACTAAGTTAGTTTTTGCTTGGTATTTATATATTGCTTGGTATATAATATTGCGCCATTGATTTTTCGATAAGTTTTGACGTGATGAAAACAAAGTTCCACTACACATATCAAAAAAAATCTATATTACATACATATGCTTTCATAATAAACCTCTTTAGCTGGAAGTAAACAAGCTGTTTCGTAGCCGCTACACCACTGTTTTTGTTTTTAGGATCATGATAAAAAAAAAACTGCCTTTTTGTACGGCTGGTAAAAAAGAACTCTGCGAACAAGCTCTTGAATTAGTCATGGTTCGAAAAAATATTTGTTAAAAGCTGTTTTGTAATTAAATTAACTTTGTTTTTTTTTTTCTTGCACTTAACCTGTTTGCGTAGTATTACTTCTCACTTCTAACGCAAATAAAAGTCACTTGCTAAAGTCATTCATTCCCCAAAGGAAATTGCAAAAATAAAAGCATCAGAGAAGAGCTAAAGGAAAAACGTTGTGTCAGAAAGTATTAATATGTTTATTTAGGATAAATATAAAAGGTAATGCACTATATATCAGTTAAAATACATTTACTAAAATAAAATTATAAACAAAAAGCAAAAGATGCTGCCAGAATACTTTTTTTTTTATCAAGAAAAACAAAATGTGTTTTCCTTTTACGACAGCAATTTTCATTTTGGTCTACAATAAACAAAATAATGGGATGATTTTATAACTAAGCACATTGTAAGTACTAACTTGGTTTTACATGGTTAACGACTCCGTTAAGGAGAATATAACCAATAATAAGTAGCCCCTATGAAAACAATAACGATGAATATAAATAACACCTTCCAAGCACTCAAAAGGGAAAACTTAACAACTGTTGGGATGAAGGTGATATGAAGAGGCAATCTTGATATCGGTTAATGATAATTAACTCTTCCTTTTTCTTTTCCTTTCCTTTCTATCTTTATTTGTTTGTAATAACATTTTCACAATCAAAAAACATTGCTCACGTAGAGACAGGGCTGATGTTAGAAAGGGTTTTTAAAACGAGATGTGTGTGATGTCTGATGTAACTAAATTAAATTCAGGATATAAAATCCAAAACAGGAACAACTTTTTTATCTACATACGTATAAAATTGAGATGAATATGAGTTGGTGTACATTTGAGCATGTTGTGTGCTTACATCTGTATATATGAATTGTTGTAGATGGAGTCTCATCAAACGAGTTCAAGATTAATTCCGAGGTACCGCAAGGCTACGTTCTCTCTCCTACCCTATGTCTTATTTTCCTCAACGAACCTCTCTATCAAACTTCCAACCCTATCCACTCTTTCGCGGATGACAGGAGCATTTGCCACTCGTACTCTTTTAGGTATAGGCCCAGTCCTTTAGAAATCGCTGTAAAGAGGCTAAATATAAATGAGTCACTGAATAGTGATCCGAATGGGGTCGTAAAAACAGGGTCGCCTTCAAAGCTCGTAAGACCCAATATTGCTTATTAACAAAGGAAAAAACGACCGCTGATGCTGCTTCATCTATACTCATGGATGGTATAAACATTGAGAAATCGGATGTTTTCGATATTCTTGGAATGAAAATACAGGGTAATTTTCGCTGGACTGAACATATTTTTCATGTCTCTAAAAAAGCGTTCAAGCGTGTCGGTTTTTTAGAACGCTCTACCTGATCTTTTTATTATTAATACCACCTAAATCTGACCGAGAATGGAATGCAACTCTCATGTTTAAGCCGGTGCCTCAACTTCTATTACTCTACTGAGTGCAAGAGAGAACGAATAAGCTTTTCTATGTAGCGTATCCAATTCTATTGACTCACTGGATCATCGACGCAGTGTGGGGTGCGTTACTCAGTTCTATCGTTACTACAATGGTTTTGCTGTTACGAGATTAGGGATCTTGTTCCCGAAACTCGCACATTTTTACATAGCACGCGTTCATCGTACAGAGCTTATTCATTTGTAGTCGACAGCCCGGGGAATCGTACTAGGCATTACAGAGAGAATTCGTTTTTCAGCCGTACGCTTCGCCTGTGGAATAAGTTGTCTGCAAACGTGTTTCCTGTCTGCTATAACATTGGAAGGTTCAAGTCACGTATTTACAAACGCTACTCCCTCTTCTTTTTTATACACAAAAACTGTGAAGCTTTTTTTTGTTGTCTGCAAAGAAACTTCCCCTTCCTCACAACCTATTTTTTTAGTTTTGGAACAATGCACTGCATACTCGTATGTAGGGGTCATCCCTTGAGTACTGGTCCATGATAAAAAAAAGCTAGCTTTACTATAATCACTGCATTCGGCTGCATGTAGCCGAATGCAGTAGTAGTTTTTGAGATACGCCATTTAAAGAAAATTTAAAATGAAATGAATAAGAAATATGAAAGATGTTAAAATGTAGGAAAATGCACTTTCCTGCTTAGTTTTAACCGTTTATATGCTTTAATCCTGGCCAAAAGTATTTTTTCTTCGGTTGGAGGACGACTATGTTTGTTAATCTCACTTTTTAAAGAAAAATCTCTTATTCTGAGCATTATTTTGACATAGAAACAGATGTGTGCCCAAATGTGGGCACTTTTAAGCCTGGTGAAGCTTGTTCTTCATAGAACAGAAATAAATTTGTATATTTTTAATATATTACTAAGCGAGAAATGGCGCATACGTATGTATATACGTATACATAGCATGAACTCATATGTAAAAAGTTTTTGTAAAGCGACATGGCTATACATCAAACTGCTTCTTCAAGCTAGACTTTTATTGATTGTGCTACTGAGAAAAAACTCTCACGTATGGTTTGATGTGAGTGTAGCGAAAATCAAATAAATTACTCCGTCGCAGCTGAAGTTTGAAGCTAGTTTAACGTGTGAGTGCGTAATTACTTCAAACTTCAAGTTTGTATGGTCTTAGGACGTTTGGTGACGAATATAAAATAAAATACGACTCCAGATGGCCCAACTAGTTTTTTCTCATACAAAAAGAAAGTGCTATCACATTTTACATTTACTCAAACAAAACGCACGATCTTCAGTACACAGAAAAATGAGATTTTTCACAAATGATTTAAACATTTTGCGTTTCTCAGCACACGGCTACTTTCGACTTTCACGTACACCAAAACCTCCGCCTTTTCACAAACAAAAAAATCTTTAACAAATAGTGAAACGTTGTACGAGCGAAAATCTTTTTAAGCACAATTTTTCAAAAAAAAAAAGAAAAAAAAAAACTTTGACGGAAAGAATTTGATGTGTTGCTGTGTCAGTTCAAAAAAAATTTTACCAACATATACATACACATGTATACAAATTTGATCAAATAGTTTGATGTGTGGCCACGCTGCTTTATAGAAACGATTCTTCTAGAATCCATTCTAACCAAATAAATTTTTCTCATAACACTTTGATTTCAATAGAAACAGTTTCAAGGAAAAGTTTTTTAAAATGAAATCAAACATTTTATCATGACATTTATTATCTTATAATTTTGGTAGCAACGTGGAAGCAAACATGTCCTCCACCTGCAAACCTCTTGCTTAGGGCAGAATGCTAAATCAACAAACTGTCTAACTCTGCATGAATTGCCCAAACAAATTGTTATTTGTCACTCACTCACTTAGTTTTTAGCTTCAAATCTCGACATATTTAAAAAAAAAAATTCTCGATTACAGTAGTATAGTTTTAACAATTGGAATAAAAAAAAAATAAATAACCGTGGAATTGAAAAAAAAACCTAATTCACAAGTAAAGCAAAAAGGGAGTGGTAAGTAATAAAACAAACAAAAGCAATTTCACGTAACAAATGTCGCGAATTTTTCTTCGTCTTCAATAAAAGGAAAAACAAAATGGCAATTTTCGTTTGTTTATGAGGAAAACAACGTGAATGTTTTTTATTTGTACGTGGTAAATAAACATAACAGAATCTGTCGCTTCTAATAATTCGAAATGAATAAACATAATATGCACGCGACAGACAAAAAAGGAAACAAACATTGTAGGCTTCAGTCACCCTTTTCCCCTTTTTTGCAACATGTGTCGAAAAATTCCCTTTCGAACTACAATTCAATACATATTTATGGGATACATACAAATTTATTTTTGCAGTTTGGTATAAATGTGTGCATGTAAGTTTCGTGAACAGTTTCAGGAGTGAAAGAAAAAAAAACCCGAGGAAGTGAACGCGGAATATTAAGCTTCGTTTTTAACAATAGCATTGCTTGGTGTTATAGCATGTTCACACGAAGGATTATATTCGAGGTTCGCTCACTCATTCGTGGTTCGCGGCCCATCTTCATTCAACCAACATGACTCGTCATTCAAAATTTTGAGAGCGAACCAACTTGGTTCATTTTGAATCTTGTTTCGAACCATGCAAAAGCTACTATCATTTCCAAATTTGATCATAAATTATCGCCAGTTTACCTGAACTAGCTCTCAAAAAAATGTAAACAAAGAAAAATCAAATAATTAATGTGTGTAAAATCAAAAGAAACACATGGAATATATAAAAATTGGATACTTACATAAAGATTTAAATAAAAATTTAAAAACGAATTTGTGAAACGTTTGCACAAAATATGTAAACATCACTGTGAACCAAAAAACAAACGTGTGAAAGTTTCACAATAGTGGTACAGAGAGTGAACCAAGTGTTTTATATTACCGTCTGAACATGGTATTAGATTAAGTATTTAACACACAATATGCTTTTAACAATGTAGATACCATTTCTCCCAATGTGAAATACCTACATGTCGACCGGTACCTCAAAAACATGCTCCGTAAAAAAACATGAGTAAAGTCATCTGACAAAATTTCAAATAGAGTGTATAAGTGTAATTTGTTATGTTTAAACATCTGGCATTAGAACTCTATGGGTTGCGACGAATTCAGCGGCGGTTGACTTTGGGCGGTATAAGTAATCGGCTTGAGGATATTTTAAAGCATTAATATTTTAAGATGTTTTAAATAATTATCTTTTATAATAAAAAGCATAGACAATGTCAGACGTAAATGTACATGTACGTTTGTTTGTGAGCAAATTTTACAAACCATCTTTAAAAATTATAATTTTGGCAGACATGAAAAGTTCATAAGGAATTACATATTAAAACAACAGACTTAAAAACATGTCGTCTGTGGGTGCCTTTAGCCCACTACATATACATAAAGGGTGTTTTTTTAAGCTAGATAGAACTTTAAATTGTAAAAAGTAACACAAAAAATTAAATTTTGATGAAACATTTTTTTTATTTGTTTCAGTATACTCTGACAAATCATCATGAATAGACTCACTCTTGAACAACGCTACGAAATTATCCAAATTTACTTTGAAAATCAGTCGTCGATTCGCGCAACTTATAGACGATTTCGTCATTTGTATGGCGTACATAATCGTCCATCTGAACAAGCCATTCGTCGAACTGTGGATAGATTTCGTACCACATACTCTCTAGAGGATGCAATAACACCAGCACGTCGAAGGAATGTGCGTACTGAAGAGAATATCGCCGCTGTAAACGAAAGTGTGGAAGAAGATTCAAATTTATTGATTCGTTGTCGGTCGCATGAATTGGGGCTCTGTCCGTCCACTACGTGGAAAATTTTGCGCAAAGATCTCGGCCTACACCCGTATAAGATCCAGCTGGTGCAGGAATTGAAGCCATGAGACCATTGTATGCGTCGTTCTTTTGCCGATTGGGCTCTAGAGCAGTTGGCAACTGACCCGTTGTTTTATCGCAAAATTGTGTTCAGCGATGAGGCACATTTTTGGCTTAACGGGTTTGTTAATAAGCAAAATTGCCGCATATGGAGTGAGACCAATCCACAAGAGACCCTACAGACTCCATTACATCCAGAAAAATGCACTGTTTGGTGCGGTTTTCATGCTGGTGGCATCATCGGACCTTATTTCTTCAAAAATGAGGCCGGAGCTCGCGTTACGGTCAATGGAGATCGTTACCGCACCATGATCAATGATTTTTTGTTTGAAAATATGGATGACATTGATCCGGAGGAGATGTGGTTTCAACAGGATGGCGCTACGTGCCATACGGCGAACGCAACCATCGACTTACTGAAATCAAAATTTGGCGATAAGTTGATTTCGAGAAATGGACCTGTCAATTGGCCTCCAAGGTCGTGCGATTTGACACCTCTCGATTATTTCCTGTGGGGCTACGTGAAGTCACTGGTTTATGCTGATAAACCAGCAACAATTGACGCCTTGGAGGCCAGCATTGTTCGTGTTGTTCGTGACATACGGCCAGCAGTGCTCGAAAAAGTGGCCCAAAATTGGACGTCCAGAATGCGCTTCGTCAAGAACAGCCGCGGTGCCCATATGCCCGAAATCATTTTCAAATGTTAATGTCACGTATTGATCTTTCGAATAAAAAAAAAAATTGATTACAATTTATTTTTTTGTGTTATTTTTTACAATTTCAAGTTCTATCGGGCTTAAAAAAACACCCTATACATACCAGGGACCAAATTCCGCAACGATGAATTTTTAAATGTTCACCAATTTCAGCGTTCACTTTTAATTTTTTTGTCCCCCGCAATGGTGAGAATGAATAATTTTGACATTTAAAGTGTACACTTAATAATAATTTTTTACTCAGAAAACTTCGGTGAATTTTAGTTTTTTGTTAAATATTTTAAAGTTGAAAAAAAATAAAAAAAATTATTACGTATATATATTAAAATTATCTACTAGACAACTGAAGAAACACATTCAGGGCAATAAAATTGATTGTTTTTTTACGGAATCCTTTTTTAATGAAAAGTGAACACTGTGTCTGTCAGTGAATTTTATTTTGAGTGTTCGCTGGTAAAAAAAAATCATAGTGGCGGAATCTGGCCCCTGGTGCGATGGCTAAAAATGACTCGCGTTTGTTTTGTTTCTAATGTACATTTAATTTAAAAATTAGAATCTAAATAGCCTAATCTGAATCGAATGCGAGTTCTATACGCTTAACATGTTTATTTAAATTTTTTCTTGTTGACATAATTGGTTACGATGCTTTTCAAATTGTAATAACTAAAATATATCGTTACGCTCATGTAGAAAAACCCGAACTCCTACTAATTGACAGCCAGCTAAAATCGATTACTACTTTTCTTATATATATTTTATTAAATCTTTAATAATGATAGCAATAGAAATTCCTCCCTAATTCAGAAATTTAATTTCGATGGCTAAAATGCAACTAAAAAAGGAATAAATTTTATGTGTAAATTAAACAAATTGAATAAGAAAAAAATGAATTATTTTTTTTTTCCAGTAACAGAAAGAGATTTCATTTCATGAATTTATTTCGTTGAGTGTGAAGAATAATTCAAGTATGCATCGATTATTTTAGATAATCTTGTTTCCTGCTCATTTCATAATTTTTCGGTTATTTTTCCACTCTATTAAACACTGTGTGAAGAGAGCAAAGCCAATTTTTAGTACACTCTTGGTCCCTGGCTTCATTAAAAAGCGAAACACGTGAAAGATATTAATTAGTGGTATAAACATAATTTCTTTTCATTTCACTTTTTAATTGAATTGTTAGTTAAACCAAAACATAAAATATTATTGCTAAGCTGTTTGATGAAGAGATCTTAATCAATTCTCAGACATTCTTGTAGTATAAAATTAATTAAAAGAATACTTGTGTATTTGCACGGCAATGCGAAATTAGTTTGGCCTCCAGTTTCCTTCACTTTTTTGTTCCATGGAATTCATGAACATTATTGAAAAGCAAACTGCGGCCAACAATTCCTTTGACGTGTCTTTGGGCTTTTGAAGTCGTAAAAAAGAAAATTTATTTTATTCGCGTGGGGTGGACACTTTAAGTTTTTATTTTTTATGGTACTATTCCGTTTATTTGGTGAAAGTATTTTCGAACGGTGCGTTCATTTGATTGTGCGAGTGTGGCGACGAAGGAAATGAAATATTACTTTTTTGAATGGTATATAATGAAATTTAATTGTTGTTTCCGATTCCTGGTTGCAAGCAAATTCATGTTTACTTTTTATTGGGAAAAAAATTTCACAAAAAATTTCTATATGTTACTATATTCAAATGAATGTATGGATGTGTGTACACACATATTGGAAATATATTTTCAGTCATATTTTTATGAAAAGCACCCTTAGACTTGGCTGAAAAAATTACTCTTTTTCCGTGAGCAACAAACAAATTAAAGTAGATGTGGAAAAAACAACCACCCCTACTTGTAACCAATTTTAATTCGGCTACAAGTTAAAGAAGATTTACATTGAACCTGTGAACGCTGTCATGGGGAATCTCTAAGGATTTAAGCCAATTTATGTACGAGTTTTATGCGCTTCTGAAATGTTATTAAAGAATCTATAAGTTACAAGCCATCGACAATACATACAATCCTTGAAATACATTCATACACACCGACTCACCCATACATACAAACAAGCATACATACACACATTCATACATATATTAATGTCAATTTGCAAATTGTGATTTTGAAATCATGGTTGATAAAATGCTTTTGTTTTTTGAAATTTTCAAAACTGAAACTGCTCGGAAACCGGTTTACGAGTATGTTAAACGTTGAGTGACCAAGTTTGAGCCAGACCAAATTAAGAATGAAAATGTGTTGCGCTTGTATGAAGCAAATTCACTGAAGCAACAGTTCGCATTAAATTTATTTTTCTTCTTCTCTTCATTTTCAGTATCATACAGATGCAAGAGGAGGTGGGCTCTTCAAATCCATAAAACATCATTAATCATATACGAAAACAGTACAAGAAGATCAATCACTTTGACTTTGTTCTTTATAAATTTGAGGGTTGGGCTTCACCTGAACAACATCCTTCTTTATCCGTTTTACTTTAAGTTTAAAAAAGAATCTGTGCTACTCGTATCATTCAAATTCCGCTTAATTGAGAGTACTTAGTAGAGCTTAATGTCTTAAGTGTATTTTTTTATTATCAATCCAATTATTTATTTATTCCTGCTTGAAATTCGCAAGTGGTTCCTTTTCCCCTTCTCTTAGAGTTGGAGGAAACACGAATAAAAATGCTTTTCCTGAAAACTGCTTATTCATTTCTCAAAAGAGATTTTAATGATAACAGCCATACACAAGTTTATCAAATCTTTGCAAATATTAAATAAATCAAAATGAATTTGTTGCATTCATTGCAAATGCTAATGGTCAGTTGATAACATAATGCAAAGAGGTCTTAAGACTTTCACTGGATTTGGCATGGCTGAAATCATGAGAATTTTGTTTTGATTATCAACAGATCTAAGGTACCTCTGTATGTATACATGTCAGTATTTGGTGTTCGCACTATGGGATTTCAAAATACAAATACATAAATAAATAAAATTAATCAATTTCACTTACATACATACATGCATGCAAACATAAAATGATGAGAAAGTAAACACAGAAATGGTTTGAGATAAATGTTAATCTCATTGGCAACAGCGCAAAGCGATAGTCTCGTTTATTTTCGCATTTAATAATATTGAAACATGATTATATGAAAATTCTTCCCGTATTTGCCTTAAGCGATTTAACATTCCTAATATTCATAGAATTCGTCTCCTTAATATCCAACATGAGCTTCCATCGGCTTAATCAGAGGTCTATCACACAGAATTCACAAATGTATCGACTGTTATTATGAGCGCACAAGAATTGAAATTCTGTAAATATTTTGTTTAGTATAAAGTGTTTCAGTATTCACTTTTAACATTTTTAATAAATAACCGAACAGAAAAATTTTTTATTCGTTTTCAATTAGCAGAAATTCGTGTTAACTACAATACTCAGTAGTGGTTCGTCTTCCGTCCTGTGCACACGTCTTTTGTTACTACTGTCCGTAGTTTCTTTATTCGTTATTAATTTCGTATCAAACTAATTTGCACCGGAATAGGTAGCAAACTGTGCACACGTGTTTTTTCTTGTCTCTTTTTTCATATGTGCCTATTCTGGTGCAAATTACGCCGGAATAGGTAGCAACATGTGAACACGCACTTTCTCTCTCTGTTTTTTACCGTTTTGCAAATTTTCTTTATATGCTCATTATTAATTTTTTTTAACGTACTTCATTATCTTGTAGCGTGGAAGATGTTGAACTAAACTTTGTTAGTCTGGGCACTGACCAGTTTTAAATAATTTAATTCTAACATTTTAAATACTATAATAGAGGTTGCTTTGGTTTTACGTGTTGTTATTGTTCCACAAACCTTACTCCCTCTTTCCTCCTCCGCATAACCTATTTTCCTAGTTCCAGTACAATGCACTGCATATGTAGGAGTCATCCCCTGAGTATTGGTCTAAGATAAAAAAAATAAAATATATAAAGAAGCAAACGTTTATCAAACGATTTTGGCATTTTTGGCGTCTAGGTTTTTGGAACTTAAGAAAACAAAAAACGAAATAATGATTCGAATATGAAATTTAACAAACAACCAAATTTACGTCTAATGCAAACTTTCCCTCATCTATCCATTTTAACAATTCTTGCAATTTACGTACCTCCCTCCCCTCTTTTCATCCAACAAAAAGATTAGTAACATGAGTATACGAGTATTTGAAAACTTGTCTCAAACACTTCAATAGTCCAATGCGGCAACATTTTCCTGAGCAGCTCGTTCCATACAATATTCTTCATAAAAACTTTTCGTTCGCCAAGAAGTGAAAGAGTAATAAGGAACCCCTAAATGCTTAACAGCTTTAAAGTGCCTAATTCGGAGTGGATGGCGTCTTGTATAACGACGCTGTTTTAACTAATTGCTCCAACTAACATTCTGGCAGGTGCAGAGCAGAGCCTTGCTTATGCTTTTTATCTCAAAATGAAGCAAATCATTTTGAAACCACGCATTCATAACGCAAACACAGATATACTATACCTTTTTAAACGCAATCCTTTCCATCTTTTTCGTTTGTCGTGGTTGTGGTAAAAAAAAAATCCTGTGAGTAAGCTTTAACTTATTTATTGACGTGGGAAGGCAATTTTGAAAGAGATGATGCTGGCAGTGGAATGTCCTTCATTTGCTTTTAGGTATAGTTGCTGTAAAGGTTTTATAATTATGTACAAGTTTTTCGTTGTTGTACTCGTAGAAAACAATCCAGTTTAATGTTTATTATAATACAAAAGTCGAAAAGAAACACCAACTGACATTTTTCAAAAAAGTCTGTGGTTGCAGAAGAGGGTGTATAGTAAAATTCAAATACACGTTTGCAGTTCAAGATTGAATGAAAGTTTGGACGTTTCTGAAACAAATTCATAAAGTGTGTTTTACATGTTAAAGTGGCTTTGAGTATATTGTAAATACATGTATTTTTGGCAGATGACATGCAGCATTCAAGAGTTTAATTGAAACGTAAAGATATTGTGGAAGCTGTAACAGACAAAGATTAAATTGTTGCTTTGCAACAATAAAAGCGAGTAGAGTGAGAGAGATTGAGGGAGAGAGAGCACTGAAGTAGCAGACAGACACAAGAATTTCATAAATGCTCGAAAATAAAAATCCAGTCAATACCACAAAAACCTGCTGGAATCTTTGGCAATTTCTTTGGACAAAGACAGGTAAATAAATGTAATACTTTGAACAAACTTTGGTTTGTTGTGGCCAAACATGAAAAAGTGCTCTTCACGAAGAAAAGGATAAGTATTTGTCCACAAAATAATGTTTGTTGTTTCAAGTAGAGATGCTTGAAATCAAATCGTTTGCATTCAGCAATACAATAGGGCACAAACCTACAGAAAATCAATTCAGAAATTTTATTTAAATACTAGTACGAGTTGATGCAGTACGAGTAGCATAAATGCGGCTTGTTGAAAACTGCTCTTGAATGATGTTGTACTGCCAGTACAAGGTGGCGAAAAAGTCAGCACCCTATCACAGATATTTGAAGAGTGTACTTATACGGGGTGGTCCAAAATTGCCCAAAGAGTGAAGTTTAAAACTTTACTAACTAATACGCTTAAATATTGTTTTTCCAGATTACAAAATATATAATATGAACATTTTTGTACAGAAAATATGAAAAATAATGTCACTTTTCACCTTCGCATTAATGAACTTGTTCGGTAATATTTTAAAAAATTTGTGACCAATATTATTAGATTGTACCGGGCTTGTTTACATATTCTTCCAATAATGGCAAAGATTTCGGCAAATTGTTTGCTCTCGGCTGAAAAATGGATGTCATTTAAGTGGCATTATTTTACATACTTTTTACACTTTGTATACTTTGTAATGTGAAAAATAGAAATGAAAAAAATACAAACAAAAAATTAAATATTCGTATTATTTGATCTTGTTTATATTTTTTTCTTCTAAATTTTCCAGCTAAAGATCTTGATTGATGTTTGTTTTTGATAAAAAAGTTTTAACGGTGTTTTATTTTCGATATTTCGATAACAATTTGCTATCATCCTCAGGGAAAATTAAAATGTTATAAAAAATATAACATTTATATGTAAATCGCTCGTAGTCGCTACTAAAGAGCTCGGTGGCTGAAGTGGTTAAAGCGGCCGTATTAAAAATACATCATGTTCACATGATCCCGAGTTCGAATCCGAGTGGGTGCTGATGAGTAGTGTAGCGACTACGAAACAGCTAGTTGTCCCCCAGCTAATGGTATTCAATTATTTTTTCTGTTCTTCTTTGGTCTTATTGTTTCACAGCAATTATTGTTATAATTAAAAATAATCCTTCTTCTTGACTGAAGTTGGACTCGAACTCACAACTAGTTAATCTCGTACAATATAACATTTAATTTTAATTTTTCCTGACAAATTGTTATCGAAATATCGAAAATAAAATACCCTTAAAACTTTTTTATAAAAAACAACAATCAATCAAGATCTTTTGCTGGAAGATTTAGATGGAAAAAATATAAAAAATACAAAAAAGTTATAAAATTTTTAAACTTTATAGTGACTTATGGATCACCTTGTTCCTTATGTCTGTTCATAGATTCCAAAGCAGAACTGGCATTACAGCTTCTGCTGATAGAACAACGCTTATTGGGCAGGGTGATGGGCCACTTTGTATTTTGTTGTACTTTTATAAGATCTAGTGGTTTCTTTTCTTTATTTTTTTCCTCCATCGTGAAAAGCTAATCATTTTCGTAGTCTTACTATTTGTTTCTTCAATTACGACTGTACATATGTATGTAGTAAGTGTATCAGGACACTCAATAGTCGATAGAAATTAAATACGAAATGCGCATTAGAGTTAAAAAAAACAAATCACTTCTTATAAAATTCTGGTTTTCATTTTTATGTATTTATTTATTTATATAACTATAACAATGCAAAGTAAATCAGCAAAGTATAGAATGCAAAGTATGTGAGCCTAGTAACCCACTAACCCACAAGGGCGCGCTGTTTAATCGTGAATCCGTGGAATTTGTCATCAGATCATCAGATGAGGCCGTAAAGGCGGGTTCTGATGTAAATCTTTTTCACTACTAGTTTTTTTCGCTGGCGTTCTTGTTTTCCTTATATGGTCGTTATTAATTTCTTTTGAATGTCCTTGCAATGTAATTCATTACCTTGCAGTGTTGAAGGTAATATACTCGTATACTTGGCACTGATCAGATTTAACTAATTTAATTCTAACACTTTAAATGTTGTTTTTGGTTTTCTACGTTGTTACTGGTAGGTTCAAGTCAAACGTTCACAAACACTACTCCCTCTCTCCTCCTGCTTATAATCTATTTCCCTAGCAGTGGTCTCTGAGATTTAGTTTGAGCTTTGCGTAAAATGGGTTTTTAAACCGTATCTTCTATAAATATTGTAGCACTTTCTTATGAACGGGGTTTCATACTACGGGTTTATTTGACAATTTTTGTCAAATAAATCATTAATAAACATAAAATATTTTTTTCTGAATACAGCCTTCAGTGTTCAAAGTGCGTGGTGACCTTAAGGTGCTTGAAGTTATTTGAAATATGTACGTGATGTTCAAGTGTGAATTTTCCCCCTTCTAAAGAAAACTGAACGGCCTTATCTTGATGCTTTATGAACGATTAATTGACACAATTTGTTTTTTATTTATTACATTTGTTTTACTATTCCTCACTTTATAATTAAAATCGAATCAAAAATATTTCCTGGCACATTGAAATATTTCGTTAAGATAAATTTTTGTAAAGACAAATTAATGCGAAAAAATTAGGAAACTTCTTAAAGTTCGATATCACCACTAAATTGTGATATTTTTATTCAACGGCGGGTGGGACTTTCTTTGCTTTCTTTTCTTTTCTTTTAATCAAAATGTTATTATTTTACCTTTGCTGTATTTACTATAGAAAGGTATAGTAATAAAATAAAACTTTTTGTCAAATAATTCATAACTTTATGGGATTTCTTTTTTGTGTTTTTATTATTATTTTAACTTTGTTTGAAGTGGGTTTTATTATTTTTGTTTTACTCTTTATTATAGTCGTAGTTGTAGCATTCTTTTCTGCAACTTTTATTTGCTGTCTTGTATAGTTTTGCTTTGAGATTTTTCTAATTTATCACCGCCTGTCGCAAATAATTTTAATAACTTTTCTAAAACTCTTCAGCCTTGCGCCACACCACCTTCATCATCTTGAGCTGCAGTCTTGACGTTGCACATAATTCTTATGATGAAAATGTTCTTAAGCACAGTTTATTAGCAGTTTTCTACAAGAGGAATTCATTTCTTGACTAACTATTTGATTTTATTTTATTTCGTTTCGTTGCTGTCGTTTTTGCTTCAAGTTTTCTTGCAAATTACAAAAATTACTTGTACTTTCTTTTATATCCATTTGAATCCAACTGACTCTGTCTGAATGACTGAGTAAGTGACTGAGAGAATACAGCAACGAATACGAGTACAGCAACTTCCATTGCGAAAAGTGAAGAGTGCTCACAGAAGAATGAAAGAACGATTTCTTTATAAAACTTTAATCTGAACAATAGCCGTTCAGGATGTTGCGATTGGAAAAAAACATGATGATTTCTTTGTCATAATCATAAAAATTTATTCGGAGTTCAGTACAACATTGAATGTGAACCTAAACGTCAAAGCTTCTTCTACATTCCATTTGACATTTCTCAATTTGAAACTAATTCAATTTGAACCATGGGAAGATGCACAATCGAGCAACGCGTTGAAGTTATTCAGGCTTATTATGAAAATGGGCGTTCAAATCAAAAACGATCTACGTGATTTTTTCGGTTAATTTAATCGTCCAAATATGCGTACAATCGGAAAAATCGTGCAAAAATTTGGCAAACCGAATCTGTAGATGTGAAAACACCATTGAATGCTCGTACAGCTCGTTCTGCAGAAAATATAAGATGCAATCGACTCAAGAACAAGAAGCGGCTGAAGAGTTTTTGCGGAAAATTTTCCCGAAGCAAATTTATCGAAGCTCTGGCAGAGTGTGCAGTCACCCCATGCTGTTGCAATTACGTGGGTGAAGAGTATGATGGATGAGCTCACAAGTTTGCAAAAAAAAATTCCGTAATCATGCGTCGATAATTTTCACCGTTGACATTCGTCACCTGGCCTCGATACTTTTCGAGAAAAGAAGGGTCCAATTATCTCCTGCGTAGACAAGGGACACCAAATAGTTGCCCTTTTGGCAATGCAATAGCTTATGACGTTTCAAATGAGGGTTGCGGGTTCTTAGAGACTCTCCAAAAAAAAAAAAATAAATTGGTATTTAAAATGTGAAAACGCTCCAACATCGTTTCACAAACATCTTTTGCGTAAATCAGTTGTTGAATGATTTGATTTTAAAAGGTTGGAGCTTCAGATCCTTTTTTAAAATTTCATGAACAATATCTCTTGGAAGTCACAGTGCGACTGCTCTTTTCCGTATGTTCACTTAAACTGCTTTTAGCCAGTACAATGTTTTCGTGAATGTTTAAAGATCGATTGGGCCCTACTAGTGGAACAGTCATAGCCAAAGCAGTTGCGCTTCCACGAACGAATTAAATTTTTACTCGATCCATCGCCTATTCGCCAAATACCGAACTTTGAACAAAATTTTCGACAAGCAATTACATTGGAATCATTACTTCTAAAAAATGACTCCTCAGCGACCACGCAATGCTCACTCAACCACTGCGACACCGTGACTGACAAATCCGTACAACCAATAATTCCAACGGCGCCACCCTCCGCCCGCACCCTGTATTACTTTTTGAAATAATCGAATTTTTTTTTTTTTTTTAATAATTCAATTATTTATTGTATCTTCTAACAGAACTAACAATAATTATGGAAATTTTAAAACTAAAAATTCATTTATTAATATAGAAAAAAAAATTTATTTATACTGAAAAATTTTATTTACTTAGGTCCAGCCAATGCTAGACGAAAAGTGGTTTCTTGCGTGTATTTTGTTGGTAAATCACCTTTCCAATGCTCTGATGGTTGCAAGGATGTCCATCCTTCTCAGTCGAGTGTGGCCACCTAAGCTAAGGATGCTACGTGCGAGAGGATTCGGGTGAGACTCCAGTCTGTTAATGTACCTTATCGTATTTAAAAATATAAATTTGCCACCAGACATTCTGGACTCAATTGTCAAGCTAGTTGATATTTCGAAATTTGTTTTGCAGAAGTTATCAATTTCTGTAGAGTTTTAATTTATTATAAATTGCAAATACGAAGTCGAAAGCAAATGTTTTAAAAAATATAAAAAGTATTTTTGCATATTTATTTATTTTAAATTTTAATGACAATCTGTAATATCGAATCTAGGCTTTCGTCCCAGTTTCCAAAGTTAACGTAATTAATATTGTAATAACGTTTTCGCTTTAAAACTACGTGGGCTATTTGATAACTCTGAGACTTTTTCAATTTCCTGTGCAGTAAATACAACACTGCTGCCGTCCACCACCATCAACTCTTAATAGACAGATTACTGTAACTAATTTTGAGAAAGGTGCGAAAATAGTTTGAGTTTGACTCTGAGCTATTCAAGGCAGACTAAATCCAGATTTAGCCTTCTGCGACTATTTTTATTTTCCAAACCTGCCTTCAATATAGGCAAACGCCTTTGACAAAGCCTATTAATTGGAAATTCCTTCCACTGATAAAAAAAATGAACCTAATGTATTAACCTAAAAAGAGTTTATATTAGAAAGTAAAACGCATAAAAAATTTGTTATTGAAATAGTCACGGAGTTTTCAAACATATTTAACTTTCGTATTTAGAAAGTCGACAGTCTTTTCATTTAATTTTTTTGCCTTTTCTACGACCACGTTCGCAGTTTTAAGGTAGTTTCACGCTTATGCTCTCCTTTTTGAATTCTCAATTGAAAAAAACCCGGTTTTAATAATGGCATAAGTTTACGAATAAAGGTTCTCAAATCTCAAAATATGCAATAAAACGAATCAATAACACTTCATATTAGTCAGCATATTAGTAAAAAATTTAATTGAATTTTAACAAAATTTTGTACGGAGTTTTTGAATTAAAAATCATTTCAAATGCATTATAAATTATGTGAAATATGCACGAGTACAGCTATTGAAAACCGGTTCGTTGTAAACCTTCCTTCCTGAAAGTTCATCAGCTTTTTACGGTTGGAAAATCGCATATCTTTCGACTTTAGTTTTAGTTGAGAGCAGCCGCTTCAATCAATAAAATATCGCCCATTTTAATTTGACTCCCTGAATAATAAATGAACTTGTCCTTTAGAAACTTCTTGCGCTAATCAAATCCTTCTTCTGTCTAATTGGAGTAAAATTTAGTCTGTTGGAATACAAGAATATTTTTAAACACAATTTTCTCCTTTTAGTCGTGGCATGTACGAGTACGAGTATTTCTGTGAGTTTTCGATATTAATATTGTAATTTTGCAAAATGAAATACTCGTGGTTAAGACATACTCGTACAATTGAAAGTTCTGGTGTTGAAGCCGAACAAAAAGGCTAAACGAAAACTTTTTGGCCAGATCTAATCAAAAATTCACTTAAAAAGTATTTTTATATGTTTTCTTCCTACACTAGCGACGCAACGACGCAACGACTGACTTAATCGTGGTGTGATGTACGACTTTGGTTACACATCTTATTTGGTAACAACACATAACGGCAAAACTAAATAAATTAAGAGAAAGAAATAAGAAAATTACAAACGAAATGAAAAGGAAAGAAACAAACTACAAGTAAGACTAGAAAGTATTGAAGTTTTAGCAACATTGTCTTTGACGTTTTCCATACTTTCTTGTGCTCGTATATTTTTTGGTGCGCTTTAATGGCAGTTCGTTCCTATTCACTGCAACTGCTCCCTTTAGAAACATTTAAAACGTTATCAATTTGCCAGAGGTAGTGGTAACTAAGTACATATTAAATAAATGTTGTGACTTTTCCTAACATTGCCGTCTTTGAGTCCTTTACAGTTGTTGTTGCTGTTGCTGTTGCTGTTGCTATTGCTCTATTTTTATTGCACTTTTTGTTGCAGAATGTATGTGAATTTTGAGGAAAAACTTTAAATGAAAAATAGAAATAAACTTGGCTTACAACGAATGAAACGATTCACAAAGTAATGAAATGAATTTAACCACGTCCTTGCCCTTGCCCCCCAAGATCGCTTACACAAAATATTAAGATGGAACCACCACATTTTATAAGAAGTACCTAAGCAAACTTTTTTCATAAAATTCGTACTGCTCCTTCTGCCTGTCCCTTTGAACCTTTCTCATCCACATTTCGCATGCACATACACATACTTGCACACATACAACGTGTTTGATGTTGTTTTAGTTGTTGTTAAGTAATATCGAAAGTAGTTTCAGCCATAAGTTTTGCCGTGGAAGGAAATAGTTATTTCTTTTAAGAGCTATACATCCATCTGCCTGCGTTCACAGGACTGTGTGTTCCTGCGTGTTTAAGTTTGTTTTCGGTTATCACACACAAACACACACACACACACACTCAGACACACACTCAAATACAATCATACATAATTGTGTTTGTGAATGAGAATGAGAAATTGTCCTAGACCTGAAAAGAGTTTATTCCATTACGTTATTCCTAATGTTATTGTTGTTGTTGCTGCTGATGCTGATGCTGATGCTGCAACTGCTGCCAGCTACAATCGTTGCTGGCATAAAAAGTAAATAAACAATTGTTACAAAGTATTTTGTCAACAATTTTAGCAAAGTTAGTCAAACAATTCAAAAGAAAAATCTACTTTCTCAAGTTGGAATTTAATGGAAAACAAAAATGTAATAAAGTGAATCATTTTGAAATGAGAATATAATTTAATATTCAACTATCTTTTCCGCATCTTAGTTTTTAAATTGGAAAAAGTATACAAATTTGCAGTAGAATGTTGTTAAATCTATACGAAACATACAAAATGCGTTTTACAGCAACAGACAATACATTTTTAACGTGAAAAACCCCACTTTTACTAAATTTCGAATATTTCTAAATTTCAATAAATTGTTTTTATATTTTTCTCAAACCACTTTAGTGGTTACTAACGAATATTCTAAATGTGGCACAATTTTATTTTTTTTTTTTTTAGTTTCAAAATCTTCATTAGTCACTTCATAATAGAGTTTACAACACTTAAGCATCTCTAAGCACATTTTATTGTTTTTCTTTTTTTCTCATACTGTTTTCTGCAAAAACAAACAAACATTTTCTTTAAGGGTTCATTTATAAAATACGAGTGCAGCTTCAACAACAGCATGTGCTTTAAACATATTTGAGGAAAAGAAAACGTTTAAGAGTATTAAAAAAATGAAGTTGGAAAAAATAACAAACAAATATTGCTGATGCATATTAAACAACTTGCAACAACGTGTACATATTCCCGTTACCTTTGCCGTGCATCTACAGTGCGATCGTATTTGCTACGAGTATAGAAAAAAAAAACAGAGCAAACAACTTGCAGAAGCATATTTAAGGGCGTTATACAGCGTGAAAAAATATTAGTAGGATGTACGTATGTATGTGTGTGAGTGTGTAAGTATGTGGAATGTACTTGATAACGTAACGTTTGTTGTATGTTTTGAAAAATGGACAAAATTTTAAGCAATAATCTAGTACAACTTGGTATACAGCCAGAAGCAAAGAAACACAATACGAGTAGCAAAATATTAATGAAACATTCAACTTCTACACAGAGAATACTTTTAAGGGCATGTTTCGCGATCTCGAACGTTAACGTTCACAATAAACCATTTGGCAGACTATTTGTGATACAATTGTAAGGTCAACAGCATTATAGTGTGAGAGAACTTAGTAGTTCAATACCTCATGGCAATCCAATATTTATATGTTTACGAGCGTTGACGTTCGAAATACTGAAACAGACTCAGTTCTTTGTAGTACGAGTACAAATACTTATACGTTACAAATGTATGAAAAGACTAAACGATTTACAAAAAAATAAATTCATCAAACTTCTATTACTATCCCCCAGTTTGTTACATTTTAGCCAGAATTCGCATTTGTAACTGTGGCAAAAGTTTACACCGATAGCAAAAATAACAAAAATGAAATCAAAAATTATAGTATTTCGGCTAGTTCCAAAAATTATTTCAACATTAACTAAAACTTTTGTAAATGCTCAATAAATGGCTTTCGTACGGTTGTTAAAATAATTTGTCTTTTGAGTTTTGTGCCCCACCCGGGGAACAGGTTTTGCCTTGGCGTATTCCTAACTTAGGCGCTCTGTTTTTCGGAGAAAAGAGGGAAAGGGGTCCCTCGTTTGGTGCGGCAAACAAAACTCTAGGAAGCCACATGACTTATGTTGTGTTGGCTTCCGAAACCCTTACCAAGGGTATAAATTGGCAGAACGGGGATCAGCATGGCCCCCGGGAAGTTCTGCTTGCGGTTCGACCCGGGCTGATCATGGTTGAGGTGCCTACCTTGGCTGAAACGTTCTGGCTGTGGTTGAAACCTAAAACGCAGGAAGGGAGTGTTAGTATCCTTGATAATTGTTTGGTGATGGCTTTTTTCGAGGGCTAACAATCTCCCGAGGATCTGTTGCCTATACAACAGATACGTGTACTGTAAGGAACCAGTGGTGATGGTTGGCGGGTGAGTTGGTTTAAGGGCTGATGCTCTTAATGGGCTTCGGCCTACCAACTCATTAAGCCTTGTCCTCCATTGATTGCTGATAAATTGCATACATGTGGGATTAGAAAGCCCGAACTCCTCAACAAGAAGTTATTCATATGACCACAATCATGTGACAAGAATTGCTACCTGTGTGAGCCTAGTCAGCCACACGGGGGCGGTGGTCAATCATGAAAAATTCACTCTTGGAATTGGTCCACCATCAGATTAGGCCGTTAAGGCAGGTACTGATGTAAATCATTTTCACAGTTTGTGAGTTTTGTTTTAACATTAAATGTAATTTGAATTTTACGGTGCTCGTCAAGTCCTGCTTACTTCTAGAAGTATTGTTCAAAGCTGTACATTGAAATATAATGTTTGGTATCAATAAATTGTGATTATTTACTTGGCCTAAACGAGAAAAGGGCGAATGTGGCACACGCTGCAAATCACTGCAATACCAAACAGCTTGAACATCGCACAAATCAACTGTTGCAAGCAGACAGCGCTTCGTTCAGTTTCGATGCGTTTTGCATTGAAAAAGTTTTCACACGAAACAAGAGTAGTGAAAAAAATGTATGTGAATTGGAAAATATATCTTTCCTTTTAGGGAAAGCTCTCTGTCAATTGTGCTTTTTGGAATATGAAATAACTACAGCGTCAAATTGTAAACTTCCTCAGAAAATAAGCGATAGAAAAGAAAATCTTTTAACATCTTTTGTTATTTGAAATATCGTTGGTATCATGTAGAAGGGGTCTGATAGGAGAACGAAAAACTTTTTTTTTTATCAAAATGTAACTTTTTTAAACAAGTGTTCGTAAGGCCATCGAATCTCTGTGGTGATATGTACATACTTATTGGTGCAAAATGTATTAGAATCACAAAAAAAAAACTCAAGCTCGGAAAAATGCGAGTTAGGGGCTTCCTGCATGGAATCATGTTACGTGTTAATTTAACATTTTTGCTTTGCACTTTTGCTATTCTTCCTCTTGTTTGTTTTTACTTCTTTTTAAAATCTACGCAGCGAAAATATTTAAAATAATATCATAACTGGCGTTTTGGATTTGGAATACAGATAAGATGTTTTTTTACACATCGAGAAACTATTGAACTTTCTGCTTTATAGTTCTCGATATGTGGAAACTCCTGCTAAAATTACAGAAATGCGGTATAGATCTATTTCACATGTTATCGTGCACGCATATAACACAAGTTCGTAAGGAAGTCTTATAATCTTCAGCAAAGAAACACTTTTGGCCGACAGAAGGACACATATGAGTCGCAAACCTAAAATATGATATCCAAGAACATGTTGAACATATTGAACATAAGTGTAACCAGCTTATACTTTTTAGTATAGCTATTAGAAGAAAGTGCAGTAACTGTAATTTTTGGTAAACTTCTTGGCAACTGTTTGTTTAAAACAGTTTTTCTTTCTCTGTATCGAAATTTTCTTAACCTAGTTTAAGGAGGAACTTAAAAACCCCCTTAAACTGCAATACACTTTTTTCAAAATAAAAGAAAACATAAAAAAATGCAGCTGTTAAGTTATTTTTTCCGAGTCAAATTTATGCTGAGCAGATACGTTGATTTGCTCAAGGAAATTCATAACGTATGCATCAGCTTAACTTTTAGCGTAGTTTCGTTCTTTACTTTTATGAAACAAATTTGATAATTCATTTATCTTCTTCAGCAAATTTTAGTTTTTCCAGACAGCTCAGGTTATAAATTGTTACCTCTAAATGGTAAATTATTAACAAGAGGGTTTAGTGCATAAATCTGTTACAAACAAAAACTTGATAGATAAATAAATCATAATCATTACTCGTGTTATTATTTGAACTGCATTTTAAGATAATTTAGACATCTGTTTAGTTTGCGCAAATCACAATCGTCAAGTCTTGTGAAAATATTTAAATTAAAAATTACATACCAATATATATATATACATATATGTATGTATGTGTACAAGAGTTTTTCTAATTTCAATGTATTCGTAAGTACAACATTTTCTTTCCTTTTTGTTTTTATTGCAATTTTTATCGAAATATTTTCAAGATTAAGAATATAAATATGAACTATCTCTATAAGCTGATTGCATTGAAGGCAACCTTGTTGCGTAGGAGAGCTTAAAGACAATAAAATATCAAGGCTTTAAGTGACAAACATATGCATATGTAAGAAAAATGAAAAAAGGAACTTTTCGAAAAATACTTGTATGAATTGCGAAAATAAAAATATCTGAACGAAGAACTTTTGCTGCCATAAATCTTTTTTTGCCTTTTCATACCATCTCATTTAAAAAATCAAAAACTTTTCAATATTTTATTTAACATACGAGTTAAAAACAGAGAAACTAAATATAAAAGTTATTTGGATTATTTCAACTTAAACACCCTCAAAACAAAATCTTTTAACAAACGCACTCAAACAACTTTATTAACACACACGAGCACAATTCCAATCTTACACTTAACCCAGTGGTGTGCAGGAATAATACTAAAAGTGTAACTTTGCAAGCTCTTTGAAAGCAGGCACTAGAGCTTCTGAGGTGCTCGAGCTAAAACGTCAGTGCACGAACAATTTCCACATCTTCATATACTACACACTTTTCATACATTTTCCCAGCGTCTTTAAAATGGATGTTGTAATATTTATTGTAGCGGGTAACTGCCATCCCTAAACAAAAGCGGCAAGCGGAACGTTTTTTTCCGCTGAGCTTTAACGCTGAAACGCCATCCCTAAACAAAAACGGCAACGTTATGTCAAAACGATAAAAGTAGGGCTATGAAACAAACAAATAAAACAACCCTGGTTATTTTAACAGCTGGACCGACGGCATTATTGTTTGTGACTTTTTTATTATAGTTATTAAAATAAAATAATTAAAATTTTAAAAATGAGTTATTTAGATACGTTGGAAGGTTACTATATCATATTGAATAGTTTCTACTTCTATTTTTCAATAAGAAATACACAAAATTTTTTATTTATTTTCCTATCTTATATTTTTTCTTCACTCTTTTGTTTACAATTATTTTCTTTTGCAACTTAATTCACTGTGAAACGCATTGTCAAAATTGGATTTTCCAATTGCAAAGCGTTGCCGTTGCGTTGCCCCCGCGTTGTTTCGGTATGTTCCATACAAAATATATGGACATGAGAACTTTTGACAGCTAAAAAACGCTTGCCGCTCTTGTTTAGCGATGGCTGTAAGAACAATTTCCGGCCGACCCGTCACAAAACGATTTCAATAAAATTTTTGCTACTACTACAAAAGGTCCAACTTGCAACTCAAAAAAATGTTGCATAGCACCATCTAGTAAATTGGACTTTGTGCGTAGTGACGCTTACACTCTCATTATTCCATAGTGTTGTGGATTTAGCTTCCAAGTATTAACATAAAAACATAGGCGCATATTTGTAAATGATATCTATTTGTTAACTTTTTTAAGTACCTATTTAAGTTATTCTTAATTGATTACTTTCAGCACGAAAGATTTTAATTCAATTTAGGGTAAAGCTGTAACTAAATACATTTAAACAACAGCTGATTGATTTCATTTTATTGTTTACATATTTGAAAAGTGCATTATTTTTGTGGTGAAAAAAAAAGAAAGAGATGGAAAACATTATAAGAGACATTCAAATATTAGCAGATGAAAAATTTACTTTCTTCTAATGGGCACAAATCCAATTGCGGTTCAGTATTTTCCCATTGAGTGTGGCTATCTATTACATATGCATCTTCCGCTACCTCCGACGCTATTAAATTTGATGTTTACATATTTGGGCACCATTTCCTTAAACGTGATTTTTTCATCTGGTGGCCAATTTGTGTCTCTCTAAATGCATAAAGCTACAAATACATATTTTTTTTCTAACAATAACACAAAACTTAACTGATTTCATTTTCAAATTGAGTCCATTTCGTCAAAGAAAAAAAATCACAAAAAAAAGAAAACAAACTCAAGATGTGTTTTTTGTCTATAAAATTCTGTTCAAAGCAGTGTTGTATTGCTTTTAACAGCTGAAAGCAGTTTGTGAATTACATCCATATCTATTTGTGAACTATTTTTTACTTTCTGTTTCATAAGTTTCGACTTTAATTATGATATCTGAATATGCGCCGTACATATTAAAGCAGAAATGTGCTTCGTTAGGAAAAATTAAAGCAATAATTTAAGCCTTGCGGTATGAATTGAACTAAAAATCCAGGTGCAAGATTTAGAAGTATATTCCATAAGTGATGTAAACGTGATGTACATGGCTACCTTACTCTAAATCATGACGCACTATTAACTTAAATATACGATGTATAGTACAATCGGTAGCATATCGCATGATTACGTACACCGAGACTAATATTATCAGATGACATTCTCATTAGTGGAGTTTTAAAGGGTATATGATGTTGACATATAGACTACTGGAAAGCAAACAAAAAAGGATATACGAGTATTTTTTCATTTAATGCTAATTATAATAAACAACAATAATAGCGTGAAATGCGAGAGAAAGTCAAGGAAATTTTACATGTCATTTTCGCTACTTGTTTGCGGCAACAGTGACATGCTAAAGGGCTAAATAGACAACACAAAATGTTTGTCAAACACATGCTTTCTGTTTGCACATAAACGATACAAATATAATTCATACAAATACAAATTAACCACTTATTCTTCTTCAACGAGAGTAGACGGCGATTGGGTTGTGGTAATTTACTTGCCATATGAAGTCCACAAGATATAGATTTTTATTGTATTGTATTGTATCTTTGTTGGCTTCAAGATATTTATTTTTTAACTTTTCCTCAAAAATGTTATAGCCCATATTTCTTGATATTCTGTTGACACAATATTTGTTTTTTCACAAAGTAGACAAACTTTTGTACAATTCTAACAATTTTTTAAATAAATTTTTTTTCTTGATTTATTTTGAGTGCTGCTTCCGCCAAATTTTCATTGAAATGACAAACTTTATCGCTGAACAACACAAACATTCAAGATGTTTTTCAAATATTTGTGCAAACAAGCAAACACCACACAAACAACGCAAAATGTTTGTTCAAACGTAAAATCTTGGCATATTTTCCAAGAATTTTGTGTAGTTTATTTTGCTCTTAACCCACTGGGACAAAAGCACATATAAATGTACAATACAAGTGTATATAAAATTGAAAAGCAAACTCCCATTAAGAAGTTTCTCTCACACTCCCCTTTAAAACACGAGTATCAAAAAAAAAAAAAAAAACAGAAATCAAGAACAGCCAGGGATGGTGCAAAATTATTTTGCAATCGGTTAACTGCAATCGCGAACATGTTCTAGGACTCTAATCAGAAGTTCGATTATTTAATATCAAAGAACGAGTTCAACTTGAAAAATAACATATGTGAATAACTATTTTTAAATGTATCTATATTCAAATTATTCTGTAAAATTTTACTACATTAGATATTTCGTGGACTCTGGTTTTTAATCTACAGGCCCTTTTGCCACACTTTTTCGATTGTTTAGTTAAGTACGAGCATATAGCAATCGCTGGAATGTGAAACAATTTCTGCGCAGAACATTTAATATTAACTTGTAAGAATCCGTGAAAGTTCAAGTTGCTTTACAAATGTCAGCATAAATATTTGCTAAAATGTATCTTAAAATAGCCATATCGATCTTGTGCTTTGAAGCGCGATCAAATTGATTTTGATTTTCAAAACACCAGTTAACACAAAAATATTATTTTTAACTTTTATCTCGTTCATACGTAAACGTTATTAGCGAATAAAAACTATTTGTAAATACTTAATTCACAGTTTATAATGGGTGATTTTATAAGAACTATCGGAAATGTAAAAAAAAATCACACATAAAATTCAGAAAAATGCATGAAATATTTATTTGGATCGATAGTTGGGTCGATATAATTTAATGTTTGAAGATTATTTCATGCAAATGTTGGCCGCGGCTGCGCCTCAAATGGTCCATCCGCTTAGTCCAATTTTGGCATACTTTTTCCAACATTTCGGCCGGTATCTCACGCATAATGTTGGCAATGTTGGCTTCCAGTGCGTCAATCGAAGCGGGCTTGTCGCTATAGACATTAGCCTTAACATAGCCCCACCAAAAATAGTCTAGAGGCGTTAAAACGCACGATCTGGGCGGCCAATTGACTGGTCCCAAGCGTGAAGTAAACTGTTCACCGAACTCGCCTCTCAATTGGTCCATTGTTTCGCGTGCTGTGTGGCATGTGGCACCGTCTTGTTGAAACTACATGTCATGCAAGTCAAGCTCTTCCATTTTGGGCAAAAAAAAGTTTGTTATCATCGCACGGTAGCGCTCACCATTCACAGTAACGTTGTGATTCGCATCATCTTTGAAGAAATACGGCCCAATGATGCCGCCAGCCCATAATCCGCACCAAACGGTGGTTTTTTGTGGATGCATTGGTAGCTCTTGCAATGCTTCTGGCTGCTCTTCACTCCAAATACGGCAGTTTTGCTTGTTCACGTATCCATTCAACCAGAAATGAGCCTCGTCGCTGAACACAATTCTTCAATTCAATAATTTGCAAGCGTTGTTCGTTTGTAAGACGATTCATGATTAAATTATAGACCAAACTGAAGATGTTTGATAGTGACACAAGATACAAAACGTGAGTGAGCTGTCAAAACTTGTGTTGCCAAAAAGATAATAGCAAAAAAATCACTCGTTACAATCGAAGAAGGTTCAAAGGGAAATGGTAAAACACGTTTATATGGTAGGGCCGCACGATCGTTTAATTACAAAAACATTAGCTACCCTGCTAAAATTTGGATAAATGACGAGTTCTGAAAAATTAGAATTCTTCTAATTAATTATTATTTATGTTTAAAATAAAACCGGATCTTTTAAAGAGTTTGGGAAAATGTCACATTTTATTTGGAAATGAGAGCGTTATACAAGACAAACTTTCGCGAATTAGCAAGTCACAATAAAAAAACTTTTTACTTTCTTATTCGAAAATAAGTTGTGCGCATAAACGAGATAATTGTGTAATCACTAGTTCTAGTCTTCCATAAAAGTAATTTTAGTCGTAGTAGTAATTTTCTTAAGTATGATTTCTTTTAAATAATTGAGTATGATTATAATGAATATTGACATTAATCTAATGAAAATCTTCATTATTTTTCGGCCAATGATGGCCTTCATTGGACTAAAGAATCTTGTTTCATTAAAAATTATGTAATGAATATATTCGTTAGATTAATGATAACTTCATTAAGTTAATGAAGCATGAATCATAATATTTATGAATAGTTTACATTAAAACAATGAAAATATTCATTACGACTAAATTTCATTAGTTTTATGAATTTGATACTTTAATATTAATTAAAGCTTTAATTCCTTTAATGAATCTTCTTCATCATTCAAACGTAATTTTTTCATTAGACCAATGAATGTGTTACATTATTTTTATGAAATATTTTCAGTAGTGTAATGAATAGATTTTTTAAACCAATGAAAATGTTCACTAATTTGGTGAAAATTTTTCTTCATTCTAACGAAATAAAATCATTAGTTTAAGGAAGAGTTGCATTATTCTAATGATCTTTTTTTATATTAAGCATAAAATAATTTTTTATTGTTTTAATACACTATTGAAATTTTATTTTATTAAACAATTTTTTACACAGTAATTAATGTATAAAATAATTTACTTTATCATTTAGTGAGTAGTTGTAATATATTTATCATCTCACTTCAAAAATTTTTTATTACAAATCCAATGAAATTTTCTAATGAAATTATGAAACCTAATGAATCAATTTGAATGAATATTTTCATTAATGCTATGAATCTTCATTGATGGAACGTAATCTTTCATTCCGTTAATGAAAATTATCTAATGAATTGGGTTCAATAGAAATATGAAGCAAATATTTTTCAGTGTACTTTTTTTCACCGTTTTCAAAAATGTAATTATTTTCTTAAAAGGGAAGGAAACACATGTAAAAATTTAAAGCTTTGAAACGAATATTTTAAAAGATTCGCTGAGTTCTGAAAGCTGAAAGCACTTCAAGAATGAGTACGTTGAGTATTATCATTAAAAATTTCAATTTATTTTAATTGGTTCTTGTATTTACAAATTATTCAGATATATAAAATCAAGAATTAAATCGAATATGATTTAACCGAAAATTAAGTAATCGGTTAACTGAACATGAACCTCCTATTGGTTGCAATAATAAATTATTAGGTTATGTGTGAGAGTGATTATTAAACAAAAGTTAAATGTGATTAAAAACTTTTGATTTTTTATCTTATTTTACTGAAATGTATTTACTTTGTTGCTGTTGTTTTTCTTGTTTTCACATAAAACTCGTAAAATCCATTTTATTTTTCATCTTAATGCAATTGAGAACAACTACAAAATAGTAATAAAAAGTGACATTTTATTAGAGTGAAATAAAGTAATAAAATTTAACAAATTACACAAAATCCTTCACAAATACCTACAAAGTTCGTGCATATTCTACTTGTTTAAGATAGGAATTAGAAAAGAAAGAAGTGAGCGCAGGCATTATTTATCTCATGATCACGAGTACTCACGAGCAATTTATTTAACCTTTCTTACCTCTCTTTTACAGATATTTACCAAAATTTATTAGTTACTTGAAAGCTTCACGCATTGAATCATGAAAAAATTATTTTTGCCGTTTTCAGCTCTTCCAGAAAAGCGCAAATCTACGACGCCATGCAAACAGAATTTCTACTACTGACTTTTTCTACTGCACATACTCGTAAGCAAGCAAATGTATCAATAACAAACACACGCAAGCAAGATGCAGCTTTATGTTCAATTGTCCTTTGCTTTCACTAAGTCAGAGACCGCTTTGTTCAATGGACTTTCATGATTCTACTTTTAAAAATAAGTTTAAATTTCCTTAATTTTTAACACGTTGACATGCAAAAGTATCTGAACAACAAAAAGTAAAGCAACAGAAAAAAGGCAACGTTCACAAAAACTATTCCAAGCTCGTGCTTTATAAAACTTGTAATCACATCACTTTTTAAAATGAAATTCAGATATAATTTTTAAATAATAAAAATGTAATACAACAATGCTAAAAAGTAATCACACAGATACACTTGCACAATATGTACGTACGTGTATACGTATTGAAACCCTATTTTCGCTCTCACATTAACACTCAAGATTATTGTTGTTTTCAGAACAGATAAAGTTTTCCATTTTCCCAATTTTTTTTTTTTCTTTCAGAAAAGAAAAACTTTTATTGGGCAAATGGTCATGCATGAATGAAGCACGATCGTGTATGAACATGCATGCAAAACATTTATTATGATTTGCTGAGCGAATAGTTGGTTGTATTAAAAAAAAAAGTTTCGCAGCACATAAAAATGAAAAACGAGGCTGTTACAAAATGAAAAGTTTGTTCTTTTTACTAACAAAAAAAGGGAAAAAACTGGTTGAACCACGATAAACGACATCTGGAGCAAACAAAATTAAAAATATAATTTGTTGAATCGAACAAGAAGGCTAAAAACTTCTGACACACGCAGTCTAATTAAAGAAAAGTTGCATCATTGGCAGACTTGTTGCTGACAAATACGAGTAGTAGTAGTAGTATATGATATGGGCCTTTGACATGTTCTTACTTCTTTGTTTTTTAATGGAATTATGACTTTCCTGTCATGGTGTGGTTACGCATTTTGTTGGTTGTAAACTACTGTTGTCTTTAAAGTGCTTGAGGAAAAAAAACAAAAAGTGTCAGGGAATTTGTTTCAAGTCACCTTCGCCAGCGTTCAATGCTATAAATCAAAGTAAGAGCCTTTTGAATATCGAAGACAAACACACAATCGTACTCCAATTTTGCAGAAACACACACAGTACTCGTAAGCATTAGCAAAATCAGTCAAATATGAATTTAATTAAACTTGCAACGTTCGTGTGGCTCAAATTTATGCGAATTTTTGCATTATGCCGCTGAAACATAAACTGCCAGATTAAATTTTGTTTTAGAAGAAGAAAGAACAAAAAAAAAAAAATTACTATCAGAACTTGGTATGAAAGGTTTTTCTGAATCGCAATGTGAGTTTGTTTGTGAAATTGAATAATTTTTCACTGAAAACCAGCAGCAACGTAACAAATACGCACCCGAACAGAGATAAAAACTACCAGTAGCACAATACATTAAACATATTGCAAGTGCACGCGTCAAAACACACTCACAAATAACGTTTTTAATCCTTGCATACACACACACACACACACATATGCATTAACGTATAAACACGCACACATACTTATAGAAACATTCATGCGAAAGCGTGTTTGTAAACGAATATGCAGGCAATAGCAAAAGCATACAGAAAAAAAACATACAGAAAGAGGTTTAAGTTAAATAAAAAATTGTGGTTACTATGGTTTGTGTGTTGTGGATACACAAATGGATTCCGAGGGATGAATTGTGGAACAGATGGAAGGTTTTAGTTGATGGTTTGATGCATTCATAAAATTTCATCTCCAGACTTGAGTATAAACACGCCGCAACATTTTATGCTCGGATAGATACAATTTTCCATGCACAACAAGTGCACGCGTAGCAATCTTTATGAAAAATAAGAAAATGATTTGATAAACAGGATGGATACGTATGTACGTACTCGCACACATACATACACACAAATACACGTATATGGATGCACGTATGTTTCTATCTATACACATGTCTAACAACGTCTCATTTTCTAAAACCAATTTTAGGATTTTATTACCAACTAATCTTAGCAAACTCGTCCTTATAAATACACAAAAATAAACAATTTTCCTTTATTTTCCAATTTTGTTTGGCAAACGAACAATTTTGGAATGGATTCAAAATCTTTTTTTTTTTTTACTTTTTCTTTAGTAATCGGAGTCTCCTCAATTTCAAATCAACGTGGCTACTAACGTAGAGTTGTTTGTAGTGAAAGAATTTCTTTTAAGTTTAATTTTGCATAAACTGAAACTTTGCATATACGAGTATTGGATCCGCCACATTGAATTTTTTAATCTGCTTTTTATGTTTCGCTTGTACACACATCCCCATATGTTTAATAAGACACAACTCTATTAAACCAACGGATGCATTGTAAAAATAAACCACGATCTTGACAACATACGAGTATATATGTAGATGGGCCTTGATCATTATTTAAATGCCGAAAACCCCAAAGCAAAGCTAATAAGCAAAAGCGATTATGTTTCCCCAAACTGGGCGTCAATCGCAAATTATCTTGGTCGAATCACATAAATGCAGTACTCGTATGTGTAAAAACCTCAAAATCTTTGGATTACAAAATTTTTTACACCGTTCCAAATATGCAAGCTCCTTGCTAAGTCTTATTTACTTCCGACGCTTATTTATGGCTGTGAAATATTTTGAAACTGTCATTCAACATACGAGTACTAGCACAAACTCAAAGTGGCTTTTAATAACGTTGCTAGATATATCTTGGCCAAAGCAGTATATCACATTTTTCTTACCAAATTTATAAAATCGCTTTTGAAAATCTGTTAAAATTTTTACACAAAATAATATATGATAAAACACCTGAGTATCTTTCCAAAAAATAGTTTTCAATATCCAATAGAGACAGCAGGAGAGACACTTCTTTGTAAGTGCTATTCGACTCGGGAACGAGTCGAATATACGAGTACAAATCATTAGCAATTCAAAGCACTTTAGATCAGCACTTTTTCTCATTATGGTTAATAAAATTAATAAGCATCGGCACTAGCTATAAACTTATAATTTCTTAAATTATTTTTAACGCGTCCATTCGTTATTTCTATTCGTAAACTTTCTACTTTTTATTGTTATATCTGTTTTAACTTAACAGTTATGTCAGAAGATTTGCTGAAGCACCAGCAGTACTGTGTAAATAAGATTAATGGCTCGATTAGCAACCGAACTTTAGCGGTATCGCCTGTGGGCAAGCCAACTAACAAAAAATATTATATTATGTATGGCAACTATTTTCAGTTGCTGAAAAATTATCGATAGTGATATTTTGACTTATTAGCAACCATAATTTAATAAAATTTTGTTTTCGAAAAAAGAAACCTAGAATTTAAACTTAAAAGCAAAAAAAAAATTTATAGTACACTGATTTCTTCAATGGAAAAACATCCAGAATGTGGGATCAATTAGACGGCGGCTAAGGGAAGCTCCTAATAGCATGTTCATTCATGGTTCGCGGCCTAATCTTGATTGAACCAACATGATTCGCCATTAAAGATTTTGAGAGCGAACCAACTTGCTTCATTTTCAATCTTGTCGCGAACCATGCAGTAGTGTATTGTCTCTCATCCTGTGCACTCGTCTTTTGTTACTGCTGTCCGAATTTTCTATATATGTATGTATGTTCATTAATTAAATTCATATGAAACCAAATTGCACCGGAATAGGTAGCAATGCGTATTTTCTATATACGTTCATTATTAATTTCATATGAAATCAAAGTACATCGAAATAGGTAGGAAGGTTAGGTTAGGTAGGCAGGCCATTGGGTTCTCCAAAGAGTACCCGGATACTTCAGCTCACTTGGGTCCTGAAGGTCGTTCCCTTTGTGATTGCCTGAAAAGTTAGGGTATGATAGAAGGACAAATAAAAGTTGTAAGGATATAGAAGAAGTGCAGAAGAGGGAAAGGAAAGGTGGGAAACTGCTTCATGTGGCATTACTTGCTGATTTACTAGCCAGCCGTTACTTCTTATGAAAGAAGCTATAGCAGTCCGTTTGACCAAGGCCAGACATGATAGACTATTGAAGCTCCTCTCGCCTAAGCACCTTAGACGATGGTGCTCCAAAGGCGGGCATGTACCGAGGAGATGAAGGATGGTCTCCTCCTCCTCCTCGTCTTGGCAACTTCTACAGAAGTCGTTATAGGGTAGGCTTAGTCTCCTGGCATGGTTCCCAAACGGGAAATGTCCAGTGATGACTGCTACCGTCGAATGTTTTCTCTACATATGTATATTCAATATTAATTTCCCTTCAATGCATTTCATTATCTTGTAGTGTGGAAGGTGTTGGACTAAATTTTGCCAGTGAACTGTGACCAGTGTCGAAGGTATATACACTGAAGGTATCTGAAATAGCTCTCATAAAAACAAATAATTAATGTGTGTAAAATCAAAACAAACACATTATACATACATATGTATAAAAATTGGATATTTACATAAAGATATGAATAAAAATTGAAACATTTGTTTAAAATTTATAAATATAACTGTGGAACTAAAGCAACGGTCTGAACATTTAGTTTCACAATAGTGGACATGGTATAATCCTTTAAATTCGTGTCTTTGATGTAAGTAAATACCATGTATGGGATAAGTTTTGGTAACTACGTAGAAGTGTGTGCTTAAAGGGTTTTCTGCCATTCTAAGAATGCTGTCGTGTGTTTCGTGGAAAGTTTTAAAGAGTCCTCCTCCAGTTGTAAGCAAATTTCTTTAATCCCTTTTTCAACTTTGAAATTTCCTCAGCCATTCTGCGAGTGTATGAACTGGTGGACCAACTTTCCGATATATTGGCGCAAACCGGACCTTCTGCAAATGTCGAACACCGCGAGGGTTAACTTCCTTTGCTTTCACATGGGTGTCAAACTGTTCGTATAAGAAACAATTATTCAACTGGCTATTTTAGGTAACACGCAAATTAATTCACTAATTTTTTGTTTGTTTTCAGTCCATTTCAATATGAAAAACCATACAGGAACTAAAAATTTGTGCTTGCCGAAATTACTTTAAAATAGCAACTTCGGTTGCCAGAATTAGTTGCCAGCTGCCTTCTCTATTACCTTTTTAGCAACTGGCAACACAACTAAAGTTCGGTTGCTAACGATAATCGAGCTATAAGCCTTATTATACTGTAATTTGGTCAAATAAATAAAGTTTGGTTGGTCACCACTATTGAAGCAAAGAACGAAAGAAATTTTAGCATTTGCCAGTGAAAATAATTATGTCAGAATACATACAAACGTATTTGTGACAACGCCATTACACCTACCTCAGAAAACTCTTTACCCTATTATTCATAGAAAATCTATTCAAAGTTTGCTTTTTCAGATAGCTGATGTTTAACAGAAGATCAAATATATAATTCTTCTAAAATACGAAAAGAAAACAAATGAGTAGTCAGGACTTTGCAGAAGAAAGGCAACATACTCATACTTTTGACACTACATTTGGTCGCAACCTGAACACGACTTATTCCTGCATATTCCTACGTACATACATATGTATGTGCATTAAGAACTAATTTCAAAAACATCTTTAATATGAACATGAGTATTTAGAGTACTTTTATAACACAATTGTTCGAAATGCTGAAAGGAAAACAGCACATACATATTTATATCTGCATTCTGCATACATACATACATACATACATACATACATACCCAAATACAAATGTTGATAAGAAACAAACTAAAGCAAAATGTTTTTAATGAATTTAAAATTTTTTAATTCATTTAAATGTTGCCATGAAAACCACTTGACATTCGCTTTCACTTGTTCCCCCATTTGTTTAATTTCTAATATTTGTTTAACGTTCTTTAATAAAATGCGATTGCCAAATTCGTTATTCATTCAACAGGGAGAACAACTTTTTGATTTTATCAATAGCGAAACAAAAGAAATATTAAAAGAATTTATAGCCGTTCTTTCGTTAATGCTTAAAACAATAAATACTATGTCACGTGTCATAAGCACAACTCCCAAACACGGAACATTTCTTTAACGCAACCGCTGCATCTTTTTAAAAAATGTAACGCGTTTGTTGCCAAAGAGTATTATTCGAAGAAGAGCTTTGTCAGAACACAGGTCGGACTTAATTTTCTGACGCATAACATTTATAAATACATACTCGTATGTACAGTAGGGTGTCCCAAAACCCGTTTTTTTTTATTTTTGGCTCAAACATAATTTGAAAGCTTATAGAGCCAATAAAAAATTTTTGACTTTGACGTTGACTTTTCATAGGAGCTACCCTTATCATACTTTCAAAAAAAACAAATTGTAGCAACCAACGGTTGTTCATGTGCTTGAAAGTTGAAAAGAAATCGCTCCTTTATTGCACCATAGTCATATCTTAAAAAATTAATTATTTGAGTTAACAATTCAGGGGTCTAATCACCGCATACGATATCGAATTAACTATCGTATCGAATAACATTACGATACATCTAAATTATGGTAACCGATGCATATTGGATCGTAATTTAAACAAAATGCAATAGATTGAAGACCATACGTTCCGTAAAAGTAGGAATATAAATCCTTTAACTTTTTTATATTATTGCAATACAGTTTATTCGATATCGTATGCCGTGATACCAAAATTAAAAATTTCGATAATTTTGCTCGATATCGTATGCGGCGATTTGGCCCCAGAATTGTTAACAGTACTACCTTTTATATTGTGCCAACAATTTATTCAAATTACTTTTTAACTGCGTCCTTTAGCAGATACTTTCTAAAAAAAATTCTAAGACTTGTATGGAAACTAAAAATTTGAAATGCGTTTTTCTCGAAGCTTTTTTTAGTTATGACTATGTTGCAATAAAGGAGCGAAATGTAGATACGTGTATAAATTAAAAAGTTTTTTGTGTTTTATTATTAAAGCAGTTTCCTTTTTTAATTCTCAATAATTTATTTAGATTATTGGGATATAAAGTTGAATGTTTGAGAATATCTTTAAAAAATGTCCAAGTCTACTGATGATTAGGGTGTATAGCTCCTATGAAAAGACGGCATATAAACAGCTGGGAAACATAGAAAACCAGCTTTTTATAATTTTTTTAATTGGTGTAAAGATTAGTCAATAGAAAAGTTGATGCCCTACATGAATCTAGTTGATTTTATTTAAAAGTATATATTAAAAATTAGTAACTATGTCAATGCGCTCGCAGCACTCCTTGCAATGGTGTTTTTCTGTTAAAGCAATTAGATAATTACAAAACATTTTTAAAACTCCTCTAGGTTCCCAAAAATGTTTTCAAAGCTATAGCGCGTCATTTACAAAATATTTATATGGAAAAATTATGAAAAATTGTTGCGTATTTGAGTGGGGTGCTTGTATGAGGAAATTCATTGCCAGAACTTACATTTAATCCATGCAAAACTAAAGCTTTGACATTTTCCTTTGGTTTACTCAAAAGTGTAGACAATCGTGGTTTCTGACAAAGTTATAAAAAAAAGAAACTCAAAAAACGGCCAACAAACTCGACTTTTGGTAATAATTCGACTGGAGAGATTTTAAGCTAAACTGTGTAATCTACTGCGTTTGTATTCGTACATATACTTGTTTATGTCTTGCCCGAAAGGTCAGAAAAACATCTCAAAAATACTTCATCTTATAAGATTTCAAATTGTGTAAACCGCTGCGTTTGTACATCTACTAGGTTGTTGCCTTAGGAGCCAATATGTATTTTTACCCGCATCATCTTATACTACTAAGATTAACAGTATCATCCAAAATATTATAAAGTTCTACAGGGCATCAATAAATTAATATTTAAAAAACAATTTCATCGATTGTTGAAGAAACAATACTTTTGTTTCTAAAGTTCAAGTCATTTCTTTAGTCAACGTATCGTGAGCGACTTCAATTATTGAAACATGAGACTGGATGTGCAGTAATAATGTTTATGAAAAACTTTCGTCTGCAGCAATAGTAGCACTTAGAATATAAAGTAATAATTTGGTTATCATGACCATAGAGCATATGTACGTCGCACACATTTATCCCGAAAGTCTTTCTGAAGAACTGTGTAACAAACTCAAATGCTTTAGTTCTTAACCGGTGAGGACTGCATTTCGTTTAAGCGTGTTTGGTCAATAAATCATAATTTAATTAAATTTAAATCTGTCGCATCTATTCGACCCTAAACAAAAACAAGAAAAGTCAAATCAAATATTAAAAACAACCCATGTAAATGGAACAATAAATACACAAAAGTCAAGTTGATAGTAAGCCCAGTAAATTTATTTTGAAAATGTTGCTTGATTGCTGATTCAACCAACCCCTGTTGTCAGGGTTAATTTCCAAAAAAGAAAATATAATTTCTTTCCATTTCAAGCGCTTTGCTAAAAAGTGGCGAACCTTCATAAATCACATTTGCTGCTGAATTTGGATTTTAAGAGTTCGTGTTGTGCTTACCTCGCCAGCAAAATATCGTCGGCAATACATTAATCAGAACTGTCCGACAATTGTCTTACTTTACTAGTACAAAATCTTATTTTATACGGACACGTTGAAGGAAATTTAGTTTCGCTCTCAATACGAAGAGATCTGTCAGGTTTCTGATTTGCGTTCATTTCGGCTAAAAAAATCTATGTTCTTGGCCTTGAAGAGACTTTCCGGTAAATGTTTGTCAGTTGACATTGGGAACAGAGTATTAAAACAATTATATTCCAGCAATTGTATTTAAGAAAAAGAAGTATAAAAACAAATTCTGCATACATATGTATGTAGAAAGTACAGATTTTTTCAAACCGATTTTCTTTTTGGCGTATTCGAGTATTATAATTTCACATCTTTTCTCATGTGTTGGCGAAAAGTCTTTGAAAAACGAAATGTTAATGGGATGAGGCAAAATTAAACAAATTATATACTTCTGTTTCGTTTTTCATTCCGAAACAAGATCTCCGTTTTTGGTTTTTAATGTTCGTACTTTTATAAAAGAAAACTAGTGAAAGCCTGTTACCGATATTTAAGAATAAAAGTTGTTGAAATAAAGCTCTTAAATTGTGTTATGTAATAATTTGTAATAATTTTTTATATTTTAAGTCAATATTTCTAGCAGCCTGGCAGTTCCTCAAGATTAATTTTTCTTCGCCACATAAATTTCTTTTTTGAAACACAAATGGCATCGTAGTCACTTTTTTGTATTCAAGACATTCGTGTTATTTGTATATTAATAATTTTTATAAATTATTTTGCGTAAAGTATTGGTCAAGCAGATCCGAATCTAAGAAAATTCTCTTCAAATAATTTATGACCCAAAAGATTTCTACATAAAAACTCAAACAGGTTGCTTTGTAATGTTTACAAATTGTTGTTGAAAGCAAAAAAACATTTTTGTTTTTTGTAGTAGGCGCTTTGTGCCGGGGGCTGCTCCAATTCACGAGAAGTTGTAATTTCCAAATGGTATTTTTTTTTATAAAAACAACATTAAAGTACATTTTAGATTAGGAAATAAATAAAAAATACATCCGTATAGATTTTTTCAGTTTTATTTATACAAAACTAACACAACACATATTATTATTTTAGTAGAGAAAAAGCCTATATTTTAAAAATACAATATATACACAGGGGAATTCCCTTTTTCGCCACGTGGCGAACAAACAAAAGCTTCAGTGCCACTTTACAAATGTTAATGCAGTTCCTTCGCTTGCATCATAACATTTTAATCGGGAGCAAAATTTAAATTTTTCTGATTTTAAATTTAATTATGCAAACCAACGAACCGGTTTGAAATGTGCAAACTGTCACTTAAGAATAGTTTTTCAGTGCTCAGTCGTCAGTTCCAATTTCAGAGCATTTCGACTATTTTAGTTATCAAGATAGGAAATACAATATTTATCCATTTGATTAGTTGTTCCAAAATTTCCCTATGACATTTTGGCACCCACCAACTTATGTTCTCTCGAATCCCGATTTTTTTAAATGTTGAATACTCGATCATACTCTTAAATTTTTCAGTGTTTAATCAAACCGTTTTTGTTTCAGTCAAAAATCACTTCAAAATCTTTCCTACACGCAAAGAAAAGGCAGTTTAAAATATGGTTACAGCAACATTAGTATATGCAACATAACATTCAGTATTATTGTTAAAAACAGTATATTTTCGATTTAATTATAGTTTTCTTCCCCATAAATATGTTTTCGTTTGCATTTCCGTTAATGTATTGTTACCGTCTATCAATTTCAGAATATATTTGCAAGCAATGTTAGTATTGTGCCTAATTTTCTTTGAAATTATAATAGCTTTTATTGCAACCAATACTAAAATATTTGTTTTTATCATATCTATTATACACTTACATTTAACACATATAAGTTCACAGAATAAACTAACTGTTGTCAACATTGGTTTTGTGGTTAGTGTTGTGATTTTGTTATAAAAAGGATATGTTTTTTTGTTTTAAATTTAAAAAATTTTGTGTTGATCTAAAAACCAAATTTATGAAATTTAAACTGTGCAAAAATGCATATAAAGCGTATGCAGAAATCAAAAGGTACGTTAAAATGTTAATATTTGTATGTATATTGCAATAAAAAATGCTAAGATGAAGTCAATCATATTGTCGGCCAACCATATTGTGGTTGTGCTCAACAATACTATAGTTAGAGCCAAAAGAATTTTAATGACTAACCATACTATTGTTGGTAACAACTATACTATGTTACATCTAACCATATTGATATGGTGATATATGATTATTAAATATACAATTGTTGTCAAAATACTTAACAAATTTATTTTTATTCTAGCTAGTAGATGTTAAAACCAGTTGAAGTCAAAATCACTTGCAAATGTGAAACCTGATTATATTTTGCGACTTATTCTTAATTATTTAAAAAATAAAAAATATATTATAATCATTTATAGTTTTATTTTATATTATTATACACATGTATATTGTATGACATAGTTGGTTGTAAATAAACAAAATAGTATGGTTTATCCAGGAATGTCGTTTATTTAATTAATATGGTGAAGGAGGACAAAAATATGATTCTATATCAATAAAGCTATTTATGGCATTAGTATGGTTGTTTAATGAAATTAATATGGTTATATAATATAATTGTTGGCATTATAACATAGGTGGGTATGACATTATTATAGCAACTTTTACTATAACTGTGGTTGTTCACAATTATAACAATGTTAAACTAGAATATATTGTGGTTATTTATAAAAATTTTTTTTTATAACTATAGTGAAGCATATCAATGGCGTTTCAAATATAACAATATAAAATTATTGGTACGAACCATGTAATTCAACAATAGAATGTTGCCCTTAGAATATTGTCAAGTCAACCATATATTTTTTTCTGCGTGTACTGACGAATTTTTCAGGCATCTGAACGGTTTTGCTGGCGTGGTGGAGGCAAACATTTATTAAGTTGTTGTGCAATAATGGATGCTGAATAATAACTTGTCTTTTTTCCTGAATTTCTTTCCAAGTAATGGAGAAGACAAAATGGAAAATGGAAAAAAAACATATTTTAATAGCGTTAAGAATATTCTAAATAATGACTGAAAATATTCGGGTTAATTATTTGTTCTTTGTTAAATGTTTCCAGCTTGTAAGAACCAATATATGTTACGAGAATATACAATATAAACTTTCGGAAACAAATGAAAATATTCAGACAGTACGAGCACAAATTTCTTAGTTTTGATAATAAAACCATTTTCATATTTTTACAAACTTTCTGGGGTTTCTTCGTTCAGGCTTGATGAAATAAATTATAGCTGCGGTAAATAAGGTTAATTTTCTTGCTGTATTTGTCAAGTCACGCCAATGTCAAACTGCAAAAGTCATGAACATTTTTCTAGTCACTGCCTCATATATTCAATAACATGATGTAACCAGATTAATGGAAAAATTAGGAAACAAAGTAAACGAGCGTGTAAGGACATATGTACATACATCACAGAAGATCTCAAATCTTGAAATTAATATCGTGATTTTTTTTTAAATTTCGCTGCTTAGAAAAGAAAATTAAGCCCGGACGATAATTTATCAACATTCACGTAAATAACAACAGCGATTGCCCACCTCGGAAATGAATTACACTGTACGCGCTTTCTTGTCGTAAAAATTATATTAAAATTTTTATATTTTTGTCAGATTAAAACGTGTACGAGTACGAGATGAAGAAAGCAGCAGTAGCATATTGTTGCAAACAACCCCTCTAGATAAACAAAAACACTAGAAAGTGCTTTTGAACAAGTGTCGCTCTTAAACCGAATTCAGAAACTTAACTTTACTCACTTTTATACACATACATACAAACTTACATATATTCATACATATGTATACAGTTTACACTTTCCATAAATGTTCCAGACAAGTGAAAAAGATTTTAAATTAACCAAATTCGCTCTGCATAAAAGACTTTATTTGCCATAATATTTTTCCAACAGCTTTTGCTTGTTTTGTTAACAATTGTTATTCGTACTTTTAACCTCCTTCCGCCCTCCTCACTTTCATTTGAATAAAAGTCTCATAATAAAATCCTTTTTCATTCCTGTTCCTTTGTGTTTGAAAAACGAAAACACATAAAACTGTAAGTCTGGACAAAAAGAGGAGGAAATTGAAAATCTAATTACCATAATATAGTTGACAACAAATAAACAAAATGAAAAAAAAAAAAAATTATCATAAATATTATGAACCAGAAGTGGGGGGGCGAGAGAGAAAAACAAAGAGGTGTAGACAAATATTTTTGGATAAAATTATTTTAATCATAAACATTTATTTACAATTGCAAAAAAAAATTATACTCTTCATACAAGTGGCAGACAAAACGAATAAACTTGTTTGATCTTTTAAGACTTTTTATGGAGCCACTCACGTGATCCACTTAAAACATGCGTGAATCAGGCATAGTCATGATTAATTTACATTTGTGACAATCACGTGTGTGTGTACGAACGTTCGCTCTTAAAGAATAGTTCACGCACATAGATGCCAGACAAATTTGATTAAAAATCGTCAAAAAAGTGTCAGCAAGTAAAATTAACAACTGTCTCACAGAATCCCCCCGGGGAACAGGTTTTGCCTTGGCGTATTCCTAACTTAGGCGCTCTGTTTTTCGGGGAAAAGAGGGGAAGGGGTCCCTCGTTTGGTGCGGCAAACAAAACTCTGGGAAGCCACATGACTTATGTTGTGTTGGCTTCCGAAACCCTTATCAAGGGTATAAATTGGCAGAACGGTGATCAGCATGGCCCCCGGGAAGTTCTGCTTGCGGTTCGACCCGGGCTGATCATGGTTGAGGTGCCTACCTTGGCTGAAACGTTCTGGCTGTGGTTGAAACCTAAAACGCAGGAAGGGAGTGTTAGTATCCTTGATAATTGTTTGGGGATGGCTTTTTTCGAGGGCTAACAATCTCCCGAGGATCTGTTGCCTATACAACAGATACGTGTACTGTAAGGAACCAGTAGTGATGATTGACTGGTGAGTTGGTTTAAGGGCTGATGCTCTTAATGGGCTTCGGCCTACCAACTCATTAAGCCTTGTCCTCCATTGATTGCTGGGAAATTGCATACATGAGGGATTAGAAAGCCCGAACTCCTCAACAATAAGTTGTTCATATGACCGCAATCATATGACAAGAATTGCTACCTGTGTGAGCCTAGCAAGCCACACGGGGGCGGTGCTGAATCGTGAAAAATTCCCTTCGTGGAATTGATCCACCATCAGATTAGGCCGTCAAGGCAGGTACTGATGTAAACTATTTTCACAGTTGTCTCACAGAATCTACGTACACGCCAGTAGTTTAGAATACAATAGTCGGTCAGCACATCAAATCAAAGTACGCCCATTTATTTGTTAAATAATATTTGTTTATTTGTTAAACAATATTAATTTCTTGTGAAAATTTGAGCTTTATAATTGCTTTTTTTTCTTCTAATGAATTTAATGTCAATTAGTAAATTACCTATTCAATTAGAGCTGCCAAGTTTGCATAAAATAAAGTTCTAGTGCCGTTGAGGCATAAGCCTCAAATAGATATGTCGCTTAAATAAACTGAATTTAAATTTTATTGGCCGTGATAAGCGAGTTAGTGCTGCCAATGTAAAACAATACCTCAAATACGATTAAAATTTAGAAGAAACAAGTAAGAGTGTAGTATATTCGGCTGGGCCGAATCTAAAATACCCTTCACTATAGTCACGTAAATATATAGTACATATTACAAATTATATATAATATGCTCGGATATATATGGACCGATATCGGGGAAAAAAATTTTTGCCTTGTAATAGCCATGCCAAAAAGGAAATTTTCAAGGAAAAATCGGTTTAGGCTATATTTCGAGTATTTATGGACTTTAATTTTCTCTATTTGGTAACCTCCTTATATTACCGGAACTGCTGTGAGGCAAAAAAAACTGTTTAAGTTCGCTTAAGCGATATTTTCATGAAGAATCGGTTTTGGATATATCTCGGGTATATGGACCGATATCGGATTTTTTTTTACTTATTTAAGTAACCTGTTTTTATTAACAAAAAATAGTTTAAGCAAAAAAAATTTTAAGTTGGCTTACCTGACATTTTCTTGGAAACCGGTTTGGACTATATCTCGGGTATAAATTAACCGATTTCGGAAATTTTCCTTTTCAGTTTTCTCTTATATTATCAGAACTGCTTTAAAGCAAAAAAAAAAAAAAAGTTGTTTAAGTTCGTTTACGCGACATTTTAATGAAAAAATCGATTTAACTTATATCTCGGGCATATATCAACCGATATTGGGTTGATATATCTCGGGCATATGTCAAATAACTGTGTGAAGTTTGAAGCAGAACAAACAATTATTTTTTCCAAAAATTTTCATACAAAATTGCAAAAAAATTGCTTTTTGCGGAATTTTCGATATATCTCAGCTATATGGGAACCGATTTTACTGAGTTTCAATAGCAAACCCATGAATCGATGCGGTAAAAGAAAAACGTTTCTAAGTCTAATGATTTTTTCAGAAACGGTATTTCATCGACCGCCAGATGGACTGACGGACAGACGGACATCGCTTAATCGAATTTTCTATCAATGGAAATTGTAGTAGGGTCGGAAATGAAAATTGTAGAAATTAAAAACGGAACCACAAACTTATCCTTTACATTTTTGTGAAGGGCATAAAAAGAAAAAAAAATCAAGTAGCACCACTGCAAGGGAATGGGCAGGTCCTCATTTGCGTTTGAATTTTAATTATTTGACGAAACTATACATAGGTACTCGTATTTGAAAAGAAAAAAATTACAACTAAAATAGAAACTAAACATAAAATTCTTTTGAACTAAATAGTTTTCAGCACACAAACTGTAAAAAAAACATAATGGATTTTCCATTAAACTTGAAAAACACTTGAAAACTCTGCTAACACATTTATGCATGTCGAACCGCAAACAAAAAACAAAAAAAAACTCTGTCAAAGTGTTAAACAACAATAACAACTAACGAATTCCAAATGCAAATATTGGCACCGCCATCCAGCAACAGCAGTAACAGTAACGCAGATACCGATGATGTTCGTACTCCTCTTACGTACGTACGTCGGCAAGTGCGTTGCTTGTGGGTGTTTTGTGGATGTGTGTGTGTGTGTGTTGTAATTACGGGAACTTGAAAGTTGATATCACATCACTTGCACACTTGAAACATTGAATGCATAATAATAATAATAAAAAGGATAACAATATAATCAGCTTAATGAGTGGATTTTAAGACAGCTTTACACTCTCGACACATATTCGCACAAGCACAACCACAAACACAAACGTCACCGAGAAAATGTAAACATGTTCATAAATCGCGGTGTTGCTGTATCGTTATTGTTGTGAGGAGCTTAACAATATTAACTTGGAATTTTACAACAAATACTTTCAAGAGTTTTTAAAGAATTCGTACAAACTCTCTCGTACAAATGCTGTTGTCATGTCCGTCTCTTTTGTTTGACTGTCTGGTTAAGTGGAATATTTTTATTATGGTTTATACTCGTAAGCGCGATTTTTCAGCAATGATTTACCAAAATGAAGTTCTATAAAATCTCTATAATAACACATGGAAACAATAGCAAACATTTTAAAATATACTGTACGTGATGTGAATTTAATTTTTTTTCTTGTTTTTTTTTTTTTTGCGTGCCAGCAGCAATAGTTTGTTTTCTGTGCGCTTGAGTATTCGTGTACTCGTATGTTAAAAATATTGCAAATGGCATTAAACTTAAATGTCACAACCACCACCTCATTCGACTTATCCGCTCAGATACAACATTAATATGATTGTTATAATCTGTGATACTTCTTCTAGCAACATGTTGGTACGAGTATGCGTGTGAGTGTGTATGTTGTATTTATAATGAAAATCATGGGTGGCATCATCTGTTTTTTATTGTTTCTGTTTGGTTGGTGTATTTGAGAGACACTGCATCAGGATTTTATTATATTTGACAAATTTGTTTAAAAGTACTTATTTCTTTCTCTTTAATTAAAAAAAAAAAAAAAACTTTTCGAGTATATTCGAGGATAAATTTGTTAACATAAAATAATTCTTAAACATATTTACTTGCAAACGTATGTAAAAGCCTTCCAAATAAACTATACAAATATGTTAAGGTAGTAGAAATATGTTGCGTTGTTTATGGAGGTTTTTGCAAGTTTGCACAAATATTTGAAGCATGATTACATGAAAATCAAATATATTTGATTTTAACTCAAACATATTGATGTTTGTCCAAGGCGAATTCATTATTAGGTGGATGCATCGGCGAATTCAGGCGAATTCGGTTAATATGGCGGCACTTCTTCTGTCAAGTTTTGTTTACCTTTTTCGGCGCCATTTAACTTTTTGTGCATGTCTTTATCAACTACTTTTGACAGCGTAAGTGTGAATTCGCCTTTTTACACAAACAAAATACCTGTTGTTTGTTTTATTGTTGCATTGTTGCGGCTACCTTGTTTTTTTGTATCATGATGTTTGTCAAATCACTTGTGTTGTTTAAGGCAAATTTTTTTTTTTTAATTTTAATGAAAAATTTGCAGAGTGATTTGTTCGAAGAGGAAGCACGTAAAAGTTTTTCTTATAATAGAATTTGTAGAATTATATGAGTCTGCCTTCTTTGTGAAAGACAAAAAGCAAAGGACCTCAATAAATAGAGGATATAGCAGGTTTGCACAAAACTTAAAAGAGAAAAATATTGAGGCTAACAAAGAACTGACTGACAAAATATGTTGCGGACTTTATAAGCCAACCAGGTTGCGGCAACAAAATTGCCGTCTACTCTCACTGAAAAAGTGACTAATTTGTGTTTGTATGAATTATGTTTGTGTCATTGTGTGTGAAAGAGAAGCATGTGCTTGGCAAACATTTTGCGTAGTTTATTTGGCCTTTTAGGCCACCAACGCCACTGAAAAGGCTTACAACATGCATTGAACAAGTACCCTCATGGTTTGATTAATTTGCCAAATGAAAATATCTTCTCTTTTAAGGCTTATGCGGAAAATGTGTTCTCTTTTAAGGCTTATGCGTAAAACATACTTAACACGGCAGACTGCACGGCCACAAATGTCACAATTACATAGTTACAATTGACGCAGTGTAGTTATAGTTATAGAATAATACTAGAAACCAATTGCCACAATAAATAAAATAAATTACCAAGTTCAACAATAACCACAATATTTAGTAAAAACAACCAAAAATAACTTATAAATTTTATGAAAAATCAAATAGCAAGTAAATTTTTTTTTTTTTTTGCTTTTTTCTATCATATTAGGTTCTACTTCAGGTATTATATTACCATGGCAGCACTAACTCGCTTATCTACGCCAATAAAATTTGAAATTAGTTTAGTTAGGCGACTGCTACAGCGACGTCTATTCGTGTTGCCATTAGTATAATCATTTCCACATAAACACATATATTATTAATCAAAAAGAAACAGTTGAGTATTGTAACCGTTAAAAACCTGTTTCTATCAAACGCTGAGTAGTCCAACCAAAATTAAACATGTAAATCCTTAAAATAATACTTGATCATGACATTATTCTCTTTTAATTGAAGGCAAAAAGGTGTCCGTCCGTCTTTGCATTCACTTAAAATACTTTTTCACTCAAAATACTTTTTTCTGTGCTCTAAGTGTCCTTAAGACTTAAAAGTAGAGAGCATTCAACACAATTTTACTCATATTCGAAGAGGTATGCATGATTGTGTTTGGCTTGCAATAGGTAATTAACTTAATAAACGGACTTTATTTCTTTGCTTTGAAAACTATAAAAGCAGAATTGACCGGACTGAAATCGAGTGGAAAACTTACGTTTTTACTTAATTGTTTTTAGTATTCATTTTCCGAGAATAAGGAAAATTATTTTCAAGAGTACGAATCTCTTGCTTACTCCAAAAACTTTATGTGTGTCCATTTAAGTGCAGGTGAGACTGGGTACATGGATGTTACAGTCAGCGTTGTCAACTCGGTGCGTTTCGCTTTGTTTATGGTGTTTTTTAAAATTTTTTGTGCGAAAAATTCCTTAGTCGGTGGCACCGTATGATACATATCAATACAAGTTTTTGTTTTAACGTAAGAAAAAAGTTTATTCAAGTGTTCAAAATTTTCACATTTTATTTTGTAAAACACAATGAGAACACGGGACAATAATATGGAAAACGTATCACATCATATGTACAGAATGGGACAATCTTGCTTTCAGTTCAGAAAAGGTTCAGTTTATAAAATTTGCTGCTTTTACAGAGTGTTTTACTCTTAAACGATCAAGCCAAGTTTGTCAAATATTACAATAAAAGCAGACACTGATTAGCGAAGTTCGTATTTATGAAGGCGCGTGAATTCGCTACTGCCTTAGTATTTAATAAATTATAAAAATTTTCAACAACGTTTGCACTCAATTTTGATTAAGATAAACTTCATCTTGTATCTGTTACAATTCTGGCAAATTTTCGTATATTTCAATAAATTCTTCTAAGGGCATCCGCTCTACCCAACTGATTTTCACTATTCCCCTACAAAAACATAAATGAAACTTACGCTGTATTTGATGGAATTGCTAATAATCGAGTTTGATGGCTTGTAGTGCGATTCTGTAACTTTTAATAATCCGATAATCGTAAATTTTTTCGACATATTTCATCCCCTGCAGTACCGATTTTATACGGTAATGACGGCATTTTTGTGTACCTGATAATAGGCAGTAAAATTAGCAGCTGGTCGCGGTCGACAGCGAGACCAATTTTGACAACCACGAATTATAGCAATTGAACGAATTTGATGCCATGCTATAAGTCGGTGCTATCAGATCCAGTTTGATCGTCTAATAGCCGCTGAAAAGGCTTTGTCATTATCGTTGTAATATAAAAATATTATTAAAAATGAAAAGAGAAATTATAAACTTGGTGCGGTTGTCTTGAAAATAACATGCTTGTCCCCCATTTCGGTTGACAACGCTAGTTTCAGTAGATGGTGCTTATGGATGCTAAACACATAAGCCTAATTCTATATCCACCATGTGTGATTTTTGGGAGAGTTTTTGTAAAACCAATAGCTGAATGCTCCAGCACAGCAGTTGCACGGTGTAAAGTTTTATCTGGAGAGACAATTTCAAACACGATTTCTTAAAATAAAAACAACTTACATGTATTAAATTTAAGTTTGCAATTGATATTCTGAAATCAAATTTTATTCGTTGTATTGGCCATATATAGACCGTGGGAAACCCCCTCTCAATAAACAATCAATTTACTACGTTACAATATGTTTTTACATTGACTTATAATGGACATTTAAAAATTATTTATGCAGAAAGATAATTTGCGTCTAGTTGATTTTTCAAAAAGGCCAATCCAGATTTATAGTGCGTTGCATGACGTAGCTTGGCCACAAAGTTGTGTTGAAATTAGAGTAAATTTATGAACATAGATATGAAGCCAACTTCAATCAAATTTAATAAATAAAATAATAAACATACAACTGTCTTAAGTGAACTACTTGGACGTTATCGCCCACCAACGTCGACTCTAAACTTTAGTTTTTATAAAAAAAAAAAAACGAATCTTTGCATTTCGTTTCGAAGTGCTCTTACGGCAAATATTGGAGTTTTAATTTGGCAAGAGAAATAAATAAATGTCAAATAAATTTGTTTTCTGAACGCTGAGCAGCCACTTGACAAAGTCACAGTAAGCCTTCAGTTAACATGAAGACAGGTGCATTAACTTTTCATTAATTAGAAAAATAGACGCTCTGGAATCTATTTGCGTCTGTCTTCACGTTCTGCTTTGTGAGTGTCGAAGGAAAAGTGCTGTGAAAGATTTTAATAAAAATATGTATTCCTACTGCACTACAAGGAACCAAGTTATGCCAGGGTGAGCTGTATGTGTAGCCTGCCTCTCGACGTGCACAACTGTCGTGCAATGCCATTGAATGCAAATTGAAGCCGTCAAAACACTTGAGCATATAATGGAAGTAAATTATATCAAAAATTGTTCGCAATTTCGTAAGTCATTGTTATTGGTGTACAGTAGTGCGTAAGTCTGCTGCTATGGGAAGCAATAATAATGACAATGACAACAATAGTGCTGCTGATGCTGGTGATTACGAATATGATAATAATGGAAATGACGGTGATTGCAATTGTGTTGAGCAGACTACTTCAATGTTGATAAAACTGCGAACAGCGGAAGTAAATAAAATTTTTATTGCAAAAGTGTCTTCGATACTGCTGCAGTTAACGGAATGACAAAGTGATATGATGCCAACGTTCAGTTGCCAGACAGTCTGTCTGTCCGTTCTTCAGTGAATTTGTTCCATTTGTTAACAAGTTTAGAGCTAAAATATGTATTAAAAAGAGTGAGTGCGTTTAAATTTTGTCAAGGTGACAAAAAAAACAAAACAAAAAAAATAGCGCAATACCAGCAGCCGAAACAACAAAGGACAATTATTAATTCATGAACGAGAACCAAAGCGCTCACAAGCGTACACACGTATGTATATTTATTTTATTTTTATACACAATGTACATAAATCTGTTTAACTTAGAATTTAAGCGACAGGTTCTATGAGCACTTGCCACGTACATATGTATGTTTGAGCTCCATACATACATACTCGTACATATGTACATGTTGTGTGTCGATGTGTATTTTTGATGGCTTGAAGTGGGTCTCTGGAGTATAAACAACATTTTACAATGAGCTGCATATAATAGGAGCAGTAGATAGTTGGTTTCTTTGTCTGTTTTGTATGCTTATTGCAAATAATTTGCAATCAACTTGCACTTGCCTCAAGTCAAGGCATCAGTTTTCTTTTTTTTTTTTTCAAATCATGCATCACTTCTACATTCATCTCTAATATGCTTCCATATCAGAGTGTCACTGTCGTTGACATTGTTACTGAGGGCGGGTGTCCTTTTCGGAGTTCTTTTTGCCGTCTTTTAATTCTTGTTTTAGTTGAGCGTGTTGTTTAACTTTGTTCCTGAAAATCAATTTAAGTTGATTCTTTTGTTTTCCGTTTTACGCTTCAATACACTTCACTACGCTCGACTTGGAAAGAATCTTAAAGATGCCAATGTTGCCAACATGCAAAATACTTATGCACATACTACACACCATCCTACATGCAGACGAAGGTATCACAAACTCAAAAACAAATACACAGATGCCTAAGTAAAAAACTCGCGATCTATGAAGCAACTACACTTTTTCCAAGCATCCTTTCGAATACACACATACACATGTATGCACAAACTGTTTGTACACTGGTTGGTCTGACGAATCCAGCATGATGATAGTTGGTACGAGAGGTTGTGCATGCATCCTGTAAAGGAATTTTTATGAGCTGCCATGTTGCAGTTGCATCTTGAACTTTAGTTGCTAGTTTAAATACCATGCCAAACATTCCCTTCTTGTTGTTCATTTTTCTCTTCGTGTAGTTGTTTTTATTAAATCTTCTGCCTCATTCCACTGTTTTGCAAGACGTATTGTAATAATGTCCTTGGCATCATTCTAGTCAAGTCAACTTAACTTGATTCTCTAGACTGAAAGTGTATTGAAATGGGATTTTTTTGTCTTTTTTTCGGATCAGGAAACCATAGTCTAGTGTTATTGTTTTATTTGACTCACACGGGTTATGAAACTTCCCAGCAAACAAATTGGGAATGAGTTAAAAAAATGTTGTGTTTAAGCTATGCGCAAACATATCATTGCATATAAGTGAATAGCCAATAAAAGAATGAAGAGTACAATCAGTGCTTCCGCACCGTTATTAACTTAATTGAGTGCAACTATGAAGAAAAGCGTGCAGCATCTACTTATGGGATGCTGTAATACCGCAGTCGCTTAAAGGCCTAACCATAATGTGCATAAACTAATTTAAGCCAGCTTAAGCAACCTTGCAAATACGTACAATCAAATGTGTACAACTATAATTTACTTAATAAAACTTTTCGTTAAGTTTCGTCTAATGTCAGTTGCTTAAGCAAAGTACGAAACTGAACGCACTTTCTGCGCGGAATCATTTGTATTCAGATGTTTGTGTGTATGTTTACAAAATTTATTTAAATAAGAAAGAAATATTGAAGGTACAGAAACAAACACACTTGTATTTAATTTAATAAAAATGTGTTTCAGCTTTCTTTCCATTTTTAATCAAAAAATTACCACAAAATTCGTTTGATTTTTGTTTGGAAATTATTGCATACAAATAATTACTTTGTGGTTATTAATAGTACTTTTTTATATAATCTACTAAGAAAATACACAAGTATTACGCAGTTGTGCAACAATGGGTTTAAAATCATTGAGTTCATATAAGTACATTATGGCCAACTAAAAGTAGATTTTCATTCCCATATGCATTTGACAGTCTTTTCGTTTAATTCTGGCAAAAGCTTGAGCCAATCTATGCACATTATGGTTAGGCCTTAATGATAATGATTTTTTTGCAGTTAAAGGTAATAAAAAGGTATTGTGTATTATGGACAAATATAAATGAGAGTTGTTTCTAATGTATTTCGACAATAAAGGGACGACAGCGTGCCCTCTTTTAATGCCTCCTGCGTAATAACTGTTTACGCTGCGCTTAAGTAAAAATAAATCCTGTATTTTGTCTTTCAGTTAATTACTTTTCTTATCTTTCAAAAAAACAAAAAACCTCAGGTTTGGGGAGAGCCATCGCGATTTTTTGCCGATTTAAAAGCGTTTTTATTTTATCATTTATATTTCTTTAAGTGGCAGAAATGCTTTTTAATTCGTTGATATACATTGTTGGCCGTTTATATAAGAATGTAAAGCTCTCTGAAGTTTGTATGTAACCAACTCGCATTTGCTAATGAATGGAAATATCATTTTAAAATCGGACTGCCCACAGACTTACCGAATTTTCGCAGTAGTTATTTTTTTATTTTATTTTTATTTTTAAGAAATAGCATTGGCCATTTTCAATATGTTTGCGACTCTAACCTGCAATGCTTTTGTACAAAGAGTAGATTTAATTATGAATTATATCGATTCTCGTTTATATAACAGAGGACAGCACGAACTTTTAGATGTTTGTGAAAGAAAAATCAAACACAAAAGAACATGTGCGTATATACGAGTACATTCATAAATATATTCTTAATACTGATGTTAGATGTCAGTATAAAAATTAGAAAATTCCCATCGAAATTGACAATTTCAAAATGAAATACAGTATAGTCTCTATAATCTGGGCAATTAAAAACCAGGTAGCGTCCGAAATATCGAAATGTCAAAATTTTTGATACAAGAGAAAAAATTATGTCCACTGTCCATTTCTATATATAAGCTAACTGGCTATCTTCTGTGATAGACTTTATATTTACAAGTATAAAGTCTGAGAATCAAAACTAAAAATAGACGGTTGAAGCTTTTGAGTAAAACCAATAAAAATAAAGGCTGTGAGAATTATTTAGGTGGAAAAAAATTGGTGGTATCCGGATTACAGAGTCCACTGTTGTAACTAAGTATGTGTGCGTATTTCTGTATTGTCCGGATTTACGGGTGACCGGAATAACGAAAATATTCTGTAACTCATTTAACATGGAACTGAGAACCTGATTTTTAGCTTCGGGAAATAAAAAATAAAATTAAGAAATTTAATTTGAGAATGGTCAGAAAATTTTAAATATATATTAAGAAAGATTTAGGTAATTCATATCTCAAGGACACGTATGACATTTCAGAAGGTCTATACAGTATACAAAAAAGTTACATCAATCTGCTCTGGATTTGGAAAGCAGACATCCCTGCTACGATTTGTATTAATTTTTCTTCGATCATTACGTAAGTATGTACTCATCAAAGTAGATTTTTCCCAATTACATTTGGAACTTTCTCAATTTCAAATTAAAACTCTCGATTTCTTTTGGAGTTTTCTCAATTTCAAATTGAAATTGTCGATTCGAAGTTTACTCATTTCATTTGAAACTTCAAACTTCAATTGGAATTTCAATTTTACAAGCAATTTCGTTTTGAATGCTCTCAATTTTAATGAGAACACCATCACATTATTATTTTTTAATTTTATTTTCTTTTTATTTATTATTATTATTTTTTTTTTTTTTGTAGAAAGTATTGTTGTTTATACAGGTAGAATGTATATTGTACATATACTGTCGGGCTGCATTACTAAAGGGCACTTCAGACTATCACACTTTGTATTAAGACTTGTCAAAAAATCAAATAATACGTGCAAGTGTGATAGTGTGAATGTAAAGCGTTATGAAAATGAGAAATAATACGGTAAAAGATTTGACATCCCATAACACTTCACCATTTTTAGAAATTTGTTTAAACAATAAGATTTTTCATTGGATCAGGGTTGCATTTTTTGCAAAAGCAAATAATAAAAATATTAAAACCAGACGTTAAGTAAATTGGCTGTTTATTTTCAAGTCATATTCCTTCTTTTACTTTAGGTGTGATAGTGTGAAAACAAAATGTAATGGTACGTTAGATTTTTTAACATTTTCGCAACAAATATCTTTAGATTTTTGTCCCAAAAAATCCAATCAAAATCTGATAGTCTGAAACGCCCTTAAGTAATATTGTTACTTTGTCCGTTTTTGGCTTTATATAACTGAATTAATCAAATTAGAGAAAAAATTTGAAAATCAGCGCTCTCTTTACTTTGCAAAAGCAACAGAGTACTAGTATATATGTTTTCCCAGGAAAAAAGGAATTAGTAAATAAAAGTGCCTGGTAAAGTCGCCTAGATTTCACCATACCGCACGCTCACCTGATCGAAACATAACATTAATCACGAAACATAACATTAATCACGCTTGAGTCACAACTTTTACGATTAACTCAACAACAAAAAGACTTGCCCACAGTCCATTTCTAATGCAAACACGTCCACGAAATTTCTATCACGCTCACCTATATGTGTACGAAAGTGGTTACGAAGTGGAGGCATTACATGTAAGTATTGGCAAAACATAGTTTTGTAATGAATTTGTATTGCAACAACAATCAACTGAAAACTAAAACATATCTACGTAACCAAATAAATTTTTGATACCCTTAGCGTGTTTTTTTTTCTACTTCCGATAACAAATCGAATTATACAAAATACGTATTTGCTTAACTTATGTACTCGTATATCTGGCAAAGTGTAAATAGAAAACTGTTCCAGCTGAACTAAAAGTTTGTAGCTTTTCAAATTTATGGAATTAAAAAAAGACTGATAACAAGTTCTAATGAAAGAAACCTGAGCATAGAAATGACGAAATCATTTTAAAATCAAAAATACGTTCAGTAGTACATTAAAGGTTCTGCTGAAGTGTGTGTCAAACAAAGCACAACAATTAAAAAAAAAATACCGAATATGGTTTCCCACTTTATTGTAATCAAGACAATTGTAATTGCGTTTTTAGTCGATACGATTGATTGTACACTTTGGAGCTGCTTCAAGGATGGCAAAGCCATGCCGGTCATACCCAGTCAGGTACTGTAGCTAATAAAACATTTGTCTATTAATTATAGACAGTTATACAAACTCGCATATCAAAATCGAATTTCAGGTGGCGGGTGTTTGGTATGAAATCGCTCGTGTACCCAGCAGTGAAGTTCCTGCCTGCCTAGAAGTTTTCTTGCCGGAATCACAATTAAACGGCAACTACACTTTAGAGCTAAACTACGTTAATAATGTCAATAAAGGCTGGAAGCCGACCAAAGAATCTTTAGTGTTTCCCTGGAGTGAAGCAAAGAGCGGAAATTTCCGTTTGCTTTATTCCGGCGGCGTTACGAATATGTCAGTCAATTTCAAATATTTGGGCAGCATGAGAGGCTACGCCGTCGTATGTGGCTACACAGGCTTTGCTACCGGCTTGTCCATTATTAGGATTTTGAGTAGAAATAAACATGTAAATAACACGATTAAAGCTGAACTAGACGCAGTTGCAAGTCAGTATATGATATCCTCAGAATTAACGTGGGTTGAACAAGATGAAAGGTGCGGCAAGTAAAACGTTATTGCATTCATTAAAAACAATTGAATTCAGTCTTAATAGTAATGAATCAATTATATAGAATTCTTATCTTCATTTATCCTTTTTTTTTATTGCAGGTGCAATGGATCAGAAAATTCATCATATCACATTGGCTTGTGGATACTTTTATTCCTTTTACAAGCGGTTGTTTGAATCTATTTCTAAAATATACATTCAGGCAAAGAAAAATTATTAACAAATATAGGCGCACATACGTCTATATGTGTGTGTTTTTGCATTTACATATGTAACTATGAAATTTCCAATCTTTCGTATTATCAAAAATAAATAATGCCTTAACAAGAACTACTACCACAATCGCTACACATCGTTTAACTTTTTAAACTCTACTGAGTGTCTGTTCCACAAACACTGATTAGAGAACCCTCTCATCGATAACAATTTTTTAAAACATATTTACTCCTGATGAAACAAATTTACTCCTGAATTTATTGGGAATTCTCTCGTAGAAATATGAAAGAGTTGACGTTGAAACCAATTGACTCAATAAGAGAAGTTGGAAACAGAAACACACAAGCAAATCAATTTGTGGATTGTGCAACATGTTGAGAGAGAATGGAATCCAAAAAGAATATTTAAATTCATGTGTTCGTTCGTACGATACTGAAAACGTTTGCACACACGTGCGAAGGAGAGGAGTTTTTACATTAAAAAAAAAAATAATCAAGAGCAGAAGAAACTTTATTTTTTGTTGATGGGAATGAATATACTCGTACGTTTACATATGTATGCATGCATGTACTTTCGATTGGGAAAAAGTGACAAAACAACAAAAAATGTTGCAACAAAAACGAAAAAAAAAAATTCCACCGAGAAAAAATGATAACGAGTGATATGTCATACATGATATACTGAGTAGATCGATAGCACGATTGTGAAGGATAGTAAATCACGACCCTAAGAAACAATTTTATACAGGTATAGAAAAAAAAAAAAAAAAAAAAAAAAAAAATATATATATATATATATATATATATATATATATATATATATATATATATATATATATATATATATATATATATATATATATATATATATATATATATATATATATATATATATATATATATATATATATATATATATATATATATATATATATATATATATATATATATATATATATATATATATATATATATATATATATACAGTACTGTGCAGAACAAAAGCAACAAAATGTGCATCAAACAACATGTGAAATTATTTCGCATAGTTATTTATTTTGAACAAACCTGGTAGCATTTTATTTATTTTCTACACTATTTTTGGTATAATTTACAATGCAAGAAAGTAATTTTAAAACTAGTTTCTTGCAAACAATTCAACGTATTAGCCGATATAAAATGGCAAAAGATAAGTATGGCCGCGAATTTAAAAATCAAATTATAAATGATTATAATAAAGGGGAGAGACAAATTGCAATCGCCAAAAAATATAATATTAACAGGTCCATTGTTAGTATACTAATAAAAAAATTTAAGTTTACAAACGACGTAACCGTACATCATTTAGGCGGTGCACCACGAAAAACTACAGTACGCGAGGACAGAAAAATTGTTCGTGCTTTTAAAGAAAATCCATTTGCAACATCGAAAGAGGTCGTGAGAGCTTTATACTTAAATGTTCATGATAGCACAGTTAGGAGACGGGCATTAGAAAACGATTTAAGAAGTTACAGACCATGCAAAAAACCGTTGCCAACAAAGCGTCATAAAGAGCAAAGGTAAAACTTGATTATTTCTATTTATTCTTTTTTATTCAAATATTTTTATTTAAAATATTTGATTTTTTAACGTTTTAGATTGAATTTTGCCAAAAAACATCTGAATTGGACAGTAGACAAATGGAAAACCGTGCTTTTTAGCGACGAGTCCAAGTTCAATTTAATAAATACAGATGGTATGTGCACAGTACGGCGCAATCCTGGTAAACGACTCGAGCAACGAAACTGTAAAGTTAATTTTAAGCATGGAGGTGGCTCAGTGATGGTGTGGACCTGTTTCTCGGCAAAAAAAGTTGGCCCTTTTTATCAAATTGAAGGAATTATGGACCGTTTTAAGTATAGAGATATACTTGAAACACAAATGCTGCCACATGCTGAGTGGAATATGCCACTTCGATGGGTGTTTCAACACGACAACGATCCGAAACACACATCGAACTTGGTAAAAGACTTCATGAGAGACAATAGGATTCAAGTCCTGGATTGGCCGGCACAATCACCCGACTTGAATCCTATTGAGAACATGTTTGGGATACTGAAGAGAAGTGTTGCTGGGAAGCGGTTTAAGAATAAAGCTGAACTCTTCCAAACGTTGAAATTGGAGTGGGAACAGATTCCGCAATCCACAATTAACAATATAATTGAATCCATGCCTCGTAGATGTGCGGATGTAATAAGAAATAAGGGCTCGTACACAAAATATTGATTTGTTGCTATTGTTATGCACACTTATTTGTGCAAAATAAAGAAAAATTTTTTTGTTATTTTTTTGTTAGTTATCAATTACGTTTGAATTTCTCCGTATATAATTTAGTTTTTTATAGTAAACAAAATATAATATAGAAATATTTTCTCGTATGTATTGTTAAAGTAATAAATGAGTTTTTATGTTTTCACTAAATTTGTTGCTTTTGTTCTGCACAGTACTGTATATATATATATATATATATATATATATATATATATATATATATATATATATATATATATATATATATATATATATATATATATATATATATATATATATATATATATATATATATATATATATATATATATATATATATATATATATATATATATATATATATATATATATATATATATATATATTTTTTTTTTTTTTTTTTGTTTTTTTGCATTCGAGTATGCAGTGCACTGTACCAGCACTAGAAAAATAGGTTGTGAGGAGGAGGAAAGAGGGAGTAGTGCATATTTGACTTGATCTTACCAACGTTATAACAGACAGGAAACACGTCTGCAGGCAATTTATTTCACAGGCGAAGCATAAGGTTGAAAAATTAATTCTCTTTAGTACAACTCCCGGGGCAATCGGCCACAAAAGCATGAGCTCTGGACGATGAACGCGTGCTACGAAAAATGTGCGAGTTTCGGGAACAAGATCCCTAATCTCGTCAGAACAAAACGCCTTGTAGTAACGATAGCACAGAGTAACGCACCCCACACTGCGTCGATGCTCTAATGAGTCAATTGAGTCAAAATACCCTACTGTTACCTGCTGTTTCTTCGCCCTCTCCTGCACACGGTCGAGTAACCGCAAAATAGAACAACCCCAAAATAGAGGCATCGGCCCAGACATGAGTGTTTATTTCATTCGCTGCCGGATATAGGTGGTGTAAATAGTAAGGAGGTCGGATGGAGTGAAGTACATCTTACACCGTTTCAAAAACCCGGCGCACTTGAATGCTTCTTTAGATAAATTAAAACCGAACCAGCGAACAGCACACTGTATATTCATTCCAAGAACATAAAAAGTGTCCGATTCCTCAATATTTATACCATATATGAGTACGGATGAAGCAGCATCAGCTGTCGTGTGGATCTTACGAGCTTTAAAGGCGACCCTGGTTTTACGACCCCATTCGGAGATTATTAGAAGTGAATCATTCAAATTTTATTTTCTGAATATAACTACAACTTTTAATACGAGATTTTATTCCATTACGAAATACTATCGCAAATGTGTCAAAACTTATATCACATCAATAACCTTGTAATATAGTTTTAGAATTTTAAAAGTACTTAAAATTATTAATCTTAAAATACTTCCACTCCACATTATTTCAAGCATAATTGACTTTTAAGGCCAGGGCACATAGAATTCGTCGTACGGTTATACTTTGCCTCTTTCAACTGACAACTCGGTTGAAATATATGTAGTCTGATGAGCTTTGTCACATTCCGTACTTCTCCGTCAACGCAAAGTATTAAAGTTGAGCAACTTTTAACGTACGTTGAGAACTTTGACAACTATCGGTTAATATTTTTTGTATATTTTGTTTTAATTTTTCGTTCAAAAATAAAATAAATTTAAAAAAAATTGTGTTAAATTTTTTGTGCTGTGTCTGAAAAATTAATCAAAAAATTTTATTCAAATTAAAATTGAAATAAATAGCTGATGTTATATCCGTTTACAAAGTACTTATTGTGTCAACTTCATACGTCGTTTGCGTTAATGTCAGTTGAAAAAGGAGACGGATAACGTACGACGGATTCTATTTGCACACAAAAATATTCGTTTGCACACAAAAATATTCAGTGCGCAAACTGTGAAAGAAAAAACGAAAAATGGTGTTCAAGAAACAAACATATAAACAAAAACTAACTTCCCGATAAGTTCGCCTTTAAATGTTTTCCTACTAAAGGTTTTGGAATGTCACTTATCTCAGGACAAATATATCTTATGACTCTCAAAAAACGAGAACCATGACCTGGCAACGATAATCGATCGGACATTCTTCCTCCAATATCACACGTCATGACGTGTCACTAAAAATGTTAAACCTTCTCCTTTTGGAGAATTTATTTTTGTTAGAGGTGCTGCCAGTTCGCTATTAAAACGTTATTATTATTTTTATTATTAACTAAATTTCTAAGACAGACAGACAGACAATTAAAGGCACTTAAAACATCACTGGCATAGATATTTCATTAACAGAGCCTCAGCAAAAAAAAAAAAAGAAAGCTTTTCGAAAATAAAGATTAGTAGTAATAATAAAATGCATGTATGTATCTCTGTGTGTTTGAAACGTTGGAAAATTGAAAGAAAATGTATTAAAGCACACAACCGAACAAAGAAATTATGCGCTGCAATAGATTGAACAAAGAATACATGATGCCTACGGAAAAACACATTTTGCTTTGTTAGAAAATGTAAAATTGTTAGCATCATGTTAACAAACATAAAAACACGTTAAAACCATACGGCGCAGGGTGCTGGCTGGCTGGCAGCTGAGTGGCGAGGGGTGTGAAAAAGGGTCCATGAAATATGCAGCAAGGAAAACTGGACGCAAGCCAAACTTGGCGAAACACAGTAAAAAGAAAAAAACAGAACAAACTCTAAACAAAACAGCAAACAATGTGAACAAATACATTCTTCGTTTCAGAGAAAGTTCCGAGCAAAAAGATTCCAACTTTCTGAAGAGAAGCGCGACGTGAGAAAGATGAAGGATAAGGAAAAAGTATTTGAAAGCATTTAACTGAAATGAGAAAAATTTCTTCAATGTGCGCTGAAGTTCTTGAAAAAAGAAAAAACGCAAAATAAAAAAATGAGAACAACAACAATAACAACAACAGCTATGCGTTACACTTTTTTTCTACTTTGTTTTTAGTTGTCTTGTATAGAAAACGCTGTCTTCTTGTTAAGCTTGAGATGTTGATAAGTTTTACTAATTAACAAAAATTCTGTTCGCTAATTAATTTTTTTTGTTTTTGCTCCTTCTTCTTCTTCTTCTGCTTTTAATAAAATAATAAATGGAAACAGCAAGCCCACCGGAAACTAATGATAAACAAGCCGCGCACACATTCAAATTAAAAAATAAAAACAGTTTAAAAACGCAAAAAACCAGCTGATGTCGTCTTTTATTATGTATTTAGATGGAAATAAATTGGGATTTAAGAAGAACAATTCTAGCAAAAATTGTTTCTTGCTTATTGTGCATTTTTACAAGTAGACCCCGATTTAATAAATAATGAGCAAAACAGGTTATGCATCTGTTTTAAAACGATTTAGGAATAAAGGTCAAATTGTAAAGGGCGAGCCGTCGCCCGCATCAGCCTAACATCAACGTAGTGTAATGTTGATTTCCGTAGAGAATAGGTATTTTCAGTATCTTGTTTCGACGTGAAACCGCAGCCATCAGAAAAAGTATTTATGATTAAATCATAACTACAGTTCGTAGTTGCTACTCATCGAACGTTGTTATATCGGACTGCTGTACAAAAACTCTTTATTTTGCGGCCATTGACATACCCATAAATGACGGAGTTATGTCGGAAGGACATTTTGCCTCCTTTTTCTCCCTTTTATGAGCTAATTTCTAGATCAAAAACTCCTCGCACGGGTGTAACTGTTACAACAGCAGATTCTTCTATGAGACTCTTACACCGCGTAGTAAATGAATCGTATGTCAATCGTAGAGAGAATCGTATAAGACTCGTGTAGGTATTATCTTACAAACCGTGAAAGGCTCGGCCAAGTAATCTTTATATGATTCGTGCCGCAAGCCTTAAAATTCTCATTCAATGCAGCGTTGATAGTTCGTAAAATTGCTTTATTTTGAGATTTATCCACAATAAAATATATTTGGCTAATTCACAAAATGTTGCATGAGTTTTATATGGGAATTACCACCAAAACGAAAACAGGATTGATTGTAACTATAATGAGCAAAATCAGAAAAAAATTTAAAAGAAACATGTTATTCAGCTCAAATGTTTTTTATTCGCACAAGCCCTTTTTTTAGATTATTTTCTGATTTTACTCATGAGTAGTGTCTCTCATCATGTGTAAACTTTTTTTCTCTTTTAACCGTTGTCCGTGTCTTCTTATATGTTCAATATTAATTTATTTTTAATGCATTTCATTACCTCGTAGTGTGGAAGTTGTTGGACTAAATTTTGCTAATCTAAGCAGTGTCGAAGATATATACACTGGGCACTGATCCGGTTTAACTAATTTCATTCCAACATTTTATATGCTGCAATAGGGGTTGTTTTAGTTTTTCGTGTTGTTATTGTTAAAGTTAAACCTCCACGAACAGGACTCCTTCTTTCCTCCTCATCGTAACCTATTTTCCTAGTTCCACTACAATGCGCTGCGCGTACCATATGTGGGGGCCATCCCTTGAGTACTGGTCATAGATAAACAAAAAAAAAATGATGGTTACAATTAATCTTGTCCCCCTGTTCTGGCTTGACATTGAGTTCTGGGACACCCTATATTATCCAAAAAATTATTTCATTTGAAAGTAAATTAATGTGACACCGACATAAACCGTTGTAGAAATGAGCAACGTGCGCAAATCGTTGATCTTTACTTCTAAGATCAGACCATGATATTTTTTTATTGACTATTTAAAATGTGCGAAACAAAGCAATTTACAATTAATAGGCAAAAGTGAAGGATATGAGCTGAAAAAAAAAACCTGAGAATAGTCAAACATCGATTTAAGTATACTGTGTGTTAAGTTTCGCCTAAAATATTCCCAGCAGTCCACAAGTTATTACAATTTGCAAAGCATCCGATTGTAAGCGATTGTGTCAACAGAAAAAATTAAAATAAACATGTTAAGCACAACAAACAACTAACATCCGATTTAGATTAGTCTTTTTCTACTCATTATGTTAAATCAAATGTAAATAAGAAACAAAGAAGAAAACAAATGATAATAGAGTTTTTAACTTATCCAATCTTCGCTTACAATGTATACGGTGTTGAATGCATCGTACGGCCTAGGCCATCGCTGTGTAAATTTTGTATTTTGAATTGTAGACAGACTTCGGATGGGTCACGCTTACATTGTCAATGCTCTTAGATCGAAGATGTATGTGACAAAAATTTCACTGGGTTGGTGCACAAATTTGTTTTGCACTTATTCAGAGAGATAATTTGAGAGCAGTTAACTATTTGAGAGTAAAAAAGTACTGTGACAAGCAAAACTAGCACAAAGATTTTCATATGAAGAATTAAATCAAACGAAATCGCCTGCATTGATGCTATTATGCCAGTTTTTTAAGAGCAATACATGTTTCAAAGAGGTACACCATTTCGCAGTATTTAGGTAAATTTTTGGTTCAGTGTAGAGCTAATTTTAATACGTTGCTTAGCAAACTAAAAACATTTTTTTCAGATAAATATGTGCACCGGGAAAATTAAAGAATTTGTAAAGAATTATTTTTGAGTTCAGAATAGACCGACCCATCCCATCCAAAGTTTTACAAAATAATAACCTGCATATTATCGACAGAGCTTTTAACTCGCTTCGTAATACAATAAGTTCTGTTTGTATTTCGAACTCATAATTAGTAATGTCAACATTAAAAGGGTTTTAAAAAAGTTCAAGAAGTGGTTTAATATTATTCATATCCTCAAATATATTTTCAAAATTGAAAAAAATGGTTTTCAAATACATAATTTAGTTTTGAAAACTCCATCAGAAAAGGGTATGCCCTGCCAGACAATATTAAGATTAAAACTTTTCTTGTTTTCATTATTTTCTAACCATTCCCTTATTCAAACTTTTTTATATCTATTAAACAGCTTTTTAGCCTCGTCATTTTATTTATTCGTATTAGAATGGAAGCAATCATAATGGCTCTTAATAACATTTTCTCTATGCACTTTTAATGTTTGATGACGTAAAAAACACTGAAAATTTCCACGCGCATTGCATATCATAAAATAATTTTGCATTGCCATTTCTGTTATCTACTGTAATTACAAAAAGAGCTCACAAAAGTCTCTTCAATGCCTACACTAATCAGCATAAGAAAAGAAGGTGTTGCTTATAAACAATTGTTTAACTAAATGTCCACCTCTGGCCTAAAAGGATAATTGGCCCATACTTTTTTGAAAATGACCACGGTGTCACTGTTCCTATCACTGGCACTCAGTATCGTATAACACTGGAAAGGTTTCTAAGGTCAGTTGTGGAAACCCATTCAATAGGATGGAGCCAAAGCGTACATTTCCGTTTTACGCAACATCTTTGGTAAGTGAACTATTTCCAGCACTGTGAGTGATAATTGGCCCATACTTTTTTGAAAATGACCACGGTGTCACTGTTCCTATCACTGGCACTCAGTATCGTATAACACTGGAAAGGTTTCTAAGGTCAGTTGTGGAAACCCATTCAATAGGATGGAGCCAAAGCGTACATTTCCGTTTTACGCAACATCTTTGGTAAGTGAACTATTTCCAGCACTGTGAGTGATTTTAATTGGCCTCCAAATTTAAACTTTTTTAGAAAAAAAAATTCTCAAAATAAGCTGCAAAAATCTAGTTAATTTGAATAAAAAATCAGCATTTAAATTGGATGTTGATTTTAATTTATAAATGATAAATTTCACAAATTATTTCAGAAACCAAAAACTCTGCAAATATAAGAATCGACATCGGTTGACACAGATTTTTTCTTATTGCATTTAACGACGGAAAAGAAACATCTCACTAAAATAATTAATATTGTTATACAAATAAAGAACACTAGACGACAAATATACGACCAAAAAAATCTTCATTCAGTTTTGATTTTAATGTTTAAAAATCGGTGAAAATAGGTTTAAATACAGATCAATCCTTCAAACAAACACTGACAGACAAACGAACAGTCTGCCGAGGGTTGTACAAGTTTAAACTCCATCATTTTTTGCACTGTCCAGCTAAATTGTAATTTCTGCATATTAAAGCTTACTTCCTTAACAATATTAATATTTATCTTTGCAATTTTATCTATAAAAGTTATATTTTTTTTAAATTAATTATTTGCAGCACTAAAATCACTTTCCAAAACTTTGGGAGGAAGATTTTTAAACCTCCATTTAATGTGTTAATGTGCAAAAAGTAATTTTCCAAAAATCTTTTAAATTTTATATTCAAAGTTTTAAGTTTTTAACTCTTGAAGTCGTAACTTCATTAAGATAAAATCCCATTCTCAAGAATTATTATTCTATTGTGGAAGAAACTTTTTCTTTTTTGCTGTTAAAATACCTTTTATTTTAATTTTTTCCACCTAAAAAATCCTATAAATAACTTATCTTTGAAAATGTAGCAAAGTCTCAAAATGGACAAAATAAAATTGAAAAAAGGACGAAATAAAATGAGCATTTTCTCTATTAAATAGTGCCACACACACACACACACGCTCGCACACACACACACAAATTGCAGCAATAAGAAAAAGCAAACAATTTTGGTAAACAAAAAAAAAAAAAAAAATTAAAACAAAAAAACCAAAAAGAAACTCATTTGAAATGGAAAAAGCTTGTAACAAAAACTCCATACAATGTAGCAGTTTAAACAAAAACGGAAACGGAAGTGGTCGAAGAAGATTTTTGCAAATAAATAGTTGCAATACAGTTGCAGTCATTTGCAAACAAAAATAAAAACGAATGAATAAAACGCAAAGAAGTAACAAAAAAGAAAAAATAAAAAATGAATGAGCAAAAAGAATTTTTCGAACTGATAAAAGCAGAAGAAAATTTTATGTTATCTTAAATAAAACAGAAATAAATTTCAATTTTATTACTAAACATTTAATTTTTCTTCAGCAGCAACTTATTTGCTTTCGAAATTCATTTGCCGATTTATCTGAATGACAGAGAAAATCACTTTTCAAATTTACAAGTGAACACTTCTCTTGTGTTGCTTGAAATGTATTTCCCCCCACCCGTAATTTCGAAATATTTTGCTTCGCGTTATTATTGCCTAACTCAACGACTACAATCTATAGCAAAAACTATAAAAACGCAATTGCAGACATCTTTAAGACTAAAATCTAAAGCTTAATCAAAACATTAAATCTAAACCTTAAACTAAGACAAATTATTAGATTTTTGCCGAACAGCAACGAACCTAATAAAGTCATATCTAGCTAAAAGAGTTCTATTTATTGAAACACTTACCGCCGTCTCAACTTTTTAACTTTGGTGCGCAGCAAGGTTCTATCTTGAGTTTACATTAGATGTGACAATACCGCAATTTACGAATGTATTAAGATCATGAACTCAAAACTAAGGCTTGTTTATGAGTAGACTACTGCTAATCGGTTGGAAGTAGATCCTAATAAATCCAAGTGCTTGGTAGTTAAGAGCAACTCAATAAATTTTCTTTTAGTTCTACTATCACCTTTAACAACCAGCCCATAAATCAGCGAAAACCTCGAGATTACAGTATATGGTAAACCAATATTTTGAATTCCATTTAAAACAAACAAAATAAGAAAATACGAGTACATAAATTTAAGTGAAAAGAAACACGAAACAGCCACAAATCCACTCGCATACATCAGTCTATTTTTGTTACGCACCTTGTCGGTTTACAATTACAATATATCGAATTTTAAAATTCTTACCGACATTGGCAAGTTCATAGCCCATTTGCTTAACTTTTTTTTTATCTTGGACCAGTACTCAGGGGATTACCCCTACATATGTAATGCATTGTACCGGAACTAGGAAAATAAGTTATAAGGAGGAGGAAAGAGGGAGCAGTGTTGGTGGACTTTTAACTTCAACAATACCAAAACAAACTCTGTTACAGCATTTAAAATGTTTTAGTTGGAATTAAATTAAGTAAAACTGATCAGTGCCCAGTGTATATACCTACGACACTGCTTAGACTAACAAAATAATGAGCATATAAAGAAAACACGGAAAACAGTAGAAAAAAAACGACACGCACACGTGTACACAGCTTGCCACCTGTTGCGGTGCAATTTGAGTTCATACGAAATTAATATATACGGACAGCTGTAACAAAACACGTGCGCACAGGATGGAAGACAAAACACTACTAATGACTATAGCACTACTATAACAATAACAACTTATAGAAATATGAATGTTTCGCTAACTATAGCAATGCTATTTTTATCTCGCAGATTAATCTCATTCGAACATTTCCATAATGTAAAATCAATTAAAAAACTCAATAAAAATGTTTAGAAAGTCGATTGATTATATTTACTTATTTTTACTGTTCCGTTGTTATGTTTGCTAAACTTACTGCGCAACCTAAATTAGCGCGTCAACCGTAATTTATCTGTCAAAAATCCTCATAGCGCGGCGTCAACGCTTTGCAATTGGAACATCTAATTTTGACAGAGCGCAATAGAGAAAGCTTTACTGTCTCTCAGTAAAGTTCGCTTCAAAACAAATGTAACCATTATGACTCACATTTTAGGTGTTTTCAGATTAATTTAGCGACTTTATCACTTTTTATTATTTCTATTCAGTGATTTTTATTAAACAAGGTTAGTGTATACAACTTAACGCTTTTATTTAAGTTACTTACTACCGCGTAAAATCAAAGCGCTAACTTACGTTGCGCTTTGCGCCTTAATTTAGGTTGCCCTATTATTAATACGAGTATAGCAAAAATGGATGTCATAAAATCCTAAAATATATCAGTTTACTAATTCCTTCTCTACGAGTAATATATACAACGCAATTAAACATTTCACAAAAAAAAAATAAATAAATAAAAAAGTGGCAACGATTTTCTCTGCAAAACAAACTTCAAAAATCCTTATTATAAACAACGAGGAAAGAATGCAACTACCTTGTACTCGTATTCTTTATATCATCTCTTATGTGAAGTTTTTTATACATTATATTTGAATTATATAATTAAATTACATGCTGCTCAATATTTTTATTTACATTTCTTTTTTTGCAGAATTATGTACACATGTATGTACATCCAGTCCTTTGCTGCAATATAAAGCTTTAAGTTTTGTTTAGAAGGCACCGGAAAATAAAAGCCATAAATAAATAACTAAAACTCTGCTTTTCTGAGCGGTAACAATGAATTCCAATATAAACAGAAAAATATAATGATTTTTCTTTTATCTAATACAAAAATTGTAAATTAATTTTACCCTCCGCCAGATGAAAAAAAAGAACAAATTTAAATAAATGATGCTTCCAGCAGCAACAAAAATTAAAAACAGGAGGAGAGCAATTAAGAATTCTCAACAGGCTTTGGGCTTTAACACACTTGGTACGAGTATTTATTGGCCATTAGCTGAATATTAAATAATATTACAAGGAAACAAAATCTATTCAGCCTGCGCGTCTCGTGAAATTATATAAAACTAAAGACAAATGCGTAAAAAAAGCTCATGAAATGTGTATCAAGGTGTGACCGCAAGAGAAATTTGTTTACGAGTGAGTTTTAGTTTAAGTTGGATCGATATACCAGATGCAGCACAATTGGGCTGCCAAACAGAAAAAATCAACTCTTGACTATTTGCCAATCAAGCCCCTTAAGGAGGAGCTACCTGCACTCAATAGCCCCAAGTTTAGAGCGGTGGCTTTAAAAATTTTTAATAGCTACTCCAACTCTTTCACAATTATTAAAATACTCGTATTTCTTGAAAGAAATCTATTTTTTTTATTTAATTATTTAATCTTGTTTAAGTTATTATTTCTTATTTTTGCAGCTAAAAATCGTTCTGATTTTTTTTTTTTTTTTTGTTAAATAAAAACCAATAAAAAAAAATACTTTTGAATTTTTTGTATAAAACCAAAACGATCTTTAGCTGCAAAAATAAGAAATAATAACTTAAACAAGATCAAATAAATAATTATTAAATATAATTCAATGAGAACGAATCAAGAGGGATTAATAATGAATTCCTAAGAATGAATGTTAGAATAATTTTTTTTTTAATTATGTTAATAATTTATACCAATAAAAAATTATAAATAGCTTGTTTTCTATGTTTTCCAGCTATCTATATGTCGACATTTCATAGGAACTACCCTAATCATCAGTAGACTTTGGAAATTTTTGAAAGATATTCTCAAACATTCAACTTTATATCCCAACAATCCAAATAAATTGCTGAGAATTTAAAAAGAAAAATGCTCTAATAATGTCCGTCAAAACACAAAAAACAAGCTTTTCTATTTATAAAAGTCTCTAACATTTCTTTACACCTTTCAAACAAGAGAACAACCGTTGGTTGCTACGATTTGCTTTTTGAAAGTATCGAAAAGCAGAGAACAAAAATTCAAACAATTAAGTTTTTTTTTTTTTTTTTTTTTTTTTTTTTTTTTTTTTTTTTTTTTAATGTTTATATTGTTAAGAATTTTTCCTTTGTGTATGAATTAATAATTTTTCTTTGTGTATGATTTTTTTGTATATAGAAATTTTTTGACAATAATTTTTCAAATTGAAAATTTTTAATAATTTTTTTTTTGACGATGATAACAAATTGTTATCGAAATATCAAAAATAAATATTGTTGAATTTTATATTTTTTGAAAGCAAAATAATAACTCAAGATCAAAACTAAGAACTCGAAATCATCTTTCAAAGTAATTTTACATGAGAGTACAAGTACGCAGATCCATAACAAGTTTGTACACTCGTACAATGAAGAAAATGGTACCGTGTAAAAGCAAAATGCAGTTTTACAAATTTTGTATTCTCATCACACCAGAATTGCGTTTTTGAGCTTTAAGCATTTTGAATCAATTCCAAGCGGTGCAAAATTACGGTAAGTACGGACTCTCTCTTAAATCAAGTACGGACTACTCAAGCACTAAATACATGCTTTTAGACATATTTAATCCCGAATTCGTACTTGAAATAAACCGAAAATGAAATTGATTTGAGAAAACCTGAGATCGAATCAATCTTAAAATGCGAATGGTTCAAGAATTTTAAAGTTGATTTAATTCCGAATCCGTACTTGAAATAACAATTCAGTCCAAAAATATGCGCAGCTTGTTTTTGTGTCTCATAGTGCCAGTTTACACACATCAAGTTTGACTCGTCAAGTCTTGAGTTTTTGGGAGAACGGGGAGAAGAGAGTGGAAAAGGGTGCAGACTTGACGGTACCGTCAAGTCTAATACGGAATGCCAGAAAATATGAAAACTTTAAGGCAAAAAAACTTAAACTTGACGATATAAAACTTTTGTGTGTGAACGTGAATGCAAGTTCAAAAGAAAATTGAAGCAGAATTGATCAAGAAAACCTGATGTGTGTAAATTGAGACTTAGCTGTATGCGTATTCTCGTATGTGGGCATTTCTTAGAAGATATCCTTATCAACAGTAGGCTTGGAAAACATTTTCTAACACTTATCTTAAATAAATTGATGAGAATTCAAAAAGGAAAATGTTCTAACAATACTTTTCAAACACAAAAACTGTCATTTTCTTTTTCATACGTTTTTCTTTTCTTAACAAAGTTTATAAAAATGAACTTAGCCTCGATACTTTTAAGATACAGATTGCATCAAGGGGATTTTACGAAATTTCGGTGTCTTGCACGGCTCACTCTTGGCATGGAGGTCTTTCCGTCTTTAAAAGCAATATTTTAAAGACTTGCTTTTAGGCAATTGAAATAGACACAAATGCTTACTGCTAATATTCGCATCTTAAATGATTAATGATACAATAATATCTTAAATTTAGTCAACTTTCCGCGGTTAACATCGCACAAGAAGTGCGTTCTTTGTAAAAGTATTCGTTCAAGTTCTGTGGTTTGCATTCGTTCACGTCCAACAGCAGCTATCTATATGCCTGCACACAAACACACATCCTTTTAAAGTGACTCCAGCTACTTAGGCCACAAGTTACAGCGTGTATTTCCAGCTACAGAAAATTCTAATTATGATTGATTAATTGTTTTAATACGAGCAAAGCTGAGGACACTCAAACGATGCGGCTTAACGAAGTAATAAAGGAAGATTTTACTTTAGATTTATACCATAAACCACTAGTTGATGTTTGTCGAATTCAAATTCGTCATTTATCTTATACGCACAGTTAACGAACCCAAAATGAAATCAACTTAAAGTCGTGTATATAAGTTTTAAATGACTGATCATTAAGCCAAAAGGAATTAGACATAATTTTCCTAATGACAAATACTAGTTTGCTAAATTCTGAATTTCTGTATTAAGATGTTAATGCATTTCAATCTCATTCATAAGCACACAAATAAAATTTACTTATTACTTTTAAATTTTTATTATAATTAGTAATTTTTCATAATTATACAATTCCTTTAAAAGCACATTTACATGATAATGCAAGATATAAAGATTTTGTAGGAGCAAAATATTGCGAAATGCTCTCCGTAGTTAAAAAAAAAAAAAACAAACAAAAATATGTTGCAAGTATTTTTCATGTTTACATTTGTAGAATAAGTAAAAGCAAAGTATTATTATGAAAGGCGAATACATTTACTTGACCATCAGCAATTGTACAACATTTACAAAAGCAACTTGCAATATTCTTGAACTGCAATTGTTTGGGTTTGTAAGCATTGTAGCACCTGCAATAAATACTGGAAGTGCTGCCAATGCAAATTTAAAAATACACCTCTGATGGCATGAGAATACAGAGTTTTCTGAAATGGTTGTGAAAGTGAAGATTTACCGACCGTTTGTCAATTCCTGCATTTGAATTTATCTTCTACTGAATGCATTTTGTTTTTATACGGTAAGATTGTCTTTACTCTACACTCATTTTTAACAGACCTTAATATTTGTTTTACGATGTAAAGGTGCCTTAAACTGTCAAATTCAAAACAATTATCTTTTTAACCCAGTGTTTAGACATACGAGTAAGAGTTCGAAAAACTCAATAAACTCACATTTTTTTACTACCACATCCACATTTTTCGCACTCGCAGCTAAATTTGCATGCGAATGATTTTTTTGGCACTTCCATGCAATCAAATGTCAAACAAACAAACAGTGTTACCGTGTAAATAATTTTAAACACATCAACTGGAGCATTATAAAATTAAAACCTAAAGCATTAAACACATTGAAGCCAGCAAACAACCGACTTCAATATGTCAAATATAAAATACATGCATTTAAATGCGAACATTTATTTTGACAACAGCAATACGACACGACTGCAGGTTGTTGTCCATACTGATTTTTTTGCCGCAGTCGAATTAAACTAATTTCTATTTTTCTTGACTACAAAATAAAAACAGTGTGAGCAATGTGTATAAAAACAATTTAGCTCTTGGATATATTTTATTTTCTAATATAACATAAAATAAATTAATAAATTTATTGATACTATTGTTAAATATATGCATACATACTTACGGCCGTATTCATCAAATATATTATATGTTTATTAAACACTTATTTGAAAATTTTTTCTGGAAATTTGTCAAATAACAGTTTTTTAATAAACAGACAATATTTTTTTATGAATAAGGCCATTCGACTCAAAACGAGAAAACTTAATTTTATTAAATAAGTAGAAGGTGCATAGATACAAATGCATACACCAGTTGATTTTACATCACGTACAAGTAGTTCATTTATTTAACGCTGTTCTCATTATAGATCAGAACTTACATATGTGTATCTGACTATATTTTAAACTTTGAAGGACCACCTAATCTGAGTTAATCGTAGTAAACAAAAACTTTTTTTAGTTAATTTATTGTTTTTTATCTTTTTAAGACGTTACATACAGTAGAACTTATTCGTGAAAGTTTGATATAAATAGATCTTGTTCTGTAAATCAACAAATTTTGTGAAAATCTCTTAGGTGGCCACACTGAAATATAATTTTCTGAATATGAATTTATGTTGCTGCCGTGTTCAAAATAATTCAGTAGTGCCCTACACGACTGCAATTGCCGGTTGCAGCATTTGCTGTTGTGAAGTCGTGTAGTCTGCTGTGGTCTATGTGTTTAATGCTTAAGTTTTAGCTAGTTTGTATGTTAATTTATTAAAACTAATACTATAGATAGAAATGTTTAAATTATAAACTGTTAATATCAATAATATAATGATAATACAAATTAATGCCAACTATTTGCTAAATATATTCTCAAGTGAAGAACACGGCAACTCCAGTTTATAAAGACAGCCAAAGAAACAAAATATATGAATTAAACAAATTGTTTGAAGTTCACGTGCTGACGACAAATTTAAAATGAACTCTCACTCGCATGTGTAGACAGAAATGAAAGTTGCAAGAGATTCGAGTTTTTCGAAGAAATTTATGTTGACAAATTTAAAATTCAGCACTCGCATGAGATTACTCGTATGTGTAAATGCAGGGTAAGTTCTCATCCGTAGCCACAGAACAGAACGTACTTTGTTGCTCGTTTCAATTTTAGGGCAATTGAGGTTGATGCATTTCGGCTCCTTAAAAACTACACTTAATTGGTAAAATATTAACAAAGTTATTAAATATTATTATCAATTGGTAGTAAGAGATTGAAGCCAAAATAGCACATGTGGAAAATAATGCGAAATTTGCACAAAATTTAAAATAATCATATAATTTTTCTTTTTTCCTCGATTTTTGCTTTTCGAACTTTAAGTAGTGAATTCAGCGTGGCCATTTTGGTGTTTTTGTGGCTAAGTTTAGCATTTTTTATTTATTGTGATTTAGCTGCAAATTTTGCATTCAGCAGTTAACATTTCTTAAGCACTTTCAAATATATCTACCCATTTTTTAATTATTCAAAATATAGCTCAATTAATATGTCAATTTAGACAACGATTACGAAAATATTTTCTTAATATAAAAAATACGAAATTTCTTATGCAGAACATCGTTTAATTAGACCTTAAGCAAACATTAAAAAAAAACTACGGATTACAATATAGAAGCAGTTATAACTTTGTAACATTAGTGGCAGAAACTAAGTTCATATCAATGGATAAACAAGAATTTTAAACTTGATTTCTGGATAAATGTATATGATTATGTGGCCGATTGTCCGGGGAATCGTACTACGCATTACAAAGAGAATTCGTTTTTCAGCCGTATGCTTCGTCTGTCGAATAAGTTGCCTGCAGACGTGTTTGCTGTCTGTTATAATGTTGATAAGTTCAAGTCAAATCTTTACTACTCCCTCTTTCCCTTTCCACACAACCTATTTTTCTAATTCTGGTACTGCATATGTAGTACTGGTCCAAGATTACAAAAAATGAGATTCCTTCCCATTCAGAGAATCAGCTACTTTTGCAGTGAAATTCCTGATTTTTCTATTCAGCAACGCCGGAGCTGAAAGAGTTTTTTGTGCCATGAATCTCATTAACACGAAAATTCGATATATAATTTTTTTAAGCATTTAATTATATATGGGCAAATCCCCAAAACAGTCTACCAGCCAAATATTTTTGAAATTAATTTAAATAAATTTTTTTTTTAACGGAACATTAGACTCGGTATCTAAATCAATAAATATGTATAAAAAATATCCATTTGATGATCATTAATACAAAAATTATTACCAAATCCTACCCTACCTACGGTCTCTTAATGTTATACAAAAATTTAACATTTTTTTACATGTTCATTTCATTACCTTAGTTTTAACATAAGTGATCAACTCGAAAGCCATATTATTATTCACACAATTCTCTTAGATTTTGGAAAAAAAAATTGTCTTTTGCTGGTTTGGAAACAGTAAAATTAGGTATGAAATGCCAGGTTCATGCGTTGTAGCGTGCGTCACGGAAAATTAGGTTTTTTTTATATTGTGGGCAGAATTTTTTTTTTTACAATTCTTCTATAAATTTAAATTAAATTAATATCCTTCTTTTAAGTAAATAAAATAATAAAATTCTACATCTAAAAAAAAAAAAATTCAGCTTATTAATTTCTGTAGCGTGCGTCACGATTTGAGTTCTCCCAAAAATTACAATAAAAACCTTTGCAATTTTTATTCTGTTTTCTTATCACTTCGCTTCTTTAATCTATTCTTCGCCTATTACAGTGAACAGAGCAACAACAATTTCGTTTACTTTTTCAAACGGTAAATTTCAGATTGTCACTCAAACGAAACCAAAGGCAATTCTTTTGAATCATTTGCAATTATTAGCTAGTTTATATTATCGGCATTTTGCACCACACAAAATTGTTTGCTTACCGTATAATATTGAAAAAATTAAGACGTGTACAGAGCGTGCTCGAAATTATCGCAAAAACTTAAAAGAAGAAAATGCTATTTCAAAGTTATTTTTATTTTCTGATGGCTGTGCAAGTCAATTTAAAAACAAGTTCATTTTGAATACTATACCGTTGTTTAAAGAACAATTAGATTTGAAACACTTTGAGTGGAATTTTTTTGCAACTGCTGACGGAAAGGGTGCAGTAGACGGAATTGGAGCTGTCGTAAAGAGAAAAATTTGGCAAATGGTGAAATCTCAGAATATTGTTCTTAATAACGCCCATGATTTCTTTAAATTGGCAAAAAATAATATAAATGGTATTTTTATTTTATATGTAAGCAGTGCGTATATAAAAAATACAACTGGATTTCTTTCGGAGAGATGGGCTAACGTTAAGAGCATTCCCGGAATTAAAAGCAACCATTACTTTAAATCACTTAATGAAAATGTGCTCGAAATATCACTTACGGCAGATTCATCAAAACATAAAATTTATTTATAAACATACTTATAAACAATAATATTTTAATGAATAAACGTAATATATGAATTAAATAATGTTATTTACAAAGAATATAAATTGTTTCGTTAAAATAAATACAATGGTTTTTATTTACTATATACTACTGGAAAAAATGTAGCGTGCGTAACGAGCGTGCGTCACATAATGTTCACGGCTTTTGAGAAAAAACTAAAAAATGTTTTGCCTGAAAATAACTTATTTTAGAATTCTCTTATATTCTTATTTTTTTTAGACATTTCATTCTGTGTACTTTATTATTCAAAATTTGCTAAAAATTACGAAAACACACCACAACGTTCGAAGCTACTTCCATTTTTTGTAGCGTGCGTCACGAAAATTTGTGATCAATTTTTTCTCAACTCATACCTGTTGAAAAAAAATTTTTTATGGCATTCTAAAGTACACTAAAATCACCACTAAACACCATGTATTTGTTAAAGATATCTCTCTGGGAAGACCAAAAAATTTTCTTATTTTAATCCGAAAACTCGTACGAATTTGGCGTTCGTCACGCAGGATTTGCCCATATTGAATCTTCAAAATGAACTAACAATAAGTATTCAGATCTTAATACGAAACATAAAAAAGTAAAATAAAAAATGTGCTTTTTACTTAAGTCCGGCCAATGCTAACTGTTAACGTATTTTTGATAGTTTATAAATTTGGAATTTTTAAGCAAATGCGTAGAAACCAATAAACAATCAGCTTTGACCAATGATTCGATAAAAGACTGAAATTCTTCCCATTCGAGCAGAGCATTCATATTAATTACGGCTGGGTAAACTGTAAAAAAGTGGCAACAATTTTTCTTTAAATTTCTGCATTTATGCCTGCCAAAATGTACGAGTACGTTTTGCTTGTGGCCTGACTAAACATTTCAAGTCACTCGTAACATTTTTAATACAAAATGGCGTTTGCCTTCAAACTTGCCAATTTAACGAAAGCACCTGCTCAAATTATAAAAACACCTTGCTTATTAGCGGGAATTTTATTTCTTATTCACTTTATTTCCGATCTAAAAAATAAAAACTTTTACACCTTCAATCAAACACAAAGAAAAAAAAAAAAAAACTTTCAAATAACACAAAAACGAACAATCTTATTACCGGCAACAGCGGCGACAAGTTTGAACGAAAAGCACGACCACAACGTACGGGAACAGAAAATCAAAAAAAAAAAATCGAATGGAAGAAATCAAAGATTCAGATTGAAAAAGTTTATTTAATTTGCAAAACAAACAAACAACAAATAAGCATAAGATGATGAAGATGCTAATGAAGACGGGAATAGGAAAGAAAATCAGCCGAAAAACAAAAACCACCAACAACAAAAAAAAAAAATCGTATTCATTCAAGTTACAAATAATGAATTCGTTAAAACTTATGTAAGAAATACAATAATAAAAGCATTCGAAGCATAAAAAATAAATTGAAATAAAAAACTTCCGCCAAAGATGATGTGGTTTTGATAATAAACTTGATACAAAAACAGACAGACGCAGAACAGAGATATAAAAAAAAAAAACATTTTCTTTTTGGCAACAAGCTGAATAATTTTTAAATTTTTAAACTTTTCCAAGAAACACATACATAAGTGAGTCCCAAAACAAGATAAATACTTTTATAATAGGCCGAAAAAGTTTATTTTTTTTATCTCTTTTAAGCACTCCCACACAAATAAGTGAACTAGAATAATGTCAACACTCGCTAGAGAAATGTTATAAAGAATAATAAAAAGAAAAAGTCATTAAAAATATTATAATTCCCTCAATAAAGTTTTAAGGCTTTAAACAATGAATCCCTTACGGCCAGACCCGTCTCCCACCGTGGAAAAAGAAACGAATCTAAACAAAAAACAACAACAGTAAACATTTGATTTGTTTAAGTGCAATAAAGCGCACACATGCGATTACGGATGGCAACGACTCCGCTCCCGCCAACAACTACACATATACACACTTGCGTAAAGATGTAGAAACAGAACTTTTAAAAAATCATTTCGGTATTTGGAGTTGCTTGTTTGGTTTGAAGGATGAAGGTGGAAACAAATGAATTGAAAATTATTTCCATTTCGTTTGTTTTGCTCATTATAATTGCTGCGAATCCGATTCTGCTTCTGAAGGCACAAGGCAGGCCAACACCACCAACAACAAAACGAAGACGAGTCGTCAGACAGGAGAGATGCTGAACCAGATTTGTGTGATTTCATCTGAATGCCTAAAGTCAAATGAATTGATTTGGAATAAAACGAATTGAACCGAATTGTAGTGCTTGGAATTGAATTGTTTGTATAAATACTAATAAACGGGCGGTGAATTAAAAACAAAATTGTTATATTCATGCACACATACATTCATACATACATACATACATACGCATGTACTTAAATTTTGCAAGCTGCAACGAAAAAGAAACCAAATTCTTCATGAAGTTAAATTTAGGGCGTGCAAAATAAGATTGTTGCACAACACGCTGTTACACTGCAAGCGTTTAAATTTGTTTCTTCCTACCTCCTTCTCTTCTTCTTCTTCTTCGTCTTCGGCTTCTTCTTCTACTCCTTTCCAGATAAATTCATTATGACATCAAGAGTCAGTCAGTCATACTCCTAAATAGACCATTTTTGCAATTACTTTGCAAAGCACTAGCAGAATCCCTACAAAGGAAGTGGCAGTTGAACATACAAAGCGTGTTCATATACAACACCTCAATTTACGTTGCGATGCCTCTTTGACTTAAGTGGCAGAGAATTGCGTGTGTGGGTTTCACTCAACAACTACAGCGTCATTGAAACTTCAACAATAATACGAGTACTTTGAATAACGAGCGAACGTACAACAAGCAACAATCAGCAACTCTTGTTTCTGTATTGATGAATTGTTTTCGTTTTGGACTCAGCAGCAGCAGGAAAATGCAATACATCATTATTCATGGCAACTGATGCTATTATTTTAATGTCTCTATTCAAGTCGTCTGTCTTTACGTTAAGCACTTAATTATTTCTGGAGTGCTCTCAAGCTTCAATCAGTGTTGCCAGCTTGAAATATTTAGTAATGACCATATAACTGCAAACACAAAAGACTAATTACAGATGATCACGTATTTTGGAAGGATTATATCGGGGAGATGTAAATAGCGAAGCGCAAGGCGGAAAAACGAATTCTCATTGTAGTGTAGAGAATCGTATACCCTGAGCAATCGACTACAAATGGATGTGCTCTGGACGATGAACGCTATTACATAAAAATTTTTTGTGCTTCGGAAACAATATCCCCAGTCTCGTCAAAGTAAAATCTATTGTAGTAACGATGGAACAGAGTAACGCACTACCGTTCTGTCACCGATAAGTTTCTTCGCTCTCTCTTGTACACAGTCAAAAAATAAAAGAAAATAGACTTTGAGACACCGGCCGAAAAATGAGAGTTGTATTCGATTCTCGGTCGTATAGGTGGTATAAATACTAAGGAGATCGGATAGAGTGAAGTACATCCCCGTTTCTAAAAGCCGAGACACTTGAATGGTTTTTTAGAGACATGAAAAATATGTTCAATCCAGCGAACATCAGGCTGTATTTACATTCCAAGGAAATCAAGAGTACAGTATTTACGGCAGTGTGCTTATGTGTTAATAAACAATAATGGGTCTTACGTAATTTGCAGGTGACCCATTCGGAGATGAATTGAAGATCACTACTCAGTGAGTCATTCATATTTTGCCTCTTGGCACCGATCTTGGATATGCTGGGCCTATAACCAACTGAGTACATAATGACAAATGCTGCTGTCATCCGCAAAAGAGTGGATAACATTGAGAGTTTGATGAAGGTCATTAAGAAAAATAGGAAATAGGGTAGGAAAAAGAAAGCAACCTTGCCGTACCGCTGAATTAATCTTGAGCTACTTTCATGAAACACCATCTATAACAACTCGTGCGGTCTCTGAAAAAGCTCTATATAAACCGGCACCAAACGCAGTGAGTTTTATTAACAGTGCCCCATGCCACACTCTATCAAAAGCCTTGGAAATACCTAGAGCCACCAGTTTACTTTCACTGAAATGATGGATTTGGTGGCAACATTTCTCCGAGAGATATATCAAAAAATTGCCGGTGGAGCAACTCCTGAGAAATCCAGATTGGTGGTCTTCTATTTTGTAAAGCGCAGAACAAATTAAAATTATGCCATAATTTTCAGAGTTATTTGCTTTAGCCTTTTTGGAAATTGATAAGCAACTTCCCAGCACGATGAGAACTCACCAACATGCTAAAGTATGCTGAAAAGGCGTGCTAACTTCAAAACAAAATATTATATTACTTTTTTTATTATAAAATATTATTAATTTTTTTATTATAAAATATTATTTATATTTCCCGATATTGGGTTAATGGTATATATAATTCAACATCGGCTTTCTGATGACATTCTGAGCTTCCTGGGATTACGTGTCGATCTCCTTGAAGAAAAGTGAAAAGTGTTTTGAAGAACCCGAAAAATCTATCAACTGATAAGAACCATTATATCCGAAGGGAGACAAAGCTAGTATTATTCGCGCCATCTGGGGCAAATACTTAACAAATGCAGTAAGATATGGGCCCAGCACAGCTTATTTCTCGAGATTATTGCCTGTCAATAAAAAGTTCAGTATTTTACTTAAATCCAGTATTTTACACTTGCATAGGCAGTTTTAGAGGTTTTGTAGGCGTTGATTAGGTTTTGTTGGAGCATTGAGATTTATTAGCATTTAGATTTACTACGATGTGGAGGACAAAAGAAATTAGCAACGTGTTACATCGTTTTTCAATAAACAAGATGTTTTCTCGAGTGTACCTGATGTTGAGCAGAGTAACACTCACTCACATGCTTGAAAGTCAAAAAAAAAGGCAGAAACAAAAAATGCTTTTTAGCTTTAAAAAAATTTGGATATAAATATGTAGATACATGTGTGTTTGTAGGTCCGAAATTAAAACTTTATTTACTAAAACATTTATATGGAAAAATATCATCGTAAATCAGAAGAGCACACAGAAGTGAAGATATTCTGTTCTTCTTTCATCCAGGTGCCTCACGGAATTATAGGACTTAAAAAAATAATAATAATAACTGTATTCGCAAACTAATTAAGTTTTTAAGCGAATATGAAACCAAAGAAGAGGTGGAACCCTTTCGGTTAATCACACAACGAATACCTGTACAAACACACATAATAATCAGTTGTTGTTCCTTTAACACCAACATAATGAAGCCATCAAAACTGCAAAAGACAAGATGAAATACGTTCTACATAATAAATAAAAACGTTGAAATGTTAATGATAATAATATACGTAGTGCGAAACGCATGCAGTTGGCAGAAGGTTTCATCCTTTGAGAATTTCTGACGTAGTATATTAAGCAGGCACTCTTGTAGATGGGCACGGGAATAATTTAAACTGCAGATAAATACACACACATATACATTTACCCAGATTCAGGTATAACCATTTGACACAATTTTGTCCACTGAAATTTTTCCTTCAATGTTTGCCAAATAAATGGAAATTAATTTACGAAAACCCCTTTTGTATTAAGCGTTTAATATTTTTCGTTGCACTTAACATTTTGCAATTAACATTTCCAAATGAAAATATTTGAAAAGAAATCTTTCTGTACAGCACTTCTTTGTATAATGTTGCAGAATCAGTTTTACCAGGAATATTGTTGTGGCTTAAATTATTTGGTCTATGTACGTTACAGCAGTGAATTATTCGTGCTTTAGCCGATGAAATGATGACACCGGTTTATATGACATTTTGTTCCTGATTGGTAAAAGCATTATTTTCCCTAAAAAAATCTCCTGATTGTATGTGCTTTTACTTTCATTAACATTTAATATTAACTTCTAAATTTGGAAAAAGAGCAAAGAGTTCCTATGTCTCGGTTGCTCTTCATCAAGTTATTATAACAAAAGATGGTGTACTACGAAATTGAGCATTCAGTATGTTTTGTGGTGATTTTAGGCATTGGCTTGCCGTGTATAAAGCTGTGGCTGTGTTCTGTAACTTTGGCGAGAAGTTCTCGCGTCGAAAACCTATGAAACAAATTATTCCATCGTTTCTCGAAAAGTGAGAAAAAACTGCGTCTGTAACTCATGTCGAAAACTACCCAAAGCGATTACGTCGTTACGTTAGAAATGTCAAATAAAAAAATAAAACTATGCCGACATGCAATTTTGAAAATGAAAGCGCCAGCCACAATTAGTACCGCCGCCGACCAAAAATTACTAAACCTAAGAAATTTTGTTCGATGGCGTCTATTATAACCGCCGGCTATTCTAGAAAATATATGGTATGGCTCTAACGTTTACATTTTATTTACAAATACATAAATACATACTCATGCACAAAATTTTGTAACATTAAAAAACAATGGCAATTTGTGAATTCTGAAAAAAACATTATAAAAGTATTACAATATACTTTGTTGGGTCGAAAATTAAAATTGTAGAAATTACAAACTTAAGTTTTCCGTTAAAACTTGTGTGAAGGGTATAAAAATTAATTAAAAAGTTAAAATAAAAAAAAATCATTCTAAACACTGTAAATAAATATATTAAACTTAATTTAACAGCAAAATAATTATATTTTCAGTATTATTATTCATTTAATGATGATTATTGTTATTTGAAATACTATCTCACAGCCTTTTTATTTGCGAGAAATAATGACAGTTGAATGCGGGAAATTTTTTCGCAAAAGTTTTACAGACACAGTTTTTCTGTAAAATGGCGAGTAATTTCCTTACGTGACAGCTAGCACTCACCAAAAAAAATTATAGCTACAGTTTAGTGAGAAAAGCAGCTGTTGTTTCAACTTTGTTTCATTTCACACGTTTCAGTCGAAAAGTTTCTCGTGGCGAGAGTTGCAGAACACAGCCACTGGACTCATCCATAGTTTCGGAGCAAAATTATTGCTGTGAAATATGTTTTTTTTGTATGTAGTATGACGTTTCTCTTTTTGAGAGAGAGCGAAAGAGAGTTAACTTGGTTCGGACCAATTTTAGCTTGAATTGCATGATATAAAAATACACGGTAGTTGCATTATCTTTTTATTATTTTTAAAGAGTGCCTGGTCAGCAACTTTAGTTGAGCTATTCTTGACTTTATAGAAGCTTCCGGTGCGGGGAATAAGTGCCAGGTCAGACACAGCAACTTTAGTTGGGCAGTTCTTGAGTTTATAGAAGGTTTCGGTGAGGGGAATAAAAAGGGAAAAAGAATTGCCGGTACTCGGCAACTCTCAGCAATTCCTTACTTTTCTCTCATGTGTGTATGTGCATATACAATGTAAATTATATTAAATAAAAGATAGGGAAAGTTTTTGTGTGTGGACAAGAAAGCAGCAATTGCTAAAAAAGTTTATTGCTATAGAGAAATAAAAAAAAGCGTTGCCACACTATGAATAAGTAAATGTATTCCTAGAATTGAATTTTTTCGAAATTTGTAAAGGCGTTGTGCATACTAGAAGAAACTATAAACTGATATAGTAAGTAGGTAAATGTGGCCGTTTCGTTAGCTACATAAAAATATTAAGCATATATAATATTAAAGTATTGAAAAAACTTTTTGGTAATTAAATGAAATAGACAACTAAATTTAAACGTTAATTTTTACATTTTATTTGCCAAAACTTGTAATCAGCCTTTCAAGTATGTTTTACGTCTTCAACGTATTCAATAGTGGATTTTTCATTTGTACAATTTTCATTTACAATTAACTTTTACGGAAATTACTTACTAAAGATCGTTAACACCATGTTTATGTTTGAATTGTGTAATAAAACAAATTGCTCATCAATACAAATGAATACAAATGAATATTAAGTACTGCACTAATGCTAGCATATGTCTTACTACTATTGTACTCGCAGTCATACTATGCCTTGTGCTTACTGCCATTACATTTCACTGTAGCCTTCTTCGTTCGTTATTAATATATATATTTCTGTCTCTTTTGAGATCAGTTTTCGATATTATCAGTTTTAATTTTCGATATTATCGTCACAGAATTCGAATCCGTTCGGAAGTGGATTTCAACAGGCTTTTGTTTATTCGGAAAACGAAATACCAAAATATAGATATTCCAGAATAAAATTTTATTTTTGGTTTCAAGAATGAATACAATATTTTCTGTTAAAAATTATTTCCTAAAAAAACTTTTTATTGTTTTGTTATCTAAACTAAAAAAACTAAGAAACGCATTGAAACCCGTTTCCGAATGACATTGAATTCTGTGAAAAGTCTGATTGCAGGCTGTTAACCAATGCTGTCCCATACCAGGTCAGATAAGCGTCCTCAAAAAGGTGATATTTGTATTTTTGCACAAGTATTTTGTGCTTTTGCACAAAGTATGGAAAGCGACAAAGAAAAGTAATGAAGATTGTAATGTAATAATCCATTTCTTGTCATTGTTAAAATATGTAGATTCTTATGTATATTATTTTAGGTTTATTTGCTTTATTTTTTAGTTTTTTCGTTAGAATTCACAATTTTAATATTATTTTCAAACAGAATTTCAAACAAAACTAAAAACAGGGTAGCACAATTTAATGAAAAATGTCACAATCCTTATACTTGTCAGATGGCGATTGTTAAGGAAAATTGAGACTTTTTATATCATGTTGAATTGGTTTAATTTTAGTTTTTCTTCCCAAGGCAGCTTTAATAAGTAGTGGCAGAATTACAGTAAATATGTACAACACCAAGAACCATCACAAAATTTTGTTTTACTCTTGTCTGAAAAAGCAAGGAAGTCTACGAGTATGTGTTTGTAACAAATTTGCGCAAAGGAAACGAAAAACAGCTGTGCTTACTCGTAGTGGTAATGGTACCCCGGTAAAGCTGCCTTGTTTGTGCCGCCAGATACCTCAAAATTGAACTGCTGCTCTGCCACATTATACTATGTGCAACTTAGAACATTTTGTCATGAATTTCAACGCCTTGATTGCACTGAAGCTTATTTCAGAAATGAGCTGTGACCTCGTAACATTAAGACGTCTCGTTTACATAGTTATTTTATTAGATGGCTTTGTACATGTTCACAACCAATTTTCGAAGTGGGGGAATCGTTTCAGAACAAACTCTCATATGCTAAAAATTGGTTCGGAGCAAAAAATTTTTGTTCCGAAACAAAGTTTAAGTTTCATGTTGAAGAGTAAGCGCATCAATAATGCAGCTGTTCATGTCACAGCGCGAAACAGCTCGAGCTCAGAGATACTGCTAAGATTAAAGTTATTGTTTATGCGAATAATGCATGTAACATAACATATACATACATGCATACATACATATGTATATATGAACTAAAAATTTACATTTGTCCTAAAAATTTTCGATAGCATCAACATGCGACTAAAGCTGCTCTAAAAGATGTGGCACTCGTTTCTAATTTAGATTGTCAAAGTCAAACCAAATGTTTGAGTTTAATGGATCGCATTGAAATATATCAATTTCAAAATTTTTTATATCTTTCTGGACATGGAGTAGCTTTGACTAAGGTTTACATCTTTGTTTTTATTCTAGAGCCTATTATATTACCAAGAATCACCAGGACAAACAAGTCGAAACTTTTCTTGAACACTGAAGCATTCAACATTTTCAAAAAAAAAACCGATGACGGCATAATACTTGTAACTAAACAAAAAATATTAATTTACTAATCAGAATTTCAAGAAACATTAACAGTACTTCAGAACATTGTATGTGCTTTAATAAATTGTGGAATTCTAAGCTTAAAAATCCGATAAACTAGAATTATGTTTGTAGCTAATGGTTTTGGTTTTGAAATGTCTTTACTGTGTAAACACAACTGCCATAAAGTTGCAGTATGTGTGTGTGTGTGTGTGTGTGTGCGCCTTTGCTTCTTCCTTTTACGGCATTGCATTATTCTTGCACCGCACAATCTCTCCTTCATTTACATGCATGCAAAATTGTTCATCTTTTTGAAGATTACAATGATAATGATGCCAAGGAAATAAAGTTGTTAAAGTTCTTTAGATTAGATAAAGGAGTACGCCTAGAGCTAATTGAGCAGACTGCTACTTATCCAAGCAGGTTGAAACGTGAACTTTGCACAATTATGAAACATTCACACATTCCTTAAATTGTTCTTAGAACGAATGAAAAATTTGTGCCTGGAGCCTTTGACAAGGCACATGAGAACCAGCATTCTTAGAAGCTTTCCATTTCTGTAACTACTCTATTTTGTTGAGCTTCCGTCCACATCTAAATGGAAGAGTTTTTATTTTTTATTTGGATTTGGATTTTTATCGATGAACGAATGAATTTGCAACACAAATTCGCTCATTGATGTGTGTTTATGTGTAATCTACTTACAACCGTTTGACTTTTGCTAGTGAACATAACAATATGTGCCCCTCGTTGTGGCATGTATAATTTAAATACATGCATACACACTACACAACTATTTACCGAGGCGCGTGAAACCGTCAAAACTGGTAATTACATAACAAAAAGTTTTTTTTCCCCCTTTTTTTATGCGTGTTTTATGAAATGACTTTTGTGGTAAACCCTGATCGCTGGAAGTCACAGTGCAAAAAGCATTGAATATTGCTGTTGCTGTTGCTTTTGTCTCATTGTTATTCCCCTTTGGTCTATGTAGAGTGACTGGATGCATGCCGCGTGTTACATGCTGTGCTAACGTCAGCAACATTTACCACCAACATGAGTTGTATTCAGAGATGAATTTTTTGCTTAAATTAAATATTTAATTAATGTGTCTTTAATTTTTAATTTATAGTACGAATACATATGTATATGCAACAAGGCCATGCAGCTCTACTGACGTTTGCGTTTCGCATCCAAAAAATGAACTTGATATTCTGCTTAAGAAAAACAACGTACTGAAATGGGAATTTTGAATGCCCCTAATAGTTTCTGAAGCGCAAATTAGACAATGGCTCTGTCCAGCTTTAAAGCCTTTGCTTTAAAATTAAGTCCGCTGCAATTCTTTGTTAAACCATGATTGTCTTCTTGTTGTTGTTGTTTTCGTATCAGTTCTGCTGTTAATGACTGTTGGCCAAAACGTAAGCTTGAAAAGCATAAACAAATGCAATCACTCACTTGACCAAATTTTCGTTGTTATAATTATTTAATTCATTTATTTATTGAACCTTCAAAATATAAGTACTCAAATCTTAATGCTAAATACACAAAATTAATTAAGTCCAATGCCAATGCTAGACAAAAATGTTTTATTTTGCACGATCCCTATCGGTAAAATCCCCTATTAAAATTCAGATGGCCGAGTGTGGCCGCTAAAATTAAGTATATTGCTTGCAAGAGGATTTGGGTGAAGTGCCAGTTCACAGATATACTTTGCCGCGTACTTTGAAAATTCGTCTTTTACAAGAGGAACACTGTGTGATCCTGATGAATTCGTGAGTTTTTTACGTACCATGGAGCCGCAGTAATCGTTCGAAGAATTTGATTTTGTCGTCTTTGAATTTTTTCAATGTTAGATGTTATAATTATGATCTCGTAAAACATACAATCTTTGTTTGAAACAAAGTGCATTTTTGCAATCTCCTTTCATGTAACATCTCCAAACGCAAACATTCTGCAGCAAATGTTTCATAGTATGGCTGAGGACTGAAGGAAGTATGGATGAGGAAGAAAGTTTTATAAAATGTTTTTCTTGTGAGAAAAAATCAATGAATATAGAAAACTATCCGTCAGATCTGAGCTGAATAAAAAATACTTCTGAAACTCGGTTCATAAAAACAGAAATAGTACCTTTAGGCAGGCAACCTGTTCAAAAAATAAATTCATACTCCAAATAAAGTTGGTTGGTCTACAGTCAATAGAGCTTCCATTTTTCAAACGATAATAGCGCAATTTACTTTACTTGGAACTGTAGTCAGAAATTTCTTAATTAGATTGAATCATGTTTTTCTCGAAATCTCCGCAAAATATAATTATATCTAAAGACAGTTTCTGGACCGGCACCATTATTCTTTGAGCATACTGGGGTTTTAAAATCCACCCAAATCATGGGAGGGAGGCATTCGTATAGCGATGCATCACTATTTCTTTCTAAAAATATAGCACACCAAGTGTCGATTTATGATTCCAGCCAGCCTGAGATAAGTTCGTCGTGGCAGGTCCACATCTGTCCATCTTTTTATTAGATATTCAAGAGTAAGAATATTGTTTTTAATTTGAAGCCTCAGTGTGCTTATCTTAAGTTCATGGAATAATGAAAATTAAACTCTATCTTTCCTCTTCCTCCTAATATATGTGGCAGCCACTGCACACGTGAAGTTTTGGCAGCGAAAATAAAACAAAACATGCGACTTTGACATCATTCGCTCACATATATTTTTTGGATACACACACATTTTTCTCAACATTAGTTGTGTTCGACGTCGTTACCGCGGGAACCCGCGGGCTCCCAATTTGCACGAAAAGTGTTTCTTGTGTTGAAAAATGTGCAAATTGGGTAAATGAGAAAGCTACTGAGAGAGTAATTTGTGTTTCTCATTTTACCAGACTTTACCCGTACTTTTTTTCCGTGCAAAATGGTAAAATTGTTAAACCATTTAATCAGCTGTTTGCTATTTATGAAAATAAAATACCAAAGTGCAAATTATAAAAAAAAGTATTTAAAAATATAACAATACCTTATATTTAAATAAGTTATATTAAAATAAGTTAATTTTCGTTTTTATATGGCTCAAAATGTTTAATTAAATTGGCAAAAATATTTGTTTGAACTACAACAGCGCTGTCAACTCAGCGCTTTTCACACCAATTTTAGTGGTTTTTAAAAATCGCAAGCTCTTTCATTGTTTTTTGTGTTTTGACAGGTATTATTAAAGCATTTTTCTTTTTAAATTCTTAACAATTTATTTAGATTCTTGGGATATAAAGTTGAATGTTTGAGAATATCTTTCAAAAATTTCCAACGTCTACTAATCATCAGTAGGTAGTTCCTATGAAATGCCGACATATAGATAGCTGGGAAACATAGAAAACAAGCTATTTATAATTTTTTATTGGTATAAATGTTAGAAGCTAAAATAGCGAATAAAAAACTCAATTGTTTATATAATAATAAAAATGTTCAACTATTTGTAAAAGTATGTGTTTTTGATTGGATTTCAGTGTATTATAAAATTTAAAAGTTGAGAACACTGAATTCTAAAATCGTATAAATAAACAACAGCTGATATTTAATTTCGGGCTTGAAATGTGGTTTTTTGTGTTCCAGCAATTTTTGGCAAATTTGTTGTTTTCAGAGAGTATTTTTTGTTTGTTCTCATTTTACCGGACTTTACCCGGAATTTCCTCGAACTAAACTATTTTTTCTAGCCTCGTTTGTTAAGAATATATTTTGTAAATTGAATTCATTAAATTAATAAATGAATTAAATAAAATTTTCAACCTTTATTAATTATAAAATAAAATAGTGACACGACAATTCTCTATATGCTGGCATCTTTTCCTGAGTACTGGTCAAAGACAAAAAAAAGGGGAAATTAAAGGTCTCACAGGAAAAACTCATAAGAAATGCGCATAATCTTCCTGACAATTTTACAAAAAAAAAAAAAAAAAGACTAATATAATTTTCTTAAAAGCATATTGGTGAGAAAGTTTATTTTAACGGGCTGGAGAAGACACAGTAAATAGCACAACTTTGGTTTGGTTTGGTTTGGTTTTGGGTTACGTCTCCTCCACCATCCGGAATTACGTTCAAATTTACAAAATAATCGTTTTGATGGTGAACTTAATAAAGACATAAACTTCGTTGTTTTAAGCTCTGTTTAGTTCCCTGAGGCGGTTACCTGTTCCTTTTCACCAGCTTTTAATTCTCTGTGATGTTTGACTCACATAAATTCTTAAAGGCTTTGTTTCACAATTTAAATTCTAGTATGCTAAAAGCTGTTTAAAAGCTATTAGTGGATTCTTGATTATATATTTTTTGTACGCAAATTTGTGCCACGCAGAAATCTTAAAGAGTCTTCTTAAATCTAAGCAAACCGATCCACAGAAGAAAACAACTATTGTAACATTTGAAATTAAAACAATTTCTCTGCTGTTTTGTTTTGAAAAATAAATTTGCCGTTGTAATATTTTTAAGATTTTAGGAAAGCAAATTTATTGAATGTACTTTTTTATCTCCAGAAAATATTTCGAAAATTAAGCATTCCTTATTTTTGTTATTGCAATGAAAGCAAACAAACAAACAAACAAACAAACAATCAAACAAACAAACAAATAAGCTGACAAAGAAAACATAACTTTCGAAAGTAAGGAATTCTTAACGTAAAATAGTTTGCAAATCCTTTATAGGCGAGAAAATTTATTATCGAGCAATTTCTCTCCTTTTCCTTCATTTTCATTTTGCCACTAAGCACATAAGCTCAATAGAATGATTTGAAAATAGTTGAACCTGTGAAGGGAAGTGGGAGTCATATTGATGGTGCTCACTCACCCACCATTGAGCTTGAGTGTGAAAAGTCGTAGAATAGCGGAGAACCCAAAGCACGTATCGGCAGCCTTTTTGGCAGCATTGTTCACTCGCATTGCAATTTTCGGCAAAAACAATTTTCTACACTTGTATTTCTTTTTTAATTTTTGGCTTTGGAAAATATATGAGTAAAACTTTTAATTACCCATAAAGATGCTGCTGTTTGTTGGAAAACTATGTGCATGCACTGCAGGCAGGCACAAACGCTGAAGCATACCAGCTTTGTCGGCTGCACAGTCGAACAATTTTGCGATAAAAAACAATAAACCAAATAAAAACAAACTGAAATTACAAAAAAATATTTTATTCTTGGTTGTTCAAAAGTAACATCCACACGACATACGCGTTCATACAAGTATAGATGGAAACCTTCTTCTGTGTGTGTGTGTGTGTGTGTGTTTGTAAGTGCAGAAATGTTGGTGGCACATAACGAGCAAATTGTAGCATTAAAAGAGAGGTGGCAAGAATAAAACTATTATTGCACCAACAAGAAGTACGAGTATGTAAACATTGTTGAAATAGTGGCACGGCAACTTCGATTATTTCATTTCAATTCTTTATTCAATTCAGTTCGATATTTATGCATTTAAATGTAAAAAACAAAAAACATAAAATCTTCAGAGTATCAGAACCAAATCCAATGGCTAAATTGTACATTTTAATAAATCTTGTTATATAGATTTTTTTTCATGCTACAATTGAAACAAAACTTCGATAAATACATATTTGTACGTATTTCAAAGCAGAAACGAATATACAGCCATGTTACAGAGCTTAATTCCGTTCGGAAACGGAATTGAATTCTTTTTTACTTCTTCAAAAAACGAAAAACTAAAAGACTTTTCGGAATGAAATCATTTCTAATTGCAAGAATGAAACTAGTATTATCTTATAGAATTGATTTCATTCCGAAAAAGTTTTAAATTTTCGTTTTTTGGAGAATTAAAAAACGATTCAATTCCATTTCCGAACGGAAGTGAATTCTGTGACATGGCCGATAATATTATTTTAATGGTGACTTGCTTAGCTGTCCATTTTGTTCTCAGTGGAATTGTAATTCCCGGAGTACTTCAAAACTATTTGTTTGTATCAACGTTTTCCTTCGAAAACAAGTAACATAACTTCCAGAAAATTCCATAAAGTATTTCGGCTGAAAAATATTCGATACTTCGAGCAGGAGATGGGTTTAAAATATCTATGGTTTTAACACGACTTCATGTTTTGCATTTACTACCGGCTTAAAGCATACTGTCACCTACGATACTTTCCCTGCCATCATGCTGAGAGCCAGTTGACTATAGTATTGGCGAATATGGTAAAGCTATTTAAAAGCGTATCTTGATGATTAGCTTTCCGATCTTTTCTAAATATAATTGTTGGAAAATTTTCCTGGCGAAGACACACAAAGGCGTGTTGAAATATTGAAGACTAAAAATTCTTTTCGCAAAACAAGTGACCTCAAGCTTAATTAGAACAACAATTATGTAAAATAATTTAGACATATGTATTCTTTCGTCTAATTTGTAGCTTCAGATCTTTAGAAAAAGTTTCTTTATATAAAATAGGCTTAACAATTTAATTTACTTTTAATATTTTGCTAACAATTTTTTAGCACCTTCAGGCAAAATTTTTTTTTCAAAAACAAAACATTGACAAAAAATGTTTGAATTATGAAAAAATTCGAAAAAGAAAACATGTTAATAACGATTATAATAAACGTAAAACTAATTAAATCAATTCTGCAAGCAGCGTGGCCATTTTGCTATTTTTACGGGTAAATTTAGCATTTTTTATTCTGATTTAGCTGCAAGTTTTCCGTTTAGCAGTAAGCATTTTTCATTATTGAATTTAAGAATATTCAAAATATAAACCAATTAATATGTCAACTTATCTTAATATAAGAAATATTAATTCTTTTGTGTAGAATCTGCTCTGAAAGTTAATATCTTTTGCAGTGAAGTTTCTGGTTTTGCCGTTTTTATTGAAATGAATCTCATAAAACGAAAATTCGAAATATGACGTTAAAAACTATAAATTGCTCATTTCTGTAGTGTCGTTTGAAACAGCTGAATTGTTTGAAAACTTTTTATGACAGTGCTAGTGTTATATGCAAAATATTAGAAACGAGATTTAGATACGGTTTGGTTACGGTTTTACTGTCTGGGGTTTGGTAAAAATGCAAAAGCTAAAAAATTAGGGGCTCAAAGATCGGGCCAAATGGCAGAAAACCCACAAATAGTTTCAAACATGGCTTTAGAAGGGTAAAATGGGTAAAGTGTAAGACCTGTGAACATACCTAACCTCTAACTGCCCTGCTTAAGGAGGCTCTCACACACAATATGAATTTCTAATATTTTGGGGTCTAGCGTCCTAACTAGCCCCTCCTTCTAAAGACACCGAATGTATGACAATGTTATATATAAATGTACGATATGTTTTATAGTTTTCATACTATGTTCAATAAAAATTTTATTATTTGTTAATCAGTTGTTACTATTGAAATGATGGCCCATAAATGTTCGTTGGAAAGAAGTATGAAATATATATAATTTTTAAAGATATGTTAACTAAAATAACAAAAATATAATTCAACTAAAATTTTTGCTGTATTTTTTGGCAGTTTAAGATTATTTTTAGCTTTTTTTAGCATTATTTTTAAGCCGATTTCGCTGTGAAACGTATTTAGGTATGGTCACACTGTCTGCAACCAACACATACTCTGTTAACATTTCCCTGCAGGAAATGTCAATAGTAAAACTATAGTGATTACCTATTGACGATGTCACCAATACTACTGACAAATTGTACCCATACTATTGCTAACTGCTATTGGCATTTAACACAGGCTTGTCCTACGAAATCTACCAATAGACTGCGTCAATACTGATTAGGTAGGTCTTGTGGGGTCATATGGATAATATGTCATTAGTAAGATTGTACCGATTTACTATTGACGATAGTACCGCATTTTGGGAAATGTCCATCGTAAAACTGTATTGATTCCCTATAGACGCTGTCACCACATGTAGAAAGTGTCAATAGTAAAACAAATAGTGATTGCCTATAATTATAAAATATTTAACTAATTTTGCACTTTTTACTTACCTTTACCTTTTTATATCACTTTTTATTATTATTATTTTTTATTAGAATTAGCTATTTTCTCAGGGGAAAAAAATGTATTGATAGTGTCACCAAAACGACACCATAAATGTTGACAAAAATGTTGACATGGATACACCTAACCCCATACTTCCTTCAGGGTTACTACACGTTGTTTCTCAACTTTGTTGTATAAGTTAACAAAACGAATAATGTTCACAAAACATTAAACAACATCAAAGGTGATTAACGTAATTTAAAATTATTTATGTTTCCTAGCTGTCCATATGTTGACATTTCACAGGAGCGCCCTAATAATTTTTTTTTTGTGTTTTGAACAGTATTAATATAGCATTTTTTTTTACATTCTAATAATAATTTAATTAGAATATTGGGATATATAGTTGAATGTTTGAGAATATATTTCTAAGGCTTCCACGTCTACAGATGATTAGGGTCGCTCCTATGAAATGTCGGCATATAGACATGCTGTTTACAGTCAATGTTTGCACTGGAAATACTATTCTAACATTCATTTATATACGTACATTCAAAGCTAAAAATTTTTTATTAACTAGTGGCTGTATTCATAAAAGATATTTTATATTTATTAAAGGTTTACGGCCTTATTCATAAAAAATGTCTTACATTTATTTAACAAACTTTGCACAGAAATACTCGTGTGTCAAATAAGACTTTATAAACTTTATATGTCAAATACTCGTAAACCTTTACAAATTTTGTATAGAAATTTGTCAACCAAACCTGTAATAAACAAAATATATATATTTTTTAATATGACCGTAAATATCTACAACTCTGCGCTAATTTCTCTGCATCTACCTTAAAGTTTATTCTCTGTGTTATTGGTGTCTTTATGAACATGTACCGCTTCTTATAATTATTCTCTGTTCTTTAAATTGAAATATTTTCAGAGTGATTACATTTCGAGTGAGGGAAAGAATTATTGTGTTCCGAATTATGTCTGTAATTCTGGTTCTTAACTCGTTCTTTGTAGTGGCTATGTATGCTTTACTACAATTTTCCTGCTCATTTCTCTGGCACGGAATTCTATAAACTAAATTCGAAATTTTATTTATTTCTTTAATGGCGCACAAAAATTTGCATTTATATTTCGCGTTTTTGTGAACTTCATCAAATTAAGGTTTACCCTCGTTATATCATATAACAAAAGTTTGGTTATTTTTCCATTCCATTTAGCTTCTTTTAACAGGCTGTCGTTACGTTTGCTGTCTACAAATTATTCATTCACACAGAAACGGCCAAATGAAACAGTTCAATTGCAATAAGTTTCCGTTGAAGGAAATCTTCCACATTGATAAAAAAAAGTTAATGTTTTAAATTTGCCGAAACAGAAATAGTTTTGCAACAAATAGACAACAAAAGCCGTTTTAAAATACAATTTGGTCACGTAAATATGTATGTAAGTGAATACACGTTTAGAAGACACGACAACATACGAGTACATTGAACAAGTTATCGCATTCATGTAGAGTCCATTTTATTGTCAACTACTTTTTCAAGGTCCTTAAAGAAAGGGTTGAAAAAGCAACAAAGCAAACAAACAAGTTTTAGTATTCGCATATAAGAGCATAATAAGTTAATGGCACTGCCTTTTCGTCAACAAGAGAATCACATATTGCTTAGACAAAGAAACCCTACACGACTATTTTTATTTGTAGTTTGTTAACTCAAATTGAGGTATTTAATAATTCTGATTGATTTCTGAGAATTCTGTACACGCCATTTTTAGCTAATTCATTTATTATAAGAATACCTCGAAAAATTAAGAAAATCTACTCTAAAACAAATTCGAATTGGGCAGAGTTGGGTTCAGGAGTTCTATTAGGTAAACCCTGCTTTTACTTTGCTGCTTTTAATTTGTAACTTTGAACAAAACACTCGTTTATTTGACTAAATGTTAATAAAATTCACCTTGTAGATTTGAATATTTTTTGTTCTAAGGTCGACAAATTTATTTTATTAAACCAGAATAATATTTTGGCATCTAACTAGAGGTCTGTGTTACTGAATAAACTTCCATAGAAATGGAAAAATTTTATTGTTTTATTTTAGTTAAATGAAATAAAAATTTGAGTAAATTTGAATAAAATATGTTGTAGGTTATTTATAGGTCGTCCCCCATTTTGAAGCATTTCCTGCTTCATCTGTACTCATGGATGGTATAAATATTGAGCAATCGGATGCTCTTGATGTTCTTGGAATGAAGATACAGTGTGACGTTCGCTGGACAGAACACATGTTTCATATCTCTAAAGAAGCATTCAAGTGCCTCGGGTTTTTGAAACGGTATAAGATGCATTTCACTCCATCTGACTTCCTTATTATTTTTACCACCTACATCCGACCGAAAATGGAATATAACTCTCCTGTTTGGGACGGTGCCTCAAAGTCTATTTTGGGCTTACTCGACCATGTGCAGGAGAGGGCGAAGAAACTCATCGGTGACAGTAGCGTATCCAACTCTATTGACTAACTGGAGCATCGACGCAGTGTGGGGTGCGTTACTCTGTTCTATCGTTACTCCAATGGATTTTGCTCTGACAAGATAAGGGATCTTGTTCCCGAAGCTCGCACATTTTCACGTAGCACGCGCTCATCGTCCAGAGCTCAACCGTTTGTGGTCGATTGCCCGGGGAATCGCACTACGTATTACAGAGAGAATTCGTTTTTCCACCGTACGCTTCGTCGGTGGAATAAGTTGCCTGCTGACGTGTTTGCTGTCTGTTATAACGTTGGAAAGTTCAAGTCAAATATTCACTACTCCCTCTTTCCCCCTCCTTACAACCCATTTTCCTAGTTCTGGTACAATGCACTGCATATGTAAAAAATATTTGGGTAAATTTTTGTTTCAGTGTACAAGTACATAAAAATTTTACAAATGCCTAACTTATTTTACACCAACTAATCACTAACGGCCTTATTCATAAAAAAAATTATATATTTCTGAACATGCACATAAAGCTTTTTCAGTTTTTATGAGAAATAAATTTGAATATGTCTTGGGAAACTCTGAAAATAGAATAATCAGTCTTATCACACAATATAAAGTTAAAGAATGTAAAAAAAAATTATTCAAGTCTCGTCATTAAGATGAAACGGAAGGGAAAATGCTAAAGTCATAAAATTAACAGGCTTGATGTGTCTGCTCGCTCTTAATACATGTTAAGAATTCAATTGACCAAAAAATCAGGATTGTTATGAAGTTAACAAGCAGGACAGGCAATGGCAACAACGGCAAAAATGATATCTAAGAAAAATTAAGCCAACCAAAGTTTACCTTTGTTACAAATAATGCGGAAACCCATAATGAAAATACCCCAAAACACAAAGGAAGTTACTGCACACATACTTTCAATAGAATAGAAACAAATATTCTAAATCATACTCACGATGACTACACAATTACCAAATAAATGATACAAGTAAAATAAACGTATTCCTTCATGTGAAACGAGTTTAAAACAAACGACAAAAAACAACTTCCACAGTTTCTTTTACTCTCTTGAATTCGGCTGACCATGAAACCGGAAACAGAAGGTAAGATTATAAATCCTTTTGCAACCGAAACCGAAAGATATTTGCAATACTTATAAGTAGACTCTACTGGATTTCCTTTCAATGATTATGTGAAAAAGGGCGGAAGAGGAAGCGTACAAGTACTCATATCAGAAGGAACATACGTATACTCGTGCAACAAAAAAGAAAAAAAAAAGAAAAACAAACTCACACACACTTGAATAATTGTGATTGCAACTTTAAATGTTATTGGTAAATATAAAACATTTTTAGTTTTGTTTTAAACCAATTTAAAAGTTTTTTTTTTTATTCTAAAACTTAAATAACACTTCTTGGGATGTGAATATACTCGTATTCTTCCTGAAAGGAAGGAATTATATTTTTATCCTTTTGAAAGTACCTAGTACCAAAATGTATTAAAAATGATAAAAAAAAGGCGCCATGAAAAACCACCCTCCATAATCACACATACCTAAAGCAAAAGAAGTCCAAATAAATTTAAGAGATTTTCAATTACATTTTATGTGAAACGGGGCTCCAAGTTCAGTTTTAGTAAAGCTACGTACACACGGTTGTCAGATCTTACAATATTGCCAGTAAAATCGTCTGAAAATGTATTACAATCGTGTGAACTGCCAATTTTTAGCTTACAACGTTGTCAGAAAAACCATTGTCAATCAATTGTAAGACGACAATGTTGTCAGGCATCTGACAATCGTGAGAACACTCTCCGTCAGCATTGCCAGATAATTGGCTGGTATTATAAGCTCAGTTTTAATTGTCAGATGTATAAAATTAGTGCACCTGACAATGGCATCATTGTCAGAAAAAAAGTTTGATGGGCAACACTGCCAAACAGATAGTTGTTGATATACATAAGTGGCAACATTACAACATTTCTGGCAGCTTTTTTCATCTAACAGTCTGACAACCGTGTGAACTGACAATTTTTGTTGTCAGATGAATTATTTGTCAGACCATAGTCTGACAATGAAATTGTAAGATTTTCTTACGATCGTCTGAACACACAATTTACTTCTGCGGGACAATTTTTCATTGTCACTACATTGTCAGAATGTTGCCAGTTCTTACAATATTGTAACATCTGACAACCGTGTGTACATAGCTTTATGCTTTCTTAGAATTACGAAGGAACATTCTTAGCTTATTGTTACTGACTAGTAAGTATAATTATTAAGGAAGACAAGAAAAGTAAATTTTGAGAACATATTTAGTCGGAGTTCACAACTAGCTGCTTCTTAGTTGCTAATCTACTCTTCAGCTCCTATCCGTCATCTATTGACTGAGAACATGTTAAGCATGCAGAAGTATTCAATCAGACAAATTTTGGATTTTACTTTCACTTAAGACCGAAATAGAATAACTCCCACTGATTTTGAAAATTTTCTAGTTACGGAGTATCACTAGAAGCAAAAATGAAACAGAAGATTTTGACATGGGAAGCATAAAATCAAGGCAGAGCTTTACACAATACTGCACATGAAAGTACAGAAATCTAATGTTGCTTATAGCCCAGTGGTCCATTTTCTTGAAGGGTGTTTCAGACTATAATACAAGTCTTAAGATTTTGATTGGATTTTGTGGGAAGAAATCTATTGATATTTGTTGCGACTGTCAAAAAATCTTACGTACCATTACATTTTGTTTTCACACCATCCCACATAAAGCAAAATAAGAAATATTATTTGAAAATAAACAGCCAATTTGCTTAATGCCTGGTTTTAATATTTTTATTATTTGTTTCTGTAAAAAATCCAACCCTGATCCAATGAAAAATCTCGGAGATTTTGGTTGGGCTCCACAAGGGTTTGAGTGGGACCATACACCGAAAAACACAAAAGTACCGTTATCTAAAAAACGGTACTTAGAAAAAAAATTACGGCGTTTTTCGTGTTCAGGAGGTCCGAATTAACTTACCTAAGCATGTGGCGTTCTGGGTATTTTTCCAAAATTAAAATTTGTAAAGCAGTGTTATAAGTGACCTCTAGCATTGTTTATTTTTTTAGGATATTAAATCGATTTTTCCACTTAATTGTTTTTTTTTTTATATAAATTTCTATGCACCAAAATAATCATAAGTAAGCGATATGTAACAGTTTTCAGCCTGACCTTATAAAGATTTTCATTATTCATAAGTAAGCTAAAATAAAATGGTTTAGGAAAATATTTTTTTTTTTTTGCCAATTTTTGCCTTTTGTTGGGTAAAGCAAAAGCAAAGCGAAGGAAGAACGCAAAAATCTTTATAGAAATTTAATAACAAAAATTTACTCAAACAATGTGACTGCATTTTAACTCTTGTTTCAGTTTCATGAAAAATATCAACGGAGTGGAGACGGGTTGATGCCGCTCAGACTTTTAATATTTCGATTTTGCTGCAGCTGCATAATATGGCATTGAATAAATACTTCTGCAAACTGCCGGCAGCTAAAAATCGACAATTGAATTTTAACGAATTCGGCTATTGAGAGTTTCTTTTTATCGAAATATTCTGCGAAAAATATAGTAAGAACAACAATGCGAGCATCGATAACACATTTACTACAAAGTTTCAAGAAAAAAAAAACTGTTAATATTACAATAACAAAATAAAAGCAAATAGCGCAGTTTCAATATAGGGTGTCCAAATTTGAGGTATTATCATTTTAATTTCAGTAAAAATATGCTTATTTTTGAGCTATTAAAAATATTTGTATTTTAGTTTATTACAACTACGTTCCATATAAAAATTAAGACGTATGTCAATCAATTGACATACTCCCAATCTTTTACCAAAAGTATCAGTCACGTTTTTCGATAAACTATTGCCAATTGTCTAATCGATAATATTGGTTTTAAGCTCTTTAACTGGTTGTGGGATTATTGTTGTACTTTTTTGATTTAAAAAACCGCACAAAAAACCTAAATCTTTCATAATTCTCATTATTTCTCTGGCTGTGCGACAAGTAGCACCATCCTGTTGCAGCCACATATTCTTCCGCCAGAAATCATCTGGCCGTAGCGATTTTCATTGACCGATGTTACCTCAATTTTGGACACCCTATATTTTCCACAAAATTTACTTCTTAACGAAAACAGCACACCGAAATTCAAACCAATTAGCATAATACAACAGTATTTGTAGTTGTTCGTTTAAACAATTTCAATAATTCATCTATATGAAATTTCCGTAAAATAAAATTTATATTTTGTTTTAAATAATTGTGCAAAAAGAAGATTAATGGCAGTGTTGTGTTTATGGGAAGTCGATGTCAAAAATAATAGATAGAAAACATGCCAAACAAAAATGTAGTGTTTTAAAAAATAATTTCTTTTAAATTAAATATTATTATCTTGATTCGAATTTGTTTGCCGTTTTCATTAAAAATCGTAACTGACGTATTTATAAAACAATATTTTGGGCCCATATGCAAAAAAACACCTTTATTGAGTTTTAACGCTTGCGTTAGTTACCGAAGACAAGCACTGCGTTAACTATTAAATCTAGTAAGGAATTTAAGTGTTTTCATCTGGCAATGCCGTCCTGCTTAGTTGTAATTTTTATTTAGTGATCAGTGTTGCCACTGCAAACAAATTATTGTAAGCAAAATTTTTGAAAAGGTTACCGAATCTGCCGAAATACAACAAAATTTAATATATATTTTGCTTAACTTGGAAAAACATTTAAATTTTTTTTAATTTGCACTACTGAGCAAAAGAAATTTGCAATTACTTAAATAAAAAGCAAAACTAGCAAATATAATTCTATTATACATTATTAATTTTATATAAAAATATATTAATTTTCATAACTTTTTATGTTAAATTTATACATGTTAAATATTTGTTCATGTTATTTGAGTTTCTTTTATAAAATTTTTATAAATTTTTTTTCAAGTTTATTAAGCTGTTATTGCATTGATTTCTATACAAAATTTGTACAATAAGAGCTTAATAAACATGAAAAAAATTTTATAAATAAGGCCGTTAGAGTTTAACTGGCTTTTTTTTAATATTTCATGTTTATTAAGCTCTTATTGCACAGATTTCCACACAAAATTTATTTTATAAGACTGTTCTAATTTAAAACATTTCATCAACTCCGTATTCTAGGAGAAGTTTCCCAAAGGAAAACGAAATATTGAACAAAATTTTGTTAACTTTTTACGAATGTAGAAGAAATCGAATAAGCTCGAGATTGCTGATAATTATATAGTAAAATTCATTTCAAACTTAATTTTTTTAAACCTCCACGCGACTTTGACTCTTCAAAACGTTAGATTCTCACACGACTTGAGACTTTTTTCTCGAGAGTGTTTAGTGCTTCAGCGGATATACAAACGCTTATGTCTTCTAAAGTATTATCAAATATATAAATTGAAGTAAATATGTAACTTAAAATACATATGCACATTTATTTCAAAAATAATAAATCGAAAGAAGAGTGATTTTAAATGATTCTCTCTAATTTGATAATAACGATATAAAAGTTGTTTAAGCAAAATCCCTATTTATCTCTGAGCTAATTTATTTTACTCAGCCGGCATTCGGTAAATAGAGTGAGATTATTAACAGATGTCTCCAGGCAATTAATAAGATTTCCTACTTCCAATATTAAACATTTCCCATTTTCACATTTCCCAAGTCACAAGTGTTTCCTCCATTAAGGTTATCATTAATTATTAACAAATATGTTTTCATAATCAATATAAAGGGTGGTTCAACATAAACGCTCTAAATAAAACAAAATTTTTTCAGATAATTTATCTTCACATTTTTTTTATTGTGATAGTCAGTGACAATTAAGTATAAGTGAAACAAAATACCGGTCAAATGCTCGCCTCGACCTCTGTGGCATACCTATGTATATCCGCTGGCCCATATTTTTAATGGCTCTGAGTTAATATGCCGACTTATTTCATTGTCTTAAACTGTTCGTGGCTTTTTTTTATGTACGCTTTTTCTTTGAAATAACCCAAATGAAAGAAATCCGATAGTGTTAAATCATATGATCGTGGCAATTAAATCGCCACGACGTCTCACGAGATTGTTTCGTTGGATATGTTGTCAATTTCTAGTCCCAATAAGTTCGTTTGCGATAGCAAACACCATTCACTGTAACTACTTGTTTAACCTCATTTTCCAAGAAGTACAGTCCGATGACGCTACCAGCTTTAAACCGCAGCAAACGGTTACTCCTTATGGATGCATTTTCAGCAATCACTCGTGGATATTCATTTGTCCAAACGTGGCAATTCTGTGTGTTAACGACACACTATCTACGAGGGCGGATTGATATTGAAGCTACTGGACACAAGATGGCACCACAAACACAAAAATTTTCTTCTTTTTGAAATTGCGATCTGTCAAACGTCAGCTGTTAAAAATGGAAGAAAGTGAATTTCGTGCGTGATTAAACACTCTTATTTGAAAGAGAAAATGGCAAAAGAAACAAAAGAAAAGGTCGATAAATATTACGGTGAGTCTGCTTCGTCAGATTACATGGTAAAATATTGGATTGCAGAATTTAAGCACGGACGAACAAGCACTGCAACAATACTATCAACAGGAAGGTTACTGAAAAAAATTTCAAAAAAAAAAAATTCATCGATATCGTTATGAATGATTGCCGAGTCAAGTTACGTGAGAGTTTTGAAATGATAAAACTATCATATGAACGTGTGTTCAACATTTTACACGAACATTTTCATATGAAGAAGCTATCGGCAAGATGTGTGCGACGTGTCGAACAAAAACGAGTTCGACAGACCACTTCACAGCGGTCTTTGGACATGATAAAGTTGATTTTTTGGCACCGATTAATAACTGTTGCTGAAATGTGAGTCCACCACTAGCAAACAACTGAAACCAAAAATCAATCGAAAGAATGCGTGAAGGAAGCTGGTGCAAGTGCTCTGAAGAAGGCGAAAACATGTTTCATGTCTGTTTGGACATGATAACTCGACAGTGAACTCGTTTGGCATGGTTATGGCCACTGTATTTTGGGATGCACACAGAATATTTCTCATCGATTATCTTGAAAAAGCATCCACAATCACAGTAAAGTATTATCATGCATTATACGATCAATTGATTGCTGCAATCAAGAAAAAACAACCAAATTGAAAGAAGAAAAAAGTGATCTTTCTTTAAACCAACAACTCCCCGGTTCACATAGCCTGGTTGATCAACCACCTTGTGGTCCAGATTAAGCTCCTAGTGACTTTTTGCTGTTCCCAAACTTGAAAAAATGGCTCGCAGGAAAAAGATTAATTTCGAACGAAGAAGTGATTACCGAAACTAACGCGTATTTTTTTTAGGGGTTCCCAAAATCGTATTATTCAAGTGGTATAAAAAAGTTGGATAATCGTCTTATTAAATGTATTGAGCTAAAAGGAGACGATTATGTTGAAAAATCAATGGTTTTTGAAAAAAAAGAAAAAACTTGTTTGCTACTTAATAGTAGTTGCTAAGGAGGTAGCTTCCATATCAATCCGCCCTCGTAATTTGTGACCAAGTGCGTACACGCGTGTTAGACTCCCATGATGACTGAATAACTCATACCTAAAGATTAAAACGAGCTGATTTTTATGCTTTCAACATTATTATTATTATGATATTGTATTTTTAATTTATTTTATGCATAAAATGTTGCTTATATGCTATTCATGAGTTTTTTTTTTTTTTTTTTTGTGTATTTAATGTATGGTTTCAGATTATTGAAGCAAATATTAAATTTTCACACACAATTCGCATACAAATGTACTAAGATAATGTTAAAATTAAATCCGAGAAGTAAATTACCATATACTTATTTTTATGGAGTACTTCTTTCGCAAGAAATTCTTGAAGCACGTAGCATACATACATTTAAATATTTTCTCACACAAGCACGCCTAACAAATAGATGTACATATGCATATATGTATGTATGTATGTATGGAGATCTTTGGCAAGAAAGATTATTTTATTTTTTTAAATTTAATATTATGTAATTTTGTACTTGCCATGCAAATAATTTTCAACATCGAAAACATAATGTGAATCATGGCATAAACCCAAATAAAACCCAAACAAAGTGTGCTCTAAATGGCATCCAGTTATTCAAACTCAAATGAAAAATCAAGGTTAGAAATATTTGGCTTCGAGTAAGGTATGGATTGTGTCTGTGGCTGTGTGTGTGTGTGTGTGTGTGTGTGTGTGTGTGTGTGTGTGTGTGTGTGTGTGTGTGTGTGTGTGTGTGTGTGTGTGTGTGTGTGTGTGTGTGTGTGTGCTCGTGTTCATATTGAAAAAGTCAACAAAGGTAAATAAGCCTATTTGTTAACGAAATGCTGTCAAGGATTCAGCTCATTTCCTATGGCATCAAAAACAGGGAAACGAAAATGAATGAATTTTAAAAGAAAATACACAAAAAGACAAATTACATTTAAGCAGAGTGTTGCGAAAAGAACTTTGCACCTTTTTTAAACAATTTTTTATTTCTACTTTCAAATTTAATTTTGAAACATAAAGTGGTTTGTTTATTGTAAAGGTTCTCTTTACAAGTGTCGAAGTGAAGGGTGTGATTTAATAGCAGGCGCGACAGAGCTTGAGTAGCTTGCTGGAAAGCGCTGGAGGGCATATGTTTTTAACCGTTGTAACATTAAATGTGCTTCATTGTAAAAATTACCGGCAATCAATTCAAAAAATCCAAATGTTAAAAAGGGAGTAGTGCTAATAATTTAGAAAGACAAACAAGCATCCAACATAAAGAAAATGTAAGCCAAAAAGTGTTAAAGAATGGCCCGAAAAGTTTAATTAGTGTAGCTGCTATTCAAAAGCAATAGCAATAAAAACAACAAGGCATTCGTCCCTGATCTGGCAGACAACTGTCTGTTATTTTGGACGCATATTCTTTAACAGTACCGTACCATGATCTACAATTGAATATTTTCACATCCTGAATGAAAGATACATATATTAAAAAAACAACGTCTTTTCTCTTAAACTAGTTTGACCGTATTATTGTGATCTTAAGAAAAGTTAATTCTAAGCCTCCCTAATATGAAACGTGTTCAATGTACAAAGAAAAGTATTTCTTTTTTGATGAACAAATAAGCTTGCGTGCTTTTACCACCGCCTTTATACAACGTGTAACGCTTTTTTTCGCTTCAAAAGTCGGGTAAATAAACAATAATGTTTTCGTTGGTAATGGAAAAATGATTGAATTTGTCAATGAATGACTAACAAAACTTAACAAACAGCCATTCATTGAAACAGCAGAACGAACGTTCCTTATCCAACATCTCCCTCCCAGTTCGACAGACAGCCTGTCATGTATTTTTAACTCCATTCATATTTTTCAAATGCTGCCAACTCCCACAAAACCTAACGAACATTCTTCTTTGTTGTTTGTGCGAAATGTTTACCTCACATTTCATTTCATACAATGCCCTAAAGTATGCTACACATATATTGTTGTTCTCTTGTTTTATTGTGAGCTTCAAAGAAGAAAAGAAATCCACTGAGATTATTTTGTGTTTGAAGGTGTAAATTACGAATGTGTGTATTTGTTGGGATGTTTCAGCGGAGGATATTCAATTTAGCGCCTTTCGCGCTAGTTTCAGCGCTTTTCAGTAACCTAAAAGCCTCAGCGGTTATTTTGAAAATCTGCTAAAATGGCGCATTTTATACGCTTATTTTAGCATAGCTTCTAAAGTCTGTACTGAATTTTAATCATTTAGAAGGTGATATTGACTCTGTACTGAATGTATATTGTTATTGAATGTATATATTTATGTAAAACTCTGCTGAGAAATCAATTGAAAATAATTAATTCAAAAAAGCTTTTTTTTGTTGCCGTACAGAGGCTAACAAGAGCATCCTTGTATTTTTTAGAGACTTTATACATTTTAAAATTGAAACAATTTACAATTGTTTTTATGTTTATGGGTAAATATAGTATAATTAATAAAATAAGGGCACGGAGCGGAATATATAGTATAATAAAATACTATAATATTCCATCTGATTTAAAAAATAATTATAAGAATTCGAAAAATTATATACAAACAGTTTTATGACTAGAAGATAAACATGATTTAGATTGATCATGTTATAATACTTCATATTTTAAAATATTGCTGATGTGGGTCAACTTCAGGAATGAAAAAAAATGTTTAATTTTTAAGATTGTTTTTAAAATTTAATTTAAAATTTTTGTATCTGTTATTTTGCCTGTTTGTTTATACTCTTTTTTTTTTGTAAATATGTATACTTAAGCGGTTTTTAGCGCTTTCTAGATTCGCGGCGTGTTTTTGTTATAAGTAGTTGACAACCCTGCAACAAAGGCTCATTAATTTCTCCTAATGTTTACTATGTCGTTTATTCTAAACGGTGTGAGAAGGAATACGTGCTTGTGTGTGTACGTAGACCGTCTATGTAAGTGAAACAAGTAATTTATTTTGAAAATTAGGCAGTTTTCCTACACGAATTACAAAATTGATAGCTAAATTGCTATTGTGAATAACTTTTAAACTAATGTTTGTTTGTGTGCGTTAGTAGTAAAGTTATTGTGCTTCTTATGATTTGCTTCCCACATAATATCGAAAGCAAAAACTGAAAATAAAATATTAAATTATTATAAGACAATTTCTGGAACCCCCGTCAACATCAAAAACAGGTTGTTTGTTGGAAAAGAAAACGATTTTTAATTTACTTTAACGAGGAAACATTATACACTAGAGCACACTGCTATTTGTGTACAATCGAGCAAGAACTTGAAATGAATAATAAAACTCTCATATACAAAAATGAAAAACGGAGCAAATAATTTTCACAATTTTAATTTATAAGTTATAGATGAACTTTTAAACACATAAACACTTAATCTCATTCTAAAAACTCGAGAAAATTCTCGTATACGAGTATAAAAAAAAAAAGTTTTTTAATTTAAATATTTAAATTAAGCTGTTGAATTTTCAACTTTCTGTTGCACAACAAAAGCAAAATAAATGTGTTCTTGCCACGTTTTTCATTTGATTATGCATAAAACAGATTTCGACTTATTTTTACTCCTCAAATCACTTCGAGAGTTTTTACATGTTTGTATGAACGAGCTTATTTATGCGTGTTTGCAAGTACGTTAATAATATACGAGTATGCTCCATAAATTATTCACGCACATATGTATGTACATAAATATGTGAATATGCATACACACATAAATAAGTATGAACATATGTATGTATAGGATACATGTGTGCACTTAAAACGTATGCAAGTGTGAGTTGCGTATTTGTTCGCAATATTATATCTTGGAGCAAAACTCTGTACTTCCACTTGAAGTCAAGAAATGATTTGTTGACAAAGATTTTTTATAAATATTTTTTACAAGAAATTATGACATTCTTTTCTACTTCATATTCTTCATCTTTCTTAAATCTCCTTCCCAAAATGGAAAATTGAACAGTTTTTGTCAACAAATAAATTGAATTATTATAAAAATATTAATAAATTTTCTTCTTATTTATCACTGCGATGTTGTTAAATAACTTAACGCGCGAGATACGCATATGTTGTAAATTCCAGAAAAACTATCATTTGATTTCAATTGGAAATGAATGAAATACTTTTCAACAAACTGATTACCTTATCTTTAACTTACAAACCAACAAAACTGTACTTATTTTTTTTATAAAAACTCACAGTTCTTAAATTAAAATCAAGACTGCAGATGAAAATAGATAAATGTAAATTTGCTCACAACTTGAATGCTGGTTTTAAAGTAATTCATTTTAAAAAAATTTGCTCACAACTTGTCAAAATATCTGTCAAGCCCTTATTAAAGAAACCTGTAAAGTTTCCATGTCATTTTAATTGAAAAAGTCCACTTTTTATCTCAAAATCTTCGCATTCAATAAATCATACATAAACTCTTATATTTTGCAAAAGCTACGAAAAGCTTTCTTTTCTTAAATTTAAAGAATAATTCATGTTTCTTAAAATGTATTTATATAGATTTGTTTATTCATCGCATAGATTTGATATTTTGATTGGGATGAGACACACATCAGCCTTTAAGGGCTTTGATCCGCCAATTCAACACTAGCAACACTATTTCCAGAAAAGTTATTTGTAGCAATTTCAAATTTCTTCAGGGGTAGTTTTTGTTTTTCTTGTGTAATATTTACATTTTTAAGTATATACTTATATTTACTCCACAGCTTTAGGCTTGACAAACATAAAACATATAAATCAATAATTTGCAGTTGGAAAAATAAATAATCAGCAATCTCTGCACAAATTCTTCAAACGATTACTGCAGCTCCATGGTACGTTCACAACTCACGAATTCACAAGGATCTGCGTGTTCCGCTGGTAAACGACGCATATTCGAAGTACGCAACAAGGGATGTGAGGAAGCTGGAACTTCACCCAAATCCTCTTGCACACAATATACTTATAGCTGAGAAGAAGGGATATCCTTGCCACCATCAGAATACTAAATTTTAAGTGAAAAGCAAATTTTTTTAGTTTATTTTTTATTTTTCGTATTAAGATTTGAATATTTATTGTAAGATCGTTTTGAAGATTCAATAAATAAAGAAATGCTAAAACAAAAAATCTCTTCACCCCAAAGTCGTCAATCAAACTCAAATATGTTTTCGTCCTTTTAAAGACAAAGATAAACACTTTGAAGGCCCGTTTTAGTGTAAAAACCAAAAGAGAAAATAATATTTAATCAAATTAAAAAGGTCGTTCATGCAAAGAAACTTACAACCTGTTCGCCGATATAGAATGAAAATGTATGCGAAAGAAAGCTAGCCACTCACATTCGAATCAATGTGGGTTTGCCTATGTCACGATTGGTCGTTCGCATAAACTTATGTATTTGAATTGAATTTTGACCAATCGTTCGCATTGAACAAAGTTAGAAAAACCCAAATCAATTTTCTTTCGCCTAGAATGCGAATGAACTTATCCTTTCGACATCGGCGAACTGGCTGTTAGTAAAATATTTTTATATTAAAGAAAACATGAAAAGCTATTGATACCCGTAATAGGCAATTTGTATCTTGCATCCTCTAACGAAGCTTCTAATTTCCCCAGCATGAATAGAGGAATCTGCCCACAAAATATCTACTTGCACAAGTAGTTCTAGTTGCTCTCACGGAAGTCTATAGCCAAAAATTGAAATTGTTTTAATGCATAAAACATTTTTCTCCTTTTCAAGAAAAAAAAATATCTTTAAGTGCTTTTCGTAAATTTCCTATTTTGTTTTCAAGTGCAAAACAACTTGGAAAATAGAAAAATAAACCAAGAATAAAGTGAAGATATATTTCTGAGCAAACCCTTAACCGTAACGAAAACAAAAATGAATCCGTGCAACGAAAATAATGCAATGAACTTCGCTTCGCTTTATAATGCTGAATTTTATATATTGAAATACGAGTAAATAGAGAAATGTCTGTCGTTTACTGCCGAACAAAATCGCGAACTGGATATTGATAAACTAATTTTGATTTCATCTTCATATTGAATGGAAAATCTGTTATTATCGCATCTGTTTTTATGCTTCGACATTCAAGTGAAACGCAACTGAATGTAGGGTACTGCGAACAGCTGTAGTTTGGTGCGCTGTTAAACCTAAAGAAAAAAATTTTACGCATCTTATTTCTGATATTAAATTTTTCTCCAAACTCTTAAAAAGCTTCATTATATACTTACATATGTATGTAAGTATTTTCAAACTTAACAAAACAAAATCTTTATTATTAAAAGGGGATGGGAGTAAATTCTGAAAAAAACCCCCCATTCATCACCTGATGTTTCACACAAATGTTTTAACAGAACTTTTTTCAAATTACGTATACACATTTACATAAGTGTACGAGTATGAAGACAAACACTTGAATGTTCATTATTGATAAATATTTGTTTAGTGTCTCAAAGTTTATTGAACAAAATGTTTATCGGAAATAAAAATAAAAACATAGAAATAAAGCAGAAACAGAATTCGAATTGGAATGGAAAGTAGATAATTAAAAGGCGAAAAAAGGATAATACGATTTGAACATAATCATTGTTATGAGCGCAACTCGTGTCTCTTTATAATGAAATTTCTTAAATTTTGTTTGCTGTTATCTATTAACGAATTTATGGGAAGCGCATTTCGACGTACATACAATATACGAATATGAGAACAAAAGTAGAAAAAATGAAGTGCAAATAGAAAATTCTGTCTGGCCGCCTCAATCTGTTGAATGGACGAGGAACAATGTAAATAAATGAATTACAATAAAAGAAACGACCGAAATTCAAAATCATGTCTAAGTGGTGCGTCCTAAAGTGAGACGGAAATAAACGATTTTTCTGTAATAGCAAAATATTGGAGACAATAGAACGTTTTTAAGAACCCTACAATTGTAATCAGAACAGAAGAGGAGAACTGCCAGGTTTGATGATAAATCTTTTTTTTTTTTTTTTTGGCGACTTTCATACTCACATTTAGCAAAGTGACGATTTTTCTTCCGAAAATTACGATTTTTGCTAGATGAAAAGCGTGATAACATTAAATGTTTTGAATTTGCTTGTAGGTGAGACAAACAGCCAATTTCTTCTGTTATAGTTAATTATAAAGATCACTCGTGTTTTTCGACTAAAATTCAAGTTTATTTGGGAGTTTGAGTTTCAAAAACCACATTTATTCATTTTAAAAATTATAAAATTTTAGATAAATATGCACATATGTATATACAATTTGCATTGAATTGTGCTTTCAAATTTTTAGGAGAATTGATTTTGAAATCAATTAAAAATCTTAAGCATTCTTCAGAAATTTACTAATTTTATAAATGAATATGAAGAACAAGATCCATGTTTGAATTTTCGAGATCTATTGCTTTTAGATTTAAAAAAAAATTTATAAACGAGCAAATAAACGTATGTAGTTTGAAAAGATTTCTGAATTTAAAGGTTGTACTTCCTAGAGAGCATTTCGAATATATTCAAGATTTGCTCAGAATATAATGCATTGCCGTGGAAAGAATGTTCAGCCAATCAGTTTAAATAGAACAAAAACACGAAACATTTTCTGAAATGAAAGGTTTTATCATAAATAATCTAAAGCCTAATGAAAATTACTTGTGAATCAGTCACGCTTCTTTGATATTGCAAATAAGACGAATTTATTGGAATTATTCAATTGACGTTTTTATTGAATTTTTAAAAAATCCCCATAAGTTTGTATCTTTTTTTTTTTATCTGGGACCAGTACTCAGGGGATGACCCCCACATATGAATTGCGCATTGTACTGGAACTAGGAAAATAGGGTATGATGAGGAGGAAAGAGGGAGTAGTGTTCGTGAAATGTTAACGATAACAACACGAAAGACTGAAATAAACTCTATTGCAGCATTTAAAATGTTGGAATGAAATTAGTTAAACCGGATCAGTGGCCAGTGTATATACCTTCGACACTGCTCAGATTAGCAAAATTTAGTCGAACACCTTCCACGCTACAAGGTAATGAAATTCATTGAAAATAATATTAATATTGAACATATAAAGAAAACACGGACAACAGTGAAAAAAGACAAAAAAAAGAAGAAACACGTGTACACATACTGCTACCTATTGCGGTGCACTTTTATTTCATACGAAATAAAAAGAGTGCAACGGTAAAAAAAAGAGAGAAAAAAAAACAAAAATAAACACGTGTACACTACTTGCTACCTATTACGGTACAATTTGGTTTCATACGAATTTAATTAATGAACATACATACATATTGGAAATACGCACAACAGTAACAAAAGACGTGTGCACCTGATGAGAGACAAAACACTATCTATGTATGTGCATACACTGCCTGCCATTTGAATAAGGAACCATATCTTTTTAAATCTAAGTAAGTAAGTATATCTCCTAAACTAAAGTTCAGAAAAAAATGTTTATTTGCACAAACAAAAGTGTTGTTGGCTTTAGTTTTCTGAAGATATATATTTTGTTGTACTATATCTTTATATATTCTTTAAATATTAATCAGGAAGACTGTGATTTGAATTTTTTCAATATAAACGGCCAGAGAATTTTTAATTTGGTTGCTTTTAAATAGGTTTTATTCAAAATGTTACGTGGTATGGCTTTTAATAATTCTGAAAAAGACAAAATTCTGAAAAAATTTTGAAATCGCAAGGTCAGAAACCGCTCCACATAACCAAAAACATTAACAGAGGAAAACTGCTGCGTACAATTATTTAAATAAAAAGGAATTTTGGCGGCTTAAGTTCTGATTTTCCTTTCTAAAAAAACAAAAGAAGACAATTGTAGAGGAGAAGAGAAAAATCGTGCTTCAAAATATTTCTTTAAAAAAACCACCTCAAAATTGTCTGCCGTCAGCTCTACTTAATACACCTTCATATCACTGTAGAGCATTTAAAAAAAGGATTTCTGTTGTTGTTAATGTTTTTCGGTGCTTCAATTTGTAATTCAATTTTTCTGAAAAAAAAACCCGAAAAATGAAACAAAGGCGTAAAAATACTAAACTGGATATAAAACGAACTCAAGTGTGAAATATCTAAAAAAAAAAACTTCAAAACAAAGTGTAAGTTTGATTTGGGTTTGATTAAAACTTCAAAAGGATCTAAAATAAACAACGAGTACAAAAACAGTTTAAAAATAAAAATAAAAGATTTCCACAATAATTGGTAGAAGTTAAAACTTCTCGTATTGAAAATAGTTGCATTTATATTCTTTTTAAGAATAGTTATTAATCTTTATAGAAAATGAAACGTTGTGTGCGTTGTGCACACAAACGCAGAAGTCTACTTAAGAATGTCTATGTTCAGCATTTATGTCCTGCTGTATTTAGAAAATAATTGCTACTTTGTGATGGTATGCAAAATGCGAGATAAAAAGATAAATATATTTTTCTTTTTCGTAACGAACTCATTCATTAATTTTCGTTACGTGTTCATGGTAAAAAGACAACTCAGAAACTTTCTCCTGTGAACAAGGAAGAGGAGGTGCAGTTAAATAGCAGCAGCAAATGAGCAAATAAAACGAATACTCAACAACAATGACCCTTAGCTTAGTCATTTAGCAAAAAGCCAATGGATGCAGAGTCAAAAGGTTGAAAAGGAATTTGTCTTAATTTAAGGATTTTATTACTTTGTCACTCAGACATGTTTTTTTGCTTCCCTTTTTTCCTCTAACACACACAATGAAAATTTGTTGCAAGCTTAATTTCTTTCCATGCTTGTTGCCAGCTGAGGAACGTAACATAAGAAACAATATGATTCGAATGTTCAAAAAAAGAGCTATGACTTCAAAAAGAAAAAGAAGCAAATTTTAGCTGGTGAGACAAACTGAACTCAATTTCTCATATCATTAAGATGACATTCAAGGTCGACGGGTGGGTCCAGCTAAAGATTTTCATATATTTAACCTCGTTCATTTAATGGGCCCTTTTTAATCAATTTAAACAAATAATGTTTGTCGACAGTGTTTTAAGAACACACCTTAACGTGAAACGGAAAACGAACAAGTTATCAGTTTTATTTGTCAAAAAGGAAAAGCGAAGAAACTCAAAGATGTGAAGAGCTAATGTTTGACATATGTTTCCTATTTAAGTGCCCGTTAATGGCCGGAAACTAATAAACAAATTAGTTTAACCTACATACTGGTCAAGCCTCACATTTCACCGCACAATTTATTTTAATGACCGCTACAAATTATAACCACGAATTAAGATGGACATGTTTATTAACGTTATTAAATTGGAATCCACCACCCACAAACAGCACAATGTTATTAACACAACATTCGACCAGGACATTTTTATAATAAATGTCGTGTTGTTCTCACTGTATTGTCGTGCCAATAAATAAAGCAGTTAAATACATACACAAACATACACAGCTCAGGCAACGATTAAGTATGTTGTTTTGGACACTCTTTCTATTTTCTAAAATGACTAAATAACATGAAATTTTCACACTAGCAAACCAGGCTAATGCCTAAACAAAATGGACAATTTATTATGTCATGCTAAGCGCAAGCTCTGCAGTCAATACAACAATAAACTCATAGACACAAACTATTTATGGATATATGCCTGCAGTATGTACTTATACACTGATGCAAATTCTTATAAACGCACATTACTTTTTTTGAAACAACTCTACAATAACGATACCAAAATTCACTTAAAGGACTGCAAAGCCGTTTAACGAACGTTTATTAACTACTCTTTCAACACTTAAAACAAAAACATTAAATACAAGTTGTATTCATTTTAATATATTCTTTAATAACTAATAAGTTTCGAAGGGCAGTTTCCTATAAGCGCACTTTAAGTCATAATACATTTTTGCTGCCCCAATTGTGAGTAGATGGTCCGTTTTTTATTCAGTTATTGTCGTTATATTGTTACGAATTAGAATCCATTCTAGCTCTCTGTGTGAAGCTTGTTATAAATGTACACACACATCCCCATATACAGCATAAAGCTAAAAACATAATACACAAACAAACACAAAACTCCAAATAAATAAAAAAGCAATGGTTTTATTGTTGTTGTTGCATTCGTATTATTTCGCAAGCATATGCGTCTGGAATGATCACACAGACTATGCGACTAGTTGTACATCATGGCGATATTGGTTATGAGATAAAGTTTTGATTTTTTGAGTAGTTATATCAACTGGTTGTAAAATTTAGGAGCATGTTGTACAACTTTATTTTGATTTGCTATTATTTTTACATAGAATTGTTGCATCTTTTTACTCAACAAAACTTTTTAAGAAATGAAGTTGTGAATTAATGTTGCATAATTTGTGCGCAAAACACACAACTCATCAGGCCAACATGTTTTAGCGACGGTCGCATAGTCTATGGCAAACATGCCCAGACCTATGCGCTTGGTACTCAATTGTTTTTGTAAATGCGCTTAGCTATAGGGCTGTGCTCTTTAATACACAAATACTGCGCTCAGCACTAGCAATGAAAAATACACAAACAACTTTCGTATTTCATATTTTTTTTTTCGTTCTTCACCGCACACACACAAAAGCAACAACACTTTCGCATACTTTGTTGGTAAAGATTGACGACAGCGATTATCAGTGTGAATTTTGTTTTTGTAAGTTGTTTTGCTTTTTACAACAAAAAATTTTAAATAAAAGTAGTTTTTTCTTATATGTATTGGTGTTTACTCTTCCATATAGAACTTTTGGGCATCACTGGTCTATGGCATGGGTTGGGGAATCACAGGGAATTTCATAATTATGGTAGAAGGTAATAAAGAAGTATAAATAGCAGGCAGAAAGAGTGTTTAACTTTAAACGTGGTGAAAGACAGTCATAAGTCAAAAAAGTAAGCAAGTCTAGTGTGTTAATACACAGCGGTATTAAGAGAAAATAAAGTTGCAAAGTATTTCAGTACTGTGTAATAAACAAGTTTCTGTCTGGGTCATTATTTCATTTGCAAGTGAAGAATCCGCAGAAGTGTTTTTAACGATAAAAACGTAAGATTATATTGATTTTGAGCTTTGTTTGAGTAAATTTTACGCGCCATGTATCCTCACAAGTTTTCATTCAGGCTTAAGCCCGGACTACAAACTGGCCAGTCTAAGATAGGAACCATGAATTTGGCTCCTTTGAAACGTGTATTGAAGTACTGTCTTGCAGTCACCCACAAATGAGTTCAGAGCTTCTACTAAAAGAATATGCACTAGTGTATATCGCTGATCTAAATGCGAAATACTTCAACATCATATTTTATAATAAAAAATTGCAAAAATGTGCAAATAAATTCTGCACAAATTAATTTTCAAAATTAACTATATTTATATTTTTTATTTTACACATAATTTACATATACTGCTTAATCAGCGAATGAAGATTTTAATTTAATCTTGAAGATTTTACAAGTCCCAAAATTTTGATTTTTGGGGTTTAGTATTCTAATAAATATATGTGTAAACTATTATATTTTCAAACTTCCAGCGAAGTTTACCTTCTTTCATGAATTGATACTTGACATTGTTTAATCCTTAGCTCCAAACCATTCATACTCCCATGTTCTGCAAAACATGTTGGAATTTTTCAAAGCTCTTAATAAGTGAACTTTGCTATTAAACATGAACTTTGTTACTAAGTATACTCTGTACAAAGAACTGGGATTCTAAGAACTGCATATGTGTGATCGATTCGCGGCAAACTTGTAGCCTTGTTAACAACATAGTGAACCTATTCCGAGAAAGTTAGCTGCGAGTCAAGTCTTATAGCAAGATAGCTCTCAAACTTCCTCGTTCTCATAGCCAAGTCCTCAAAATGTGTTTCAGTCTCCATGGAAATACGACAATATTTCAACGGATTAGATCAGTTTTCTGCCAATTGCAGGCCATGTGTATCTAGTTATCACTTTCCTCACATTATTTTTGCCTCCTCAACATCGACTCACCAGGAAGACACTCTGCCGCATTTCTACCTGAAAACTTCCATCGCAGCTAAGGTTTCATAAGTCTGGTCCCAGGACGGAACCTTGCCTAATGTTATCTTTGCCAACCTTCTCTGGGGTAATATTTTACTTCTCTGTCCTTAAGATAATTCCTTATGATCCTTAGTGATCTGAAATACGTCCGTCCAACTGCGACTGTTAAAAACATATTTCACTTAACTTTTTCGACGAAATTATTCGAAACTAGTGTATGTCCGGAATAGTTCCTTCTGCATCAGATATTTCAAAAGTAGTAGTGCTCTCTAAGTTCGCCACGGTGAGACCATCCCTGGCTACCATTTGCGTGACTTTTCTATCTCGTACGAGCGAGCTTTGAAGTCACCGGCCTCAATTTTATACAGTTTCTCTTAAAAACCGTTGCTAAGTAACAGCTTGCAAGAGTGACATTACTACTACTGCACCCATAAGAACCCATGTTGCCATTCGCCACCAAACAAAAGTGGTTCGTATGAGGAAGCCGATTCATCTTCATTCCAGTAACCATTCAACTTCCTCGAATATTGGCTACCTTCGGTAGAAGTGCATCCGCCGCTTACACTCAATGAACACTTATTTACTTGTAGGATTTTCATCTATTCGACTTTTAGGAATGTGGTCAGCAGAGTTTTTGCCTTTCCCCAAGCAGCATTTTGGTGGCTTACTGCACGACTTAAAGGTGTGTTACCTCACAGTGTATCGAATACACATACCAATAACTTTTCTGTCCCATCCCGAAACCAAAATACTTCATGTAGTTTTATCTTCTCGAGTTACCCAACTCTACAATTTACTCAACCAATCCTGATACGCCGCAGTGCGAGAAGTTTACTTGCATCATGATGCCGATATCAACAGAAAAGACTTATTAGGTTTCTTCAGCTGAACATCTACATCTCCCTCTTCCGCTCCAGCAGCCTTACATCCTGACTATGTACTTCCGAAGGATCTTCGACGAAGGATCTGGATCCTGAATGTCGATCTTCACCTTTCTTTGGAAAATCCTTTTTTACTTTGTTCTTTTTGTGAATCAGTTTGTTTTTGTTCAATTACTATTTTACTTATACATCTATTTCCATTTTATTCAAAAAGTTAACTTTTACCCGAAACCAGGGTTTTTAAATTGCCTCTATTTGAGCTAGCCGCAAACCGGTTTTCGAAAAAGTCAAATAATCGAAAACCCTTGTATGCACTAAACTTTTGCGATTGGAGAGAAATGTGCACATGCACGTTTTTTGACTTTAAACTCTAATTGGCGATCAGGAACGTTTTGGAATCATTAAATCCATACATACTCGTAAAATTAAATTCTGCATTCACAGAAAGTAAAAGCGGAAAGAAACTACATTGACAATCTCGAAAGTTTGTGAGAAAATCAGACAAGTACAGAATGAGATCTCGGACTGTCTGGGAATATTTTTACTCACTGCGCGTTTAAGGATTTGTTTTGCTAAAAGGAATAAATATCCGCATGAATATCAAACAATTGACGGGGTAAAACTCAAACCATATGGTGGAGGAAGAAAAACTTATTGTTTGGTTGGCAGCAGTCTCCAGAAAAATAAAAAATAATTTAATTGCATGAGAAACATTTGTTCTGTTACGTTGTCGTAAAATCAATATTTTTAAATGTAGCCAAAGTGCAACTATTTTTTTTTTTTTAAATTGAAGGTTAAGCTCACGATATGTTCCGAAAACTTAAGTGACCATTCAAAAGTGCACAACTTTCCTGCATTTAATGAAACGTTTTTAATGTTAAATCAAGAGCAGAAAGTTATAAACGGAAATTAAATTTGACGTTTTAATATTTCACGTGTCAACTCACATGACGCCGTGCTTTGGTACCCGTAATTACTTAACATGAAAATGGTAACAAACCGACAGCAAAAACTTCAAAAAACAAGAAGATTGACGCCATAACACGCTTTTGCTTGTACATTTTGCTGGTCGTTAAGTAAAAAATTGGAAAATTATTATGTAAACGCTTGCAAGTCCTGCCAGCAGCAGGCAAAACTTGCTTAGAGTGTGCCGCAACCTCAAACTGACTTTAATAGTGTCAAATGTTTGTACAATTTTACCAAATAACTTGTGTAAGGCTATTAAGTAAATTTCTTGTTTGACTTTAACCTTTCTCTTCAACTGAAAACGTGTACGTGCTCATGAAAAATTAGCTCCATATTTAATTACAAGATTGTCGTAAAGATTAAATGAATACCATTTGTTTAATTCATCAAGAAATTGTTTATGTTTTGTGGCTTCGGAACTGGAGTCTCTCGAGAAACCGCCAAAAGACAAATGAACGCCTTTTTGGAAAGCAAAAGCCTTTTGTTAATATTTACATACTCGTATGTTATTTGAAGCCAAACGTTATTTTAATTAATTAAATTCGTTTAAGAGATAAAACCCGCTGTTCGCATACGATAAAAAAAAGCATTTTTTAATAACACATATCTACAAGGTCTGCTCAAAAAATACCCGTTATATTAAATTTTTTCAAAAAGTAGTTTTTTATTAATTAATAACTATCTTGTATCGTGCAAAGTAATTCCCCGCAGATATAACACAGCGTTTTTTCCAAACCTCGAAACGCTTCTGAAACGCGCTTTTTGCTATGATCTAGTGCCTTTTCATGGTGCAAAATCCATGACTGGTTTTTGCACAATTCTGTGCGTTTCCGACGAATTGCTTAGCGCAAACGACGCATAACCTCAAGGAAGTATTGCTTATTGGCCGTACGACCTTGTGACAAGAATTCATGATGCACCACGTTTCAGTCGAAGAAAACAGTGAGAAAAATCTATACATTTGACCGAACTTGACGAGCTTTTTTCAATTTTGGCTCCGCTGGACGCCTCCATTGGGATTATTGGGCTTTGGTTTCAATGTCATAGCCATACACCTATGATTCGGCACCAGTTATGACCTTTTTGAGGAAATCTAGATCGTCGTTGACGATGTCTATGCAACGTTGTTTTTGCTCAAAATTTAGTCAATTTAGTAAAAAATCGAAGAGAACACCAAAACACGGCTAACCTTTTTATCTGTCAAGAACAAACTGACAACCCGCAATGGCGACATATATAACAGATATGTGTACCAACATAACAGAAAAAAAATGCGAAAATCGAACATACCTATCTCACGTGATTTGAAAATAAGGGTTAGTATTTGATCAGACCTCGTATGTAAATAAAAATAAATGCCAAATGTCTTTATTGCTAAGCGCAAAACACGAAATCGGCTCGAACGGTAACAGCAATAAAACGTTGGTTTGCTGACTTCAAACGTGGTCGTCGAAGCACCGATGATGCAGAACGCAGTGGACGTACAAATGAGGCGGTAACACCAGAAAACATTTAAAAAATCCACAAAATCATTTTGATTGATCGAAAAGTAAAGTTGCGAGAGTTGGCTGACATCGTTAAAATATCAAAAGAACGTGTTGGCTTTATATTGCATGAGCATTTGACTATGAGAAAGCTCTGTTCAAATTGGGTGCCGCATTTCCTCGAGAAAACGTGTTGATGATTCTGAGCAGTGTTTGGCCCTGTTTAAACGTAACCAACCGAAATTTTTGCTTCGATATGTGACAATGGATGAAACATGGATCCATCACTTCAGTCCGGAATCAAAACGATCGTCATCTGAGTGGACACCAACTCGTGAACCTTGTCCAAAGCGCTCGAACTCACAACAATCGGCTAGAAAGGTTATGCCTCCGGTATTTTGGGATGTGCGTGGTGTAATATTCATCGACTATCTTGAGAAAGGATATACCATTAATATGGTGAATATTATATAGCGCTGTTGGAGCATTTCAAGGCCGAAATTTCAATGAAACGACCGCATATGGCAAAGAAAAAAAATTATTACATCACGACAAAGCACCGTGTCACAAATCAAATGACAAAGCTACTTGAATTGAACTTCAAATTGCTTCCATATCCACCGTATTCGCCAGATTTCGCTCCCAGCAACTACTGGCTGTTTGCAGACCTGCAAAAAAATGATCGCCGGTAAGAAATTTCGCACGAATGAAGCGGTTATCACTGAAACTGAGGCCCATTTTGAGGCATAAGATAAATCGTTCTACAAAAGTGGTATTGGAATTATAGAGCGACGCTGGAATGATTGCAATGCTCTTGATGGAGATTACGTTGATGAATAAAGCTAATTTTGAACCAAAAAAAACTGTGTTTTCTTTTCAGCTGTTGTAATCTATTGATATGTTGATTGCCATTTTAGATCTTGAAATAAGCTAGCACATCTTCGGACTAACTATTCCTGCTTTTTGTTTCAGTATCCTCATCGATTTACTAGCTGTTGCCCGTTTTTAATTGAAAGAAACTATAAATATTGATGCGTTATGTAAAAATTTTTGTAATTTTCAATCATACGATTCGATTCCTTAATCACTTAAAACAAAATTTTTGATTCTATTTTTCTAGTCTCCGAGCAGAAATCCGCTCGAACAAACAAACAAGCAAACGAATTCTGCTCTTCGTCTGATATGATCAAAATGGTCAATCTAGTCTTTGCCAATAAATCTTAATTTGAATCTGCTGGCTGTGTGTTGGGCAAATAAATCTTTCTTCCGTAATTGCTCTGCGTTCTACCTTTAAGAGCTGTTCTTTTTTCTTCTTCGTTAGAAACATTCATATTTTAGTTAAAACAATATACAGTTTTGTTTTAGTTGTTTTTTTTTTTTTTTTTTTTTAAATTTTTCTTTTATCAAAATGAAAAATCTGCCAAATTTTTGCCAAATGTTTGACTGGCTTAACCAAAATTCAATTTGAAGAGTCTAGAAAAAAAAATGGGACAGCAAAAATAAATACAGCAACACACACACACACACATACACAAGTAGTGCATAAAGAATGCCAGACTCAAACTAAAACTTTCCAACAAGATATCCTTGGAAAAGTGATTTGCCAGGACTGTGACAAAAACAGCAAATACCAACAAAAGTGATTTATAACTCAAAAGATTTGTATTAATGTATTTGAGGAATCATTTTTAGTTCGTGCACAGTGGGCTCCGACAAAGGCAAAAACATAAAAACTAAAATGAACATTTTCAACCTCAAAATAAATCTCGTTTTGTAATCGTCGTGCTGTCCAATTTTGATGATGTCGTATTTCTTTTATTTTTATAGCAGCGTGATAACTTACTTATGTAAAATGTAGTTCAAATAAAAAAAAACACCCAGCCACATAAATTAAAGGCTTTTCTTTAAATACATACGAGTATAATCAAGTGTAGTCTAATCGTATACTACTATACGAGAAATGTACTCTGCGGTGCCAGAAATTTTTGTAGAAAAAAAAGATATTTCCTTGTTTGTTAATAGTTCATACTTTTTTTTTATCTTGAACCAGTACTCAGTGGATGACGCCTATATAGTGTATGGTACTGGAACTAGGAAAATAGATTATGAAGAGGAAGAAAGGGGGGCGGACTAGTGGACGTTTGACTTGAACATATCAATAACCAAAAGCAATGGAAAGGCCGGAAAAAACGAATATGTATATTCCGCTTATTAAAACTGAAGTGTCATACGAAAATACGCTTTATAGTTATGAAAACTTTTTAAAAAACTTTGGAAAGTTAAGCTGAGAAAAAGACATCTCTAGCGAAACGCATTTTCATCCGAATGGCTTCGTATATACACAATACTCATATTGTGGAATACACCCTCAACGAGGATTATGGTTACGCAACTTTTTCAAAGACATATGTACATGTATGCATTGTGCTTAAGAGATAAAAGTTATTTCAAGATTCAAGAAAGAAGTCAAAACTCATTGAATCTTTGAAAATATTTCACACACTAATTATTAGAATAGCGAATCCCAAAAATCCTGATTTTGAAAGAAAAATCTTTAAATCATTTTGCATGAAAAAGCTTCAAAATTAAGCTAAAATCGTCATTCTGGCACCGCTGAATGCAGTTTAGAACTTTTCGTTATGTTCCGCAAACACTACTCCCTTTTTGCTCCACCTTATAACTTTCTTCCTAGTTCCGCTACAATGTACTGCATGTTTGTAGGGGGCATCCTATAAGTACCGGTTTAAGATAAAAAAAAAATTTGCTTAAGCAAATTCAGGAGACAATTTTTTTTTTTGTTTGTAATAAGACCAGTACTCAGGGGATGACCTATACATTTGCACTGCATTGTACCAGAACTAGGAAAATAGGTTATGAGGAGGGGGAAAGAGAGAATAGTGTTTGTGAATATTTGACTTGAACTTTCCAACGTTATAAGAGACAGAAAACATGTCTGCAGGCAACTTAATCCACAGACGAAGCGTACGGCGGAAAAACGAATTCTCTCTGTAATGCGTAGTACGATTCCCCGCGCAATCAACCACAAATGGATGACCTCTGGACGATGAACGCGTGTTACGCAAAAATGTGCGAGTTTCGGGAACAAGATCCCTAATCTCGTCAGAGCAAAATTCGTTGTAGTAACGATAGAACAGAGTAACACACCCCACACTGCGTTGATGCTCCAGTGAGTCAATAGAGTTACATATCTTAGTGTCGAGTAACTCCAAAATAGACTTTGAGGCACCGGCCCAAACATGAGAGTTGTATTCCATTTTCGGTAAGACGTAGGTGGTATAATAGTAAGCAGGTCCGTTGAAGCGAAGTACATCTTACATCGTTTCAAAAACCCGAGGCACTTGATTGCTTTTTTAGAGACGCTGTATTTACATTCCCAGAACATCAAGAGCATCATGATAGGACGGGACAGTGAACATATAACGCGAAAAAAACACGTGTACACAGGATGGAAGACAAATCACTACTCCTTCCGGCTTTCTGCTTATTGCTATGATCAATAAGATCAGGTAAGAAATGTTTCGTAAGCGTAACACACAACTGAGTGAAAAGCTATTTGTAAATTATTGCTGTAATTCGTATTTTTTAAGAAGACAATAGGGATAAATTTTACACTTGATATGTTGGGTATGTTTTGTTATGTCTATGAAGTATATTTTTTGTTTTCTTGCAACTTCTACTTAAAGTAGAAGTACTTTCGTACTTCTTCTTAAAGCACTTACGGCCACCCTCTTCCAACACAGCAGCCACTGTCCAGTGTTTGTACTAAAGTGTACATATGCTCAATGTTTTTGGCCGGTAAGACTTCAGGACTAGAGACATGTTTCACTATGACTGCAGTTTCGATAAAGAACAGAAAAGGAATAAAAAGGTGTAAAAGTTTTATTTAATGAAGAAAAAAGCAGAATGGCCTTTTCAATCGTTTAAGCAAATATTAATTGTTTTCAATCTTGTGAGAAAAAAATATTTTCCTTTTAATGGAAAATGCAATTTTAAAGGCAAACAAATGTTTGATTTAAACATTTTTTTTATGATTTTTCTATAAAGTTAATCAGTTTGTTAAATATTCGTATGTATCAGTAGTTCGTTTGCCAGTAAAAAAAAAATGTTTCACATAAAAAACTGCGCTAAAGTTTGTGTTTAAAATTAACTGTGAAAAATGCAAATTAATCATGAGTTCAGTCTGCCAATCCTTCTTTCAGTTATAAAAATGTATGCATGTGTTTGTGTGCGATAAAAACATTATTTAGCCGCGTGAATATTTTATGCAAAGTAACTTTCTTTCTCGCTAAAAATCTATTGGTTGCAATTTATTTAAGTGTTTGCGAGGGAAATAATTTGCCCTTTATTAATAAGCATTAAAAAGTTTTCGATCTATTTTTTTTTTAATGAATAACTAAACCATCGACAGCAAGGACGAACGCAAATTTAAAAAAAAAAAACATTTTTTTAAACGAGAAGATAGAAAAACTTTTTTAATCAAATTTAATTGAGATAATTTTTTCTCTTCTTTCTAAATGAGTTTTTGCGTTCAAAATATAAATTATACAATAAAATAAAGACTCTTTTTGTTAAAAGGGTTCCTACAATAATTCATTTTTGTTTTTTTTCCCCCTCTTATTTTTTATTTTTAGCTTTATTTTAGGTTGAAAACTTTTTATACGCATATCATGCTAAACTGTATTGAACTTTGAAGGTTGGCTCCCAGAATATTTTTGGGTATGGTATCATCATTACTCGTAAGGCGGTGTGCGGCTTAGTTTCAGACTAAAACGTAACATCTGTTTAAAATGGCACGTACACACATATTATGCCCGAAAGATGTGAATGCGTTTGGCTTGAAATTCTTGCGAAAATACAAATACGAGCTTCAAAAAATATGAAACTAAAACAAGAGTTATGCAGGAAAAGATGGATGCACAAAGAATAAATAATCTTTTATGGTCTCATCAAAAATACATTTTTTTTTTTGCATCGAAAAGTAACGTTTGTTTGAGACTTTGAAATAAATATACAAATCATACATGCACATACAGATATAAATATATATATGTATATATAAATCAAAAATTAATTACAAGGAAAAAAATTGATAAAAAATCATACCGTCCAATAAGTCTACTGTCAACAATATTAAAACTTTTGGTGGAATGTATTCCTAATCACCAATTTGGTTTTAGAGCTAAATATGGCACCATTGAGCAAACACACAAGTTAGTTAACGTCATAAGAAAGGCATTTGAAGTTAAAAAAAATATTGCTCTGCCTTATTCATCGACGTCTCACAGGCTTTTGATAAAGTGTGGCACGATGGCTTAATGCATAAAATAAAGTTTAACTTACCTGCAAACATACATAACCTTTTGAAAAGCTATTTATATTGTCGCCAATTTATAATAAAAGAAGGCGATTTCATAAGCCCCGCCCAGCCTATTGAAGCTGGAGTTCCCCAAGGCAGCATATTAGGGCCTATCTTATATCTGATCTACGCATCTGACATGCCGACAAGCACCAACATTCACACTTCAACATTTGCAGATGATACAGCATTCCTTAGCATACATAGTAACCACCAGCAAGCATCAATAAACTTACAGGAACATATCGACAAACTAGAGAAATGGCTCAAGCTTTGGAAAATCAAGGTTAATGAACAAAAGTGTGCCCATGTTACATTCGCACTGCGTCTAGGAACATGCTCACCCATTACTATTAACAATAAAGTAATACCTCAACACAGTGAAGTCAAATACCTCGGTATTCATCTCGACCGTAGACTAACATGGAAGACGCACATCGAGGCAAAAGTAACGCAAATGAAATTGAAAGCAGTGCAAATTAACTGGCTAATAGACAGAAATTCGACCTTGAAGTAAACTTTTGCTTTACAACTCGATTCTAAAGCCATATGATGCTATGGGATTCAGTTATGGGGCACAGCCTCGACATCCAACATTGAAAAAATTCAAAGAAGTCAAAATAGAATACTGCGTAGAATTACAGACGCTCCATGGTACGTTAAAAACTCACGAATCCACGCAGATCTGAACATACCTTTTGTGAAATCTGAATTTGTGAAGTACGCGACAAGATATATTAACAAATTTGAATTCCATCCAAATCCTCTTGCAGTTAATATTCTTAACTTTGGTAGTCATACCCGTCTGAGAAGGAGGGATACTTTGGCTACCATTAGAGCTCTAAACAGATGACTGAATTCTGAAATAATATTCGCATAAAAATAAATTTTTGCCCAGCACTGGCAGGACTTTAATCACAATTTTTTTAGTATTAAGAATTGAATACTTATTGTCATTACATTTCTTATGTAGATTCAATAAATAAAATAATAAAGTTAAAAAATTAAACTGTTATTTGACAAATTTCTGTAGGATATTTGTCAAATAAGTGTTAAATAATATTATAATAAGAATATTTTTTATGCATACGGCCGTAGAACTGTAATGTTTTGTCGCAATAAGATTTTATGTTTAACAGTATTTTTATTGAAGCCCTGTTATACTGTTTTAATTTGCTTTAATATACATATATATCTCTAAAAGTAATCGGAATGAAAAGTGTCATATTCAATTCGATGTATGGAAATGTTGACACAACGCCAATTGGTCACAAATCAGATCACGTTTTCGCGTATCGCAAATACTAATTACTTGTCTCTTATGTAAACAAAACGTTGTCGCTTAAAGCGGGGTAGAGACGATTTGGTGGCCTATGAGCGGGAAACTTAAATAAATTCCAAAATATCTTACTTGGCTCACTCATTTTCTTGTATTTTTGTTTTCCATAATTTAAAATAATAATGAGAGTTGGTTGCAGGTTAAAATTCAACAGATTCTTGTTTATTACTTTCTTCTTCTTGTTTACTACTTTTTCCCGGCAACCAATAATAAAATAAAAATTTGTTCATAATTGATGAATTTTACTAGATGCAACCAAACATGTGACAGTAAGCATGATGAAAATAAAAAATGTTTGATTTTCCATCAAGCATTGTCGGTGTTACACGTCCTAACAAATTTTCACACACACACACACACACTATTACTATGCTTGTTAAGCTTTCTGATCTTGTGTATCTCCCTTAACTTGAATCTGTCAATCAGATATAGCACATACGCAAAACACATTCCAGAAACACATCTAGCATATGCAGTTTAACATATGTAAACAAATGACAGCTGCATACGAGTACATAAAAGTGAAGCGAAAATAGAAGCTAGATAGATAATAGTTTGTGCTGTATCAATAGAACAAGGTATCAGAATGAACGCTATATTGCATGAAGTGATTTTTTTTATTCACTTATTTGATATATATAAAATTTTTGCAGCTTGAGATCTTGTTTTTTATATAAAAAATGTAAAAATTTTTTAATTTTTATTTTTCAATATTTCGCCAAAAATTTGTTGGCATCTGCAGAAAAATTAAAATTGTTATAATTTTTTCAATTTGTTTCCATTTAAGATTCAGCTGACACAAGAGCTTATTCCACAAGATCATTTACGCCGCCGAACATATGCCAACAGGATTTTACAGTTCGCCCATAAGAAATCCCGATTTTCATGAAAAACAACTACTGAGTGACGCAGCACATTTTCAATTGAATGGATATATGAATAAACAGAATAGTTGGTTCTGGGCAATGGAAAACCCTCAAATTATTCATCAGTCAACTTTGCATCCATTAAAAGTTACAGTCTGGAAAGCAATTCGCTCAGGAGGAATTATTGGATTTTACTTCTTTGAAAATGAAAATGACGTAACGATAACTGTGAATGGGGAGCGATATCGTGATATGATTGAAAACTTTTTAGCGCCACAACTGCATGCTGCGGGCTTGATTAACCTGTGATATCAACAAGATGATGCCACATAGCATACAGCCAGGATTACAATGAAATTACTGCGATACCTCTTTCCACAACAAGTTATTTCAAGAAATGGGCACGTGGATTAACATCCTCGGTCGCCTAATTTGACTGTTCCGAACTTATTTTTGTGAAAAACAAGGTTTATGCAAACATAAAATTAATGAAATACCGCGTGAAATGTGTGAAAAATGTCGTCCAAAGAGCTCGCATTTGTGAGGCGAACAGATGCGGACATTTATCTGATATTGTATTCCATACATAATTGCCAACATTAAATAAAACATATAGCACTATATAAGATCTATTCTCTTTCATTTAATAAAAAATTATAAACAAACAAAGTAGTATACCTTCCCGGCGGGCCCCCTGTACGATTACATACATATTTTAGTTGCAAACACTGCTTGAAATAAAACAAATATGCAAAACATGCAAATAAGAAATATTTACGTTGAGAGGCCGCCATTAAAGTTAATGTGAAAAACAAATACGAACTGCATTATTGAACTTTAAATACAATTTTATTATCAGATGGGCACAATAAATAAAAATAACCAAACAAAAATGATAAATACTGCAATTGTATATTTCATGCATTTATTGGAAGTTTTTCGTAGAACCATAAGAGTTTTACAGTATTTTCAATCACAATAACCTTTTGTTATTTATTATCATTTCCGCATCAACACACACACACACACACCCACATACACGCACACCCGTGTGTATGCATGAATGTTTTTTATTTTATTATTATTTTTTCACTGTTTGTACTCTCGGCAGTAGTGTTTAATTGTGATAAATTACTTTATAATGCCTTCATTTATAGAGCTGCAGAGCCCGCATTCATTCACCAGAGGACAGCATTGATGAGAGCTTTTAACACGAATGACAGACAAACTGAGTGACTGACAGGCAGCAGCGAGCGAGACATGCGGATGAACAAATGCACTGAGTGGCAAAAGTTGGCGATTGTCGTTATGCTCGTATAATTATGGTTGGTTTACGCGGTTTGCTTATGCGATGAATGGAGTTCCTTAATTAATTTTGTTTTCGCTTTCTCACCAGTAAAAATAAAATAACAAATAATCAACATGCTTGCGCTTCAAAGGCAAATATTTATATTTGATCTGAATCAAAAAAAAAAGAGCAAAGAAACAAAATATGTAACTAAAGGATGTACTAATAATCTGCCTAATCTACAGAAGTGTAATTTCAAGCAGGCGTTATGAGCGATTAGGTCTTATATCAAACTTAAATAAGCTTCAGGAAACAAAGTGTACTTTTAATGACAAAGATATGCAGCGTTTTCAACTCGGTGCGTTGCGTACCGTTTTTGCTATTGTTTTAAATTTTTTGTGCGAAAAAAGAGGCACAACACAACACAACATTTTGTTTTAGCCTAAGAAAAAAGTTTTTCTACAATATTGTACATCTGTGTGAATGACATTTCATTCAAGTGTCTGCAGTGTTTGATATTGAAGCTACCTAGTGCTGGAAAAAAAAAACATTTTTTTAATTGCGATCTGTCAAATATCAGCTGTTAAAATTTCACACAAATTCATCGATTCGTATATTTGCTGTAGTCGTTTGAAGTAAGCAGCTTTTGTGTTTCTTGAAAACGGTGAATTTCGTGCAGTTATTAAACATTATTATTTGAAGGCGAAAAAGACAAAAGAAAAGCTCGATAAACATTATGGTGAGTCTGCTCCGTCAGATTACATGATAAAGTATTGGAATGCTGAATTTAAACTCGGCCGCACAATCACTGCAACAATGCCATCAACAGGAAGGCCAAAAGCGGTGGTTACTAAAGAAAATATCAAGAAAATCCTCCATATCGTTATGAATGATTACCGAGTCAAGTTACGTGAGATTGTTGAAGTGGTAAACATATCATATGAACGTGTGTTCAACATTTTGCATGAACATTTGCATATGAAAAATCTATCGGCAAGATGGATGCCGCTTTTGCTCAGTATCGAATAAAAACGAGTTCGACAGACCACTTCACAGCGGTCTTTGGACATGATAAAGCATAATCCAGTTGATTTTTGGCACCGATTAATAACTGTTGCTGAAACGTGAGTCCACCACTACCAAACATCTGAAACCAAAAATCCATCGAAACAATGGGTGGAGGAAGCGGTTGCAAGTGCTCTGAAGAAGGCTAAAACAGTGACATCGGGATGCTATTGATATTATTCATCGATTATCTTGAAAAAGGCTCGAAAGTTACAGTAAAGTATTGTCGTGCATTATTGGATCAGCAATCAAGAAAAAAACGACCACATTTAAAGAAAAAGAAAGTGCTCTTTCTTCAAGACAACGCACCGGTTCACACATAGATACGATGCTAAATTTACGATGCTAAAATTACGTGAAATACACTTCGAATTGGTTGATCATCCACCTTGTAGTCCAGATTAAGCTCCTAGTGACTTTTTCCTGTTCCCAAACTTGAAAAAATGGCTTGCAGGAAAAATATTAATCTCAAACGAAAAAGTGATTACCGAAACTACGGTAAACTACCGACGGGTTCCCAAAATTATTGTATTATTATTCAGATGGAATAAAAAAGTTGGAATATCCTCTTACTAAGTGTATTGAGCTAAAATGAGACGACTATGTTGAGAAATAATTTTTTTTTTTAATCAATCTGCCCTCGTAAGCACGAAGTAAAATAGTCTAAAGAAAAGGAAACATTTCATTTTATAAAAGTCAATATTGACCGTAAATCTCGTGCTCCAAATATTATTGTTGCTGGGCTAAACTGTAAAAATGTACAAATTGGCAGAAATAAATTTATGAAACTATGTAGTGATACATTAAAAGTCAACGTTGATGTGGTGTGAACCCGCATGTTATCATATGGAAAATCGTTTTTATTTAGCCTAGGATCCAGTTTGCAAGTTGGCGACATTATTGCTGCTAGGGGTAATTTAAAAGGTCAGAATATATTCATACAAAAGGACTATACAGAAAAAAATTTCTTTTTTCAGTTTTTTACAGCACGTAATTGTTTATTTTTTTGTTGTAAAAATTCCTGTTTTATTATTATATTATTAACATATATATAGTTCACTAAGCCTCGTCGTCATTATTTCGATAAAAAAAAAAGTATATGCAGCGACGTCGCTGGTTTATCATTTTTTTAGGGCACATCTCTAATAATTTAGACGGTTGGTTTGTTTCGTTCTCAATTTATTTATTTAAAAATTTCTTAGTAACGATACCAATCAAAAAAATTAAAAACAGTTAGTTTTTTATGTTTCCCAGCTGGGTATATGTCGACATTTCATAGGAGCTACTCTAATCGTCAGTAGACTTTGGAAATTTTTGAAAGATATGCTCAAACATTCAAATTTGTATCCCAACAATCTAAATAAATTTTTCAGACCCTTAAATTGGTTAATTTTAGTTTTTAACCGAGTTTTATGTCATGCCACCAGACATTACTGTTATGCCAAATTTGATTGTTTATCATCCGCCTAAAACACCGTTCGATTGTTATTTTCTTAATACGAGTATGTGTATAAATAAGGTGTAAAAACTGAAAAGATGAAAATTTGGTGCGTTTTTGTTGAACTGACGACGGGTTTTTCGTTCATTTTAGAGCTTTTTGAAATTTTAAAGTTGACCACACTGTATGAAGATGAACTTTTTCCTGCTGTTTGCTCTGGGCGGTTTAAAAGCTTTTTACTCGACATCCGATTTAACGGCGTATGATTTATATAATCGTTTGCATATTTATTGCTCATACGCGCATCCTGTCTGAACATCTTCTAGAGACTATCAGCTGCATTCCGACTTTTACGTTTCTAAGCGATTGTGAGGCACTTGGCGACACTAAATCTCCAAATTCCATTTAAGCATTCAGTTCAGCGTGCAAAGTTGAAATTTATGAAAAACAATGTTAATTTGTTGCTCCTCTAAATAATATTCAGAAATAGATATTCAGTTAAGTTGATCGTTTATTTAGCAGATTTTCTCAAATATTAAACCGCTGCCACAAATATTTATCACTTCTTATAAAATATTATTTTACTTTTGCGTGTAATCTAGTTTTTCTCGAGACAAGTTTTAACCTTTTTACAAATTTTCTTATTATTTTCGTGTTGACATCTGGGGAATGCATGCGTGTTTATGCAATTTTCACATAATACATTTTTGCAATAGATAATGCAACATTTTATTTCCACATTAAACAATATAGCAATAGAAGCAAATTTAAAATAAAAGCAAATTTTGTAAGGAAAGTTTTTTTTTTTTAATAAAAAAAAATATGCAAAATAAATAATAAATGCAAAAAATGAAATAACAAGCAAAAGTTTATTTCCATATTAACAATGAATTCTTTTCTCAAAATACATAAAATCTTAAAAAAAAAATTGCATTCACACAAACAAAAATAAACTGGAAATAAATTCGGTCCAGCAGCGACAACTGCTTAAAGCCCTTCTTTATAAATATTGCGCATAAAGTAAATAATTGTTATTTATCTTTATTTACTCGCAGAAACAAACTTTTGTTAATAAATATAAGTATATATAGATGCCAGATATTAGCATAACGATTTGTACTGACAGGCCTAACGCAGTTAGAAGGTGTTCTCTCGGGGAATCAATCAATCCCAAATTTCAAAAAAGGGGTTCTCCAAGAAATGGGCTTAGTAAAAAAACAGCCGAAGTACAAACTCGGTAGAACGAGTAGAAGCTTGCGGACTGACTCCTTACAAATTAACTTAAATACATGCAATTAATGACAGCCAAGGCCAAATAATATCTGCTTTGCAGTTCATCCAATGCAGGTGAAATAAAAAAAAAAGAACTGGGGTAGCGAAATTGGCTATATACTTGCATATATACATACATCTATATTAATTATAAAAACTAATGAAATGAAACAAGTGAGACGAAATTTGCTGCGAAAAATCTGTAAACAAGTTCAAAAACACAAATAGTTTAGGACAGAGCCAGAGATAGATATCGTTTGGAATTTAATTAAATTTGAACGAAGAACCGGACATTTTAATATACAGGGTGGGCCAGAAGTTACCACTGCGTTTAAAAGTTTAATCTTTTTTTCGTTTATTAATTATTTTCTTCTCAGATTATATAACATAAAAATGGAAATTTTTTTTTACACTAAGTATGAAAAATAATGTCTCTTACATCAGTTGTAAAGCAGCACAGGCCTTCGAGAGTTTTGCATCTCTCTCTCTCTCATTGGTTAACTGTCCACATCAACAAACTGCATTAGTTTATTTTGTTAACCACGCGGCAACTTCCTATGCGAAGGCATAGGTCGGTACAGTTAGTCGCAGCGTAACAAAAAAATTACTGTTATACTTAGAAAATTTATTTGCAACTGTATTGTTACAAGTAAAATACAATGTCTCTTATGTGATCACTGTTTTCAGCTTCACACTGATGGGCTCGGTTTAGAGCATTTTCCATAACATCTTTCAAAGTTTGTGGCTGTAGCGTTCGAATTTCCGCAACAATGTTCAAGGATTGTCTCTGGCTTGTTCACATACACTCGCTCCTTTGAATAACCCTAAATAAAATAGTCGGGTGCTGTCAAATCTGGCGATCACGCTGGCCAAATAATTTCCGAATTTGACTTAAAAACGCCATCGTTTCTCGGACAGTGTAGGCAGTGGCTCCGCCCTGCTGAAACCACATCCCAGTTCTGTTTTCAAGAGCAGGACGTAAAAAATGTTCTATCATAAACAGATACCGCTCTCCATTTACGCTGTAAGCTAAGAAGTGAGGCCCAATGATATTTTCAGATGTGATTCCACACCATATTGTGCACCTAATGGGTTGCAATTGGAGGTGATGAACGGCTCTTGGATTTTCATATCTTCAGAACCTACAGTTCTGCCTATTAACCAAGCCATTAAAATAAAAATGAGCTTCACTCAAATTTTCAATAAAGCTGTTTTCAACCGATTGAGTTCTTTATTTGCTATACTAGCTTCTAACATTGATGCCAATAAAAATTATAAATAGCTTGTTTTCTATGTTTCCCAGCTTAGAGACGTTATAAATGAAAAAGCTTGTTTTTTGTGTTTTGACAGTTATTACGATATTAGAGCATTTTTCTTTTTAAATTCTCAACAATTTATTTAGATTGTTGGTATATAAAGTTGAATGTTTGAGAATATCTTTCAAAAATTGTCAAAGTCTGCTGATGATTAGGGTAGCTCCTATGAAATGTCGACATATAGACAGCTGGGAAGTATAGAAAACAGGTTATTTATAATTTTTTTAAAGCTGATTTTTTTTCTGGCCAACTCTTGAAATTTGAGTTCTTGTAACAATTATATTTTATATAAATATAAGTATAAATATTTTTTTTTAAATGCAACGTAGTGAGGTACGAGACATTCCCAGCTGAGCAGAACGCATTCTGGCATTTAATTAACACTCGTTCAATATTTTCCGCGGCGCGACTTAAACGTGGTCTAGCGGTTCGAAACAAATCAGTAACGGTACCATATTGGTGATGACGATCAACTAAGCATCCAATCATTGCTTCAGAGGGCGAAATTCTGATATCAAAATGTCGACGATATGCTCTTTGCGTTAAAATAATTGATCTGTGATTTAAATAATAAAATTCTATTATTATTCTCCAAGTGTTATTTATAAAATCTGAAAAAAAAATGTTTTCAAATATAAACGGAAGTTATTAAAGTTTTAAACCCGTTGATAACTTCTGGCCCACCTTGTATTAATCTCCATTGGCGCACCTGTTTGATTAACGTTCGATGCAGAGGACTTAGAAAACAATCTCCTTGTGTTTTAAGACTGCCATGAAGGAATTTCCATGAAGAAGTTGTCAAAGTAACCAAAATAGCAACATGAACCATAAACTTTTTTATGTGCATCGTGCAAAGAAATTGTAACCCAAATAAAAAACAACTCAAAAGAATGTGGTGTTAGAAAAGCAAATCCTTAGAGAAAGTCCTCTAGCGTTTGTATGAAATGTGCATCTCAAGTATCTCTATTTATATGAAGTTGTTGTTTTATAATCAAAATAAGAACTTTCAACCTTTATCTCATATCAGTATTTTGTTAAGTTCACTGAAATGATGAGCAAAAAATGTTTTCCTTATTTTTGGAAATAATGCTAAAATTTTCTCAGTGAAATCCAAGAACATACACAAATACTCGTACAGTGAGATAAATTCAAAAAAGTCTTGCAAAGTGAAAAGTGTGTGACTGCTTAAGTTCAGAATGAATATTACTGCTCTGTTGGCTGGTCTGACACAGTTGCACAAATTCTTGCACATTTCCCAACAAATGGCAACATCATAAAAACTCGTACAAAATCTCTGAAATATCTTTTTTCTGCCTGTGAATGTTGCACGTCATGTTTTCCTCTTACCACATTTCGAAATGCTCGTGCATGCATTAACATACTCACCCACCTCAACATCTTAGTTGTTTAAAATGTTGCTATTTTTGTTTTTGCACACATATCTATGAGTGTATATGGTATATGTGTGTGTGTGTGTGTGTGGCTTAGTGTCTGTGCTTTGTTGTACTACAATCAAACTTGTCATTTGTGCTTTTTTCCACAGACTTGTTTCTTTCATTTCCAAATACACAAAACAAGAAAAATCCACAATCATTTCATTGTGTCAGATCTTTTATATTTTTTATGTATCAATGAAAAAACGTCTGTAGGTGTTTGTGTGTGTGTGTGTGTGTGTGTGTGTGTGTGTGTGTGTGTGTGTGTGCGTATAGCAAAATGTAAAAAACACATCATTGCTTTTCAATTCCATTCATGTACGCAAGTTGGAGATAACTTTTTTCCCTTTTTTCTTTGGCTTTTAAAATACTTCAGTTGTTTCTATTTTTCTGACAAAGAACTGTTGGTTGATTTTTCCACCTCAAATTGTCAGAAGTTTAAAATCACTTCGGAATTACTATTCCTGAAGCCAAAATGTAACTAAAAGGAACTATAATATTTTCTTTTGAGTTGACTTCCTTTTTGCAGGAAAAGTAAAAATATAGATCGCAATTCCTCCATGCCATAAAGTGTTTACTTATACCAAGTGTGCCCAGCCCTATGCGCTTAATACTCAATTGTTTTTGTAAATGCGCTTAGCTATAGGGCTGCGCTCTTTAATACACAAATACGGCGCTCAGCATTAGCAATGAAAAATACACAAACAACCTCGTCTTTTATATTTTTTTTTTTTTGCGTTCTTCACCGCACACACGCAAAAGCAAAGCAACAACACTTTCGCATGCTTTGTTGGTAAACATTGACGACAGCGATTATCAGTGTGAACTTTGTTTTTGTAAATGTTTTGCTTTTTATAACAAAAAATAGTTTTTCCTTGAATTTATTGGTGTTTACCAAGGTGAATTGACAGCGCAGCTGATAACTTTTTTTTAATTTTTATCTGTTTCAGATGTCAATGTCATAATAAAAACAAAATTGGGGAAAAAGTTTAAAACAATTTTTTTAATTATGTATTCTATCTTGAGCGCAAGATATCACCCAGAATTCTCCGCAATCCGGCTGGCCATTTTCACCTTTTCAAGCTCTAAGTTTCACGAGAAAATTAAAAGTTTCACATAATAATTAAGTTTTTCTTCTATTGTAATTTTTTTTTTTTTTTTATGGAAATTTGAAAAAAAAATTTCAAAACAATTTCTTAATTTATGTATTGCATCTTGAGCGTGAGCTATCATTCTGAATCCTCCCCAATCTTGCTGGCCATTTTCACCTTTCCAAGCTCTATGATCTGTGACTTTAATTTTCACGAAATAACTAAAAGTTTCACCAAATAATTAAGTGTTTGTCTTTTATTGTAAATTTTTTTAATATATATATTTTTTTTAATTCCTTTTTGTGTTTATATTTTTCTCTTGACATTTGAAAAAGATTTATTTTTTGTAGTGTTGTATTTATTACTCTTGCATTTACCTGGTATGAATTCGCCTTGGGTGTTTACTCTTCCATATAGAACTTGTGGGCACCACTGACTTATACATACGAGCAAAGGCATTCTAGTGAACAAAATACATTTTTTGTTTTTAATTTAAAAAGGAAAGTACAAGTAGATTATTTTCGCAAAAATTACAAACTTTAATCAGAGAATCGTTTGCGATCTTCCCATCACTTGAAGGCGTTTCCGTTTTCTTAAGATTTTCCTTGGACTTTGTGAGAAAGAAGTCTAATTAGATTTGTTTCGGCTATAAATGAATCTATCGTGACATTGCATTTTGTTTTCACACTATAGGATATGAAATAAGATTAGTAATATTTATGAAAGGATAACAAATTCTCCAATTTGACTTTTAATACTTTTATGCAAACAAATCTTATCGTTAAAGAAAGTTTTTACAAATGATGGAGTCTTACCAGACGTCAAATCGATTACCATATTACTTCCACGTTATTTTCTTTGCGTGTGTTATTTAGTTTTTGACAACTTTGATAAAAAAAAAAATGTGGTAGTCTGAAATGCTTTTACTCTTTACCACTAAATGCAGGGTAAAAATCTTTTAAAACGAGGCATATTGTTACTATTCCTGAAGCCAAAATGTAACAAGTGTCTGCCACTATTCCCTTTGTTATAGTGTCTCCCACTACTCCCTGAACTTAATCACTTTAGCTTTAGTCATAAGACACATGTGGTTTTCATTTCCAAAGAATTTTAATATTTATTGTAAATCAAAAATCTCTTGACAAGTCGCTTGCTTATTATGTTTTCCGGCGAAAAAGTTAAAATCAATGTAATCAAATATGTGACAAGCTACGCGACAATGCAGAGAAGCACACATCGCAAAGAGTAGGGTTACTTCCTTCTTTTGTATGCTTCCCGAACACAATAAACAAATACCAGTTACTTTTGAAACTCGAACTGACGCAACAACAACTTGTAGCGATTGAATTAACGAACTCAATTTTTGTTCACTAATTTGAAAAATTTTGACACTCAAGTTATTCTTACAATAAGTTTTAGCATGAAATGCACTTATTTTTTGCACTTTCTAATTTTGACTCAAAAGTTTTTAAGAAATGACAACTGCTAGCCGTAACCAAGTTAGGAAGTTTCTAAAATCTTAATTATTAGTCCATTAAAGCAATTTTTTATTCATTTGTGAACATTTAACCTTATGGTGGTATCCGGTGGATGGCAAGATTACCCAAAACGTTAATTGAAAATCCTTCTTTCATTGACTTTCTAACTAGTTATTGATTGCATTCCGTTTTCCCTTGCCAAAAAGCTAAAACCTGAACCACTTTTAAGAAATATAATAAGTTTTCATAATCCTTACGACAACAACAACAAGCAACAAATCCCCTTTTATTTTAAACCCACTTGCATGTTTGCTCTGTACGAGTACATTAAAGAACCGAAATCAAAGAAAAACCAAGCTAAAGGCAACACAACTGCTTGCAATCATAATTTTATTGAGGCAAAATAAGAACTTTCAACATCCGCTGCAAAAATTTTCAATACCAAATCAAACCAAACCAACACGAACCGATAACAAACAGCTCGAGATTAAAAATGGTTGCTGTTTTCTTGTTTTTTTTTTTTTCTTCTTTTTCTTCTTCTTTCTTTCTTTTCTAATGTATCAAATAAAAAATCAATGAAGTGAGAAAATAAGTATGTTCAATTGTTCAATAAGAATTGCTGTTGTTACGAAACATAAGGAAAACATTTGGTGTTTGAAGCTCCACTTCCAAGTTACTCTCGTAGAAAAATTAACAATACCTCTTGAATGCGAATGAAATGATTTTAAGCAAAAAGTGCAATGATAACATAAAATACTCGTTTTTTTTCAAATAATAAATCAATTCAACTGAAATCACAAACCGTTTGTCGGCTGTTGTGCGGTCAATAGAGGAGAGACAAAATATGAAACTATTTTCAACTCAATTCAACGAAAGGTTTGTTTCTGTCATGTGTTTGATACTCGTAAAAAAATAAACGATACACTAAAAGAAGACTTCAACGCAAGTCAATACTTCAAGCAGGGAAACTTTAGCGCTAAAAATTCCTCCATTTCATCCACAAAAGCTTAATGGAAATTTCTATGATTTGGGATAAGTTCCCAAACAATATCAATTATAAATTATTGTAAGTTCAAGACCAACAACAAATTTGAAAGGAGTACTTGAAGTACAATATTATTTCATATATGTGACAATCATATCGTCTTCTTAACAACAATAACTAACTAGCTAACTAACTCTCAATTAATGCCCACACACATACAAATACACTTAAGTGTATAAGCTTTTTTGAAGGGGAGTAACAACTTTCTGCTTTTATGAAAGAGTGCTTTCACATAAGGCAACTTTGTTGCGCAATTCTATTTTTTGTTTTTATTTATTTCCTTTTAAACTTGCTTTTGTGTTCACATACAGCAATTTAGTTGCGCAACTTTCATTTTGTTTACTTAAAATTTTGAACGGCCCGAAAAATAAACAAAAGAAAACACCAAAAACAAGAACATGCGAACAAAACGAATTGTTGAGTACAAGCAAGTCTGTACTGAAATATCAACAATTCTTCCCCCTTCAAGCTGCTCTTACCTCTCACATCTACAACCACAAGACTTGGGCAAGAGAATTGCGCAACTAAATTGCCGCATGTGAAAGCAATCAAACTATTTTGAAGCACAATAGGTTTGTATACTCTCTGAGTGATGATAAATACACCAAGTTTTAGTCTACTTGCAACATTGATACAGCAAAGAGCAATGAAAATTAAATTTGATTCGCTTTCCGGGGGGTAACCAATGACTCAGTCAATAATTGCAGACAAAGAGGTCCCTTTATCAGAACTGTGGGGATATATTTTTCCGTCGTTTTACTTACGTATGAACGAATTTAACTTCATCATTTTCAGATTCGTTTGTATATTCATTGCCCATGTGCCGTGCAAAACAATCGAAAACAACAAAATCAGAACGAAAAGAGCAAAACCAGTGAGTAGTTGAGTAACCAACACATTTACATGCCTCACTACATACATATGTATGTATGTGTTTGTGTTTGTTATTTTTTGTACTCCTATGTTGGACTGAGCTGAAATATGACAAATTGAATAGGTCTTTCAATGCAAAAGGTAATAAATACATTAATAGGAATGGGAAAAAAGTTAAGCGAAAGAACCCAAGCTAATTGTCAAATTCATTTATGACAAGAAACAAATAAAAATTAATTTAATTTCTTAAACAAATTAAAAAGAAATTTTAAGTATTGCACCTCTCACCAGTATTATAAGAAAACCAACTACCAAAACTCCAAATATGTCTACGCAAAAGACAATTTTTTTTTTATTACAATAAAAAAGACGCCGTAAATCATATTAAGAAATTAATTTATAAAATCACCTCACTTAATTAACAATCAATTCATTTTGTCCAGCAATTTAACCCCAAAAACGTTGACAAGTCAATCGCCATCAACGGTGAAATTCGGGGTTATCAGATTTTTGTCCCCCTCCAGTATCAAACTTGCCATAAAAATTCGCCAAAAATCACCAAAATATTTTTTATACGATCTTTGAGAGACAACAAATCCTTAAAAATCTTATTATAATACATCAAGAAGTTTATTTTGCACTTTATTTTGCGAACGTATTTTCGTATAATTCATTATGGAAAATACTCTTTCTACGCAAGCGTTCCTAGTTGGCATAACCAACATATTGAATACAGCTAAGATAATTATTTAAGATGAAACGTATTCGCTGTGGCTTTGTAGTTATATTATCTTTGTAGGTATTTTTTCATTGAACTAATCTCTCCAATTAATATAGCACAACTTTGCCCATTGAATCTTATACTCATCTACTGAAACTTTTGTGCTCATAAACTGTTTTAACGAATCATGAATCAAGGAAAACTTTGCTTGGAATTGCTGCATTTTGTTATTGAAATTTCTTTAAAAACTCTAAACATCTTCATGTTTTCAGGTGAGCGGCACAACATTTCCTTCAACAGTGTTTTTTTATGTATGTGATACAATTTTCTTTTAAATAATTTATTTCTTCTGGAGTTAAACTACTCCGGTACTCCTTAGTGGAGTTTCAAACTCAGAGCCATAATCTAATGCATTTAATAGCAGGAAAGAGTCGGATCTATCAATGGCTGCATTAACGGTAAGCAAAAAATTATCTGCATTTTTAAAATTGTTTGGTTTTAAATGTTTGAGGAAAAAACTCGTGTAATAGAAAATATTTGATCATGCACTCTTCCTACATGCATGTACTCGTAATCAGACTGAAGTTTAAGGTTTAATTGATTCAGTTTGGTAGCTATCGGACTTATGAATATCAAAAAAATACGATTTTTTTCGACACATGGTCCATTATAAAGCATTTGAGCATTCAGTATGACAACAAAACACTGGACAAAATAGGAATGTCAGATTTAAAATACAAAGTACGTAAAAATAGCGCACTATTTCACTACATGATTTTTAAATCACCAGTCGCAAAACAAAAATTTAGTTTAGTAGATAAAAATTCGCCAGGTTTGGCGAGAAATTGCCATATCTTACAACCCTGGTGAAACCGAACGATTCGGCTGGCGCTACACTTATGCACACAACGGATGTAAAGACGTATTCTTTATGAACGTTACGCAGATTAAACTTGAATTAGCTCCCAAGTTTGTGCGATTTGTTCCCAACTTGAATTGGCTCCCAAGATTGTGCGATTTGTTCCCAATACACTATTTCTTTGTGAGTTTCCTGAAATCTCAGGTCTTTCCCAATAATAAACCGATGTCGATACGACGGTATGAAGCCGCGGCAAAAGTTTGAGCGAAATTAACTCCATATACAAAATCTTTTACATATAAACTTGTTTTATTCCATTTTAACATCTACCCGCCCTTACTGAAAAACTCGATAGTTGGAAAAAGGCGCCCAGATATAAGAGTGGCCCTTGCTTAGCTCTGGCTAAGTAATTTAATGGCCTTCATCGGCCATTCCTAATTCGACCAGTGTTGATCTGTTGTGCGTCCCCTTGCCCCATTACGGGTTAAGTATGTCAAGAAAACGGAGTGATATTAAGTCACATTCACTTGACATATGAGCTTGTAGTAGCCTATATCTCCTGTGTTCCAGTGCTCCACAGTGGGTGATCAAGTGCTCCATTGACTCCTGTTCATCTCCGCAGAATATACAAATGTCTGTGTTGGAAATGTCCATCCTGTGCAGGTGCTTCAGACAGCTATAATAACCTGTAAGTGCACCTGTCAGTGCTCTGAGGCTTATCTTGTTCAGTTTTAGAGCACGTTCGACTCACTTTGTATCAAAGTTTAGAAATTTCTTGGAATGTTTAAGACCAGCTGTCTCGTTCCAATGTTGCTCAACGATGGACTCCGTCAACTTCTTTATCTCCTCATTAAGGAGACTCTTATTGAAGCCAAATATTGGAGTGTGTCCAATAAAAGTAGATGTCAACCATCTCATTGCCGTAGTGCCCCTCATGTCCTGGCACTCAGATTAGAGTAACCTGGTTCTGGCTTGCCAGTTCATTTAGCCTGTTGTGACATTCCAGTACTAACCTGGACGTAAAGACACAACTGTTCAGGGCCTTCAGTACTGATTGGCTATCAGAGCGTATTTTTATCAACACTCCCTTGTGTCCCCCATCGGAGAGTATTTCAACCACTTCCTTTATTGCGTATAATTCCGGTTGGAAGACTGTGGTGTTTTTACGTGCTCTATGCCCCACTATTCCCGCTCCAACTGCTGGTAGCGTTTTGGATTCATACGTGTACCACTTTTGTGAACCATCCCGCAACCATCTTGGGTTCGTGCCCCATTCCTCCTTTGATGGAAAGATGATCCTTAACTACCTTGTAAATGAGTTAGTCGGATCTATAAGGTCACTTGTTTGAGACATATCGATTACGTCTCTGATACCCTTTAGGATTGCAAGATGCCCAATAAGGTTTCCCGTCTTAAGTTTTTCCCTTTTGTAAATTGAGATGGCCTGAACAGCCGCCTCTTTTTGAACAGCCACGTTAAGCGGTGTTAGGTTCAAAAGAGTTTCCATGCCTACCGTTGGGGTGGTTTTCATCACCCCTGTGATACATAGGCATGCAAGTCTCTGAACCTTGCGAAGTCTTGATATGACTGTTTGTTACCTGTTTGGTATTTCTCCACCCCACCATACTACAGGCAGTCTGTAACAACGAAATTTAATTTGTTAAATTTTTGTTGAACTTTTATAATTTTTTAAATTAAAAACTGTTTGGTTTGTATATATGTACATCAGGTTTTAGTTCAAGTTTTTCCTTTCTTAAGAAGGATTTTTTACAATACAAATCTGGTGTGATCAATAATTTTGATTGAAGAAGACAAGAAAAATAATAATCAAATCTTTAGCTGGGGGACAACTAGCTGTTTCGTAGTCGCTACACTACTCATCAGCTCCCACTGGGATTTGAACTCGGGTCATGACGTATCATGATCTACTGCTTTAACCACTAAGCCACCGAGCATTTAATTATTTTCTATCTATATTCATCTCATATTGAATCACATAAGCAATTTAGTTGAAAACAAAAGGGCCAGTGACGCTAATAACAGTCATACGTAGAATATGGGCGATTGAAATCCTCATCCATTTTAATGCAGAAGTAACTTACAAATGTAAAAGATGTAATTTACAAATGTAAAAGCAAACATTAAAGATGCCAAAAACCCCGCTCTTATTTTCCCCCTTTTTGATGTTTCGGATAAACTGAAAATACTTCTCTGTGGATCTTAATGAAGTGCATATAATTATGTCCACTTTGTTTGTCATACTTCATCCTCTTAAACTGCATCACTTGTCCTACGGTTATCGTCACATTTTGTTATAATATTTTTGGGTATAAACTTAAATCTAGTCTTTTAGCAAATCATGTTGAAAATTAAAATCACCGATATCCGGTCATATTGTTTAACCAGCTTCAAATTGACTCTCCGTATTGTTTTTATTTCTTTTCGGAATTTGTTGCTGTAAGTGTGTATATGCGTTGTGTATATGTTGTTGCAGATTTGTTCAATTCTTTTTATGGTTTAACTCTAATATCCTGCATTGAGGGTTTTATTTTCTATGATATCAGTGCTAACAGCTGGTTGTTGCTATTGTTGTTGACTGCTGCATGCGCATGCATGAGTTCGAGAGTCTTTTGATTTTTTAAAATGCAAGTGTGTTTGTGCTTCTTTCGACTTTCTGTCTATCTGCCTGCCGATCACATGGTCTGTCTGTTTACAGTGCTTGTTAATGGTAAAGCTTGTTAACACACTTGTTGGCAATTGATTTAAAACTTTCAGCCGCAATCAGGATGTTCGAGTGTGCAAAACATGAAATTTTAAAGAAGGATGCTTAGTAAAAATACTTGCTAACATTATTAGAGACACTTAACCCTGTATTAGTTGTATGTTACATATTGGACTTAAATACTGGCTGCTGTATTGTGCTTGAGTTCATTGAAATACATTGAAATGTACATATGTGGTTTAATATCAAACACTGACATCAATTCTTCAATATACACATGCCCGTATGTACATATGTATGTAGGTATTAGCTTATGTTTCCGATTAACCTTAAACAGCCACATAACATTCATTTTTTTTTTCAAATTTTTCCCAATCCTTGAAGCACTTCTGAAACGCGGTTTTTAGTATCGCCAATAGATCCTGTTTCGATTTTTCTTTTATCTCCTCAATCGTAGCAAGTTCCTTTCCTATTATCGGTGTCTTCAGTTTTGGGAAGAGGAAAAAGTCAGCGAGGTTCCAGGTCGGTGAAAACGGTGGTGAAGGCATGATAGCAGGTTTGTTTTTGGCAAAAACTCACGCACAAGCATCGATGTGTGAGCTGGTGCGTTATCATGGTGCAAAATTCATGATTGTTTTTTCCGCAATTCTGTGCGTTTCTGACAAATTGCTTCGCGCGTACGTTACACAACTTCAAGGTAGTATTCTTTATTGACTGTATGACCTTGTGTCAAGAATTCAACAACAGTGTGCAAAACCTTCACATTTGAACGAACTTGACATGCTTTTTTCAGTTTTAGCTCTTCTGGACGCCACCATTAGGAGTATTATGCTTTGGTTTTAATATCATAGCCATACACTCATGATTCCGCACCAGTTATGACCTTTTTGAGGAAATCTGAATCGTTGTTGACGAGTTTCAGTAGCTCCTGAGCGATGTCCATGCGACGTTGTTTTTGCTTAAAATTTAGTAAAAAATCGAAGAGCACACCAAAACGCGACTAACCTTTTTATCTGTCAAAAACAAACTGACAATCCGAAATGACATTGCCAACATACATATGTATATAACAGACATGTGTACACACATAGTAGAAAAAATGCGAAAATCGAACATACCAAACTCACGAAATTTGAAAATAACGGTTATCTTTTGATCAGACCATGTACATGAATTTTTAAGAATATCTTGCAGGAGTCCATTTTCTTGCATTAATTGCTACATGTTTTCGATAAAGACATAAAAACAATATTTTTTAGTAGAATGAAAATAAAAAATGCTCCTGCAATGGAATGTTCATGTAGAGAATTCGGCAAAAATCTTTTTGATTACAAAACAATGAGCGGTCCACCGCACATACGCAAACATATACGAGTATAAAAGAAACCCTTTATAACATTTATAAAAATGTATACATTCGATTTTTATATAAGTATATATTTTTTGTGTTTATTGAATGGAAGCACCCTTCAATTTATAAAATCGCTTTTAATATTTAGTATTCTTTACTACAATGTCAACAGAATTAAGACTTCAACTCTCTACCTCCTACGAGTTTATGTCAAGCTCATGCGAAAATGTTACCATTATTATAAGCGTCAACTTTTACTTGCGTGTGACACTTCATTTCTTACCAACTAAACGATTTCTTTTTCCTTTTTTTGAATTTTATTTGACTGTTTGTATTTTTAGTAAACGTGACCTTATGATTTATTAGAAAAACGTAAAAGTAAAACCGTGTGCGAGTGACAAATGTAGATTCATAAACCATTTTGCCAACAGTAGGGAGGCTCCCAGCTGATTAATGCATAAACTTAAGAAAGTCTGCCACAAACAAGGGTCTGCAAATACACTATCAGGGAAAAGCTTTGAACACTTTTTTATTAAGACAAAATATTTAATTTACACGTTTTTACAATCACTTTTGTAGCCGCACTACTGCGCTGATTTAGAAAAAGTATATGTTCTTTTAAGTTAAGTTTCTGCACAAAAGTAAGCGAGCTAAGGCCCTGATTCACTATCCTACCCCATCGTACGATTTATTCGCAGGACACTGTTTCAAAAGTCTGGCCGACTTAAAAAAATCGCTTCAAAATGGCGTTGTAGGCCACGCTATTATACAAGTATAATTGCAATAATTTATATACAGAATAAAATAATTAAAAACTTTTATTAACATAATAATTCAATTTTACTTAAATGTTTTTCTCGAGGCACCAACAATATGCTCATATTTTTCACAACATATACCACACTGATCGCACAGAAACCATAATGTTTTGAAAAGTTTCATAAAATTTTTAAAATCGCTCGATTTGTCAAAAACTCTTCACCACAACTCAAATATGATCATCCTATGTTGGGTCACAATTAAATGTTATTTCCAAAAAGATGCTGCTATTTTTATAAACGGACACGTTCTTACACTATTAAGTTTAGATGTTCCGTAACTCCCGCGTTTTGCTTGCGAGTTGCTATATTTTGAAGTATTCGAAAACCAAAAACATATGTTTTATCAAAACAACCAGAATAAAATACAAATTGGAAATGATAGCAGCAGTCTTATTAAGATGTTGGCTTATTCCTGCTCTATATTCCCAAAATAATTAGCGGCTATAGTTCCTTTTTAATATGATTTATAGTGACGTCTTTTCGACTTTCAAATAATTGAACGCTCGAAATAAAACCCGTTTTTATGATCTTGTATGCATTTATTATTACAGACAATTATAACCGAAAGTATTCTTTAAAAAAAAAGTAATTTAACACAAAACTCTGCCTTTTTTAAATTCCTAATAATTCATTTGATTTATTCACAGCACTGGCTACAAAATTTGTTCGAAGATCATATTGGCGATTTCCTTAAATCGCCAGTGCATAAGAAACCAATAGCATACAGACAATATCATATCAAAGAACATTTTTTAAAGTTTATACAGGGTGTCGCAATGGGTGTCTCAACGTCAAGCCGAAATAGGGTGACAAGATAGTTTTTTTTACACTGCGGCGATGCTCCAGTGGGTCAATAGTGTTGGATACCGAACTGTCAACGATAACCTTCTTCGCTCTCTCCTGTACGCGGTCGAGAAACCCCAAAATAGACTTTGAAGCGCCAGCCAAAACATGAGAATTGTTTTCCATTCGCGGCCGGATGTAGGTGGCATAGTAAGGAGGTTGGATGGAATGAAGTACATCTTACACCGTTTCATAAAACCGAGGCACTTGAATGCTTCTTTAGAGACACGAAAAATGTGTTCATTCCAGCGAACATTACACTGTAATTTCATTCTAAGTACATCAAGAAAAGGACCCGATTCCTCAATATATATTCCATCCATGAGTATAGGTGAAGGAGTATCAGCGGTGGTGAGTGTGTATATTAATAAACAACACTGGGTCTTACGAGTGTTGAAGGCAACTCTGTTTTTACGACCCCATTCGGAGATTAATAGAAGATCACTATTCAGTGAGTCATTCATATTTTGCCTCTTGCCAACGATCTTGGATAGGCTGGGCCTATAACTGAAGCAGTACGAATCGCAAATGCTGCTGTCATCTACAAAAGGGTGGATAGGGTTGGAAGTTTGATATTGAAGGTCATTGCGGTACCACTGAATTATTCTTAAACTCGTTTGATGAGAGAAGTCATTACCAACACCAAAAGCAGTAATTTTTGCCAGTAATGCGTCATGCCACACTCTGTCAAATGCTTTGGAAATATCCAGAGCCACCACCTTTCACCGAAATGATGGATTGAGTGGCACCATTTCTCAGAGAGATATGCCAAAAGATCACCAGTAGAGCGACCCTTTACGAAATCCATAATTTATGCGACTCTAGATACCTCACAAGGTGGTAGTTAACCATACTTTCCAGTACTTTGGAAAGCGCAGAACAAATTGCAATTGGACCTGGAACACCCTGTATATTGTATTTAATAAAAACTATAAAAATATTATGCGCGATGTGAGTATCCGGACAAGCCCGAAAGTATCTAGTATAAGATTTAAATACATTCTCGATAGTTTTGAAACGGATGTCCAGCAGAATTTTAACATTTGTTTTCATTAGTTTGATTAGCTGCTTTCCCATAATCCGCACACTGGGCAACCTTCTTCTTTTTTTAAACGACAAAATTAATGATTGAAAAAATTGAGAACGGGAGGAGATCAAACGATTTCGATTTCACATCACATGAAGATAAAAACGTTCCAAAAAGCACCGACCGCTGATATTTGTTTTAATTTCATAATAAAAATACATTTCCACAAACACATACAAACAAACGTGTCTGCAGTGATAGTGGAAGGAGAAATATTAGTGACAAAATATATGTGCTCTCTTATGTACTCGTATTTGCCAAAACTGTCGGGTGCGTCAGAAAAATACACAATCAATTGAGAACTTTGTATTCATATACATACATATTGTATTGTATTGTAGTCGTATATGTGTGAGTGAGGATGTGTATTGTCAAAAGAGCTTCTATAAACACACATTTTTACTATTTATTTTATAGAAAGCAACAATAAAGGAAGAGTGGTTTTTAAACGATTTATGGCATATATATATATTATACGTCGCAAAATAAGATGGGTTCGTTCGGTTGTCGAAAAATTTTCTTTCTTTTTTTTTTTGCTTTTTTTTTTGTTATTGTGAATGTATTGATTAGATGAGCATGTACATCTGTTACGTGTCTTGCCACATTATGGGCATTTTTAATTAACTTGGCCCAAGCACGCAAAGTGCATTAATTTAATCGTTTACAATCGTTCGTTTTGATGTCCGTGCCTGTGTACGTTAAACGTTCACGTGTGTGTGTGCGTGTGTGATCATAAATAAATGTGTGGCCAACATAATGAGTGGTTTTGAGTTAAAGTCTTTCTTCTTCCTACAATATTATTATTTATGTACATATGTATATTTATAAATGCTGGTAATTAAATTTCATAAATTAATTTCCGAAACCGTATATACATAAATCCATTCAACAAAAGGAAGAACGTCGTTAAAATACAATACAAATGTGACATTATTGTAGCAACGTACAAGGCAGATATACATATGTACACACGAGTGGATGCATATGCCTATAAAATGGAAAATATTATTTTTGATACAGTGTTCCTAATTTTTTTTTTTTTTTTTTTTTTTTTGTTATGGAATGCGAATGTCCCATACACGCGATTAGAATAGTGAGATTCATGATATAGAAGGTTATAAAAAAAAGTTCGCTTGGTATATAGAAGTGTTACTATGTTTTTAAGTCGAAAGGTTAAAATGGTTGTTTACTGATGCATAAACAGGTTCTTAACGCGTTCTACATTCTGAAGCTGCACAACACATTTTAGTATAAGCCACAAAGCAAATCGACTAGAAAGGAAACACAAAGTTCTTTTGTTGGCACAAATGGAAAACTGAAAAATCTACATATTAAATCATTTTGAAGATATTCACGCATGAATAGAGGCATTTTTCTTAACTGATCAATAAATTGTAGGACTTTAAATAATATACGAGTATTTTTATGAAAAAATTAAATTGTTTGTTCATTCACATGAATGTTATTTTAAAAAAATTAACCACTGAATTCATTTTAGCTTTAAACAGTACTCGTATCATGTTCCATGAACGGGTGAATCAACGAACAGTAAACGCATTTATATCTGAAAGACATGTTTTTTTTTTCTTTACTCGTACACTTTAAATACGAGGGCAGTTAGATAACCCTGTGACTGTATGAATAAACATTCTTTTCTTTTACTCCTTACATGCGTGTAAAAAGTACTCTATAAGAGACTAGGACTAGTCCAAAATTAATCCAAATATATGCGAAAAACATACTCCATTTTACATTACAATGTCCTAGGAGAGGACCATGTAATCCAAAAAAACATTACATCAAACTAATCTAAAAACTAGTGCAAGTAACTACTCCACAAATTATTAACACAGGGTTAGTCTTGATATTACTTCATGCCACTACTCCATGGATTACCACAGAAAACTAGTTTGGAAACTATTTTTAAATTACTCTGATGTGAATACTCCATGGAATACCACAAAAGACTACTTTGAAAACAATAATTTTGTAAAATTTTTTAGAGCAATTTTGGAGCGTTTTTGCAAGAAAAAAAAAATCAACTGAAATATAATCAGAAAATTTTTTGTATACTCTTATTTCTTCATTTGCTAAAACAAAAACATAACATAAAGATATAAATAAATAGTTGCAAACATAACAATTGTATTAATAGAATGTACCTGGACTTACGAAATTCAACTTTGGGGACCTACTAGTAACTCAAACCTTGAAATTCTTCAAAGATTCCAGTCAAAAATATTAAGAACAATAACTAGGGTTCCATGGTTTGTGAATAATAAAAATATTCATCGTGACCTTAACATACCCATGGTTAAAGACGAAATTAACAAATCCTGTGATAGATATTTATTTATTAATAATAATAAAAAAATCATTCGGCTTGCCAGAAAACACACTAAACAAAATATGGCGTAACAGTATTACTATAGCTGTTTTTCTTTTTTAATGTGTTGCGAGTATTGTAAAATATATTTTTTTTAGTTATCATGGTCCATGTTTGCATTACATCGGACTATGTTGTAACTACTCCTTTTTATTTAAAACGGATCATGTACTCCAATAATTTCTGCAGGGTTAGTCTACTTTTGTGGCGTTTATCAAATATTTTGATTTCTTCCAAATAAAAAGTTTTCACAAAGTCTTCAAAAAGTGAATTTTTGTTTCAGTATTGACACCTTCATTCGAACCAAATCTCTTACCTCCCAGCCGTTTTTTAAGGTTTGGAAAAGGGGACTAAATCCGGATAATATCATCGCGACAACCTCCTCACGGATAGCTTTTTCATGTCCAAATATTCGTTTAAATGTACTCGCTTAGTTGAGATGCCTACAGACTCAGCCACCTCCCGTACTTTCAGTCTCCGATCGTCCAATCTCTTATTCCATAAATTTTATCGATTAGTTCTGGCGTGGTAACTAGCGACTGAAATTGATGGTGTAGAGTTCCCATAGTATTTTGTTATTTTTTTACCCAGAAAACACACAAACATAATCTAAATGAGACTGCTTGCTCAAAAATTGACAGCACTTCATAAAACGATGGTGGTCAACGACAGTAGTGGTGCTATTTAAAGTAACTGCGCAGAAAATTGAAAAAGTCACTGATTTATCAAACAAACATCGTTAAATTCTTACTGTGATTCCGTTGCTTAGCAGAAACCAAAAATAAATAATTTTTATCTAAGAAAAATTACATAAGAGGCAAACAAAAATCCCATACAAAAGGATAAAAGTTTCATTTTCTATTATCTTTTATCGCCGTTTTTATACTTTGCTAGTTTAAAATATATTAAACATCGTTACATATTTTTCACTTTAAAATCCGTGTATGATCGATTGTCAGCCTCTCATGTTAACAAAAGTTAATTTTGCTATAATTTGTTTTTTCAATTTTACCTCGAAATCGAAATTTTTTAATTAAGACAAGTCGAAAGCGAATGTTTTTTCGCGCATTGCTTTTTTATTTTTGTATCAAATCGGAAAATATTGAAAATGCTTAAGATGTGTTTCAGCTTTTTGAATCACTAGTGGGACAGTTGCACGTTCAGATTGTATAAAGCTTTGTTTCGACGGTTGTCATACCTAATACCATTGTCAGAAAAATGCGCAGAACATTTCTAGCAAATGTTTGTACTTGCAGTTTTTGCCAGACAATGTCTATCAGGGGGCTAATTCTGTCATTCGTGATCGAAATTACTATCGAGTAGAAAATAGTTTCGATATCGTGTAAATTTCTAATAGTGTGACTCGTTACGTAACGAGCCGAGTTATCACTTCAGTGTTGTAAAATACTGACAAAATGTGTTTTATAACACTGCCGAAAATTGTCAACAAAAATTATGTTTTGACAAAACAAGTTAAAATTTACAAGCCACAAATTCAATAAAAATAAAAACGCCAAAGAAATGGACCCAACATTATTATATTATGCATCATTGTCTGACTCCGACGAAACGGTTACCCTTAATACAATAAGGAAAAAATTAGGTGAAATGCAGATCCTTTGAATTTGCCAAACATCGAGTAAGTGCAGTCAATATTTTGTTCAAATACATCCATACCATAAAGAATGTTTATTTCACAGTTTCAAGAGACGATTTAGACTGACAAAGGAAGCGTTTAACTATTTGTTGGGCCAATTAAATTTTGAGTCACAACTTTCCACCGCAGTTCCACAAAAAAATCAATTGGCAGCCACACTTGCGTTTTTGGCTTCAGGAGGATTCCAACACTCCGTTGGAAATGATTTTTTAATGGGGACTAGCCAAAGTACTGTGTGCAAAATCACATCTTTAATTGGTGGACCAGCAGCGTTTAACTTCAGAGCAAGCTCTTGCCACAATTGGTTGGCTTTATATTTCCCTTGCGCAGTATTGGCTAATACACCTTTTGCCAAGTCGGTATGTACTGCCATAAAATTGGCCAAAATTTCTTTTTGTGTAAAATTAATTTTATTATTCATTACTGCTGACCTGAAATAAAAAATTCTTTATACATTTAATTTTGTATTCAAAACAAATTTTGAACTTACATTTATTTTGTGTTTTTCTGTTTGCGGGTTTTCGATAGTACTTTTGCTTACGAGTAAAAAGTTGCACGGTTGCATTCGAATGGTTACTCCCTTTTACTCGATATCGAATGAGATAATGCCAAAAGTGTAAAAGCTCGCACATTCGAGTAAGAACTCGCAAGTAAGTGAATGACAGAATTAACCCCCAGGTCATTGTCGGATTGCTACCTGACGATAGTCATATTGTTAGGCATCATTTTTTAAAAGTACGAAAATGAACACTGTATGTGTTTTTTTCCCCCTCAATCGTGTATGCCAATTTTAATTAAAATTTTGTTTAATTTTTGTTTTGCGTTTGTTTAATTTGCTATTTACGAAATTTGAAATACTAATTGAATTTAATTGACTTTTTGCAATGAACTTTAAATGATAGTTGTTGAAATGCCATAAAGGAACTTTATCCACAATAAGAAAATCCTATTTGATTGTCTTCTGAATGATCAGTAAGACTGAAAGGGTAACGTCAGGGTGTTCAATAGCACTTGAGACAAATTGCCCGTACATTTGTTCTCTTCAGTTTTTGCCAAACTTTCAAGTGGAAAGCACTTGCAGTGCAATTGAGTTGGTTTGTGTGTAATCATCCCCATGAGGTGCAATGCATTTTAGCACTTACCGTAAAAGTTGAGAGTTTCAAGTACGCAAATCAATTTGTTCAACAAAACATCTATCAACAAGCAATTACAATTTCCAAGATGAATAGCAACAAAAGCTTCTTAAGAGTCAATGCAACATTGCAACTATTTAATTTGCAACGAATGTATTTCAATAAAAGGTACTTACTTCTACATACATAAGTATATATGTTGAATACATTAAATTAGTTTCATGTTAATACCTGCACCATCTCCAACACTCCGAATTGAATGAATTCGAGAGACTCATTCTTGAGCAAAGTATTTTCTGCACTAAAAAATAATATAAAAGCAAAATTTACTTCGTGTTGCTGCAATTATATAATTCCGATATATTGTTTTTTTCCTTAGCAAAAATTTTGTAAAGTATTGTAATGCCCATAAATCGAACTCAATTCAGTAATTTACCCAAAAGGCGTTTTAAGTTAACAACGTATTTAATGTATTTGAAGGGTTATTTGACAAAATGTTTTATCAGTTCGCGAATAGCGATACTCAGATCTAAGCATTTAATATTAAAACTACTTTATATGTGATAATGCAATCATTAGACTTTTTTGGCGGGACATTCAAATTGAATACAGCTCGTTTTATATCCGTAGAACTACGGAACTGGGTTTTATATTACATACCTTGTTTGCACTATGCAACGCACTTTTTGGCCAGGAATAATAAAGAACGCAATCATGAACACTTTGATTCATGTTCATTTGATATGTGACTATTGTTGCTGCGGCTAAATTAAATGCTTTGGGAACAACTACTAAATTTGCAACAGTGGCAACGCTGGCCACAAAATAACCAACTGCAACTACTTAAATTGTTTGTACTATTTTTGCTTTCAAAGACGTAAAATAATTACGAACAAACAAAACTAACTGGATACATTTTTTTTATACTGCATACTGAAACTGTTTGCGAACCAATTTTTTTCTATGTGTATATACAATAGTTCTAAAAGTAAGTTTTAAAAGCTGGTGTTACAGGGTGGGCAAAAAATGACCATGGATCCTAGAAATGTATTAACATCCTCGTTTTTGTTTTTTGTTACATGAATAACGCTTGGAGTATAAATAATGGAGATATGTATAACTCAACATAGAACCAAAATCTTTAAATTTTATAATTTCCAGAAATTAATAGGCCAGCGCTTGCGCCATTCCCACATTCAAAATTTAGAAGATTTGGTTTCTTACAAGATTTCACGTCATATAAGATTTCATATTTATAAAATTTATTTTTGCAAAAGGCTTTGGCAGTACAAATTATACCACAATGAATTTTTCATTGCAGCGGAGTATTTTTAAGTACCGTCCTAAAGCAAATCACAGCTGAGTATCCATCGCAATGTAAATTTCAGTTTGTATGGGAAGTCTCATCAAAATCAAATAGATTTGACTCAAATTTTGCTTTGGTGTAAATGGACTCTTAAATTTCATTTTGTATATTTTATATACCAAACTAATAGAAAAATATATTAACAACAATCCAAAAATACTAACAGATTATTTTTTGTGTCCTAACTTTCGATATTTGTCAACATTTCATAAGAGCTTTCCTAATCATCAGTAGACTTGGAAACTTTTGAAACAAAATTTCAAACATTTAACTCGTATATATCCCAATATTTTTAATAAAACATTGAGAACTTAAAAGGAAGAGAAAAACAGGAACGTGGGCGGTTGGTGGCTGAGTGGTTAATGCAGCAGTTCATGATACGTCATGACCCGAGTTCAAATCCGAAAGGGAGCTGATGAGTAGTGTAGCGACTACGAAACAGCTAGTTTTCCCCCAGCTAAAGATATTATTTCTTTTTTTTTTTTTCTTGTTTTCTTCAATCAAAAGTTATTGATCACAGCAAATTTGTATTGTAAAAAAACCTTCTTAAGAAAAAAATTAAGAAAGGAAAAACTTGAACTAAAACCCGACGTACAAATGTACAAACCATAAATCTAATTTAGAAATTATTAACAAGTTCAACAAAAATTCAATATATTAATGAAAACGCTTGTATTATTAAAAATTTTTTCGTTTTAAACTCTCAATGCTTTATTTAAAATATCGGGATATGTAGTTGAATGTTTAAAAATATTTTCAAAGGTTTCAAAGTCTTCAAACTAATGGTTAGGATAGCTCCTATGAAATGTCGACATATAGACAGCTAAGAAACATAAAAACAAGCTGTTAATAATTTTGGATTGGTATCATTATTAATAGCTTATATTTAAAAAATATGTTAACGAAAAAATTATTAAATTTTTAAGCCCCATCCCTTGATGACTTTTGGTCCATCCTTTATTACCTGAAAATAAATTGTAGCAACTCCAAACACATACATATAAAGCTAGTCTGTTACGGTTAATCAATCAAAGACATCTTCTTAATTTAATTGTGTCTGTTTAAAAAATCATAGTTGAAGGAAATCTCAAATCCTCATCGTCCTCCACAAACATCATTTACATACATATGTATGTATTTATGTATGTATGTATGTAGGTGTGTATGTGTAGCCATATTTGTGCGCTTATTATGTCTTTTATCTTGAACTGCTTTTGAGCAAGATTAAATATTAAATAATATATATTAACATAATAGGATTTAGCCACAAGCAAGGATTCTTTTGAATATTCAATAATAAAACATTTTTTACAGGGCAAAGGATATTCTGTATTACGATAAATATGAAATGGACAAAAAGATTTCAAATGAGGATAAAAATCAGGATAAATTTAAAAAATACTCGTATGCAAAACTAAGATTAAGTTTATTTAAGCGTAAATGTTACTCATAGTTATGAAAAAATTTTTGCTTTCTAAAATAGCTTTATTGATGGGGCTTATATTTTTTTTCTTTATTAATACCCAAAAGCAAGTACCCTGCTGACTCACGCTACTCATTGCCAAAATATCCACAAAATAACTAATAAATCGTTTACGCAAATAAAATGCCTGTTGTCTTTGTATTGTTTTTGAACCTTATTATAGATAGAAATACTTTGAAATTATCAAATTGTGTATAGTTGTCAATACAAATTATTTTTTAAGTGACAATGTTTGTAGCTCATCACCTTGATATAAACTTTTGTTAATAAATACTTTGATTTTATTTTTGGTGCAAATTGGAAATATAAAAGAGGCAGAGATATTGGAGATGATTGTCCCAGAGTATACTTTCTTATTTTCAGAATAGTTCAAAAAGCTGGATCTAATAACAGGGCGAACTTCCAAACTTAATACTCGTAATTGAAAATTGGTTTGTATTAATAACAAATGAATAAAATTTTCAGGCATTTTCAGGTAGAAATTCACTGAATGAGCCAGTCCAGGTGAAGTCTAGAAATCGCATGCTTATTATCACTTACTTATATTTTGCACTTGTTTACATTGGGCAACTCGTCTGACTGATCAACTAACTTATTTGGTGTGTTCTTCCTGTAAACACTGTTTCTTCATGGTCTTGTCTTAGCATTGGCTTACGTTTGCGTTCCCTCCATTTTATATTACTATCATCTGTTCTGAAAATATGTTGAGCGGACAGATCAAGTTTAGGTTTTGTTTGGCTTCCACACTCCGTATTTCTGTCCTCTTTTTAGAAAGATACGAATAACGAATTCCAGTCGTTTCATTTTCCGCTAAATTTTTCTGTTAGAGCATCTTTGATTGTAACAAAATTTAATTTGTATTTCCATTTTATCATTTAGAAATGTTCCTTTAGGCATTCTTTAATGCAATCAAATATTTAAATCGAAATAAAAATATGGACCAGTACTCAGCAGATGACCATTTACGGGTAAGCAGTGTATTGTACTAGAACTAGGAATATATGTTTTGAGGAGGAGGTGGATGTTGGACCTGAATCTATCAATAACAACGTGGAAAGACCAAAACACACGTTACCGCAGCATTTGAAATATTGGAGTTAAATTAATTCAAACTGTAACAAAAATTAGTCCACAACCTCCCACGCTGCAAAGTGATTAATTACATTGAAAAGATATTAATAATGAGCATATAAAGAAAGCAAAAACGACAGTGAAAAATGAAAAAAAGAATAGAGAAAAACCACGTGCATACAGAATGGGAGACACAACACTAATTGCATATTTAAAAATAGCTTCTATATCAACACACTGCAACACATTCGAGTCAAACAGCACATGCAGATCATAACTAAAGCAAGATTTTTTAATTCATACAATCGTTATCACTTTCTTACACCACTTTCACGCATGGAAACCTTACTTTGCAAAGTCTTGAGTTTGGTGGACGCAAGGGAAAAGAAAGTGGCTCTCTTCCACTCTTTATTTTCTCTTACCACCATCAAACTAAATATTTTGCAAAGTAAACTTTCCGTGTGTAAAAGCTGGGTTATTTCTTAACTGCAAGAAAAAGTATTTGCTTTAGTCGGATTTCTCCTGTTTGCCAAAAAAAATAGTTTAAAAGTTTTCATTCGTATTCGCATCCTATTCCGAAATCGGTCTTCGTAAAATAATACCCAACAACCTTACTAATGGATACCCTAAGCAAATGTTTAAAGAGACAGAAGTTCGCAAAATCCCAAATTACAAAAGCTTTAAATAAATAATTTACACACTGTATTTGTCGTTTGGCTTCTCGGTAACCCAGAAAACAACTTACATTCGAGATATTTTATTTTCATTTAATATTTGGGACGCTTCATATTATGTATAATGTCCTAATTTGTTATGACAGCGTAGGAATCTTGTTGTTGTGCTTCGAGCAAAAAAGTCATAAATTATTAGAACTTTTTAAACTGTCTTTTTTTCATTTCTCATAACTAAATCGTAAATATCATTATTCCGATTATAAAAACACCTACTGCCTCCTGTTCTAAAAATTTCCGGCCAATCAGTAGTTTATCCATTTTAGCTAAAGCTTTGGAGTCTATTATGACGAATCATATTACAAATTATTTCAAAGTCAATTCTCTGATAAATCCATTACAGTTGGGATTTCGTGAAAGCCATAGCTGTACTACACTGTGTTAAAGGATATGGATGATATTAGGCCAGAATATCATGATGGTAATATAGCGCTTATGTGCATTTTAGATTTTTCTAAAGCTTTGTGGATCATTCCATCTTATGTTTCAAGCTCAAACACTATTTTGGATTCAGCTGTACTGCGTTAACACCGAAAGGTGCACCTACAGAAAGTTGTTGTTGATAATAAATTGATTTTTAGAGTTGATAATTATGTAAAAATACAAGCGTATGCTGATGACATTCAGTTGTATACGAGTATATCCAATTGTGTTGGTATTTGTCCCAATTGCAATGAAAAATAAATTAGTGATTCAGCTAATTACTTATTTCGCTAAAGTTTATAGAAATATTGCTTCTCAATCATTACATAAGATTCAAGTGGCGTTTAACAATGCAACCCGCTATGTCTATGGCATAGATCGCTACAGTAGTGTTTCTTCCTGGCGTAGTATGATCTCAGACTGTGCTTTATTGGACTATTTGCGTATAAGAAATTTTTTATTTTTGCATGGTTTATTGATAAGAAAAACTTCATCATACTTGTATGAAAAAGTTACTTTTGGAATGTTGCGTAACACGATTGGTAACAAAATACTTACATTTCAATACATCCAGATTTTTCTTCATTAAATTGTTGAACTCTTTACCCTTAAGCTTTAGAAATATACAAGTGAAAAACAGTTTTTTGCTAAACCTCTCGTTGACTATTGTTCAAAAAATTGACTATGATTCAAAAATGACTAACTTTAGATTTATCTCTATTTTATTTGTTATTTTAAACTATGGTATATGTATGTATTTGTATTTTTTAACTTAAGAAAAAAGGGATTATTGCTTTAATATTTCAACCATTATTTTATAACAGCATTTTGATATATGTATATTTGTTTCTCCCTTTATCGAAAATGTTATGGAACTACAAGAGAATAATATTCTTAATGTTCTTATGATGAAATAAAATATTTCAGCTGGCTCAAATTTGATCAGTCATATGCTCAGCCATATCAGTCCCAGCTTTAGTATATTCAATTCTTTTTTCCTGTCTTCTTTGATCAAGAGTTATTGATCGAGGCAATTATTGTTATAATTATAAATAAAAATATTTCTTGGCTTTAGCCAGAATTGAACTTTCTTCTTTTCTTTATAAAAACTTCACAAAAAATCTGAACGGTACGAGTGTTGTGAAATAATAAATTGTTGGTGATAATATTAATGAAATTACTCTGATGATATTTTAGATGCCATTGATTTTTTTCTAAAAATAAAGTCACATCTTGCGAAGCAAACTGGAAATTCAAATGATTGGAACAAATCAAGCTTTGACCTTTAGAAAGCAATCACAGGTTTATTTCATCATTAATTTTGCAATTAGTTCGTATTGAAATCAAAATGAAAGGTGCATGTTTGCTGGGTTATATGAACTGCACACACATAAACATGTTGGTACGAGTAACTTTGTATTTATTTTATTCTTCTCATGTACTCGTACAAGGAGGAAGGTTTGACTTTCTTTTTGTGGTAAATGAGTATAAGATACTCGTACACATTCTTGTGTTAAAAATGGCCAAGTTAATAACGGTCAATGAAACATATGGTAAAAGAAACGTATTTCGAAAAAAAACTACCGCATTTAAAAGAAAATGGTTAAACAAAAAACAAAAAAATATTTCAGTTAGCAGCAAATGATAAAAGCAATTAAAAGAACGTGTGTTTTCTCATACCTAAATTACTTCGAAACACACACATACGAGTACATGAGAAAAATAATGCATTTCTAAGTTGTTAACCCTTTAATATTTGATTTTTAAATAAAAACGAAGAAAATATTTCTTGGCTTTAGCCATAATTGCAGTTAAGCTAGACGAATGATCACATATTAGAAATAAAAACGAAGACATTATTATGAAATTAAAAAAAAGTGACGAATTTAATAAAACTTAAATTTCGTACTACCAAATTTGATAAATGTCACTTTGTAGAGGAAATCACACTGTGGTGAAAAAAGAAGCGAGATGAATAAAAGTAAATAATAAAAATATTATAAAATATTATAAGGAATAAAAAAAAATTTTTTTATGTTTCCTAGGTTTCCATTATGTCGACATTTCATAGGAGCTTCCCTAATCATCAGTAGACTTGGAAACATTTGAGAGATATTTTCAAACATTTACAGTTCTGTAGTCTAACTTTTATTACGTTGCTTTTACAAATATTAAACAAGATAATTCCTCAATGGGTTAGCAGAGCCAACTTTAACTATTCAAACATGATGAAATTAAGAACAGATAGAAAAAACTAACTTCATACATTCATACTTACATATGTAAAAACTTGTGTAATAAATGCTTATTCTAAAACCGTAGTTATTTTTAACAAGCTACGAACTCTAAAAAAATCATTTGTTAACAATTGGTTATACATGAAGGCTCAATAAAATTAAACTACTAAATGTAAAAAACGCAAATTTAATTTAAACTCAAACATATCTACATACATACAAGGTCATATATGTGTAAGTATAATTTACTTGAGGCATTTCACAATGAGAAATATAATTTCGTAAGTGATTTAAAAGGAACGGCGGGAATCAAACCTGCATCCAACATTTTTATGTCTGGGGGTAAGTACTTAACTCCACCGCCCCATAGTGAGGGCGAAAAAGTGGAAAAAGAGTCTTCATATGAAAAATATTCGCATACAAACAACATTTTGTAAAATGTTTAAGTTTTGTAATTAACTAAAAGCTGCTGCAGTTGAACTTAGCAAATCAAAGTGCACATTGAACAGTGCAAAAAAGTGTGAAACATTGTCTACAATAAACAACTATAGGGGAGCGAAGTATATCTTCATCTGTATAGCTCTCTTACTGCTAGATTTATTGATAATTCCAACTTGTTGGAAAACTGCCGACTTCTGGACAAATTTACTTTACTGCACTTAAAACTACCAAATGACAAAACTCCTACTCGTTTCTCTATGACACTGCATTTATTTCTTGTGGAAAATTAATCTATTATCTTACTTTATGATCAACTTTCTGTGCCATGATTCTCTAGGCACGATCTCATTTTTTTGAAAACACTTCATGAATCATCTACCGTGATTTCAAAAATATTGTTTTAACTTCTTTAGAATAAGAGTTCATGCGTATTAGTTGGAATCAGGTTTGTCATATTTGCTCCGTAGATGATCAGTTAGTTAGTCTTCTTTGGAAAAAATATAAAAATTATTTTTCAATCAACTGTCTCCATACGATCGAAAATTGTAAGTCGTAATAACAAGCCTTGGATTTCAAATAGAATAAAAGAGAGCATAAAAACTAGAGATTCAGCCCATAATCGTTGGAAAAGATTTAGGACTGCTGAATTGCATGAGATTTGTCACAAGCACTCAGCAGTCATGTTAATATGTGCACATGTACATATGTATTCATATACATACATATGTAAACTTAGATGTGTATGAAATGTCTCATACAAACACAAAAAAATAAAATTTTGTAGCTAACAATAATGCTTTTGGTGTTTTACTTGGCACTTGTTTGTTGAATGAATGGAACTGTTGTTGTCGTTATGTAATTTTATTTGTGAAGTAAACAATCAATTTGAAATTATTTTTATGCAAACCAAATATAATTATGTGCATACAGACAAATATTTGCTATTCTACGTGGTCCTTTCCGTATTCATGTGAGTAATTGTGAAGAAGTGTATGTGTGTAGTAGAGCCATTTTATTGAAATGTTTGTTTGCAAATTTTCAGCGAGTCCTTAGCATTCAATAAACATACAACAACACTTACAGTCAGGAATCACCACTTCTACTCATTTTACATACTTACGCACAAATTTCAATTTGTATTCAAGAATAGTATAGTACATATATAGCTATTACCCAACAAACACACATTTAAACAGATGAAATTGGCCGCATTTGCTTTTGAACGCAATCCATCCTTGTTTTGGCCTACTGGGGCAAGCAACAGGCTTGAAAAAGCAATAGCGTTTTATATTAATATTTAAGAGAAACCCAATCAAAATTAGTTCAGTTCTGAATATCGAAAAAAAGGAGTATTAACCCAATTGTCTATCTGTATACAATGAGTTTTAAAATTACTGTAAAATAATTTCAAATAATATATTGTTACATTTTGGCTTTTAAAAACTCTTTTGCGGATTCTTCAACTGCAAATGAAATAATGACACTCATACTTATTCGTTACGCCACAGTACTTATATACTTCACGACCTTCTTTACACTTAACACCAATGTGTATAAGCACTCTAGACTTACTTACTTATATGACTGACTGTTGTTGTGCTGTTCTGCAACTCGTTGAAACCAATAAACTCGTTTACGAAAATCCGATTTTAGAAGTGGTCTCCCTAAAATTTGATGCCGTTGCTGTTATGTAAACTCTGAAGATTGGTTGATGAAATGCATCGTAAAGTGTTTCGAGTACAAACAAGTTAAACTAACTATAATTACATTTTCTTCTGCGATCACATTGAAATTGTATAATCATATTACAAGAGAAACGAGAAGCATCTGCATCAAGTTGAGCATACCATACTTTTTTATAAGCGTAAGTTATAGCAATTATTATTTACAACTCACAAATTAGATAAGCAAAATTAAAATAATAAAATCAAATTTTTAGCGAAATCGATAAGCGAAGTCGCACGATTAGTCAAAAACTATATCATACAGCTGCATTTTTAGTACATTTTCAGCACACATGTTATATTTGTAGATCGCACGATCAGGTAGGATAGTAAATCACGACCTTTAGGTGTAAATGGCCTATAAGATATGCTGTTAAAACATAGCTTCGAAGGTTCGATACTTACATGGTGTAGTAACACGTACACAGAAAAAATTATAGTAAATAAAAAATCAACAAAATTTTTGTCTGAAAAAATAATTTGTATGCATATAAATAAATATCAAAAAAATAACTTTGGATATCGTATTTTGTTGTTGTTTAAAAAAATAGTTGTTTTCGATCAATAATTATTTTTACTAAACTTTTGTTTGAATCCACGAATTCCTTTACAGGTCCGCATTCAAACAATTTATTAATTGATTCAACGAATTACGTTATTGAACACGTAAAAAATTTTTTTCTGTGTATGTCTTAATTTTTCATTATTTTAACTCCGTCAACAAAAGCACACGATCACTTTTTATGCCACTTTTTATAGTTCGTAGAAAAAAAGATTTTAGTGCAAACATTGCAATCAAAAAGAGAAATTTGAACTTTTCTTTTTGCAATTTCTTTTAATTGAAAACTATTTTTACTTTTTTCATATATGAAATGATTTTCTGTTAAGACAGAGTTTTTGAAACAGATGTCTTAGCAACCGTGCCAAGACGGCTAGAAAACAGTAATATTTGCTGTCTACACCTAACAGTAACACTATTTTTCTGTTGCTGTTAGTATTCTCATGTCAGGAGTGGACGGCAATTTAGCTAAGCATTCACGTTAAACTAACTTTACAAGTTTTGGTATTGCGCATGTTCATTTGTTTGCTAATTTCACATTTATTTTTGCACTTTTAATATTCTTCTATTTATATACATATATCCGATGATTGTTTTCAATTTTTAAACCTTGCTGTTTCTTGGACCATTGACCAAGATATTAATCAAAGTGTAAAGATTTAAGAAAACTACACATGTGCTTACATATGTAATGTCTGTTTCGTTAAATCAGTACAAATGGATAGCACCTATTTAACGTACTCTTAACATGAAAATGTTAACAGTACGTTATCCCATCAAAAAAACTTCTTACAAGATTCATTTGTAGAGACTCTTCCCTAGAAAATTTATCTGACGCAAAAGCGAAAAGTAAACAATCAGAAAGCGAAGTGTGGTCGCTACCGTAATTTCAATCAGAAAATCATCTCCAGCAATAAGTCTTGTTGCTGCATGGACGAATTGGTAGTGTGGTCGAACAAGAGTCTCGAGGTTGCAGGTTCTTCGATTCCTGCCGCAGCCCCGCAGTTTTTATTTTGTTTCTAAAATAGAAAAAACAACAGAATTAAAAAGACATCTGATTTCATTGTTTTAGTATTCAAGTTTTATTTTTTAATTTTTTTATGAAAAAATAATAGTTGTTTAACTTGCAGCTATTATATTTTTTTTTTATATTTGTTATACGTAGTTAATACACAAACATGCGAATATGTATATACAAACACACATACATATAATATCATGCAAAACTATCAAGTTTTTTCCCCACAAGTGTTTCACAAGTTTTTTTATTAACAAACATATGTATAGATGTATATTATTAAATAATATTTTTTAGTAAACGACTTTGTCTTCAGAAAAAACTAGAATGATATTTAAATCTTTTGTATCCAAATGAGCATTTAATAACTTCCGACATTTACACATCCCAGGTCTCAGGTACAAAGGAAAGTTTTTTTTATGATTCTAATACATTTCAAACAAATACACCTCCTCACAAAGATTTAACGGAATAGTTTCATAAGAAACATTTGAAACAGCTACGCTCAAAGCGTATAAATTTTTGAAATTTCATTTACTCGTAATTGTGTTTGTTTGTGAGTTTTTCAATGTTTCTTGTGCGGGTTGCCAGTGTTACTTGTTTACATACAGTGAATGTCAATCAATGAAAGTGTCAAATAAACTAAATATAATTGCTTTACTTCTTAGGGGAAAGAACCACACAATACAGTGCTACTAGAAGAACACAAAAAACAAAGTGTGAGGAATGTTTATCAAAAGAAGAAAATGTCAACATAGGAGCCTCACAGGGTGCCATTTCGAGAACTCTATTATTAGCTTGATTTCTGTACATAGTACACAAAATGCATTTCACATTAAATCTTAATGCACTGTTCAATTGTGTACCTCTCCATGGTTGAATTTGTCAAAAAGTGAAGCAAATAAATGTCAAATTAAGTTGGGCAAACAACTTGACGTTAAGTTGTGACTCATATCTAACATCGTTCGTTATAGTTGAACCAGACTTTATGTAAAAGAATTGCGATAAAAATAAAGAATAAAAGCTTTTATTTATATATTTAACAAGAGACAACCCGTCAATTAAAATAAATTTGTTCCAAATTGGCTACAACGCGCCATCTTCCTTATTTATATTATTTATTTAATTGAAAAAAAGTATACTTTTAAACTTAGATCGTCCATAAGATTGTAAAATTAATATAATTTGATAACGCTTTCTTCAAAATACTCGTATTTTGATATAAAATACAACTAAAGTGCAGACCCCTAGGCTGGTGCTAGCCACTGGGTAAAAGACATACCCAATGTTTTGTGTGCACTGCAAACATGTCTGGATTTAAGGAGTGAGGAAAACGGATATGGCTTTCTCTCTCGACCAAATGATAAATATATATGTATATTACTAAACTGTGATTTTCTAATACGAAAATTACAAATTTTGTTTGCTCCATGCAAAATCTTTAATCAAATCCACGTTAACAGATTTGTAAAAAAAAAACGACTCATAACCCGATGAATAATAAGGTTAAAAATAAAGAAACCTGCTTTTAAAGTTTATATATAAATACTTAAATATACCTAGCCTAATCTGAACACAACGGGACGAAATTGGACCCAAGTGGGCTCGCTTTTCAATGGCTGGCAGTCTGTGAAAAGTAAACAAACTAAAAACCACAGATAATTATCCGTATAACACGTTCCGTGTTTTTTTTTTTTGGAAACCGGCTTCAGGAATCGGAATAATCCCCCACTTCCCCGGAATAGGGCAACTTCAATTTTCGCACTAAATCCGGTTAGCGAAGCGCTTTAAAGTTTTTTTGGAACTCCCAAATTTTCGGAAGCAAAACGGCAACTTCAATTTCCGCTCTAAAGGAAATAGCCGTTTATAGTTCAGATACATATTCCACGTGAAAAAAAGTGCACCGAATAAGAAAAATCGGTTCTAAACCGGTTAGGGAAATGGTTGCAAACTTTTGTGGGAATTTCCAAAATTGGCTTTGTGAATTCCCAAAATCCCTCTACTTTCCCGGAAGCAACTCCTATACTATACCTACATATGTAATAACCACTCATACGACAAACAATTATACAAGTGAAACTAATATATGCGGGCTTAAAATATTCTTATGTATTATTTTCTTTTATAAAAGAAATGTAACCAAAATGAAAAAAATATTCTCAACTCCACACTGAAAACAAGTATTACTAATTTAAGTTAGTAATAACCAAAAACGGCAGCTCTGGTCGAAAGTGGATTTTTCACTTCTTCTGATGCAAAAATTTGAATTAAAAACAATTCTTATATATTATTGCAGCAATGTAGAATGTCTTACGCGAATATAAATTCTTTTATGCAATAAATCTACACTTTACACTACAATAAAACTAATAAGATAAAGACGATAAAGATTTTAGCTTTGGTGTACATACGAGTATATTCAGAAGGAATATGTCCTTTGCGTCACAAAAAATTTTAAGAATCTTTTAGAAAAAAATATATGTGAATGCAAGCATTTATACCCAATTACTTAAGGTCTTCAATCTTGGGGTCGACTACACCATCTGATCTACATAAAGATCCAAACTTAGAAAGTCAATCTAAGTTTAAAACGAATTATGGTTTTATGTTGATTTAATTTGTTATCACTTCTAACTTTATGTGCATATAAATTGTATTTTACGAAAAATAATAAAAATTGCAATAAAAAAATTAATTATGTAATTTTTAATGTAATTTTTAATTGATGTAATTTTTAAGGCAAAACATCTATGCCGATGCCGCTTATAAGTTTTACTTTTCCCTGATCTTGTATCATTTGCTTTGTCTAGTTGACTATAAGTCACTTATTTTTAATATAAAACATTAGCGAACGTTAACGAAACGACACCGTGATCCAGGCAGTAAGTGTAGTTTGGTGCAACATTTTAAATGCTGTAATAGGTTTCAGTGCCACTGAAATCAAAACGTATTTTTTCTATATCTTAAAAAATAGTTAGGCCAGAGACAAAATAAAAATTTTAAGTAGAATATAAAAGTAATTTCTCTAGTAAGTAGAGTTAGGCAACTACTTTATTAAAAAAAGGAAAGAAAATCATTACACATTCTACATATATATCACGCTAAAACTTCTAGCAGACAAAAGTTCACAAAGTTTTTGCCTTAATTTGAATGACATATTTGTGACAAATTGAGCCGCAATTGTTTGAAGAGCGAAAGAAAATTACACGCTTCGCACAGAATAGTTTTATTTTTAAATAAAAGAAAGTAAATACATACTTAATAATTATTAATTTATTTATTTACACTAAACACGTTTCTATGGATTTTAAATTGTTATTACTTCCTCCCGCGTTGACCTAGTATCAATCAATTCGATTTGCATAATCACATATCGTTTTTGTTTAGAGATAAACCACTCATTCATAATTTTTTGGCTCTAAACTTGTATTTACGCACACACATTCATACATATTTGTATGTATGTGTATGTCTGCATAAATACAAAAACAATAAACAAAAGTCATAAAGGTGTGTGCGTGTTTACATTAGGGGGGAGGAGGGCAGTTGAACGAATCAAAAAATAAGTTTTGAAACAACAGAAAGATTGTCAATTGTGAAAGCAATTCCACAAAAGGTGCTAGAGAAATAGCAAATGAGTGTCTCATAAACGTGTCAAGTTGGACAATAAATCGTGTCTTAAAGCAGCCAGTCAGCCTTTATCAAAAAGCAAAAGCTAAAAACTGCACCACAGCACAAAAAGGCGCTGTTGGAATTTGCAAAAAAAAAATTGTTTGAACACAGATTGGAATAAGGTAAGTACATCTTCGAAATTTTTAACCACTACTTTACTGAAATTGTTTGCAGATAATTTTTTCTGATGAGAAAAAATTTAAATTAGACGGTCCAGATAGGTAGAACTGTTACTGGAAAGACTTACGCAAGGAGCCACGCTATTTTTCTAAACGAAATTTTGGTGGTGGTTCTCTCATGGTTTAGGGAGCCTTTTGCGCCTCTGGTACACTTTTTTTTTTTTTTTTTTTTTTTTTTAACTTTATTATTTTATTTATTGAATCTACATAAAAAAATGTAATGACAATAAGTATTCAAATCTTAATACTAAAAAAAAATTTTAATTAAAGTCCTGCCAGTGCTGGACAAAAATTTATTTTTATGCGAATATTATTTCAGAATTCAGTCATCTGTTTAGAGCTCTAATGGTAGCCAAAGTATCCCTCCTTCTCAGACGGGTATGACCACCAAAGTTAAGGATATTAACTGCAAGTGGATTTGGATGGATTTCAAGTTTGTTAATATATCTTGTCGCGTACTTCACAAATTCAGATTTCACAAAAGGTACGTTCAGATCTGCGTGGATTCGTGAGTTTTTAACGTACCATGGAGCATTTGTAATTCTACGGAGTATTCTATTTTGACTTCTTTGAATTTTTTCAATGTTAGATGCAGAGGCTGTGCCCCATAATTGAATCCCATAGCACCATATTGGCTTTAGAATCGCGTTGTACAGCAAAAGTTTACAATCAAGCTTCAAAGTCGAATTTCTGCTTAGTAGCCAGTTAATTTGCACTGCTTTCAATTTCATTTGCGTTACTTTTGCTTCGATGTGCGTCTTCCATGTTAGTCTACGGTCAAGATGAATACCGAGGTATTTGACTTCACTGTGTCGAGGTATTACTTTATTGTTAATAGTAATGGGTGAGCATGTTCCTAGACGCAGTGCGAATGTAACATGGGCACACTTTTGTTCATTAACCTTGATTTTCCAAAGCTTGAACCATTTCTCTAGTTTGTCGATATGTTCCTGTAAGTTTATTGATGCTTGCTGGTGGTTACTATGTATGCTAAGGAATGCTGTATCATCTGCAAATGTTGAAGTGTGAATGTTGGTGCTTGTCGGCATGTCAGATGCGTAGATCAGATATAAGATAGGCCCTAATATGCTGCCTTGGGGAACTCCAGCTTCAATAGGCTGGGCGGGGCTTATGAAATCGCCTTCTTTTATTATAAATTGGCAACAATATAAATAGCTTTTCAAAAGGTTATGTATGTTTGCAGGTAAGTTAAACTTTATTTTACGCATTAGTCCATCGTGCCACACTTTATCAAAAGCCTGTGAGACGTCTATGAATAAGGCAGAGCAATATTTTTTATCTTCAAATGCCTTTCTTATGACGTTAACTAACCTGTGTGTTTGCTCAATGGTGCCATGTTTCGCTCTAAAACCAAATTGGTGATCAGGAATACATTCAACCTTATGAAGCATTGGATCCAACTTCGCCTTTAGCAATTTTTCGAAAAGTTTTGATATTGTTGACAGTAGACTTATTGGACGGTATGATTCTACTTTCGTGTGATCCTTCCCTGGCTTAGGAACCATTGTTATCAGGGACACCTTCCATTCTGCAGGGTAATACTCAAGTCGTAAAATAGCATTAAAAATAAAAAGAACAATTCTTTTAGCTACACGAGGCAGCTCTACGAGCATTTTGTTGCTGATTTTATCCATACCTGGAGCTTTTTTAAGGTTTAGATTGCCAATAGCATTTTCAATTTCTTGGAAATTGAATCTTAAAGGCACAGGAGGTCTACTAACAACAGGTGGCAACTCATTTGCATTGTCAGACCTATTTGTGGCAAAAACGTTTTTCAAATGGTTAACAAATAAATTACCCTTTTCCGAGTCATCTCTAGCCCAGTCACCAGATGGTTCTCGCAAGGGCGGCTTACCTCTAACTGGCCTTTTTAAACCTTTAGTCGCCCGCCATAAAGAATAGTCGGACTGAGGAGTACCATCCAGACTTTCTAGATACGTTTGTAGATAAGCCGTTTTTTGGGTTGCAAGCAAATTTCTTAGCTGACTTGTGCACTCACGTAGCCTTGTTTTTAGTTGCGGAGATCTGCGAAGTTGCCACTCTCGTCGAACTCTTCTTTTTTCTAACATAAGTTGCTCGATTTCTGAAGAATATGTTCTATTTTGAAGGTTTCTGCGTGTTAAATAAACGCTAGAACCAAGTGCAGCGGCTTGGTTCTAGCGTTTATTTAAACGCTACACTTGAGTTAGCTTTCCCAAGTACAAGAATGGATTCCACAAAATATATTACTATCCTTCAAACAAATTTAAAACCATACTTTGAAAGAAAAAACAAATTTTCCAACTAGATAATACCGCGATTCACAAAAGTAACCAAACCAGTCTGTGGCATATAATTGGAATGGCCAGCCTGTTCTTCCGACCAGAACCCAATGGAAAATATCTGGGGACACATGGTCAACAAAATCGATGGTGGATATAAACATTTGGAAACAATTGCGGACCTTAAAGCTGCTTGGAAGCCCTTCCCAAGGAACGTTGTGCAAAATTGGTCCAAAGTATGCCGAATAGAATTTTTGAGCTTATATTGAAAAATGGTGGACCAACTCATTACTAATTTTTAATAATTTCAAGCGAAAGCTCCATATTTTAAATGCGGCTATAGTATTGCTCAGCTACAAACATGTCTTTATTTACCCATTTTCGTTATATTGAAATAAATTGTTAAGTTTAGTGTTGTTTTCCTACTAGTTTTTAATAGTCTTTAAAGCCCCAAAAAACAAATTTCTTTGACTTGTTTGTGAGTGCCAGAAGTTGTCAAAAATGACATGTGTCTATAATAATGCACCTCTGTGTATAGTATATGGTTTTTATTGCCGTTATTCATAAGTTGGTAGGCCGAAGCCCACTGAAAGCATCAACCGTTACCCAACTCACTCGTCTAATATTTTTGCTGCTACTAATGCAAGCGTATAATATAAATGTGTCTCTCGCCATCACTGCTGTACACTGACAAAGTAAAGATTGTATTAAAATCAGGCTGTAAACGCGCTCTATCTGCCCACTGCTGTTCTAAAAAGTTACCTTTGAAGAATAATCTAATATTATCACCGAAGCAGTTGATTCAAAATCTATACAAGTAATAATAATAAAATAGTTTTTTTTTTCAAAAATAAAGAAAGAAATCGCTTACACCAAATTGAACAGAAAAACATGTCGTTTATGGCCCATAAGATAGGTTCTTGGGAAAATGGTGCCCAAAAAAAGTTATGCCCCTAATGTACGTTGGAATGGAAAGGGTTTCTTGAAACTAAATATACTAATATTGAATAGATTCATTTTTTTTAGTTCAATTTGTTTAAAAGCACAAAAGTAATTCTTGAACTTCTGGTTCTGATGTTTTATCTTTACTAGTTGTTCATTGATTTTCTAGTTTATTCTTAAGTTATACCGGCAGATTCTAAAGCAGGCTTGAACCAAAAAACTGAACACATAAATAAGTATATATGTATGTATGTTGTAGATATGTATATTGCAATATATAGCTTCTAAACTACATGCTCGTACACACAATCAATAAATGTTTTGTCTCGAACATAGTTTGATTCGTTCTCTACGGAGCTGCAAATGGATAAAGAAAGAAATGTATTTAAACATCATCTGAAAGCGCTTAGATAATCATTCGACTTCTACCAATACGGGGTGTAAAATCTTCTAAACATCAAATCTGGAGTAATCATTACAAATCGAAATGCGAGTATATAAAAAGAAGCAGAAATAATAAAATGCAATTATTTTTTGTTTCGTTTAGATGCGGACATTCGTTCTCTTTGCTGTAATGACAACGGCTTATGCCGTCTTGCAGTCAAGTGAATATTTGCCACCTTTAGATGACGCCTCACCTTCTAGCAATCTCGACCTGCAATCACTAAGTGATACAACTTCACTTGGAGCTGATGGTTATTATTACAAAACTGTCAAACGGTTGCGGTTACGTCATCGTCGTGCCGTTGGTGAATATTTGCCTCCTTCACGATCCGAACCAGCTGTTGCTGATATTCCAGTTTTTGCTGATGTTCCTGCTACCTCCCAACAGGACTCAGCTGCTATAGCTGATGACGGCTATCATTACAAAACTCTTAAACGTATTCGTTATCGTCATCGTCGTGATACAAACGATCGGCCGTTAGTGAAGCATATTTTAATAGACGCATAAAAATATATTAAAGCAAATGCGGTTGGTTATGCGGCTGAACAACTTGGGCTTAGGAATAATAGTGTAAGAAAAAAGAAAAAAAAATTAAAAAATAAAGGATAAGTTATTAGTTTCTGTTTCGTTTTTTTTTTACTAATTGCGCCTTTGGTCTAATTTTAAAAACACATGTGTAACTAAAATGGTGTTTCCTTGTTTTGTTTGTTTTAAATGAAAATTCATATAATATTTGCTTTTATCAGGTGGGATAGGCATTTTAAGAAATGCGATATACATATCATACTTTTTGTGTCTAGAAGATTGAGGTGAATAAAAAATTGTAAGTGCTTTCTTTGCATAAAGCCTTTTTTGCTGTAATAATTATGTATGTATGCAGTTTAGATTTATTTTATTATTTTGTATTTTTTTTATAAAAGTTGCAATTTTAATATTGTTTTCAAACAAAACAGAAAAAAGGGAAATTATTAATTTCTAATACAGTGCACAATTTTATAGAAATTTTCACAATCCTTATACTTGCCCGATGGAGAATGAATGTATTTTTTATATAGTGCATTTATTTCACTATATATAACATTATTTTAAATAAAACAGTGAGAATTTAACAAGGAAATTTTTTTTTCTAACAAAGCTTTTCAAACACAAAAAACAAGCATTTTCTTTTTCATGCGTTTTTTCTTTTGTTAATAACTTTTATGCAAATTAACTGCTACCAATTGCATTTACCATTGCAGGCCGTCGGACTAATAGACAGCCGCGAGTACTATACCATCAATGATTTTTTTATCAACCTCAATTTAAAATTTTCACACAAACAAATGTCGTTTTCATGAATGTAATGTATATTCGAATAATATTCACACTATTCATTCATTTACTCATTTGATCCATTTTGTACGCATTCAAAATGTAATGATGTATTTGCGTGTGTTTATATATTCACATATTGAGTAAATAAATATTCGAATCAAAGGACTACATTAAAGAATCTATTTATTACGACCAACTTTAAAACATAATTCAATATCCGCATGAATATTATGATTCATGCAGCGCCCTATTGGTTTCCAAGTCTACTTCTGAGTAGGGTAGCTCTGTCGACATATACTTAGATAGGAGACACAATAAACAAGCTGTATATATTTTTTGATGGATATTAATATTAGTGGCTAATAATGTAAACAATAATAAAATCAACTTTATGAACATTTTTGTATTTTTGATGCCAGTTATGAAAGAAAGTGCTTTTAATCTACGCAAAAAATGTTTGTGAAACAATGTTGGAGTGTTTTCGCACTGTAAATCCCATTTTTTGGAGCGACGAGGCACATTTTCACTTAAACAGCCACGTCAACAAGCAACCTTCGATTAAAATATGAAAAAAAAAATACTATTGCATTGCCCTAGCGGACCATTTTTTTTTTCTTTTTTTTTCGAATGTCAACGGTGAATTATCGATGCATGATAACGGAATTGTTTTTGCCAAACCAGCGAACTCATCCTATTTTTCACACACGTGGTTGCAACGGATGGAGCTTCGATGAATTTGCTTCGGGAAAATTTCGCCACAAACTCATCAGTCGCTTTGGGTACATCCCATGACCATCGAGGTTGCCCGATCCTACCCCCATGGATATTTTTATAAGACTACCTCAAAGAGTGGGTTTATAATGGCAATCCTGTGGCTTTAAATGAAAATATTCGTCGAATAATCAGCTCAATTGAACCAAGTTTATTGCAGCGTGCTCAACTCGACGGAAGATACATATCTGAATGGCGTATAACAGTTTTTAAGTTTAAAAATATAAATTTGCTTCCAGACATCCTGTATTTTATATGTACGATTAGAACAGCACCTATGAAAGCGGACATATAGACAGCTAGAAAACAGAACAATTTTAATTTAATTTTTTTCTTTTTATTTCTTTATTTTCGAAAAAAAAATCTCTCCACGTTATGGAAACATAAATTTCGTGGTGTTACAGCCGTTCGTGGGCAAAATGAATTTAAATTATTTTATAGTTTTGACTCATCCTGTGCATTTTTCAGGTTACCCTGTACAGTAAGTTCTTAAACCAAATGCTGGTTGCTGTGGCTGAACTTGAAATATTATTGACTCCTTCGTTGGAGTTGGTAATGATGTTCATGGATAAAACTGATACAGCAGTATTTCAAATTTAAAAATTTAACCCTTTATAACTTAATATCTTTAAATTTCCTGTTTTTCACAGATTCACTTAGACATTTAAAAACAGACATATATATATATATATATATATATATATATATATATATATATATATATATATATATATATATATATATATATATATATATATATATATATATATATATATATATATATATATATATATATATATATATATATATATATATATATATATATATATATATATATATATATATATATATATATATATATATATATATATATATATATATATATATATATATATATATATATATATATATATATAAATATATTCTAAAAATCTAAAATTTTTTTATTAAAAAGGAAGAATTCTATAAAAAGGGAGTGTAGCCCACAGGCAACAATGAGCTACATGTGAAGAAATAAACGTAACAAAAAGTTACAAAGTTGTGAAATTAAATTGTTAAGACTAAGTATTTATTTAATTCGAATGGAAGTTTTCGAAACAATTTTTGTTTATAGTGTAGCCCAAGACTACGTTGCACTTCTCATACACTGTTTGAGTGAATCCAGTGCATTTTGGATATTTGCATCGATTTTTTCTTTCATTCTATTGAGACCAGTGACCGACTTGATCCTGGCGGACCGCTTGTGGGAGCACGTGTTACGCAAGTCCTCTTTTCTTTTTAGCTTAGATCTCATCTTCCAAATGCCGATAAGTAGAAAGGGTTGACTTTGTTTCCATCTGACACAAAGTTTCACCAACTTCCAAACGAAGATTTGACGAGGATAGGACGGCTTTCACTGGCAGATTTTTAAATTTGTAGACTCGTTTATAGAGCAACCAAGACATTGTGAGATCCAAATAATGATAAAAATTTCGCTTTGCTCAAATGGATAAGTGACATAATGTACACCATGCCAATAAATTGTTGGATTTTAAATTCAGATACATTAAAAGTATCACATAGAGATTTGTTTCTTCAGTAACTTCCTTTATAAGCTCCTTTGGAAACAAATAAAAAAAGAACTGGGAGGTGTCTCCAGATCTAATACATCCGAATTCAATAATTCGTTGTAGCGATCTTTTTGAGGCTTTGGTCATTTTTTGACGAACTTGGAAGGCTTCCACTGGATAGTGTTGGTTCTTTGCCAGAATTTGAATTTAGACAATTGGAATTGCATACTAATAAAACAGACGTAAAAACATGTCGTCTGCGGGTGCCTTTAGTAGAAGCCCAAATAAACTTTACAAACTGCTTGCTCAACAAGTAAGATAGTCACGTATATGTATAGTATATATTACAAATTTGAACTGATAATGTTCGGATATATATGGACCGATATCGGGGAAAAAATATTTTTTCCTTGTGATCACCATTCCAAAAAAAAAATCTTTCATTGACATATTCATGGAAAAGCTTGTTTAAGCTATATCTCGATTATATATGAACCGATATCGGAATTTTCTATATTTTAGTAACCTTCTTTTATAAAGACAATTACTTTTCAGCAAAAAAAAAAAAAGTTAACGGAAAAATCGGTTTAGGCTATATCTCGGGTACATATGGATCGATATCGGAAATTTTCATTTTCCATATTTATATAACCTCATTTCATTACCAGAACTTCTTTTAAGGAAAAAAAATATTTTAAGTTCGCCTACGCGACATTTTCATGAAAAACCCATTCGAAAATGAAATTGAATCAGTTTTTTAATTCCTCAAAAATCGAAAATTTAAAACTTTTTGTGAATGAAATCAATTCTATAAGATAATATTAGTTTCATTCTTTGACTTAGAAATGATTTTGAAGTAAAAAAAGAATTCAATTCCGGATATCAGAAATTTTCATTTTACATATTTATATTACCTAATTTTATTACCAGAACTGCTTTTGAGCAAAAAAAAATTGTTTAAGTTCGCGGCATTTTCATTTAAACCCCGATTTGGGATATATCTCGGCTATATATGGACCAATATCTGGAATTTTTTGTCTTCTAGACACCATGCTTAATAAGTGTGTGAAGTTTGAAGCAAAACAAACAACTTTTTTGTTCAAAAATTTTCATACACATTTGCAACAAAAAAATTGTTTTTTTCGGAATTTTGAATATATCTCAGCTATACGTGAACCGATATTACTGAATTTCAAAAGCAAACCCAAGAAACGATGGGGTAAAAGAATGGTGAAGGAAAAAAATTTCTAAGTCTAATGGCTTTCTCAGAAACGGTATGTCAACGGAGGACAGACGGACATCGCTTAATCGACTTTTCCATTCATTCTGATTCAGGATATATAGGGGATATAGGGTCGGAAATTAAAATTGTAGAAATTACAAATGGAATCACAAACTTATATATACCCAAGGCAGCTTTATACAGGTAGTGTCAGAATTACAATAAATACAACGCCAACAAACGTCAAAATGAATTTTGTTGGTAGAATTTACGAATAGTTGTCAAAATTTTGTTTGAAAAAGCAAGAAAGTCTTTTTGTTTTTTACAAATTTACGCTAAGGAAACGAAAGACAGTTGTGCTTATACCACTACCACATTAAAACTACCTTGTATATACCCTTTACATTTTTGTGAAAGGTATAACATGTCAAAATTTTAGGTTCGTAATGGATATAGACAAGTCACGAGCATAGTGACTTTCCCGTTATTATCACGTTTGTTGCGCTCATCTCTACTACATATTTTTTATGTTTTTTAAGTCAGCTGGTTTTGACATCAAACAATTTCTTGTTCTTGCAAAACTTCGTTGAGTATACAAAAGTAAATAGATAAGAATGTGTTTTATGTATGCAAATATGTGTGTATGCGCATAAGCATATATGTATGTATGCATGTACTTATAAAACATTCGGCTATACTACAGAATACGTTTTTTATTCTTTTATATTCAAACATTTTGTGTGTTCAATTGAGGAATTACGCCGGCAAGATTTGTTGGTCGGAGGAATTAAATACAAATATTCGCTTTTGTTGGTGTAACTTTTAAAGAGGTGATGATAAAGTTCTTAAATACTTAATAAAATAATGTAATAAATAGTGCAAAATACCATAACTACCCAAAAAAAAAGCGCGAAAAAATGTGTTTTTTCAAAGATCACAATGAGCTATAAACTATTTATATACATGTTATACTGCATACATAAAAAACTGTGAATAAGTAAATAAATGTGTACGATATATTCCTTAAAAAAAACTTAAAAACTACTTACGTATTTATGCATACATATCTATGTACTTATGTTTATAAAACAAACGCATTCAACGCAGTGCCACTGATATGGAATAAATATCATTGACCTTTATTTGACATTTATCAAGAATGAACGAATATTTTTAATGATGAGAAGTGCACATGTGGATACAAAGCAAAAAAATTTTTGACGGTTTCCTTCTGTGAAATTATAAGGTTTTATTTGGCACTTTTACATAGATACATGCATACATGTATGTACATACATATGTGTATCTATGTATATATGTATATATGTATGTATATATGTATATATATATATATATATATATATATATATATATATATATATATATATATATATATATATATATATATATATATATATATATATATATATATATATATATATATATATATATATATATATATATATATATATGTGTGTGTGTGTGTGTGTGTGTGTCACTACTGTCAGCGTCAAAATAAAATGTACACAAACATTTCGGCTAAAAATGTAGTTAACCATCTACATATACACATGGATGGTATAAATATTGAGGAATCGGATGCTCTTGATGTTCTTGGAATGAAGATACAGTGTAATGTTCGCTGGCATGAACACATTTTTCATGTCTCTAAAGAAGCATTCAAGTGCCTCGGTTTTTTGAAATGGTGTAAGATGTACTTCACTCCATCCGATCTCCTTACTATTTATACTACCTACATACGACCAAATGGAATACAACTCTCAAGTTTGGGCCGGTGCCTCAAAACCTATTTTGGGGTTGCTCGACCGTGTGCAGGACAGGGCGAAGAAGCTCATCGTTGACAGTAGTGTATTCAACTCTATTGAGTCACTGGAGCATCGACGCAGTGTGGGGTGCGTTACTCTGTTCTATCGTTACTACAATGGATTTTGTTCTGACGAGATAAGGGATCTTGTTCCCGAAGCTCGCACATTTTTACGTATCACGCGTTCTTCGTCGAGAGCTCATCCATTTGTGGTTGATTGCCCGGGAAATCGTACTACGGATTACAGAGAGAATTCGTTTTTCAGCCGTACGCTTCGTCTGTGGAACAAGTTGCCTGCAGACGTGTTTCCTATCTGTTATAACGTTGGAAAGATCAAGTCAAATGTTTACAAACACTACTCCCTCTTTCCCCCTCCTCACAACCTATTTTCCTAGTTCTAGTACAATGCAATGCATATATAGGGATCATCTACTGAGTACTGGTCCAATATAAAAAAAACCAACGCAGTTCTAAATAAATTAAAAAGTACTTATATAGAGTGATGGAAAATTGTAAAATAATAAGAAAATGTTAAATGACAATATTGGCGGAACCGCGTTATGGACCGAAAAAGTTTTCATATATATATAAATGGATTTTCTACCACATTTATCAATTTATGTGGTCAATATTGGTATCATTTGATAGCTTGTTGTTAATAGATATCTTATACCATACAGGAGAGAATACCTGCATCCTATGCAAAAAAAAACTTTAGTTAGCGAAGCCGGTGTTTGTTATACCATAGAGGAGAAAACCCTGCATCCGGCTAAGTAAAAAAATGTTTGTCAGCGAAGCCGGTGTTGGTTATACCATAGAAGAGAGAACCCCTTCAGTTATGCAAAAAAAAACTTTGGTACCGAAGCCAGTCTTTATTATTAAATAAAATTTTTGTTCAATTTTAATTTATACATATGTACATATGTATGTACATACATATACACTTTGATACAAACATTTTTTAAACTAATGATATTTACCGCGCTAAGTTTTTTTCCAGGAGATTTAGTATATTTGAAAAGATATATTCATAAACTTTCAAATCATACTGATAATGACGATACTTATAGGTTGAAAAATTTAGAAAATTGCATGTACCTATATATGAAAACTTCTTCGGTCCATAACTCGGAAACTAAGCGTTTCCGCCAATATTGTCATTTAACATTTTCTTATTATTTTTCAATTTTCTATCACCCTATATACTTTGGGCCAGTTTCACGATAGCGAAGCTGTTAGTTCGTTCGCACAATTACATTTGAAACAAAAACAACATTCAAAATTTTGTTATTGTTTTAAATGTAATTGTGCGAACGAACGAACAGCTTCGCTATCGTGAAACTGGCTCTTTATATTTTTTTTTGCAGCTGCGTCGGTAAACTAGATTTGTTCCAAATTAATTAAATATCCAGGATTGTACTAAAATTAAGATATGTAGGTACAAACCAGATTTTTTTGCCTATATGTACGTAATTCTTAGATTACTGCAAGTCTTTGTTAAAAGTTATCTAACGTTAAAAGTTATCCTATATTAAAAAAAAAAAAAAAATAATGCAATAGGTTATGTACAAACTTATTTTTGTTAGTTTTTAATGTCGTTAAAACTTCAAAGTGATGAAGAAAAAATCGAAAATGTTTTTAGATTAAGTTTTTGAGTAGTTAATGTAAAAACAAATCTATTAATGTTTCCGGGTATACAAGTTTTCCCGAGTTTGCTGTACATATTTAAATACCATTCTAAGATAGTTTTGAAATAGTTGCAAATACTTATCGCTCCTTTATTGCAACATAGTCATAATAGGTCATTTCGAGAAAAACTCCTTTCAAATGTTTAGTTTCCATACAAGCCTTAGAAAAAATTTTTAGAAAATATCTCCTAAAGGAGGGTCAGTCGTAAAGCAGCTCTGGGCTGAAGAACAGCTCACGCGTCATCGTAATTATTTCTTAAGTGCGGTCAGGCTTGTGTTTGTTGTTCGGTCTTCGAGAGTTTTGCGTCTCGCTCGCACTGGTTAACGGTTTGCCTCAACTAACTGTATTGGTTTACAGTTTTTTATAGAGGTTATTCATTGTTAACCACGTGGAAACTTCCTATGTGAAGGCATAGGTCGTTATAGTTAGTCACAGCGACGCTACAAAAGTACTGTTAATACCATCTTGGGCATTATGGTCTTTGTGACCCCGCCCATGCTGTGCATCCTATACATTGCAAATTTACTTTGCAACTGTATAGTTACTAAATAAATAAATAAATCTCCTAAAGGAAACAGTTTAAAAGTAATTTTAATAAATTTTTGGCATAATACTCGTATAAAAGGTAGTACAGTAAAATTCGTATATAAGCCACACCGCTTATAGTAGAATTAGCGATTTTGTCCAAAATGTGCAATTTTTTGGTATCAATAAATAAAATACTTGCAAAATATTTCTTACATAGTCCATTAGCGCTATAGTCCATTTTCGCTTATACAGTGCTGTTCCTACGCTAAGCAACTCACACTGTATTTTACAAAAATGTTATTTTTCTCTCAAATAAGAAGACCTTACGAACTCATTTTAATATATATTTATCACTTATATGATAACAAAACAGTTTATAAAAAAATAACAACAAAAACCTTTTTTGATATTTCAATAACGAACAAAAACAAAACTAACTCTATGAGAGGCTGTGCCTACGCTAAGCAACTTATTAATATTTCGTGTATGACCCTTTGTTTTTTATGACTGCAGCACATCTCTTGGGCATTGAGGCAATTAAATTTTGCAATGTGCTTTTGGGGATGTTTTTCCATTCATTTTGAAAACCGTTTAACAAATTTTCTTTATTTGTAAATCGACTCGATCCGAGGCGTCGTTTCACAATGGCGAACAAATTTTCGATAGGATTCAAGTCGGGTGATTGTGCCGGCCAATCAAGCACTTGAATCCTTTTCGTCTGAAACCATTCCTTGACCAACTTCCATGTGTGTTTCGGGTCGTTATCATGTTGAAACACCCATCGAATTGGCATATTCCATTCTGCATATGGGAGCATTTTCGTTTCTAAGATGTCCTTATACACGAATCGATCCATTTTATCGTTTATTTTGTGCACAGGACCAAGGCGTTTGCCAGAGAAACATGCCCACACCATAATGTTTCCCCCTCCATGTTTCATTGTTTGCTTACAATAGCGTGGATCGAGCCGATTTCCTTTCATATGCCGCACAGTGCATATGCCGTCTGAATTGAAGAGGTTTACTTTGACTTCATCGCTAAAGAGCACACTGTTCCACTTTGTGATAGTCCAATTAATGTGTTGCTTTGCAAATTCAAGACTAAAAATTACAAAAGTCCTATAGAATTTGTTGTTAAAGTAAATTAAAATTCACTTACCGTTTTTTCATGTGTTTTTTTGTCAGCATTGGTTTTTTGACAGCCCTATAACTTTTTAAGCCCAGCTTGATGATATGTTTTCTGACTGTGCTGGAATCCACATTCAAATTAAGTGATTTCATTACCTCTTTTGAAGTTATAAATGGTTTTTTTTTTATTAATATTTTAATTTGTCTGTCGTCACGGTCGGAAATTTTACGTGGAGGTGCGCCTGTATTGGGTTTTACGACAGTGCCTATCGTTTTATAATTTTGAATCCACCGTGAAACCATTGATTTGTTAATTTTTAAATTATTAGCTATATCAATTTGACTTTGCCCTGCCTTCCACAATGATATAACGGAAGATTTGAAGCTATTATCGTATTGAACGCGCTTCATGTTGAAAATTTATAGTTTAAAGACGAAGAAAGTCTTAGTAGGACTAAACTGCATTGATTTAAGTAATTTGCAATTAATGAACTCAAATGCATTTCAAAAGAACCGTTATATTTAAGGGAAAGAGAATAAGAAAATTTGTTGCTTAGCATAGGCACAGCCTCTCATAGAGTTAGTTTTGTTTTTGTTTGTTATTGAAATATCCAAAAAGGTTTTTGTTGTTATTTTTTTATACATTTTTTTTTTTGCTATCATACAAGTCATAAATAAGTATTATAATGAGTTCTTAAGGTCTTCTTATTTGAGAGAAAAGTAACATTTTTCTAAAATACAGTGTGAGTTGCTTAGCGTAGGAACAGCACTGTATTCCACCTAGATGCGGTGTGAAAAAACTTAATTTCATGCGAGTTATTAAAGATAAAATCCAAAATGCAAATCAAATGCAACACTTTTTTATATGTACTTATTTCATTTTTAACACATATTTGCAGTGTCAAATGTGTTTTTTTTTTTTTGTCAATGAGAGCATCGAAATATCTGCTTTGAGATTTTATATAGTCAAAATAAATTATTATATGCTAATTCATTTATAAGCCAAAAAGTGGCTTATATAAAAATCTAACTAAGGTCCAATTTGCCTTATAGCCCACAATAAGCGTGCATTTGAAGAAGTGGACTATAAGCGAATTTTACTGTATTGTTAACAATTCTGCATTGTTAACTCGAAAAGCTCATTTTTTGAGATATGACTATGTTGCAATAAAGGAGCGTTATGTATTTTGCAAACAAAAAATAAATCTACCATTCTTAGATATGTTAATTGTTACATAGATACATACATATGTGCTATGTATGTATGTAGATATGTATGTATATAGCGCCATAAATATTGTCTGTTTGTTTGGCAAAGAACATCATACCAACAGTCATCAAAAGTTGGCAAATAATCTATTCGATGATGTGATCGTTATAAGAAATTAAAATGCGCGCGAAAATGTATGCATAGATAAATCCGTTTGAATGACTATGCAGATAGACAGACGTACATGCTTAAATTCGGCCGCCTTAATGGCGGCTTTATATTAAGGTTTAAATAAAATAAATAAAGAAGTCTATGTATTTTTTCGAACTATGTACATAGTTTGTAAACAAAAAAGTGCCCTCATCCTCACCAGAAATTCAAAAATAAAATTTTTTTTAAAGTTATATTTCTCAATTCCCAAGATTATTTCAGATATCTGACCTACTATCTGTCATAGAGGACCCTTTTAGTTTCCATTTGCATATGGTGTGTAGTTGGAGCAAGTCTCCGATTTTTCAAAAAAGTGCCCTCATCTTTACCAGAAGCTTGGAAACATAACTAATTTTAATACGTAATTATTTTTAATTTCCAAAAAGATTGATTGGGTACCATAAATGAACTTCTTGGCTTTAGTTCGCACTTAATTTTTAACAAGGATATGGCTTCCTAGTTTTTCTTTAGCCTTTTTTTTTTAATTACTTCAAATTTGCTTCCACTCTTAAATCATTAACAGAGCTCTGTTAATTGAAAATTGTGACTATGCTAAGAACGAGTGGTGTTTGTCTGCGAACTTAAATATGTATTTATCTTCACACACATTCTAATACACGCCACAACGAAATGGAGTTTCTGGAAGAAAAAACAGAACTTTAGTTGAAATGGAAAGATGTATGCTAATACAATCCGCACTCTCCTACATTTTGGACAGAAGCGGTTAACACTGTAAATTATATTAGAAACCGTTGTCCCTCGAAAAGCCTAAATTGCACAATCTCCTATTAAGTAATGATGAATATAACGCCAAATGTAAAATTTTACCAGAAATTTGACTGCACGGCATATATGCCTCATAAAACACCGGGTAAAGGTAAATTCTAACCAAGATCTATAAAATGTATTTATAATTATAATAAATATCAAAAGCCTACAGATTGTGGGATCCCCATGCAAAAAAAGTTCATCGAAGCCGTGATGTTGTGTTCACACACCATCAGTCAATCTGAACGAATTTGAAGAGTTTACACCAAATGATATTAATATATATTTTCGTGAATACTTTAATGGAATATCAGTACATCAAATCAACAACATGAGGGTGACGAAGTTATCGTAACAACCAGTAACGCCAAAGAATCTGAAATCAAAAGTAAGAACAATAATACGGAAGGTCGTGGTCGTACTAGAAAGGCAGTAACCGGGAAAAAGAGCTAGACCAAGAAAAATTCAGAAAATCTCGCATAATAATTATAGTTCCGAGTTTTTAATATTTAATAGTTCAGATGATGATGGCTATCAGTCAGCAATTTTAATTCAAACCGCTGATTCAAAATCCAGTTCTGAAGCACTAGTTGGTCCTGAAGACGAAGAGTAGCGTAACACTATGCTGAAATAATATAACACATTGATGAAAAACAAAAGCAGCAGCTCGACTTTGTAGGAGCTTATTTGAATGGTGTTATAGAAAAAGAAATTTACATAGAAATGCCCAATGACTGGAATAAATTTTTACATAAAAACGAAGCGTTAAAGTACAATAACAAAGAATGCCTACTCAAAAAGGCAATCTATGGCCGGATTCAATCTAGAAGATTGTGGTATGAAAAACTTGACAGAAACTTAAAAGAAATTAAAATGTCTCCAACAAACTGTAACCCACGCGTTTACATAAATAAAAGCAAGAACAGAATAACATTGATCGCAACTTACGTAGATGGCCTTGTGGTAGCTTCAAGTGAGCAGACAACCCTTATAAATATAAAGAACGAATTGGCAAACACTTTTGAAATGAAAGACTTACACTGCGTTTAGACATACAAGTAACTTGTTACAAGTTGTGTGTACATATTAACAACCAATACATCGAAAAAAATAATAAAAACACTTGCAACTTGCACGATTGTTTACACACTCAAGTGCAAGTTCATTTTCAAAATGTCGTCGAAGACAAACGTTGTACGCCTTTGTACTACATGCGCTTTTAATGTCAGTGCTGCCAAAGTTTTAGCATAGCAATATTACAGGGGAATTATATTATGCACACAGTTTTTTCACAATTTAAATAATAAATTTGTATTCCAAATAAAAAATAAGTTATAGATGTTTATTTATTTTCGTGTTTTTATATTATGTTTTCGGCATACAATAAAAAATTTTAATATTTTAAAAAAATTTCCTTGAAAAATACCCATTAAGGTTAAAATGAAATATCTATTGGCAACACTGTTTGTTTCTGCTTGCATGCAAGTGAAAAAATCACTGCCAACCAAAATCAGTTGCAAGTGAGGCTACTACTTGCAGGTGTGTGAATGTATTAGTAAAAAAATGTTAATGTATTGGGTTTTTTGCACTTGCACTTGCGTGTGTAAACATTCAGTTAGGTCCAACCAAATATTGTCTGGGTATCGAATTCTGTCAAAATTTTAAATCAGGCACAGTGTGTATGTCAAAGTCAGAATACATTCAACATTTATTAGAACGATTTGATATGAAATATTGCAAGCCCGTTAGCACCCCAATTAACACAAGCATAAAACTATGTAATGAAATGTGTCCTAAAAACGAAAAAATCGATGCACAAAAACTATCGTAGCTGGGTTTGATCGGATTGCTAATGTACCTTGCAGTTTGCACCAGCCCGGACATCGCACATGTTGTTAGCCTTTTAAGCCAATTCAACATTAATTATGGATCAACACACTGGATAGAGGCCAAAACAGTCTTACGCTATTTAAAACGTACTAAAGACTTTGGTCTATTGTTTTCTTCAAATGACAGTCCAATAAAAGGATATGCTGGCGCGGACTGGGGCTCGAATATAAACGACAGAAAGTTGTACATTGTTTATGCTTTTACGTACGCAATTTGTGCAATCAGCTGGTAATCCAGAAAACAGAAGACTGTTCCCGTGTCCAGCACTGAAACCTTATCGGACTCTACTAAGGAAGCTATTTATCTTAGGCGTTTTGCACATGAAATACTAGGTGGCAATAATGCGATATGTATTTATAACGACAATCGAAATGCCGAGAAGTTAAGCCAATATCCAGTCATTTACAATCGAACAAAACACATTTCTTTCGACATTCCATTTTGAAAGGAGAAGTTGAAGTTAAGTACGTGAGAACTAATGACATGCCGGCTGATATCCTAACTAAGGGTTTAATAGCACAAGAAGCGTTCTAAATCTCTTGGATTAAAATTATTGATCTAATTACTAACAGTGCAACCTAAATAAGGCGTAAAGCGCAACGTAATTTAGCGCTTTGATTTTGCGCGGTAGTAAGTAACTTAAATAAAAGCGTTAAAGTTGTAAACTTGGAAATTGTGTGGAATTAGAAACCACGACACATATTAACAGGAGATGGTGGGTAAGACCCGTTGAAGAGCATCTTCATCTAGTAACAACAATGAATATTTCTAAGTACAAGGTGCTCGTTTCTCTACTGAAACCGAAACTGGAAATACATTGATTTAGAAAACCGCTTTGCCCGAATTATCACTTACTTATTCAATGCATAATGTTAAGTCTACAATATATTTAGAAATATGATTCAAAACTTCTTGCTTCACCATCCCCAAACCTAACTTTTTATACCTTGCTATCTTGCAGAATGCAAATTTTGGCTTGAGCTTACAAAATTGTAGTATCCACGATAAGGAAGGTTATTTATGAAACATGCAATGAATTGGATGAAGTATATGTGGCCAATCCGCAAACACATCACTATTGCAAATCTTTTTTATCTTAAAGATTTTATAATTTCCTGCAAAAATGACAGCAAATTATAAAGATAGTCTAGTCATACTTCCTAATTTCTACTTTTGGTTCCTTGTCAATAATTGTAAACAAGTGAACATTTAAACTCATCTCGCGATTTGTAACCGATAACGAATTACCTAAATATGTGTGAGTGCAATATGATTTTGTTTTTAATTTTAGAAGAATAAGCATTTAAGTTGAGACATTCTAACCTTATCTTTAAGCAAATCAGGCAATATAATGAGTTTTTAGATTTTGTACTTAAACGTTAATAGGCTTTTGTGTTGTAAATACTATTTTTCAATGTTTCGGCGGCAGTTATCTTTTCGATTTGAGGACTGCGACCAGAATGGATTTGGAACCAAAGTCTGTTGTGAAAAGCCCAAAAGCTGAAATAAAACGATTTGTTTTTTAATTTTATAGATGAATCGGCGATACTCTCGCGTGGAATCCAGCGGAGACCTAAAGGACTACTTTGATCGGGGAGACATTGCTTCTCGTGAAAATCGATGGACGTTTGAAATTGCTTGGGAAGTTGCAAATAAAGTTGGTGGGATTTACACGGTTATTCGTTCCAAAGCATATGTCTCCACAGAAGAAATGGGCGAGCAGTTGTGCTTAATGGGCCCTTACAAAGAACATTGTGCTCGAACAGAAATTGAGGAAATGGAATTTCCACGAGGTAATCCTCTTTTAGATGCTGTTAGTACTATGAGAGCAAGAGGCTATAAAATACATACGGGCCGATGGCTGGTCGACGGCAATCCGCAGTTGATTTTATTTGATATTGGATCAGGTGCATGGAAAATGGATCAGTTTAAGTCAGAACTGTGGGAAAAATGTCACATTGGTATATCTAGGGTAGTTTTATTTTAAAAGTACTACAATGTTGCACCGTTTGCAGGCATTCCACACTTAGACGTTGAAACAAATGATGCCATAATATTGGGTTACATGATTGCCGAATTTTTGGAAGAAGTAAGAATTATATACATAAACATAATTTAATAAGATTAAAATGTAATCGTTTGATTATGTTTATTTTTAATTAAACAGTTTCGCAATCGGGCTGTCGATTATTCTCAAGCAAATGAGCTACAAGTTCCCCGTGTTGTTGCCCACTTTCACGAATGGCAAGCTGGTGTTGGATTGATTGCTTTGCGTACCAAGCATATTGAAATTGCAACCGTATTTACCACTCATGCCACTTTATTGGGGCGTTATCTGTGTGCTGGCAATACAGACTTTTACAACAATTTGGATAAATTCGCCGTAGACGATGAGGCTGGCAAACGGCAAATCTATCATCGCTACTGCTTAGAACGTGCCGCAACTCATTTATGCCATATCTTTACTACAGTTTCAGAAATAACAGGATATGAAGCCGAACATTTGCTAAAACGTAAGCCAGATATTATAACACCAAATGGGTTAAACGTCAAAAAGTTCTCAGCTATTCATGAATTTCAAAACTTGCATGCAATGGCAAAGGAAAAAATCAATGAATTCGTTAGAGGACACTTTTATGGGTAAGAAATCTATTATCTATATATCTACAAATGTATTTTTTAGTATTTAGTGACTTTAATTTGAGATAAATTATTAAGAACAAGTTTCATTTACGACACCATATAATGATTTACCTCTATTTTGTAAACTGAATAAGATTTCTAGAAATAGAATAATCATGAAGCAAAAGTTGCAGGAAAATCTCATACTTTTGTTTCCAAAATCAGCTAAAATTTTAGGAACCAATCTGCAGATTTCTTAACATTAATTTTTATGCCGTACAACAGTAAGCTACAACTTTACAGGGACAACCGACCGGTAATGTCTTTGAATTAAGAACGATGTAATGAATTATTACCGTACTTTTTATTTTATGTACAAGATATCCGCCGGGAAGGTATACTACTTTGTTTTGCCGCCATTTTGGGGCTTTGGGCTTGATTAATATGCGGTATCAACAAGACTGTTCCACATCGCATACAGCCAGAATTACAATGGAAATACTGCGAGTAATATACCTTCCCCCTGGACACCCTGTGTATGTGTATTCAGCTGCGGGAATTTCGTTTAACCTTTTAAATATTTCATTACTCAAAAATTAAAAATTTCTGTAAAGGATAGAGTAAGCTAATAATCAAAGGAAAATTTTGATATTTTTAACTTTACTTTTGTAATTCTGGGGCCAAATCACCGCATACGATATCGAGCAAGATTAATCGGAATTTTTCATTTTGGTATCATGTACAAACCAAAAACTTAATTTAATTCAACATTTTTTTTTTTTAATAAACACAAAAACTGCGAAGCTTTTTTGCTTGTCTGTAGTAACACCCAGGGTCTGATGCAGGAATCGAACCTGCGACCTTAAGACTGTTGGTCGAGTGGTCTACCAAATCAGCCGTCGAGGCACCCATTGGTTACAAATGGGCTGTAACTCATTGGAAGGCGCACTTTTTATTATTAAAACTCATTATATAAATTATTTATGTTAAGAAAATACATAGAATTAAAAGTTATACCTTTAAACCTGAATCGCCCATAAGCTCTCTCAATTCAAATGATTGAATATCGTTTATTTGTTGATATAAAACCTAACTACAAAGAAGATCACTACTTAATCAGGCGATTTTCTGATACTAGTAAACGGGATAACTAATGTCGTTTAGCCAAACAGAAATTAAAAAATATTTTTAATAAAAGGTTTTTGTTTAATGTGTTTGGTAGATAAATTTTAATCAGGCGACTAGAAGACGATTGCACTTTATTTCTATATTTTGAAATCACTAAAAAACTATTTTATTAACATTAAAATAAGTAGATTTACATCAAAATTTTGGCGAGGCAAAATTATAAAACCATATTTTTGGATGATTACAGTTTTAATATGTAAAATATTTCAAAACTTGTAAAGAATTCTTTAAATTAGTTGGATCAACGAAAAGTTAATTAAGTTATAACATTTATAATTTCTAAAAGGCTATGTACTAATTATATGTTTATTTTATTATTTTGTAAAACAGGCACATGAACTTTGACCTCGATAAAACGTTGTACTTTTTTATTGCTGGTCGGTATGAATTTGGCAATAAAGGTGCTGATATATTCATTGAATCCCTAGCTCGCTTAAATGCTATGTTAAAGCATGAAAAACCTGATACCACTGTTGTTGCTTTTTTGATTTTTCCCACCAAGACCAATAATTTTAATGTTGACTCTTTACGTGGCCACGCGGTGGTCAAACAACTTCGTGATACCATAAATAACGTGCAGCAGGGCATTGGTAAAAGGTTGTTCGATTCATGTCTGAAGGGGCATATTCCAGGTACGGAAGAACTTTTAACGAAAGATGATTTAGTTAAAATAAAAAGATGTATGTATGCTATGCAGAGAGATAGTATGCCACCAGTTACCACTCATAACATTGTAAGTACAGGAATCACCAGTTTAATTTTTGCCAGATCCCAAACAATTATTAAATTTTAGGTTGAGGATTGGAATGATCCTGTCCTAAGTGCAATAAGGCGTTGCCAGTTATTTAATTCTGTTAACGATCGAGTCAAAATGGTGTTCCATCCGGAGTTTTTAACCTCTACTAACCCATTGTTTGGAATTGACTATGAAGAATTTGTGCGTGGCTGCCATTTGGGCGTATTTCCATCTTATTATGAGCCGTGGGGATACACACCCGCCGAATGCACTGTTATGGGCATTCCAAGTATTACGACAAACCTTTCAGGCTTTGGTTGTTTTATGCAAGAACACATTAGCGATCCAAAATCATACGGCATATACATTGTTGATCGCCGATATATTGGTCTCGAAAGCAGTGTTCAGCAGTTATCCAATTTCATGATGGAATTCTCAAGACTCAATAGAAGACAAAGAATTATTCAACGCAATCGCACTGAGCGTTTAAGTGATTTACTTGATTGGAGAACACTCGGCATTGTAAGCAAATACATAAAAACACACCAACATATCGTTATCTTAATATAAAACAGTCTTTAATCGTTTTATATATATTGATATATGCTAAAAACTCGCGCGTTTCTATATTTAGGTAACGATATGCATATTTCTTTTATTATGATGATTTCTTTTATTGCATCTTCCAAAAGTACTACAGACAAGCACGAGTTAAGGCTATACAGGCAGTTTATCCTGACTATGTAGATGAAAGCTCTTTGTATGGTTCACGTAGTAATTTGAGCTTTTCTAGACCATTCAGTGAACCACCTAGTCCTTCTTCTTCAAGTAAATTTAAATATTTAGTAAATTTAATTGAGTATACATATCTGCCATCCTCTTATTTTTTTAGGGCACACCACTCCTGCGCCTTCAGTTCATGGTTCCGATGACGAAGATTCTGTGGATGAAGAAACTGAACTAAAAGAATTAGGCATTAAATAAGTTTGCTAGAGTGCTCACTGATGTTTTTAAATAATGACCATGAAAATTAATGTTCGATTACTACAACTTTAATATGCCATTTTAATAACAAGAAAGCAACGCATCATGAAGATTTATTGAAATATAAGCCAACAAAAGTTATAATGCGGTACCTCATCAGTCTTGGACTTAATCCAACCGCGAAATATTGATGTACAAACTCTTTAAATGAAACAATTTAAGCTTGGAATGAGCAACAAAATACTTTAAAAAAAATTATGTTTACTTCAACGAAAATAAAAAAATATATGTTTTTGTTGCTAATAGTTATTTGATAATGCCATAAATTAAGTTTGCACAAAAACCCGGAACGGGTTTATAGTTTGTTTAAAACTCAAAAAACCCCGCTTTAAGTTATTCTGCCCATCTTTATTCTTATTCACCCCAATTATGAATATTCTCACGGAATTTATTTCTAATGCGAAATATTTTTTACAATATTCGTTAAATTGACCATAGGAGTTGAAGATTTGATCTATCCAATTAATGGAAAGGAAGAAAAAATAAACAAATTTATATTCATAATTGGAGGACAAAAAGAAAAGTCAAAAAAACTCCCGCGGAATTTTCATTTGTAATTGGGCTGATTGTGTCAAAAATTCATTTAATTATTTTTCAAACTGTCCTTTTGATAAAACCGCCTTTGAAAGCATTGTTCTTGGGCCTTTAAATTTTCCTCCTTTTACTGCAAATTTCGCACGCAACAAACTACTACTACTACTCACTAATACATTAGACCTTCCAAAAGACGTCTAAGGAGACAAACTATCCACTTCGACAGAAGGAATTTTGAAGAGATGGAAGGCTTCCTAGTTAGTCGTTGGAAGAGTGAACACGGAGTCGCTCTCCAGCAAAGTATCACATTCGCATTTTATATATAAACATATTGTAAGTATTTATTCCCTCATATTCCATAAGGCGTCACCGTCGTCGCATGAAGCCGACACAAACATTTTTGCATTTATTTACCCGTTGCCAAAAACAATTGAATGTTGTCGACAGCTTCTATCTATCGCTTAGGTCTAGGAAATACCGAAGGCCTATCAAAGAATATATGTATAAAATTGCTGTCGAAGGAATGTGTAACGATAGTTTGTTGATGTCGTCTTGATGTGACGACGATGACGCCTCTTGGAATATGGGGGATTATCTAAATATTGCCTCCAAGCCGAATTCATAACAGGTAAATGCAGCAGAGCAACAAATACATTACAAAAAAAAAATCTTTCAAATGTCAGGGGAAGATGTAAGGTGTGTTCGACGAGATCTCGGACTAATGAGAGTAAAAAACAAATTACTCTCTAAATTTGGAAATTTCATCAAAAACTGCTGGAACGCAGTTCCAATTATAAAAGTTTATTTATTTATTTAGTAACTATACAGTTACAAGGTAAATTTGCAATGTATAGGATGCACAGCATGGGCGGGGTGACAAAGACCATAATGCCCAAGATGGAGTTAACAGTACTTTTGTAGCGTCGCTGTGACTGACTATAACGACCTATGCCTTCACATAGGAAGTTTCCACGTGGTTAACAACGAAACCTCTAAAAAACTGTAAACCAATACAGTTAGTTGAGGCAAACCGTTAACCAGTGCGAGCGAGACGCAAAACTCTCGAAAACCGAACAACAAACACAAGCCTGACCGCACTTAAGAAATAATTACGATGACGCGAGAGCTGTTTTGCGGCTGTTATAAAAGTTTATATAAAATTATTTCCCAGCTGAACAATCTCAGGCGAATTTAAATTTTGACATTTTCATGATATGTTTTACAATAACAAAATACCAGGGCGAATTCATTACTAGGTGAACTTAACAGCACACGTGATTTTGCTTCTCGCGCTTTTTCTAATGAGACTGTCAAATTTTTTTATTTTGTTTACAAACATTTTCGCGCCATTTTAGTTTAAAGGTTTTTTTGTATGATTTATTGCAATTTCAAGAAATTTGTGTGTGAAAAACTAATATAATCTGTGATTTTAAATACAAACAATTATAAAAGTTTATGTTTAACGTATATATAAAATTTTTTCCCAGCTGAACAATCTTAGGCGAATTTAGTTTTTAACATTCACGTTATGTTTTACAATAACAAAATACATAGTACTGAATTCGCCTTGGCCCGAACTTACCCAAAGAAAAAGTTCGGGCAAATTTGTACGGGAAATGAAAAAAATTACTATCATTTTCTCTCAAATTGCTCAAAAAATAGAATAAATAATTAAATTTTGTTTTTTTCGCGTTTTAATTATTTCACTAACATCCGGCAATGATAAAAAAAAAAGTTATCAGCTGTTATGAATTCGCCTTGTTTGTATTTACGAGTATTGCTCTTCTCAAAGCGAATTCAATACCGGTATAAAACGCCTTGATTCTGCTGCATTTACATATTATGAATTCACTTTGGAATGCATAGATGATAAAGTATAAATTTTTCCGTTAAAATTTAAATTTTGTTTCTTCAGAAAATGAAAAATCAAAAAGTATTTCGGAATAAAATTTTTTGCTTTCAAGAATGAAAATAATATTTTCTGTTAAAAATGATTTCATTGCAAAAAACTTTATTTGTTCGTTTTCTGATTAATTATAAAACGGATTGAAATTAACTTCAGAATAGAATTGGATTCTGTGAAAAGTCTGATTGCAAGCTTTTAAGCAATGCTGCCTGATACCAGGAAGTTGATGTTTGTATTTTGTATACAAGTATTTTGTGCTTTGCAATTTTGAAATATGCAGCAACAAACAAAAGTGTAACAATGTAATTTCTTACCTTTTTAAATGTTATAATATGTGGATTTTTATGTACAATATTATTTAATTAGATTTATTTAAGTTTTTTTGGCAGAAGTTACAATTTTAATATTATTTTCAAACAGAAAAGAAAACGGAAATATATAAACTATAATACGCAAGGTGCAGCTTTAACAGGTAGTGGCAGAATCACAGTAAATACATCACCAAAGAACATCACATGTATTTTGTTGGTAGATATGAGGGAAAGTTGTCAAAATTTTGTTTGAAAAGGCAAGGAAGTCTATGTCTTTTTTTTTCATAATTATGTACATATTGTATATGTACAAAGTTTTGACAAATTTACGCAAAGGAAACGAAAGACAGCTGTACATACCACACCCTGGTAAAGGTGCCATTAGCATGGTACAATTTTTTATTTATTTATTTATTTATTTATTTATTTCTAATATGCCTATGGAATAAAAACCTTACAGGCTGACAATATCTTAATTAAATAGTAAATCATATAAATCCTTATAATCTAGTAACAATTTAAAATCATTAAGTGTAAGTGAAAAATCAACATTTACAATATTATTAATATTATTTAAAGTGCTCAAAGCACGTAATATAGGTTCCCGCATAGCATAATTAGTAACACGTGTTGAAATATAAAATAAATTTTTTGATCTTAAATATCTAAATGGTACACAAAATTTAATTAACTTTAACAGGTATTCACAATCAATAATCCCATTAATCAAATTATAAATTATTATAACAGAATGAATAGTACGTCTCACATACAATGGCTTCAAGCCCAAAAGAAAACAACGAGCATTATACGAACTTGACATTAGCATTACTTGGCAATTACGAAGTGCAAATTTAACAAATTTCTTCTGTATTCTTTCAATTCTATTGGAATGTACATTATAAAAAGGGTTCCAAACGAAAGAACAATACTCTAATTTAGAACGAACAAAAGCAGTATACAAGGTTTTTAAAGTACCAGGATCTGAAAAGTCTTTACAATTTCTTCTTATAAAAGCACAGGCAGCATAAGCTTTAGGTATAATATAGTCAAGATGCGCATTAAAGTTAAGTTCACCATCCAACACAATACCCAGATCCAACATTTGACTCACAACGTTTAAATTATTATCATTTAATTTATACTCGAAAACTTTAGCGTTACTAATATTTGGCTTATGAAAGGTCATTTGGCAGCATTTATGTACATTTAAAGGCAAATTATTGATATCGCACCAAGAGGATATTCTATCGATACAAAGTTGAAGCGATAGCGAGTCATTCTCTGATTTTATTTCTTTAAAAATTTTGAGGTCATCAGCATATAATAAAAACTGAGACTCATGACAGCAATTTCCAATGTCATTTATAAAAATTAGAAAAAGTAACGGCCCTAATATACTACCTTGGGGTACACCCGAGGAAGCTGTGTAGGGCAAAGACACAAAATTCTCAAGGACAACAGTATATCTCCTATCAGAAATATAAGAACTGAGCCAACTGAGAAACGTACCGTAAAAGCCAATTGCAGATAGCTTAAGATGTAGTATTTTATGTGATACTTTATCAAATGCTTTGCATAGATCCATAAAAATTGCATCAACTTGCTTATGTCTCTCAAAGACAGAAATACAAAAATGATTAAAAACCGTACAGTTGGAAACAGTGGAACGACCAGGTAAAAATCCATGCTGTTCATCACAAATATAACGCTTTATAGCAAACAGCATTTTTTCTTTAATAATGTGTTCAAAAAGTTTTGAAATATTTGACAGCTTAGATATTGGCCGGTAATTAGTAACATCAGCTTTATCACCTCCTTTAAAAACAGGAGTAATTGAGGCAACTTTCCATCTATCAATAAAATATCCCTCAGCCAAGGATTTATTAAAAAGAAAACGCAAAGGAAGAACCAAACTTTGCGATACTTTTTTTATAAAAAGCGAACTAAGACCATCGATATCAATACCGCAAGAACTCTTAATATTCTTAATACTATTCAGTATATCATCAGAAGTTAGCTGAACAAAACCAAAGTCAACACACGGATGCAAAAATTTCAAAACATTCTGATCAATATAGTCATTGGCAACTTCAAAGTTAGATTGGAAAAACTGTGAAAATGCATTTACAATATCATTTCCACTACTTAATGTTATTGTGTTGAAATGCATAACAGATGGGTAATCAGAACTCGACTTTTTAGACCTAATAAAGTTCCAGAAACGTTTCGGATTGCTTTTTATTGAAGTTTCGAAATTTAATATATACTGCTTGTATAGAAACTTGTCAAGGAAGTTAAATTCCCTCATATAATGCTCGTAGAGAGCTCTATCATGCACATCACCAGTTACCTTAAACTTTTTATAAAATTTGTTTCTGAGTTTTTTTAGCTTTTTTAGTCCCCTTGTATACCACGGGAGCTTATGAGCTCTCTGTGCCAAACGAGGAACAAGACGATCAATTAAGTTATTCAAGGTATTTATAAAAATATTATAACAATTACTTAAGTCTTCAGTATTAAATAGATTTTCCCAATTAACAGCAGTGATTTGAGCGTTTAAATTGACATAATTACAAGCATTAAAGTTATACTTAATATTATCATGTTTACAAATAGGAATAAATTCAAAATATGATAATACCAAAATCAATGGAATGTGGTGCATATCCGTTGGACACATAGGAAACGGGCAGTCAGTTAAGGAGTATTTAAGAGAAATATCGTGTTGAGAGCCGACAAATTTTTCCAAATTAGTATATTTGGTAAATAACTCCCCATATTTCGAAAATTTCGCTTGAAGCAGCGAAAACTCATTGCGTATACAGTCAAAGTCCTGTTTAGAGTCTTTAAAAAAGTTATAAAAATCGACTTTTATATTTTTACAACTGGCGCAAGTCCAATGAAGAGATTTTTGCGGATCAGCTAAAGCATCAGCATCCCGGGCTTTGAGCCCACTACACTTCAAATGAAACTGCTTGAAACATAACCAGCAGGGCACCATTCTGTCCGTTCCAGGAATTGTACAGTTTATTTTAGCGCACTCCATATTTACTTATTTATGATCAGCAATTTATTTTTTCAAAGGAAAATACGATTATGGTAACACCGGGACACAGCTTATGATAGCAATGACACAAACCAGAAAAAACTTGTTTAAGTTCAACTACTTTAGCATAGATGGAGCTGTAAACAGTGTTGTGTTTTACTTGAATAAAAAGTTCAATAGTAGGCAGCGTTGTAATATATTGTGCAGAAAGTTTTATGTATAGATAAAAATTTTTTGTTTATGATTCAGATAAAACTTCTAGATATATTGCTCTCTCCCAAGTTGCAGCCACCACACTTCACAATATTACAAGAGCACAACACCAGTCGAAACGATCAAGCCTAGACACAGTCAAATTAAATTGACAAATCAGACAAAAACAGCATATAATATTGCACGGTAACAAAAAACACGACTTCACTCTTTATGGAAAATGTCACATTCCTTATACTTACTTGTCAGATGGTGGTTGTTAAGGAAAGTTGAAAGAATGAAACTAATTTGTATTTTTTATATCATGGTTGGTTTTATATCCGTTAAAAAAATACTGATTATGCCAACTTCAAACGTCAGTTGGAAAAGACAAAGGACAAGGCAGTTCTAACAGGAAGTGGCAGAATTAAAATAAATACAACATCAAAAAAATCACATGTATTTTGTGGATAGAAAGTACGTAAAGTTGTCGGGATGTTCTTTTGCTTGAAAAAGCAAGGCAGTAGTCTAGGTGTGTTTTTTTTTCAGAATTATGTATCTTGTAAACAAAATTTTGAAAAATTTACGCAAAGGAAATGAAAGGCAGCTGTGGTTATACCCCACACAACCCTGATAAAGCTGCCTTGGCGAATGATACAAACTAGGGATTTTATGTGCCCGCCTTAATACTTATTTCAAAAATAAATTTATGTGCTGTTCATAGAACACAGACGAGCAACTCGTCTAGAAAATTTTTTAGACAACGCACGTCTGTGTTCTATGAACAGCACATTAATGTTTCCACATCACAAGCGAGCGATTTGTTAATAAATTTTATATGAAAAACACTCATTTTATAAGTGATTTCTATGCAAATATTTCAGACAAGTCCCTTGCATGTGTTGCGAAAACAGCACAAAGTTTTTGTTCAATGAACTGCCAATAAAAAAAATTTGTTTAGATGTGTCTATTACTCGTTTGTAGTTGAAGGATACTTTTTCCACCTTCATCTGTACCGGTGGCTATATTTTGATCTGGTGAATGTGTGACGTCGTTTTCGAAGTTTTTCTCCAAAACCGAAATCATGTTCCAAATATTCATCCTGTTCGTCTGGTAGCAACTCAAAAGTATCTGAAGTAGAAACCCCGTTAACTTTAACCTCGCATTTATCACTAATAGTTCCATCAGATAATCTGCACTTTGTTTTATCTTGTCGCCAATTGCCTGTAGCATAATCGATATTATCATCAAATATATTGTCATTTTCCATGTCAAGTGGAATATCTGAATACCAGGGAGACGTATGAATTTCGGTGATCGGGTATGCGTATGCCATAAAACATGTGCTGCATTGCTCGGGTATACCTCTACGTAATATATAGAAATATGGTATACGCATACAACGTTTACAAATCATCAAGCGATCAATACTCTCCGCATTTTGACTGCATGAGACAAACGGCCAAAAAGGAGAGAAGGAGCAAGTTTTGCGTGATCCGGCGGATTTTCTTTTGCTCGGCTGATGCGGAACGTATGTAATGGTTTCATAACAATTCTCTTTGCCATAGTCTTCATTGGAAAGATAAGAATCAGGGCTTTCACATATAGTTACTCGTTTAGCCATCATTACACGTGATTTGCATTTAGAACCACAAACACGATAACGTTTCTGATGACAGCGATTTGCTGTCGAGAATTTTTTTACGTGACAGTCTTTTGATGATTGTATAACTAAACAACACGGCTCAGTGTTGTTGTAGCCTAAACCAAATTTTCCACCAACTCTGGAAACATTTTGGTGGACATACACTTTGTTCTCATTGAAATTTGTTATATTTCCTTGGTGAGTTTCAATTACGTTTCGAATTTCGTTTGTTAGACGTATAATATTTGTTGTATTAATAGGCGATGTTGTAATTTGCAAAAAGTTGGTATCGTTTATACCTTGCACAACAAGTGTCTCCTTTATAAGTAACGGACAAACTGGGCATTTTCGGACACATCGATTCGGCTGTTCGACCCCTTCACACACTTTTTTACATTTTTCCAGATTTTCATGACACTCTTGGTATTCTTTCAATGTTGGTTGGTCGTAATGCTTGAGCTGGGTGTGTATTACCACAGGCTGTTCATCTTTACTTTGTTTAATTGTATGATTCAGGAAGGATTCATTTGATAAAGAAACGTATTCATTATTTTCCGGAGTAGTCACGGCTTGCATAAAAATAATTAGATTCCCCAATAATGTGAATACCAATAACTGAAAAAATCTGTTTAATCGACTTAGGAATTACTTATAGATTTGTAATTGATATTTACTTTGGCTTTCATATTTTATATTATTAAAATATATATGTAAATTTCTATCTCCGAAAGCGTATGATTGATTGCTTTTCCAAATTTCTTATTTGATCAATAAGCAAAGTTAGACTAAACTAGTTTTCTTATTTTAATATAATTGAAAGAGAAACTTTCTATGTACATACATATGTATGTATGTATGTATGTATGTGGTAGTACATACGAGTACATTCATTTTATAATTCATACACAAATGTAGTATTATCAAAAAAGATAAGTTAAAAATTATTAAAACTTATTTATGAATGTACGTATACAATTGTATGTGCTATTGCACTTAAAACCTATCGCCGTGACATCTATACATATGTACATGCATAGACATATGTATATACATATGGAATTTGGTATCTAATTTTGAGCAGTTCATTGAAAATAAAAATTCGCTTTTGTTTAAGCGACAATATGTTTGAATTTCTACATATTTTTTTTATTACACCTTGCTGCGTAATGGAACAAAAAATTTTAAATGCTAATAAGCAGTAATTGCAAAAATAGTTTAGGTCTACGAAATATCGAAGGTCTATCAAAGAATAGATTATTGATAGAAGACGAGTGTGCAATCAACCAGGGTTGTCAGATATGGCGATCTCTTGCCAAACGGCAAATTTTTCATCCCAATTATAAATATTCTCTCGGAATTTATTTTTCACATAAAGCACAATTTTTGTTAACTTGACCGTAATGGGGAAAAAGAACTAATAAAAAAACATATTCCATTTTTGTTCATAATTGGAGGAAAGATAAAACTAAAAAAATTCCCACGGAATTCTCATTTCCAGTTGGGCTGTTTATATACACGGAAAATTTTTTTTTTTGGTGTTCAATAACTAAATTCCTCGCGTCAGTCAATTAATAAATTGTTTGAACGTGGACCTGTAAAGGAATTTGTGGATTCAATTAAAAGTTTGGTAAAAATAATTATTAATCGAAAACCACCATTTGTTTAAACAATAACAAAATGCGATATCCAAGGTTATTTTTTGATATTTATGTACATATTTATATGCATACAAATTATTTTTTCAAACTAAAATTTTGTTGATTTTAGTTTTACTATAATTTTTTCTGTGTACTATGGCGACAAAATTTTTTGTTTGGCATACATACTTTGTATTTTAAATCTGGCGTTCCTTTTTTATCTAATGTTTTGTTGTCATACTGAATGCTCAAAAGATTTATAATGAACTATGTGTCGAAAAAATCACCTATTTCTGATATTCATAATCCGATATCTTTCAAAATTTCAGTCTGATTACATGCATGTAGGAAGCATGCATGATAAACTATTTTCTACTACACAATTTTTTTACTCAAAAGCTTTAAATCAAGTAGTTTTGTAAATGCAGACAATTTCTTGCTTACGGTAAATGCACCCATTGATAGATCGAACTCTTTCCTATCATTAAATGAAATAGATTATGGCTTTGAATTTGAAACTCAACTAAGGAACACAGGAATAATTTAACTCCAGAAGAAATAAATTATTTAAAAGAAAATTGTATCACATATATGAAAAACACTGTTGAAGGTTGTGCCGCTCACCTGAAAACATGAAGATGTTTAGAGCTTTTAAAGAATTTTCAATAAAAAATGCAGCAATTAGTTAATCCAAGCAAAGTTTTCCTTGATTCATGATTCGTTAAAACAGTTTATGAGCAAAAAAGTTTTAGCAGATGAGTATAAGATTCAATGGGCAAAGTTGTGCTATATTAATTGGAGAGATTATTTCAATGAAAAACTACCTACGAGTTTATTTGATTCTTGGGCTAACGTTTATAACATTAAAACTAAACCTCTGCATGAATGGATTTGTTGTTAAGTTGTACTCCGCAAGTTCAGAGTAAGTACTCTTACTCGAAAAAAATATGTTCATATTTTTGAAAATAACAAAATTATCGAATATGTATTTGTTGTTACTTGGCTTTTTACCCCTAGATGCCAGACAAATCTGGTTTAAAATCGTCGAATTCGACGGAAAAAATCGTCAATATGATTATTGCAAATTGTTAACAGTAACATTAATTATTTTTGAATAAACGATTTATTTCAACGGCGTAAACAAAACAAAACTACAGCATTTAAAGCTAATAACAACAAATATAGACTCCTGCAAACATGAAGTTAATTTCATAAGTATATTTAAAATAAGATTTAATTTAATAAAAGGAACTATTATTATACTAAACACTTTTGTAAAATCGGGTATAATTAAGTCATAATAACACCAGTTGCAAAGTTTTAGATGGTCTTTAGTATACAAATTTTTTCCAAAAGTGGTCTCTTCAACTAATTTCTCATTTTGGTTTTGTTGAGTTCCACGTGCCTGGATGTAAACTCACACATTTGCAGAAGAACACAAGATTAATATTTTTGCTGTAAACTTAGTCATAGAAGGATACTAAAAAACTTTGCATTTTCATATTTATAACGTAAAAGAAATTTTTCAAGTTTAATAGGCTTCGTTACTTTAACTCGTATTAAATTTCGAATTCTACGATGATATAAGAAAACTCTTTCATTATGTTAGAAAAAATACACTTTCTTCTTTTGCAATATTGAAAGGACTTATAGAAGTTAAGGTTTTGAGTTCATCTTCAAATTTAGTCCCCTTAAAATATGAGCACACGCTATTTACATAAAAATTTGTACAGTTTTTAGCTTATAGTTTTTTTTTAACGCTATGTGAATATGATATTTAAAATTCAACTCTAACATATATAATACGAGTATATGTATACTTTAAAATAACTATCACACAATATTTCAGTATTACAAACATATTTACGTGCCATAAATATTACGTTCACTTCCTACATAAATTATCTTTAAAAAAAAGGAAGTATGCACGTAGTTGCTTAAAAGATATGACAGTAAAAATATGATCTACAAAAATCGTCAAAAACATGGGGGTTACTTTCTATTGCGATGCGACGTGTATACAAAATGAAAAAGCTTGTTTTCTGTATTTTGACAGGTATTATTAGAGCATTATTCTTTTTAAATTCTCAACAATTTATTTAGATTGTTGGGATATAAAGTTGAATGTTTGAGAATATCTTTCAAAAATTTCCAAAGTCTACTGATGATTAGGGTAGTTCCTATGAAATGTCGACATATAGATAGCTGGGAAACATAGAAAACAAGCTATTTATAATTTTTTATTGGTATAAAATTACTAATTGTTAAAATGCTGTATGATTTTGTAAATGAAAGGGATAAAATTTTAAATCGTTTTCGATTTATGGGAAAACAGTTACAAAACTCATTAGTGGTACATAGTTTTAAAAATTCATTCAGTGAAAAACAAAACCGTCTACCTTTGTCTTTAACTTATTAATTTTTCCTTTTTCGAGTATAGAAGTGAATAGATTATTTATTGTAGTAGAAGTCTTTAAGCCCCAAAATATTGAGTTCATTATTTAATATTTTTATTTAATATTTATAGCAATCAAAATGCTGCGGAATTGTTTCTTAAAGTAATATACCTTTATTTATACTAGTGGGAATCACCGGACGACGCAATCGACCGCATTCTTTTTTCCGCTCTTAAATAATGCACTCTCATGTAAAATCTTACTTGCATTTAAATCAAGCACATACACATTTTTTGTTTGTTAAGGCCGAGGCACATAGAATCCGTTGTATTTCGTCCGTCTCCTTTTTAAACTGATATCAAGTATACGAAGTATGAAGTTGGCACAATCAGTACTTTGTTAACGGATGTAAATTCCACTATTTTTTATTTTAGTTGTATTAAAATCTTTTTATTTATTATTATAGACACAGCACAGAAAATCTAACGCAATTTCTTTTTATTTATTTATTTTTTTTTTAACGAAAAAATAAATCAAAATGTACAAAAAATATTACCAGATAATTGTCAAATTGTACGTTAAAAGTTGCTCAACATTAACAGCCTTATTCAAAAAAACTTACTAAACGTTTACTTATCGTTATTAAGCAAAATTTCCTAAAGTATTATTCAAAAACCAACATTTGTTTAATATACTGATATTAACTCTTTGTCAAATGCTGAAATTTTAATAAACCTTCTGCCCATCTTTAAACCTACTTTTGTTTTATTGGTTTTTGCCCTCAATATAATTATTCAGGACAAAATCCTATTTTTTCATATATATAAAAGTGAGAACATGCATGTCTGTATAGATATGTATTTCATATGTATTTATGTATAAATATGAAAAAAACATTTTGAAATACAAATTTTATTTGATATTGAAAAAATGTGTCCAAATGAATTTGTATGTATGTAGTGCTTCCATTCATATTTCACAAGACAGCTTTATACAGATAGTGGCAGAATTACAATAAATACAACACAAACAAACATCAACATGTATTTTGTTGGTGTTGTATTTATTGTAATTCTGCCACTACCTGTATAAAGCTGCGTTGATATATCAATTTTAATAAATTTATATTTTTGAATGAGAAAAATTAACACACACAAAAGTGATGTACAAATATGTAATAGTAAAATTATTCGAGTTCCTTTTATTCGTAATGAAAAAAGTACATCTCATTCGCCCTCGAAAATCTGCTCAATTTGGTTTTATTAATACATTTTAACTTTATTCATTAAAATTTTTCACTAAAAGATAAAAGCAAAGAAATGTTTATTGCATGCAAATGTTTTATTATTATTTTACAACTAAAAAGTATTCGCAAATTCGGTTACCGATTAATATAATACATATTTTTTGCATCATTAGAACATAAGCCACAATTTTTTGGAACTTAAGAGGCAATTTTATGTATACTGTTACCAGTTCAAAAATTCAAAATTGCTTAAATCACATATCAGTTAATATGTGTTTTCTGAATACAAATTTCTAATAACAGTTTGTTAAGCTTTACTCATTTGGTAACAAATATGTACATGAAACCAAAAGTAAAATTTTTTTTTGAATAAGGCTGTAATACTTTACGTTGACGGAGAAGTACGGAATGTGACAAAGCTAATAAAAATGCATGTATTTCAACTTAGTTGCCAGTTGAAAAAAGCAACGTATAACGTACGACGTGTTCTATGTGTTCGGGCATTTAGTGTTAGTACCAAATTAATAGCCGTATTACTCCTAAAACATTGAACCGATCAGTAGATCGAGTACAAAAGGCATTTAAAATAAACATGTTTGCCTATTAATTATATAGGGCCACGGCGCTTTTGCGTTACAAATAGTTGACAGCACTGTCTCTCAGTTTCACCAAGGCGAATTCATGATTAGGTGTATGTATCGGCGAATTTCTTATCAGTACGCCTTTAATTATTCTATAAAATTTCATCATGCACTTCTCTTCAAAACCACACGATAAAAATAAATTACTAACATAAGTTTCACCTGGCAAAATCTGTTTCGTTTTTGGGCATCTTCCAAAATATCATATTCATAAAATTTATTTTGTTTATTTTTGGGTTTCACTCCAGAAACTATAGCACAATGAATTTATCTTGTAAAAGAATAGTTTTTTTTTATTGCAAATTGTGAAAAAACTCACAGTTGGGTACTTACAATAATCCACTAGATTTCGTTAAAATCTAGTCGCAAAGTGGATTTCATTTTCCGTGGGAAATCGCACTAAAATTTACTAGATTTGATTCGAAAGCACATATATAATTGATGTCGCTTTGGTGTATATGTATGTACTATAACCCATGATGAAACTCGTATGTCTTCAGAATTTTAAAGAGCATTTCAGACTATCATACCCATTATTAAGACTTACCAAATTAATATGTGCAAGTGTGAATGTTAATGCTGTTTATACATACACTTTTTAATTAATTCAATTATCAGTTAATTGAGCATTTTTTTAAATGTTCATACATACCTAAGATGTTCATACATACGCTTTTAATTAAAATATTGAAATTAACGCCTTAATTTTAATTACCCATACAAAATCTTAATAAACGTTTTGCCAATTAACAGTTAATTGTACTAATATTTAGTAAAATTAAATATACAACCCTGTAACAACCGTGTTTTGTTAGTACAATAATACCCAATGAACACACTTTGTTCAAATTTGATAACTCAGCTTTTACATTTAGACAGACGATGGGCAGACATTTTTTCATTTCTCTTTTGGTCTTGCCTAAACCTTTTACATTTAAGAAATTAATAGACAGACAGAAATTTTCGTTTCTCTTTTCTTTCTTTTTTGTTGTTGTTGTTTTTTTAAGCACAGCTAGTGTGTTTATATGAAGTTGATGTTGATATGAGAATAATGATATGAAGCAACAACATAAAAAATGCGAAAAGTTAAAAAGAGAAAGAAAAAATGTCCACAAATGTCTAGTACAGAGAGTCGTGTACTACACACTCTCCCCCACCTACAATTTTCGTTACAGCACCCTCAAATTTCGTCTGTCTGCCCATCGTCTGTCCAAATGTAAAAGCGCTCCAACCCAAATGTAAACAAAAGATGGCGTGTCAACAGGAAAAAACAAGGCAACTTTAATAGGTAGTAGCAGAATTACAATAAATACAACACCAACAAACCTGAACATGTATTTTGTTGGTAGAATTAACGAACAGTTCTCATACAAAAAAATCTTCAGATAAAATGGCATGAAAAAGTTTGTAAACAAAAGAAAAAAAATTGACAGTCTCATTGGAAAAAACGCCTGAAGCAAAAAATAATTACCTGTGCTGTTAAGTTCACCTAGTAATGAATTCGCTTTGAACTTCCCAAAGCAATTTTTCAATTAAAAGTTTCAATTATCCATCCACGGAGCTTATTCCCTTGCTCAGTTATTAGATGACAGTTAAACGGGATGGTTGTGAAACGGATGTTCGATCGGAGTGATTGTGATAAAAAGAACAAATATAGATTATGCTGCTAATTAGAATAGCAGTGTAAATATTTGCTACATAAATGCGTATTACATATAAACTACGTATTTTACGATAGAATAAAAAGACATCTTAATCAAAAGAGCGTAAAATTTATATTTTGCTTTTATGTTCATATGTATGTTTATATTATTTCTCTCATTTAATGTGGCTAAATTAGTAAATGCGTATTGTTTTGACGCTAACTTCGGTCCTTTTCGAGTGTTAGCCAAGTTAAATCAATTATTTTTCAATGAGAATATATTTTAATCCATTAGAACTTTGTTCTTGATACCTACATACTTTTCAAATAAAAAAAATCACTGCTTAAATTAAAATTAAACAAATTTAGTAACTAGTTCCCAATGACATACGAGAACATAGCTACATATAAAAAGTTTAATGGATAATTTTATTTCCATACATACATACATATGTATATACCAGCGTTGTCAAATCGGTGCATTTCGCATCGTTTTTGGTGCTTTTTAAAATTATTTGTACTAAAAATTCTTTAGTCGGTTTGGGGCGCGCTTTTTTTTTAATTTTCGGTGCGTTTTTTAAAATGTCGTTGGCTCAAAATCAATTTCAACTCAACTTTTTGTTTTTGTGTAAGAAAAAAGGTTAATCCAGTGTCCAAAATGTTTACGTTTACGTTGCGTAGAAAACATACAATGTTATATGCACAAAGTAAGACAATCTTGCTGTTGTATGTTACACACTCTCGAAAGAAAACGAAACATTCCGTTTTATAAAATTTGCTGCTTTTAGAGGGTGTTTTGCTATTAAATGATCAAGCCAAGTTTGTCAAAAATTGCAATAAATGCAGTCTCTGAATAGAGAAATTTGTATTTATGATGGCTCGGGAATTCGTTACGGTTTTGGTAATTTAGAAATTTCCAAATTATTACGTTTTTCCAAAACGTTTGCATTAAATATTGATTACGGTAAACTTCAACTTTTATTTGTTATAGTTCTGGCAAATTCGTATATTTCAAGAAATTCTTTTATAGACACCGCTTACACTGTGTTTGATAGAATTGCTATTAATCGAGTTTAAAAACTTGTAGTACGATTCTGTTACTTTTAATGATCTGACCGTAAACTCTTTCGACAGTAATGGTTGTATGCTCCCGAAATATAATTTTGACGGCTGTACGCAGGTATTTTGGGTCCCTGATAATAGGCAGTAAAAGTAATAGCTGATTGCGGTCGACGGCAGTTGTAATTAAAATATATTACTTAATAATAAATTCGATAAAATATCATAATAACTATTATAAAGGTACCATTATCTTAATAACTCTAACGGAGTCGTACTGGAAGCCTAGTTTGATAAACACGAATTCTAGCTATTGAACGAATTTGTTGGCATGCCATCAGGCAGTTTGCTGTTTCATTCGTCGTGTTTTAATATAAAAATATTGTATTTCTTAAAATATAAAATAGGTTTTTAAAAATGAAAGGAAAATATTAAAAATTCGGTGCGTTTTTTGTTGAAATAACGCGATTTTCCCCCATTTTGATGCATTTTGAATTTTCAAAGTTGACAACGCTGATATATACATACATATGTACATAAGTGTGGATGGCAAATTGTAAGCAAATATGATATTACATATGTGTCAACATATACACATGCATACTTAGGCAGTTAATAGATATGTATGTAGGTATCTGAACAAATTTACGAAAATAGTAATTCGTTGCTAAATAACTTTCTATAGGAAATTTGCCAAATAAGTGTTTAATAAACATACAATACTTTTTATGAATACGGCCGTCTGTATGTGTTCATATACCTATGTTCATAAATAAATTTATATGTATGTACTTCTGTACATCTACCGAAACCGGAATAGGTATAAACAAATTGTCAAAAATATCAATTACAAACAAGTGCATGGCTATGTATGTAAATATGTATGTATGCAGATCAGAGAACTTCACTTGTTGATTAAAAAAATCGTTCAACAATAACAAAGGCACAGAAACTTGTCTTTTATTTGCAAATGATCAAACTTGCCCACATACTCTCTTTTGTTGTTCATTTTAAAGCAACCGAACATATGCTTTATTGTCGGTTCTGATTGTCTACACATCGGCTGACTCAAAACAACAATATTCTTTAAAGTGAGAATGAATGAAATAATCTAACTTCAGAATAAACCACTAAATTCACTTTCAAAAATGTGTACTCTGTGTTACTCTGTTGTATCGTTACTAGAATGGATTTGGCTCAGACGAGATTAGGGATCTTGATCCCGAAACTCGCACATTTTTACGTAGCACGCGTTCAGAGCTCATCCATTTGTGGTCGATTGCCCGGGGAATCGTACTACGCATTACAGAGAGAATTCGTTTTTCAGCCATACGCTTCGTCTGTGGAACAAGTTGCCTGCAGACGTGTTTCCTGCCTGCTATAACGTTGAAAAGTTCAAGTCAAATGTTCACAAACACTACTCCCTCTTTCCCCCTCCTTACAACCCATTTTCCTAGTTCTGGTACAATGCACTTAGTACTAGTCCAAGAAAAAAAAAACAATACATTTAGCGGAAATGGCTTACTATATTGCTAGTAGCAAAAAACTGTCACATGTCGTAGCGCTGCCACCTTTTAGACGTTAATGCACCTTGGTTTTATTTGAAATCTTCTGCGTGCGCATGTTCTATCGATGACGTCACGCAAACTGTATTTCTATTGGCTGTTTATTTTCAGTTCCAAGTTAAAAAAAAAATTTAAGTAAATGACGGTTGGACCAATGTATTATCTTTCTTTTAAAAATTTTGGTGGTAAAAATTTAACTACTTTTTATGTTATTATATGTGAAGTAAATTTCTTCATTCCGTAACCTTACCCTAAAATACATTTTCGAAATTTGTAAATCATACAGATTTTCCACGAGCTATAAAATAAGTTAACATTTTTAACAGTAGTCGCAAAAATAAATTTTCGTCTATGTTTCTTTTTGTTATTTTTTTTTCTGTTTTAGTATGGCTGCCAACTATATAATTTCCCGCATGTACACAAAAATTGTGGAAATGTCTATTATATAATAAGGTTAGCTTTACTTATTAACTGCATATATATGAATAAAGTTTTTATTATATTAATAAAAACAATTGTGCAGCAACCACAGTTCTAAACACGGCAGCAATCACAAAATAAATATTATACTAACGATGTAATATTTTGTCTTCAAAAAACTGCGACTTCTAAATTATTTGAAAAAATAAAATATAAAAAAAGGAGGAAAAAGTGTTTTAAATAAAATGACACCTTTTGCTTTATGTAATAAAGGAAAGTAATTTTTTATGGAATTTAGGTACCTATAAATCCTTTTCAAATTTATATATGTATATGATATGTAAAAAATCTTTTTTTTACACCGAGGTAAATATTTATAAGGACTTTATCAAGGCAGCTTTAATACGGTAGTGGTATAAGCACAGTTGTCTTTGGTTTCCTTTGCGTAGATTTGTCAAAAACACATAACTTCCTTGCTTTTTCAAACAAAATTTCGACAACTGGGGCCAAATTTCGCAACGATGAATTTTGAAATGTTCACCAATTTCAGTGTTCACTTTTGGTTTTTGTGTCCGCAATGGTGAGAATGTATAAATTTGGCAATCAAAGTGTGCACTTAATAATTTTTTCACTCAAAAATCTTTGGTGAATTATGGTTTTTTTGTTAAATACTTTAAAGTTGAAAAAATAAAATAAAAATTATTATGTATGTATATTAAAATTATCTACTAGACAACATGTGTGACACAGTTAATTTGGCAAATCAGCATATCATTCAGCCTGAAGTAACACATTCAGCGCAATAAAATTTATTGTTTCTTACAGAATCGCTTTTTAATGAAAAGTGAACACTGTGCCTGTGGGTAAATTTTATTTTGAGTGTTCACAGGTAAAAAGAAAATCATAATTGCGGAATCCAGCCCCCAAGGCAGCTTTATACAGGTAGTGGCAGAATTACAATAAATACTACACCAACAAACATCAACATGTATTTTGTTGGTAGAATTTACGAATAGTTGTCAAAATTTTGAAAAATGACATCTACATTGTTAAAAACATATCGTGTGTTATCTACTTAATAGGTTTGAGAAGTCGAAATTTATATGTTCGAAAATCAGCAATTTTGAAAACGAAGCAAAATAAATGCTGCCGTAATAATTTTATACAACTTCAAATTTGCTAATAAGTTCTTATTTTGAAAGGTATGTCATATCACCACTGAAGAAATTATCAAGATTTTTAATATTTTAGATGCATATAGGTATAGATATATATGTATTTTCTTTTCAACTTGCCTAAACTTTTGACAATTGCGAAATTATGGGTATTTTACAGGTACACACATTTCGTTCCATTTTTTCGCTGGTTCAGATAATCCGCGTACTGCACTCTCTATCTCTTCACCATTCCTTAACAAACTTCATCTACCCGCCTTTCAATTTCGGAATTGTAAAATAAGCCTAATTTTATTGCAAATTCTAGATAAACGTCATTGTGGGCAACAAATCTCAAATACTATGTATTTTCATATTACGAATGCATGTGTACATAAGTACATACATACATACATACGAGTACGTTAGGTGTATCGAATTTTTATTAACGTTATTCAGGTGATACCTAACCCACATATATACATATGTATGTGTGTATACGGTGCATCTATGTATATGCACATTCAGGGCTACACATACTTGTGCGTACATACATATGTATGTATGCATGCACATAATCAAAATCGAATAGATATCATAATAAAATCATGTACTTATGAAATTTTTTACCGAGCGATTACTTGTCATTTGAGGTTCAAATTCAAACCCAATTCTGATATGGGATTTTGTAAGTACATATCCGGATATGTATGTACGTACGAATGTAATATCTTGCGTAATACATAAAAATTTGCAAAACTTACAAAACTTTGAAAATTTTTGCTTACGGCACAACAACAAACGAATATATTATATTAAGTCCATATGTAGTTGTATTTGTCTCTTAGCTGCATATAAGTACATTTTAATGGATTAGCTCAAACATTTAATCGCTATCAAAGAAACATTTTGTTATCTATCACACGCGAGTTTATGTTTACACGCAGCGTTGCCAAGTGTGCAAATTTATCTACATTTTGTACATTTCAAGATTTACTTTTCTTTATACTTTTTTACTATAAATTCTGCTTTTATTCTTACTTTTTTTAATACTACAATAATTTTATTAAATTAAAACTTAGTGTTTCAAAATACAAACTCGCTAGCAGATTTTACGAAAATTAAAAACAAATAAAAAATTTGAGACTCTCAGATGGGCTCAAAATTACTGAAGTCCTCCCCCTGATATAAAAACACTAACTTTGAGGTAAAGTTGAGAGTGGACCTCTAATGTTGCAGTTTGATTAAAGTTATAACTTGAATGTTACAATATATCGTTTGGAAACTCTGTTATAACTTAAATTGCCATTTACGTATTACAGCCTGCTGTTTGTAGTAGTTTTTCGCCATCTCTACTTTTTTACAATACGAAGTTATAATTCTAATATCACTACTAGTACGCTACCTTTAATAGACATATGTTTAAACTTCATGTTTTAACTGCGTTTCAAGTTAGGTGTAGACTGCATATAAAGGGGTCAAATGAACTACGCAAATATTTGCAAACACAGGCTTTCCGCTTGCACATAAACTATACAAATACGAACAGATTCAAACATAAATTAATCACTTTTTTTTTGTTTTCGATGGGGCTTAACAGACGAGAACAATTATTTTTAGTCCGAACAATTTTTTGTTCTTTTCACAACAGACGAGATTAATCCGGTATAACATGTATATGTATACACAGCATTGTGTTTTTGTATACATTTGATCGCTTGGCTTGTATTTGCATTGGTTTGTTCTGCTTGTGCCGGCATAAAGCTAGTTGAAAAAATTATGATGACAAAATATCAATTTCATTCCCCCGTTCGCCTACAACTACAGAACAAGTGTTCTCGTCTGTTAAACCCCAATGAGAGTAGACGGCGATTGTGTTATGGTAATTTTCTTGCCATATCAAGTTTACAAGATATAAACTGTTTTGTAAATTGATACAGCCTGTATTTCTTAAGATTCTGTTTTTTTAATACATGTTATAGAATTTTAAAAATTCTAAAAATTATTGATTCATTTTGTGTACTTCAAACACTCCCATAAACAAACAAAAATGTTTGTGCAAACCTAAAATTTTGACATGTTTAGCAAGCAGTTTTTATAGGTTTTTATTTTACCCTTAAGTCTACAAACATAACAACTAAGTTTAAGAACTTTATCCGAAAACTCGTAATTTGTAAAAAAAAAATTGTGGCAACGCTGTTCATATGTAAACTTTATCTGCTTTTTGATGTCACTTTTCCCAGCAGTTATTTAATCTCTGAGAGCGCAAAATTTTACCAGCAATGACAACTTAGTGCTTTTGGACACTGTTTTAAATGCATTAAATGCCATTTTTCCTCTGGGCCAAGTTTTGTAAAAAAATTATATTTATCTTTTAAATACGCTTTTTTGTTTTACACTTCGCCCACACACTTGTGATTTGCGATTATGATTATAATTAATTGAAGATTTTTATTTTATTGTGATTTGTAGCAAAGTGCATAATGTGATTTTTTATAATGTGTAGTGATATGGCAACAATGTGATTTTTTATAATGTGTAGTGATATGGCAACAAAACAAATCATAGTCGCAAAGCAGAAGTGTATAACCACTTTTAGCTAAATTATCCATAGTTTGTTTAGGTAAAGAACAGAGCTGCCATTTTCATCTGATTTGACTAAATTTGTAGATATTTTTAGTATGTAAAATATTTGGTTTGCTAAGCAATTTTTTTTTTTTTTAATTTTAGTGGAATTTGTTATTGTGAAATTTTTAATACATATGTATACATATGTACATATTATAATTTGTCAATTGAAATGCTACTGTAAAATTTAAAATAATTAAGCTTCACATATTCAGTATCACATATTGCAAGCAATATCAAAATCAAACATGTAATGAGAAGGTAAAGAAAAATTAAAAAAGGTTTAAAATAAAACCAAAGGGCATTAGAACACAATATGTATGTATAAAAAAAATAACTTAAAACCAATTTTCCTTCCTGTATTAATAAATTTTGTGTGCTTAAACATAATATTGTTATATACATACTTTTCGAAGGTTTCACTGAAAACTTATCGGAAATAGTGATGTTATAGGTAATGTCTTAACAATTTGGAAATTTTTTATTCGCTAACTTGGTTTTAGCTACAATTAAGAAAATAAGTTTTTGGTAAGAACAGAAGAGAATTTCGGAATAATTCTTTTTTTGCTTGTGGAAGTTATAAGCATACGTGTGTATTTCGTGGGATTTTCAATAATTAATTCTTAAAACAGATATTAGCTTAAAACATGCCAGGAATTGTAATGGATTACTTAAAATTAACATATATAACAAAGTGAGAAACTTTATTACATTACGCAAAAACAATATTGTTTTGATTTGTTGTTTACAACTAATTATTTGTATAACGTGCAAATTTTTGTTCTATTAAAACAAAAATTTATCAGCATTTACATATTTGTTTCTATTTTTTATCTCTAAAAATTTAACTCGTCACACTTTTGTAACTTTAAACTATGTATGTGCTGAACTTAATAATTGCAATGCAGCTTTAATACGCTAGTGGCATAAGCACAGCTGTCTTTCATTTCCTTTGCGTAAATTTGTCAAAAACACAGACTTCCTTGCTTTTTCAAACAAAATTTTGACAACTGTTCGTAAATTCCACTTTACTTCACAATTTGAAAAATTTTGTCGATGTGGCAAACATGAAATATGGTACAAGAACACATTTCATTTTTAATTTTCTTTTATTATTTTAGTAATTATAATGCTGTTTACACTAACAGTGTTACCAATTATTTACATTTTGAACATATGCCATATCAAAAAAATAAAACTTTTCCATATACAAATTGTCGCATATAGTTTTCATTTGCGAATAGACTGTGTATAAACGTAGTAGTACATAAGTATGAATTAGAAGAATAAAAATTATATATAGCTACAAAAGTATGAAAAATTATTTGAGGAGGCTTTTAGGGAATTATTGTCTTTTAAAGATCATAAAAGAGATATTTTGGCGATTTTTTGCGAATTGTGGTGGCCAGTTTGGCGCTGGAGGTGGAAAAAAATCTGACAAGCCCAAGGCAGCTTTATAGAGGTAGTGGCAGAATTATAATAATTTATTGTACAAAGCTACCTTGGACAACCCTGACTGTTACTGCTCTGCCCGAACAGAACAAAAAATTTAATTAGAGTTCTCTGCACATTGTTGCCGCGCACACATTTATTAAAAAACTGTAGGAGTAATGTGCACATTAACCTATTAGAACGAATTTTAACTATACCCATCACATATGTAACTAAATACAGAGGAAAAATGTCATTATTTACATATACATATCATTTTGAGCAGCTGAAGTATTTAGAGCGAAAAGTATAAAAAGCTTCAGTATTCTGAATTTTAATACCCGCCACTTAGCTTAGCTATGGCAACACTTACGCAAATAAAACATTTGTTGGATACGTATTTATTTGTGTTTGGATGTACATATTTATGTATATCGCAATAGGTATCTCAGCAATGTTTAGTTAGTATTCTCTTGAGTATCGGCCTGTGCAGTAGAGTTTTTGAGTTGCGGTAATATATGTATAAGTGAATGAGTTTTTTAACGAGATTTTTGTAAAATAAACAAAATAACGACACTCCCTCACATTTCTTGTTGACGATGTTCAACGAGTTCTCATATGAGCTCATAATTTAAATACAAACACATCTGAATCCCTTCATGCAAAGTTTATAATTATTATTATTTTGATAAATTTTGGAGCAAATACATAAATGATGTAAATCTTATATAAATTTATTAAAACATTTTACCAAAAATGCATTAAAGTATTGTACATGTGCACGTAAATACATAATTGATCTATTCACGTTTAACGTCTACTAGTTGCTTCTATACTCGTAGTTGGTTCTATCACACACGTGTGGATACATACATACGTTTGCTTGCTTGTATGTAAGCATATTTTTTGTTATTTAAAAGTGTAAGTGTGTGTGTGCCTTGTAAATAGACTTAAATTTCTAAGGGAAGTCGGAGGAAACGGTTTCACTCCCACAAAAATATTAAAACAATTTTATTTACAAAAACAAATCAAAAGTGTGTTAGTGTTAAGTGATGTGTTAATTTTTATTTATTTATCAAATGCAATAAAGAGAGCAGAATCTGAGAAATAGTTGTGTATCTATAAAGTCTATAGTATAAACACAAGTGTGTATACATTCATATCTAAATGTAATTGCTGGTATATTTGACGGCATTAATTAAAATGTTACAATTTTATACAAATACATACATACACAGTGCATACATGCAACCTACCTGGATTATTACATAAAATTTATAGTTTTCAATAAACGTAACTTATTACATTAGTATGTATGTAGGTACATACATATGTACTTAAATGTGTTTTTTTTTTTTTATTATTTTTCTTTATTCTTAGTTTTGTTTACCTTGGCCACTATAAATGTTTGGTGTAGGTACTCATTAAAGAATTATTCGTAATTCTTTTATAGTACCACGCCCACAGTAAAATACTTACATATGTACATATCTAATAAAAATTGTAGAACGCGGTATTCATAACAAAGTAAATAATAAAAGATAAAAACGAAAAATATATACATAACTGAAGTGGAAATAAAAAGAATAAAGTGACAAATCTTAACCCACATTTCTCATTCCAAACTTTACTTCAAATCTTCAGCAATTCTAATTTAGTTTGTTGTAACTTCTACTTGCTTGCTTGCTTGCTGGTCTTGAACTCAACACTTGGAAGAAGTTTGTAAGTTTATAAATATATTTTTTAAATAAAAATCTATCTCTGTATTGTTGTGTGTTTGAATATGCATTTCGTTGGTGCTTATTAAACACATAAAAATACATATGTATGTATATATAGGTAATAAGAATGATTGTTTTTCGACCTACAGTCTTGACGATTTCTTCGAATAGAGACACAAATAATTGCACACTTCTTGAAAACATAGAAAATCAAAATACTGCCTGATTATTTTACTGCAGTGATGGCCCTACACATTCATTCATAGTTATACGCTTGTATTAGTGGCAGCAAATACCGTAGAAGATTTTAGAAAAGCTACGCAATGACGTTGGTCATTAAAGTCTAAAGTGCTACTGATTTGATGATCTTTGTTGAAATATAAACATCATCATCAATCGAATATATCAAAAATTTTTTTATGGGGCACACGAAATTTTTTCTAGGGTACATATGAGGGCGTCGCTGCACCTGATTTTGGCCCAATACTCGCGAGCGTAGGAGTCTCACATCTTGGACGACACTGTTTTTTGCAGTTTTTTTGAGCTGAAAATCCCACTGTTGTTTAAAAACTTTTGAAATCGAAGTCAATGTGTAAAAGAATATATAGGTAAGTAGGTACTCTTTTTTTGACCTTACAATGAAGGAAGATGTATGTTGATGAATAATGATAATAAAAATACTCGTAGATATGTCAACACTTCGTGCAGTAAAAAACTATTAAATTTCAGATGTGCACAAAAAAACGCTAAATATAACAGATACAATTACATACGCACAAAATAATTAATATGCCTTTGATTTGAAGTCTCTTTGGTAGCAACCATTTAGTGACCTTGAGGAAAATAGCAGTGAATTGAGTTTTAACAAGCTACCTACAAAATAAGTAACTTCTCTGAAAACTTGTTAATTGTTAGCATTTTTAATTGTGAAAAACTGAAAGGTTCATGAAGAGGGTTTTTGAACGTTGGCGGTAAAACAGTAAAATACGCTTATGGTTATCGAAGAGGAAGTCGTTTACGAAGACTCACATTTACTACTCAACTTTATTATTTACGATAGTCGCCACCTGCGTGTCTTAGATCCAAAACTCAAAAGTTTTTTTAAAAATATCAGCAGCTACTGCCGCGATATTCTCGACAGAAGGTGGCAGTTCCGTTCTGTTCTAGTCGAGTAGCTAAGTGACATATTGTCCAGTTGACGCTTTTGCGGAGTATAGCGCTCCATTGTTTATACATACATACGTATATACATACATACATACATACATACATACCATGTCACCGGAGGTGCAGTTTGCCCGTTTTATAAAAGAGCTCTACAGAAACTTAGGGAGTAGAGTAGAACCTAAGTCACCAAAATGCGTATATTACAGTTAAATCTCAACCATTGCCAGGCAGTAAAGCGTTCGAGATATAAGTGTAGATGTCGCTATTCTAAGTGAGCCATATCGGACCATGGCATCTGTAAACTGGGTTTCCGATAACACGGGTACATCGGCAATATGGAACACCAGCACGCTAACCATACGCGATAGAATAACAACGCAATGCGGATATGCTCGAGCGGTTATATCTGGCATCACTATTTACAGCTGTTATATACCCCCTAGGTATTCTATAGAAGACTTTCGGGTAATAGTTGACAGTATTGTAACGGATGCAGTTGGAAGAACCCCCGTAATAATAGCAGGTGATTTCAATGCGTGGGCTGTTGAATGGGGCTGTCCCTCAGCAAACGCAAGAGGAAGAATACTCTTGGAAGCCTTTTCTGTACTGGGTGTTGTACTCATCAATAATGGAGTTGAACACACCTTCAGAAGGGGTGATGCTGGCTCAGTAATTGACATTACATTCGTCAGTGCCAGTATCGCAACCCAAGTGAACTGGAGAATATCTGACATCTATACACATAGCGATCATAGCGCTATAATAATAGATGTGCAAGACGCACAGCCCCGTGCTATTGTACAAGCACGTGTCTTGACAGGATGGAAGGTAAATACCTTTGATAAGGATAGCTTCGCAGCCTGCATGGAGAACATGGAAATGGCTGGTTCAGCAGAAGACATGGCAGTGCAATTAGTGCGCAATATCACTAGTGCCTGCAATGTAGCTATGATAAGGCGAAAAAGATCGCCAAATAAGCCTCCAGTGTATTGGTGGAATGATGAAATTGCTAGCTTGCGTTCAGAGTGTATTAGCGCCCGAAGGCGGTATAAACGAACGAGGGGTCGGTTAGAGAATAACGTGCAGCACCAGTTGTATAGGGATAAAAGAAAGGCATTGAAGATTGCAATTCGTAGGAGCAAGCGTAGGTGTTTCCTGGATGCTTGTGATGAAATAGATAGTAATCCTTGGGGCTTAGCATATAAGCTAGTAACCAAGAAACTTAAATGTCTTGGCCCATCACCGCCAAGAGAAGAGAATATCCTAAACGGAATTGTAGACCATCTTTTTCCTCAACAGGAAGCTCCGACATGGCAACACAGCTATCCAGCTGAATTATTCGACATTCCTCCGGTTACGGTCGTCGAGATAGAAGGTGCTGTCTCAAAATTCAAAGACAAGAAGGCACCAGGCTTAGATTGCATCCCAAATATGGTACTGAAGGAGGCTGTTAAGCTCCATCCTGATTATTTCCTGAAAGTAATAAGCGCATGCTTGATTCAGGGAACTTTTCCAACAATCTGGAAGAGGCAGAAATTGGTGTTGTTACCTAAGGATAACAAGCCGCTAGACGACCCTTCCTCCTATCGTCCGCTCTGTATGATAGATACAAGTGGAAAACTTCTGGAGAGTATAATCTGCAGAAGATTGGAAGATTGCGTACAAGCTAACCTAGGTTTATCAGATAACCAATTTGGCTTCAGGAAAGCAAAGTCAGCGGTGGACGCTATCAAAGTTGTAGTAGAAACCGCTGCTCAAGCTATCCAAGGGAAGAGGTGGAGGAATGGAACAAAAGGGTATTGTGTGGTTATAACCCTAGATGTAAAAAACGCCTTCAATACGGCAAACTGGGAGCATATAGTTAATGCTTTGGTCCGTATAGACATCCCAGGGTATCTACTAGCAATTGTACGGGACTATTTCCGGGATAGAGAGCTAGTTTATGATACCGATAAAGGTACTAAGAGGCGCAAGATCATTGGTGGGGTGCCTCAAGGTTCAGTTCTTGGCCCACTATTGTGGAACGTCATGTACGACGGAGTATTAAGATTGGATCTACCGGAAAAGGTGAAGATAGTTGGATTCGCAGACGACATAGCGTTAGTGTGTGAAGGGAAAGAGTTACTAGAGGTGGAAACCATTGCAAACGCCAGTATTCAGATCGTAAGATCTTGGCTAAGATCAATGGGCCTAACTCTAGCTGACCATAAAACGAAAGCGGTTCTGATTAGTAGTAGGAAAACTAGGGAAACTGTCAGGCTAAATATTGGCACGTGTAGCATAGAATCTAAGGAATGTTTAAAATACCTTGGGGTCATGATTGACACTCGTCTGTCTTTTCAAGAGCACTTGAAGTACATAGGCAGTAAAGCATCAAAAACATGCACAGCGCTATGCCGGATCATGCCGAATACAAGAGGTCCAAAATATCTGCAGAGGAGATTACTCTCTAGTGTAGTAAGAAGTATTATCTTATATGCATCGCCTATATGGTCAGGCTCACTTAGATATCCTACTTATGTGAACCTGATATCTCCTGTGTATAGGCTGATCGCCTTGCGTGTATGTAGCGCATTCCGAACTGTATCGGACCTGGCCGCTTTTGTCATTGCCGGCATGATACCGATCGAGCTAGAGGCCGCTTCGGACATCACGGTTGGGTTGAGAGAATCGTGTCTGCGAAAATGGCAAGAAAGATGGGCGACAGCTGACAAGGGAAGATGGACCTACTTACTGATACCAGACATCAGAGCATGGCTATCAAGAAAGCATGGCGATTTGAACTACTATATTACACAGTTTCTAACTGGGCATGGTTGTTTTAGGTCGTACTTGTACCGTTTTGGACATGATAGTACTCCGTTCTGTCCGAGTTGTGATGGTAATGTCTTGGAAGATGCTGAGCATGTGTTCTTCATCTGTCCACGGTTTAATAGTGATAGGGAATATTTAGAAACAGTCCTAGGACGTAGCATCAGTCCGAGCAGTATCGTTCCAATCATGTTGGAATCTTTGTACAACTGGACGTACGTCTGTAGTTTTGTAAAATTGGTTCTGTTGGAACTTCGTAGGTTAGAACAGATTCGCAGCAGACTCAATGTAGTTTAGTTTAGATGTAGGGTGTATCACCTTTCCCACCCCGAGACGTAAAGCCTTGCGGCAGTCCCTCGGGGAGCATCTGGGTCAGGGCGAAGGGGTGTTTTTTAGCGAGTTAAAGTCTCGCACTACTGGCAACCACCATCACTGCCAGTGCCTTTCGATGGTTTTTCACCCCGCGAATAAAAAAAAAAAAAATAAAAAAAAAAACATACATACATACATACATTCATACATACATACATACATACATACATACATACATACATACATACATACATACATACATACATACATACATACATACATACATACATACATACATACATACATACATATGTATATGTATGTATGTATAAAAAAAGTTCAAGATTAATTCAGGGGTTCCACAAGACTCCGTTCTTTCTCCTACCCTATTTCTTATTTTCCTCAACGACCTTCTCTATGAAACTTCCAACCCTATCCACTCTTTCGCGGATGACAACAGCATCTGACGCTCGTACTTTTTTAGCTATAGGCCCAGTCTGTCAGAGATCGCTGCCAAGAGGCTAAATATGAATGATTCACTGAATAGTGAGTGATCTTTCTATTAATCTCCGAATGGGGTCATAAAAACAGAGTAGCCTTCAACTCTCGTAATAAACGACCGCAAATGCTGCTTCATGTATACTCATGGATGGTATAAATATTGAGGAAGCGGATGCTCTTGATGTTCTTGGAATGAAGATACAGTGTGACGTTCGCTGGACTGAACACATTTTTCATGTCTCTAAAGAAGCATTTAAGTGCCTCGGGGTTTTAAAACGGTGTAAGATGTACTTGTGGTCGACAGCCCGGGGAATCGTACTACGGATTACAGAGAGAATAAACTGCATGCAGACGTGCTATTGTTATAGATTGGAAAGTACAAGTCAAATATTCACAAACACTACTCTCTCTTTCCCCCTCCTCACGACCTATTTTCCTAGTTCTTGTACAATGCAGATAAATACGTATTTAAGTGCTCAGACAAACACCACTCGTTCTTAGCATAGCCACATTTTTCAATTAACTGAGCTCTGTTAACGACTTAGCAATGGAAATTTGAAGTCATATTAAAAATGGCTAAATAAAGGCTAGGAAGCCAGATCGTTGTTAAAAATTAAGGGCGAACTAAAGCCAAGAATTAGTTGGATATGGAGTCATAGACGACCCTCTTAACTTCCATTTGTGTACGATGTGTATTTGGAGCAAGTAGCCACTTTTCCAAAAAAGGCCCTCATCTTCACCAGAAATTTAAAAATTATATTTTTTTAAAGTCATATTTCTAAATTCCCAAGATTATTTCAGTTATCTCATCTACTAAGTGTCATAGAGGACCCTTTTACCTTCCACTTGTATACGGTGTGTAGTTGGAGCCATGGTTGCCATATTTGACGATTTATCGTTATTTTGACGATTTTGGGTGCTAAAAATAGCACTTTAATGATTTGACGATTTAAGGTCTACTTTTGACGACTTTTGTTGATCACATGTTTTTTTAATGACACAAATTTGCTTCCACTGTTAAGTCGTTAACAGCGAACTGTTAATTGAAAAATGTGACTATGGTAAGTACGAGTGGTTTTTGTCTGAGACCTTAAATACGTATTTATCTTCACACACATCTTCGTTGAAGCATTCGTAAATAAATCGCTTAATTATCTCACTTGCTTGTGACAAAAACATGAGAAAAGAACAATATCTCTCGTTATGTTCTGCGTAAATATAATATCCATATGCATGATAATTTTGATATTATTTCTATGTGCATGTACATATTTATTTTAAAAAACTGGAAAAGTCACGTTTGTCCATTTTAACTGTTGAGCACAAAAAAATTACAGGTTATTACAGAGCATGAAAAATCTCAAAAGAAGTTTCACCTTGGTTTGCTTGAATCCAACTACAAGTAAAATCTATTTTAGGGATGACACTTGCATGTTATCACAATCATGATGCATTCCTACAACTGAGATAGCAAGCAGTCTCAGAATGTTGGTGCATTGTTATTAAATTATCGGAATCACTTTTATTATGTAAAAAAAATCTCTCACTTTATGTTTCCACGTAGTACGATATAGGCTTTGTTTTTAAGTTGTCTAGAATTTCTGTCTCTTTAAACAGGAATAAACATTTTTTAATCGCGAACTATCAAATTAAATTTATTGAATATAAAATCATATTAGCACGAGGAAGGACCTTATTGATACTGCATCCGAAAGACTATAAGGATGTCATCATTATATGCATGTATGTATGTACTCCTATAGAAACGAATTGTTTACATGGATTAATGAATTAATAGAATTCATTTACATAAAAACGCGATTTATTACTGAAAAAATAAACTAGGTAACACTATAATTGAAAAGTGTTTTTCCATAAAATGTTTATTTTGTAAACAACATTTCATAAGCTGCAATGCACAATACAAATGTGTAACCGTTTGAGGTTGTTTTAAATAAAGGGCCGCAGAACTATTGTGTGTCTGTCTCAAATTCAATCACAAGTAAAAGTAGATTATGCCAAAAGCACTTAACAAATCCTTTTTTAATTTTACTAAAAGCTTACACAAAACACAGCCAAACGTACATAAGTATATACATTTGCACTTACAACCAAAAGACATTCAATCACACATACATACATATGCATACACATTCGTACGTTTGTGTTCACAAATTCTTTTACTTTTGAAGTAGAAAAAAGCTCCTTCTACGCCCTAATACTGAAGCGGAATTGAATAGTCGTATAGTAGTATAAAAATGTTATTCATAAGAATAATATAGGAAAAAATACATCTTTTTAAATCGAAACTCGACTCTGAAATAATTGGCAATTAAAAAATGACCCATGTAGGATGAAGAATTATGAGGAAGTGCAATTTTTTTTTTATAATTTAAAATTGTACATTCTTTCGAAAACATACAACTATATACGTATGTTCGTAAATATGTATTGTCAAAAATAAAAAACATAAAAATCTCAAAATCTTTGGCCCCCTTGCTGCTTCATAGTAGATACACATATGTACAAACATTCTTGTTATATACTTCATATGTATGTACGTATAGGTATGTATGTATGTATGTACATATATGTACCTTTACGTTTTATTAGATATCGACATTTCTAAAAATATGTGCAAATATATGTAGTGCGTATATTTCTGTTTCAAATACGTACTACATACTCGAACATATTTCTAAAAATAAAAAATTTGTTGGAAAAATTAAACATAAAAAATACAAAGCTACAACGTGTTATGGGACCTCCAAATTGTTAAAAAAAAAAAAAGAAAAAGTTTTCAAATAATTTTCGACCCAGTGATCATGCTTAACTGAAATGTTATTCCGGCTACGAGCCAGCATGTCAAATTTTATGTTTGTGCAGTTGTATTGTAGTGTTTGGTGACGTACAATAAAATTGAATTGAATGTTATTTTGAATTGGGTAGAGGGCGTAGAAAATTGTTGCAAAGAGCATTGGACTCGTTTGACTGTGCATAAACATATATATACACATATATATATATATATATATATATATATATATATATATATATATATATATATATATATATATATATATATATATATATATATATATATATATATATATATATATATATATATATATATATATATATATATATATATATATATATATATATATCATTTCGGATTGTCAGTTTGTTTTTGAGAGATGATATTTTACAAAATTTTAAGCAAAACGAACGTCGCGTGGACATCGCTCAGGAGCTGTTGAACAGCGTCAACTAGGATTCCGATTTTTTGAAAATGGTCATAACTGGTGACGAATCATGGGTATATGGCTGTGACATTGAAACCAAAGCCCAATAATCCCAATGGAAGCGTCCAGGATCTTTCTTCTTCCAAATACTGAAGACACCGATGAAAGGAAAGCGGTTTGCTACGATTGAGGAGGTAAAAGAAAAATCGAAACAGGAGCTGTTGCCTAGTGTTTCGAGGATTGGAAAAACGCTGGCATATCTGAGGGGAATTACTTTAAAGGGGGCAAGATAGTTATTGATGAGTAAATAAATACTTTTTATACGTGTATGTACTTGTACTACAAGTACAAATAGTAATTGCGTTTTCTCTAAATATTGAATTAAAACTGTTGAAGCTTGCACAAGAAGTTCTTCAGAAGAAGCAAAACCAAAATAACAATAAAAATCTCCAGCATGTATGTAGAGTACCAGTGTAAATTTGTTCGCATGTCTTCTGGTTAGCCTGCCAGTTGGTTATTATCGAATGAGTTATTAATGTTGATACTGTTGTTTTGAAATTTGCGACCGACTGTATACATACAACAAGTATGTCTCTGAAAATTGACACCGGAAGTCAGTTCCCTTCGTTTATTATGTGTACTCTTTATGTTTTTGTTGCAAGGCACATTTTGCTCATTTTTATGTAATTTTATTTAAAATTTTATTTTTCTCAACAATTTGTCTTCTCTACATTGTGCTTTGTGAATAGTGTATTATTTTTTCCCTCTCATTGTAAGTTTTAATTAATATAAAAAGCTAAAAAATATACATACATAATTTTGTTGTTGGGAAATAATTTTTCAGCTTAATAATAACGAAGCTGCACTCGAAAGTCGATTGCATTAGAAATAAAGACTTAGACGATTTACAAAAAGAAGAAAATACAAATTAGGTATATGTAATACATACATACATACATACATACATACATACATACATACATACATACATACATACATACATACATACATACCATGTCACCGGAGGTGCAGTTTGCCCGTTTTATAAAAGAGCTCTACAGAAACTTAGGGAGTAGAGTAGAACCTAAGTCACCAAAATGCGTATATTACAGTTAAATCTCAACCATTGCCAGGCAGTAAAGCGTTCGAGATATAAGTGTAGATGTCGCTATTCTAAGTGAGCCATATCGGACCATGGCATCTGTAAACTGGGTTTCCGATAACACGGGTACATCGGCAATATGGAACACCAGCACGCTAACCATACGCGATAGAATAACAACGCAATGCGGATATGCTCGAGCGGTTATATCTGGCATCACTATTTACAGCTGTTATATACCCCCTAGGTATTCTATAGAAGACTTTCGGGTAATAGTTGACAGTATTGTAACGGATGCAGTTGGAAGAACCCCCGTAATAATAGCAGGTGATTTCAATGCGTGGGCTGTTGAATGGGGCTGTCCCTCAGCAAACGCAAGAGGAAGAATACTCTTGGAAGCCTTTTCTGTACTGGGTGTTGTACTCATCAATAATGGAGTTGAACACACCTCCAGAAGGGGTGATGCTGGCTCAGTAATTGACATTACATTCGTCAGTGCCAGTATCGCAACCCAAGTGAACTGGAGAATATCTGACATCTATACACATAGCGATCATAGCGCTATAATAATAGATGTGCAAGACGCACAGCCCCGTGCTATTGTACAAGCACGTGTCTTGACAGGATGGAAGGTAAATACCTTTGATAAGGATAGCTTCGCAGCCTGCATGGAGAACATGGAAATGGCTGGTTCAGCAGAAGACATGGCAGTGCAATTAGTGCGCAATATCACTAGTGCCTGCAATGTAGCTATGATAAGGCGAAAAAGATCGCCAAATAAGCCTCCAGTGTATTGGTGGAATGATGAAATTGCTAGCTTGCGTTCAGAGTGTATTAGCGCCCGAAGGCGGTATACACGAACGAGGGGTCGGTTAGAGAATAACGTGCAGCACCAGTTGTATAGGGATAAAAGAAAGGCATTGAAGATTGCAATTCGTAGGAGCAAGCGTAGGTGTTTCCTGGATGCTTGTGATGAAATAGATAGTAATCCTTGGGGCTTAGCATATAAGCTAGTAACCAAGAAACTTAAATGTCTTGGCCCATCACCGCCAAGAGAAGAGAATATCCTCAACGGAATTGTAGACCATCTTTTTCCTCAACAGGAAGCTCCGACATGGCAACACAGCTATCCAGCTGAATTATTCGACATTCCTCCGGTTACGGTCGTCGAGATAGAAGGTGCTGTCTCAAAATTCAAAGACAAGAAGGCACCAGGCTTAGATTGCATCCCAAATATGGTACTGAAGGAGGCTGTTAAGCTCCATCCTGATTATTTCCTGAAAGTAATAAGCGCATGCTTGATTCAGGGAACTTTTCCAACAATCTGGAAGAGGCAGAAATTGGTGTTGTTACCTAAGGATAACAAGCCGCTAGACGACCCTTCCTCCTATCGTCCGCTCTGTATGATAGATACAAGTGGAAAACTTCTGGAGAGTATAATCTGCAGAAGATTGGAAGATTGCGTACAAGCTAACCTAGGTTTATCAGATAACCAATTTGGCTTCAGGAAAGCAAAGTCAGCGGTGGACGTTATCAAAGTTGTAGTAGAAACCGCTGCTCAAGCTATCCAAGGGAAGAGGTGGAGGAATGGAACAAAAGGGTATTGTGTGGTTATAACCCTAGATGTAAAAAACGCCTTCAATACGGCAAACTGGGAGCATATAGTTAATGCTTTGGTCCGTATAGACATCCCAGGGTATCTACTAGCAATTGTACGGGACTATTTCCGGGATAAAGAGCTAGTTTATGATACCGATAAAGGTACTAAGAGGCGCAAGATCATTGGTGGGGTGCCTCAAGGTTCAGTTCTTGGCCCACTATTGTGGAACGTCATGTACGACGGAGTATTAAGATTGGATCTACCGGAAAAGGTGAAGATAGTTGGATTCGCAGACGACATAGCGTTAGTGTGTGAAGGGAAAGAGTTACTAGAGGTGGAAACCATTGCAAACGCCAGTATTCAGATCGTAAGATCTTGGCTAAGATCAATGGGCCTAACTCTAGCTGACCATAAAACGAAAGCGGTTCTGATTAGTAGTAGGAAAACTAGGGAAACTGTCAGGCTAAATATTGGCACGTGTAGCATAGAATCTAAGGAATGTTTAAAATACCTTGGGGTCATGATTGACACTCGTCTGTCTTTTCAAGAGCACTTGAAGTACATAGGCAGTAAAGCATCAAAAACATGCACAGCGCTATGCCGGATCATGCCGAATACAAGAGGTCCAAAATATCTGCAGAGGAGATTACTCTCTAGTGTAGTAAGAAGTATTATCTTATATGCATCGCCTATATGGTCAGGCTCACTTAGATATCCTACTTATGTGAACCTGATATCTCCTGTGTATAGGCTGATCGCCTTGCGTGTATGTAGCGCATTCCGAACTGTATCGGACCTGGCCGCTTTTGTCATTGCCGGCATGATACCGATCGAGCTAGAGGCCGCTTCGGACATCACGGTTGGGTTGAGAGAATCGTGTCTGCGAAAATGGCAAGAAAGATGGGCGACAGCTGACAAGGGAAGATGGACCTACTTACTGATACCAGACATCAGAGCATGGCTATCAAGAAAGCATGGCGATTTGAACTACTATATTACACAGTTTCTAACTGGGCATGGTTGTTTTAGGTCGTACTTGTACCGTTTTGGACATGACAGTACTCCGTTCTGTCCGAGTTGTGATGGTAATGTCTTGGAAGATGCTGAGCATGTGTTCTTCATCTGTCCACGGTTTAATAGTGATAGGGAATATTTAGAAACAGTCCTAGGACGTAGCATCAGTCCGAGCAGTATCGTTCCAATCATGTTGGAATCTTTGTGCAACTGGACGTACGTCTGTAGTTTTGTAAAATTGGTTGTGTTGGAACTTCGTAGGTTAGAACAGATTCGCAGCAGAATCAATGTAGTTTAGTTTAGATGTAGGGTGTATCACCTTTCCCACCCCGAGACGTAAAGCCTTGCGGCAGTCCCTCGGGGAGCATCTGGGTCAGGGCGAAGGGGTGTTTTTTAGCGAGTTAAAGTCTCGCACTACTGGCAACCACCATCACTGCCAGTGCCTTTCGATGGTTTTTCACCCCGCGAATAAAAAAAAAAAAAAACATACATACATTGACGTACATATGTATATACCAATGGTATATGCCTACGGATAATAATAGAGAGTGTTGCGGTCAAACGATCAGCCTGCCGGTTAATCCATGTAGCCAGTTAATAAAAGTACGACTAATCGAGGTTTAATTGTATTTTTTTTTTGCTGCCCAAACTGATTTGATTGCAGAAATATTGTTAAAAATTGGTCACACTTGAAAGTCTGGTTTGCACCAAAAGAACAACTCTAGTTTATTCAAGCTGTAGTTTTAAGTATTAAAAGGTAAATGAAGGCATTCCATAAACGAAACAATTGAGCAGTAAAAAATGCGGTTAATTGTGCATAAATACATTTATATGTAAGTATGTATGTGCGTGCGTCTTATTTACATACACAGAGTGTATCACACACTTATGTACAATTGACAAACTGAATTTTAACTTTCTAAAATAAATTACTTTTACCTTATTGGCAATGAACTGTATGTATGAAATAGTAACGAGTAAAGAAATTTAATTTTACAGACAAATTTGTTTAGAATACTGTATATGTTCATTGTACATACATATACAGTATGTTTGTCTGGAATTTTTTATTTCACTTTTGGTTTCAGCTCATAAAAAATTTTTGCTTAAGAGCTTTACTGTTCCGCCAAATCCACGAATAAATTTTATAGAGCCAATGTAATAATGAATATAGTTAAAAAAACTAAAAAATACTTCGATTTCAAACTAATTATCCATATAATCACATACTTATTCGTAAAACGCGTTTCGAGTTTTTTTTTTTAGAATTCCCGAAATCGGCTTCAGGAATCGCCAATATACCCCACTTCTCAATACAGCAACTCCGATTTTCGCTCTAAAGCAGCAACACTGAAGCTGAAGCGAATACAAAAGCGAATATTTACGAAATCGGTTGAACAGCTAATAAATTTTGTGTATTTATAATGAATCCAAAGTTAGTTCCATTAGCGTTTACATCTGGCATAATTAAAAAAGAAAAAATTATAATAAGAGTTTCTCATCACAAGTGTGATATAATAATAAGCATTTAACGGACAAATACACTTTAGTTGGTCCAATATAAATTATTGCTTCTATCAACCAGGATTCTACTAATTTTAATATTAATTTGCGACCCCATTTTACTTCAGGCACTCATAGGGATTAGTGCAAATCGCTTGAGTAGTTTTGCTTTTTTTTTTGTTTATTTTAGTTTTTGGGTCTTACATATACATACATACACACATACATATATGAATTATTATAATTACAGATTTAAACTCTTATTTGTATCATGTTAGCTGCGGGTGTAAGATTTTATTAAACTTGTGTTTTTACACATCGTTATATTTTTTCTTTATTGAAATAAGTTATTTACTTTTCGATTGCATATATTTTTATTAGAATAATATGTTACAGTTTTTTGTTTTTCAATTGTTAATTTCCATGAAAATAATTAAAGGAGTTCCTAAAATCTTGTAAATGTTTTTTGGGTTTCTCAAAAAATGTTTTTTTCATTCGTCATTCCAAATTAAAACAACGTGTTGTATTTTTATTTTACAATATAGGAAATGTCGTATGTGGTCATATCCATATGTTCATATCTATTTAAAAGCGATAATCAAAATCTGAAAAAACTAAAGCTTTTAGAAATGAAAATAATGTGTAACCCGGTTGACGCAACGTTCGGTAAACGCAACTCAATCACAGCAAGAAAATTGCTTACAGCTTTACCTACGAGTATGTTGAGGTGTTTTCATTTTTCTATTAAGGTAGTAAATATGTACATATTGTATTACAAACACTCGATAAGTTGAGAAAGTTCAGTTCATATTGCTCGAAATGGTAAAATGTCAAAAATTGTAAAATGTTCACAATTTATGTTCAGAAAAAGCCCTTTTACGTGATTTCTTTATAACTAACGTTTTTTTCATTTCAGAAACAAAAAATCAACAGTTCTGTTTACAAATTATAGATCGCTAAATTCGAATCCTTCTAAAATTAGGACCAACGCTTTTCATACTCTGAAATTAGAACTGATATTTCTAATTTTGTTTCTAACATTGTCGCCAATGAGTTTGGAAATTTATACGTACTTACATGTGTGTATATACTTTTTGTTCTTTATATTTTGACGAGCTTTAATAAAATAATATTTAATTGGAATGTTGTTCAAGCTGGAGGTTTACTTGTTTTTATATCAAAATTGTTTAAAAGATTTATTTTGCTAATAAACAAGACACATTTTGTTCCTGAAGAAATCAAAATATTGTACAATAAATATTTTAAACATTTTATACATAAAACAAATAAACGTTCCGCTTGAACAACATTTCAATTAAATATAATTAAAAAGGTAAAAAAATTAGGATCAAGATAATTTAATAAAATAATATTTTGCGTTCGTTTTACATAATGAAAGTTAAAAAAAAAAATGCGTGTAGAAGTGTTTTTTATATATTTTATAACCTTTTGTTTTGAATGAAAAAGACGTTTTTAAATTAGAAATTCTCGTGAATAGAGCCACCCGAAGTGGAGATTCTAATTTACAAGCATCTACTGTACTAGCAAGTTTAACACAAGTTAAGCAAACAAATAATTTGAAAGAAAGCATTATGAACAGTAAAATAAATACATATTGATTTGGAAGAATATTTTATCTATATAAGTATGTATTTGTATCAAACACACAAAAAATGCAGTCTATGGTGGTATTTTTTCTAGCCTGCATCCGTTCATTGCCCATTTTGCATTTAAAAGTGTGTCATTTATGTTACTCCGACTTTTTTCTTTACAAGCTGCATGTCATTCCATAAAAGAAACATTATTTGCAGTATACTTTCCTTGCTAGTTTTCTAAGACTGAAAAATTAAAGAATCATAAACATAAAATCTTTCAAATTCAATGTTGCCAGTATAATTATAAATAATGATAGCATACTTTGTCGTGGTATGAAAAAATGTATTTTTTATTCACATTGTATAAACATATATTTTTTGTCAAAGGCCAAGGCAGCTTTTAACAGGTAGTGGCAGAATAACAATAAATACAACACCAACAAACATCAACATCAACAAACATTGGTGTTGTATTTATTGTAATTCTGCCACTAGCTGCATAAAGCTGCCTTGCCCAAGGCAGTTTACCGGGTATAAACCCAGCTGTCTTTTGTTTCCATTCCGTAAATTTGTAAAAATTTTGTTTATAAACTACAAAACACACAGCCTGACTCACGATGTCGTTTCGTTAACGTTCGCCAATGTTGTATATTAAAAATAAGTGACTTATAGTCAACTGTAATTCAACTTACGGATATATCGGAGGTAGACGACGAGGCAAATGATACAAGACCAGGGAAAAATAAAGCTTATAAATGGCATCGCAATAGGTTCTTTGACCTTAAAAATTATGACCTTAAAAATTATGACATTTCGTAATTTCTATCAACAAAATACATGTGATGTTTTTGGTGCTGTAATTATTGCAAAAGGCCAAATAAACTACACAAACTGCTTGCTAAACATGTCAAATTTTTAGGTTTGTACGAACATTTTTGTTTGTTTATGGGGATGTTTGCTGGTTTGTACAAATATTTGAACAAAATCGAAAATTGTGAATGCGTGTGTAAATTTTCAAAGAAATTTTTGCATAGTGAAGTAGTAGAATTATATAAATGTTTACCTTCATTGCAGATATTAAAAAAATAAAGGTTATAGAAACATAAACAGCTTTTGTTTTGTTTTTCTTATTGTTATCAATATTAGAAGCTAATTTATGAATAAAACTCAATTGTTTGATTATAGAAACGTAATATCAAGAAATGGAGGGTATAACACTTTACTCGTAAAAAACAATTTGTATCTTGGTAGCTTCATGTGGCGAGCAAATTGCCACTTTCATTGAAAACAAAAGAAAAGTGATTAATTTGTGTTTATATGTGTGATTAAATTGCGCTTGAATGGTTTAGGTGCAAGCGGAAAGACCGTGTTTGCCAAACACTGGCACTTCCTGGTAAAGCTGCCTTGGTCAAGGGCTAAAATATTTTGTTTTAATTAAACATTTTTAAATAGCAATACATTTTAATTAAATAAACAAATATGGATTACCAAAAGAGTACTATTATAGCGGAAAGAATTATATTTTGTATAAGTGTAGACTGTAGACTGTCAGAAAGAAGTGACCTGTTTGATCACGATTTCTAAATTAATAATTTGTGTTTTGTTTCTTCAAATAAGATAACTTTTATGAAAACTTTTTATTCTTAATTCCAATGGTATTTCTTTACTTAAAAAAAGCAGCTAAACAGAAAAAGTAATTGTAAAATATTTGCTGCAGAAAAGAACGGCAACTGAAAGTAAAAAGTAATGAGGCCTTTAGTCTGTCCTCATGTCTTTTGATTGTTGACAATTAAAAACAAAACAATGGCAACTTGGTTTTATGAATCTTAAAACGTGTTCTTGCTGGAAAAAAAAAATGTTCATGTACTTGTGAAATAACGCATTCTCATTTCTTTCCGCTCGTCTGCCTGTCAGACTTCCAATTTTGTCGAATCGAATAACATGGTCAAGTTTTCTTGTATTAATAGAAAGAAAGAATGCTGCCTCTTTCTGAAAGTGGAACACTACAAGTGTTCTGCACAAAAAGCCAACTTGTTACTCGACTTGTGCAAACAAACATAAGAAATAAAATATGTTGTTGTGTAACCACAAGGTGAGTGCAACACACATCCACATATGAAATTAGTTAAATAAACATTAGGAGCGAAATATTTTTGTAGGCGAAGATTTTTTTAAAAACCTTCGTAAAAAAATAAAAAAAAAAAGTTGTTGATTTATTTTTGGTGTAACATTTACCAGGCCTGTAAAAAAATCCATAGTGATAACTAAAAACTGAAAACAGATTTGAACTCAGCGCATCAAAATCCGTATGCTTTTGTTTAAACGGCAGCCCAATAATGTTTTTTGTTGTACAGTCCACTGTACTACTTCCTCGTTATCAGATGAAGAATCTGAATTAAAATGCTCGGCTAAGAAATACAGTGGGCTGCCGATAATGCGTAATCAAAAGGGGCCGGCCATTTGTTACGATTTATACGGGGTTTCGAATTAATGGGGTTAAAATAAAATAAAAACGATTCAACCGCGGTTTTCAATTTATTTACTAAAAAGATAAAAAAAAAAAAACAAACAAAAAATTATAAAAAATAAAATACAAAATAAGTAAAATAAATGTTATGCTGTTCCGTTTTTAAAGGTAGTTCTTTGTGTTTTTTGAAAGATTGAAGTAACAGTTGACGAAGAAATTTGAAATCGCTTAGCAACGTCTATTTTTTCACTCCTTTGTTAATGACACAGACACAAGTAAGAGCTTAAGACAAGACAAAAAATTAGCGGTAAACAAAAAATCATTCTTTCCATGTTTCTGTTGTTTTTATTGCGAATTATAAGGAGATAGTTAGCAAGCAATTACGATTTATAAGTGGTAAATACGATTTATAAGTGGAGAAAAAATTACGAATTAGCAAGGGAACCCAAATGTATGAGAATTTTACGAATTAACGAGATTTTTTCAAGGAACCGGCAGTTTATTACGAATTATCGGAATACGAATTACCAGGATTCATTTACTGGTAATTTATTGAAAAAAGGTGAAAAAGGAGAAAACAACATTTAAAACCAAAATATTATAAATACCATGCTTTTTGTTTCCTAGCTGTCTATATGTCGATTTTTCATAGGAACTACCCCAGTCAGCAGTACACTTGAAAACTTTTCAAAAATATTTTCAAACATTCAACTTTATATCCCAATAATCTAATAATAATTAGCGTAGCTACTGTGAAATGTCGACATATAGGCAGCTAGGAAGCAAAAAGCAAGCTATTTATAAATTTTTTTGATTTTTATCAATTTTGGATGCTAGTATAGTGAATAAGGAGTTCAGTCGTTTCCACATTTAAAACTTTAGGTTTTTTGTTTGCGTGAACCCCTTTTCAGCAAAGTAAAGTTAAGTTGAAGAGGATAAACTTTCAGAGGAAAAGTTTTCAAAAACTTTCCCTGTTTCATTTTTGTTTTTAAATTCCAATAGTGATTTCACATACATATGTTTTTACATTGTTAATAAAATTTTTTTGTTTTTTTTTTTTCGAAAATATAAAATTCGTTTAAATATAGTAAAAAATTAATATTAATGTACATAAAGAGTGTCTAAAATCGAGGTATCATGCTAGTTCAAATAAAAGAAAAACTTTTCTTCAGATATTAAAAATATCTTTATATCAATTATGAAAAATTATGTCGGTCAAGTGACCACCCTACTAATTCGGTAGGCTCCCAATTTTTTACCAAAAGTACCAATAACGCTTTGCAATAAACTGATATTAGCTCGATATTATTTCGATTTTTGAACTTTTCATTTCGCTTTTAATTTTCAGTTTCTTAATTTTAATAATAATAAAAACACGTTGTTCCTTCGCGTTAACTGAAATGTATTTAAAATCTGAAAATAAAAATTAAAAGTAGAAACAATTTAATTGATATCTCACATTTAGACACCCTTTACTTAATATTGAAGTATGTACATTTACATTCTTGTAAAGCAATACTATTTAAAATTATGCGAGCACAATCCTTTCTGTATTTTCTATAACAATTTTGTTTGCTCCTACAATAATCTTGTTTATAAAATCTTCATAGTTTTGCAATAAGAAACATACATCTAAAAGAAATAACATTGTATATTGCAGCGAATGAAATTCAATGATGCTTCTGCCTTCGGGGCGTTCAAATAGTGATGTACCAGATAATAATAACAAACAACCTCAATTTTCGATTCAAACATCCAGTTCAGTATTTTCTGCAAATTTTCATAATAAAACTGAAAATGGTGGTTACTCGGTTTCGGCAAATTCCAAAACACATTCATCAAAAAATCCAATGTCCTCAACATCATCCGAACAAATATCGACACAAAGTTCTCCAGGACCTTCTCCTACTTCCGATTGCCAACCATACTCAAGTGAAATACCCAGTAAAGCAACATACACAACTGCAGTTAACTCGGAAAATGTCCTGCAGCCAAGCTCTCCTGAAAGTCAAAGCACAGCTAATGAAGCAAATCGTACCAATCTCTCATTATTACCTAACGGGAAAGTTAGCACAACTTCATCTTGCGTTAATTGGAAAGAAATCGATCGGCATCTAGAAATAGTTCAAACAAAACTTAAGGATGGCTGGAGTGTCCATTTAGGAAAAGAGGGTCGTCTCTACTACTGCAAGTAAGTAAAGTGAATATTTTAGTTTTCCAAAGTGAATATTTAGTTTCCTAACATTAATTGCTATGAAAGGTAATTTTTTTTTATCTGAGGCATGTGGTTTACTCCTAAATACCCAATTCATTATACGTAGACAATAAAGAAGAACCTTCGATTTTTGCCACTTAAAATAAGTAATCATGTGAAATTGCTTGCGAGCTAGTTCTGAAAGAATTGCTTCGCTGAATTATTCTTGTTATTTCATGCAAATACGATTATGTTCAAGTTATAAGGGAAATGATATTTTCAAACAAAACACTGTTTCGCCTTGGTAAAATAGTATACTATATAAGACTTGATTGAATTTATATCCTGTTAATGTATGTATTTCATGGTGGGTCGATTTGGAAGGTCCAATATATATATGGTGTCATCAATTTTTAATAGCTTTTGTCATGTGGAAAAAAGTTTCAATTTTGTTCAAATTCAATTTCTTAAAAATGATTAAAAATAATAATAATTCATAAATAAATTTCACCTTGGAAAGGTAATATTAAAAAAATCAGCCGATATTTTTTATTACCTACTAATATAAGAAAAAAGTCTCGAAAATAAAAGATTTTGGCTTTTGAGTGTTACTTGCACTTCGATCGTCCGGCAGAAGATTTTATCATTTTAACATTGCAGCTCACTTTGTCACTTCACTGAACTAAGTTGAGAAAATGAACGAAATAAAAAAAGAGGAAAGAGATAAAAAAATTTATTTTTATCATTAAAACTCAGTGGTATACCCCAGTATGTACTCATATGCAAATATATTTCATGCCACGATATTGAAAAAAAAGTTGCAACTATGTAACCGAAATCAAGGAAACATGGTAAATTTTATTTCTTCCTTTTGTATTATTTTGTAAATTATAAAACTTGTGGATCAGACGTTTTTTACGTATAATTTTATATTACCGATCGCAGAGGGATTTCGGTTTATTGGCAGCTAAGCACTACACCATTTTTCATTGAAATTGAGAAAATTTGTAAAATTGGAATGAAACGGGTAATAGCTAATAGGAGTTTAGCTTCGACACTGAACGGACGTGTTTGTTTTTGACCGGAGTGTTATAAAATAAAACCGGAATAAGTTGAAAGCCGGTATAAGTGCAAAGAGTGAATTTATATAAGAGAAAAACTTTGTGACATTTTTATTATATTTTAAAGTGCAAATAAACTAAAAAAAGGAAAAAAACTGCATAAGTGTGTTTGCCGGCGTTCGTGTTCTCCACATATAGTTGTTACAACAGAAGTTTAATTTCTGCGGATAAGCCGAAATCACAAGTAGGCATGTGGTTTAACGTCAGCGAAGCTCCATATCCGCTCAAATATAATCACATTCGAAAATATTTAAAGAGTAATAGATTTGCTATCCTTCAGAATGATGAGCCAACTACATACAAAAAAAAACATTTAAACCGCCACCAATATATTTGAGACAGCCTACTTCTAGTGAGTTGCTAAAAGCACTTATCACGGCAATCGGTAAGGACACCTTGAACGTAACATCAGTTAAGCACGACAACATAAGTGAAACCAAAATCCAGGCCAACCAATCTTATTTTTCACACCTCAAATTTAAAAGTAATAAGTAATATTCAAGTTTCAAGCAATCAAATGGTATTTAACTCGGAAAAACTTTGCGATACTATTTTGCTGTGGATGGTAATAATAACTGGCTGCCAAACAACTTTTCTTATAACATTAGCGATAAGGATAACTAAGTTTCTATTTCCGTAAAAATCACAGTACTACAGAGCTGGGAATGATTTACAATGAACAACGATTTGTATATATGTATTCAAGTTATGAAATGAATTTATTATTTCTACTAAAAAACCTAAACATAAAATTCTTTCTTTAGTTTAACAAAAATGTTTACTGCGCCTGCAAATATTCAAATTACATCAAAATGAAGATCACACCTTTTGCTACAAAGAAGTAAGTTAATTATATAAAATGACTTTTCTAAAAATCAGTTCAGAAATAAGAATAAACAAGTAAATTTTCCGGTTGACAAAATAAATTACTTTAATAAAATAATGAAATAGACTTTTAATTTGCGTGTACTTATATACTTTGTGCAATAAGTGCTGGGGGGTTACTCTCCATTGCAATGCGAAAGAAAAATCGAAGAATTGGTACCCTGTATTGCGTTTTCGTATTTTCTTTATGTTATCATTTTTCGCTATTGTTTGTTTTATGATACTAGTGTATCATATGTATTATATGAAAGAAAATGGTCTTGCTGGTTGTAACAATGCAAATTTGACAAGATAATTAAACACTGATTTTTTATGCAATACAAATTTTGTAAATGTAAATTAATTTTACTGAGTAATCTGTAAAACTGAGTAAAATTAAAGTCGTCCATTTACGGGTACTTTAAATATTTTCAGAATTCGGCAAGAGTTAACGTAGACTAAGTTTACTTATTAGTAAAAATAGCACACATCCATAAACATGTTATGAAAACACCTATATTCGTACATAAGTATAGTATATTTAAATTTTTACTTAATACAATTGTGAGAATAAACATCAGTGCAAGTAAAAACAGAAATAAAAAGGAAAAGACTAATTAATTTAATTATCCACATTATCATCTAGCTCCAACATTCTAATTAATAACACATTCATTGACTTTCATCGCCATTTATCAAATTAGTTATGCACATTCATATCATTGATGTTAAAGGTTGTGTTTGTTTATTCATTTTGTCTTTTATCACTCATCCATATAAACAATAAAACATGCAGATGTATGTATATGTGTGTCTGTATGGAAGCCTTTTAAGGAGTTCTAAAAATACTTGGAAGTAAGGCAAGCAATCTGAAGAAGCTATCACCTTAATATTTGAGCATTTATATATATATATATATATATATATATATATATATATATATATATATATATATATATATATATATATATATATATATATATATATATATATATATATATATATATATATATATATATATATATATATATATATATATATATATATATATATATATATATTCTGTTTTTGTGCTGTATTGCTTTCCGTACTCGTATACTTTCCTAACAAGCCCCATCCGTTTCGATTATATTTAGGTTGGGTGAGTACGGTGGCCATACAAGGACATCAAATTTTGGCTTTGAATCCAGGATTTCATGGATCTGGTTGTATGAATTGGGGCATTGTCGTGTTGGATATGCCACTCTAGACGTAGACATTTCTAAAACGTTTCTATAGTTTTCCGCTTTCTTGCATGACGTTAAAACTGCAATTCGCAGGTGTCATAGTAGGATCTAGCTCCCCACACCATCACACCTCCTCTCGGCTGTGCAACCGGTCCAAGTGGTGTTCCTCTTTACGTAGGTTTGAATTTCTTTTCACCTGAAAAGCCCGCGTATTTCCACTGAGCAGGCCATGTCATGTGTGTTCGGGTAAAATCTAAGCGCATTTCCTTTCCTAGCGTAGTAAGTGGTGCTTTTCTTTGATAGCATCGCTTTTCATTAATTTTAGAAGACGAGTCGTGGGAATTAGATTTTTCCCTCAGTATAACTCTGCTATCTGCTTCAGAAATTACTTGATTGTTGCCTCCCTTAAAGCTTTTTCCATAGTTTTCTTTATTTTTAAGGAAAATCATCCTGTGTCTTTCAGTTTTTTCGACAATTTTATGGAGGGATAGAGTCCTGCCTCACAATAGGCTTCAATTTTCGATTTTTTCTCCAAAGATACAACTGTTTTTCTTCCCATACTCGTATTTTGCGGTTGTTGGAAGATATTTCAAGCCGCACAAAAAAATTGATGACAGTAATTGCAAAGGCAAACTAGATAACTTACATTGTATTTGGGGGGCGCCAATCTGATGAAGCAGAATAAGTGCAAAGTATTTTGTGAAAAATAAAACAAAATATAAAGTAATATATAACGGTTATTTTATTAAGTTTAATTTTCATGTGAGAGTAAACGCATATGATGATTGCAAAAGCAAAACAGAAGAAGAAGTTGAAGCTTAGACTAACAAAAATTAGTCCAACATCTCCCCCATTGCGTAGAAGACAGAACACTCACTGCCTATTCCTGTTTGCTACTTATTCCACACATAGGAAGAACAGTCAGAAAAAAAAAAAATGATGAGCATACAAACTTATATAAAAGCGCGGATGACAGCGAAAGAACACGTGTGCACAGAACGGAAGACAAAACACTACTACTATTTGAACTCCGAATACTTTTTACCCTCATATACTCGTATGCATATGTATCTACTAAAATTATTCAAAACAACCGAGTTATTTGTTTAATTTCTTGGTCAAATTTTGCATTAATTAATAGTAATAGACGCGCATTTGTGCCACATCCGTGTAAACCACAAAGTAAATGTAAATCCAGATTGCTATCAATTATCTGTTTCAATGATATATTATCAGCCATATCACATAGCTCAATTCCGTTCGGAAACGCAATTGAATTCTTTTTTTACTTCTTCAAAAAACGAAAAATTAAAAAACTTTTCGGAAAGGAATCATTCCTAATTGCAAGAATGAAACTAGTATTATCTTATAGAATTGATTTCATTCCGAAAAAGTTTTAAATTTTCGTTCTTTGAAGAATTAACAAACCGATTCAATTTCATTTCCGTACGGAAATGAATTCTGTGTATAGAATCTTATTTTCGAAAATGTTTATTAGAATAATTGAAGTGCTTAAAATATGCTGATCAAGAGATTAAGAAAATTTAAAGTTAAAAAAAAGGATTTCTTTTAAATTCTTCCAGCTAAAGATCTTTGTTATTTTATTGTTGTTTTTTTTTTTTTTTTTTAATTTTGCTTAGGATGATAACAAAAACTGTTAACGAAATATCGAAAATAAAAATTGTTAAACCTTGTTTATAAAAAAACAATGAAAACAAAGACCTTTAGCTGGAAGAATGTAGAAAAAATTAATATAAACAAGATCAAATAACACGAATATTGAAGTTGAAAAAGGATAAGATACTTACAGACATAAATATGTTTGCGTGTAGCATATACTATGTAATTATGTTCAAATATTTATGTATGTACGTATATATATAATATATATATACGTATATATATAATGTATGTACGTATATATATAATGCTACCTTAAATATAAATTTTGGTCTGATTTTAGTCATTCAACACAGACGTCAGGATGGTTGCCTTCCTGTGAAGATTGGAGCAAAGAGGAAGACTTGCCGTACGGTTGGGAAAGAGCAATTGATTCGAAAGGTCGCTCCTATTATATTAAGTAAGTAAAAGCGGCTTTGTGCTGTTAGATTGTGAAATTGAAACAACCTTATTGACTTAGCCATATAAATAAAACTTCAACATATGAAGCGCCTGAAAGTATAAAGTGGGATGAAAACCCGCCAGAACCCCGAGTTGTAGTTTTGCAACGTAGTTCCACGATGGGGTTTGGTTTTGTTGCTGGAAGTGAACGGCCAGTAATTGTTAGATTTGTAACTGAAGATGGGCCAAGTATAAATAGACTTCAGCCAGGTGACCAGATTTTAGCTGTAAACGGTGAAGATGTAAAAGATGCGCCAAGAGATCGTGTAATACAGTTAGTGAGAGCTTGTGAAACACAAGTAACATTGTTGGTATGCCAACCTGCCCATAATATAACACCAGGTCGAAAATCAACTCTTCTGTCGGCTGGAAAACGTGCAAAACTGCGATCTCGACCTAGTCGAGTCCGTTTTGCTGAAAGTGTTTGCGTCAATGGAGCACCATTGTTTCCGGTATGTTTATTCTACAAACTCAATTGCATGTGCCTTCATTTGATGTTTCTTTGTAGCCGTCCGCTTTTTCACTGGGTGATATTTGCGTTCCACCTATGGCGAATGTTTTGAAGGTTTTTTTAGAAAATGGTCAAACTAAATCATTCAAGTACGATGCAACTACAATGGTGCAGGTAATTGTCCAATTGTTATTGCTCTAATTACAGTTGAAGTCATATTAAATGTTTACCATCTGCTAGGATGTGGTTTCTTCATTATTGGACAAGTTATGTTTTACAGCTGGTGAAATATTTAGTCTTGTGTTAGAACATGTTAAGAGCCTTAAACGCAACAAACTGACTTTGCTTGATCCAGAAGATTTTTTGGCAAAAGTATGTAATATTTTATTAATATTATATACATATACACACACACATACACACATATATATACATATATATATATATATATATATATATATATATATATATATATATATATATATATATATATATATATATATATATATATATATATATATATATATATATATATATATATATATATATATATATATATATATATATATATATATATATATATATATATATATATATATATATATATATATATATATATATATATATATATATATATATATATATATATATATATATATATATATATATATATATATATATATATATATATATATATATATATATCTATATATATATATATATATATATATATATATATATATATATATATATATATATATATATATATATATATATATATATATATATATATATATATATATATATAGATATTTATTCATTTATTTATGTATATACATACATATATCTGGCTTTAATATATCTTAACTTTCCCCCATGATAACTAACAGATTGCATCTCGGCCAGGGGCACACAAACTGCGCTGCCTCTTTCGCGTTACTTTTGTGCCTGTGTCTGCAGCTCAGCTAGCTCAAAGAGATTTGAACGCTTTGGATTATTTGTATTTGCAATGTTGCAATGATGTAACACAAGAGCGTTTTGCTCCCGAACTTCAACCAGACGTGGCTTTGCGTTTAGCAGCTTTGCATATGCACCAACATGCCTTAGCTAATGGAGTTCCTGCTGCGAAGTTAACGGTGAAGGTAGTTGAGTAAGTGATATTATAATTATCTTTAGTATATTGGTTTTTATATGTATGTTTTAAATTTATGGTGATTTCTTGTTTTTTTTTTTTTTTTTTTTTTTTTTTTGTATTTAAGGCGTGAGTTCGGCTTAGAGCGCTTTGTACCAGCTTCTCTTTTTGAGGGTATGAAGCGAAAAGAACTGCGAAGATTAATTTCACACTTTTTAAAAATGAATGCGGAAATGACAGGTTCGACGACTAAAGTTTTAACACAACTACAGGTATTAAAAGAATTTCGCTTAATTTGCATCAACTGCACATAAATTTTTACTGTCTTTTAAAGGCGAAACTACATTATTTAGACATTATTTCAAGTTTGCCTAGTTACGGAGCTAAATGTTTTAGCACCAACCAAAGAGAGGGAATAGAAAGAGTTCTTCTAGTAAGTCCAAGATTTGGCCTAAGCCAAATATCAAGTGCCAGAAATTCAGTCGTAAGTGCTTTTGCTTTACTACGAATATTTCTTTATGTATTTACCAATTATTTATCGATTAATACTTGTTAGCCTCAACCGATTACATCTATTGAAGACTTTAATGAAATCAGTGTTCAAAGGGAAGACGACATCACATGTAGTGTAAGCATTTTCATGCAAGGAGGAAGATCCGTGAAGTTCTTCATGGAGGACCGTGATGCCTACGAGTTTTCATTATGCTTATCTGGATATTATAGGTTACTGACTGGTTAGTTAAATTATATTAATATATGTATACCTATATACAATTGTATTCAAAAATTGACAAAATCTTTCAGGCAAAAGTCTCCGAACCTCAAAAGAAAGGGAACAAATTGATGAGGACAATGCCCCATCATATTTAACTCAGCACACAGTACTTCCATCATTCTGGAGCTATTTATTACCATTTCACAACAGAGCGCACAGTACTAATTTTCTAATGACGCCACCTTATCATCCTCATAAAAGCAATTCATCACTCAATAGGGAAATAAGCCATTTAGAGGAACAAGCTGATCAAGCAAGACAGAAAAATTTATTTGTACCAGAAAGCTCTTATATTTCATCAAACATGAATTTACTCTCCTCAACCGTCATGGATGTAGACATTCACAGCGTTATGGCTACAGAACTTTTAGAAGAAGCCAAAGATTCAGGATTAAGTGATAGCAGTGGCGGGGGTAGTAATTGTGGAGAAAAAGCCAACAGCAATTCTAATAACACCGCTAAAATGGAAGCTAAAAATGAAGAAGTTTTTAGGCGGGTGCAAGAAATGCAGAAAATGGTTGAAAATTCGGAACAGTATTTGAATGAGCAAGGCGAATTAATTCAAGACTTTAAATTAACAAACTCAAGTTCTACTTATAGCTCAGCTGTGGTTTCATGGCAAAGTCCGATAAATGTTTTGAGCACACCAAATATTTTTTCGAGTGGAATCATTGAGTTTGACAGTGACTGTGATAGCCTTAATAGTAGTAAGTTATCGTCAAATGAGGAAACTCCCCAACAAGGTTCTTTAAAACATAGCGATTCTTTGGTTCTTCTGGCAGAAACAATTAATCATGATTTAACTGGCATTGCACAGAGCTTAAATTCGATTGGTGATGGTGCGATAGAAATTAAGCTAAAAAAGCCAACACTTACAAATACATCAAGTCCAAGGCCAGAGCGCAAAATAAATGGCTTTAGTCAGCTATTGAGCCACCTCCAAGCTTTAGGAACCGATTTTTCACAAAGTGAAAGTGATTCAGAATCAATAGCATCACCGGCAAACTCACCGACTGCTCGTAGACCTTCATTACTTAATACAAATGAAAAATCTAGTCGCAAACAGAATTTAGCATATCGTTCAAGTTTTGGTCTGCACAGTCCGGACAGTAATAATTTCGGTATGGAGACAAAGGACTATAACCTTAAGGAGTACCTCAAACAACTAAAAGAAATAAGTAATGTTGATAATTTTAACCAAGATACTGCGGATGATGCAGCCAAAAAGCTATCCGAGATTTATGGTTTTGAAATACGTGAAGACACGTTCATTGAAACCGACGCAGATTTAATAGACTTACGTGCCATACCACCCCCAGAGACCCCAGACGAGTTAGATGCGTTCTCTTTGCTTAACGCTCCGCCGCAGGGATTCGGCGAGACGACAAAGAAAACATTGAACGAAACTGGTCAAGATAATGACTTGGACAAATTTTTAGAAAAAGTTGTTGTTGCACCACCTACGCAGAAAGCAACGCCAGCAAAAGAGTTAACACCCGAAGAAATAATGTCGTTTATAATACCTCCACCACCAAACTTAGATGAACAAAAAGAGGACATAATTTTTTCTGAAAGTTTATATAGTAACTCATCTACCGCAAATAGATATGTTGAGCCTTCCTTAGTACCAAAATCAAATGAACTTTCCGAAACATTAGAAGTTAAGGGTCACATTATCGAATATGCTACAGTAGAAAGAAAAAGTAAATTTTCTTGTTGTCCCAAGTCAAAGAAAGAAAATACCACCGATACGTGTGAAGATATGGTGGAAACTCTAAAGCCACCTCCTAGATCACAATCTTCAGAACAGACAGTGCCTGTACGACCGCCAAAAAGTGCCCAATTAATGCAGCGTTATTCACCAAAAAAACAAAATGTAAATTCCTCCCCATCACCGCAAGGTATGAGCTTGCAATCAGAGGCTTTCGAAAATAGTCCACCAGAACTGCCGCCAAGAACATCTTACACTGCTAGCACAGATTCTCAGAGAGAACGTAAAACTAAACCAACTACGGTGAGTCCGTCAGCCCCGAAGAAACCTCCATTACCTCCAGTAAATATCAGACCAATGATGAGACAAGGTCCTTTACCAGTGTGTTACTCCGGAGCAATTAACATTTCATCACCTCCACCTACGCAACCGCGAGCATTTCTATCACCTAGTAGTTCGGTTGTAAATAATCTAATAATAGCACCACAATCTCAACCTTCTCCAACACTACCTCTGCAGCAACACATACGGGAATATAGAGATCATCGGTACCCACCTCCACCATATCCATTATTATGTTCTTCCCAATTACAGAGGAAATTACACAATTCTAGCCCGACAAACCAAAGTCAAATCTATCCAAATACGGCAAAATGCTTTAGCAATAAGTATATCATAAAAAATGGTCATGTCATAGACTCCGAAGTTCTGTTGGCTAAAACTGATGTAGCTATGGCGGGATTATTAGTCAAACTAGATCAAATAGCTGCACAATGTGCTGCTGCACAATCGGCTGGTGGCGGAACAAGTATTGACGAAGATAAATTTCAGAAAGCTCGTAATGAATTAACTGAGCAAACATTAGTTTTGGTGACAGCTTCTAAATATTTAGTTGTTGCGATGTCAGAAATGACATTGTCATCATTGCCAGAACATTTAACATCTTGTCTTACCGCTATAAGACGCATTACAGAACTCGCACAAGATATGACTAGACATACATCGTCTCCTCTTCAAACACGAAATATTGTGCTTAAAGTTCACGATGTGGCCTCATCATTTAGAGAACTAGTTGGAGTTGAAACAGGTCCTTTAGGCGCTGGTCAGTTGGCATTACAAGCTGAATGCTTAGCAAATGTTTTAGCTACACTTTTACGAAGTTTACGAGTTTTTTCTCCTTAAATAACCTATCATCACCCGTGTCCTTTAATAATATTAACATATACATACCTATGCAATCTATACACACATCCATATTGCACATTCATACATATACAAACATACATTCATACATACATACACACACATACAATCATTCATACTTATTTATATTGGATACATGTAGATAAAGGCAGGACTTAACGTTGTATTGTATTTATAATTAAACCTTTCCTTTATCGCTAAGTGACCGGAAACATAATCCTCCTTTAACTTTTCACGGAAGGTTTTGGATTTAAAGTTGCCACATGCTTTTGTGTTGCCATACTTTCTTCTCCATCAAGTTACATTGGATAATTGAGTAGATAGCGGCTTCTTTGGAACAACTAATTTTGTGAAATATTTATTTTTCTTACATAAACTAACACGCATCACATTTTTTTTTTTTTTTTTTTTTTGGTAAACAGTTAATAAAAGAATGTAATAGCTTTTAAAAGTGTATATAATTTCGGACATAATATGTCTTCATTTTTTTTTTACTCCAAAAATTAAAAATGGTCAAAAATACTAACATACAAGATATTGAAAATAACAACCCTGTTCTCTTCAAAATTCGCTGCCATTTTTCTACGGCTCTTCCCTTATGATATATGTATGTATTATTTTATAAATCATATATTAACATGATTTTTCTGACGCTTTAAGAAATTGTGAGGCAAAAACTATTTTTCATAACTTCACGACGGGAGTTTTTATTCCAGTTGAAGACCACAAGGTTTGCACATAACGTATGTTAGGCCGATAGGTGGGTTTCAAAGTTGCATGGAGGGTTCTTCAAAAATATGCTTTCTCTCCTAAAATGTTTCAATTAATAGCAATTTGTTTAAGGAGTTTCTTGTATGATGAACATTGATTTGATTTTGTGTTGATAATACTGGTAAGCTGTTTTACCATTAAAGACAAGTTCTGCTTCTATTTGTATTAGAACATAGAGTAGGTATCTTTAACAAACGTTGACAAAAATTGTGCAATTAGAAGAAATGAGGTATTAGAACAGCTTAAACATGATGTTAAGATTTGTTTTGGGTTCAGCAAAGTAAAGCCAGAATTTTTTTCATTTAGCATATTATGCCACATTGGTAGGTAGCGTTTACTAGGTGTATATTTACAAACATAAATACATAATTCTGAATCTTAAATTGTTTTTAATAATTTTTATTAAGTTTTCTATAAAATATTTTGTTTTATTTTAGGTTACAAAAATGTAAAAGCCGCTGTATACTTTAAAAAAATCAAATATTACTCAGACATTCATCTATCTATTTAATAAGTGCACACAATTTACATTTAAATTAAGAGTACCAATATATATTTATCTCACATTTAGAATGCATTAACTTATCTAATAACTATCGTAATTTATAAATTTATTAATACATACAAAAATACATTCATAGCTAATACATCATTATTACATAATGATAAAAAAAAATAAGCACATATGTATGTACGTCACATACATTACACCGCTATAACTCAAAACAAAGTTGTAGAATCACAGAACACACACAGCCGTCTCGCGCTTGTGGAAAAAGTTAAAACATTAATTGGCTCGTCAAAATAATGTGCAAAATCTGGTTCAGTTTTTGTTAAATAAAATTTTATATAAAAACTAGTAAGTCTGTATTTGAGTTAAGTCACTTTTGTAGTGCATGAACAATATGTATGTATGTATGTGCTTAATAATTATTTGCATACCTAAATAGCAGTAGCATAAGACTTTTTTTTTGTAGATCTTTTGAAATTAAAAAGCAAACATATCGAATGCAAAACATATTAAAGAACAAACACCAAATAAAATTAACTTCAGTTCTAAGATTTTTCTAAAAAAAAATGTTTATATTTATTATATTTTGTTAGAGAAAATCAGTACATGATTTTGATTAGGTATAATTTGAAAACTAACATGTAGTTTTATTAATATTGAGATACATACTTACATACATATAAGTATATCTATATATACATACATACATACATACATGTAGCCGATTCTGGTGAAATGATCACGGACTCTATAAAGGAGAGGTAACTCTGGTATAATATATACATATATATATATATATATATATATATATATATATATATATATATATATATATATATATATATATATATATATATATATGTATATATATATATATATATATATATATATATATATATATATATATATATATATATATATATATATATATATATATATATATATATATATATATATATATATATATATATATATATATATATATATATATATATATATATATATATATATATATATATATATATATATGTATATAGTATATAGTATATACTGAAAGGAAAACATATAATCTGTAGTGCAATTCACTAACCTGTTTTAACGCTAATAAAATTCGTTTAGAAAAATTAACACTAACATTGGCGCTTTCGAAATTCTTTAACTTTGAACACTATTTGCTTTTGTTTGAAATCATCTGTTTTTATACCCCGGCTGATTAGCGTTAACTAAACACCAATTATTTTCGTGGTGTTTATTTTAACAACAGTGGAAGTTTCTAATATTAATCTAAAAAAAAAAATTATGGATCAACGTAAACTTATCTGGTGTTTAAGAAAAAGCATTTGCTTAACTATTTTTCGGTTTTTTTTTATTAAGCCTTTGGAAAATTCAAGAATTTTGGAATGAAGAGTTTTCGAGAACAGAAAAGGCTCTTAAAGTAGAAGACGTATGTGTGTAGGTACATATGTATGTGTACTATAAAATTTTATTAGAAATGTGTATGTTCGTATTCTAAATATTAATTTGCATATGTAAATATATCATTTGTTTTACTTTTATATATATACATAGTTTTAAAGTGTAATTTGTTAATTTGTTTTAATTAAGTATTTTACAATCGTACGAGCATATGTATATACGTATGTACACAACCGATAGAGAGCGAAATATGTTTATATAAGTAGGTACTCGTATTTGTTATTTTCTAGATAGTGATGGGCAAATGAAAAAATTATTTCGATGTATGTATATTGTATCGATGTTTTTGAAAAGTATAGATATATATATATGTTTCGATATATCCTCCAAAATCTATTCATCTAAATGTTCCAAAGTAAATATTAAATACACAACATACACAGTCTCAGTTCGCACCATGATACAAAGTGCTACTGTATTAGTTTATATATGTATGTCCTTGTTTTCAATTTTGCTGAAATTCTATTTGAAAATAATATTAAAATTGTGCTAAAAAATAAAATATAACACATGCGAGTAAATCTAAAACAACATATAAAAATCAGCATATGAGTAGATATATTTCAAGATTTAAAATGGTAAGAAATGAAGTAATTACATTACAATTTTATTCACTCTTATTTGTTTCGCTCTAGACTTAAATGATAAGCTGCATATTTCAAAAATGCAAAAGTATACAACATTTGCGTAAAAATACAAATATTACATTTTTAATATGCTTATCTTACCTGGTATTCGTCAGAATTAGCCAAAAGAACAAAAAGAGCTGGTCGGTGATCGTTAAGTTTTTTAAAGAGCAAATGTGTATTAATAAGAAACAAACAAGGCTAAACAGGAATGCAATACCAATAAGCACAAGACAAGTATGACTAAAATATACAAAAATAAAGTTAGTGCAGTATTTATTATATATTTAATTGTATTAATTTCTATTGATGATATTTTTCATTTTATTATCCGAACCAATTCACATAAATATGGCGTTATCACTCTTTTTACAAATAAAAAAATTCATTGACGAATATGGTCAAGGACTTAAGTGGAAGTGAGGTTATAAGCTATGACGAATGAAATTTAAAATTAACTTTAAAGTTTAGAAGCATAAGTTGATGTATATTTCACTAACAAAAAGTTTTTCTTTTCAATACTTTAATAATATATTCGTGCTATATTTTAATATAGGTAACAAAACGACCACAGATACCTACTTACATCAGCTGACTGTCACTAGTTTCTTCCAATACGAACAATGTAGGTGTGTTCCACGAGATCTCGGACTAGTTTTGGCTAATAAGAGTAAAAAACAAATTACTCTCTAAATTTCAAAATTTTACCCAAAACTGCTGGAACGCAAAAACCACAATTGTGCATCTTGCAATACTAGTGCTGCTTACTTTTTAGAATAAAATATATTTTAGTGATTTTAGACGCTCAAAACGCATAATAAAAGCTTTGCATTTTTGGTAACAGCTGTAAAATTAAAAGCAATGTAAAATTGTCAGTACATTTATATTAAATGAACATCCAAATAACTATTGCATGTTCTCCTTACAACTTCACAAGGTTATTTTTAGTTTGGGCAACCTTCCATTTTGCTTTTAACTAATTTTTAAACAAAAACTTTTTTCCAATTTGCAAATTTTCTGATTACATTTTCAGTTTCATATGTATGTAAACATAAAACAGCTGATTATTAAATTCTAGTCCGTACAGGAAATGAAAAATATTACCTTCTCATTTTCTCTCAAAATTGCACAAAAATTGTTACGTGGAACGCTTTTGGACTAGTTCGGACTGTTTCGTTATTCGTGGAACACACCTTGTGATTACACATTTCAGAGAAAATCAGTTCTAGAAGTAGATTCTCTTATTTGTGTGGCAACGCCTTTTTATATAGCTCTCCAAGAACAAACTTTAAAAATCCTTAAAGGTGGGGGCACATAGAATCCGTCGTCAGTCGTAAAGCAGCTCTGGGCTGAAGAACAGCTCTCGCGTCATCGTAATTATTTCTTAAGTGCGGTCAGGCGTGTGTTTGTTGTTCGGTTCTCGAGAGTTTTGCGTCTCTCTCGCACTGGTTAACGCTTTGCCTCAACTAACTGTATTGGTTTACAGTTTTTTTAGAGGTTATTCATTGTTAACCACGTGGAAACTTCCTATGTGAAGGCATAGGTCGTTATAATCAGTCACAGCGACGCTACAAAAGTACTGTTAACACCATCTTGGGCATTATGGTCTTTGTCACCCCGCCCATGCTGTGCATCCTATATTTTGCAAATTTACTTTGCACCTGTATAGTTACTAAATAAATAAGAATCAGTCGTACGTTACCCGTCTACTTTTATCATTTTAAAAATTTATATAGAGTGAAAATTATGGAAAAATCAATTATATATCAGACCTGTTCTAAAACTCATGTGATATCAAAGCACATGCCGTTTCAAAAGCACAAATTTGATTTTTGCCTCTTTTCAAAAAAAAAACAGCCGTTTTTTTGCATGAATTTTCTGATATTTTTACTTTCAGCTTAAATATTCTTTCAATCGCGGTATTATTTACAAAATAATAAATATAAAAGGTGATCTAGTTTTTTTTTCTTAATTTGGTGAATCGTATAAAGTAAATAATTTTACTTAACTAATCAATAGAAAATACATTAATTGATGTAATAAATTATGAAATGCATAATAAACTACGTGCAATGTGATAATAAAGTATGGGATGGGATTTCAAATTGATTGCAAGTTAGCTTACCGATTGATTACAAGGAAATAACGTAGTGCAACAATTCCTCATATTGCCACCTAGTAGTAATTGCCCGATGATTATCTTACCCACACATACATACATATGTATTTGCATATTAGTCAAACCAGGAGGCCTATTCTGAATTGCAATGCGAATGGTAATGCTACTCGAAAATGCATTATTGCGAAGAGTTGCTATTCTCTATTGCGATATTCGCATATTACTATTTTATTCGCATTTAAAATGCGAAAGGGTGGCAATTCGGCATTCTTAATTGCGAAAATAAATGTCAAACTCGCAAAATTCATTCGATAGCAAACCAGCATTAGCAAAGCACGAAAATGTAAATATTATATTACTGTTTGTTCATTCGTCTAATTTATTTGTTAAAATGACAATAAATTATTAAATGAAATAATAATTTGTTGCGGTAGCTAATAGATTAATTGCTCTTAATAATATTTCACTGAGGGAAACTAACAAGAAGACTACTAAAACGCGACAATTCGAAGTAATGGTGGGATTCATGGGAAAAACTTAGTCATTTGGCGAAAGGCCACTTGAAAACACCAAATGCTCGACAGACAGCAAGTGCTTTGTGGGATACATTAGCCGAAGAACCAAATGCAAGCAATAGGAGATGCTGAAGGATGGTGTCGGTAGCCTTGACCCAGAAATTTTAAAGCAGCTGCTAATTTGATAATGGGCGGAATCGCTGCCATGCACTCCAAGCTAATGTTATTTAACACATACATACATAAATGCATCTTTATACAACCTAAAGTTTTTTATGAAGATATGTGTAATTGTTCGAGGTCTTTCTTGGAATTTTTTTTTTTGTTTTTTTTTTTATTATCTGACAATATTTCGCTTTCCTTTGGATAGCTTCTTCAGGCCAAATAATTATTATTATATTATTTGGCCTGAAGAAGCTATCCAAAGGAAAGAAATATTGCCAGATAATTAAAAACCAAAAAAAAAACTAAAAATTCCAAGAAAGACCTTAAGCTCGAACAATTACACATATTAAGAAAGGAAAAAACGGTCGAAATAAAGAAATAAGTTTTTTATGAAGCTGAAAAATAAATATTTGGCAGAACTCAGTTATTGCCAGTTTCAAAATAAATTACCTTTTTGCACTCAAACTTAGAATATCGGATTTGCTTCTAAGCATTTTTATTTTTCTCATTTCCATCTTCGTCATCAAACCATAGTGCAACACAGTCCATTTTTGAAAATAACACAAATTTTTTTTAATTAAACTTTTTTTATTTTTTATAAACAAACAATTTTTACTTGTAAAACTAATCGAATAAGAAATAAATTTGATGTTTATTTGTTTACTTTGGATACAAATTTGAAATTAATTGCAAATGCGAATGCGAAAGTCTTACAGACTACCAAATATCTTTCGCATCGCAATTCATTTGCGCATCGCAATTCAGAATAAGCCTCCAGTATTCATCGGATATGTACATCAAAGGCACTTTTTGCTTTATATGGTCTCTGTTAGTCTGCTTCTTTTACCCGGAACTGCTAAATTCATAGTAGATGAAACTTCTTCGGACGATGAATAGAAATATTTTAAGTTTTGTCTACATTGACTATTCCAAACTAATGCTAAGTCCACTTTTTCTTAAATTAAGTTTCAATTCATCAATATATTTGCCCATCATTACTTCCAAATAAAATTTTGCGAAATCCTTTTTCTCAAACATACAAGTATATATCTGTGGCATTTTATCATTTAACTTAACAGCTTAAGTCGATTTTTAAATATTGTAAAAATTGCTGCTAATTTGATTATTTATTTGAATAAATATGGTATTCTTGTTTGCAGAAATAATATTTCGTATTATTTCTTCTTAAATTTAGTTCTTCATTCAAATTTCCCTTCAATACTTTATTTGAATAAATATGGTATTCTTGTTTGCAAAAATAATATTTCGTTTTATTTACAAAATTTAGTTATAATTGTGGTTTATCTTCTTTTCTTCATTAATTTAGTTCTTCATTCAAATTTCCCTTCAAAACTTTTTTTGATCTTATCTCGAGTTAAGCTGTTGTGATAAAATGCCACAGATATGTAGACTTAGATAGTCTATGAAAAATGATGCCGAATTTATTTTTCATTTCTTAAAACTCGCGTTTTATTTACGAGCTTTGAAAATCAGTTGAGCTTCCATTGGCAAGCTGCACAAGTAAAATGTAGGAACCTTTTTTTGCTATTCAAAGAACTTCAATTAACATTTTTGAAAACAAATAATTTATTTTCAAAAACTATTTATTTTTTTTTTAATACGATTGTGTGTGTATGTATGTATGTCATATGTACGTATATTTCTTTAAGTTCGTAAAGATATGTATTCATAGATAAAAAAAAAAAAAAAAAAACAAAACACCATCAAAATTGTTAATATTATTGATAATAAAAAAGTTTGCATTGAACTCTCAACAACCACGAATCAGTTTTTGTTAAATATAATCTAGATCAATCGATATACGGACCACATCCACATGAGCAATTTTATATAAATTCGACAAAATTTCTTATCTTTCTTATCCTAGCTAATACATTAAACATACTCGTACTTACATATGTTTATTTGATAACTGCAATTGCAAGGAACTGCAATGCCTTCTAGCAATTATAGCTGAGTATGTCCGAGGAAGTAACGCATTTGTGTGGCCCACAATTGAAATTTTTTCGCACTTAAGGCAATGTTAGTCGTTCTTTTGATGAAACGCACATCATTAGTCCCAATTTTCAGGAGGCAATTTTAGTTGCGCAATTCTTATCAAATTTTCTTTTAAAATTGCTTTTATGTTCAGACTCAGCAATTTTACTTGAGCAACTTTCGTTTTCTATTGCTTACACTTTCTTAATCTTGCATGTACTGCATTCTCAAATTTGTCCATTTACAGCCAGTTTACCAATCTCGACAGCGTACTTGCGTTCGCAATCTAAGCGAAAGAAAATTGATTTGGGTTCGTCTAACTTTTTTTTATGCGAACGATCTGTCAAAACTCAATGCAAATACATAAGAATATGCGAACGAATAACACTGAGATAGACAAACCCAAATTGATTCGAATGTGAGTGACTGGCTTTCTTTCGCATTCATTTTCTTTCGAAATTGGTAAACTGGCTGTTAATTTTCACTTCTTCTAAATTAATACTGCTGTGTATTTTTTGAAGTTGTCCACAATATTAAAAAAAAATAAAAAATTTTTCGCCAATATTACTTTCATCTCAGACAACATATCAATACATAAAAGAAACAGAAATGAAAGAAAATGTAAAATTTCTGACATTACGAATGATAGCACAAAACGACTTTCCGAGTACAAGCAAGTCTGTACTCATTTTTGCCCTCCCCGCTCTTTCCTCACTTATTTGTCCACAAACTCAAGAATTGCGCAACTAAAGTTGCCTCGTGAAAATTGGAACTTAGTAAATTTTTGTTTTATCTTGGGGAACTAAGAAAAATGTTATGAAAAGAAAATTGATAATAAACTTTTTGAACTCATTGAAATTGGAACAAAAATATTTTTAATAAAAATGCACAGAAACATAATTAAGTTTTATAAACATAATTTTAATAATAATTTTATTTTATTTTTTCATACGTACATATGTACATGTGTATGTATGCACAGCTATTTTTATGAAATCTCTTCCTAAAACTAAAAAAAAAACCAATAAATTATTCTAAAATGCGCTTAACAAAAAAGGCGAAAGAAATGAACTTATTTGTTTTTCTGTGATATTTTTATGATTTGCGTCAAAGTAGTAACAATCCGGCGGATTTGGCGTGTTGTCAGAGCAATAATTTCCAGAATTTTTGCTTATGTGGTCGAGGTATAAGTTAGTTTTATGTATAAAAAATTAATAAATTAAGTTATAACTAATAACGGTTAATGCTTTATGAACTAAAAAAAATATATAATAAAACCAAATCTTATTAACAAACCTGCACAACTGTTTTTTTTATTTTACAGGAAAAAGTGTTAGAACAGACTTATTTATAATGGCTTTTTACAGTTGGATTCACGGCAGCTTTATACAGGTAGTGGCAGAATTACAATAAATACAACACCAACAAAATACATGTTGATGTTTGTTGGTGTTGTATTTATTGTAATTCTGCCACTACCTGTATAAAGCTGCCTTGGTTGGATTTAAGCCACATAAGCCATACAGGATGTGTTTTATACTATAATATTTAATAGCTTTATACAGGGCGCCCTAAAATTACCGAAAGGGCTTGAATTTATTAAAACGTCTTATTTAAGACATTATTATAAATTTTTTTATTATTGTAAGTAACCCAGCATTTAGACATGTAAGTACAAGTTCGGAAAATTCAATAAAGTGGGCTGATTTACACGGTGATTTAAAGCCGTGTCTTGTTTTACGATACTCTTTTTAAGCTGCCAACAAAATCATGTTACATTTTTACGACGATTTGTAAGTCATTTCGTTTTTGTAATTGTTGTTAAAAAATATCGTCCGTCCCTTTTTATCCTTTTGCTAGTATCCAAGGCGACTTCATACCAGGTAAATGCAAGAGCAATAAATACAACACTACAAAAAAAAATCTTTTTCAAATGTCAAGAGAAAAATATAAACACAAAAAGGAATTTAAAAAAATATATATTAAAAAAATTTACAATAAAAGACAGACATTTAATTATTTGGTGAAATTTTTAGTTATTTCGTGAAAATTAAAGTCACAGATCATAGAGCTTGGAAAGGTGAAAATGGCCAGCAAGATTCGGGAGGATTCTGGATCATAGCTGGCGCTCAAGATGCAATACATAAATTAAAAAATTTTTTTGAATTTTTTTTTCCAAAATTTCCGTAAAAAAAATTTACAATAAAAGAAAAACATTTCTTATTTTTGCAGCAAAAGATCGTTTTATGTTATATAAAAAATTTAACAGTATTTATTTTCAATATTTCGATAACAATTTGTTATCATCGTCAGGAAAATTAATACGTTATTAAAAAATTTTACAATTGAAAAATGTTCAAATTACGAAGAAATCAAAAGTTTGAAACAGTAAACTGTTGATTTGAACAAAAACTTTTCTCTTTTCAAATAAAACTTTTGCTTTTTCTTAAACTTTTGAAATGAAAAGTTTCTTTAAACTAGCGATGCCCACCCATGATAATAAAGTGGTAAACAAAATCAAACACAATCTTACGCTCATTAGCTTAGTCGTCAATGAGACAGCGACGAATGAACATGCGTATGGGTGTATGGATTTATTCCTTGTTTTTTCTCTGTATTTTGCGTATTTTTTACTTTTTGTGATATAAAATTTATTAAAAATGCTAAAAACATAAATTCATATATTTATTCTTTATTTTTATTTCAATTTTAAGTAAATTCTAAGTAAAACAATTTTTTTAAACTGCGCACTTTTTCTTGCAGTGCAAATTTATTTACACTCAGAGCGTAACTATGGATTTCTCTTTGGGCATCACTATTTTAAAGAACTTATTTGAATATGTTATTCTCTTTTGTTTTCCGCTCAAAAGAGGCAATTTACTGCCCAATGAACATAAGATCTAAAACAAAATAAAACTTCCCACACTCTTTAAAATATCGAACGACTTTTCAAAGTTTCTCTTTGTTTGGAAAGTTTTAAGAAAAAGCAAAAGCACTCGTAGTGTACAAATAACTTCTGCTTCGAAGCAACAGTCAATTTTTCAAACTTTTGCTTTTGTAAGTTGTTTTTTGAACACTGATGACATGTTATTGTTTTTGGTTCTTGTTTTGTAAATAGCATTTCAGGCAGTTGTTTTCCCTTTTGAAAAAATCAGTTTCGAAGTGAGTAAAAAACACCCGATTATTCAAATCTTGCTTTGGTTTCAGTGAAGGTTTTTAAGCAAAAAAAAAAATAATACTTAATCAAATCGCGAAATTCATTCCCCCATTTTTGTTAAAATTCATGAGTTTCTTTGCTTTTGATAACTGTTAAATACAAACTAAATGATGCAACTTGCTCAAAATTTATAAGATATGGATGTAGACGATATGTGGTTTCAGCAGGACGGTGCCACTTGCCACACAGCTAACGAAACAATTGCTCTTTTGCGCAACAAATTCAATGGCCGTGTTATCTCACGTAATGGCGATGTCAATTGGCCGCCAAGATCATGTGATTGACACCGTTGGATTTTTTTCTTTGGGGTTATTTGTAAGAAAAGGTGTACGTCGATAAACCAGGGGCCAAATCACCGCATACGATATCGAGCAAAATTATCGAAATTTTTCATTTTGATATCACGGCATACGATATCGAATAAACTGTATTGCAATAATATAAAAAAGTTAAAGGATTTATATTCCTACTTTTACGGAACGTATGGTCTCCAATCTATTGCATTTTGTTTAAATTACGATCCAATATGCATCGGTTGCCATAATTTAGATGTATCGTAATGTTATTCGATACGATAGTTAATTCGATATCGTATGCGGTGATTAGACCCCAGCAACAATTCAACAGCTAAAGAATGAGATAATTCGGCACATTAACGGCATAGAACCTCCATTATGCCTCAGGGTCATCGAAAATTTGGACCATCGAATGGAAGTGTGCCGCCGTGGTCGCGGCGCCCATTTGGCCGATATTTTGTTCCATACATAATTGAATAATACCAATATATCATAATAAAATAAAATTACAATAATTTCCTAAATAGTTTGTGTTTTATTCAAAATCAACATCGGCCCTTGAAATTTAACCACCCTTTACGAGTATTAAAAAGCGGTGGCAGATGGCAGCAGTCTTGCAATTAAAGTTACTGCATGGGAAATTGAAAAGTCACTGTCGTGTTTGAAATAAAAGAAAATCATGTTAGCTGATAAATACATAAGTATATACACTATTAAGAACTATTTCTAATTAAACGACCATCTTTTTATTTTTAAAATTTTATTTTCTTTTTAACTTTAAACATAAATTTACATAAAAGATTTTGTAGTTTTTGATTAATTTGAACATCCAAACAAATTAATGAATGCATATGTATGTATATATGTATATGTATGTATGTAGGTGTTTGTATAATGTAATATAATGTAATATGAAGTGATACAAAATAAAAAAAGTTTAGGAAAATGGAACTGATGCAAACATATTTATGAATGTTCATGGGACTTAAAGGAAAATCAAAACCCTTGATCAAATGAAAAATGATTGTATTTAACGTGCAAATGAAGTAAAGAGTTTTAAATTCAATGAAACACACTGAAGCTTAAGTTCAGGATAAGGAAAACATGTAAAAAGAAACCGTTTTAAATAATTTTAGAAATACGCTACCATCAAAGCGAAACTGTCAGTTTGTATTTGATTGTATGTTATCCAAGTGTGAAACTTACATTAAAAAACTATTGGTTATAATATCTAAGATGGATTTGAAAACTAATTCTAAGAAAATAGACATAAAAACTAAATAAAAATTGGATGAGTTCTGTAAATCATTTTCAATACACAAATAAATTTTTCATGTTTTAGAATACAGTCGCAGGAGTGATTAAGTGCTAACGTATTTACTCCTTAAAAATCCCTCTCGCTTTGGCAGTAATTTTTCGAACGCGACCTCTACTACTAACACTAACTAACTGATCATCATCGCTGTCCATAGTACTCACATCCTGTTCATCTTGATTTGGAGCAGAACTACCGATTGCAGACGTCGGTTCATTTCGCGATTTTTTACCTCGATTATTCGCGGAGTTGGTATACTCATCATCTTCGCTAAGTTCATAATAACGGGGACGTTTTTGGTTACGAGAAATTCTTTGATTTCGGCGACTGCTTATTCGTCCACCTACTCCTCCTGTTTCTCGTTTTCCAGCTGCGTTTCGCCGTTTATTACAGTTATCTTGTTCATAAGCAACAAAAGAGTCATCCGAAAGTCTGCGCTTTTTTCTAGGTTTTCTGCCACCTTTCTGTTTAGGTACGTAAGAAGTCAACGGCTGATTGTCTTCCGAATCGGAGGCGTCATTTGTTGCAGAGGAGACAGTGGATCCACCAGTACCCATATCTGAAACACCTTCTTCATTTTCATCCTCATCTTCGGCCTTATTTTCGTCTGCTGAGGCTTCCGTTTGGGAATTTTCCTGACTGAAACGAGATCGACCTCTCCTAACGGAAACTGCTGTTTGAACTGTTTGGTACGTTGATGAAAGACCTGCAATTGAAGATGAAGGCGGCAGCCCACGTCTAAGGCGCGATATACCTTCTGCATTATTTAAATCTGACTCATTAAAATTGTGCGAATGCTTTGAGAATATTCTTCTTGAATTTCTTATATTGGCTGCAGAAGAAGTGGATGGACCAGGATCTCCCATATAATTATGATCATGAACAGTTGGCGGAGCCCCAGAAGAATTCATATTCGATGTTGTTGATGTAGCGTGAGAGCGTGTCATATGCACTGATCCACTGCCATTTAGTTTTCCGTTCATTGGCGATTCATGTCGCTGTAGATGTGTTGGATGAGGTTCAGATGTATTACCAATTTCTAAATTAACAAAACTAATGAATTTTGTGTATTTAAATATATGAAGTCCGACTTCAACTTACTCTGCCGTGGTCTATATTGTGATCCTTGACTTGAAGCAAGCGGTTCATCATCGCTGTCATTTTCAGTATCATTCTGTGATTCCACAACAGTATTGCGATTTGTACGCAACTGTCTTACAACATTCAATGAGGCAACTGTTGACCGACTGGAGGATGGGGCACTATTTTCTCGATGGCTAGTTGCTCCATTCGATTTTGTAGGCGTTGGCGTTGGAAGAATCTGAAAAATTTTAAGAATGTGAAAAACAGTTCTTTAATTAAAAATTGGATAAATTATTTGCTACCATCTGACCTAAAGTAATTAAAATTTGTATTTGCCCTTCATTTACAGGGATTTGATATTTGAGTTATTTGTAATTTAAAAATGAATTATCTCGCAACTAAAATAAACATTTCGAATATCCAGGGTGTCTAAATTTAATCTATCATTTTAATTTTGCTGCCATTTCTAATACTTGTTATTTGTATTGAAATTTGTTTTGATGTATTCCAGTTGATTCTGAAAAACTGTATGATTAGCAATATTTTGTTTAATATCAATACTTAAGCACACCCTAACAGAACCAAAATCCTTCATTTCAAATAATTCTGCCAGCGACTTTTGATGTTGCTTAACCACGATTTGTTATTTGAGGCGTTTAACAAATCATCCATATATATGGTGGCAAGGATGATACTTTCATTTTCCTTCTTGACAAATAGACAGACATCTTGCTTTGATGGTTTCAGATTAAGTTGTTGTAATTTCGAGGTTAATATTTCGTACCATTTTAACTCTGACTGACGCAAACGATATACTGCCTTATTAATTTTACACACGGGATACTTACAGGAACTAAAATTTTGTAACCACTTTCTTGCCATCGTCTTGGCTTGATGAGATTTGTCTTTGGATGATCCAATTATTCTATTTGAATTTATTTCTTTCAAAATTGTATACAAATTTTCTGGAACCTCCATACAACAAGACACTCTCTTTTTTCCTCAACTTGCTTTATGCAACCTTCTCGTAACAATTACGTAACGTAACAAGCCTTATTCTCTTTATACGCACGTATAAAGAGAATAAGGTTTGTATTTGTTTTTTTTTCTATTTGCTTTGCATTTGTTTGCTTTGATCGGCATTTGTACTTAGCTTTATGCTGACAATGTTTAAAAAAGCAAATGTATTTGAATTCAAATACATTTGATGCTAAACCCTAGTGCAATCTTACTACTTCGCAAGCATGTGAGTATGGTTGTAGCAATTATATTTGTACATGTGAGTCTGCATATATCATTAGCAAATAACTAGGTGTTTCATGAACAATGTAGAAGGTAATAAAGAAGTATAAATAGCAGGCACAGAGTACCATGTTTCGCTTATAAATATGCTTCCAGGTAGCGTCACAGCACCTGTGGTATTCAAATGATCCTGAGTTTAATCCAAGTATTTTTTTTTTTTTTAATTAAACCCATTTCTCTTTATTTCTCTTATTACTTGCAGGCATAGATCAAAAAGCAACTTCAAGACCAGAGCGCATTGATATCAACATTTTGTAAAATTTCTTAACGTATCACATATGTATGTATGTAAATTTAAGAATTTTTGACACATCTAACCCAGTGTGCAGCTGTTGAGCTGTTTGCCATAAATGTACAACACATTCACATAAACAAAATAAAACTAAAAACATAATACACAAACAAACATACATGGTTTAAAGAACGTAAAATTTCAAGTAAATCACCTACAAATGCTGTTGTTGTTTTTCTTATATTCTTGGTATTCGCTTTGTTACTGTTCGTTTAGGTTTTACTGTATGCTTACTGTATGCAGTATGTTTACTGTATGCAGTGATAATATGTTTATATACATACATAAGGCAGGCTTTGAATTTTAAATTTGTATAATTTTTCATGTTTTTTATTATTGTAAGGTAGTGGCAGAAATACAATAAATACAACACCAACAAACATCAACATGTATTTTGTTGGTAGAATTGTAATTCTGCCACCACCTGTAGGTGATAGAACCAAGCATGGACCACAACGTACTGCAAGATCGGCTGAAAACATTACTGATGCTCAAGAAAGTGTTTAAAACAATCCATCAATCTCAATTCAACGCCGTGATCAGGAGCTTGCTCTTCAAAGAGCAACTTTGTCCACAATTTTGAACAGGGACCTGCATTTGTTTCCATTTAAGATTCAGTTGACACAATAGCTTCTTATACAAGACTACGTTGCCGTACATATGCCAATACTGTTACAGCCCGCCCATGAAAACAAACAATGAAATGTGAGAGAATGTTATAAAAAACGCGCTGAAAAGGGCTCACATTTGTGTGGCTAATAAAGGCGGACATTTATCTGATATTGTATTCCATACATAATTGCCGACATTAAATAAAACGCTTATCAATATAAGGAAAATTATAAACAAAGTAGTATACTTACCCGTCGGACACCCTATATAAAGAAATTAAGTATATAAATGCATAACTTACTTCTTCTGCTTCTTCAGTTCCTTCACCGTCTTCGACGTCGCTTCCACGTGCCCATTCCAATATTGCACGTTTAACACTTGCTCGCGTTGGTCGGGCCGTAACTTCTCTGGAATCGGTATCAGACTCAACAATACGTCCGTTACGAACAGGAAGGTGATAACTGTGATCATTCTCAGCAGCGCGTCGTCCTATACCAGCACCTATTGAATTTGTTTGAGAAACAATTTGGTTTCTTGTGTTTCGGGAAGGGCTCTGTAACAGTAAAGCATTCCCAACAGCGCTTGTACTTGGTCCATTGTCATTACGTGGAGTTTTTGGAGGCCTTCCTTTTTTCTTAGGAGTATTTGAAAGCGTGTCTTGGGTGCTCTCATCTATTTGAGAAACACCTCCGCCTAATCTACGAGAACCATTTACAGGTTTTCGACCTTTTTGGGCAGATTGCTTGTGTTTAATATTTCTAGCAATATTGAAATCTTCATCAGTGTCTTCCTCAATGTGTCGTCGTCTACGTTTCACTCCTTTTGATTGAATACTTTTACGACCAGACTTATGCCGATGTCTTTTACGACTTTTCATTTTCCGATCCTTCTCTGGACTGTAACTTTCTTCAGAATTTTCACTCACGCTATTGTCACTCATCGATTCTTCACTTGAAGTATTATCCCCCTCATCTGAGTCCGTACTAGAAGCTTCTGGATCTTCTATATCCTCATCACAGTCTACTTCTTGACTGGCGTTTTTACGTCTAGATGCCCGCGTTGCTCCGGACTGTGAATCATCCAGAGTATTCGCTCGTCTATGTGATGACGAAGATACGCGATTTGAGCTTGAAGCAATTCCTGCTGCTCCGGTCAGAGTTCGATTTTGGGCAATACGACCCCTACGCTGGCATCCACGTGGTTGATGATTATCTATGTCATCGTCATCATCATCGTTCTGAGATGATTCTTCGGAACTTCTTAATCGCCTTGTACTTCGCACCACGTTTCCTCTACGGCTTGAGGTGCGTGTACGCTCCGAAGGAGTTCGTTTATTCGGGCTATTAGTTGTCCCACGACATTTGTTTTTATTAGCTCGTCGCCTGGCAATCTTCCAATTGCTAATTACGGTTTTTATTTGCGACTCGAAGAGGGCACTTAAACGTAAAGTCATAGAATAAATCTACAAACATACAAGCAAATAAAAAATTCATAAAACGATTTTTATTCACAAATCACCAATTTCGAAATTATGGAATTAATTTAATTTTTACTGTACATAACTTAACCTTACCGCCAAATATTCCTACAACAATGATCGTCATTCATTATGATGTTTTATTGAATTTTTTTTCATGGGTAGTAGTGGATGAGGTTTTAGAGATTATATTAGATTTCATGAGTATGTATTTGGGAAGCATGTTAAAAAAATTAAATAAAAGTAAAGCACAACAATAATGATGTGAATATAAATTAAATGAGCAGATACAAAAAATTAATCATAATTACAAAGCAAAAACAATAAAAACCAATATCAATTATTATTCTTTAAAATCAATTGAAATAGAATAATAATGAACACAAATGAATTGACGATCCAAATTTATAAATCAAGACAGTACAAATTTTTACAAGACTCACAAGCATTTTTCGTTCGTTAGCTGTATTGAACTTACTCTTGAGCGTTTGTTGGTGTTGTAGTTTTTAGAGTTTTGAAAAATTAAACGAACATCTTTTGCAAAATCTAATGGATCTTCATAGTTTCCACCAAGAAGGTCTTCTTTTACCGTGCGTAAGTCCATAGGCGTTGCAATTATTTCTAGATAATCTGGGAATTCTATTGTGTCCACCGGTTCACGAAACGGTAACGAATCTGGACGTGCCCACATTAATTCCAATAACTGCCGACATTCTATACGCCAGTCACTCTCCGATCGATTTCTATTTGATCTTAAATATCAAAACAATAAAAATGCAATTAAAATATGTCTAATTGAACATATTTAAGATTGTGAACCTTCTAGTTGAAGACATGCCTTGTCTAGCCCTTGACGCTGCTGCCGATGTAGATGGTCCCGTGCTTGTTGAAGGAACGACATCCGATTCGTTTTCGTTCTCCGATTCGGAGGAGTGATATACATCTACTAGTTGATGATAAACTGCTGCAACATCAATATCGTTAGGCTCCCTGAATTAAATTAAAACATAAAAAGTTTTAAGAAAACATAAATTAAAAAGGAAGACAAACCTTATAATACGCAAACAGAGATCTGTTATAATACGGGCATGTTTCACAATGTTTGTGTGCCTTCTATTGTATTTTTCAGCATTAGTAGCAAGGTAGCGTACATCAAATTGGGCGGAGGTTATTCGACGGTAAAAATGATTTTCAAATCTAGATTTTATTGTTGTTAAGTCAATCGGATACTCTATTAAATATGCATAGTCTGGGTATATATTTAAATCTACTGGAGCTAAGAAATGTTCAGCAATTGATAAACGCATTACCTTCAGAAAAAAATAGTAAATTCAAAATTTTAGAAATAGTACATTTGAGTTCATATGATATAATAAAGAGGAATTTCTGATATGTTTTTCTAAATACTTAAATAATAAGTGTATATACATAATGTACATTGTTTTCTTTCAATTACAGTAATTATTTTTAATTGTATATCCTCCCATTTTAATTTGAAAATAGTTCTCTAACTTTTTTAGTATTTAACCCAACTACATTACATCATAGACATATTTAAAACTTTCATCAAAAGGACTATAATATATAATAAAAATAGGTAACACAACAATTTTTTGTTTTTCTTAAATCTAAGACGTGCCGCTTTTGTAAGAGCTGCCAAAATTTTGTTATAAAAAATTTAAGGTAAAACGGCAATGAAAATGGACAAATAATTAAAATATTTGCTACAGTTTCGAAAATTTATAATGTTTGTCCCATTCCATTAAATGCAATAACATAAACTTACCTTTAGTGCTAGTTCACGGATAACGAAGCTGGTTCGTTCGTTCGCGTAAATACATTTAAAACAAAAACAATGTTCAAAATTTTGTTTTTGTTTTAAATGTAATTGTGCGAACACAAGAAAAGCTTCGTTATCCATGAACTGGCACTTAATATTTTTTATCGCATTAAGACATCTATTTATCATACTTATGGTCGCCTATGTCACGGTATTGTTTGTTAGTTATGACATACATACACAGTATGTGTGTTTACAACGTAATATTCATATAAATATATTTCATAAATTAGAACAACTAAATAAAAAACAAATAGAAAAATCTAGTAATTTAATAAATGACCGATACAACTAAAAACAAATATCTGTGTTGTTTGCAGAAAAAGTGCAAAAACAAGTGTACGAGCAAATGTGCAGGCGGTTCAACAGTTTATGCGCACGTGTGTGTATTAATACAAAATATCTCAGTTCAGGACTTTTTGTATAGAAGATCTTACTCGGGGTTTTAGATTTCTATGCTTTAGATATAACTTAATGTAATGCCTTTTTAACTATTTTTTTTTTTTTATAAAAAAAAATTGCATTTTTCCTTTTTGATACTTTGTTTTTTTTTTTTTTTTTGTACATTATTATCAGAAAAAAAATGTAAAGGCCTCTTCAACTTTTCGTTAAGCTGTACTTACTTGTTCAAGCCCATTTATTATTCTACGACAGGAACCATCACGATCGCCACGATGCCATTCTTCAGATTTTGGCTGGTAAAGAGTTGCTCTAATCTCCTCTTGCAGAACAGGTACAGCTCCGCCAACTTCGTCAGGTAGTCGATTTTCATCAATGGGTTCCATATCCCACGGGCTCATATATTCATATTCGCCATTATCCCAGCGCACTCGAAAACACATAAAAGAAGAGTCTGGAAATTCAGTGGATAAAGCATGGCGCGATTCAATCTGCCCCATCCACCAGCCATCACCAATCATGCAACGAAACCTATCTCCTATCACCCAGTTTCGTTGCACAGCTAAATCATACGTCTGCCTTAAAACCAAAAAGTCTAACACGTCTGGCATATCGTGATACTTTATTTTAAATGTAGTGCCCGTCATATTTCCGTCTTCATCAATAATAGCTAATTTTAGGCAGCACAATCTAGGAGGGCGAATTTCATATTTTATACCTATTACACGAACCAATTCGCGATCTCGTAAAGTGCGGAAACTCCACGGCTCAGAACTGTGTGATACCTTGTACACTTTTTTCAACCTGACTGCTTCAATATACCGTTGGTGCCCCTGCCTAAAATATACAACTTCGTCGCCCATCTGCGGATAATAGGGAGCTTTACGTGGAATCACCTCTGAAAGCCATTCTGCGGGACGATATACCTCAGGAATTTCTCCATTAGGAGCATTCGGCGGAATGAGTACCTTTTTGCTTTTTCTACCAGCCTTAGCAGATGTGGTTGGTTGTTCTGTTGTGTCATCACTGCTGTCTTCGCTTAATGTACGCCTACGAGTAAGAGGCTTTCGTTTCGAACGTTTTGGGGGCTCCAAATTTGGTCCTGGCGTATCTGCAACCCAGTCGGAATAGTCGGAAGAATCAGTATCCGAATCTTCGGAAGATTCTTCTAGGTTTTCCTCAACATTTGAGTAGCTTGTATCACCAGACGAATTACTGCTTTCTTCTTCTTCTTCAAGCACATCCGGTGGAGGTGGCTGCTCAACTTCTTCTTGATCACGTACTGCTCGTGTACGGTACGCCGGTTGAGCTTGTTGACCAGGCGGGCGACCACTTCGCCTTCTACCATTACGACCTAAACCATTTGTTCGAGTATTTCTAATTCGCCCGGATCCAGATTGAGTAGTTATTATGCTCGCAGTACTGATCATAATAGGTCTACGCCGCATTTCTCTTCTGTAATCCTGCATTTCATATTGCCCTGCTGTATAAACTGTTGACTTTAAATTTTGTAGTTGCGCATACCTCATTGGACGAATATAAATACGACGTACATATTTCAATTGACTAACAGGAGGAAGCTGGCTTTGCTCAGCAGGAGGTCTACCCCAAGTTGTTCCTTGACGCGGCTGATTATTGGATTGTTCCGATAGTCTTCTGTCTAATAAAATATTGCGAGAAGTACTCGGTCCATTACCAAGTACATTACCATTGTTCGAGTTGCGACTGCTGGTAGGTCGACTGTTAGAATCAGGGGCTTGTTCACGACCTTGGCGATTAGCTAAGGCTTCAATCATTCGGTCTAATTGAGAATGATTGGCTCTTGCCAATGGAGGACTATTTTGATTTCCACCTCCAGCCCCAGCACCACCCTGACGATTTGCCAAAGCCGCAATTAATCGATCAATATTTGAATAATTGTTATCCTCAACAACAACACCTTCTGGCGCTAATGTAAGATTTGGAATTAATTGCTCTGTTGAACAGTTTTCTCTTCCCGGAACAAAACGTTGAAATCTGGGTGGATGCGGGTTTCCATCTGAATCCACCAAAAAAGGCGGGGGCATTAAATGTGGCATTACTTGTGTTTGCTCATCTATTACGTGATGCGACGCATCTCTCAGCAAGGGTCTATAATCCGTGTGGAAAAATAATTCATTCGGAAGCTACACAAATAAAACCGATATGAACGCATTGATAATGAAAAAAAAACACTAAGCTTACAATTTTGTATCTATCAGCTGTAACTCCAAGGCCAAAAATTAATATATGACCATGAGAGTCTGTGGCAGCAATCATTGTACCATCCGGTGACCATTTTGCATCAAATACTCCACCATGCCCTTGTCCATCAATATTATTTACAAAATGAGCAACAGATTCCCCCTTTTCAATATCCCACAAAAACACTTGACCATCATGCCCAGCTGAAAGCAGTATATGCTCGTTTGTGGGATTTGATTCTAAAACAAACAATTCATCTTTATGACCACGGAGAACACAATGTAATTTGGCACTTTTGGCATTCCAAATTTTAATCTGTATACAATTAAAATAATAATATAAATACTAGAACTATTTTAAATTTAAAACTATATACCGTAAAATCGTTAGCTGCTGTTATAACATATTTATCAGAACAATCCCAAGCTACCATAGTAACTTTTAGTTTTTTACCTTCTTCCGGTTCGGGGCAACTAAGATTTAAATTATAAAAATCATTAAATTTTAAAGTTTGTACATACTATTGAAAAGCTATTATACTGAATTACCTAGGGAGTCTTTCTGTCATGGAAAGCTTAATGCTTTTCCACTGCTGGGATTCAAATGTCCAAATATGTGCAGTGCCATCCTTGCTCCCCGATATAAATCGTAAGCCACGGTGCGACCATTGAACAGAGTCTACGGCATCCGTATATGCTTCTGTTTCCAAAATTCGTTTTGGTCCATCTTCCGACATTAAATAAACACGAATGTGATGATCAGCTGAACCAGCTGCCAAAAATATACCACCAGGAGAAAATGATGTACACATCATTTGAGCCTGGCCTGGTCTTAGCTTCTCATGATACTGTATAGGTTTTGGTGCGAATGTAATTTTCTGACCTCTGGGAGTCGAATATTGCCAAAAAGCAATTGAGCCATCATTACTAGTTGTAACTAAATATTTCAAATCATTTCTTGGCGAAGGACAAAAATTAACAGAAGTTATCATGCCAGTATGAGCAGCAAGAACTGCTATTGGTGATGTTGTCTGCAAGTCCCATACACGCAAAATTCGATCTACAGACCCAGCTGCCAGCATAGTATTATCTAAGTTAATTGCGATATCTGTTATTTCTGCGGACGCCCCCCGAAGTGTAGCCAATAATCGTCCATCCATTGCGGACCATATTTTTATAAGAAGGTCGTCAGCACCCGTTATAATATAATGCCCTGTACGATCAAATAGAACACAATAGACAGATGATAAATGACCTACCGTTCGGCGAAGAAGCTTTGTTTTGCTATACAAACTGGGAGGTACTAAAAGCTTTCTACGTACAGGGCCTCCATATTCTCGACCAATAAGAACTTTATCTGTTTGATCAAACAATAAATTATAAAAGGAAAAAATAAAATGTACCAACTTACGAAAGTTATGAATGGGTTTTGTCACTGCAGAGTCCGGTAATGAAACTCCATGTAGACGAGTACAATAATCCAATAATGTTCTGGACTTGAATATGCTATCTCTTGTCCGCAAAAGACTTTGACGCCCAGCCCCTAATAGCGATATAAGGCCTGGAACACTTGGACTTAATTCTTTATCTAGGATTGGCCCAATACGGCAACATATTTCTAGTAAATGATTGGATCCGATGTGAGAGTATTTCTTTTCCTAAAACAGAATACAGATTTTTTTATTAAAGATTGGTAATGTTGTTAATATCATTTTTCGTTAACCATGTAGGGTGGAAAGCTAAAATAAAAAAAGGCAAAGCAGAAAATATGGGAAAGCGCTCAAAAGCAGCCAATCTGGCATCGTCACTTTTATGCCACTCTGGCAATAGTTTTAATATAGGTACTTGCACTTTTTCAATTCTGCACATGCATCAAAATTCAAATAATAAAAGAATAAGCCCTATCAAGTTATGGTCCTAATCTTGTTCCACTGCGCAAAAAGAAGTAAAAGTTATTATGTGCTTCAAATAAATCTAAACTAAATAAAAATACATAAAAACAAATTTTATTTTTTGTCAGAAAGTACTCAGTGCAAAAGAAATAATAGCATCCTTTTTTAATAAGTGCCAATTACATGGTGATTAATATCGAACCATTAAGCAAGGAAAATTATGATACTTAGAAGATCCAAGTACAAGCATTTTGATAAAAAAAGAAACGTGGAAATACGTTAGTGAAACTTGCGTCAAGCAGCAATATGGAATATGAAAAAATACGCAGTTAAACAGCGAACAAAATAATTGAATTTATTTTTAAGCACGACGATCAATTGTAACTGTAACTTTTATAACAATAATCGAATCGTTAAAATAATTATAAGAATTGTACGATTCTGTAAATTTTATAATGATAATCGAATCGTTAAAATAATTATAAAGATATTTTATCGAATTTGCTATTCTGTTACATATTTTTAGCGATATTCGCCCTCGATCAATATCAGCTGTTAATTTTACTGCCGATTCTCGATATATTAAAGACATATATTTTCTTGTTGTTTATTCAATCGTTAAACTGTATTTTTTATTAAATTGTGTTTCCATACATTAATTAATACATACAATATTTATTAAATACCATACACATTTTCAAAAACAAAAATTTCGATATAATTTTTTCAACCGGTAAAGTGTATTTTGTGTTGAAATGGTTTTTGAACCTTTGCCATTCGGACTTGCAAGGGATGAAACAAGTTTGAATGCTTCAAGGGATAATCAATGTGTTCTTCGGGAATTGGACAATTCCTTTGAGTTGACAGGTAATGAATTTACATAAATGAACAGAAAAACACAGCTGTTTACTATGATTAGAATTAAGTTACAGAATCACTCAATCGTTAGTGCAAGCGATGAAATTTGATGACAAAAGTTGCGATAATCGCAACATTAAAAGTTCGAAAATCGTACTACTGGTTTGAAAAATCATCTGTTTACACGTTTTAAATAAGAACTGAAAATCCAGCAATGTCAAAAATCCTGTACGAGTATAATTGCTTATAAAGTGCAGATTGCTAAATAGGTAAACCTCACCGATTACCATATTTTTTTCCAAAAAAATTGAAGAACACCTTTATATACTATTGAGAAAGTATCGTGGAGATTTTCTGCGGTTTCATTACCTTTTTTAATGGAATCTACTAAGGCAACACTGACTTTTGGAGTCCTTTCTGTTACACATTTCACATGAAGTTTTTTCCCACAAACAGCGTATTCAATAAAGTTACGAGCGCAATTCTGTCCACACAATGCACAATCTATTTTTGTTTATTACGTATGTAGACATACTCGTATGTTATATATATATATATATATATATATTTTTTTTTTTTTTTGCTTAAAAGCAGTTTTGGTAATGAAATAAGGTTATATAAATATGAAAATGAAAATTTCCGATATCGGTCCATATATACCCGAGATATAGCCTAACCAATTTTTCTATTAACATTTTTTGTTTTTGCTGAAAAGCAATTTTCATTATAAAAGAATTCCGATATTAACCGAGCTTAAACAAACTTTTCCATGAAAGATTTCGTTTTTGGAATGGTGATTAGAAGGCAAAAATATTTTTCCCCGATATCGATCCATATACATATATCCGAGCATATTTAGTTCAAATTTGTAATATATACTATACGTGACTATCGTGAAGGGTATTTTAGATTCGGCCCAGCCGCATATACCAAACTTTTACATGTTTTTTACTTCTTATTGATAACAAATTAAAGACAAAGATTGCAGAACATAAATTAGGCAATATATATAGGCATATTAATTCACAAGACAGCGCTATCTTCTCATTGCTCTGGATTAAATCACTATCCTCACTTTGAAAAAGTTTCAATAATAAAAACAGAAAATAATTATAAAAAACATTATATCTTAGAAATGTTAGAGAACAGAGAATTAATTTTAAATTAGACACAGATAATTTAGCACATAGTTATAGAAATTTAGTTAGCAAAAAAATTAGTACATTGAAATAAATAATACTTAAATATACAATATTATTTATTAGGATATCATTAAATTATATAAAATGTTTTCATATTTTATTGTAAGCAACATGTGCCATGTTAATTTGTTTAAGATTGGGGTACAACATGTTGTAATCGTTAACAGGGCATGTGTTGTTTGCAGAATAATTTTGATTTAAATCATGTTATTTTTTAATTTTTCCATTTGCTAATATTGTTAAGAATTTTTTCACGTGTATAAATTTTGTGTATGTAAAAATTTTTGGCAACATTTTTCCAAATAATTTTTTATAACATTTTAATTTTCCTGAGGATAATAACAGCTTTTGTATAAAAAACAAAAACAAATCTAGATCTTTAGCTGAAAATTTTAGCAGAAAAACAATTAAATTATTATATTAAATTCACTTTACTTCAAAGCCTTTTCAACAATATTTGTTCAAAAAACTTTAAGCGGTTTATTTTTTATTTGATTTACATAATATGTACTCGTATACATATGAGTGTATGTACTACTTATATTTTACCAAACTCCACATCAAACATTTGTTAATAAGCTCGTATTAAACCACTCATACACACACATATTAAATTATATTTTTCATATTTTTAAAACATTTGTCCAAAATAAGAAGAAAATTAGTTATTTTCTCATCCTAATGCATTCAGCGTAGTTCTTTCTGCTAAACTAAGTAAATTTCATTATTTTAATTACACTTTTTCTGAGATTGATTTTTCACGAGCAACACCACGTGTCATTTTATTTTATTTTATTTATTTACTTCAATACATTGGAAGCCTATAAGGCCTATTATACATGTATTTATAGAGTATTATTGCTATTCTAAAAACATTAGTTTAAATTTGTATGTATATACATATAGGAAAAAAAAAGTAAATGGCTCCCCTGCCTCACAAACACTGCTAAATTTAAAACAAAATCCTTTATCATAAATGTAACCAGCGATATCACTCACCAAAATTAAACCACCTCAAAAGCAAATTTTTAACTCTATACGTAGAATATGAAAATAATCTGAGAGCAGTAGGTAAGCTATTCCAAATGCGACAAACTCTTATCTGAAAGGAACGTTCAAAAATGGAAAGGAATATTCGCGGAATTTCTATTTGAGTATTACGGGTAGAGTTTATGAAAGAAAATTTATTTACTAAAGCAATAGGTTGCCCTACCCTAAAGATTCTATAAAAATGTAAAAGAACACGCAGATGGAGATAGTTACGGAAACTACAACCCAAAAACAAGGGAGTAGTTTCAGAGACCCTCTCGTGATGAAAAATCCGGATATTATATGCATAACGAATAACTTTTCTAAAGAGTCTCTCTAGTATGGCAATATTACCCAGCAAAGTGCCTGAGTAGACTTCCAATCCATAGTTTAACTTGGACATAAGAAGGGCATTAGCCAATCGGACTCGGACATGCGTTGGTGTGTACATTTTATAGGCATACAACGATCTTAGGGTAGATACAATCTGGGATGCTAGCAAGTTAATATGAGTCTCGAAGTTGAGTTTTGAGTCAATTATAATTCCTAAACACCTTAAAGAATCATCAAAATGTATCAACTGATTTCCAATAATAATTCTAGGACATATGAATTGCTGGTTAGGCAAGTGGAAAAATAATGCTCTTGTCTTACTAACGTTAATTTCGAGATCATTGAATTCCATCCAGTCAGAGATACTTTGTAAGTGATCGTTAAGAATAGGACCAGTACTCGATTTAGAGCTAAAATTTAAATTTAGGAAGATGTCATCTGCGAATACAAACGGTTTACAATAAGAATTTTCCATAAGAGGAATGCAGTCATTCAAGTACATAAGAAAAAATATAGGCCCTAAAACAGAGCCCTGAGGAACACCTGAGGTAATAGATCCGATACTAGAATCGAGACCACCAAAGGAGACAAATTGCGTTCGATCATTTAGATAAGAATAAATTAACTTGCATGCTGATTTTGAAAAATTAAAGTTAGAATAAAGTTTATTTATCATTAAATTATGGTTTACTCGATCGAAAGCGTTGGTGAGATCAAGAGATATCATAATTGAGCTTTCATGCTTATTGAGCTGTTCTCTTATTGAATCTGTAAGTGAAATCAGCAGTGAAGTAGTATTGTGGTTATGGCGAAATGCATATTGATTATTACTGAGAAGTGAAAAACGCGTACAATGTGATAAAATTTGTGCTTTCATAATATTTTCAATAATTTTAGACATAGCTGGCAATATACTTATGGGTCTGAGGTTATTAACATCAAAAGTCTTATTTTTTCCAATTGGTACTACGCGTGCTAACTTCCAAAAATAAGGAAATTGGGAGACAACAAATATGTTATTAATCAGGTAGAGCAGATAATTGGAAATTAGAGGGAAAATTAATTTTAAAAATTTTATAGGAATTTTATCATGTCCAAGAGCATTAGACTTAATAGAATTCAATGCAATAAGAATATCATATTCATCAACAAGGGTGAAATGAAAAGAATTAGGACGCTCAGAAAGTAAGTTAATGTTCAAATTATCTAAACTGCTGGGACGCAGATTATTTAAAAAACCATTCGCAATAGACTCAACGTCAACGTCTTCGGGGGGTGAACGTTCACGTCCAACGCAACCTAACCGTTTTAAGCTTCTCCAAAGTTGTGTGTTATTAGTTCCGTTAAAAACCCTTCTACCATAATTTCTTCGAACTCTCCTTAAAACGGATTTAGCTTTATTTCTGTACCTGCAGTATATATTCCAATTAGACTCTGAAGCGATATTCAGGTAAGCTGCATAAGCCATATCACGTAGTGATCTTGCTTGAATAACTTCTCTCGATTTCATCCAGTTAGTGTTCCACGATTTAGGCTTGTATCTGACAGAAGGAACTAAATCACTTTTTCCCTACTAAACCTTGGGTTTAATTACAATCATCGCTATCGCTATATTATTTTCTAGCTTTCCTACTATTTATATAAAATCAAAAAAATTTTACGATAAATCAATTATTAACTAGCTGTACCGCGGCCTTGCCCGCCCATTACTAGCTTTTCATTGACTATAAGAATAAACACAACGGGATCAAAAAAGGACCTAACTGGGCTGCTTTTATAAAATTGGCAACCTTTACAACCTAACTATAAGACTAAAAGTACATACTTATATACATACATATATGTGTTCCTTAAAACCCATTACTAGCTTTTCATTGACTATAAGAATAAACACAACGGGATCAAAAAAAGACCTAACTGGGCTGCTTTTATAAAATTGGCAACCTTTACAACCTAACTATAAGACTAAAAGTACATACTTATATACATACATATATGTGTTCCTTAAAACAATTCCTGTCGAAGATAAGGTTTGGTCCTGGGACTTATTAATAGTCATTAATAGCTTCGTTTGTATTGGATTTTTAGAAAATTATCTCTCAGGTTCCGGGCCTAAATTTTTTAAGAGCGCCGACTTTAGATAAAATATCATGTGATGGAGAGCCGAAAGAACTAAAATTTTTTATATATGATGGACTGTATCCTCGATACTGCAGAGTACCAAATCTTTATTTTTTTATTGGTATCAATATTAAAAGCTAATATAGTGAGTAAAACTCAATTGTTTGATCTTTTGTTCTCTGATTTTTGATTCTTTCTAAAAACAAATCGTAGCAAACAACGGTTGTTCATTTGTTTGAATGGTGTAGAGAAAAGTAGAGATATGTGCAAAAGAAAATGCTTGTTTTCAAATTTCAAAGTGATGACAATAAACTATTTATGTATGTGCATATGTATGTAGATATATAAAAACAGAATAAGCCTGTACACATTAGTTATAGGAAGAATAAAACTAAGTGGTCCAGTAAATATAATTAAAAATGAAAACATTTTCCAAATCGACAAATGAATTCAAGACTTTGAAATTTGTCCACATATTTTGTGGATGACAATATATTCTAAGTTCAAATACATTCTTTTCATAAGACCAGATTTATAGTTTACTAGATTTTGTTTTTTTCTTATTCGTTTCAAAATATTTCATTAGATTCACTTCTAATTCATTTACGACATTTTCAATAACAAATTTGTAAAAGCTAAAATACACAGCTGATCCTTATAAATTTTTTCCTCATTTATTTTTTTAATTGAAAACCTACGAAACAGCTTAAATTCTGCAGCAAAGAGCAATTAATAAAGTCAGTTGAATAAACAAAATATGTTCAGTCTGCATCGAACACGCAAATCTCAGATATACATATATAACTTACCAATTCCGTCAAAGTTTGCTCATGTTCGTTTCCAAGCCAGTCAGTACGCTTTAGTAAAACCTACAGAAAGAAAAAACATATAATTATTTTTTAATCTTCCTACTTTCTAATCATGCATCAAAGCTTGGATTGAAAAATGTATTATTCAGATGCGCAGCTTTAATATTTTGCGTAAAGAAAACAATTATATTTTTTAAATTATTTTGACGATTTTTTTTTCCAAAAAATTTATGCTTTTACAATGAATAATAATTTTGCTTTAATACTCCTTCGTATCGTGTTTTGGCACATAGCGACTATTTCTTATTTTTTCTTTCAACATTTGGAGATGTCACAGACATTTCTATAATTGTGGTTGAATAGAGTTTTTTCTTACAAAATTATTTAATAAATTTTTGAAAAATGTACGGACCACTCATTGTTTAAAAATAGTGCAAAAAACTTAACCCAATTTTCTTAAAATTTAATTATTTGCATTCGAACCCCTCTAATTTTTTTAATTCATTACTTGAACATACATATGTATGGATATTTCCACTTTTAAGTTAACTTTAGACCATTGATAACCACGCAATGCTCTCAAAGGTAATCGCGTTTATAAATTTACGTACTGAGTGTTCTCTCTGTGAGGACCACTGCTTTAAACGGACATAAACTTTTTATTGTAAAAATATATGAACAAGACAGCATGGACGAACACTATATTGAAGTCAGTGGGAGAAAAATAATTACCTTTTTATTTTCTAACTCCTTTATTAAAATCTGTAACAAAACAAAAGATGCATCAGGACTTTGAAATGTAAACAAATTGTTCTTTCAAAAACTGGCACGCTTACCTCTGAAGTTTCTTTAAGAGGACCCGCAGATAAAAATTTAGAAATTAAAAAATAAAGCTCTGAAAAAAATAGACATTTACTCGTGTTATCTAAATATATTACTGTAATTTAGATTGTTGCATATTTATATTTTAATTTCAATGGGATGGATGTGCCTGATGACAAGAAAAACAAGTCGGCTGCATTTTGCAAGGCTGACACAAAAAATAGACACCATTATGTATTAGTTTACCTACCTGGAGTCACAATTTTTTCAACAATTTCTTTATTGCTATCCATATTTCATTTTTATAAAAAATTTATTAATATTTTTATAACTTTTAAATAAGAATTCACAAATTTCTTGGTTTCTGTGTTGAGTCTAAAAAATTTTTGCTGAAAATTACTTTTCTTCTGTTTTACTTTGTCAAACTCTTTTATTGCCAACTTATAGCATTTTAGAGCTGCCAGTTCCCATAAATAAGAAATGCTAGTATTTGCCAGAGTTTCAAGCTCGTTGATTCGTTTTGTAATCTATATTGTTATCAATAAAACATACAAACGGCTAGTTTTTATGTTTCCTAGCTGTCTAAGGGCTACCCTAATTATCAACAGACTTAGAAACCTTCGAAAAATATGTATGCTTGTGTTTTTCTGTTAGAACAATATTTTATGTCGAATATTGCGATATATAGTTAATTGCTTGAACACATTTTTCAACGGCATCCAAGTTAACTAGTGATTAGGGCAGCTCCTATGATATGTCGATATATAGAGAGATAGGAAACATAAAAACAAGCTGTTTGTTTATAACTTCGTAACCTTTAATATATTTTAAATTAAATTATTGAATTTCAGATATATAATTTTTCATTTTATGCAACATTAAGCTATCTCAAAGTAAACGATATTAATACAAATTTATAAATACAAGCTATTCGTAACTTAAAATCAATACTCTTCGCTAATTTTTCGCAAGTTCATAATAATATTTCTAACAATTCTAACTCCTAAATACATGTACATACCGAAGGTATTGTAAATTGTGTCAAGTAAACTTTTTCTTAATATACTAATTATTAGATAAAGTAAGTAACTAAAACTGTACACAAAAGCGTTTTTTACCATTCGAGTGTTTTTTTCACATAAATTTTTATCGACTTGTCAAGCAGGTCAAAAAATTGATCGCTTCATTGAAAGGACTTCATGAAGACTTTTCGAACACAATCAATATTTCAATTTTTCCAAAATTGTTTACTATTCTTATCAACCGTGTTATCACTGTGAGAACATCGCTTTTGAATTGAGAAATTGTTAGCACTCAAGGTGCATTAACGTCTACAAGGTGGCAGCGCTACGACATGTGCAAATTTTTTGCTACTGGCAATATAGCAAGGCGGCTATATACAGGTAGTGGCAGAATTACAATAAATACAACATCAACATGTATTTTGTTGGTAGATTTACGATTAGTTGTCAAAATTTTGACAACTATTCGTAAATTCTATCAAAAAAATACATGTTGATGTTTGTTGGTGTTGTATTTAGTGTAATTCTGGCACTACCTGTATAAAGCTGCCTTGCAATATAGTAAGCCTTTACGTCAAATGTATTGTTTACATTTTTGAAAGTGAATTTAGTGGTTTATTCTCAATTAAACATTTACATATAAAAATTATTTTGTGAACATAAAAATAATTCAAATAAAAATAAAATGCACTATTTTCATAGTTTATAATTGAGAAAAAATTGCAAAGATTTTTGACAAGTCAAATGTGTTGCCTATATATATGAAAGTAAATTTAGTCGTTGATTCTGACTTAAACATTCAAAAATAATTTTGCGAACATAAAACAATTGAAATAAAAATATGTTATAATCGTTGAAAGTTACTTCCATAATATGTAGTCGCGAAAAAGTTTCAAATATTCTAACATTAACAGCTCACTATACGCCTGTTTTTGTTGTAGTGAATGCTCTAGCGCTGCCACCTTGTAGACGTTAATACACCTCGCAAAGTATCTTCCAATTTATCTCTTTCCAACACAAGGCAAGATTATTTGGATAACAATTTCTACTTTGTGAAAAAACATGAAAATAATTGGAAGCTAACAATTGTTGCGGAATTTGTAACTTTTATAAGATGTCTTGGGTTTCTGATTATAATTATTCTTGGTTAGAAAAACTTGCTATGAATGTAATTAAAGCTGGGGGCCATTTGCCATATCACATTGCATTTGTTATGGATGGAAATCGTCGATATGCTAGTTCTCAACACATACGAAAAATAGACGGTCATTCGAAGGGATTTGACAAGTTGGCTGATTGCCTACGTTGGTGTTTGGATATGGGAATACGAGAGGTAACGACTTTTGCATTTAGTATAGAGAACTTTAAGAGATCAGATGAAGAGGTAGCTGGATTACTGGATTTGGCACGAGAGAAGTTTTGTAAACTTTTAGAAGAGTCTGAAAAATTGCAAGAACATGGTGTTCGAATCAGAGTCATTGGGAATTTAGAGTTGTTGCCTCAGGACCTACAAAAACTTATATCTAAAGCTATATTGGACACTGAAAAAAACAACAAACTTTTTCTTAACGTTGCCTTTTCGTATACATCTCGTGATGAAATAACACAAGCCATTCAAGCTGTTTTAAAATATGGTGATAATTTACAAGAAGAAGAGATAAGCGAAATATTGTTAGGTGAATGCCTTTATACACGTCATTCGCCTGCACCAGATTTGCTTTTTCGAACTTCTGGAGAGACACGAATTAGCGATTTCCTTATGTGGCAGGTAAATTTGTTAAAGTACTACACAGAGAATAAGTAAAAATATATCGATTTCTTTTAGATTTGTTGCTCTGTTTTGTTTTTTACAAACATACTTTGGCCAGAAATAACAATTTGGAATTTTTTAGCGGGCCTATTTTCTTACCAGCGTTCGACTGTACATGTAAATTTCTTTAAAAGAAATAATTGCTTGCAGAACACGCTAAACGCAAGAACATCAAAGTTTCATGGTGATCGTGTTCAAAGATTCCTACAGCGGTTAGATATGATGAGAAAAGATATACTTTTACGGTTATGATAATTAATTTGTTATTAGAGAAAAGAAATATAAACTATTAATATATTCGTCATTTATTATGTATAATGTATGTATAAAGATCGCCGTAAACAATTTTATAGTATAAGACTTGTAAGTAGATTTAACTTAATTCTTATCCCAATTCATGTGCAAGACAATTTTCCAGAAGTTTACTGAAACAAAACAACAAAAGTCTGCCAAGTCCGTCTAGAATGAATTCGCCTTGCTGTTAACTGATTTTCGAACACAAAAAAATTTTTTTCGTGCATTTTTGGGATCCCAAAATAAATTAGAGATGTATATTACCCCAGATTCTATAAAGCGTCATCGTTGTCACGTGAAGGCGACACTTTGTTTTATTTATTTACTCGTTGCCAAAAACAATTGAATGTTGTAGCCAGCTTCTATCTTTTGCTTAGGTCTAGGAAATATCGCAGATCTATCAAAAAATACATATGTAATTGTTGTCGAAGACGAATATGTAACCGAGTGTCTCTAGGTGACGACGGTACGACGCCTCTTGAATATGGGGGACTATTTTTCTTTCCTACTTTTTCAATGAGACTATCAATTTTTTTTTCTCTTGTTTACAAACATTTTCGCGACATTTTAATCTGTATTTATATATATATATTTTATATATGTATATATATATATATATATATATATATATATATATATATATATATATATATATATATATATATATATATATATATATATATATATATATATATATATATATATATATATATATATATATATATATATATATGTATATATATATATATAGATATTGCATCCGATGCATCCACCTAATAATTAATTCGCCTTGGGTAATGTTGGAAAGGGCGAGCTGCATGTTCAAGGCGAATTAATTATTAGGTGGATGCATTGGCGAATTCGATAATTATGGCGGCACTTTCGCTGTCAAGTTTTGTTTACCTCTTTCGGCGCCATTTCAATTTTTGTACATGCTCTTTATCAATTACTTTTGACAGCTGAAGTGTGAATTCGCCTTTCTACACAAACTTTCCACTTAGTCTGCTTTTACATTTGTACAGACGATGGGCAGACATTTTTTCAATTCTCTTTTGGTCTTGCCTAAACCTTTTACATATAAGAAATTAATAGACAGACAGAAACTTTTCGTTTTTCTTTTGTTGTTGTTGTATTTTTAAGCACAGCTAGTGTGTTTATATGAAGTTGATGTTGATATGAGAATAATGATATGAAGCAACAACATAAGAAATACGAAAAGTTAAAAAGAGAAACAAAGAATGTCCACAAATGTCTAGTACAGAGAGTCGTGTACTACACACTCTCCCCCACCGAAAATTTTCGTTACCGCACCATCAAATTTCGTCTGTCTGCCCGTCGTCTGTACAAATGTAAAAGCTGACCAAGGCGAATTAATACAGGTGAATGCAAGCGGGAAAGCGAATTCAGTACTCTGTATCATGATACAAAAAACAAGGTAGCAGCTTCGCTACAACAATACAACAAGAAAAACAACATGTATTTTGTTTGTGTAAAAAGGCGAATTCACACTTAAGCTGTCAAAAGTAGTTGATAAAGAACATGTACAAAAATTTAAGTGGCGCCAAAAAAGGTAAACAAAACTTGACAGCGAAAGTGCCGCCATATTAACCGAATTCGCTCGAATTCGCCGATGCATCCACCTAATAATTAATTCGCCTTGCTATGTATTTTGTTATTGTAAAACATATCCTGAATGTCAAAATCGAAATTCGCCTAAAATTGTTCAGCTAGGAAAAAATGTTACATAAACGTTAAATACAAATTTTTATCACTGTTTGCAATTTAAATCACAAATTATAATTGCTTACTTTTAAATTCACAAAAACTTTTTGAAACTTCACTGAATCACACAAAAAAAAAAAAGTCAGACTAAAATGGCGCGAAAATGTTTGTAAACAAAAGAAAAGAAATTTGACAGTCTCATGGGAAAAAACGCGGCAAGCAAAAAATAATCACCTGTGCTGTCAAGTTCACCTAGTAATGAATTCGCCTTGAAGCTGACTTAATAATGAATTCGCCTTGACAGCGGAAGTGCCGCCATCATAGATGCCAGATAAATCTGGTTTAAAATCGTCAAATTTGACGGAAAAATCGTCAATATGATTCTTGCAAATCGTCAGCTCATAAAATAATTTATTTTTGAATAAAGGATTTATTTCAACGGTGTAAAGTATAGGAAATCTAGTCATGGTTGCCTTTAATAAAAAACTACAGCATTTACAGCTATAAAAACAAACATATACTCCTACAAGCATGAAGTTATTTTCATAAGTATAACATTCATTAATTATTGTGGCATGGTTTTAATATAAGATTTTATTTAATAAAAGGTATTATTATTATACTAAACTCTTTTGTTAAGTCATGCATATCTAAGTCATAACAACCACAGTTGCAACGTTTTATGAGTAGTCTTTAGTATACTTTATATATATTTTTTCCGAAAACGGTCTCTTCAACTAATTTCTCACTGCTTTTGTTATGTTTCATGTACCAGGATGCAAAGTCACACATTTGCAAAAAACGATAAGACTAATATTTTTGCTATAAACCTAGTCTTAGAAGAATACTTTATTCCAAAAATCTAGCATTTTCATATTTGTAGCGTAAAAGAAATTTTCCAAGTTTAAAAGACTTTGTTACTTTAACTCGCCTGAAATAAGAAAATTCTTTCATTATGTTAGAAAAAAGATACTTTCTTCTCTAATAATATTATAAGGATTCATAAAAGTTAAAGTTTTGAATTCATCTTCAATTTATTCTTCTTCAAATATCGATTTTAATATCATTGGCCAGAAGTGGCTTAAAATGTTACATTAATAAAGAATAAAGAAAGAAACAAAGAAAATATGAGCACATGATTTTACACACAAATTCGTACAATTTTCAGCTTATCATGCATGTTCTGAGAAACGCAAATCGTTTAAATTTAGCGTTTTCGATTTGAAAACGCAAATAGGTGTTCTGAGAAACGTATAACGCAAGAAATATGGTTTGGCGATTTGAAATCGCCAAATAGGTGTTCTGGAAAACGCATATCGGTTAAAATTAGCGACTTCAACTCGCATGTATACATTGAAGTGAACTGATTGAATTTGCTAAAACTGAACTTGCAAAAGCCATTAAAATTATTCACAATTAAAATTCACAGACATGTTCTGATAAACGCAAATCGCTTAAATTTTGCGTTTTCGATTTGAAAACGACAAATAGGTGTTCTGAGAAACGTATAACGCAAGAAGTATGGTTTTGCGATTTGAAATCGTCAAATGGGTGTTCTAGAAAACGCATATCGCTTAAAATTGGCGACTTCAACTCGCATTTGTATATTGAAGTGAACTGGTTGAATTCGCTAAAACTGAACTTGCAAAAGGCAATAAAATTATTCACAATTAAAATTTAATGTATCTTCTTTTTATTTCAATAAAAAGTTGAAAGAATTAACATGTACAAAAATACAAATGGCGCCGAAAAAGGCAAACAAAACTTGACATAGAAAGTGCTGCCATATTAATCGAATTAGCTTGAATTTGCCGATGCATCCACCCATGATACAAAAAACAAGGTAGCCGCTTCGCTACAACAATAAAAAAAACAACAGGTATTTTGTTTGTGTAAAAAGGCGAATTCACACTTAAGCTGTCAAAAGTATTTGATAAATTACATGTAAAAAATTTAAATGGCGCCGAAAAACGTAAACAAAGCTTGACAGCGAAAGTGCCACCATATTAACCGAATTCCCCTGAATTCGCCGATGCATCCACCTAATAATTAATTCGCCTTAATTCACCATGATACAAAAAACAAGGTAGCCGCTTCGCTACAACAATACAACAATAAAAAAAACAACAGGTATTTTGTTTGTGTAAAAAGGCGAATTCACACTTAAGCTGTCAAAAGTAGTTGATAACGAACATGTAAAAAAATTTAAATGGCGCCGAAAAAGGTAAACAAAACTTGACAGCAAAAGTGCCGCCATATTAATCGAATTCGCCTGAATTCGCCGATGCATCCACCTAATAATTAATTCGCCTTGACATTCACGATATGTTTTACAATAACAAAGTACATAGTATTGAATTCGCCTTCCCGCTTGCATTCACCTGTTTAAATTCGCCTTGATAAGAATACATCTATTTCAACTTACACCCAATTTTCACGATGATTTTTACAAACGTCTTTAAGTCATGTTTTTCATATTTGTGGTCAAATTTGGTGGAAATGAAAGAGGGGTAAACAAAAAGACACGAACTCCGTTTTTCGTGTTTTTTTCCTAATCCCTTTTTGTTATTATTTTTCATTTACATTCCTTTGGCAAGATGACTACATCGATGCTAACCGAAGGATAAAAAGAGACTACAACTACAATTGAAAAAAAGACAAGTCTTAAAAAATCATGATGCAAATGTTAGCATGATTTTGGTAGCAGCTTTAAAATAAAATAAAAAACAAACATGTCTTTAAAAGTCGTCGTAATAATTGGCTATTGGTTTCAGTTGAAAAAGGCAACGGAATCTATTTGGCCCGGCCTTAAGAAATCAAAGGACAGACAGAAACTTTTCATTTCTCGTTTCTTTCTTTTTTATTGTTGTTATTTTTTAAGCAGAGCTAGTGTGCTTATATGATGTTGGTGTGAGAATATCGATATGAAAGAAAAACATATGAAATGCGAAAAGGTAAGGAGAGAAACAAAAATTGTTCACAAATGTCTAGTACAGAGAGTCGTGTACTACATACTCTCCTCCACTGCCAATATTCATTACAGCACCGTAAAATTTCGTCTGTTCAAATGTAAAAGCGGCCTAAGATGTAAACATCTTCTAACTTAAGGTAAGTGCTCTGTTCAAATCTGCGAAAAATGTTGAGCGACATTAATTATTTCACTCGAAAAATATGACATTTAAAATGTGGTGCCTATTTCGCGTTTTAGGCAAACTTTCCGGTTTTCTTGGTTTTAGGTATACCACATTGTTTTACAAATGGAAATAACCATATGATCACATACAATTCCAATCCCAATTTCTCTCCAAGATGATCCAGAGATGATCAGATATGATTTTTTTTTCTTACTGCTACTATTAAAAGACGCTTTTTCGTTTCACTAAATTTTATCTCTTCTTTTTCATTTGTTAAATTTAGGTTCTTTTCCATTTTAGAAATGTGAAATTTGAATTGAAAAAGAAGCATTTTTAGCAAACAAGATATTTATCAGCTGTTGTTTGAAATTTCACGCGAAATAACTGTCACTCATATTATTTCACAATTACAACATAAGTTTGCCAGAAACATTTCATAATTTTTTCACAAATTACACAGAGTACCACTTCAGCAACATTATTTCGTAGATATTTCACACAAGTTTTTATTATATAGAGTTTTGACAGCATTTCGTACGACATGACGATCAAAGTACTTAGCTTCAGAGGATAGGGCCAAATAAACCACACAAACTGCTTGGAGCGCATGTAATACAAACGTACAACGTTTGTCTTCGACGAAGAACTTGTAATTTCGTGTGTAAACAATCCAGCTAAATGCAAGTGTTTATTTTTTTTTCGATGTATTGGTTGTTAATATCTACACTCAACTTGTAACAAGTTACTTGCACGTGTAAACTCAGTGTAAGTTTTTATTTATTTAGTTTATATCTGATCTTATTCAAATGTACATATATTTCTTTAGATATATTATATATAGATAATAATTATTCTTTTTATAGTCACAGTGAGAATACTGTATAAAAGGCTCGTTTATATTATTATCTAAGCTATTATTTGTGAAAAATTATAGCACATTCACAATTTTTCCCAACATCTGGCAGCACGAATGGTTTATTTTTTCTCTATTCTTTCTGCGTTTATCTTTTTATTCCTTTTTTGTTCATTATTTTTCATTTTCAGCGTCACATTCGGCGTTGGCCAGGAAAATTTCAGTCGTTTTATTTTTTTTGGAGAAATAATTTTTTTATTACATTCTTAAAACGTGTTTTAATAAATAATCATGGACAAGTGGAGAGTTTACTACGCAATGAAGAATTCTTATAATAAAAGTTTAGGATATATGAATTGATTAATTTGTTAATCTATTTTAAAAATTTTGCAAAAATACGCATGTGAAAAATTAGCTATAATATCCGCCATTGTGAAGTTGAACAACGAAGTAAAAAATATCAAGAAGAACGAAAAGAATACGAGAAAAAGGCTGGCAGAAAATAGAAGAAGCTTGGTTGGTGATTGCGCACACGCGAAAAATTGTGCAAAATAATAAAAATTCAATAAAACGTTGACAAAATTTCTTATTTCTTGTATTAAATATGAGAAACTGAAGTTACTAGTGATACAAATAAAGTAAAAGTTGAAATACTTTGAACAAATTAAAAAAAAAACATCATAAACACAAAAATTATAAAAGTGGTCAGGCAGCAGAGCAACAAAAGCAGAGTATAAGCACCATCATCACTACACAATAAAGAACGAAGAAAAGACAAAGCAGAGGAGTCCCCCTTGTTAGAAAGAGGTGAAGAAGTATAACGCTATCGACATCTTTGCTAACGACGTCTACTGCATAAAAACGATAACCGACATACGTTGTCATCGGCAACGTCTCATAAAGAATCATTTTAAAGAAAAGAATAGGCGCCTTACGAATTATAGTTTTTGGTTCTGGAGGTGGAGGTGTGTTTCCTTAAAAGAAAGAAAAATACGAGTAACAAAAATCTGATAATTTGCTTAAGATCTACTTGGTGGTACTTGGTAGATACTCCTGCTTTTGACTAACACAATATCCCGAAAGTTAACTGCGAAAACAGAACTTTGCCACTGTTTTACAATTTAGTTCTTCAGAAATAAAAAAATGTATCCTGCACCGGTGCGACACCCTTCGGCGGGGGTAAGTGAAATGCAAACGGTTAAAACACATCCTCACACACTCAACCTCAACACACATCCATCTACTGCTAGTCATACTCCCACTCCTTCCAATTTGTCAGCTATTCATGTAAAAATTTAATTTATAAAATTATTGTATCGAACTTAAGATGTTTATTTCTAATATAAAAATTTCTTGTAATTTTTCTTCTTATATTTTCAAATTGGTTATGGTTTTTATAATTTGTGCGGTTTCCAAATACAATGCAGGGTCCACCACCACAGGGTCCGCTTAAGTTTACAATAGTTGACACACTGGAACGTATTAAGGAGGAGTTTAACTTCTTGCAGGCTCAGTATCACACGTAAGTAAATTTCGAGTACTTTGTATTTTTTTTATGTCTGTTTGCTGTACGCAAACAAAAACAAACTAAATACATAACACGCATTAACGTTGTTTGGACGATTGGCTTGTTTGTATAGTCGAAGGTGTAAATATTTGCTATTCATTTCTTTTTGATACTTCAATTTTTTTTATTTATTATAGCTATGTATTTGGAAAGGATAATAGACATTTTGCCAAAAAAAAAAAAAAATTGTTAAGATGTTGCGAAAATATTACTATTATGCGGTTGCTAAAATTGTAGTATTTTGACTTAACAACAGGTATATGAATTCAGTTCTGTCCCGTTTTTTGGTTAACGTAACTTAATCTAACTTTCATTTTAACAACTTATCATTATATCTACCAAAAGATGGTTTATGAAGAACGATGCCGAGGGTTTTCTGCCAATCCACACAATCAATAAGAGATGTGAAACTAAATACCACAGTTTTAACCTTTGAAACGTTCACAGAAAATTAGAATACTGCCAATATAAAATAAAACTCGTTATAGGCACAGCTTTTTTTTATTATAATAAGACAGATATGGGAAGAAGTAATAAACTGAGCATCATTTTATTTTCAATATTTAATACGCTGGACATCCTCATAAACTGCTAATAGTTACACGTATTATTAGAAGAAACCTAACAAAAAACACAATCAGTTATGAGTAGCCAGATCAGATAATTATTTCAATTGATTTCAAGTAAAGCTAATTTGTTTTGTCAATTTTATTCTCTTAGTAAAAATCTTATAAAGTATCCGGTGCTACAAGATTTTGGTATATAACTTACAGTGGAGATAAGTGTTGTTTCATGAACAACTTAATGTGAAAATATGTCTAGTCGTTTTTATAGCAAAAAAAAAACGAAACAATATTATTTTTATTAAAAGCTATAATATAATAAATAAATGATGTTTCTGGTCTGATGAAACTAATTAAAAAACAGTGATAGTAGTGAAAATAAAAACGTATGTGGCATATGCTTCAAAAGAATTAAAACATCCAATATTACTATTCCCCTAAATTATTAAAATTATGTTATTGAAATTAGAATTATAATGATTGAACAGAAATTATTTTTAATTAATTCTTATATTTGTAGCTAAAGACCTTTATTTTCAAAACTTCGCTAACAATTGCTAGCATCTTCAGGAAAATAAAATGTTAACAAAATTATTTCAAAATAAAAAAAATTATTAAAAATTCAAAAAATAATAATATCAAAACTCAAAAATATCATTAACAAAATTAAACTAGTTCTGCAACTAACATATGTTCAGCCGACATTTACAACATGTTGTTTCCCAACTTAAAAAAAAAATTAACAAAACAAATGTTAACAGAATAACATGACAACCAGGCCTGTTCTAAAAATCACGTGATTTCAAAACACATGCCGTTTCAAAAGCACAAATGTGATTTGTGCCTGTTCTGCAAATCACAATTTTTTGTGGTTTTCGATGTGATTTATACTCTTCTGAAGCACAAAAAAACAGCTGTTTTTTGCTTCAATTTACTAATATTTTTATTTTCAAGTTGAATTTTTTTTATTCCTGTTATTTTTTGCAAAGTAAGGTTAATTTCTTCTCATGAATATGGAAGATAAAGTAAAATAATAAAATAAACCAATGAACCAAATCACAAAATAATATAACAAATCTTGCTATAAAATAAGCGTATCTAGTTTTTTTTCTTAATTTAGTGAATTATTTCGTATAAAATACATAATTTTACTTAAATAATCAATAGAAAACACATTAAGTTATTTATTAATGTTATAAATTATGAAATTCAAAATAAAGTAGGTGCAAAAATTAGGATGTGATTTCAAATTGATTACAAGTTAGCTAACCGATTTGAAATCACAAAAATCACAAATATTTTGCGTACAGAACACCTTTTATGTGATTTCAAATCACTTGCACAAAAAGTGATTTGCAGAACAGCCCTGAACATATTAACATAATTAAAGAAATTTTCTAACTTCATATTCATATAAATTTAAAGCTAAAATTTCTTATTAACTAAATATCTATAATTCTGCACTAATTTCTCTGTGTCTATCGTAAAGTTTATTCTCTTTGTTGTTGGTGTATTTATAATCAATAATATGTAACGCTTCTTAAAATTATTTTCCGTTCTTAAAATTGTTCTTAAAATAAAACTTAAAACATTTTCAAAGTTTGGAGAGTAATTAAATTTTGAGCAATATGAAGATAAAACTGTCTTTTGTAAATTAGGGATATAATCATGTTGAAATTTTATATCCTTTGGACGTAAAATATTGTTAAAATGTGGAATTTTAGTCCGGTGGTGTGTTCAGCACTTTAGTTGAAAATCAAATAAATTTAACCAAACGTCGCATTGCTGTGAACTTTCGTTCCTGTACAGAGATGTTTTAACACTAGGTAAGCAGGCCGCTGGTTTTCCAGCAAGTACCCGGAAACTCCAGCTCACTTGGATCCTGTAGGTCGTTCCCTTTGTGATTTTTTTTAACACTACCAAAAATCAAACAAATTCTTGATTAAAAATCTTATACTGTTTTTTTTTTTTTTTTTTTGTCGACCGAAGTAAAATTATTTTATTAATATATGGGGTAGGCAGGCTGCTTGATTCCTAAGTTGTCCAGCTCACTTGGGTCCTTATCAGTTCCTTTTGTCTTTTTTATAAAAGATTGGAGGTTGGAAAAAACGAATGTGGTAATGTGCTTCAGGTTCATATAAAGTATTATTTAATATTTTAGAAAATTACAAATTTCCGTGGTTAACTGGATTTAGGTATTTTTCTTTTTTTTATTTATTTATTTATGTATTTATTTATTTATTTCTACAATGCAAATTGTTGACGCAACTCTAATTTTTGTACTAGTAAACCTGCTTGGAGTATCTTTATTTATTAGATCCAAATAGAATACTATTATGCAGAAAAAATGTAAACATTATTTTTAAATTGTCCATTAAATTTGATTTCAATTTATATATGTTCATATTTCTGTACACTCCGGATTTATTTAAAGGCACTAAAAATTCCGTATTCAGAAGCCCGTATCCTTTGCACCTGTTAATCGATTGCAGAATTTTAAAATAGAAGCGGAAGCTAGACATCTTAAGATATAAAAAAAAATCATTGCCATGATCTTAACTAAACAAGTTTGTCTGAGCAATTTATAAAAAAAGTAGTAGTTTTTGCATTTTGAAACTCAAGATCAATGGTGCCATAACGCCTCCGTCTCGGCTGTGTTGTGAAAAATCGATTTTCTTTCGCAATTCATGGAAATAATAGTTATAGCCATCAGATCCATCCAAATTATACTTCTCATCCATAAATACAACGGTTCTCCATGTAACTGACATGACCTCTTTGTTGCACATCCAATGCCAGGTAGTCTTATGCGAATTGAAGCCGCTTTTCCTTAAGAGGAGTATAAGGTGGCGGTTTTTTTTTTGTAATTTCCGGTATTTAAGATACGGCTTTTAACTACTCTGCGTACTGATGACTTGCTTGCTTGCACCCCAGCTTGAGCTCTTATTTTTGACAAGGATAAGTCAGAATTAGAAGCAATTATGATGATTTTTCTTTTCTCATATGTAGATAAAGACTATGAAACCTTTCCTTTAAAATTTTTTCCATACCTCGGGATGCTTGATGTAAATGTCGACAACTGTCGAGCGTCGTCCAATTAAACATCGATTTTAGTTTTTTCCCGATAGATTAAAATTTTTTGTTTTCCATTTTGACTCGTAATCTGATTAAGATGTAAACACTCGCTCCGTACAAAAAAATCGTCGCTTACTTTAAAAGTAATAAAAAAAAATAATAAAATGTCTTTATTCAGGTTAGGAAGGCAGGCCGCTGGATACCCAGAAATATCCTAGGTTCTTCAGCTCCCTTGGGTCCTGAAGTCCTGAATAGTGAAAGTGAGGAATAGATGTTAGAGGTAGCGATAATCTTATAATTAGAAACGATGTTTTGAGTATAATAGTGGAAGTGAAGAATAGAAGTTGGAAAAAAATTAGCGATGGCCTTATAATTTGAACGATGTTTTGAGGATATAAAAGCGCAGTGTAGCTTTATTCTTGTTGTGGCAAAGTAAGTTTCATTTGAAAGACAATGGACGATCTTATAGTAATATTGATATATTTTAGCTTCAATAATGGGGGAAAAAAATCGTGTACTCCAAAAATAAGGAAACTAATTGTGCAGTGCTACAAAAATGAATAGCTTTCAATGTCGGTCATTGCACAAAAGTTTTCGTGTCCCCAAAAAAAAAAAAAAAAAAAAAAAAATAGTATTTAATGCAATTCACTTGTATAATAGAACAAACGAGTTTGAAACCCCAGCAAGAAAACTCAGATCACGAATGACCACTGCAGGAGAAGACAAAATTATTATTCTTCTCTTCCCGTGAAATAAAAACTGAGATCAAAAAACAAATTAGCAGAGAAATATCTGTTAGAACAATAAGAATGCGCTTGAGTCAGGACTTTGTGCATCGTGAAAAAAGTCGCATGTGCCAAAATAAAATATTAAAAGGCGGTTGCGGTTTGCCAGGGAAATGTTAAGAAAAGGACCACTTTACTGGAATAGAGTTCTCTAGAGCGATGAGTCCTAGTTTAACTTGTGCCAGGCTGACGGGAAAACATGTGAGACGTCCCCCAACCAAAGCCTTAGATCCCAGGTACACTGTGAAGACAGTGAAGCACGGTGACGGTGTATTATGGTAAGTGGTGCTTTTTCTTAGCAAGGTTTTGGTCTAGTTATTAATATCCAGGAAGTAATGAATCAACATCAATATAAAATCATCTTGGAAAATGTAATGGAACCATGTTTTGGGAATATGCCTGTCAATGAACCAAAGCAAACTTAAAGGTTAGTGAAGCGTTGGATTTCGGTTCACAATATTGATGTTCTAAGCTGGCCACCCCAAAGTCCTGATCTTAACCCAATTGAAAACTTTTGGGCAATAAATTGAATTGAATTGAATTCAATTGTTTCAATTAGTACGGCAAAGCTGGGAGAAGATATCTCTCCAAACATGCTAACGTTTAATACAAAGTTTGGAAAAATTCTTGAGGTTTACTCTCTATTGCGATGCGAAAGAAAAATGGTACGTAATATACCCAAAAAGTAAAGAAACAGAGTTTATATAAAAGGAAGTTTTTCTGGAATTTTATATTTGAGTAATTTCTGTAATAGTTGTAGAGATGAGGAAAAATTAGAAAGTGCAGATTTCCTCTATCGGTGCCCAGCTCTTATAGTTAAAAGGGCGTGTATCGATGCTGCTTGACTTGGCAGAAATTTAAGAATTCGATGTAGGTGAATTGAACTCTCATCCGATTCTCCGGTTGGTTCAGAACTGGACCAGGTAATCTACTGACATATTACACTTTTGCAACATAACGAAACCAAATTCGACCCATGATTGATGGCTTTTTAATTGCTAACCTAGTGTATACTATGAAGGTATGTAAAAGCTGAAGTCGCACATTTTTTAAAGCTTTTAATAGAGCTCTTAGCTTAATTCTACAAAATAACGTAAGCACTAATAACAAAGTAACTTGTTCCTGTATTCTTATAAAAGAATAAAGACTTGTTAAATTATAGTAGGCTTTAATTATCTTTTAGAAATCTAGTTTCTGCTATTGCAGTGGCTATACACGAGCGCGGATTGATTTTGAAGCTACCTAAGTAGGAAGAACATGTTTTTTTTTTTCTCAATATAGTCTTCTTTTAGCTCAATAAACTTAGTGAGACGAATTTGGGGACCTCTCAAAATACACGTTAATTTCGGTAATCGCTTCTTTGTTTGAGGTGAATCCTTTTTCCGACGAGTAATTTTTTCAAATTTGAAAACAGGAAAAAGTCACTATTTTTTACTATTTTAAATATGGTCGGTTTTCTTGATTACATCAATCAATTGATCCAATAATGCACGATCATGCTTTACTGTGATTGTGGATCCTTTTTCAAGATAATCGATGAGCAATATTCCGTGTGCATCCCAAAACTCAGTGGCCATAACCTTGCCAGCCGATTTAACTGTATTCGCCTTCTTCAGAGCACTTCCACCAGATTCCACCCAATTTTTCGATTGATTTTTAGTTTCAGGTGTGTTGTGGTGGATCCACGTTTCCTTAACAGTCATTAATCGACGTCAAAAAGCAACAGGATTACGCTTATCAACTCCAAACACCGCTGAGAAGTGGTCTATCGATCTCGTTTTTGTTCGACACTGAGCAAACGCGGCACCCATAGTAATTATACTAATTTATCACTTCGAGGATATTTTAAAAGTGAAATCCAAATCCTTGGGTGATGCAACAAATCTTGGTTGTTTTATTGAGCTTAATTTCCTGATGCAGAGGCTGTTCTGACCGAACCTGACATATTGTTATCAGAACCGAAATAGTGAAGAAATGTGTTTTAGTGTTGTACAAACAGATCAGAATTCTTGCCGGAAATAAGTATCATTCGCTTTTACATTCTAATTTTTATTCAGATATAATCCGATAAGCTGGCAAACATACGTTATGTTATTTAATCCCTTTGACAACATCAATGTGGAACTTTTACAGCTTTTCACCAATAACATGTCGAATGTTAATTTCCAGAAGTTAAATTGTATTGGATCTCTTAGCTATATTAACCCAAAAAATTGTCTGATTGGGATAAGTAATATATTAGCAGGCATTAGTTTCTTCGAAGAAACTAACTCAGAAAATAAGATTTTGGAGTTGACACTGCAAAGTTGCTAACAGTATTATTCGTGGCTTTAAACAGCTCCCTTTATTGGGCCCATTGACCGCATAAACGGCACCTACGACGGTTGCTTGGCTTTAATTCTTGAGTCTTAAAAGATAGTAAAATCTTCCAAAAAGTGGATCAACATTGCCAATGTTAATAGTGTGTTTCTTCTTCAATATTTGGCTTACGAGAATAACATAATCCAGGACATTCGAAATAGCCGCTCTAATGACTATATAAATAAAATGAAATTGCAGCATTATGCAAAGCTGTCAGCTGGTCGTACATCCGTAAGGAATGGGCCAAGAACAACGTAATCTTCATTGCAAAGGGAGGGAAGACATCACACACTAAAGCAAAGAAGTACAAGCCAATTAGCCTGACATCCTTTCGTTTGAAAACGCTAGAAAGGATCATGGACAATCCACATAAGGTCCAATATTAGCAAAAACCATCAGTCGCCATCTCAACACGCCTACACAAAGGGCAGATCAGTTGAACGAGCCAATCAATATAAAAACTATACCTTAGTAGCTTTCATGGACATTGAAGGTGCTTTCAATAATGTCAGGTGCTCTTCAGGCTGAAATATCGGCTATAAATAAAGTGGCCAGATGGCTGACGTTTTACAAGATATTCGGTAGGGATATTATGATAGTAACGGACAGCAAGGCCGCCATCAACTCCCTGATTAGAATATACACTAATTCTAGTCTAGTCCAGGAATGCCTGACATCTTTAAAAAGATGGCGAGACATTCTAACATAACCCTAAAATGGGTACGTGGACATAGGTGTCCAACAATGGCAGCAACATCGCTGACGACTTAGCCAAACAAGGGACTGCCCTAGAGGATAGGGATATAGACCCCTTTTGCGGACAACCCTTGTCAGCGTGTTGGAAAATAATAAAACTCCACACGGTGGAACGTGCCCAAGAAAATGGCTCACAGAGCCCACATGCCTTATACCAAGGAACCAGTGGCCGCACATTAACTCAAAGACAACGTGGGAGCTATTAAAACTTCCCAGATCTCTCCTAACAGTGACTGTAGCAGTCATCACTGGACGTTGCCCGTTTGGTAACTATGGTAAATACTATGGTGACCATAGTATTGCACCAAATGTTTTTAATTTAACGTACAATTGTACAAAACAGCTTTGTGTTCATTCTAGTTTCGAGTTTTTTGGTTCAGTCCAATAAATTGAATAAAAAAACATCTCCCCGAAAAGAACAGGGGCCGTCAATTGACTAGTCATATGACCGTCAATGGTGCCACATATATTGGTCAAGTTCTTTAGGACATGGCAATTGGAAAAAAATCAACGAATCTTTCATGTATTATTTAGTTTGTATATTAATTAATTTGTATATTACTCCAGAATCATATTCGGATCTATTTAATTACATAGCTGTACTCACTTTAAATTTTTAGTTTTTGAAACACATTAAAAATTTTGAAATTTTCTTCAGAATAGTAATACTGTGGCATTAAATTGACTGACCAGCTTTTTTAAAAATTTTGAAGGTACTTTTCTTTTGTAAAAAATATTGCATTTTATTTCATTTGCTTCGAAATAATCTTTCGAACTCACATCGATGGTATGGATTAATTATAGGTGTTCTTAAAGTAATTTTATGAGCAAAATAAAAAAATTGCTGAAAATATTAAATAGTTATGAATAAGTGCTCATTTAGCAGTTTTGGAAAATTCTTAATGCTAAACCAGAAAAATTGCTAAATCTAACACTTAAAAGTGGTAAAACAGCAGGCCTTTCATAAAATGCGTTAATTTTTAAAGGATAGCTTTACAATCCTTATGATAACGTGCAAATATACATGCATTATATTTCTTACATATTTTTATTTAAACATTTACAATTTTTGTTATAGATTAAAACTGGAGTGCGAAAAATTAGCAAATGAGAAAACAGAAATGCAACGTCATTATGTTATGGTAAGAATAAAATCACGTCACGTTACGTCAAAAACACATTGTTTTTTTAAACTAAATTTTATAATAAAATACCTGGATTTAATAACGTATTTCGTTATATTTTTTATATCGTAGTATTATGAAATGTCGTATGGCTTAAATGTAGAAATGCACAAGCAGGTATTTGTGTACATTTTCTAATCGGTAAAAGCACTTGTTTTAAATATTTTATTATTTTCAGACGGAAATTGCAAAACGTTTGAACACCTTAATTAATCAACTGCTGCCGTTTTTGCAAGCTGATCATCAACAACAAGTTTTACAGGCTGTTGAGCGTGCGAAACAGGTTACAATGCAGGATTTAAATCTTATAATAGGGGTAAGCATCAATGGATGAAAATTTATAAATTTTTTAAGTGAAAATACATAAAAACAAGTCAAATTGTATTTAGACGCCTCCAGTTCCACGGTTTGATAATTAGTTTTTTCATATTATAAAGCAAGTTCACTTCATCATTTACTTGCGAGTTGTAATAGTAAAATTTTTTGTGATTGCGACTGAAAGTCCACACCAATCGTAGTCACATTTTTTTGTGAAATGTGAGTTTCAGCACATGGCTGATAGTATATGAAAGTTGTTGACCCATTTCTTCACTATTATATACATATGTACATATAAATGAATTAATTAAATAATCGCACACATGAACGATATCAGACTTTTGCACAAAAAAGGTTCGACTCAAAAAAATTTTAATTGAAGTAATCTCTTGCTATACTCGGTATAATAGAAAAATATTGACGTTATTCATCCAATTGTCACCCGGTTAAAAAGCTCTTCAAAAGGAGAAGGGACAGGAGGGAACACATATTTAAAATCGGTTCATAAATAGCGAAATATCTTAAAAATCAATATTTTGTCAGGCATTTTTAAGTTTAAGCGGTTCAACAAGTCCATGAATTTTTGAATAACATAGTCTTTTAGTTGTACTCATCAAGCTCAACGTTTCCCAAAATTTGTTATCCATTCTGGAAAATATGATTTGCCGAAATAAGCATTTGTTTGTGAGTTGATTTCGTCAAATTTGATTGCGCCGAGCCATTTCTTCTAGTTTAGGAACAAGAAATAATCACTGAGGGCTAAAAAAATAGGGCGGATGAGGCAACAATTCGGATTTTTGCCATGGAAACCGAACATGAGTGCGTCTTTGCAGTGTGGTGGTAGCAAAAATTTTATTTTTTTATTTTTTTATAAATGTGGGAATAATATTCGCCATTGATTGTTTTCCGCTTTTGAAGGTAGTTAATGTGGACCACAAAAAACGGTTGCCATGACTTGATTGGCTGACACACCCACATTTCCCTTTTTTACCTTTTTGATTCACAACGATAAATCGAAATTTTTTTTACTGCTGTTTGGTCTCCGGTGTGTTGTTGTATTCATTCAAAATTGAAACCACATCCTAACTTTCAATCTCCGAATGGCTAAAATGATTTTATGAGTTTTTCCAATTGGATGTAAAGACCAGAACGTCCGTTCATCTTCCGTACTTGTACGGCCACATAGAAATTCATTTCTTTACCATGGAAACAGAGAGTGAAGAGTCCCAATAATATTTATGAAGCTTAATCTAGCATGACTTATGGTCATGCCTCAATAATAGAAAGAATAGTGAACCATCCGCAGAATATTGATTACTGCCCGACAAGAGGTTTGATGTCATTTTATCAGATACGGTCTCGAAGAGGACTGGCACAGATCATCAAGAAGACGTGCTTGAAATTTTTACAGATGGATACAAGTCGGACTCGGGAGTTGGTGGGGGTATCTTTATCCCCCTGTGTGTGGACATAGCGTAGCGCAGGCCGAAATCACGGGCATTATGAGGACAGCTAACTGGTGAAGGTACTACAGGATATACGGGTATGATATCCTAATTTGTACTGATAGTAAGGCTGCGTTGTATGCACTAGCTGGGGTCTATACGACATCCAGGTTAGTTTGTGAATGCCGGATATCTATAAACGAAATAGCGAGACATTCTAACCTGGAGCTTTTCTGAGTACGAGAGCACAGTGAAGTGCCCGGAAATCTAGTAGCGGATGAACTGGTAAACGCCGGTGTCCAGCTACAACAAAGAGATATATATGGTCCTGACGGGACATTGCCAGTGTCCAGCTCTTTCTTATATATAGGGTTGGTTCTAAACCCGTGATATGTAGGTCTATTGAGATACATATCATATTCAGGCAACACAACGGGACCAGGCTGGACCCAAGTGGACTGTTAAACCTAACCTATTCTTGCTTTAAAAGCTTTTTCTTTTTTGTTTTTTTTTTTTTTTCAAAATGATAATACTAATAATTTCTTCTCAAAACACGCAATAGTCTGATGTCAACGGCTGCCAAACACAAAGTTAAAATTTAGAGAGGAGTCAAATGATAGGGGGCGGGAAATTTACAAAGTCACGGTCTTCTTGACCCGTGCTCGTATTCAAAAACTTTTGTACGTTCGATGTCCGTCCAAGAGGTATTTAATTTTCATGCTGTTGACAAATCGTTTCAAATCGAAAGCATTTTCAAAATCGGTTCGTCAATATGGCAAAAGACATATTAGCCCACTCTCCTCTACCTTACAGAGTAAATTTTAAAATAAAAATTATCTAAATTGGTTCAGCGATTTAGGCATGAAAAGGCAAGGGTAAGCACGGATAAAGACTTAATTTTATTCTGGACATCAAACGAAGCATTATATAAAGAGAGTTACGTCGCATATTTCGGTAAATTTTTTGTTCAGTTCTGAATGCTTTAAATATATCACTAGTCTTATTGAAGCTTCTATAAGTTAGCTTATTTCAGGAATAGGACTTTTCTAAAAAACAACAACTGTTTTACCTGAAAAAATCGAATATTGCGTTAGCAAAGCGATTTAAATATTTCAATTTTTAATTTAATAATGAAACCGTTTGTTATTTTTCTTTAACCAGCAACAAATACATGTTCAGCAAGTACCAGGAGGACCACCTCAACCAATGGGTGCTTTAGGACCACTGGGAGGTCCATTTGGCGCCTTAGGAGCTTCAATGGGCTTACCACATGGACCTCAAGGCTTACTTAAAGCACCACCAGAACATCACCGACCTGATATAAAACCTGCCGGTCTTGAAGGTCCTGCAAGTGCCGAAGAAAGATTGGTGAGAAATTTTACTTCTTAGAAAAAAATAAAATAAAATTTTTAATAAAATATCTTAATTGCAGCGCAACTCGGTGTCTCCAGCCGACCGTGAAAAGTACCGGACACGATCACCTTTGGATATCGAAAATGATTCTAAGCGCTCTAAACAGGAAAAGTTGGTATGTATTTTCAAACAAATAATAGGAAAATCTTAATTTGTACAAAAAAAAGTGTTTAGAACTTTTGTAGTTTGAATATGAAAAATTTAAATACATATAAAAACAAATGCTCAACTCACCATTCAAAATGAAGTTTAATGCCAATATATATTAATTAGGTAGTGGTTTAGTTTTGGCTTATTTGCTATTTTTTCTATCTCTCTCTCTCTCTCTCTCTCTCTCTGCTGTTCTTGCTTAAGTAGTACGATAAAGAAGATGAAGTGATTCTTTAATTAGTCTAAATTTTATTGCATACCTCCCCTCCTGCATATTAAAAAAAACATTCATATCTTTAACATTCTTCTATTGTTAGATATATCAATTTCTTTAATTTATTTAAATTTTAGTAGCTTATTTTAATTTTTTGATACGTAATATTTTTGGTTTAAATTATAAGTTGTAGTAGTTCTTTCTTCTTTTCATGAGAACTTTAAAAGTGATAAAAGTGTACGTTCGCTTTTTAACACATTATATTTTATTTTCAAAATTTTTCCAGGAGGATGAAGGAGAGAAAAGCGATCAAGATTTAGTCGTAGATGTTGCAAATGAAATGGTGAGTTGAGTTTCATTGTATAACATCTCTACTAACAAAGAATTTAATATTTTTTGTTATTATGAATTAAAATAAAGCAAATAAATATTCAAACAATTTATTTTTATTGTGTTGATAAACAACAATTAAGTAACGCTAAATTAACAAATGAAAATTATTTAATTGTATGTGTTAAAGGAATCACATTCTCCACGACCTAATGGAGAACACTTATCTATGGAAGGGCGTGACCGGGAAAGTTTGAATGGCGAACGATTAGATAAACCAGGCAGCAGTGGCGTAAAACCACCAACCGACAGACCACCATCGCGTTCAGGTTCAAGTTCATCACGGTCGACACCCAGCCTTAAAACAAAAGATGTAAGTTTGGTGTACTTATATTAAGAAATAAGTTTGATATTTAGTACTGCTCTGTTTAAATTAATTAAGATGGAAAAACCTGGAACTCCAGGTGCTAAAGCGCGCACACCCACTCCAAATGCAGCGCCACCAACTCAGGGCGTTAATCCGAAACAAATGATGCCACAAGGTGGTCCACCACCGGCTGGTTACCCAGCTTCGCCGTACCAGCGTCCAGCTGATCCTTACCAGAGACCACCCTCCGATCCGGCCTATGGTAGACCACCACCTTTACCATATGATCCACATGCGCATGTTCGAACCAATGGCATTCCACATCCGACTGCGTTAACTGGTGGAAAGCCGTAAGATTTAGTCGACGACTACTTTTTGAGAACTGTTTAATCATAAATAATTTATTTCCAGTGCGTACTCCTTTCATATGAATGGAGAAGGTAGCCTACAGCCTGTTCCATTTCCTCCAGATGCCCTTGTTGGTGTGGGCATACCCAGGCATGCCCGTCAAATCAACACTTTGTCACATGGTGAAGTTGTTTGCGCAGTCACCATATCCAATCCAACAAAGTATGTCTATACCGGTGGCAAAGGTTGTGTTAAAGTGTGGGATATTTCACAGCCGGCCAACAAAAGTCCCATTAGCCAACTTGACTGTTTGCAACGCGATAATTATATTCGTTCAGTAAAATTGCTGCCAGACGGACGCACTTTAATTGTCGGAGGAGAAGCTTCAAATCTTTCAATATGGGATTTGGCTAGTCCCACTCCTCGAATTAAAGCTGAATTGACATCATCAGCACCCGCATGCTATGCTTTGGCTATAAGCCCTGATTCTAAAGTTTGCTTTTCATGCTGCAGTGATGGCAACATTGCTGTATGGGATTTGCACAACGAAATACTAGTGCGCCAATTTCAAGGTCATACAGATGGGGCTTCTTGTATTGATATAAGTCCGGATGGTTCACGTTTATGGACTGGAGGCCTTGATAATACGGTTAGATCATGGGATTTGCGTGAAGGGCGACAACTTCAGCAACACGATTTCAGTTCGCAGATATTCTCATTAGGATATTGCCCAACAGGTTTGTGTGTTAATCGGTCTAACCAATTTTATTTCTAAATCAATATTGTATATCTTATGAAAGGTGACTGGTTGGCTGTTGGTATGGAAAATTCCCATGTTGAAGTACTACATGCTTCTAAACCTGATAAATATCAACTGCACTTGCACGAAAGTTGTGTGCTATCATTGCGTTTTGCTACATGTGGTAAGTGGTTTGTGTCAACCGGTAAAGACAACTTACTTAACGCCTGGCGGACACCTTATGGCGCTAGTATATTCCAGGTAAGAATTTAAAACCTTCCATTTCATAATAACAATGCAGTTGTTATCCATATTTTTCGATTCATATCAGTCTAAGGAAACTTCATCGGTACTAAGCTGCGACATATCAACAGACGATAAGTACATTGTGACGGGTTCCGGAGACAAAAAAGCCACTGTTTATGAAGTTATCTACTAATGGGTTTACATAAATCTAAATAAATATATATATATAAACACAAACATAACGTTTTCGTACGAATCATTCAAAAATATTGGTGGTTTTTAATTTTAATTGTTCGTTTTGTATTAGCCTGTATTCGCTTCCTTTTCCTTCTTTAGTTTTATATTTTTTTTACTTTGTATTTGTTGTTGTTTAATGACATCCTCTTTGTTGTAAAATTTGAACTTTTCATATACAATGGAACATTAAAATACGACCGACAGCTTAAGAAAACAAATTGAATAATTAAAAAAACAGCAAGTTAATAATGGGATTTAAAAAAAAAACGTATTAGATTATTACATCAATTAATAACACATATACAACACACACCCAAAAAAATAAAAAAAGTAAAAAATCTTGATTATACATAAATAGAAATTCTTCTTTAGATTAAGGTATTTAGTAAGTCTTTAATAAACTTAAAAAAAAAAAAAACAAAACACACACGCATACACTTGAATATTAAGATGAAAACTGTTACATATTAAAAATAAAGAGAGGAAACAAACATAAAAACAGAATAAGAAAACAGAAAAAATGAAAGATAATTATCCTGTAAAAATCGATTTGAAAAAACAAAGTGGATAGTTTTAATGTTTGCCCTTTTCTTTAAAAGATGAAAAAAGCTACTAACTCATTTCGAAATAAGAAAAACTTCCTAACAAGATATTTACCAGTTTGTGAATTTTTCTCTTACAATATTATGCTCAAGGAAGAATGAGTTATTTTCTTGTAAAGGAAGGATTAAATAAGAAAAACTTCTTTATTATTCATTGCAGTTCTATTTGTTATTTCCTTTTTTAGTTTTGTAATCTTAACTGTAAAACATTAAAATAAAGTTTTAAACAAAAAATACTTTAAATTCAAATATAAAAAAAAGAATAAATTTATAAAAAAAAAAAAAAATATTAAAACAAGAACACACAATTTATGCATAATGCTCTAATGTTTAAGTCTTAACAATAATTACAATACAAAAATAATTTATAAATAAAAACATAAAATAAAAATATTTAAATTAAGTTGTGTAAAAGTAAAAGAACTCCCAACTTTTATTTTAAATCTGCATACAGGATAAACTGACGGAAGAACAAGCAAAAACTGAACAAGCCGTTTCAGTTTTAGATGTTGAATCAAAATGAAATGCATATTTTTTATCATTACACTTGTTTTCGCGTCCTATTAATAAAAATAATCTGTTTCAAAGTAAAAAGAAAAGTAACAAGGAAGGAATTCCGTGTCTATATTATTGATCAAAATTTAATTAAAGGTAGAATTTTTAATATTTGCTTTAGGGTTTAATGACTGTACTTTTTATAAAAATAATTACTCCGCTTTTTTCAACCACTTGCAATTATGTAAATTAGGAAATTGAGCGAAAGAGTTCCGTATTATTAGGTTGGGAAATAAGTTAATTGAATATCGCAAATTAAACAGAGGTAAAACAAAAAATCATGAAATTATGTCTATCTCTTTCATTTTTCACCTCCGCACTTCGTGCATTTATTCGTAAGTAAGTGCGAGGTCAGACACAGCAACTTTAGTTGGCAAAAAAAACAAAATGGTTCGTAATCGAAAAAGTTGTACCCTGTATTGCGTTTTAGTAGTTTCTTTTCGCATTTGATTTTTCCCTTTCGCAAATTTATTTTATCATTCTTTGGTATTGTGTGGTACCAGTGTTGCTTCATTTTCAAACTATTTCGCGAAAAAGTTTGCGGAAACGGCACAAAGTACCAAATTATAATTTTATCGCATTTACTCTTATCATCGAAAAGAAAACAAATTTTAGCAAACTTTTTTACCGTTAGCAAACTTTTTTACAGAGTTGCATATTTCGTACAGTAATGTGTAAAAATAAACAAATAAAAACGTAGCGTGTTTTTAGCAAACAAATATAACCATTTTAATTAAGCGTTTTTTTTTTGTAACAAAATAAACGGATTTTCGTTGTCTTTCTCAGTGATGCCAGACATTTTTGTAGAAAATTTTAATTTAAAATAACAAACTATATTGGGAGATATTACCCCGCAAACTATTTTTCTAAAAAAAATTTGTTTCTTAAAAAAATCGTCCAAACTTCTTGTGTCACCAAAAAACATATGCTGTGCAATAGTGGACCAATGGACAATTCTGGCCCACCAGTTGTCATTTCTGGCTTTGCTCGATATTGGAAGATATTAACCCAGCAAACTTTTTTTCTAAGCATAACTAAAAAAAAATTGTTTCTTAGAAAAAATCTTCCAAGCTTCTTGTGTCACCAAAAGACTTGAGCAGTGCAATAGTGGACTAATGGACAATTCTGGCCCACCAGTTGTCACTTCTGGATTTACTTAGAATAGGGAGATATTAACCCAGCAAACTTTTTTTCTTAGCAAAATTTCGCATCGAACTTACTTTAGCATCGCAATCAGAGGCCTCCGCCGTCCATTTTTATCGGCGTGGGCAAATGGTTGAAGAGGTAAAGAATGTAGCACACCTGTCTACCTGTTTCGCAATTGTAAAAGCTTATGCAAGTTCAAAACATATCTACAAAATTTTCTGTCTTTCAATTTCTACGTTATAAAAGACTAACAAAACTGCAAAATATTTGTTTCTAAACATGACCTCCAACGTGTAAATTTCACTTGGAATGCAATAACGGAACTAATTAAATTTACATAAAGCTTTGATTTGGCCTTCATTTTTATTAAGTAAAAGAGCGCATATAGGCGTTTATTTGAGAATAAAACAAGTCTACAAGAAAACAATTTTTTTTCATTCATTTATTTATTGAATCTTCGCAAAGTGAACTAACAATAAAGTAGATAACATATCGTGTATGTTTTTAACAATGTAGATGTTATTTTTCACAATGTAAAATGCCTACATGTCGTCTGTTACCTCAACAACATTGCGTCTGTAAAAAACATGAGCAAAGTCATCTGACAAAGTTTCAAATAGAATGTGTTCTATTTTGTTATGTTTCAACATCTGACATTAGAACTATATGTCTTAGAGCGCTTTTACATTTAGACAGACGTTGGGCAGACAGACGCAATTTGAGGGTGCTGTAAGTCCCAATTTTCACAATGCAACTTTAGTTGCGCAATTCTTGAGTTTGTCGACAAATAAGTGGGGAAAGAGCGGGGAGTGTAAAAATGAGTACAGACTTGCTTGTACTCGGAAAGTCGTTTTGTGCTATCATTCGTAATGTCAGAAATTTTACATTTTCTTTCATTTGTGTTTCTTTTATGTATTGATATGTTGTCTGAGATGAAAGTAATATTGACGCGAAATTGTGATATTTTAATTCATTTGAAATTTTTTTTTAATATTTTAGACAACTTCAAAAAATACACAGCAGTATTAATTTAGAAGAAGTGAAAATTAAATGGACAAACTTGAGAATGCAGTACATGCAAGATTAAGAAAGTGTAAGCAATAGAAAATGAAAGTTGCTCAAGTAAAATTGCTGTGTCTGAACATAAAAGCAATTTTAAAAGAAAATTTGATAAGAGCTGCGCAACTAAAATTGTCTCGTGAAAATTGGGACTAACGAAAATTGTCGGTGGGGGAGAGTATGTTGTACACAACTCTCTGTACTAGACATTTTTTCGCTCTCTTTTTAACTTTTTGCATTTTTTATATTATTGCTTCATATCATTATTCTCATATCAACATCAACTTCATATAAACAGACTAGCTGTGCTTAAAAAAAAAGAAAGAATAGAGAAACGAAAAGTTTCTGTCTGTCTAAGACTAAAAGAGAAATGAAAAAATGTCTGCCCATCATCTGTCTAAACGTAAAAGCGCTCTTACGAACAATTCAGCGGCGATAGCATTGGGCGGTATGAGTAGTCGGCTTCAGGAAATTTTAACGAATTAATATTTTCATATGTTTAAAAAAATGTCAAAAAATTCTTATATATAAAAAATAATTATTTTTTATAATAATAAAAAGTATGATATAAAAAATACAAGGTAGTTTCATTCTCTTTTTATTACTTGTAATAAGGATTTTTGAAGTTTAATTTTAGAGAGAAATATAAAAAGGCGTTGCCACACATTTGAATAAGGGAATTTACTCCTAGAATGGATTTTTTCTGAAATGTGTAGTGCATTGTTCATATTAGAGACAACTAGAAATAATAAGCTGATGTAAGTAGGTATCTGTGGTCGTTTTTTAACCCATGTTAGGTTAGGTTTAACAGGCTGCCAGCTATTGTAAAGCCAGCCAGCCCCCTTGGGTCCAATTTGGTAAAAAAAACTAAAGGCACGGACTTCTGGACTCTGCTGTCACAATCCTTATACTTGTCAGACGGTGATTGTTAAGGAAAATTGAGAGAATAAAACTACCTTGTATTTTTTATATCATGATAAAAAGTATAGACAATGTCAGACGTAAATGTAAGTTTTTGAGCAATTTTTCAAACTTATTAACTATAATTTTCTAAAGTCTTAACCATTTGTCTTAATATAGAAATATACTCCTGCAATTTTCGCGTAGCTTCTTGATGGTTTTCATGTACGCTGCAGAATGCTGTGTCATCTGCAAAAGTTGAAGTGTGGATTCCGGATCCCGTTGGCATGTCTGAGGCGTAAATCAAATATAAAGTAAGTCCTAGAATGCTACCTTGGGGAAATCCTGTAAGGGCTTATAAAATCGTCTTCTCTGATAACAAACTTCCGGCTGCATAAGCAGCTTTCCAGAAGCTTGGAAGTGTTTGCAGGCATGTTTAACTTTACTTTATGCATCAAACCGTTGTGCCACACTTTATCAAAAGCTTGAGAAATGTCAATGAATAGAGCCGAACAATACTTTTTGTATTCAAAAGTCTGTCTTATGACGTTGACTAATCTGTGCGTTTGTTTTATGGTGCTATATTTCCCTGAAAGCCAAACTGATGATTACAGTGGAGTGGGATACATCCCACTCCATTCAATATTGGGGTCAACTTCGCTATTAACAATTTTTCGAACAGCTTTGAAATTGTTGGCAGTAGACTTATTGGTCTGTATGATTCGATTTTAGTGGGATTCTTCCCTGACTTGCGTATCATAGTAATCATTGAGACCTTTCACTCTGCAGGATAATATTAAAGGCGTAAAATAGCATTAAAAATAAAAAGTAGAACTCTTCTTTCTACACGAGGTTCAAGCATTTTACCAGTAATTTAATCAATACCTAGAGCTTTCCTGGGGTTTGTATTACCGATAATGTTTTCGACGTCTTGAAAACTAAGTCTCAAAGACACAGGCGGTCTAACAACATATGGTGGTAATTCTGCTGTATTGTTCGTTGAATCATTTGTAATACAAACGTTTCTCGAATGGTCGACATACAACATCCCCTTTTCAGAATCGCTTCTTTCCCAGTCGCCAGTTGTAGTTCGCAAGAGATGTGTCCTGATTAATAAACTTAGGGATAATTTCAATTTCTCAATATCGACTTGTAAGCTAATTTACTCCTATTTGAGTGGTAGATCACAGTTTGCTTCTATTAATGGAATGAGTTCTAGTGTTGGGTTTGTTACTTTTGGTGTGCCACAAGGTTCTGTAATCACGCTGTAAAAGTAGTTTTCTTGTCTTTAGGACTTTAAAAGTCCAGAGTACAAGAGATTGGATAGGAAAAAAATGCATGGGCTGAAATATCAAAAAAATATGATAATTTTTAAAAGTAGATAAAATAAAATTTTAAGTTATTTTGCTTCTACTTTGACACTTTTCTTTGCAATAAAATTTTGTTCTTTGCATTGAACTTTCCTATTCGGTTTTTTTTTTTTAAATTATAAATTGACATAAATATGTGTTCCCATACATTTAGCATAAGCAAAGCAATAAGCAATTTTGTGTCGTTGTTCTGCCGGCGTTTGTGCTTTATTGCGAATATATTTATTGCTAATCTAGACGGGGGGTAATGAACAATGATATTTGTCAATCAGTTCCGCTTTTACCTGTTATATTACTCGTATTAGGTGTGTTTCTTTACTCTACTTTGGGATCCCGCGGGATCCCAATTTGCACGAAAAGCGTTCCCGTACTTTAAAATTGGGCAAATGAGAGCGCTTTTGAGAGAATAGTATGCTTCCTCTTCTTGCACTAAACAGCCCGTACTTTTTCTTCGGGCTAGTTTGGGCAAGTAATTAAGCAATCAGCTGTTCGAAAAATAAACAATAGCAAAGAAACAAAGTTCATTTGAATCAACTCGTATACAAATCATTTCAGTGTTTTTATATAAAAATTAAATACACAGGAATGTACAAAAGACCTTAAAAGCTAAAAAGTGAAAAATATCACAGTAGTTTTTCGTAAAACTAAGTGACAATTTTTTTTGCCATATCAAAACACAGCATATGTTTCTTTTTGGGCTAGAAATTTGGCTTTTTGCGTTCCCGTACTTTAGGTAAATTTTATCTGTATTTGAGAGTAACTCATGCATGCTCTCTTTTGCCCGAAACTTGCCCGGAAAGTAAAGAAACACACCTATTGTATCATATGGAATTTTACATACTTTAAATCATGTATGTTTGTTTCTTCGTGCATTATGTTTTTAGTTTTACTTGTTTGGGTGAATGTGTGTGTTGTACATTTTTAACAAGCAGATCAACAGCTGCACACTGGGTTAGATGCGATAAAAATTATTCACAATATAAATTTGATTTTAAGTTGGAAATTGTCTTATAAGGTGTTTACATCTACCAAAAATCTAGTAGATTTAAATGAAAATCTTTATGCTTTTAACCTTGTGTTTTGACATCTTGCAAGATTTCATTTTCATAATAAAATAAATAAACAAATTTTTGCAAAGGGCTTGACTGCATTGTATTTATAACTATACAGTTGAAAATATATTTGCAAAGTATAGGATGCACAGCGTGGGCGGAGTAACGTAGACCTTATGCTCACGATGGTATTAACAGTATTTCTTTTGCGGCGCTGTGATTAACTGTACTTAACTGCCTTCGCATAGGAAGTTGCCGCGTGGTTAACAACGAAATACCTCACAAAAACTGTAAACTAATACAGTTAGTTGAGGTAGACAGCTAACCAATGAGAGTGAGACGCAAAACTCTCGAAGGCCAAACAACAAGCCTGACCGCACTTAAGAAATAATTACGATGACGCTAGAGCTGTTCCCCAACCCAGAGCTGCTTTACGACTGGGCTTGACTGCAATTAGTATATCACAATGAATTCATCATATAAACGTATAGTTTTTTTACTGCAGCGTGCTATTTTTAAGTACTGTTGTGAACAAAATCATGCTCAAGGCAGCTTTGTAATAGGTAGTGGCAGAATTACAATAAATACAACACCAACAAACATCAACATGTATTTTGTTGGTGTTGTATTTATTGTAATTCTGCCACTACCTGTATAAAGCTGCCTTGATCATGCTTATGTAATAGAGTACTTACAAAAGTCTACTAGATTTCGTCAAAATATAATCGCAAGTAGACTTCATTTGGTATGGAAAATCCCGTCGAAATCAATTAGATTTAACCACGCAAGCGCGTCAGCTACATATTGTCCAAGTCAGAAGAATATATTAATAGATCATCGAAAAAATTGCACACATTTGGTATACCCTCTAACACCGTTGTCAAATCGCAAGGATATTTGCCGCTCCATATACTGCTCTTGTTGGACGAATTAGGCAATGTGTTAAGGCCTGGCTATCGAGATATATAGAGCAGCCCTAAACTGGTCGTACATTCCAAAAGAATGGACCAAAAGTAACGTAATCTTCATCCCAAAGGGAGGGAAAACGTCACATACTAAAGCAAAGGAGTATAGGCCAATTAGCCTGACATTCTTTCTTTTAAAAACGCTAGAGAGGATCATAGATATACATATAAGGTCCAATATAAGCAAAAACCAGTTGTCGCCATCTCAGCATACCTACACAAAAGGCAGATCAGTTGAAACGGCGCTACATAGTTTGGTCAGTCATATTGAACGGTCCAATCAATACAAAAACTATACCTTAGCGGCCTTAATGGATATTGAAGGTGCTTTCAATAATGTCGAGACACAGGCGGTCATAGATGCACTTGACGGTCTGAAAGTTGATCGACCTACAATCATGCTCATTACGAGCATACTAAAGCGCAGAACTATAACTGCAACAATGGGGAACTCCAGAATTACGAGGGTACAAGGGTACACCCCAGGGAGGGGTACTATCCCCCCTCTTGTGGAATGTTGTGGTGAATACTCTGCTTAAAGATCTAGATAATAATAAGATAAAGACTGTAGCCTACGCCGATGACGTAGCGATTGCAGTCTCTGGTACCCGTTTAGACACCATAACAGAGCAGTTGGAATACGCTCTGAAGATGGTAAGTCAATGGAGTGTACAATGCGGACTAAAGACAAATCCAGAGAAAACGGAAATCGTACTTTTTACTAAGAAGTATAAAATTCTACATTTCACACCTCCAAAAATGGATGGTACCGCACTTATCCTATCGAATAAGGCAAAATACCTAGGCGTCATTCTTGACAGCAAACTATCATGGAAAGAGAACATACAGGCTAGAGTAACCAAGGCTACAATAGCCATCTATCTATGTAAAAAAGCAATAGGCTCAACATGGGGCATACAACCAAAAGGAGTTGTGTGGCTTTATGACATGGTTATAAAACCGATATTTTATGGAGTATCAGTATGGTGGAAATCACTGGACTCCGCAACCAATAGACTGCAAATTGAAAAAGTCAGTCGAATCATGGCAATACTGATCATAGGGGCCATGAGGACAACTCCAACCAAAGCACTTCTTCCAATTATGAGCTGGATGCCATGTGATTTAGAAGCCAGGCAGATAGCACTAAAAGCCGCGATCAGGTTGAACGCGACAGGATCATGGACCCACAGACCGTGGGGACATGCCAATATACTGGAAATTGGAAGGGACCTAATCCCCGATTTAATTGACTACTGCATCCCAAAACCATTCCTCTCAAGGAGCTTTGGCTACCAAATTGAGGAATCTGCCAAATCCTAGAATCTGGGTACTTCTATGTCTACACGGATGGGTCCAGAAGGGGGGAAAGGGTTGGGGGTTTACATAGAAGAATTTAACACTAAAATATCCTTCAGATTATCAGATGGATGCAGTGTTCTTCAGGCTGAAATAACGGCCATAAATAAAGCGGCCAGATGGCTGACGTTTTACAAGATATTCGGTAGGGATATCATGATAGTAACGGACAGCAAAGCCGCCATCAAATCCCTGATTGGAATATACACCAATTCTAGTCTAGTCCAGGAATGCCGGACATCTTTAAACAAGATGGCGAGACATTCTAACTTAACCCTAAAATGGGTACGTAGACATGGGTCCAACAATGGCAACAACATCGCCGGCGACTTAGCCAAAAAAGGGACAGCCCTAGAAGATAGGGATATAGACCCCTTTTGCGGACAACCATTAACAGCGTGCTGGAAAAGAATAAAACTCCACACACTGGAACGTGCACAAGAAAAGTGGCTCACAGAGCCCACATGCCTTATATCAAGGAACTTGTGGCCGCATATTAACTCTAAGAGAACGTGGGAACTACTAAAACTGCCCAGATCTCAACTAAGAGTGACTGTAGCAGTCAATACTGGCCATTGCCCGTTTGGGAACCATGCCAGGAGACTAGGACTACCCCATAACGACTTCTGTAGAAGCTGCCAAGACGAGGTGGAGGAGGAGACGATCCTTCACCTCCTCGGCACATGCCCGGCATTGGAGCATCATCGTCTAAGACACTTAGGCGAGCGGAGTTTCAATAGCCTATCTTGTCTGGCCTCGATCAAACCGACCGCGCTAGCCTCTTTCATAAGAAGCAGCGGATGGCTAGTATAGCAGCATGTAACGCTACACTAAAAGGTTCCCGCATCTCCTTTCCATCCCCGCCCATCCTTTCCACTCACTATCATTTTCCTATAACTTCTCTTCACTCCACTATTTTAGTTTTTCAGGCAATCACAAAGGGAACGACTACAGGACCCAAGTGAGCTGGACAACCTAGATTATTCCGGGGCATCCAGCGGCCTGCCTACCTAATCTAATCTAAGGCCTGGCTAAATTCCCCGTCAACAGGCAGGTTGGAATATGCATCGGTGATGTCAAGGTGATAGAATATCCTAGCACCATTCATTTTGTTAAACATAATGCCCCCTCAGAGAAATCAACATGCTTATAAAATTCAGATATTTTTGATATCTCAACTTGTTAAAGAGACTCCCGTTGGTTTCCTGATAAAAACGGTTCGGCAATCTTAATTGTGTTTATTCTGTCCGATTCTGAAATCAATTTCCTAAAATCAATAAATTAGGCAATCCACTCCCTTCCAAACAAGGCATCAAATTGACCATCAACAACATAAACATTGAGTCTCCGAACAGTTGAGGTACAGAAATGTACCCACTCTATTCGTCTCCATAGTCTCGATAACCGTATTAGGTAATGATGCCTTCATATTAGCTGTTGTTTGATACGAGCATTCTAAAGCATGCGCTATCTCATAGGCGTAATTGAACGTTGTGGGTTTCTTTGCAATTATATAATTGCAAAGAAACCGACAACGTTCAATTACGATAGATTGCGATTTCAGCTGCACAAGAAATTGTTCAATAAGCATCCTGTCAAGAAAATTGTGTAATTACAAAATGTCATTACTTGCTTCAGTCTCAAAGCAGAGTTTGCCAATGACTTAGTTTTCTTGCACGGTCTGCCGAAATCTTCGGTCCTTTCCAGAATTGAAGCTTGTTTAAGTTGCCACACTCTGTGTTATCGAACAATCCTGACGATCCGGTCGCACTTACGCCTGGTAATTTTTTAATATGCGGTTCGATTTTACCTCCTACATAATTATAGTGAATATACATCGTAAAGTGAAAGCACAGACCCATGATTTCTGCGCCATGGAAGGGCAAGTATTACCATAAACGGTACAAATGCCAATTTCCCGGCAGAGAGATATTGGTCAATGATCTTGTAACCATTAAAAACGAGCAATTTGTTCCCACCTTTCGGATATTAGGTCGCATCATAAAAACGTATCCAGGAAGTGATGACCACGTTCGCGTCGCGAACGTATAGGTAGCAATTGGGGTTGTGAAGCGCACAATCACTATATTGGGTGTTTAATCTAATTAACCTTATTAGTATATTTAATATCAAACATCACTGTTTCCTAGCATAATATGGACTGCATACGTCGTTTGCTTGAAGAGATGCTATGCTCGAAGGTTAGAAAGTAATAGAGGGTTCTTTACAGTCCATGATTTTGTATTACATGTAACATTTAGCTTCGTTTTATTATATATACTAAATTGTATGCACTGGTTGTTGCGTTGCGTTGCAAGGTGGCCGGCAATATTTAAGCCAAAACCGAAATATATTAAACTTTTGCACTTATTTTAAAATTAATTTTATTACATCATTAGTTTTTTAATTTTACTCCGATTAAATGTTGCTTTCGCAATCTTCGCTCATACAAGAATTCCTTACTTGTTTGGAGAATTCAGTGCTCGACACATTCATATTTTGTTCAGCAACATATTTTCGTAATGTAATAGTCCTTTAAATAAAGATATTATTTTTAAATCCCTTTCCTTTTTATGAGATTGGATTTTCATACTTTGCACGCAACACAGGACCTTTTCAAGTGGTTTTAAATTAATTCTTGTTTTTATTTGTGGTTAATGTAAAATTTTTTTACATTAGTTGTCTGCATTGTTTTTTGTGTAATAATAAGGAAACTTATTGGATCCTTTTTACACCAGCGATTTTAAAAATACTTACTTAAATTATATACGAGTAGATGTAACCACACCAAGTATTGCTTTTAAAATAAATATTTTTATCTCGTATGTGTCTGTTATAGATCGTGATCAAATAGTAGGGTTAAAGCCCATTATTTTTTAGAACACATCGGTTTGGTAAACATTTCTTTTTTTTGGAATGGGAACTTGTTGACTACTTGTTTTTTTATACAAAGCTTCCAAAATATTTGCATTAGACCCACAAATTTGCTGAAATTTGCTTAAAGCAATAGGTAATAATTCCTCAAGTAGAAATAGTTTATTTTTTGTCACAAAATTCGGCTAAAAAAAAGTTAAAAAGACAGGTTTATAAAATACATCAAGGGAAATATATTTGTGTCTTACGTCAACACTCAAGCCAACAGAGGGCTTAATTATTTGTTGAGCTTGCAACAAGTCCCTAAGTAGTATCTGGCAACATTGGGAAAGAGCTTCGCTCTTGGCCAAGTAAGCGGCATACTGAGTTAACTGCAGAAAATGTCTTGCAAAGTTGACAGTGGACTGAGTCAAATTTATCCATGTATCTCCAGTTGCATGCTGACGTAAATTAATCCCCAAAGCATCCATTTCTAGAAGCAATCGTTTCAAATTTGATTTAGTTTGTAAATTATATGGCTGCCAGAAATCTTCTGTGCGCCCAATAGTTTCCAACAAACGAGTGCGAGAATCATTTATTAAGCTAACCAAATCAGCACGTAGTAGGCCCTCCAAATAGTAAGATAAATCTAAGCCGATATCTGTTAGCTTTGCGCATGGTATTCGAACCCCTTCTATACATTTGGAAATAGCTTCCAACTGACTGCCTTTTGCAAGATAATGTTTCTTCAATTGGCTTGCAAAATACTGAAGTTCGGCATTACACCACACCACAAGCGCTATTGAGAGAAATATTTACAAGTGTATTTATTAAATACGCAAAATCTTAATAAAAATATTCAGAGAATTTACCACTTATACACGCAGGTTGGGATTCGAAATAAGTTAAAAACTCACAAGCAACCTGGGCAAGATCGCAGAAGAAAAGCTCAGATATTTCTGCATTGTTTTTTCTCGCTTCTCTTTGTGCAGTGCGCAAAGCAATGGAGCAAACCTTTAATAAGGTTCCACAAGCTTGTCTGGCTTTGCCCATTTTTACTAGTATTTGAAGGCTTCGACTAGAGGACCTTAAAGCCACTTGTAAATTGCGGGCATGACATTTTGACAATTCTTTTAAAAGGACTTCCATCAACTGATTCTCCAAAAGATGGATTTTTAATTCAACATCTTTTGCATTTTCAAAATTTATATCTCTATGTAAAAAGTCTTGACATTTTTTTACAAGGGCTTCAGCCTCTTCAAAATGTCTTTGTGCTATAAAGGTTTGTATTTCGTCGCTAGCTGTATAAATCCATTCTGGGCCATAGCTTTCAAAACTTCTAGGTGGCGTGTTTGCTGGCGATAGATGCTCGGATTGCACACTTTTTGGAGAAGTATTTTCAACCTTTTTTTTGGGGGGCTGAGGAGCTGGTCCCTTTTTTGATTTTTTCTGCTGTTGATCCCACTTAAAAGCAATTTCGAATTGTTCAATCCACTCAGACTTTCCGGCTGCCGTTATGCTCTGGAAAATTTTCGCACCTTCTGGCGTTATTATGTTTATTGCATTTTTAACCCCATCTAGATCTTTAATATTTATAACAGCTATCGTTTTTGGATTATACTCGGCCATAAACTCCAATCTCCTAAAATCAGTTGAATATAGTAGCTGTTTGAAAACTTTCAATGGTACTTACTTGTCATGCTTAACTTTACATACAATGAGAACATCGTTAAATAGAAAGAAAAATACTCTTTGAATAGGTCGATAGTCATTGCTGTCTAACTCAGTAAGTGCACCCTCATTTAAAAATGTTTTTCCTTCCAGATTACCATTAAAGCCCTGTACCATTTCCTTTACTGCTCGTGTTGCATGCATATTGTCCGCTTCTTGTTGACTTTCAATTTCATTATCTTCATCTACCGACTTATTAGCAGTGTTAGATTTTTCTTCTGTCAAAGAACACAATATGTTATGTTGTTCATTTAGCAGCAGCGAGAGTTGAGTCATTTCCGTTTCTAAACCTAAGAAAAAAGGATACAATTATTTAAGATTCGTTATAGTAGAAGCAATATATAAGCTGTACTTGATATTTCCTTTGCTGTTTCAATAAACTCCATATAATTTGCGTACACCGATCTCTTCAGAGTAGCTGATGTTTGGTCACTGTATGCTTGAATTTCCCTTTTTCTTTTTTGCAAATCTGGACCACCAACACATTCATTTACAAGGAGCTTCGTATCTGGAAAGAATAATTTTAATGCAATGAACGTAATCTAAAGGTTTAAATCACAAAATTAAATTTCTAGTACAAGTTTTACAAACATTTTTCAACACTAAAATTTGAGTTATCAAACTCCTTCATAGAATCATCCATTTTGAGCTTTTTTAGAATAAAAAAAATTGACAGTCAACTCCCACTTAATTTATAGATTTGTGATTCTTCTCTGTTTGTGATATAGCAGTGTTACGTTTACTGCACATCAGGAGTTCAAATCGACCAGCTCGCGGCCGGCTGAGTGCCGCCACCGCCGTCGCTTTTTTTGACAGCCAGGTGCCGGCCGACGCGAGCGCTCGTACCGGCTCAAGGCGAATTCGATTAATATGGCGGAACTTTCTCTGTCAAGTTTTGTTTGCCTTTTTCGGCACCATTTAAATTTTTGTACATGTTCGCTATCAACTAATTTTGACAGCTTAAGTGTGAATTCGCCTTTTTGCACATACAAAATACCTGTTGTTTTTTTTATTGTTGTATTGTTGTAGCGAAACGGCTACCTTGTTTTTTGTATCATGATACAGGTGAGTGCAAGCGGAAAGGCGAATTCAGTACAATGTATTTTGTTATTGTAAAACACATCGTGAATGTCATAATCTAAATTCGCCTAAGATTGCTCAGCAGAGAAAATATTTTATATAAACGTTAAATATAAGCTTTTATAATTGTTTGTAATTAAAATCACATATTATATTAGTTTTTCACTATTAAATTCACACAAATTTCTTGAAATTGCACTAAATCATGCAAAAAAACCTTCAGATTAAAATGGCGCGAAAAATTTTGTAAACAAAAGAAACAAAATTTGACAGTCTCATTGGAAAAAACGCGAGAAGCAAAAAATAATCACCTGTGCTGTTAAGTTCACCTGGTAATGAATTCGCCTTGTACCGGCTTATATATGGCAGCCGATTTATTACATTTAGATCAAATATTTGAAGCATGTTTGCACGAAAATAAAAAATTTTCAATGAGATGTTTGCAGTGAGGTGATGGAAGAAGAATCATACAGAGTGAATCAAGAAAATGTTTTCTTGTAATAATGTTTAGAATTGCGTAAAAGTTTAGCTTTATTGCGAAAATTAAAATAATAACAGCCCGTCTACATTAGACATGAATTGCCGTTAAGACATACTGTTAAAACATATTTTTGATTGTTACATGGTGGAGTACCCGTATGTCTTCGTTTTTCATTATTTCAACTCCGTCAACGAAAGCATCATCACGTTGTATGCCGTTTTTTATAGAGTGTGGAAACAAATATTTTTTTATTGCAAAATTTGTAATATAAAATAAGAGTTTTAACTTTTTTTTTTTTGGCAATTTCTCTTAATTTGAAACAATTTGTACTTTTTTCATATTAAAATGTCAAGATATAGCTTTTAAAACAGACGTCTTAACAGCCGTGTCAAGACGGCAAGGAAACAGTAACATTTACAGTCTACAGCTGACAACAGTATTTTGCATTTCCTGCTAGTGTTCTCATGTCAGGTGTGGGCAGCACTTAAAGATTCAAAAACAGAAATTAAAAAAAATAAAGAGTAAACAATTTATATCTTGGAAATTTCAAAAGGGAAGGAAATTGCCGCAACACAGTGGTCTTCTACTTCCATTGAAAACATAGAAAAAGTTATTGATTTCTCAAGGCGAATTAATTATAAGGTGGATGCATCGGCGAATTCAGGCGAATTCGATTAGTATGGCGGCATTTTCTCTGTCAAGTTTTGTTTACCTTTTTCGGCGCCATTTAAGTTTTTTTACATGTTCGTTATCAACTACTTTTGACAGCTTAAGTGTGAATTCGCCTTTTTACACGAACAAAATACCTGTTGTTTTTTTTATTGTTGTATTGTTGTAGCGAAGCGGCTACCTTGTTTTTTATATCATGTTGATTTCTATTTGTATTCGTATGGTTTGGGTGCAAGCAGTTTGCGTAGTTTATTTGGTCCTATAACTTAGTGTCCACACCAGCTCTAGTCTCCAGTCTTGTCAGATCGTAAGATATATTTTGGTATTTTTTTTTAGGTTGCCGAAAATATATTTTTTCCTCTATGAAAGTTTTTTTTTTTATTTGTGGAATTTTTTATATTTTTTTAATAAAATGAAACCAAAAACACAAAAATATTTTCTTTCGTATAATTTTTTTTTATTTTTTGAATAAAATGAAATAAAAAATACACACAAAAAAGTTTTCTTTGGGATACATTTTTATTTTTTTTTAGGACAAGCACTCCTTCAGAAGTGCGTAACTCAGAAACGTATAGAACATAAAGAACACGTACAAAAAAGGTAAACAAAACTTGACAGAGGAAGTGCCGCCATATTAACCGGTTTTGCCGATGCATCCACCTAATAATGAATTCGCCTTGAGACAGACCATGATACAAAAAATAAGGTAGCCGCTTCGCTACAACAATAAGAAAAACAACAGGTATTTTGTTTCTGTAAAAAGGCGAATTCACACTTAAGCTGTCAAAAGTAGTTGATAACGAACATGTACAAAAATTTAAATGGCGCCGAAAAAGGCAAACAAAACTTGACAGAGAAAGTGTCGCCATATTAACCGAATTCGCATATTAGTTTCAGTTTTTTAATTATACTGTAGGTTGAAAACAGTGATAGCCGCTAGTGAAATAAAAACTCACTAGGTCTGTTGTATCCTGGTTCATATCTATGGGTATATATAGAACAAACCTCATAATCTCGCGCTGGCATAGGCTAGAAATACGATCGTATGAGATACTGCATTTTGTTGATCAAGTTGATTTCCGCTTTGCGTGTCCCCGCTGATGGTTCTATAGTATTAAAACACACCTTTCGACGACCGCTACTTTTTAACATGTCAAATCTGAAATGTTATTGAATTCAAAAGCTAATAAAACAAAATTAGCATCTATTTCAAAAGATAATTAATTAGTTATTGTTACTTACGGTTTTGAACATTTAAGTTATTAATAAAGTCAAAGGTATGTTTTGGGCTAAAGAAACTGTATAGTCTGGGCTGTTCTCTTCCAGTTGGTATTAGAATTATGGTTGCCAAGTCGCTACTTCTGTCAATCGTTAACTATGGTATTGAAGTTTATTCCTCCACAAACCGCACAAACATCAAGGAAGTCTCTAAGATAGTTAACAGAATTGTTAGATACGTTTACAGGTTAAATATACGTGAGCATGTCTCCGCCTTTGTTGAGAGTTTCCTTGGCTTATCTTTTGGCAGTTATATTAAGCTACGGCTAATACTTTTATTCTATAAAGTAATATCCTCAAAGAAACCAAGCTACCTATATAACAGCTTCAACTTTTCCCGTTCGTCTCGATCCCCTCAAATATTAATTAACAGAATTGTAAAATCTACATATGAGCATTCCTTCGTGGTCAGGGTCTCAAGAATTTGGAATATACTACCAATAGATCTCAAGATATTTTCTTTCACTTTACAAAGAGCCAAATCCGTTTTCTCTCAGTTCTTGTCGTCTCAATAATATCATAAAAAATTAAAATAAAAACAATAAAAAATAATAAATGAATAAAAAAAAAAAAAAAAAAAAAAGCATGTATGAGCAAATGCTTCTTGTTACTCAATTTCCATTTTATAGATATGGATACGTACCTACGCACATATATACTTATATATGGATACATATGTATACATATGTATGTGTGTGTATATGTAGATGTGTGTGAGAATGCACATAAGTTAATATTTTGCTGTAGTATTTATATTTCATTATTGCTACTTTTAGTATTCTCCAACTGATTGTATTATATTAGAAATAGTCACTAGTATATTACTGAATTACTGTACTGAATTATTATGATATTGCACATATATTGTCAATACTGTTAACCATATATGGCCCTAAAGGGCTCGGTTAAATTAAATAAATAAAAAAAATAAAATAAAATAATACAAATACCCACATTTTTTTTATTGAGTTAGGACGGGATATGTCACAAAGTTCCCCTCAGTCTAAACGCAGAAAAAGACTTAGGCACCTTCATTTGGATTTAAACAGGTCCACACCAGTTGTGAAAGGGAAATATTTAAAAACAAATACGCCTAGGAGATTGCCGGTAGATAGCAACGAATTAAATATGAATCCAAGTGCAGATAACAATCCGCAAATCATAGACAAGTCAGGTACAATTCTGAATATGAGACCGTCCAGTAGCGCAGACGCCCAGGTTGAATTCCGACAGCAAAGAGCTCAATTTTCCGGGACAGATAATGTTGTCCCAAACAGACAACCTACCTCAGTAGAAATGGCAACGGAGCTGAATGAGATGAAGCGACAGATGGCCAAGGTGACTAAAGCACTAGGAAATATGTCACGCATTGTGCTAAGTGCTCAACATGAGAACAAAAGGTTGCGTGAGGAAATATTACCTAGCGTTAGCAGGCTGAGTGGTGGGGTTGCAAACCAAAATTTAGGCAACGGATGAGATTTTTGCAACCAGGTTGGGAGGGCAAGGGAGGAACAAAACCATCAGTTTCTCCCTTTTGGAATCATCGGTGTGTGAAACGTAAAGCGGCTAAGGTGAATTGTGTTTTTATTATTTAAATAAGTTTTTTTATGATTTTATTTATGTCAGTATAACCAGAGAGAGGTTTTAGACCCCAATGAGTGGTTGATTGCTCGTAATGAGAAATAATTGAGCTAGGCGAAAACCTCTCTGGTCACTATCGCTGTAACAGGAGTTTATACCATTTTCGGTCAGATATGAATAAAATAAAAATAAATCTGAATAAAAAGATGCATTTGTCTAAAATGTATGAGAATCACTAAAAATTTAATACATGCAAACCGGGAGATATGACATTTCTACGTGACACTAACGACATATATATTTTTATATTTATCTAATTGTGCCATAGCTGTTTTATTTAAAAAGAGCACTAATATTTTATCTACATATACATATATGTATGTAGATATACATACGTTGACGAAAGTTATGCAACAACAGTAAAAATACTTCTTAATAGAAAAAACGTTCATTAAAAGCAATTGACTTCTTTTGAAATAATGCACAGATTTTTAACAGTATGAGAAAAAAGACGTGAGCGAAAGATAGTAACTATCTCTTAGCAAAATTTGAATGTACCTGTCCACTTCAGTGATTTAATTAACCGGTTCGTACGTGAAGCGCTATTTTCCTATGCAAAAATCTTTAAAAACTACATCCAAAATATCATCAGTGCTTACATGGCCCGTTATATACTCAATATCTTTAATAGCACGTCTCAATTTTTGAGAAGATATAGCTATGTCGGGAAAAATATCGGGTGAGTATTCGGATAAAAATATATCTAGATGCTTAATGCATCGCTCCAAATATGATCGGTACCGCTCACGAGTAAGTCGTGGTGTTTCTGGTAACGGGACTCCACACCTGCAATCAATTAAAAATAATTATTGGCTTTTTAATGTGAATGTTTCCAGTCTTACATATCTTTCAATAGGTTTTCAAACTGACAAAGAAACTTTTTTATGGTTTTTGTATCTTTACATGATATTGAAAAACCTTTGACTAGTCGCTCAATGTTCAAAAGTTCTTCATTCGATATTAAATCTGTTTTGTTGATAATAAATTGGACGCGACTTTTTTCCAGAGCGCTCTCATTAAGATCCAAATCCATAACGTATTCGCATAAATATTTATCGAACGATTTCTTGTTAGTTGCATTTGCCTTCGTCAAATCACTTGCATCTACCATGATTAAAGTTAGATCAGCATTTTCAATGCTGCCTTTGGCTCTTAAAATGCCTTCTTGTTCAACTTTATCATTTGTAAAGCGCCGTAAGCCGGCTGTATCTGCAAACACTACTGGATAGCCCGCTATATTAATAGAAGATTCGATCACATCTCTTGTTGTTCCTGCTATTTCACTAACAATTGATACATCTCGCTGGCACATCAAATTTAGGAAACTACTTTTGCCTACGTTAGGTGCTCCTGTAATAACTATACGAACCCCATTTCGCAACATTTCGCCTTGTCGTTGGTCATTCAAATGCTCCGTAATTTCATTTTTAATTTTATCAAGACTATTCTGTACCTCCACAATTACATCAGCCTCTATGTTTTCATCTTCTGCAAAATCAATGTAGGCTTCCAAATGGGCTGAACAACGAATCAGGCGTGTTCGCCAATTGTCATATAGTCTAGAAAGTGCACCAGTACTTTGAAATAGCGCCTTTAAATAAAGATAAATTTGTGTAGAAATATGTACTTCATTAATTATATTTTAGATTTACTTGCTTTCGTTGGGCTTCCGTTTCTGCATGTATCAGGTCTGCTAAGCCGTCTACTTCTGTTAAATTTAACTTATTATTAAAAAACGCCTGCTTTGTAAATTCTCCAGGAGTTGCTGGTCTAAGACCAGATACATTTGATAACGCATCCAACACTGCAGCAATAACAGCTAAGGACCCATGTACCTGAAATTCACAACTGTCTTCACCTGTAAATGAATATGGGCCGGGAAACCATAGTACTAAACATTTATCGATCATTTCTTTAGTTTTTGGGTGATAAAGTGCTTTTAAATAAGCACGACGTTCTTTTAATTCGCAATTTCTTATCATTGCTTTAATTGCTAGCCTTGTCTGTGGGCCCGACACACGAATGACTGAAACTCCACATTTTCCATATGCAGAACTTAAAGCAAATATCGTACTAGAACTACTCATAAGTCGGCTGCTAACATAAATTGATTTTGCTTTTGAAAATAATTTCCCGAAAATATACAACATTATGTGGGAGAATGCAGAGGTTCAATTCGTGTGGCTGACAGCCGGCTTTGAGCCGCCGCCGGTCTTGTTTTACTTTGTCCAGCCGCCGCCGTTATGGCAGCTGAAATCGGCTTATTTTCAGCCGCCGTATTTACATATTCGACAGCTTGATCCGATTTTAATTGCTGAAATTTTTAGCAATTTTCTTTTGGAATTGCTTTCTTGTCCACACACAAAAACTTTTTTCGGCAATTCTTGAGCTTTCTCTATCTTATTTCATACAATTTACATTGTATATGCACATACACATACACATGAGAGAAAAATAAGGAACTGCTGAGAATTGCCGAATACCGGCAGCTCAAAAACTATTGTTAAAAAAAAAACATATTATATTTGTAATTTCCATACTCGTCTTAAAAAATATGTATGTTTACAAAATAGCTCCTAAAACTTTGAATGAGTTTATGGAACACTGCAAAGGATAGTATTGTTAACAAATTTGTATTGTTGGCTCTAAATAATTGTGTATATATTGAACTATGACGTCGTTTGAGTAAAACAGAGATATTTAGTAAATTTGTACCACAAAAGTTTTTATACAATTAGACAAAAATTTGTATGAATTTAGATGAAAAATAGTGAAGAATGTATTTCTCTAAAAGCGTACTTTTTTAAACAATATTTTGACATGTTATATCTTGATATATTAAAATTTTACTACATGTATGCAAAAAAAGCACATATGTCGGCTACAGCCGACTTTTAGCCGCCGCCGACCTTTTTTTGCCCAGCCGCCGCCGCCGACAACTATGCGACGAATTGAACCTCTGGAATGTTCTAAGTAATTACGCCGAATATTTTCATCGCTAGTTGTGGCTTTGACACATTTTTGATGACGGCCTAAGTTTGTCATAGATGCCAGATAAATCTGGTTTAAAATCGTCAAATTCGACGAAAAAAATCGTCAAAATGATTATTACAAATCGTCCAAAAATCGTCAGCTAGTAAAATTAATTTATTCTTTTATTCTTGAATAAAAGTTTTATTTCAACGGCGTAAAGTATAGAAAAACAATTCATGGTCGCCTTTAATAAGCAACCACCACACTTAAAGTTACTCGTGTACGAGCACATATATACTCCGTATATAAATCTTTTGAGATATATTAAAAAAAAAAAATTTCATTTAACAAAAGGAACTATTATTGTACTAAACACTTCTGTTAAATCGCGCATATCTAAGTCATAACAATCATAGTTGCAAAGTTTTAGATGCTACTAGTCTTTAGTATACGATATTTTTTCCTAAAATGGTCTCTTCAACTAATTTCTCACTTTGGTTCTGTTAAGTTCCATGTAGCTGGATGCAAACTCACAATTTTGAAGAAGACGATAAGATTAATATTTTTGCTACAAGCTTAGTCATAGGAGGATACTTTATTCCAAAAATTGAGCATTTTCATATTTATAGCGTAAAATAAATTTTCAAGTTTAAGAGTTTTGATTATTTTAATTCGTATTAAATATCTCATTTTTTGAATTCTACAATGAAAAAGAAAACTCTGTCAGAAAAAAAACATCTTCTTCTCTTATAATATTGTAAGGATTTATGAAAGCTAAAGTTTTGAACTCATCTTCAAATTTAGTCTCCTTAAAATATGAGCACACGCATTTACATACAAATTTGTACAATTTTTAGCTTACAATTTTTTTAAGCGCTAACATACACACACGCGCCAAAAATATGGCTTTCATTTCCCACATAAATTAACTTAAAAAAAATGAAAGATATGACGGTAAAAATGTGATCTACAAAAATCGTCAAAAACAGACCTTAAATCGTCAAAGTGCTATTTTCAACACCCAAAATAGTCAATATTATCTCAAATATGGCAGCCTTGCTGCCTGTCTATATTAGAAATTAAGTGCTTTTAACTTACACTAAGTTTACACGTGCAAGTAACTTGTTATAAGTATCGTGTACATATTAACACCCAATACATCGAAAAAAATAATAAAAACACTTGCAATTTGCACGATTGTTTACACACGCAAGTGCAAGTTCATTTTCAAAATGTCGTCGAAGACAAACGTTGTACGCCTTTGTACTACATGCGCTTTTAATGTCCTTGCTGCCAAAGTTTTAGCCTAGCAATATTACAGGGGAATTATATTGAGTACATAAATTTTTCACAATATAAATAATAAATTTGTAATCCAAAGAAAAAATAAGTTATAGATGTTTATTTATTTTTGTGTTTTTATATTATGTTTTCGGCATATAACTAAAAATATTAACATTTTAAAAATTTTTCGTTGAAAAATACCTATTAAAGTTAAAATGAAATATCTATGGGCAACACTGTTTGTTTCTGCTTGCATGCAAGTGAAAAAATCACTGCCAACCAAAATCAGTTGCAAGTGAGGCTACTACTTGCAGGTGTGTGAATGTATTAGTAAAAAAATGGTAATGTATTGGGTTTTTTGCACTTGCGTGTGTAAACATTAAGTTAATGTTTATACACGCAAGTGCAAAAAACCCAATACATTGTCATTTTTTTTACTAATACATACACACAACAGCAAGTAGTAGCCTCACTTGCAACTGAGTTTGGTTGGCAATGATTTTTTCACTTGCATGCAAGCAGAAACAAACAGTGTTGCCCATAAATATTTTTCAAGGAAAAATTTTTAAAATATTAATATTTTTATACCAATAAAAAATTATAAATATCTTGTTTTCTATGTTTTCCAGCTATCTATATGTCGACATTTCATAGGAACTACCCTAATCATCAGTAGACTTTGGAAATTTTTGATAGATATTCTCAAACATTCAACTTTATATCCCAACAATCTAAATAAATTGCTGAGAATTTAAAAAGAAAAATGCTTTAATAATACCTGTCAAAAAAAACAAGCTTTTTCATTTATACACGTCTCTAACATTTCTTTACACCTTTCAAACAAATGAACAACCGTTAAATATTTATAATTTTTTATTGGTATAAATGTTAGAGGCTAGAATAGCGAATAGTTGTCAAAATTTTGACAACTATTCGTAAATTCTACCATCAAAATACATGTTGATGTTTGTTGGTGTTGTATTTATTGTAATTCTGCCACTACCTGTATAAAGCTGCCTTGATGTAGTACAAAGGCGTACAACGTTTGTCTTCGACGACATTTTGAAAATGAACTTGCGTGTGTAAACAATTGTGCAAATTGCAAGTGTTTTGATTATTTTTTTCGATGTATTGTTGTTAATATGTACACGCAACTTGTAACAAGTTACTTGCACGTTTAAACTTAGTGTAAGATTAGCAATACATATGTTAACATTTATTGCAGCAAACGTCAAATTAGTGTTATTGCCAGTGAAGACGGCTTATTGCTAGTGGTTGCAATTATTGCTGCAATAATTGTCAATGAATTTTCGTTAATAATTATTGCAGACAAAAAACGTCAATATTTATTGTCATTTGAGTTTAACATTAAAGAATTTTTGAAGCATTTTGCTTGCGATAATTTCGTAAATTTCTCTTTTGCAAAAGTTATTAATTTAATTCTTATTACTTAAAATAAAGTGGTTTCTTTTAATGGATTGGTGCATTTAGGGTGTTTTCAAAGTAATCACGCTGTAAAAAAGTTTTCTTGTCTTTAGGACTTTAAAAGTCCAGAGTACAAGAGACTGGATGGGAAAAAATGCATGGGCTGAAATATCAAAAAATATGATAATTTTTAAAAGTAGATAAAATAAAATTTTAAGCTATTTTGCACATTTCTTTGCAATAAAATTTTGCTTTCTGCGTTGAACATTCCCATTCGGGTTTTTTGTAATTATGAGTTGTTATAAATACGTGTTCCCATACCTTTGACATAAGCAAAGCAATAAGCAATTTTGTACCTTTGTTCTGCCGGCGTTATTGCTTTATTGCGACGATATTTATTGCTAAGTGCCAGGTCAGACACAGCAACTTTAGTTGGGCAATTCTTGCCTTGTAGAAGCTTTCGGTGAGGGGAATAAGAAGGGAAAAAGAATTGCCAGTACTCGGCAATTCTCAGCAATTCCTTACTTTTCTCTCATGTGTGTGTGCATATACAATGTAAATTGTATGAAAAAATAAGTAGAGAAAAAAGTTTTTGTGTGTGGACAAGAATGCAATTCCAAAAGAAAATTGCTAAAGAGTTCGGCAATTAAAATCTCTCTGTCTGATCTTAGACTTACTCTAATCTAGACGGGGGGTAACGTGGCGACTCCACAATTTTTATTGCTGAGCTCAAGCAAAAACGTCGGCAGAATAACAGTACAGCGATTGCTAATTGCTCTAGGTGGCGTAAACGTATTACTGCTTTGTCACAAGTACTAACAAAATTTAACGTGAGAAGTTGTATTAATAACACTGTGTTTGTTGTATGCACAGCACTGCGTTTGTTATATTTGTATACCAAATTACAACAACTGGCAGCTCATTGCTTGGCAACAATTGCTCAAGCAATAAGTAGAGCAATCATTGCGCAATAGATTGCTACCTATAGCAATTTGTGGTCTACACATCTCAAATTTTATGGACGCAATCAAATTTGACATTTGCCGCAATATATATTGCTATGTGGAGATACTAGGTAAAGACACCTTTACATGGTAATACAAGTAGTTAGATTTGTCAAAAATGTGTGTAGAATAAAAAAAATCATGCCCTGTAAAAACATAATGTATTCAGTAGTGGCAAGTGGTCGGTAAGTCTTTAAGGGCTAAATAAACCACACAAACTGCTTGCCAAACATGTCAAATAGAAAAGCTTGTTTTTTGTGTTCTGACGGATATTATTAGAGCATTTTTCTTTTTAAATTCTCAGCAATTTATTTGGATTGTTGGGATATAAAGTTGAATGTTTGAGAATATCTTTCAAAAATTTCCAAAGTCTACTGATGATTAGGGTAGTTCCTATGAAATGTCGACATATAGATAGCTGGGAAACATAGAAAACAAGCTGTTTATAAAAATAATTTTTTTTTGAAAAAAAAAAATGTTTTTTTTCTGCTTAGGTAGCTTCAATAATAATCCGCCCTCGTATATACGCATTCATTTATATTCAAACGCGATTACACTCCCATAGCGAATATGTTATTAATTAAAAATCGACAGCGCACTTGTGCGGCTGACACAAAATCTTGTTTGAACGAAATGTAATATTTCTCATGTTGGTTGTAAGTATATTTTTTTGCAGTCGCAAAAAGCTGTTCTCCGATGTGTACGTCGTTTTATTCTCTGTTCGCTCGATAATCTGTGGTGGGTGCAACTTTGCCCCATAGAAGAGGGAAAAGAAAAAAGCTATGCGGTATATGATTAAAAAACATAATCGGAAATTACATTATTTTTTTGTTATTGCAAAATTTACAAGTTTTTACATATGTGATTAAAAAATAATTGGAAAAGCTTAGTGCGTAATGTTACTATAAATTTTCAACAGGGTGCTATTCGGATTCAGAAAGTGCTAACGAAAATGAAAGACATTTTTTTCAACTTTTTACAAATGTCATTCGGCGTCTCATTTCTGCCCAAACTTCACACATCATCGGATGGTCTAAGCATTCACACTCATTTGGATGAGGGATATCCGCCTGATTTTTTAAACATTCGGAATAGCTTGGATAAGGAGTACATTCTTTTGAGCAATCACTAATTGAGCGCTGTCTTTTACATTTAGGAGGTTGTCGGGGACGACGACAACCCGGTATCATAACTCTTGGACATTTTTGGTTTCGTTCATCCATACAAATTCGAGAACCACCAAAAGGGCACGCTGTTTGAGGTCTTGTTTTGTTAGTCCTCTTTTCTCTTGGAGGAAATTTAAGATTTTCATGAGAGCAAAGGCTTTTTGGCCTAAACTGTATTTCTGGGCAGGAAATCCAAGTCTGCTGATAATTTCTTTTAAGTTTGTCACTGCTCTTATAATAAAGCTCATCGAATCGCGGTAAATAGTCAGGACAGGGATCTTTACAACATTCCGGATTCTCCCATATAGAACTTATCTCTGGTAGCGTCTGCTTTGCTTCAAGTCGGCGAATTTTTGCGGGACACGGTTTCTGATCTTGAAGTATTTTCTCGGAACAAACTGGTTCATTATACGAAGCGCATTTTCTATGAGACTTAAAACGCTTCAAAACTGATAATTTCCACGGCGAAAAATTTTTAAATGATCCTAAAGATATACATAAAATTTTCGTAGACATTTTTTTTTAATTTCGGTTTATCACGAAAGAAATTCTTCTTAATACATATGCATGTATGTGTAGTGTCTTAAATAAAAATATTTCGACTAATTTTTTTAGATTCGTAGCAAGGCAACTTTGGTAAAGCTGCCTTGGTTCGTAAGATATACATATCGTCGTTGGAAATCCAAAAATACGTAGCGTCATGTACTTTAGGGTTGAAATAAAAAATTCTTCAGATAAAAAAAAGAAACAAATGAAGCAAAGAGATATAGAAACAAAAAATTAAACAAACGTGGAATTAAAGCACAACTTTGCGGATACTAAAAATTGAGAGATGTATGTATATAAGTATGTAAGTTATGAATCATAATTAAGCAAAAACTCTATTTTGATTTTTTTGAACTTGCATTCTTTCAGAATTTCGACGACCATATGTAGTACACAGAAAAAAATAGATGAGATTTTTTTTCAATCAAGTTATGTTATTAATAAAAAACCATCAATTTAATAAAATTTGCATTGACTTAATTATATTATTATTAATAATGAATTTTTGGAAATATCTCTTAATAAAATGCAATTAATAAAAAGTTTTCCGAATTATTGACTGTTATTCAATAAATAAATTTAAAAGGTTGTCATATAACAGTGAAGAGTTGTTGTTTCATTAAAAATTTTTTTTGTTAAGTATATTTTTCAACTCAATAATTTTTGCTTTTAAGTGAAAAAGCTATTTCTACCTTATAATTTGAATTATCAATCCGGCAAAAAATCTTTTTCGCAGGAAATTTGATAAAAATAGTGCAATTTTTATCAAATTTCCTGTGAAAAAGATTTTTTGCCGGATTGATAATTCAAATTATAGAGTAGAAATAGCTTTTTCACTTAAAAGCAAAAATTATTGAGTTGAAAAAATTTTCGTTAATATGTAAAATATACTTAACAAAAAAAATTGTTAATGAAACAACAACTCTTCACTGTTATATGACAACCTCTTCAATTTATTTATTGAATAACAGTCAACAATTCGGAAAACTTTTTATTAATTGCATTTTATTAAGAGATATTTCCAAAAATTCATTATTAATAATAATTTAATTAAGTCAATGCAAATTTTATTAAATTGATGGTTTTTTTTAATAACATAACTTGATTGAAAAAAAATCTCATCTATTTTTTTCTGTGTATGTACAAATTTATTTTGCAAAGCAGCTTTATAATAGGTAGTGGCAGAATTACAATAAATACAACACCAACAAACATCAACATGTATTTTGTTGGTAGAATTTACGAATAGTCAAAATTTTGTTTGAAAAAGCAAGGAAGTTAAGTGTTTTTGACAAATTTACGCAAAGGAAACGAAAAACAGCTGCGATATAAACCATATTAAAGCTGCCTTGATATTTTGTTTAAAGCAAGGCAGCTTTAATGGGATAGTGGTATAAGCATAACTGTCAAGGCAGCTTTATATCGGTAGTGGCAGAATTACAATAAATACAACACCAAAAAACAACAACATGTATTTTGTTGGTAGAATTTACGAATAGTTGTCAAAATTTTGTTGAAAAAGCAAGGAAGTCTATGTGTTTCTGACAAATTTACCATACCATATTAAAACTGCCGTGCACATAGACTTTCTTGCTTTTTCAAACAAAAGTAAAACAAAATTTTGAAAATTTTTCGAAAATTCTACCAACAAAATACATGTGAAGTTTTTTGGTGTTGTATTCATTGTAATTCTGTCACTACCTGTTTAAAGCTGCCTTGGCTTAACATAGTGTCTACAACTGCGATTAACTCTGACATAATATCTGAGAAAACGTCGGCAGAATGAGAGAGCGAATTTCTTCGTCTCTAACAAGGAGTATACGTATGTTGTTAATCTTATAAGAATCAATGAAAGCCGAGAAGAAACACATCTTTCCGATGAATAAAATCTTTTATGAATTTCGTATATGCGCACATTTTGTACAAAAGTAATCACGTATAGTATATATTTAATGCATAAAAACAAATTATTTTCCATTTAAAATCGTTTTTTAAAAGATATTTTGCAAAATTAATAATCGCTAAAATTTCAATGACGACTTTTTGTAGCTAAGTGTCCACACGTGCGATAATATCTGCGATGATAACGTCAAATTCAATCGCAGAGAGAATTCTGTTACGTGTAGACTTAAAATCAGTGTTATCGCAGTCTTATAATAATTTTTATGAGAGCGTTCTTATGAGAAATCTCATGGCAACGATCTTATAATAAGAGCTGTCAAAAAAGCGGATGTGTATGTGTTTGTTTACAAAAAGACGCCATTGCAATTTTACCGATTATCAGTTTTGCAAAATATCTTTAAAAAATACCCTTTTATATAGAAAGTAATTTGTTTTTACGTATTAAATATATATTATTACACATACTATAAGCAATTGATTTTGTAAAAAATGTGCACATATAGAAAATTTATACAATATTCTATTGATCGCCAAGATGTGTTTTCTTCTCGGCTTTCAATGATTTATGAATTCTTATAAGATTAACAACAACACCTATACTCCTTGTTAGATATGAAGATGGACATAGAGAAATTCGCTCTCTCATTCTGCCGACGTTTTCTCAGATATTATGTCAGAGTTAATCGCAGTTGTAGACACTAGGTAAACAAACACACACACAATCGTTTTTTTGACAGCTCTTATTATAAGATCGTTGCCATAAGATTTTTCATAAGAACGCTCTCATAAACATGATTATAAGACTGCGATAACACTGATTTTAAGTCTACACGGAACAGAATTCTCTCTGCGATTGAATTTGACGTTCTCATCCTAGATATTATCGCAGGTGTAGACTCTAAGTAAAGTATATCAAAGTGCATTGACGTCTACAAGGTAGCAGCAAGATTACAATGAATGAATTTTCTTAATTGCTTCTTATTTACTTTAGAGGAAAAATGTATAATGCAACGTACGATTTTGATAAATTTGAGAACTCGAATAATGAACCCATAGCCTGCAAATCCCGTAAAACCATAGCCAGAGAAGATAGCATAGTCGTAAGTTTCTCTAAAGCTGACCGATTTAAAAGCTCTAAACAGCTAAAAATTGAATTAGAGTCATCATATGGTATCCATATATCATCTAGAACTATTCGCTGGAGACTTAATGAAACTGTATTACGTGGATGCATCGCACAGGAAAAGCTTTCGTCTAAAAAAAAAAGAATAAAAAAAAAAATTTTAAATCCGGATTGGATTTTGTCAGAAAAAGCATTAAAAAAAGCAATTAGTTTTAGGAAAAATATTTTGTAGAATGACGAATCCAAGTCTTTCCAGTCGGGATCAGATAGAAAACGGTATGAATGGCGTCTAGTTAACGAACATCAAAATCTCAGATATACCATCAAAACAAATTTGTTGAATTCACAAGCTCAATCGTAACGTATTATGGAGATGTATTTGGAGAGACAATTTCAAACACAAACATTAAACTCACAAAAAATATATTTGAAAATTGTGTTTGCTTTAAAGTTTTGTGTTTGTATCGTGTATACATCGATATACGATACGACTGAGTTTGTGAATTCAGCAATTAATTTACCAATAAAAAATTATAAATAGCTTGTTTTCTATGTTTCCCAGCTATCTATATGTCGACATTTCATAGGAGCTACCCTTATAATCCGTAGACTTTGGAAATTTTTGAAAGATATTCTCAAACATTCAACTTTATATCCCAACAATGTAAATATACCAGGTGTTATGGTGTTAAATAGTAGAATTTATTATTTTGAAAACGACAACCTGCGTAATACTACATTAAGGAATCTGTATTACGATATACTCGTAAATATATCAAACATATTGGTTTTCATAATATTCACAATCATTTGAATATTCTTTTTGTTACGTATTAGCACTAAACATTTTAGTAAAACTATCTAAAGTACTGAATGGACAAGAGACTGCATGTTGCCTTTTACAGTGGACGTTAGATATTTTCGCACGACCTATTGGAATATTCGTCGAACCATATGGCGGAATTCTGTTAAAAAAAAGAGGAAAAATATACTGATTATGTACGCCAGTATGTCAAAATTACGAAGTAAAAGATCTTACAGTATAAGCCTGATTATATCCTGTATTACTGATTCTCCATGAATACTAAGTTGGGAGTTAAGTTCACATATTGCTCTGTGTATGCATTTCTTCATATTGATATTAAAAATTTTACCAAATATTTCGAATTGCTTATGTATTTGTTCTCTTTCGCGGTCACTTTGAAAACCTCGAAACGTGTCTTCGGTTAGAAAAGAAGCATTTTTCGTAAATTTTTTGTGCAAATTTGAAGACAAATTTGTATTTCTTTTGTATATTTTTCTCGAATACGGCAGTTTGTGAAAATTCGATGTGAAGCCATTAAAGTTATTTAAATTTATTCCAAACTCCTGAAAGAAGAAAATAAATGTTTTGTAATCTGTTAGGAGCTTCTTATGTGATAATTTTGATAATATTTTAAATAAACTATTGGCATTTATTGTTCCTGAATAAAAGTCTTACATATAGTTGGGCAACATTTTGATATACCAACTGGCGGATTCTTAAGAATTGGTGCATACACGAGTTTTGGCATAAAACCAAGAAGTGAAATTAGCGTTCCAATCTTAAAAAGCTTTTATATCGCAACTTATTGTGTCGAGAAAAGGTTTAACAATACTATTACATTCATATGTATGTATACTCGTATTATACTCGTATATTCATACTACATGATAGGGTTATAAACGTTTTGTTTATTTATGTCAAAAATATTCCCGGCATTATTGTCGTTTTGAAGTTGCTTCTCACATTTGAAACGTAGTCTAAATAATTGCAAAAGAAAGAAAACGAACTTATTTTTGTCATCGCAAATAAAATTGATTCGTTGAAAATTTTGTACTATAATACGCATTCAGTCAATCAAAGTTGAAGAGAGTTACAAAAAAATTAAGAAAAAAATAATACATTTTAAAGAAATTGGGATCAACTACATGCTTAATGTTTTAGGCAGACTACATGCATTAGTAATCGTTTATGATCACATCAAGTTTTTTATATAAATTTACAAGTAATTATCTTTTTCGGCCAGTCGACAGTGATAGTAGATAACGGGAATAATATGTAATGAAAAAATGTTCTTACTCTGTTTGAGAAGTTCATTGTTCTGGACTTCCACTCCAAATTAACGTCGTTTACTCTTTTATCCTCAAGAAACGGAAAGTTGTAGTAATTGTAAAGAAAGTGCGGCTGAGTTGTATCTTCTGCTATATCGTTGAAGTTTTGATCGTGTTTTCCAGAATCTTTTGTTGCTTGATGCAGACTTGTTGCAAGTGTTTTTGAAGCTGTTATTTCGTTTTTGAGCTTATTCTCTAACATGGTTGGCTTCCAGCCATCTATGCTATCTGGCAAGGTATAGTACATATCAAATTCTACAGAATATAAAAGGCCTCGAGGTCGTCCATCTAGCACTGCCTTTGAAAAAGCTGATGTCAGCACTAGCTGAGCTTTCTTTGGAAAGACCAGCGATCTAATACGTCTTCTTAAAATATGATTGTTAAATCTGTGTAAGTCAGTTACGGCTGAGTTTCTATCGCAATTACCCTTGACAGAATTAACAAAAGGGAACTCAACTGCTGAATAGAAAAATATGAAATAGATGAACATGTTATTTTCTTTCATTGAATACTCGTATTAAGAAGACCAAATTTCGTTTTTCGCTAAGGTAAATATAAAACTAAACAGAAAAAGTTATTTACATACATTTATATAAATCATACGTCTTTGTAAAGAAGTGAATATATAGACACATACACGAATAGTTACGTACATATGTGTTTTTGTACATTAGATAGATTCACGAAAAAATATATTATGTCCCAGCAAGAACAATGACGGTTATATGATGCATCTTCTGATAGGCATTGCTGATGTGAAGTTACATCAGTGCTTCTATCATTTTATTAAGGGCAATATAAAAATCGGATGTGAACTTTCGTGTACGAGTGATTTCTTCACCGACCCGGTTGACAAGGCTAACCTGCTGGCTGAAATTTTTACAAACAATTCTTACTTGCCAGATAGCAGTCAACCACTTTCCGAACTTGAAAGAGTGTCTGTAACTATGCCAAATACATTTTTCCAGGCTCGGGCAATTAACAGAGTTTTGGCCGATCTCGACATAAATAATACTTCTGGACCGGATGGCATTCCAGCACTGGTCTTGAAGCAGTATTCTTTTACGCTTGCACGTCCATTAGCACGCCTTTTCAGTATACTTTACCATGTTGGTGAGTTTCCATCGTGCAGGAAGGTTGCTAGTGGAACGTCAATCCCCAAAAAAGGTGAGGAAAATAACCCCCAATTGCAATTTTCTCTGCGCTTTCCAAAGTAATGGAAAGTATGGTTAAATACTACCTAATGAGGTATCTAGAGTCGCATAAATTACTTTGTGATCGTCAATATTGATTTCGTAAGTGTGGCTCTACTGGCGATCTTATGGCATATTTCTCGGAGAAATGGTGTCACAAAATCCATAATTTCGGTGAAAGTAAGTTGGTGGCTCTGGGTATTTCCAAAGCATTTAATAGAGTGTGGAATGCTGCATTACTGGCAAAACTTACTGCTTTTGGTGTTGGTAATGACTTTTCTCGGTTTATATCGAGCTTCTTCAGAGACCGCACTATAGGAGTTGTTATAGAAGGAGTGTCATCAAACGAGTTAAAGATTAATTCAGGGGTACCGCAAGGTTCCGGTTTTTCTTCTACCTTATTTCTTATTTTCTTCAACGACCTTCTATTTCATACTTCCAAACCTATACACTCCTTCGCGGATGACAGCAGCATTTGTCATTCTTACTCTTTCAGTTAAGGGCTCATCCATCCGAGATAGTTGCCAAGAAGTAAAATATGAATGACTCACTGAATAGTGATCTTCTATTAATATCCCAATGGGGTCGCAAAAACGGGATCGCATTTATTAACACACCAACATACGACCGCAATTACTGCTTCATCTCTACTCATGGATGGTATAAACATTGAGGAATCGGATACTTTTGATACTTCTATGTTCACATTTTCAATGTGCTACATCATTTAAACCATTTTTACTGTAAAAACTATGACTTTAAGAAGTTTTAAAGTCAGAGCTCCTTGCACATATATGAATTTTGAAACATATTACGATGTTTGTGTACATTTCTGGGCAGTAACTAGCTTTGTCGACACTACGAAATTTATGTTAACTAAAAGGTGGTTCTCAAAAATCTCAGTTTTTGTTAAATATGCGTTGCGAAACAGCGTTAACGATAATTAGTATTTCAGTTTAGTTTTAGAACCTCATTAACAAATTTTTTATTTTATTTCTTACAAGATGATTCGGTCTAATGTACGAGTACATCAACCACACTCTTCTACTTGTGTTGTGTCGTTTGAATGATTTTTTATTGTTTTCTCTATTCTAAATAAATCAATCTAGTTGTGCTGTAAATCAAATTTGTTAATTAAATCATCATGTAAATATATTTTTCAATATCATAAACTAAAATTTAAATAAGTATGAATGTAGTATATTCGGCTTGGTCGAATCTAAAATACCCTTCACAATAATCACGTAAATATATAGTATGTACTATAAATTTGAAGTAAATACGCTCGGATATACGAGTATATGGACCGATATCGGCGAAATAATTACTTTACCTTGTAATTGCCATGCCAAAATTTTCAATTTCTTTCTTTTAATAATCGCCTTATATTACCAGAACTGCTTTTAAGAAAAAAAATTTTGTTTTCATCGGTTTAGGTTTAGGAAAAAAGTTTCCATGGAAAAATCTGATTAGCCTATATCTCGGGTAACCGCATTATGTTACCAGAACTGCTTTTAAGCCAAAAATTTTGTTTCATGGAAAAATCGGTTTAGGCTATATCTCGGGTATATATGGATCGATATCTGGAACTTTCATTTTCTGTATTTTAGTAACCTTCTTTTATAATCAGAACTGCTTTTAAGCAAAAAAAAAATTGTTTGAGTTCGCTCACACGATGGTTTCTTTAAAAAACGGTTTATGCTATATCTCAGGTATAAATGGACCGATATTGGAAATTCTCCTTTTCTCTATTTTAGTAGCCTCCTTTCATTACCAGAACTGCCTTTATGCACAAAAAATATTTCAAGTTCGTTTGCGCGACACTTTCATGTCGCTATACCTCGGGTATATATGGACCGATATCGGATATATTAATTTTCTGTATTTTAGTAACTTCCTCTTTTATACCAGACTTGCGTTTAAGCAAAACAATGTTTGAGTTCGCTTACGCAACATTTTCATGAAAAGCCCGGTTTAGGCTATATCTCGAAATTTTAATTTTCTGTATTTTAGTAACCTCCTTTTATAACCAGAACTGCTTTTAAGCAAAGTTCGCTTACGTGACATTGTCAATAAAAACCGGTTTGGGCTATATCTTGAGTAGTGTTTTGTGTTTCGTTCCGTTCACACGTGTTTTTCATTGTCGTCCGTGTTTTCTATACCTACACACATGTTTATTATTAATTTGTAATAAGCGAAATTTTACCGTAATAGGTAGAGTTTTGCATCATATGTGCACGTGTTTTTTTATTATATTATTTTTTTACTGTCATTTGTTTTTTCTCTATTTATTATTATTAAATTCTGTTTCATGTTCCTCCTATTTATTTTATTATCCTACAGTGTTGAATTAATTTTTGTTGATCTGGGCACTGATCAGTTTTAACTAATTTAATTTCACCATTTTAAATGCTGTGATAATGTTTGTTTTGGTCGTTCCGTATGTTAAGTTAGCAAACATTACTCCTCTTTTCCTCCTTCTCATACTCTATTTTTCTAGTTCCAGTACAATGCACTGCATATGTAGGGGCTATCCCCTGAGTACTGGTCCAAGATAAAAAAAATATATAGCCCGATATCAGAAATTTTCATTTTCGGTATTTTAGGAACCTCCTTTTATTACGAGAACTGCTTTTAAGGAAAAAAATTGTTTTAGTGGAAAATCGGTATATATGGACCGATATCGGAAATTATCATTTTCTGTGTTTTGGTAACCTATTTTTATTACCAGAACTACTTTTAAGCCAAAAACGTTATTTAAGTTCGCTTACGCGACATATTTTTAAACAAATCGGTTTAGGCAATGTCTCGGGTATAGTACATGGACCGATATCGGAGGAAAATTGTTTTTGCCTTGTAATCGCCATGCTTAATAATATTATTTCGTTTGAAGCAAAAATAAAATTTTCTGTTCAAAAATTTTCATACAAAATCGAAATAAACACGTGAAAGATTTAAAGAAACAGATTTTATTAAAAATTTATTCAAATTTTTAGCTGAAAAGATAACCGTTAGCCACATACTACTATTTAAAATAAGTTGAAGTAAATATCTTCGCTTAGGGAGATAATATAACAATTAAGCAATATGATATATATTTTCGCCTTCACTTCTTCGTGAAAACATGTGCAAATTTGTATGTATGTTAAATTTATGGCTTCGTTTTACATCCGCTCCCATTTTTTTGATATCTTTTTTTCATAATAAAATAAGTAATCGAATAACATTTGTAGACGTTTCCGAGTTTTCTATCAGTAAGTTAAACAAGTTGTGTATATTTTTTAAACCATTTTTCCGCAATTGGACACATTCCAAACGTTTCATCACAATTAGCTCCATTTTGGCCGGCTTTTCGGGCGTTAAGATAGAGTTCCTTAACGTTTGTACGAACAGGTCTAAAAATGAAAATTTAAAAGAAATGTACATATTTATATATGTATGTATTGCATATAACGGTGTGCTTACGTAAAAATTGCATTTAAGATTTTATGGTACATATTTCTGCCACAATCGTCTTCGAGTTCACTTTTGTCACCATCTTCAATGCTTGGTTGTGGTGTTTCTTCTTGTTTTGTAGTAAAATCTTCCAAGAAAGGAGCACGAGACAGCTTGCATATGACGTTTAATAAGCATTCGTTTGCGGAATTCCCAGTACTTGACGGATTGAAAAGAAATAAAAAATATTTAACATGTGTTATACAGACTGGTATGTATAAAAGGTAGTATTTAATTTAATAAAACTGTTCGGTTAATCAGATAGCTTTGTCAAACTAATAGTAAAACAATAAATTCTAGAGCTGTTGTGGAAAACCCTAAAGATGAGGTAAATATAGAAATACGAGTACTTGATTTCATAAATTCCTATATTTAGCATTTAAAACATAGTTTCCTAAAGTATTTTGCTAGACTTTGTCTTTTCACTCCAACGCTTCAGAAAAAAACGACTTTGTCGCATTCAAATAAATCAAAAAAAAAAAATGAAACTCAAAGCTAAACTTTGACCGGTCCTAGTCCTTCTTATAAGCGGACGACTTTCGTAATAGGACAAAAATATCGCGTTGGTGAGTATACGATTATGGAAAGTTTCACAGTGTTTATGGAAGAAAAAATTAATCAAAATAAAAGAAGTATTCGCATCTCCACATTAAAGAACAATATTACCAATTTTGGTTAAAATTATCAAAAACGCAACTCTGGCCATACGCAAAAAAATACCTTACTTGAGTTTTGACGCATACGTTAGTTACCAAACATATTTAGCAAGGAATTCCATTATTTTATTCTGGAAATGCCGTTATGTCCAGTTATAATTTTTTTGAATAGTGATGCGTGAAAATGAGTATTATTAGCGAATTAAGAAAAAATAATTATTGTCGTTACATAAAATAATAAATAATTAACAAACTTTATTTATACTAGAAACATTTTTATTAGTCGTTTGACTGAAAGTACATGACTAACATATTTCTTATTTATATTGACCTTGCAGAATTAATAATGTTACGTTTTTACCTTTAAAAACGGTTTTGCGGATTCTTCAGTTGCAAATGAAATAAGGACTCACACACTTGTTTGTTACACAGTACTTAACTAATTCACAACTTCCTTTGCACTTGATACCACAGTGTACTAAAGCACTAGACTTGCTTACTTTCTGACTTATGACTGTCTTTCCCAAAGTTTAAAAATAAACTGACTCGTTGCCGGCCGACTTGCCTGCTATTTATACGTCTTATCATTTTCTACAATGGTCATGATCTTTCAAGTGAATCATAATTCTAGACTCAAATGTACAAATATAATTATTACGCGTATACACATTCACATACATGCTTACGAAAAATAAGCAAGCAAAAACACCAAACAATAAGAAACGAAATACCAAGAATGCAAGAACAACAACAACATCATTTGTAGTTGACTTATTTGGAATTTTGCGTACTTTGAATCATGTAGGTTTGTTTGTTTTCCAACATTTCAACATTTTAGGTTAAACCTCCACGAACACTACTCTCTTTTTCCTCCTCATCACAACTCATTTTCCTAGTTCCAGTACAATGCGCTGAATATGTAGGGGCTATTCTCTGAGTACTGGTCCCAGATAAAAAAAAAATTCTAGCTTTGCCGAATACCTGTCTGCTATTGATACTTCTTTATTACCTTGTACAATCTTCATGAACTTTCTAGTTAGTGATAATTTCAGACTCAAATGAACAAATATAATTCTTACGCACATACATACACACATGCTTGCGAAACAATAAGAATGAAACAACAACAAACAATAAGAACGCAATAACAACATCATTAGCTTGCAATTTTGTATTATTTAAACCAGGTATGTTCGTTCGCTATGGTTTTTTTGCTTTACGTTGTTTGTGGGATGTGCGTGTACATTTATAACCAGCAGATCAACGGCTGCACAATGGTTAAGAAGCAACAATTTTTTTTCGTGAATCATATGTAAGAATCTGCACGCATTGACAAAAGTCTCATTGATGTGAATCATGCATTAGCGTCGTCCATTTTTTTAAGTGCTAAATCAGTATTAATTTTTAGAACGTAAAAAATATTTCGCTTGGTTTGCAATCTTGCAGATATCTGAATAGAAGACAAGCAAGTCACAGTTGCATTAAGGTATTTAAATAAGAAAAGAAAACGTAACTTACCGTGTTAGTGTTTTTTTAATAAATTCATAGAGAAAATCACGACCATTGTCAAAATGCATTAATTTTTCTATCGAGTGCTTACGTGCAGCAAAAGTTGAAGTGTTGTACACGCTCCACCAGTACAACGGTATGGTGGGCGGAGCATATTGCATTTGAAAATTATAAAAATAGTTCAATGATCGCTTCTTGTCCGCCATCTTGATGGGAAATGATGTTCCAAGAACGAGCTAATAATATATGTAAATAATTAGCCAAAAAACAAAAGAAGAAAAAAAATATCAATTTAAATTTTACTTTTTTCAATATTTGGTTTAAATGTAAAATAATAATGCAGTAAATTAGAGTGATATGAAGCGAAGTGTTCCATCGTTGTGCTAATAAATATTTTTAAGAGTTTATTAGAGTTGTCGATTACTCGAATATTCTAAAAGTCGCATAGTTACAATTAAAAAGCCCGGGTTTCCGTTAAAAAAAAAAAAAAAAAAAAAAAAAAATATATATATATATATATATATATATATATATATATATATATATATATATATATATATATATATATATATATATATATATATATATATATATATATATATATATATATATATATATATATATATATATATATATATATATATATATATATATATATATATATATATGTATATATATATAAACTCACCTTCACTACTCCTCCACCTTGGAAAATTAAGAATCTCTTTATTCTTTTGACAGTTGTTACTTCATTTGCGTTGTTTATTTCTTCAGTTGTAGCGAAGTCAGTGCCATCCAGTTGTTGATAAAGAAGAAAAAAGCTTCTGAATAAATTGTGATAATATATTAATAATATTATGCAAAAAATGACAAGAGGCAACGCTTTGCAACCACTGAATTGATTTAATTTCATTTCGTTGAGTGTAATTGATAATTGATAATCTGTTTGCGAAGCTAACTTTCTTTTTTTTTCTATCAAACAAATATTTTTAAATAGTACTTTGAATATTCTGCACTTTATTTATTAGTTTATATGTTTTGGAATTTTTTTTTTGTTTGAATTTTGAAACGATTATGATAGCAGTTGTCTCTATTTAAAACATGTTTATGGTGAAAATACTAAAGTGGTTTTGCCTGCAATTTACACGTTGGTACTTGGTTTTATGCCATAAATTGCAACAATGTAAATATATTGCTTTTCTACTTGCATGCTACGAGCAAGTTGACATGCTTAATTTGAGTTAGTGCGTGCCATTGTGTTGCTTTACATTTTTATTTGCCTATATACATACTTATATACATGTATTTGTTGCCTCTCCTTTATATTTATTTAAAATTATCACCTGCCCGCCATCATCACCGGCGTATACGAATATGATTGTCGTATTCGGGGATACCGAAAGTATTTTTCAAAATATATTGTGTTGAAAAATCACATGATGCAGTGTATTAATTTTAACAATTTATTAAGCGATTCCCACTTTGGCTTTAGAAATGGTAGAAGTACTTCTTCCTTATTGTTGAGTGTGACCGAGGACATACGCAGAAATATAAACTCAAATAAAATTTTCACAATTTGACTTTAGCAATGCATTGGACATCGTGAACTACAATATTTTAATTAACAAATTGGTTAATTAGTTTAAATTTTCTTTCGCATCTTGTATGTCGTTGTATTCGTATGTCGTATGTTGGTAACAAAACGGCAAGCTCATCAATTCTAAATTGTGTTAATAGAGTATCACAAGCATTGATCCTTGGATATCTGTCATTTTCCAGTTGACAAAATCGTCCTAGACGACATTGTCTTCGAAGATATATGCACTATTTGTCCTCTTTTGTTTAGGTTTTGTAATGAAATGAGGAAAATATGGTCGACAATGTCTTCAATCTGGCAGCTCATTTGTATTGAACAGATGAGCGACAATGTCTACAAATTGTTAATGTAAGCATTAAAAAAAAAAAACAACGATAATCTAAAAAAAGCTGAACAAGAATTTGTATTTGTGTTTAAATGAGCGATACGATGCGCGACAATGTCGTCTATCTAGCCTTCAACACGTTCAAGTAAAATATTTCTGTAAAACAAAATTTATAAAATTTTAGTATACATTTTTACGCAGTTGAATATTAACGTCAGTACAAGACATATCTTGTCAGTTTTTTGCTGTACATTTTTGGTATAAAATAAAAAATATGTATTATAGCTATGTATTTATGTATGTATATTTAAAAAAAATACTGAAACAAAAATGAATTTCTCAATAATTTTAGCATACATTATTTTTCAAATTCCTTTCGAAGAAAGGAATTTGTTAGCATTCTCGACAAATTGTATTATGACACTACTAATAATTTTATACAAATTTTCTGATGATTTAAAATAGAGTAAAATTTTTAAAAGTCATCGGAAGCTGAAAAATATTAATTAATTTTCATTGAAGCAATTACTATCATTGACGACAGTTTAGTGAAGACATCGTCGGAACAATCGTCAACGATTATGTCGCCTATGCAATTGTCGACGATACGGTGGTAGAAATCGTTGACTAGGAAGTGCGGATATTGTCAATGATGTATTCGTCGACGACATGGTAGATGTGAATGTAGTGTATATAATCGTCAACAATGCGGCGAGGGAAACTGTCGCTAGTTTGGTTCTGCGTGATTACGTGGCCATTTGTTCGAAAAGTTCGTCAACGATTTTTTTGAGGTGTCGTCAAAATGTCTTCCACGATTTTCTATTGTCTTGTATCAATCGTTTAAGATGTCTTTAAGACATGACCAACTGGGTTTTAATTTATGTGGATGATTTTGAAACGTTCGTTGGTTCTATTTTTCGTAAAAGTTTTCAACTTGTTGACGATACAAATTTATTGTTTGCTGGTATCAAGGCTCATCGAAACAAACTTATATACAACCCAGCAAAATCGATAGCAATCGTATTCAAGTCGTCATTTCATTTAAATTATTCTTTTAATATCGTTTTGCAGAGAGCAAATATACCGTTTGTAGACACGATAAACTGTCTTGGTATCGTCTTTGATAAAAATTTGTCTTTTGAAAATCACATTATAAAAGTTGGTTCTAAGATAAATTACCACTTGAAAACTTAATATAACTCTAGCCTACGAAATAATATACTTTTAGCTCGTTCTTTTGTTATTTGTTCTCTTTTGTATTTATAACTCATAATATTATATACATAAGTTTATTTTACCTTTTTGTTTACATATGTACTCAACCCTTTGTGTTTTTGGAGTATAATATGAATCATGTTTGGCTTTATAGTATATAAAAAAAAGTTGTTCTAAAGGACGTCTTACACTATCCTATACGATCGTGCGATCTACACAATAAAGCATGTGTGCTGAAAAAGTACTTAAAATACAACTGTGCGACAGAGTTTTTGACAAATCGTGCGATTTGAAAAATTTTCATAACATGATGTTTTCTGTGCGATTAGTGTTGTATATATTGTGAAAAATGGGAGGTAGTTTTAACATTATTCTTACTTATCGATAGTATTATACTCGTATAATATCAAACAAAGTATGTGCATATAATAGTTTTCCTTTTAAAACTATGAACTAATTAAGCCTTTGAGGCCGATAAATAAATAATATGAATATGATGATATATGGGAATATTGTTGGCGCCTCGAGAAATGCATTGAAATAATGTAAAATTATTTAGTAATAATAGTTTTTAATTGTTATACAAAGTATATTTATTATTGCAATCATACTTGTATATTAGTGTTGCATGCAACGCCATTTTCAGGTGATTTTGTAAAGTCGGCCAGACTTTTAAAACATTTTCTTGTGAATAAATCGTACGATCATGTAGGATATTGTAGCAGGGCTTTAAGCACTTATTTTTTTATATTGTCTACACTGATTTTGTTTTGCAGTCAACAGCAATAGAAATTAGTTTAATTGGACTACAACGACAAAATCAGCATGGGCAACAACCTGCAGCGTGTGCCTTGCTGTTTTCAGAATAATCCTTCTCATATGAATGCATGTGCTTTATTTTTGACAGGTTGTGCGCTCTAGCCTTCTGTCTCGAATGTGTTTAATGCATTACTGTTTTTGGTTCTTTAGTTCGTTGAGAGCAGTCGTGCTGTTAACCGTTTTTACGGCCACGGAGTAATATAAATAGTTGTTGTGTTTGTACACAACTGATGTTTCCTTGAATTCTAGTCTTAAATTTTGATTACATCTTTGTAATAATTAACTATTCGATGTCCAGAAAATCAAACGAAACTAAAGCTAAGATTTTTTCTGCCAAGAACAGATTTTATGACAAAAATTTCAGCACATTTTTCTTCTATTTTTTAGTTTCGTAACAGTACAACCTAAATTTGGGCGTAAAGCGTAACGTAATTTAACGCTTTTATTTTACGTTGTAGCAAGTAACTTAAATAACAGCGTTAACGTTGTGTCATGAATAGTATTGCTCACTAACATTGTTCAATAAAAGCCACTAAATAGAAGTAATAAAAAAAGTGCTAAAGTCGCTAAATTATTCTGATAGTGATTACTAATTGCCGCAAAATATGAGTTTTGAAGCGAACTTTATTGGGAGACAGTAAAGCTTTCTCTCTTACACTCTGTCAAAACTGGGTTTTCCAATTGCAAAGCGTTGACGACGCGCTATTTGGGTTGGTTTAAAACATTTTGTATGTACATGAGAATTTTTGACAGATAAATTACGCTTGACGTCCTAATTTAGTTTGCACTGTAATATTTTGCTCCCACAAAATTTAATATCTTGTCTTATAATGTAAACGTACGATAAAGTTTATCTCCCTTTGAAAAAAACTTATGCTTCCTGTTATTTGCAAGGAGTTTACCTAAAAGTAAAGGAACACACCTTGAATCTAAGCCATTTTTTTAGGTAATTCTGTTGGCTCATAAGTCCAACTAGATCCAAATGAAGAGAAACACCGCTAAATTTAAGTCATCGAGATAGATTAACGAGTTTTGGTCACCTTGATTTTTTTTTTAATTTAGATGTGTGCTTGTTTTTATGCTGCTAATTAAATAAAATTATATCTAATTTAAATCATTTGTTCATCTTCGAAATGTTCGAAATGTTGTAAACCCAAACTGAAACGCTGTTTTAAGAGTCTTTCAGTACATTTTGTGTCTTTACTTCAAATAGTTGCCGACACACAAGCCAGCTCGTCTCAGTCACAACTAAATCAATTTCAAATATGGATCCTGCAATTTTACTTAAACTCTTGATGGTAGTTCTAGCAAACAATTTTATTGAGGCTACACTAATATTTCCTGCTTCGTCTGTTTTCCAAGTAAATTTTGATTAAAAAACCATTTGCAAATTGACGGATTTCTCTGTTTCCTAGATTACAGCTTCGCTTTCTGTTCCAGTCGAATTGCCTGAAAGAAAACTTTTCTGGGATTGGGGGTTTCAAATGAATTATGACTTGCCTTTTAATGTCACGCAATTTTATAATGTACCTATATGGCCGGGTAAATTCGATGATCGCAAACGCCGAGAGGTGGAAGAAACGGTTAAGTTTAACGGAACGGCCTGGAATGAAGAAGCAGTTCATAAGTACGAACATGCTGGTATAAAAGTTGAGAAACATCCAAATGACTTTACTGCTGGTGAATTGTACCACAGCTTTGAAAATCTGTTCATCAGGTAAAATACTTAAAAATAAAGCAAACATTATTTTGTTTGTTTTTTAATTTATTTTCTTAGTTATGGTTTCCATGAAACTTGTTTGTTGCGAAGTGTTTGTGAGTTGGCACATCACCCTTTTTCTGATGACAAACAGAACATCTTGACAGAAATTCTTACGTTTATTTTAACGTGCGTACAAATATTAATTCTTCTATTGTTTTTTCTTTTTCTTTTGTTTGACTTAAAAAAAGTTTTTGTAAACTGTTTACAGGCCATCCGTTCATGAGGCTTTCTCACCTTCAGAAATTGTTTACCGCGAGGTTTATGAAGAAGCAGAACGACGAGGATTTTTACATTACAACTGTGCTGAGCTGTATAACGAGTGTAAACATGACTTATTGACATCGTTAACAAATGTGCTAACGAGTTTTGAACATGACCACAACTACGAGAATTAGATCTCTAAATATAAATAATAGTTTACAATTTGTTATTCATTTAGAAATTAAAAATAAAGACTAAGCTTAACTTATAAGCATTAAGAAATTTACAGGCTCAACAAAAACCAAATTAGTCTGTTGATAGAATTCGCACTTAAGATGTCGTCAAAGATTTGCGTTTTTCTGATAATTGAAGCTTTAACCGGAAGTGCTCAGAGTGCACTGGTGTATCCCCAGTTTACTGTGATGCAGGTAGCTTTAATATAAAATAATAAAACAAAACCTAACTTTTATTATTTCAAAGCTGATAGGATCCCTTTCTATTCCTATTACGGATTTGCCAAAAGACCGCAAAGTTTTTTTTGACTGGGGCTGGCAAATGAATTACGATATGCCGTATAATGTTTCATCGTTTTATGCGGTTCCAATATGGCCGACAAATCGCTCAAGGAGTTTTGCAACAAGTTCTCGGGCAGTTCACGAGCACGACTTTATGGCTGAAGATTTATATCAAGGTCTTGCAAATATGCTAGACAGGTATGTTAAAAAATTCCAGTTTTACTTTTTTCTTATTGCTTCAGCAAATCAAAATTCAATAACATGTTCAAGATATGGCTACGATAGATCATGCCTGCAACAATCGATTTGTGAGTTATCGAAAATACCGTTTGATGAAGCTTTCGCAGATGTTGTCACAGATGTAGCTAACTTTTTTCTAAAGTAAGTTTGTATATTTGATTAAAACCCATTTGAGAATATTTATGCGTGTTAGTGTTAGTCAAGAAATATTTAAAAAGAACGGGAACCCCGGCTGGGTGCGTTTCTTTACTCTACTCTGGGATACCACGGGATTCCAATTTGCACGAAAAACGTTCCCGTTCCTCTTGTTGCACGAACAAGCAAAGAGAATATATTAATTCAATTTTGCTTTTGTCCCTTATGTCGTTATAAATTAATTTATGTTTACAGAACACGAATAAGCGAAACTTTTCGATAATTTTAATGAAAAGTTTTCAATTTTGAAACCTGTATTTTATAAAAATTTCTAAACGTGTCCTTCACTTGTGTGCTGTAAATTGCATATTTGTTTTTAATTTAATAAACATATTATTACGATTAATTGTAAATCTATATGTGACTTACTATATTGGCCTACTTTATTGCTTCACAGGTACATGATGTTTGCTTCTTCTGAATCTTTCATTCTGGAACACATTTTAAAGACACTCTCAAACACTTCAACTAGCTTCTAGTGGACATTGTGTTCCAATCGTGGAACTCTGTTTCAAAAACGTTGTTGTCAAATGCGGACTACTACTGTCTATTTGATGTTCGCATTTCAATGGGACGGGTGGCATTATTGGATTATTATGAAAGTATTTTATCAGATTACTCTTTCTTGATTCTTATTACTGATCGCATTGATAGCTTTGCAATATACATATGTATGCAACACTCATCAACTTTCCATCAAAGAGTGCATTACGGACGTTTAGGCCTTTCATCGTAGTTTGATTATTCAAATACATTTTCAGAACGTATTTCGGTCATCCTTAATTACTCTTTGAAACCTTATCTTCGTTGTAGTGTTGTTACCTTGTGATTGTGGTTGGCAGTAAATTTTGTAGCTTTGTCCAAATTGCTGCCCTGTGTGATACTCGTTATTTGGTTATTTGGATATTTATCTTAAATAATTTAGCCCAACTAGTTCTTTTTCTCAAATACTAAGATCACTTTAATAAACATTTTAATCATATTGTATAAAATATGATGAAAACCCAAGTTTGTCAAATAATTGTTAATTTTAAATCATTGATAAAATGACCAAGGACATTAAATTCTGATATTTTGCATCTGTTTAACATAAAATACACAAATAATGTAAAAGCCTATTTTATACTTTTAGACCTTCAATACATCAAAGTTTTTCTGCAAATAAGGCATCAGAGCAAACAGCTTACAGTTGGGCAGAGGATCAAGGATTTTTGGGAAAAAGTTGTCAACAATTATATCCAAAATGCACTGATAATCCGTTAAATATTTTTACAATTACTAAAAGTTACAAATAAAAAAATTGATGATATTTTTGTAATTTCATTCCTACATACAAATGTACACATGTGCACTTGCACTTTATTGACTAATTATTTTAGAAAGATTGTTAAGTAAGTCTCGTTTACATTCAGGATACAGAAATGAGCAGTCCTCACCTAGAAACCCATTTCTTTCAGCCTCTCCATAAGAATCTCTGTAAATATGTTCTGAGTTTTCGAATCCCTCGTGAAGTGATGGCCTTCATTGAAATTTAACTATCTTTAGTTAAATTAAAAAAAAAAAATAATATAAAATAAAAACGCAAACTTACGTTAAAACAAATGTTAATATATCAGTGATAAGATTCTGATGTTCTCCATCGAACGGATGTTTTGCTAATTCACAAACACTCTTAAGCAAACATGTCTCATGGAAGCCGTAACTGTAATAAATAAGGAGATGGCAAAAACTTTAAAGACTTTATTTCTTTCAAACTACATGAGCAGATGGTCTACCTGATCAGCAAATCTTCAATGCCTTCGTATAGCTCCCCTGCTGTAAAATCACTTGGGTGGCGTCCTGGTAAATTGGTAACGTTGTATTTATGAAAGAAAGACCAAGAGTCCTGAGAAAGAGAGTTTAAATCGCGTTTACGTGAGTTTGGCTTTATTTTCCCACCCCATATGGGAATGTTGTAAAAAGACGACAACTTTGAGGGCAGATCGTATGACATTTGGAAACTCCAATCAATATTACAACGTCTCTCAGGCAACAATTCCAAAATTGGCACAGAAACCGAAGAAATCATCTTCAAAAAATGTTAAAATATATTGTGGCAAAAATTTATTCTAATTATATTTAAACTGGTTTCTTTCGGAGATATTTTCTAAAAAAATTTTCCAAGTCTTGTATGGAAACTAAAAATTTGAAATGAGTTTTTCTCGAAACAAGCTTATTTTTAGTTATGACTATATGCAATCAAGGAGCGGTATATCTATGACAAACAATAGTTAAAATTAAGTTTGTTTGTTGGCTTAATCTTACGCTCAGAGATGACGAAGCAGGATATAACAGGCATCGGGATGGTGTTATACAAAAAAATAAAATTGTTGAACAAATTAACAACATTTTTAAGATTAAGAAAAGTTCGTTTACTTTTATCAATGGTTTTACTTTGAATACTGATTGACAAAAATAATTTAAAACACCCAAACTAATATACGTACCTCTATACATATGTATTTGTTGGGGAATTTAAATCGAATAAAGACGTCTTTATTTGTAGTCTCAATCTGTTGCTTGATTGGTGGCTTATTTTGAGTATGTCAAGATTTATTAACACCCCTTTCCGCTCTTATGACTAAAATAAGTTTGTATCGCTCATTAGTACATCAGAAAAGTCAATAAATCAATTAATTTCTTCGAAAACTCTTTTTGGACCAAAATTTACTTTAAATGTCGTTACTCTGCATTAATTTATTTGCTACAAATAATCAGTTTCGTTAGTAAAATGTACGTCTCTCCAGCGTTTTGGTTGCTGTTTGGATTATTTCTTTCCAACTGGCCTTCAGGCGGTTTCAGTGAATGGAATGCCTTAGAAAGAAATCAGAAATCGACTTTGATACCAGTGGTGACACGAATATTTTCACGAAAGAAAAGATCGATGATTTTTCCTAAAGGATCAAATCTTAAATTTACGGTTAGCATAAGCAAAAGACTGCTAGCAATATATCCAAAGGGGTTAAATTTTAATTTAGAAGTTGGAATTTACTATCCATTGCCCACAGCTCGAATTGATCTCATACCGAAGAGATTTCGAAAGCCCACTACTAAGGCTCCAGCTCCTAAAGGACCGACACCACTGTATTTAGTTGGAGTACCGGGTTCGTTAATAAAATACCGAGCGAAACCAGCAATCAAGCCAGCAAAAGTCCAGCGTATAGACGAAAACGTGTCATCATTGCAACGATTGCCTACACAGTCTTCCAACTTGTACCAAAACTATTCTCTAAAGTGGTCGAAGTACAGCTCCCCAGAATACTTACAGAACTATCAGTGGTCACCGGGAAAAGAGCAAAAGTTTGTCAATAAATATTCGAAGTACAATAATGTTAACTGGTCCAGACAATCGCCAAAAACATATTCCTCTGTTCAGCGCCAGCGTCACAGTAGAGAAACCAATAAATTTGAAGAATCCCATTCATTCAATAATAATTTCGAACCCATTTTCTTCGAAGAGCTAGAACCGTTTGAAAACGCCCCATACTATCATTCCTATCGTGGTCGAAGAGAGCTGTTCCATCACTTTGAAGGAGCTTCAAAAATGTGAGTAAATTCTGTTTTACGAGAAATACAATTACTAATTTAGCCAACTAAAAAGCAGTAACACGCGAATACTGAACATTAAACGCGTAAGTAATTGTAAGAATGTTTTTTCCCGGAGCAAATTCCTGAAATATTATTTACTAATTTTTACAAAAATTGTTAAAAATTTTCCAATTTCGCAATGTTGCAGGTACATTTTTGACCTGTCTTATGGTACCAATGCTACCGTAATTGAAATTAATTTGCAATTACTCAATTCTCTATTGCTTTGGAAAGCTAATGAAGGTTGATGATTTGAATGCTGAATCTTCGCGATAGTATGAAAAGCATAGCGGGTATTATACGATTCAACAGAGCTTTATCGATGCGCTGTGTGCACCTCTATGAGAGAATAGCTTTCACTGAGTTGTGGAATAATCAACTAGTGTAACAGTTTCACCCATCCGAGGGAACTTATATTACTAAAAAATGCACTCGTCGACGATCAAAATCGCTCTTCGTTTGATTTTCAGTAGACTCTTCTGCGGTTAAAAGTGCTAGCCGGGTTAAGAATTGTTGCTAATACGTACTTACTTTGATGGAATTTTTCGATTATTAAATAATCGCATCTCCACACATTTGGCTTCAACAAGAACCTCCTTAATGAGGAGAGGAAGAAATGGATGGAGTCCATTGTTGGGCAACATCGAGACAGCTGGTCTCGAAGATTCCAAGAAATTTCTAAACTTTGATGCGAAGAGGGCCGAATATGCTCTAAAACTAGATAGGAAAAGCTTCAGAACAGTGACAGGTGCACTTACAGGTCAATTTACCTGTCATAAGGAAGAGGAGAAAATGGATCACTTGATCACCCACTGTGGAGCTTCAGGACACAGAAGATACAGGCTGCTACAAACGCATGCATTGAGTGAATGTGACTTACTATCACTCCCAATGAAGGAGCTAGTTCGGTTTCTTGACGTACTTAACCCGTAATGGGACAAGGGGTGCACAATGGAACTACAATGGTCGCAGTGCAAGTGGCCGATGAAGGCCACATCCCATCCAATAATAATAATGTTTTTTTTAGTTAACAAACACAAAAACTGCGAAGCTTTTGAATTGAACCTGCGACCTCGAGACTGTTGGTCGAGTACTCTACTAAATCAGCCATCGAGGCACCCAAATATATATTCAAAACATGCTATAATAATTAATAGCATGTTTTGAATTTGATTGCCTTTCTTACCATTGACATTTGCAAACAATTTTAAGCTTGTTTTTCGAAAATTTAATTATTTTTATTTCCATAAAAAATTTGTCTAATAACAGATAAAATGTATAATAATTTTTATAAATAAGACCGATTGACTCTATGGGACAGGAATTATAGTTCATAATAATCTCGTATCCCCTTATTGCTCTAGACTTACTCAAAAACAATGATGTTGGTAGTGTTGGCAGTCTTCTGTTCATACAATTTTTTAATATCATTACCAGTTTTTTAGCTATTGCAACACCGAGCAATGCAATGCTTGATGTTGCAATTTGCTAAGTTCTGTATTGTATATGTTTTTAATATGTGTTACATTTGTAGGTTAGGTTTTGATATGAAATCTTGTATCCTGAGAGCAGTATGCGATTGCAAGCGGTTCTTGCTACCTCCTGGTTACTCTATGATTCAGGATATACTTCGGGTTATATTTACGTACGTAGTTTCCCCTTTGCTACTTCGAGTATATACACATGTGTACTATAGTCAACATTTTTCATTCCAGTTTTCCCACAATTGAAGGCTTAAAGGATGACTATTCACGCATTATGGAAGCAGATTATCACACTTGTGACGCCAGCACCCACAACATATGTCCCTTTAGTATTCTGGATTGGGTATTGAACCCACACAAATCTATTTGACATAAAATAAATAAAAATGCAGACCAACATACATAAGTATGTACTCGTATAATAAAAATATATTTTTCTTTTCAAATAACAAAATGTGAAGACCATAGTGATTCTTTACAGTGTGTGTAACGTCTAGAACAGTCTTGTTTCAGTGCGTTGGCTGCATCGTACCGTAGTATTTTATCACTAACATGTTCTTTTTGGCTATGCATTGCATCAAAAGGCTCGGGTATTGTAAATATAGCTCGCATCAGCTCACCAACAAACGATCCGGGTTGGAGGTCATTTGATTTTTGTCCGGTTTCGCACAGAGCTTTTAAAACGCAATGATGACCATGTGAACCACGACTGAAAAAAACGAGCTGTTATTAGTACACGCAAACAAATTTCATATGTAGTACAAATAAAGAATTAATTAATTTAAAAGAAAAAGTTATGTGTTGTAACACGAGTATATTAGAGCACTGAAAACAGAAATGAAGAATATCCTTTCAGGAATACATATATCGCTACTTTATTGCAACATAGTCATATCTCAAAAAAATAGCTTTTAACAGTACTACATTTTATAGGGTAGTGTTTTGTCTTTCGTTCTGTACACACGTGTTTTTCATTGTCGTCCATGCTTTCTGTACTTATACTTATGTTTATTATCAATTTCTAAAAAAACGAAATTATACCGGAATAGGTACAGTTTTGTTTTGCATCATGTGTGCACGTGTTTTTTTTATTATATTATATTTATGCTGTCATTTGTATTTTCTCTATTTGTTATTATTAATATCTTTTTATTTTCCTCTTATGTATTTTATTGCCTTACGGTGTGCGCGGTGTTGAACTAATTTTTATTATTCTGAGCAGTGTCGAAGGTATGTACACTGGGCACTGATCAGTTTTAACTAATTTAATTTCACCATTTTAAATGCTGTGATAATGTTTGTTTTGGTCGTTCCGTATGTTAAGTTCACAAACATTACTCCCGCTTCCCTCCTTCTCATAATCTATTCTCCTATTTCTAGTACAATGCACTGCATATCCCCTGAGTACTCGTCCAAAAGAAAAAAAAAAAAAAAAAAAAAAAAAAAAAAAAAAAAAAAAAAAAAAAAAAACATCGTGCCAAAAATTTATTGAAATTACTTTTAAACTGTTTCCTTTAGGAGATATTTTCTAAAAAAAATTTCTAAGACTTGTATGGAAACTGAAAATTTGAAATGTCTTTTTCTCGAAACAAGCTTTTTGTAGTTACGACTATGTTGCAATAAGGGAGCGATATACAAAAAGACGGCGGGCGAATTTTCGGGGAAAATATTATGAAAACTTATTTATTTACAATTAAGTCATATCAGATTAACACATCGAAAATATAGAATTGTACTTTTTGTAGTATTATTGCGTGTGATTGTTAAGGGTAAAAAAAAATTTTAAATGTTTGCTTATAGTGTTTGTCAAACTGTTTGTGTTGTATGGTGGCAACTTTTAATACTTCAGCAAAAGTTTTGCAGAATAAAGTGCTAGAAGAAAAGCTCACAAAATAGATGAGAAGAAAGTTACATGAAAGCGAAATATCTGGTGGCCAATACAGAAACGATAATAAAAGCAATTTATTTTTTGCTAAGAAACTCGAATAATTTTTATTAAGTTCAAGTATTTATGATTATATCTTATTTTTATATTTAAAAACAGTGGGTTTTCCACGGGCTAATTAAAGTCAGACTGACCATAATTAGCCCGTGGAAAACCCACTGTTTTTGAATAATTTTTGTTTGTGTAAATTATATTTGACTCAATTGGTCCTTTATACTCCTTTCAGACAGATGCGTCTCAACATTTTAATGTAATAAATTTTAAAATTCCAGCAAATTTTAAAACTGAGGATGTATATATATATGATCGATTTCTTAATATTATATAAATTAAATTTTATCGCCGAGAACTGTAAGACCTTTATTTTGTGAAAGCCTATTTTTATCTCCTTAAAAGAAATGGTAATATATACGAGCAAAAGTGCTTGTTTTCACTTTTTATGTGTCTATCACAAATAACTAAAGTCGAAACAAGTTTTTCTCAAAATTGCGACGACATACCAAAATAACTTTTATACGAGTATTTGTACAATAAACTTCACTTGCCTCTTTAATATATTGTATGGCTGTCGTAAGAATACATTCTTGTACGACAAATTAAGCGATTTAATAATATTTATTCTGACGTTTGTTGTGTTACAATTTTTACAGCGGTCTAATTTCTGCAAGTCCAATCCAGTCATCAAGTCAAACATTCTGTCAAATGGTCGTTAGCACTCACAATAGATGTTATTGCTTTATAATTTTTATAGTTGATCACTTAAATCCCTGTTGAGCACAAATTGTTTTAAGTAATTGAAGGATTTCCTCCTTCACTTTATGTGCATCAGCATCGTTATACTCGTATTGAAAAGCAGACAACAGAAGAAGATACACAACAAGACAATGCAAGATAAGACAAGTCAAACTCGAAAACAAAGACTTTCTCAAAACGAGGAAAGCAAAAAAAAAAAAAAAAAATAATAATAATAAATATCTATCAATTTGGGGGGAGATTTGTTTGTACATTTTAACAGTGTGTGTGTGTATTTCAAATGTTGGAGTGCGGTGCTGGGCTTGTGCGTACGTTTGGTCGCTTCAGCAAGTCTCACAAGAGTGTCATCAACACTTCGTTTCAACTTCAGTCTGATTTAATGAATAAAGAGGGGTTCTTTGTATTTAAAACATTTGGAGGAGACTTTTGTTGATACTATTTAACCCTTTAGTTTCAAATACAACTCACAGTTAATTTAATTTCAAATATAGTTATTATTTGCTACTTGCTGTTTTAACGATAAACACACTGAAAATATGCAAATTACTTGAAAGCTTACCCATTTAAATAAGTCTCAATTCGCTGATACAAATCATGTCGCGTTCTGCGGTGATGTTCTATATGAATCCGGTCTAATTTTGAAAGCAACTCGGTCGCAATGCCACTGCGTTTGCATCGTGTATGTGCGCAAGAAAAATTTTTGCTTAGTGTTTGCTCGGTAGATATGCTACGTTTTCCAAAAACGGGATAAATTCGATGTTCGGCACGTCCAGTTCCCAGAAATGTTGAATGAATTTCGGGCCGCAGTTTGTTCTTGTAAGAAGCTCTGTTATAGTTTATATTCTTATCAAATCTTCTTATGCTTGGGCGTACAGCAAACGAATTTTTAAGCCTGAAAAGTTTGCATGGTAGTTTTATTAAGAGATAATTAAGATATTTTACCAAATTATAATAGATAACAAGTACTCTTTTATCGACAGGGAACTAATTCCTATCATTTTAAATCGTAGAATGGTCTATTATATATATATATATATATATATATATATATATATATATATATATATATATATATATATATATATATATATATATATATATATATATATATATATATATATGTATGTATATATATATATATATATATATATATATATATATATATATATATATATATATATATATATATATATATATATATATATATACCATTTTACCAAGACGAATTCTTAAGCAGATATCATTTTCCCCAATGTAAAATGCTTACATTGCTTCCGTAAAAAAACACGAGTAAGGTCAGCTGAAAAAATTTTATATAGAAGATGTGTTCGACGTGAACGACGTGAATAACGAAACTGTCCGAACGACTTCAGAGTAGAACAAAAGCGTACCACATAAAAATTTTTGTGCAAGTTTGAGAGAAAATGAGAAGGAAATTTGTTTATTGCCTGTACAAATTAGGCCGAACTTTTTCTTTGGGTAAGTTCGGACTAGAATTGTGTAAGCAGCTGTTTTATATTTACATACTTATGAAACTGAAAATTTGCAAATTGGAAAAAAGTTTTTGTTTAAAAATTTGTTAAAAGCAAAATGGAAGCCCAAACTAAAATTAACGATGTGAAATTGTAAACAGAACATTTTTATAAATATGTACTGCAAAAATCTATTTTGTTTTATTTTTGTTTTTTATTAAACAGACTTTGCTTTTAATTTTACTGTTGTTGCCAATAATGCAAATCTTTTGTTTATATGATGTTTGCGTTTTAAGCGTTTAAAATCACTAAAATACGCTAAGATGTACAATTGTGTTTTTTTTGCGTTCCAGCAGTTTTGGGTGAAATTTGCAAATCTAGCGAGTAATTTGCTTTTTACTCTCATTAGCGCAAACAAGTGAGAGATCTCGTGGAACACACCTGAGAGAGTGTTCTATTTTGTTATGTTTAAACATCTAACATTAGAACTCAATGCCTTGCGAAGAATTCAGCGGCGGTTTACTTTGGGCGGTATAAGTATTCGGCATTCATATTTTATTATGTTTTAAATAATTTTTTTATAATCATAACACGCATGGAAGATGTCAAACGTACATGTTCGTTTGGTAGCAAATTTAACAAACCTTCTGTAAAAATTTCAATTTTGACAGACATGGAAAAATACATGAGGAATTACATGTTAAAAAAAACGGACATAAAAACATATCGACAGTGAGTGATTTTAAGCAACAGTAAAACACCATGGTGTACATATGTATTCCCAGTTTTAGCTAGTAGAAATGAATTCGGAGATTTTCAAATACATACCGTTCGGGTAAATTCCACCAAGGGTATTGGATACCTTTAGCAGTAAGCTTGGGATATTTTTTGTTTTGTGTCCAATTCATGAAAGGGTGTGTTTGCTTCCGAGTGTAGAGCAAATTGTGGTTTTTATGTTGTTGCGCTGCGTACCAGCGGGATTTCTGCTTATAAAAATCATTTGAATTTTTTGAGTAACTATTGCGGGTTGTTGGAGTGTGGTATTGATAATGCATTGGGGGCCTAAACATTGGCTTCAGATTATATTTATATTTAGCGACGGGGGTTTTAATTGTCGTCGCCACATTCTGAAGATGTAAATATTTAATTTTTTCTACGCTGTCATTACGAGAAGTACCCAGAGTGCCATCTTTCAAGCGCTCGTTGAGGTCATTGAAGATTTCGCTAGGAGGCTTGGAGGGTAATTCCCAGGCTAAGGCCACCGTAACACCCAAAATAAGGTAGTTGGTAAAATCAACCACACCGACAATTAAGTCATAAACTGTAAGCAAAATGCGAAAAGTAAAGAAAGTGTTCTTCAAAGTTTAAAGATTATTTTTTTTTTTGAAATATTTACCTAGCTGAAATGATGAACCTTCTGGAAATTCCAAGTATCTTCTTTTACGCTTTAGATGTTCGTAAGCATCCTGACTGGTAAGATGGTTATCTGGATTTGACTGCCAGATTTGCTCCTTGTTGAGTTGTTGTTCAATTGCTTGCTCCAGATCAATTTTTCCTGAAGACGTACCGAAACATAGAAGAATACAAGCCAGGGTTGCCAATATATTTTTTTGGCATTTCATGTTATTGTTTAATTACAATTTTTTTCATTCGAAAAAAAAACTTTCTGCAAGTTTATTTTTTGTTTCTAAGTGCAACGACTTTTTAGTATAAAAGATAAGCCAGCACTTCGTTGCTTCAAGTAGAACCAACTGCTAATGGTCGATTAGAAATCTTATAATTTAAAATGTAATGTTTTTGTTTATTCTTCTGTTTAGAACAAAAGAGAAAATAGAATGCAAAGAAGCAAGTTGTTGATGTTATTTATTTACAACTTTTAACTCATTAATGTATTAGCAAGACACGCTATAGTTGATGTATGTACATACGTATGTACTTTTAACGCGCACTAACATTTTACACAAGCCGGCTTCAATTTGATTTCTTTTTTACGAGCATAAAGCGGTTTTTACCAGTTACGACTTATTCAATTTTTTAACTTCTAACAAATACTTGCCCCTTTTTTTTTTGCTCAGATTTCAGAGCAGACTTAAATTGTTTTTTTGAACTGTAGGGCTGACACTAATGTCTACTATAATCTGTTGAATTTTAATATTTTTTGAACAATAGTAGTAATTTCTATTTCTGTTATAAACTGACGTTTTGGCAGCAGTAACTTTTTATTTTTGTTTGTTGAAAAAGTCTTTTGTTTTACATAAATAAGTTTGTATCTGTCATTTCGTGTTTCTTCAATTTTAGTCAAAAGTGTGGATGGAAAAGAAACTTAAATGACTGTTAAATGATTTCCTTCCTGTGTTTTGCAGTGAAATCTTGGCTTAATTTTTCCAATACTTAATTTAATCAATATTCAAATATATGTATGTATGCATCTATATACATATATATGTACATACAAGACACACATATTGACTTACGTACATATTTCATTTAAAAAACAGTAATAACTCTGCAGAAAATTAAGTGTTAATTGTCTTAATGCTACAGGCACAATTACTAGAACAGCAAGCACTAGTTCAGAGCGTGCTAATGTTTTTATAGAAAATTTCTAGTACTTCAAGTAAGCAATTTTGATGAAAACTGCTGTTTGCATTTATTTGTTGAAAACAATTTTTGTTTTTAACAAAAATTCGTATTTAATAAAAATTTAAAATATTATGAGTTAATCAATTGAGTTTTATTTAGTATATTAGCTTCTACATTGATACCAGTCAAAAAATTATAAACAGCTTGTTTTCTATGTTTCCCAGCTGTCTATATGTCGACATTTCATAGAAGCCACCCTAATCATCAGTAGACTTTGGCAATTTTTGAAAGATATTCTCAAACATTCAACTTTATATCCCAACAATGTAAATAAATTATTGAGAATTTAAAAAGAAAAATGTTTTGTTAATACCTGTCAAGACACAAAAAACAAGCTTTTGCATTTATACACGTCTCTTACTTTTCTTTACACCCGTCAAACAAATGAACAACCGTTGGTTGCTACGATTTGTTTTTTGAAAGTATTGAAAAGCAGAAAACAAAAATTCAAATAATTGAGTTTTCTCCACTAATATAGTGAATACACTATTACTATTTTTTTTTTTTTAACAAAACTCGTAATGATTCGACTGGAGGGTGAAGCATTAGCAATTCTGTCAAACAGAATGTAATTTGAAATTTGCTCCTAGAGCCAATCTTGTTTAAAATTTATATAAATGATATCAAGAACATCAAGTTTAATGGAAGGTTATATCTGTATGCAGATATAATTACAGGAAAGTCTTACAGACGCAGAGTCTTGCGGAGACAAGCTAGTGATTATCAAAAAAAAAAAAAAAAAAAAAAAAAACAAACGTAATCGATTTTCAAATGAAGATAAAATGGCTATCAAAATTGAGGGCTATAAAATAGCGGAGTCAGATGTAGTTAAGTATTTGGGTGTACAGCTTACCCTTAACCTTTTATGCAGGGCTCACGCCAATATAATTAAAGCGAAGATCGGTATTCTGTACAAATTTAAGAACAAACTTTCTTGAGATGTGAAAATGCTTGTGTATATGTATGACTTATATATGTTACTTATATATGTCAATAGTTGTAAAGAACGCCCGTCGCTAAAATCCTTACAGTCTGCTCAAAATATAGTCTTAGAGCTTTATAAACAGCTTGTTTTCTATTCTTCCTAAGCATCAGTATACTTTGGAAAGTTTTGAAATATATTCTGCTACTACAATACTATTTGGTACTTTTTTTTTGCTACTAAAATAGCTCCTTCGCTCAACCAAACGTCACTGCTGTAATTTTAACCAATATTTGGCAAAACCTTTGTGATTAATTATTACATATAAAATATATCGGTATTTCTGAGAAAAGCATTGTTCTTGCAAAGGAATCACTTGTACATATTCTAAAAGATCTTGTTACAGTTGCAGATGATGTTCGTTATGACTCCTGCATTACATTTGCTTTCGAGAAATGAACTTATTGCTCATTTTCTAAGCGTTCAGACAAGTAAATTACATTAGGACAATATATATTGTGAGCTTCATTGCTGCTAATATACCTTTCAATCTGATATTCGGAAATCTCCTAATTTCTATCCGTAGCTGCAATACCAAAAATACGAGCAAGTTTCCTACTTTACAATAATTTTGTATTAAAATTGTAATTTTTAAAAGTGGACGTGTTTAATCACAATCTGTGAAAAATAACATCTTTAATAGTTTGGCGATACGTATTTTGCTTTTTCGACAACAATATGTAGAAAGAGCCCACTTCCTGTTGGGTACTTATTTCGTACATAACAAGAACATAAAAACAAAATAATAATGAAAATGGACGACATAGTGAAAAAGATTTACATCAACACCTGTCTTTACGGCCTCATCTGATTATGGACTAACTCCACTCAGTGAATTATTCACGATTCACTAGCTCCCCCGTGTGGCTAACTAGGCTCACACAGATAGTAATTTGTGCCATATGATCAGCTTCTTGCTGAGGAGTTCGGATCTTCTAATCCCTCCTGTATGCAATTTGCCGGCAATCAATGGATTACAAGGTTTAATGAGTTGGTAGGCCGAAGCCCACTTAGAGCAGCAGCCCTTAAACTAACTCACCCGTCTACCATCACCACTGGTTCCTTACAGTACAGGTATCTGTTATAAAGGCCTCGGGAGGTTGTTAGTCACCGAAAAAAGCCACACACCAAACAATTATCAGTAATACTAACTCCCCCTTCCTTCGTTTTTGATTTGAACCGTAGCCAGATCTGCCCGGGTTAAACTGCAAGTAGAACCACCTGCGAAAATGGACTATAGAAAGAAAAAGACCCGTGTGCACAGGACGGAAGACAAAACACAACTGTAAGGTACCACCCTAATTATTCGATTCCGCAACCATCAGCAATCTGAGCTAAATCAGAGAATCTTAATGCTACTGCGTTTAAGAAATAAACAAATCAATATTTATTTTTATAATTTGTTTTTGTATTTTTATAATTTGTTTTTACAAACCATCTTCTGAAAATTTGAAACTTTAAAAATAAAAATTGGTCAAATCTCAAGTTATGCGATTACATATATTTGGTAATTCTTTTTTTATATATACCAATGGGTGGGAGTTACCGATCGACGTAATCGACCGCATTCTTCTTAAATAATGCACTCTCATATGTATAAAAGTCAATGTTAAAGCCAATAAAGCCGCGAAAATTTCTTATTATTATTCTTTACTCATATTTGGCCACACTGTTTCTGTTTTACTTGATTTTAAGTCAAACACATTCACATATATTGTTTGTTAGTGTTAGTAACAAAGTAATAGCCGTATTACTGCTAGAATACTGATCCGATCAAAATGAAAGTGAACTCGTTCACTTCTGTGCAGAAAGCATTTTAAAACGATATATATTTTTCTAAATCGGTGCAGTAGTACGGCTACAAAAGGGATTTTAAACAACGTGTTTGCTTATTAAATATATAAATAGATAAAGTTTTTTTCATTGGAAATTTTATTTAAATTTTCCAAAAAACTTTTCAGTTTCTAACTTTGCCCGTCACAGACAAAGTCACGGACGTCAGTTTTAAGCAGAAAGTTTTCTGTAGCTTTTATCCTGCCTCACGTTTTGAACTTTCATGAAATTAGTTTAACAGCTCCATGTTTATCTAATATCTCTCCCTAAATTTATTTGGGAATTATTTGTCTTAGTTTGACGTATACGATTGAAAGTCCGAATATCACAAAACGGCTATAACATTCCTACTATATGTATACTTGTGCATGTATGTGTGTTTACGCTTTTAAATAAAATGAGTTCATGCTCTACCATTCATTTAGTTTATAGTTCATTATTCTGCTTTGGTTTTATAAATATAAAGTTTTCTTTTCAATTAACAATCTAGTGCGGGGTTCGAATGACACCAGATTTGGTTTCAGTTCTACAAAAGAGAGAAAGAAAGCAAAATAAAAAATTAGAATGCACGACAAAAACTGCACTTCATTTAAACAACTATTTAATGACAAAAATAAATATTAAAAAAAAAAACATAAAAAAATAACAAAAACTAAAAAAAAAACCTAACATCGTATCTCAAAACAACTCCCATTTGCCAGAGTATTTTGTGGGTTTTACATACACACACACACATACATACATAATGCACACATACATATTATTCTTTATGTTCATTTCATAGCACAGTTAAAACAAAAATAGTTAGGCTTATATGTGTGTAGGCATGTATGTAAGTATGTACGGTACCAATTCGAAATAAAATCATTTTTGAATGAAATCAAAATTTTAATAGTCTCTTTAACCCTCTGTAACAAGGCGAATTCATAACAGGTGAAATTGACAGCGCAGCTGACAAATTTTTTTTATTTAATTCTGTTTCAGATGTCAATGGAATAATTAAAAGAAATCTGAAAAAAAAATGTTAAAAATGTTTTAATTATGTACTGTAGCTTAACACTGCGTTTACACGTACAAGTACTTGCATGGAAGTCCTCTGTACGTATTATCAACGAAAATGTCGAAAAAATACTCGACTTTCTTGCAAGTTGCATTAGTATTTAAAGAATAACATGGAAGTTCAGTTTAAAAATGTTAGTGGAGAGACAACAGCTCCTAAAACAGCATTACCATAGAAAACCATAATTTTATTTTTCGGGGAAATGAATAGTAGGAATAAAATAAATAAATGAAATAGAATAATTTTAACTTTTTTTTCACTTAAAACGGCAAAAACTGCTTAATTTATATATTTTCAATAAAAAAAATTTGAATTATTTTAAAAATACATTTTGAAAAAGTTAAATAGGACAAATGCTTTATATTAAAGTCCAGTTGGTCTCCGCAAAACTGGTTGTAAGGCAACACTGTTATTTCAGTTGTCATTTGACTTTCCAAAAAATCACTGCCTATTGAAATTGCTTGTCAGTTCAGTTGAAAGTTGGTTGCAAGTGCAGAGATTGTGCGTGTGTTAGTAAAAAAGTTTGAATGTATTGGGTTTTTCGAACTTGCACCTGCACGTGTAAACACTACGTAAGAGTCAGGCATGATCCAGAATCTTCCCCAATCTGATTGGTCATTTTCACCTTTCCAAACTCTACGATCTGAGACTGTAGTTTTCACGAAATATTTAAAAATTGCACAAAATAATTAAAAGTTTTTCTTTTCTCGTACATATTTTTTTTTATTATATAATTTTTTTTAAATTCCATTTTGTGTTTATATTTTTTCCCTTCACATTTGAATTTGAGATTCTTTTGTAGTGTTGTATTTGTTGCTCTTGCAATGGGGTAAACCTTTTTAAGACTTTCATGAAGAGTATAGATATATCACAATGGAAATTATTATAAAGAGCAAAGAGTTCAGCCATCGCTTTTGAAAAAATCTAAAAGTGGGGGAAGTGTAAAAAAACCGAAAAATGTTTGCTTAAAAGTGACGTTTGCAGTTTAAAATTCTATTGTGCTGTTAACTTTTTAATTTTATACCTGATACATTCAAAGATTTTTGCTTAACTAAACGATTTTTTCATGATGATGATGATGCATCATTGAATGTTTTCAACAGAAAAAAAACCAACACGAACACAACAATAAATATTTTACATTTGCCAAACTTTAAACCAGGTTAAAAATTATTGAAAAACCAGTTTAATATTTAAAAAGTAGCTTTGACTCTACACTTTTGTCATATTTATATTAACTAGCGATCAAAATGATATTAAATGTCTAAACACAAAGTTTGCGGTGCGGTACGATTTCCCGTTGCGGGAGAGAAATTTAAACATAATACAACGAAAGACGGCGACGGCAATACTTGCCATTGTTAGTTTACATTTTTATTAATTTATTTGTGCATACATTTATGTAAAATTAAAAAAAAATTTACTGTTTGTGTTAAGCCTCCCCGGGGAACAGGTTTTGCCTTGGCGTATTCCTAACTTGGGCGCTCTGTTTTTCGGGAAAAAGAGGGGAAGGGGTCCCTCGTTTGGTGCGGCAAACAAAACTCTAGGAAGCCACATGAATTTTGTTGTGTTGGCTTCCGAAACCCTTACCAAGGGTATAAATTGGCAGAACATGGATCAGCGTGGCCCCCGGGTAGTTCTGCTTGCGGTTCGACCCGGGCTGATCATGGTTGAGGTGCCTACCTTGGTTGAAACGTTCTGGCTGTGGTTGAAACCTAAAACGCAGGAAGGGAGTGTTAGTATCCTTGATAATTGTTTGGTGTGTGGCTTTTTTCGGGGGCTAACAATCTCCCGAGGATCTGTTGCCTATACAACTTACTAGCTTACTAGCAGTATCTTTATTTTTCTATCAACTGGTCTTGGGAAAAAGATTGAGATTCTAACCCATACACGTTTGACATTTGCGCTTGAGTTTTATTAATCGTCATAGTGTTAAATCGGTCGGTATCATAGCTATTCTAGGAATAAACATTTATTCGCCCTTAAATTTTCTTAATAGTATATTTTCTTTAACAGCGTTTATCATCAGCATTTTAACAAACAGTCTAGTATTATTGTATAGTGTTGGCTGATTCAAGCAGCGTAACATTACAGCTACCGATCCAAACTTATGCTGTAAGTCATTAAGTGGTATTTGGGATAAGTAATATGAGTCTCTAGGGACTTTATCGAGTAGTTAACAACTTCACCAGGGTCTGTAATCGAATCGATTGCCTTATACGAATGCAATTCGCCGTTAATCAAGTGTTGGACTTTTAAGTTTATTTCATCGACGTTGTAATTTTTTGCTACTTAAAAGGATCTTTCGCTCAACTAAACGTAAGTACTGTAATTTTGGACAGTATTTTGGAACACTTTTGTGATTAATTAATCCATTTAAAAAATTTCGGCATTTCTGAGTAGAGAAGATTTCTTACAAAGGAATGAATGACTTGTAGATATTGTAAAAAAATTGTTAAAGTTACACATGGTGGTCGTTCTGCCCTTTACATTGCGTTTGCTTCCGAGAACTGAACTCGTTGTCCAGTAGGGCAAGATACATTACCAGCTTCATTGCTGTTATATATCTTCCATTCTGCTATTGGGAAAAAATCATAATTTCTATCCGTAACTGCAATACCAAAAACAGTAATGTCATTTCCGCTCGAAGCATACTTGCTGAAGTCTATTTAATAGACTTAAAGGAGTTGCTGTACTCGACATTAAGTATTCCTTATCAATCACAGTCTGTGATAACCAAAATCTTGACTAGTTCGAGGGTACATATTTCTGGGTTAGATTAGCCGGTTTACAAAATACGTAAGCACGCAACCATTTATCTGCGTCTACTTCTTTTTGACGATTCGTTTCGATCGGCATGTCAATCGTACCAAACTTAAAAATGTTAGCTTTAACCATTCTCAAAATATAAAAATTAATATTTAGTTTGCCTGAGAGGCATCATGCCCACTGTTCCAACCACACCCACTTTTTGTCTGATAATTTTTATCGAATATCATGTCATTCGTACCAAATTTAGACACTTTAGCTTTAACCGTTCTCAAGATGTGCAAAAATATATAGTGGGTACCACGCCCACTTTCCCGGCCTCACCCACTTTTTGTCTAATAATTTATATCGAACGTCAACTCATTCGTACCAGATCTAGAAACTTTATCTTTAACCTTTCTCCAGATACACAAAAATCAACATTTGCTTTGTATGGGAGTACCATGCCCATTTCTCCGACTTCACCCACTTTTCGTCAGATAATTTGTATCGACCATCAAATCATTTGTACCAAATCTAGAAACTTTAGCTTTACCCGTTCATAAGATAAACCAAAATCAGTGTTTACTTTGTATGGGAGGTACAACGCCCACTTATCCGACTCCGCCTCCTTTTTGACCGACGATTTAATTTGACTTTTAAGCAATCTAGGCCAATCCAGAAAGTCTTCATGTTGCCGTGCTTAAGATATAAACAAATCAATATTTATTTTGTATGAGCGTAGCATTTTTATACATCTTTGGTTTTTTACAAACCAGCCTCTGAAAATTTCAAAACTTTTTAAATAAAAATTTGTCAAATCGCTAGAGTCGTTATGACCTTTTTGAGGAAATCTGGACCGTCTAGCTCCTGAGCGATGTCTATGCGACGTAAAAAATCGAAGAGCACACCACACTTTCTATCTGTCAAAAACAAACTGACAATCGGAAATGGCTGGTATTGCCAACATATATAACGGACCACATAACCAACATAACAGAAAAAATTCGAAAATCGAACATACGCAACTCATGAAATTTGAAAATAGTGGTTATTTTTTGATCAGACCCTGTACATACATACATACATATGTGTGTATGTACGTTAGATATGTAACGTATGCCGCAATTTAAAGAATAATTAATAACAACTTTTAAAATTATCACAGATAATTCTGATAATCTTTTGGCTTCAAATTAAAAGCGTTCTTCCTGATCCAGGTGTTTTAAAGTTCATATTTTAAAGTACTCTGGCAAATGAAACAAAATCCGGTTGTTGAATTGCAACATTTCAATTTTATTAACACACTTCACGGAGGACGAGCATTTTGCTTTTCCACTATTTGTTTGTGTGGGCAAAAACATTTACGTATTGTAAGTGATGCTGTAGCCACAATCATTGTACTGCTGACTACAAGTTTGGGTGACATCGTTTGCTTGAAAGACAGCATTCACGTAGCGGTCATCGACTTGCAGCAACGATTCCTTTGAATTGGCCAGTATGTCTTTAGGCAATGCAAATATTGAACGTAAAAGTTCCATTATAAAAGTTTGCGGTTCATCGTTATAGGAATTTAAATGCACTCTTTGCGTTTCGCAGAGCGCCCTTAAGACACATGCGGTTCCATTTTGGCCACGTCTGTCAGCAGGATTTGGGAAAAATAAATAAACTTTATAAATTTTGTGTTTTTGTAGGATGAACGTGTGTGGACTGTGCAATTGAACTTTTCAGCCCTCAGCAGCACAATCATCATTCAGTGTTCATACTTACGTTTTATATAGCTTCTCAATTTTTCCATAGAGTTTAAGCCGTGTCTGTAGGTGTTCCTTAGTATGAATGTCATGCAGTTCCTTTGTCATGTCGTCGTTGCCGGAATAAATTTTATAAGTACCAGAACTGTGACGACGCCTGCGTTTGCCAAATATGGGATAAATGCGATGTTTCGGCGGCTTGTTTAAAATTTTACGATTTCTGGGCGTGCGTTTTTTGGAGAGAAGGAGTTGTTGAAAATTTACCTGCGGACTAAAGAAGCTTTATATAAATTTGTGTTTATATGCATGTCTACAAAGAACAGTTTTGAAAAGCTGTTTTGGCTCAAAATTTGGTTATTTGGAAAAATAAAGCATTTTAAATTTTATGAAATTGATTTTTTGAATTAAGATTCGCTTGTGTGGTCTTACTTTTGCTGATACTTCCACCATATCGGCTGGTTTTTCTGCCAGTGTTGTTCTATGCGGTTTTCGTTGCGCTTCCACCAGTTGTCTTTATTTAAGTAACCACCCTTATCGCCGTAGAAAATATTTGCTTGCTGCAGCTGCTGGTGAACTTTTTGTTGTGAATTTTGAAAATTCCATTTGTTGGCTGGTGGACGTAGATTGTTGTAGTAGACGCGTTTATTTGCATAAGGATAAAAATTATTTCGGTACATTGGTATCTTTTCATTTGTGTTGGCATATAAAGTTTTTCTTTGATTGGTATCAAACGCTTCATAATCACGATTGTGTTGCTGCTGGGTTTGCTGGTCATAGTAGAATGGTGATGGCTGTTGGGTTTTCTCTCGCTGAATATAGTTGTTGTAGCTAGAACTGCTTGAAGGTTGTAGCGATGGTGGCTTTGGTACGTAAGCTAAAAAGTGTTCACGCCCGGATGTGGTTGCAGTTGTTGCTGACAGTTGTGGGAGATTGTGAGTATGCACTCCTGCTACGCCTTCCCTCCATCTCTTTTTGCCTTCTGTGGGTTGCTGTTCCGTTCGTTGATTGTTAATGTACACAAGTGACTGCAGCTCGCTATCATTTCGTCTGCTGACACCGAAAGTACCATCGTTAAGTTTTGTCCGGAAATTCTCAATTATCTCACTGGGCGGTTTGCTTGGTAACTCCCAGGCCACAGCACATGTTATGCCCATTATAGCAAAGTTGGTATAATCCACAATCGGAATGATGAGATCAAAAACTGTGATACAAAAAAAAGTTGTAACAAAGCAGGAAGAGACAAACAAATTAAATCATACATAAATCATTATAAAAGGAAGATTTTAATATTTGAAAAATAGTAAGTTATTTTATCTTTGAAAACATGTTTTCTAAAGCTTTTACAAATACATGTGTGTGCATGTGCATACAGACAATGGTGTGACCAGGCTGGATAAATGTTCGTTCTTTAGATAGTAATTTCATTAAGTTGAAGCTACAAATATATATACATATATATATATATATATATATATATGTATATATATATATATATATATATATATATATATATATATATATATATATATATATATATATATATATATATATATATATATATATATATATATATATATATATATATATATATATATATATATATATATATATATATATATATATATATATATATATATATATATATATATATATATATATATATATATATATATATATATATATATATATATATATATATATATATATATATATATATATATATATATATATTTGTAGCTCATTTACATGGGCTGATAAAAAATAATCGTTATTTAAAAACTTCGTGAGCTACCTATGTAGCTTCTGTTACACTTGTATGTATACATGTTTTGTATACATGTTTGTTATACGAGTATATGTTGACAATGTTGACAATACCAGCCATTTCCGATTGTCAGTTTGTTTTTGACATATAAAAAGGTTAGTCGTGTTTTGGTGTGCTCTTCGATTTTTTGCTAAGCTTACTAAATTTTGAGTAAAAACAACGCCGCATGGACTTCGCTGAGGATCGTCAACGATGACCCAGATTTAGTCAAAAACATCATAGCTGGTGAGGAATCATGGGTGTATGGCTATGATATTGAAATCAAAGCCCAATCATGCTAATCGAAGCGAAAATCCAAGACCAAAAAAAAGTACGTCAAGTTCGATCAAATGTGAAGATTTTGCTCTTTGTTTTCTTCGACTGCAATGACGTGGTGCATCATGAATACTAGCCACAAGGTCGTACGGTCAATAAGGAATACGACCTTGAAGTTACGCGAAGCAATTCGTCCTAAACGCGCCGAATTGTGGAAAAAAGAATCATGGAGTTTGCACCATGATAACGCACCAGCTCACACATCGATGCTTATGCGTGAGTTTTTGGCCAAAAATAAAACCGTTATCATGCCTCAACTACCGTATTCACCGGACTTGGCCCCCGCTGACTTTTTCCTCTTTCCAAAATTGAAGACACCGATGAAAGGATAGCGTTTTACTACGGTTGAGGAGATAAAAGAAAAATCGAAATAGAAGCTGTTGGCGATATCAAAAAGCGAGGTGCATAAGTGTTTCGGAGATTGGTAAAAATGCTGTCATAAGTGTATTATATCGGAGGGGGATTACTTTAAAGGGGACAAGATAGTTATTGAGGAATAAATAAACACTTTTTGAAAAAATTTAAAACAACGGTTAATGTTTGATCAGCCTTCGTATATAGAAATATTCGTGTAGAGCTCGTAAATATTAGAAAAAAATCAAAATTGCCGTGAAAAAAACGCTTGAGGATCAAATGAAAGAGTTTATTTGCCGGGTTAAACAGTGTTTTTAAAGATGTCAAACTCCACCCTCTTTACATTGGAATTGAACATTTTAATAACATTAAAGGGAAAAGAGTTGAACTAAGTTCTGGGCCCACGACCACCACCACCGCCACCACTAAAGCAGAAGGAAAATGTAAATAGATTATTAATTTGTTCACTCACCTAATTGAAACGAGCTACCTTCGGGAAATAATAAATAACGTTTATTTCGATGAAGGAGTAATTTTTCATTTTTCGAACGCATCAAAGATTCATGCATTTCAACACGTTCAAAATAAGACGATACTGTGAAGTTGGAATTTGGTGGCCTGAAACTTGCTGCTGTTATTTCTGGTGATGACGAGAATGAGGATGGTGATAAATCTGATGAGTTGACAAGTTTGATGTTAGACAACAAAGGAGTTGCTTGTTTTTGGATGCTGTTCTTTGAATTATTTTCTTGATTGCTTTTATTAAAACCATAACGAGAGTTTTTGCGAGTTTTAATATTCTCATCAAGAACAGGACAGGGAAAGATATTGTCTGCAGTAATTTCGCCTGCTTCCAGCAAAGTCTGGTTTAATTGCCAAAGACTCCTGCAAATTGTCGATGATATAAAATGACGTGCTTTATCCCCGTCTAATGAGTTTCCTAAAATATTTGAACTATTGTTGAGCAGCAACTCTACTGTTGGTGCCTCTTGAGCTTTAGCAGACAATAAAATTGTCCTGTTAAAGGTTTGTGGAGGATTGATGGCATGTATGGTCATCAAAGCCCACCCACAAGCTGCAGCCACTATGATAATGATGAGTAAGTTTGAAACGATTATGTTTATCATGTTGTGGTTTTGTTTGCAATTCCTGTTTTTTCCCCCTTATTTACTTTAGTGACAACAAATATTTTTAATTAAAATTATACAACACGTTTGCATTTGTTGTGAATTACAATAATTATTATTTATCACTCACTTACATGCGTTTTACTACACTTGTTATAATTTTATTTTTTAATCTCAATGAAAACTTCATAAATTTTTTTTTATATTTTGTCTGCAGTGTATTTAACTCACTTTTAAATTACTCTACTAATCAACCGTTAAATTAATGCAATTTATATTTTAAAGTAAATAATAAAAATAAAAAAAAAAATCTTTGGAGAAGCGATTAAATAAAAAGATTAGCAAGAATTTTGACTTGATAAAGTAAGAGTTTAAAAACGGAAAAACGCTCAATAGCCAGCTGCTGTAATGATTTTATTGAGATGACGATTCTTGTACTGGCCATAAAGATTAAGTACCCAATAAAAAGTGTGAAAAACAATTTATAAGTTCCAGTTTGTGCGGGTTGTTCTTAAATGTAAAAAAATGAGCGGTAGTAAAGTCAGGAGTAATTTCTTATTTCTTTGGATTGATGATACATAATTACCTTTTGAAATGATATGATAATGAAAATATTAACATGAATATTGATTGATACGTTCGAGAACAGTGGCAAACAAAAAAAGCTGTTTAATATTAAATATTTTGATGTTTAATATTAAATATTTTGATGTTCCACGTTCGTTCGCTGCCGACAGGTGAATAGATCGAGAAACTTCTTTTTTACTTCCTTTGCGCCCAACATGTGCTTTTTTACTTTTTTGTTCTCGTACCGATTACTATCGGTAGTCGGTTAATAATACCTGGTAGTTACAGGGTGCCACATATGTGATTCTATACTTCATTGCAAAATATTGCTCTTCACTGTAGTTGCATCGAGACAGTTGAAGAAATCTTTCATTTGATAGAGTGGATCTTAGCGCGTAAATACAAATTTTTTTATGTAAGAGCTAATAAGTGAATAAGTTCAAAGAATATATGCAAATAAAATACCTACGTATTTGAAATTGATCGATTTATACATATCTTACATATGCGTGCGTAACCCTAGGTCAACAATCGTATTTCAGAAAACAATCTATTTACATTAGGCTTCTAACTTTCTGGAAAAAACTATCTTATTCTAAGCTTATTCTAAGTATTTTGATTATTATAATTAAGAAAGTACAGAACGAATAATTTCGGAAAGAAACTCATACATACATATGTACATATGTTTGTATTTCTCAAACTGCTCTTTTGCTTAAGTTTGATCATTTGCAAATAAAAGACAAGTTTTTTGTGCCTTTGGTATAGTTGAACGATTTCTTAACCAACAAGTGAAGTTCTCTGGTATGTACCCATTTAAAATACATATGTATGTATAAATGTGCATGAAACAAATTTCTCCACATCTCATAACATTTAATTAAGGAAATATCGCTTCTTTCAGTTCTATTTGGCTAAAAAATTTGCACTTTAAAAGTAAACAAACTAACAAGTAATAAAAGTCATAAAGTACCACTGTTTATTTACATACATTGGCAAAAGAACAAATTCTGCGTTAACTGGAGCAAAATCATGTCACATCAATTAACAGTTCAAGACAGAAGAACCGTTAGTATCGACCAGTACTTAAGAATATTCACACCAGGGTGTTAAATTGTGGTTCATAATTATACGTATTATATATACATATGTATGTATATACATTTCAATTACAATCTCTTATTATGTTTTATCTGTTAAAATAGAAACCTGTATTGCTTTTTATATGTGTATGTATGTATGTGTACCCGTGCATACGTACTAGAGGGCTGCTCAAGCACAAGAAAAATATCTTACAAGACATCGTAATATTTTTAACTACCATCTATCTTCTTCTTTTACATTCAAAACAAACACTTCGGTTCTAAACACATAAACGAATACTTTCTTATAATCGTTTGGAACAAACAGAACAACACACAAATAGAACCACCTGAAATATACTAAAATTGAAGTAGAACTAAAACCACTGATATAATGTTCTACTTCAGTTTTATTTATAAAATTTGTTGTTGTTCTTCATGTTTTTTGTTTATTTGTAATAAGCACAAATGCTGAAATTCCAATATTTTAGTGCGCCCGATATGCTTGCTATGATTCATCGTTTACTTGCTTCATTCTGATGACTGTTTCTAAATGTTCTACAACTTATTTATTTTGTTTTAAAATACAGGGCTTGGAGTACTGTATACTTTTAAACATTTTGCGCAGCCCTTTAATACATACTTTTAATACATACCCTGCCGGCAACTTGGTTTAAAATGAATTTGAAGCTAAAATTTTTATTTTCAATGTTTTAACAATTGACTATCTCCTTTTCTAGGAGATAGTCAATTGACCAACTCTGCACTACCTTTCAATTAACTTAAAGTAAGTTTCCCAAAAGATAGATTATAACTAAATAGCATATAACCATGTAGGAATTAAAATTTTTATTTTAATTTCCATAGGGCTAAATGACTACTGTACACACAAAATATTAGCAAAAGAATTAAAATAAAATAAAATAAAATAAAATAAAATAAAATAAAATAAAATAAAATAAAATAAAATAAAATAAAATAAAATAAAATAAAATAAAATAAAATAAAATAAAATAAAATAAAATAAAATAAAATAAAATAAAATAAAATAAAATAAAATAAAATAAAATAAAATAAAATAAAATAAAATAAAATAAAATAAAATAAAATAAAATAAAATAAAATAAAATAAAATAAAATAAAATAAAATAAAATAAAATAAAATAAAATAAAATAAAATAAAATAAATAAATAACAAAAATACGACTGCGAAGCATTTTGCTTGTCTTTGGCAGTAATGGAATCTGCGCTCTCGAGGCTATTAGTCAAGCACTCCATCGAAGCACTCATGAATGAAGCGTATTATAGAGAAACAAAAGAAGAACAACACATAAAAATAAACCAAAGTAATAAAGAATAAATCCACTTTGATTTGGAAAGCTAGCTACATTACTTTGTAGCTAGCTTGTAGTTAGATGAAAAAGGTAAATTATTAGTCCACTACCAAGTTGCTGGTAAGGATAATATTCATATGATTGCAAGAATTTGTTATTGTACAATAAAATGTTTTACCGCTTTTTGAAATGTAAATCATATGCACGTATGAAAATCATACGCACGTATGTAAACGGGGTGTTCCAGCACTCAACGTAAAGTCGAAACAGGGTGACAAATTGATTGTAACCATCATGAGAAAAATCAGAAAAACATATATGTACGTAAGTAAATATTGATATAATATTGTTCCAATAAATCCTTTATTCGGAGTGGCAAATACACGTACTTGGAAAATGTGGTTCGTGGACCAGAGTATTGAAATAAAGTCTACTAGATCTTGTTGGCTTAGCATCTTTTAGAAGCGAAACGATGTTTTAGCGCACTCAAATATATAAAGGTTTATTAGATGGCAAGTACTTACGAATTTTGCTCGCTAACAATTCTAAATATGAAATTGCAGCTTAATTTAAAATTTTATTGTTTGGCATTTATTTAGAACCGTTGTAGCCGTAACATCTCTCCGTGAAGGCAAGAATCTGGTAGAGCATATAAGTTATTAAATTTCACGATTTGTGGGCTGCAAGTCTTGCAGGTGGATTTTTATAAAATGGACTTACCACTATTTAGAACCGTTTTATTTAGAACCGTTGTAGCCGTAACATCTCTCCGTGAAGGCAAGAATCTGGTAGAGCATATAAGTTATTAAATTTCACGATTTGTGGGCTGCAAGTCTTGCAGGTGGATTTTTATAAAATGGACTTACCACGATCCCTTCGATAACTTTTCCTTCCCTTCATATATTTTCTGTCACTCCCAATATTGGAAGACTCGAGGGAAACGTCCACTATACATATAGCACCCCTTGATTAGAAAAAGTTTTATTTCAGTTATGAAAGCTGTATTAACGGTATGATGATTTTGCGTAGCACCACTTCATTATTTCTTTTAACTTCATTAATGTTACGAAGAAAAAAATTGATGAATTTATTTCATTATATACATATAGTATCTCTAGTATTTAAAATATATATTTGTAATGAAAACCTTTTTTTATAAACGAACAAATTTCATTCATTTACGACGAATGAATCAGTATTAATATCGCGAATGAAGCTTTATGTTGGCCCAAGAACAACGACAAATTCATAACATTAATGCAAAAAATCGTTATACAGGGTGTCCGCCATTTTGGCAAACATTACTTCTTGACAGTTCATATTTGGCAGTCTACTTCACGTATTCGTATTCGATAAACCATCGTATTTTTTTATCGTTAAAATATTTTATCAAAATCAATAATCGATTTTCATGAAATATGATAATGAGTGACGAGGCACATTTTCATTTACGTGAATATGCGAATAAACAGAATATTGGGGTCTGGGCAGTAGTGAAAATGATTTACATCAGCACCTTATCTGATGATGGACCAATACCACGGAGTGAATTATTTACGATTCACCAGCGCCCCCATGTGGCTGTCAAGGATCACATAGGTAGCAATTTTTGCCATATGTTTGTGGCCATATGAGCAACTTCTTGTTGAGCCGTCTAATCCCTCCTGTATACAATTTCCCGGTAATCAATGGAAGACAAGGCTTAATGAGTTGGTAGATTGAACCCCACTAAGAGCATCAGCCCTTAAACCAACCATCACCACAGGTACCTTACAGTACAGGTATCTGTTGTAAAGGCAACAGACCCTCGGGAGGTTGTAAGTCCCCGAAAAAAGCCACGCACCAAACAATTAGCAGAGATACTAACCCCCCTTGATGTTTTCCTCGATGTTACATACATTTCAGGATTACCATCATTCCAAATATGACAGTTTTGTGTATTGACGTATCCTGGCTTTGGCCCATTTTGTAATGCTGAAATGCCAAACCACTAACTAAACGTAAATCACTTAACAACTGAAAAGAGTGTTGCATGTTAAAAAGTTGTCTACCTCTATAAGAAACACACTTTACATACGCTCTACTGTACATACATATATGTATATGTATGCATACACATATATACATATGTACATTAAAAATGTAAATATAAATGTTTAGTTAAAATATTAACTGAAATTCATTGAAGTGACAACATGGTGACACATAAAGCCACATTTAAATAGTTAGAAAATAGCACAGTCATGTTCATGTGCACTTAAATGAGAAATATGTATGTACGTATGTATGTATATGTATGTACTAAAGTCACAGATAAATAAATACGAGCATTTGTATGAATTAAGGTTCTTGGACGTCTGTTAATTCATTCGTATGCCTGAAATGACGTTAAACACAATTTATTTTTCATTGGAGTATATGAAGACGAAAACTCCGCAAATAAAACATTAAGAACATCCAACGCCTTGCGTTAAGAACCCTCTATCTCCAAAAACTGAATTTTTTTGTGACGACAAACAGAAACCGGTAAAAAGAAGAGGAAATAATGTCCTGTAAAAGAAGCATTTTAAATAAATAATAAAAATAAACGAGAAGAAAAAACAGAAAGGAGCGTGAAATGAAAATTAATTTTTGTGTAGAGCGCATAATAAATTAAGTTTATTGCTTTATTTTATTGGGAAATAAATAGTTTAATGCGATAGATAGGAAGTGAAAGGCAGCATTAAAGGAAATTAATTGCAAAAACATTTTCTTAATCGAAACAAACATTTTTTCCTTCATATGTATTCGTATTCCAAGTATTGGGACGAACTAAGAAATGCAGTTGATTTGCTTGAATGTTTTAGTCATAATTGTTTTCATTTTACTGCCACCGTCAGACCACAATGTGAGTGGTCAATTGCTGTCTTTTGACAACAAGCAGGGTTTTAACAACACTGATAATCGAAGCATCAGTTCACCATCTCTGAGGAGGGCAAAGCGTTATTTAGACTTCACAAAAGGATCCCGTATGTCAGTGAGTAAAAAAGTTTCTTCATTTTACATATTTATATACTTTTTTTATATGTATGTAAATGTATTTCATTTTAGTGGCGTACCACAGTGAAAAATAATATTTTAAAAGTAAATACTTTGTGGGCCTATGGATTTGGCGTTCGAGTCAATTTTCCTTTCCCGGATAAAAATGACCGCAAAAGGCCATTTTTCAAACGCGATGTATTCCAATCACTGACAGATGTTCTGGATGGGTACGTGCAGAACTTAAAAAGAATTATTTGTTGTAGATTTGTTCGTTATAAGTGTTTACATACATATCTGTTTAGAAACGGTTTGGATGGACAGGCCTGTATTTTGAAATCCTTTTGTGCGGCTCATTTAGATGCGGAAGGAGAATTGAGCGGTGGAATGTTGTTCAAATTGCTGAAATATATATTTACGTAAGTTGAACAATTGCGTGATGATATTTTTTTTTTTTTCGGTATACATGATATATTTGGTTTTTGCAAAGAGTTATAAAATGCGAATATATTCGCAATAGGATTAAGTTTGAGAAAAACAAAATTTTTATAAAAGCTTGGTGCCTGTTGTCATTAAAGGCTTAATTTTGTCTTCTTCTTGTTTCGAAAAGTGAAGGAAATTTAGGTTTATTCGTTTACTTTACAATGCAGTAAATGAGTAAAATGCAGTAAATAAGTAATTTTTCCGCAAATTGTAAAAATTACTCTCTGAAAATATGTAACAGCGCACAAGGGGGTAATTGCACATCCGACTACACAAAACTTAAGCTTGTCAAACATAATTTAGTTAGCTCTCCATTATCAGCCACGCATGTTGGAACCGGTCAAAACTTGACCACCTTTTACTGTACATACGACGATTATCGTTACTGTGACCGTTAAATTTGTGCGCGACCAGATAAACAATAAAAATTCGAAACGCAAATTAATTTTTTTGAATAGTTACATTTATGTGATATTTCCACAGCACAAACAAACGACACTTATCTTTAATAAGTGTATAGAAATCAGAAAAAAATAGACTGCTTTTTATATACGTAAAATTTTTTGAAAAGTCGTTTGCTTGTGATGTGAAAACATTACATTAAATTTTACGTACAAGTAAATAAAATATTTATTAGTTTTGTTTTAAGCTATTACGACTAACAATAAATAGGCTTATCTCCATAAAACAAAACAAAACACAAATTTAAATAAGACAAAACTTAAAAAAATTTTGGGCAGCCGGATCTGCGATATACCCCTATGTGCTGCGTCACAATCTTTAACCACTTAAATTTTTTTATTTCTGTATTATTCTTAACTTTTCTAACAAGTTTTATGTCCTCTGTTACTTTATTTTGTTAACATTTGTTTATTTACCATACATATGTTTTTCATCTCGCTAAACTTTGCTGCAAGAAATTTTTGCAGTTCAAATTTGTACATACTCAGTAAAAGAACTGTAACCTTGCTCTCTTTATTTGTGTTCTCATATACTTGGTAAAACAGTAAAAATTTGTACAAAGTTATGGGTATACGAACGGACAGACATATTTTGAAAGATTTGTAGACAGTTATCAGATCTGACAATATTGTATGACAATGCAAAATTGTCATTATAATACACAATGCTAATTTACACGGTTGCTAGGCAATTACCAGAAAAGCTGATATTTACAACATACGACATTGTTGGCCGGAAGAAATTGGAGATTCTTTTTAAATGGTTAGATTTGCTATGTAGTAACTAGTCTTGTGTCATTCATGAATGAATTAATTCAACTGAATGATTCTCTCAAGTGAAAGAATGAAATGCTCTTTCTTTTCATATTTTTTTTTGTTATCTTTCATACAGTAGCCGTAAATATTCAAAATCAATTATTAATTTTATTTTATACTTTTAAATTTAAATCAATATTTAAAATTGACACTAAGGCCCAGTTTTTGACTGCGTATTTAAATACAAAATTAGTTAATTTTCATTTAAATTTAAATTGTATTTAAATGCAAGTTCAGTTTATCGGTCTTAAATAATTGTTCTTATTTAAATGCGATGAAAGTGTGGCAGCTTTACTTAAATTCCAAATATTATGGAAATTGTTCCATAGAACAGCTGTTTGTTAGTGGAAGAATAGAAAAATTCTTAAAGAAAAATTTTAAATTTATTAACGGCATATAAAAACGTAATAATGTTATTTCATGCGAAGTTATTTTTAATTAATTATTATATTGTGCTGTTGTTTAGTGCAAAATTAGCATTCAAATTCAAATATCCTCTACAATCAATAGCCTGTATGTGTGTTTTGTTTACCTTTTTTGCACTAATACAACTGCAGGCACAGAAAAACTATATGGACTATGTGAAAAACTTAAATAAAACTTAAATGAAGAAGTTTGGGCATTTAAGTTTAGTCCAAATTTGTAGTGAAAAACTGATTTTCATATTTAAATGGAACTTAAAACTAAACAGCATTGAAATACGAACTCAAAAACTGGGCCTAAATAATTTTTTTTATATATTGCATTAAAACAAATTGTGATAAAAACAAATAATGCCGTAGTAGCTTTATAATAATTCGTTGTGCTGCCAGCTGACAAACAATTGAAATATTTTCGTTCATTCTGAAATGTTTGGCAAGCAGAAAGAGGAAAAAAAGAATGAATTAATTCACTTAACCTTTCTGCCCAACTCTAGTAATAATAATTGTCAGCTTAATCGCCAGAATAAAGAGATTTTCAGACAACTTTAATACTGTCTTTGGGATTATTCAAAATTGAAGTGCCGCCCCATCATAAAAGAATATTGTCACGCAGGTGGAAAAATGAAAAAGGCCCATAAGGTCTATTAATCACCCGATAATAGCAACCATGAGTGTTCAGGCGATTGTCAGGTAACAGTCTGACAATGATCTCACACGCAGACAAATATTGCAAGTTCACATGATTGTATACGATTTCTGTACATTTACATTTTTATAACAATATTTTCAGGTCTGGCAACCAACGAACAAACAAAGCTTAAGCGTAATGGAAAGCACATGCAAGGATTTCGGGTATTTCTACTTTTCTCTTTGTTTTGTACTGAAGTTATGGAATCTTTTTCCCATTTAGTTTAAAATATGAACTAACAATAATTATTCAAATCTTAATACTAAATCTAAAAAGTCATTTAAGTCCAGCCAGTGCTAGACAAAAATGTTTTGTTTTGCACGAACAATATCGGTAAAATCGCCTATTTAGCGTTCTGATGGTGGCAAGGGTATCTCTTCTCCCCAACCGAGTGTGGCCGCCAAAATTAAGTATATTGCGTGCAAGAGGATTTGGGTGAAGTTCCAGTTTACTGATATACCTTGTCGCGTACTTTGAAAATTCGTCTTTTACGAGAGTAATCGTTCGAAGAATTTGATTTTGTCGCATTTGAATTTTTTCAATGTTAGATTTTGAGGCGGTGCCCTATAATTGAGTACCGTAACATCACATAGGCTTTAGAATTGTGATATATAACAATAGTTGGCAACCCGGCTGCAAAGTCGAATTTCTGCCCATAAGCCAATTTAGTTGCGCTGCTTTTAACTTTAACTGAGTAACTTTCGCATCAATGTGAGACTTTCTCGTTAGCCTACGGTCGACTTCATTATGCTGCGGAATAGGTTATGGTATGAAAAGTGGAAAAGACGGGAAGTACACTAATTGGTCCCAATTGTGCTATCAAATTAGGAACCTTTTTGAATTAATGCTGTCTTTACTAAGAAATTAAATTTCTGTTTCAAATTCAGAAAATTTGCTACACAGGTAAAGTGGAAAAGCCTTTAGGAGATAAGAGTTTAAACAATCTGGCGATTGGCGTAAGGGCTATTGTCTCGTCTGCAGGTGCAGTTTGCATTTGAGCGCTTGCTGATGTAATAAAATTTTAATAATTTTTTTTTTAACAAGTGACCCTTTCGCAAATGATATTCAACGTGATGCGATTAATAGCGGGTATTAAGTTTATATATACTCGTATATGGGAAGGTTTTAAAGAGAATTTCTAGTTTTGTTTCGAGTTCAAGTTTGTTGGATTAGTGTTTTGTTGGTTTTTTTAATTAAACTACGCAAACAACAACGTTCTAATTAAAATTCGTGTCATAAAGAGTTAAAAAAAAGAAGCTGTTTTCTGGCAAAAGCTATTTTTCATTGAAGAACTTCTTTTTTAACTCGGAAATTTTACCAAAACTTTTCATTTTGTAAAATTTTTAATTTATTTTGCTTAAGACTTTCAAGACGAGCGCAAGGCTTTTACTAAAAGAGAAAAGACACAAATTATACAATACTTTTTAAAATATAACAAGATAAATAGAACACTTAAAAAATGAACGCATGGAGCTCTTCGGCCAATAAGTGTGTGTTTTTTGTTGTAGTTGTATTCATATCCAGCACAATTATGCTGCAGCCGCACACCGCAACAAGTTTAGTTAAAACTTCCTTGTTCGTTGAGGAGCAAGCATCAAGTTCAAATAATAATGCGGATAAGGAAATTGCATTTATTTCCTTTAACGGAAACCTTCTAAGTGATAACAAGCCAAAAGCAACAACACAACACACAGCCGTTAGTGGCACAACTGTATCTGCATCAAGACCTGAGCCAGGTCTACCGCTCAAGAGAGGCAGACGCTATTTGGATGTGCTGGAAAACACTCGTATGTTTGTGGGTATTTAATGCAGAGAATTAATTAAATTATTTCTGAAATAATGACCAACTGAAAAAAACGTTATTATAATTCAGTTTCGTGTTAATGCCAAAAACAATATTGTACCAGGATCCCCAATATGGGCGCATGGTTTCGGTTTCCGTTGCAATTACCCCATCGACAACGATAGAAGAGTCCGACCATTTCGCCGAGATACTTATGAAACTTTAGGTGATTTAATGGACAAGTAGGTTTATTATGTAAAAACTTTAACCATGCGAGTATACCGCAAAATGTTATTTTCAAAACTTTAAACTTCATTAATAAATTTTGCAATTTTTATGGCTCACAGAAGTGGTTTCGATGGAAGAGCTTGTATTTTGAAAGCCTTTTGTGCAGCTCACATGGAAGAGAGTACTGACATTAGCAAGGGAATACTTTTCAAGTTATTAAGATATATATTTACGTAAGATGTTTGAAACTTATATCATGAGTTTGATAAAAGCTCTCTTAAATTTAAAAAAATTAAATTTGAAATATATATTTATTGTTATTGATTTAAGACATTATGTTTCACTTTAATTTCAGGTTGAATAATGATGACAGGAGACACTTTCCATATCTAAAATATGAGAACTGCCACCAAATACTGCACAGTCATTGTCCTTTGAGCTTTAACAATTTATCGCCGTTTACTGACGATGTATAACATTAAATTAAAATTGTAGAATTTTCATTACTTTCCTGTACGTATCTTTTGAATCTTTATTATATGATTATATATACATATGAACACAAATATATTGACTAGCTAACTTATGTTTTACTGAATAAAGACATCATATCCTTTTGTTAATCAGAGAAACAAGCAACTTATTACTGGCTTGATTATGGATGGTATCCATCAGTTAATTTCAGTTCGGTTGCCAAGCAGCCAACTTTAGTCTTGTTACCTGCATTACTATTTTGTGCGACTGCATTATCATTTTCAGTACCTGGCAAAGCAGCTTCAGTACGGTTGCCATTCACAATCCAATCTGAATCCAACGAAACTTATTTGTTAACGCAAAATGTTCCTTTAGCTTTTGAAAATCTAAGAACTAAATTCTTTTTTTTATTGGAATAACAGTTTTAAGGATAAGCATTTCATATTATTGAATTCATTTTATTTATTTTCTAGTTCAAAAGCGTAGTAGCACAAAAACTAACATTTATATTGATTGCTTTTATAGCAAAATATTTTCCATAAACTATATTTTACATATAAAGAATAACCATCAGTAGATTTCTGCTGCATGTATGGGACAAGCAAATTAATGTTCTGTGTAATATCCATCGGGCGGAGTAGAGTACTTGCCAAATGCTAATTCCAGCAGAGAAAATCCACATTCGTATTTATCAGCGCAGTCGACAATGGAACGAGCCTTGCGGTAAGCTTTGTCATACAACTCGATATCAACATTTTCCACCAATTCCCGTGTAAAGATTCGCTGTTTGGGTAAACTATTCAATAAATTTTCATCATTCGAGTTGATACGAGTACTTTTACAAGTTCCTTGAATAATTACCTAAATATAGATCGTAGCATTTCTCCGATCATGCCCATTTTGGTTTTTTGAAAATATTGTCGACTCTCGCACAGTGCTCTCAGGACACAGTCACGTCCATTGTAGCCCATACTGTAAAAGAGGAAAAAACGAAATGAAGGAAATGAAAATTAAGGAAAAATACTTTTATGTGCACTGGCTCACTTATCAACTATATTTTCAATTTCTTTGTACAAAGAACGTCGAGACCGTCTGTGCCAAACGGCCACAGGCACCGGCTGCTTAGCAAAACCATGCAGATGATTTAGAATCCAAGTTGTGTTGGGTAAATCGTATGCCACACCCCAATTAAGGCCAAAACTCATATAATTATATCTGGGATTACCGATTATTCCGACTGTGAAACAAACTGCAACCTAAAGACCAGCCGATTGGAGAAAGAATAACAAGAACTATTAAATCTCCAAAACGTTTTAGTCGCCCAGGAAAATTTGAAATACAATTTTAAGATCGCGATACCAGCGAATTCGTAGCTATTAGAAATGCAAGGAGAGAGAAAAAAAAAGACAAATACAGGACCATCGCAGCCGAAATTAAGTAATTTTGAACGAATGTGTTTTAATATGAAATTGTATGAAATGAATCAAGAAATTTTGATGGGACATATTATTCGAAGTGGATGACAGGCAGGTAGGTAACCACCGTATTCGAAGCAAAAATCAAACAAACAGTCCTATAATAGAATACTGAACTTTGTTCTTATAAGAAAAAAAGAAAATCAGTTACCCGTTATCATCAATAATTAACATTTTACAAACGTACGGAAAATGATGATCCTTCAGGAAATGAAAGATAACGTTTTGGACGAGAAAGGAGACGTTGGGTCTGCAATAATAGCGACGACGCCGGCGATAAGGACGATGCATCTATGTTCGCCGTGGTTGTTTTTGTTTGTTGAATTTTAGTTGAGCCGCCAGTCGTGCTGCCATCTCTGCTATATTTGTCTCCCAATTTGGTGGCATAGATGTCACACGTTCTTCTGGTAAAGTTTTTGCTTGTTTTTGAACAATTTTCTACTGATGTTGACAATAATTCAATATCGTTTATGCCGTGTGTTCTACTTTTTAATTTTTTTAAATTGATTTGATTTCTATTAAAGTAATTCTCATAGAAATTGTTTATTGCCAAAATATCAATGTCAGCAGCAACATGTGGTGTCATAAAGAGTGACAGCGAAGTGTTCACATCTTTAGTTGCTGCCACGTTTGAAATACAGGCTTCCTTTTTCGGAAAAGCTGCAAAAATCACCGATATGATTATTAATCTCTCTGATAAACAAAAACTATTGAATTTATTTGCTACAAAGTAAAACAATGATGACGGATGATAATTAGGATCGGCCATGCTGTTTCGATTGGGGCAATAACAGTTTAATAAATTCATTAAAAGCACAGAACGTAACGTGAGTAGTGTCTATTGTTTACTTGTTGGCACTTTACACAACTGTTTTTTTTTAATTTTCGAATTGCATTTGAAAGCTTAAAAGTAACGTTCTGTTTATTGTTGCGTGTGTTAGTGTGTGTGTATAGGTGTGTATTGAACTCCAAATAGAAATGAACTAAAGAAGAAGATGGAAGCCGAGTTAATGAGAAAGCGAGTGATTCAACAAAACAAAACAAAAAATCCAAAAAAATTAAACAAAAACCGATGAATACTCGTACATGAACGTTTTGTGAAAATGACAAGACAATAGATTCAGTTAAAGTTTCAATGTTTTGTTGCTTCAATGTGTCTGTGGCTTGATTGTTTTGTGGTGAACTTTTGTGTGTGTGTGTTTTTTTTTTGTTAATTGTTTGTATCGATGTTGTACACAATTTCACACGTTCATAAGTTCGATAATACAAGTGTGCAAACGGTGCAGTTCAAGCGTTCATAAAACAAAAACAAATGCTTAAATTAACAGAATTTGATGTCAGCATGCATGTGTGTGTGTGTGTGTGTGTTGTGATGCGTGTGTGTGCACGTACTTTACATAAATTTGAACGGTAAATGTTCTGTCTGTCAAAAAGTAAACATTTAATGTTGTACCTAATTGTAAAAGAAGTATTTGAATTTCGATGCATTTATGAATAAATTTTATTTTTTCGGCAAATGGGAAAATGTATCTATGTATGTGTGCAAAAATTGTGAGTTCACACAAATGATTCGACTGCATAAATAAATAAGTAAATTAGAGAAGAGCCTTTTGTTTCATTTCATCTCTTTGAATGCAATCCATGCAATTTATACTTGTTTTGAGCGCTTGCTACAGTCCTTGTCGGTATCATAATCTCACTCATTTGTCTTAACACAACATCGTTGCCAGTTTATGCACATCTCCATGCATTAGCACACTGCCACACACCATCGTATCATATGGTAACACATTTATGTACTACATCTTAAAACCGCATAAGATTTAAATTTTTACAAGAAAGTTGTCCTAGTTGACATGCAACAATTGTTAGAGTCATGTTGTTTCCATAATGCATTTGTAAGTAGCAGATATGCTTACAAGTACGAGTACATGCACTTTGTGCCGTTTGTACACATAGAAAAAAAGAAGAGCTTGGCGGGCAAACAGTCGGAATTACAAATAGTCGGAGTACATACTCGTATGAGTGCACACCTCGATTAAAATTTTGTTGCATTTGATCATAGTTCATAAGCTGAATAATTTAGCGCGAACAGCTAATGGTGTTTGATCTATTTTATGAATTTAGATATGTATGTACATACACATGCGTGTAACAGTGGTGGACATAGACATTTATACCCTTGTACTTGTAGCAGCAAATTAAGGTGTATTGTTGAAAACTTAAACAGCGAGTTCTTACATAAGTAAAGTCTAAAGAGCAACAAATTGGATGATATCAACCAAATGTGTGCCTTTGGGATTATTACGATTTTTATTATAAATTCAATTACGTATTCGCTCCTTTATTACGACATAGTCATATCTCAAAAAATTAGCTTTTCGAGTTACCAACGCAGAATTGTTAGAGTACTACCTTTTATATTGTGACAAAAATTTATTCAACTTACTTTTAAACTGTTTCCTTTAGAAGATATTTTCTAAAATTTTTTTCTAAGACTTGTATGGAAGCTAAAAATTTATAATGCGTTTTTCTCGAAACAAGCTTTTTTGGACTATGACTATGTTGCAATAAATGAGCGAAATGACAAAGTACTCGTGGTACAAAGAAACATAACATAATTATATGACATGATTATGTTCGTGTACGCTATAAAAATCTTCGTGATAACCACAATACCGTAGATTCGGTCAATACTTTGTTTACATTTCAACAAAGATCTCGAATTAGTGGCTCTTTAGACTTTAATGAAAAATTGTCTCACTACGTGTGTCTTTTTGCTTTTAAATATATACTTCGCTTTCTGCTGCGAATTTCGTCATAGTTATTGCAATTATTTTAATGAAAATGTTTTCTCTGTGTACGTGCATTTATTCGCACATACATATATATTCTGTTATTATATCGTACACAGAGAGCTTGGAATTGTTCGATCTGCTGCATCGATATAGATAAGATTCTACGTCATAAAGGAAAAAGGAGTGTTTTAAGACGACTTTCATATGGCAAAAGGTTCTACACAACTTTGCAACACTTTCTTATGAAGTATGAAATATTTACGGTAAAATTAAGGTTCAAAAATGTTGTGGTGTGCTACCATTACACGCCTCAAGCAACCGAAACATTGCGAAAACTACTATATGTACATAGGTATATATTACTTTTCTTATATTCTTTAGTTTCAGAAGTGAAAGCTGAAAAAACCCTTGTTTAATAGTTATTTCAGGAGTGTGCACGGCGTTTAGCTAGAGACTACTAAAAATGTTTGGAGGACCAGATTCATTTAAAGTAATGTTTTCGTTGTTATTTGTAAGGTATGTCAAATTATAAAAAAAAGTTTTAGAAAGTGGAGTTCAAATTATTGCAGCTTTAGTTGCAGAATAAGGAATTTATTTTTAATACGTGCTTATTTACATATGTCGATTTATATATGTCGATATGTTTGATCCATCTCTATATATAATATAGCACAAAATTTTAAAAAAGATTTGCAAACTGAATTATGTGTGTAATTGAGTATTGAGTTTTATTTCTGCATCGTAACTCAAGCTTGTTCTACGTTTAGGCAAAACAATGCACTTGAATTTTGATGGTTTAATGTCCAGCTTATTAGCCATGGCCCTTGCACTGTTTCTTAGAGGAGGATGCCAATATCTTCACAAATTGATGTAAGATTTTGCTCAGAGAACTATTAAGCTAGATATTTGGAAATCGATGAATTAATTGTAAACATTACAGTTTTTAGCAAACAAGCAGGATAGAGGATGACGCCCACATATGCAGTACATTGCTCTGAAACTTGGAGAATGGATTATAGGGAAGGAGGAATGAGGGAGTAGTGTTTGTAGATGTAATCATTAACAACACGGAAAGAACAAAACAAACGTTATCATAGCAGTTAAAGTGTTGAAGTTAAATTAGTTAGTTACAACTGATCAGTGCCCAGTGTATATACATACCTTCGACATTGCTCAGACTAACTGCAAGGTAATGAGCTACATTAAAAAGAAATGAATATACAAATAAAACGGATGACAGTCAGAATAAAAAACACGTGTACACAGGCTGGAAGACAAAACGCTGCTTATTTCTGCTTGCTACTTATTTTCCTGCAATATTTTCTCCTTTTTTGAAATTTACACAATCACATAGTAAGAACATGCAAAAGAAATTAACAATAAACATACATACAAGCATAAAAAGAAACTTCAACGACAAAAAAAAAAAGAAAGAAACACATGTGCATAGGACGCAAGACAAAACATTACCTCAACTATTAACAAATTAATTCTTCTATGCCTTTAAAGGTTGTACAGAGATCTATAACATTGTACTTTTTTTTTTTTTGAGAAGCCCTACTTTGATAAAACTGAACTGATTTTCCCCTTTTTTCATCCGCTCCAGGAAAATTGTGATTAATTAAAAATGTCTATCGGTTGCTTCATAGTGGAAGTACGAGGAACCAAAACCAAATCATTCTCAAATATTTACCCCTTTAGTCGATTTTTAAAAACCGTAAAAATTGTTACTAACTTGGTGATTATTTGAACAAATGTGAAAGTTTTGTTCGTTAAAATAACTTTTCATATTATTGACGAAATTTAATTGTAATTATGTTCTCCGTAAATAATAAATTTGCTGAACACATTTAGTACCTAAAATATAAGGGTCACATGCCGACTAACAATAAGAATGTATCACAACAGGAAAATTTTATCTGGTTCGTCAAAATAATTTTTCATATTATTGACGAAATTTAGTTGTAATTATGTTTTATTTTCGTTTCTTCTTGAATTTTGTTCATCATTCCAATTTTCCTTCAAAACTTTTTATGGTCCTATCTCGACTTAAGCAGTTATGATAAAAAGCCACAGATATCTACCTATTTTATTTAAGAGTACGAGTAACTGCAAATTTGCTAGAAATGACACACACATCTTGCTGTCACTTGTTCCCAGTTACGTAGATGAAATGGCTGGACTACAACTTATATTTAAATTACTCGTATACGAGTGTCTAAGGGACAAGAAAGCTTAAATTTCCAAGTCTAATTTTTTACTGTTATATCATGCAATATTTTATTGTCGCTGTTTTATTTTCTTTCTAATTATTATTGCACTGTATAAATTCAAAGGAAGCTAAAATCTAGCCAACTCACCTCAACTACTGTGAAATAAAATTAAAAAAAAAAAAAAAATAAATAAATTTATTGTAAGCTAAATAAAGATTTAAGAATATTTTTTGTTAAGCATTTTTAATGTTTCCAAGTAAAACACAGATAAAAGACATGATTCGTCGTCTCATAATTTTCTGCAATACTCCTAGAATTCAAGAATTTAAGGAAGTTTATTTTGAGAAATTAAATAAATTTTTATCCATAAAACGATGTTGTTGTGGTGTCCCCTCAGAGAATGTTTTGCACCTTGTTGAAATATAAACAACATGTTGATGCAGTCAAGCTCTTGCGCAAAATTGCATTGAACATATAATGAAGAACTGAATCTTTGATAATGGGAAAAACGATGACAACAATGACAACATTTTGGTCAGAGTGACAATTCAACCAAATTGAGTTGCCAATGTCAGATATTTTGTTTGTTACATTTTCCGTGAGCCTTATCAATGTCGTTTATTTGATTGATGTGATTTTCGATTTTCCATAAGCAATTGTTAAACTGCAAATGTTTCCGACAGGTGAACAGAATTACTCACCAAAGCCACCAAAACCAAAACATAAACACAACACAAATTGAAAATCAGCAAAACAAACAACCAACCCATCTCCAGCTCACGAAAGCTGCTGAAGTTGACAGGGGTTTTCAACGGCTTGTACTATACGAGTACGTTAATATTTATATATATATATATATATATATATATATATATATATATATATATATATATATATATATATATATATATATATATATATATATATATATATATATATATATATATATATATATATATATATATATATATATATATATATATATATATATATATATATATATATATATATATATATATATATATATATATATATATATATATATATATATATATATATATATATATATATATATATATATATATATATATATATATATATATATAATACTTCGTTTATAACGTTCACTCGGACATCAGCCTTATATGTAACTAGTTCAGATATGAAATTTTTATTAAAACTTGATCACACTAACTGCAAAGTAGCTTCACTTAAAAAAGGAAAAGATAAGAGTTTTAAAAACTTTGAACTACATTTACTGCCTTAGTTTTTTAGTTAATTTAATTTTTGTTGACAATTGAGTTGTCAATGTGAATAATTTTGCTCACTAAACACGCCTGCAACAGCAGTGAATTCATACTTTACTTAACATTATAACAATTTCGTACTTATTGTGCAATAACTTGATTGAATTTTTGCAGAGGAAAATTGAGAAAACTATACATATATGCACATACGCCTTCGTTTGAACACATGATTTGCGAAGAATCTTGTTTAGTTGTGCAAATAAATACAAAAATTTGAATACTAATTAGCTTTCATCATAATTTCAGTATAAAATTCTAAAACACACAACTTACGTACATATTTATGTACATACATATAAACATACTCATGTAGATTTTTACAAGGAATTTGAAGAGAGATCACAAAACTGTAAACGAAAATTAATTTTAAATTCCATTGATAAGTATACCAGTATGTACATATGTATGTGTTTGATCTGAAATATGATTCGGCTTCAAATGTTACAAAAAAAGCTGCAACATATCAAATTTTATCTATTGACCGTAAAAGCCACAACAAAGTAAAAGAGATAGAAAAATATTAAGTAATTTTAAAACAAATTTAATTTGTTTTTATGTCAAAAGAAAAAACAAAATCGAAAAGCACCCAATTTAAGTGCCAATAAAATGTTGGGCTATATTTTATTGTAAAAGCCACAAACAAATACACAGCCACTCAGACACATACATATTACATATCGTTGGTCTCATGTAGAAAGGCGCTAACAAAAATAATTGCATTTTTACAGGAGAAGGAAAAATCGTAATGGAAGCTGTATAAATATGTACATCTAAAAGTACCTTTTATTGCTCAATTGCTTGTAAGAGCGATATGTTTGATATTACATAATAAAATCTTTGTGACACTGTGTGAAACGTAGTAGAATCAGTAAAATAGTTTAATTCAGCGAAAATACGGGTTAGGGCCTTTCTACGTGAGACTAACGATATACACATATGTATGTTAACCCTCCAATCTTTCTGTTAACCCTCCATTCCAGTCTAATGTTACTAGTGTGTTCAAAAGACCCGTGTACTTTTAGGAAGATTATGTAAATTATGCTCTGGAAACTAGAAATAACTAACTACATACATTTTGCTTTTTTTTCAATCATTAAGATTTAAATTACACTGCGAGATAGTGTGCAATTAACGTTGTATAATCATATTCCACCCTGATTATAAGAGCTGGCTGGGTTGTTAAAATATATTCTTTCTAATAAAAAGATTCTATGTGATTGCTAAAATATATTCTATGTGATTACAAAGTTACGAGTTATCGTAATTAAATAAGTGATACCATGTTCAGACGGTAATATGAAACACTTGGTTCGCTCTCTGAACCACTATTGCGAAACTAGGTGTTCAGACGGTTCTTTTTTGCTTCACACTGATGTTTACATATTTTGTGCAAACGTTTCACTAATTCTTTTTTAAATTTTTATTTAAATCCTTATGTAAGTACAAAATTTTTACATTTTCAATGTGTTTATTTTGATTTTATACGCATTAATTATCTGTTTTTTCTTTGTTTTTTGCAGCTAGTTCAGATAAGCTAGCGATAATTTATTATCAAATTTGGAGATGATAGTAGTTTTTGCTTGGTTCGCAACAAGATTCAAAATGAACCAAGTTGGTTCGCTCTCAAAATTTTGTATGGAGAAACATGTTGGTTCAATCAAGATTGGGCCGTGAACCACGAATGAGAGAGCGAACCTCGAATATAAGGTTTCGTGTGAACATGCTATAAACAGAATATATAGAATATTTTGACAAAAGTTGATAAATAAATCTTTATGGCAAACTAAAAGTGTCAAGCTATAAAGATTAAACCGACTTATGTTTTTAATGTTGATTGAATTCTTTATCGCGTTAGAATTTATGTGGGTATAAATTACGTTGCCGAATATTGTCGTTTTGCAATACTCACTTGACATCTTTCACACACGGAAAGTTTACTTTGCAAAGTCTTGAGATTGCTGGGTGCAAATGTCACAACACCGGTTAGCGTCAACACAAAAGAGCGTCAAGTGTCGAGTGTTGCTCAATGTAACTCGACACTCCCTTAGTTATTTCTTATACATGCTTTTAATAGGATGCATTCATGGTATAAGCAAAAGAGTGCATTCACGTCGTGATCATGCCACAACTCTTTAGAATATTGCCTATGAGGGAAGTGGAAGCATATACACTTCAATTAATATACATAATATTCATTGGTAATAATATGATATGCCAGATATACTAAATCGCTTGATATATATATTTTAGTATGTACTACATATTAGTATAGATCACCGTATTAAGTAATTATAGACAACTGATGAAGCAACAATAACAGAAACACATAGTCTTTGACACTAATCAAACGTGCGACCTCGAGACTGACGGTCCACTAACTCGTTCACCGATACACTAGACACCAGGTTTCTAAAATTTTTAAACTGCTGTCAAATTTGTTAATTCTGGACTTTTTTTTACTATGAATAGTTTTAAGAGCACATACACCCTCTTACAGAAAAAATTAAAAAACAAGCTTGGTCAATCAAATTGTTCATGTTCAATTTCGACATTTGCAAAGAAAAACCAAAATGTTTAGCATGTTAAACAATTAGAGAAGTCAGACTCACATTTTTTTTGGCAACAAAATTAGTATTTTTGGTTCTATCTAAAATTTTTCAAGGGTTAATCTGTAAGCTTCATCTCATTCATATATGTATATATATATATATATATATATATATATATATATATATATATATATATATATATATATATATATATATATATATATATATATATATATATATATATATATATATATATATATATATATATATATATATATATATATATATATATATATATATATATATATATATATATATATATATATATATATATATATATATATATATGTATGTGTATATATGTGTGTAGCTGTATGTGCATATTATTGTTTACTTTTGTTTGTTTGAAAAAAAAAATATGAAATGAACTATACTGGTATAAAGAATAACAGCAAACATCAAACAGTAAGTGCAATCAGATTGTGTGTGGATGCGTGTTTCTATTCCACAAATAATCCCCGTTAACCATGATTTCATTTCATGCATAAAACACGACATGAACCAAACAAATCATCCGTGGCAAGTATGTTGAAATATTGAAGATATCTTGCATGCATGTGTAAAAAATCTACAAAATAATAGGATTAGATCTCAGAATTATTTATCATATCTTTATTAGCTTAGCTAAAACACTGACACAAATCTTATGTCTATACATTTGTTAGCAATTTTATATAAATAACGCAAGACTGACTGTTTGGAAAAATTTCAGGCTATTTATTAGTGTTGATTTGATTATCTGGGAACTACAAAGACGCACGATAAAGGCTAATTGTTTTTTTTTTCAGGTTCCAAACAAGTTTAAGTCGGCCTTATGTAAGTATAATCAAAATACTTGTGCTAACTACCTGGCTGTTAAGTTTTTTGTATGAAAATTTCTATAAGGAAAGATAGCAGCAAGTTAGTTAGCACAAGTTTTTTTATTGTACATAAGGCCGAATTTTTATGTGTTGAAACATATTTTTAATAGGTTTACTTTAAGTTTTTCAACATTTGAAAGTCTTAAGTTACACTGAATACCCAAAATAATATCAAATAAGTCGGTTGATTATTTTTAGAGAGCCGTGACTTGCCCCTTTTGGCATCTTTTCTTTAAGAAGCTACTATACTTATCTCTACATCTAGAAAATAGTACGCATAATTTGGTCTAAGTTTTAATACTTTAGTTAATATATCAGATATTAATTAGAAAATATTTTAAAGATTGATTATGCACCACTTCAAACTATTTCATCTTACTTCAACTCTGGAGATTATGGCGATTTGTAAATTAGGAACCTCCACGACCAGTTCTATTACCAAATACTTAAACTACAAAACTCTTTTCGTAAAAGGACAAAAAAAAAAATTGAACACGCAAATAGAGAGATTCCGATTTAAAATAATAGCCTTAAACATTTGATGCTAATCTATTATAAGTGTCAACAAAATTAAAAAATGTGGTAAAGTTCCCGCAAAACCCTGCGACAACTTTTTTCCTTGCTAAAATTTATAATGTCACGTTGGAAATAATGGAACATCAATGTCTATTAGTGATCTTTGCAAAATGCATATAACTTTTCTGAGCTCGTAAATTACTTGTAACTTAAATGGTAGCAATATTTGCAAATCACCATTCAAATATGCTCAATGGCGGGAAATTACATTCAAATTATCTTAAATACACGTTTACATACGATATTTTTTCTCTTAAATCTGTGCTCAAGTTCATCGTTAGACATTTTTTACTTTGAAATCAGTAGTGTTCTGTTATTCATGTCTGAACAAAAATGTTATGTCCGAAATCTAAAACAATTCAACAAACAAGACTCTGCAGAATATGTTCCGCATATTCCCGACGAAAAGAATTCAACACAATTCATTTTACAATATTAACTAACTAGTTGTGAGTTCGAGTTGAACTTCAGTCAGGAAGAGGGATTATTTTTGATTACAACAATAATTGCTGTGAAACAATAACACCAAAGAAGAACAGAAAAAATAATTGAATGTCATCCTAGCTGGGGGACAACTCGCTACACTATTTATCAGCGCCCACTGGGACTCGAACCCTGACTTAGATAGGCTAATCCGAAAAATACTTTTTCTAACCAATTCCCTTATGAAAACTATCAACATGACATCCAACAGCACTAAAAACAAAAATAAATACACACTAAAATAAACATACGAATGTGTGCAAATAATAATTAAAGTCACTTAAGGCATTATATTCTATTACGAGTACGTGCATCCTCTTAGGCATTGTTTTCATAATATTTATCGCAAGAAATTCATCTGAATTCTTTGTATTCGTTCAGAGTTTTTGTTTGTTTTAACTGCTTGGCGAGTAATAATCCATCAATACAAAATTCCCAGTAATAAATAAACATTTTGCCAGAGATGGGGTGGTGAATATTTGTTAATGCATTGGTTTAGATTTACAGTAGGGACAGGAACAATATGTAATAAAGTTATTTTATTAGAAATATCATTAATTTTTTACTTTGCTGTGATTTATGTTCCTTATAGCTTAAAACTCTGCTACCTGTAAAAATTTAAACTTTGGGAACATGTAAACATTAAACGATGAAAAACTAGTATACTCATACTCTCTGGTTCGATACATTCTCAAATTAAATAAACGTTGCTAAATTGAGTACAAATCGATAAAATCGATTCGCAGCTGCTTTGAAATAAAAGTAACCAAAACGCCAGTAGTGGCGGTACCCATCTCTGTTATCTGCTTATTATGTTGTTACTATAAAAGTTAATTTAACTTAAAGTTGCATCTTTATTCTTTATCACACGAGTAGATAATGAAGCAAGATAAAAATCTTCAATCGTTCTGATATAAAAGGAACAATAAAAACAATAATACCTATAAACTTTCAAACGCTAAAAGGAGAAAAGTTCTAATGCCAACATCAACAATGAAAACCAGAATTTAAGTGGCTCTTTGAAAAATTGCCATAAACAGAAACACACTTGTACCTAAACTTTGAAAGCCAAAAAATATTGTTAATAATATTTTAGTCGCAAGTAATAAGAGAGACCCCCAAAAATATTTATCAAGTTGTGACTGGGAAACTACTTAAACAAGAAAACACACGATGCAAATAACAGGCAAATAGGAAGGGGAGATTTCTTTTTTTTTTTTTTGTTCTTTATTTATTTGTGTACTAGTATAACCAACCACCGCTTCTTTGTTTTAATTCTTAAGCAAACAATTATTTACGGGGAAAGTCTCATTGTAAGCATATTTCCTACTGAACTTTAATTTCTTAAATATTACGTTTTTTACAGTTCATGAATAAAACGCGAACATTGTTATAAATTTTTTAAGAATTCATTTTTCCTATTACAAATTACAATTTACAAAAAAATTTTGGAAAAATTATTATAAAAAATACTTTTCCCGTCTTCAAATCTTTGCATCAGTCATTTAACAAGTCAACTTGTGAATGGAAAATTGCTACTCGTATCATCCTACTCTATCGTCAGTGCGATCAGTTGAAGTCTTATTTGTTTGAATTAATTAATAATTGCCCCCTATTTTATTGTATTAAAAAAAACTAATCGAGATTTTTATTTCTTTTTCCCAACCCAGTGACATTGGGACTCACCCAAGTTTAAAGGCCGGGGCAAGGCGAATTCATACCAGGTATATGCAAGAGCAATAAATACAACACTACAAAAATAAATCTTTTTCAAATGTCAAAGGAAAAATATAAATACAAAAAGGAATTAAAAAAAAATATAATAAAACAAATTTACAAGGAAAGAAAAACTTTTAAATATATCGTGAATCTTTTAATTATATCGTGAAAATAAAGTCTCAGGTCATAGAGCTTGGAAAGGTGTAAATGGCCAGCCAGATTGGGGAGGATTCTGGATGATATCTGGCGCTGAAGGTACAATACAAAATTTTAAAAATTGTTTAAATTTTGTTTTTTTTTTCAAATTTCTATTTAAAAAATGTGCAATAAAAGAAAAACTTAATTATTTCGTAAAATCTTTAATTATTTCGTGAAATTTGAAGTCTCAGACAATAGAGCTTGAAAAGATGAAAATAGGCATCCAGATTGGGGAGGATTCTGCATCATATCTGGCGCTCAAGACACAATACAAAATTTAAAAAAAAAATTGTTTTAAAATTTTTTTTCCAACTTTGTTTTAATTATGCCATTGACATCCGAAACAGATTAAAATTAAAAAAAAGTTATCAGCTGCGCTGTCAATTTCACCTGATATGAATTCGCCTGGGGCCGGGGCACATAGAATCCGTCGTATGTTATACGTTGGCTTTTTCAACTGACAACTAAGTTAAAATACATGTATTATTATCAGCTTTGTCACTAAAATAAGAATTCAATAAATTTGTATGTAAAAAACAACCATTTAACTATGTATAAACATTTCTAAAAAAAACAAAAATAAATTCTTGAATATAATAACATGTGACTTCAAATATAAGTTTTTGTGTGCTTAGCAATACTCATATTTATATACATATTTTTATGAATTGAAAAAAGCCTTAAGAACCAAAAATTCTTAATTTAATTTAACTACTGTTGCTATTCAAAACAAATTTTTAATTTACATTTCTTTTGTATTTTTCTGTTTGGCTGGTTTTCGATAGTACTGTTGCTTACGAGTAAAAAGTTGCACGGTTGCAATGGTTACTCGCTATCGAATGCCATCATTAGAAATTCCGAAACCTTTTACTCGATATCGAATGAAATAATCCCAAAAGTGTAAAAACTCGCACATTCGAGTAAAAAATCGCTCGTAAGCGAATGACAGAATTAGCCCCCTGAACTTATTGTAAGTTGCCTGTGTGTGTGTATGTGCAGTTTAATAAAGAATAGAAAAAAATTGTGCACAATAGGCTTGGATGCGATTTTCGAGATTTAATATGTTAAGTCAATTTTTTCACTGTTTGTACTTTTTGGTTTTCTTGATTTTTGTTTGCATTAAACCCATTTGCTAGTGGGATTTCCCAGTTTATTTTTAAATTTGTTAAAAATAATTTTTCGTGTTCGTCACTGAGCAAAAAGTTTTCTGGGACTTGAATACCCTGATAAAGCAGTGCAGCTGGTTCCGTTACTGAAGATAAAAACAGTTTTTTTGTGTCCCATTGTGATATTGAAATAGATAAAAAAAGATTGCTATATTTTGTTAATTTTTATCAGCATAACCTCGGCCAAGTGGTTACGGATATAAGACTGCCCTTCCCATTTTCTATTAGTATTATTATTTTATTATTAGTCGCGATACAAAAGTAACATGTTTTCCTTTACGTTCGGGTGTTCCCACGCAGATATAAAATAAATAAACTATCGAACGAATGATTTCAACTAGTGAGAAAGACGGGAAACTTTCAACAAGCAGCCATTTCAGAATTTTGATTATTGGTTCAATAGAAAACAATATTAAAACTGAGTCGAACCACGATTGTATCATAACTTTTCTGTAAAGTGTGTTGAGCTTTATGTATGTGGTGGCAGTATAATTGACTCACCCATTTAGAAGAGTTTCCAATTTGCCATACAGATCCCGGCGATGCCTTCGTTTGATTTGTGGACTAACCGTTTCTTCTTTTGCCTTGGAATCGAAACCACTGGCATGTTGCAAGACCCAAGTTGAATTTGGCAAGTCATAAGCAATACCCCAATTCAAACCCATACTTAGATATTCTGTGGCAGGATTTCCGATGACACCAGTTGTCATGCAAACGGCTGTCTGGACAAGTCATCGTCAAGGTGTGAAACACATACATACATCCGAGTAAATATGTATGCATGTATGTATGAGTATAATTAAAATTAAAATATACTTTGAGAAATACTAATAATGTGTGTGTGTGGCACACATGCAAATAAAATAAATCTCACCGAAAACGATGAACCGACCGGAAAAGCGATGAAACGTTTGCCTCTTGAATGTGTTGCGCGTTGATCACCATTCACAGTGGAACCAACATGATGAACACTCAATCCATTGTGGAACTGATTACCGTGTAAACTTGTTACTGTTTTGCTTTCTGCCAAAGCTGCAACTTTGCGGCAAGAAAACAAATTTAAAAGAAGCACAAGTGGCGAGGCCTTAACAAATAACACTTTCAATAATTTCATGGCCTTTACAGTTTTTGCTTAAACTATTTTAAATTTTCTACAAAGAAAAAGTTTCGTCCTCTTCTTTTATTCAAATAATTTTCAATAACATTTTCTTTTTTTTTCATCTGTGTTTGAAACAAAGTAGTCGCTTCATCCAAAGTGACAACTGTCTTGTGCAGAATTTATCCTGATGATTGCGGAAAGGGATAGAATGAGTTGTGGTGGAATTCAATTGATTGTTAAATACACGTTTGTTTGACTCGATTGGCTTTTGTAAAATAATCAAGAATATAAAACTTAATAAAATAAAATTAAGAAGAAATGTAAAAGAGGCAAATTGTTTTAGTTTCTTATTTGGATGGTCTGTGGACAAGTTCTCTATTCTTTTTCTATTGAGTTGTTAATTAAATTAGTTGAGTATTTTTAATAGAAAAATAAACAACAAACATTGAATAACCAGTTCAAGTATTCTTTCTTTAAGTGTGTATGTGTGTGCGTGTGTGTGTGTGTGCGTATGCGTGTGTGTATTGAGAGAAGAAAGTATGAATCGTGTTCGTGCAAAACTTTTTTATTTAGAAAGTGGTGTTTTGATATGATGCGTACTTCGATCTGTTGGAAAGTTAAGAGTTGCAATCAAATTGGGCAGAAGATTGACTAATTTGGAAATTATTACATGCCAGTAACGCACTATTCACTAACTATCGTAAAGTGCTAAGTCATATATTAGGAGTAAATAACAGTTTTGAAGTTCAAAGATGACTGTTTTTATTTTGTTTCAACATTTTTCACATTAATTTTAACGAGTTTCACGATCAGTTTTACTAAAGATCAGAAAAAAGAGAAACACAAGGTTTGCGTGATATCCCAGTGATTATTTAATTTTTTACAAATTAAGCTTTTATTTTTTTTAAATAATATTTTTTTAGATCAATAAATTTAGTTTAACATTTCTGCAATTTTTTTATTCCTTAAAATTGAGGGCCCCGCACTCTCAACTAATTGAAACAAAAAAATAAACATGTTTATGATTTCGTGTTTTTTTTGTCCGAAGCGTTGCTTTCAATACTTTTTTGCGAATGCTCCATGTTATGTAATCGTATATGAGTTGTCTGGACGTATTGCCAATGAAAATTCGACTTTCATGCATGAAAAAACAATTAAAAAAATTATCTAATTAATTTTTCATGTAGAATTACTAAGAGTATGTAATTTGTTCATTTCAAAGAAAAACAAATGCAACAAGTGCTGACAGATAAGTTGGAAGACTAAAGCCACATCGGGAGCTACCCCGAAGTAATGAAGACTAGTTGCGGTGTGGATAACTTTCCCAAAGTCGCTAAGTGCTTGTTTGAGCTAGTATTGCCATATGTGGAATCCGATATACCCGTGTGGTGACGAGCTCTAGGACGTGCGTAAAACAATTTACCTTCTTTAGCACTATTTTTTAGTTTTTCTTTACAGACTTTTTAGTTTACAGACTTCAAAATTTCTTTGCTAGTTCAGTATAGTCCGCTGCAAGTTGACTCCAAGTATTGAAGACGTGGGTGCGTGTATTGAGTTGAGTTTCTAGAACTTGCAAATGCTCCATAGCGAGTACACACTTATAAGGTGTGTTACTTTACTTTCCGGGCAAGTTTCGTGCAAAAGAGAGCATGCATAAGTTTCTCTCGAATACAGATAGAATTTACCTAAAGTACGGGAACGGGAAAAAGCCAAATTTCTAGCCCAGAAAGAAATATGCTGTGTTTTGATGTGGCAACACAAATTGGCATTTAGTTTTACAAAAAAATACGATGATATTTTACACTTTGGGCTTTTCAAGTCTTTTGCACATTCCTTTTTATTTACAGCCAGTTCACCGATATCGAAAGTATAAATTCATTCGCATTCTACGAGTAGGCGAAAGAAAATTGAATTGGGCTCTTTTTTACTTTATTCTATGCGAACTATGTGTCAAAGTTCAATTAAAATACATAAGTTCATGCGAACGAATAATAGTGACATAGACAAACCGAAATTGATTCGAATGTGAGTGACTAGCTTTCGTTCGCATACATTTTCATTCGATATTGCCGAACAGGCTGTTGATATTTATATAAAAACACTGAAATGGTTTGTATACGTGTTAAATCAAATGAAATTTGTTCCTTTGTTATTGTTTATTTTTCGAACAGCTGATTGCTTAACTACTTGCTCAAACTAGCCGGAAGAAAAAGTACGAGCTGTTTCGTGCAAGAAGAGGAAGCATACTATCCTCTCAAAAGTGGTCTCATTTGCCCAATTTTACAATACGGGAACACTTTTCGTGCAAATTTTCATCGGATCCCGAACTAGAGTAAAGAAACACACCTATAGTGTGAGCTAAATATGAGTTCGATATTAATTTCTTGTGTACTTTAAGCTATTAGTTTTGAAAATATTTTTTGTGTGAAAGTTTATCAAATACTTTGTATGACTTTTTGTTTTATTTTTGCTATTTGAGTTGTAAGTTTAATTTGGGGTTTGTTCTGTCCAGTTTGTTAATAACTTAAAAGAGTTTGTAAAGTTTATGTTGTAAATATTTTGTGTCAACATCAACATCAACATCAACATGAACAATTACAACTTGCACTCAATGCGGTTTTCAGCCATTAACGACATTTAGTTGCAAACAACATTCGGAGTCGAAAACAGACGGCGTAACATCACACATTTCTTCTGGTGTCACCATGAAGACCATAATTTATTTTCTTTTTTTAAGCGAAGTACTTAAAAATTGTGGATATGACTTTGTTGCTTCGTCCGCAAATGACAAAAAAACTTTTTTAATGCAACATAGACCAAATGAGATTTTTTCTAAACGATTCAAGAGATACTTGATGTTTGAAAAAGGATCCACTTTAACAGTAAGTCTTGTTTCCAGTTTTTCGTATAAATAAATTAATAAGATCTTGGTTTTTTCTTTTTTTTTCTGCAATGAAGCTTCAGGGAAATATTGCAAAGTCTGTAATTCCCCCTGCACCAAGAGGCCTAAATATGATAACTGAGTACACTTTAGTATACGACTTGCCTACAGATTTCAAACTTTTTCAAAAACCACAAAAACAAATAACAAAAGCTACTGTGAATTCGACTCCTGCAACAACGGCCCATCCGCACGACCACCAGCACCTGATTGTTCCCTTTAGTCACGACTATTTTTATCGAATGCATCCCGCATATTACGACGAAAGTCTAATGGAAAGAAAGAGTTATCCACTTAAAGAAAATCCGGCACAAAGAAAATGTTTTAAGAAAAAGTTTTACAACTTTTATGAAAAGCGTCCGGATGTTTGCTTGAAGCGAATCAAGCGTAATAAAACTTGGAGTCTGGCAACACTGACCACTTCCCAAAGAATGTTTTATGATCTTATTGAAAAGTGGTCATTAATGTGAGTTTATCGAACTACGTTCAATTCGGGATTTTATTTTACAACCTTTTTCTCTTCTCTATTGGTCTCCATTAATTAAAAAAGTCATGGATTTTTACCACGCTACTGTTTTATGAGAACTTTGTGTGAATCGCTTGAACAGCTGCTGCCGTACGGTCACTCCTTATTGCATGACATAATCCACATACTCTTAGGGTAAGTGTTGAACAATTGTTTGTTTGTAAAATACAACGTTAAACACGCACATGCACAAGTTTGGGGCAACACGAGAAATAAGTTTCAATAAAATTATAAAATCAATTTCGACCACTGCACGCAGACAAAAACTCAAAATTACTTAAAATTAATCTATCCAATTTTATAAAAGTGTCGAGTATTCATTTACTTTTCATGTTTTATTTTAATGATCCAACGCACAGTAAATTAAGAAAACCTTAAATTTTATGTAAAATAATATTTTGCATTAAACACAACCAAGTTAACAGACTACCGGTTACACGGCAACAAATGACGCTAGCAGTAATTGCTGTCGTGTGGTCAGCTACTTAAATATTTTGCAGGCAGCAGCTGCAGAACAGACAGCTGATCTCATGATTTTGCTCATTAGCTCGTCCGTCGATGCCCATGTGGCATTTGTCTACAGTACACAATGAACGATTTCATAAATAAATATTCGCAATAAAATAAATAAAGGATTGCAAGAAATATAATAAAATACTTACCAGAGAAAATGCAGATGAAAAATAACTGAAAATAAATTTAATGTAAAAATGAAAAACTCATCATGAGCGACCAGGGCATTCAAACGACATGCGATACATGAAAAGCCGTTAAATCCAGTCAAAGCTGCTGTGAACAGCAGTGGACAGTCGGAAATACATTTACTACTACTGACGAACACTGCAGGACTACTTAAAGACGAGAGGTTATACAAGCACCAGACAGTATTTGACAGGAATGGGAACAGTTATATTGCGTACAGTTATCCACTCTTTCGTGGATGACAGCAGCATTTGCCACTCGTACTCTTTTAGTTATAGGACAAGCCTTTCAGAGATCGCTGACAAGAGGCTAAATAGAACGATTCACTGAATAGTGATCTTCTATTAATCTCCGAATGGGGTCGTAAAAACAGGTTCGCCTTCAACGCTCGTAAGACCCAATATTGTTTATTAACACACCAACAAACGACCACAGATGCTGCTTTATCTGTACTCATGGATGGTATAAATATTGAGGAATAGGATGCTATTGATATTCTTGGAATGAAGATACAGTGTGACGTTCGCTGGATTGAACACATTTTTCATGTCTCTAAAGAAGCATTCAAGTGTCTCGGGTTTTTGAAACTGTGTAAGATGTACTGGGTTGGTGCCTTAAAGTCTATTTTGGGGCTACTAGACAGTGTGCAGGAGAGGGCGAAGACACTTATCGGTGACAGTAGGGTATTCAACTCTATTGACTCACTGGAACATCGATGCCATATGTGGTGCATTGCTCTGTTCTATCGTTACAATGGATTTTGCTCTGACAAGATTAGAGATCTTGTTCCCGAAACTCGCACATTTCTGCGTAGCACGCGTTCATCGTCCAGAGCTCATCCATTTGTGATCGATTGCCCGGGGAATCGTACTACGCATTACAGAGAGAATTCGTTTTTCAACCGTACGCTTCGTCTGTGGAATAAGTTGCCTGCAGACTTAGACTTGTTGCCTGTCTGTTATAGCGTTGAAAAGTTCAAGTCAAATGTTCACAAACACTACTCCCTCTTTCCCCCTCCTCACAAGCTATTTTCCAAACGAGCAAAACGAGCACAAATGTGTGTCAAGGCTGGCGGGAGCTACTTGGCTTATAAAGGGTGTTTTTTTAAGCTAGATAGAACTTTAAATTGTAAAAAGTAACACAAAAAATTAAATTTTGATGAAACATTTTTTTTATTTGTTTCAGTATACTCTGACAAATCATCATGAATAGACTCACGCTTGAACAACGCTACGAAATTATCCAAATTTACTTTGAAAATCAGACCCGTTGTTTTATTGCAAAATTGTGTTCAGCGATGAGGCGCATTTTTGGCTTAACGGGTTTGTTAATAAGCAAAATTGCCGCATATGGAGTGAGACCAATCCACAAGAGACCCTACAGACTCCATTACATCCAGAAAAATGCACTGTTTGGTGCGGTTTTCATGCTGGTGGCATCATCGGACCTTATTTCTTCAAAAATGAGGCCGGAGCTCGCGTTACGGTCAATGGAGATCGTTACCGCACCATGATCAATGATTTTTTGTTTGAAAATATGGATGACATTGATCCGGAGGAGATGTGGTTTCAACAGGATGGCGCTACGTGCCATACGGCGAACGCAACCATCGACTTACTGAAATCAAAATTTGGCGATAAGTTGATTTCGAGAAATGGACCTGTCAATTGGCCTCCAAGGTCGTGCGATTTGACACCTCTCGATTATTTCCTGTGGGGCTACGTGAAGTCACTGGTTTATGCTGATAAACCAGCAACAATTGACGCCTTGGAGGCCAGCATTGTTCGTGTTGTTCGTGACATACGGCCAGCAGTGCTCGAAAAAGTGGCCCAAAATTGGACGTCCAGAATGCGCTTCGTCAAGAACAGCCGCGGTGCCCATATGCCCGAAATCTTTTTCAAATGTTAATGTCACGTATTGATCTTTCGAATAAAAAAAAATTTTGATTACAATTTCATTTTTTGTGTTATTTTTTACAATTTCAAGTTCTATCGGGCTTAAAAAAACACCCTATATAATACATTCCAATTACCAGAAAATATCGTAGAGGTCCAAGTAAAGATTTCCAACATTCAAAGTAATTTTTCTTTATTTAGAAAAGTTATTCAAAATCGAAATTGGATGATCTACTTTGGGCCGCTTTCTATTAAAAGTTTTACTGTCTTTCAAAATCATTCAGAACAAAGTTAACACTCTACTGGAAAACTGGCCGGGATGAGGCAATCCATCACGTAAGCCGTGTTGCAAAATCAGTATGTACAACATTGATTTGCTCGTGTGTGTATGAGTGCATGTTGTACGTTGTAGCAGGTTAAATGTGTGTGTGTACGAGTAAAACGCATATGCATGATTTTATATTTATTTTTAATATTTGATTACAGGTACACCAAGCCTTGGGCTTTTCATCATAAAATATTTGGCCGTTCATTAAGGCAGCGGCATTCTATCGCAGAGTGTGCTAAATTGTACGGTCTATATTGTCGTGTAAGTTGGTTGGATTTTATAACCAATGTGGTTCATGGCTTAAAATAAAAAATATAAATCCTGTACGGAAAAAGTTTGTTGATTATGAATTTGCTTGCCCATATACTCTCGTACATACACTTCTATACGTGAGTTTGCATATGTGTTTGTACTCGTATGTGTGTGCACGTCAAGTTTTTGTGTATTTGAATTTTTTTAATAATCAAAATATATATTTTTTAAATTTTTAAGATGCACTCCAACTTCTTTACGAATTTACAACTATTTTTAGAAGAATGTGAAAAAATCGAATCAAATAAATAATTTTAAAGTTTAAATGTTATTTATAATGCGTTTGCTGTTTTTAAACAATATACAACTCATACAGCCATCAAAATGTACTCACATCGGCGATGACCTCCAAAATTAAAATTATTTAGGTGCATAACGAAACTCGTATCAAGAAACTTCTATTCCGAATGCGTTTTTAAAAATGGTTCCCGTTTTACTCAAGAATATAAATATTGTTTCCGGAATGAACAAAACAACATAACTTTATAAGTTTGACAACTTAGATTTTCTTAAATAAAAAATACAGCAACACAACTATCTAAAATCTGAAATTTAAGCTGAAAAAGTCTTCAGACGCAAACTGAATAATTTATTATAATTATGCAGCTTTATGATGATGTCTTTACTTTGCAGAAAGATAAATTTACAAACACCAATCCTCAGATAAGTAAAAATGGCGTAAAGATCCAAATCTCTCTCCGATGAGTAGTCGAAGTCCTGATCGCAGACAAGTTATGCACAATTATTTGCATTTGCATTTAAATGAAGATGTTGACTGGTGACTCTAGAAAAAAAAATATGCGCAGATACACTCAAAGCATACAAACTTTTGAAATTTCATCTCCTTGTAATTTTTTGTGAGTTTCTCAATGTTTCTTGTGCGGTACGGATGTTTATTGTTCTTTTTTACATAAAACGAATGTCTATAAATGCCAGTACTTATGACTCTAACATACTTGTTTTACTTCATAAGAGACTGTTTTCAGGATACTTTCTGTTACAATCTAGCAGATGTTTACTCTGGCACTTGGCTCCACGATTAGATACTCGTATATTGCTGAAGATCTTTGTTTATTTTCTTAGTGGTTGTAATGGCATGCAATTCATTTTTAGTTCTTTTACATAAATATTTACGGCATTCAAAGGGTTGTCATAAAGTCATAAGTCTTAAAATATTAGTATGAAAAAATATGTATACTGTGAGCATTCTGACAAAAATTATTTTAAATTTTGAGTCAGCTGAGATGTTTACGGTGCAGTTACGGCAAACTCCGTATAAAAAGTCTTCTTCCGAGTATTTTCTGACTTTTTTGTTCGAAGCATAATATATTTGAATCCCCCAATTAAGTTACAAAAATATGTTCTTTACGTTAACTTTTTTTTCAGTGCATTTTAACGAAATAAAAAAAAAGAGTGCACATAAAAAATTATAAATAGTGTGTTTTCTATGTTTCCCAGCTATCTATTTTATTTTATTGGTATCAATGTTAGAAGCTCATATAGCGAATAAAAAACTTAATTGTTGAAGTGTACATAGATATGTATGTATATATGTATTTATATTCAAACAAATATGACAAAGTATTCTCATAGTTGTCATTTTTATCACTAGCATTATTCACAATCTTATGCAAAAAGTCATAGCATTTGCAAAATAGATGAACTTATTTTTATTTTCCACCAACAAAACATACTAGTATGCTCTTACATATACATGTACATACATTTACACAGGCGCATACAAACAGCTTCAAGCGCACACACATGCACACACACTCATGCTTACGAAACATTAAGAACGCATCAACAGCAATAAACTCACTAGTGGTCTCTAAATTATGTATATTTGTTTGTTTGTGTATTATGTTCTTAGCTTTATGTCGTTTGTGTGAATGTGCGTACCCATTTAAAGCAAGCAGATCAATGGCTGCACAGTGGGTAAGAAGTAATTCAAATACGTAACAATATATATTTAATTGAACAAAATGAACACAAATTGACAGGAATCGAGAATTAATTACCGTATTTTCATCCTAAGTCAATGAGGAATAAGTTTAATTTACAGAAAAGGGATATATCTTCTCATTGCTCGGAATTTATTCACTGCGCTCACTTTGAAAATATTTCAATTTTAAGAGGAGAAAATAACTATGGAAAATATTAGTTATCATATAATAATCAAATCATAAATGTAGACGCAGAGAAATTAGCGTAGAGTTGTAGACTGTTAGTTAGTAAAAAACAGAAGCTTTGATTGTATGTAACATATACGACTATAAATGATTGTTAGAAAAGTATTCAAATAAATAGTTAAATAGTTTTCTTTTGTTATCTTATACGAAGTTGAGAAACAACTTCTTGTAAATGTTATCAGGGCGTGCGTTTGTTGCAGATTTAGTTTGTGTTGTTTTTAAGTTTGTTATAATTGTTATTAACATTTTTTTTTTAAATTTCTGCATGGTTTAAAAAACACTTGAAAACTCAAAATTAACAATAATAAAATAAATTTGTTTTTTGAAGCTTAGTTTAATTATTTTTTTTTTGTCTCGAAATATTGATACATAAATACGTAAATACATACATACAGGCTATCCCTGAATTGAAAATCGACCCGAAACAAGGTGATAATAATGATCGTAACTATCATGAGAAAAATCAGCAAAATATCTGAAAAAACAAGTCGTTTCTTCTGATTTTTCTTATGATAGTTACAACCAATCTTGTCGCCCTGTTTCGGGTTGACGTTGAGTTTTTGTACACCTTCTATACGCGCATGTTTTTTCCACTTTTGAGAATACATGAATTTATTTTATTAAACCTAAATTCTACAAGTTTTGGGATATTTTTTATGAGAACTTTTCGAAAATACACCACAACTAAATATTCTAATAGGTTGTTGCATCTGTTCAGTTGCAAGTAAAAAGCTTAAATTGCGAACTTTGCACAGAGCTCATGTAAACTTATGCACTCAGACCATAAATCGTACAATCGTTTTACTTCAATGGGCATTATCAGTCTTGCGTACATCCCTCCACACATACAGTGGCAAGTAAAACTAACCACAACAATGTGTTGATAATACTTTGAGAGTGTGCGTCCACACATACAGTGGCAAGTAAAACTAACCATAACAATGTGTTAATAATACTTTGAGAGTGTGCGTCCAAATGTACAGAATGAGTGAGCAGTGTTTTCAACTAGGACAACTTTTGTCGACTACTGTAATTTTTTACTCGTATGTATGCAAGATTGTAATGATGTTCAATTTTATTTATATTTCATTTACATTTATTTAACTGTGTTTATGGGAAAACATCAATATTTTGGTGTTTGTGTTTGAATTACCACGAACAAAAAAAAAAGCAATTTAAATTTTAATTAACAAATGAAATGCAGTAAAAACTCAAAAAAGCCTTTGAAACGTTATTGGCTGCAATAATGTTTTTTTTTTTGTTTTTTTTTTTTTTTTTTTGTTTTTGTTTTTAACAAACAAAAATTGTGTTATGTAACAATAACAATTAAAAATTAGCTAAACTGAGTAAATAACTGACGGCTTTCGGGTTCAATGAAGTTTTCTTCTTTGCCATTTCATATTGTACGGTCTGCGATGTGGGTTTAAATTTTGACTTCCTTTGCCCGAGCGACGTCTTTAAATATGTTAGAAAAATTTTTAAAACGATGCGGCAAAGAAATCTGCAGCTTGTAACAAATTCATTATGACGTGAAGCTATCTTTTTTTTTTAAAGCAGAAAAGCAAATGAAATAGACTTAGCTTAGCTTGAAACATTTACGGCTTTAAACTTTTATATTTTAATGGCAAACAAAATAACTTCATAGAATAATTTAATGGCTCGGTTGCTGAGCGGTTAAGGCAGCAGTTCATGATACGTCAAATCCGAATGGCTAATTGTCCCCCAGCTAAAGATTTAATTGCTATTTTTCTTGTCTTCCGCAATCAAAAATGATCGATCACAGCCAATTTGTATTGTAAAAAATCCTTCTTAAGAAAGGAGAAATTTAAACTAAAAGCCCAATGTATATAGAAATGTACAAAAACTAAAAAAAAATTGAAAAAAAAATTCTGTTTATTCCATTTAACCAGAAAGATCAAACAACAAGTTTGCCCCTAACAAAGAACATTGAAATAGGCACAAATGAACTGCGACACAACTAATGTTATTGGTAGCCTCACAGAAGACCTGCCATAGCTGTGATGTATTTCAACATCAATACAATGACAAGTGTCATCATTTTTTTACCACATAACACACACACACACACACCAGTAGCTCTAATTGTCAATGGAGTGGCATACTGATAACAAGGGGTACTTTTTCAAAGTATGTTCGATGCAAACAGCTGACCACTTTAATGCAACTATAATACGAAGATATTATGATATGAAAAAGAAATGAAATGTAATATAAAAAAATATACGCTTATGATGACAAGGGTAATCAATATGATGTCAATGTGTAATCTTCGGCATCCTGATGCGCGTACGTACGTACACATGCCAATCAATACCGAAAAAGTTATTTTCCTGCTGGCAGAAAAGTTAGCTTTGTGTAAACACGTGTAGAAAGTTTTACAAGCAGCAAGAAGTTTCAACTTTGGAGATGATTTTTGCTTTTGTGCACAACTGTTTGTTTACCTTTCTGTCATTATGTTTCTTTTTACTGCTTCAAGTGTTAAGAGTGCAAAGAATTCCAATTCGATTCGAAAAGCAATTAAAGTGATAATTTTTCAAGTAAATAAATAGTAAAATTAACTTTAAAGTCAATTACGGCGAATGAATAGAACTCGTGTATATAAAAAACGAATGAAACGAAATCATCACATTGAAAAACACTCATCATCAGTTTAGTCAAAATTTATTTTGTTGCACGGTCAGTTGCCTGATAGACATCTGGAATAATATGCAGTTTCTTAAAGTAACGGTTTTGGTAAATTGGTTTATTGCTTTTACGGTCGCAGAATGCAATTCGAATTTGACTCGTACGCAAAGCTTGAAGCGTCGAAAAAGATATGTGGCATTTCCGGATGGTTCCTCTGTTTCCGTAGGTCTACAAAATATTATAAAAAAAATAAATATGTGAATGTTAAAAAGTTGTTTTTTAATGTTGCTGGATTTTAAAGGCGGCCATTTGTTTGACCGTTGGAATGATAGGAAACCCGAATACAGACTTCTTAAGCTGGGCGTTGAATTGGGGTGTGGCGTACAATTTGCCGAACTATGCCTGGGCGCGCAAACATGCTGATGGGTTTTCCAATGCCACAAAAGCTGTTATCCAAAGACGCTCAAGAAGAGATCTGTATGAGAAGCTGGAGTTGATGATTGACAAGTGAGTATTTGAGTTTGCTTAATTAAATGTTTCTGAAATTGAAATTAAATCAGCATGGGTTTTAATGGCAACGACTGTATTTCGCGAGCGCTGTGTGAAAGTGCTCAAGTTCTGCAACGTCTGCGGAAACGTCGAGGAAACATGATTGAAGAAATCCTAAAATCTATTTTCAGGTATATTACTTCTTATACATTTATTCTTCTAACTTGATGTTTCGTATTTACTTTAAGCTTTCCGGCTGCTCCGGTTGAACGCCATGAACCAGACAAACATCTGTTGTACGATCGTGTGTACAGGCGAGCAAAACGTTCGAAAATTGATTGTGCTTTGACATATTCCTCTTGTCGATTTTCTTTGTTAGAACTGGCGTTTGGAAAATACTCGATTGGGACCACAAAATTCGGTTCCGGTATTGGTTTTATATAAATATTAAATTTTTGTTTAAGATTTAAAGTAAAAGTCGCAAAAAATAGCTTTAATTTGTAATTAGAACATATCGTTTGCGCTTATGCGGAAAAACGGGGATGGGATTAAGAATCATTAAAAATGTATAAACTATTTTAACTCTTTCATGCCCAAATTGGCAGTTATCAAGCTGTATATATCAATTTTAGTAGCCAATAGAGTAAACAATAATATACTGAATCAATTTTTCTTATTGCAAGTACGGACTGGAGATTGAACCAACTCAAAAATTCTTGAATCAATCAGATTTTAAGATTGATTCGATCTCAGGTTTTCTCAAATCAATCTCATAACCGACCAATTTCAAGTACGGATTCGGGATTAAATATGCTTAAAAGTATTTAGTGCTTAATAATTCGTACTTGATTTAAAAGAATCCGTACTTACCTTACTTTTGCTTACACCGCTCGGAATTGATGGATTGAGTTTTCTTTTCAGTGTAGTTTTTGACCTATATTATATATAGACAACATGGTGCGTGGTGGATGGCGGATGGAAGAAGGCGGACTTTTTTTTTTACCAGGGGTGTATACTCAACTTCTATTTCTTCGGAATGCTTTTATTTCAACTGCAGCAATTACGACCAAAAATGCTTGCTTTATCAACAGAAATTTTTTACCGAAGTTATTTCGTATTCAGCTTCAGCATGGCAGTCATCTCAATTGAATCAAGAATCTCATTCTCTTCATTTACAAATAATCCATTTTGCCATTCCAGGGCAGATTTAAGGTACAAACAAAAAAGAAAGTACGAGTAATAGGCAGAAAAAGAATTTGCTAGAATAAAAATAGCAATTTTGGAATTTTGGAGTAAGGAGACCTTTAAACACACATTGTTGAACATGTACAACATATCACTCCTTCATTGCAACATAGTCATATCTAAAAAAAAAAAGCTTGTTTCGAGAAAAACGCATTTAAAATTTTTAGTTTCCAACAAGTCTTGGTAAATTTTTTTTAGAAAATGTCTCCTAAAGGGAACAGTTTAAAAGTAATTTGAATAAATTTCTGGCTGTTAAAAATACTGCATTGTTAACTCGAAAATCTCATTTTTTTAAATATGATTATGTTGCAAAAAAATTAACTAAGTCCAGCCAACGCTAGACAAAAAGTTTTATTTTGCGCCAATCATATCGGTAAAATCACCAATTTAACGCTCTGATGGTGGCAAGGGTATCCCTTCTTCTCAACCGAGTGTGGCCGCCAATATTAAGTATATTGCGTGGATTTGGGTGAAGTTCCAGTTTGCTGATACGCGAGTACCTTGTCGCACACCTTGAAATTCGTCTTTTACCAGCAGAACACTTAGATCTTTATGAATTCCTGAGTTTTTTTTTTATTTATATTCCACACCACAATCCACATTTGAAAAACATTTGAGAATTACATTTGAAATAAATAAATTTCTCAATTTGAAAATAATCTCCCCTTTTGGTTGACAATAGTAGGTTTTCTAATTTGAACTCAAACCAGTATCAAACGTTTGTCGTTTGAGAAAACGTTTGATTTCAATTTATTCTCAATTAGTGTTTGCTGGGTAGGATGTACCTATATATATTTATATTCATAAAACCCAAATTTGTTTTAATAAACTTTTGCATAAAATATTTGAATTAAAGTTTATTTAAACGTACATGCCATATATGGGTGTACATGCCCATAAATCTTTTATTAGTAGTTAAATTTTTTCCAAAAACATATGTTACGTTTTTACATTCTATAATCGCACTTACGTCTTAAGTTTACTTTACGTTACTACCACATTACATTTACATTACATTCCAGTTGGCTAACTGAGCCTTTAGCTGAGAAAAGGTGACTGCAATAAAACCAGCGCCATATAGTATGCGCATGCATGAAAGTGGTAATTAGGAATAAAATTTCGAAACCTAGATAAATATTCTCCTAAACGAGCGAGGATTGAGCAATTAGTGCTCAATTAAAATTACACCAACAATTTGGCATCCGAGCAAGCTGGCTTATGGAACACATTTGTCGTGGAGTGAAAATGTTGTGTTTTTGATTACAATTCAATTCGTGATTCTGATTTGAAGGAAAGAAAATTAATTTCTGTCAGGCGGATGGGAAGGAGGAGGAGGAGGAGGAGGTGCAAATTAAAAGACATATAATGATTTTTTTTAAAACAAATTATTTCTCATTTTATTTTTTGTTAATTTTTTGTTTTTTTTTTTTTTTTTTTGTTTAATAATAACGCGTAACATTTATATAATAATTATTTTATTATTAATTCATTTTTTGTTTACTTTTTGTTTGTTTTGGGGGTTTGTTTCTTCTTTTATTACTTTTTACCATTTTTTATTTTACGGTTTTGTTTAAGTTCCTTTTTCAATTAAATTAAATTTCATTATTAATTTTGTGTTTGCAGTTATTTAATTTTTAAGAATAATGCCATAATTTCTTACGAATTGTAAATGATTTTTTGTGTTGGTTTTCGTTTTCGTTTTCATTTAATTATTTTTTGTTTTTCATTAAATTTTATTAAGTTAAAAAAATGTTTGTATTTCAATGGTTTGTTTAATTATTTACTTGTTATTTACTAGTTGTAACCTTTATTAAAATAAATAAGTAAATAAATAAATAAATGTATATATGTTTAATTGTCGTTATTTTGTTCTTAATTCTCTAATAATATTACATACATACATACTTACATATGTATTAGTCTAAAAATTTTATACACATACATTTCTCATCCGTCTTTTTTTTTTTAATTTAGTTTTTTATTTTTGTTTGTGTTGAAAGAGTCGTGATGTTTTGACCAGTTTTTAGAGTTCAACTCTTTGATTTTTTACAGATTTGCTATTTTTTTATTTATTTATTTTTTTTTAATTTTAATTCTACTTTAATTATTAATAATAATAATGACCTTCATAATTGTTTGTTTTGCTATTTGAATGGGTTTAATCATTTGTTGTTATTAGTGTTTTCAATATTCAATTTTAGTTTAAGTTGTAATTCATATGTGAAATGTAAATGCATTGTTTTGTTTACGTAGTAAATAATATTCGAGTATATTTGCTTTTACAATCGTCCTTTTGTGTTAATTTTTTTTTTTTTTTGTTCTTGTTTTGTTCTTATATGCATATGTATGTATATTGTTTGCTTTTGCTAAAATTACACTTAACATTTATGTTTAATTCTTTATTTCATTCAGCTTTCGCAAAAACGTTTGCTTTCATTTTGTCAAATAAGTTGTGAGTGTGTAAGTGTATCTCTTAGTTAACAAATTATTATTTGCATTTTTTCAATTAAAAAAATATAAATACTAAATTCATATAAGTACATAAATGTATGTATGTTTCTATGCATATATATAAAAATGTTTTTTGTTTTTTATTTATTTTTGTTTGTTTTTGATTATTTATTAAATATGAAATTTAAAAGCAGCCAAGCCATAAATTGTTTCACATTTGGAAGTACTTTACTGTCTTGTCAGATGGTGACTTAAGTCGAAACAAAAAAAAAAAAAAAAAAATCAAAGAAGACTGTTCTGAAGATCCTGAATGTGTTATAATTTAGTTCAGTACGAGTATAAATAATTTGAAAAGTTCGTTTTGATTTCTGCACGCTTTATGTATAAATTTTAAATCGTTCGCAATCTAAGCGAGAGAAAATTGATTTGCGTTTTTCTAACTTTATTCTATGCGAACGGTGTGTCAGCACGGCTCAATAAAAATACATAAGAATATGCGAACGAATAATAGTGAGATAGAAAAACCCAAATTGATTCGAATGTGAGTGACTACTTTTCATACGCATTCATTTTCTTTCGAAATTGGTAAACTGGCTGTTAGTGTTTAAACGCAATCAGGGCTCGGAAGTATATTTGAAATACTTGTGTTTGAAATGAATATTTGAAATACTTTGTATCTGTATCTGTATTACACGACCTGAAAGTCTTTAGTGTTTTTTCATTTTCTTTCGAAATTGGTAAACTGGCTGTTAGTGTTTACTTGCAATCAGGGCTGGGAAGAATATTTGAAATACTTGTCTTTGAAATGCATATCTGAAATACTTTGTATCTGTATTTGTATTACACGACCTGAAAGTCTTTAGTGTTTTTTCATTTTCTTTCGAAATTGGTAAACTGGCTGCTAGTGTTTACTTGCAATCAGGGCTGGGAAGTATATTTGAAATACTTGTCTTTGAAATGCATATCTGAAATACTTTGCATCTGTATCTGTATTACACGACCTGAAAGTCTTTAGTGTTTTTTCATTTTCTTTCGAAATTGGTAAACTGGCTGTTAGTGTTTACTTGCAATCAGGGCTGGGCAGTATATTTGAAATACTTGTGTTTGAAATGCATACTTGAAATACTTTGCATCTGTATTGCAGATACACGACCTGAAAGTCTTTAGTGTTTTGTATTTCAAATACATAGCTGAAAAGTATTTAGTATTTCAAATACATGTGATGGCTCAAAAATACATTTATTTTATTATATTATTACTTTTATGCCATTGGACAATAACAGACGAGAACAATTTTTAGTCCGAACAATTTTTTGTTCTTTTCATAACACACGAGACTAATTAATCCGGCATAACATGTATTCGTTTCGTATGTCCCCGTCCGGGAGTAGTGTTTTGTCTTCCATCCTGTACAGACGTCTTTTCATACTGCTGTCCTTATTTTCTACATATTGCACCGGAATAGGTAGCAAACTGTGTACACGTGTTTTTATTTATTTTTATTTTTTGTCTCGTTTTTCACTCTTGTCCGTATTCTCTATATATGTTCTTCACTATTAACTTCGTATGAAACCAAATTGCACCGGAATAGGTAGCAAGCATTTTCTTGTTTTTTTTTTCTCATTTTTCACCGTGTTCCGTGTTTTCTTTATGTGTTCATTCATAATATATTTTGAATGTACTTCATTACCTTGTGGTGTGGAATGTGTTGGACTAAATTTTGCTAATCTGATCAGTTTTAACTTATTTAATTCCATCATTTTAAATGCTGCAATCAGAGATTGTTTTAGTGTGCTTGTTATTGTTAACGAACACTACTCCCTCTATCATTTTCATTATAACCTAAGTTCCTCGTTCCAGTACAATGCACTGCATATGTAGGGGTTATCCCCAGAGTACTGGTCCAAGACAAAAAAAAAAATTATTATAATAAATTCAAAAACAGTTAAAATTACTACAAACTATGACCATTAAAATGTTTATAATGATAAATTGCAAAATGAATTGCAATATTGCAAAATGTTGCAATATTGCAATTCAGCTTTCACTTGTTTTCTCCAGAGTAAGAGTAAATGCATTTTACACTAATCAGGTGATACCAATAAGAATTTCCACATATTCGCCACCAGCTTTTTCCCAACGCTTTGGAAATAATTGTCATTATGGAAAACTTTTGAACTAGATTAGATCGACTGCAAATATAATAATTTGAGACATTTCAGTTGTATTTTAACAAAATTAATGGAAAGCTTGGAAAGGAGATTTAATGATCCCACCTGAAGCAAATAGAGCCATATTGGCGTCATGTTTCGACCCTAGTTTCAAAATTTGCTGGTTACCAGAAAGCATCTCATTAAAAGAGAGGCAACGAATTCAAAACCTTGCAAAAGATACCTTGGAGAAGAATTACAAAATACCTGGAACCATGCCTGGATGTAGAAGAAGAAGTAGTAGTTGCAGTAAAGATGATGAGGACTTTATTGTTTTTGTGCATTTATAGAATTTGGCAGCAGCTTATGTTCCTCAGGACCTGTAGCAATACAGGTCTTGAGGAACAAGAGGTTGTTTGTCGGATGACTCATTAAAATATCTTGTTTTTATTAAAAGAAATACTTTTTTTTAGCGAATGAATCTTTCATTTATTATCTATCAAATACTAAATATTAGCTTTGTGCCTTTAATTTCCCAGCTTGCGAGTTTAGAACAATCATATCGCTCCTTTATTGCAACATAGTCATAACTAAAAAAGCTCGTTTCGAGAAAAATAAAATTATTACAAAGTGAAATTTGTTGCGCTAAACAGAAATGAATCTTTCCGCAGACTGAAACATTGCTCTATTTTTATTAATTCTATTGCAAAGGGACTAAATCAGAAAAGCTTTGGAGATCTTGCTAACTTTGTACTTAATTTACTTTCACTCCCACATAGTTCTGGGGATGCTGAGCATAAGTTTTCAACACTTTTTTTAATTAAAACAAAAATGAGGAATAAACTTGAGATAAATGCAATTAACAGTATAAAGAACTTATGAAAAATAATGATGCACGCAAAAACTGATGTCAGCACAAAGAGAGTTGTGAGTAATTAACCAAATAATTACTTACATAATTAAAACATTTTTGAAAGAATAATTTATTGTTTTGATGGTATATCTGAGATTTTGCTATAGGCTAACTAGACGCCATTCATAGCGGTTTTCATCTGAACCCCACTGAAAAAACTTGGATTCGTCACTTCATAAAATATTTTTCCAAAAATTCATTGGTTTCTTAACTTTTTTTCTGACAAAATCCAATCGGAATTTAAACTTTATTTGGAGCCGAATGTTTTTCCTGCGCCACGCATCCACGTAAGGCACATTCATTAGGCCTCCGTCGAATAGTTCTAGATGATATATGGATACAATTTGATAACTCTAATTCAACTTTTAGCTGTTTAGAGCTCATAATTCGGTCAGCTTCAGAGGCATTTACGACTGCTCTGTCGTCTCTGGCTGTGGTTTTACGTGATTTGGTGGCTCTGGGTATATTCTTTGAGTTCCCAAACTTATCAAAATGGTTCATTGCAAATGTATATGAGAAAATGCATTCACCGTCTTCTTGGAGCCTCATTAATCGAATAATTACCTTCCTTCCTTTCTCCCATACCTAGTGGCATACACTTTTTTTTTAAACTTTATTTGGAGCCGAATGTTTTTCCTGCGCCACGCATCCACGTAAGGCACATTCATTAGGCCTCCGTCGAATAGTTCTAGATGATATATGGATACAATTTGATAACTCTAATTCAACTTTTAGCTGTTTAGAGCTCATAATTCGGTCAGCTTCAGAGGCATTTACGACTGCTCTGTCGTCTCTGGCTGTGGTTTTACGTGATTTGGTGGCTCTGGGTATATTCTTTGAGTTCCCAAACTTATCAAAATGGTTCATTGCAAATGTATATGAGAAAATGCATTCACCGTCTTCTTGGAGCCTCATTAATCGAATAATTACCTTCCTTCCTTTCTCCCATACCTAGTGGCATACACTTTTACAGATATCATTTAAAACATACCCATCAACCAATTTTCGCAACAAAACGAAATTATAGATTACAATAAATTTATTTAAATAGCAGAACTGAAAATGTTTTAATTAAGTCTCCACTTGGAAAACATCTCTTTCACTAAATAATTGCTTATTTTTTTAAGAAAATTGAACAAAAAATAAATGTAAAGAAAGAATCAAGTGCAAAAGATGTCAAACTTATCTTTGCAGTGAAAAAGTTTCGTTGAAATAACAATAGGTCTTATAAAACATCGAAATAATGAAAGATCACAGTTATGTTTTAATTACATGTCCACCACTGTAAATGTACATATGAATATAAAGGAAAAAAAAAGATATTTGAGGCAACGATTTTTATTGAGTATGAAACAAATATTACATGTTGGGAATGGTCAATAGTATTGGTCTTTAGGAAAGGATTTTGGTAGGTTTTACATCCAAATTCGCTCGGATTGAAAATTTTTGAGTGGCAACTCTGGATACGTTTTACACATTTCTGAGAAAGTTGGTTGCTCACGCAAACCGACGAAGTTTTATCTGATACGGCTTTAAAACTCGTTCCGTTTTTTTTTGTTTGTGATGGAGAAACAACATATTCGTTCGTGTACATCATCTTGAGTTTGGATTTCTTCTTTAAAAAGAAAATTAAACCGAGTCGAAAGTGAATTGTGCAACTGTATCTGCACTGTTCAAAATCTGCGAAAATGTTTGAAAATTGTCCGAGTACTGTGTTCGGAATTACTTTATTGACAGACCATTTAATTATCATGTGGGCGTTTTGACAAAATTAGATAGTTTCTGTTTTATTTATGGCTTTGGCTGCATTTATTAGTGGTGTTGCTTTCCCCAGTGTTGTTAATGATCTTTTTTATTTATTTTTTCGTTTTGGTTTTTATAGTACATTTTAAAAGTAATTTAAAATATTTTAAAATTTACAACAAATATTCAATATTATTTTTTCTTCTTTCAGCTATACTAAAACTTTCGCTTGTGTTTTTTTATATATATATATATATATTTTTTTTATTAGTAATGGAATTCATACAAAAAGTATATATATTATTTTTATCTAAGTTTAATCTTAATTCATGTACATTTATAGTTTTTAATTTTTATTTAAAAAACCTTAGTTTAATCTTAATGTTATGTTGTTGCTTTTTTCTTACATTCAAAGAAATTGTTTGTCTAATGTCAGTTGTGATAAAAAGAACAAATCGTTTGTTGACGCATTTCAAAGCGGACTAAGTCGAAAGGTGAACAGGTTTTCGTTATTCCAGGATATTTTGCTTGAATGGCAGGAATGAACAACACATCAATCTTTGGCAACAATAATTTAAGGAGTCATAGTAATTTAAACTATTTAGCGGAGAAAAGTAGTCTTCGAGACGGCGCAGTGGAAAACGAAGGCTCTTCTCCTTTGCTCAGGCATGCGACGTTGACCGGTAACAAAGGAATTCAAGCCATTATTTTCCTCTTTGAGCGAATTTCTCAACGTACTGTAGTCGCAACAAAACAAATGAGAAGGAAGGAGGTCACATCATACTTAAGAAAACTTAAGCGTAAGGCTATTTTATAGAAATAAGGCACAAAATTTAAACTTGAGGGCAATTAATGAGAAGAGCAGTGGCCATAGGATGCCAGTGAAATTCGTTTGCATTCATTTTAGGAAAGTTGCTTTTCCTTCTACGTGCCGTTTGTAGTCCGCTTTTGCCTTCACACTAAATGCTAAATGAATGTCTTGTGTAAAAAACAGCAGGATTTTGGTGGATTTGCTTGAGGATATTGGCTAAGTTCTTTGTTTATTTATTCACTTAAAATCGGTTAATAGTAACAAACTGCTAAGCAAAAGATAGTTTATATAACCCATTGTACAAGTGTACGAACCAAAAATTTAATTTAAAAAATTATAAAAGTTCATCAAAAATTCAATAAATTTATAAAAGACAGTTTAGTTAACCCAACTTCCTTTTCAAGTATAAACGCAAAATCAAAATAAATGAGATACGACCGTTTCCTAGGGTCAATTTTGTAGACCTTATCTGCTCAATTCTCTTATAGTTTTTGCGATATAGTGAAAGGGATTGTTTCATTGTATATCCACTTTTAATGGAAATTTAAATTTCCCAAGAATAATGAAATCACAATTCGTTTTGGGTACGGTAGTGCCGAGCAGAAAAAGATGTGTTGATTGACTTTTTTCACTTAAAGAAATATTTGCGTATAAAAGTGTACAAAGCGCCATCTGTACCTGCCAATTCTTTACTCATGTCTCCCCGGATGTGTAAGTAAGTTTTTATTTACGTTACAACGAACAATTAATGTGGCTTAAGTATTGCAAGTTTTTCATATTCTGTTATTGCAAGCAAACACCTGAGACTTATGTGGCATAGACTTGAGTCAAATGAAGCAAAGCAGCTTTAAATGAGTTTATTTCAGCGTTGCCATGTTGTGAGTTTTTTCCCATATCAAGTATATTTGTGATTTTTGCGCGAAACTCTATTTAATTACGCTACAGAAGATTACAGTTTGCTGTCAATTAAGCCTGCGTAAATGATTTGATAATATGACTAAAGGCGTGTTTTACGATTTCGAACATTAGCGTTCACAAGCATTTTGAGTGGCGAAAACACCCTATCTAATTTTAAGCTGAAAGGCTACAACCATAGTGTAAGAAAACGTAGGAAAGAATATATTAACTCATAAGATAAAGTTTTATTTTTGAGCTATAAATGTGTTTCTTGACCGTTTCAAATGTGTGCGCGAGTTAACGTTCGAAATCATAAAAGAGCTCCTAAATGACGGTTCCAGCAACTGGGTAATATGAGTACTGGATGTAAATGTATGTTTATGAAATTAAGTTTGTAGTGTGTATGGAAGCAACTGTTTACAGTTCGCCTTTTGTAAGTAATTATTTTGTAAATTCTCGTTTCGTCTTGAAAAAAATAAAACTGGCAATACTGGTTTAATGCTTTCATGCGATTTGTTCTTCAGTTGAAATACTTAACCGTGTATGTGTGTAATGACTTGAAGGAAATCATAACGAGTTTAATGAAATATTTTACAAAAGTTGTGAGAATCAAATTTTATTGAACTATGACTTGCTGTTGTTGTAGTTGTGTTTATTCCATTTGAATCGAATCAAAAGACGAGTATGACAAGATGAGCTACGCAAAAGGAGTTAAAACGAAAAACTGGTAAAAATTTCAATCACAACCCTTAGAAAAAGGAATACAGCTAAGACTTTAATAAAATTTACCTTAAAGTACCCGTTTGTTTTAAAATTTGCGTAAAACTTTTTCTTTTTTTTTTTTTTGTTCTTTGGTTTTCTATTAATTTAAGCAATTTTTCTAATATTTTTTCGCTTTTTGGTTTTAAGCAAGCAGTTAATTTGTGTATGTGTGTTTGTGTGTGTGTGTGCAATTATTTATTTCTTTTAATATTTTTGTGTCAATTATGATCTAAAACGAGTATTTGATGTTAAACGTTGCTAGTTTTTCTGTGTTTCTGTTTCTGATTTTATTTTATTATTTTTTTTCTTAATGTTTGAAATTGAAACCGATACAATCCAGTGCTGTATTTTTTTTATTTAATTTTTTTTTTTAACTTTTTTTCTTAGTTTTTATCACAAAAAAAAAAAACTACTAACGAATGAAAGACAATTTACTCGTAAGTACCTGTTTCAAGATCTCGAACGTTGACATTCGCAGTCATTTAAGACGCTAATGAAACATATTTGCAGCTTGAATAAAATATTTTTTATGATAAGTTTTCGTATATCCTTTGCAAAGTGTTCTTACGTCGTGTTTCACTTGAGTTTAAGAATGGATCACAAATTAGGGCTTTCGCCTCTCAAAACGCCTACGAACGTTAACGTTCGAGGTGGTAAAAAAGGTCCTAACGGTTAAAAAAATAAAAAATTTTATTGCTACTTTATTTTTATTATTTACTTCAATTTAGTTATTTACAGTTGTTTCAATAATAGAAAGAAATCACAAAATATGAGAAACAAAACACTTTTACACAACATCTTCCTTCCCATGAAGAGTGTTTATCCACAAAGTGTTTTTCGAAATCATAAAAATGTTAAACATAAGCTAAAAATTAAACAACAACATTGCAAATAAAAATCTAAAAGAAAAATTAAGATTTTCTGAGGAGCGTAAATTTGTCAGAAGATGCGAATAATAAACGGGGATGGTGCAATAGTATGCGATCATTTTTGTTTTCGTGTTGGTGGCAGATAAGACTGTGTGTGTTTTTACTTCTATTGCTTCTATTGTCAGGTACTTTAATAATTTATAATGATTAATTAACAACGGATTAAAAACCAATTGTTTTTCGTGGATTGATAATCGTAAATGAAGCGGTGAACGAACGTGGTTGGCTTCATAAGGTTTCAAAAACAGGCGCTTGTAAAAACTTGATAATTTTTTTCGCAGTTTAAAATTAATTTTTAATTTGACTTGTTGTTTTTTTTTTTTTTTTTTTGATTTGCATCTACTTGTAAAATAATTATACAAATGTGTCACATTTTATGTTTTCATATAATTTTTTTTTTACTTAAAATTTGGGCTCCGTGGAAAAGAAATTGAAGTTTTTAACTGATGAAACTCTAATATAAAATTGAAGCAAATTAAAGTTTATTCTCCCGTTTTTATTCTGGCATTTTTACTTTTTAATATAAACATCGTTTTTCGATTTTCTAAGCAGTTGTTATTTTTTATAAATTATTTGACGTGATTTAAATTTGCTGGTTCTTAAAAAAAAACTACGAAAAAACGACCTTTTATTTGGAAGACTTGATTTTTTTTTGTTTTATTTTAGTGTAAAACCAAACTTATGCCGCATTTTTTAAATTTTCATTTACCTGCTCTTGCGATTTAAATGAAAAAAAATTAAGCTTTAGGAAAAGAAAAAAGAAAAAAAACGAAGAAAAGAAAAGAAAAGTAAAATGGAAAAGCGAATAAAGTCTGGCGAATTAGTATTAGAATATTGGAGGTTTTCCTTACTACATATTTCTATTTTTATTTTAATAAATTTCGTTGTTTCTTAATGGTACATTAAACCTTATAAACAAATTCATAACTATTCATTGTTCTTTGTTGTTGACTTAGTGATAACAGTGTGGGAAAATACTCGTAAATTATTTAGACAAAATATATAAAATATGTTGCAAAAGATCCACCATTGATTTGAGTGGTTCCCGTGGCGCTTATTCATTCAACTTTCTTTTAACCAGCCAGCGACTTATATGTGAATTCTTTCTGGCAGTCGTCCCCGAAACTTCGACTTTTGTGTGAGAGTTATTGGAATCTATTTATTATGAAATAACTGATGCAGCTGTAAAGACTAGCTAAGTTCTAGTTTTTTTTTTGCATGGCTTTTAATCTGAACGCAAAAAAAACTATTTGTTTTTTCTATTTTTCTATTTTTCATTACGAAATTCTGAAAATTTAACGGGGGCTTCAAGCTGCTATTACATGTATGTGAGGTCGCTTGTACTAGTCACTTTTTGTTTTTTTGGTTTATTGTGTAAAAAGAAAACCAGTTCAAATTTCCAAAATTAGTACTCATAGTTTATGTAAAACTATACATACAAACATACACACATACATACATACATACATACATACATACATACATACATACATACATACATACATACATACATACATACATACATACATACATACATACATACATACATACATACATACATACCCTGGAACAAAAGGGTATTGTGTGGTTATAACCCTAGATGTAAAAAACGCCTTCAATACGGCAAACTGGGAGCATATAGTTAATGCTTTGGTCCGTATAGACATCCCAGGGTATTTACTAGCAATTGTACCGGACTATTTCCGGGATAGAGAGCTAGTTTATGATACCGATAAAGGTACTAAGAGGCGCAAGATCATTGGTGGGGTGCCTCAAGGTTCAGTTCTTGGCCCACTATTGTGGAACGTCATGTACGACGGAGTATTAAGATTGGATCTACCGGAAAAGGTGAAGATAGTTGGATTCGCAGACGACATAGCGTTAGTGTGTGAAGGTAAAGAGTTACTAGAGGTGGAAACCATAGCAAACGCCAGTATTCAGATCGTAAGATCTTGGCTAAGATCAATGGGCCTAACTCTAGCTGACCATAAAACGGAAGCGGTTCTGATTAGTAGTAGGAAAATTAGGGAAACTGTCAGGCTAAATATTGGCACGTGTAGCATAGAATCTAAGGAATGTTTAAAATACCTTGGGGTCATGATTGACACTCGTCTGTCTTTTCAAGAGCACTTGAAGTACATAGGCAGTAAAGCATCAAAAACATGCACAGCGCTATGCCGGATCATGCCGAATACAAGAGGTCCAAAATATCTGCAGAGGAGATTACTCTCTAGTGTAGTAAGAAGTATTATCTTATATGCATCGCCTATATGGTCAGGCTCACTTAGATATCCTACTTATGTGAACCTGATATCTCCTGTGTATAGGCTGATCGCCTTGCGTGTATGTAGCGCATTCCGAACTGTATCGGACCTGGCCGCTTTTGTCATTGCCGGCATGATACCGATCGAGCTAGAGGCCGCTTCGGACATCACGGTTGGGTTGAGAGAATCGTGTCTGCGAAAATGGCAAGAAAGATGGGCGACAGCTGACAAGGAAAGATGGACCTACTTACTGATACCAGACATCAGAGCATGGCTATCAAGAAAGCATGGCGATTTGAACTACTATATTACACAGTTTCTAACTGGGCATGGTTGTTTTAGGTCGTACTTGTACCGTTTTGGACATGACAGTACTCCGTTCTGTCCGAGTTGTGATGGTAATGTCTTGGAAGATGCTGAGCATGTGTTCTTCATCTGTCCACGGTTTAATAGTGATAGGGAATATTTAGAAACAGTCCTAGGACGTAGCATCAGTCCGAGCAGTATCGTTCCAATCATGTTGGAATCTTTGTGCAACTGGACGTACGTCTGTAGTTTTGTAAAATTGGTTCTGTTGGAACTTCGTAGGTTAGAACAGATTCGCAGCAGAATCAATGTAGTTTAGTTTAGATGTAGGGTGTATCACCTTTCCCACCCCGAGACGTAAAGCCTTGCGGCAGTCCCTCGGGGAGCATCTGGGTCAGGGCGAAGGGGTGTTTTTTAGCGAGTTAAAGTCTCGCACTACTGGCAACCATCATCACTGCCAGTGCCTTTCGATGATTTTTCACCCCGCGAATAAAAAAAAAAAAAAAACATACATACATACATACATACATACATACAATTTTAAGGCAAAGTCCTCATCCTGGCAACGACTTTGATCTCTTTTCAGTTAAACGTTTGCACGCGGCGTGTAAAGTTCAAACTTTTATTATGATTCGCATTGCCTTTAAATGCTCATTGCCCTTTTGGAGGAAATTGAACGGAAAATATAGACAGCTGGAAAACATATTAGCACCAGTGAGCGAATTCTGTAACTTTTAACAATAACAAAAACAATTAAATTGTCAACTAATATTATCGTTTGCAGTAACAATTGCGCAATTCTGTAACTTATCAATAACAATAAAGACAAAAATTTTAACCCATTGGCATCACATTTGAAAAATATGTCAAAACTGCGAAAAGAGCAAAGGCAAATGAATATAATAATATCGCCAAACTATAAGCAGCTAGAATTATCGAAATTTTCAAGTTTATCATCAAATAACAACACAATAACAAGTGTTTATTAATTATGCTACATAATAGTAAAATTGTCAAATTACTTGTTAGATGTTTTACCAATAACAAGTAAAATTAGATACAGAATCGCACTACAGGTATTGTTTCTACGTTTGGTTGTGCTTAATATTCAATTCAGTGGGCCAATTCTTGTGGCCTAACCAAAATAAGTTTGGCGACCGGTCAGGCTGGAATTTAAATGCAGTTACTCTATATTCTTCTCTTTTAACGTGAAAATCACATACAAACCAGAAATAAATTCCGTTTAAAAGAAGTTGGTACATCGCCGCTTTACAAGGATTAATAAAATTAAAAGTCATAAAGTCTTTCACTAAAAAAAAAAAAAAACTCAAAATCTCAAACTACAAACCAAAAAAAAAAAAAACAAAACAACAAAAAAAAAATAAATAAATAAAAATGAAACTGAATAAATTCCAATAGTTTAAGTATTTAAATTATCGTTTTTTAGGATACAACTTGCATGGCTACGTTTATTACATAAATACATGTTTTTTTTTATTTATTTTTTTATTAATATTGTTGTATATTTTTTTTTTTTTTGAGTTTTTTTAGTTAAAATTTTTAAAAAACATTTAGAATTAATAACGCTAAACCTTTGACACCGTATTTACAATGTAAAAACAATAAGTAAAAATTGTGAATTAAATTTTGAAATTCTATGAAATGGTTTGTGTTGGACTAAATAAGGGTCAGTGTGTGTGTGTGTGTGTGTGTGTGCGTGGCGTGTGTAGTGTGTTTCAGAAATTATGGCTTATACTAATTTTAGTTACAAACTTACCCACAATGTTAACTTCGAACCCCGTATATTTCAATTATCGAAATGGAATTTATTTTCGTGTTCATTTATTGTTTTTGTTTTCTTCCGAATCTTGAATGTTTGTTGCGAAATAAGAAAAGTGCGTGTCTGAAAATCTGAGTTAGTTGTTGTATTTTAATAATAATAATTAATTATTATTATTATATATTATTTATATTAACTTTTACTATTCTTATTTCCTTGTCTCTTCGTGGCAGTTACTTTTTGTTTTTGTTTTTTGTTTTTGTTTGGTTTTGTTTTAATTATCATTTAAATTTATTATTCTAATTTTTTACTTTTATTTGCATTTTGGAATGCAATTAATATACAAATATTTTTTTTTTTTTTAAATTTAATGTTTATATAATGCTAATTTATTTTACAAATAAACACAATCTGTGGCGTTTGTTTTACTAAAAACGTTTAAAAATAATTTTCAAAACTAAAGCAAATAATGCACACTGATTGATGTTGGTTGGCGAAATGTTGGTTTCAGGAAACATTTTTACATAAATACAAAAGTTTCGCATCTTAAACCTATTTATTTTTAGTTGATTTATGTTGCATTTTGAAAATAAAGAGTTACGAATTACGAATTCATTGAAGCAGACAGAAGACGAAAACAATGACAAATAACAGATACGAGTAAATAACAGATAAACTAAAAGTAAGTTTGCTTTTTATTATTTTTAACATTTCCTTTTTATTTATCTAAAAACACAACCAATGAGAGCATATTTATTGTAAAATGTTTAATTTGTCTTATTTGAATGCCTTTTCGCAGTGTTTTTCATTCATATTTATATGATAAGTTGTTTTTATAGCTTTTTCTCTGAAACAAGTTTGAAAAGAAAGAAAGAAAGATCTTCATTTTTGGCTTCGCGTTCTTCAAGCAGCGAAATGGTTTCCCGAAAAAGCAGAGCGAAAGTTTTTGGAAACGAGTAAACAAAACGAGAGAAAACGTCTTAAATTTTTCACAATTTGTTTTTAATTTTAAATTTGTTATGTTATTAAAAAGATTTACATACTTTAATATATTTGTTTAAATATATTGTGTTTGTTTTTATTATTTCCGCTGATTGTCTAAAGTTAAAAAACCAATTAAATACAATCGAATAAAAAATTAAGAAGCTCAAACTGAAATCGTTTATTTTCTTATTATTTTTTTCGCTTTTGGATTAAAAATTGTTTACTTTATTCCTTCAAATAAATATACATATGTATGTATATGTATAGTCGTATGAATGTATGTATATATTTACAACTGGTTGCATTTTCTTGCGCATTGTTGTGTGGAGTCGTTTTTCACCTGTCGTTGTATTTCCCCTGTCGGTCTTTCGTCAGCTGGTTTAAGTTATGATTGACTTTACAACTGACTTCTAGGCTAACTCCTAAGTGATAAGAATGAGAGTCAGTTTTTTTTTTTGGATAAACTGGTTTTTGCTCGACGTAAATTGAAGTGGATTCTACATAACTAAGGCTGCGTCGATTAGCTGTTTGTTTTTGTACAACTTACTGCTTTTCGATAACATCTAAAGTAATTTACATACCATAAAGAAAGAAAATAAAAATATTGCATACATACATATCCTTCCTACCTTACATACATACGTATATAATATCTACCTACACATGTGTGTACATGGAAATTGAGGGACTATTCTAGGGAATCCATGAATAAGCAAATTGTCCACATGAATAATATACAATTTTTTAAATACACAAGTATAACAAGTATATGTACATATAAACTAATAAAATAAGAAAAAATCCTTATTATTTTATTCTGTTGCTTAGTGACAACATACGCATACGAGTAGTGTAAACGCCACAAACAAACTCATTATGGACTAATCGTTAGTTGATCAGGTCGCATCTTTTCAGCCATAAACTAATTGTGAAAATGTGAAACTTATGCACTATGAATGAGAATGAGCCAGTTGGTCTAATGAAATTATATTGAAAACCTGGAATGAGTTAACTTTTGAGTCAACTGTCATTCGGCTCTAATCAGCCATTAGTTAGCTTCAAGTTGACTCAAATTCCGACAGGGTTTGTACATAACAAGTGTGTGTGTGTGTGTGTGTGTCTGTGTGTACACATACATTACTTGCAGAATCCCTTTAAGTGGGAGTTTTCTAATTGTAGTGGAATTTCTAATTGGTTTTGTGTAGTTTTGTTTCTACTTCAGCCTTTGCTTAAAATTTATTAATTTAAAAAAATGTAGACTGTGTGAAATTTTGTTTTGTGTTTCTTTTAGCAGCAATTCCTGGCTTAGAAAAGTTTTTGTTTCTCTTACGATTTTAATAAGTTCTTTTTTTTATTATTTATTTATGTGTTTTATTTTTTTATTTTTATTTTTTTTTTTTGCTTTTGTGTTATATTTTTATTTTGCTACTGTAAAATCTTTACTGGTGTAAAAGTTATTTTCTTTTTAATGATTTTCAGATATTTTCTTCAGATATTAAGCTCAATTTTAATAGTAATTTTTTACATTGTTCATATTATTTAACACCAATTTTTATATATTAATTTTTTGATAACAAAAATTATAGTTTAGTTTAAAGAAATTTGTGTGCTTTTCGTTCCTTTTCTTAATCGAATATAAGTGTTTTGCAATTTAGTTTATTGATTAGTTTATTATACATTAATTTTATGAAGTTTAGTTTTACATGTTTAATGTTAATTAAATATATTATTTTAAATCTAAATTTTTATTAAAAAAATGTTAACTTTTTGTCCACTTTACTTTTGCATTTACACTTAAAATGTAATTTAATTACTTGTTTATTTGTTAGGTTTTCATTTGAATTTAGTTTCTCTACATGTTGGAAACAAACACACAAATTTTCGAGCGAAAAGAAAAAACTAAATTCATTTAACGGAATTGTAGTTCGAATTGATTGATCATCTCGAGGTTTCCTAGAAAGAAAACAAAAGCAATACAAAATGCTTATGTGATTGATATTCTCGGAGGCGGCCAGATCATACGCCTTTGCATTTGGCTGGAGCATGTCAAAATGTTGTTCAAAAATTGTCCAAAATTGCAAAAACAAAACAAAAATCCATGATTTCAATGAAAAAAGTTCACTAAATAAATTAGCATTTAAATTGGTTGTGCTCGTGCGTTCCCTCATTTTTCCAGCAAACATGTCTGAACTTTTACTGCAATTGTTTTTCCCTTCTGGTATCGAACGAAAGCACATAGAAACAACACATCCTGCAACATTTCATCGAATAATTAAGTGCAAGTGAATTCCACCTCCTTTTCGAACTCTTAACTTTATGTGGCTGGAGTCGTGTAAGAAATATTTTTTATTGCAGTCAAACTATTTTAATTAATTTTTACTGAAATGTAAGAATAATAATGGAGGAAAAATCAAATTGGAATTTGTAATTAAAGTTTTGCCACTTAAAATTTTTGCACTTGATGTTTCGAAGAGGAGCCAAAAAAAAAAAGAAAAACCAAAAGTACAAGTAAAAACAAAAATGCTCAACACAACTCATCTAAAACTCTTCTACGAAATTTAATTATCACCATGATAATGACTTTTTAAAAATTATTTTTGTTATTGTTTTTTTTTATATTTAATATGGTCACAGTAGTATCCTGTTTGTGTTTTCTGCGTTATACGAATTACTAATTGCAACCAAGAGTGCGAATAATAAGAGTTAAATATTCAAAATTTATGAAAAACATGAATAATGAATGTTGGAGCATTTGTATATGTATGCGGATGTGTGTGTATCTGTATGTGTAAAGAAGCTAAATGCCGAAGCACATGTTTAAATATATGAGTGCCACAAACTTTTTTATGTAATACAATTTAAGTTTGACAGTTGTGAATAGCGAGACTCTCAAACTACTCTACCACACATACATACACACACACACACATACACTCAAGCTCGCACAAAAATAATCATATGAAGGTGCAGCCAGACACAATTTGTAGTGATGTAACAAATAACTATGACGTAACGAGCATTCGAATTATCCGCAGATATCGAATGCAAGCATTTAATTCGATACTCGAACCATTCATTTATGGGCTCGATTAAAAAAAAAACACACACACACAAAAACGAAGAATATTTAAGTCGATGTGCTATCTGCAGAAAGGAGAATATCAATTGTGAAAAGTTTTTTTCCTTAGGTCTTTCACGATATAACAGTCAGCAGACGAATTTAATCTGTCTCCAGTCCGGCAAATTGCAAAAAAAAAGCTCACAGCACGATTTTGATCTTCAAATAAGGGAAACTCATACTTTAACACTAGTCCTCCTAAAAATGTGTGGCTGCTGATAGAAATAGCAATCGAAAATTTCTATCATGTTCTTGCAATATGAACACATTTCGATACTTTTGTATACGGGACTCTTTTCAAAATGTCGCTGAAAACAAATGTATTGCGATCACGTTAATCATACGTCCCCTCATGGGGGATTTACAGACACCGTTTTATATATAATGAGCAAGTTATACAAATAGATTTCTTTGTTCAAATCGAATACAAACTGTGCCTAGCTGTTGACCTATCTTGTAATAAAACGAAAAATGAAAGAATCCCTAATAATGCTTGTAGCAGAGACCGCAACGTTTGCAAGTTTTATTTTAAAAACTACATTTTAATAACTTTATCTTGAGTTTTATTCTTCGCTTAGAAATTAAAAGTTATTTCCTGAGATATATTTATTTGTCAGAAAATAAAGATTTTTTATTCCTCAAAAAAATTTAAATATTTCTTGAAGAAGTAGTTTTAAAGTGAATAAAATAGAAAAAAATGCATTGAGTTTAAGAAATTTTGCACAGAATAAATAGAATAGTATTAGTTTTAGCACAGAAAGTGTTCTTTGTATAGGTAGGTACCTGTGACGCAGACACGCTATGCAAAACTTGTGCCAATCTATACAAGCGTGTATACTCGTATATGTATTTTTTATTCTCAATCGGGTTTGAATTGTAAGTGCATATTTCGCTTGTAGCCTTTTTCATTCCCTTTATAAGTCTTCATCTTCTAAATGTACTTGGATAGAGTTGAAAAACTGGTTTAATAGTGAACGTGCAAGTTTTGTCGTGAAAGTTATAGAATTCCCGTATGACGTAAGAGGAGTAAATAAAACTTGCAAAATAAGCGATAAAGTGGAGTTATTTTTAAATTAAACTTAAACAAATGTAAATTAGTGCATTTAAAGTTAGTCCTTGTTATAGTGACTATCTTGTTGCATTCTTTGTGCACTTAACATTTCTCTTCCAGTTTGATTTGTTTGGTTCAAGTTTGGAAAATAATCGCTATTTCCGGCACCTGGTTTGTAGTAAAATAAATTATAATCTTTGTTTTAAGTTATCTATTAATGTTGATTTGTTTCAAATACTCGTATATATTTCTCGTGTAAAATGTTACTTAATAAATGCATTTGTAACTGCAGGAGAAATAATCGTCGAAACCCATTTTTGAAAATCGTTGTGTATAAAGCAGCTACATAGCGCCGAAAATTGCAAAAATTAATTAAAACCTTAAAAGAAAATCATAACTTTATTTGAATTTAAATTGGGGAAATATTAAGAATAAAAATTTAGAACAATTCTGTACTAACTCAACTTTCTATACTAATAACTCAACTTTATTGTATTTTGTTTTAAGTAGTAAAAAAGATGCTACTCTATATGCGGTTTGAATTCGAATCATGTGCTTTTAAAAGTCTTTGAAATTGTGAGCGGCTCGTGATTTGGTGTGCTGATTCTTATTTTTGATTCTATTTTTAGCCTGAAGACATCTTGAAAAATTATTTCAATTTGCATTATCGAATTTGACTCCGAATACCTTAAATCATTCGATAATATGTTTTTAGGTATTTGTTACATTTCTAACGGATATAAGATTTTATACGAGTAGTATGGAAAATTAAAAACTTTCCATGGGTTGCTTTTATTTCAGAGCTTGAAAATAGAAACCAATTAATTTTCATTTACGCTGCAGAATGCACGCTTTCATACTCGTACCATCCTTTGTAAGACATTTTGCTCATTGATTGGCAAAACGTCATAAGTCATAAAATAAGATTGCTAGTTAACACTACAGTAAAGTAATCTTTACATTGTGACGAAAGTTGATTCAAAAGGCATTCCAACTGCCAAACCTTTTTTCTAAGGCACAAATTTTGAAAATGCGTTTTTCTCGTAACAATTTTTTGGAGTTTTGGAAGACTCAGAAAGAAGTTATTTTTGTGTTGATTTGAAATATTTTGATAATATATATCAATTTTGGATAATGTGGATGACTAAAACGAGCAAACGGAAAACAAAATATAATAAAACAGCATTTGTTGTTAGGAATTGTTGTGAAGAATCCTTCTGACACGTAAATGAGCACGTGTGTGTGTATGCGCGCATGTGCGTTCGATTTATTACGATTTTACCGGTTTTGTTTGCTGGTTGCGATGAAGGAACAACTTGATCGAGATTTGGGCTTTAAAATTTTTGTCAATCTAAAATTGAAATTGCAGATGTGCTGAAATATTGAATAATTTATTTGTTGCTTTTCTTATTGATTTTACGAATCGTACACTAAATTTATATATATTGTGTGTGTGTGTGTGTATGTGTGTGTATGGAAGGAAGTAGACATCCACATGGAAGGATGTTTTTTTTTGTTACTTTCTTTAGTTGCGCCTATTTGGATTTTTGTTTTTTCAATCAAGCTTTTATCTCGATCAAGTCAGATTGTTTGCTTTTTTTCAAGTTCGGGATCAGTTTTTGCTTATTTTCTTTTTGTTGAATGATAGATTTTGACAAAGGAACTCTTTTTGTGTTTCTTATTATTTGCTTAATGTTATAAATTACTTCTAAAATTATTAAAAGAACGTAATATCAAATAAGTATTTTGTTTTTGCTTTTTAATTCTTTTTGATACTTATTTCGCTAATTTAAATCCTATTTTAATTGTTTTTTGTTTGTTTTGTTTTGCTTTGTTTTAGAAGAGTTTATGAATTAAAAGTGCTAAATGTTTTTTCTTTCTGTTGATCTTTTCAATTTGTCTTGAATTTATGCGAGTATAATTTTGTGTTTATTATTTATTTTAAGTGGTTGCTGTTCGGTTTTTGTAAATACTGCTTTTTCTTTTAACTATTTTGTTTGCTTCTTTATATGTATGTATGTACGTATGTGTGTGTGGGTGTGTCGGTATGCATATGTGATGTGTGGTATTTGTGAGAGTCATTTGCGGGTTATTCGCCAGTAGAAAATATATGAGTTCTTTTGTTGGTGTTGCGTGATTGTTGTTTGACTACAATTGTTGTAATAAAATTGTTTTCCTACATTTTTTTGTATTTTAATTCATACCTGGATGGCTCTGTACTTGTTTGTTTGTTTGTTTGTTGGTTTGTTTAATTTGGTTTTATATGCATTTCTCTTTCACTCTTTTTGAAGGCCATTTTCTGTCTAAAGTGCAGGACAAACTGTAGGTATTCTTTTACTTTTCCATGCTACTCTCTGTTTCTCTCTCTATATCTCTCTCTCTCTCTCTCTTTCTCAAAAATTTCGAATTCTCTGTGTTTTTTCCTTGTTCAATCAACATCATTATAATCTTTGATAAGTTTAAATCTACAACTATATTTGAGGATTCTTAAGATTTTAATCTTCATTATCAAATTCTATTTTGATCACTTGCTCTCCTATGTCCAATTTTAAGGTTTTATTTCCTGGAACTGCGTTCACCTCCACAATGACAGCTGAATATTATCCACGATCATCATCGCGAGCGGCGAACAGGGTTCGCAGAGTTCTGGTGATAATATTCCACCAGCCTTCTGCGAACCCCAGTGGACGCTATAAACTTGTATCGCTGCCCATTTTCAGGAGTTCGAACTTCTTTTTGGCAATTTTCGAATACAAAATGTCGATAGGCTGCGATTGGTCATATAAGCTGGGGGCCTGCAATATAATCCAGGCAGTGCCTACCACACAAGATATGGTAAATATCCAAAGGAACAAACGATCCAACACCATTGCAACATATTTCCAATCTTCTTCAACCTTTAAGTACAAAAAAACAAAAACGAAAAAAACAAATTATTATTAAAAATATATGTGTGTCTGTGTGTGGCTTAATAGAAAATAAAAATAGTGGAATCAGACGGAAATACTCGTATTTGATGACTTGAAAACTCTTAACATGGCTTCAGTATGCCTAACTTCCACCTCGCAGTCCATAATTGGACCAGTCAAGGCTATCAGTCCCTGCACGTAGAAAAAAAACTGTATGTATTACATGCAACCATATTCCGAAATTAATATACGGTTACAATAGATTGACTATATAATTAAATCGATAAAAAAAACTGGTTTAAACAATACGAGTACACACAATGTTGTGTCATATACTCGTATACTAACGTTGCTACAAACGTATTTCAAACTGTTATTTCTTTGGCTGTGTGCTTTTATTCCACTTATTGTTCCTTTCGACACATACCTTGCAGTGAAAACGAATAATAGGTCGTGATCTTCTCACATATAGCGCTGAAGTTTTCGAAAACTATACAGCCGGAACGTCACTCATCTTCTTCACTTACGAGGAAAAATGGGAAAAATGTGTACTGTCATATGAGAAAATTAGAGCGTGGAAAACCTAGTCGATAAGATTTTCTGCACATTAATATTTTAGTCCTTGATTGCTTTTCGGTTTTTAATTTTTGCAGCTTTACAATAAATGTTCAGCCATGGAATTCAGTGTTTGAGTGGCAGCAGCGACTGAAATTCATTCTAAAATAACACTTTACTTTTGAAATTGTAAAAAGCAATTGAAAAAATAGAAGCAAAAAACTATTTGTCAAAAGTTTACATTAGATTTGATTTTAACGAGATTTACCGCAATCATCAATGCAATCAATGTGATATTAACACTCATCCACACTACATTTATACAATCTACCATTTCCTCATAGTTGCATACACGAGCATACACATACATAAGCATGTACATAGTATATGTATAAGTATTTATATATGGTAGTTGGATGAAGGAGTGCAAACAATGTTGGGATGTGTGTGTTGGCATTGACGTACAGCGAACACTATGCAAAATACAACAAATGAACCGAATTTATAACGACAACGATGCGAGCACAGATTTAAGTGTTAAAAAGGAGCGCAAATATTAGTTGCTGGCTAATGATTAGTCTGGTAGGTGGCACCGAATTGGGTCACGATAGCTGCTGCGCTCAGCGATGTTGGTGATAAAAGAAAAACAGTGTCAGAAGGGGAGGCATTGGCAAACTTAAATCTGTAGGGCCACGGTACGAGTGGTAGTGTGATCGTAAAAGGCGGCGTGATTTAATGCTTCATTTGGTTTTTTATTTAATGGCCTGATTAGAGAGAATCACACAGTGTTGCAACTGTTTCGTCCTATGCCACCGCCAGTTGTTGCTGTAGTTACATAAAATCTTATACATTCGCATATGTTTACACATAATGACCAAAGGATTTTTTGCAAATTAAATTTTCCTCTGACACCTAACCATGTGATGAGATGCGTCGCAGATGTTTTAAGAAATGTTTGGTTCAAGTAATTATTCGGGACTCGAGCTCCCGAAAATGTATTGCACAGCCAGAGAACACGTGGTGTCAAGTGTAAATTTTTGAAGGGAGTGACAAGTTTTATATAGCGAACGTAATCTTGTTGATAGAAAACAAACATGATTAAGTGTGCGTGTCCTTTTGCATGAGTGCAATTCTAAGAGTTAATTAATTTAGTTGCACACAAATATAGATACATATATCTGTGACACATGTATCAGCATATGAACTATGTGTTTTTCATTGCAATAATTTTTTAAATAAAAAATAAACACAAGTAACAAATAAAGTTTAAGTGGTTGTACTTCGCGTGAATATTCTGTTTTAAAATCTACATAATAAAGTAACCGACAGCAATTGCGTTCATTTGTATGCAAGTTAATGCTGCATTGAGTTTTCAAGACTTCTGGTAATACCCTGACCTGTTGGCGGTTAATGAGTTTTCCTGCGTTTCACCGGGCTGTTTTTACTTTTCTCGGCTGCGTGACATTTCTTTCTTAGTACTCGTGTCTAATTGAATTTGCGTTCTGTTCTTACTGTGGTTGAAACTTAAAACGCAGGGAGTGTTAGTATCCTTGATGATTGTTTGGTGTGTGGCTTTTCTCGGGGACTAACAATCTCCCGAGGATCAGCTGCCTATACAACAGATACCTGTACTATAAGGAACCAGTGGTGATGGTGAGTTAGTTTAAGGCTTCGGCCTACCAACTCATTAAGCCTTGTCTTTCATTGATTGCTTGGAAATTGCTTACAGGAGGGATCAGAGGACCCGAACTCCTTAACAAGAAGTTGTTCATATGGCCGCAAATATATGGCAAGAATTGCTATCTGTAAGAGCCTGGTAAGCCACAAGGGGGCGCTGGGGAATCATGAATAATTCACTTCGTGGAACCGATCCATCATCAGATAAGGCCGCAAGGCAGGTGCTGATGTAAATCTTTTTTACAACTGAATATGCATTTCCTCCCGGGGAACACGTTTTGTATTCGCGTAGACCAAACCAGGGCATGCGTTTTCTGGGGTATAGAGGGGAAGGACTCCCTCGTTCGTTGTAGCAAACAAAACTCTAGAAAGTGGCATGACTTAGGTTGTTTTAAGGATTTCCGAAACCACGGACATGAATTGGCAGAACGGGGATCAGCATGCCCCGTGTGGTTTTGCTTGCAGTTCATCTCGGGCTGATCATGGTTGAGGTGGCTAACTTGACTGGAATATTCTGGCAGTAGTTTAAACCTAAAGGCTGAGGAAGGGTGAGTTAGTAGCCCTGATAATTGCGTGGTGCATGGCTTTTTTCGGGGGCTAACAATCCCCTGAGGTGCTGTTGCCTTACAACAGCTGGTTGAGTTGGTATAAAGTCTGATGCTCTAAGTAGGCTTCGGTCTACCAACTCATTGAGCCTTGTCTTCCATTGATTGCAGGGAAATTGCATACAGCAGAGGCTAGAAGGCGCGAATTTCTAAGAATGGGGTTTGCTTATATGGCAAGAAATATATGGTAAAATATGCGACATGTGCGTGCTTGGTAAGCCACACGGCGGCGCTGGTGAGGTGTGAATTACTCACTCACTCAATTTGGCCCATCATCAGATAAGGCCGTACAGGCAGGTGTTGATGTAAGTCAATTTCGCTGCTGAATTTGCATTTGTTCGTTTTATTTTTTATTCGCTTTCCAACTGAATGCTGAGGCAATATCTATATAACTACTCCGTATAAATGATTATCTTAACTCTTTTGTTGTTAAAAAATAAGTCATAATTGTTGAAATTCAATCAGTGCGTGTTGTTTTAAAACAGACATACAAACAAAGCCGTCAATCACCATTTCAATTTTTATATTTTGATTTTATTTTTATTTCGGTCAACCATTGCTGACAATGTGTGTGTGTGTGTGTGTGTGTGTGTGTGTGTGTGTGTGTGTGTGTGTAGCCAAAGAATACGATTGCATGCGCACAGACATATGATTAAACTTGTCTGCAGGGTGCCTGGAGTTCACAAAAATTATCGGCTTAATTCGTCATGTTTAGTACTTACGCTTTCAAATTTATCTTTGTTTTTCATATGCTGGGCAATGAAACGAGAACCCTCTATTGTTTTTTCCATCTCGCCGACGTACGGCTTGTCAAATGTGGGACTTAAATCGGCTTGACAACAGCTTGGACTCAAATCGCCATTGATAGTAGTCGGACTAAATAGATCATCATCGGCACCAGGCAGTGGCAGTGCTGAAGGCAGGGGAGGATCACCAAAACATTGTGCTATACCCGTCGTTGCAGAAAACTCGCTAAAACGTTGACCCGGCAGAGCTGAAATTGTTAAAAATAAATATCGCTATATTCACGCCTAAGCAAATTATATATTATACTCGCATATGTACTACAACATGTGCAATCATATTGACATACTGGCACAAATACATACATATATTTACATGCAATTAACAAATTTCACTCGGTTTCGAATATGCGAAAAAAAGGAAAACTATTAGGGCTTGGGGCTTAATATGTTAAATCAGCTAATGGAATTTTATGCACACATTTTCAAAGTGCATTCCCATTCATTCCAACTTGTTGAATCGTTTTAAGACATACCACCATGTCACAGAATTCAATTCCGTTCGAAAATGAAATTGAGTGCTTTTGTTTTGGTTTTTATAAAAAATTAAATAAGCCTAAAAAATTTTCGGAATAAAGTCAGTTCAAGAATAAAATAAAATTTTCATTTTATTCCTGAAATTGGGAATGAGTACATTTCGAAAATCCATTTGACTTTTCGTTTTTTAAAGAACCATATTACGGATTGCATTACGTTTCTGAACGGAATTGAACTCTGTGAGATGGCGGATAGTTTGAAGAAAATTAACATATTTTTAAATTAATATTCAAATATGACATTGCCATGTTTCTGGGTTATAATTTAAAGTCAACGAAGTGAATGTTGTACATATTCGTATACATATATACAGCCATGTCACAAACGGAATTTAATTCTTTTTTTACTTCTTCAAAAAACGAAAAACTAAAAAACTTTTCGGAATAAAATTATTTCTAATTGCAACAATGAAGCTAGTATTATCTTATACAATTGATTTCATTCCGAAAGAGTTTTAAATTTTCGTTTTTTGAAGAATTAAAAAAACCGATTCAATTCCATTTCCGAACGGAAGTGAATTCTGTGGCATGTCCGATAATGTGAAAGAATGCTGTTGCCATTAACCAAAATAAAAATACTTGCCTGGTATTCCATAGTCACCGCTAAATCGTTTTGTATCATAATTTACAAATTTATCGACATCTGGCGGCAGGTGAAATACATCGGTTAAAACTTCCTGAGGTTGGTCGTCCTCATCTTCATTTGAATCGTCTTTTTTAGGACGCTCGATGCACAAGAGTTTCGGTAAAATATTTATGAAAACCTTTTGAACCCAAGGGGCCATTCTATGCGTTACTGGAGACCTTTGATTGAGATAGACGATAAATATTTTATTAAAACAAATGCTCGCTGGTTTCAAAATGTTTGCGAAAAAGTTTACCTAAAATTAACATTTAGCACCGCAATGGTAACTACTACTGAGAGCGTGACCAACATCATTGTAAATAATAAATATTTCCCAAGCAGAGGCACCGTTAATGATGTGGGCGGTATAATTTCCGCAAGCAGCAGAAAAAACACAGTCAGTGACAGCAAGATACTAATACACAATGATATCTTCTCGCCTGAATCGCTGGGCAGATAGAAAACTAAGACGGATAGGAATGATATACCCACACAGGGTATGATAAGATTAACTGTATAAAAAAGTGTCTTTCTGCGCAGCGTTAGATTGAAAACAATATCCAAATATGGCTCTTCGCAGCAACTGTAAAACTTTTCATTACGCACAGCCGGCACGCGCATTATATCCCACTCTACCGATATATAATAATCCTGCAAATCAATGCCAACTTCAATATTGTCCGAGTCCGGTGTTTGTTTCAGATGTCTTAAATCGACCTGTAATTAACAATAAAAACGTGAAAGGTCAAAAACCATATTTTATTTTGAGGTATTTGTTCAAGGAACATGCATATACTGTATATATTTTTCATTTACGGTCTGCTTTCGGGTCCTGCAAATTACTCTGGGTCTTGTTTGTGCTGGCTAGCTGAATTCTTCGCAGGTGTGTATGTACTTCATTGCTTTGTATATGTGTAAACAATCTATTATTGTATATGTGTGTATACAAGTCCGTACGTACGTTTAATTATTTATTTATTTTATTAATATTCTATATTTTTTACATTTGTGTTTTTTGTCTGTTAATACTAACAGACAAAAAACATCAGACAGCATCTATTTTTGTACTCATTTTAGTTTCTTATTTCTCTAAAGTGTTTTGCTTTTCCATCGAACTTTGTTTTATTGCAAACAAAGTTTCCAAATACGGACTCACAAAATAAGATAATTGCAATTTGCAACAGAATTTTAATAATAAAAAAATTGACTTGCAACGCAGCTAATGTTGTGTTAGATGCTTTTACAGTCCACAAGAGAACAGCACTGCAAATTTAATACACAGTTCATTATACATACAACTGTGGACTAAATTCTCACCATACACTCTCATAAAAATACTTCAGAACGAACATATTAGAACTTAAAGTAAATAAAAATATATAAGATTTATATTTTAGATTCCAATCACCCTATGGATTATTTTAGCACTAAATACTTTTAGACATATGAGTATTTAATCCCGAATACGTACTTGAAATAAGCCGAAAATGAGATTGATTTGAAAAAACCTGAGATCGAATCAATCTTAAAATAATTTTGGAGTTGATTCAGTCCCGAATCCGTACTTGAAGTACGAAAAGTTTATACTAAACTATATACTTATGTCGACATTTCATAGCAGTTATCCTGATCAACAGTAGACTGGAAAACCTTTAAAAAATATTTTCAAACATTTAACTATATATTCCATTATTTTATAGAAATTAATGAGAATTGAAAAAGCAAAATGTTCCAATAAAGTAAGACAGCTATTTTTTCTTAGATAAACTTTTATTCATATGTCTCAGCAATGCGTTCACATGTATGTATATGTGTCCATGTTTTGAGTTTTTACTCCAATTCTGCACTTGATTCAAGAGTTTTATACTTATTCGCCAACAAAGTTTCATACAAACTTTCACCCCCTATTTTACCCCCCTAAGGGTAGAGTTAATCAAAATCCTTCCTTCATTACTTCATGTAAAATTTCAGCTCGATCCGACGTGGTTCGGGTGTATGGTTAGATCACTATGCCAGTCAGTCACCTTTGAGTTATACATATTTACATATTGTAGGATTGGCTTTCCTGAAAAATCGCGTTTTCGGCTTATTTTGAGCACACTTGTGTGTTATTCGTTCTTAACAAAACGCAAGATTTCTCCACTCGGTCTTAAGCATATATTCGTACACACATACATGCTCGTACATGCATAAGCATACATACACAAGCGTACGCACAGTTATTCGCTTGAAGAGAGCAAACCCGAAAACTAGACGTTTACAATGATTTAATGGTTATTAAATTGAGATTAATGTCATGTTCATTTCTTGTAAATTATAAAAATTGTGTGAATTTGTTCGAAATACTCTACTTCATTTATTTTTTTCTTTGTTGTTTGCTGGCTGATGTTATCGGTTCTTTGCTGTTCTTATGTTCAAATACTTATGAGGTAAAACTTACCATGTAGCCGTCATAAGTCCATGAACCGAATTTCATAAAACATGTCTGCTCATCGAATGGAAAATATTCAACATCGATTTCACAAAAGGATTTGTAAATTGCAGGAGGTTTCCACACCACTTTGCCAGTATGATGGAGGATTGCTTTTGTCATTATTGTCACTTCATAATTACCATCAGCACTGAAAATAAAAATGGAAAACAAATAAGATAAATTGGGGGAAGAATGTTGCAAGTATCTTAAAATCTAGACTCAAACGAAAAGTAAATTCGAAAGGATCCAAAAACACCTCAACGATTCAATCATATCAAAAGGAAGACTGATGGTGTAAAAGCATTTCATGTAAAGAAATTAATTTGAATACAACCAAGGCGAATTCACAACATATACATAAATACAGGAGAAATAAATACAACCTTACAAAAAAAGGTTTTTCAAATGTCAGGGGGAACACACAAACACAAAAAGGAATTCAAAAATATTCATAAGAAAAGAACAACTTTTAATTATTTCGTGAAAATTTTAATTATTTCGTGAAAATTAAAGTGTGTATGGTCTGGGGAAGATTCTGGATCCTACCTGTCACTCAAGCTACATTACATAATTAAAAAATTGTTTAAAAATTTATGTTTGTGTTTTTACGTTTCTTTTAATTATTCCATTCGCATCCAGCAAAGATGAAATTTCACCTGCTATGAATTCGCCTTGAATGCAACAATTGTCGTTTCAAAATCATTTACTGAAAGCAGTCGCTGACGTACATACATATGTCAATTCAAAATCTTTTCTTTTACCATCAGAAGCATGCGTCTATTAAATTGATTTACATACTAGCTGACCAGGTCAAAGTTGTTTTACCTTCAAATTTTATTTACATGATGTGAATGACTTTAAATGTTCAAATTGTCATTGCCAGTGCAAGCCGTATTGATAAACTGCAAATGCTTAAAATGGAATGTTATGTCTTTCGCAACCATTAGGACTCATGGTATCAAAACGACCTCCCCTTTAAACTTTCCTTTAAGTACTCCTTTTTTTAAAACGTTGATCATCAAATCTTTCATCGGTAGACAAATGACATACTTCATAATATTATGATTACCGATCTGATTTTAACTAATTCTAGCGAGTTGAAAAACTGCGTTGTAGAGTTGACGATCTTATCTTGGGAAGTAAAGGGAGCCACCAACTTCTACATCATCTATTCGCGATAAACATGTTTTTTGTAAAATGTTTGAGAGTAAATTGCTGATGATCTCAGATTTTGATTCAGGAAAATAGCAGAAAGGGACTGTTAATCGAATATTGTTGAAAGAGATGGCGATATTTCAAGATGTCATTGTCCTTATTTTCACAAACTATCAGTCCGATATGAATAATAATAGCCTGAACTCACTTTTTTGTTAGCTTCCCTATATTCGCCGCGTATATGAAATGAATAGATAAGCATTGTTCGTATTGTACACTGTGGACTCAAATTCACAGAAAATAAATTATACGTGATACTTTAATTTTTCTTTCCTAAGAAGTATTCGCAAGATATCCAACCAGACAAACGTGAAACACAGCAACACGATTTATGGCCCATAAAAGTTATATAAAAATATTCGTCGGCTTATATTTATCTCTCATCATTGTTATCACACCGAAGGAAGTCATTTGAAACGTCAAATTGTATTGTTGAATATGAACCAAACATGTTTGCAACTTGGTGACGTCCCAAAAACCAATGAATGGAGTGGATCGGTTGCAAATTCAAGTTGTATCAATTTCAGGCCAGTGGTGGTTCCATCTGGAAATGTGGAAAAATCTAGTGGTCAGCGTAGAAATAAAATGACGATCGAAACAATGCCTGAAAAGATGAAGCTCAGGAGTCCGAATGTTGTTGTATATAGAAGTCATTACGATAAATGGTTTTTGGTATTGAAGGCATTATGGAAGGCATTTTTTTAATAGTTGTATGGGAATATATAGGAAAATCTAGGTGCCATATCTCTGAAACCACTTAGCCGATTTTGTGGAAATTTCACACAAACCAGTTTATCGCCAAGGTACCTGTATACTTAGGTTGAAATTTAATTGAATTGAAAAAACTGGGATATGTGTGGGTTTCTCTGGTGCAAAAACCGATAGGGGTAACCTCGTTATCGTTTTTTGCATATTATATAAAAAATATGGGGCATGATTTGTAAGAAGTTAACGATTGAGCCTTGCGGGTCTTACTATTCCTTATAATAGCGGCATAGCGCAGAAAACTTCTTTGTCTGTGCTTCACACTTAAAGGGTAAAGGAAGATGGAATGTTAAAGTCGTTAGAGAAAAAGCTGCTTCTCAAGAGCTTCGTCTGCAGAATCAATTGAGCAACTGTCAGCTGTTAAATGTGTTATCAAATAAAACAATGTTGATAACTCAAAGTTGTGAAAGTCTTCTTTTAAAACTAATTTTCTTTTCGAATCGCTTATAAGTAAATACTGATTGCAATGTTACTGTTACATATATAAATTTGAAGCCCTCTAATAATGCGCTAGATCGAAGGGGAAATCGTTGTACCCACAGAAATGTGATATTTTTTTTACTATCTGTGGAAAACCCACAAAATATTTAGAACGTTGAGCTGGTATAAAATGCCTACCACAAATTGTAAGAAGCTGAAAAGTACATAAAGTTGCGTAAAAGCTCTCGAAATGAATATATGAAAAACGCTAAAATACCAAAACAAGGCTACGAGATCTCAAAAAGTGTCCAAATCGAAAGACAAGTATTAAATAAATCGTAAAATAGTCGTATATGCGTCTTCTGGCGGCTTTACATTTCCTGGTGGTCTTTGTTAGTATAAAACTTTTAAATCTTTTTCCATGTCTAGGCCTTTAGTATATATATATATATTACTACTGTGTGTTCCGTAATTGAAGAACATGTATGTATGTGTGTGCTTGAACATTGAAATATATTTTCTGGCAGGTTGCCATTGAAATGTTTTACTTTGAGCTGCAAAAGTGTTTCCAAAGCATCTCCAGTTCGATAGCGTTTCTTTTTATAAAATAAATAATGATTTAATAAAAATAAGTAGATAGAATAAATTAAGTTGGGCGAAATAAACCAACGAGTATTAAATGAAAATAGTTTTTCTCTTTTTTTTAGCAAGTCCTAGAAAACATTTGAATGCTGTTTAATCCCAGCAATTAATTTTTACGATGATCTCAGAATTAAAATTCACTTCAGCCAGAAAATTAAGAAAATGGAAAAACATAAAACGAAATGATACTTAATTCACAAATTTCATCGTTATTATTATTTTTCTCGAGCAGCCAGACAAAATACAATTCGTTTCTGTATAATAGTTTCTGTTTTGTAAAACCGAATGAAAAAGCACATTTTATTTCAATGGTACTCGTTATGCGTGTAAGAGTGGATGTAGTATGTTTGTAATATGTGTAAATTTTCGCTTGTGTTGGAAAGTAAGCAACATTATTGAAATACTTTTTCGTGTGTTTGCCGTTATAGGTATTTGTTGCGGTTTTTGTAAGCACAAAAACTCCTATAAGTCAGAAAAAATTCGAACTGACCAGTCCAAGACCCTCGAAAACATTTTTTACTATAAACACGGGAGTGGGTAGCTTAGTACTCTTTTTCTTTTCTTTTGATTAATAAGTGTTTATAGGGAAGAATTATGAAAAATAAGCATTAAGCTCTAAACACTTAGACGACAGCAGACTTCACAACTTCAAATGAAGTTAGCTTCAAATGCTGCCGTTTCATCAGCAACATAATTATTTTAAAGACAGCAGCAGCACTATGTGTATTTAAACAATGCAAATTTCAGAGGTGCCACATATATATTTTACATGAATAAAATTAAAATTACCGACTAAAAACGTAAAAATATCACGTAAAACTGTAAAAACTAATCCATTTATTTCTTTATTTTATTTATGTGAAGTTTATTTCTATTAAATATTTCAAACAAATTTTAGTTTTTATTGCTGCCAATTTATATTTATAGTGGCAGCACCGCATTTACTTTTTGCTGCTTACGAAAGTAAAAATTAATCTAAATTGGCAGCAGCAGCAAATGCTGTTGTGAAGTCGTGCTGCTGTGATGTCGTTAAGATAATCGTGTGCATTTAAACACATGTATTTTATTTTTGACAGATTGCTGCTTGCTGTCATCTATGTGTTTACTTTAAAGTCGATTTAGATGTAAAATATTTTTCGATGTGGCCACACTGCTCATGGTAAATTTCAAAATTAACTTTAAGCATTTGAAGCTGCCATATTTTTGCATTTAGGTGTGAGTTTATCGTTCACTTTAACTAACGTTAAGGTTAACTATCAAGCACTTTATCGTTAGGTTGTAATAGAGGCCCATAAAATATTTTAGCGTCAACTATATATACTCGTATTTTTTTCTGGGTACGGATTTAAATATCCTAATTTTCGCTTTTATGGAAAGGTATAATTTTGATGCTTCCTGCTTGATATCAATATTTGATGAAAATCTTTGTTTTTTTTTTGCTTTAATCAGTGGTTGTAATTTGAGTTATTTTCTCACCAATTAGTTAATTGAATATTCACCTATGATAAGTGAGTTGCTTATCCTCATTTCAACTTGGTTCATACCTCACGAGTGGCTAAGCCATAAGCCAGACACATGCACACGCACATGCATGACTTTAGAACCAGCCTAAACAAGAACAAATTTTGTTGTGTGCTATTTCTGAACTTAGGAGTATTATTAGTTTGTTCAATTTGAAAGTTGTTTGTAAGCTTTAGCGATTTCGTAAAATATACATATTTCTTTCTTAAGGCCGGGGCACATAGAATCCGTCGTACGTTATACGTTGCCTTTTCCTACTGACAACTAAGTTGGAATACATGTAGTCTTATGAGCTTTGTCACATTCCGTACTTCTCCGTCAACGCAAAGTATTGAAGTTTAGCAACTTTCAACTTTTAACGTACGTTGAGAACTTTGACAACTATCTGGTAATATTTTTTGTATATTTTGATTTCATTTTTCGTTCAAAAATTTAATAAATAAAAAAAAAATTGTGTTTTTTTGTGCTGTGTCTGAAATATAAATTCAAAGATTTTAATCAAATCAAAGTAAAATGCAGTTGATTTTATATCCGTTAATAAAGTACTGAATGTACGACCTTCATACTTCTTTTACGCTGATGTCAGTTAAAAAGGAGACGGACAAAGTACGACGGATTCTATGTGCCCCGGCCTTTTTATGAGTAAAGTCAAAATTTGGAAACGTTTACTTATTTATTATTATTATTATTATTATTATTATTTTTTTGGTAATTAATGAAATATTAAAAGGGACTTGAAACTCATTTCAGTGTTCATCTGCAAATTGCACTTTACTTCATGTACAAAAAGGGAACGACTCTGAAGGAATTTATTCAACAGTACGGAATTTCTTGCAATTTTAAAAATATTTTAAAAATTTATCCCATAAGCAAAGAAGTCAAATGCTGGTTGTGACTTTTAATTAATGTTTCATTTTAATCTTGCTCAATCTTGCACTGAACTTACGAGTATGTGGTTTAGTTTCCGTTTTGTTTGTTTGTTTTTTTAGTTGAAAATAAAGTTGGGATTGGCGATGACACATGGTCTATTAACATTTCAAAGGACTGAGAGATCACTGAGATAATCAACTTGTCAGCGGCATACATTTAATTAAGAGCTCTAGAAAATATACAAATGTGTCATAAAAAAGAAAACACTAAAGAATGTTTGAAGTATACATATGTACATACATACGTATGAATATACATACATAAGCGTATGTACTCGTATCTATTATTTATAAATTTTTCTTCTATATAGTTTTTTAACTTCGACTGCATACAAAATATCGGCTAATTGGCTAAAATACTAGTATATGTGCATGCTTGTATGTAAACTTAAGACCAAATCGATCGATGGCTTGTAAAAAAGGCGTATCTCATTTTTTTTTACTTCTTTACAAAGGAAGGAAAATACAGACTAAAATTCAAAAACTCTTTATTTCAATTTTAACAAATTTTTATGAGCAACTCTAACAAAAACAAGTAAAACGCAATTTTACAAAAGTTATGCCTTTTTTACGTTAATGCAAAATAGATTCAAATATTCAAAATAGATTCAAATGAATTAGGTGATCACTTTATTGTTTATTTAGCTCTCTGAAAAGTATCTGATATTATATCGCTCGTTAACTGTAACAAAGTCATATCTCAAACAGGACTTTTTCGAGAAACACGTAATATAAAATTTTGGGGTTTCATAAAGTCTTTGACATTTCTTTTGAGTTATAGGCTCATCATAAAGCAGCGTACTGTTAATAATTCTAATTTTCCGATTTATGAAGTTGAAGCAATATGATTAATCACGACTTCTTTTTGCTTTTTGAAATAAAGATTAAATCATTAAATTGGTTAAATCAACATGTTTGTTTAAATTCAATTAAATTTGAAAAAGATTAGAGCAAATGTCCAAAGAAAAGACGACAAATATGTGAAAATATCAACATAAAAACCAGATGTTGACAATCAATAAACAAAAGAGGGTCACTCCAAATACTGGAAAAATTGAGCAAAAGAAAAAACTTACATAAAATACGATATTATCCAACATAAGCAAATAAATTTTCAACATTTCATTTATGTACATATGTACAATAAATACTTTGGCATAAAAATCGACAAAAAAAAAAAAAAAAACAAATAAAAAATAAACAAAAATATCATTTTGCATTGTCACGCGCACATATTTCGCGATTCGTTTAACACAAATGAGAGTGTGAGCGAATGTTTTACGTTTCGCCAATCCGGATTTGTTCCAAGCAGCATGTAATTGTAATCTGCGTGTGAACAGATATCGCTGCAACTAAATAAATATCTTTATGAAAATAATATTTTTAAATTACATGTCTGCATGTGAATCGTATGTATGTATTCATGTACTCGTATATGTGTTTAGTCAAAATCACATAAATATTAATTTATTGCTTTACTAAGTAGTTATTTTATAGAATTTCAGCAGCAAAAAAACGGAAAAATGAAAACATTTTTCTGTGCATATAATGAAACAATAAATAAAACTTAGGCATTTGCCAAAATACACATATGGATACGTTTTGTTCATCTATTTATTTATATATATATATATATATATATATATATATATATATATATATATATATATATATATATATATATATATATATATATATATATATATATATATATATATATATATATATATATATATATATATATATATATATATATATATATATATATATATATGTAAATTACAATATGCTTGAACTCTTGCTCTCACGAGTCAAAATGTCAAAAATTTTACGTAATATTAGGCGGCCTACAATTGCCGAAAGTGTAGAGTATAAAAAATATAACAGATCTTTCGTTTCTATATTTTATCCAGATTTTAAAATATAACTTTTCTTACAGAAAGTATGGAAAAGACGATGACACTCTAGTTTTCAGCTTCGGAAAGAGCATTTTCCACAACAGTTCTGGATATTGGATCCCTTAATCAAATATACTTGCTCCTTCAAGTAACCCAAAAATAAATAAATATTGTAATCTTAATACTAAACACAAAAAATTAACGAAGTCCAGCCAATGCTAGACAAAAAGGTTTATTTTTCGCGAATTATATCGGTAAAATCGCCTATTTAAAGCTGTGATAGTGGCAAGGGTATCCCTTGTTCCCAACCGAGTTCCAGCTTACTGTTATACCTTGTCGCAAACTTGTGAATTCGTAAGTTTTTTACGTACCATGGAGCTGCAGTAATCGGTTGAAAAATTTTGTTTTGTCGTCTTTGAATTTTTTCAATGTTTGACGTTGAGGCGGAGCCACATGTGGACTTAAGAATTGCGCTTTATAATAAAAGTTTGCAATCCAAACTCAATGTAGAATTTTGTTCATTCAATTTGATTTCCATACGTAATGAAATAAAGTTTCCATTTTGTACATTTTCATATAAACAAAAACGTTATTAAAGTTTTAACACTCCGCAATCTGTTGGCTTATCCTGTAGTTTGTATGGTGCAAGCATACGAGAAAATGATTACACAGTGAATGCACAATGTATATGACACAAGCTTAGCTGCCAGATTTGATGATAAATCTTCATTTTGACGATTTCCATGCTCAAATTTAGCAAAGTCAGGATTTGACGATTTTTGTCCTAAAAATGGCGATTTTTGCAGCATTAAAGTTTTCGAATTATTTGTAGGTGAGCTACAAAGTATGTCTATAAGGATTTTCACCTTTTTTGCAACTTTTAAATTTGCAGTGCATGTTATGGTTGATCGTGAGAATACCCGTTTATTTTGGTGGATATGTGCCTTATTTTTAAAAATACAAATAACTTCTGGCTCCACTAGCAGAATTCTCCAAAAATCTGATTTTGTTAACAATTATACATAAGCATATTAAAACTAATTTTTTAACAAATAAGAATGTCCAGAATCAGCGAAAGAGAAAATATTGTAAAGTTTTCCGCAAATAATGATCTGCATGACGTTTTGGTTTGTATATGGTTATTACTTTCCTGTACTTTTTGAAGGTTCTTCACTCATTGCACTTTATTTTAATGATTGCTCCTATTAAATAGTTTAAAACTTTTCTTGCTTATATTAAATAATATGGCGGTAGTTTTTTTTTTGTGAAATGTTTGCAAATTTCTTTCTGCTCAAGATTTTTAGTGCAAACGCAAGGAACTGCAAATACATATATTTTCTTGTTGCATGAGAAAAAAGGAGAATTTTTGCTCACATTTGTATCGTTTGCACAGTTTGCATTACCCATCGTGAAAGCCCTTTATATAAGTAAATGTAACTCGACAGCAGTATAAAAAACAGGCACTTTGTGATATGAAAAGCTGTGTAAAAATGTAAAAAACACTTAATAATGTAACTAGTGTAAATTTTTACATTGAATTTGGTAATCAAATATTTGGTTTTGAATAAACACTTGGTAATATTTTTAATAGAAACAGCAATTTTCCTCATTTCATAAATAAATATGAAATTCTGTATCCCGAGTTAATTCTTTTAGATTTTGAAGCAATTTTTAACAAGAAAAAAAAATTTATTTAGTTTTTGCAAAAAAAAAAAAAAAAAAAAAAATGAATTAAAATATTTAAAATTATTCCAAAATATAGTGACATTACCCTATTCTTCTGCAACGTGGACACCTTTATTGCAACATAGTCATATCTCAAAAAATGATTTTTTCGACTTAACAATGCAGAATTGGTAACAGTACTACATTTTATATTGTGCCAAAAATTTATTCAAATTACTTTTAAACTATTTCCTTTAGGACATATTTTCTAAAAAATTTTCTTTAGATTTGTATGGAAGCTAAAATTTTGAAATGCGTTTTTCTCGGAACAAGCTTTTTCGAGTTATGACTATGTTGCAATAAAGGAGTGATATGTAGTATTCAGCCAAGTTAGTTAAAATAAGACAAAAATACGAAACTCTTTAGAAAATGAAGCAATTGGAGACATTCTTTCTTAGAAAAACTAATTAAAAAGAAAACTTTAATCATTTTTTGTTACTGCAGTTAAATCATATATATTGGAATCTATAAATTTACATACTTATTCTTAAAATTTTCGGAAAATTCAATGTATCAAAGTGTATTTGATTTTTAATACCGTCTATATTCGTACATTTTGCTTGCAAATTTGCAATCATAAGCTTGCATTTAAAATCTGTTATATTTTATAAGTTTGATTTTTTTTGACGATATTTCAAAACCAAAATGATGATATTTTCAAAAATTATGGGGATTTTGACGATTTCTTCCATATTTTTTCTGGCAGCCCTGATCACAAGCTCAAACCTTTGCTTATCAAGCAGTATTTTTACTTGACTGCCTGACACTCGTAATTGCTAATTGCTGGGAAATCCAAAGAAAGAGTTGTTTAATTGAGGAAAGAAAAAAATAGAAATAACTGTAGTTGTGTCTTCTGCGTGGCAAGGGAAAATAAAGAGAGTAAGAGAGCGGCTCTATTTTCCCTTTCCACCACCAAACTCAAGACTTTGCAAAGTAAACTTTCTGTGTGTGAAAGCGGTGTTATTAAAAAAAAAAACTTACTTAATATTACAAATGTGAAAGGAACTCTTTCTGCCTGTTACATTTTCGTCAAAGAACAAGATACGGACTGAATGTGCGCCAGCCAGCCTTCATATATAAGAAATTGCAAATCATCGAAAAGACTTTATTTCAGCATGAACAGTCTTGTTATTGACTGCTTTCAATTTGTTTTTAAGTGGAAAAGTGGCTTTCTTATATTTCAGTTTTGCCACTGGACACAAAAAACTTGTTTCCCTTTCGTTGCGGCCAAAAAATGAAATGGGGATGAAGTTGATATTTATTACGCTTAATACGTTTAAAATTTCATTTTGGTTTTCTCGTTATCTTTTTTTCTTTCTTATTTCTTGTGTTGCTAGTGGGCGGTAGAGTGCGAAATATATGTTTGTTTGTCTGTATATTGAAGCTATCACTTTGCTTGTGTTCGGGACTTTTGTATTATACAAATTGGACTTCGATGTTTTGCTTCCGACATCATATTTCTTATACTTTTATTCCTGCGGCTGTTCTTGGGCTTGTATTCATTTGCAACAATCGAAAAACGCCACACTACTAAGTGGCTCTCTCTGTTGTGGGTGTGGTGAAGAGGTTTTAATGACAACGATATGGGTAGCGTCTCAAAAATATCACAGCGCACAAACCAGTTATTGCAATTAGTGTAACTTAGTGTAACCAGCTAAATTTGAGAAATCCAATTATAATAGAACAAATTGGAACGTAGACAAGGAAATCGTTATTTTTCCATCAGGCTTTTTGCTTCATTTTGTGTATTCTTAAGAAAGTAACCAAAGTGCTGGTAGTCTGCTATGGTATTTAATCTAGAGTTAAACTGTATGACAGGGTTGCATTTTAAGAGTAAGTGTATTTAACCACTAAGACAAAAAAAAAAAAATACTTGAATTATTTAATTCAATTTGAAATAATTCTATGGTGTGTAGTATTATTCTCCTTGTTCTGGGACTGGGAGCTTGACTGGCTGCTTACCTGTTTCCAGTACCAATATAAAAGGCTTCTGAGTTCTAATTCAATAGGGTTTATTTGAAATTATATTCAATTATATTATTATAAGAGTTGAATTCAGAAATTGCAATTTAATTGCATTTAATTTGCTTTTTTTATTTCTCAAATATTTATTTGTACAAAAATTGATTTAATGTGATTTTTCCACAACACAAACAGACAACCCGTCTGAAATATTTGTATAGAAACCACTCAAAAAATTGAGTGCTTTCAATGTAAAACTTCTTGAGAAGTTGTTTACTTGTGATGTGACAACATCACATAAATCTATGACTTTGGCCGCAGCACCTTTTACGCACTATTGAGGAAACAAAAAGCAACATAGTTAAATTTAATATTTAAATTTGATATAAAAAGAATTTTTGGTTACATAAAAAGTTTTCTTTTTAAATATTAACAAGAATATTTAACAAGATTTTAAGCTTAAGGATTGAAATTCTGTTGCAAGATTTTAACTCATTTGATAATTCATGTTGTAGAAAAAACATTTGATTTTACTGAAAATAAATGCTTTAGAAATATAGTTGAGGATTTGATAGTTATGTAAGCCATAAACTTGAGGTCTCATTGAACTAAGTATATCGCTAAATAATGAAATTATGTTGTACTCGTATTGTATTTGTAACTATACACAGCATGGGCGAAGTAAAGTAGACTTTATGCCCACGATTATTATTATTAGTGGATGGGATATGGCCCTCATCGGCCATTTGCACTGCGACCAATATTGGTCTATTGTGCGTCCCCTTGCCCCATTATGCGTTGAGTATGTCAAGAAAACGGACAAGCTCCTTCATTGGGAGTGATATTAAGTCACATTCACTTAACATATAAGCTTGTAGTAGCCTATATCTTCTGTGTCCCAGCACTTCACAGTTGGTGAATCCACCGCAGAGTCTGCAAATATCTGTGTTGGAAATGCCCATCCTGTGCAGTTGCTTGTAGCAGTTATAATGACCTGTAAGTGCACCTGTCAATGTTCTGAGACTTTTCCTGTCCAGTTTTAGAGCACGTTCGGCCCTCCTTTTATCAAAGTTTAGAAATTTCTTGGAGTGTTCAAGACCAGCTGTCTCTTTCCAATGTTGTTCAACGATGGATTCCGTCCATTTCTTTATCTCCTCATTTAGGAGACCCTTATTGAAGCCAAAAGTTGGAGTGGGTCCAATATAAGTCCCCTCTGCTCCTTTCTTGGCATAAGTGTCAGCCATTTCATTGCCGTGATGCCCTTTATGTCTTGGCACCCAGATCAGGGTGACCTGGTTCTGGCTTGCCAGTTCGTTTAGCCTGTTGTGACATTCCAGTACTATGCCCACGATGGTATTAAAAGCATTTTTTTTTTGCAGCGCTGCGACCAGCTGTACCGACCTATAGCTTCGCATAGCAAGTTGCCGCGTGGTTAACAACGAAATACCTCAGAAAAACTGCAAACTACCAACAACAACTCTCGAAGGCCAAACAACAACGACAAGCCTGACCGCAGTTAAGAAATAATTACGATGACAAGTGAGCTGTGCCCCAGCCCAGAGCTGTTTTACGACTGTATATAATGAAATTTTTGACTAAGTTATAGGCAAATTATATAAAACTCTTAGCGTCTTGTTTTGTAAGCGTTTAAGAGATTTAACTCGAACATTTCTCCCTTTAAACGCAGTAATTTGCATGCGCCTGAATTAAGGAGCTTTTAATTTTACTATTCCTACTGCGGGAGCTATTTCCTTTTTTCGACTTACAGTACGCAGGTCCCTGTTCAAGTTGGATTACAAGGTGATTCTCAAATAAGTAGTTGAACATATTTCATGTATTTCTTTGCCATCAACAGTTGCTGAAAAGCTGCTAGGATTTCATCAGCTGCGTGTCTTTCAAAATTTATTTTTAGCAATAAATCATTCATCACCAGCAAACATGCACAGTTGACCCATTAACTCAAGACTTTTTATGTCATGCAAGTAGACTGAAAACAAAAATGGTTAGAATCCACTGCCTTGTGGAACTCCACATTACCAATAAAACTTTTTACGCTGTTTACTTCAACATTGGTAAAATAACTTTCAAAAGTAATAGCTCACGGCCGTGGACACCATAACATAATTATTTCTGCATGGTGATCGACTAGATCAAAACCCTTTGTAAAATCAAACAACATTCCGAAAGAGAGTAAACCTGCTTCATATTTTTAGAGTTGTGGCGGATATTTTGTCGACTTAAGAGTGCGCAACTTACTTAACAGTTTTGTTTTTTTTTTAGAAATGGTCTAATCACAGATGAACACAATTCAAATTCTAAATAAATTATGCTAAGATTTCAATACGAATTGTTTCCCGTAATCCTCCATCACCACTAAGCAAGGCTACAGGAACAACAGGACAACAAGTACATAAAGAATTGTCAGTTCAGTCTACACCCAGTCTTGAAATGTTTAGTCAAAATCGTATCTTAAGCAGAAATATATACAAGGGCTTAAGTTGACTTAAGCTAAAGCTGAGTCACATCATTAAAAATTACGTCAAGCTTGATTTTAACAAATTTGAAATGTTTGAAATATTTAAAAAAAATTTAGATTTTAAAGTTAATATTGTTGTCAACTTCAGCAATTCCTGCAAAATAGAGATATCAGAGTTTAGAGGCAGGTCGTGTTATAAAACATATATGCAAGTTGAGACATTTTCTGTTACCACTAACTATTGTAAAATTTATTTAAGCAGCTGAATTTCAAAAAAATAACCTTGATTAAAAAAAAACAAAAAAAAAAAAAAAAAAAAATAGCAAAAATTTTATAAAGCACTATGAGAGCAATTGAAGGTTTTTATTTCTATGCTCATGTCTTTAAATTCAATTAACTTCTTAATAAAAGAAATTCAATTAGATTTTAACAATAGATTCTATTGACGTTCGCAATTTGATTGTCAATTAAGTCACAATGGTAATTTCGAATACATTTCATCTATTCAATTTTACTTAATTTAATTTTAATCAATTAGCTGACTAATTATGAATAACATCTGAATGGGCACACACACATACACACAGACACACACATATCGAACTGCGAATTATATTCAAACAAAGTTCGTTTACAGCAAAGCCGTCACATCTAAAATAATACGTTTTTACTTCTTATACAGAATTATATTTAAATCTCGCCCGCATGTCTCACAACTCATTCAATTGCCTCGAAAACTGGTCCATTACGTAGATCTTCTTGAGTTCGTCAATTAACTAAATAGCTTTTCACTGGCTTTAATTTGCTTTTTCAACAGCTGAAACATTCGTCCGAATCAAGGCGAATTCTTTCCCCCTCCTCACAACCTATTTTCCTAGTTCTGGTAAAATGCACTGCATTTGTAGGGGTTATCCCCTGAGTACTGGTCCAAGCATAAAAAAAAAATGCAAGAGCAATAAATACAACACTACAAAAATATATATATATATATATATATATATATATATATATATATATATATATATATATATATATATATATATATATATATATATATATATATATATATATATATATATATATATATATATATATATATATATATATATATATATATATATATATATATATATATATATTTTTGAGATGTCAATATAATATTTTTTCTAATAATGTTAAAATAATATTTACAAGAAAAGGAAAACTTTTAATTATTTCGTGAAAATTACAGTCTCAGATCATAGAGCTTGGAAAGGTGAAATTGGCCAGCCGGATTGGGGAGGCTTCTGGAACATACCTGGCTCTTAAGCTACAATACATAATTAAAAAAAATTGCTTTAAATTTTGTTTTTCAAATTTCTTTTAATTATTCCATTGACATCTGAAACAGATTAATGGCGTTTTCTTTTCTAGAAAAATTGTAACATTTTCAATATTGTTTTGCCAAAGAAATACAGAAGTATACAGTTGTTTCAAGTTTTTTTCAGATATTTATAGTTATTGCGACATCTTCTTTTCATCTCAATAAAACTTAAATTTTAAAACTTTAATTTTAAGAAAAAAAGTGCAGCATAAATGCAAAACTTTTTCAGAAAAGAAAACGGCATAAAATTAAACAAAAAGTTATCAGCTGCGCTGCCAATTTCACCTGTTATGAATTCGCGTTTGTCGGAATGATTTTCTGTTTGTTTACAGAATGCATCTTTTTCGCTGACTAATGACTACTGGCATACATATATTTCTATATAAAATTTCAGTGCAAATACTCACTTGTTGTACAAAACGATATCTGGCAACCAAATATGCTCTGAAGGTACATGCAACGTGTCAACGCCACCATAATCATCTGGGTTCCACTTCAATTTATAATCGTTCCATTCCTAGAACAAATACAAATATAAATGCATATAAAAAACAGTAATTATATATGTAAGTATGTTTACAGATATGTACTTATGTATGTGCATGTGTATGTATAATTGAAAATTTATATCAAAGAGTCAACACATTCAAATAAAACGAAACGAAAAAAAAAACAAGAAATGAACAGAACAATGAATAAAAATCTAATTAAAATATGAATAAATTATTGAAAGCTAAATGAGCACAACAAAACAAATTCCAAAAAGAAAAAAAAAAAAAAATGAAACTGGATTGAATGAAAACAAAAACTTTCAGTTCACTGTTTGTTTACTCATTTATTTATTTGAATATGTTTAATTTATGTACATACATATGTACACTTGTATATATGTATATACATATGTATGAAGTTGCTTGAAGGTTTGTTAATGCATTTAATTGCAGCACTTACTCGTAAATAAAGCTACTACTACTGCTTGAAATAAAATGGAAATTATGTGTGCGTGCGTGCGTGTGTGTGTGTGTGTGTGTGTGTGTGTGTGTGTGTGTGTGTGTGTGTGTGTGTGTGTGTGTGTGTGTGTGTGTGTGTGTGTGTGTGTGTGTGTGTGTGTGTGTGTGTGTGTGTGTGTGTGTGTGTGTGTGTGTGTGTGTGTGTGTGTGTGTGTGTGTGTGTGTGTGTGTGTGTGTGTGTGTGTGTGTGTGTGTGTGTGTGTGTGTGTGTGTGTGTGTGTGTGTGTGTGTGTGTGTGTGTGTGTGTGTGTGTGTGTGTGTGTGTGTGTGTGTGTGTGTGTGTGTGTGTGTGTGTGTGTGTGTGTGTGTGTGTGTGTGTGTGTGTGTGTGTGTGTGTGTGTGTGTGTGTGTGTGTGTGTGTGTGTGTGTGTGTGTGTGTGTGTGTGTGTGTGACAAAATGTATGTGTACTAAGCCGGCTCAACAGAACCTATTTTTTGGGTTATTGGATTGACCGAACATTTTGGAGACTCTGTATAGATTTTTTAACTTGGACCAGTACTCAGGGGATAGCCCCTTCATACATATGCAGTTCATTGTACCAGAACTAGGAAAATAGGTTGTGAGGAGGAGGAAAGTTTATGGACATTTGAAATGGTTATGAACATATGACTTGAACTTTCCAACGTTATAGCAGACAGGAAACACGTCTGTAGGTAACTTAGGCGTAGCGTCCGGCCGAAAAACGAATTCTCTCTGTAATTCGTTGTACGATTCCCCGGGCAATCGACCACAAATGAATGGGCCCTGAACGATAACCGCGTGTTACGTAAAAATGTGTGGGTTTCGGGAACAAGATCTCTAATCTCGTCAGAACAAAATCCATTGTAGTAACGACAGAACAGAGTAACGCACCATACACTGCGTCGATGCTCCAGTGAGTCAACAGAGTTGGATACCCAACAGTAATAGATAGTAAGGAGATCGGATGGAGTGAAATACATCTTAAACCATTTCAAAAACCCGAGGCACTTGAATGCTTCTTTAGAGGCATGAAAAATGTGTTCATGCCAGCGAACATCACACTGTATCTTCATTCCAAGAACATCAAGAATATCCGATTCCTCAATACTTATACCATCCATGCGGTCGTTTGTTTGTGTGTTAATAAACAACTCTGGCGACCCTGTTTTTGCGGCCCCCTTCGGATTTTGCGTTTTGGCAACGATCCCTGATATACGAATGGCAAATTCTGCTGTCATCTGCGAAAGAGTGGATAGAGTTGGAAGTTTGATGTAGAAGGTCGTTGAGGAAAATAAGAAACAGGGCAGACATTTTGGAGACTCTGTATTGATTTTTTTATTTTCGCTCTTATTGATTCGTTTCAAGCTCAGTAGTGAATGTAGCGTGTCCGTTCTATCGCATTATTGGATTAAACTATTTTGACTAAAGGCTTATTTCAAAATACAATCTATGTTTTGGGAACGCGGCTAATTTTGCAACTTAAGTCATATTCTATGTTAAATCATTTTGAATCTGGAGTTCCGCATTTTTTGTGAGATTGAGTGAGTGGTTGGTATACAATGGAATTTTGAAACCTGAAAAAAGTCAAAAGAAAAAGGAAGATCCACTATTGCAGAATCGTAATTGTCTGCAATCACAAATAGCGATGAAAATGATATTCAATTAATCTTGTATGCTGGAAACTCTCGATTTGTGTAATTTATACGAGTAAAATTTACACCTTATCTGGAGAATTGGCGCAATGTTCTAAAATGTTCAATTTAAGTAATAATAGGAAATGCGTAAACTTTTATATAGATTTGAAATTCATTCAGAGACTGATTATTGTGGAAATTTGTGAAAAAATTATACATCTTTTCTCGAACATCATATATCATTTAAGACTTCCTTCATGAAAATTTGATGTATTTTAATAGGGCCACTCAACCAACTCTGTCATCGGGCTCTTTCATTATTCTTCGTCTGTATTTGTGGCATGATGATCACATATACAATTTGTTATAATCCCAGAGTGACCGTATTAAAAAATACATAATATTTGCATACAGCGTTCGAATCCTGGTTGGTGCTGATGACTAGTGTAGCGACTACGAAACGTGTATGATGTATGTGCGTATATGCGTTAAATGTATGTGTGTATATGCGTGAATGTATGTATGTATGATCGTGTGCTCACTTGCAATTGTAGGGCAATTGATAAAGAAGAGATATGTTGTAGCGATTATCCATTAATTTATGTAGCGTTAATTAATATTAGTTGGAATAATTTAACTTTCATTTATGCCAGAATTGTGTTAAATCAAAAATGGCAATAACAAGCACTGGTTTACGAGTAACACTTAAAAAAAACTTTTTAAAACATATTTGTTTTTATATACATTTTATGCACACATGCACATACATAGAGTTGTATTACGTATCGAAGTCTGTATATGTAAAATTGGAATGTCTACTATATGTATTAAAAAAAGAACTGACGATTGTTAAGGCATACATGCAAATTTAAAAGTGTGATGTAAACTAAAGATCTTCCTGACAGACATTTTAAACTTACCTGCTCCACCCATACATTCGTCGTCATGATTTGATTTTTTAAGTTCTGAAAATTAGAATGGAATTAATTTTACGTTAATTACTTTTAAGCAAAATAAAATTGCATTTCTTAGTGTTTATCAAAATGAAGTCAAAAGTAAAAATGTTTGACTGACTACTAATATTATATAAGGCCTGAAAACTGAAGAAACTGACAAATATGTAGAAAAACTATTAGTTTTCATTCCAAAAATATCCCATTTTTGTATTTTAGTATTTTTTATGAGTCTGCCTCCATCTTACACGCGAAGAAAAATCAGTTTGAACAGCAACATTAGTGTATTCGTGTACTCTACCACAGTTTAGTGTCGATTTAATTAAAGTTTATTTCACTATAAATATGTTATAGTCCTGTAATTCAATTGTGACTGTCTATTAATTGCAAGGCAATTATTAAAATTTTTTAGAAATAACAATAGCTTTTATCTCACCTCAATATTTGTTTTACGTTAAAAAAAACTAAAACTGCAGAATAAGCGATAACGATATTTTCATTCTAATCGCTGAGACAATTGTTTTTTTTAGTTTGATTTTTCTTTGGAAACAAAAAGTTGTATTGTGTCTTTTTCACATAAAAATATCTATATATTTTCAATTTGAATAATAATAAAAAAAACTTGACATTGTGGAATAAGCACACATTGTTTTTTCGCGAAAATCAAAGGGTGTGTAAGTTTAATATTAAGATGTAAACATAGATATGGTATTAATCAACCATAATATTATTCTAGCCCGCCATACTATTGTCACATCCATTAAAAATTCTTATAGCCAACCATACTATATATTGCTGGGATCAAACATACTATGTTGCATTCAACCATATTAGTTTCGTTAGATTTGGTTTATAAATATTTTTATTTTATTGCAGCTAATGGATACTTCAACATCTTTTCTTTTCTAAATACTTTTATTTTTTCTTCTAAATACTTTTATATATTTAATAAAGTATATACATATTATCAAAATACATTATGCTTTATTTTTGGCGTAATGTACTAATTGTGTTAATTCTGCCAAAAATATGATAACATTAAAATAGAGTTATGTGTGTTTATTTATAGAAAGTAATATGGTTATATGTGAGGCAAGTATGGTGGTTAGTATAATGCTATGATTGAGTATGATAAAAACATTGTAACTTCAATTAAAGCTGTGTTTGAGCTTTTGTTTCCAAATTTTGTTTTCAACTATGCTCAGTCATATAAATGGTATCAAAAATATATATGCAACAATATAGTGTTATCAGCAACAACTATATAATTAAAAAATAATATGTTGCTCCTAGAATATTGTCGTGTCAACCAAAAATGTTTTCTACGTGTAGGCGCCCTGAAGATGCTCAAATAAAATCGTCAATCAGTGCTACATATGTGTACGTTTTGTGCAAATAAAACCATCAATCAAAATTTGACACATATACATATTTTTTCCTTCATGATTTCAAATATGTATAAACCAAACTAAATTTGCTCGTCAGTCACAAGGTAGCTTTACTAGGGTAGTGGTATAAGCGCAGCTGTCTTTCGTTTCACTTGCGCAAATTTGCCAAAAACACGCAAACTTCCTTGCTTTTTCAAACAGGAGAAAAACAAAATTTTGACAGCTGTCTTGATCAGTCACAACAAGAGCAGAAATAAATTATAGACCATCGTGATAAAAAATCAAAACTTGTAGCCGAAAAAATATGACTTGCACGCACATAACTTTATTTCATCGTTCCAGGGCGTTTCGATGATTGCAATTAAAAATCTAGGTAAACTAATATTTTTCATTTTTTCTTTATCATTCACTCGAATGAAAGTCCTTTCTGGTCATGAGATCTATCTGTTCACATTTAGTTTTATACTCGTAATCGGATTTCATTTTCCTTGTCTCTTGCTTTATAGAACATGACAAAAATTAAAAAATAATATGAAAAAGAATCCAATTCAGAAAATTCAACAAAGTAATTGGAAACAAAATTTGCCAGGGATAAATTCAATTATATTTAAAGCTTTTAAAAAATTATCCCTGTTATAAAGTTTTGTGAGTAAGCAAATGAAAACGTGCTGCTCGTTGGCGAAACGCAAGAGGCGAATGTTACATACGCGGAAAATGTGTGTTTATCATTTTTCATTACATACATATCGCTCCTTTATTGCAACATAGTCATATCTCAAAAAATGAGCTTTTCGAGTTAACAATGCAGAATTATTAACAGTACTACCATTTATATTGTGCCAAAAATTTATTCAAATTGCTTTTAAACTGTTTGCTTTAGGAGATATTTTCTCAAAAAATTTGCTAAGACTTGCATGGATACTAAAAATTATCTTATATGCGTTTTTCTCGAAACGAGCTTTTTTGCGATATGACTATGTTGCAATAAAGGAGCGATATGAGTGCATACATATTCATGTACACGTATACTTAAGTGTGTATAGAGCTATGAGTGAGTAGCCATGTATGTGCGTACATTGTGAAACAAAAATAAAATTGGTACGAAAATCATTAAATATCATTAGAATTTCAGTCGATTTCTATTTTTTTTAACTAGGTTTTACTAAGCATAAGAACTCAGCAACATATAGCGACAATATTATATATGCGTGTTTGTATGTCAACATTAAACTCTAATATCAATCAGATCCATGTACGAGAATTCCTTTATTCAATAATATGGTTCCACAAATGACAAATCACAAGATGCTTCATACTAGATATTCAGTTATTGCAAACATTTTCATTTTTCGGTTCATTTTACTTAATTTTGCCTTTTTTGTTTTAAATTTCTTCAATATTTTACTTTAACAATATTGTCCTTATTTGGAGTGCTTTTCAATAAAACAAAAAGTATACAATAATGGCAACCGAACTTTTCTAAATAAGTTCTTAGATTTTATTACATTGACGCAGACGTCAATTAAAGAAGGAATCAAAATTCATGTAAGTCATCTAAAAGGATTCTGAAGCGTTAATACGCGTTAAAGAAAACCTATTTTTTTTCTTAAAATTATTATTGTATAATTATTGTGCAAAAACATATTTCTACGGTACTTACAACATCAATTAACTGCGATAAACGTAAACCCATTTTGACCGTCAAGCGATCAGAGTTGTTGCCCACAGGCCTTATCAATCGGTTGTAATTACTTAAGAGATCGTCGTATAAACGTTTTGCATCTGGGTTGGCCAGGCCGCCGGTGGCAAAATGTAACGCTATGAACACAGCTGCAAACAGCACGCTCCCCATCTTAGGCCAGGTCCACCCCTAAAAGACAAAAGAAAAAAAAAAATTAGATACATTCTTAAGCGTAGTAAAAATATTAATAAAGAGAAAATTTAATTTGTAACCATGCCAGCCCGTCTATACTCGAATCTATCGGATGAGCTATAGATTTAAATTTGCTATGGACCAGTAGTAATGAATGCGCATTGCAGCAAATCAACAGTTAAGGTACCATTATGCGAACGTCCACGTTCGTTTATGGAACGGTCGTTAGTATTTATGTATACATTAATAATGTAAGTGTTTACTGAAATTACTCGTAACTGTCACGTTGCCGGAACGTCTCAGCCTGTTTAAAGTAGAATTTGACGCCGTTGTTACGTGAAATTCGTAGACCAGTGCTGGAACTCTTTTATGAGAGGTAGTGTATTATAGCACATTTACCCCTTTTTGGAACTTTTCTAGTGATGCAAAAATAATGTGATGATATTCATAATAATTATAAGAATACTATTTAATAAAATAGATTAAGTTTGAATAATGACAATAGAAACGTAAATATATGAGTATAACTATTTCTTGAAACACAAACTTTATATTTCGTGAAGCTAATTGGTACTTATTTGACTGTTGCAAGTACGTAAATTAAATTAAAAATGCCCATAGCTATGCTGTGCAATGTTTTGTTTATTTTTTTGACATGTGGTACGTTTTTTAAAGTTCCATAACTATACAAACGGCCATACGTTAAGGTACGTTAAGTTTTTCTAACATAAACGTTCGCATAACGAGCCTTTTAGTCTATTTGAAAATAGAGTTAAGCTCAATGCCGGTCTTAGGCGCTGTCTTTGTCGAGCCTAGAATTTATACTGCTGATAAAACTAATAAGCTATGATGTACACACATGCGAGTATGTATGTATTTATTGTATTTATACGCACATAGACAATCCTGAAAATACTATTGTAGGCGAAGGATACCCCTGGGAACATGTTTTGCCTTGGCGTAAAGAGGGGAAGAAGTCCATCGTTTGTTCTAGCAAATAAAACTCTAGGAAATCGCATGACTTATGTTGTGTTGGCTTACGAAACCCTTACCAAGGGTATAAATTGGCAGAACGACGATCAGCATTGCCCCCGGATGGTTCTGCTTGCAGTTCAACCTGGGCTGATCATGATGTACCTGGCTTATCTGGAGCATTCTGGCTGTGGTTGAAACCTAAAACACAAAAAGAGGGAGCTAGTGTCCCTGATAAATGTTTGTGACTAACACCCTCTCGAGGGTCGGTAGCCTTTACAACGAATACCTGTACTGTAAGGAACCAGTGGTGAAGGTTGACGGGTGAGTTGGCTTAAGGCTTCGGCCTACCAACTCAGTAAGTCTTGTCTTCCATTGATTGCTGGGAATTTGCATACAGGAGCGACTAGAAGATCCGAACTCCTCAACCAGAAGTTGCTCATATGGCTACAAACATATGACAAAAATTGCTACCTATGTGAGCCTAGAAAGCCAGCGCACGCGGGCGCTGGTGAATCGTGAATAATTCACTCTGTGGAATTGGTCCATCATCAGTAAGGCCGTAAAGGCAAGTGCTGATGTAAATCTTTTTCACTACTGTAGGCGAAGGATAAGAAATAGGTTCATGGTATTTGCATGTGGATGATGGTGGTACAAACAGTTTTTAACACATGTTGCAAACAATGAATTACTTCTTGACAGCTAAATAAAAACAGCCATTTGTTTTAAATGCAGTAAAAAGAAATCGTTCGGAACATCTGTTGTTCACTGTTTTACTTTCTAAAGGTGTCAATCATTTTTATATTTAATGCTATCGACCATAATTTTATGTAAATAAGTTGATTGTGTTTGCACTAGTACATCTCTTAGAAATACATGCTGAGTTTTCAGGGAAGAAGAAATGGCTATAAACGGATTCATTTCTTTCGGTATTGTGTTTATTACTATTTACTTTATTAGCTGCTGATGGGTTTTTATATAAATGTACTAATGTACATTAGTGTTTTTGAAAAAAAAAACTCTACAAAAACGATACCAAGACTCACCTAAGGGGCTATAAATTCGTTCAACAAACATTTATTAATCCACTTTCAATACTTAAGACAAAGGGACTAAATTCAAGTCTTATTAATATTAATTTATTCTTTTAATAACTAATGGTATTTCGATGGTCAGTTTCTCATATTTAATTACTTCGAAAATACAGTCTGGCATTGATTCTATTACTTTTTCATTAAATCCACATCGATTTTATTCGAAACTTATTTAATTGTTAGTTTAAGCTTTGATACTATTATTATACTCGTATATTGATTATGACCATTGTCTGAGTAGATTTTGCGAGCCATGTATTCTCACAAGTTTTCCTTTGGTAAGCCGGCCAGTCTAACAGGGAAATACTACTCGTATGTTGGCAGAACCACGATTTCGACTCTTTTGAACTGTCTCAAATATGCAATCTTTATCCATAAATGATAAAAATAAATGAAATAAGTAAATAATGAAATAATATAAAAAAATGATTTAAGGATGGATGCATGTAAGATTCTTCAACTGGATAATTGTTTGCAAGAATCCATTCTATGTTCGAAAAAAGAATTAACATCTCGTTTGCAGGTTCATATTTTACAAACAACTTGTTAGCAGAGAAATTGAAAGATACGTATTTACTCGTATATTTGGAGAGCGCATGTCGTCATCAAAACTCCAAACTTACGTATAATCGAAGAATTCATATCGAGCTTTTCATTGATTATGATTCGTTTGGTAAACTTGCATGCCTCCGCCAATTTTCAGTTACATTGTTTGCTTCCACATTTAAAGTAGTTATTTTTTTTATTTTAAAACGTTTTTTGTACCTCCTGTCAAATTGAAACAAGTGATACTACGAACTTTTAGATTTTTGACGGCGATATGTGAAATATGCACATACTCGTACATACATTTGTCCATACATACAAATTTTTTTTTTTCAAGAGCACAATTGTTTTCGAAAATTGTTGGCACAATAAATAAAAGTACCAGTGACCACAAGGCCATTTTATTTTGATATAAGAAATTTATTGGTTATCAAATATATTTTTCAAATGTCACAAATGCCACATACATACAACGCTCTCGTAGAGCATAAGTGATAAATTTGACAAAAAAATTTTTTTTATCTTGTTTCTTATTTACAAAATTACGAAATTAAAAAGAAAAAAAAAAAAAGGAAAAAAGCGATGGATATACATACGTGTATGTATGTATGTATGTATGTGCGCATACATGTGTATGAGTGAAAGGATTGGCAAGCGCAACTTTAACTATTTGAGACTATATACGAGTACGTGCAGTAACAGTAAAATGAAAGAATAGGAAGGTATTCAGACAAATGGACACACAGTGCCAACAACCACCCAAAATCAAGGAGGAAAAACGCCTGCCAACATATCAAATATATAAAATTATTACTGCATCAATTGATTTACAATTTTTTTTTTGTGTTTTGTACACCACCACGATAAAGAATTGGAGAGGAAGGTTTTTTCTAACTTGAAGGAAATTGGATGCAGAATATCAGCGAAATACTAGGCTGAATGCAAACACATTCACTCTATTGACTCACTGGAGCATCGACGCAGTGTGGGGTGCGTTCGCTCTGTACTATCGTTACTACAATGGAGTTTGCTCTGACGAGATTAGGGATCTTGTACCCGAAACTCGCGCATTTTTGCGTAGCACGCATTCATCGCCCAGAGCTCATCCATTTGTGGTCGATTGCCCAAGGAATCGTGCTACGCACTACAGAGTGAAGTAAGTAGCCTGCAGACGTGTTTCCTGTCTGTTATAACGTTGGAAAGTTCAAGTCAAATAATGTTCACAAACACTACTCCCTCTTTCCTCCTCCTCACAACCTATTTTCCTAGTTCTGGCACAATGCTCTGCATAGGTAGGGGCCATCCCCTGTGTATTGGTTCAGGTATGTAGTTGTAATTTGGCAAGTCTTACAATAGTAAATTACTTAAAGAAAACAACTTACCAACCAAACCAGCAAATATTTCACATACTAAAAAATCTACCAATTTTAGTCCAATCTGGCCAAAGAAACAGACCTGGTTCTAATACTCATATCGAAGTCAGAAGAAAAGACACACAACATTGTTTTGACTTTATCTTCGAGAAGTTTCTTAAAGCCCAGCAAGACGGTCACATAGTACAGTAAATTTTAATTAAACGAAATAAAATTGGTCTTTAGCTAAGTCTAGACGATATATGTATTAAATAAACATATTTACTCGTGTGCTGAAAAATTTTCTATTAATGCCAACAAATCGTGTAGGCAGGAAATTTTTTCAACATACGTATGTTCAAGTTTATTTGATTAACGTTTGTTTCAGATTCCCACAAATGTATGTTCACAATTTTAGCATATCGTGTAGACACCATATTTTTTTTATTTTTTAGGTCGCACAGTGGCGCCTTTTGAGTTTTTTCGTTGCGAAAGTCATAACTTTTGAACAAAGTCAGATAATTTAAAATTTTAAAAGGCATATTATAGCTAACTGTTTAGTCTATAAGGAGAGTATTTGACTGCTCCATACTTGGAGCAGTCTACTTTTAATCAAATTTGTTTGAAAAATTCATCCTGTATTCGTCTTTTTCTGATTCTTTCCTTATCTTTATTTAATGCATTTTCATCAAAGTGTTCAACCTCCTGTGGAACTTTAACAAGAACTCCATACACCTTATTCTTGCGCGTGGAGTTGAATCTCTCAGTCATATTGTTTTCTAGCATCCATTTTGAGCCATCACGAAAAGTTTACTAACTATATTTTCACTCCTCTTTATATTGCCGTATAAACTGCTAAGTTCCGGGAATGAAGCTTTCACGGAATTTTTTGCTGTCGGTTCAAATAACAGTTCAAATAATTTTAAATTGCTTTACTTCATGTTGGAAATGTCTTAAAGATTATAGATATAAATATATCAAAATGAAAATGTTATTATTATTATAAATAGCTTGAATGTTACATCATCTTTTTATGTTATTATATCTATATTTCTATTTGCTTACTCATAGTGCAATGTAGTCTTGGCTAGATGTATTACAAATAAATAAATAAATGAAATAAAACAAACATTTCAGCATATCGTGTGTGATGAATACAACTTTTAATATGTTGATATGTGCTGATTCAACATATCGTCTAAACTTAGCTTTATATTGATAAATGTTTTATTTGATGTCGACAATTATATATGGAATGAATATGTAGATGAATACGAGTATCAGATTAATGTCTGCCTCTGTTAGACTCACAAATGCAAGCACATCTTTCATTGTATTCTCACACATTTCACGCGATATTTCATTAATTCAACACGAATATCTTGATTTTCGTATCTGGTTTGTTTTCATAAATCTTGCTTCTCAAATATCCCCACAAAAAGAAGTTCAAAGCAGTCAAATCGGACGGATCAATCGGAGACCAATCAACATTACCATTTCTTGAAATAACTTTTAGTGGAAAGAGGTCTCGCAGCAATTCCATTCCAATCCTGGCTGTATGCGATGTGGCACCTTCTTTTTGATACCAAAGCATGCATCACAGTTGCCGTTACGCCATTTTCATTTTCAATGTCACTTTTAATGGATGCAAAGTTGACTGATGAATAATTTGAGGGTTTTCCATTGCCCAGCACCGACTGTTTATACTGTTTATTCATATATCCATTCAATTGAAAATGTGCTTCGTCACTGATGATTTTTTCATGAAAATCGGAATTGTCATGGGCGAGCTTTAACTTCCTGTTGGCATATGTATGTTCAGCGGCATAAATGGTCTTCTGGAATAAGCTCTTGTGTCAACTGAATCTTAAGTAGAAACAAATGTAAACCCGTGTGCAAAATTGTAGCCAAAATTCTTCTTTGAACACCAAGATCTGATCACGGCATCGAATTGAGGTTGATGGATTGTTTCGAACACTTTCTTGAGCAGCAGTAATGTTTTCAGCTGACATTGCAGTACGTTGTCGTTCATGCTTAGACCTATTACCTACAGATCCTCTTCCTTCGAAATCATTCACTACACGACAAATAGTGCGTTTGGTTGGCACGTTGTTTCTCCCAAAAATTTCACGTAAAGTTCTCATCGTCACAGTAATCAATGATTGATTTTGGTAAAATGTTTTAATGATTGAAACGCGTTACTTTATTGAATATTTTTCCATAATAAATTTACCACGTGTCTACTTCACGACTGCCAAGTATGAATTGTTAAGACTAATGTCTACCAAAATGTACCGGGTGTCCGCCGGGATAGACATTGCTGATAAGAAGATATATCCGAATGTCTCTCATTCTATTAAAGGTAGTAGAAAGAGATTGTTGTGAAAATTTATAGGTTACGTGTGGGTGTGTGTGATAATTCTTCTAACACATCCCCTGAAAGTCTTTATACATATAACATTTTTATGAATGTGTTACAGAATAACTATGTTTTCATCAGCGAATACTTTATTACAATACTTTTAAAGATGTTGTTGTCAGTCAAACCAAAAAATGTGCAAACAGGTCAACTTCAGAAGTCTTTTGTAGTGTATAACTTTTCGTTAAGAACCAGAAGTCAAAGTAAATGCAAAAACAACCACACATACACACACCAGAAGTCTTTAAGCTTAGGTCTATGTGAACTCTCTAGATTTTCAAAACTTAAGCAGGGCTAAGTAATTCGAGGAGTATTAATGTTGGAGAAAGAGAGTGAGAGAGAGAGGTTGAGCAGTTGTTTGTTACGCATCTAATAAGCAAAAAACATCTCTAATATTAAAATTTAATTAAAGTTGGATTATGAATATAAAATTTTAATTTTAAGCTTTCATGTGCTTTGCAGCTAATTGTAAAATTTTATAACTAATACTAATGTAGTGTTCTATCTCCTTAAATAAAGCATTTTTGGTAACAAGTGCAATGTGTCGTGTAAACTAGAGAGCATAAAGATTTGTGTAGATGTTTTCCAATATTTGATAATTGTACATTTTTACTACAACGTTTCTGGCTATCGCTTTTTTACTGCGTGAAGTAGATTTTTTTTTTTTTTTTTTTTTTTTTTTTAAGCATTTTTTTATTTATTGAATCTTCAAAATGAACTAACAATAAGTATTCAAATCTTAATACTAAATTTAAAATTAAAAAATGTAATTCTTAAGTCCGGCCAATGCTAGACAAAAAGTTTTATTATGCGGGAGCTATTTCGGTAAAATCACCTATTGAGCAATCTGATGGTGGCAGCGGTATCCCTTCTTTTAAGCCGAGTGTGGCCGCCAAAATTAAGTATATTGCGAGCAAGAGGGTTTGGATGAAGTTCCAGTTTACTGATATACCTTGTCGCGTACTTAGAAAATTCCTCTTTTACCAGCGGAACACTCAGATCGTTATGAATTCGTGAGTTTTTTACGTACCATGGAGCTGCAGTAATCGTTCGTAGAATTTTGTTTTGTCGCCTTTGGATTTTTTCAATGTTTGACGCTGAGGCGGTGCCCCATAACTGAATTCCGTAGCACCATATAGGCGTTAGTATTGCGTTGTATAACAAAAGTTTGCAATCTAATTTCAGTGTCGAATTTCTGCCCATAAGCCAATTTAGCTGCGCTGCTTTTAGTTTTAACTGAGTGACCTTTGCTTCAATGTGAGACTTCCATGTTAGCCTACGGTCCAGGTGAATACCAAGGTACTTAACTTCGTTGTGCTGCGGAATAGGTGAGTTGTTAATTTGGATAGGCGGACATGTTTGCCTACACAGTGTGAATGTAACATGAGTACATTTCCGTTCATTAACTTTGATTTTCCAAAGTTTTAGCCATTTCTCTAATATTGAAGTATATTCCTGTAAATTTCGTGATGCTAAATGGTGGTTTTCATGAACACTCAAAAACGCTGTGTCATCTGCAAAGGTAGAAGTGTGGATTCCAGATGTCGTTGGCATGTCAGAGGCGTAAATCAAATATAAAGTAGGCCCCAGTATGCTGCCTTGGGGAACTCCTGCCTTGATTGGCTGAGTTGGGCTAATAAAGTCGCCTTCTCTGATAACAAACTTCCGCCCGTATAAGTAGCTTTCCAGAAGCTTGTGTGTATTTGCAGGCAAATTTAGCTTTATTTTGTGCATTAAGCCGTCGTGCCACACTTTATCAAACGCTTGAGAAATATCAATGAAAAGAGCTGAGCAGTACTTCTTCGCCTCAAAGGTTTGTCTTATGACATTGACTAGTCTGTGCGTTTGTTCTATGGTGCTATGCTTAGCCCGAAAGCCAAATTGATGATCAGGGATGCATCCCACATTGTTCAATATTGGACTCAACTTCGCCATTAACAATTTTTCGAATAGTTTTGAAATTGTTGGTAAAAGACTTATTGGTCTATATGATTCTACCTTAGTCAGATCCTTCCCTGACTTGGGTATCAATGAAGTATGTAGATGGCTTATTAAAAATAAGAAGACTACAAATAAAAATAAAAAAGATAAAAAGGGAAGAGGACAAAGTTATATATATTTCCGCTAGGTCGTATGTATTGCTTTGGAAACACTAATGGATGGTTGTAACATGCAAAAAGACTCTGCCATGTTTCTATTTCCATGCTTTTTTTTTTTTTTTTTGTCTATACATATGTAGTATGTGGAACTGCCTAATGACAAAAATGGAAAATAATTTTTGCAAAATTTTTTTTTGGCAAATCACCAAATGAAAATTTCTAACAAATATATGAACATTTGGATCTACCTACTACATACATTATACATATGTATGAAGTTTGAAAATGTTGACTGTGTTTTGAAATAAATAGACCAACCCGAAGACAAATAGAATATGTTTGTGTGTGCACACGGTATACTCTCAAGGAAAAAGTAAAATACTACATTATTCCACCAAAAGTTACAAAACTGACTGGCAGGCAGCGAGGCAGCCAGCCGTGACACAAACAGGCGATCAAAGTTACATTTATTTTAAATTTGCAAAACAAAAAATGAACAGCGAACTAAATTAAATGTCAGATGTCAACTAAAGTCTTTATGCGAATGCTCTCTGTTCAGGGTTGGCTGCCATTTACATACAAATATCCTAAACGTTTTCCGTAAGTAAATGCATCACACACTTGACAGACGATTGGCAAAAAAGGATTAAAAATTAAATCAACTCTTAGCAAGAGCTGAAATCCATGGTTCGCTCTTATAGCGTTCAGTCCAGTGGCATTATGTTCAAATTTTTCGAAACCGGTAAAAGATGAAAAAAATTATACGCAGATGAAAATATTATTTTTAAAATACACTTAGGCCCAACTTTTGAGTTCGCGTTTAAATGTCATTTGGCTTTAAGTTCCATTTAAATACGGAAACTAATTTTTCACTACAAATTTTAATCAAACTTAAGTGCCCAATATTCTTCATTTAAGTTGTATATAAGTTAAGATGTAATGATCTTCAAGCTTGAGGTCTTTTTATAAAAATTTTTTATAAAATTGTTTATTTAATTCAATATTTCGTTTTCCTTCGGAAGACTTCTTCAGGAAAATTTTTATTGAATTAAATAAACAATTTTATAAAAAATTTTTATAAAAAGACCTCAAGCTTGAAGATCATTACATCTTAATTTAAGAAAAAGGTCGAAAAATTAGGATAAAAAAAAGTTTATCTCATATACCATATAGGTTTTGTGTGCTTGCTTTTGTACTATTGAAAGAAAGCTAAACAAAACACACATATGAGCTATAGCCTCATATAATATCGTATGAAATATCACTATTAAGATTTTCTATACAGCTGATAAATTTAAACAATTAAGTTTTTTATTCACTATTTTTAGCTTCTACCATTTATACCAATAAAAATTATAAATAGCTTGTTTTCTATGTTTCCCAGCTATCTATATGTCGACATTTCATAGGAACTACCCTAATCATCAGTAGACTTTGGAAATTTTTGAAAGATATTCTCAAACATTCAACTTTATATCCCAGCAATATAAATAAATTGCTGAGAATTTAAAAGAAAAATGCTCTAATAATATCTGTCAAAATACAAAAAAAAGCCTTTTCATTTATTCACCTCTCTAACATTTCTTTACACCTTTCAAACAATTCAATTTATTTATATTGCTGGGATATAAAGTTGAATGTTTGAGAATATCTTTCAAAAATTTCCAAAGTCTACTGATGATTAGGGTAGTTCCTATGAAATGTCGACATATAGATAGCTGGGAAACATAGAAAACAAGCTATTTATAATTTTTATTGGTATAAATGGTAGAAGCTAAAAATAGTGAATAAAAAACTTAATTGTTTGAATTTTTGTTCTCTGCTTTTCGATACTTTCAAAAAGCAAATCGTAGCAACCAATGGTTGTTCATTTGTTTGAAAGGTGTAAAGAAATGTTAGAGAGGTGAATAAATGAAAAGGCTTGTTTTTTGTGTTTTGACAGATATTATTAGAGCATTTTTCTTTTAAATTCTCAGCAATTTATTTATATTGCTGGGATATAAAGTTGAATGTTTGAGAATATCTTTCAAAAATTTCCAAAGTCTACTGATGATTAGGGTAGTTCCTATGAAATGTCGACATATAGATAGCTGGGAAACATAGAAAACAAGCTATTTATAATTTTTGCTGATAAATTTAATATTTTTCTTTAATTTTTAATAATTTATAATTTTTGAGCTTAAGGTCTGTTTTGGTTTTTTAAATTTCTTTATTGTGTTATCTGGCAATATTTTGCTCTCCTTGGGATAGCTTCTTCAGGCCAAATAATATTATTTTCAATTTTTATATTTCTACAATTTTTTTTTTATTTTTTATTTTTTTTTTTTTTGAAGTTTGTAGACATATAAAATTTGAAAATAATATTATTTGGCCTGAAGAAGCTATCCCAAGAAATATTGCCAGATAACACAATAAAAAAATTTCAAAAAATTTAAGCTCAAAAATTATATAATATTAACAAAAATTAAAAAAGAGGGTCGAAATTAAGAAATAATAAGCATTTTTCTTTAATAATTAAATTCTATAGCATCTATTCTTTCAATAAAGAAATGCTGTTCTGTCGAACACTTACCATAATATTTGCAATTTAAATAAAGCTGCTACACTTTCATCGCATTTACTAAAGACTGAAAACCTGAACTTGCGCTTAAATACAATTTAAATTTAAATGACAAATAACTTATTTTTTTTTTATACCCGACATTAAAAATTTGGCCTTAGACATAATTTTGTCTTGCTGCCAAAATGTATAAAGGAGTGAGTTTTCATTCCATTTGGCGGTTAATGAATGATTGCTTGTAAATATTATATCACTCATCCGCCACGGCGTTCTTCTGGTAATTTGACCAGCTTCCATTGTTTTATACTTTGTCTTATTATTATTTTTTATCTTTTATTAAATATGAGAATTTAACCGTTTTAAAATCCAAAATTTCAGGGTTTTTCTGGATTCGTTTCTAAACAGACAAAATGTATTAAAGCTAACTTGATTATTTCGCTTCAAGTATTAATAGTATTCTGCTCTGAACCAATTGTTTTGTTTCAGTTCACTTGAAACTATATGTGGATGGGTTGTTTTTACTTTTTCGTTGTATTCTGTTGTGGACTAATCGGTTGAAAATTGAATTCAACGTTAAGTGGCAGCCAGATATGTGTATGTTTTTATTTTTTCTGGTATAAAAAAATGTACTTTTTATTCAAATGTATATAATGTTTTAGCTTTTGACAAAAGCTAAAGAAATTTGTTTCAGTTAAAGATTTTTAAAAGTTAATACATTTTTATCAAATAAGATCAAAACAATTATATTCTGTAGAATATCTATATATATATATATATATATATATATATATATATATATATATATATATATATATATATATATATATATATATATATATATATATATATATATATATATATATATATATATATATATATATATATATATATATATATATATATATATATATATATATATATATATATATATATATATATATATATATATATATATTTTGTTTTGCTTTTTTTCAAAATATAATTTTTGTACCACTTTTTGAAGAACCACATTTGTTCTTTATAGAGTCTGGAGCACCGAAGACAATACGTTGTTAAGTTGTTAGGTTGCATTCCACGCAATTTTGGCAGATAAATTAGCCACAGAAGTAGAATGGTGCGAGGATCTAGAATGGTGAGTTGGGCATAGCAATACCAGTACAGGGAGATAAACACATGCACGGCATGATACCAGGTGACAAGGTAGTCCTGGTGATGGCAGATGTACATTAAAGCGCGGTTCGTCACTCAGCATAACAACAAAAAACCTGTGCTTTCTAATTTATATTCGGGCACGAAGTGTAAATTGTGAAGAAAACAACATAACAACGTGACTTTTTGTGAATAAACACCGAAAAAGAATCAGTTCTTCACTTAAAAAGGAGTATTAATAACTTTTTTATACTTTTAGCTTTTATTTTTGATTAGCTATTATTAACTGATTTTATTCAAGTATCCTGTTTTTCGTTCATTTCCTTTGCTATAGAGTATTTATTTGTTTTATATTGTGTTTGTTTGCTTTAATAATTTTCTATAGTTCTTTATTCGCGATTCAATAAATTTGGTTGCCAAATTTGGGTTGTTTTATGACATTGTAAATTTGTCTATCGAAATGTATCTACTTACATACATATGTATACTTATAGTATACTTACGTCCACAAATACTTATGCATATATACGACTATATATACATATGTATGAACAATTTGCAAACATTCCAACAAACACTTATACTTATTCAAATACATGCGACGTATGTATGATAAGTGTGTCTATTATCCAAAAGATATACAAACAATACTCTTTCTTGGCCTTTTTTTTTGTTGCTATTTTTGACGCTTTACAACAACTTTACATACAGACAAAGGGGCAGACAGACGTTCGCTTGAACGAGATCTATAATCACATTTATATTTGGACTCTGAGGCACCAAGAAACTTTATAAATAAATAAACATTTATGTAAAAACACACATACATATACATATATTGTTGGTCTCATGAAGAAAGGTCCTAACTCGCATTTTTTGTGAATTTAAGTTTTTAAGTGAATCTAGTACAATTCTCACAAATACACCACAACAAAACTCAATGGATTGATTAGTTTTGCAAACGACTGTACAAAGTAAGTTCCATGTGGATGTGTATTGTTTCTTTTTTTTTTCTGGTCTTGTAAAATTGAAATTATGTTTGTTAGAGCCTTTTTATATGATACTAACAATACTCGTATGTATAAGCTTGCTTATGTATGCATAACAAACATTTTAAATAAAAATTAAAAAACAATTTCTTTTGGAGATTTTGAAGAAAAGAGTTATTTTGTAACTTTTTCAATAAGTTAAAAAACAAAAAAAAAAAAAAAAATGTTGAATGTATTGAAAATCTTTTGTAAATTTAAAAAACTTACATAAAAAAGCTCTAAAGCATTTTACAATAAATGTCACTACTTATTGATTGATGTTACCACTGTCCAAAATGTTTTTATTCAAGTACAGGAACATATGTAGATATGTATAAGCAACTTCTTACAAAGTGCATCAGATCAATTTCCAAATGCATATAAAACTGACGCAACGTGACATTGGATAGAAAAATATCGTAAAAAGTCTTGCAACGCTTAATAACGCTAACACTGATAAATAGAGGATGCTATTTAGAATTGTGGACGGGACTCCTATTACAACTCTAATGTTAAACAAATATGATCTTTACCGTATCAATTTCATCTGTCTTTATTTAAAAAAAAACTCAGCTTTTAAAACATTTTAACACAACTCCACCTACTTTTGTTGTTGTTTTTGATATTTTTCGATTTTCAGATCGATCCCTTGCAACAAAAATAATTATTCACATTCATTTTCATTCATGCACATTCGTGCATTTAAACTTTCCCAAAGCGGAAAGTGGCTCTTACAACAGATTTGGTGCACTCTGTAACACTCTTTCACGTGGTTTTAACTTTCCTATTTTACAGTCCTCATGCTGAAACTGAATTATTTTTATTTAAAAAATGACAACAATCGAAAAGAATAATGCGAAAAAGTATGTGTGTGTGTGTTCGCCTTAAGATGAAGGGTAAGCCAAATAAAATTATAGCGCTTTGCCCTCACACACACATATGAGCGTTATATGTGTGTATATGTTTAATGTTTAAATGTATTCATAAATATTCACGTGTAAACTTAACATGTATAATCCTCATATAAAAGCTTTTCCAGTTTACGTAATCTGAACTCGTTTGAGCAGCTGAGAGTGTACTTATGTTAGTGACTGTGATAAAGTTGACGCAATGTGAGCACAACAACGTTATTTACTATAATAAAAAGGAAATGCAGGAATGCAGACACGGAATGAGGATAAAATTAAATTGAAATAAATACATACATAAGTAGGTCCTTTTGACAGCGGCGCACTGTCATTAGAAATTCTGTTCCACAATAACAAATATACTTACATTCATAGTCGTATGTGCAGAAACGAATGTAGCAAAAATGAATTAAAATTTGTATAATATTTTCAACTAACGCAGAGAAAGAACTAGAGGCAAGTTTAATTTTTGAAAAACATTCAGTTAATCAATCAACAAAATTTTAATTTTGCTAAAACAACAAAACCAAATCCTTATTTGCATAAATTTAAATTGGTATGCAAAGCAAAAAATTTGTACCACAAATTGAAGCACCTCAGAGACGAAAATAAGTGACACCGTTTGACTGCATCATTTGCGTACATATACATATATCATATATTCGAGTAGTGTTTTGTCTTTCGTTCCGTACCCACATGTTTTTCATTGTTGTCCGTGTTTTCTATACCTACACATATGTTTATTATTAATTTGTAATAAGCGAAATTTTACCGTAATAGGTAGAGTTTTGCATCATGCGTTTTTTTATTATATTATTTTTTTACTGTCCAGTACAATGCACTGCATATGTAAAGGCTAGCCTCTGAGTACTGGTCCAGGATAAAAAAAAAAAAAAATTATAGATTTAATTTATATATACATTTTAAAATTTCTTTATTTTGTTTATAAAATGAAAAATAAAACAAATACTAAAAGTATTTCAAATATTTTTCATTTTATAAACAAAACCGAAAAAACTTTTCCTGAAGAACTCATCCAAAGAAAGACGAAATATCAAAGAATAAATTAATTAAAACATTTTTTATATAAAAAACAAAACTGACCTCAAGCTTAAATCAATATTTCAATTTAAGCTATTCATAATTCTAGAATCAAATGTACAAAAAATGTATTTCTTACGCATATACACATTCGTACACATGCTTACGAACAATAAGCAGCTCACAACAACAAACAATAATAAAACGAATACCAAGAGTACAAGAAAAACAACAACATCATTTACAGTTGATTTACTTGGAATTTTACGTACTTTAAATTATGATCAACAGCTGCACACTGTTTAGATGTCAGAAAATTTCTTAACAGTATTATAGAAATATAATATCTTTATATTAAAAACGCGATAATGAAACTGCCTTTTAAGCGGCTATTAGACAATCGAATCAAGTTCATTCGTGTTTGTGAAAATGGGCTTCTAGTGCGATTCTGTTACTTTTATTAAGACAATAGTATCTTTACAATAATTATAACGATATTTTTTTCAAATTTGTTGTACAACAACATTATTCAATTATATTCGCTGTCGATCGAAATCAGCTATTAATAGGTACACAAAAATACAGCTTCTTACTGTCATTAAAATTATATAACAGAAGCGTACAATCGTGACTGCAAGGGATGAAACATGTCGACGAAATTTACGCTTATCGGATCATTAAAAGTTACAGAATTGCACTACAATCCATCAAACTCGATTAATAGCAGTTTTATCAAATACCCGTACAGTGTAAATTTCATTTATGTTTTCGTAAGCGACCAATGGAAAATAGTTGGCTAGAGTGAGTGTCTTTATTGAAATATACGAAAATTTGCCAGAATTGTAGATATATGAAAGATGAAGTTTATCATAATTAAAATTTAAAGCAAACCTTTTTAAAAATTTAATATTTTAATTAATAGCTCGGTAATTCATTAATTACTAAAGCAGTAGCGAATTCACGGCCTTCATAAATATGAACTTCATTGTAACATTTGACAAACTTGGTTTGATCGTTTAATAGCAAAACACTCTATAAAAGCAGCAAATTTTATAAACCAAAATGTTTAATTTTTTCGCGAGATATATGTAGAACAGCAAGATTGTCGTACTTTAATAATATGGTACGATTTCCACATTATTACTTCATTTTCTGGTTGTGCTATACAAAATGAAATGTAAAAATTTTAGACACTTTTTTCTTACATTAAAGCAAAAAGTTGGACTGAATATCATTTGATGCCACCGAAATTTGAAAAGCTGTTCTTGCTTTACTAACGAAATATTATTTGAGCATTTTGCTTTTTAAATTCTCATTAGTTTATTTGAAATAATGGTGTATATAGTTAAATGTTTGAGAATATTTTTTAAGGTTCTGAAGTCTTCTGTTGATTAGGATAACTTCTATGAAATGTAGACATACACAGCTGGAAAACACTAAAAACAAGCTGTATAAATTTTTTGATTGGTTTAAATTATAGTAGCTAATAGATGGATTTATTTTTTTCATTGTATGTCTAGGCAAGTGTTTATTTCTCCAGAATGTTGAATAAATTTGTATTTCTATACCCTGCGAGAGATTACTTAAAATGGAGCTTTCTAAGTTTTGTATTACTGAAGTGCATTTTGTATTTCAAAGCAAAAAAGGTTATTGTTATTAAAAATATGCAAACTAATCATTGTATTTTCGAAAATATGTCAAGTACTATATTTCGAAAAGTTTACACTAATATTTTCTGCAACAACATGGCGAAAGCTAAATGTGAACTTTAACCAGAAAACAATTACAGCATGTAATACATAACAGAAATATTTAATAAGGAAAGTTCAACTACTTAATACTTATACAGACGTTAGAAGTCTTTCTAAATTATCCTGCTCTCCCAGCTTTCTGACGTTTCTTCACAATAATTTCTAAGCTGAAAAATACAGGTATTTGTACACATCTACTTTTTTTAATATGTTTAGTTTTTAAACTTAAACAAATAAGCAACTTAAAAGTGAAATTTCAACTACCCGCCTTGTTAATTGTACATAAAAGGCGGGTATCACGACAACTTTAGTACCACTTATAACAAAACGAAAAAGAAAAAAAAACTGTTACAGTCGTTTGTAAGCACAACTTACACTAGCAAACACAGGCCACCAAACAGTAGACTGAAATACACATATCTTGTAGTTTTCGTACAAGTTATTTACAACAAGGAACTTACATCCTTATAAACAACTAAGCAACAAAAGTTACAAATTGACATTAAAATCCATTTGAACAGCTGTCAGTAGCCCCCCCCCCCACACACACACGTACACACACCCACACACACTAATACTTAATTATAGACAAAAACCTTTACACATTTAAAGCATTATAAGCCAACTTGTGTAACTTACTTAACTAAACTACAGACTAAAGTACATGAAAATCTATAGAAAATAATAAGAGTAAACGCATAAATTAGTTTGAAGTGCATGCAGATAAAAGGATTAAAAGTGTTTGGATAAACAATTAACCAAAAAATAAATAAGCATCCGGCGCTTGTTTGTGCTTATTGTGCTATCGAAACATGTCGCTTCATGCAAATACTTGTTTGTTGTTTGCGTTCAAATTTCCCTAAACTGACCGCGATCAAAGTCGCAGTCTACTACAATTAAGCATTACTTTTAAATCAGCAATATTGTCATTGGTTTAATATCGCTCCCATTTTCCAGTCAACGATATTAAGCTAGACTTTTGTGCATAGCATTTGCTGCAAATTGCTCATTCAATTTTCAATATCGGGTCCGCTAAGAAATTAAGCATGACGATTTTAATTCTAATCAACTATTTTTGTTAATTTATGAAAAGTTGATTGTACCCTGCAGAAATCGAGACTACTCCTTACACGCGTGTAAAGAGTACTCCAGAACTAGTCCAAAAGTATCCAAATATATGGGAAACAAATGCTCCATTTTACGTTACAGTGTCCTAGGAGAAGAACATGTAATAAAAAAAAAGCATTAGACCAAGTAACTACTCCGCAAATTATTAACACAGGCTTACTCGTAGTGTCGAAATTACTTCATGTCACTACTCCATGGATTACCACAGAAAACAAGTTTGGAAACCATTTTATACTATTATCCATTTTACACTATTATTAAACAAAGGACTAGTAACAAATGACTAATTGTTAAATTATTCTCATGTGAACACCACAAGAGACAAGTTGGAAAACTATCTATAATAATCTTTTTCTTTTTTAAGAATTCTTGTTCGATGACGTGCACTGCACTTCATTTGATTACTTTATTATTGAACTTTTTATTAATTATTTAATTCTTCTTACAACAGAAGAAACCTTTTCACTTTTAATCATTAAGCAAGACATGGCGTAACAGTGTTACCATAGTTGTATTTTTTGTAATAGTGTGGTGCGAGTATTGCCAAATACTTTTTCTTTAGTCATCATGGTCCTTGCTTTCATTACATCTGACTATCTTGTATCTCCTTTTTACTTAGCACGGATCATGTACTCCAATAATTTCTGCAGGGTAGTAGTACAGATCATGTACTCCAATAATTTCTGCAGGGTAGTAGTACAGTGGTGACCACATAATTAAAACATTTTTGATAGTAAACTATTTTATCGTTTTGATGCTATATCTGAGATTTTGTTGTTGGTCGACTAGGCGGCGTTCAATGGAAAAACTTTGATTTGTCACTCCATAACATATTTTTCCATCAGAAGAATGAAATATCATATTTATGTTTTAATTACATGTCCACCACTCTACATTAGGGTGGGCCAATTTAGCTTTTGGCATGAAAAAAAGTTCCACTAGGACATATTTTTGTTTTTTTTTTTTTGTTTTTTTTTATCTTGCGCCAGTACTCAGGAGATGACCCCTACATATGCAGTGCAGTGTACCGGAACTAAGAAAATAAGTTATGAGGAGAGGAAAAGAGGGAGTAGTGTTTGTGGACATTTGACTTGCACTTTCCAACGCTATAACAGGCAGGAAACACGTTTGCAGGCAAGTTGTTCCACAGGCGAAGCGTACGACTGAGAAACTAATTCTCTCTGTAATTCGTAGTGCGATTACCCGGGCAATCGACAGCAAATAGATGAGCTCTGGACGATGCGCGTGTGCGCGAGCAAAATCCATTGTAGTAACGATAGAACAGAGTAACGCACCCTACACTGCGTCGAAGCTCCAGTGAGTCAATAGAGTTGGATCCCCTACTGTCACCAATAAGCTTCATCGCACTCTCCCACACACTGTTGAGTAAAAGTAAAACATGAGATTTGTATTCCATTTACGGTCGAATATAGGAGGTATAGATAGTAAGGAGATCGAATGGAGGGAATTACATCTTATATCGTTTCAAAAACCCAAGGCACTTGAATGCTTCTTTAGAGAAATGAAAAAGGAAAATAAAAAAAGACATGTTCGGGGCGGCTAAGAAAAACTGTTTTCTGTCGCCAAACCATCGACATATTACGAGTATTATCTAATTTTTAATCTTACAATAGAAATGTTTGCCACGTCAATATATTGTAAGTAGATTTTGGCATATTCCAGTTGATTGGGCTTTTGTCTTTGCTTCTTTATGCACAAAGTGTGGAGATTATTTCGTTTAGAAGCACCTTTCTATCATCTGGTGATAAAGTTCTACAAAGCTTTATTATCTCTACATTTAAAATACCAAAATATAATAAAAAATGAAATTTACAACCGGCAATATTAAACCAAAGAAGTGAACAAACACCTCTTCTGTTAATATTGCTCTTTTTTAGAAATTCTTATCCTCTGTTATATTTTGGCACGTGCTCTCATGCACATACAGACTTATGTTCGTATGTACGCTTTATTTTTGTTGCATATGTGTGTATGTAAGATAAAATGTTTTGTATGGGTGTGAGCTTAGGAGTTTATTTCTTCGTATTTAAGGTTTGAGAAACCAAATCCGAGAAGCGTTTTATTGTAACATGCCATTCGACAACTGAGTTGCAAGTTTAAAAAGAAATCTGGCACTCGAATGCGGATGTGTTTGACTGGGAAGGAAAAGGAATTGTATTGTATACATATATATGTAGATTTTAGAAAAGAAATATGACATTTGCTCTGCCAACGTGTACAAATAGAAAAGAAAAGGTCTTCGAGTTAGAACATTTAAGCTAAACGATATCGTATATTTTATTTTCCATACTTCCTTATTTCGCTAACAATTCTGTCATGTTTTATTTCATATTAAAGTCTTCATTTGTTACTGTAGTTTTATACCTTTGAGGGGTTTTCCCTTTGGTAGTTCTTTTTCGCTATCCCATTCAATTGCGTTGCATTTTTGCTGCCTTTGTTGTGCGAAGTGCATGAAAAGAAATAGAAAAATGTATGCCAACGGATGTCCAATTGAGTCTAGTTTGTAAAAGCCTCCAGCATTTTCTGTTTGTTTGCTCGTTGTTGAATGCTAGAGTAGTCATAAAAGTTGTACTCTTTGGGGCAGAGGGAGTGGAAGTGAGAAAGAGAAAGAAGGATAGATATGTAGAGATGGTGTTCGTTAGTAATAAAATAATTGGTTTGAATTTACAATTTGCATTCGACTAGGTTTTTTATGTGTTTGCTCCGTGTACTTAAGCATTTCTTTCAAGTTTATGAGAATAACAAAAAATTAGATTTCAACTATTTCCTCAGGTAATGTAAAGATAAGCAAATCATTCGTTGTTACATTAAGAGGATGAATATTTTGTGTTCGTATAATACAAATTGAAGATACAAATAATACTAAAAACTAACTTTATTAATGTTTGCCCTTCTTGTTTAGATATTCTTAATGAAATTTTATACATATCTGTAGAAAATCGAATAAGTGCTAAAGTGAAAATTTTTAAACCGAGAAATGTCACATTTGGTAAGGAGCTGTTTTCGTCGAATAAGTAACCTTGACGTTATCGATATTGATATCGCACAGAAATAAACGAAATTTGAGATGATGATATTCGCTATCTCGTTAATAATCGAATGTAATCTTTGGAAACATCATTCGATACCTAAATAGAGATTTTTTTACTAGAGATTTTTTAGTTTTGCTTACATTTACGTCAAAAATATGATTTTAATCTGTTAGAGTCCTAATAGAATCTCTTACTGTTAGTATGAAACCCGATGAATTATGATACGAGACTGGTAAAAGGAGCTTGTTTTTATCTGTGCCAATATGGAAAATCTGCACATGTCGAATATTTTAGTTTCGAGATATTCCCCTTTTTATTGAACTTTTATTCGGGAACTGTCATGCTACAAATCGCTATATTATTCTGTTAGTAACGAGTTCTTAAGAAGCCAAACACAAATGTTTCAAACAATTATAAGCCAATTCAAAGAGATTTTACATCTTTTCTGCTTATGCACTTCTGTAATACTGAAAATTGCGCTTTATAGCAGCACACTCACAAGTTATGATCATCTTATATTGCGTTGCTTTATTTCAACATAAGCTATTTTGAAATATTTGTTTTTACTTATGTTCGACTATTTCAGTGAATTGCGTGGTTAACAACGAAATACCTCAAAAAAGCTGTAAACTAATACAGTTAGTTGAGGTAGACAGTTAACCAATGAGAGTGAGACGTAAAACTCTCGAAGACCAAACAACAACGACAAGTCTGACCGCACTTGAGAAATAATTACGATGACGCGAGAGCGGTTCCCCAGCCCAGAGCTGCTTTACGACTGAATATTAACCAGATTGAAAAAATGTGGCTCTTAGAATATATCAGCCGGAATTTATTCTCTCTATATATATATCTCACGGAATTTATTTCTCTCGGAATTTATTCCTCACAGAATTTATTTCGCACATAAAGTACTTTTTTCAATTCAAGTTAAAGAAAAAAGCACAATTTTTGCCTGTAAGAATTGAAGAGTTGATCTCTCTTTAGCTATTTCAACGAATAGAGAGAAACAAAAATAAAAAAACCGTATACTTAATTTTTGTTCATAATTGGAGGAAAGGGAAAAGTTAAAAAATTCCTGCGGAATTTTTATTTATAATTGGACTGTATATGTAAATTAACAAAGAGAATATAATCGCAAGTTAAATCATCAAGTCCAACTCTTCATTTAAGACACATTTTCACGAGGCTCCTTTTTCCGATGGGGGTCAAAGTGACTGTTCAGTAATCGTTGAGCAAGAGGATTGCAAATTACATTCTATGCAGAAGACGCGTATTTAAGAGTTCGAGTGCTCACATATACATGCATATATATATATATATGTAGATGTGTAGTATGCATCAATTGTAAATACGAAAATAAGAAAATGAAAATAAGCTCTTGGTCTTAACAAATTCGAGCTTTCGAAATTCAATTCTTGGGGCGACCTTATAAATAAATCTGCCTTGACAACCATTGATTATCTGAGTAGTTTTAAATCAGCACTCATTTTTTCTCTTTTCAATTATTTATCACAATGTGATTAAATTTATTAAAGTTTCCTCTATGTTTATTTAATTACAAGAAGAAAGCCCCACGAGAAAACAGTGTTAATAAACTGTCTAACATACAGCCATGAATGTGTTTGTGCATAAATAGTTTTAACTGAAATTGGTTAACCAAACAAGTCTAGAGGAAAACAAGCGTATGCATTTATGTACTCGTACATATGTACACTCAAACAAATGTTTGAATGGGCTTACTCGTATGTTGTACGGGTACCAGCCATTCAGTCACATTTGTAAAAGTGTGTAGTCGTAAGCAGAATATGTTTTGTTTTGTAAGTGAATGTCCTGGTCATAGTAAACGAGTGACTATGCTCGTTGGTAGTGCATGTACGTATGTATACGTATGTATATATGCATGTGCAGAATTACAGCATACCTGCTGAATTCAATGAATAAGATTTATTTGTGTACATACATATCTACATAAGCACGTACATATGTATGTATGAGTATGTATAATGTTTACTTTGCTGGTTGTTGAATTTAATTGCTGCTTTTGCTTCTGCCACTCCAGCAATCTTAAAAGAGTTAAAGAGCACACGGTGAAGGGAAAACAGAACAATCTTTCAAACTTAAACTTCCAAATCGATATTTGTTTACGGCAGGAAGCCAAACAGACTGACTGACGTTCAGCAGCTGAAACGTTTGCCACGGCAAAAAGTAGCTCCTTTATATGAATTTTTAGGTAATAAACTCCTTCCAAGTGATAGTAAATTCGTATTCTATAACTTCTCATCGTTGTACTCTTGCACAAACCTTGTCAGCATTTGGAAGATTATTTTGCCAGAAGGCAGAAAGTTGTTTGATGACGACTAAACACCTGTACGACAGATTAAAGTAAACAAATTTTGTGAGTTTATTGAGGTAAAGTGATTTTATATAAAAATTAAAACGTTTAAAGGAAACATCATATAATTCGTAATACGATCTTTAAAAGGAAGAGCCAGTTAAAAAGTACCACTTTCAGCAGAGCTTTTGCGTTAAAGTAACTGTGCCGAACTATTAAGGCTACATAAAATTGTTTTAACCGTTTAAAGAAACAAAATATCCTTTTTTCCATAAAAAAAAAACTCAAAAAACATGAGGTCATATCCGTTGTTGTTCGACATTTGAAATCTTAAAATGTTTTTTATTCAATCTTAACTTTTCATTGAAGCCCAGATTACATACGTATATATATACTTATGTATGACTTGGACACATTTGGCTCTCTTCTGAGTTGTCAAAATTTTGACAACTATTCGTAAATTGATGTTTGTTGGTGTTGTATTTATTGTGATTCTGCCACTACCTATTAAAGCTGCCTTGACCAGATACTTGTCAAAGTTCTCAACGTACGTTAAAAGTTGAAAGTTGCTGAACTTTAATACTTTGCGTTGACGGAGAAGTGCGGAATGTGACAAAGCTCATAAGACTACATGTATTTCAACTTAGTTGTCAGTTGAAAAAGGCAAGGTATAACGTACGACGGATTCTATGTGCGCCGGCCTTTAGTCTACATATGTAAAGATGAAAAATACTTACGATATATTTGTTTTTTTACTTTTTTTAGGTATGGAGAGAATTTCGTAATATTTTGCTCCCACAAAATCAAAATACATATTTTGTATTACCATGTTTGACGCGCCTTTAGGACATAGTCATAATGAGGCTGCAACTACGACCTTTGGAAAAATTATCTATGTACTCGTACATATGTATGTGTGTTCATAAGTAGTGTATTAAATGAAATAAACTAGTTTTTGTTCACTTACTCTCTTTCCGCAAAACGGTGCATCGCCTACAAATGACAGCCTTGCGCCAATTTGCCTTCTGCTCCCCTGTGCGCTGACCAAACGACCGTGTATGCCGCCAACCCACCTCCAACGCCGCCTACCTCTGCCACATGAAGTAGGTAAGCGTTTACTGTTAAGCGGTATCGTATAGAGTTCTGCACAATCCTGGTGTTGAATAAGTTCTGACTGTTAACAAATTTTTGAAACGACACAGCAAAAATGATCGCGCATCCGGCAAGTGATTTGCACGTTTGTTGCGTTAATTGTTTTTGGAAGGCTTTCTTTTGGCTGTTCAAACGCGTGGTGTGCAACGGCGCAACGGTGTCTGCTGTATCTGCTGCGTTCGCAAGAAGCAGTTCCTTGGATAGATTTCTTCGTTTGCAATAAAAATTTGTTTGCTATTTTGGTTTAGCAACAATTTAATAGTTCAATTCCATATTTCTTTGAATTTCGTTTTTGTGTCATTCAACTGACAGATACGATTTTAAATGATCTGTGGCAGTTGACTTATGTATGAATGTATGTGTATGACAGCCCCGTTGCAATAGTAGTTTGTGCTGTTGTATTCTTTCTTCTCCTTCTTCTACTTTTTTTTGGGAATAGTGATAGATGTTGTGCTTCTAAGTGCTCGTGGTGGTAGAGATTAGTTTTGTTGTAGTTTTTTGTTTTTCTTTTGTTAATATTTTTTGTGTTTTTATGCCTTGTGTAAGATGACTGCAAATGGCTGGCATCTAACAATGGTGCTGCCCTGCCTTTAAATTTGCTGTGTTGTGCTCCTTATTATGTTGTTTGAACAGTGCTTCCTGTGGGAAATATCATTGCTGTTTTCTGCTAGAAAACCAGCATTTCATATCCGGCATATTGTGAATTTAATTTGAGGCTTAAACTGCATATGAAATGGGGACCGCAAGTTTAATTTCTTGTAATAGCATGAATGTCATTTTTTTTTTTTATTGGCAGTCAGTTTGTCAAAACTTTTATTTTCCTTAAGTTAAAAATGTATGTATGTATAAATGCGAGTTTTATTTGAGGCAAGAAAGAACTTTTGAATATATGTATGTATGTGTATGTAAGTATGTATAATTATTATTATTCTATTTTTTTATTTTTTGTTTATTTTTTTTAACAATTGGAAATCCTTACTTAAAGATTATTTTAAGTTTGATTAAAATGTTTTTCTGTTCAAATTTAAAAAATGTTGCCTTTAAGAAAGAAACGATATTTATTTTATTCAGCAAAAAGTGCACAAGTTTAAACGCGCTTTATTGTTAATCCTTCAAATAAACGTAGCATGGCCATATTTTATGCCACAATGTCGATTTAAATGCAGTCTTTTCGTAAAATCGAGCAGAAACGAAACTATGTTCAAGTGCCTTTTGGCTACTTTCAGTTGCTCGTTACAAAGAAAGCCACACACACACACAAAAGAAGAGGAAAATTGAAACTACATCACAATCCCGCAGTTTTGAACAACATTGAAGATTGTTAACTCGTTTTCTATTCTCATACTTTGTTTTACTTTTTACTGGAAAGCAAGCGGAAAACTCGTTCAGTTGCTATGCGGCACACACGACAGCTGCAAAGAAAAACGAAAAAAGGGAATTCAAAATTTAATTAATTTTATAAGTATTTATATTTTTTAGTATTAAAGAAACTAAACTAATCAAAATTATGCAGCTACTAAGCATATAATTATGTATTTACATAATACATACATGTGTACACAGATAACAGAACTAAAACTTTAAAAAGAGTATCACTATCTGATTCAAGTTGCCTTCACTAGAAAATACAACCACATTCAAATAAAAAGTAAGAGGAAGGTGTATATTTGCCGTCATTTAGAAAGAAGTTAAAATTGAATAGAAAATTATAATTATTTGTGAAAAGTTTCTTCATCAACTTCAATTTCAAATTTGCAGGCTTAATTCCCCACCAGTGTTGTCACCTCGTAATATTTATATCTTTTTGCTGGTTTTTAAAATGTCAATAATATTTTTTCTACGGAAAAAGTTTTTCTGGAAATTTGTGCAGCTTACGTTTATATATTTTTTGAATAGAATGGAACCAAAAGCACAAACAAAAGAGTTTTTCTGGTCCAAAAAAAGTTGTGTGTTCAGAAAAGTGAAGATTTCTTGAAAAAGAAAATATGACAACTCTATTCCCCACAGATCTTAAAATCTCGAAAATCTCGATTCAACAAAATATAATCGTGTATTTGCGTGCGTTTGCGTTTTCAAATTGAGTAAATATATAGTCGAACTAAACAAGTACATGAAAGAGTCTATTTGTTACGTTAAACTTTAACGTAAACTGTTTTTGCTCCTTTAACTCTATTCAATATTAAAGTATGTATTCAATATTTGAATGAATATTGTGATTCCATTGCGTATGTACACAAATTAATTTATTCATGCAGGCTATTAATATTTTTTTTTTTTTTTTTTTTACCTTGGACCAATACTGAGGGGATAGCCCCTACCATGATATAAAAAATACAAGGTAGTTTTATTCTCTCAACTTTCCTTAACAATCACCATCTGACAAGTATAAGGATTGTGACATTTTCCATAAAATTGTGCTACCGTATTAGTTTATACGTTCCCTTGTTTTCAGTTTTGTGTGAGGTGTCTAAAAATAATAATAAAATTGTGGCTTCTAACAAATATAAATAAAAATTTTAAAATAAAATACATACATAAAAATAAACTATATAAAAATGATCTGAAAAACCTCCCCAGCCTAAAATGCTACCGACACCATGTTTCAATGTGCCTTTAGTATAACGTGGATTAAGACGTTGGCTTTTCGGTAATCTAATCAGTATTAATCTGTCGGAACCTTTTAAATTAAATTTGGACTCATCGGAGAATAGTATGGAGTTCCTTTGTGTGGTGGTCAAATTAATGTGTTCCCTTGCAAATTCCAACCTGGCCAGTCTGTTTTTCCGTGATATAAAGATCTCTTTTACACTTTTGTATGGTATGCTTTTAGTCCGCCTTCTGCAGCCTGCCTTTGAATCCTTCTGGGGCGAAACGTATCGGTCTTTTTTTATCAAACGCCTGGCCATCTCCTTTACTGATTTTTCGGGAACGTCCACCTTTATGTTCTGTAACCAAAGTACCCGAGCAACGAAAACGGAGAATGTCAAATTTTTTTTTTGCAATTGTTTTGCACAGATACCTACTTTAATCAGCTTATTATTTCTAGCTTTTTCTAATATGAATAATGCACTACACATTTCAGAAAAAATCCATTCTAGGAGTAAATTCCCTTATTCAACTGTGTGGCAACGCCTTTTTATATTTCTCTCTAAAAATAAACTTCAAAAATCCTTATTACAAATAATTAAAAGAGAATGAAACTACCTTGTATTTTTTATATCATGGCTCCTACATATGGCAGTGCATTGTACTGGAACTAAGAAAATAGATTATGAGGATGAAGGAGGGAGTAATGATGTGAACACACGGAACGACCAAAGCAAACGTTATCACAGCATTTAAAGTGTTGAAATTAAATTAGTTAAAACTGATCAGTGCCCAGTGTACATACCTTCGACACTGCTCAGAATACTAAAAATTAGTTCAACACCGCGCACACCGTAAGGCAATAAAATACATAAGAGGAAAATAAAAAGAAATTAATAATAATAAATAGAGAAAAAACAAAGAAATAAAAAAACACGTGCACACATGATGAAAAAAAGAACTCTACCTATTACGGTATAATTTCGTTTTTACAAATTTTTAATAAACATAAGTTTAAGTATAGAAAACACGGACGACAATGAAAACCACGTGTATACAGAACGAAAGACAAAACACTACTCAAACTACTATTAATATATACTTGTGCATGTATTTCCAGCTGCGAGTAAATTGTCGTTGCTGCTTTGCAAACCTTAAAGAGAAATGATCATCCTCTCGGGTTTTACTACTGGCTCCATTTGGAGTCCTTCACAATCCTTCACATTTTCTATCACGATTCAGCACTATTAATGCATTTCAATTTGTTTTATTAATTTACGAGTAGAAATAATTGTAATAAATTTTAAGCATTCTGCATTTTCTTTCTTTTTAGTGTGTCAAATGAAAATCCTGCCAAGATTTTTTAATGTACGAGTAGAAAATCCATTCTCTATATCCGCTTTATTATTTTTTGTTGTCAGCCATTTTGAAAAAATGCCAAAGGAACACAATAACTACAACATCAAGTCTGTATCCAAAATACAAGAAAGGACCAACAAGACTTATTTGCAGTTGTGCACACACACACACACACACAATAATGTTTGTGTCATTTTCGTACTCGTACATAACAACATGCAACACAATAAGCCAGGGAAGAGAAAAATGTGAGAAGTAACAGATTGGACCTGCACCCGTTTAGAGTCTATAGCCATATTTACACGATTGAAATTTTCTTCAAAATTGCTCTTCAAAATACTTCAAACTCGTGTAAACAGGAAAAGTGGCAATACGATTAAATGTCTTAAAGAATAAAATTAAAATGAGTAAATTAATATGAGTTGGTAAGTGCAACTTATTTAATAATTACATGTTTGTGGAATAATATATCAATATTTTTAAAAATGGTAATTTGCGCAACAATCGCAAGCAACAGAATAAGTGGACAGGAGATGAACTGAAGTACGCGAACCGATATGGAATTTTAAAATTCCGAATCGGTTCTGGGTACAGAAACCAAAATGAAAAGGAGAAGTGCTGGTCAGAAATTGCTGCGCTGCAACGAATCATTGTGTAGCATATTAGTATTGGCCTTTTCTATTAATGGGGTGACGAGATTAAGCAAATAATCAAAATCGTCCCTAAAAGACACATACACACCATTACCTTCCAAAAGAAAAGGTACAAACAACAACCCAATATTCCCTTTGGTTTCTTTTTTTTTTTTTTGCATTATTATCAGCCACTTCTTCTTCCAACATTAAAAATTTTGATGCTTGTGTCGTCATCCATACTTTTTAATAATTAATTATTTCACAAAAGAAGCAATACAGCTGATCAAAGTCAATATTTTCAATATAAAAAGTTTATCTTCAAAAATTTTGATCAAATTTCTATCAAACGATTTTTAAATATATTAAAAGAATATTTTGATCAAATTTTTGAAACGTGTAAATAGAACATCAAAATAAATTATCTAAATTTTGATAATACTTCAAAATGCCTTCAATCGTGTAAATCTACCTTATCACGTTGAAAATATATTTTTGGTTTTTTCTTATTTATGAAATAATACTAGAGTTCATACCATATTTGGTAACTGATTGAATGGGTGAAATTTTCCTAATACATATTTTATGCTTTTGAAACAACTTGGTTATGAAATTTTTACAGTTACAAAAGCATGAAAAGCCAAACCTGACCGCTTCAAGAATCGTTTCGAAGAATTTCAGAGTTGCATTCATGATCACTATTAACTCATATATTCAAATACCTTCTTAATTTGCTCATATGTTCCACCTGATTCAGATAGCTCAGTGTATTCTCTACACGTCTGTCTGTTGCTCAACTATTTGGTATAAATAACTCTTTATTTGTTGTTGATGACTTCAACCTGCCTTCAATTTCCTGGAAAAAACGATATTTTTGGACTATCTCTTCATATTTGATAAATCTGTTTGTAATGATTTATGCAATTTACTTGATTTGGTGTTATAACGAATAATCCGGGGTAGTCCAGTCAAATCAGGATATTTTGTTAAAGGAATAAACCCAATATATTTTTGCTTATTATTTTGTTTTATTTACTTTATTAATATATTAATTTTCTACACTGGATTGTAATGAAATTTGGCAAATTTAAGAAAACTTAAGATTTCGTTTAATCATGGCCCAGATGAGGTTCCAAGTTATGTGTTAGTTCGTTGTGCGGAATCATTTGTAACACCACTAATATCTCCTGCATTTTGAAACGGATTCATATGAGTATATTATACCGTTATAAAATCAAAGTGTTTTGGAACTTGATGAAGTTTAACGATCCTTGCTTATAAAACAAACGGCACAAAATCAAAATGGATGCTTGATGGACCATCAAGCATGAAATTGCAAATCATCAAGCATAGGCACACGAAGTTGAAAGCGAAGATTTTGATTGACGTTCACGAGTTGTTGTCCACTCAGATGACGATCATTTTAATTCCACAGTGAAGTGACGGATGCATGTTTCATCCATTGTCACATATCGAAGCAAAAATGCCGTTTTTTACGTTTAAACATGGCCAAACACAGCTCAGAATCCTCAACACGTTCTCCCGAGCAAATGCGGCACCCACTTTGAACAAAGCTTTCTCATAGTCAAATGCTCATGCAATATAAAGCCAACATGTTCTTTTGATATCTTTACGATGTCAGCTAACCCACGCAACTTCACTTTTCGATCATTCAAAACGATTTTGTGGATTTTTTAAATGTTTTCTGTTGCTACCGCCTCATTTGGACGTCCACTGCGTTCTGCATCATCCGTGTCTCTACGACCACGTTTGAAGTCAGCAATCCAACGTTTTATTGTTGTTTCTGATGGAGGGGAGTCCCTATAACAATTTTCAAACCATTGCTTCGTTTTAACGGTATTTTTTCCCCATCAAAAACCAGTGTAAAATTAAAACACGAAATTGTTTTTGATCTATTGTTTTGAATATAACAAAAGTATCGTCACTCTTTCTGCAAATTCAAGAGTGCAGGCAAAAAACATTATTTTATTAGAATATTCGTAAATGTGCAGAAGTTGTTTCATGTTATCCGATCAGGTACTTGAAAAAAATTTTATAAATTAAAAAAACATCGTTTCAAACATCTGATATATCCAACGCAGTCCGGTCGCTTTCACACTAGGCTGATGTTAAAGAAAAGGTCGGGTAAAGGAGAAGAATATTTTTTCAATTTTGCAATTGAAATTTTAATGTGCAATTGAAAATTTAATGATACATTCATATACACATAAGAATATTATTAAACTAAAAACTTGTTTGTTGTTGTATTAACTATTTGATTTTCCTTAGTGTATTGGTGCATATATTTTTTGTTGTTGTTTTTTTTCAATAGCGCGTTGCGTCCTATTTAGTCGTGTTTGTATTCATATGTGATAGTTAGCTGGGCAATAGAAAGATGTAAAAGAGATATAAATATGTAAGGGCGAAACATCTGGAGTCGGAAGGTAATTTTGCCAGCGAACTATGGATAGATAATGTATCGTAGGCTTACAATATGCTATAATCGTACGCTCATTCAATTGTGTATAAACATATCGCTTGTTTATTGCAACAATATCATAACTCGAAGAAAACTAGTTTTGAGAAAAACGCTTTTTTACTTTCTAATTTCCATACATGTCTAAGAATTTTATAACCTTTTTAAAAAATTCTAAAAGCGACAGTTTAAAAGCTTATGCTATTATTATTTCACATTCTCGCCAATGACCTTTTATTGCGAAAATCGATAGTTCACAGTTCATTTCAATTTTTGCTTACGATCGGACTCTGGTATTATTCTACCTACATATGTATGAAAAGAAATTTCCCACTTGAAATCTCTGTTTGCTTATACAGTGTGCAGTAATCTTTTATTTTCTAAATGTTGACTTTTTGCAACAGAGGCCTTCATATCTATAACTGATTCAAACTTGCAAATGTTTTTTGTTTTTATTGTTTTTGGTCCTTTGTCATACGAATTGAACTATTTACGAAAGATGTATATACATATATACATTCATATTGAAATATGTAGTTATAGCAGTTTTTGTTTGTCTGTGGCTTCTACATATGAGGAAGAATTTAGACGCCATTATATCAATGACGCCGTCTCTCTGCCGTCGTTAACAACTTACAGCACAATTCTCCAGTAGTCTATACCACATTCCAAACATCTCAGTCATGCATAAGAGAATTGCAACTGTGATTTAAATGCAGCAGCATGCAAAAAGTCTACACAATTGTCTACAGTTTGGATTGGTGATGCTGACAGTCCGCACGCAAAGTTCGTTGGCAGCATGAAAAAATAAGGATTTATTTATAACCTGCAAGTGTATCACTGTTTATTCATTCTACACACACACATACTTGTACATACATACATATATACGAATTAACATTGTCCAAAAGTTGGAATGAAAACTGCTACAAACGTAAAGCTCAATAAATTTACACACAAAAATATATATGTATGTATGTATGTGTGCATGTGTATACTTATGTATGGGTGGTTTATAGTATCTATGTATATAAATATGTAAGTGTATAAGTACTTATTTATATATACTTGGGTACTTATATATCTGTCTGTTTTCATCGCAGATATTCCCAAAAATGAAACAATTTTTTTTATGAAATTACATATGTATGCATGCATGTGTTAACATATGATTGTGTATGTAAACATATTTTGTGTATTGTACCATAAGTAAAGTACCTATTTTGAAAAATTTAAAGATTAAAACATTCAGCGACTTTCAACATGTACGAGTGCTGTCCACATTTTATTTCAATTCTTTTCTTTTATAATTTTTTATTTACATAAAATTGTGCACAAGTCCACATAAAGAAACAAAATAAAATCATAAAACAAACGGGGCACTGCACAACACAACTGTAAATAGTCATACACACAGCCATACATACATACATGTGCACCTACAGACATTCAAACATGTTTGAATAACGAACAAAAGACTTGTCAGGTATTGTTTTCTATTTTTGTATGACAATGGTTAAGTCATCTATTGCAATATACTCGTAGATTTAAAAAAAAAAAAAGAAAACAAAAAATCGCGTTTTTCTGCTCTTCTTTTCTCCACAATTTTATTCTTTCATTTTTGTGTGTTTTCTCAGAAAGTTAGCATTCTTTATCTTTCTCTGCCTCTCTTCCCCTGCAGCAGCAACCGCTTTGTTCTGTTTATTATTATTATTTTCGTATTACCACAAATAGCACATTTGAAAGCACCAGCGCACACATTCATTCCTATGCATTAAACTTAACGTGTGTATGTGTGTGTGTGTGTGTTTGTGTATCACTTAAGAAGGATGAGGGCACTCACCACACACTTGTATTAAAAATTTATTGGACGTGCCAATCTAAACTGTCTGGTTGCGAAGAAAAACATCATAAAAAATCACAGCTTTTAAGTCAAACTGGTAATAAAGCCATTTAATACACTCTCAGCAAATACGACAATGTATATAGCTAACCAGTGAAATTTTTGTCACATACATCTTCGATCTAAGACCATTGACAATGTAAGCCCGACCCATCCGAAGTCTGTATACAATTGCTACTTACATTTACACAGCGATGGCCTAGGCCGTAAGATGCATCCAACACGGTATACATTGTAAGCGAAGATTGGATAAGTTCAAAACTATCGGGTGGTTAAATTTCAAGGGCCGATGTTGAATGTGAACCACACCTAAACGCCAAGTTTTTTTTCGAATTTTATTTGACATTTCTCTATTTCAGACTTACTCAATTTGAACCATGGAGAGATACACAATCCAACAACGTGTTAAAGTTATCCAGACTTATTATGAAAATGATGATCAATTTTCGAAGAAAATCATCTTCAGTGATGAGGCACATTTTCACCTCAGTGGATTCGTCAATAAACAGAATTGCCGCATTTGGGCGAATGAGAATCCAAGAGTGACTGTCGAAAAACCAATGCACCCATAAAGAGTGTGACTGTTTGGTGCGGTTTATGTGCTGGCGGCATCATCGGGCCGTATTTTTTCCAAAATGAGGCCGGTCAGGCAGTTACTGTGAATGGTGTTCGCTATCGTGAGATGATAACGAACTTTTTATGGCCCGAATTGGAAGATATGGATGTAGACGAAATGTGGTTTCAGCAGGACGGTGCCACTTGCCACACAGCTAACGAAACAATTGCTCTTTTGCGCAACAAATTCAATGGCCGTGTTATCTCACGTAATGGCGATGTCAATTGGCCGCCAAGATCATGTGATTTGACACCGTTGGAGGTTTTTCTTTGAAGTTATTTGAAAGAAAAGGTGTACGTCGATAAGCCAGCAACAATTCAACTGCTAAAGGATGAGATAATTCGGCACATTAACGGCATAGAACCTCCATTATGCCTCAGGGTCATCGAAAATTTGGACCATCGGATGGTGGAGGTGGGCCGCCGTGGTCGCGGCGCTCATTTGGCCGATATTTTGTTCCATGCATAATTGAATAATACCAATATATCATAATAAAATAAAACTACAATAATTTCCTAAATAGTTTGCGTTTTATTCAATATCAACATCGGCCCTTGAAATTTAACCACCCTTTATATTATTAGCATTTGTTTTCTTCTTTGCTTCTTATGTACATGTAATTTAACAAAATGAGTAGAAAAATACAAATCTGAATCGGATGCTAGTTGTTTGTTGTGCTTAACATGTTTATTTTGATTTTTTCCGTTGACACAATCGCTTACAATCGGATGCTTTGCAAATTGTAATAACTTGTGGGCTGTTGGGTCTGTACGCATATAGCTATGTACGTAACTGGAAAATTTTGAAAAGTTAATCAAGAAAAAATTCAAATTGCTAACAGTGATCACTAAAAATCATGTTTTTGCTTGATTAACTCATTTTGCTCTTCTAAAACTAAAACTCATGCGCCGAACTACACGCGTCATTTATACAGTCATTTATATTCAAGCACGAGCTCCTTAAGCCGAGTTCAGACTATGTAATCCGTCATACATACGAAAAGTAATACGATAAAAATTTGACATCACATACGACTTTTTTGTTTTTTGAAACTTTTCAAAACGATAATACTTTTCATTGGATCAGGGTTGTATCTTTTAGGAAACCAGCTGTATAAAGATTTACTAGCCGACTATTTATTAGCCGATGGCGTGCCGTCACCGATAGTATTTTTTGTCGTTATAAGAAAGCTCGAAATTTGGGATTTAGCTGTCGTATATAAATGTACTTTGCTCATGTTATATGTAGAACATAATATATTTTGGTGCTTTTAAATTTGGATCTGTTTTACTTAATTATTATATTATTTTCAAACGCTGGCACGTCTACCGCCTGCGACGAAGAGCTCACCTGCGCCGTGTAAAGTTTTATGTTGGCACATTTCTTTGCTGAATAAAAAAAAAATATGAACAGCTGTTTTCTTTTCTATTCAAATATTTTGGTTTATATCAAGTGTGATGGTGTGAATGCAAAATCTAATTTACGTTAGACTTTTAGACAGTCGGAAGAAATGTGTTTAGACTTTTATCTCACAAAATCGAATGAAAGTATTTATACTCGTATAATAGACTGATCGGGCCTTTAACGATGATTACACTCACATAGCAAAAATGTTGCTCATTGTGTTACTGATTGATTTTTAAATCAACTGCGCATTTGTGCGGCTGAACACAAAATCATGGTTGAACGAAATGTAATGTTTTTCATGTTGTTGAGCAAGTATGATTTTTTCCTCAAAGCTGCTCTCAAAGCAACAAAAAAAATTAATCTTGAATGGTTCGGCCAATACACAAAATATCGTTCAAAGATTTCATTAACGATGTTTTGGCCGATGCATGGAATACAGCGCGCAACTTAGTACTCAAACTGTTTGGTTTTATAATATAGTGATGCGGTAGATAAAAATGTAGTTGGCTTAAATTTAGCTTTGCTGCATTCATGTGATCTAATTGCACATATTCTCTGATAAAATCTACGTAATGTCGTTGTCACGTGCGCAGCGTTTTTCCAATAGCAAAAATTTTTTAAGTGCTAACTGTTGTGATGTACCAAGTACTGAGGGATAATCTTTAAACGGGAATTCGACCTCTGTGATTAAAGCTGACATGACGTGTAAACTGATCTTCACATGTTTGTATAAGGCCGATGATGAAATCTCTTCCCTCGACCATAGAAACTCAAATTATTTTGGATAAATCAAAATATACGTAAAATATTAACTTACAACTGTCAACAGTGTTTTGGATTGAGCAGCAAAATGTTTGATTTAGCACTTAGTGCTTTTTTTTTAGCTCTTTGCAATTGTTCATTTAGCAATCTTTTAAAAGATCTCTGTTACCAAATTGTTATTAAACATGTGGTAGCGTGTACCAGAAAGTATCCTGAAAATTGTTTAAACTTGTTACTACGCATTACTTTTTATTCATATAAAAATATTATATTGTACTCGTATGTTGCTGTTTTGCTTGCTATTATTACCACAGTCAAACTTATCCAAACAATAAAATAATTACGGTTTCTTGTAATTTTTTGTTAAAGACGAAGTACCCGTTTTAAAAATTCATTGTACGTACGAAAAGGCAGCACAGAATATTCTAAAGAACACTGCTCGCTACTGTGCAATAGTTCCAAGTACTGTATTTCAAAATAATTCTTAAAACAAAACAAACAAGCTATAGAACATTTAGAAACAGAACAAACGCTTCATAGTTACGAAAGGCCTTCACGACAGTGCTTGACTGTACTTGAATTCTGTTTCGCAACAAAATTCAAAACAAAACATAACAATAAAGCAAATAAACGATGAATCACAGCAAGCACATTAACATTTGAGCATACTGCATCTTAAATACTTGTGCTTAATACAAAGACAAAAACAACACACACGCATAAGCATACAGCACATGTGCACTAACACAAAGACAAAAACCATAAACAACAAAATTTGAACAACAAATTTTATAAACAAAACTGAAGTAGAACATTGGTTCAAAGCTTGAAGTTCTACTTCAATTTTGTTCTAATCATTTGGTTCTGTTTGTTATAAATGCTTTAAAGCCAGTATTCGTTTATGTGCTTAGTGTTTGTTTTGAAATGTGAAGGGAACGATGGATAGTACTTGAAAATACTACGATGTTTTGTAAGACATTTTTATTGTGCTTGATCAGCCCTCTTGTACGTACACGTTATCTGATACTTCGTTGGCACGCACGCGTGGCGTAGCCACATACATTTACACACGCACACGTAGTGCGTCAATGCACGTGCCAGTTGGTTTACACTTTTTTTTTTTGCTTAAGTCGTGGGTGATTGTTCTGGAAGTTCAAAAATCTCGTAGATTAAAATAAACAACATGTGCTATTAGCCTATATACATACATACATACATACATACATACATACATACATACATACATACATACATACATACATACATACATACATACATACATACATACATACATACATACATACATACATACATACATACATACATACATACATACATACATACATACATACATTTCGAGATATAAGTGTAGATGTCGCTATTCTAAGTGAGCCATATCGGACCATGGCATCTGTAAACTGGGTTTCCGATAACACGGGTACATCGGCAATATGGAACACCAGCACGCTAACCATACGCGATAGAATAACAACGCAATGCGGATATGCTCGAGCGGTTATATCTGGCATCACTATTTACAGCTGTTATATACCCCCTAGGTATTCTATAGAAGACTTTCGGGTAATAGTTGACAGTATTGTAACGGATGCAGTTGGAAGAACCCCCGTAATAATAGCAGGTGATTTCAATGCGTGGGCTGTTGAATGGGGCTGTCCCTCAGCAAACGCAAGAGGAAGAATACTCTTGGAAGCCTTTTCTGTACTGGGTGTTGTACTCATCAATAATGGAGTTGAACACACCTTCAGAAGGGGTGATGCTGGCTCAGTAATTGACATTACATTCGTCAGTGCCAGTATCGCAACCCAAGTGAACTGGAGAATATCTGACATCTATACACATAGCGATCATAGCGCTATAATAATAGATGTGCAAGACGCACAGCCCCGTGCTATTGTACAAGCACGTGTCTTGACAGGATGGAAGGTAAATACCTTTGATAAGGATAGCTTCGCAGCTTGCATGGAGAACATGGAAATGGCTGGTTCAGCAGAAGACATGGCAGTGCAATTAGTGCGCAATATCACTAGTGCCTGCAATGTAGCTATGATAAGGCGAAAAAGATCGCCAAATAAGCCTCCAGTGTATTGGTGGAATGATGAAATTGCTAGCTTGCGTTCAGAGTGTATTAGCGCCCGAAGGCGGTATACACGAACGAGGGGTCGGTTAGAGAATAACGTGCAGCACCAGTTGTATAGGGATCAAAGAAAGGCATTGAAGATTGCAATTCGTAGGAGCAAGCGTAGGTGTTTCCTGGATGCTTGTGATGAAATAGATAGTAATCCTTGGGGCTTAGCATATAAGCTAGTAACCAGGAAACTTAAATGTCTTGGCCCATCACCGCCAAGAGAAGAGAATATCCTCAACGGAATTGTAGACCATCTTTTTCCTCAACAGGAAGCTCCGACATGGCAACACAGCTATCCAGCTGAATTATTCGACATTCCTCCGGTTACGGTCGTCGAGATAGAAGGTGCTGTCTCAAAATTCAAAGACAAGAAGGCACCAGGCTTAGATTGCATCCCAAATATGGTACTGAAGGAGGCTGTTAAGCTCCATCCTGATTATTTCCTGAAAGTAATAAGCGCATGCTTGATTCAGGGAACTTTTCCAACAATCTGGAAGAGGCAGAAATTGGTGTTGTTACCTAAGGATAACAAGCCGCTAGACGACCCTTCCTCCTATCGTCCGCTCTGTATGATAGATACAAGTGGAAAACTTCTGGAGAGTATAATCTGCAGAAGATTGGAAGATTGCGTACAAGCTAACCTAGGTTTATCAGATAACCAATTTGGCTTCAGGAAAGCAAAGTCAGCGGTGGACGCTATCAAAGTTGTAGTAGAAACCGCTGCTCAAGCTATCCAAGGGAAGAGGTGGAGGAATGGAACAAAAGGGTATTGTGTGGTTATAACCCTAGATGTAAAAAACGCCTTCAATACGGCAAACTGGGAGCATATAGTTAATGCTTTGGTCCGTATAGACATCCCAGGGTATTTACTAGCAATTGTACGGGACTATTTCCGGGATAGAGAGCTAGTTTATGATACCGATAAAGGTACTAAGAGGCGCAAGATCATTGGTGGGGTGCCTCAAGGTTCAGTTCTTGGCCCACTATTGTGGAACGTCATGTACGACGGAGTATTAAGATTGGATCTACCGGAAAAGGTGAAGATAGTTGGATTCGCAGACGACATAGCGTTAGTGTGTGAAGGGAAAGAGTTACTAGAGGTGGAAACCATTGCAAACGCCAGTATTCAGATCGTAAGATCTTGGCTAAGATCAATGGGCCTAACTCTAGCTGACCATAAAACGGAAGCGGTTCTGATTAGTAGTAGGAAAATTAGGGAAACTGTCAGGCTAAATATTGGCACGTGTAGCATAGAATCTAAGGAATGTTTAAAATACCTTGGGGTCATGATTGACACTCGTCTGTCTTTTCAAGAGCACTTGAAGTACATAGGCAGTAAAGCATCAAAAACATGCACAGCGCTATGCCGGATCATGCCGAATACAAGAGGTCCAAAATATCTGCAGAGGAAATTACTCTCTAGTGTAGTAAGAAGCATTATCTTATATGCATCGCCTATATGGTCAGGCTCACTTAGATATCCTACTTATGTGAACCTGATATCTCCTGTGTATAGGCTGATCGCCTTGCGTGTATGTAGCGCATTCCGAACTGTATCGGACCTGGCCGCTTTTGTCATTGCCGGCATGATACCGATCGAGCTAGAGGCCGCTTCGGACATCTCGGTTGGGTTGAGAGAATCGTGTCTGCGAAAATGGCAAGAAAGATGGGCGACAGCTGACAAGGGAAGATGGACCTACTTACTGATACCAGACATCAGAGCATGGCTATCAAGAAAGCATGGCGATTTGAACTACTATATTACACAGTTTCTAACTGGGCATGGTTGTTTTAGGTCGTACTTGTACCGTTTTGGACATGACAGTACTCCGTTCTGTCCGAGTTGTGATGATAATGTCTTGGAAGATGCTGAGCATGTGTTCTTCATCTGTCCACGGTTTAATAGTGATAGGGAATATTTAGAAACAGTCCTAGGACGTAGCATCAGTCCGAGCAGTATCGTTCCAATCATGTTGGAATCTTTGTGCAACTGGACGTACGTCTGTAGTTTTGTAAAATTGGTTCTGTTGGAACTTCGTAGGTTAGAACAGATTCGCAGCAGAATCAATGTAGTTTAGTTTAGATGTAGGGTGTATCACCTTTCCCACCCCGAGACGTAAAGCCTTGCGGCAGTCCCTCGGGGAGCATCTGGGTCAGGGCGAAGGGGTGTTTTTTAGCGAGTTAAAGTCTCGCACTACTGGCAACCACCATCACTGCCAGTGCCTTTCGATGGTTTTTCACCCCGCGAATAAAAAAAAAAAAAAAAAAAAAAAAAAAAAAAAAAAAAAAAAAAAACATACATACATACATACATACATACATACATATGTACTCGTATGTTTAAAACCGTGCACAAATACTACAAAATTATTTGTCAAACGGCAGACTTATTTACAAATGTACTTACATACCAACACTGGCATTCCTAGTGTTGTACCTACCACACACGTACATACACGAATACATATGTATATTCAATATTACAAAGCACGGAGATGAAACAACAATCAATACATGTTTTGGAAGAACATTTCGATAAATTTTTCGTTCGTAACTTCTTTCCTTCAATCTTATCTGGTAGTTTCTCTTCTATAATATTTGCTTTGCAAAGAAATCATATTCGAAGAAAAAGTAAATAATAAAACAAACATTCTTTCTAACAGTTTTATTTTCTGTAAAATGTGAACGCAAACAAAAAAAAAATATGAAAATAAAAAAGGACTTTTATATACCGACACATAATTACATACCATGTTTCTACACACGCACCCACACATGTATACATACATGTGTTCATATCGCTACTTTATTGCAACAAAGTCATACCTCAAAAAATTTGCTTTTGCAGTGAACAATGCAGAATTATTAACAGTACTACCTTTTATATTGTCCCGAAAATTTATTCATATTACTTTTAAACTGTTTCTTTTATGAGATATATTATAAAAAAAATTTCTAAGACTTGTTTAGAAACTAAAAGTTTGTAATGTGTTTTTCTCGAAACAAGCTTTTTTTTTAGTTATGACTATGTTGCAATAAAGGAGCGATATGTATAAACACCAATAACAATTTAATACGTTCTCACATTAACGTAACATGTTACGTTATATGTATACATACATACGTCCTTTATTTTAACAATTTGTCAAATAAAACAAAATAAAAAACATGATTGACAAAGCAGGTGTAGTGTGTTACACACATACAATCAGTTTATATGCATGGTTGGAAGGGCGGGGTGGGGGTCTGAATAGCATTAAATTGGTGAAATCTACTGCTTGTAATTTTTTAGTAAGAAAGCAGTAAATTGTCATTCATACTCAACAAACAAACTTATAGAAAATATCAACATTGTGGTAGCGGCAACAACTTTTTAACTGACAACAGTAACCTTTGACGACCAGAGATTTGATTGATTGAGTATTCCGTTCATCAAGGAAAAAGTTCCTGTTCTTTTTATAGAGTACAATATTGTGCAAAGCGAAGCAACAAATTGCATTAAAAAAAGAACTCATTCACATTCTTATGTTGCGCGTAAAAAATAAAAAAGGAATACAGAAAATATGCTAAAAAAAATCTCATCAACCCATTTACACAAGTTAAGTTAAAAAAAAAGAAAAAATTATAATACTCGAGTACATATATATATATATATATATATATATATATATATATATATATATATATATATATATATATATATATATATATATATATATATATATATATATATATATATATATATATATATATATATATATATATATATATATATATATATATATATATATATATATATATATATATATATATATATATATGTATGTATATTGAAAATCTATAAAATTTTATTGGGCCATTTATACTGCAAATTAAAACAGAAACTCATACATACATTTTTGTATATTTACGAGCGCGATTGCAGGCAGTTTTATTTAATGTTAAACTAAAATTTGATGTTTCTTTCAGGTTGGATTTTCTTTTTGTTTTTCCGAATTAAGAAAAACCTGACGGCAGTAGCGGTTGTTATTTTTGTTATTTAATGTAAAACTGTAATCTTATCACTGTATTTTATAGATTCTTTTTTCACTCAAACATGGTCTTATATAAACTTTATTTCTTAGACTTGAACTGAATCAGACATTTTGTAACAAAACTGTTCAAAACTGAACTATTTTACATCTCTTTTATATGTACTCGCATATGCATGTATGTACGTATGTATGTACCTGTACAATATACACACTTATCAACATTTATTTAAATTCTTTTGCTTCCATAATTTTTGTTATGCTCTTGTGGCAAATTATTTGCTTTTTTCAATTTTCCTCACTTGCATTTTCACACGGAATATTTTCACACTGATTTAATTGAGATTAAAACTATTTTTTAATGAATGAATAATCATTATTTTTTTAATTCCTTTGTATTTAAGATAATAAAAAAATCTTCTTCTTATGCACACTTAGTACACGCAACGTTTAACCAAAACGTTTTCTTCGACCCGCGGGCTCTGAGGCTACTACTGGCAGCTTGCGTATGGAGCATGAAGGATTTCGCATTAACATTGGATTTTTTCCTCTTTTAGCAGAAAAACAGCATTCTCAATCTCAACTACAAGCGACATTCTACAAAAGCTACAAAAAATGGTTGTTGGCAAAGGATTCACTCTCTACTAAAACTGATTCGAGAGATATATACATATGTATATAAAACGCACCCAAGTGGATGCTGGCGCACATGTTGTTCATGTCCATATCCTGCGCAAACTCTTCTTCAATTGTCTACACACGTGTATGTAACAGAATACATTTGTATATGTATGTGTATGTGTATTTCTTCTTCATTATTACTCGTATAAATTGTTTTGTCTTATAACTTTAAACTTTATCACAGGAAAATCTCTACTCTATTAAAACAAATAAACATGTTTTCCTAGCGAAGTTGAACTCGTATTTATGATTTGTTTTGTTTGTGTTTAATGTTGTGCCATGTGTGTACTTTAGCAGTATTTTATCGTAGACTTTTTATAGGGTGTTGTTGAGTATTTAATTTTTTTTTATATATAAAAAAAAGACAAAAACAAAAAGCTGCAAAAAACAAATTTTATGGAATTTAGGTTAAAAGTTTTGGTACTAACGCCCTTTTTGAAAAGTTTGTGTCAGCCGTGGTACAAGTACGAACAACATTTAGAGTTCTTAGAAAATGGATGAATACGAGTATGTAATAAAATGCACATGGCAAATACCTATAAAAGTATACACAAGCGGTCAATTGTCATTGATTGAAAATAAAACCTTAAGCAGTAAAATAAAGCATTTAACTGCTTTCCTGTTTCAATGCCGATTTCTATTTAACAACAAAAATTAAAAGCCAAAATAGGGCGTTTTACCCATATGTATGTATAAGAGATATGAAAGAATAAAATATGCCAAAAGGAAAAGCAAACAAACTTAAATACGAATCCAGATGAAACGAAATATGAAAATGGCAACGTAAATACATGTACATATGTATGTAAAATTAAGGGACATTTCGCTCAAATAAACATTTTTCTCATTTATGCTCTTGCATACACAAATGTACTTCCTCTCTTCACAGAAACTTTATTTAAAATTTTAACTTTTCCCACGCACATACACACACGCACACATTTAATGACTCGTAAATTATAGAAAACAGTTTTTGTCACAGAGAATGAGAAGAGAGTGGAGATACACACACACACTAGCATATCTACTTAGCTATGGATCTGTTAAGCATATGAAAAATCACACTAAAATGCTGTAAACAATCTTGGTAAGACGAAATGTGCCTCTTTAGATTTTCATGAACCCAGTTAATAATTTACATACAGGGCGTGGATGCTGAACATGTGAGTTCGAGTTACGCTCGCTCTGTTCTTGAAGTGAATACTACAAGAAATGAACTTGTATACAGAAAGAAATGAAATTCCGGTCCACTACAAAGAATAAGAACACAAAAGAAACAAAAAAATAAAAGCATTTTCTTAAACGGTTACGTCTTTTGTACGTCATTTAAAGTCTCTTTGAAACTTCGCAAGCACGCACACACAATTTCGAATATCCCTTAAATATTTTAATGTAAAATTCGGGCTGAAGTTGCGTTAGCGTAGGTTTAGTTATGATTTTCATACACTCCAAAATAAATTGCTACATCCATACATATGTATGTATATACATACATACGTACATACATACATGTATATATATAAATGTATATATATAAATATATATATATATATATATATATATATATATATATATATATATATATATATATATATATATATATATATATATATATATATATATATATATATATATATATATATATATATATATATATATATATATATATATATATATATATATATATATATATATATATATGCTTGCTTATTTCAAGTTTGTTTACATTAAAACTGTCGGTTTCAGTTTTTTTTTTACATATTCAGTTGATGAACTGTTCGAGTTGAGTTCTTGCATTTTTTGCATCTGAATGAATTTGTTTGAATCAGTGCGTGTTTTAATTCTGGCCTACATTCATATTTTTGTTTATCAACCAAAAAAATTAACATTAGGATGGCATTCAAAATGCGGGAAGGTTTTTTTTTCAAATACCTAGTTGTATTGTAGTATGAGAAAACTGCTACTCTTTCGCTCAAATATTGTATATTCCGTTCGAAACTGTTCTACGATTTAGAAGTTTTGTTGCCATAACTGTGTTGCTATCACAGTTAAAAAAAAAATACGTATTTTTGGAACTTAGCAGAAAAATATCCGGCGTAAACTGTTTCGAAGTCTTCACTGCTGTTAATAAGATATGTGATTGTTTCGCTACATAGCAAATGAAATTTTTGAAACTTTTAATTTTGTTTCTGTGAATACGGAAATCTTCAACAGCTGTTTTTTTCTTTGCCGAATGAAATTAAAAAAAACAAAAAAAAAAAAATAACAAATGAATGAAAAATAATGGAATATATAGTTAAACGGTTTAAAATATTTTTCAAAGTTTTCCCAGTCTACTAATGATCGGAATGCAAATTTTATGACGGGGACTAGTGGTAAATAAATGCCTCCCTAATAAAGAAGCGTTCAAATTCTGAAAACCAAGCAGCATATGTATGTTGGTGTATCGTATGTACTCGTAATCAAGTAACACATAAAGTCTGCAGATTGAAATAAAATTTAATGGTAATGTTCATTAAGATCTCGTAAATTCACAAAGGAGATAGATATTGTTAGCATTTTTGCATAAAAAGTCGTTTTGCATTAAAAAACCTTTTCTTACATACAAATATAGAGATGTACATAAATGCCTATGAATACCTATTTCTATTAATAAAGCACAAAAAAAAAAAAAAGACTTTCCAGCATTTGCTAGTTTTGATGATTACAGTCATCACGTATGAGTAAAAAATTTATCACGAACGATAGGTCGTATGTTTGTTTCGAATTAGACGATGTTTTAAGATACGAATTCAAATGTAAAACATAACTGCAAAATAATTATAAATAAGTTAATATATTAAGCACGATATCCACCTGGAAGGATGTGTTTTAAAATCTGCACAAATGTAAAGATAGGAACCATATCGGACTTGTTTCATAGAATTTAAGCAAGTAAAAATAAAGTGGGACGCATTTTGATGCCATTAAGTCAAGCTTATCTTGTTTTTTTAGCTACAGCTGACCAATCAAGGAAAGGCTCTTGTAATCCTAATATAATTCACACAAATGCACTTCGTCACAACGGAATAGTTGCATAAGTTTCGGTTTGCATTAACAATTGCACAAAATATGTTATATGTTGATAATTACGAGTGGGGGTCAATAAGTCCGAGAATTTCCTCCTCTTAAATAAAACTGCAACACACAAACAGACAACTGTCTCTAAATTTGAAGTTTATGTTTGGCAGCAGTGGGTATATATACATTTATATATATATATATATATATATATATATATATATATATATATATATATATATATATATATATATATATATATATATATATATATATATATATATATATATATATATATATATATATATATATATATATATATATATATATATATATATATATGACTGTTTGCCAGAAGCCAAATACTCATCTCTGATTAAAAAGACTTCAGATAAGAAGCGTTCTGACAAAAACCTTGTGCTAACTAACTTGCTGTTATCTTTTTGTTTCAGAGTCCAAGATATGTGCTAAAACAATTAAGGCTTCTAGAACTATTCCCATTTGATGGATTCAGTCGCATTCGAATAATGATCATATATAGCAACACCAGAAATCACACAAAAATTTAATGAAGGTCCGCAGAAGACAAAATATTTGTCTACAAATTTACTCTGGTGATGACTTTGAGAGACCAAATTATAATTATGATGAAATCAGATTCTGTTGAATATTAAAAAGCTTTAAACAACTGGAAACAAAATGAAGAGATTGAAAGCGCTGCTGTCCTGGCAGTTACACCGAGATATTGCTTCCCAGTCTGCGCCATTTTATGATAGTCTCCTACCATCGCCACTAGTGTTTTCTAAATTAGCTTTCTTGGTCTTTTCCTAAACTTTCACGTTTAAATACTCATTTCAGGTTTATTTTTATTTTATTTTATAATAGTTTTTTGTTTTTTTACAAAATAAACAACATTTTAATGAAACAAAATACACTTCAATGCAATTTCGAAAATTCGAAAATAAAAACACTTCATTTCATAATCGAAACATTTCGACATGTTTTTTTCAAAACACCTGTTTTTCTAGTGGAAACATTGTATGAGTTCAACTTTCAAAAACACAAACAGGAGGAATTCCAAAAAAGTAATTTTGAAAGAAGTCAGCCGAGTTTTGCATATGGGTACAGACACATATCTATATATACGCATATATCTACATGCATACATATGTATTTAAATCAGCAATAGACAACGTAATCATTGCTCTTGACAATGAGGTTGCAAGAAACAGATATTACAATTATATTACAAGACAACAGTCACGTTATACACATACGTATACACACACACACACACACACACACACACCTTCTTTCCTTCATGCTGCACACTATTTAAAGCTTATCGGAATGGAAAACTTTCAGAAGTAAAGAAACAAGTTTTGCTGCGAAAAAAAAAACAGCAGAAAAATGGTAGCAATGACAATGCCATTCATTATTTCGTGAAAAAATAGTCAAATTAACTTTTTCCATAAACAAAACGAAAGAAAATTCATTTGTGGCTCGTGTGTAGCAGTTTATGTGAACTTGAGAATGTGTTGAATGAAAATTAGCTTTCATGTGTATTCAAATGTTACACGTTAATAACAAATATACAAATACATATCCTTACCCTGTCGGATAATCAGTAGCTGACTACAAAAATAGCTTTTAACTTTTAATTAATTTCTATGAACCAATTTTAAGCTATCATGTACACAATGCAAAAAGGCATTTTCAATGTCGCCACCCAGTAGGCGCCGTAGATTTCCGTTTTTATTATTAACACTACTGCGTGATATTGAAGTCTTTTTATTTAGGTACATATAAATTTTTCAATTCTGTGGAAGTTTTCTAAAATAAAATTTTTTATGTAAGTACATATGTGTGTCAAATAATAAAGATATTAATATTGTTTTAATTTTAATTAAAAGTGCAAGAATGAGAGTCGTTAGCAAAAGACATTTCAGAAACCTGGATGAGCCAGGAGCCTTTTCCTGACACAAAGCAAGATTTGACTTCAAAATTCTTCTACCGATGTAGAAAATCCAAGCTCAAAACAAAATACTTGGTTATAAAGTTTCAAAATAAAAAATGCGCAATTTATTTCATATAGTTGGACTCTATTACAACGAGTGAGTTCATATTTAAAGAGAAAATAAAAAATGTACATGATTTGTAATAAATAATTGTTACAAATAATTGCGACCGAAAGCTGCATTTTTTTTTTGTATAGATTTTAAATGAGTGCAGCAGCTAACTGTTAAGGGCCATAAAATACATACACACTCAAATAAATTTACTTTAAGAAAACTTAATTCGCAAGATTTTTCCATTTTTACGCTGCCAAAAATCACGATAAAATTGTGCTTATCCTACCTTTTTTATTTTATTTTTTTAATATTTTGTGGAATGAGGGCAAAATAGCAATTCGCTTATTTAGTATTCCGTTTCTCACCAAAAAGGAGCAAGCTCATCATATCAAAATTTCACCAGATATGTTAAAACCGAGCAAAAAAAAAAACTTTTTTTAGAAAACGGACTAACGGATATAGATTTTCGTTTCCAAAAACTTCCAGATACTGAATCATTAAAGTCGTTTTCGAAAACACTTAATCTGCCATAACGACGGAAATTGGCAAAACCTATAAAAAATTAACATGAAATCTTGATCGGTTTTTCAGTAACTAAAATATTCAAACTCAGCTTAGCAGTTTTCGAGAACTACCCATTTTTTCAATCTTAGAAACCCCTAGATACCGACTTTTATCACTATCGTTTAAGTCGTTTCCGAGAACAATAAAGATATCGAAAATATTTAAAACGTGGGAAAAATGGGTTTACCTGGGGCCACCGACAGTCTAGATCGGCCTTAAAAACGCCTAGCTAGCGACTTTTATTAAAATCGTTAGAATACATTTCGAGAACCAATAAGGTATTCAAAACAGAGAAATTACGGGACAAAGTTGGCCTTGCCTGGACCTTGTACAGTATAGCCCAATTTTTGACGTTAAAACCCGCTAACATAAAAATCATTAGAGCCGTTTTTTAAAACCAAGAAAAATATCAGCAATGGATAAAAGCCAGGACAAAATCGTCTTTACCAGGGCTGAGGACAGTCAGTCCTGGTTTTAGTCGACCTAAAAAACCGCTAGATACTAATTGTCACCAAAATCGTTAAAACCGTTTTCGAGAACCAATAAAAGTATTACAAAAGGGTAAAAACCTGGACCAAATCGGGTTTCCCGGAACCGGGCATATTCTAGATCGCTTTTTTGGCCTGAATAACCAATTGAAGTATTACAAATGGATAACAACCGATACAAACTGGGTGCACCTGGCACCGCGAACATTCTAGATATCTTTTGAACATTAAAAAAGATACTGACTGATATTCATTCAAATCGTTGCTGTCGTTTTCGAGAAACAATAAAATTATTGCAAATGGGTAAAAACCGAGACAAAATTGGCCTGTCTTGGACCGGGGACTACCTAAATTATATTTTTGACCTTAAAAGCCCATAGATACTGATTTTCATAAAAATCTTTAGAGCCGTTTTCGAGAACCAATAAAAGTGATACAAATGGGTAAAAACCGGGACAAAATGGGTCTTCCCTGGACTGAAAATGCTCCAGATCCCTTTTTTGACCGGGGAAAAATGGGGTTTCTCGAGACCGGGGAAATGTTGGCAATATCATCCATTTCGACTTGTCAGTTTATTTTTGACAGATAAAAAAGTTAGTCGTGTTTTCGTTTGCTCTTCGATTCTCTACTAAATTTTGAGCTAAAACAACGTCGTGTTGAATATCGTCAACGAGGATCCACATTTCCTCAAAAAGGTCATAGCTGGTGAGGAATCATAGGTGTATGGCTCTGACATTGAAACCAAAGCCCAATCATCTCAATGGAAGCGTTCAGAAGAGCCAAGACAGAAAAAAGCATGTCAAGTTCGGTCAAATGTGAAAGTTTTGCTCACTGTTTTCTTCGACTGCGAGAAGCACAGAATTGTGGAAAAAAAAAAAAACAATCATGATTTTTCCCCATGATAACGTACCAGCTCACACATCGGTACTTGTGCGTGAGTTTTTGGCCAAAAACAAAACCGTTATCATGCCTCAACGACCGTATTCACCGAACTTGGCCCCCGCCAAGTTCTGTATATAAGCTTTAAAAACTTAAGCTTTATTTGCAAATATTTGCAGTGCAATGATGGAAGATAAGTTCACTGTCATCAGTCGTGTCGTGAGAAACAGATTTGTGTTAAAATGGGACTAGGTGTGCTCGTGCTTAAAGGTATTTAAGTTTGTATGAACATTATACACTTTGATGTTTTTGAATAAAAAATATTTTTGGAACAAAAAATGAAAACGAGATTGAAAATGATGACTGTTGTCTGTTGTTGTTATGGTACTCGTATTGTTCTTGTTGTTGATAGTGATGTTGGTTTGTAGGCTGGTATGCTGTTGCTTGTATCCAAAGACTGTTGCCACTTTCTCTAATTTGAATAATCATAGTTGCAGATTGATTATTTAATTATGAAAAAGTTAGTATAATGTTATATACATATGTATGTGTGGAACATAAACTCAGGTGTTATCAAGAAAAGTTTTAACTGCTTCAATCTTCCAAACTTTGTTATAGAAGAGATATTGAAATGAACAAGTGTTAATGAACGGGGGACTGAAGAAATTTATTTAAGCAATTCTAATTTTATAAAAAATAGACAAACTATAAAGCTTCATGTTTTCAAAATGTAGATGTAGACGAGGTGATATTTAACTCCACAGATGAGAGCTAACCAAAGCACTTCTTTAAAATTTCAACAAAATAAAAGTTTGGGACAATCGGTTAATACCCGTAATAGGATCGTGTTGCAAGTTAATGGCACTTTATTCCCACTTAGTAGATTTTCAAAGCCGTCATATTCACAAAGCAGTTGAATAACGATGGTGCGCGTCCCTCTTAATTCGCTACAATAGGCCGCACCGAATTTCCTAAAGCGTAATTTGACACTTTTCTATTTCTATTCTATTTAAATTGGGAAAATCTATTTCAAAAATCAGCCGTGGTAACACTGTCTACACACAAACAACTCGCATGCAACTTTTGTGCTCTGCAAAGTATGTAATGGTTTTGGTTTTTGTATGTTTTGCACTGCCCGCAGCGGCACTTAACATTATTTTAATTGTATGATGGTATGTATGTACTCGTATGTATGCACAGCTCTCTAATTATGTGTGTGTGTGTGTGTGTGTGCGTGTGCGTCTTGCGTGTGCATGTATGTGTGTGTTGATACATATCACGTATTATATGAACAGAAAGAAGTGTGTTTTGCACAACTACTGTTTTTATGTGTTAAGGCCAGTCAGCAACACAAAAAAGCGAATATGGAAAAAGATGCAGGTCGAGTTTGAATATTTAATGTACGAAAAGGCAATAAATTCAATTTTCCTGGTTCTACATACAACTATTATTAAGTCAATACATCACAGTTAGATTATTCATAAACTTGAAATAGATCGATTAATTAGTTATTGTACTAACTAAAAAAAATATATATAATTTTATATTGAAGCTATCTAGCGCTAGATGGCAGCACTAACACTTTTGCTTTTCTTGAAAAATGAAAAAAAGTGAGTTTCGTGTACCATTAACATCAAGAAAATCCTCGATATTGTTATATATGATCGTTGCCTCAACTCACGTGAGATAAACACATTCGTATCATATGAACATGTGTTCAACATTTTGCATGAACATGTGCATATAACAAAAACTGTCGACAAGATGGGTGCCACGTTTGTTAAGCGTAGAACAAAAACGAGTTCGATAGATCGCTTCACATCGGTGTATAGACATGATAAAGCATAATCCTGTTTGGGTTCGATTAGTAACCGTTGATGAAACGTGGGTTCACCACTACACACCTGAAACCGAAAATCAATCGAAACAATAAGTGAAAGCTGGTGGAAGTACTACGAAGAAGGCGAAGACAGCTGAAATCGGATCCACAATCGCAGGAAAGTATCATCGTGCGTTATGGGATGAATTGATTGATGCAATCAAGAAAACGCGACCACATTTAAACAAGAAAAAAGTGTTCTTTCTTCAGAACAATGCACCGGTTCACACAGTATTAGACTCGATTTAATTACGTGAAATATAAAATTACGTGAAATACACGTCGAATTGGTTGATGATCCAGAATTAGCTCCTACACTGAAAAAATTTTGTTCAGAAATTCTCTGAATTTTGATATTACTTTTATGAATTTTTTCATTATTTTTCAACCATTGTAACTTTTCACAAAAATAATGAAAGAAATTTCATTAGATTATTTTAATGAAAACCTTTATAAAAGTAATGAAACATTTTAATAAGAAACATGACTTATTTTCATTAAAAGTATGAAAGACAAATCATATGATTAGTGAAATAATTTCAAAGAATCAATTTCATAAAGCACATGAAAACTGTACATTAAATTAATGAAAAAGTAACATTTATTTAATGAAATAACTTCATTGTACTAATGTAATATATTCATTACAAAAATATGAAACTCCTTCATAAGGTCAATGAAGTTATTTCATCTATCTAATTTTATTCTTCATTGAGCACCTGAAAAATTTACATTAAATCAATGAAATAGTTACATTTGTTTAATGATATAATATCGCAACACACATTAATAAAATATGTTCACAAATGTAGGTAATAAGATCAATGGAATTATTTCATTTATTCGTTGATACTCTATTTCATTACACAAACAATACTATTCCTTGCTTTTGTGAAATTGTACCTAATTATGATGAAAGAAAATGTAGAACAAGTAATCGCCAAATAAAACAGATTTTATTAATTCAAATGACTTCAATACACTGGTATTTAAACTATTATTATGCTGATTTGAGTACATACACATATCTACATACATACCCAAGATAGGTAGCCAGAAATTTATGTGTCATTGATCTAATGAGTTCTATTTCATTGGAATTATGAAACTCATAAAACTTACATTTTAATAAAAAAAAAACTTGACACTTTTAAAACTGTAGCTTAAGGTTAATAAATGCTCATTAATATATCTTACCAAAATTCAAAGAATTAAAAAAAAATTTATTTTGTTGTAGTCACAAATCCAATGATTTTTTTTTTTAATGAAACTATGAAACTTAATGAAACCATTCTGATGGAACTTTTTCAAAATATATATGAAGTTTCATGCATATTGTGAAAAGTTTTCATTGGATTAATGAAAAATATTTAATGAAACAGTTTCATTAAATATATGACGCATTATTCTTTCAGTGTAGTGACTTTTTTCTGTTTCCAAACTTGAAAAAATGGTTCGCAGGAAAAATATTCATCTCAAACGAAAAAAGGATTACCGAAATTAACGCGTATTTTGCGGGGTTCCCAAAATCGTATTATTTAGATGATATAAAAAGTTTGGAATTCCATCGTACTACATGTATTTAGTTAAAAGGAGATTATGTTTCGAAATAAATGGTTTTTGAAAAAAAATATATTATTTTCCTAGTTAGGTAGCTTCAATATCAATCCGTCCTCGTATGATATTCTATGCTACTATTGTGAATAAAGTTTGTATTTAAGAATGGTTTGCCGAACTGATCTAACAAATTGTTGAACAGAAACCGAACCTGTCAACCTGCCAAAGTGGTTCTTATGCTATTTGCTTTTTGAAAGATATTTGTTTTAAAGACAAATGTACTCGTACACGAGTATGCAGATGATGGGAGCCATACAAGGAATGATGGGAATCGTACAATGAATTTAAATAAATATGGTTGTTATTTATTGTTTTGCTGAGGAAATAATTAAAATATTTAACTTTAAGACAAACGAATGACTTGAATAAAAATTTTAGCTTTAATTCCTAAATATTCGTTTATAAAAACAAAACCCTCATTTTGTGCCAGTGCTCCTTTCTTAACTATTATACCACATCAGGCAATATTTTTATCATCCTTGATACAAATTAGTTAAACTTTCAAAGTAAAGTTGCTTTGTGTTTGTTTTCATAAATTAAAGTTTGCTTTAAATCGTTAGTAAAAGCATAATTCAAAATTGAAAGGAAAAATTCTTTCAGTCTTTCAAGGTTGGATATTAACTTTTCTTTTTTTTTCATGTGTTTTCGTGTAAAAAATTCTCTTTATTCTTTAGAAAACCGAAACCATGGAGAATTGCCTTAAACGTACAAACACACAAAATGCCACATACATACATACATACATACATACATACATACATACATACATACATACATAAATGCAGGATTCCACATGAATTATCCTTGCCTCGATGCCTCATCGAGTTACGCACATACACACAGACTTGCATAAGCAGTAAGTCTATCCGGTTAGAGTTGTTTCTTGAACAGGTTTGTATTCGTGTTGTTGTTGTTGTTGTTGATGGTATCTTTTTGTTTATATTGCCTCAAATCAGTTACATGGTTGGTTAAATATTTCAATGGAGTTGTTGGCTATGGAAATGGTCAAAACGAACGAAACGAAAAAACACTACAAGCAAACAATAACAAATTTCTCAGCACATCATTTAGCAAAAGTTTCTGCAAGCGCTGTTCGTTCGGTCGCCAAGTAATTTATTTTCTCATTATAACAAGTGTTTTGTATGCATTGCTTTTACAATATTAACTGCACTTTCCTCGTATTTATCTTCTTAAATCCTCTTACGTTTACAACCCTCCTTCTTATTAATAAACTGAGCTACCTGTTAAGGAAATTTTAAAAGTGAACTTTCATAAGCGAACGTGAGCTTTTCCATTATTTTATTATTATATTTTCAACAATAACACGAGTACCACCAGCAAAAACATTTACAATGCAATAGAGTTGCATGCCACCAACGCGAAATGAAGCTCAAAATAATAAATAAATGACCAGGCGAACTATTGAGAAACCACATCAAATATTGCACGCTGGAATAATAATAAAAAAAAGTAAATAATTATCAAAGCGGCAGAAGCAGTCAAAGCAGCCTGAAGGACATTCTCTACAAGTGCAGCACATGTTTGCTTGTAAAGTAGGTGGTCTATTCAGATCGTTTTTCATATATGCATCAAGTTACTCAGTTGGAAGAAAGAAATCTGTGATCATTAGGAAGTGGCCCTGTACACTTTAAGCAACTGATATAGTTTACCATTTCCCTGCTGGGTGTGCGCATCCCACTGGTCTATATTCAACCCATAACTAGAAAAGTATTCTAGTTGTAGTAGATGGTGTTCATGAAGATCGTGTCGAATCGGCTCAACTGTATTCATAGCGTGTTCGTTCCTCGTATGAAGATGTTTAAGATTGCTCAGGCAATGACCCCGGCAGTCTTGAAATAATGATTTAGACATCTCTCAATGTGGATTGCACAAGCTCCATGAGTGTTTGCAGTTTCAAACACTCCAGCTTCAATTGGCTGTGAGGGGCTTATAAAACCGGCTTCTCTGGTGAAAAATTTCCGTTCGCATAAGTAGCTTTCCAGAAGCTTGTGAGTGTTTTGCCACAATTTATCAAAAGCTTGAGAAACGTTTATGATTAGTGCTGAACAATACTTTTTGTCATCAAAAGTATTTCTTATGACATTTACTAGCCTGTGCCGAAATTGATGATTAGTGATATATCCCACATCACTCAATATTGGAGTTAACGGTTTTGAAATTGTTGACAAAAGACTTATTCGTCTATATGATTCTACTTTAATAGGATCCTTCCCTGCCTTGGGTTTCATAGTAGTCATAGACACCTTCCACTTGGCAGGATAACACTCAAGGCGTAAAATAGCGTTAAGCTTTAAACACATAGACGACAGCAGACAGCAAGCAGCAATCTGTCAAAAATAAAATACATGTGTTTAAATGCACACGTTTATTTTAACGACATCATAGCAGCACGACTTCACAACAGCATTTCCTGCCGCTGCCTACTTAGATTAATTTCTATTTTCGTAAGCAGCAAAAAGTAAATGCAGTGCTGCCACTATAAATATAAATTGGCAGCAATAAAAACTAAAATTTGTTTGAAATATTTAATAGAAATAAACTTTACATAAATAAAATACACAAATAAATTGATTAGTTTTTACAGTTTTACGTGATATTTTTACGTTTTCATTCGGTAATTTTAATTTTATTCATGTAAAATATATATGTGGCATCTCTGAAATTTGCATTGTTTAAATACACATAGTGCTGCTGCTGTCTTTAAAATAATTATGTTGCTGATGAGACGGCAGCATTTGAAGCTAGTTTCATTTGTAGCCGTGGAGTTGTGAAGTCTGTTGTCGTCTAAGTGTTTAGAGCTTTAAGCTACACGAGGTAACTACTCCAGCAGTTTGTCAGTAATTTGGTCAATACCTGAAGCTTTTCTGGGGCTTACTGATACCGTTCTACGTTTTGAAATTTAAGTCTCAAAGACACAGGCGGTCTTATAGCATAAGGTGGTAATTCAGCCGCATCATTTGTTATAGAAACGTTGCTCAAATGATTAACATACAGAGCCCCTTTCTCAGAATTGATTCTTGCACAGTCCCCCCATTTAAAGTTTGCAAAGATAGCTTATCTCCTATGGGTATTTTCAGACCTTTTGTCGCTTCCTACAAGAAATAGTCAGATTGAGGTGTACCATCAAGGTTTTTCAAAAATGTTTTAAAGGAAGCCACTCTCTGGATTTCAGAAAAATTTCTTAATTGAGTTATGCATTTCCGTAGCCTAATTTTAATGAATAAGTTCTATATGTTTCACATCTGAACGTACATAGTGCAGCATATGTTGCTATAAATTATTTCATTTAACTGCACAAATAACGTGCAAACTTTTTACACTTGTTCCTTTTTAACATCCAAATTTTAAATTATTTTATACATATATCTTTTTTTATCTTGGACCAGTGCTCAGGAGATAGCCCCCATATATGCAGTGCACTGTCTTGGAACTAGAAAAATAGGAGGATGGGGAAAGAGGCAGTAGTGTTTGCGAACATTTGACTTGATCTTTTCAACGTTATAACAGACAGGAAACACGTTTGCAGACAACTTATTCTACTGGCGAAGCAATTTGTATAGCAAAACTACTTGCTGCTCTTTCCTTTGCAATTACCACACAGAATGCTAGAAAGGCACGCGATATTTTTTCTGAAAATTTGCCGAGAGGCAAAGAAAGAGGGATCTGTGGCATCACCAGCATTACCTTATATGTAAATAATTCCATGATTCAGCAACAACATGTTGAAACAATGTTTTACTTGAAATATATTTATTCTAAGGTAATTCACCGCTGGGACCAAAAGAGTTCTTTTGATGCCGAAATCAATGTCAACAATTTCATAACCCGCTTCCTGCGATCTCTCGCGTTATTTGATCTTGTGCATGATCCGATTTATTTAATAAGCAGTTTTCACTGCCCAACAGCATTTTTATTTGAGAAATGTGCACATTTACCTGCATTTTGTATATTTTTTTTCGAAGCGTTGATTTTTATTTTGAAGCTTTTCGTGTCCAAACTCGGATTTTCCGCAAGTTGTGCACTTTTTGCAACTTTTACTCTATACTCCTTTCACTAAAAATGTTACTCTACTTTAAACTATTTATTTCTGAAGTCTTAATTTTACCACATTTACTTGCTAAACAGTGGCCGACCAGACGTATACATTCATACTTCAGCTGAAAGCAACTTAAGTTTCAGCACTTCTGTCGTAAAGCAGTTTTGGGCTGAAGACCAACTCTCACGTTATCGTTATTATATCTTAAGTGCGGTCAGGCGTGTTCTTGTTGTTGTTGTTGTTGTTGTTTGACTTTTGGGCTGGTTAATTGATTTGCCTCAAGTAATTGTATTGTTTTATGCTTATTTTGGGGAATTTTGTTGTTAATCACACTGTCACTTCCTACGTGCACACATACAGGCAATTATAGTTCGTCACAGCGAACTTTACAACAATAATACTATTAATACCATATTGAGCATGTGGTCCGTCCACGCTGTGCAGCCATATAAACTTTGCAGGATTGCTTAGTATTATTATCATTTTTTTTAATAAACAAATAAATGGATTGTGTTAGTGATTTGAATTTGTTTGCTTTTTTCTACATCTTTGGTTTTGCGTTATTTCTCTTATTATTAATACGGTGTTGACTTATTGTATAAAAAATGAGTTATTTAGGAGTTCTCAAGATGCATTAATGTATACACGGTGGCAGCACTAGAGCAAAATTACAACAATGCAACAAAAACCGGCATGTGGTAAGCTATGTTTATCAAAAATATTTGTAACTATTTTCACAATTATAAACTATGAATGTACCTTTTCATAATTATAAATTATATTTTTTTGAATTATCTTTATGTTCACAAAATAATTTGTATATGTTTAATTCAGAATAAAACACTAAATTCACTTACAAAAAGTGTAAACAATACATTTGACGTAAATAGCTTACTATATTGCCAGTAGCAAAAAATTATCACATGCCGTAGTGCTGCCACCGTGTATACATTAATGCACCTTGGGAGTTCTCATTATACTCGTGCAATGAGAATGTTTATATACAACCACACGCAGAGAAACTGCATTTCTTCATATTGTTATGGCAACATTAGTAACTATGTACTTTATAACATTTTGTATTGTTGCCGTAAAATGCGTATTAACGTTTTTAACATAGTTTAAGTCTTTATAAATATATTAGTGCAAAAATGTTAACATGTCTATTATTACGTCTCTACTATTTTCAAATAGGGTTGGATGGAATAATAGTATTTAAAAAAATAGTCTGAATACGACAGTGACTATTGTTATATATAGTTTTCTTCTAAATTTTGCAGCTAAAGATCTTGATTGATTTTTGTTTTTTATAAACAAGGTTTAACGGTATTTTATTTGCGATATTTCGATAACAATTTGTTATCATCATCAGGAAAATTAAAATATTATAAAAAAATTATTTGAAATATTTGAAACCATGTTATTTGCTTGTCTCCAACCATATAAATCAACAATAGTATATTGCCTTTAAAATATTGTCATCTGCACCATATAATTTTTTCTGCGTGCATGTTCTGAAAAAGGCGCGATCTGAAAACGCAAGGTGTTCTGAAAAATGCTTAATTAATTTTTAGGTATTCTAAAGAACGCGTGTTTTACTAGCGTTTCGGAGATATTACGAAACTATTAAAATTAAAAAAAAAACATGTTAAATTTAGTTGTGAATAATTTTATTTCCTTTTGCAAGTTTAGTTTAAGTAAAATCAATCAGTTCACTCCAATATACACATGCGTGTTGAAGTTTAATGAAGCGCTTGCCAGAACACCTACTTGCCGATTTCAAATCGCAAAACAATACTTGTTGCATTATACGTTTGGCGTTTTCAAATCGAAAATTCCAAATTTAAGCGATTTACGTTTCTCAGAACAAGAGATATTTCAAACATTTTTCCAATAATATTCGAATATTGGTCAAAATATATTGACGAGGTGACTTAGGCACCAACGAAATGAATTTAGACATGTTTGACCCATAAAAAACAAAACGTTTAGACATATATTATTCATTGTGTTGTGTTTGAACAAAACTATTTAAACAAAGTATACAAATGTATATTTTAACTGATTTATAAGCGGGCCTTCATTTGAAAAGCAGATTTTTCGATCCAAATTTTAAGATATTGGACAAAAATGTTATGACAATGCTGTCCTCAAACGTGGTTTCGAGCTCTGCAACATGTGTAAGATATATACTCTCATGAAATTTTAGTGTTGATACAAAATGTAAACTTATTGACTTTAATCAAAAGGCATTCTGGAAGTCGTCTCACGGTACAGAGAATTATTTACATATGCACACACTTTGATAAGTAAATCTAGAGTTATTGATCGTGGCAGTTTTATAATAATAATAATAAAAACCTTTCTCAGCTTAAGGTGGCATCGATCTCTAACCAGAAAAATAAGATCATGTAATATGTAAATTATATTTTACGGATAAATGTTTTTTTTTTTTTTGCTGTATTACTAATTTTCTCGAAAATGTAGTCCAACTTGATTCACACAACAGGAAAGAGTGGAAACCTCCTGAGTTGTAAAAAATTTTTCGGAATATTAAATCCAACAGTCACACCCAAAATTGTTTGCCAAGGCGGGTTATGCCAATTAAAAACATCCATTTTTAGAAACTATGATTATGAAATTCTGAAGTTGTTCTTCATTTCACACACACACATAAACATGTATGATGTATTCTGCCAAGCAAATAAAAAAGCCCAATCTGAAGAAATATTTTAAACAATGTGACTGAAAATATGATATTTTTATTTTTTGATATTCGCTTCAAACGTGATAAATCCTGTAAATGTTAGGGAACACCTCCTAGCTACGAAATTAGTTCTGTTTTTAGAGTTTTTGTTGTTGCAGAAGATAGACAGTAAACCACAAGATCTGATTCGGATCCCCTAAGCCAAAACGCAACTCTGTGTTCATTGGAAGGAACACTGCCACGAGTAAGATTTCAATTACCTGAAACACAAAATTCAAATGTTTTCTCTGGGGACGACCGCAACCGTAAGCAGCCTTAACTGAAGTATTCATCTGCTTTTATAACTAAACTAATTAAGAATAACAAATGGTTTTAGTTTTTTTATTTACACATAACTTCACAAACAAAAAGACCTGTTTCTTGGTTGAGTAAGTCGGGAAGGTGGCAAAGTAATTTTTTATTTCAACTAAATAAAACCTTAAAACACAATTTCTCAAAATAAATTCGATGACAATTAAAAATAAGCCAACAACTTTTTTAGGCAAAAATAGACAAACTTTTTCCAAATACTGAGACATACATATGTACGAAACCAATTGCAAATGAAAACTTTTCGTCCTTCTACTTTGTTCGTTTGTTTGCGTTTTATTCTCTTAAGTTTACTTTTTTCATTCTTTTTTTGTTTTTGGTGTTTTTTTTTTTTAATTTTTGTTTATAGTCACACTTGTGTGCTATTTATTTCGTATTTCGCATTTTATGGATAAACATTTTAAATGATTGTGTATCAAGCAGAAGCAAAATAAGCTCTATTACTCACCCAATGCACGCACAACCAACTCAACACCCACAAAACAAACAACCGAACGAATAACAGAAGTCTACTTTAAAATTAATGACCTTGTAAATTAATGATGGATTAAGTTAATTGATGGTAGATGGCTGGCTGACTGACTGACTGACTGGCTGGCTGGTTGTATATTTTAGACTTCATCCTCATAATCATGCTTTGTTACCCGTACCTTCCTTGCGCCGTTCACCACACCACACAATTATAAGAAAAACTTTAAGTTTTAATACGATTGTAATTCGATTTTAAAGGATAACTGTTGATATTGAAGGACTTCTTAACTCTCTATGCCGTCAACTTGACACTCAATCATGCCACATTAAATTGTTAGGAATTAAATATTTCACTTTCCGTGTCAGTTTGTCTTTGTGCTCTGCTAACGACGTCAACGCAAAAACAGCTTGAAGACAGTCGAACATTCTGTTTAAACATCCTTAAGACTTTCATCACTGTATATCATCAGAGTAGTCACTCATTTAGTCTTTCGTCAGTGAAATTCATTCGTCGGTCTTGCTGTCACTTGCTATTATTCTCATTACACTGCTTCCACATGGACTGTAAATAATCCAATAAACCCTCCACGCTTTTGCTCCTTATTTATCAATTTCACCTGCAATTCGACTCGATCCGAGTAACTATTGAATTTTCGATTTACAACTGCTATCTTCCGTTTGCAGTTGTGATAATTAATATTTTATTTTTTGTTTGGCGTGAACTTACATCATATTTCTTTTCATTATAGAATATCACGATTGTATTTTAAAACACTAAATTATCTTACTAAATTCAAAACCCAAATTTTTAATATATGTATATTTTATGTATATCAATCTGGAACACTAATTACCTTCAGATATTAATCGGTCACACCTTTCATATGTACTTATAATTATAAAGTCAAAAGCTTGCCAAAGCTCTTAAGCATGCCGCGTACCGACCACCGAATTTTTACATTTTAAATTGATATTTTAAACAAAATTTAAAGTAGACCTCATTTCAATAAAAAATACTTTTAGTTTGTTACTTTTTCGAGTACGAGTACGAGTAAGGAGACCTGCCATTGTACGAGTATATTTGACCAAAGCGGGGCTAAGGTTTCATTTTCGCAAATGGATAGACTTTGCAACACAGTGATAATTCACAATTTTTTGGAAAGTGTAAATGCAAACCGGAAAAGTTTATAGCTTTCCCTACTAGCCCCAAAGTAAACAGATATAAAACATCACATAAAAAATATGAAATTATGTTTATCTCTTTTATTTTTTCCCTCTACGCTTTTTGTCTGTTAGTGCTCTTTACTCCGAAGGCGCACGTACTCGTAAATAGGAGAAAACAATATCACACTTTTGCTGTCTCTCTTCCGACGGCTGTTTAGAGGTGCAAAAACGTGATATTACGTTATTCAAATTTTCTTTTCTCCATCTCTGTGTACCGTGTGCTACTCGGTCAAAAAGTTGTCAATAAAAAAAACCCCCCTAAAACTTTTAATTAGTAATACATCCCAGCGAGCATTTTGGCAATCATCCTTATAAAAATTGCCCAAACGAGTCTTCTTCGATAATTTTTAAATGCTGATAAATGTATCAAAATATTGTTTGCAAAATAATTCTAAGCCGATAGCTTTAGTTGCTAGTGCTTTAGTTCTGAAAATTTGTTGTAATTTATATATCAAATTAATTATATATATCAATATATCCATACATACAAAAAGTTGTAAAAAAAGTTGGTTGCTTAAATTCTTGTACGAGTACATTCCGTGTGTATGTAGTATATACTACTATTATTATTTATTATTATTGGATGGGATATGGCCCTCAACGGCCATTTGCACTACAACCAGTGTTGATGTATTGGGCGTCTCCTTGCCCCATCACGGGTTAAGTATATCAATAAAACGGACAAGCTCCTTCATTGGGAGTGATATTAAGTCACATTCAGTTAACATATGAGCTTGTAGTAGCCTATATCTTCTGTGTTCCAGTGGGTGATTAAGTGCTCCAGTGACTCCTCTTAATCACCGCAGAATGTACAAATGTCTGTGTTGGAAATGCCCGTACTGTGCAGGTGCTTATAGCAGTTATAATGACCTGTAAGTGCACCTGTCATTGTTCTCAGATTTTTCCTGTCCAGTTTTAGAGCAAGTTCGGCCCTCTTTGTATCAAAGTTTAGAAATTTCTTGGAGTGTTCAAGACCAGCTATCTCGTTCGAATTTTGCTCAACGATGGACTCCGTCCACTTCTTTATCTCCTCATTAAGGAGACCCTTATTGAAGCCAAGAGTTGGAGTGGCTTCAATAAAAGCCCCCTCTGCTCCTTTTTTTGGCGTAGATGTCAGCCATTTCATTGCCGTAATATGTACACTACTATACATACGTGCATACGTATGTATGTATTCTTAAATTGATCGGCCTAAAATGAATTGCAGCTTAATTTGCTTAAATACTTAACTCATAAGCTACAAGAAATTTGTCAACCAAGTGGGTTCCTACATAATAATAAATAAAAATAATTTTAAAAAATGCGAGTAATGACAGAACTGACGGAATGTGTTCCGTTCTGTTGTGATTTCTAAAACTTTTTATTTTCGTTATTATGAATAAGTGAGATTATCATTTAATTAAATCGTTGTTGATACTCGTATTACAGTAATTTTTCTAAAAATTTTTCTAAAAATAATTACTAAATTATTTTCGCATATTCTTGTTTTAGTTATTTTACATATATCTTTTTTTGTTTTGTTTCATGTTTTGGGATAGCTTTTGTTTTGGGTGTGAAATCACTCAAATATTCTGAAGATGCTGTCCAATGCAACTTACTCTTCATGCCCCAAAAACAACACAAGTCGTTTTTACTTCAGTGACTATAAATTTGATTTCACATTTTATGGGGTTGAGCTGGTGCAGTTGAAGCCCATGCAAATACGTACAAATGTGTTCAAATAACAAATGTTTTCACTCATAAAACTGAAACAAATATTTCACAAAATAAATTTCATTGAAATCATTATGCAAACTTTGATGTACATTCATCACAGAGAAAAAATTATAACAATTATATTCAGCTTATTTTTATTGTATACTATAGTAAAATCAGCGTCAGTTTGCTTTTATAGTCATTTGACGTGTTTGCAATATTTGTTAAGTGTCAGGTTTAAGTGATCGTGCATGGAACGCTTAGCATAAATACGTAGAGCTAAGATTCAGCTAAAATAAGCGTCATACGCTAAATTCAGCTAAAATAAGTGTCATACGCTGCATTTACTATATTTCACTCCAAATGAAGAACTCACTTTATAAAAAAACAGGTAGTGTTATTATTATTATTAGTGGATGGGATATGGCCTTATCGGCCATTTGCACTGCGACCAATATTGATCTATTGTGCATCTCCTTGCCCCATTATGGGTTGAGTATGTCAAGAAAACGGACAAGCTCCTTCATTGGGAGTGATATTAAGTCGCATTCACTTAACATATAAGCTTGTGTCTTGTGTCCCAGCACTCCAAAGACCAGCTGTCTCGTTCCGATGTTGTTCGACGATGGACACCGTCCATTTTTTTATCTCCTCATTCAGGAGACCCTTATTGAAGCCAAAAGTTGGAGTGGGTCCAATAAAAGTCCCCTCCGCTCCTTTCTTGGCATAAATGTCAGCCATTTCATTGCCGTGATGCCCTTCATGTCCTGGCACCCAGATCAGGGTAACCTGATTCTGGCTTGCCAGTTCGTTTAGCCTGCTGTGACATTCCAGTACTAACTTGGACGTAAAGACACAACTGCTCAGGGCCTTCAGCACTGATTGGCTATCAGAGAGTATTTTTATCAGCACTCCATTGTGTCCCTTCTCGGAGAGTATTTCAACTGCTTCCCTTATTGCGTATAGTTCCGCTTGGAAGATTGTGGTGTCTTTGCTAAGAGTTATATATTTGCGTGCTCTAGGCCCCACTATTCCCGCTCCAACACCTTGAAGCGTTTTTGATCCATCCGTGTACCACTTTTGTGAACCATCCCGCAACCATCTTGGGTTCATGCCTTATTCCTCCCTTGTTGGGAAGATGATCTTAAACTTCCTAGCAAAGGAGTTAGACGGATCTGTAAGGTCACTTGCTTGAGACATATCGATTACGTCTCTGAGATCCTTTAGGATTGCAAGATGTCCAATAAGGTTTCCTGGCTTAAGTTTTCCCCTTTTGTAAATTGAGATGATCTGAACGGCCGCCTCTTTTTGTACAGCTACGTTAAGCGGTGTTAGGTTCAAACAGGTAGTGTTACTATTACAATAAGCGCGGGACAGCAAACAACATACGTATTTTGTTTTGCAAAAATAGTAACTATGTATTTTCTCACAACTATGTAGCCGGTAAACAAAGTTTTGACAATCTTCCAGAACGAAAACAATAGATAGCCGCTTCTTTTCCATTACAACATTGCCGGGTTAGATTGTATGCTGATGATTTTCAGCTTTACACAGGCGGTTCTTCTTAGCCTATGAATGAAAGAGAATAGTTAGTTTTTCAAAAATATTTTTATTTTTCAATATAATCTCCTGAAACTTCAATACACTTAGTTGAACGCTTTTCTAGCAATTCTATCCCTTGATTAAAATAGTTTTCCTTAATGTCTTCAAAATAGTGTTTTACAACTGTAATTGCATCTTCATTTGAGGTAAAACGCTTGCCAGAGCAAAGAATTGTTTTTAGACTTGGGAACAGGTAAAAGTCACTGGGTGCTAAATCTGGAGAATAGGATGGTTGGTCACGAGTTGCTTTAATTCGTTGATTTTAGCTATTGTTAAAACAATCTTGTGAGCTGGTGCTTTGTCGTGATGAAAAATTAATTTTTTATGTTGTAAGCCAGGACGTTTTTCTCGCATTTGTATATTTAATTGATCCAAAACGTTGCAATAGTACTCTGAATTTATTGTTTTACCCTTTTGTAGATGGTTAATCAATAAAATACCTTTGAGCTCCCAAAATCCGGTTGCCATAACCTTACCAGCCTATTGAATTGTTTTTGCCTTCTTTGGGGCACTTCCTCCAGCTTCAGTCCATTGTTTGGATTGTTCTTTTCGCTCTGGAGTATAGTGGTGGATCCATGTCTTATCAACAGTTATGAAACGACGCTTAAAATCCATTTTATTTCGCTTAAAACGATCTAAACATGCTTGAGAAATGTTCATTCTTATGCGTTTTTGGTCGACTGTTAACGAATGCGTCACAAATTTTGCAGAAAGCCTTTTCATCTGTAGTTCTTAATGCAAAATTAAATGGACTCGATTATTTGAAATGCCCATGATATTAGCTATTTCACGCACTTTTATTCGTCGATCATTTAATACCATATCATGCACTTTGGCTACAATTTCTGTTGTTGTTGCTGTTTTTGGACGTCCACTACGTGGCTTATCTTCAATGCTTGTACGACCATGTTTAAGTCCAGCAACGCAATTTTTTACTGTTGCATATGAAGGAGCACTTTCACCTAACACAATTCACCATATCATTATGAATTTCTTGTCCCGATAAACCTTTTTTATGTAAATATTTAATGACACCACCCATTTCTAATTTTTCCATTGTAAAAAAATCGCGGATGTGTCTTTTGTGAACACCTGTTTCTATATGAAGGAGTTACTAGATCGAAACAAAATTTATCATGTGTTCATAGCAGAGATGGAAGTTTCCAAAACACTTAACTTTTTTCTCTTTATACCGCGCTTTTTGTGCTAGGCTAAAAAGCTTCCGAACGGCCCTCGTAAGTTGTAGCCATACAATGATTGCTGATTGTGTTAGAACCTTAAACCAGGAGTTACATTATTAATAAGATATTATTAAAACTTGATTGCAATACTATCTGAACTTGAAACAACCAGGTCATTGAAGTCGTTAACTGTAACAAAAATCTTTGCATATATTTTCGCGGTCGAACGTTTTCAATGCTAAGGAATCTATGGCAAACCCAGTACTGCACTCCTGTCAAATTTAGAGTACTTATTGCAAAATCGTATTTAGTGCCGGTCTTATTGTATGGCTGTGAATTATTCTCCAACGTTTAAAAATTTAAATAAAGATGTATTGGTGAGAGAGTTACCCAGCACACATTTAACATTATTATTGTGACTATCGACTGTCTTAATACAAAAAAAAAAAATATTTGATATTTAATTATTTGATCTTGTTTAGGTAAATATTTTTTATTTTTGCAGCAAAAGATCGTTTTATGTTATATAAAAAAAACAGTATTTATATAAAATTTTTTATATAACATAAAACGATCTTTTGCTGCAAAAATAAAAAATATTTACCTAAACAAGATCAAATAATTAAACATCAAATATTTTTTCTTTGTAATAAGACAGTCTATAGTCACAATAACAATGTTAAATGTTTGCTGGGTGACTCTCTCACCAATCTTTATTTAAATTTTTAAACGTTGGAGAATAATTCAAAGAAATATTTACAAAAGAAACAAGAAAAAATAATAATAATTAGATGTGAAACAAGACAAAAGAAATTCTAGCGGTCCAACTACGTTTTGTGTTTTATATAAAATAAAACTACGTTTTGTATTTTACATAAAAATAATTGCACAAACACGCATCGTTTTTGACAAACGCAGTCAATTTAATTAATACTTCAATTTTGCTAAAACAAAAGTGAAGCAAAGATAAATGAAGTTCAATATATAAACAGAAATTTAAAAAATTTTCAATTTCGTATATAATTTGATCACTCTAAGTGCCAGTTTACGGATATCGAACCTGTTTGTTCGATCGCATAACCACACTTAAAACAAAAAGCCATTTAAAATTTTGTTGCTGTTTTGAATATAATTATGACAGCGAACGAACGAACGAGCACGTTTGATATCTTGAAACTGAAACCAAAAAACTGCGTTTATGTGTCTGTCTTCTAGTTAAAGATACTTTCTTGTAAAATACGACTATGTACACATTAGTCCGGATAAACATACATGCGTACTTATCTATACACATGCAGACATACATACATACAGTAGGAGCATACCAAAGCATTAAGTGCATTCAAGTATATACGAGTGAGTATAATATGAAATATTTCATTGACATCAACAATAAGTTGTTTAGTGCTCAACGAAATCTCTAGCAACACTTACACAAACACACACTTCACTGATTATACACTCACACTTGAAGATATTTGGAGGCTTGTGGGGCAAAATACAAAAACTGGAGACTTCTTATAAAATATCACGATTCTCTTCCTTCCTCTATTCCTTATAGTTTTCCTTTATTATGGCGTTTTTACTTAAAATAACATGCACAGATTTCCGCTTCTTATTTTTATGTTCATGCTTTATGACAGTTAAGACTATTATCAGTATTATGGTCGAAAAAAAAGGCATAATCTTTCGCTTTTACTAAAATACACACACAGACACTCACACACACACACACACACACACACACACACACACACACACACACACACATTCATAGTTAATCTTTTTTTAGAAAACATGAGATTAAAAAAATTAAATGACAAAATCCTAAAATATTCTCGCCACATTATGCGTTTAGCGGGAGCGGAGGAGAACAAACATGCACACTCGCTTCAGGTTATACTACTTGAGTTTCTTAAAAGGATCTCAACAGATTTGCTACACAGGAAAATATTATTATGAAAGGAAAAAATAAGATGTAATAAATATGAATACATTCATATAAGGAGCTTAGCATTTTCTAATTCTGCTTTTCAACTAAGAGAATACAGAAGTGATGGATTTTTGAACACTTTACATTTTTACAGATATTTTTTGGCTTATTAAAGCGATCGCTTGAGGCACGAACTACACAGCGTTTTTAATCTTATCAATATCAAAAAATACATATGCGAGTATATAAAAATAGGGTTTTACTAAAAGATTTACTTTAGCAAGAGTCGGATTTAGCGAATGTCTGTACAGCCCAAAGAAAGCGAAAGCACTTAGAGAAATGTTGCATTTAAAAAAGGAGAAACAAATATTCACTAGTTCAGATCAGCTGCAATGGACCACTTAGTCTAATTCTATACATGCATCTTTTTTTATTAACAAACACAAAAACTATAATAGTTTTTTATTTGTATGCGGTAACACCCAAAGTTTGTGGCAGCACTGCGACCTCGAGACTTGGTTGGTCAAGTTCTCTACCAAATCAGCCATCGAGGTACCCAAACTCAATAAATATCTATGAACATATAGGTTCCCCCGGGGAACAGATTTTGCCTTGGCCTAGATCAAGCATGGGGCAGAGAGGGGAAGGAGTCCTCCGTTTGTTGTAGCAAACAAAACACAAAGAAGCTGCATGACCGTTGAACTGCATGATGTGTTGGACTTTCGAAACCCCTACCAAGCGTTAAAATTTGTAGAGCGGGAATCAGCAAAGTAGTCGGGAGATTCTGCCTTGCAGATCTCTCGGTGCTGATCCTGGTTGAAGTGCCTACCTTGGCTGAAACGTGCTGGCTATGGTTTAAGCCTAAAATCACAGGAAGGGGAATTAGTTTCCCTGATAACTACGGTGCGCACCGGTTTTCAGAGACTAAGAATCCCGTGAGGTGCCGTTGTCATGCAACAGATAGCTGTGCTGTAAGAAACCAGGAGTGATGGTTGGACGGGCGAGTTGGTTAAGCCCAGGTGGGAAATTGTATACAGGAGGAATTAGAAGACGCGAACTTTTAAGCCAGGGGTTCGTCTATAGGGCTACAAGCCTATCAAGGCACACGGGGGCGCTGAATCGTGAATTATTCACCCCGTGCAATTGTTCCATCATCAGATTAGGCCGTAAAGGCAAGGGCTGATGTAAATCGATTTCACAACTGTACGCAAAAGTTGTCCAAAATTCAGGTATCATTTTAATTTAAATAAAAATCTTCAGATATTAAATGTCTTATTATTCCAGATTATTACAACTGGGTTCTGGTTAAAAATGAAAAATTATGTCAAGTAAAAATTACAAGTAGCGAAATTAAAATGATTTAGTGGAAAGAAAGTGTTAAAAACGGGCTTCCATTGGATAAAAGAGCTCTCGAAGATTCATACACCGAATTAAATATATTACAAAATTAGTAAAATGCATTTTTTTTTTTTTTTTGTTTCTACATGAATATTTTCAGTAGTGTACAGAGTTCTAGTTGAGGCTTAAATTCAGAGTATTTTATAAACTTTGTGGTACGAAATTTTATTAATTGTTCAGGGAATGTTTAAGAATGTCCAATATTGGAATTTTACGACTTTTTGGAAATTGTAATGAGTCCCCCTCTTTTCTTTACATATTTTCTTATTTCTAAAGATTTTTTAAATTTAAAAATACAAAAGAAAAAATATCTCATTAATTATTTAAAATGTCTTTTTGCTTTCATTTATTTTCTCTCTCTCTTTCTGTGATGACACTGATTTTAATGTACGACTCCCTGAGGAGCTGACCCAAAATGTTCGAAACACTTACTCTGCCTTGTCTTAGAACTGAACGTTTTACACCTTCGCCATGTTAAATGGTTAAACGTATTTAAGTTTCAAGCTCGAGGCTTGCATGAGTTTATTAGGACAGCTACAGCAATACATACATACTTTAATGTCCTGTCAGACGGCTTTAGAGCGCAACATACGACAAACACTGACAAATTTATTTGATTTTTTTTTTTGTTTTTAATTTATATTACATTGCTTTTAATATTGCTTGCCAAATGACCACAGTGGCTCGTAAAAAGGATTTTTATTATTCCCGGTGAAGCCTGCGAATTGAAATCAACAACAACAGCAACAGCAACAACGACGCGACAACAACAAATGCAGAATGAGAACAAAATAAATAAAGTAAAATAAATAAACTGGAAAAAGGTTTCCTTCAACGGTTCAATTTAAAATAAAACAAGCACAAAGAAGAAGAAACATTTTAAATGTACTTGTCAAATGTAAGTGAATAAATTTGGATGCGCGAATTAGTTAATGGGGGTCCAACCATAATGCACGCTGTTAATTGTGAGTCACACCTTAACGTCAAGCATTTTGCCTGCTATCGCGAGATGATAGCAATTTTCTTGTGGCCAGAAATTAAGAATATGGGCCTGGAAGTATGTCTGCTACTGAAACCATGACGAGCGAAATATTAAAATAATTTTCTTAATTTTCAAGACGTCGAAAACTCGATCATAATCGTAAACTCCAAGAAAGCTGTAGGTGCTGATAAAATTACTTTTTAATGCTATTTTACGTCTTAAGTATTATACTGCAGAGTGGAAGGTCTCTATGAATTCTACATATGATACCCAAGCCAGCGAGAGATCCCACTAAAGTAGAATCATAAAGACGCTTTTGGGTTAAACACAGCACTATACAACAAACACACATACTAGAAATGTCCTAAGAAAGGCTTTTGAAGACAGTTGCGAAAAAGATTTACATCAGCACCTGCCTTGCGGCCCTATCTGATGATGGAGCAGTTCAACGGAATGAATTATTCACGATTCAACAGCCCCCCCGTGTGGCTTACTAGGCTCACACAGGTAGTAATTTTTGTCATATGACATGCAATTCCCAGCAATCAATGGAAGACAAGGCTTAATGAGTTGATAGGCCGAAGCGCACTAAGAGCATCAGCAGTTAAACCAACTCACCCATCAACCATCATCACTATTTCCATACAGGTAGTAATTTTTGTCATATGAGCAACTTCTTGTTGAGGAGTTTGTGCCTTCTAATCCCTCCTGTATGCAATTTCCCAGCAATCAATGGAGGACAAGGCTTAATGAGTTGATAGGCCGAAGCCCACTAAGAGCATCAGCACTTAAACCAATTCACCCATCAACCATCATCACTATTTCCTTACAGAACAGGTATCTGTTGTAAAGGCAACAGAACCTCGGGAGATTATTAGTCCCCGAAAAAAGCTACACACCAAACAATTATTAAGGATACTAATACCCCCTTCCTGCGTTTTAGGTTTCAACCACAGCCAGAACGTTTCAGCCAAGGTAGACATCTCAACCATGATCAACCCGAGTTGAGCTGCAAGCAGAACCAGCCGGGGGCAATGCTGATCCCCGTTCTGTCAATTTATATCCTTGGTAAGGGTTTCGGAAGCCAACACAACATAAGTCATGCGGCTTCCTAGAGTTTTGTTTGCTACAGCAAACCCCTTCTTTACCCGAAAAACAGAATGCCCTGGTTAGGAATACCCCAAGGCAAAATCTGTTCCCCGAGTGGAGGCTTTTGAAGACGAAAATTATTGTTCAGCGATATTCGTTGACGTTTCCCAATCTTCTGATAAAGCAGTTTAATGCATAAAATAAAGTTTACCTGCAAACACTCACTCACTCACACTATGTGATTTATGTGGACCGAAACTTTCTTATCAGTGAAAGTAATTTTATAAGCCCCACTTAGCCAATCGAGACAAGAGTTCTCCAAAGCAGCATGCTGAGACCTAATTGACATCTGATTTACGTCGCTGCTATGTAAACGAGATCCGGAATCCACACTTCAGCTTCTGCAAATGACACAGCTTTCTTCAGCTTCCGTGCAACCCATCAATCAGCTTCCAACAATTCGCAGAAATATATTTCAATACTAGAGAAATGGCCAAAACTTTGGCCAACAATCTAGGTTAATGAACAAAAATGCATTCGTGTTACATTCGCACGCGTAAACAAACATGTTCGGCTATCAAAATTAACAAGTTTGTTATTCATCTCTACCGCAGACTAACGCGGAAGTCTCAAATTGGTGAGAAAGTGACTCAGTTGGAATTAAAAGCAGCGCAACTAAATTGACTTATGGGCAGAAATTCCACCTTGAAGTTGGATTGCAAACTTTTTTTATACTCGTACAACACACGCTGTAGAATAAAATTGTGGGACTCCGCCTCAGCAAATATTGAAAAAATTCAAAACCGTCAAGACAAAGTTCTTCCAACGATTATTGCGGTTCCATGGAACGTAAGGAACTCACTTAGTGATCACACTCGTTTAAGAAGAAGCGACACCCTTGCCACCATCAGAGCATTAAATAGATGATTTACGTATAACTTTTTGTTTTGTTGAACAAAAAGCAAATCTTGTTTAGTTGATGTTTTTGTCTTTAGTTTCATTTTTAATGAACATTTTGAAGTTTCCCAATTAACATCGTGCGTCTTGGTGGTGCAACCACCCTTTACTCTACATATATTTTTCTTGAATAGAAAATAATTAATACTTTTATTTAATTTGAAACGTTTTTTTTTTTTCTTTTTCTCAACTTCATACATATGAGAAATCATTTGAAAACAAAAGAAAATCGCATATTGTCTCAACGTTTGTCGCGTGTATACGTGTGTATGTATGTATGTATGCATTTATGAATGCACTCGTAGGTTGTGTCCTAAAGGCCTAATAATAATAATGTGATATTAATTTGCGTTCTTTTGGCGGTTCGTTTCAAATTTTGATTTGCTGCATGTGCATATGTTTATATACATATATATGTATGTATGCAAGCATGCAACCGTTTGAGTTGAAATGAATGAATGCATATGAATTTGAATTTACGTTGACATAAATTTCAACAAAAAATGCATTTTTAAATGTAAATCCTTTTTGTGAGGATTCCATCCATTTGCCTTTTTGTTTATGTAGTTGAACAGGGGTTTTCTCCATTACGCCGTGACTGTTAAAAGTCGCAAGTTTTAAAGTGCATTTTTCATGCTGGTTGAAGTTTCTTTTGTTCTGGCTTTTGTTATTGATGTAAATGTTCAAAGAAAACACATTACTGATCTAAATTTTATTTTTACAAGAATCTTGTTGATTCTAAAAGTTCTACAATATAGTACATGCAAGAACAATTTAACATATGTGAATACATATGCATGCATGAATGTCACTATATACGTATTATATTATAGGTATATATCTACTACAGATGAGTGACACAGAAACTATTGCGAAAGCAGTTTGACCATGATGCTACGCACTGTTTTTTGCACAAACAATAATACGAGTATTATATTGTAGTCGTATGTTGGTGTTTTGGAGATTACCCTGACTAACACACTCAACTTATCAAAATTACACCGGAATAGGTAGCAAGCTGTGTACACGTGTTGTTTCTCTCTCTTTTTTTCTACCGTTGTCCGCATTTTCTATATATCAAGGCGAATTAATTATTAGGTGGATGCATCGGCGAATTCAGGCGAATTCGATTAATATGGCGGCACTTTCTCTGTCAAGTTTTGTTTACCTTTTTCGGCGCCATTTAAATTTTTTTTACATGTTCGTTATCAACTACTTTTGACAGCTTAAGTGTGAATTCGCCTTTTTACACAAACAAAATACCTGTTGTTTTTTTTATTGTTGTATTGTTATAGCGAAGCGACTACCTTGTTTTTTGTATCATGCTATATATGTTTATGTTCTATGCCAGGCGAATTCATTACAATGTGAACTTAACAGCACAGGAGATTATTTTTTGCTTCTAGCGTTTTTTCCAATGAGACTGTCAAATGTTTTTCTCTTGTTTACAAACTTTTTCGCGCCATTTTAATCTGAAGTTTTTTTTGTATGATTTACTGCAACTTCAAGAAACTTGTGTGAATTTAAAAATGAAAAACTAATATAATCTGTGACTTTAATTACAAACAATTATAAAAGTTTATATACAACGTTTATATAAATTTATTTCCCAGCTGAACAATCTTAGACGAATTTAGATTTTGACATTCACGATATGAGGAAATCTGGATCGTCGTTGACGATGTTCAACAGCTCCTGAGCGATGTCCATGCGACGTTGTTTTTGCTCAAAATTTAGCTATTTTGGAACAATCTTCGCTGCCGTACGTTTAATGCCTAAAACGTCCGTAAAAATTGCTTAGCATGAGCCGAACGATATGTCAACATCATCAGCAACATCTCTGATAGTGATTCGACGATTATCTAAAATAATTTTCTTCACTGCTTCAAAATTTTCATCGGTTGTTGACGTGCTCGGGCGACCAGGACGGCCATCGGCATTGACATCTTCTCGGCATACGGTTAAAAAGGATCCCTATTTTATATATTATATATTCTAAATATAAATATTAGCCCTGATAGTATCCAGTGGTGCAGCGAAATATTGGAAATTTTTAAATGAAAATTAAAAACTTGACCTCAAGCTCGAAAAATTCCTGACAATTATAAAGGTCGAAAAATCTATCATTAATATTAATTATTAAAATTGTTACATACGTTTAAATCAAAAATTAATAACTTTATTCACAACCTTGTGCAAATGTCATTGCATCCAGCGTTGTCAACTTTGAAATTTCAAAACGCACCGAAATGGGCGAAAAAACGCGCTATTTAAACAAAAACGCACCAAATTTTGAATTTTTTCCTTTCAGTTTTAAAAACCTATTATGTATTTTAAGAAGTGCAATATTTTTACATTAAAAACATAAGTATGAAACAGCCTTTAATGCGGCTATTATACCATCAAACTGGATCTGATAGCACCGCCTAATGGCATCACATCAAACTCGTTCAATAGCTAGAATTCGTGTTTGTCAAACTTGGCCTCTATAATAATTATAACGATATTTTATCAAATTTATTATTATATTTTATTAAAATTATTATTAAGCAATATTCAAACAATTAAGTTTTTTATTCGCTATTTAAGCTTCTAAAGGTGTAAAGAAATGTTAGAGACGTTTATAAATAGAAAAGCTTGTTTTTGTGTTTTAACGGATATTATTAGAGCATTTTTCTCTTAAATTCTCAACAATTTATTTATGTTGTTGGAATATGAAGTTGAATGTTTGAAAATATCTTTCAAAAATTTCCAAAGTCTACTGATGATTAGGGTAGTTCCTATGAAATGTCGACATATAGATAGCTGGGAAACATAGGAAACAAGCTATTTATAATAAACATAGAAAACAATCTATTTATAATTTTTTACTGGTATTAAGCAATATTATTTAATTATATTTGCTGTCTACCGAAATCAGCTGTTACTTTGCTGCCACAAAATAAAAATACCGCTTCTTAACGTCACCAGGAGCATACAACCATTAACATACTGTCGAAAGAAGTTACGATTATCGGATCACTAAAAGTTACAGAATCACACTACAAGCCATCATTTTTTTGTGCTTTCGTAAGCGGTGTCTTCAAAATAATTTATTGAACTATACGAAAATTTTCCAAAATTGTAACAAATAAAAGTGGAAGTTTACCATAACCAATATTTAATGCAATCTTTATAATTTATTTAATAATTTGGTAATTTCTCCATTACCAAAACCGTAACGAATTCACGTGCTATCATAAATTCGAACTTCACTGTTCAGAGACTGCATTTATTGCAATCTTTGATCGTTTAATAGCAAAACTCTCTCTAAGCGCAGAAATTTTTTTTAAACGAAATGTTTCTTTTTCTTTCGATAGTGGCATTTGATTAAACTTTTTTCTCACATTAAAACAAAAAGTTGAGTTGAGTTTGATTTTGCGCCACCGAAATTAAAAAAACGCACCGATTTGTCGCACAAATAATTTTAGAAAGCACTAAAAACGGTGCGAAACGCACCGAGTTGACAACACTGATTGCGTCATTGGATTTGCAAAATAGTGCAGGACGAGTATACTTATTTTTGCTTTCCACTAACAGAATACACCCAAATATATTACTGCAATTGCAGAAGTAAGCAGTCTCAAATGCACAAAATTGTCTAAAGTATTAGGTAATCCGAAGTATTAAGTATTTCAGCCGAGCTTTTCTTTGAGAAACTTTTTACTACTTGTGGTAGAAGGTCTGCGTTATTTAATTAACGATACTCGTGTGTTGTTTTGACAGCAAATTCAAAGACACTTCTTTTTCAACCCTATTCATATTGTAAGGAGTCATTGAGAGAATAGAAATTAAACTCGTATTTGAAGTATTCATAGAGGAAACAAAGAAACAAATTTCTATTTTGCAGGTTGTAAACACAGTTTCTTCTCCGGTCTCGGTCTTACACTTTATGTATAAATACGTAGATATGTGAACTCGTGTGTAACTTCAGTCATATCAAAAATATTTTCGTGCGCAATGGATGGAAATCGCACACCTTCACATAAATACACTGACAACAGGTTTTACAACGTTGTTTACATTGCGTCCTACTGCGACGATTGATGGCGTTTATTATTTTCTCGTTATTTCATGACTCTTGAATGTAATTTTTCAATAACAATAAATGAAAATAAAAGGATATAAACAAAAAGAGTACGAAACCCCCATCAAGCAAGGCAAAACAACAGACACGCACTCGTGTAAACATTTACGCTCCAACATACACGTGTCCGAAATGATAAAGTAATTTTTCTATTTATGTACATCATTATGATCATCATTTCTGTCATCTTTCATTCCACAAGTAGAGACGATTGGCTGGTGGCGTGAGGAAAGTATGAAAAGATAAATGGAAGCCAAACCAGCTTAAGAAAATTACGTTGACCAAGTGATAACAAAGTGACAAGTATAAAGTACTTTCTTTGTGACGTTGCCTCTGCTGGAACTGTAACAGTCAACACCAGCAACAAAGCAAGCATTTATATGCATATACATATGTATTTACGAATATATATATAATTAGACTGAGACTGCAAGAATACAAGGCTGAAGTCTGCAAGAATACAACTATGTGATATTACCTGCTTTGAACGTGTTGGTTTCTGCAGGGTGTTTATTTTAGACATACACAAATATATATACTCTCTATTACGTCACTGCCACAGCCATGTGGTACTTAATTTGTGTCATAACTGCAAACAGCTGATTACTGAACTGAGTGATTTGTTCATGCAGTTGGGAAATTAATAAGCAAAAAGCAGCGTAAACAATTCTTTATCACAATGGATCAACGAACCTACCATTGTGAGTCAGAAATGGTCATGGACATGGATGCATGTATGGCGTTAAGATATGGTACGTTTACGGTGAACGGTGGATTTTTTTAATAACTTTGTTATAATAAAGTTCGGTGTGTGAACTTTCGAGCACTTTTGAAAATAAATATTTTGTTCCTTTGCTTGCAAACAATATTTACAAATTAGTCTGCTTAATGTAGTACATAAAAATATAATAAATAAACATATGTATGTATGTTTATTTAGTCAGATTTTAAAATCACAAAACTTGTCAGAAAGCTTATATTACGGATATTAAAATTAAAATGATGACGTAAAAACATGTTTTATTTGTCTTTTATTTTATTGTTATTTTTTGTTGGTAAACATTATTATCTCGCTTTTGTGTCTAAAGCTGATTTGTTTCCTCCCCCTCCCCACCAAAACTCATCCCAAATCAACATATAAAGCAGGTACGCATCAGAGAACTTCACTTGTCGATTAAAAAATTGTTCAACAATAGCAAAGGCACAAAAAACTTGTATTTTATTTGCAAATGATCAAACTTGCCTTTTGTTGTTTATTTGAAAGCCTTATTGTTGGTTCTGATGATTAACCCATCGGCTGACTTATAACAAAAATCTTCTTTAAAGTAGGAATAAATAAAATGATCAAACATGCTCAAACTTTTTTATACGTTGTTCATTTTAAGGCAGGTTGAACACTTGCTTATTTTTTTCACAGGTCTAATCAAACTTGTCAACTCTTGCGTTGCTCTCAAAACTCAAAGTTTTGATAGACATTGCGGTACAAAAAGCAAGAAATCATTATGTAAGTCAAGCTTTTTTTACTTTAATTTACATTAGTTGTTGATGTCTATTCGTGTTGTTTATGGCAAAATAGGAATTTTTTGTAACAAAATAAAAACATGTTTTATTTGTATTTTATTTTATTGTTATTTTTTGTTGGGAAAAATTATTATCTCGCTTTTGTGTCTGAAGCTGATTTGTTTCCTCCCCCTCTCCTTTATAAAAAAAAATATTAATTTTATTTGGAGTTTGATATTACCTATAATATGTATAATTTTGTTTGTTTTTAATTTGTTCTCCTTTACGCTGCCATTACACAAGAAAGTATTTTCATGAAATTTTTGTATACGTATTACAAATAAAAATTTCAATGAAATAGACGACTTTCATGAAAATTTCTTGTTCGTCTACACAGGAAAGTGAAAGTTCATTTTACAAATGTCGCCGAGGTAAAGAGTTGCAAAATTTGCCTCTACTTCTCTCCACTCTTATTTTGTTTGCTTACTAATCAGAGTTGCCGAACTTATTACATATACAAATTTTTGGGGCAATAGTTAAAAAAACTTATCATTACAAACTTTTATTTTTATAAAAAGACTTTAATTGTCTTCTTTATGTGTTAAATATACAATACAATGACAAATAATCATAATTATTTTCATAGACTTGCAAAAGAAGTTAATTTTATAATTATTAGTTTACTACAGTATTGCAACTTTGTATAATTCTTGGTATGTGGCAACAATGTTTAGCAATTTGTCATTTTACTTTCAGAAAACGTCAAAAAATTTGTTTCATGAAATTTTTAATGAAAGCTGAGTGGAAAGTAAGCAAAATGAGAGTGTGTTAGTAAAAATGTGTGAGTGTATTGCAACTTTCATGAAATTACTTTCCTGTCTAAACGATAGGTTACAGTGCCTTAAAAATTTTTTTTTCTTCATTCATTTGTTTATTGAATCTTCACAAAGTGAACTAACAATAAGTATTCAAATCTTAAAACTAAATACATAAAATAATTAAGTCCAGTCAATGCTAGACAAAAATGTTTTATTTTGCACGGTCAATATCGGTAAAATCACCTATTTAACGTTCTGATGGTGTCAAGGGTATCCCTCCTTCTCAACCGAGAGTGGCCTTCAAAATTAAGTATATTGCGTGCAAGACGATTTGGATGAAGTTCCAATTTATTGATATACCTTGTTGCGTACTTTGAAAATTCGTCTTAAAATAAAACTTTTATTATCTGCCTTATTTGCATGTGTATTTAGGCGTGTCGTTAAAAAAAAAAATTTATCCATTAATCAGACGCATGTTTAACAATAAAAAACAAACAAAAGACAATCCTTAAGCACCCCATACACGTTTCAACTCAGTTGGCAACTGAATCGGTTGTTGTTCAAATCAAAGCATGTATGGCTTTGTCAATTGATTAGTTTGGCAGTCAGTTTGTCGAGCTGGTTGAAGAAAAATTAAAATGTTTTGATTTTTTCAAGTTGAATAGAAAGTCTTTCAATTCGATTGTGTTGTGTGTGTTTGAGTCTCTTGTTTAGGTCTCAAAATTTATATTTGTAGTATTAGTTAATGAGTGTATGAGTTAATGAGAATAAATTTACTGCAATAGCATGATTTTGAAGTTCTCTGGTACGCACACATATATTTACATATACATATATACACAAATAAATAAACACGCAACAATACACAGATACATATATACACAAAGTTGGGGTTTTGTGCTTGAGGGTGCTAAGTGTTTGGTGTAAATGTTCTTGCAAGAGAGCAAATAGAAAACATCTAAGCTTTTTTTCCGCTAAATCATTAGACTGAGATTTTCCAAAAAGGCAGACATCTGTTTCATTCGCACTTTCACAAAAACAAAAATCAAAAAAAAAAAAAAAAAACGTAATCACACAATTATTTTCCCATTCTTATCTGAGTGACATGATTACATTTGCAACTACCTTCCTTTCTCTTCAGTTTTATTACGAACATACTACATAATCCAATTACTGCCAGATACTTGGATACTTGTTTTCATTTCATTTTTATTGAACATCAACAACACTAAACAGTCTCGGAAACAAAAGGTGCTACTTTATGATGAAACAAAGATACAGACAATGATTTTCCTTTCTTGTTAGAGAATTCTTCAAACACGACATTAAATGATTGAGTAGATAAAAAGAAAAGATACGGCTGTCAGGCTTAAACTACCGCAGATCATAAACTTTGTTGTATGAGTAGAAATTTACTCGTATTTCAAAAGCAAGAAGCAATAAACCCGAAATGACTGCGAGTTGAAATTGTTATTGTTGTGTCTTGCTGTGCAGCATAAAATTTAATTAATGATGTTCGTAACAAGGTAATCAAAATGGGGGAAAGGTGTACAATAAATAAACCGGTGTATTTTTATCTGATTGCAAATTAATTGATTAATTAAATTGAATATAGATAAAGATGAGATTCCGACTTTCATGCTTCTGTAAAAGATGAAAGTCTTATGTGACTCTCAACAGAAACTAACATTTTTTATATTTTTACCAAAACGGAATATCAAAAGCTTCCTTTAATAGATATTATGCGCAGAAATACGGATACTGGGCAAAAATCAAACATTACTCAAAGTGTCCAATTCTGCTCCTGTCTCTGTTGGAGTTGTCACACTTTAAATATTGCTAAGACAGCGACAGTCCCGGACTTGCGGACTATTTACACAATTTCATTTTACTATATGTATATATACATACATACATAGGGCCTGTTCAGAAATGCATCACTCCACTGCACTTGAAGCGCATTTGAGACTAGTTTGTTATGGTGATGGCAATACAGCAGTCTAGAAAATATTTTGCTTATAATTTCAAAAATTAATAAAGTACATAACAAATTTGATACCTACCCATCAGTTGCATCAGCCACTTTTGTGATTCAGGATTGATTTTGTTTTCGCATTCGCAGCGCTACAGCTGAAGTTTGCTTGCAAATGCAGTTGCATTTCCGAACTGGCCCATACACATATTCTTAGCAACAACCGTTTTCTCTCTATTACTACTCTTTTATCTTCTACTAGTACTCAGGGGTTGGAAAAAAAAAATGCTTTAATAATACCTGCCAAAACACAAAAAACAAGCTTTTTCATTCATGCACGTCTCTAACATTTATTTACAAATCGTGTAATAGGGTCTCCTGTGTAATGTCGACATTAAACATCTGCTAGAGTGTAACAGAAAGTATGCCGAAAACAGTTCCAACCTGTTACTACGCATTACTTTTTATTAGAATAAGCATATTATATTGTATGATGTTGGTTTGCTTTATTACTGCTACCACACTACAACTTATCCAGGCAACAAAATATTTATGGTTTCTTGTTATTTTTTTGTTTAAGACAAACAACCCTTTGTAAAACTTCATCGTACTACTTGTCTGATGCTTTGTTGGCACGCACGCGTGGACACACGCACACATAATTAGTTTGTCAATGGACGCGGCATATTGATCGAACTTTTTTTTCGTTTAAATGGTGACAAAAAGTATACTTCGGTTCTTTATCGCATATTTATTTTCTCATAAGAAGTAAAACAATTATGTTAGAGCCATACGTGCTGGCATGTATAGGCATTCATTTTATGTAAAAAAGAACAATAACCATCCGTACAAGAAGCATTGAAAAACTCACAAACAATTACAAGCATATGAAATTTCAAAAGTTTGTATGCTTTGAGTGTATCCGCGCAGATGTGTAGTCGACATATAGACAGCTGGGAAACATAGAAAACAAGCTGTTTATAATTTGTTACAATATTAGTTGGAGACGATATAAAATTATTTGAAATGTAAATAAAATTATGTAGCACTTTTCATTGAATTATAAAAATAATCTTAAAAGGCAGATACAGAACAATTCTTGCAGCTGTTAAGCTCTGATATTTTAAATTAATTTTTCCAATATTTTTCTGTTTGGCAATAATTGAATAATCTCAATATAATGGCTGAATATGTATATTACGATAAAGATAGACTTTCATACATTTGCTCTTATATTTCTATATTTTAATTGGCAATTTATATCTCATTACAACCTTCTCATACCAAAAAAAAATATTGGATTAATTACATCGCAAATGAGAGTCAAAAATATTGAAATTTTTTGTAATAAATTTTTTTTTTTTTTTTTGCTTAAGATCCGTTGGAAGTTGGCTTTCAGTTTTAAACACTATTCTTGAAGAAACCAACTTACATACATTTACTTTCAAAAGTAAACTTCATGTTGTTTTTTGCTGTTCATACCCACATCCTATTTCCGGTTTAAGTGGAAGACAAACAAACCTTTCACTTGTTATTTTTTGCGTTTTAATCCCCCTCTCCCACAAAAAAGTTTTTTCTGTTTTTTATTTTGCATAAAACATTTTACAATTTTGCATTTTTTAATTTTCGATGTACTACAAATGAAATACACACATGCACTAATGCACACATATGCACACACATTCATAGAATGGAGCACATGTACCTTGTATGTGAATGCAGAAAAGTTCCCTCCAACATGCAGACTAACATGAATATGCAAATAAGCAAGAAATCCCTTTTTGGTTCCAGTACTTATACTGCTTACTGGCATTTGGCCAAAATAAGCGGAAAATGCAAAACATTCTACTAAAAACAAGACAAAGCCCAACGCTAGAACACAGACACTCAAGCCCACAAACACACACACACACACACACACACACATAAACACACAGTTACGGACTCATTCAATACGAATACAAAAAGCAGTGGCTGCTGCAAGTTGAATGGCAAAAATATAAAAAGAAAAAAGAACAAAAATTAAAAACAAATAGAACATTCTACACAACCAAATACATAAAAAACAGAGCGAAAATTCATTTGCTTATTTGCTTAGATCGGGAGTAGACCATTGGAAAACATGTTGGTAATTTGTGCCACGATGAAATTTTTGCATAAATTCATGCTTGCATCATGTACTCCGTACAGCAGCAACCTGCAAAGAAAAAACACAAAATAGCGAGAATTCAAACATTTTATTGAAAATACACACACACACACACACAGCATGTACGAACGAGTACATACTCGTGTGTACATAAAACACATAGAACCTACAAATCGTAATGTAAAAGTTGTGGGCAAAAGGAACCAGAAATAAAACCCATCTAAATAAAAACGAATTTACGATTTTTAAACTTTCTATTGTATAATTGCAATTTCGAGCAAGTGATTTATACCGCGAATTAATCATGTAAATTATTTTAACTGAATTACACGGTCATTTCGATACCCAAATATTCCATTTAACACATATACATGTATATAAGAGTATACATACATATGTACGTATATTTTATATTTCTTCTCCTTTAAAAAGACAAACCGTTTAAACATACAAAAATGTGTTCAATTCGATTCAAGTTAACAACTTGCAACATTTGCAGAGTCTTTAATCGGCTGGCCAGAAGAGAAAAGTGTTTTACAACACTACTTAAAATAATGAGTTGGAAGTTCAGTTGTCAACTGGTTTATCGTCTAGAGTACGCAATTTTTGTTGCTTATACACTTCTCAATGTTTCTGATTTTGATGCATGCGAATTGGTAATAAGTTTTTCGTGACAAGCAAATAAACTGTTTTTATTAAATATCAAATTGTAATGAACACAATAGTTATTAAAGCGCAACATATCGCTCCTTTATTGCAACATAGTCATATCTCAAAAAATGAGCTTTTCGAGTTAACAATGCATAATTGTTAACAGTACTACCCATGATATAAAAAATACAAGGTACTTTCATTCTCTCAATTTACCTTAACAATCACCATCTGACAAGTATAAGGATTGTGATATTTTTCATAAAATTGTGCTACCGTATTAGTTTATACATTCCCTTGTTTTCAGTTTTGTTTGAAGTTGTGTCTAAAAATAATAATAAATTGTGACTTCTAACAAAAATAAATAAAAAATTTTTAACTGAATACATATTATTTTGTAACGTTATGCGTTCCTGTACTTTAAATATAAGACTTAGTGTCTTGTTGTATAGGAAGTGAAAATAAAGAAAAATAAATAAATAAATACATACATAAATCTAAAATATATAAAAATGGCCTGCAAAACATCCCCAGACTAAAATGACTACCGACACCATGTTTCAGTGTGCCTTTAGTATAACGAGGATTAAGACGTTGGCTTTTCGGTCATCTAATAACCAGTCTTAATCTATCGGAACCTTTTAAATTAAATTTGGATTCATCGGAGAATAGTATGGAATTCCTTTGTGTGGTGGTCAAATTAATGTGTTCCCTTGCAAATTCCAACCTGGCCAGTCTGTTTTTCCGTGATATAAAGATCTCTTTTACACTTTTGTATGGTATGCTTTTAGTCCGCCTTCTGCAGCCTGCCTTTGAATTGTTCTGAGGGTAACATTTAATGACAATTGTGTGGCGATGGTTCTTGACGACACGAATTGGTCTTTTTTTATCGAACATATTATTGCCTGGCTATCTCGTTTACTGGTTTTTCGTGAATGTCCACCTCTATGTTCTGTAACCAAAGTACCCGAACAACGAAAACGGCTTATAATTCTTGGTAAATATCAAATTTTTTTTTGCAATTGTGGTCATTGATTGGCCGTTATTAAAATCAGCTTTTATTTTTTCTTTTAAATGCACTGAATAATTATATCGCGCCATTTGTTAGAGAAGTTACAAGTCACGTCCAGAACACGTTTGAAGGCACGGAAACGACGGAATACATTCTTACTTTGATATTTAAACAAATAATGACTCCTTTTGGAAGTAGGTTTTTCTTATTGTAAGTAATGAAGAATATTCAAAGTTACGTGCATTAGTTTGTCATTCTAGTAGAAATAATTATTTATATATATTTAAACCACAAGTATCAAACTTTTCCCTTTGTTTTTAATATCTAAAGAGTATTTTCTTTAAATGTAATAATGCCTGTTAAACCTAACCTAACGTGGGTTTCAAACCAATCACAGATACCTACTTACATCAGCTTATTATTTCTAGCTTTTTCTAATATGAACAATGCACTACAGATTTGAGAAAAAATCCATTCTAGGAGTAAATTCCCTTATTCAACTATGTGGCAACGCCTTTTTATATTTCTCTCTAAAAATAAACTTCAAAAATCCTTACTGCACGTCTCCACGCGCAATATTTATTTCCGAGCGTAAGAAATAACGTCGGCAGAATAACAGCAAAAATATGTTCATGTTCAAGCTTATGTTCGTAGGTGTGGAATACGTATTGTGTATTGGACATAAATTTTTAGCAATTCATGGTGAATGGTTGTATGCATAAATATATGTTTTTCGCATTAATAAATATCAAAAACTAATTTTTTGTGCGTGGTTTTTTGTGTTAAAATATATTATATATTGTGCATAAATATATGCTTATACGTCGTGTTTTTCGCATTAATATATATCAACAAATAATTTTTTGTGCGTGGTTTTTTGTGGTGTATTTTTTCTAAAATCGAAAATAAGAACATGAGTAAAAAAAATCTAAAACTCGCCATTGTTTTAAAACAATTAATAAATATCATGGATATATGTGATGAAGAAGAGACGGATCGAAGATACTGGGTTAATCCATTCCTAGAAAAAAGGGAGTTGCACAGCTTGGAGGCTCATCTTTTGAAGGATATATTATGGGACTCGAAAGACTATCAAAACTTTTGTCGAATGAGCATTGAAAATTTCGAAAGTCTCCTTAGTTTGGTTTGTACATAATACTTACGTATATAAAAAATTTGCTATATGTTTACATAAAAATTTTGCTTTTAAATATATGTATGTAGGTTGACATTAAAATCAAAAAGCAAGATACAGTGATGAGGTGTTCTATATCATCGAGAGTTCGCCTGGCTGTAACACTTCGTTTTTTAGCAACTGGTGATTCTTATAGGTCGTTAGAGTACCTATCACGAATTTCGCGGAAAACCATTTCAAAGATTGTTCCGGAAGTTTTAACAGCTATATTTGAAGCTCTTAAGCTTGATCATTTAAAGGTTGGAACTTTAATACAAATCAACAACATATTGTTTCTAATGTACATATGTATGTATATTTATATAACTTTCTTACAGACTCCTTCTACCCAAGATGAATGGAAGGCCGTTGCCAAAGGTTTCAATGATTTATGGCAATTTCCACACACCTTGGGTGCTATAGATGGCAAACACATCCGCATTAAAAACCCTCAAAACTCCGGCTCCGATTTCTACAATTATAAAGGGTTTTTTAGCACAGTTTTATTGGCAGTCGTTGACGCCAACAGTAAATTTTTGTACATTGATGTAGGAGGAAACGGAAGAGCCTCAGATGTAGTCGTATATAAAAATAGTACATTACACCAAGCAATCAAACAAGGCAATTTAAATATACCACCTGCCGAAGCTTTGCCCGGCCAAATAGAAAAAAGTCCATTTTTTTTCATTGGTGACGATATCTTTGGTCTAGATCATCATTTAATGAAGGCATACAACCGAAATGGTAAGCTAACAACACCAGAAGAAATATTTAATTACAGACTTAGTCGCGCGCGAATGTCTGTGGAAATGGCATTCGGACGATTAGTAAGCCGGTTTCGAATTTTTCATCGTCCAATCGAAGTAGATCTACATACCACTGATAAAATTGTACAAGTATGTTGTGTTTTACACAATTTTTTGTCGAAAAATTTGAATGTGCCGGTCAATATAAATGAAGAACCAATTCCACTTCCACAAACAATAATACCATTACCAACACAAACACATCAAACAGTTCGGTTTGCAAACCAAATAAGAGACTATGTCAAAAATTACTTAGTGGCGGAGGGAGATGTACCTTTTCAATGGTCCAAAATTAAAAAACAAGTTGCTCAACCCGTTTCAGTTGTTATTGAATAACGACACTTAACGTTCAAAAATGTTCATTTGTTTCTTATAGTTCTTTTTTAATGTAATATTTAAATGTATCGTATTATATTCTGAAATACAATTTAAATGTTCATTTGTTTTTTAGAATTTTTTTCCATGTAATATTTAAATGTATCGTATTATATTCTGAAATATGAAATGTAAACCACTAAAAATTTAAAATAAAATTTAAAATTATTTTAAAATAAGTTTTTTCTTATTTTTGCAGCTAAAGATCGTTTTATTTTATATAAAGAATTCAACAGTATTTATTTTCAATATTTCGATAACAATTTGTTATCATCGTCAGGAAAATTAATATGTTATTCAAAAATTTTCAACGATGATAACAAATTGTTATCGAAATATTGAAAATAAATACTGTTGAATTCTTTATATAAAATAAAACGATCTTTAGCTGCAAAAATAAGAAAAAACTTACTTAAACAAGATCAAATAATTAAATATCAATTATTATTTTAAAATATTAAATTAATTTATTAAAGCATTTATTCGAAATAAAATATAAAATAAGTTTAAAAACTAAATAACTTTAAATTCATTTTTTATATATGTAGGAACATATATATTTGTTTACAATAAAATAAAATTTATTTAAATAATAAACACAAAAATTAATAACTTTAAATTCATTTTATGATATAGGTACGTATTTGTTTACAATAAGGTTAAAAATGTTGTGTTAAAAAAATGTTTTATTTAAAAAATACTTCAAACGCGTAGAAAGTTTAAAACGGTATGGACTTTCAGCTTTAGTCTCACAATTACATTTATCAAATTATATTGGCATCTAACATTGCCTTTTTTATAACATCTGGGCTTTGTGCTTCGTGTGCCAAAAGAGTCTGGATATCAGCCATCACACGCATAGCGACTAAGTAGTCCATCTTCGTCAACTGCATTCCCACAGACATTCCAAAGTGTGAAAAAATTGTTTCTTCTTCACATTCTCTGGTTTTTTTTATTATTTCGTCCAAAGCACAATTTATTTTGTTGTCTCGATCAGACTTTCTTTTTTTTAAATTTGATACCTTTTGTCGGGAAGTCGAAGGTGTAGTGCTAAGAAAGGATACGCTACTGTCTTGGCTATCACACATCACAGAACTATCCGTCAAGTCTAACTGAGGAGTAAACTCAATTAGTTCAGGCTCTTCCTAAAATTAGGACATAAAATAATCTAATGTATAAACTTTGAATGAATTGTACTTGTTATACTCACACTTAAGTTCAAATTGCTTGTTGTTTTTCTTAAGCCTACAACATTATCCAAAAAACTCATTTCATTATAATAAAATAGGTGAGGTACGTATACATCATCCGCTGAAGAGCCGGACTTTTTGGACGTGTCTACTTTCTTTTTCTCCAACAGATACGCCGATCTCAAATGCTTAACCTTTTTTTTTATTACTTCCACAGTTTTTTCCATGTTTTTCGCAATTTCTTCCCAGGCATTTTTTTTTCTGTCATTTCTCTTGTATGAAGAGCTTTGATAGTCCCATAAACAAGGAAATTGATTATACAAGTTGATAAGTTTATAGGTTTCTTGTATTGGCCACTCCATTAAATCTGTAAAAATATTAAAAATGTTTTGATTAAATTCATACATGTGTATCTATATGTATCTACATCGGGTGAATTAGTCAGGATTTTTGTATTTAGATTCGCTTGAACCTTTTATTTTGTGGGATTTATTAACAAAATTCATGAGCCTGATTTTCCATATAATACTAATCCACCCCTAATCTACATACACATTTATATACATATATTTAATAAAATATTTACCTTTTAAGTTCAAATATGTACAGTATATGAATATTTTCTTTTATTTTTAGTGTATAATGAATGTATTCGTTCTTTTATTTTTAATTTCATATATAAGAATATAAAATATATGTATTTTTTCGACCTCAAGCTTTTTTTTTAACACAGACGCGCACAAACAAACGAAATGATAGCTAAATTTGACAGTTTATGTTGAACATTATTTCTTCCACAAAAGTGTTAACAACTATTTCGCAATGTATTTGCAAATAAATGTTTTTGCGGTCCACACGTGAACATATGGTGTTGGCAATAGAATTTGACAGCTGAAAACATAATTATTTCCAAGTTTATTGCGCGTGGAGACCCTAAGTTATTACAAATAATAAAAAGAGAATGAAACTACCTTGTATTTTTTATATCATGGTACTACCTTTTATATTATGCCAAAATTTTATTCAAATTACCTTTAAACTGTTGCCTTTAGAAGATATTTTCTAAAAAATTTTCTAAGACTTGTATGGAAGCTAAAATTTTGAAATGTGTTTTTCTCGAAACAAGCTTTTTTGCGTTATGACTATGTTGCAATAAAGGAGCGATATGTCTGTTATTAGCCATCGCTTTCAAAAGTGGTTTTTACATTACATATTTGCTGCAAAACTTTCGAGTTTGGTGATGTTACAGGAAAAGGGAAGGGAAACATGCACTTTGTTTCATGTACATGCAGTTCTTGTTGAGTTTCTTATTCACACTTTCCGATATAAAGTTAGCTACAACTATATTTGACATTTCTTTTGATTTAATTTCTTTATTTGCGCCAATTACAAATAAAAATTACATATGCAAACACTTTTCTAATTTTGTTAATAACAAAAATCAAATAGTTGCACAAAAAAATAAACAAATTAATGCGAAAAAATGTGATTTAAGTTCAAACAAAGAGAATTTTCCATTTTTCAAAAACTGTCAAAAACTAAATAGCAGAAGAATTAAGAAAGGTACTTCAAAGAATACAAACTGCAAAGAAAAACTTGAATGCAGTTTCAAAAGAGAATTTAGAAATGTTTTGCAGCAAATGTTACGTAGTATGGACGGGGACTTACCAAACAAGTGCAACATTTCCATGCCTGGTATAAATATTGAGTGTTTATTTTTTGGTAGTTTGCGACTTTGAGTTGGCAACAACGCTGATAGTCATATTTTTATGTGTTTGTTTTGACATTTCATTATAGATTCAAAATTATATTCTCCAATGAAACTCACAACGGCCGCAAATGCTGTGAAAAGTACACTCCAGCATAGTGATCACATTTAAGCATTAATGCTAAAATTAAAAACTTAATACTCATTTCATTGATATTAAAAATATATTTCACAACATATTACAAAATATCTGAAATTTAAACGGATAACACGGAACATACTTTTGTATAAAAGTTATCAATAATAAAAACACAAAACTGTTTAGTTCAAGGCGAATTCATAACAGGTGAAATTGACAGCGCAGCCGATAACTTTTTTTAATTTTAATCTGTTTTAGATGTCAACGGCATAATTAAAACAAAATAGGAAGAAAAATTTAAAACAATTTTTTATATTATGTATTGTATCTTGAGCGCCAGATATTGTGCAGAATCCTCCTCAATCTGGCTGGCCATTTTCACTCTTCCAAGCTTTATGATCTGAGACTTTAATTTTCACGAAATAATTACAAGTTTCATGAAATAATTACAAGTTTGTCTTTTCTTGTAAATTTTTTATTATATATTTGTTCAAAGTTCTTTTAACAAAATTAACGTTTGCGGTTAATCATTCAGAAAGGCGTTACAGTTTTCACCCCTGAATTATGTTCGAATCTATAGTTTGCCATATTTTTCTTTATATTCGCTGTACTAAAATATGATCGGTTCGGTATTTCCTTTTAAGCATTTTGTATCCCTAGATCCTACACAACTAAATTTTTAATTCATAATTTTACTTAAATAAATTATGTAAGTGAATTTATATAATTAACGATTTATTGATTATAAAAAGAACTCAATTTGCTACGGTGAGTAGATCATAGGAATCCCTCCTATATTAATATTATTGAAACTTCATCACTCAACTATTTAATATATTTATGCAAAATTAAACAATATTTTTTTTAATTCCTTTTTGTGTTCATATTTCTTCCTTGACATTTGAAAAAGATTTATTTTTTGTAGTGTTGTATTTATTGCTCTTGCATATAACTGTTATGAATTCGCCTTGGTTTAGTTCGGTGATTAGACAATGCATACAATCTGCATAACGTCAGTTGTGAATTGAATTAATGTTTTATATTATTATCGTTTGTTAAAAAAAAAGATATGTGTTTGTTTGTACGTTCTATTATAATAAATAGTAATAATTTCATTTGTTGTATTCGGTTTCACTATATGCCAGATGAAGTCCATTGCTTTGGAATATATGTACATAAATGTATCGACGCATATCGTACATACATATGTTTGTTTACAATCTTGCACATTTGTATTTACACATATCTAAAGTTTGTAAGAGACTCTGCAACACTTGACAAAACACACGTTCTTTAATATGGACCCAAAAGAAAAATCGACCGGACGTGACTTCGTTTGGTGCCGTGTGTGACTGACAGATTTTATAGATGTGAAAATATTGCTGTGTGTGTGTATGTTGACATGTGTGTACTCGTATATCATTAACTAAGAACGCACACACATTCTCTACACAAGTATATTTTGATTTTTCTGTTAACGGATATATGTATATGTATGTGTGTATGTGTAAGTAAATATGATGGCAGTGTGATGCAGCTGATCGGTACAAATGCTTCGTATAAAATGAGTATGATTGTGTTTATGGGTTTTCCAATCGATTTTATTACTTTGATTCCAGTCGTACACTTTAGTTTTGTTAATGTTATTGTTATAATTCTTAATAAGATGTTTTTGTTTGTATTCAAGCGCTGCAATACCAAAAACAACGTCTTAGTTTTATGTTAAGGGATGTCATTTAAAAATTATTACTTCTTTTTTTTTTTATTTGAGGTTTCAAAACACGAAGAAAGTTTTCCTTCTCATCGATATAAACACAATTTTCCCAAATGAAAAGTAACATTTGGTTTCCAGCTGGCCTAATATCCAATATATTCCGATTAAATTATTGGATTTTTTGGGGTTTGTTAAATAGTACTCAAAATAATGTCTCTGATTTTGTTTGATTTGAAATTGTCAGGTTTTATGAGTGAATGAATGCATTTCAGTGCATACATACGAGTATGTATATCCTGAAATCAACACAAGTTCATTTCAATTTGGTGAAACTCGACTTACAATAAGTACAATTAGCCAAAAGCAAATTTATAGAAAGCGTACACACATATACGCTCTTTGCAAATATGCATGTATGTGAGTAAAGCGAACTCAACTTTTGACAAATCGAGAAAAGAAAACATCTGCTTCTCCAGTTACACCTTTTAAAATTAATTCGCCTTCCCTAAAAAGTTACGAATTGTTTTCCTACTGTGTGACCTAGGTGAATTAATAAAGGTAATTTGTTATTGTAAAACATATCGTGAATATCAAAATCTAAATTCGCCTAAGATTGTTCAGCTAAGAAAAATGGTGCCAAAAATACAAATTTTTATAATTGTTTTTAATTAAAATAACAGGTTATAATGGTTTTTCACTTTAAAATTCATAAAAAATTTTTGAAATCATACAAAAAAACTTCAGATTAAAATAGCGCGAAATATTTGTAAACAAAAGAAAAAAAAACTTGACAGTCTCATTGGAAAGAACGCGACAAGCAAAAAAAAATCACCTGAGCCGTCAAGTTCACCTAGTAATGAATTCGCCTTGGGTGTGACATGAATTAGACATTTTACAATTTATACATATGTGTGCAAGGTGTATACACAACAGGTAAAAGCAAGAGCAATAAATACAACACTACAAACAAATAAATCTCTTTCAAATGTCAAGGGAAAAATATAAACACAAAAGGATTCCGAAAAAAATATAATAAAAAAAATTTACAAGAAAATAAAAACTTTTAATGATTTCGTGAAACTCTTAATTATTTCGTGAATATTTAAGTCTCAGACCATAGAGCTTGGAAAGGTGAAAATTGAAAAATGATATAAAGTTGACTGTTTGAGAATATCTTTCAAAAATTTCCAAAGTCCACTGATGATAGGAGTTACCCCTATGAAATGTCGACAGCTGGGAAACATAAAAAAAACAAGCCAAGGCGAATTCATACCAGGTAAATGCAAGAGTAATAAATACAACACTACAAAAAAATAAATCTCTTTCAAATGTCAAGGGAAAAATATAAATACAAAAGGATTCCAAAAAAAAAAAAAATTTAATTAAAAAAATTTACAAGAAAAGAAAAACTTTTAATGATTTCGTGAAACTTTTAATTATTTCGTGAAAATTTAAGTCTCAGATCATAGAGCTTGGAAAGGTGAAAATTGAAAAAATGAAAATTGAAAAATGATATAAAGTTGACTGTTTGAGAATATCTTTCAAAAATTTCCAAAGTCTACTGAAGATTAGGGTAACTCCTATGAAATGTCGACATATAGACAGCTGGGAAACATAAAAAAACAAGCTGTGTATAATTTTTTTATTGGTATCAATATTAAAATAAAACTCAATTGTCAAAAACGCTTTTGTTTAATTTCTTTCCCCCCAAAACACATTATAATTAATCCAACTCGGGTTGAAATAATGCTTGAAATAAAGCAGATATGGTTAACCGAAAATTGTTCCCACAGTCCGAAGAATATTTTTGTTCAAAGCCAATGTATGCTAACAGTAAGTGTAAACAGAACACACGTGTATGTCGTTGAGGTGGAGGAGGGTGGCATTGTAGCTACAATTTACTTTCCATAAACCGTTCGTGACAGAAAAATTTGTATTGTTTGTTCAAATTTATAAAAATGCAAAGTGTATCGTAATTTTGAGCAGCTTGGTTAGATTTTTCCGTAATTCAGTGTTCGATAGAAATGTATGTGTTGCTTTGTATATAATACGTGCAATTAAGTTTTTTTGTTATTCCCATAGAAATGCAAAACCTCAATTAATTTATTGAGGTTTGCATAATAAATAGAGTAAAAATTATTGAACAGACTTGACTTCATTAGAAGAGACGAATTCAACGATGTAAATGCGTTATAGAAATTCGTTGTATGAAGATTTGTAAAACAAATTAAGTAAAAAGCAACTTCATTTGACAAAACACTTGAATGGTGTTGATTTCTTCATTGTTCGCCGGCATTGGAAATAGAAATATATTAATTATAGATTTTACCACGTGTGGGGAATTTCTACCGACATCATGATTGTGTACTTATTCATGCACTCGCATAAAAATATGTTGTATTTTTGCCAACGAATATACAACAAGTTGTCGCTCCTACTCGTTGTGTCTTGATGTTTCTTTTAGTCAAAAACTAAATCTGAATAATTATAAACGCACGCATAAGCCGCAACTATCGTCAAATGCTAATTACTAAGTTTAATTTGAATGTGCTAGTAGCAATATTGGTAGCCCGATTTGAAATACAGTTGCTTTAATTAAGATTTAGGTCTGAATACACAATAGTATCAAACGCTCAAAAGGCATTTGACTATACTCATTTGCTTTTTAAATAACTAAAGATTTATACCATGCACGATTTGAATACGAAGTAACTCATATTCTATTTTAACAAAAACAAATTACGGAATATACAAGCCGAATGAATATTGATAACAACTCTACTCGTGGAGAAAACAGTTCAACCACCCAGCGGCCAAAGTTTCGATTACAGAAGCGATGATCCAACGAACACTTGTAAGTCAGTAATGCACACCATCTCATATACGAACCTCGTATAAATTTTCAAACAGATAGCCTCATTTGTAGAGTGAACTGTCACCTGCACACAAAGCAAGCGAGCCAGCGAAGTCTTCATTCAACAAACACTCATTACTTTCTAACATACATTGTAAGTTACCAGTAGCCAGCTCGGACACAATCTCGCATACTTTGTATGTTTCTCAATGTTAAATGCCAACATGTCGTCTGTTACCTCAAAAACATTGTGTCTGTAAAAAACATGAGCAAATTCATCTGACAAAATTTCAAATAGAGAGTGTTCTATTTTGTTATGTTTAAACATCTCTGACATTAGAACTCTACGCCTTGCAAACAATTCAACGGCGGCTGACTTTGGGCGGTATAAGTAGTCGGCTTGAGGAAATTCTAACGCATTAATATTTTAATAATTATTTTGTAATAATGAAAACATAGACAATGTCAGACGTAAATGTAGATGTACGTTTGTGAGCAAATTTTACAAACCGTCTTTTAAACTGCAACATTTTGACAGACATGAAAAAATAAGCGAGAAATTATATATTAAAAAACAGACGCAGAAACATATCGTCTGCGGGTGCCTTAAGTAGGTCGTACACGTTTTTCGCACCTCACATAGAGTTTTTAAGGAATATTCCATTAAATAAATTTATTCTATTTACTGTTTATTGTGTTCTTTTCTTGCACTAAGTCCGTTTTTAATATCATTTTAGTCATATTTAGATTTAGCTTTAATTCTATTAATTAAAATTTTTTGCAACGTAATACATGCATATGTATTAATTCATTTTTGGGAGTTCCATATACTGTGGTCATACACTTAAGTTAAGTAAGTTAGCATTCATTGTTTACAAAGTGTTGCACATCATTGAAGAGAGTGTATAGGGTTGAAAGTTTGACATAAAAGGTCAACAAAAATATAAAAAATAGAGTAGGAGAAAGACCTAAGCCTTACGGTACCCTAAAATTAATGTTGAAAATAAATAAGTAAAAATTTATTAGAAAACCAAAATTATATGCGCATGCTTTTATTCTGTATACACTTTAAAAGCAAATCTCGTTTTAAAACAATTTTTACTTTGTGGTACATTTGAATAATATTCACTTTATTCAATCATTCATTTGTTATTCTGTATTTTCGTGCACATGAAAGAATCCACGATAAATTTTAAAACGCGTTTCATTCTCTTGTCTGCTTCCACTCGTTATGCTCTGTACTTAATATTTGAATGATTATTGTACTCGGAGTATATATACGAGTAAATAAATGAATATATACATGCAATGTGTTTTTTTTTTAGTTTTCTGTTGAAATCTCAATTTCAATTTTCAGTTTATTGGGCAAATGCTCCACGTGCCTGCACACATGCTTCTGATTTGTCTAAGTCTAATGCATTAAACACATTTGAGACAGCAGGCTACTTGGGGTTCTTCTTAAATTTCTGCTCTTACAATTCGGTTTGTGTCTATCGAATCTAATAAAATACTATGAAAATATTTTTTGGATATTGAACTCTAGACTTTTATATGGAAAATTTTGAGGTATTCACATTTTTCTCTGTGCCCTGTTCATTGAAGTTTTTTTTATTTCTTCGGGACAAACGACACTTCACTCCAGTACTTCAGAGACATACTCGTACACTTCAACAGAAAAATAAATTTCTTAAAATTGTTGTTCTATTGTCTACTTACATTTACATACCTATACACGTACACCGCCACCAAATTTTGTTTATAATTTTATGTACAGACACGCTCTTTCAATGCTTTCTCTCAACATATGTATGAATCGTAGATAAAACAGCTGCTGTTAAGCTTCAAAAGTTGTTTTGTTTGATAATGAGATGCGACAAGAAATTTGCATGTTTTTTGTGAGATTTTTTGCTTTTATTTTATTCGATGTGTTTTTTTTTTCGTTATTTACATATTTATTCTAATTTTACTGACAGATACTAGTGTTACTTAGCAGCTGTTAAGTAGTTTGAAAACCGTAATTTTCAAATAAACGCAGTGCACACGGCACTCAAACAAACGTTTGTTAATAATAGTATCATATTATTTATTATAGAACTAAGCATGAGGGATTGTAAGATTGGAGAGAATGATGAGAAAATATTCCCATTATAATGAAAAATATAAAAACATTACATTAGGCAGACAGTTTCTTGTGGCCAAAATTGAGCCACCAACATTCTTGTCATGAAATGAGGCAGACGTTTTTAAGCCGCGTGGGCTAATGGATGGTAAACGATCAACTCATTCATGCCTGACAGCTTTCTTCACATACGTTGCAAATACATACGTTCTTATACGAACACGTTTCAACGCCTTTTTCCATTCATTCATTCAATCATCCGTCCATTTCATTCCGTTCATTTATTCGTTTGTTCACAAATTCAAATTTATTACGAATACGTTTCAACATTATACTCGTAGCCAAACATTCTAACAAAGTGACAAACCACCCAAAACATTTATTACTTTCCCTTATGATGTTGGCTAAAAGAGTCGATTCGTAAATTGCTCCTGCCGAGCCACAACTTCCATTACATTAACATACGAGTCTTTTAATTTGTTTAAAGTTTAGGGGTGTTTTTTGCTTCCTGTTCCTTCAAATCAATCCAAAACTGCTTTGGTGCCAATAACATTTTGCTACATAGTCGCAGTGAATTGGCTCCTTGAAGTGCCTGTTTATATGCATTTTGAATTTATTTATCAATACAGGGTTGCATGAGTGGGTGTGTGTGTGTGTGTGTGTTACTAAGAAGTATTTAAGGTAATAAGAAAACTTTACTAATGCTATTGGGCGTTCGTTGACAGCATCACGTAACAACTAAATTTTCTACAGCTTATAACATTGAAACATGAATTAGTTAAGAAAAATAAAAACAGAATAGCAAAGCAAAAATAGAAGTCATGTCTTCTTATTAATGGGCATGATAAAACCCTACAACACAGACCCTTTACGCACGTACACGCACATAAACAATTGACTCTGGATAACTTGAGTTTCGGAAAGACCGGAGAAAAAGTTAAAATAATCCCAAATTCAAATTAACAGAAGCTCGCACTATCAACTGGGCAATACTTGTATACAAAATTCAAATTAACAGGAGTTTTACGAAAATTTACGATTTTTTATTTTAGATCTTTTTTCACTAAAACTCTCAGTTGTTTCAACTAAAAAAAAGCTCTATCTTTACATACATAAAAGCAAATGTGTGTCCAAAAGTCACAAATACGAGTATGTACGTCAAACACAACACATTAAAAAAGTACTGGCGAGCAATTAGTCACGTTTAAATTACCGAGAGTAACAAATGACATGTCATTTCCTTTTGATTTACCAAGTATTCTTCCAGGGACCAGGTAAACATTTGAAATTATCTAGAGATTCTAGTTAAACGGTTTCGAATTATCGAGTATGTTTGTATAAATTTTTTGTTTATAAATATTTACCTATTTTGATATAGAACCGCCTCAGATCATATTCTTTTGTTTAAAATAGTCAAATATTTTGATTAAAACTCTAAGTCATCGTTTTTATTGTCTTCAAGACGCGTTTGTTTCTGCAATATGAGAAACTGCGAACGCAGACCTTAACAGCATTTACATAGGAGTACATGAATATCTGCAAGTAACAAGTTTACATGTATGTAAAGATGTATTAATGTTTAATACATGAATTATGGCAGTTTATGTCATTCATGCTGTGACTACTTTTTGCAGAGCTTTATCGACAGTGTTTACGAGTACGTACGAATACTTTTCATTGCAGCCGAATGATTTATTAGCCACATTAAAGCTCTTCGCAAACCCAAATTTGTGTAACAAGCTGTAAGAACAGTGTGTTTTTTCCTATATTTCCTAGCTGCCTATATGCCGATATTTCATAGGAGCTTCCCTAATCATCAATATACTTGTAAATGTCGACATATAAACAGCTAGTATATATATTAGTATATATGTATGTATATATATTAGAAGCCAATAAACTAAATAATAATAAAGAACCAATTTGTGTGAAGGATTTACTCTAAATGCAAAGTCGTAACAAATCGATGAGGAGTTTTTAACGTGCCTACTCATGTCAAGAAATATCAGTTTATTCGTTCTCTCATTATTTCTGTCAAAAACTGATTGCAAAGAATAATTATAAAGGACTTATTAAAAAATTATTAAAACAATGAGTGTTCCGATTAGTTAACCGTGATTTGAAGGCAGTTTTAAGCTTGGTGCTCAAAATCATTCAATATATTAATGCACTGTTGACAAAACACTTTAAAAGTAATTCGAACATCATAAGAAACGTGGAAGTTTTTTCAGCAATAATATGATTTTTTTTTTAATTGATGCAACATTTATGAAGCCATTGTGCAATTACTGGTAGCAGGACTTCTTTTTCACTTTATTAAATTGTTTAAAATCTTGTAGGGATTTTTCTTTTCTCTTTATTCGTATACAAACACATGCACAACTCTTCGTCGACGTCGAGTCGTTTTAAAGTACGCAGAGCCGAAAATTATCACCTGCGCTAGCGATGCCACCTAGTTAAATGCGCCTTGTAAGAAGCTTTAACTGATTTTTCGATTAAGCAACAACATCGAGTGATTTTTTCTCTCTCTTCTCTCAATGATTGCCATTAAAACATGTTTATGCGACTAGTGCTCGTAAACAAGAGTTTGGTTTACGTCGTAAAACGAATGATACCGTAATTAAATTTCGTAAAGAGCTGAACTGAACACATGGCGGCCTTTTATTTTTGTTCTATATTTTTTATGAAAATGCAGAATAGTACAAAGATTATAAGTGTGTATATGCTAATATGTATGTATTGCTTAAGTACCAAGTGTAAGTCTGCTAATAATTTAATTACAAAATTGGCCAACAGTTTGTGTCGTTTGATTTTATTACTCAATTTGACACAAAAAATTTAGGCAGCCGCCCTCTTCTCGTCGCCTAATTTTTTCATAAATATTTCACAATGACAAAGTTTTGCACAATTTTGTGATGGAAAATATTATTTTAATAAAACTCTCATAATGACGAAATTAAATCTTGGAAATAATGCGAATTTGCATAAGTACAAATGAGCTAGTGTATTTATCTTTAAACAAAACTGTGTGGAGAAATAAATTGTGTCCTTCGGTTCAAAAGTTGATGTTGATAAAATTCAATACATAATAGAACATAAAATTCAGCGTTTAGAAAGTCAAAGTTTAGTCGTTAAAAATATTTTCATACATACAAATTTTTCTTCTATTTAGCAAACAAAGATATCAAAATTGCTTTTGCTCCTCAAGAAATTAAAGATTTTTACATCACAAGAATGATATTATAAATATGAATTTTGTATTCAAGATATACACACTCATATATATGCACACACATACAAACACGCATACATATACACTTTGCATGTTTGCTTAAAGCAAATGGGGCTTATTTGGTAAAAGTTAATAGTTGAGCGCTTTCAAAGTTTCTAAGAATTCAAATTTTGTACATTAATAAGCTGAAGATAACGAATGTGAATTATGTATTTTCATTTAAAATACTCGTACACAAAATAAAACTTTGGCACAAAGCGGCGAATTTGTACTCAGAACTTTAAACAAGTTTAATGCAACCTCGTACATATGTATGAACAAAAGAAGCTAGCAAGATTTTATATAGAAAACAAAATTAAAAGGATAAATGCAATATTACAAATAAACGTGAAATTTAAACTAAAATGTAATATTTCAAGTACGAGTATATTTAATACAAAGTTTCCATTGAATCTTCTTTTTTAAAGCAATAACGCTTAAACAGGCTCCCAACTACTGATACGAACCGAACATGTATAAAATATTGTTTGAAAGCCTATTTACATTTAATAAAAAGTTAACTAAATAAAGAAAAACAAAAACTCTGATGTTTCTTGTGTACAAACTATTGCAACCACGTAGAAACATATGCATATACACACATTCATACATATGTATTTAAGAGTGTGAATGTGTGAGTCTGCAAATTATGTCCTTGCTTTAAAAGTAATACGCTTTTATAGTAAATGTGATTTTTTTTTTAACTCATTTGTTCATTTGGTTTTTTTTTCCTTCTCTGTTGTTATTTTTCCTTTCAGCTCTTATTTAAAATTTTTGATGCTGCATTCACATGTACATATTTCCACACAGTAGCGCACATCCATGCCGGCACTCGCACTCGTGCATACGTGGGTGTGAGTTAGACGTGTGTTCCCAGTTAGCCATGTATTTCAGACATATTGAGAACGCCTTAAACCAAATCGTAAACTAAATTTTCGAAAACATTGCCGCGAAATCCTGCAAGACCACACACTCATAGAAAATCTGTCATAACCGTGATGTATTTCAACATCAATACAATGCCAAATGTCATCATTTTTGAGCCCATGACACTTTTAATCGCTGTGATGTCAACCATTTCATCAGTAGCTCTATTTATAAACAGTGGCAATTATGATTATTATTTCGTCAATGAAATGTCATACTGAATCATTGGGATGCTTTATCGGAGTACGTTTGAAGTAAGCATGTAATCAATGCAAGGAAACTTCAATAACGAAGAAAGTACTAAACGAAGTCAATGTAATGACAAAATATCATCAACAGAATGGCGCACTAACATCAGACTAATATAATTTGGATTCAATCTCATTGATGTGATAGCTCATTTACATCAGAAAAATGGCACGTGAAGTAAAATTGATGATGAAATATCATCAATATCATGCTAGGCTATCATCAACATTAAACTGTGGTTCAATTTAATGATTTCAAAATTATGTTTAAACACGTAACTTTATATTGTACCATTTTCAAGAACCCAATGAGAATTAAAAATGTTCTAATAATATTTTTGATGACTTCCTTCTATCAATACAATGTCTGTGTGTTTATGCTGTGTACGAGAAAATATGCTCTTTCCTTCATTCTATTTTACTCTCTACGATGCCATTATATTTATATAACTAACGTCGCATACGATGACTAAATGTCTAATATGATGCATTTTTTTCTACTTTTTAAAAATTAATTTATATTTAAAAATAATAATTTTAACAACCAAATTCCTTTTCAACAATAAATAGAAAATATTACGTTTTAAATAAATTTTGACAAATTGGATGTATTATAACTATTAATAAAATGTATCATTAAATTGATGTCACCAAAGTTGTAGCATTGATGATACTCAATATATGACAAAATTTTCATTACCTTGTAGTGTGGAAGGTGCTGGACTAAATTTTGCTCATCTGAGCAGTGTCGAAGGTATATACACTGGGCACTGCTCAGTTTTAACTAACTTAATTCCAACATTTTAAATGCTGTAATCGAATTTGTTTTAGTCTTTCGTGTTGTTATTGTTAAAGTTAAACCCCTCCATGAACACTAGTCCCTCTTTCCTCCTCATCATAATCTATTTCCCTAGTTCCAGTACAATGTGCTGCATGTATAGGGGCCATCCCCTGAGTCCTGGACCGAGATAAAAAAAAATTGTTTGATGACTTTTGTCGTTGAGATTGATTTCAGTTTTCATATTACTGATGACTATTTACATACAATTGATGTCACAATTCTGATGATGCGCCGTCATCAACATAAAGATGTTGATGTAAACTCAAATGAAAAAAAAACAAACAAAAAAAACGATGTATATATACATATACATATATATATATATATATGTATATATATATATATATATATATATATATATATATATATATATATATATATATATATATATATATATATATATATATATATATATATATATATATATATATATATATATATATATATATATATATATATATATATATATATATATATACTGGATTACCAGATTGTCGCTCATCTTGTTCCCCATATTGACTTAGAATATCTTTTGAAAACCTAAACATATATCGTTCCAGACTATGTCTTGTGGAACGATTTTGCCAACTGGGAGGTCTTAAGGTATGTTTGTTGCTTATATAAAAAAAGACTGCTTGCTTGTGCTAGTATATTGTATGATAGAAAGTAAGGGGAGATCAAAAGAGGGGTTTTTCAGAAAAATAAGAAGTAGAGTAAAAATTCCAAATAAATGGCGGCATAAGACTGATGACACTTAACAGATAAAATCCGGCAAAAGAGCACTTGAAAAGAAGGCGTTTTAAGCAAGATTTACTTCCGAATTCATTCAGTAGCGATACAAGCGAACAAACACAACCGTAGTTGAATATTTTTGTGCGTATTACAATGTACTTACATCTTATATACACAAGTTAATATGATAACCCACATGCATACATACATATATACACACACATTCATACACTTATAAGCCTGTGGTGTTTTCTGTTCAAACGCATAATGACGACATGAGAAAAACTATAGCTTTCCTTCAAATTAACAGTCGTAATATAAAGTCAAGATATAAACTTTTTTCGCTGTTTTGTTTTGTTTATTTTTTTTTTCCTAGATCTAAAAATATCTACAAACTTGGCATGTACTAGTAAACACCATCCTTTAGAACTAGCAAAAATTCTTTTCACCGAAAAATGTGTAGTGGCAATTTAAAGAATGCCGTATCTTTTAATTCGGTAAAACAAACACACAAACCAATACACACTGCCTGTGTGAGAAACATTTTTCATTTATTACTCGTATTTAAGAGTGGCAGAATAAAACTCCCCCATATACACACCGCACACACACTCACACTCAACACACTTTTTAGCCCACTTTAAAGAATTTGCGACTGGAGATAAAATTTTCAATAATATCAACTACTGTGTCAATTGCCGGTTCCGCAACAAATGCGTGCATTGGTACAAAATGATTTCACTTCATTATCGACAAGGTATGAAAATGATCGTGCCATTATCAAAGCTTCAAGCTCATTAAATTAAAATTTTTAATTGTAAAGCGAATTTCTGATTGAAGAGCAAGAAGATCTTTACTATTTACATAACAGTAAAAAAATAACACCATTCTTTAATATATATATATTTTAACTACTCACACCACACCATCATCTTAATTACATACTTATATTATGAAAAACTAATAAAACCATTCGCTATAATATTCTCCTTTTTCAACATGTTTGTTTTTATGAAAATAAAGTAGCACATTCACACACACATGCACATATTCATACATACAAACATACATAGTTTTGACTTTATCTTCGTCAGATTTTAATGTCTTAAAAGTTTTGATAACCCGAGAACAACTGCTATCTGACCATCATTTGCGTTGAACTTTTCGTTTTTGATTTAGGATATTTTCTACTTATCACATGGAAAGCGAATAAACACACACTTTTTCGAACACACACTCCAAAAACTCACACACCACGAATACCGCCTTCTTAAGGTATACTCGTACAAATGTATATAGGCTTTTGTTTGTGCTTTTTATTTCACATTTACGAGTTCGAACTTAGGACGAGCATTCATACGCACAAGTGCGTTTTCAGTACCGCAAAACAAGCGTAACATTATTCTAAACATATGTACGAGTACATACATATGTAAATACATTTTGGTTGTGCTTTCAATTTTTTGTTGGAAATTTGCAGAAAACAGCTCGTTCCGCCTGACAGCATTTAATTTGGTGATAATTTTTGTATGCAGCTGTTTTCAAATATTTGTGTTTGTCGAATGTGAACATACACACTTTTGATGAGTTGAAGCTATATAAGCTTGAAACATTTCTTTGCGAGATTAAAAAAAAATCCCCTTTAAGTTCGCTTACCTATCGATCATGATATTTTGTTTCAGTTAAAAGAACTCAACCCTGAAGAATTTTCACTACTTCTTCCCAGGTAGAAACTATACATATGTAATATTTGTTATAAAGTAAAAAATTGGACAAATGTCAATTACTCTGAAAACTCTGTATGATGGTTTTGTGTTGGGGTTATCAGTCAGTCGAATTCCAGGAAAGCGGAAATTTGTCCAAGCAATATTAAATTTTGAGGTCAGCTCGAGAAACAGAATATTTGATTAAGCGTTAAAAATTTGCAAAAGTCGCAAATATAAATGCTTTCAGAGTATACGACTATTATTGTGCAACAAATGTCACATGCAAGCAACAAAATAAGTTTTCACATAATAAAGTTAGCTTTTTGTTGTTTTTTGATGTATGTATTGTTAAGAATTTTTATCACATCTAACCCAGTGTGCACTCGCTGATCTGCTTGGTAAAAAAATACAACATAATCACACAAACAGGATAAAATTAAAAACATAATACACAAACACACAAACGTACATGATTTAAAGTAAGTAAAATTCCAAGTAAATCATACTACAAATGATGTTGTTGTTATTCTTGCATTCTTGGTGTTTCGTTGTAATATTGTTTGTACAATGGAAGTATAAATAGCCGACTTTGGACCACACCGACAAAAAATCTTGCAAAATTGTATGAAATATGTAAACGTATCAAAAAATTATGTTTTTCTAATATTTCTCCCAGATGTCTCCGCAGATGTATTTTAAGTCAGAGTATTTTGCTTGCCGGGGATGGAGAAGTGAAGTATATCAATTGGTCCTACATTCCGTCCAATTGGGTTGGACTATTGATGTGCAGGAACTTCTGATCAACACGCTTCAGTCTTGTTTGATTATAAGATATCCTAGACTAGAGTTTCTTTTCTGAAACGCTCATGCTGTGGTTTAAACCTAAAAACGTGTCAAGGTACTCCCTGCGACACCCAGGTTTTGCCTTTACGTATTCCTAACTCATACACTTATACATATTAGAAGTGGAGGAAATACCGATGAACTGGTTAAAGGCTGACGCACTTTTTGTAACCGACCCGTGACTATTTGGCGAATTGCATAGAGGCGAAGTACGTCTAGGTACTAAAAAGACAACGATTTGTGCCACAAACATATGGAAAAAATGCTACTTGTGTGAGCCTTGCAAGCCACTTCAGTGCAGTGGCTAGTCATGAACTAGTTCACCTCATGGAATTGGTTCACCATCAGATAAGATCATCATGGCAGGTGCCGATGCAAATCAATTATATTTATCTGTCTTCTGAAGTGTTATTAATAGATTTCGGTACACCACTGCCCCGTATTTCGATTTTGGCGCTAATTGAGACATTGTAGGCAGGAAGATTTGAATAGGCAAAAGGTCTTCATATATCATACAACAAAATTCCTGCTGAAGGCTTTTTGCTATTTGAGTCTTGAAGTTACCACTGTTGCAACCTAAACAGAGACCAGTGACAGTCGTTAACAGATTTATCCTGGAAATTTTACCATGGTCATGTAACATCATTATGGTGGACACACATGTAAAATTATCCTTTTTATTTTAGCCTCCAACAGATTTCATTTCTTAAGGCGAGAGCAGGTTCGATCTTGTCAGCTTTATATTTGCATTGTGTACTCGTATGCAAAACAAAATTTCAAGTTTTATAAATGTTTTCAATATTAAAAAATATCTAAGCAAAATTTAGCTTCAATCTGATATACTTGTAATACAACAATGCCAAACAGCGCTCAACTATTTATATTATATATTGAAGTCAGTTTTCCAGTCAACGGAATCTCTTTTCATTACCATAATAGCTTTCCGTTTATCGTTGCTTTCCCATTTCGATTTCAAAAACGATGCAAGTATTTCATCAGCTAGCGACGATAAGTTGGAGTTTCTTTTTACCCTATAGAGTGGCCAGAAAAATGAACGAATGAATAGATCAAGAATAATGGAATTGGACAAAACCTCAAGAGAAAATCTACTGAAATTTCTAAAAGAGCAATTAGGAGATTTTATACTTCTTAAAATGTTGTTTAAGTCTTCGCTAATAATTGTACCACATTAATTTTCAAGTAACGACTATTCACACGGTAGAATTTTTTTTTTTTATCTGAAATGTAAAATGTGTTATAACAGTTATGCCAACATACCATTAATGAACCTTTCAATCCACCAATATCGCTTATTATTTCACATTTTTATTTTGCATTTAATTTTTTTTTTATTTTGTTGCTTTAGTTATTCGTTATTTTCAGTTTATTTAAATAAGTATCAAAGCTGCTTACGAAAACAAGGTCATGTGCTTGCATTTAATGGCCCAATGAGTTTAACGTTTAAGAAGTTTATTTAACTAAAAGCTTCAAGCCTGAGCTTCGTTGTGTTTTCGTAATATTATTTCAATTAAATTTCTGAGTTTCGCTCTGAACAATTTGTGTTCTGTCTTAGCATCTTACATACATTTTATGTGCATACATACATACATACATATATTTCATATTGAAAACATAAAGTTTTTAATTTTCGGTAAAAAGTTTAAGTTTTCACTAAGAGAAAAGGGAAACAAGATTTTTGATGTCGGTTTGGGTTTTATGCAGCAGCTTTGTGTACAAATGTTTGGATTTTTTCCATCATCAATTAGACTGAAGCCCACATTCAATTTGCTTCAAAACTTTTTTCAAGCCATTTTTTTCTTCAGTCTTTTATTTTATATTTTTTCGTTGTAATTCTCTTTGGTTTCTTTTTAATGTGAAGTCATTACAAGTAAATCAAGAGAGGGGTGAAATAAAAACATTTTTTAACTCATTTTTAGTGAATTGCAAAAAATTTCAAAAAATTTTTCACTCTATTCAGCTCATGTACAAATAAATAACATGGAAGCCAGTGTGCTTGTGTTAGTCTGTGAATATGTTTTACAAAATTCGTATCTCAAGTACGAGTACACTTACATACGAATATTTGTATAACGTTAAAGTTTATTTGAGTTTTAGGAAGCAGACCTACACTACACTTGGGCAAAAAAGTCACCGTTCGCTAATGCAATATTATTCCTTTTCAACGACAAATCGAATCTAGTCCAACCATTTACAAAATATTCGTAGTTTGGTTCGCTTTTCTTTCAACTTCAAAGCCCAGAACTGCATTTGTTGTGTTGTGTATTCTCGAAAGGTAAGACGTGTGTGAAATCAACCAAAGTTAGACAATTTTGCCTCATTGCCAGTGTGGTCGTACGATTATTATTTGATTAGTTTTTATTTTAGCTGGCGTAAAGGTGTCTCATCTACGTCGGTTTTATTTACGTAGCCAGTGGTGCTATGGAACGATTGAACGTCTGTCTTATTTGCGCGTAAGAAATAGTGATAAACTTAAATTCAAATAAGAGTGGTTAATGCAGCAGTTCATTATACGTCATGACCCGAGTTCAAATCCGAATGGGTGCTGAAGAGTGGTGTAGCGACTAAGAAACAGCTAATTGTCCGCCAGCTAAAGATTTGATTATTATTTTTCTTGTCTTCCTCAATCGCAAATTATTGATCACAGCAGATTTGTATTGGAAAAATTCTTCTTAAGAAAAAACTTAAGAAAGGAAAAACTTGAACTAAAGGGTGGTTAAATTTCAAGGGCCGATGTTGATTTTGAATAAAACACAAGCTATTTAGGAAATTATTCAAATTTTATTTTATTATGATATATTGGTATTACTCAATTATGTATGGAACAAAATATCGGCCAAAATGGGCGCCGCGACCACGGCGGCACACCTCCATGCGATGGTCCAAATTTTCGATAACCCTGAGGCATAATGGAGGTTCTATGCCGTTAATGTGCCGAATTATCTCATCCTTCAGCAGTTGAATTATTGCTGGTTTATCGACGTACACCTTTTCTTTCAAATAACCCCAAAGAAAAACCTCCAACGGTGTCAAATCACATGATCTTGGCGGCCAATTGACATCGCCATTACGAGAGATAACACGGCCATTGAATTTGTTGCACAAAAGAGCAATTGTTTCGTTAGCTGTGTGGCAAGTGGCACCGTCCTGCTGAAACCACATATCGTCTACATCCATATCTTCCAATTCGGGCCATAAAAAGTTCGTTATCATCTCACGATAGCGAACACCATTCACAGTAACTGCCTGACCGGCCTCATTTTGGAAAAAATACGGCCCGATGATGCCGCCAGCACATAAACCGCACCAAACAGTCACTCTTTGTGGGTGCATTGGTTTTTCGACAGTCACTCTTGGATACTCATTGGCCCAAATGCGGCAATTCTGTTTATTGACGAATCCACTGAGGTGAAAATGTGCCTCATCACTGAAGATGATTTTCTTCGAAAATTGATCATCATTTTCATAATAAGTCTGGATAACTTTAACACGTTGTTGGATTGTGTATCTCTCCATGCTTCAAATTGAGTAAGTCTGAAATAGAGAAATGTCAAATTAAATTCGGAAAAAAAATTGGCGTTTAGGTGTGGTTCACATTCAACATCGGCCCTTGAAATTTAACCACCCGATACATTCCGAAGCACAAATGTACAAAGCAAAAATGTAATTTAAAGATTATAAACGAGTTCAACAAAAATTCAATAAACTATTAATAAAATTTTTTGTTTTTTGCCTACAACATATTATTGTTTAAAAAGCGATAAGCCGATCGAAAATCTGATAAAACATTCATTTCAAATTGACTACAATTGAATGAAAGAGGCTTGTTTGTTAAATAACAAATTTTCATTTTAATTATTTAGTACACTAAATACTATGTATATGTATATAGGAAACGAGTGAGAATTATATTTTTAAGCTTCAAGCGCCTGCCCATAAGGTCTCCCGATTTACATGATTTAACACCGTTTACTTTAAAATATGTTGATGTACTCGTACTCATATGAAAACAACTAAAACTTCTATTTAAGATATTTGTAGTGAAGACGTTTCACAAGACTAAAATATGAGAGACTAAAAGCTTGTTCAATAGTTTCTATTCTATGCGTCCAACAATCAAGCTGAGGGAACGCGTATAAAAATGCGCTAGTTTAACGTATTTTTTTTAAACAGCGATGCGAAAAAATGCGGATTTTCATGTATCTAGCGTGAAAGGTGCTAAATTGACAACCGTGGTTCAAACTGCAGTGTTATTATAATTTATCTGAGAGCGGTATTAAAATAAATCTCATCAGTACATTCCTAAAACAAAAACAGTCAAAAAACTCTGTTTGTGTTTTGTTACACAAAAAGAGGGCATTACAAATCTACCGAATATTAGCTATACAAAATATGTATTAAAAGCAATTACATATAAAAAGATTGTTTTTATGCATTTACTAGATATAATTAGTGATTTCTTTTGTACAAAATCCATAAAAGGTTTTGCTGATTACAAAGAAGCGCTTTCCTCTCGGCTGTCAATGATTTATGAATTTTTATAGGACTAATAGATACTCGTATATGTGTTCGAGCTAGTTATATTATAGCTATGAAGCAAATTCTTTTCTAGGTTGTTACTCATAAAATACTTCGACTACGATAAAAATGAAAAAGTATAACATTTAAATATCAAAAACCCGGTTTATTCGATATTCGAAAAACGGACTTTTAAAAAAAACCCGGCTATAGTAAAACTAGAAAAACCGATAAAAACTGGTCGAATAATAACCGTTCGATCACCCTAGTCAGTAGCCACACGGAGAACTTCGAGGCTGAAAAACAACTTTGGATGCCCAGCAGCGAAAAAATATATAAACTTTGACATCGAATGGGTTTTAGTGGCAAAGCTTGCTCCCAATAAAGAGTTTTTGTGTATTGTCTGTCACTTTCTCTGAACTTCGTAAGAATACTTTTGCTTTTAAGAGTTTTTGGATGGATTTGTCAGATTGTGGCTGCTGCTAACATCTTTCTTTCCCGTAGCTGTTGAGCAAATGTTTTATTTTTATGGTTGTATTAAGTTGAAATTAATTCCAACTCTATTGCAGCTGCTTGCACAAGATACATGCAATCAAATAACTGATTCATTTGTAAAGAACAATCGTTATTGACCCCACAAGCTGTAAACTTTGAATCTATTTTGAGAACATTGAAAAAAATTTACATGCACATGTGCATGTGCATTCATAAGCAAATGCAAATTTTAATGACTGCTCGAATAAATGGAACTGAAATATACTATTTTGTAGAATAGAAAAAAAAACAAAACTTCTCAGATATGAAATCAAATCAAAACATAGTCATAGGCTCTGCTTGGTAATGAAATTCAATCCGTTTTTCGGCTCTACATTGAACGAAAACTGGAAAGTTTTTCGAAATGAAATCACTTTTAACAGAAAATATTGACATGCATTAATTATGCTTTAATAAATAATTGAACGTTTTATTCATGACGCTAGTATCATTCTAATACATATATTTTTTTAAACTAAGTCCAGCTTCAACAAACGTAAACAAAAAACTTTTTATTTGCATAAAAGTATGAAATAAAGATGTAAAAAGGTCAGTATCACCAATTTACTCGAAGTGAAGTAAGTAAGTCGTGTTACATTTTTAGCCAATTTTATGTGGAACATATTCTGAAAAGAACGTTATATCCTTCGAAAATGTATCAACGTTTTTAGAAACGAAAGTATTTAGTACTATACTCGTAAGCAGCGGAGATGTAACATTGTAGTTAGAAAATACAACGGCTTTACATGTTAATAAAGTTTCCATTATGTTTTTTTTTTTCGTTTGCTAGAGACTTTCTATACGAGACCAACGATATGAACTTTTAAGGCATAAGTACCTACTTTCTATTCTTAAGTTAACCCGGATTTTCATTATAAAAGTTATTATAAACTAACTGGGTGATAGATAACTCGGTGTTTTGTGGTCTCTATATTTCTCTTCAACATCCATTACACAACAAATACTACAGGCCTGCCATGAACCAGATTTCAAGGACAAACTCTTGATGAGAGCTCAAAGTTTCAAATTTTCATTTTCTAAGGAACCAAAAACTAATTTAATTCCATTAACGCAACGCAATTGTACTTTGTGACGTGGTGTTATAAAATAAAGCGCTTGGCTGATATTTATTTAGTTTTTAAAAGACCAAATTCCTTTATTTACCACATAAAATTCTTCTGAGCCAAAATATATCCGCAAACAACTTGCATTAATTAATGTTAAATTAATATTTGTTTGCAATCTTCCACTTTTAAATCCTTATATTTTTCTCTACGTAACAAAAACAGAACGAGAGCTACATTACATTAAACTTTTTTTACGACTCTTATAGTCTTAACGAAATCAATTATTTAAAGTATAAAAAATCGGGGTTTTGTTTCTTGTCACTCCCAGCAAAGTCATCGTAGAAAAATGTTTCTATTACATTCATGTTTTCTTGTTTGTCGCTTTTTGTTTTTTGCCATAAGTTTTTTTAAACAGATACGTGAGTACAGCAAAGAATGAGTGTTGGCGTGGGGAGGGGGTGGGGGGAGGGAGTTAGATGTATGGTGTATTAAATAAAAGTATCACTCAAAATAAACAAATGATCCTGAAAAACATTACTTACTTTACAAATAAATTTGCATTTATTATTTTTGAGTAGAAAAGCACCAAAGCAACCGCTGATATGACCAGCAACTACAAAAATAATACGAACAGAACAGAAACAGAAATAAAAACATCAACAGAACCAGAAGCAGAACCAGAACCAGAACCAGAAAACTTTACAAACACATAATGAAAAATAAACGAAAGCAATTTTGCATTTTTTCTTTTTCATTTTTTTTTTTTTTTTCGTTTTTTAATTTTTTATTATTTTGTTTTGATCCTTCACACAATCTTAGAAATACATAAGTATTCCATTTCCCTGTAAAAGTATTTGCTCCACATAATAAGAGATGATTGGCTGTTAGACACACACACACACACACACATACACACAAATGCAAACAAACGAAAGCCATCCAAGCAAACGGACAATGGAAACTGAAGCAAAATAAAAATAAAATAAAAAAAACTCCAATACAAACACAAGCACACAACCATTTGCCAAAATGTTTGCCACTTTATGAGCAGTTGTTTCTTTTATTAAATGAAACAAAAGAATAAAAAGAAGCATAAATCTGAAAGGATTACTTTAGACACATAAAAAATAAGTTTAAGTCTCACGTTATTAAAATTTTGGTTTTTCAAGTATCCAAGATTTTCTTTTTCATTTGGCGAATAAAAATCTATTAAAATTGCTTCTCTATCCTGAAAATGAACACCTTCCTCGTAAGTTGTAATAATGGCTGGCATTCACGTCAACGCCAAGTTCATCCTTTAAAGGAACTGTCGTGGCAGCAGTTCTCGTAGGAGACGGTGGGCAACATTGTTGCCGCCGTTATTACTGAATTGCTTGTCTTTAGTGTTTGATATTATTTTTTATACTGCTGCAGCACAAACAGCCACAGCTTTAAATAACATCCGGTTGCATGGCTACCATTACATTGCATTGCATTAAATCACAAGATGATATCTACTGATGCAAAAGCAATCGTTTAAAAAGCGAAAGAAGTTTAATACAACAGCACAACATCCAATACTTCCGCAAGATATACTCGTACAAACTTGAAAGTGCATATTTCTTGAATTAAATTGATACTTTTACTCTTTCCTTTGTGTAAAAAGGATGTAAAAATTTGTTTATCTATTTTTGTTTTTTTTTTTTTTTTTTTTTTTTGTAATATTAGGAAGTAGTTGCGAACTAGAGGGTTTGGTTCAGCAAATCCATTATTAAAAGCTCTGCAATAATATTTGTAATAATATGATGTTTTTCTAATGAGACTTAAGTTTATTTCAAATTTTAACTCAATCTGGAGCGCAGAGTGAAAAAGGAATCCCAATTTTTCTGAACATATCGATTTAAGGGTCCTCATGAAAACATTTATAGCCTATTTACACCAAAGCGAAATCTGCTCATTCGAGATTTCAAGCCAAATCTAGTAGATTTTGAAAAGACTTCCCATACAAAATGAAATCTACTTTATGAGTAGATTTCGACGAAATCTCCTGAAATCTACTCAGTACTAAGCGATGCAACTGTGATTTCTTGCAAAAAGTACTTAAAAATACTACGCTGCAACAAAAATTGCACTATAATGTGGTGCATGCAGTCTCTGGGCACAAAAAATATACACTTTAATGCTGGTGTATTCAGTCTCTGATAATATTGTATTGTCAAACCCGCATGCATAAATGATTTTTGAGCAAATGAAATCTTGCTAGATGTCAAAAAATGGTGGTGTAAACGATATAGATTTCGTTGTAGATTTCAATTCAAATCTACTAGATTTTGAGTTGGTGTAAATGCGCTATTAAAAGTCTCACAAGATGTGCAAAAGCACAAAAGCTTTTTCCTTTTTACTTTTATTTGCAGAACACTAATGTAAAAAATTAGAGGTCACAACAGAGGTGGCTATTTACATAGCAGAAAAAACTGGCATGATGTCAGAACATATGGAACCCTATTAACAGGTATTTTTTCTTGCCGGCTACGCTTTGTTTGGCACTTGGCAAATACTGCAACGTTAAAAACTATAATCATGTATTTGTGGAATCTGAACAATTATAACCACAGTAATGATTTTTGTGTTAAAAAAAATCTAGACCTTACCAACAACGCACAAACCATTTAATGGTTCGCTGGGTTACCAATACCAGAAAAAATGTTAAAGCCCGATTATTATATGCCGCCGAAATATCGGGGAAAATCATATATACAAATGACTGACTACATTGCATACACATTTTAAAAAGCTATCACCTTTCATCAGATGTAAAACAGGTTTACAGTTCGTAAAAAAGAAAAAGGCTTATAGTCTATTTACACCAAAGTAAAATCTGCTCATTCGAAATTTCAAGCCAAGTCTGGTAGATGTTGATAAGACTTCCCATACAAAATTAAATCTAATTCATGAGTAGATTTCGACGAAATCTCCTGAAATCTATTCGGTATCAAGCGACGCAATTGTGATTTTGTTCAAAAAGTACTTAAAAATACTACGCTGCAAAAAAAAATATATACTTTAATGTGACGTGTTCAGTCTCTGATAAATTTTTTTTGTCAAATCTACTAGAATTTGAGTTGGTGTAAATGTAGTATTATTTCAATAGCCGAATCAAAGAAATGATTATACCGGAACTATTATACGGTTTTTACTAAATTATTAAAAAAAAATCGAGCTAATTTTTTTAAACGGATGCAACCAGATCTCTTCAAAACATTGTGCAGTGTTTTTATTTGCGAATCGCTAACTCACGAAAACAATTACTGATTATAAAACTTATTTGCAAATAAGACATAAAAAGTTGCCACTTTTTTCACAATTTCCAAGATTTCGTCGATGTGGCACACATGAAATACTCGTACGGTAAAAATGATGTGCAAAAACAAATATTCAAAATATTTCATTTTTATCATTATTTGCTTTAATTGGATTACAAAAACATTTAATTTCTTGATTTATTTTTTATTATTTTAGTAATAAAAATGCTGTTTACACTAGCAGTGTAAAATATGGCATATGTTGCCATATCAAAAAAAAAAAATCTGTTCATAGACAAATTGGCGCGAGTTAGTTATTTGCAAATAGTTTTTCTTTGCGAATAGGATGCGTATAAACGTAATAGTACTTAATGATTTTTTTAAACAACCGAGATTTCTTTCTTCCGAAAAGTTCTACCAACAACACTTCACTTCTTCAAATAACGGAAGCATTTGAATCTTTTGGCTTTCTTCGGGCATTTTTGAATATAGATTTTTATTTTTATTTTATTTTTTTTTAATTTCTTAGTTTCATTGCTTTAATTTCTTGACTTTTTCATACGCGGCTTGAGGTCAACTTCATGTACGTGGGCTTTATGTTTGGCAATTTCATGCTTGATGACACATCCAGCTTTCATTTTAATTATGAAGTTGTGGTGTTCATTTGTCATGTAAAGACGGGTAAACTTGAAAAAGTTCTGAAACATCTTGATTTTCATCATCCATTTCTTTGTTTCTTTTCTTAAGACTTTTTCACACTTAAAAATATAATTTCATACACAAACGAATTTTCATATATTCTTAATATTTGAAAAAACGTCACAAAGCTAAACTTCAAAAATCTTAATTTTAAGAAAAAGATATTCAAATCTTATTTTTCTAGAAAAATCTTCAAATCTATAGTAAAATCTTCATTTGGGCAACTCTGCCTGTGTAGCTGATTGAAGTATTCCACTTCCAAATTGTTTGAAGATTCTTGCATATATGAACCTTAGACTAGCTTGCAATATTATCATTAAAATTGAAAATATCCCCAAATTCAATTACGCACACTCACCCACACACACACATACACCCATACTGCAGGTGAAATAATGGAACAACAGATGCCCATGTGTATATTTTTTGTTACGCACACAACGCAACGACATGGGAAACCACAATTTGGTTAATAAACAACTTAAGTTAAACAAAAACAACCATCCAACATTCAGATCAACAGGGAAGAAATAAAACTGAATGACACAAAAACAAGAACCAACTTCATGGGGCTGCATGTTGACAGGTGTTAATGGCAGTCAATCTGCAACATCCGTGCAGTGAAAACGAAATGGGAGTCTTTGACATATGAATTGGCTTAGTGCTATTATGTACGTGTGCGTGTGTAAGTGTGTGGATGTAAGCAGGTTCAAAGATTTTGTTTTTGATATACATGGTCTGATCAAAAAAATAGCCGTTATTTTCATATTTCATGAGTTACGTATGTTCGAATTTCGCATCTTTTTCTGTAATGTTAGTACACATGTCTGTTATATCTGTATGTTGGCAATATTAGCAATGTCGGATTGTCAATTTGTTTTTGACAGATAAAAAGGTTAGTCGTGTTTTGGTGTGCTCTTCGACTTGTTACTAAATTTTGAGTAAAAACAACGTCGCATGGACAAAGCTCAGGAGCTGTTGAACATCGGCAACGACGATCCAGATTTCCTCAAAAAGGTCATAACTGGTTACTAATTGTGGGTGTTTGGCTATGACATTGAAACCAAAGTCCAATCATCCCAATGGAAGCGTCCAGAAGAGCCAAGACCTAAGAAAGCACGTCAAGTTCGGTCAAATATGAAGGTTTTGCTCACTGTTTTCTTCGACTGCAATGGCGTGGTGCATTATGAATTCTTGTATCAAAGTCGTACGGTCAATAAGGAATACTACTCTGAAGTTATGCGCCGTTTGCGCAAAGCAATTCGTCAGAAACACACAGAATTGTGGGAAAAATATCATGGATTTTGCATCGATGTTATCATGATGCTTGTGCGTGAGTTTTTGTCCAAAACCAAAACCGTTATCATACCTCCCCCGCTGACTTTTTCCTCTTCCCAAAACTGAGGACACGGATGAAAGGAAAGCGTTCTGCTACGATTGAGGAGATAAAAGAAAAATCGGAACAGGACTTGTTGGCGTTTTTTTAACGCGTTTTAGATGTATTTCGAGGATTGGAAAATATGCTGGCATAAGTGCATTATATCTGAGTAAGACTATTTTGAAGGGGACAATATTGATAAATAAATAAATACGTTTTGAGAAAATTTAAAATAACGGTTATTTTTCGATCAGCCCTCGTTTGTATATATTTATGTCTACCCAGAGGTAAAACTGTGTAGGCCTAACCTAAAATCTCTCCTCTGAAAGGCCTACGACATTGTTTTGCTGTTTTTAGACACTTTTTATTCTAGGCTACAGAAGGTCCTTCATTTTAAAATGCAGAGTCCTCGTTTGGATGCTTGTTGGTCAAGGTAACATCTGCTTGTTAATTGGAAAATGCGCATTCGCAAACATTTTGAACAACAAAAAGCCGATTAGGAGAACGCAAACTTACCTAATCACGCTATATCGGAGCTGGTGAATCCGTGCAGTAGAAAATTAGTTTCTATATCAGTTTTTTCACTTACGAAATACTAATGAACAAAATGTAAAAAACTTTTCGAATTTCCCAGTTAATCATTTTGTAATATACTCTTGCGGTAGAGTCTTCTAAAAAATACTCAGTAGATGCCAAAATATTTAATTGACCTACACGGCCAAGTTATGTGCGTATGTATGTATGTGTGTACGCATGTGAACAATTTTACATAAATAAATTACAAGCTCATTGAATTTATACACAAACCCGTATATACATATCGCTCCTTTATTGCAACATAGTCATAACTAAAAAAAAGCCTGTTTCGAGAAAAACGCATTTCAAATTTTTAGTTTCCATACAAGTTTTAGAAAATTTTTCTATAAAATATCTTCTAAAGGAAACAGTATAAAAGTAATTTGAATAAATTTTTGGCACAATATAAAAGGTAGTACTGTTTACAATTCTGCATTGTTAACTCGAAAAGCTCATTTTTTGAGTTATGACTATGTGCCTCGATGGCTGATTTGGTAGAGTACTCGACCCACAGTCTCGAGGTCGCAGGTCCGATTCCTGCCACAGACCCTGGGTGTTACTGCAGACAAGCAAAAAAGCTTCGCAGTTTTTGTGTTTGTTACTTAAAAAATAAAAAATAAATAAAAAATGTTGTAATAAAGGAGCGATATGAGTGAGTGTGTTACATAAATACTGTATGTATGTAACTATGCATATGTAGACAAATACATATGTAAGCATATATACAATAAATTGTCGCTGTGCATACTCATAGATATGTATTTATGTATGTCTGTATGTAATTCGCAAAAATTAAAAGAAATTATGTATATTTGCCAAGTTCCTCCTCGCATAAGATATTCAAGCTCAAATACAAAGTGAATACTATTGGTTTCGTGCGTTCATGGCAAATTGCATTTATGCAAAATTTATTTATGTATTAATATTTGTTTGTGTTGATCTCGGGTGTAGAATATCAAATAAAGTTGAAAACTGTCACCTGAGAAACAAACTAAATTTGTGATGACAGGATTTTTCTTTTTATTATGCTTCGGATGAAGTTAAGCAAAAATTGTAATATACTTTTTTAACGTTAAAGAGATGACGACAAGTAAATGGGATAAAAATCCACTTACACGTACACACGTACACATACACACAAAAAATTGGGCTGTGGCCCGAGAGAAAACCGTTTTTATTCCGTCTTTTTTGAAGTTCTTTTCTTTTTTTTCAATTTTTTTTTTTTTTTCTTCTTTTTTGGAAATGAATACAACCCCAAAAACAACAGCTTGGTAATAAGTCTGATTAAAATAAATACCTAAATACAAAAATATCTGGATTATTTTAGCAATTATATAATTAAGTCGCATAAAATTAATTTCTTTTAATAACAAACTATTTGATTCATTAGAGTCTTTAACTTCATTTCCCGTTTTCTGTTTTTCGTGTTTCTCTTTATTTTTCTTTCCTGCTCTCTTTGTACAACAATGTTATCTGTAAGTGCACAGAGCGCCTGTCCCAAAAAATAGCCGGATGCTGTGAACCACAAAACTACAGACTGAAATCTGCATGAAGTTGAGAAGATATTGAGAAAAACTCTCCAAAACAATTTTTCCCTTTCTGATGGCGTTTGTATCGTGAATTCAATGGAGCAAACTGCTACAAACGTTGCAAACGAGTCAGTAAAGCTTCTGTGATTTTCCAGCACAGGACAACGGAGAGTGCAGTGGTACAGAATAAAACGTAAAACAGTAAAAATAACGAAATATTTTAATAATACATAATCATACATACATAAGTACATACATACATATGCGGATATATAAAAATTAACTTGAAAGTGCTTGTAACTGAAAGTTAAAACAATATAGTGATGAGTTGTCAACTGGATGCCATAAGGGATGCTGATATTATCCTGGCATCCATTACTCGTAATTAAGGTTTTCTCGAATATCAAATACATTTTTAACATTTTTGTTTGGAGAGTTATTTTACTAGAAAAAAGATGAAAAATCGCACTAATACTTAATACTAAACTTTTGTAGACGTCATTGTTCTTACAGAAGGATACTTAAAGCCTTTCACAACACAAAGCAACAAACAAAAATAAAACACGAAAAAGAAAGAAGAATGGAAAGAGAAATCGAAACAGAAAACACTATGATTAAGAAACAATAAATAAAGTAGAAAATAAAAAATAAAAACATCTACAGAACCACATGAAAAAACAATTCACAACCAACCGAGCACATTCATTAAACGTGTGTGTGATTATGTTCTTCATAAATACGTAAAATTGCTTTTAATTACAGCTAAATCAAACTTTTCATTATCACTTTTAATATTTACATACATTCAATCATTTACAACGACACATTGAAAATTCACAAGCTCAGGACGAAACTGAAAAATAGTCACGTGCTCATGGAATTACAGATAAAAGTGACGTCACATGGGAATCGCAAAGTCCTTCACAAAATTGTAATGACGTAAGCACTATTAAATGACATTTATCAAATTAATTTCAACAGTGTCCCACAACAATATTAAATATTCTGCAACAAATGTCAAATTGTGCAAGCAACAGCCAAATAAATAGAAATTGAGCAAAAAAAAAATCGACTTATTAATTTGAAAGTCTGTTTGTGTGTATTTTTACATACATAAATACATATTTATGCAAAAGGGCATAATTGTGTATGTGTGTTGTTTGCAAGCGTGATTATGAACTTTTATGCAAAATAGCAAAATGCCGCCCATTTCAAATTACAAATCTACACTTTGGTGTCATCTGAAATGGATTTGTCTGCTCGTCGTTTTCATACTGCTGTGCGAAAGTGTTCAGGCGAATCCCGATGCAAAGCGCTTATACGATGATTTACTCAGCAACTATAATCGTTTAATAAGACCCGTTAGCAATAACACCGACACAGTTCTGGTTAAATTAGGTTTAAGACTATCCCAGCTTATTGATCTGGTAAGTAGCCGTGAAATTACTTTTTTTTTTTATCAAACAAACGAACACACAAAAAAAAACTATAGAAAAGTTTAATTGAACTTTAATGTAAAATGTTTCTCTTCTGATTCACATCAGTTTTAATGAGCATCTAATTATATTGTCACATTGAGTAAATATTTAAAAAAATAAGCACTATTTCTTTTATTTCTTATTATTTTGTTTTAATAAAGTAAGAAGAAAATACTACACCTGCTTATCATGAAGCAAATAACTAAGATGACTCCGAAAAGTTGGTTCTACTGCGCATCACGTCACACGGGATTACAACTTGTTGTTTATTCATTCTCTCTTTCTATAGTTTGTTGACTCTTTATTCTTTTTTGCTATTCCAATAGTATACAAAAACACTGTCTACGTCACATTCTATAGCTGACTGATGTAAACTATATAGCGCATCCGCACAAAACGTAATCTATTATTTTTGAAAAAATCTATTATTCAAAAATAATTATAGTAAAAAAAAAATTATGAAAAAAAAAATTTTGTCAGAAAAACTTTATTATTCTTTTCTACAAATATTTTTGCAGAAGTTTTCTTTTAGTATTATCTTGTATCAGTTTTTCCGGAGTTTAGTAAAATGTTCATAATTCTTTCCAATTGCAGCTATGTACATACATATGTATACCGAAAAATTAATCGTATCTAAGTAATCAGGTCTATTCGAGAATTCACCCTTCACTTCGTCGCCGTCGATCGTTCACTTTCGACGGCTCGGTATCGATAGATTCTAAAATACGCGCAAACAAATATCGTTTTCAGTAACCAAATTTTGTGTTATCTCTAGCAAAAATATAAACAACTTTCAACACAGCTGACTAGCACAAAATCAAATTGCAAATAAAAATAGTTAAAATAGAAAATCATATACTTTTAATTTCTTTGTCGGCTTCAAGTTCGTTTCTAAATTATTGCTTGTGATTAATCTTTGTTAAAGAAGACAAGAAAAGTAATAAAGGATGTGCCAACATAAGTTCTACCATTGCTCTAAATTGTTGCAGCGATGTTTGCTTTTTACTCCTTTATACATATGTATATATTTTATTGCCAAATATAGTAAATGTGCATATTTCTTAAGCTTTTTACAAATAGTTTATTACTTTGTTGTTAATTTGTGCTTTACGCTGCAAAATCGGCGTCGAGCGATATGGGGACTAAAATGCAGTGACCAGGTATTTTACAATACAGACGATGTGAATGAAAACATATGTTTTCTGCTTGTATATCACTCTCATCTCTAACGAATATAGATATGTATTTTAGAATAGTAAAAAATGAAACGAGCTCGTATTTGTGGTGAAAGTGACTTGTCGAATAGAGACGAATATTACTTTATTTTCATTTTGGTTCATTACATAAAAGTATGCACAGAATATACTCTTCTATGAAGATGTGTTGTATCTGCCTTCAACTTATTAACTGCCTTCTTAAATCAATCATCATTAGGAATAAAAGAGAATCGATCAATATTTTTAACATCGTGATTTTACTATCTTTATTTTAGCTTTACTAATTAGAGTTAACAGGATCAAAAGCCCAATAGAAAATATAATATAAACCGTAGATGCTTTCGTTCAACAACTATTTTTCTAAAATTTTGTTTCAATCCATGAACTCAAATATAGCTCCAATATTCAAATAATTTATTTACTAATTCAGCGGGTTTCGTTTTTGAACATGAATGATTTTTTCTATGACGTTACAGCCTTTTTTCACGAAGGCAAGAAATAAGGACCCATGTGAGCTGAAAAACTTAAGAATACTAATATGAATCCAACGGCCCGTCTAGCTAACCTAACACACAGGATCACTATTTTCTTCTGTACTTTATCTTGGGTGGCCTTTTCAGACCATCTATTAGATTCAGAGGTCGTGGTTACACTTATTTGGTCAAATATTTGCTCAGTATGAGGACTGCTTATACCAATGAGTAAAAAAAAAAATTTCCAACCATTTGGATCATTTTTATTCACATGATTAAGTGCCAATTCCCCAATAACGAATTAATTTGTTCGTTCGTTCGCACAATTGCATTTAAAACAGTAACAAACTTTTGAATGTTACTTTTGTTTTAAATGTAATTGGGCGACCGAAAGAACAGCTTCTTTATCTGGAAATTTGCACTAAGGGCTTCAACCAGGACCCAGACTCTTTTGTTGAAATTCAAGATGTGTCAGTGAGAATAGCAGTGGCTTCAATTTTATAATTCACTTTGAGAAATCGAAAGGGCTGTGCTGGTATCTATTAAACAAACTTTTTTAGACATCCAGCGTGCTAAACTTTCATAAAAACTCAAACCAATTTTCTCCAGGTTAAAGCATTTGTACAAGAAACCCCCGTTTTACGAGTAGCATTTACTACATAACATTTAACTTTTTTTTTTTCTTCCAAAACACAAAAAATTACTGTCGAACTATATACGCATTCATTTATATTCAAACACGAACCTTAACGATGATTTCACTCACATAGCGAAGTTTTCGCTCATTGTGTTTATTGAATAAAAATCAACTGCGCATTTGTGCGGCCACACAGGTAATCATATTTGAACGAAATGTAATGTTTTTCATGTTGTTGAGCAAGTATGATTTTTATTTGCAATCGTTCAAAGCTGTTCTCTGAAAGACATTTACATGGTGCAATTAACTAGATGGCATCACAAGTGCAGGTGATAATTCTTTGTTCCATATAGTTGAGGGAGTAGAAAGTTGTTTATATTAACACAAAGTGAAGTAGTGTTTTGTCTCTCATCAGGTGCACACGTCTTTTGTTACTGCTGTCCGTATTTCCAATATTTGTATGTTCATTAATTAAATTCGTATAAGGCCGGATTGCACCATCATAGGTGGCAAGTTGTGTACACGTGTTTATTTTTGTTTTTTTTTCTCTTTTTTTTTACCGTTGTCCGTATTTTCTATATATGTATGTTTATTACCAATTTCGTATGAAATAAAAGTGCACCGGAATAGGTAGCAGTATGTGTACACATGTTTCTTCTGTTTTTTGCCTATTTTTCACCGTTGTCCGTGTTTTCTTTATATGTTCAATATTCATATTATTTTCGATGAATTTAATTACCTTGTAGTGTGGAAGGTGTTGGACTAAATTTTGCTAATCTGAGCAGTGTCGAAGGTATATACACTGGGCACTGACCAGTTTTAACTAATTTAATTCCAACATTTTAAATGCTGCAATAGACTTTCGTGTTGTTATCGTTAACATTTTGCGAACACTACTCCCTCTTTCCTCCTCATCATACCCTATTTTCCCAGTTCCAGTACAATGCGCTGCATATGTAGGGGTCATCCCCTGAGTACTGGTCCCAGATAAAAAATAAAAAAAAAGTGAAAAAAATAAAAATAAGAAGATTTTAAACAGTTTGAAAAAGTGCAAAAGAAATACAATAAAAAGTTTTCAAAAATATTTTATTGCTTAAAATGCGTTGAAAACAATTATATTAATATTCTTTACAACATTTTTTTGTTCTTTCTTTATTTTCTTCTGTTTTGTAAACATGTCTTTGACGGCCTCCGGAATTTAAAAAAAAAACATGTTGTTTTTGTATTGTAGTACAACAACTCCTAATGCCACATGTACAGGGTGGCCCAGAAAGACCGAAGTGGTGTGAATTGCTTATAACTTTTTATTTAAGAGATATTTTTTTAATTTTTTTTTTTAAATACATTCAATTTATGGGGAATATTTTTGGATTAGTTATTAAAAATGATATCCCGCAAGTGGTGGCCATATTCTGCTTCGCACAAATGTGCTCTTTCCAACACATTTTCCATGACCTTTCGCAAAACTTCCGGTGGTATGTTGTTAATTTCTTCTCGAATATTGGTTTTTAACTCCTCAATAGTCCTAGGCTTATTAACATAAACTTTTCCTTTTAAATAGCCCCAAAGAAAACAGTCTGGAGCGGTTAAATCCGGGGAACGCGGAGGCCAATTAAAATTGCTGTTACGAGAAATTATTCTTTCACCAAAGATGTCGCGTAAAAGAGTCATTGTGGCCCTCGCAGTGTGCGCTGTGGCTCCATCCTGTTGGAACCATATTTGCGGATGGTTTTCCACGGCTGGCCTTACAAAATTTTGCAACATGGCCCGATATCGATCACCATTGACGGAAATGGCGACACCTTGTTCATTTTCAAAAAAAAATGGGCCAATGATCCTTTCTGAAGAAACACCGCACCAAACGGTACACTTAACTGGGTGCAATTGTCGTTGATGAAGTACTCTCGGGTTTTCCGTAGCCCATATCCTACAGTTTTGCTTGTTAACGAACCCATTTAATTGAAAATGGGCTTCGTCACTCATTATTAAGTTATGAATAAAATTTGGATTCTCTTGTGCTTTTTGCTGGAAATAAATTGCATAGTCAAGTCGTTGCTGGTAATCTGTTGGTTTCAATTCTTGGACAAGTTGAATTTTGTATGGAAACAATCCTATGGTGTGCAAAATTCGCTGCAGCGACGTCCTTGAGAGGCCCAGTTGTGACGAACGTCTCCTGGTTGATGTTTCTGGATCCTCCCGAATACTCTCCTGTACCACTTGAATATTGTCAGCCGTGTGGACAGTTCGGTGTCTGCCGGGACCAGGAAGGTTCCTTACTGCTCCTTGTTCTCGAAAATTTGCAACCAGACGGTTTATTGTTGACTGAGAGGGTGCAACCCGCACATTAAATTGACGACGGTATGCACGCTGAGTCAACACAATGGACCGTTGATTTGAAAAGTAAATTTCAACAATTTGGGCACGTTGTTCAATTGTGTATTGCTCCATTATAAATTATCCAAGTCTTCTTTACAAAATACTGAAAAGAAAAGAAAAAAAAAATTATAATAAAAAAGTTATAAGGAATTCACACCACTTCGGTCTTTCTGGGCCACCCAGTATATATATTTTTAGAAATCGCAACATTCGAAACAAAATTGAGATAAATAAATAAGAAAAAGGAAAACGATAAAAGACCCAAATGTTGTTAAAATATCGAGAAGTTCAATTTATTTTAAGTGTCACAGAATTTCCTTTCTGCAAAACATTCGCAACTTGTATACTGAGTACTCGTATACACTCGAATCATTCAAATATCAATCAGTCACATTCGCAGCATTTACAAACCATTCCTGCAAAACTTTTTAGCTGCATTTTTCCTGTATTTTATTCCCAAACTTATTACATACAATGTCAATAATGGCATATTGCTGTTGAAAAAATATTAGAAATAAAACGATGAGTATAAAACGAAAAAGGAAACAAAATATGCTATAAATATGGCAACAAAACTATACTCGTATAATGAAGAAGTAATTGATTACATTGAGATTAATAATCAACTTCAATTCAAACAGAACATCGTAATGCAAACACCTGTATGAGGAGTAAATACAAATGCGTATTCATATATTCACGTGTGTACGTATGTATGTTAAGAGTAGTCACCGTAATGCAGTAAAATAAGAGGAAAATGAGAGCTTTTCAACTCCTATAACGCAATAACTTTTTACATCACTAAAAATATAGTTTGAATTCTCAATATCTTTAAAAATTCTCATTAAGGCAAAGTGCAAAGTGGGGAAGATTAGTATAGCTCCTATGAAATGCTTGATAACATAAAAACAAGTTGTATATATGTATATTTTTTAATGGTATAAATATCAGACGCCTCAGCATCAAACATTGAAAAAATTCAAAGGCTTCAAAACAATATTCTTCGAACGATTACTGCCAGCTCCATGGTACGTAAAAAACGCATGTATTCAAAAGGATCTGGGTGTCTCACTGGTAAGCACGAGACAAGGTATATCAGTAAAGTAGAACTTCACCCAAACCCTCTTGCACGCAACGTACTTAATTTTGGCGGACATACTCGGCTGAGAAGAGGGGATGCCCTTGCCACCATCAGAACATTAAATAGGTGGTTTTGCAGTGAAGTTCCCGAAAAATTTAACTTTTCGTCTTAAGTAAAAAGCACATATTTTTTAGTGAATTTTTTATGCTTTGTATTTTAAGATTTGTATACATATTGTCAGTTCATTTTGAAGATTCAATAAATAATAAAATGCTTGAAAAAAAAAAGAAACAGTAATTGAAGAATTTATTTTTCGAAGGACTAATCCCCAACCAATTGTAGTTAAAGAAGATAAATCATAAAAAACTTTAGGCTTCTAACAACTTCGCAATTGTTTTCATTCCCATTTTCTGGTAAAAAAAAAAATTTTTTTTGTAAAATGAAAAATATAAATAAATTTTAAAGTACAAATATTTTATAAGAATTAAGATATTTCATTAAAATATTTTCTAAAGAACTTAAAGGATCAAATTCTTACGACAAATGTGTGGTTAGAACACGAATGGCAAGACCACAAATTCAAGTGGGATCCTTCTGAGTATGGTGGAGTCACGGAACTGTATGTGCCTTCTGAACACATTTGGCTGCCAGATATTGTTCTATACAACAAGTAACTACAGATTAATTTGCATGTCTAATATAAAGAAATTAAAAACTTTGTGATTACTTTCTAGCGCTGATGGTGAATATGTGGTAACAACAATGACGAAAGCAATTTTGCACTACACTGGGAAAGTTGTATGGACGCCACCCGCCATTTTTAAATCGTCTTGCGAAATCGATGTCCGTTACTTTCCATTTGACCAACAAACTTGTTTTATGAAGTTTGGTTCTTGGACATACGACGGAGATCAAGTAAGAAATTTCTACTTTCTTCCGTTTTGACAACGCTGTCAACAAATCCTAAAACTTATACACTGAACCAAAAATTTACCTAAATATTCTTACTACAAAATCGGTTGTAAACTTGAAGAAATTTAAGTTATTTACACCCTGTAAAATATTTTATTCAAATTTATCATCAAAATCAAATAACGAAATTTCCTCATTTCTACAGACGTTTATTCAATAATGCTCCTACTTAAGGGGGTTACTCGATGTGAAAAGTAAATGTGATAAGATTATAATTTAGTACTCAGTACGGTTTGCGCAATCATTTTCGCGAAATAGTTTGGAAATGAAGCAACACTGGCACCACAAAATAAACAATAGCGAAGAATCATAAAATAAAATGTGCAATAGGGAAAAAATACGAAAACGCAATACAGGGTACAAAAAAATAGAAACTATTTTTTTTCGCATCGCAATATAGAGTAACCCCCGGGTTTAGTAAACTAAATTATTTGAATTTTTAAAAAAAGTATTCAAATCTACAAAATGAGTTTTATTAAAAAATTTCAGCAAAAACAATCAAATGTTTTATTTAAACTAACATTCTTTGTAGATGTTAATTTAAATATTTGTTTGTGTTGTTTGGCTCACGACTTTAGTTTTTAGTTTTAATTAAATTTTTGTTGATTCAACAAAATTTTGCCTACATTTTTAACAAAAAATGTTTTAATCTATTATTTATAATTTTAATAAAATCCATTTCAGTTTAAGCGAAGAAAATTTGAATTTTTTTTTCGTGTAGAGTTTACTAAATTTTTTAATTAATAATATCGACGAAATTTGGTTCAGTGTACGCACAACATAATCCTCCTTGTTTTCTCTCTCTTTTTCTCTCTTTCTCTTTCTTTCTCTATGTTTAAAGATTGACTTGAAACACATAAATCAGAGAAATGATAAAGATAATAAAGTTGAAATTGGCATTGACTTGCGTGAATATTATCCAAGTGTGGAGTGGGATATTTTGGGTGTTCCGGCCGAGCGTCACGAAAAATATTATCCCTGCTGTGCTGAGCCTTATCCCGGTAAATTGTTGAAAACAAGAACTCAACAACATCATCTGAATTTTTAGTTTACTATGTTTACCTTCCTACCCTTTTTGTTACATGCATGTTTTTCAATTCATTTAAACTAAATATTTCTAGTTTTTTAATGCTTAAACTATTGTTTTGCTATGTACTGTTAACACAATAACAAATCTTATAAATTCAAGTACGGATTTTTAGTGTGTTCTTTTATAGTGGCGATTGTTTGCAAAATTTGGCTTGACTTAGCACAGCAACACATCAAATTCAGTCCAGCTTCATCGCTATATACATACAAAGTATTTTTTGTCTAAGAAAATCTGGGTTTTTAATCTTGTTCTTTTTTGTTTAAACTCTGTTAGTAGTGTCATCGCAGCCAAGGCAACACAAAACTGATATTTGATGTAATAACGAGCAAATTCATCAAACCATTTATTATGCAATATGTAATTTAGGACGATCGAAACTTTCATCCACTTTAATCCAACTACTAAAGGGCACTTCAGACTATCACCTTTTGTATTAAGACAATGTCAAAAATACAAATAATAAGTGCAAGTGGATAGTGTGATTGTAAAGCGCTATGAAAATGAGAAATAATACGGTAAAAGATATGGCATCCCATAACACTTCATCATTTTTAGAAAAATGTTTAATCAATAAGATTTTTCGTTGTATCAGGGTTGCATTTCTTACAAAAGGAAATAATAAAAATATTAAAACCATATTTCTTATTTTACTTTAGGTGTGATGGTGTGAAAACAAAATATAATGGTACGTTAGATTTTTTAATAGTCGCAACAAATATCATTAGATTTTTGTCTCACAAAATCCAATAGAAATCTTAAGACTTGTATGATAGTCTGAAACGCCCTGAAGTAGATAACACACGATATGTTTCACATGTCGTCTGTTATCTCAAATATTTAAACATCTGACATTAGAACTCTATGCCTTGCGAACAATTCAGGGGCGGTTGACTTTGGGCGGTATGAGTAGTCGGCTTGAGGAAATTTTAACGAATTAATATTTCAATATGTTTTAAATAATTATTTTTTATAATAGTTAGCAAAAAAAACATTAACAATGTCGGACGTAAATTCACATATACTTACGTTTGTGAGCAAATTTTACAAACCGTTTTTTATTTTTCCATGAAAGAAATATTGAAAAATAATGTTAAAACAAATAAATCAAATCGAACTATTTTCCGGTAAATAAACAACAAGGCAGCTTTACCAGGCAATAGTAGAAGCACCGTTGCTTTTTGATTTCGTTGCGTAATATTGTCAAAATTATGCTTACAAACTATGTACATAATTCTGATAAATCACATAGATCTGGTTGCTTTTCTACCAACAAAATTCATGATTTTAATGTTGTACATGGTTCTTTGGGCTAGAAATTTGGCTTTCTTGTACAGCTGGTATATTTTATCTCTTTTTGAAAGGAACTTATCGTAGCTCTTATTTGCATAGAATTGGCCCACAAAATTAAAGAAACACACCTGATATTTCAAATTTTGAACACGTACTCTTACAAGGAAAGAAAGAAGTACTCGAGCGAAGCGGAACGTAAAGATGCTTACTTTAACGTTGCAACAAAATTTTAGCTCTGAAAAGGTAGTGCTTAAAGTTATCTTCGCCAGCATTTTTCCCACCTTGTTATCAAACTTCCAACCCTAAAATCATTTATTCACAGCATGTGCACACATATTTACATTACACTTATGACGTTTGCAGATTCAACGTAAGTAATCATATATGTATAGAGTGTTTTTTTAAGCTAGATAGAATTTTAAATTGTAAAAAGTAACACAAAAAATTTAATTTTGATGAAACATTTTTTTTATTTGTTTCAGTATACTCTGACAAATCATCATGAATAGACTCACGCTTGAACAACGCTACGAAATTATCCAAATTTACTTTGAAAATCAGTCGTCGATTCGCGCAACTTATAGACGAAAAATTGTGCTCAGCGATGAGGCGCATTTTTGGCTTAACGGGTTTGTTAATAAGCAAAATTGCCGCATATGGAGTGAGACCAATCCACAAGAGACCCTACAGACTCCATTACATCCAGAAAAATGCACTGTTTGGTGCGGTCTTCATGCTGGTGGCATCATCGGACCTTATTTCTTCAAAAATGAGGCCGGAGCTCGCGTTACGGTCAATGGAGATCGTTACCGCACCATGATCAATGATTTTTTGTTTGAAAATATGGATGACATTGATCCGGAGGAGATGTGGTTTCAACAGGATGGCGCTACGTGCAATACGGCGAACGCAACCATCGACTTACTGAAATCAAAATTTGGCGATAAGTTGATTTCGAGAAATGGACCTGTCAATTGGCCTCCAAGGTCGTGCGATTTGACACCTCTCGATTATTTCCTGTGGGGCTACGTGAAGTCACTGGTTTATGCTGATAAACCAGCAACAATTGACGCCTTGGAGGCCAGCATTGTTCGTGTTGTTCGTGACATACGGCCAGCAGTGCTCGAAAAAGTGGCCCAAAATTGGACGTCCAGAATGCGCTTCGTCAAGAACAGCCGCGGTGCCCATATGCCCGAAATCATTTTCAAATGTTAATGTCACGTATTGATCTTTCGAATAAAAAAAAATTTTGATTACAATTTAATTTTTTGTGTTATTTTTTACAATTTCAAGTTCTATCGGGCTTAAAAAAACACCCTATATATACATACATATGTATGTAGCAATTATTATACAATAGTTTAAACTTTTCTCTTCTTATTAACGCCAATATCAAACAAAAAACTAACTTTTATTTACTACTTTTGTTTTTAATTGTATTTGGAGTATGATACAAGATGGCAAATGAATTGAAATCGAAAAACATTCAGAAGGGTATTGTGTTTCTCATATACATACATATGTAAATGCTTACATACATACTCGTTCATCGCTACATATAGTTTTTATTTTTTATTGTTGTCACATGATGATTGAAATCCTATAGGATTTAGAGTTTTATTGAAATTGACTCATGCTTCGGTTCTTAGTTGTTTTTCCGCAAAAATAACAGCAACAACGAACAACAACAAGCCCATCAAAATCAACTCCTGTGAATACACAGACACGCATGCTTATGCATGTATACGTCAACATGTGTAAACGATACAAAAGCACAGAGATTTGAAATTCATTCAGGCAGTAAAAATTTCAAAATATCTCTGTGTGTGTATAATTTTGTATGGATTGCAAGAATGAATACGTGAATGAAAGAATGAAAGTGTGTGTGTGTGTACGTGTGTGTAACTATTATTTATATGAAGATAATTGCGTGGGTATGAAAATTTACACAAGAAAATATTTATGGGTTTATGTGGTTGTATTAAATGTTGGCATCTACTCGTAACTCATAACTGAGTAAAAGTAGACAGACACATTCTTTCATACACACTTACATACATATGAATGTGTGTCTCTGTACGTATGTAGTTAAAAACATTTTTTTAACAGAATTTTAATTTCCATGTATAAGTTTTTGTACATATGTATGTATGTATGTATGTGTTTGTGCATGTGTTTCTGATGATGAGAGTTTTACCAATCTGTCAACAAATTTCTAAAATTATTTTTTGTTTTTCTGTTTTATTATAATTTATTCCTTCTACAGCAGACCACACAATCTTTCGCACATATTTTATTCCTCATACACTAGTATTCGATACACAACTTTTATTTTGCGCTATTAAACATAAATTTATTCACAAATATCATACGTACATACATCGGTATCAATGTATGTATGGCAGACATCTATTTACGTATGCATGTTTGTTTTGTTTGGTTTTTAATTACAGATATTTTCTTTAATATCACTCTGCGGCGAAAGACGCTCTTTTATACGGTCAACCTGATTATACCCACTGTTGGCATTTCTTATTTATCGGTTTTGGTATTTTATTTGCCAGCCGACTCGGGAGAAAAAATTGCTTTGTGCATAAGCATTCTACTGTCGCAGACCATGTTCTTTTTACTCATATCCGAAATTATACCCTCCACGTCGCTGGCTCTGCCGCTTTTGGGAAAATATTTATTATTCACAATGTTGCTGGTTGGGCTAAGCGTCGTCATCACGATTATTATATTGAATATACATTACCGGAAGCCCAGTACACACCGAATGGCGCCTTGGGTGCGATCGTTCTTTATTAAACGGCTGCCGAAGTTGTTGCTAATGCGTGTGCCGAATGATTTGTTAAGAGATTTGGCAGCCAGCAAAGTCAATTATGGCATGAACTTTAACAAAACCAAATTTGGAAAAGCGCTAATGGATGAGATGAATATTAACTCGGGTAATTCTAGCCCGGATTCGATACGGCGTATGCAGGGCAGAGTTGGAAATGGTCTAAGCAGTGCATCGGCTACAAATCGGTAAGAAAACTAAGTTTTTTTTTTTCTCTCGTGTGTTGTAGTGATGGATGATACACACCCATTAAAATATACTACTCGTACATCTCTATATATGTATTTTATATATTTTTTGAAGAGTGCCGATATATATTTTTTCGATATACGAGTATCGTTCAAAACCTATTAATCTAGGAATGTTCTTGAAATGTTCCAAGTTTAATGCACCCACATGCAATACATACATACTTATATATGAATGCATAAAGACAGTACGACTACATGTATTTGCAATTGAGGATTATTTCGCACTTTTTGTGTAATTCATATAACAAAATCAATCAAAAAAGAACGTACCAGTATTCAACGAGTATGGGCAACAGGATCACTATGCTTTATATTTCCCACTGCCAGTTTGCTTCTAATATCCAGAATTGCTAAATTTAGAGCAGGTAGAATTGTTTTCGGACGATAAATCGAATTATTTTGAATTCCTCCGCATTGACCGTTTCAAACTATGACAAAATCCCCTTTTTCTCAAATTCACTTTGAACACATAGGACTGGTTCAAATATCTACGTATGTACAAATTCTAAGCAAACTAATAACTTACTAGCCTGGACTTGAAAGATGTTTCTAAATTAAGAAAAATGTATTTCAATTATTAACTAACAAACTAAAATGCTGTCTAATTCTATTCAAATATCTATTTCTGTTAAACATTGACGGCCTTATGTATTATAAAAAACCTTGTGCTAACTAACTAGCTGCTATCTTTCCCTCATGGGAAACTACACACAAAAAACTTAGCAGCTAGTTAGTTAGCATAAGGATTTTGATTATACATAAAGCCGTTAATGTCTGCCTATCAGGTGAAACAATTTGCCAACTTTCATCTTACACCGCAGGACAAATCACAAAGCACTTCTGCATTTAACATGTGATCCTTCACATTAGAATCTTTTCACGATCATCATATACGAAAAGAAGTGAAGGGTGAATGTTTCTATCACTATGCAAAATACTCGTAATTAAAAAATAACTTCTGAAAAGATACTCATATACGAGTATCTCACGAAAACATACAAAATATCCAGCATTTAGAAATTTTCTTGATTTATAGAAAAATGCAATATTCAACTTGAAAGGAACTTCCAAAATTTAGTTGCAAATGCTAGAGTTACACAATAATCTTAATTTGCTGGGTTTGGCTGTTCATCGTCATTTTCATGGGATGTCCGAAAATTGGGAGTGGACCAAACTGCAGTCAAAGATTTTTTGTTACTTCGTCACAAATACTTTGTAATTTTTATATTCAAAAGTTCGGCTTTTGAGCTAAACTGGAACGAAGAAGTGGAGCGGCATGTGTAGAAAATGTTTACGTCTAAATGTCCATAATTGGAAGCAATAAATTGCACTCACTGGGATGTCCGCCGGGAAGGTATACTACTCGCAGTAATTCCATTGTATTCATGACTGTATGCGATGTAGCACCGTCTTATTGATGCCACTTGTTAATCAAGCCCAAAGCATGTAGTTGTAGTGTTACAAAGTTTACAATCATATCACGCTATCGCTCCACATTCACAATAACCATTACGCCATTTACATATTCAAAGAAGTAAGGTAATGATTCCTCTTGACCAAATTGCACAACAGACTGTCACTTTTAATGGACGCCAAGGTGAAAGATGAATAATTTGAGGGTTTTCGATAATCGATTTTCATAGAATATTTGAAGGATTAAAACACGTTGGTTTATCGAATATTTGTTCATAATAAATTTGTTACGTGTGTACTTCACGACTGCCAAAACTAACATTTACCAAAATGGCGTCAGTAAACAGAGAAATGAGTTCAAAATCTGTCATATAAATGCCCAAGGCCTGTTCCGTAAGGCTAATGAATTTAGACTTATATTTGAAAAGTGGGGTTCGACGATATCGAATGAAAATGTATGCGAAAGAAAGCTAGTCACTCACATTCGAATCAATTTGGGATTGTATTTAAATTGAATTTTGACACATCGTTCGCATAGAATAAAGTTAGAAAACCGCAAATCAATTTTCTTTCGCCTAGAATGCGATTGAACTTATCCTTTCGACATCGGTGAACTGGCTGATAATTTGTGAATCTGAAGCTTGGTTCGGTGAGACATTCATTGATAATATGGTCTCGATGGATACAAGCTGTGTAGTAATGACAGAAGATATTGATGAAAAGGTGGATGTGGTTGTGAAACGTCGAACTGTGTGTAGCATCAAGAGACAAAATAATGAGTTTGACAAAGTTGAGCAATTGATGAAAAACTCTCATAAAATAAATCAATTTTTTTACAATAATGTAGTGAGGGTGATTTTAAGAATAACCTATATTATGGCCGGAAGTATAAGATTTATCTAGCAAACATAACCACCCCGACGTCTTTTTGCTTCATCTACTAGCATACTAATAGACAGATCTTTGTGCCAAATTATGTAAATATTTTCATGTGGACTCCGCTATTAGCCTCGTTTATTTCAAAGCATACTCTTATTCTTCTCGGTTAGTCTTCGTAACGGCAAGTATTGATTGAGGAAAATATTAAAATAAATTGTATCTATGGATCATGGAAGATTATATAGACTGCTTGCAGTGGCATATTAGATTGTTATACGATGCTATTTTTCCACTACAGAGTAAGATTATACGAAGTAAGCATAATCTGCACTCTAGACTAACGGCCTTATTCATAGAAAATATTGTATGTTTATAAAACGCTTATTTGACGAATTTCTAGACAAAAATATACAAAATTTTTTATGAATACTTCCGTAAAAGTTGCTAAATTGAACGAAATAAATTAACAAAAAAAAAAATTCATTCAATATCTTTCTTTCTTTGAAAAACTAGGTTTAGTGGAATGATTGGTGTTCTGGGAGGTGGTCTTAGCACTTTGAGCGGATACAATGGATTGCCTTCTGTTCTCTCTGGCCTGGACGACTCTCTAAGTGATGTCGCTCCCCGCAAAAAGTACCCTTTTGAATTGGAGAAAGCAATTCATAACGTCATGTTTATACAAAACCACATGCAACGTCAGGATGAATTTAACGCGGTAAGTATTATATTCTATTTGTAACAGTTGCAAATAAATTTGCAAAGTATAAGATGCACAGCATGGGCGGAGTAACGTAGACCTTATGCTCACCATGGTATTAACAATATTTTTTGGCGGTGCTGTGACTAACTGTACCAACCTATGCTTTCGCATAGGAAATTGCCGCGTGGCTAACAACGAAATACCTCACAAAAATATCTGTAAACTAATACAGTAAGTTGAGGTAGACAGTTAAAATGCGGTAAGTAGTTTTCATAGTTAAAGAAAATACTTCAAAGATATAGAAAAGTTGGCTTTTAAAAAATTTGTCTTGTTGTTGCTAAGTGCCAGGTCAGGCACAGCAACTTTAGTTGGGCAATTCTTGACTTTATAGAAGCTTTCAGTAAGGGGAATAAGAAGGTAAAAACAATTGCCTGTACTCGGCAATTCCTTATTTTTCTCTCATGTGTGTATGTGTATGTGCATATACAGTGTAAATTGTATAAAATAAAAGGTAGTGAAAGCTCAAGAATTGCCGAAAAAAGTTTTTGTGTATGGACAAGAAAGCAGTTCCAAAAGAAAATTGCTAAAAAAAATTCGGTAATTAAAATCACCCTGTCTGATCTTACTCTAAAAGAAGCGCTATCATGAGAAAAGCTTTAATTAATGGCTGCTGCAAATAAGTATCAATTTTTTAACAAGTTCGGTAATTAAATTCGCCCTATCTGATCTTACCCTAAAAGAAGCTCTATCATGAGAAAAGTTTTAATTAATGGCTGCTGCAAATAAGGAAACTAAAACGCCACAATTTTTTCGTTGTGGACTTAACACATAATAAAGCAAAAAAATGTCTCGCCAATGAAAAAATAGTATTAAATAAAGTCAGGGCAATTCACCGAATAGGAATGAAAAAAACGCGTCATAGATCAAATCTGTTTCGGCGCCCGTGAACTGAAAGTTGCAATGAAATTATTCCATGATTTGTTCAATACATGAATACACATGTATGCACGTATTCATTACAAACCATTTTCAATTACAAATTTGTATTGAACCACCACGAACAATGTTTTGGAAAAAGATGAAGAACAAAAAACGTAATCCAAGTAAGCACAAGTTTTTACAATTTTAATTAACAATTTCAGCCGAATGACTGTGACGATGTAAATGATTATGATGATAAAAAGCACAAATAAATGCACTGAAATTGATTGAATTTTAAAAAGCATTAAATTAAATATGTTTTGCTTCATTTGGCATTTCTGTTTTCCTTACTTTTTTATGCTCTCTTTCGTTTGGCGGTGTGTTTACTGACTGCAGTCAAATGTATCGTCGTGTGTCCGTTTTTTTTTTTCTTTTGTATGCTTTTGGTTTTCGGCCTCGTTTTAATCCGCTTTTAATTGCTTTTGTTTCACTTGATTGGCCAACAATTTATTTGATTAAGCCAACAACAAAAACAAGTTAGAAATTAGAGTGGGAAGTTTCTTAAATATTCCTGCAACTGAAATCTTTTGAATACTTGATTAAAACTTTAAAAGGAAGATTAGATGCAAGCAAGTTCTAAATATAATAGTGATTGACAGGTCTGCTGGCCAATAAAAAGCATAAACGAACAAATTTTGATTTTTGAATTCAACACAATTATCATGTTGTCGCAAATGTTACATTCTAATAAAGTGAAAAAAATATACCTGATGTAAACCTAAATAGTACACCGTCGTTTTTCATTGGAAGTTCCCCAACAAGCCAAATTCCCCCCCCAGACATTTAACCCAAATTTCTGCAAACAGAAGTTATTACAGCTGTGCATGCAATTTTTTTTATGTTGGACCAGTACTCAGGGGATGACCTATGTAGGGGTCAGTGCATTGTACCAGAACTTGGTAAATAGGTTATGTGGAGCGGGAAAGAGGAAGTAGTGTTTGTGAACATTTGAATTGAACTATCCGATGTCATAACAGACAGAAAACACGTATGTGGGCAACTTATTCCATAGGCGAAGCGTACGGCTGAAAAACGAATTCCCTCTGTAATGCGTTGTACGACTCCCCGGGCAATCGACCACGAATACGTAGAAATGTGCGAGTTTCAGGAACAAGATCCCTAATCTCGTCAGAGCAAAGTCCATTGTAGTAACGAACAGAATAACGCTACAGTGTTTTTTTTTTCTTGAGATCAGGACTAACTTTTTTTTGGCTGGACAAGGGAGAAACAAAAACACCAGTTTCTCCCCTGCACCATATCAGTTTCAAGAAAAATTCTCTAATAGTTGTGATCTATTTTTTGTTAAAATATTGGTTAAAAAATATATTTATATAGAATAAATCAAAAACATATGGTTTTAATTAGGCAAGCTATTTATATGTGTATGTATGTATATCGCTCCTTTATTGCAACATAGTCATAACGCAAAAAAGCTTGTTTCGAGAAAAACACATTTCAAATTTTTAGTTTCCATACAAGTCTTAGAAAATTTTTTAGAAAATATGTCCTAAAGGAAACAGTTTAAAAGCAATTTTAATAAAATTTTGGCACAATATAAATGGTAGTAGTGTTAACAATTGTGCATTGTTAACTCGAAAAGTTCATTTTCTGAGATATGACTATGTTGCAATAAAGGAGCGATATGTATTATGTAATCATATAATAATTTGAAAATTAATTGAAAAAATTAATCATAAGGATCTTGTTACATTAAATTATTGGATATCTATTAAGCACGTACAAATAAAAATATTATATTGGCGTACCCAGGGAGAGGGTTGGAACCCACTGAGTGGTCTGTGCTCAGAAAATTAGCTAGTCGGAAACCTCTCTGGTCTCTGCGGCCGTAACATAAAATTTGCAAATGTTGGCAAAAACGAAACAAATATATAGACAACTCTTTTTAAAAAGTTATGCGAGACATCGCATGGATCGAAAAGCGAAAAGTATCAGAAAAGTCAAATAAAAGCCTGGCTATATTTACATTAGTATATACTTAATTAAATAGTTTGTCACATGTAATAAGATGATCGATCGACAGACACATCAACGTTTTTCCAATATAATGATGATTTTTTAACACAATTTTCCTTCTCAAATTTATTTCCTTTTTAGGAAGATCAAGACTGGGGATTTGTCGCAATGGTCTTAGATCGATTATTTTTATGGATATTCGCCATCGCCTCACTGGTGGGCACTTTTATGATTTTGGGTGAGGCGCCTTCCCTCTACGACGACACCAAACCTATAGATGTGGAACTGTCTGTCATAGCGCAGCAAATTTACAATCTGACGGAGAAGAAATCCTAAATTTGTTTAAATATAAGAGAAAAACAAACTTTAATCATAGCAAACACAGTTTTTAAAAGCAACCACAGTGACAACCAAATGTTAACAACAGTAAAATACTTAAGTAGGTATTTACATCTACATAATAACAATTTTTAATAAAACCATTTAAACATCTGAACGAAGTACGGCTTCGATACACACTCGTACTGACACACACACACACACACTTCTTCACACACATCTTAAATATTTAGTATTAAATTTCACAAAATAAATCTAGAAAATAAAATTGCAACAATATGTCAATAAAAATTTAAAAAAAAAAAATCTTTTCTTTTTTCTCACTTATGTACATAGATATGTATGTGTGTAGGTGTGTAACAAAAACAAATTGTTTGAAATACTTTAAAAATTCTTTCGCTTACTACAACTGAGTACCCACGAACTTGAATGCGAAAAATGACAAAAAGTTTTTCTTCTTTTTTTCTTTCGTACAACAAAAATTTAACTTAACATGAATATTTAATAACAACGGCAGAAACAGAAACAAAAATTGTTAAGTTTAGAAAGTATGTTAAAATTTATGAGAAGGATTTCATAACCAAGGTAATCATTTGAAGAAAACAAAACAAAAACCACCCAAAGAATCAGAAACACTGCAAAAAAAAACAAGTTGTGTTAAAAAAAAAGAACTAAAGTTACTTTAGATAAAAATATGCAAAATGCTGAAAGAGAATGCAGCAGAAGGGAGTAAAACAAAACTACGGATGACACAATAACTGCACTAGTCGGCGACACAGATACTCGTACATACCTATGTATGTACGTACGAGTATATAATGGGTGTTTTTTTAAGCTAGATAGAACTTTAAATTGTAAAAAGTAACACAAAAAATTAAATTTTGATGAAACATTTTTTTTATTTGTTTCAGTATACTCTGACAAATCATCATGAATAGACTCACGCTTGAACAACGCTACGAAATTATCCAAATTTACTTTGAAAATCAGTCGTCGATTCGCCCGTTGTTTTATCGCAAAATTGTGTTCAGCGATGAGGCGCATTTTTGGCTTAACGGGTTTGTTAATAAGCAAAATTGCCGCATATGGAGTGAGACCAATCCACAAGAGACCCTACAGACTCCATTACATCCAGAAAAATGCACTGTTTGGTGCGGTCTTCATGCTGGTGGCATCATCGGACCTTATTTCTTCAAAAATGAGGCCGGAGCTCGCGTTACGGTCAATGGAGATCGTTACCGCACCATGATCAATGATTTTTTGTTTGAAAATATGGATGACATTGATCCGGAGGAGATGTGGTTTCAACAGGATGGCGCTACGTGCAATACGGCGAACGCAACCATCGACTTACTGAAATCAAAATTTGGCGATAAGTTGATTTCGAGAAATGGACCTGTCAATTGGCCTCCAAGGTCGTGCGATTTGACACCACTCGATTATTTCCTGTGGGGCTACGTGAAGTCACTGGTTTATGCTGATAAACCAGCAACAATTGACGCCTTGGAGGCCAGCATTGTTCGTGTTGTTCGTGACATACGGCCAGCAGTGCTCGAAAAAGTGGCCCAAAATTGGACGTCCAGAATGCGCTTCGTCAAGAACAGCCGCGGTGCCCATATGCCCGAAATCATTTTCAAATGTTAATGTCACGTATTGATCTTTCGAATAAAAAAAAATTTTGATTACAATTTAATTTTTTGTGTTATTTTTTACAATTTCAAGTTCTATCGGGCTTAAAAAAACACCCTATATTTGCTCATTGACACAAATTGGTGCTCATGCATGTGTGTAGGTACATACATAAGTATGTATGTATGTATGTATGTATGTACAATTATCTGTGTATAAGTGTATGTATCTGCGTGAGTATTTTCTTGTGGCATATTTTTCATTATTACAATTTTTTCTTTTTTTTCAATTACAAAATACCATTAACAATATGGCACATGCTCTGAGCCATCACCATCACCATCGCCATCATAATCTCCATCGTCATCATATTCTTGTTCTTGTTCTTGTTCTTTTATTTTGTTATTTGTTTACCATCCACACATTTGCATTTGCAACAGAGCGATTGAAACTGTGTTGTACATACACATACAAATATGTACATTCATGCATATGTACATACATATGTATGTGTCTACATACGAGTACATATAATCAAATGACATTGACAGATGAGAAGAGAAAAATGGCATAATTGCGGTTTTAAAAACATATTTTATTCGCGTACACTCGTATTACCTGCTCAAATCGAAACCAATTTGTTGGCGCTTTCTAATTCGAGTTCAAACAAATCACAATTGAACCTCTTTTAATTACATAATATTTTTCATAAAATCCAAGTAGAGGCAAACATTTTTGAAAGAGGTTACAAGCCAAGCCCAACAAAGCCTTTCGGATAGAAGCCTAAAATAACAATAACAAAGCCACTAAAACTAATTAAGATAATTAATTATGTAAATGGATTTTTGTACATATGAATAATTTTTTCCTCTAAATTTTTTCACTTTTCACGAAACATCCAATCATGAATATAATACTATAATATATTTTCTTGCAAAAATCGTGCATAATATTTTGCCTCGAAATATTTTCACATTTCCCTTTTATTTGTTGACTTCATTTATTCTGGCGAATTGTGTGCTAATTGCTTCAAATTAAAATATAGTACTTACTCTGCTATAATAAATTGTTTTAAGACAAGATCTGTCAAGAGATATCAAAGCGGTATAATACTTAACCCCCCGTTTAGATTAGCGATAAATATGTTCGCAATAAAGCAATAAGGCCGGCAGAGCAACGGTTCAAAATTGCTTATTGCTTTGCTTATGTCAAAGGTATGTGAACACGTATTTATGACAACTCATAATTACAAATAAACCGAATAGGAAAGTTAAGCGCAAAAAGCAAAATTATATTGCAAAATAACCTAAAGACAAGAAAACTGTTTGTACGGCGTCATTACTTTGCAAACACCCTGAATGCACCAATCCATTAAAAGAAAACTCTTTATTTTAAGTACTAAGAATTAAATTAATAATTTTTGCAAAAGAAAAATTTACTAAAATTATTCGCAAGCAGAATGTTTCAAAAATTCTTTAATATTAAACTCAATGACAATGAATTTTGACGTTTTGTGTCTGCAATAATTGTTAACGAAAATTCATTGACAATTATTGCAGCAATAATTGCAACCACTAGCAATAAGCTGTCTTCACTGGCAATAACACAATTTTGACGTTTGCTGCAATAAATGTTAGCATATTTATTGCTAATCTAGACGGGGGGTAATAAATTACAAACTAACAGGGAAACTTTGGGAAATTATCAAAAGATGTAGTGACAAAATTTTGGAAATGTCTTACAAATGAGTAATAATGCACTTCTACATCTTATTATATTGCACACAAATAAATCGTGACAGCGAGGCCTGTTATCGCATTACCATTACAAATCTCCAAGACCATTATATTCATAACTATATACCATATACTCGTATGCGTTTTGTCTTCCATCCTGTGAACACGTGTTGTTACTGTTACCCGTGTTAAGTATATACATGGCCTGATCAAAAAAAACCGTTATTTTCAAATTTCGTGAGTTACGTATATTCGATTTTTTCATTTCTTCCGTTATGTTATACATATATGTTTTATTTATTTATTTATTAATTTATGCCTATGGAGAATAATTCCTTACAGGCAGATACTACACGCATATGAGTTAAAAAATAATTACAAAAATTAATAAAAAAAAAAGTAGAAAAAATAGCTAATTACTGGAAAAAAAATTTATAAGCAATAAAAAAAATTTGTTAATTACTGGAATTTAATACTCAAATTATACTACGCTTAACAATATTTAAGTTCATCGAAAAGTCAATAACGTGATACAGTTCATTAAAACAACAACATAATTTACGGAAGGGATCTGCATTCGCATAATTCTGACGGTAATAAAGCACTGACAAAGGTTGATGATATTGACGAAGACTACGCTGGGGAACATCAAAATTTTGTTTGGACACCAAATACTCCGAGCAGATATTGCCGTTAATCAATTTGAAGACAAAAATGACATTTAACATTTTTCTACGACTTGTCAAAGAAGGCAGCTTTATTTGTTGCAGTCTGAACTCATAGGATGGTAAGTTGGCTACAGTGTTCGGGTAGATATTGCGCAGGATGAAAAGAAAGAATTGTTTTTGGATAGACTCAATTCGATCTCTATGTAGATTATAAAAAGGGTCCCATATAATCGAGCCATATTCCAGTATTGGCCTGACTAAAGATGTATACAATTGCTTCACAACAGTGGAGTCAGCAAATACTTTAGACCAGCGCTTTACAAAGCCAAGCACCCCCCTTGCTTTACTTGAGCAAAAGCTAATGTGTTGGTTGAATGTAAGTTTTCTATCAAATAAAACACCCAGATCCAGAAATTCTTCAACTGTGTCTAATACATGGCCACCAAGCCTAAAATGCCCATGAGGGTTAGATTTTCTTGAGAAGTGCATACGCTTGCACTTGCTGAAATTTAATTTTAAAAGGTTATGCTTAGACCAATTAAAGAAATTGTCCAAATCCAGCTGGAGGCAGTTTTGGTTCCAGAGCCCACATGTTGAAAAAATTTTTACATCGTCTGCATAGATTAGAATATTGGAAAATTTTATGACAGATGGTAGGTCATTGATGAACAATATAAAAAGAATTGGTCCTAGATGGCTTCCCTGCGGTACTCCAGAGCTTACAGGTTTAGATTTAGATATATAATTATTATATTGTCTGTTATAAATGTTGGCAATATCAGCCATTTCGGATTGTCAGTTTGTTTTCAAAAGATAAAAAGGTTAAATAATAAATAATAAAAGTTGAGTCAGTAGTGTTTTGTCTTTCGTTCTGTACACACGTGGTTTTCATTGTCGTCCGTGTTTTGCATCATATGTATGTGCACGTGATTTTTTTTTTTATTACATTATGTTTTTTTATTATGTGTATATTTTTTTTTTATTATATTATATATTTACATATTTATACATAAACTAGAATAAAGCAAACTGAAAATTTCCTGTCTCCAAAAATGGCACACCTTTGAGTAATTCCATTATAATAAGCGAACGTGCCAAACCAGATCCTCTTCGAATAATAATTCAAGTTTTCACATAAATTTTCGTTCCTTATTTCTTTACTTGTACTTTGTTTGCATAATTTTAAATTTCTTAGCAGCGTCAAAGTCAGAAATCACTTCATTTTCAATTTGCATTTATTTTAATGCCGTGAACTGCTAATGCAGCTTTGATTTTTCCCCCTTTGGCTCTTATTCTTTCCCTTTATTGCTTTTTACTTTTAGTGTTTCTATTCAATTACGTTACAACAATGAATAAATTTGTGTGAGAGCACCTTTTTAAGATGTTGTTACAAGCACGAATAATGGATCACATCCAATTAGCATTTTAAATTAAATTAATACTAAATTAAGATGTACATCATCTTTTAGTTCGACAGGATATTTTGCCGAAATAAAAAAATATATATATAAATATGTTTTACTCCCAGCCGTGTGTAGAAGGCCATGCCTAAGCAAACCAATAAGAAGCGGCTTTAAACGAACACACACGAATATGTACGTATACGTACATACATACATACATATGTACATACAATACAAGCAAACATAATTTACAAACATATTTTACAGCAAAGCAAAGCAAAAACGGAATTTCATCAATGTCTTGTAAGCTGCATTAAAATTTCTTTGCTTCTCAAGAGATCAAAAAGTTGATTAAAAATACTATTAACTGATGACACAAGTACGAGTTGCAAGAATTTAAAAACTAACACAGGCGCAAGTGGCTGCAGGTCAAGGCAGCGCAAGGATTAATAGAGGCAACTTCAATGATGTTCGCACGGAAGCACTTTTTTATTTTCTTTACTATTACAAGGACTGTTTGCTAACTCCAGTTGAATAAAAACATTATTTTTAGACAAATATGCGTTTTATTTTTCAACATAATCCCCTTTTAAAATAATGTCTTTAGTCCAGCGTTTTTCTAATCGCTTCCAAATAATAGATTTATTCGCATTAATAAAAAAAAGCGTTTGTTTCGGTAATAACATCTTTATTAGGTCCAAATTTCTTACCTCCTAGCCATTTCTTCAGGTTTCGGAAAAGAAAATAGTCGCAGAGGGCTAAGTATCGATAATATGCTGGATGGGGCAGGAGTTCGTAGCCCAATTAATGTACCATAGTGGGTACACATGAGTGTACTCGTGCAAACGCCAAAAACGGCTTTGGCTGATTTCCTAAACTTTTGAACCCATTTCTAATACCGAAGATTGACAAACATGTTGAGTCTAGCAAAATAATGGAAAATGCTTAAAATAATTCCTGAATTCACAAACTCAGTCGTACCGTTTATCGACCCAGCAGTCCACAAGTTATTACAATTTGCAAAGCTTCCGATTGTAAGCGATTTTGTCAACAGAAAAAATCAAAATAAACATGTTAAGCACAACAAACAACTAACATCCGATTTAGATTAGTCTTTTTCTACTCATTTTGTTAAACTGAATGTATATAAGAAGCAAAGAAGAAAACAAATGCTAATAATATAGTTTTGAACTCATCCAATCTTCGCTTACAATGTATACAGTGTTGGATGCATCTTACGGCCTAGGACATCGCTGTGTAAATGTAAGTAGGAATTGTATACAGACTTCGGATGGGTCGCGCTTACATTGTCAATGGTCTTAGATCGAAAATGTATGTGACAAAAATTTCACTGGGGATGTATTTGGAGAGACATTTTCAAACACAAAACTTCAAAACAAAAACAATTTTCAAAAAGAGTTTAATGAGAATAGTATCTCCAAAAAAAGTAAATATCATTACGGTTTAGGATATCTCATTTACATAATTATTTTATGGGTGAAATATTTCAGAACAAATGCTCAAAAAACTAAAACTGGTTCAGGACAAAAGTTTTGTTCCGAAACTATGAGTAAATCCAGCTTAATAAAATAGTAAAAAAGATAATTACGTTTTTTTAGAAAATCAATATAAAAAAATAGTATGATTTTGGTGGCAACTTTAAAAGAAAATTCAATATACATAAGTATATACATATATATGTACATATAAGTGTGCTCTAACTTAACCTCAAAAAAGAAATTCGAAATACTTTCGTAGCAAAATATATATGTACATATTATCAAATACAATTGAATTCCAGTTTCAAGCACTTACTGCCTTATTTATAAATATTTTTTATAAATAAATGGCCCTATTCATAAAAACCATTGTACGTTTATTAAACTGTTATTTGACAAATTTCTATGGAAAATATGTCAAACAAGTGTTTAATAGACATACAATTGTTTTTATGAATATGGTCGAAAACCGTTATCTAATGATTAATTAAAAGCTATTAGAAAAAATTCTTATTTATGTGATTGATTTCAAGATATAATTGATGTAATTGTACCAGTTTGTGATTCTTTTGAAGCCTTCGATATACTGCTTATTATTTCGATGAAGATTGTTTTATATAATAAGTAAATATTAAACTGAAGATTTAACCACTCGTTTCAACCTTTCTACGCGTTTTATTCTCTTCCAAACGCAAGTCACACTTTTAATGCGATAAATTTTTTGTGTATTTGAAGTATTTTTTATTTTTTAACACAAAAATATCAAATAACAATCCACCGCACAAAGATTATTAGCGATAACATTAAAAAAATAAAATGAATTCGGATCAGCGGCTATCAAAAACAACTGACAGTTTTTATAACTCTTATGACGCGTAAATGTAAACCTACGTTTTGCGTTGTATGCGTCTACGCTTCCCATGCGTTGTGATATGTAACTTGGCTCATACAATTGCACTGATTCTACTTTTTTGACAAACGCTTAGAACGCGTTAACGCAGTTTTATGTGGACATTGCATAACGTTCAAACTTTTCAACTTGAAACTACCCTACAAGACTAGTGACGGCCCAATGACCGGTCATTTGACCGAAACATACTCGTAGGTGACAAGTTTCTGTCAAGTTCTTAAGAGCAATATGAAGAAAATGGCCGAAAGTTTCGTGTACGTGTGATGATTCTTCTAACACATTCTCAAAAATATTATATACGCATAAAACTTTTATGAATGTATTGCAAAATAAAATGTGAGTGTGTTAGTTTCGGTCATCTATTTCTTGTAGGGTAGGTTATTGCTCCTTCAAGAATTGAGGAAAGTAACATTACGATATTAAATCAGTTTGTTTGTCCATTTTTTGGCAGTTTCTTTTCCTTTTTAGTGCACTCGTGCCAAACCAATACTCGTGTCAATATTTTTATTTCTATACACCGGCTTTTTGCATATTGATAAGTGTTGTGGTTTAAAAGCTTAAACTTGACTTGACTACAAGCAAACATTGCGACACTTTTAAACACATTTTCATTACGGACATGTTGGCTTTAATATAGACATGCAAATACGGGACACACTCACAGGCCGGTTGTAGACTCTTGCACTTCGAGCAAAGCATACCAGTAAGCAGAAATGTATTACTTTTATGCAAAAGAACACAAGTGTTTACATGGTCAAGATATGTGGTTGCAAGTTGATAAGGTATTTCCACATACATACATACTTGAAAACATTCAAAGCAACTCATACGCAAAGACACATACACATTAGGATGGCTAACTGTTCTCAGCTATAGTTTAGCTTCAATGCGGCCTCTCTGTACACAACTAGAATAAGATTTGTTAAAGCAAGAAATCAAAAGATTTGTCAAGTAAAACACAACAAATCAGCAAATCGCCAGCATGGAGATGGATACCCATTAAAGTGAAGGAAATGATCCACCCTAATACAAATGTACCTGCTTATACATATGTGCATATGCTGTGTGCTTTTGCAACAAATTTTGCATCTAATCGTATCTAATATTATACATATATATACAGCTATAGATAGAAATTCGAGAGTGTGTGCGTTTGAGTGATATTTGGTTTGGTTTTGAGCAAATTTACTTTAAATTTAGTCCTTCTTTTATTTTACCTTACAAAAGATAATTTACCATATTCTCTATAACAAAGTGTTTTATGCAAACACAAAAGAATAAGTATAATACACACACACACACACACACGTACTTACATACATATGTATATCTATGCAGGTATGCATCTTATGCACGATTACGTAAGCATGTTTGTGTGAATTTGTTATTGGCCTGACTTGAATGTTAAAACACTGAGGAATTTTGTTTCTTTTAATGTGTTGTTAATGGGAAACTATTTTTGGCAACAAACGCTATTAACAGCATCATGTCGAAACAAGAAGTTTCACGATGAAGAATGAATGATGTTGCTTGCACTGGTAAACAAAGTCGTTAGAAAGTTATTAATATTTAATTCTGTGCACTGTTGTTAAGAACAAAGTGTGGCATTAATTTATGTAAGGAGGCCAAAAAGTATTATTATAATATTTCGATCCAATTTCAAGCTAATAAGAATCTACTCGTATCTAGGGAAAGCCAAATCTTAAATTTTGTTTAGCAATTTATTGAGCTCAACAAAATCAACAATTTGTTCAATTTCTTAGTAAATTTAATTTTCAAAAGTAAAATTTTTATTTTTTAAACTTTTTTTTTTTGTGGCTTAACTCATGAAGGTATTGGAGGTATTGAAGGTATGTCATCGGAACTGCTTCCGAACTTGGGAAAGAAAATTAGACTTGTTAATCGATGGAAATCCTATATAGGAGTCGCATAGGATTACAACCTTGTGTCCTCTTGTGATAAAAATACTCTCTGATACTCAATTGGTCCTCAAGGTGGGGAATAGTTATTTTTTTAAGCCAAGTTGGTACCGGAATTTCGCAACAGGCTAAATGAACTGCTGAGTCGGAATTAGATTACTTTGATTTGGGTGCCAGGACGATGCAGGCATAAGGGTAATGAGACGACAGACATCTATGCTAAAATGTAGGAGGGAAAGAAATGGACAGTGTCCATTGTGGGGCAATATTGGAACACTGAGCATACCAAGAAGTCTCCAAGCTCTGATGGTAAGAGGGCCGAACTTACTCTAAAACTGGACAAGAAAAGCCTAAGAAGACTGACGGGTGCAATCATATGTCATTATATCCGCCTCAAGCATCTGCCCGGAATGGGGAATTTGCAACACGGGCATTTGCAGATTTTGCGGTGAGGAAGAAGAGTCATTGGAACACTTGATAACTTGTTGTGTTGGTTGGAGTACAGGAGATACCCACAGATGGCAGTGGGAAAAGAACTTGTTAACACTCCCATTGAAAATGGGTGTGTTAGCAAGGGTTCTTGATATTCTAAGTCCATGAAGGCATAGGAGAAAGCACATTAGATTAACGAATGTCGCCGTCCAATGGACCTATTCTATTATTATTATTAAGAGGACCTCCTCTTAAAACAACAGATTCATGGTATTATCAAAGAATCTGAAATTCAATTTCTGCCGCTAGAACAATTATGACTTCCGCACAAAATCATAATTGTTTACGCATATCAAAAGTTTCAGGATATTTTGATAAACATCGATACCAATAAATGAGATCTAATAATTTAAAGTTCATAAATTTTAAACTCGTATACAAGTACACTGCCTGCCTCTTGAATAAGGAATCACATCTTCCAACTTCAATTGAGTATATCTTCTAAACTAAAGTTCAGAAAAAATAATTTTTTGCACAACCGAATTTCAAGGTGTTGGTTATAGTTTCCCGAAGAAATACTTATACTTGTGCATTTATTTAAAGCCATGTATTTATTTCTGTGATACTTTTTCGTTTCCCACTTGAATATGGAATATTTTAAAACTAAGCAAACTGTAATTTATTTTTAAATTTTATTTATGAAAATGAAAGTTATTTTCTTCTAGCATTCAGTGAGTAATGAGTACTGTCACAATTTTTAGAAATAACCTCAAAAATGCTATTTGGCATCGGCTTGTTTAATGCCTCTAAGTAATTTACGCGAAATTGAACTCCATGCTTCCGTTAGCATCCTTAAAGGATTCTATCGTCTCAAATCGTTTTCGTCATTCATAAATTTTTCTTGGGAGCCAACCTCAGACATTTTCCATTGGATTCAGGTCTGGAGAATATGGGCTCCAATCCATCGTTTTGTGGGCTACAAAAACCAATTCTACGGTACCATCGTTCGAAAGTTCATACCATACCATTATTCCGCCCTCTCGGCTGTGTCTGCTGTGTCAAAAATAATTTCGCCTTCATGGAAGCAATAGTTATACCCGCCGCCACCATCAATAGACCTTTTTACATCGGAAAACACAACTTTAAACCAGTTTTCGGACCAAGTCATTGTATTTTTGACAAAACGTAGACGTTGTGATTTAAGTTTTTCATTAAGTGGTGGTTTGTTTTTTTAATTTTTTGGCAGACTATGTATGACTTTCAAATACAGTGCACTGACCAGACCAGAGAACTTCACTTGTTGATTAAAAAATCGTTCACCAATAACAAAGGCACAAAAAACTTGTCTTATATTTGGAAATGATTAAACTTGCCCACGCACTCTCTTTTGTTGTTCATTTTAAAGCAACCGAAAGATGCTTCTTTGTTGGTTCGGATGGTTTACACATTGGCTGACTCTTGTTGGAATCATCTATTGTGCGAATTTGTCAGTCACGATGTCGCAGTGGTCGAGTGAGCATCGCACGTTCGCTGTGGAGATATTTTTGTTGGAGCGTTTTTCAGAGCGACGAGGCTCAATTTCACGTAAATGGCCCCGTCAACAATACAAAACTGCCAGTACTGGTCCCCAAGAACCCGCAACCCTCGATAATGAACCTATGTGTCACGTTTTTTATACAAGTTTGAAAATATAAATCTGCTACCAGACACCCTGTTCATTCATACCCATTCAAAATATATTATTTTTTTATTATATTTTAATAAAACATTTTTGCTAATCATATAACTCCGGCCTAAAAGCAATGTTTGTGTGTGTGTGTGTGTGTGTGTGCAATATAGAACGTAGATATGTATGTACGAGTACATATTTGTAGTTGTTATAAACAAGAACACACTTAGCTGAATCAAGCCCATTTCAAATTTGAAGAAAAACATATACATACATACTTATGTATATATCTATAACAATTTAAAATAATTCACACTTGAGACAAGCGGTTGTCCGTTCGTTTTCTCAGAGGCCTATTGTCAACAGGATAGAAGCATTAATTACGCTCCAATGGGTTTTTGCAACAAATAAACTACCCGTATTCGCATCAAACAAGAAACAACATTGAATAGTAATATATCGCCAGACAGAAGGACAGGCGAATACTGCCCATCTTTGGCGCATATTAAACTATTTAATGATGCCACAATTTAATTTATGATGATGATTTTGTTTTGTGTATTTTGTATGGTACCCCCTTTTCATATACAAGTATACTTTGGAATCATCTCGCAACCAAATGTGTCTACTTCTTGCCTCATTGCTCTGAAGGGCTCTTGCTAAGGAAATCTGTTCTGCCCATGAGGTAGCAAAAATTTATAGAATCTTGCAGAATATATTGAAGAACAAAATGTTAATTTAAGTGTTAAATTATGTTGTCGCTTCATATTTGAGGGTTAAAATCAATTTACAAATGATGTTAAAAAGGAAGTGAACATTTTTTGACTGATTACGCCTGTAAAACACGGAACAGGAAAAATGCGAAGCAGGAATAACTTTAAATCTGATAACATAAATGTTCTTTGTTTTCTTACAGCTGGCAAACTGAGTTTTATCTTTTCTAAACTCAATTTAAGCAACTGATGTGTACATATGTATGTCAAGCAGCTGAATAGATCTTTTTTGGATTACGGGCATGCAGCGCAGCAAAGGATAGGTTAGGTAGGCAGGCCGCTGGATCACCAAGTGTACTCGCACCTTAGTTGTCCAGCTCACGTGAGTCCCTATCAGTTCATTTTTTGTTTGCTTGAAAAGAAAAAAGGTTGGAGAAGAAGAGAGAAGTTGTTGTGGGATGAGGAAGAGGAAGGGGAAAGGAAAAGAAAAGAAAAAAGGTTGGAGAAGAAGAGAGAAGTTGTTGTGGGATGAGGAAGAGGAAGGGGAAAGGTGGGAAACTGCTTGATGTGGCGTTACATGCTATTATACTAGTCATCTGCTGCTCCTTATGAAAGAAGACAGCGCTGTTAGATTAACTAGGGCTAGACTCCATAAGCTAATCAAACATATCTCAGGCAGTGGTGTTCTAATACCGGGCATGTTGCGATGAGGTAAAGGACCGTCTACTCCTCGTCTTCATCTTGGCAATTTCCGCAGAATTGGTTGCAAGGTAGACCAAGTCTCCTGGCATGGTTCCCAAATGAGTAGTGTCCAGTAAATACTTAAATCGCGTTATGCATTTTTTTGAAAATACATATCATCGAATAAATCCCACAACTTTTAAATAAAGCAGTATACTCGTATTTGATTCATAGTTGTAAAGGCTGGTACAAAGAGCACGATGTTAATCGTAAATAAAATAACTAGTTTTCAGAAAATTGTCTTAATATTTTTGATTATGACAATTACGAGTATATATGAAACAACACGCCACGGCCTCAGTGGCGTACTTTTATCCGATGGTCCATGTTTTCAATGACTGGGGTTCAATGTCGTTAATACTTTTCTATAATACTTCAAAATTTGTTGCTATTGCGTAAAATTTTTATATGACAAAAAATATCCATACGTATTTGAAACTTACTCGTATATGCCAATCTTTTCAAAAGAACAGTTTTTTTTAATGAAGGTACTTCTTATTGGAGTTCCATTTTGAATAGAACATATAAAATGATGTATAATTATGCTTCTCATAATTATATCATCTTCTCATACTTATATCATTACTTCTTTGAAGGATGATTTCATATAATAAAATCATTACATTGATATTCGGCCATGTCACAGAATTCACTTCCGTATATGTATGTATATTTGAAAGTTAGTTATTCCTGCCCTGCTCTGACACAACAACAATTTTAGTTTTGTGCTAGAGATCTGATAGAAAGTCAAGCAAATTCTGTTTAATTTACTTCATGTTTAATTTGCTACTACGGTGGCTCTCAGGTGAGATGTGGGCAGGTTTAAGAGCTCTTCCGTTCTCTTGAAGTTGATGTGCGGCCATATGTTCCTTGATATAAAACATGTGGGCTCTGTGAACCAGCACACTGATAGGCGTTGTCCACAGAAAAGATCGATGACTCTATCCTCAAGGGTTGTCTGTTTTTTGGTTACTGGATCTATTTTAGAGTTAAGTTTGAATGTCTCGCATTTTTATTTAAATATGTCCGGCATTCCTAGACTGGGCTGGAATTGGTGTATATTCCAATCAGGGCCTTGCTATTCCGCTATTATCATGATTTCTCCGCCGAATATCTTGTTAAGCATCAGCCATCTAGCGCTTTATTTATAGCCGCTATTTTAGCGTGAATAACTCTACATCCGTCCGGTAGTCTGTAGAATATTTTAGTGTTGAATTCGTCTCCGAAAATGCCTCCCCCAACTGTTTCTCCTCTTCTATACCCGTCTGTGTAAAGAAGATTCTTCGATTTGATAGCAAAAGCTCCTTGATAGGAATGGTTTAGTTATGCAGTAAACGAGTAGATCTGGGACTAGGTCCCTTCTAATCTCAAGTATATTGGCATGACCCCATGGTCCTTGGGCCTATGTTCCTGTTGCGTTCAACTACATGGCATCCAGCTCATAAGTGCAGGAAGTGCTCTAGTTGGTGTTGTCCATATGGCCCCTGTGGTCTGTATTGCTATGGTTCGACTGACTTTCTCAATTTGCAGTCTGGTGGTTGCTGAATCTAATGACTTCTACATTATCTTGATCCTAATTATTTGCCCTTTTTTTATAAATTAAATTGAAATGTTTTTTAAGCTTCAGGTCAGTTTTGTTTTTTATATAAAAATGTTTTAATTATATTCGATATTTCGTCTTCTATGTTTCTTTTTTACATAGATAGATGACTTTTGTAATCTTGGCTACTCTAGCCTGTATATTCTCTTTTCATGCTAGTTCGCTGTCTATTGTAACGCCTAAATATTTTGCTTTATCCTATTCGTTTTTGGTGGTGTGAAATAATGGATTTTTTACATTTTATTAAAAAGTACTATTTCCGAGTTCGCGGGGTTTGTTCTTAGACCGCATTGTACACTCCATCTTTAGTGCATATTATAACTGCTTAGTTATGGTGCCCAAATGGATTCCATTTATAGTGTTCCCCATTGTCAATGTTATAGTTCTGCGCTTTAGTATGCTCGTAATGAGCATGATTGTGGGTTGATCAACATTCGGACTGTCAAGTCTGTTTTTGTTTGAGTTTTAGTAGTTTTTGTATTGGCCATTTGAACTGTTCTACGTGTGTTGCGATGGCGACAATTGGTTCTTGCTAATTGTGGACATTATGTGGAAAACAAACGATGAGATGACTAGATCTCCAAAAATATTCTACCATTACCAAAAATATAATTGATAAAAAGTTTCCTTGATTTACGTAAACACATTTTTGAATCTTTAATCGGGACATCAATTTACTTTTATGTCGTGAAAACTACCAGTTCTCTCAAAAATTGCATTCACAAACTTTGAGCAACAACGTTGATGTTACTCGCATTAAAAAGAAGAATATTTAATTTTCCACGAAAAATATTTTTGTAGAACATTTTGCTAACGTTGTAACGTTGCAAGAACCACTTCAGAAGCGCACAGCACGCTTAAAATAATTAAGCACAAAGCAATGAGAGTGATGTTCTTCAATGCATAACAATATGCATATGTATGTAATTGAGACTAGTAGGAAAAGTCTGAGGATTTTTGTAATTATTTTAGAAAACAAACAGCGCAGTTTTTCTAATGGCGAATATTGCGTGAAGTGATTTTTTACTTTTCCAAAAACTCAACTCAGAAAAATATTACGATCTGGCTTGATTGAAGAAAAATTTTGCTAGCACATTGAAAAAAATTTACATGTTGAAAACTCCATGATACACCGTTTGGCGCAAATAGTTTATTTTCAAAGATTTTTAAGAAAGTAAACTCAGAAAAAATGAGTTCTACTTAAAACATATTTATGCACTTTTTTTAAAATATTATAACTAGCAACATTCAAACGCCGTGATATTTAAGAACCTTGAAACTTCACAAAAGTGGATCAAGATCAGGCAAGATAAATATTTATTCAATTAAAAGTTGTTTAGAAAACGTCTCTTAGTTTTTATACAAATGATTAATGTCACAGTTTGTTGCTGTGTGTTTTCTTTTTTGTCTGTTTACTGTTTTCGAAACTCCTATAAAACCCGCAGCAAAATTAAGATATATAACACTTTGGTCTTAATTTTTATTTGACAAACTTTAAATAATAATAAAAAGTACAAAAAGGAAAACAGTCTTAACAATTCTATTACAACTACTAAATTTGAATCCTCAGCACAAGTCAGTTTAAATATTTGTGCGAGTGTATGGTGTGTGTTTGTGTGCGTGTGTGTGTGCTTCCTCTTGAACGACACGGTTCTATTTCATATTTTTCTCTTTCATTTAAAGTTGTTTTCCATAATTTTCACTTAATATTTGTACTTGTGCAGTACCTTTTATTTCAACTTGGAGTTGAAGTTCAGAAAAGCTTGCAGTGCGAGAAACAGAACTTACACCGTTCAGAGCAAAAAACATACACACACACACACACACACAGAGACATAAGGGTTCTTCTATGCATTTCATGCATGGCAGCACAACAACTAGTTAACTTTAATTTGGCTTTTGTACATTTTATTTTGCAGGCGACAACAGTTGAAAAAAGTACTACAATAAACACTGACATTCACAAATACACTGGTAATGAATATAAAAAGGATAATGAATACAACAACAACAACAACAACAAAAACACCAACATTTTACTGTTCTTTTTGTTGCCGTCATATTTTAATTACGTTTGTTGGAATGACGCTTCTAATTGTGAATTATAGTGTTAGCACAGCGCAAATGTCAGCTGAGCCACAAAAAAATGAAAACTGTATCAACAGCAGCAGCGGCAGATGTGTAAAAAGCGATAAAGAGCTGTCGTTTATAAACGGTCATAATTATTATAGCAAAAAAGTCGTTGGGACAAGAAACGAGATCATTTCAAATTCCAAAAGTATTGCTCCGCCTGAAACACCAGTCATCAGCAAAATAGAACTGTCTTTAAAGGACGGACCAGGTACTTTCATCAATTCCAATACAAGCAGAGTTAATAAAACAGAATTTGCTTCAGCTGACGTAAATTTTAGAAATGCACGCTTTTTTGGTTTATTCGGTTCAAACTTTTCTTTGTCCTATAATCTAACATTGAGTAGTGGCAATTCGGTGGGAAATATCACAGTCGTTGCTCCTGCTCCAGCACCAGCATATTACTATTACAGTCCAGCACCATCCTATCCATACTATCCATATTATGGTTATTACGATCCAAATGCCTACAATCCATACGCCAGCTCGCCTCAATATTATTATAATCCAGGCACAGGTTACGTTTACTACGGCTAGTTACAAGCATACATACATACACTCATGCTTACATACATACATATATACACACACACACACACACCTGTATGGGGCCAATTCACAAAGAGAAATAAAAACATTGCTATGGTCCTCTTGCAGCTGTGGAACGCATTAACTAATTGTCATAAACATAAAATTCTAATTCCAATATACCTACTTGTAGATTTCACTATTAATTTTACCAATTGATGATTTCATGTCTTCTTGTGATGTGAAAACATCACATTAATCTGCTAATCCGTAATACGAGTAGAAATTATTGTGATCCCGCGGGATCCCAAAGAAAAGTAAAGAAACACACCTTATATCGCTCCTTTATTTCAACATAGTCATATCTGAAAAAATAAACTTTTCGAGTTAACAATGCAGCATTGTTAACAGTACTACATTTTATATTGTGCCAACAATTTATTCAAATTACTTTTAAACTGTTTGCTTTAGGAGATATTTTCTAAAAAAAATTTCATAAGACTTGTATGGAAGCTAAAAATTTGGAATGCATTTTTCTCGAAACAAGCTTTTTCAAGTTATGACTATGTTGCAATAAAGGAGCGATATGTTTAAATAGTACGCTTTGTGAAATGGATACATTCCGCATTGAAAACGATCTGCATTCGTACATTGAGTTTTGTTTTTGTCATTTGTTTTAAATATTCTGTGTATGTATGTATATGTGTATAAGTATATTCTCGTATCGGCAAATAAATCTACTAGTAGAAATTCGTTAAAAATAATAAACAACCGCACAAATTTTACATATCGATTATTCATCAGAAAGCCAAGAAATATATTACGAGTAAAATAAGCCCCAAATATCGATCCTCATCGGCCTGATTCACTATCCTACACGATCGTACGATTCATTCACAGGAAACTGTTACAAAAGTCTGCTCAATTTAATAAACTTCAAAATTACAACGCGACTCTATTATATTAGAAGGATTGTAATAATTTATCTCCATAGTATAAAATAAATAGCTGCGAGTAAAAATTATTTTTATTACCTTAATAATTTTCGTCAAGGCACTACAAAAAAAAAACTTTTTCAAATGTCAAGGAAAAATTATAAACACAAAAAGGAATTCAAAAAAAATATAATAAAAAAATTATAAATAGCTTGTTTTCTATGTTTCCCACCTAACTATATGTCGACATTTCATAGGAACTACCCTAATCATCAGTAGACTTTGGAAATTTTTGAAAGATATTCTCAAACATTCAACTTTTTAATTTTTTACTGGTATAAATATTAGAGGCTTGAATAGCGAATAGAAAACTTAATTGTATAATAAAAAAATTTACAAGAAAAGACAAACTTTTACTTATTACGTGAAACTTTTAATTATTTCGTGAAAATTAAAGTCTCAGATCATAAAGCTTGGAAAAGTGGAAATGGCCAGCCAGATTGGGGAGGATTCTGCATGATAGCTGGCGCTCGAGAAAATTTAAAAAAAAAAGTTGTTTGTTTTGCTTCAAACTTCACACAATTATTAAGCATGGTGAATTTTTACAGATATCGGTCCATATATACCCGAGATATAACCTGAACCGATTTTTCCATTAACAGTTTTTTTTTTTTTGCTTGAAAACAATTGTCGTTATAAAAGAAGGTTACTAAAATACAGAAAATTAAAAACTCCGATATCGGTTCATATATAACCGAGATATAGCTTAAACAAAATTTTCCATGAAAATGTCCATAAAAGATTTCTTTTTTGAAATGGTGGTTTCAAGGCAAAAATATTTTTTCCCGGATATCGGTCCATATACATAGTATATCCGAGCATATTCATTTCAAATTTGTAATATATACTATACATATACTTGACAATCGTGAAGGGTATTTTAGATTCGGCCCAGCCGAATTTACTACACTCTTACTTCTTTTTTATTTTTAGCAATCCTGTCACAGGTTATAATTATTTCCTTATTGCTATCAGCTGACTCATGTTTATAAAAGCATTCTAAATACTCACAATAGCCTTAAATAAATAATTTTTGGACTTGTAGTTTAAGAACAGAACTTTTATGGCGACGTTGAAACAAATGAGTGTTTAAAGGCCGGTGTACACAGAATCCGTCGTAAGCTGTCCGTCGCCCTTTTCAACTGATGTTGAAATAATTGTATCTATTGATCTTTGCAACATTTCGTACATCAAAGCAAAATACAGAAGCTGAGCAACTTTTAACGTACACTGAGTACTTTGACAGCTTTCAGTTGAGTTTTTGATTTGTTCTCATTGAGCTTTATGTGTTGTTTGGCTGATCCCACGTTACGTTAACGTCAGATTCTATGTGACTCGGCCGTAAACCAGAAAGTAAGTTTTTCAATCAGTTAACCAAATTAAATAAAACAAATTTTATGGAAGTTTGGCAGTTGGATACAAATTTAGAAAACCCTTTTTCGAAAGGAGCAATGTGCTCGTAAACATTGCGGGCTGAATGAATAGAAAAGAGTCCAACCTTCTGCAATAGTAATGGGTAAAAAAAATTTTAAAATCGGCGTCCTACAAATTGTAGCAACCGTTCTAGAACTCTTCTTTTATACTTTATGGCATGAATAATGCGTACGCTAAGTAAATTTTTTGATAGTTTTTGCTGAGTAAACTTTACGAGATGGGCCTTCTTAATCTTAAATATACTTTGCTCAAAACCAAATCAGAATGGGCCGCTAAGGTCGAAAATTAGTCCAAGACGTGTATTATTTTCAAGATAATTAACCGAACGAGGTTTTTTATAGACAGCAGAATATAACGGCAGAAAAAAAAATATGTGTGCACTAGATGGAAGACTAAACACTACTCCAAGATGAAAACTCTAAATAATCATTTCAGCACAACTCAGTAATAACTAAATCCGAAGAATGACGCCAGCACTGGAGGTCCTACCTCCATCTAGAACGTATCGCAAACTATTGTATTGCTACTCATACTAGTACAAGAAGATATAGAAAAATTAAATATATGCCGAAGACTTTCATTTCAAAATTATGAAATTAGAACGAATAAAAGAGCTACTTTACATATCACATGACATTGACGGATAGATTAAATTTATATACACGTATTACGATATATGTATATACATAGGTACAGACTAAGATGTAAAACAGTACAAATTAGCTCGGCAGTGTTGATTTATTTTGCTCTATTCCTAACAAAGTGTAATTATAATTTCTTTTTTTTTTTTGGATTTAAATCAAAATGTAAGTAAGTAATTGTCATAGCCATACCGAAATTAGAGCGTTAAGCACTGTGTTGGCTGCCGCCTTGCGTTAACTCTTAACAAACATATCTGATTTAGAGAGCCAACGCTACCTTATCCTTTAAATAAAAATGAAATCAATTTGTGAAATCAAAATACAAGTATTCGCAGCCAACTTCACTTTCTAGTGTGCTGTCAAAACGGAGATTACCAAACGCATGGCAAACCTCTTTCCCAAATCTGCACCCGGCTGTCCTTCAGGACAAAGATAATTTACTTAATTCAATTTGTTTGTTCCAAAACTAATTATTTTTCTAGTTTACTTTGAATTGGTAATAAATTATAACGGCACTTAAATATTTATCGATGCATTATCGTATGTAAGTATAACTTTGCGTACCGTAAAATTAATCTACCCAAGCCACGTCATTATGAGCCAAAACAAAATTCTTAAAATTCAATCGCTTCACTGCAAGTCACGAACTTTTAGGAGATGTGTGCAACTGCAAGTCCGTGTCTGTATGCATCTAGACACTTACTTACATTCATTCATATATACACATACGAGTATGTATGTAGTTATGTATGTATGTATATGTCTATAGCAGTTATCAGGAAAATACAAAAGCACTTTACTGGCATTTAACACCATCATTGACTATGACATTGGCACTAAATAAGTCAGCAGAAACTCGAGGAAAAAAAGCAAAAGTAATGTACTCAAAGACATTAAAAATCCATTTAGCCAATACAAAACGAAAAAAAAAAAATGACTGAACTTTACTAAATTAATGTGCGAGTACGAACAAACTCATCAAAATGTTTTGCCACGAGAAAATCGTCTTAATAAGTTGAAAATTAACAACTTAAATTTCGCTTGCGTTCTCCCCCCTTCAAACAGAAGTGATTATGAAATTAAGAATGAAAAACTTTTGTAGATTTTTTTTTGTAGATTTTTAAACCTTGAGCAGCAAAATTAATTTGATCATTTAATAGAGAACTTTTAATTTAGACCTTTCGTCCGCCTTACTGACAAATTATGCCAAACTTTAGTCTAACTAAGACAGTCTGCATAAAGATAAGTAACGCAAAAGGAGTTAATACCTACAAACATACAAAATGTGTGTTACTTTCTTTGCGCTACCCGCTTTGCGGGTGCGCTATAAAGAGTAAAAGAAATAACAAAAAAGAAGAACGATATGGCAACTCCCTGCCATATCGTTCTTCATTTTTGTAAGTAAGCAGTTAGTATTGCGGATAAGAGTGTTCTGAAACTCATTGCTTCAGAATATTGACGAGGAATGGTAAGGTACGTACTCGTATTACGGTGTCGATCATACACACATGGTAATCGGAAACCACTTCGAAATTCTTTCCGCACTTAAAATAAGAACAAAAATATGTTGTAGGTATTTTTCTCGTTTCCACTTGTGGGATAAGTATTGTAATATTAAAGTATGATATAAAATAAGTGTAATAAAATGGATGATGGTTTCGGTTCTACAACATTTACAAAAACAAAATCTGTTGTTTTTATAAATAAATGATAATGCTCAAAGTGTTGCCGATTTAAGCTTAAAAATACACCTCTGCTATGGTCAGACTGCAGAATTTTCTGAAATTATTAAAAAAATTAAGAGTTGTGAACCGCTTCTCAAATTGTGCATTGTGATGTCTCTTCCGTTGAATACGTTCTTCTTTCTTCAGAAATTATTGACAGATCTATTGTAAATATTAGTAATAAGAATGCTTCTGAAGTTAACGACCAGCTAGATCTTGCTACCTGGACCTTTCGCAATCCAGCTGTGTAGTATATTCTCCTTTAAATTTACGCCATTGTTTCCATGTTGGTTCAATAAAAACCCAAAAATCACTATTTTATATAGATTAGGGCATGAATTTCAAATGATTAAACTAAATATTAAATTATGTAGACTTCAAAAAAGGTCTATAAAATTCGGTTATACTATATACCAGTGATGGCCACATACATGCATTCATAGTTATATGCTTGTATTAGTAGCAGCAAAAGTCGAAGTGCATTTGTGATTCTTTGAAGTCTAAGCAGCGTCTATGCTGTGCATCCTATCAGCATTGTCAACTCGATGCGTAAATTTATACAGTCGGTGCGCGGTGCGCTTTTTTTTTTAATTTTTTTTGGTATTAAACCATCAAACCAAGTTTGTCAAATATTATAATAAAAGCAGACACTGACTGCGTAGTGAAGTTCTTATTTCTGATGGATAATAAATAGTTCCATAATCGCGCTACTGGCAAAGTTTGATACTCACGAATTCTACTCATTGAACAGATTTGATGACATGCCATGCTTTCAGACCCAGTTTAATCGCCTAACAGCCGCTTAAAAGACTGTTTCATTAACTTATTTTTAATATGAAAATTTTATATATTTTATAATACAAAATGTGTTTTCGAATATGAAAAGAAAAATTCAAAACTTGGTGCGTTTTTATTGAAATAACGCGCTTTTTTACCCATTTTGGTGTGTTTTGAAATTTCAACGCTGGCAACGTCATCCTATACTTTGCAAATTTATTTGCAGCTGGTTAGTTAAATAAATACTTGTTATTTTTGTTCTAAACGATTGTAAGGCAGTATTCGTTTATGTGTTTAGAACATTTCGGCACATTTGGCACGATGAATAGTACTTGAACTTATAACGATGTCTTGTAAGACACTTCTCTTGTGCTTGAGCAGCCCTCTAATATGTACAGACATACATATGTATAAGTGTAAACATTTTATTTTACTACTTTGATAATATGCAGAGCTTAGCGCATTTTTACTACCTTTTAGCGCTTTTTAAGTAAGTTCACGACACATTTTAGTTACAAATAGTTTTTGACAATGTTGCTATTTTATTTTGACAGCGATTTTTCTTATGCTCCCACTTTCAAACTCAAATGCTCAAACTCAAATACTTGTTATTTTTGTTCTAAACGATTGTAAGGCAGTATTCGTTTATGTGTTTAGAACATTTCGGCACATTTGGCACGATGAATAGTACTTGAACTTATAACGATGTCTTGTAAGACACTTTTCTTGTGCTTGAGCAGCCCTCTAATATGTACAGACATACATATGTATAAGTGTAAACATTTTATTTTACTACTTTGATAATATGCAGAGCTTAGCGCATTTTTACTACCTTTTAGCGCTTTTTAGGTAAGTTCACGACACATTTTAGTTACAAATAGTTTTTGACAATGTTGCTATTTTATTTTGACAGCGATTTTTCTTATGCTTCCACTTTCAAACTCAAATGCTCAACATTATATAAACAAAACCAAAGCTTCAAAAGCTCTGGAGCGAAAAAACTAAAAACAAATGACATATTTAAAAGTGCAATTGAGGTAATAATAATCTTCTAAATTTCAAAAAATGTCGGATACTATCGAAAAATTGATGAAAGAAGTACAAAAGCATGAAGCTTAATTTTTAAAAGTAGTTAGAAGAATAGAGGTTTTATTTTTAATAGCTTTTTTACCTAACAAAGTAAAGCTGCAGCCACCGATTCAATTATGGGCCTGTTTTAAAACGATTTAATATGTTCCAAAAACCCGTAATTTGGAAAGCTCACGCGCATTTCTTTATACCAGAATTGTAGCCATTCGTTTCCCAATGGAACATAGATCAAGAATATCCTCTTAGCCATACAAAGCAGCCAGTTGCAAGTATTTGTTGCCATCGTTTAATCGTTTCAGAACTCCACCGAATGAATATTCAATAAATTTACATGCATTTGTGTGTGCTCGTAGTATATACAGAAAGCAGTTAAAATGTATTTCCTGAATTTGAATTTTATTTCATTTAAACTTTTTCTTGTTTCTAATCACCAACATCTGTTTAATTTGCACTTATTTTTTTCGTTTTGGTTATTGCGGCTGTTACCAATCTAATGAAATGTTAAATATTTTAAAAGGAATTGTAAGTTCGTTTGTACTACTCGTAAACTACTTTGCCACAACAATTGAGGCCACGATTGTGCCTTAATATTTACAAATGTATAAAGTTATGAGTGTACACATTTCGTACTTAACTACACACACACATACATACATGCATGCGCTTATGTTATGTAAACACGTTTGCGTGTATGACATTCTTTGTAAAATTAACAACTAAAAAGAAAAACTTTTCGGTAGCTAAATATTTTAAAAATTCTCTAGCAATAACAACAATAAATAATATAAGAAGATAAAAAGCCGCCGGCAACATTTGCAAAGTTATTCAGTTTTACGAGAACAAATATTTCACTTTAACTCTTATAAATTCACGTGCACACACACACACACACATGCACATTCAACTGCAAGCACAAAATGCTAAAGGGTATTCCCATCCCATGTCTTCGTGCAAAAAAAAAAACGCCAAAAACCCAGTCACTTGGGTCTATTAAAACGTAGACGGAAACACTTCTGAATTTAAGTAACCATAGTCATTTTTTCCATAACTTTGACAGCGCCTGTTTTGGTAACTCTGGTTACATAATTTTCCCAACAAGCACTACGAGTAAGGTTTGATTTCAAATTGAGAGTGACTTGAATTCAAACGTTTTCTTAAACGACAAACCTTTGATTCTGATTTGAATTCAAATTGAAAAACATAGTATTCTCAACAAAAACTTGGTGTCAAAAGTAATTCTCAAATGTGCATTACAAATTCAGATTTCTTTTGATTTATTTGCGATTTTTAATTTGAATTTTCTATTTTTTTTCTCTTAGTCTTGATATTCTCGAAAGGACGAAGTAGTTGGATGCTCTTGGTTCTAAGTCGCGCTCAAATCAGACAGTCTCATTATTTCTTATTCCCAGTGAACTTTTTGTCACATACATCTTCGATCTGAGAGCATTGACAATGTAAGTGCGACCCATCCGAAGTCTGTATACAATTCCTACTTACATTTACACAGCGATGGCCTGGGCCGTAAGATGCATCCAACACTGTATACATTGTAAGCGAAGATTGGATGAGTTCAAAACTATATTATTAGCATTTGTTTTCTTCTTTGCTTCTTATGTACAATTAATTTAACAAAATGAGTAGAAAAATACTAATCTGAATCGGATGCTAGTTGTTTGTTGTGTTGGATGTGTTTATTTTGATTTTTTCTGTTGACACAATCGCTTACAATCGGATGCTTTGCAAATTGTAATAAATTGTGGACTGCTGGGTTATTTCATTTTATGTTTTTTTCATGCGTTTTTGTAAATTAACACTAATTTTTGCTCACAGTTAATTGCATATTGCTCACAAACAAATCGCATTTATTAATTTTTTTCCGAATTCTTAAAACTTTTTTGTTAATGGACGTGTGCGAAACGGTAGCAAAGTATTATGGTGAAAAATAATTTATCTGTGGTAAAGAATTTTCATGTTTTTGCTGTGTGAAAAAATATTATATTTGACAACATAAAATTTTGACAAAACAGAAAATTAGCAAAACTAAGAAAAAAATAAAATTTAGAATTATTTGATTTTTATACTTTTAATTATAAAATTTTCAATTAATTTATTTCAATCAAATTCCTACATTTCAAATATTTCTATCCTATTGTCAAAATTTATAGTAGCCCCTAGAGCTAGTAAAATTTTATTCACCTCAGAAATGTCAAAAATTTACTTACGGGAGTGCTTTTTTACCGTTTCACACACGTCCAATGAATTTAAAATGTCGATATTTTTTCAGTAATTGCTGACACATTTGTTTCATGTTTGGCAATTACACTCAAAATCAAATTGATAAAACATTGAGGGTCAAAATTGATTCTTACTTTAAATTCAAATGTTAAAATCAAACCACTGGAAAAAGTTATGTTTGATATCAAATGATAAAGTCATTTCATATCAAATATTTGATTTCGTGTTTGTTGGGTTCCTACCTTTTGTCTTTATTAGAAGTTTTACTGTGTGCGCATTAATACAAGACTGCTGTAAGTTTGGCAAAAAAGTCAATAACTCCAAGTAGAATTTGTGGCAAAGTTTGAAAATGTTACTGTTTTTGAGAACAAACAAAATATGTATTTTAGTCAGGGAACCCGATAATATACTTTGAAAAAGCAGTAGATGCGCGAGTTTTAAAAGAGAAGCGTCTAATATGCATTTAAATTTGGACAGGAATTAAAAGCAAAAGCTCTTAAAGGAGCCAGAGAAAGAAATTATAAAAAAGATTTTTCTGAAATAGACGTTACGGAAAAAAATTCAATTAAAAGCTTAAACATATATGGATTCCTGTTCTAAAAAACAGGGAAGAGAGCGTTATTTGCAGTTTTAACTGCTTAATACGAAATCAATTTTTTCTAATTTTTAACATACAATATATCTTTGTTGTGCTTCAGTTAATATACCCTTGTCCAAACACATTTTCTAACAGCAGGTGATAACCAAATAATCGGCGTCAAATAAAAAAAAATAAAAACTTTTTTAATTTTATCAAACGTTGTAGCTAAGATGTAACCGTCTGCATGCACACAACAACGCGATTGAGAGGTTTGATTGATTGTTTATGGATTGACGAAACAAAAATTATTTTTTGGGTTTCTACGGAATTAAAACTACAAAATAGTTCTTTGTTGTCATTCAAATTGGCTTCATTATCTGCCCAATACTTATTTTTAGTCTCGATGGAACGTGTTGTTGCAATGAATTAGTTCATAGAGATTATTTGCGATAACAAAGACAATTAATGCTGGAAAATTTTCCAAAGAAAACATATTTGTTCTTAATTTTTGGCAAGTATTTAATTCTAAAAGCTAAAATCGTACTTATTCTCATTCAAACATTACATCACGTACTCGTATTTCTTGAGTATTAATGCCAAGTGGAAAAATACTGTCACTTCCCCAACACGACGTTAATGTTGATGATCAGATGAAAAAGAAAGACGTACTCGTATGCATGTGTGTATGCGAAAGATACTTTAAGCACAAGAGTACATCTAAAGTTTACTTCCGCAGTAAATGTTTTCTACTCTTAATTAAAGCAGTCAAACGGGGATATAATTTTTGGTCAAAATGCTCCCACAAAACCGTCAACATACGCACACAGTGGAAGCAGTATCACACATACATACGAGTACATTATTTTATTGTTCTTTGAGTATTTAACAAAGATTTCCGACTGTGGGACAATAATTAATGGCTTTTAAGCAAACTCCTACGACATCAAATCTTTTGGTGGTGGCTCGCTCAAGAAATGCAACTGGGTATTAACGAGCTGCTCAAGATTTATGTGCGCGGCAATAAATCTGACGTCTTACACGCAATATTTCATTGGTCCTACATCAACTTGCGAAAATGAAAATCAAACAGCACATTGCAGAGCAGGATAGCTGATTTGCATAAAAATCTTCCAAATTGAATTTAAATTTTAACGAGGAAGATGTAAAATTGTATTAACTACAGCGCGCTCATATATCGTTATTTGAGATGCACATACATACATACATACATACATACATACATACATACATACATACATACATACATACATGGTGGCGTGGGTGCGAGCGTTCAAGGTAAAGCGCTGGCTTCCCATCGGGTGTAGCCAGTTAGCGATCCTTGTCCCTGCTCAAACCAAGTTGTCACACGGCCTTCTCGTGGCGCTACTGAATAGTTCTCAACAAAAGTTGAGAATGAACTAACTGTGTGACAGCGATAATGGATTGGATGACGACCTGACGCAGACGATTATGGGCTGGGAGCTGACGTATTCCGTGACCTGATTAAGCACGAGTGACATCGTGCTGAAATGGCTCACGGGCTAATGCGGAAGCTACCTCCGTCCCGGTAAAACCCTGGCAGGGGCTTAAAGTATGATCAAAGTTTGTAGCCAATAGTTTTTGGCTGTGCAGGGTTAGTTGAGATGACTCCTAATCAGCTCCCGACCTGGCTCTGTACACAAGTCTCATAAGGCCTTGTGTCAACCCTCGCGAGGAACTCACTGCTTGCATAGCCACCCTCGGGGTCACTACAAGGGTAACTGCACATTCACTCAACAAAAAGTGAACTAAATTTTAATAAAATTAACTTAACCCGGAAAATGCGGGAATGTTTTGGACAAAGAAAAAACTTTTTATTGAGTGTGCGGCAAACGGAGACTACAGCTTTAAGCGGGGACCCAACTGAAAAAATGAATAAAAGTAATAATAATAATAATGAGAGTATAAATGAGTTGAGCATGGGTGAAATTGTAAACCCTTTTGCTAAGAAATCGGTGATAACCAGATCACCTCCTACAGCGGTGAGTAGGACCGTTCCGGTGCCAGGCACCGTTGAAAATAGTGAAAATGGACAAAATAACGTCCAGAGGCTAGGAGAGAAGATCTCAAAGCTCGTAGCTTTCCTAAAGGCACGTTCAAACGTGCATAAGGAAATAGTGACAATGTCACGTGAAATACAGGCATTGTACATGCAGGTCTCAGATGAATTGAGTAGTGGAAGTGCTAGTAGTACAAAGAAAGCACATACTAGTACGCATACTCAAACAGACGAACCACCAAGGCTCAATCCTGTGATGGGCGGAACTCCAAAGCGTAGAAGGGAGGACTTAAGCCCAAAAGGTAACAGAGCTAAAAAGAATAGGGGAACAACCCCTAATAAAGTAGTCAGGGTAGGTGGACACACTATACCCAAGGCTATAAACTCAAACTTGGCTGGCAAACCGGATCTAAGTGCTAAAGATCCTGGCTGGGTTAAGGTTGGCCCAAGGGCTAAAACAAAGAAAGCGTCCGTTAAACCAGATGCTATAGTGATTAAAACCTGTGGAGATACTTCCTATGCGGATATTCTCAGACAGGTGAAGAGGGACCCTAAGCTAAACAACCTGGGTCAAAATGTGAAGAGCATTAGGAAGACAGGGAAGGGTGAACTGTTGTTTGAGCTGAATAGACCCGCGCACCAGAATACGGGCGAATTTAGGTCGGCTATAGAAGAGGTGCTAGGTGATGCTGCTAAGGTTAGATCACTTTCTCATGAGGTCAGGCTTGAGATTAGGGATATAGACGAAGTAACCTCTAAGGAGGATATTTATGAAGCTCTCGTCAAAATATCTGACGAATTTAAAGCTTTGCACCCTACGGCAGTTAAGTCGCTAAGGAGAGCATATGGTGGGACACAGACCGCCACAATTGGCGTGAGTGCACTGATAGCTCGCCGCCTTATAGAGATGGCAAAGATACGTATTGGCTGGGTGGTTTGCCGAATACGCGAAAAGGTAGCACCAAAAAGATGCTTTAAATGTCTGGATTATGGACACGTAGCAGGGAACTGTAAGGGGCAAGACCTTTCAGGGAATTGCCTACGGTGTGGCAAAACGGGCCACAAAATTGGAACCTGTTCCAATAAACCATCCTGCTTGCTCTGCAAGAAGGGAGCAGACACCGTTAGTGACCATGTCACCGGAGGTGCAGTTTGCCCGTTTTATAAAAGAGCTCTACAGAAACTTAGGGAGTAGAGTAGAACCTAAGTCACCAAAATGCGTATATTACAGTTAAATCTCAACCATTGCCAGGCAGCCCAGGAGCTTCTTAAGCAAAGCGTTCGAGATATAAGTGTAGATGTCGCTATTCTAAGTGAGCCATATCGGACCATGGCATCTGTAAACTGGGTTTCCGATAACACGGGTACATCGGCAATATGGAACACCAGCACGCTAACCATACGCGATAGAATAACAACGCAATGCGGATATGCTCGAGCGGTTATATCTGGCATCACTATTTACAGCTGTTATATACCCCCTAGGTATTCTATAGAAGACTTTCGGGTAATAGTTGACAGTATTGTAACGGATGCAGTTGGAAGAACCCCCGTAATAATAGCAGGTGATTTCAATGCGTGGGCTGTTGAATGGGGCTGTCCCTCAGCAAACGCAAGAGGAAGAATACTCTTGGAAGCCTTTTCTGTACTGGGTGTTGTACTCATCAATAATGGAGTTGAACACACCTTCAGAAGGGGTGATGCTGGCTCAGTAATTGACATTACATTCGTCAGTGCCAGTATCGCAACCCAAGTGAACTGGAGAATATCTGACATCTATACACATAGCGATCATAGCGCTATAATAATAGATGTGCAAGACGCACAGCCCCGTGCTATTGTACAAGCACGTGTCTTGACAGGATGGAAGGTAAATACCTTTGATAAGGATAGCTTCGCAGCCTGCATGGAGAACATGGAAATGGCTGGTTCAGCAGAAGACATGGCAGTGCAATTAGTGCGCAATATCACTAGTGCCTGCAATGTAGCTATGATAAGGCGAAAAAGATCGCCAAATAAGCCTCCAGTGTATTGGTGGAATGATGAAATTGCTAGCTTGCGTTCAGAGTGTATTAGCGCCCGAAGGCGGTATACACGAACGAGGGGTCGGTTAGAGAATAACGTGCAGCACCAGTTGTATAGGGATAAAAGAAAGGCATTGAAGATTGCAATTCGTAGGAGCAAGCGTAGGTGTTTCCTGGATGCTTGTGATGAAATAGATAGTAATTCTTGGGGCTTAGCATATAAGCTAGTAACCAGGAAACTTAAATGTCTTGGCCCATCACCGCCAAGAGAAGAGAATATCCTGAACGGAATTGTAGACCATCTTTTTCCTCAACAGGAAGCTCCGACATGGCAACACAGCTATCCAGCTGAATTATTCGACATTCCTCCGGTTACGGTCGTCGAGATAGAAGGTGCTGTCTCAAAATTCAAAGACAAGAAGGCACCAGGCTTAGATTGCATCCCAAATATGGTACTGAAGGAGGCTGTTAAGCTCCATCCTGATTATTTCCTGAAAGTAATAAGCGCATGCTTGATTCAGGGAACTTTTCCAACAATCTGGAAGAGGCAGAAATTGGTGTTGTTACCTAAGGATAACAAGCTGCTAGACGACCCTTCCTCCTATCGTCCGCTCTGTATGATAGATACAAGTGGAAAACTTCTGGAGAGTATAATCTGCAGAAGATTGGAAGATTGCGTACAAGCTAACCTAGGTTTATCAGATAACCAATTTGGCTTCAGGAAAGCAAAGTCAGCGGTGGACGCTATCAAAGTTGTAGTAGAAACCGCTGCTCAAGCTATCCAAGGGAAGAGGTGGAGGAATGGAACAAAAGGGTATTGTGTGGTTATAACCCTAGATGTAAAAAACGCCTTCAATACGGCAAACTGGGAGCATATAGTTAATGCTTTGGTCCGTATAGACATCCCAGGGTATCTACTAGCAATTGTACGGGACTATTTCCGGGATAGAGAGCTAGTTTATGATACCGATAAAGGTACTAAGAGGCGCAAGATCATTGGTGGGGTGCCTCAAGGTTCAGTTCTTGGCCCACTATTGTGGAACGTCATGTACGACGGAGTATTAAGATTGGATCTACCGGAAAAGGTGAAGATAGTTGGATTCGCAGACGACATAGCGTTAGTGTGTGAAGGGAAAGAGTTACTAGAGGTGGAAACCATTGCAAACGCCAGTATTCAGATCGTAAGATCTTGGCTAAGATCAATGGGCCTAACTCTAGCTGACCATAAAACGGAAGCGGTTCTGATTAGTAGTAGGAAAACTAGGGAAACTGTCAGGCTAAATATTGGCACGTGTAGCATAGAATCTAAGGAATGTTTAAAATACCTTGGGGTCATGATTGACACTCGTCTGTCTTTTCAAGAGCACTTGAAGTACATAGGCAGTAAAGCATCAAAAACATGCACAGCGCTATGCCGGATCATGCCGAATACAAGAGGTCCAAAATATCTGCAGAGGAGATTACTCTCTAGTGTAGTAAGAAGCATTATCTTATATGCATCGCCTATATGGTCAGGCTCACTTAGATATCCTACTTATGTGAACCTGATATCTCCTGTGTATAGGCTGATCGCCTTGCGTGTATGTAGCGCATTCCGAACTGTATCGGACCTGGCCGCTTTTGTCATTGCCGGCATGATACCGATCGAGCTAGAGGCCGCTTCGGACATCACGGTTGGGTTGAGAGAATCGTGTCTGCGAAAATGGCAAGAAAGATGGGCGACAGCTGACAAGGGAAGATGGACCTACTTACTGATACCAGACATCAGAGCATGGCTATCAAGAAAGCATGGCGATTTGAACTACTATATTACACAGTTTCTAACTGGGCATGGTTGTTTTAGGTCGTACTTGTACCGTTTTGGACATGACAGTACTCCGTTCTGTCCGAGTTGTGATGGTAATGTCTTGGAAGATGCTGAGCATGTGTTCTTCATCTGTCCACGGTTTAATAGTGATAGGGAATATTTAGAAACAGTCCTAGGACGTAGCATCAGTCCGAGCAGTATCGTTCCAATCATGTTGGAATCTTTGTGCAACTGGACGTACGTCTGTAGTTTTGTAAAATTGGTTCTGTTGGAACTTCGTAGGTTAGAACAGATTCGCAGCAGAATCAATGTAGTTTAGTTTAGATGTAGGGTGTATCACCTTTCCCACCCCGAGACGTAAAGCCTTGCGGCAGTCCCTCGGGGAGCATCTGGGTCAGGGCGAAGGGGTGTTTTTTAGCGAGTTAAAGTCTCGCACTACTGGCAACCACCATCACTGCCAGTGCCTTTCGATGGTTTTTCACCCCGCGAATAAAAAAAAAAAAAAAAAAAAAAAAAAAAAAAAAAAAAAACATACATACATACATACATACATACATACATACATACATACATACATACATACATACATACATACATACATACATACATACATACATACATACATACATACATACATACATACATACATACAACTGGACGTACGTCTGTAGTTTTGTAAAATTGGTTCTGTTGGAACTTCGTAGGTTAGAACAGATTCGCAGCAGAATCAATGTAGTTTAGTTTAGATGTAGGGTGTATCACCTTTCCCACCCCGAGACGTAAAGCCTTGCGGCAGTCCCTCGGGGAGCATCTGGGTCAGGGCGAAGGGGTGTTTTTTAGCGAGTTAAAGTCTCGCACTACTGGCAACCACCATCACTGCCAGTGCCTTTCGATGGTTTTTCACCCCGCGAATAAAAAAAAAAAAAAACATACATACATACATACATACATACATACATACATACATACATACATACATACCTCAACAGGAAGCTCCGACATGGCAACACAGCTATCCAGCTGAATTATTCGACATTCCTCCGGTTACGGTCGTCGAGATAGAAGGTGCTGTCTCAAAATTCAAAGACAAGAAGGCACCAGGCTTAGATTGCATCCCAAATATGGTACTGAAGGAGGCTGTTAAGCTCCATCCTGATTATTTCCTGAAAGTAATAAGCGCATGCTTGATTCAGGGAACTTTTCCAACAATCTGGAAGAGGCAGAAATTGGTGTTGTTACCTAAGGATAACAAGCCGCTAGACGACCCTTCCTCCTATCGTCCGCTCTGTATGATAGATACAAGTGGAAAACTTCTGGAGAGTATAATCTGCAGAAGATTGGAAGATTGCGTACAAGCTAACCTAGGTTTATCAGATAACCAATTTGGCTTCAGGAAAGCAAAGTCAGCGGTGGACGCTATCAAAGTTGTAGTAGAAACCGCTGCTCAAGCTATCCAAGGGAAGAGGTGGAGGAATGGAACAAAAGGGTATTGTGTGGTTATAACCCTAGATGTAAAAAACGCCTTCAATACGGCAAACTGGGAGCATATAGTTAATGCTTTGGTCCGTATAGACATCCCAGGGTATTTACTAGCAATTGTACGGGACTATTTCCGGGATAGAGAGCTAGTTTATGATACCGATAAAGGTACTAAGAGGCGCAAGATCATTGGTGGGGTGCCTCAAGGTTCAGTTCTTGGCCCACTATTGTGGAACGTCATGTACGATGGAGTATTAAGATTGGATCTACCGGAAAAGGTGAAGATAGTTGGATTCGCAGACGATATAGCGTTAGTGTGTGAAGGGAAAGAGTTACTAGAGGTGGAAACCATTGCAAACGCCAGTATTCAGATCGTAAGATCTTGGCTAAGATCAATGGGCCTAACTCTAGCTGACCATAAAACGGAAGCGGTTCTGATTAGTAGTAGGAAAGTTAGGGAAACTGTCAGGCTAAATATTGGCACGTGTAGCATAGAATCTAAGGAATGTTTAAAATACCTTGGGGTCATGATTGACACTCGTCTGTCTTTTCAAGAGCACTTGAAGTACATAGGCAGTAAAGCATCAAAAACATGCACAGCGCTATGCCGGATCATGCCGAATACAAGAGGTCCAAAATATCTGCAGAGGAAATTACTCTCTAGTGTAGTAAGAAGCATTATCTTATATGCATCGCCAATATGGTCAGGCTCACTTAGATATCCTACTTATGTGAACCTGATATCTCCTGTGTATAGGCTGATCGCCTTGCGTGTATGTAGCGCATTCCGAACTGTATCGGACCTGGCCGCTTTTGTCATTGCCGGCATGATACCGATCGAGCTAGAGGCCGCTTCGGACATCTCGGTTGGGTTGAGAGAATCGTGTCTGCCAAAATGGCAAGAAAGATGGGCGACAGCTGACAAGGGAAGATGGACCTACTTACTGATACCAGACATCAGAGCATGGCTATCAAGAAAGCATGGCGATTTGAACTACTATATAACACAGTTTCTAACTGGGCATGGTTGTTTTAGGTCGTACTTGTACCGTTTTGGACATGACAGTACTCCGTTCTGTCCGAGTTGTGATGGTAATGTCTTGGAAGATGCTGAGCATGTGTTCTTCATCTGTCCACGGTTTAATAGTGATAGGGAATATTTAGAAACAGTCCTAGGACGTAGCATCAGTCCGAGCAGTATCGTTCCAATCATGTTGGAATCTTTGTGCAACTGGACGTACGTCTGTAGTTTTGTAAAATTGGTTCTGTTGGAACTTCGTAGGTTAGAACAGATTCGCAGCAGAATCAATGTAGTTTAGTTTAGATGTAGGGTGTATCACCTTTCCCACCCCGAGACGTAAAGCCTTGCGGCAGTCCCTCGGGGAGCATCTGGGTCAGGGCGAAGGGGTGTTTTTTAGCGAGTTAAAGTCTCGCACTACTGGCAACCACCATCACTGCCAGTGCCTTTCGATGGTTTTTCACCCCGCGAATAAAAAAAAAAAAAAAAAAAAAAAAAAACATACATACATACATACATACATACATACATACATACATACATACATGGTGGCGTGGGTGCGAGCGTTCAAGGTAAAGCGCTGGCTTCCCATCGGGTGTAGCCAGTTAGCGATCCTTGTCCTTGCTCAAACCAAGTTGTCACACGGCCTTCTCGTGGCGCTACTGAATAGTTCTCAACAAAAGTTGAGAATGAACTAACTGTGTGACAGCGATAATGGATTGGATGACGACCTGACGCAGACGATTATGGGCTGGGAGCTGACGTATTCCGTGACCTGATTAAGCACGAGTGACATCGTGCTGAAATGGCTCACGGGCTAATGCGGAAGCTACCTCCGTCCCGGTAAAACCCTGGCAGGGGCTTAAAGTATGATCAAAGTTTGTAGCCAATAGTTTTTGGCTGTGCAGGGTTAGTTGAGATGACTCCTAATCAGCTCCCGACCTGGCTCTGTACACAAGTCTCATAAGGCCTTGTGTCAACCCTCGCGAGGAACTCACTGCTTGCATAGCCACCCTCGGGGTCACTACAAGGGTAACTGCACATTCACTCAACAAAAAGTGAACTAAATTTTAATAAAATTAACTTAACCCGGAAAATGCGGGAATGTTTTGGACAAAGAAAAAACTTTTTATTGAGTGTGCGGCAAACGGAGACTACAGCTTTAAGCGGGGACCCAATTGAAAAAATGAATAAAAATAATAATAATAATAATAATGAGAGTATAAATGAGTTGAGCATGGGTGAAATTGTAAACCCTTTTGCTAAGAAATCGGTGATAACCAGATCACCTCCTACAGCGGTGAGTAGGACCGTTCCGGTGCCAGGCACCGTTGAAAATAGTGAAAATGGACAAAATAACGTCCAGAGGCTAGGAGAGAAGATCTCAAAGCTCGTAGCTTTCCTAAAGGCACGTTCAAACGTGCATAAGGAAATAGTGACAATGTCACGTGAGATACAGGCATTGTACATGCAGGTCTCAGATGAATTGAGTAGTGGAAGTGCTAGTAGTACAAAGAAAGCACATACTAGTACGCATACTCAAACAGACGAACCACCAAGGCTCAATCCTGTGATGGGCGGAACTCCAAAGCGTAGAAGGGAGGACTTAAGCCCAAAAGGTAACAGAGCTAAAAAGAATAGGGGAACAACCCCTAATAAAGTAGTCAGGGTAGGTGGACACACTATACCCAAGGCTATAAACTTAAACTTGGCTGGCAAACCGGATCTAAGTGCTAAAGATCCTGGCTGGGTTAAGGTTGGCCCAAGGGCTAAAACAAAGAAAGCGTCCGTTAAACCAGATGCTATAGTGATTAAAACCTGTGGAGATACTTCCTATGCGGATATTCTCAGACAGGTGAAGAGGGACCCTAAGCTAAACAACCTGGGTCAAAATGTGAAGAGCATTAGGAAGACAGGGAAGGGTGAACTGTTGTTTGAGCTGAATAGACCCGCGCACCAGAATACGGGCGAATTTAGGTCGGCTATAGAAGAGGTGCTAGGTGATGCTGCTAAGGTTAGATCACTTTCTCATGAGGTCAGGCTTGAGATTAGGGATATAGACGAAGTAACCTCTAAGGAGGATATTTATGAAGCTCTCGTCAAAATATCTGACGAATTTAAAGCTTTGCACCCTACGGCAGTTAAGTCGCTAAGGAGAGCATACGGTGGGACACAGACCGCCACAATTGGCGTGAGTGCACTGATAGCTCGCCGCCTTATAGAGATGGCAAAGATACGTATTGGCTGGGTGGTTTGCCGAATACGCGAAAAGGTAGCACCAAAAAGATGCTTTAAATGTCTGGATTATGGACACGTAGCAGGGAACTGTAAGGGGCAAGACCTTTCAGGGAATTGCCTACGGTGTGGCAAAACGGGCCACAAAATTGGAACCTGTTCCAATAAACCATCCTGCTTGCTCTGCAAGAAGGGAGCAGACACCGTTAGTGACCATGTCACCGGAGGTGCAGTTTGCCCGTTTTATAAAAGAGCTCTACAGAAACTTAGGGAGTAGAGTAGAACCTAAGTCACCAAAATGCGTATATTACAGTTAAATCTCAACCATTGCCAGGCAGCCCAGGAGCTTCTTAAGCAAAGCGTTCGAGATATAAGTGTAGATGTCGCTATTCTAAGTGAGCCATATCGGACCATGGCATCTGTAAACTGGGTTTCCGATAACACGGGTACATCGGCAATATGGAACACCAGCACGCTAACCATACGCGATAGAATAACAACGCAATGCGGATATGCTCGAGCGGTTATATCTGGCATCACTATTTACAGCTGTTATATACCCCCTAGGTATTCTATAGAAGACTTTCGGGTAATAGTTGACAGTATTGTAACGGATGCAGTTGGAAGAACCCCCGTAATAATAGCAGGTGATTTCAATGCGTGGGCTGTTGAATGGGGCTGTCCCTCAGCAAACGCAAGAGGAAGAATACTCTTGGAAGCCTTTTCTGTACTGGGTGTTGTACTCATCAATAATGGAGTTGAACACACCTTCAGAAGGGGTGATGCTGGCTCAGTAATTGACATTACATTCGTCAGTGCCAGTATCGCAACCCAAGTGAACTGGAGAATATCTGACATCTATACACATAGCGATCATAGCGCTATAATAATAGATGTGCAAGACGCACAGCCCCGTGCTATTGTACAAGCACGTGTCTTGACAGGATGGAAGGTAAATACCTTTGATAAGGATAGCTTCGCAGCCTGCATGGAGAACATGGAAATGGCTGGTTCAGCAGAAGACATGGCAGTGCAATTAGTGCGCAATATCACTAGTGCCTGCAATGTAGCTATGATAAGGCGAAAAAGATCGCCAAATAAGCCTCCAGTGTATTGGTGGAATGATGAAATTGCTAGCTTGCGTTCAGAGTGTATTAGCGCCCGAAGGCGGTATACACGAACGAGGGGTCGGTTAGAGAATAACGTGCAGCACCAGTTGTATAGGGATAAAAGAAAGGCATTGAAGATTGCAATTCGTAGGAGCAAGCGTAGGTGTTTCCTGGATGCTTGTGATGAAATAGATAGTAATCCTTGGGGCTTAGCATATAAGCTAGTAACCAGGAAACTTAAATGTCTTGGCCCATCACCGCCAAGAGAAGAGAATATCCTCAACGGAATTGTAGACCATCTTTTTCCTCAACAGGAAGCTCCGACATGGCAACACAGCTATCCAGCTGAATTATTCGACATTCCTCCGGTTACGGTCGTCGAGATAGAAGGTGCTGTCTCAAAATTCAAAGACAAGAAGGCACCAGGCTTAGATTGCATCCCAAATATGGTACTGAAGGAGGCTGTTAAGCTCCATCCTGATTATTTCCTGAAAGTAATAAGCGCATGCTTGATTCAGGGAACTTTTCCAACAATCTGGAAGAGGCAGAAATTGGTGTTGTTACCTAAGGATAACAAGCCGCTAGACGACCCTTCCTCCTATCGTCCGCTCTGTATGATAGATACAAGTGGAAAACTTCTGGAGAGTATAATCTGCAGAAGATTGGAAGATTGCGTACAAGCTAACCTAGGTTTATCAGATAACCAATTTGGCTTCAGGAAAGCAAAGTCAGCGGTGGACGCTATCAAAGTTGTAGTAGAAACCGCTGCTCAAGCTATCCAAGGGAAGAGGTGGAGGAATGGAACAAAAGGGTATTGTGTGGTTATAACCCTAGATGTAAAAAACGCCTTCAATACGGCAAACTGGGAGCATATAGTTAATGCTTTGGTCCGTATAGACATCCCAGGGTATCTACTAGCAATTGTACGGGATTATTTCCGGGATAGAGAGCTAGTTTATGATACCGATAAAGGTACTAAAAGGCGCAAGATCATTGGTGGGGTGCCTCAAGGTTCAGTTCTTGGCCCACTATTGTGGAACGTCATGTACGACGGAGTATTAAGATTGGATCTACCGGAAAAGGTGAAGATAGTTGGATTCGCAGACGACATAGCGTTAGTGTGTGAAGGGAAAGAGTTACTAGAGGTGGAAACCATAGCAAACGCCAGTATTCAGATCGTAAGATCTTGGCTAAGATCAATGGGCCTAACTCTAGCTGACCATAAAACGGAAGCGCTTCTGATTAGTAGTAGGAAAATTAGGGAAACTGTCAGGCTAAATATTGGCACGTGTAGCATAGAATCTAAGGAATGTTTAAAATACCTTGGGGTCATGATTGACACTCGTCTGTCTTTTCAAGAGCACTTGAAGTACATAGGCAGTAAAGCATCAAAAACATGCACAGCGCTATGCCGGATCATGCCGAATACAAGAGGTCCAAAATATCTGCAGAGGAGATTACTCTCTAGTGTAGTAAGAAGCATTATCTTATATGCATCGCCTATATGGTCAGGCTCACTTAGATATCCTACTTATGTGAACCTGATATCTCCTGTGTATAGGCTGATCGCCTTGCGTGTATGTAGCGCATTCCGAACTGTATCGGACCTGGCCGCTTTTGTCATTGCCGGCATGATACCGATCGAGCTAGAGGCCGCTTCGGACATCACGGTTGGGTTGAGAGAATCGTGTCTGCGAAAATGGCAAGAAAGATGGGCGACAGCTGACAAGGGAAGATGGACCTACTTACTGATACCAGACATCAGAGCATGGCTATCAAGAAAGCATGGCGATTTGAACTACTATATTACACAGTTTCTAACTGGGCATGGTTGTTTTAGGTCGTACTTGTACCGTTTTGGACATGACAGTACTCCGTTCTGTCCGAGTTGTGATGGTAATGTCTTGGAAGATGCTGAGCATGTGTTCTTCATCTGTCCACGGTTTAATAGTGATAGGGAATATTTAGAAACAGTCCTAGGACGTAGCATCAGTCCGAGCAGTATCGTTCCAATCATGTTGGAATCTTTGTGCAACTGGACGTACGTCTGTAGTTTTGTAAAATTGGTTCTGTTGGAACTTCGTAGGTTAGAACAGATTCGCAGCAGAATCAATGTAGTTTAGTTTAGATGTAGGGTGTATCACCTTTCCTACCCCGAGACGTAAAGCCTTGCGGCAGTCCCTCGGGGAGCATCTGGGTCAGGGCGAAGGGGTGTTTTTTAGCGAGTTAAAGTCTCGCACTACTGGCAACCACCATCACTGCCAGTGCCTTTCGATGGTTTTTCACCCCGCGAATAAAAAAAAAAAAAAAAAAAAAAAAAAAATAACATACATACATACATACATACATACATACATACATACATACATACATACATACATGGTGGCGTGGGTGCGAGCGTTCAAGGTAAAGCGCTGGCTTCCCATCGGGTGTAGCCAGTTAGCGATCCTTGTCCTTGCTCAAACCAAGTTGTCACACGGCCTTCTCGTGGCGCTACTGAATAGTTCTCAACAAAAGTTGAGAATGAACTAACTGTGTGACAGCGATAATGGATTGGATGACGACCTGACGCAGACGATTATGGGCTGGGAGCTGACGTATTCCGTGACCTGATTAAGCACGAGTGACATCGTGCTGAAATGGCTCACGGGCTAATGCGGAAGCTACCTCCGTCCCGGTAAAACCCTGGCAGGGGCTTAAAGTATGATCAAAGTTTGTAGCCAATAGTTTTTGGCTGTGCAGGGTTAGTTGAGATGACTCCTAATCAGCTCCCGACCTGGCTCTGTACACAAGTCTCATAAGGCCTTGTGTCAACCCTCGCGAGGAACTCACTGCTTGCATAGCCACCCTCGGGGTCACTACAAGGGTAACTGCACATTCACTCAACAAAAAGTGAACTAAATTTTAACAAAATTAACTTAACCCGGAAAATGCGGGAATGTTTTGGACAAAGAGTGCGGCAAACGGAGACTACAGCTTTAAGCGGGGACCCAATTGAAAAAATGAATAAAAATAATAATAATAATGAGAGTATAAATGAGTTGAGCATGGGTGAAATTGTAAACCCTTTTGCTAAGAAATCGGTGATAACCAGATCACCTCCTACAGCGGTGAGTAGGACCGTTCCGGTGCCAGGCACCGTTGAAAATAGTGAAAATGGACAAAATAACGTCCAGAGGCTAGGAGAGAAGATCTCAAAGCTCGTAGCTTTCCTAAAGGCACGTTCAAACGTGCATAAGGAAATAGTGACAATGTCACGTGAGATACAGGCATTGTACATGCAGGTCTCAGATGAATTGAGTAGTGGAAGTGCTAGTAGTACAAAGAAAGCACATACTAGTACGCATACTCAAACAGACGAACCACCAAGGCTCAATCCTGTGATGGGCGGAACTCCAAAGCGTAGAAGGGAGGACTTAAGCCCAAAAGGTAACAGAGCTAAAAAGAATAGGGGAACAACCCCTAATAAAGTAGTCAGGGTAGGTGGACACACTATACCCAAGGCTATAAACTTAAACTTGGCTGGCAAACCGGATCTAAGTGCTAAAGATCCTGGTTGGGTTAAGGTTGGCCCAAGGGCTAAAACAAAGAAAGCGTCCGTTAAACCAGATGCTATAGTGATTAAAACCTGTGGAGATACTTCCTATGCGGATATTCTCAGACAGGTGAAGAGGGACCCTAAGCTAAACAACCTGGGTCAAAATGTGAAGAGCATTAGGAAGACAGGGAAGGGTGAACTGTTGTTTGAGCTGAATAGACCCGCGCACCAGAATACGGGCGAATTTAGGTCGGCTATAGAAGAGGTGCTAGGTGATGCTGCTAAGGTTAGATCACTTTCTCATGAGGTCAGGCTTGAGATTAGGGATATAGACGAAGTAACCTCTAAGGAGGATATTTATGAAGCTCTCGTCAAAATATCTGACGAATTTAAAGCTTTGCACCCTACGGCAGTTAAGTCGCTAAGGAGAGCATACGGTGGGACACAGACCGCCACAATTGGCGTGAGTGCACTGATAGCTCGCCGCCTTATAGAGATGGCAAAGATACGTATTGGCTGGGTGGTTTGCCGAATACGCGAAAAGGTAGCACCAAAAAGATGCTTTAAATGTCTGGATTATGGACACGTAGCAGGGAACTGTAAGGGGCAAGACCTTTCAGGGAATTGCCTACGGTGTGGCAAAACGGGCCACAAAATTGGAACCTGTTCCAATAAACCATCCTGCTTGCTCTGCAAGAAGGGAGCAGACACCGTTAGTGACCATGTCACCGGAGGTGCAGTTTGCCCGTTTTATAAAAGAGCTCTACAGAAACTTAGGGAGTAGAGTAGAACCTAAGTCACCAAAATGCGTATATTACAGTTAAATCTCAACCATTGCCAGGCAGCCCAGGAGCTTCTTAAGCAAAGCGTTCGAGATATAAGTGTAGATGTCGCTATTCTAAGTGAGCCATATCGGACCATGGCATCTGTAAACTGGGTTTCCGATAACACGGGTACATCGGCAATATGGAACACCAGCACGCTAACCATACGCGATAGAATAACAACGCAATGCGGATATGCTCGAGCGGTTATATCTGGCATCACTATTTACAGCTGTTATATACCCCCTAGGTATTCTATAGAAGACTTTCGGGTAATAGTTGACAGTATTGTAACGGATGCAGTTGGAAGAACCCCCGTAATAATAGCAGGTGATTTCAATGCGTGGGCTGTTGAATGGGGCTGTCCCTCAGCAAACGCAAGAGGAAGAATACTCTTGGAAGCCTTTTCTGTACTGGGTGTTGTACTCATCAATAATGGAGTTGAACACACCTTCAGAAGGGGTGATGCTGGCTCAGTAATTGACATTACATTCGTCAGTGCCAGTATCGCAACCCAAGTGAACTGGAGAATATCTGACATCTATACACATAGCGATCATAGCGCTATAATAATAGATGTGCAAGACGCACAGCCCCGTGCTATTGTACAAGCACGTGTCTTGACAGGATGGAAGGTAAATACCTTTGATAAGGATAGCTTCGCAGCCTGCATGGAGAACATGGAAATGGCTGGTTCAGCAGAAGACATGGCAGTGCAATTAGTGTGCAATATCACTAGTGCCTGCAATGTAGCTATGATAAGGCGAAAAAGATCGCCAAATAAGCCTCCAGTGTATTGGTGGAATGATGAAATTGCTAGCTTGCGTTCAGAGTGTATTAGCGCCCGAAGGCGGTATACACGAACGAGGGGTCGGTTAGAGAATAACGTGCAGCACCAGTTGTATAGGGATAAAAGAAAGGCATTGAAGATTGCAATTCGTAGGAGCAAGCGTAGGTGTTTCCTGGATGCTTGTGATGAAATAGATAGTAATCCTTGGGGCTTAGCATATAAGCTAGTAACCAGGAAACTTAAATGTCTTGGCCCATCACCGCCAAGAGAAGAGAATATCCTCAACGGAATTGTAGACCATCTTTTTCCTCAACAGGAAGCTCCGACATGGCAACACAGCTATCCAGCTGAATTATTCGACATTCCTCCGGTTACGGTCGTCGAGATAGAAGGTGCTGTCTCAAAATTCAAAGACAAGAAGGCACCAGGCTTAGATTGCATCCCAAATATGGTACTGAAGGAGGCTGTTAAGCTCCATCCTGATTATTTCCTGAAAGTAATAAGCGCATGCTTGATTCAGGGAACTTTTCCAACAATCTGGAAGAGGCAGAAATTGGTGTTGTTACCTAAGGATAACAAGCCGCTAGACGACCCTTCCTCCTATCGTCCGCTCTGTATGATAGATACAAGTGGAAAACTTCTGGAGAGTATAATCTGCAGAAGATTGGAAGATTGCGTACAAGCTAACCTAGGTTTATCAGATAACCAATTTGGCTTCAGGAAAGCAAAGTCAGCGGTGGACGCTATCAAAGTTGTAGTAGAAACCGCTGCTCAAGCTATCCAAGGGAAGAGGTGGAGGAATGGAACAAAAGGGTATTGTGTGGTTATAACCCTAGATGTAAAAAACGCCTTCAATACGGCAAACTGGGAGCATATAGTTAATGCTTTGGTCCGTATAGACATCCCAGGGTATTTACTAGCAATTGTACGGGACTATTTCCGGGATAGAGAGCTAGTTTATGATACCGATAAAGGTACTAAGAGGCGCAAGATCATTGGTGGGGTGCCTCAAGGTTCAGTTCTTGGCCCACTATTGTGGAACGTCATGTACGACGGAGTATTAAGATTGGATCTACCGGAAAAGGTGAAGATAGTTGGATTCGCAGACGATATAGCGTTAGTGTGTGAAGGGAAAGAGTTACTAGAGGTGGAAACCATTGCAAACGCCAGTATTCAGATCGTAAGATCTTGGCTAAGATCAATGGGCCTAACTCTAGCTGACCATAAAACGGAAGCGGTTCTGATTAGTAGTAGGAAAGTTAGGGAAACTGTCAGGCTAAATATTGGCACGTGTAGCATAGAATCTAAGGAATGTTTAAAATACCTTGGGGTCATGATTGACACTCGTCTGTCTTTTCAAGAGCACTTGAAGTACATAGGCAGTAAAGCATCAAAAACATGCACAGCGCTATGCCGGATCATGCCGAATACAAGAGGTCCAAAATATCTGCAGAGGAAAATACTCTCTAGTGTAGTAAGAAGCATTATCTTATATGCATCGCCAATATGGTCAGGCTCACTTAGATATCCTACTTATGTGAACCTGATATCTCCTGTGTATAGGCTGATCGCCTTGCGTGTATGTAGCGCATTCCGAACTGTATCGGACCTGGCCGCTTTTGTCATTGCCGGCATGATACCGATCGAGCTAGAGGCCGTTTCGGACATCTCGGTTGGGTTGAGAGAATCGTGTCTGCCAAAATGGCAAGAAAGATGGGCGACAGCTGACAAGGGAAGATGGACCTACTTACTGATACCAGACATCAGAGCATGGCTATCAAGAAAGCATGGCGATTTGAACTACTATATAACACAGTTTCTAACTGGGCATGGTTGTTTTAGGTCGTACTTGTACCGTTTTGGACATGACAGTACTCCGTTCTGTCCGAGTTGTGATGGTAATGTCTTGGAAGATGCTGAGCATGTGTTCTTCATCTGTCCACGGTTTAATAGTGATAGGGAATATTTAGAAACAGTCCTAGGACGTAGCATCAGTCCGAGCAGTATCGTTCCAATCATGTTGGAATCTTTGTGCAACTGGACGTACGTCTGTAGTTTTGTAAAATTGGTTCTGTTGGAACTTCGTAGGTTAGAACAGATTCGCAGCAGAATCAATGTAGTTTAGTTTAGATGTAGGGTGTATCACCTTTCCCACCCCGAGACGTAAAGCCTTGCGGCAGTCCCTCGGGGAGCATCTGGGTCAGGGCGAAGGGGTGTTTTTTAGCGAGTTAAAGTCTCGCACTACTGGCAACCACCATCACTGCCAGTGCCTTTCGATGGTTTTTCACCCCGCGAATAAAAAAAAAAAAAAAAAAACATACATACATACATACATACATACATACATACATACATACATACATACGAGGACATACATAATTAACTTTTTCAAAAATTTAATGCTAACGAATTACATAAAGCACATTCCTGCACACAAAATGTTTGTTTTTATTTCTTTAGACACTAAAAAGTTTTGCATGTACAAAAAGGAAAAAATAAATTTACCAAAGCAAAACCGTTTTCGCAAACATTCATTAAGCACTCGTAGAGTCGTATTTGCTAAACTCTTCAAAATTAAACGTTTTGGAAACCCACAAATGCAAAGTTAAATTTGTATTGAACAAAACTGCTTTCCACCATAAGAAGTTAGAAACAAAAAAGGAAAACGAAAAAGGAGCTTACGCAAGGAGGCAACGCTAAGTTGACAGAAAATATCTTTTTAAATCTTACATATCAAAAAACTCTGACTAAACGAGATGAGAAAGCAACTTTTCTGTAGCGTGAACACACTTAGCTTTTTTGTGCCATATTTTAGCAGTCGTGATCTCATTAAGATTAAATAATTTGTTTAATATACGAGCAGTCACTCATGTGAAAGTTCTTTAAACTCTTCTCACTACAGGAAAAGGCACAATTTATTTTTTGTTTTCTTGTGAGTTTAATCTAGGAGTAACACGATTCAATCAACCATTTACTGTTTTGAAAAGTAAAATATGTACATGGTGCTTCTTTCAGTCTTACATTGCTTCATATTCACCAGTATTAAGAAATCAACGGATATTTTCGAATGACTTGAAACGTGTTTAAACCTGTTCTCCTCAGGCCTGAGCTTTGATCGCTCCTTTTGTATTCAAATTCCAAAATGCATAAGCAATTAATCGCATATCTTTCTTTAAGAGCGCGTCGATTATTTCCAAATGGCAGCATCATTTACCTACCAGATATTGGTGTAAGGCACGCATGGGCGCCAATGTTGCTTAAACTCCTCGAATGGCTGTTATACGTGCTAAGGTATCGCCCAGCCAATACCTTGAAGTTTTTGGAACAGTAAAAGAATTTAATGGCTTCTTCTTGCGATGAAGCACAGCACGTCCGTGTGTGCGCAAATGGAAAAGATAGAATAGAGATTTTGTGTCTACCTCTTAAGCACAAGTTGTTTCTAAACAACTTTATATCTTTCTGGCAACGATGTTACACGATAATACAATGTGCTCAGGCAACACAATAAATAAAAAAGAATGCATAATGCTAGGAACACAACTGCGACGTACGACGAATTTTTGGGCGTCCCTGAAAATAAAACACATTGGTGGTGTTCATTGAAATTCGTCATACTGAGCGAAAATTTAAATATATTTATTTCTAATTGTTTCGTCAGCGAACGAACAGTATCAGGTCCTAGGTTTCTTATAGAAAAAAAAGTATTTTTCACGAGATAATACTTTTTATATTTATATTAATCCATGTAGTAAAAAATTTATGAAGATGTTCTCAAAATATAATGTACCTCAGATAATTTGTCCAAAAATTACTCTTTCGGATGGGATTTATATAGGTTTACTTTTAATATGGCCCCCTTAGTATTTACATTAATTTTTTTTTTATTTGCATGGAATGTAAACAATGTTATATGCACAAAAGTTCGTTGACATTGTGCTTCATACGACGAATTTATAGAACAAATATTTGCCGGCGAATTCGTTGCGATGGGCGAAATTCGTCGTTCGTCGCAGTTGTGTTCCTTGCATAAAGGTAGCATATTTTGACTCCCTCAAATAAGCTCGTCTTAATGTTACAGAAAAGTCTCCCAAGTGAGTTATTGCGTGCTTCTTGAAGCTTAAAACCTGCTTCGGGCGGAGGCAACTGATATTCTTGGAATGAAAATTCAGTGTGATGTCTGCTGGAATGAGCACTTTTTTCAACACTCATAATAATCATTCAAGTGCCCTGGTTGGGTGACACGGTGTGAGATATACACATTTCACTCTATACGATTTATTTATACCTTCTATATCCGCTCGAAAATGGAATACACCTATCACGTTGGTACAGATACTTCAAAGTCTGCATGTAGCATATCCACCGTTAAATCCGTTCAAAAACAAAGCAAGTGGTGCACAGGGACTTTGCTGAGGCAGGTTGGTTAAATAACGCAATGAAAAACATGTCTATGGTCTGGGGGAGATAGAGAACAAACATTTGGTCACACACATCGAATTTTTCTTAAAGAATAATTTCTCTAAAAATCAGGTTCATTAAACAAAAGTGTTGAAATGCTTGTGAGCCTTTTGCAAATACGAACAGAACATAAAAACACAAGCATCCCTCCCTCTAAGTAAATTTTAATGAGAAAATGTGGAAAGAAAATTTGAAAAGCAAACGAAAGTAGAGATAATGATATTGGTGGCCCTTGAGGCTTGGAAATGCTCACATGCTTCGATTAAAGAATTAAGTGCTAGAGAATAAGCGTTAGTTAGTTAATGAAAATTACAATAAATGAACGGTTACAGTGCTACGAATATAAAACGATGAAATGGAAACGACCAACAAGCAATTAATATGATTAGGTTATTTGTTGAAAGTCAATTAAGTGAAAATATTTAAAGAGTATAAGAAAAATCGTGTCTGCACATCAAATATTTTCTGCATATAAACTTATTTATGTATGCGCATGTGATCAAAGCAACTTAAGCTGGTTTCAAAATTATTATTTTGTAGACTGAGTCCCACAAACCAACGTCTATTTGGCAATACAATATGTTCCGAGAAATAGATAATACGCGTAAGCATCGAATCAACGTTCTTGAAAAGGAAAATGCTTGTTTTTTATATATGAATGAGAGTATTAGAAAATTTAATTGATACCAATAAAAAATTATAAATAGCTTGTTTTCTATGTGTCCTAGCTATCTATATGTGGACATTTCATAGGAGCTACCCTAATCATCAGTAGACTTTTTTATTGGTATCAATGTTAGAACCTAGAATAGTGAATAAAAAAACTCAATTGTTAGAAAATTTCATTATACCCTTCACAAAAATATTAAGGGTATATATAAGTTTTTTTTTAATTCTTTTTGATTTATTTAAAATAACGGAATATGTAGTTAAAATTTTTAAAATACCTTTCATAGGTATCCAAGTCTACTGATGATTAGGGCAGCTGTAAACAAACTGTATATATGTATATTTTGATTGACGTTTTTGCGGTGAAATTTAGTTTATTTTTTTTTTTAATTAGCTTCAAATTTTCCATTTAGAAATTGGCATTTTTCAAATATATATTTAACATTTTTCAGTATTATTTAATTTAAGAATACTCCAAATAGTAATCTTAATCTGAAAACCTGTCACAATTTGTTCTTGATTAAAACCTGACATCGTAATCTTTATATAAGTTGGAAAGAAAAAGTAACTTGACAGCAAACCTGAGTTGAAGGAACCACTATCTATTCGCTACATTTACATAGCGAATTTCAATCAAAAAAAAGTGCACCTTCCAATTATATAATTACAATACTATTTAACTATATATAAAACTATTCTTATGTTTGCCAAGTATAAAAATTCTTATTCATTTTGGTAACTTTTTTGCACATTTAGTGGCAGTTTTTAGACAAATTTTGGTTGTAATAATTTTTTGGTCGTGGCAGCACTGGTTATAACCATCAATGTACATACAAACATAAGTCTCAAATTAGAGAAGCTCATAGGCATGAAGCGTATTTGATATTTTCTTTATTCTCACTTGCATGCGGATACATACTCGTACGTACATACTCGTATCAGCTGACTATACATACACATGTATAAGTGTGCATAATGAGTGATAAAACTATTTGTTTTTTTTTCTATTTCTTGTAGTATTACTAATTTTAAAACTGATTTCCAAGTTCAGCAGTTATGCCTGCACTAAGAAATTGTAGTAAAATGTTGTGAGTTTGCGAAAAGTTCTCATTGTTTTGCAGAAACAACATTCCATGGCCTTATTTATACTAGCAACTGCAAATGTAGTTACAATTGTGAACTGAAAAAAGTAAAACTAAAAATAGTACACCGAAAAACTTAATTTTTATTCGAGTATGTATGCAAGAAAGTGCTTCACTGCAACATTGAAAATTTTACCTGAAAGCAACTCTGTTTTGAAATTTGTGCATACCAAGAATACGAGTATATTAGCTAATGAAAAAATAAACCCAGGTCGGCCCTTTAATTAGTAGAGATATGCAATTTTGTAATATTGCTGTCTGATGATATTACTCCTGGGGAGATTTTGCATTGGCAAGCCATTCTTGCTTTCTGTGTTATAGAGGGGTAAGAGTCCCTCGTTTGCAGTAGCAAATAAAACTCTAGGAAGTCCCAGCATGACATGACGAAACCCTCGCCAAGGGTTAATTGGCAGAACGGGGACTACCAAGCCACCAGAAAGTTCTGTTTTACAGACTATAGCGGCACTGGTCGTGCTTGAGGTGCCTGCATCTTGGCTGCACTCTGGCTGCGGTTTAGACCTAAAATCTCAGGGAGGGGTTATATTAGCAGCGTTGTCAATTCGGTGCGCTTCGCACCTTTTTTGGTGCTTTTTAAAATTATTTGTGCGAATAATTCTTTAGCCGGTGCGGGCTGCGCTTTTTTTACATTTTCGGTGCGTTTTTTAAATTTCGGTGGCACAAAATCAAATTCAACTCAACTTATTGTAAGAAAAAAAGTCCAAAATTTTTACGATTCATTTTGCGTGGAAAACGTACCATGTTATATGCACAAGGTAAAACAATCTTGCTGTTGTATATTATAGACACTGTCGGAAGAAAAAGAAATATGTTATTTTACAAAATTTGCTGCTTTACAGAGTGTTTTGCTATTAAACGATCAAACCAAGATTGTCAAGTATGTATTGTAATAAATGTAGTCTCTGAACAGTGAAGTTGATATTATGACGGCTCGTGAATTCGTTACGGTTTTGGTAATTGAGAAATTACCAAATTATTTAATAAATTATAAAGTTTCTGCAAAATGTTTGCATTAAATATTGATTATGTTAAACTTCATTCTTTATATGTTATAATTCAAGCAAATTTGCTTATATTTCAATAAATTCTTCTAAATACACCGCTTGGGAAAACACAAATGATATGTACACTATGTTTAAGAGAATTACTATTAATTGAATTTGAAGACTTGTGGTGTGATTCTGTAACTTTTAATCATCCGATAATCATAAATTCTTTCGACAGTAATGGTTGTATGCTCCTCCAATATAATTTTGACGACGGTAAGCAGCAGTATTTTTGTGTCCCTGATAATCGGCAGTAAAAGTAACAGCTGATTTCGGTCAAAAGCAAATATAATTAAATGATATTGCTTAATAATAAATTTAATAAAATATCGTTATAATTATTGTAAAGGTAACATTATCTTAATAAAACTAACAGAGTCGTACTAGAGGCCAAGTTTGACAAACACGAATTCTAGCTATAGAACGAATTTGATGGCATGCCATTAGGCGATGTTATCAGACCCAGTTTGATTGTATAATAGTCGCTTAAAAGGCTGTTTCATTATCATATTTTCAATATAAAAATATTGTACTTCTTAAAATACAAAATAGGTTTCTAAAACTGAAAGGAAAAAATTTTAAATTCGGTGCGTTTTTGTTGAAATAACACGCTTTTTACCCCATTTTGGTGCGTTTTGAAATTTCAAAGTTGACAATTATTAGTATTCGGTAACTTATTATGGTACCCGAGGTGCTGGTGCCTTGAAACAGATATCTGTAATGTAAGGAACTACAATAGAAGTGGTGTACAGAGGTGTGTGTTGATTCAGGGCAATTGCTTTTCACAGACTTCGAAAAAGAAAAAAGCTTTTTTTCGTGTGTCAAAAAAATTATTATATAATTATTTTTTTTTTTAATCCTTAGTATTCTGTACGAAATAATGGAATTGGATTTAAATGTTTGGACATATTTTTGAAAGGTTTCCAAGACTACAGACGATTTGGTTAGCTTCTATGAAATGTCGACACGTAGACAGCTAGGAAACGCAAAAACACGCCATATGTGTTTTTCTATTATTTATATAATTATTAAAAACTAATTTAAAATTTAAAGCTATTATTATTAAAATTTGTTTGTTGGCTTTATTTTGGTCATGATTTTTCTCCATGTACATCATGAGGCAAAATTCTCATACAATAGAAAAATTAAAGGAAACAGGCAATAGAAGAAACTAATTTCAAATTGCATTAATTTCAATTGCATTAACAACAGCAAAGAAAACAACAAAAAAAATGCATTTCTTTTCTACAAAGAAGTGCAAGTAATTAAATTTTTTTTAAAATAAGTACAAAAGTTTTTGATTTGAAGTGAAGGAATCAATTTAAGTTTATAGTTTTTAAGAACAACCATGAACATATACACACATATGTATATGTATATTTATTGTGTTTAATAATAAAAATTTAAAGCAGTCTTACAAAATGGTTATTAACTTGTTACAGCACAGCTGTCTTCATAGGAAATTACGAGCTTACAAGATTATATACAGGTTGTGTTTTATGTTTCTTAGCAGTCAACATGTTGACATTTCATAGGTGCTACCCTAATCACCAGTAGACTTGGAAACGTTTGTAAAAAGTTTTCAAGCGCTTAATTACTTATATATTCCATTATTTGAAATAAAATAAATATAATTTAAAAAAAGATAGGTATATGCTAATAATAATACAAAAACATGCATTTTTCGAATTTTCATTGTTTCACTTCAAATAACGGGATATATAGTTAAATGTTTGACAATATTTTACAAAGGTTTCCAAGTCTACTGGTGATTAGGGTTAGGATTACGAGTAAGCTGCTAGGAAAGATAAAAAGCAAGCCCCTCAGTTTATGCAACTTTTAACGTACGTTGAGAACGTTGACAACTATCTGGAAATATTTTTTATATATTTTGATTTAGTTTTTCGTTCAAAAATAAAATATATTAAAAACAAATTGTGTGAGATTTTTTGTGCTGTGTCTGAAAAACTAAAGTAAAATGCAGTTGATTTTATATCCGTTAACTTCATACTTCGTATCCGTGCCAACTTCATACTTCGTATACGTTAATATCTGTTGAAAAAGTAGACGGACAAAGTACGACGGATTCTATATGCCCCTGGTACAGCAGCTTTGGACATATTCATAAAAATATTTTATGTCTAATATAACATCTGTTGTGAAATTTCTGTATAAAAGACGTGTGCCAAGGCGAAATCATAAAGTGCCCTGGAGACGATCAAAAAAAGTCATCAAGCAGTGCATATGTGTGTGTGTCGCCTGATTGTAGTATTTGAAAGAGACGTACAAATAATAGCTTCAATCACAATTTGTGTTTTGCCGTCGTAGTGTACATATTAAAAAAATTGGAAAAACCAAATTAAAATTGAAAACTTTTTAAAGCACAAATATGAAATATATTTGTTTCACTTCCAATTTTATATTTTGTTTATCTTTTTATTTTTATTTTTTCACAGAAAACTGATATTTTTTTGTCAAGCACAAATGGAGACGTACAAAAAATCAAGCGTCAAAATAAAAATCTAAACTTTTTGATTTTCTTCAAACAGAGCCGACAACAAATACGTGTACCCGAAAAACAACGACCGCACGCAGACAACCTTGTGATTGATGGGGTTTTTTGATAGTCTCCAGGGCACTTAACAGGTGAAATTGACAGCGCAGCTGATAACTTTTTTTAATTTTAACCTTTTTCAGATGTCAATGAAATAATTAAAACAAATTAAAAAAAAAAATTTAACAATTTTTTATATTATTATTGTATCTTGAGCGCCAGGTATCATCCAGAATTCTCCCCAATCTGGCTGGCCATTTTCACCTTTTCAAGCTCTATTATCTGAGACTTTAAATTTCACGAAATAATTAAAACTTTCCCGAAATAATTAAGTTTTTCTTTTATTGTGAATTTTTCTTTAAAGAAATTGAAAAAAAAATTTTTTTGAAACAATTTTTTAAGTTTTGTATTGCAACTATCATTCAGAATCCTCCGCAATCTGACTGGCCTTTTTCACCTTTCCGAGTTCTATGATCCGAGACTTTAATTTTCACGAAATAGTTAAACGTTTCACGAAATAATTAAAAGTTTATTTTTTCTTGTAAATTTTTTTTAATATATTTTTTGAATTCCTTTTTGCGTTTATATTTTTCCCTTGACGTTTGAAAAAGATTTATTTTTTGTAGTGTTGTATTTATTGCTCTTGCATATATAGGGTGTTTTTTTAAGCCCGATAGAACTTGAAATTGTAAAAAATAACACAAAAAATTAAATTGTAATCAAAATTTTTTTTTATTCGAAAGATCAATACGTGACATTAACATTTGAAAATGATTTCGGGCATATGGGCACCGCGGCTATTCTTGACGAAGCGCATTCTGGACGTCCAATTTTGGGCCACTTTTTCGAGCACTGCTGGCCGTATGTCACGAACAACACGAACAATGCTGGCCTCCAAGGCGTCAATTGTTGCTGGTTTATCAGCATAAACCAGTGACTTCACGTAGCCCCACAGGAAATAATCGAGAGCTGTCAAATCGCACGACCTTGGAGGCCAATTGACAGGTCCATTTTTCGAAATCAACTTATCGCCAAATTTTGATTTCAGTAAGTCGATGGTTGCGTTCGCCGTATGGCACGTAGCGCCATCCTGTTGAAACCACATCTCCTCCGGATCAATGTCATCCATATTTTCAAACAAAAAATCATTGATCATGGTGCGGTAACGATCTCCATTGACCGTAACGCGAGCTCCGGCCTCATTTTTGAAGAAATAAGGTCCGATGATGCCACCAGCATGAAAACCGCACCAAACAGTGCATTTTTCTGGATGTAATGGAGTCTGTAGGGTCTCTTGTGGATTGGTCTCACTCCATATGCGGCAATTTTGCTTATTAACAAACCCGTTAAGCCAAAAATGCGCCTCATCGCTGAACACAATTTTGCGTCTATAAGTTGCGCGAATCGACGACTGATTTTCAAAGTAAATTTGGATAATTTCGTAGCGTTGTTCAAGCGTGAGTCTATTCATGATGATTTGTCAGAGTATACTGAAACAAATAAAAAAAATGTTTCATCAAAATTAAATTTTTTGTGTTACTTTTTACAATTTAAAGTTCTATCTAGCTTAAAAAAACACCCTTTACCTGGTGTGAGTTCGCCTTGACGTGTGCCAAGACATCTTTATACAGGTAGTGACAGAATTACAATAAATACAACACCATCAAACATCAACATGTGTTTTGTTGGTAGAATTTGTGAATAGTAGTCAAAATTTTGACAACTATTACTATTATTACTATTTTTCCGACGAAAAACTTCTCTGCTTCGTGAATTCAAACTTTTGATAACTTTGTAAAACTTCGCAACCTGTTAACATTTCACAAACTCATAAAAAGTAGTAAGCCTATGGCTTTATGCATTACCTTTTCGTTTTTACCCCGTGCTAGAAATCCTCTTCTGGTCTTTCCTAAAATTTGTATATCTTCATTTGCATTTTCTTTTCTAATCAGGTTTATAAGATATTGGAATACTTTGCCTTTAGGATTACGTATTTTTAGACAGTCAAATCATGTTTTTAAACTCAAACTTCCCTGAGATCGGACGGATTTTTAGGAAGGCTCCGCCCTACACCATGGGGAGAGCATGCGCCATTCAGCATGTGATCGAAAATGGTACCCATGCATGACGATTTGTCTTGCATGGGGACATCCGGATGAACGTTTTTTTTCACCTTTGAGAGAATCACCGTAGGGTTGGGCCATGCTAAACATCTTCTGATTCTATACATATGCAAATAAAAATTCATAAAAAAATTGGCAAATAAGAAAAGATGGAATACTTCTAGCTGTTTTGTCGACTTGCCCATTTATCGCTGAGACATAAAAACTAATTATTTTGCACATAAAAGTAAATAAACAAAAAATAAATCTCAAAATCTAACTTCGAAAATAAAACATGAAAGGAGCTATTAATGCATTTTTAATGTGTTAAACCTTTCACACATTTCTCGTTTATTAAAAATGAGATTTTCACGAAAAGACTATTTATAAACTCGGAAACTTTTAAGCATCTCCACTTTTCAGATTGCAGATTAATAAAGTAATAATAATACATCAGTTATTCCAACTCAGTATTTAATCACAATATTTTGTTTGCAACACTTTATCATAAAGTTATTAAATAAAATATTTCAATCACACTCGTCTGTTTTGATTTTATAGCTGCAGAAACTTTTTCCAAGTGTAGTCTTGCATGTATTTGAACAAACTGAAAAACAATAAATTCATCTTCTGAATACGACAAAAAAAATACTAAGAAAAACTTATTATAAAATTTTGCAAATTTGTTTAGTTTTAACTGAAGTAAGCTATACACGTCAAAGACACCCAAACAAACTCTTTTGTTACTCTTCGTACAGATATGTATGTATGTATGTATGTATGTATGTATGCATTTGTGCACTTTTAGTAAAGTACGAGAATCTGGCAACAAGAGTTCTGGAAAAAGTATTTGAAAACTAGTTAAGGAATTAACAATTCCTTGCGTAAACAAATAAATTATTATTGTGCGATATTTGAAAACTTTTAAAAACTCTGCAATAGTACATGACTTGTTGCCAAAAAGGTACAGAAATAGTGAAATTTTTTGAACACGAATGTGAACATATTTCTATTCCACTTACACCCGTAATTAACAATTATATACGGATCCGCAATAAGTAAGAACGAATCGTTGTCAAAATGAGAACGGAACATTGTCAAAACAAGAACGGTTCGTTATCAAATTGAGAACGAACCGTTGTAAAACGATAACGGGACGTTGTCAAAACAAGAACAGAATGTTGTCAAAACGAGAACGCTTCTTTAAAAACAATGAGAACGAAGCGGAGTCAAAGCAAGAACATTTGTTGACCAATTGTAAACGAGTTGTTCTTAAAATGTTGACAACTTTTGTTGTCAAAGTGAGAACAAACGTGATTTTTGGTGTTTTTCGAACGGTTTTTTTCCTCTGTGTACAAACTCTTTTAACATGAAAAGAAAATCGATTTGGTATTTAGTTAATTTCCTTTTCGTTGTACACTTTATTTTGATGCTCACAGTAGGTCAGTTAAGTTAAATTTAAGTTATTTTTGTCTTAGTGCGTTCACGCCGCAGCGAAAGAATAGTCGTTTTTTTGATATGTGTTGCAAGAACAAGTTTAAAAATTACATGCTGTATACATATGTTTATGTATGACAGTATATACATATATATTTTGATATCCAGTAAATATTTCGTAATATATATTAAAATTTCTTAGTTTCATTTTGAATTTTCGCAAAGTAGAATGTTACTTGAAATTTTCTCACACTAAAACTAAAATTCTCAATTTCAGCAAGAAATTCTCGATTTGATTTGGAGTTTCCAAGGCGAATTCATTATACCAGGTGAAACTGGGATTACAATAAATACAACAATCCAAAAACAACATGGTGTTTTGTTGGTGCTTGAGCGACTCGTGTGTCAAAAAATTGTATAGAAAGTATGTACATGCATACACACACTTACACACTTTAGTTGCAGAAGTATATGTATGTGAGCAAACCGGAAACAACTTTTTACACTTGGTGTTTTACAATTAGAGAAAAAAGTGGAGCATCTGTTTTTTCAGTTTCACCTGGTAAAATGAATTCGCCTTGGGAGTTTCTATGTCGAACTCTCGATTTTGTTTAGAGTTTTCTCAATTTTAAATTTAATTTCTCTATTTTCTTGGCTTTAATGAAGAATGCTGCAATGTTCTCATATTTTATTTTAGTTTTAGTGTGCAACGTTTGGACGTGAAAAAAACACAGTTATTAAATTTTTATAGTTTTATTTTAATTAATGATTAGTTTGATTTTTTTATATCGTGCATTATATATTTTTTATTTTTTGTTGTAAATGCGTGCCAATGTAAATAAGATCTACTTGATTGAACAATAATTCCTAATTATAGAAAAAACTACCAATTTCCTTTTTTGCAAAAAGTCTATCGTTGCTAATGTTCAAATACCTTTTGTAAGGAAGTTTTTCAATTTTATTGCCAGTTTAGTTACGAGTAAATGAATTATGGTTTTCAATATTAGTAATATTGATTGTTGTTGCAAAATGTAGTATATTTGTTATTTACTTTTAGTTTCAATCCAAGCCAATTGCTCCCGTAGCACTCGTTTTAAGGAAGTGCCACAAGAGTATCATTAATTGTAGCCATCATCGTTGTCATTGAATTCTTCATTATTTTCAACATCATCATCATCATCATCATGTTTGTTAAAAAATCACTTGTTAGTGTTTGCTTTGTAAAGCTGTATTAAATTTAATTAACAATTTGACGCACAATATCCGGCGGCAACATAAAATTATTCTTTCTTAACGGTATTTCGCTCAACTGGCGATCCATTGGTAAGCGCGTGTCGTAGAGAGAGGGTGACTGGCATATGATGGCAAAAGTGCCAAAAATACACGACAACGTAAAAGTCCATAAAAAGAAGCGATCCAAAACCATCGAGACAAATTTCCAATCCTCAATGATCTAAACAAATACAAAAAACCAAATAAAATTATTATCATTATTATTATTTACACTAAGTTTACACGTGCAAGTAACTTGTTACAAGTAGCGTGTACATATTAACAACCAATACATCGAAAAAAATAATAAAAACACTTGCAATTTCCACGATTGTTTACACACGCAAGTGCAAGTTCATTTTCAAAATGTCGTCGAAGACAAACGTTGTACGCCTTTGTACTACATGCGCTTTTGATGTCTGTGCTGCCAAAGTTTTAGCCTAGCAATATTACAGGGGAATTATATTAAGTACATAAATTTTTCACAATATAAATAATAAATTTGTAATCCAAAGAAAAAATAAGTTATAGATGTTTATTTATTTTTGTGTTTTTATATTATGTTTTCGGCATATAACTAAAAATATTAAAATTTTAAAAATTTTTCATTGAAAAATACCTATTAAAGTGAAAATGAAATATCTATGGGCAACACTGTTTGTTTCTGCTTGCATGCAAGTGAAAAAATCACTGCCAACCAAAATCAGTTGCAAGTGAGGCTACTACTTGCAGGTGTGTGTATGTATTAGTAAAAAAATGGTAATGTATTGGGTTTTTTGCACTTGCACTTGCGTGTGTAAACATTAAGTTAAACACATTAAAAGAAAGAGTCTGATATTATGTTTTTAAATTGTTGTTTATTTATTTACTCGTATCCGAAATTAGAAAAACAAAACACAACTGTGAAGGATTTTTAATTAAGACTAATGAAAAACCACTAAAAACTCATCTATTAGTGCCGCAACGCAGCAATTATTTATATCTTTTTCTTCATTTCCATATTTTACTCATCATTTGTCCTTCCCGTTGTTACCCCCTTCGTAGGAATATTTTTATTATACGAGCAGCATCCAACCAGCTGTTCATGTTGAGGTTTTAGAGATAAAAACAAAAAGATGAAAAGCAAGATAGACATCGAAATGTATCTGTAGTTCTACTTCAAAAGCCAATAAGTAAATCTTTGAAAAGTAAATGGCAACACACACACATACACACATTATAATGATTTCTTTCAACGACCACAACTCTTGGTAGTTTAAATTGCCTCAAAAAAAAAAGTGTTCCTAAATGTGGTTAAACTTAATTGAACAAAACTGATTATATTGGATTTACAAGTGCTAAAAATGTTCCTTTACTCTTATATCAGTTTTTTCCATCTTTTTTTTTTTGTACTCATCAATAATACATACGAGTATTTGAAAAAATAATGTTTTTGTGATTGTTGAAGGAAGTGGACAGTGGGCAGTGGACAATATAAACGATGCACAGTGGTTGGTAAGTAGGCGTTAATGTCATCAATTTTTTCTCCTTTGTTTTGATAATTTGTAACGATAATTTTAAAACGTAAACAACTACAACGTGAATTTGCATAAAAGTAGAAAGTTGGCAAAACGAATTAGAGAATCTAGTTTCTGATGAAGAATGGAAATTAATGGGAATGGTGAAGAGAGAATAATTTGGTAAACTATGTTGTGACCTTAGTACAAGACAGATTCTTTGCATGGAATGCCATTCTACTTAAAATGCTATTACTTAGTTTCAATTAATTCCCCAATTGAAGCCAATGACCGAATTGATTTGTATTGTGAGCACATAAGTATAATTATAGATTATATATTTCTATAACTAATCTAATCCGTCTTCAGCCAAGAAGGATTTTTAATTATATCACTACTTGCCGTGGTCAAAGAAGACAGGATAAAATAATTAAACACACAACGCTGGGGGACAACTAGAGTGATCGATTATTCGACTTTTCTCTAAACCCAGTTCGAATTTTGGCAGTTTAACTAAAACCATAATACACAAACAAACAAACATACGTGATTTAGAGTACGCAAAATTCCAGAACGTACATCAACTACAAATGATGTTGTTATTCTTGGTATGTCGTTTTATTATGGTTTGTTGTTGTCACTTGCTTATTGTTCGCAAGCACGTGTGTGAATGTGTGCAAGACAGTCATAAGTCAAAGTAAGCAAGTCTAGTGTTTTGGTGCACAGTGGTATCAAGTGTAAATAAAGTTATGAATTATTTAAGTACTGTATAACGAACAAGTGTGTTAGTCATTTGCAATTGAAGAATCCGCAATTTGTATACTTACAATTATCACAAGAAACATCGCTACACAAGAGGGATCTCGAAATTTAGAAAGCAATTCGTGAAGAACCGGATACTATTTCTGAATATCTTATTAATAGGTATGTAGTAGTTGAGTAATGTCTTGTCTTTCGTTCTGTGCACACGTGTTTTTAATTTTTCATTGCTGTCCGTTTATTTTATACATATACTTATGTTCATTATTAATTTGTAAAAAACGAAATTATACCGGAATAGGTAGAGTTTTGTTTTGCATCATGTGCACACGTTTTTTTATTATTTTATTTTTTTACTGCCGTTAATTTTTTCTCTATTTGTTATTATTAATTTCTTTTTTATGTTCCTTCTATGTATTTTATTACCTTGCAGTGTGCGTAGTGCTGAACTAATTTTTGTTAGTCTGAGCAGTGTCGAAGGTATATACGCTGCGCACTGATCAGTTTTAACTAATTTAATTCCAACACTTTAAATGCTGTGATAACGTTTGTTTTCTTCGTTCCGTGCATTAAGTTTACAAACATTACTCCACCTTCTCCTCCTTCTCATAATCTATTTTCCTAGTTCCAGTACAATGCATTGCATATGTAGGGGCTATCCCCTGAGTACTGGTCCAAGATACAAATAAATAAAATAAAAAAATTTGTAAAAAATGCACGGTAGGTGCAAGTGACAACGCCTATTTTATCAGAATTTCGTACTTATATTATCACAAATATACAGTATGAATTTGAAGACGATATCTTTATACCAACTACTTTTGTTGCTCTCATTCAAGCAAGTGCAACCACTGTGCGATGTAAGTATTAAAAGTTGACTATAATTTAAAGTGTATATGTACCTCGTTATCCTTGTCCGCATCTTTGATGTGTTGTGCAATAAATCTGACCGCGCGTAATGCCTGCAGGACTTCTGGCGTCAAACGGCGTGGTATAACATTATCTGAATCTGACAATTAAATGAACAGATAAGTATGTACAGATGTATATGTTAATAAGTTTTAAGTTAATGAGGAAATAAATATGAACACATATCTCTCATTTGCTGCAACGGAGCATTTAAAAAATTAAAATATTTAAATGATTTCGACTCAAAACGACTAATACAGTATTAACATGCAGCTAAAAGCAGTAATATCACGCGATGCAGTAAATGAGTGGCATAGCGTTGGTTTCATGTAGAAAGGCCCTAACTAAGATAATTGCAATTTTACTGCAAAGGGAAGTTATAATAGAAACTGTCTATTTATCAACGTGTAGCTTTTTTGTACAATTGCTTGTAAGCGCGTTAATTATGAAAATTTGGTATTTAAAACATTTCATTTGGAAACTCTGTCATAACTTAAATCGATAACAGCCTGCTATTTGTACGAGTAGTTGTTTTTCGCCATTTTGATTATTTTACTATGAGAAGTTATAACTCTAACGCTGCATTTACACAGGCAAGTAGTGGCGTACTATCAACGAAAAACAATTCGAAATACTCGAATCCATGGTGCAATTATTAGGTGGCAGCATAAGAGTTGTTGTACTACATACAAAATATTTTGTTTGTGTAAAAATTCCGGACGCTGTCAAAAACATGTTTACAAAACAGAAGAAAATGAAGAAAGAAACGTTTATATAAAAAAAACGAACAAAGAAAATTAATATAATTTTTTTTTATAAATTGTTTTTAACACATTTTAAGCAATTAAAATATTTTTGAAAACTTTTTTATTGTGTTCTTGCCCTTTTTCAAACTGTTTAAAATATTTTTATTTTATCACCCACAATTTTTGACACCCACAATTTTATGAAACAAAAAATTATCACCTGCGCTAGTGATGCCACCTGGTTAATTGCACCATGCTCGAATCTCTTGCCACTCGCTTTGCAGCCTGCTAATTGTAGTTGTTTTTCGCCATTTTGATTATTTTACTATGAGAAGTTATAACTCTAACATCACTACGTGCCCGCCAGCTTAAACAGATAGATACATAAACAGCCAGTTTTAAGGGTCTGTTTCACGATTTCGAACGTTAACGTATAGCACAAAAATATAATTTTTTCTTATGAGCTGATACATTTCTTCCTATGTTTTCCTACACTATGTTGACATTCAGCTCAAAAGTGGATCGGAGATTGGGGTGTTCGCCACTCAAAATGCTTGCGAACGTTAAGATTCGAAATCGTGAAACAGGCCCTAACTTCATGTTTTAATTGCACTTCAAGTTAGGTGTAGACTGCATGTAAAACATATTTAACACTGTTTCAAGGTAGCTTTGCCAGATTCGAATTACAATAAATAGAATTACAATAAATACAACACCGAAAAACATCGCATGTGTTTTGTTGGTAAAAATTACGAAATGTTATCAAAATTTAGTCGCTCTTTTGCTTGGAAAAGTAACAAAGTCAAAAAGTCAATGTGTTTTGCCACAATTATGTAGTTTCACAAAATTACGACAATCTTATGGAACGAAAACAAAAGAAAGCTGTACTGATAAAGCTGCCTTGCTCTGTTTTATGTTTTAAAAGGTGTAGCAAAATACTCCTGTTTGAAGTAAAATTTAACAAAATTAATACATAGGTACAATATACATATATACATTTTAGGTACCTATCGAAGGTTGTATACCGTTATCATACACCACATCCTGTCCATCTTTAAAATCACATGGATAATCGCTTATGCTGTCGCTGTAAAAAAAAAATCAAATATTTTTTGGTTATTATTATATTTTTTTGCTGTTCCATAAAATACATACATACATATGTATGTACTTATATTTTGTTGACATAAACATAGACCAAAATATTTTCCAAAACGTGAAATACGATTACTTTATATCCTGAATTTTAATTAAGAAATGTGCCCCAAGGAAAATAAATTTTGTTCGCGAAATACAGAATACCTTAAAAAAGAACTCAACAAGGTGTTAGTCTCAGGATATTATTTTTAATATTTATTGTCGGCATAGCAATATTTGTATGTAGTTTGGCTGTCTAAACAATTATAGTTAATTGCTTTAAAGGAAACAGCAGGAGAAAACAACGTACAGCTATACAAGCAGCTGTCCCAATATTTATTACCTGTTTCCCCCTGCAGCAGGTTTTGCCTTGGTGTATTCCTAACTAGGACACTCTATTTTTTAGGGTATAAAGGGGTAGGACTCCCTAACACAATCTAAATCATGCTGAGACTTCCTACCCCTTCCACCTTCCACCAAGACAAAACTTGTTCCCCTATGACATATGACAGATTTTGGAAATTAATTTACATCAGTACCTGCTTTATCTGATGATGGACCAACTCATATAGAATAACTCCTTGCTGTAGAGTTCGGGACTTCTAATCTCTCCCGTATGCGATTTCCCAAAAGTCAATGGAATACATGGCTTAATGAGTTGATAGGCCGAAGCACGTTAAGAGCATCAACCCTTAACCACACAGTTCCTTACATTCCAGGTGTCTGTTGCAAAACCACAGCACCTCGGAGGGTTATTAGCCCCCAAAAACTGGCATTGCATCATAGTTATCAGGGCAACTGATTTCCTTTCCTGCTACTGGCTTTAGGTTTAAATCACAGCCAGAACGTTGCAGCCAAATTAGACTTCTCCACCATCAGTGAAACCAGAACATACCGGGAGCTTAAGTGATCTCCGTTCTGCCAATTAACCATTGGGAAGAGTTCCGGAAGTGCAACACAACATAAGTCATGCGGCTTCATTTGGAGTTTAATTTGCTACAACAAAAGACGGAACTCTTACCTCTGTATACCCCAGAAAGCAGGGAGCCCTGGTTGGATGTACACAAAACTAAATCTGTTCCCCAGAGAGGAGCCACCATACGATAACAAGTGAGCCTTGTAATCCACATGGAGGTTTCGTTGAGAAGTGAGATTATTCACTGCGTGGAATTGGTCCGCCCTCGGATTAGGCTGTTATTGCTGGTGCTAATGTTAACCAATTACATACATATATGTTTTTAGCAATGTAGATGTCACTTTTCCAATGTAGGAATGTTACCCGAAAAACATTGCTTCTGTAAAAACATGAGCAATATTATCTGATAAAACCTCAAAGAGAGCGTATTCTATTTTGTTACGAGTATGTACATATAAACATGTGACATGAGAAATCTGTGCCTTGAGAAAAACTCAGCGGCATTTGATCTTGAATGGTATCATTAGTCGGCGGAAGAAAATTTTACATTTTACATCAGTAATATTTTGTTACATATATAGTAGTAACAATATTTGTTAAATGACTTATAATTATTTATATAAGCTTAATGTTATCGCATTGAGAGAAGAAAACAACTTTAAAATAATCTCCTGAAACATCACTCGATCTCTATGTAGTAGGAAAGCATTTTTCATCATTAGCAAGCAGTTTTGGATCAGAACGACTGTGATATCCAATTGAAGAAGGAAGATAAATAAGTAGAGACAATGTCAGACGTAAATATACAAATACGTTTTTGAGCAAACTTTATAAATCCTCTGTAGAAATGACAATTTTAAAAAAAAAACAGAAGCAAAAACATATCGTCTATGGGTGCCTTTACCTTCTAGCAAATATGATTAAAACAACAAAGCTATTATCTCAATCAATCTCATAATTGATCGATTTAATTATTTTACTCTTATTTACAACTAAAATGCAAAAATTTTGTTGTAATATGCACCGTTGTAAAAAATAACTGTAATATGTTTCCATACCTAATTAGTATAGAGTTTTGCCTTCACCAATTCCATGAAAGTGGAAAATGTTTTCCATTTCTGAGAACTCCTAGATGTGTTCGGTATGTTTAGGATCGAGTGATCGTCATCACATTTGTGCAGTCCTAAACTAATCGTCTTGGGTCAGATGTCAGCAAATGTTTTTGGTTCAAGCCAAGAAGAACTTTGCAACCATAAGATATCAGACCAATTTTAAAATTTGACATGATCCGTGATGGTCTAGGGTTTAAGAATGGCGAAGAGTTAAAGCAGTTTACAGAATAATTGCTACGACGACTGATATTTTATCCACTAGTCTTAATTACTGCAGAAAATTTCGAACTCGAAACCACGAGAATAAGTTTCAAACGTGACAACAACCCGAAGCGCACCGACAAACTTGCGCGTTTAATCATACAGTGTAACCTAAATTTGGTTGTAAAGCGCAACGTAATTTAACGCTTTTATATTACGCTGTAGCAAGTAAGTTAAATAAAAGCGTTAAGGTTGTGTCATAAAGAGTATTGCTCAACAAACTTGTTTAATAAAAATCACTAAATAGAAATAATAAAAACTGATAAAGTCGCTAAAATAGTCTAATGGCCGCAAAAATTGTGAGACAGTAAAGCTTTACTGAGAGACAGTAAAATTTTCCAATTGCAAAGAGTTGACGCCGCGCTATTCGGGGTGGTTGCATACGTTTGCTAAGTACATCCGGATTTTTGGCAGACAAATTACGCTTGACGCCCTAATTTCGGTTGCACTGATATTTGTATTTGCTAGCAGGGAAAAAACACTGGGACATTTATTTGAGTTGCTATGTTTACGTGTATAATAAAAAATTGTGTACGAATGCATATGTATGTATGTATGTATGTATATTTTTAATTTACGAAGCGTTAAGCTCATGTATTACCGGACATCAATTTCATTTGTGTAGCCATTGTATTCTGGATAATAATTGGCAAAGTCGGGCATATCGACCGGTGATCGCTGCATAAACATTAATTTGGGCATAACACTTATAAATACTGTACGAACCCATGGTGACATTTTGTGTGTAGAAGGTGACCTGCGAGAAAGTAAAATCTTTTAAAAATTCAGATTGAATAGTTGTTTTGACTGCCTGGCCCAGGGTGTCACTGGACATCGCTCGCTCGCACAAACAATATTTTAATATATTTGATTTTTTTTCAAACGCATTTATGCGACCAAGCGACGTCGAATGACATCTTGGGTCAGGCAGTAGGCATTGACATTGAGATGTTTGTTTTTGTTTAGGTAATATGTGGATGTCTTATCTTTAGTTCTGCAATTACTTACCGGAAATGTATGTTTAATACACATACAGTTGTCCACACAGACAAAGATACCAAAATCATTGTGAAAAGTAGGTATTTGCCGAGCAGCGGTACTGCCAAGGAAGTTGGCGGTATAATTTCAGCCAACAAAAGGAAGAACACAGTCAAAGAGACAAGAATTGAAATACATAACGTAACCTGTCAACGATATGTATGTATGTTAATCGATACGATGTTTGATGTTCATTCATATGCCAATAGGATTCAATCGCATCGCATTGCAGTGCGTCAATAACAGAAGAAACAGAGATGGTAACGACAGTCTAATTTAAACAATTTTTCTCATTCGGTATTTTTCTACTTTAAACGACTTTGACAGCCAGTTTACCAATATCGAAAACAAATGTACGCTACTCTCTCTCGCATTCGAATCAATTTTGGTTTGTCAATCTCACCATTATTCATTCGTATATACTTACGTATGTATTTCAATTTAATTTTGACACATCTTTCGCCTAGATTAAAGTTAGACGAACCCAAATCAATTTGCTTTCGCTTAGATTGCGAACGTAAGCACACTGTCGAGATTGCTAAACTGGCTGTTAATTTTTATACAACATTCACTCAAGCATTTTTTCTATCTCATAGATACTTGTATTTATATACAAACACACAAGCATATAAGAAACAAATATTCAATACTAGTTTTAATCGACAAAACACGCATACATTTTTACATACATTATTTGTAATGATTATTATTTCAAATACATAAGTGTGTACAATATGTACAATGCACATACATATGCAGCTTCGATCGACTTTATAACCTCAAAAAATCAAAAAACAAAAAATGTTGGAGTTCTATTTCCACTACGCAAATAGTACGTCTTTTGATAAAATTCAGTTCTTTATAGATAGTATGACCAACAGACAACACAAAAAAGTTAAATAATTACTAATGTATGTGTAAAAGACTTAACTACAAGTTTACACTTTTAATAAAAATATTTAAGTATGTACAAAAAAAACAATGATTTACTTTAAACTTTTCCGCAAGACCAGCAACTGACGAACTGCTTTCAAACGTAATCAAGCTAAGGTTTAATCATTTCACTTAAGAGCATATAGAAACTCGCACGAAGAGAGGATACGTTTCATAGTTTTAAAAGGAAAATTTTATTGGTAATTTTGAAGAGAATTTCATAGCACCCGATTTAAACTTTCGTACATTTAAGCAGACAATTAAGGGAAAGGCCAAATTTTGACTTTGAGTCCAGAACTTGACGAGCGCGGAATCAGAAATTATATGGGTGATGTTTGATAACTCCGTGACTACATTCTTTTCAACCTTTTTTCAACATAATCTTCTTTTAGATCAATAGATTTAGTTCAGCGTGGCTCCAATTTGTGCATTGTGCTGGAACTAGGAAAATAGGTTGTGATGAGGAGTAGCGTTTGGTGGAGGTTTAACTTTAACAATAACAACACGAAAGACTAAAACAAACTCTATTATATCATTTAAAGTGTTGGAATTAAATAAGCTAAAACTGATCAGTGCCCAGTGCAGTGTGGAAGGTCCAACACCTTCCACACTGCAAGGTAATGAAATGCATTCAAAAGAAATTAATAATGAACAGGACAACGGTGAAAAAGAAGAAACACTCGCTGTCTATTCCGGTGCAATTTGGTTTCATACGAATTTAATAATAAACATACATATGTAGAAAATACGAACAGCAATAACAGGATGAAAGACAAAACTTGTTTATTCTTTCAAAATTATAGGTATTTTCAAAGCCTTCAAAATAGGAGTTTGTTTCGATAATGATCTCTTCATGCAATCTAAGTCTCTTATCATCCACCCATTTCTTCAGGTTTAGAATAAGAAAGTTGTTGTAGATCTGGGTGGAATAGCAGTCCGCGTATTTTCTGGATGGAACAACATATTTTTATTCGCCAAATTTAGTCGTCTTTACTTTAAGTCAATATTGCATACACTTAAAAGCTCTAAGTATACGTCGGTGATCGTTCTACCCTTCTCTAAGTAATTTAGATATGTATGTGAATGACGCCACATGCATCCCAAAAAAACTGTGACCATGACCTTGGTGGCTTACAGACCCACATTTTTTTTTTTTTGCTGCACGTTTTCACCATAAAATCTACTGTTTTGGTTGTTTCTTGGTGTCTGGGGTATTGTAATAGATCCATGCGTCGTCTAGGGCTATATAATAGGTGAATTGCACTTGCACATCGCCTAACACTCCTTTGAAATGATCACTCGGTTGCGCTTATGGTATTGCAAGTGTGAGCAAACGCGGTACCCATTTCGCGAACAGCTTTTTCATTTCCAAATATTCTAGTAAAACGAAATGTGCTCGCTTAGTTGAGATGCCGATAGCCTCAGCCATCTCACGTACTTTCATTTGCTAATCATCCAACATGATTCAACGAATTTTATCGACGATTTCTGGGGAAATCGCAGCATCATTTGAAATCAAAGTGCACCGGAATAGGTGTACACGTGTTTCCTTTTTTTATTTTTATTATTTTTTTTTTCTTTTTTTTCACCGTTGTCCGTGTTTTCTTTATAGGTTCAATATTAATATTATTTTCAATACATTTTATTGTAGTGTGGAAGGTGACTAAATTTAGCTAATCTGAGCAGTGTCGAAGGTATATACACTGGGCAATAATGATCAGTTTTAACTAAATTCCAACATTTTAAATCCTGTAATAGAGTTTGCTTTAGTCTTTCATGTTGTTATTGTTAACACTACTCCCTCATTCCTCCTCGTCATAACCTATTTTCCTAGTTCCTGTACAATGCGCTGCATCATCGTCATCCCCTGAGCACTGGTCCCAGATAAAAAAAAACGATCTAGTACGGCCACAATGAAATCACTACACCCCTTCTTAACCATTGAAATTGGTAGTGCAGATTTATCAAATCGTGCCATGGTTGCGATGATTATTTTTCACAAAAAGTAATGCTTAATCGACACAGAAATTCTCTCTTTTCCACTTTTGTTGAAATTCTGCTTTTAGTGGCTGTCAAACCAACTTAATGACTCCGTTTGCTTAAAACTTTACGTAGTCTACTAATATACAGCATTTGGCGGCAATAGTGTTACACTTAAAGTAACACGCGGGAAATTGAAAAAAAGTCACAGAGTTATCAAATTATTCTCGCAACTACTGATTTCCCCTCCCTCCTTCTGTAAATGTAAGAAGGTGAAATCATAGATGAAGTTAATTTAATTCAGCAGGATTCGTACAGCCTAACTGGAATAAGAAAATATGTTTTTTACATCTTTTCCTACTTAACATGCAGTTTGAATTAACGTAACCGCCACAAAATTGTTAATTTCTAATCCACACTCACGCACACTCGCACACACACACACACACACAAACATACGTAACAATTAACAAGTTATTTAAATATAATTTAAAAGTCCTTCGCAAATTAATTACTTAAGTATGTTTTGTGTACTCGCTTTTAACATACATTTATTACCAAAATACATACACAAACTGTTAACAACTTTTTTATTGCTTCAAATGTACACAGAACAACTACACATACGATATGAATATTTATTTGTTAAATGATTATGTATGTATAATATTGATTCACAAATTACATTCGATGATATTTACGTTATGAGATTTCACTACTCTTGAATTAACACATCAAAATAATCAAGAAACAAAAACAAAAAGAAAATTTTACATTTCAAAACATACAAAAAAAGAGTTGTTTGTTAATATGTATGAATGTGATAAATGCACTGTATGTACATTAGGAGGGAATTAGTGCAAGATTTTTAGACTTGGATTCGCTAGAACCTCTTATTTTGTGGGGCTTGGTAAAGAAAATGGGGGTAAAGAAGTTCCATAACTGTATCTAAATCGCTCTTAGGCGGAGTAAAATTTAAGACCGACCGATATTTCCCCTTCTACATTTCCTGTGAACATACCTAAGCCCTATCTGCTCTCCTTAAGGGGGCTCCCATACAAAATTATAGTTTTTAACATTCGAGGTGCCGAGTGTATAACTGATTTCCAATATTTTTGAGAACTCAGCATGTTTGTAGGACAAAAAAAAACTCTTTTTAATTGAATAGTATTAGATATTACGTAATTAAATTGCTAAGTTTTCATAATACGAGCGATATTGCTTTCCACTCGCATTTTTAGCAACATGCCAACAAAATGCAGTTTAATAATAAAATACACTTAGCGTTTCAAATATATCATGATTACTTTTAACAAAGTAATCATGATATACTGATATATAATACTATAGTATTGATCAAATGGAAGCTATCATCAGCAGCACCATTTATTCATTTACAATAACAGAAGAATATCATATTTCAATATACTCACTCGTAAACGTATGAAACAAAGATGTAGAAAAGGGCAGTATCTCCACCTTACTCAGAGTTTAGTGTAGGACATGCTCCAAATTTAGCCAGTTTCATGTGCAACATGTTTTGAAAAGTACAACATACCCTTTAAAAGTTTACCAAATTTTTTAGAAAAGAACGTATTGAAGCACTATATGTTGCATAGTTGTAACATTTTTGTCAGAAAAGAAACCACCTTTACAGTGATCACCAAAAATCATGTTTTTGCTTGATTAACTCATACACTTAAATTTGTAATCAACAAAAATCAGGCAACAAAGTTCAACGCTGAGTAAAATCAACTCGTCTTGTAAACTTTCTAAACTTGTAATCAAGCAAAAATCAAGCAACAAAGTTCAACGTTGAGTGAAATCAATTCGCCTTGTAAACAATCTGAATTTGTAATCAACAAAAATCTAGCAACAAAGCTCAATGCTGAGTAAAATCAACTTGCCTTGTAAATATTGCGCGTTCGTTTTAGTACTGTATAAAACCGGGGTGGTTCTGCTTGCTGTCTTGCTGCCATGCTGATCCCCGTTCTGTCAATTTATACCCTTGGTAAGGGTTGATTCGGAAGCCAACACAACATAAGTCATGTGGCTTCCTAGAGTTTTATTTGTTACAACAAACGAGGGATCCCTACCCTCTTTTCCCCGAAAAAGAGAGCGCCCAAGTTAGGAATACGGCAAGGCAAAACCTGTTTCTCGGGGGAACAGAAGCATACAGAAAAACTGTTGAATACATCACTACACTGATTATTGTTAATGTTTTTTTTCTTCCAAAACAAAAATTTAAACGCAACTATACAAGGCAACTTTATATAGATAGTGGCAGAATTACAATAAATACAACACCAACAAATGTTTGTTGGTGTTGTATTTATTGTAATTCTGCCACTACCTGTATAAAGCTGCCTTGCAACTATAAACGTATTCATTTATATTCAAGCACGAACCTTAACGATGATTTCACTCACATAGCGAAGTTGTCGCTCATTGTGTTTACTGATTAAAAAACAAACTGCAAGTATGATTTTTTTTGCAATCACTCAAAGTTGTTCTCTGCATCTTTAGCATCGCACTCATTTTCCATGACTTCATTCATTTACATCGTCTACTTCCTCACTGTCTTTGGTATTTCTATCTATTTTTTTTTATTTTTTTATTTTTAAATCCACGAATTGCGTTTGCTATTTTAAGGCCGTGTCAGATAAAACTTTGTCGCTTTGCGTGAAGTTTAAAACTTTAACAGAAAAAAACGCAAAGCAAAAGGTGTATGTCACTATAAAAACTTTGGCAACGCTCACGATTTGGTTATTAATCTAAAAAATTGTTCTTAATTTTTACATTTAATCATTTCTAATGATAACAGAAGTTAGAAATATTATTAGACGAACTACTGAAATTGGCTCTAAATGTTTTCTTAGCACATAAAGCTATTAGAAATAACTTCAACGCGTAAAAATATGAGAGTTGCCGAACTTTTTGCTTCGCGTTGCGTTAAAGGTGCTCTATGTGACATGTCTCATTATATATATTTTATCTTAGATGTCAAAGCGAATTTGCAACGCAAAGCGAAGCAAAAGTTTTATCTGACACGGCCTTTATGGTTGGCTGTTAATAACGCTGCCCAAGGAGGTAAAATTAGCAGAATACAACATTTTGTGTCGTAAATAGAAAACAATATCGAAAACGTATCAGTTTAGCTACATAATATTTGATACTATTCAATTAAAAAATTATTGTGTAGGGACCCCCTAAAAAGGGAAGATAGAAGCTAGAGGTATGTTCTACAAAAAAAAACCGGGTTCTCAAAAGTGTTGGAAGTCGGTTATACATTCGGCAACTCTAGAAGCCCTCTGGGGCTAGCTAGGGCGGCTGACTCTCAAATTTTAAAAACTAATATTTCGTCTGGAGGTTTTACCTCCATACAACCCCGATGCGAAGCCATTTATCTTCATCCTACCATCCTAGGTTTTTGGCTTATGCATACTTTTACCAAATCCCGCAAAATAAGAGGTCGAACGTATTCAAATATCGTTCCTAAGGTTTTCCATATAACACTAAACCGCACTAATGTACATATGCACAGGTGTGACGAAAATACAAAAGGAAATGTGTGTCTGAATTTCGCACAATCATTAACTTATTTTATCAGTTTACGAGACATGATCTCTTGTTTTAATTCAAAAAACTAAAATAAAAAAACAATATGTCAAAATTCAAAGAATGAGTTTTAAACGACACAACTGACAAAATTCGACATGAGATACACATATGTATTTGTTTTGAAATGTGATTTGTGTGAAAAAGCACGAAAAGAAAAAGTTCAAATTCAAAATAAGCTTTAACGGAACATGCAACAATAAATACAATTTAACGGATTTCAAATACTCGAATATATGTATGTGCGTATCAAGATCGTAGAACTGTAACCGGAACGGCTGCAAGAATTTAAAAACTCGCTGACATTCAATTTTTATTCAGCTAACGTTACCAGCTGCGGTTACGATTCTAAGTCCTTCATTCAAACTAAAAATTATAGCCGATCATATCAGATCTTATGGGAAGGCAAACGAAACAAAACTTACAGAAAGAAAAAATTAAATGAGGAAGTGTTACCTTTTCCCCGGAGTCACTTGGCAAATAAAATACTAACACCGTCAGGAAAGTCAATGCTACACAAGGTATTATTAGGTTGACGGTATAAAACAATGTTTTGCGGCGCATTGTCAGTTTAAAAGTGATATCTGCATAAAATCAAGTTAAGCACATATTTTAATTATAGAAAGAAGATGAAAAAAGAAAGTACCTGAAAATGGTTCCAAAGTGTCGGGATAATATTCCTCGTTTTTAGTTGCGGGAACCTCTAAAATGTCCCATTCTACCGATAAGTAAAATTCACTTAAATCAATTCCAATTTGCACCAAATTGCTACCAGGAACCTTAAACGAACAAATACTTTAATTTATAGATTTATCTGGGAGATAAAAATATGTCATAAATATGTGTGTGTGTGTATGTGTGCGTGTGTACGTGTGTGTGTGTGTGTGAAAAACGATAGACTTGTGGAGCTCTATTAACACACTCGTGGACACTTCATCTTTGGATTTTTGTCTGGCGGGGCAGATACGAGTACAATATTTTTGAATTTAATGAAGATAAAGCGAAATTGGATAAAAAAATGAAAGGAATTGGGAATAAAATTATATTAGGAGTGCTTCTTTACTCTGCTTTGGGATCCCGCGGGCTCCCACTTTGCACGAAAATCGTTCCCGTACTTTAACATTGGGCAAATGAGATCACTTTTGAGAGAATAGTATGCTTCCTCTTCGTGCACGAAACAGCCCGTAGTTTTTATTCGGGCTAGTTTGGACAAGTAGTTAAGCAATCAGCTGTTCGAAAAAAAAAACTATAACAAAGAAACAAAGTTCATTTGAATCAACTCGTATCATTCATTTCAGTGTTTTTATATAAATATTAAATAAAAAGGAGTGCGCAAAAGATTTTAAAAGCCCAAAAGTGTTAAAATCTCAGTATTTTTTCGTAAAACTAAATGCCAATTTTTGTTGTCACATCAAAACACAGCATACGTTTCCTTTTGGACTAGAAATTTGGCTTTTTCCGTTCCGTACTTTGAGTAAATTTTATCTGTATTAGACAGAAACTTATGTATACATACACATACATATATATAGACCGATATCGGGGAAAATTGTTTTTTTTTTCCTTTTAATCGCCATGTTTAATAATTGTGTGAAGTTTGAAGCAAAACAAACAATTTTTTTTCAAAAATTTTCATGCAAAATTGCAAAAAATAATGGCTTTTTCGGAATTTTTTATATATCTCAGCTACATGTGAGCCGATTTTACTGAATAGGAAACCCACGAATCGATGGGGTAAAAGAATAGTGAAAGAAAAAAGTTTCTAAGTCTAATGGTTTTCTCAGAAACGGTATTTCAACGGCGGACAGACTCGTGACTAGAAATATGTTAGACTAAATTTCTTATTAATTTCTTAACACTCACTGCATGTAAACAAGTAGCAGTAACAACCCGTATACAAACGTAGAAAAACTATAACCAACCTCAAGTAGATAAAACTTTAAAAATTTTAGTGCTTTGAGAGTAACCGTGCATATGTTTAGACGCACGTACAATGAAAGAGCAGAAAAAAATAGAATAACATATTGTTGCAAACTTTTATCACATCTAACTCAAGGTGCAGCTGTTGATCTGGTTGTTATAAATGTACAGCACATTCATACAAACAAAATAAAACTAAAACAGCGATGGACATTTAGTCAAACAATTGTTTGTAAGCAATTTTTCTTATGCTCTTTAGTTTAGTCGTTCAACAGACGTTGACGAATGAACATGTCAGCTAGAAGCTTAGAGCTTTTTTTCCACTTACAGCAACTTTTTTTCCATTTACAGTAGATAACATAAATGGCAATGCAAATATTTTTTATGATAAAAAATGCGTTTGTATATGTCTTTTATGCCATCAAACATTTAAAATGTGTACAGAAAATGTTATTGGAAGGTATTATGATTTCTTCAATTCTAATATGAATAAATATAATTATATACTTATGTGAAAAGAGATTTTCGGACTTAAAATTCATATGTAGTAAAATAAATTGGTTCTACGTCTTTGAAACATTTATAGTTCTTACGAAACTGTCATAACAGAATTAACGTACGCGATTTAAGTGTTCAAACGAGAATGTTTATGCTAGTTTTGTTTGTCACTATACTTTAAATTACTCTCAAATTATCTCACTAACATTGAACTAAAAACATAGTACACAAACAAACCTACATTATTTAAAGTACGCGAAATTCCAAGTAAATCAACTACAAATGATGTTGTTGTTGTTGTTCTTGCATTCTTGGTATTTCGTTTCTTATTGTTTGTTCTTTTTGTTTGCTTACCTACCCAGTGAACTTTTTGTCACATACATCTTCGATCTGAGAGCATTGACAATGTAAGTGGGACCCATCCGAAGTCTGTATACAATTCCTACTTACATTTACACAGCGATGGCCTAGGCCGTAAGATGCATCCAACACTGTTTACATTGTAAGCGAAGATTGGATAAGTTCAAAACTATATTATTAGCATTTGTTTTCTTCTTTGCTTCTTATGTACATTTAACTTAACAAAATGAGTAGAAAAAGACTACTCTGAACCGGATGCTAGTTGTTTGTTGAGCTTAACATGTTTATTATGATTTTTTCTGTTGACATAATCGCTTACAATCGGATGCTCTGCAAATTGTAATAACTTGTGGACTGCTGGGTAGTGTCTACAACTGCGATTAGCTCTGACATAATATCTGAGAAAACGTCGGCAGAATGAGAGACCGAATTTCTCTATATCCATCTTCATATCTAACAAGGAGTAAACATATTGTAGTTAATCTTATAAGAATTCATAAATCAATGAAAGCCGAGAAGAAAACACATCCTTGCGATGAATAAAATCTTATACGAATTTCGTATATGCGCACATTTTGTACAAAATTAATCACTTATAGTATATATTTAATGCATAAAAACAAACTGTTTTCCATTTAAAATTGTTTTTTTAAGATATTTTGCAAAATTAATAATCAGTAAAATTGCAATGGCGTCTTTTTGTAAACAAACACACACACAATCGATTTTTTGACAGCTCTTATTATAAAGTCGTTGCCATAAGATTTCTCATAAGAACGCTCTCATAAAAATTATTATGACTGCGATAACAGTGATTTTAAGTCTACACGTAACAGAATTCTCTCTGCGATTGAATTTGACGTTCTCATCTCAGATATTATTGCAGGTGTGGACAGTAAGTTACTTTTCGCAAGCATGTATGTAAATGTGTTTATGCGCAAGAATTACATTTGCACATTTGAGTCTAGAATTATTTGATAGAATCATGATGATTGTAGAAGATGAAAAAGAAGTATAACAGCCAGTTTACCAATCTCGACAGCGTGCTTGCGTGCGCAATCTAAGCGAAAGAAAATTGATTTGGGTTTGTCTAACTTTTTTAAGCGAACGATATGTCAAATCTCAATGAAAATACATAAGAATATGCGAACGAATGATAGTGAGATAGACAAAACCAAATTGATTCGAATGTGAGTGACTAGCTTTCTTTCGCATCCATTTTCATTCGAAATTGGTAAACTGCCTGTAAATAGCAGTCAGAAAGTAAGCAAGTCTAGTGTTTAAGCACGCAGTGATACCAAATGTAAATAAAGTTGTGAGTTATTTATGTACTGTGTAACGAACCAGTGTGTGTGTGTCATTATTTCATATCCAGCTGAAGATTCCGCAAAGCGTTTTTATATGCAAAACGCCCTGTTTGATGTTACGCGGATCGTTGAAAATAATTTCTATTTATGAATTATCAAATGCATACACATCTAGCTTTAGAACAGCAATTTTTTCTGCTTTAACTTTTAGAATAACTTTTCAGCATGCAAACATACCTGATCTAAATGTTTCAAATCCACTTGTGCCCCGTTGTATGTCCATGAACCGAATTTCATAAAACAAATTTGTTCATCGTATGGAAAATACTCGACATTCATTTCGCATGATGACTTGTAAATGGCTGGAGGCTCCCAAAATACTTCTCCTGTGTACTTTAAAGTTGCTTTTGTCATTAAAGTCACCTAAAGATAGTTGAAAAAAGTAATGATATTAGAAAAGAACCTTCATTGGCTCTTGCACAAAAAAAAGACAATTGTTATCTTTGGATTATTTGCAAGCAACATTTATCCAGTTACTTCAATTCAATTAATGATGTTACCCGTATAAATAAAGTCTGCATGAAATATTTTTTTGCTAAATTAAACTAACTTTTTTTGTACTTTATTCAAGTTAAAAATTACTATTTTTATAAGCAAAAAAAGACTACATTTAAGAAATAAGTTTTATTTTCTGAGGAATAAATAAAACTCAAGAAACTCCTTTTATTTTCTAAGAGGTAAATATAACTCACAAAATAATAGTCAGAGTTGTTTTTTTTTTTATTTGATTAATGTAAGGTAGTTTATGTAAAAAATATTATCTTGGCGTATTCCTTGTGTCATCATTTATGGTTCTAGTTCTATGTTTTCTACTTCTTTAGTCAATTTTCCTCCTTCTCATAATCTATTTTCCTAGTTCCAGTACAATGCACTGCATATGTAGGGGCTATCCCCTGAGTACTGGTCCAAGATAAAAAAAAAAATGTTGAGGCTCAATAATAGTACGAAATTAATATTTTTAAATTGGAACTGAAAATTTACATTCTGGCATGTTCTGAGAAACGCGCGATCTGAAATCGCAAAGCGTTCTGAAAAACGCTTAACGCAATTTTAGGTGTTCTAAGGAACATGCGTTTTACTGGCGTTTCGGCGTTTTTTCCGAAAAAAATGCAATATGTGCCTTACATACGGATAAATGTAAGTATATAAAACGCAAAAAAATTTTGACATCAAATAGAGACATTATTTAATTTGGTTTTTTTAATTGAAAATGTGTAAAATTCTTTCAATTTTTTGTTCAAATAAAAAGAAAACATATTAAATTTTAGTTGTGAATAATTTTATTGCCTTTTGCAAGTTCAGTTTTAGCACATTCAATCAGTTCACTTCAGTCGCCAATTTTAAGCGATATGCGTTTTCCACAACACCTATTTAAAATCGTAAAACCATATTTCTTGCGTTATACGTTTTTCAGAACACCTATTCGGCGTTTTCAAATCGAAAACGCTAAATTTAAGCGATTTGCGTTACTCAGAACATGCCTGATTCTTTAAGAATATTGCTAATCTATAGATTATTACAATAAAAAACTATGCAAAGTTGAATTCTTAAAATATTAATAAGTGGAGAAAAGCTAACAATTGTGTCTATCAAAAATAAAAATGACCTTAAAGTAATATATCATAATTACGGTGCTGATAAGACTTTTTAACGTCTACAAGTCTTGTTCTAACCGTAAAGAGAATTGCATGCAAATGTCATTGTAAAATCTGTATGTCTGTAAAACTGTAAACTGGAACAGAACATTTCAATATTATTTACCAATGATTTCTGATTATCTCCCTGTTTGTACGTACGTATAAGTATATGAGTCTTTTCAATGTAATTTTGTTAGTCTGATAGTTTCACGTGAAAGTTGATTAATTTAGTCAAGGATTTAAATAAGTAGTGTTTTGTCCCTCATCCTGTGCACACGTCTTTTGTTACTGCTGTCCGTATTTTTTATATATATTTGTAGGTTCATTAATTAAATTCGTATGAAACCAAATTGCACCGAAAAGTTTTTTTTTCTTTTTTCACCGTTGTCCGGGTTTTTTCCTTTCATTATCTTATAGTGTGAAGTTCGTTAAGTTCACAAACATTACTCCCTCTTTCCTCTTCATCATAACCTATTTTCATAGTTCCTAGGGGTAATCCCCTGAGAACTGGTCCAAGATAAAAAAAGTATGTGTGTATAGTTAGATACTATACACATACATGCATTAAAATCGTGGAAATGATTTTGTGGAAAAGTATCAATTGTATTTTTTTCTCTGCTGAGGTTCACACACTCAGCACTTAACAGTGTTGTGTACCTCATAGTTACCATCCCAATTGTTGTATAACACGATATCTGGAACCCAAATATGTTCAGATGGTACGTACAATTGTTCCACTCCCCCATATTCTTCAGGATCCCAACGCAGCTTATAATCGAACCATCGCTAAAGGGAATATACATATATACACACACAGATAAGTCTAAATGTTGAAATAAAAAAAACGTAGAAGCATCGTAACATCAAATACCTGTTTCACCCATAGATTGGTTGTCATCACTTGGTTTCTTAGATTGACTTCAATCAGTTGTGATAATTTAAGTCCCAACCATACAGTCAATGTTTCCGTATTATTGACAACTGGCCGAATGAGGCGGTTGTAGTTACTTAAAAGGTCATCATATAAACGCTTCGTGTCTGGGTTCGCTTCGAAGCTTATTGGAGCTAAATATAGCAAAGTATATATGTATGTGTGTATTAGTTTTTCAAATACAACCTGTTGCTTAAATTTTGGATAAGAACATATTTGTGTTTGTAAACAAAGATAGAAAATAAATAAATAATAAAAGGGAAGTCTGGGTTCTCTGCTCTTTTTAAAAGTTGAAAGAGATGTCATGCGTACTTCAAGGATGGGTGGTACGTGCAAGTGTATGTTTGAACGCCTATTGAAGTATGTATATACATACATAACTCAAAAAGTTTTACAATTTTCTTTGAACATTTCTTAAAGTTCGTATAAGATTTCAATGAAATACGTATCCTTAACACTTACCCATTGAATATGTATATGAAATTAAAGTTAGAACTAATAAAAGAGATATTTTTGACATTTTAAAATAATGTTATTTTACATAATTAAAATAGAAAGATTTTAGATGAAACACAGACGATGTTCTTTCCGAGAGATAACTGTTACTACTGAGTTAATCGATTACAGATGCTGCGTTGTGAGCGCAAATGTAAGAAACTTCAAAATTTACTATTAGTAATGACATTTGAAGAAAACCGTTATGAAATAAATAATTTAAATAGCTTAAACATTTTGACTGGTTTTTGAGATGAGATTCAACTTATTTTGTTATTTCGTTAAAATAAACCAAGTGTGTATGTACATATTCGTACGTATATATGTATATTTCAAAGCTATTATCGATACGGCTTCCTCTTTGTAGTATATCGCGGGGCATAAGTAACGTTATGAATAACTTTTTTCTTTCTGATGTTATTTAACGATGTATGATAGTTAAAGCTGAAGGTCTATATCACGCGTTATATCCGTTGTCACTTTTTACGCGTTCTACACTTTTTCAAACGCAAGTTACGTACAACGCTTTTAATGCTATAAGTTTTTTGTTGTATTAGAAGTATTTTTACTTTTTTATACCCTTCACAAAAATGTTAAGGGTATATACATACATATAAGTTTGTATCATTTGCGACGCTATAAAGTATATATGTATATTCTGAATCAGAATGAATGGAAAAGCCGATTTTTGCTGTTTCTGAGAAAACCATTAGACATAGAAACTTTTCTCTTTCACCATTCTATTATCCCCTCGTGCCATGGGTTTGCTATTGAAATTCAGTAATATCGGTTTACATATAGCTGAAATATATTCAAAATTCCGGAAAAAATACTTTTTTTTTGCAATTTTGTAAGAAAAGTTTTGAAGAAAAAAATGTTTGTTTTGCTTCAAACTTCACACAATTATTAAGCATGGTGACTAAAAGACAAAAAAAAATTTCCAGATATCGGTCCATATATAACCGAGCTATAGCCTAAAACGGTTTTTTCGTGAAAATGTCGCGTAAGCGAACTTAAACAATTTTTTTCCTTAGAATCAGTGCTGGTAATAAAATAAGTTTATATAAACCTGGAAAATGAAAATTTCCGATATCGGTCCATATATACCCGAGATATAGTATCAACCGATTTTTCCATGGATTTTTTTTTTACTTAAAAGCAATTCTGGTTATAAAAGAAGGTTACATAAATGCAGAAAATGAAAAATTCGGACATCCGAGATATAGCTTAAACCGATTTTTTCAGGAAAATGTCACACAAGTGAACTTAAACAACTTTTTTTGCTTAAAAGCAGTTCTGGTAATATAAGGTTACCAAATAGAGAAAATTAAAATTTCCGATATCGGTCCATATATACCCGAAATATAGCCTAAACATATTTTTGAATGAATGGCTATAAAAAAGGTTACTAATATACACAAAATAAAAATTTCCAATATCGGGCCATATATGTACATATACCCGAAGTATAGTCTAAACCGATTTTTCCATTACCACTTTGTTTTTTTTTTTTTTTTTTTTTTTTTGCTGAAAAGTAGTTCTCGTTATAAAAGAAGGTTACTTAAATACAGAAAATAGAAAATTCCGATATCGGTTCATATATACCCGAAATATAGTATCAACCGATTTTTCTATGGATTTTTATTATTATTTTTTTTAAACCAGTTCTGGTTATAAAAGAAGGTTACTTAAATACATAAAATGAATTCTGCCACTACCTTTATAAAGCTGCCTTGCTTACAACCAAGTCGAATTCACATGAGTTCACCTTGCATACGACAGACAATTTTCAGTTTGTGTTACTTACCAAATTGCATATGTACATGTGTATTTATGTTGCCTTTTAGGCTGCCAAGCAACCGTTTTAATATGCATACAAACGATATAAAATTAAGAACTCGCTGACATAAAAGTTTTATTACACTGTTTAGCTATAAACAAATATAAATAGTTTAAGAATTTTTTTCAGAAATGACGTTTCACTACAAATATAATTATCCTCAGGTGGCAAGAAACGGTGGGTTCAAGTTGCGCTATTACAAAGATGGGCCTTTGGACTGGCGTTTAATAGGTATGTACATGAATAGAAGAAAACGCAAGTTTTAATAAAAAAAATAATTGTATTTTTCTTAATGCATACATATGTATATATACATATGTATGTTATATGTACTTAAGCACATATGAATATTCATATGTGCATTAATAAATATTTACGTATGTATATTGGTGTAGTTATTAACACATGAATCCAACTGTAGGGTCAATGGAAATCGAACGGATTGTAAGAGATCAAAGTTTTGAACAAATTGATGCAGTTTTGAATCATCTCTCTGAAGCACCCTTAGGATCAATTTTGGATTCACATATTTTAGATAGCGGCATTGCTAAATATTTTATGCTATCACAGTTTTCCGTACAATATCTTTTATTTTGCCGTAAGTTTTTGGAAGAAACGGTTACAGATTTACGAAGCTCCCATAACAGTTCTCAAATGGAACTTGTGACTGCAAAACAATCATTATCTGAAGCCAGGAATGAAGTATTACAGTTACACAAAAAACTAACACAAATGGAAGCTATAAATGAAGTGTTGTACCCATGTCATTTATGCACAAAAAATTTCGTTAATAACGACTCCCTTAATTTGCACATATCTCGAAAGCACAATAGTAGTTTTGTGAAATCGGAAAGGAAAACTGAAACAGCTCAGCCGCTTTGCAAGGAGCGAGAAACTGATTTAACGCTCATAAATACAATTAAGCTGGAACTTGAAATAAAGCATCTCAAAGAAAGATTAAATAATGCGGAAAAGGAAATAAAGCAGAAAAATCTTGAATTTGACATGAAAAACAGTTTGGAAAAAACTGAATCAATATATGTGCACAGTATAGGTGTTCAAAGCAATTTGTCAGAAATAAAAGAACGAGACGACAGTGTGCAAAATAATGAAACTATATCTTTTCCAACCCATCAACAAATGAGTATATTGCAGCAGAAGTTGCAAGAGTTCGAAGAGTGGAAAGAAAGTCAAGTTCTTCAAAACTCAGAATTGTTAAATGAAGTAAATAAAAAAATTCAAGAGATAAGTGGTGCATTAGAAATTACGCGAAATCAGACAGAAATACAAATTGATGATGAAAAGAAAAAAACGTTGTTATCATCCGCAGAAGATTTGGAAAAAATTCTCACAAAAAAAGTAGAAGAAATAGGGAAAACCACAGTAGCTAATCTCGAAGATGTCGTTAAAAAAATTGAAATAAACTACAAGGAAAAACTTCAAATATTCGAAGAAGAACTAAATAAATTAAACAAACAACATATTTTACAAACTGATAGAACTGAGGAGGGTGATAGTATAAAAATTAAGACCGTATACCCCAAACCTATAGAAGAGAACGATAGCGACCCAAACCGATATCACAAAGTTAAAGAATGCAAACACCAAGTTAAGAAGGCACCTTCAGATTCTGAAAGCAATCACACTTTTGTTAAGGATGATAATGTCATCCATATAGAAAAGAGTAAGTAATTTATTTGAAAACCTTACAATGCATAAAATCAGAATGAAACAATATACATAAGTATATGTAGATTCAGGCAATGATGAGGAATCTTTGTCCACTTCGGATATCAGCGATGAAGTTGGTACTGATTTTTCAGTTGCTCCTTTAGATGAACGAATTTCGAAAGAAACTCTTAGTGACGACGAAAGTATTGGCAAGACAGTCTCGAATACAAAAAAGCACAAAATTACACTTCAGTAAGTTTCGTACATGATTTTATAATTGTTTTTACCAAAGTATGTTATTTTTTTAGACAAAAAAAAGCTAAGCCGAAAGTTGTGACAAAAAAGAATGCAGAAAAGATAACAAATAAACGACTTTCTTTGTTGGGCGTGGATACTAAGGTCAAAACGTTAACTCCTCTTTTAAAGAAGCGATATTTAGTAGAGCTAAACAAGCAGAGAGTTAAACTAAAACAGGTAACTTTGCAACAGTAAAATAAAACTACATGTTGAATTCATCTGCGTATTTAAATTTCAAAGAAAAATTCACAATTTTCTGCTACCAGATATAAAATTAAAAAACTTGTGGACAAGCTATGTTCAACAAAAATGCCGTCAAATGTCGAAACTCTGCTGAAGGTTACAGAACATATCAAGCCAAAAGACCCAAGTTATTTAAGCGACGAAGAAGATTCATTATCTGAAGAAGAAGAAGAAGACACTTCAATATTTTTAAAAGATATTCCATTGTCTGAAAGCAAAAATTTCAAGGAGAAATTGGAGCGTATTTTGGCCTCGCCTATAAGAAAACCAGATGATCACCGCATCGAAGATATTGTAAATCACGAGAAGGAAAATAAAAAGCCGATCCCAATGCCCCGCAAACGTGTAATGTTCAATCAACCCGAAGTGAAAAATATTTAAATCATCGTTAAAGCCCCACTGAGCCATAATCGATTCCTCTTGTACGTTCTTAAAAACCCGATAATGGTTTATAAGTTAAGCTTCTCAACGTCAAATGTTTGTTTTGTTTTAGTTAAATAAGAATCTTTTCTAAATATATTAATCTATATATATAAAACTGGCTGGACTGAGATCTGTCAAATTTTTAGTCAGTTGTTTGTATTTTCGAGGAGAGAGTTTTTACGGAAGAAAATTTTGGAAAATCCGTCCGGGAAAAGTCGGAAAACTCGAAAATAGAGTTTTTGTGGGAAATTATTCTTTAATGGTTTTCCAAATCACAAAATAAAAAGTTCGTAGTGTAAATCATGGAAATTAAATGCGGAAAATTGCAAAATCTCAAAAAATTGGAAAAATCGATAATTGCGGCGAGGCGAAGTTCGCCGGGTCCACTAGTTTATTACATATATTTATTGTCCCCCCACCCGAGATATAGCCTAAACCTAAACTTTTTTGTGCTCAAAAGCAGTTCTGGTAATGAAATAAGGTTATATAGATATGGAAAATGAAAATTTTCGATAGCGGTTCATATACACCCGAGATATAGCCTAAACCGGGTTTTTCATGAAAATGTAAATTAGGCGAACTTAAACAACTTTTTTTTGCTCAAAATCAGTTCTGGTAATAAAATAAGGTTATATAAATATGAAAAATGAAAATTTCCGATATCGGTCCATATATGTATACCTGAACCGATTTTTCCATTAGCAATTATCGTTATAAAAGAAGGTTACATTTTTAAATATACTATATATATATATACGAGACTATCTTGAAGGGTATTTTATATTCGGCCCAGCCGAATATACTACACTCTTACTTGTTATTATTGTAAAAAATAAAATTTTAAAATATTATTGCATTAAAATTTCCTCAAGCCGACTATTTATACCGCCCAAAAACGGCTGCTGAATTGGTCGCAAGGCACAGAGTTCTAATGTCAGATGTTTAAACATAACAAAATAGAACACACTCTATGTATTCGAAATTTTGTCAGACGACTTTGTTCATGTTTTTTACAGACGCAATGTTTTTGAGGTAAAAGACGACATGTAGGCATTGTACTTTGTGAAAAATTACATGTACATTGTTAAAAACATATCGTGTGTTATCTACTTATAGGCCATATATGCTTAATGCGGATGTTATCATTTCCGTAATGAGGTACATTTATTATTTTAAAAAATAACACAATTTATTTATTTATTTATTTATTTATTTCAAAATGTGATTATCACATACAACAAGATTATAATCTTTTAATTTACAGTATGTGATTAATACAAAAGGAAAAAAATAAGTATATGTACCTATATAAGTACAAACGATAGTTGTGCAATATAATTTCGAAAGTATAATTGAACAATTTAAGACTAAAATGCAGAATTAAGTAAAAGATGCTTAAAAGTTGCCCTGAAAAAATTAAATTTCTTTAAATTTATAAGCAAATTTTTTTAATAAAAAAATAAAAACAGTTGAATTTTTATCCGTTAGCAAAATACCGATTATGCCAACTTCATACTTCGTATGCGTTAATGTCAGTGCACAATAACAGACGAGAACAATTTTTAGTCTGCACAATTTTTTGTTCTTTTAAGAACAGACGAGACTAATTAGTCCGGCATAACATGTATGCGTATGCACAGCATTGTGTATGTGTTTCGTGGTTTTGTACACATTTGATTGCTTGGCTTGTATTTGTATTGGTTTGTTCTGCTTGTGCCGGCATAAAGCTGGTTGAAAAAATTATGCCCACAAAATATCACTTTCATCCTCCCGTTCGCCTACAAGTTGCAGAATAATTGTTCTCGTCTGTTATTTCCCAGTGACGGATAAAGTATGACGGATTCTATGTGCCCCTGCCTTTAGTTTAATTCGACTGCGACAATGCAGCTTTATCAGGTAGTGTTACAAGCACAGCTGTCTTTCGTTTCCATTGCGTAAATTTGTCAAAATATGGCTTACTAGCTACATAATTCTAAAAAAAACACATAGACTTCGTTGCTTTTTCAAACAAAAAGGAAACAAAATACTTGCGATGCTTTTTGGTCTTGTATATATCAAGGCAGCTTTAAACTGGTAGTGGCAGAATTACAATAAATACAACACCAAAAAACATCACCATGTATTTTGTCAGAATTTTGTTTCTCTTTTGTATGAAAAAGCAAGGAAGTCTTTGAGTTTTAGGCAAATTTACGCAAAGGAAGCGAAAGACAGCTGTGCTTACACCTTGGTATTCATATTGTAATTCTGCCACTGTTGGACTACAACACAAAGTCAGCATGGACAACAACCTGTAGTCGTCTTGCTGTTGTCAAAATAAATATTCCGCTTCAATGTGTTTGTTTTATTAACTGAATAAAAATTAACATACAGAGGTAAATAATATACAATATTACAAAAAAGCTTAAATCAATTGAACTGAGTTCTTTTGGATTAAATCAGCTATTAATTGGTAAGGAATAATGTGCTGAGAACCGGCTGCTAAATCAACCTCTTCATCGTCGACTCCAACAACAACAGCAGGAACTAAAAATATAATGAAATCACACTGATAATTTTTATACTCATGTTTTTTTTAGCTTATATGGTAGCTACCATTTATAGAGTATAAGAAAATTACAAAAGAGATCTAAGCAAAGTTGTAAAAGTTGGCATAATTTAAAATATAGTTTAAATATAGTCACCAAAAAAAGTCATGTTTCACAGGACTTTTTGTGATAAATTTTATTTATTTTGTCCGCAAAAAAAAATTTTTTTTTGTTATAAAAAATATATACTTATGTATATCTTAGCCTCAGTTGCACTTTTGTTACAAAAGTTTACATTTCAAAATTTTGGCAAAAATAGTTATTCTTGTCAGAAATGTCAAAACAGAACTGATTTTACACCATCTTCGTATAGTATGATATATGTAGCGTAGGGTGGTGACTTTAGCTCAACCCAGTATATAATTTATGCTATGAAACTAATCACCTGAATTGGACTAACTATTTTGCTTGGTATAGACAGTACTACAAATCGTACTTAGCTCCGCCCACAAAGATTAAAACCTTTTGATTTTCGTATATTTCACGACAGCTTGATACACGTTACTAATTTCATACTTGTACGATTTGTAGTAACGTCTATACACTGACAAATACCGTGTTATTTTCTGGTTTAATGCAGGGTATATACGTTACTACAAATCGTTCAAGTATGAAATTAGTAACGAAGATCAAGCTTGTTGTGAAGTATACTTTGTAGTGCGATATCAAAAAGTTTTCATTTTCGAGGGCTTTCATAATTATGAAAAAGTATTGTGTATCATGCTGTAGTAGTTAGGTTTAACAGCTATTAAAAAAGGCTGACTTTCATAGGTAAATAATTTTTTTAATTCATTCGTCTCTGCTCTTTTAGCGCGACAATTTAATTTTTGCGTGTAACCAATCTCTACACCAAACTCTTTTTCATACTTTTTATTTTTAATTTATTACCATTAAAGCCACTAACGATCGATTTTTGCGGCGTGTGTTTTGCTTTAAAATGTTTTCTTTCAAATGAAGTAGTATCAGTTGTAGTACAGTGTGTCTGAAAAAGGTACTACAACTCATAATACGGTTAAATACGAATATAAGTAACGTCTACCGCCCGCATAATACGGTATATAGCAGGGTATAGGCGTTACTACAAATCGTACAAGTATGAAATTTGTAACGTGCATCATGCACAAAAACTTAGTTTTAGGTTAGATAATTGAACTCTATTAAGCGCGAAAGTTCACAGTTTGTCATGCTAAATGATACAGCTTCTAGTTTAAGATCTCTTTCATCTGGAGTTCTTCAAGGATTTGTTTTAGGCCCATTTCTATTTACACTGTATGTAAATAATATTTTTGTTTGCGGATGATGTTTTATTTTTTTCTTCCTCTCATACTATGATAGATAATACAAATATTTTCTTACAGCGTGTTCTGGATTGGGCTTCATGTAGTTTTTTAACAATAAACGATTACAAACCTAAAGCTATTACGTTTGGGTCTTCAAAATGTTTTATTTTTAAAACTGTTGCCATGTTAGTGATCGCCCAAACTAGCTGAACAACCTAGACTAATCCGGGGTATCCAGCGGCCTACCTACCTAACCTAATCTAGTGATCAGCCATGTTCACTTTGCTGGTTGTGTACGAATCATTCTCAACTCGATTCTTCTTTTTACAATTCATATTGATAGCCTGTGTGGAAAAGTTTTGGGGAGTTTGCGTTAAATGTCTTAATCTAATATTTATATGTATTTCCATATAAGGAAGCGGTTATCATGGCTTAATGGGTTTGAAATATTCTCGGGCAGTTGAACAAAACATTTGGGAAGTTAAACGTTTATTAAATGCTGTGGTTCTCTTTGTCTACAATGTTCGACGTTGTAGCACGTTTAATCGTTTATCAAAAACTTTTTTCATTCAAAGTAACAACCACTCCGTGACGAAAACAATTATCATTTTCTTTACGTATTTTCTCTCATTTTCGCTAATTTACTGAACTATTTTCATATTTTGTTACTACTTTATACTGTGCTATATTACTTATTGGCTGTAAAAAGAATCAGGAGCTGATTGAATATATTCGTTTCAGAATTTTTTCTCCGAGCGCAAGGATTTTCTCCTCTATGGTATAACAAACACCGGCTTCGCTGACCAAATTTTCCCTGTATAGCCGGGGCTCTGTGCATAAACTGGACTTAAGCCACAAAATTTTGCCTTACCAAAGCCATTATATTTGTCCCGCTTTCAAATTTGCATATCTAAATAGGCCTATTTAAGAGCTTTCAAATTATATAAAATTTGTCTAAATACCTTGAGAAATGCATTGAAAAATCGCAGTTCAATGTACATATATACCAAATTTTCAGAGGTCCATAACTCGTAAACTATAAGTTTGCACCAACTTTTTCACTTAATATTTTCTTCTTATTTTTCAATTTCTTACCACCCTATATAATTTTTTTTCAATTCGGAGCTCTGTGCGTAAACTGGACATAAGCCTAAATTTATTGGCCTAGTAATACATATTATTAAGGAATAAAATAAATAAATGAACGAAGAGCTTACCGGATACTTTCGCCTTTATGAATACATGACTCATTAAATTTGGCCTAACCAGGCGTTGATCAGTTTCAGATCTTTGCATATTAGGCATGTATTGTAAAGCAACTTGATGAAAATACTCCTCAATACTTTCGCTATATTCATGAGCAAACTTTACTTCTTCGGGTGCTAACCGTTTCTCGTTAGGTTCTCTTGTGCCTTCTTCGTTTAGTATATGCTTGTTAAATGTTTCGATTTTTTGAAGGCGGCACCTTAAATAACTAGCTATTATATAGCGTATACGTTCCAATTCCATTTGGTGGACAACGTAGCGAAAATCGTTTTTGTCCAAATCTTTGATATTCTCCTCCATATGTGCAACCTGTCCCATCATTAACTCCAAAACTTCGCTTTGGTGGGGTAATATTTCTGGTGAACATATTTCATTAGTCCAAGCAGTTTCTAAAAATTCCAAGACCTTCTGTGCTGTTATTTCCTCGCCATCATCATTTTCTTCGTTGTCGTGTGTGTTGCATGTGAGGTTAAAGGTTGTCAAATCATCTTCAGCGGTATATTGGAGGTCTTCTGAATAATTCTCTTGCGACATTGAACAAAAATGAATTTGTATGAGTCCTTACCGAAAATGCGGAAGTTTTTACAAAATATTTTGTAAACTAATGCTTCATCTTATTAAAGTGGCAAATTTAAAGAATAAATGAAAAACTACGGTAACTCTGCTATGTTGTGGTATATTGCAAATGAAAAAACTACGGTAGCTCTGCTATTTTTTCGTACTTGTTAATACACGTGAATTAAAATCAAAATATCTGGACTTAAATATTATTGTGATAAATGAATCCTGAAGAATTCAAAAAAAATTTTCGCATTATTGTTGAAAAAATTTTCAATAATTGGCAGAATCTGCGTTTAGCTGTAGAACACGGAATGGGAGGCAGAAATGGTCAAAAAGTTGGTTATGTATTAAGAAACGTACATCTTGTGAGATTGCTAACTTTTTTTTATAAATACAGGTAGCGATGGACATAATGAACTACACTTATGAGTTCTGCATAAATGAAGACAACATCACGCAAGGAGAACTGCAAGACGTTGTTGAGGAATTAATGGACCAAGAACTAAACACAATATGCGAAGATGGTTCGGTTTCCGAGATTTGCAAACATATATTGCGCTACAAGGAAATGAGTTTACATGGCCAATATGCTTTGATCGAACAAGAATTAAATAAATTACAGGGAAAAGAATGGCTAAAACCTGATATCAAAGTGATGCCTATAGACGATGACTCTTCCTCGGACGGTAGAAGCGGATGTTCAGACAATAGTGGGGATGAGCGAATGGATGTTGAAAGCGAACAACCAACCGGGAGCAAAAGATCTCAACAAGCCGAACAGAAAGGTGATTTTGTAGACCTAGAAGATGGCTGGACTACAGTAAGGAAGAATAAAAGATAGTCATTGTGTGATTTTATGTGTTTATTTATTACTAAACAGGCAATGAATATGTATGTAGGTATAATATTAAGTAAACAATTTTATTCAAAAAGCTTTTGATTTACTTCTGCTAAGTCAATAAATCTTAAAGTATCAATTTGTTCGCATACATCATGTTTATGATGATTTCCCGAACAATATTTACAATTTAATATAGTGGTTTTCATGTCAACACTTGATAACTTGGACTGGGCCAATTCCTCCTGTATATCACTCCAAGATTGAACAGTTTTTCTAACTTTCCCTCTTAATATTAAATTAACATCAGCTACTGATGCCATTTCATCTATCTCTGGAGTAAGTGTCATATTTATTGCTGGGTAAATAAAAAATGCAAAGAACGACAAACCTACCAACACCAACATGGGCAGCAGAATGGCAAAGTATTTATCAGGTAAATACGTTAAACCCCATTCCTTGGTTGGTAGTAAAGCCCATAAGACATAAAAAACGAAAAGACTAATAACTAGCAGGTAGAAGGCATAACCATATAAAGCTCTATGCGGTGTTGGAGCTGGAGTGTGTTCCGACATCGTTTACAGTTAAGTCGAACGTTTTAATAGTATCTTTACACAGAAGTAAGCTCTCGAAAAACGAAGCAATCGCTGTCCTCAAATTTTTCACTTGATCGGCTTGGAAATGCACTTTAAGTAAGTCTCCCACCAGCAATAAATCTTTACGAACAAAATTTCGTCTTGGTTCTTGATCTACAGTTAAAACTCGATAAGCAATTTCAGCGTACCGTTCACAACCAAAAGGAATTGTTAATGTCCTGCAACTTATGATGTCAAATATATAATCACAACATAATTCAATTTTACATACGCTTCATTAGATTTCACAGCACTGTCTTCCAAAGACATAGTTCCACTTTTTCTACAGAATATTGTTTTTTCTACAGTCGTAACAGAAGACTTTTTAAAGCAAGTGCTACCATATCAAGCAAACACTGTTTGAAGCAGTGGTGGCCAGGCGCCATCGTATTGTAGCAGCAACCCTGATAGTGTATTTTTAAAAAGCTACGAAGTGAGATTTTACTTCAGCAAAACATAATCAACATGAAGATCTCTGTTAAAATGTAAACTAAGCATCAACGAGATGTATGCCTTCATGATTATCATACTGGTTTTTATAGTGCACACGAAGAAGTGTACATGTGAGGTCGCATTTTTATTTGAAAATTTCGGAGGTTAGTACCTCGATAAAAACCCATTTCCTTCAATGCACCATTTAATATTTTCTTATTATTTTATTATATTTGAAACTGTCTGGGTCCAGTTTAGAAAACAACAAAGCCTAAATGTGTTTGCAAATGTATGTATATGTTAAAGGGCCAATAAAACACACAAACTGCTTGCCAAACATGACAAAATTTTAGGTAAGTACAAACATTTATTTTCGTTTGTGGGGGTGTTTGCTAGCTTATACAAATATTTGAAGCATGTTTGCACGAAAATCAAAAATGTTTGATACTCGTGCAAATCTGTTATATCTGTGACGATGACCGTCTACACCCATTTGACAATAACAGACGAGAACAATTTTTAGTCCGAACAATTTTTTGTTCTTTTAAGAACAGACGAGACGAATTAATCCGGCATAACATATATGTATACACAGCATTGTGTATGTGTATTCGTGTTTTTGGATACATTTGAATGATTCCCTTTAGCAGGTCCAATAGAAACCCGCAGATTTTTACGTATATATAACAGAACTTACAAACATTCATTTGTGGTTCGGTCAGCGCGCCGTGGAATTTTTTCCCCAGAAATTTCATCTTTTTCAATGTCATTGACTACTTTTAAGAGTTATCTCTCGCAATATCTGACCAACAGCGGTCACTAATTATTTAAGGGTCTCCTAAGTTTCTTTTTTCTTGTCTTCTGTTTTCCTCTCAATATTGGTCGCGTGGGGTGATTGAGTGCTGCTAGGATGGTACGGAAATGTTATTTTTAGGATCTCTTTTTATCGAGTTTTTCTTCATTTTTATATGCATAAGTGTATACAAATGAATTTCGCTCTATTTTATAGTATATTTAATACAAATTCTGTATTGGCCACTTGTATTAAAATGAAATATATAAATAAAAATATCAGTTTCATCACATTTTTACTGTCATATCTTTCAAGCACCTACATGCATCTTCCTTTTAAGTTAGTTTATGTACAAAATGAACGTAATATTTATGGTACGTAATTATGGTGTTTATATTTTTCCACTGACATTTGACAAAATATAATTTTTTTGTGTTGTGTTTATTCCCCCATATTCCATTAGGCGTCACCGTCGTCACATGATGTCGGCCCAAACATTTTTTCATATATTTACTCGTTGCCAAAAACAATTGAATGTCGACAAAGAGAATGAAAGATATACAAAAATGAATGATTTTGCCTAACACTAAAATAAACCGTTTACTTATTTATCAATTTAGCATTTGAGATACTCATTTACTTATTATTTCGGCCACACGTATATTTCTTTTATAAAATGAAACAAGTTAATATGTATGAAGTTACAAAAAGGAATTAATGACTTCGTTTTGCTGCATTTTAGTACAATATTATTCTTCATCTTCTTTGCGGTGATTTTTTTTCTTTTCGGCGCGACTAGAGGTTGATGCCGCTGTTTTACTAGATCGGTCGCGTTCTTTTTCACGTGATTTAGAACGTCTTCGAGACTTTTCACGGCTTCGAGATCGATCACGCCTGGAACTAAAAATTTGATGTAGACTAATAATTTATTTCTTCTGTAATATATTTACCGTTCACGATCTCTTTCACGTTCTCTGTCACGATCTCTTCTTCTGCGCTCACGTTCTTCATCGGAACGATCAGTGTCCTAGTTTAGTTTAAAAAAAAAAAGAGCACAATTTATCAGAATGTAAGTATATTCAAACTTTTTGTATGCAGTAAAATTAACTTACCTCCACCTTTTCGCTTCTGTCACGATCTCTTTCCCTATCTCGATCTCTTTCCTTATCGCGATCTTTATCCCTCTCTTTATCCCTTTCTTTCTCACGAGATTTAGATCTTCTGCGTGATTTTTCCCGACTTCGTGAACGCTCCCGTCTACCTCTATTAGCGAAACAAAAAGTAATGAATAAGAAACTACTTAAGAAGTGTGTTAACATTACCTTTCCCTGTCCCTTTCTCTCTCTCTTTCCCATTCCCTTTCTCTGCGCCTTCTTTCTCTTTCATCATCAGAACGATCATGGGGACCGTTAGGGCCCATCATTCTTGGTGGACCCATTGGCATATGCATCGGTGGACCACTGGGACCAACAGGTCCCATCATCATTCCCATTGGAGGACCCATTCCCATATTTGGAGGAGGCATTCCACCCATCATAGGGGGTTGTGGATGAGGATGACGCATTTGGGGTGGCGGACCACCCATCTGAGGAGGTGGGCCTACCATTGGTGTGGGCAAAATTCCCGGTGGACCTGCCAATTGTTGCGGAGGGCCTGGTGTTAGTTCTTTGATACCACTAGGCGCCCAGTTAACATTATCATTACCCCACTGCGAATCCTGTGTTGGCTCATATCCATAATCAAATGGTTCGGGCTCATGAAAGAAGGCTTCTTCTCCAGATCCTTGCCCTACAAAATTAGGAGGCATTTGTCCAGGTCTTGAATATTCGCGACACTCAGCAGTCATAACTTGAATTGCATTTTCTTTAGTTCCAGGTTGAATAACGGGCCTTGGTCCTCTTGGCATTGAAGCAAATCTAGAAGGCATGCCTTGGTGAGATGCCTGATGCATGCCTGATGGTTGCACCATACCTGGAGGAGGCATTTGTATTTGTTCTAACGGTCCAGTAGGTATTGGCCCAGATGGTAAAATACCTGGCAGTGCAGCCGGTCCCATATTACTATCTGGTCTTTCCACCTGTGGGTTTAGATTTTGAGTCAAACTTGCTAAACCGATACCACTTTCAGCTACTCGAAATCGTTTTTGACGTTCGCAATATGATCTCCATGTTTCCTCATTAAACCCATAATTAAAATAATCAGTTATATCGGCTCCTGGCTTACGCCAAGGTTTATCTTCCAGGGAATCTATACTGAATTCATGCGCAGCTACGCCATTAATTGATCCCACTCCTTCAAAATCTTCAATCGAAAACTTCCCTGCCTGTGTTGACTTGGATTTTTCTTGATTGCTTGCGGCAGCCAATAAATTTGAGCGCTTGTTGATGTTGTAGGTACTGGGCGCAGCTTTAATGTCGCCAATAACAACGTTTATATCGTCATCAGAATCATCATCTTCATCGTCTTCAACGTCTTCTTCACCAGCAGAATGTTCTTCCTTGTTTTTTATTTCTGTATTATCATCGGCATCCGTTGTATCCGCTACAGTGGCACTAGCTGTTGCTTCCTCATCTTCCTCCATTTCATGAGCAGGGTCTTCGAACTCAACTAATTCATCATTTGGTGGAATATCTTCCTTTTCTTCCAAATTGCTTACTCCATCGCCTTGAGTAACAGCGGCCAGCGCTTCATTTTCTGTTCTTATTAGATCTTGAGAACTCGCTTTTTCAATGCCGGTTTCATTATTATTTTCACCACCACGCTCTTCTTCATTTGTTGTGGAGTCGGGGTTAGAAGTTCCGTACAACCAACTGTCCTCATTTGTATCATCTGCCATTATTGTGAGCAAAAAATTTGTATTCCTTTTTCTTAATTTATCAATAATTTTTTATCTTTACACAAATGTACACATATTTTGTTAAAATGTGTGGCGACTGGTCAATAACAATGAATGTCAATCATTTCACGTGAATACCTCGGTCAATTATATTACAGCTTTGTGTATGATCAGTGATGTCAATTTAGTTATACTCGAGCTAGACTAGGCTACGTCTAACATGAAATTCAGTCGATATCCACGAGAATTACTTGGGGTCTCCACGCGGAATAAACATATGTTCACGTGTGGACCACGAAAACTTTTATTTGCAAATACATTGCGAAATAGTTATTAACACTTTTTTTAAGAAATAATATTCAACATAAACTGTCAAATTTAGTTGTATTTTCTTCTACATTTGTTGTGCGGGTATAAAAAAAGCTGACGGTTATGGAATAGTTTATAAATCTGTTTAAATTAAAAATAAAAAAGATCAACATGTGTATTTGATTATGTATCAAGTGAATATTTATTTTACTATAAATATAATATGAATTATAAAAATTTTGTTATATTTACAAAAAAAAAAAAAAAAAAAAAAAAAAAAAAATCCTGAAGAAGTCTTCCGAAGGAAGACGAAATATTGAATTAAATAAACACATTTTTTAAAAAATTTTTATAAAAAAGACCTCAAGCTTGAAGATCATTTCATCTTAATTTAAGAAAAAGGTCGAAAAATTAGGATAAAGAAAAAAGTAAACTAATTTTTTAAAACAATAAATTTTCTTTCTTTCTATTTCCCATATTGACATTATTTCATTATTATTATTAGTATATTGGACATGTAAGTACATCCCTACGCTTTCGTATTAACGAAGCAGTTCGGGACGAAATTTGTAATTTATGTCCAATACACAATACGTATTCCACAGCTAAGAACACAAGTATGAACAAGAACATATTTTTGCTGTTATTCTGCCGACGTTATTGCTTATAGCCTATTTACACCAAAGCGAAATCTGCTCATTCGAGATTTCAAGCCAAATCTAGTAGATTTTGAGAATATTTCCCATATAAAATGAAATCTACTTTATGAGTAGATTTCGACCAAATCTCCTGAAATCTACTCAGTACTAAGCGATGCAACTGTGATTTATTGCAAAAAGTACTTAAAAATACTACGCTGCAACAAAAATTGCACTATAATGTGGTGTATGCAGTCTCTGGGCACAAAAAATATACACTTTAATGCTGGTGTATTCAGTCTCTGATAATATTGTATTGTCAAACCCGCATGCATAAATTATTTGTGAGCAAATGAAATCTTGCTAGATGTCAAAAAACGGTGGTGTAAACGATATAGATTTCGTTGTAGATTTTAATTCAAATCTACTAGATTTTGAGTTGGTGTAAATGCGCTATATATTAATATATATTAATTTCTCTTGGTTTTTTATTGCTGTTTTGATACATTATTTTTAATTTCCGCGTGCGGGCATTTGTAGCAGTTGAAAAAATTATTTTCCGATGGAACTTAATGTCATAGAAAATTAGTTTTAACAAGCTATTACCAAAGACTATAAATATATATTTATAGTCTTTGCTATTACTTTCATTCAACCGTCAAATATGGCAACTGTGCTGTAAGCCTCAATATCGCTTTTCGCCTCCATTGTGCTAAGTTTGTGTTGTACTCTGCCTTTTGTGTGTCATGTTTGAGTTGTTCAAAAGAGACAAGAAATTCGTATATAAAAGCACTCAGTTGTATTTTAAAATTATTCATTCGTACTCGTCACAAAGTTGTGGTGGTTGTTAGTTGTTTTTCTAAACGTTCGATACAAAATTTTTGAAATGGCCTGTTGGGAAGGAAAAAAGTACAAATTAGACAAAAGTGAGAATTTCGATGAGTACATGAAGGAATTAGGTAAGTTTAAATAGTCTCCAGTACTTCCGCTTGCAAATATAAACCTATAGTTACGAAAACGCCGGCCGGTATTTTTTACAATGCCAAAAAAACTGTTTTTTTTTACTGAATTCGTACATTTGTATGTGAGTTTGTACACTTCATATAAAGTGTTAAATTTACACTATCTTGTATGAAAATGTACTAAACAATAATAGTATGTACGTATACGCATACATGCATATGGGTTCGCGTACATATTGCTGTAACGAAATTGTATGTATGTACCCTAAACTGCAAGAATTGTTTCATTATTTTTTAAGGGCAAGTCCATTATTGCGTTTTCTCTTCTGATTAAAAATGCAACACAAAAGGTGTGTCACTCGTTACTCTCCAAGTTAACCTTGCAATGATGGTCTCAACAATGAAAAAGTAAAATGATTTTCTAGTAAAATTTCTTGGGCAAACATCTGATTTTTATTTTGGCTACATGTATGTAATTGTCTAAAAACATAAGTATGTTCATATGTATCTACATACATACATATATCACTCGTTTCGAACTTATTATTTTTATTTGCTCATTCCAATTATTCATTGTGTAGGTATAGGTACCTACATATGTACATATGTGCTTATTAAAAAATTCGGATTTGTTCCATAAGTTTTTTTTGTCTTGTGCAAATTTAATATCTAAGTACGTATGTACCTATGTACATTCATATCATTTTTTAATAATTTTCGTTGATTTTATTCACTAATATTGCAATTTTGCAAGACCCCCAGAAAAAGCGTATACAATTTTTGCTGATGCATGCATGATCGTTTATCAGTTTTATTCAAAATTAAAAACAATTTTGCTTTTATTATTGTGTGAGTAAATGCAGCTTGCAAATATTTTATGCTTGGAAAGCCATTGGCTGATGAAAATCATTGGTATTTGCTATATAATATTTTATTTTATATAATCTTTTTATTATCTACGTAATAGGCAAACACGTTTTTGTTTTTAACTCCCTTTTGTAGCTGTGCTACTGCAACGGTTTAGAAAAATTATATATCGTTTTAAAGCTCGTTCTACACAGAAGTGAACGAACTTAATTTCATTTTAATCGGATCAGTATTTTAGAAGTAATAGGGGGCTATTTATTTGTTACTAATCTAACAAACAAATATGTGTGTATATGTGTTTGACTTAAATACAAGGCAACTTTAATAGGTAGTGGCAGAATTGCAATAAATACAACACCAAAAAACAATACATGTATTTTGTTGGTAGAAATTACCATAAAGTTGACAAAATAATGTTTTACATTTCTTTGAAAAAAAATCAAAGAAAGTCATTTATGTGTGTGAACAAAATTTTGACAAATTTACGCAGAGACGAAAGACAGCTGCGTTTAAACGACTACCCTGGTAAAGTTGCCGTGCTACAAGTACAAGTAAAACAAAAGCAGTGTGGCCAAATATGAGCAAAGAACTAGTATAGTTAATTGTTTGAAAATATTTTTCAAAGGTTTCCAAATCTACTGATGATTAGGGTAGCGCATCTATGAAATATCGACTTATTGACTGTTAGGAAACATAAAAAACAAGCAACACAGCTTACGCTTTTCAAATTCTGCAGAATACTATTTATATACCGGATGCTTGCCGGCTATATATTTTTAGGACCCGTGCAAAATCTCTAGTAGTATAGTAGTGAATGAAGCAGTTACTTCAATGAATATGTAAAAGCAACAGAAAAAGAGTTACTGCGTTACTTAAGACTTCATTCCGAGGCTTTCTCTCTCAATGACGCCTATTCAGAATGCCACACCCTCTTCATGCGTTGTCAATATTTTTGAAAGCAAATCTTTTCTAGAAGGAATAATAAGGAACTTAAATTATGAATTCGCCTTGGTGCTACCGTATTAGTCTTCACTAATACGGTAGCTTTACTAGGTAGTGGCAGAATTACAATAAATACAACACCAAAAAATCATCGCATGGATTTTGTTGGTAGAAATTATCAAAAGTTGTTAGAATTTTGAGTCAGTTTTCTTTGAAAAAGCGCGGAAGTCTGTGTTCATGACAAATTTACGCAAAGGAAATGAAAGACTGCTGTGCTTACACCAACGAAATCGTGTTTTTCCAGAATTATGTATCTTATAAAGGAACGTTTACATTGTAATGCAATATATTTGGATTTTGTGGGAGCAATAGATTCCAAAATTCTCTCAGTACCTAAAAAAATTAACAAAAATGTGTTGTGAGTATATTTTACGTTTACACTTGCGGGATAAGTATAATCAGAGTATTGTATTTGTAACTATACAGTTGAAAATTAATTTGCATAGTATAGGATGCACAACATGTGAGGAGTAACGTAGACCTTATGTACACGATAGTATTAACAGTAATTTTTTGCGGCGCTGTGACTAACTGTACCGATCTGTGTATTAGCATATGAAGTTGCCGCGTGGTTAACCACGAAATACCTCAAAAAAACTCTAAACTAATACAGTTTGTTGAGGTAGACAGTTAACCAATGAGAGTGAGACGCAAAACTCTCGAAGGCCAAACAACAACGACAAGCCTGACCGCACTTAAGAAATAATTACAATGACTCGAGAGCTATTCCCCAGCCCAGAACTGTTTTACGACTTGTATAAACAAGGTATTATTATGAAAGTCTAACAAATTTACTGATGGTTACAATTCTACAACATTACAAAAATAATATGCAATATTCTTGAATTGAAATTAATTGAGTTTGTAAATATGTATGTTGTACCATCTTCACTAAATGCTCCAAGTGCTGCCAATGCAAATTAAAAAAAGTTTTCTGAAGTGATTTAGAAAATGAGAATTTACCGGCCGCTTGTCAATTTTTGCCTTTGGGTTTTTCCCCTAATTAATAGATTTTGTTCTTACACGATTATGATTTTCTTGATTCAACATACATTTTTGACAGATCTAAATATTTGCATTATCATGTAAACAAGACAGCTCTTTATATAATTTATAACAAGTTTTTTATGTAATTTGTATCAAGTCCTAAAATTTACCTCAAACCCATACCTGATATCTTTCGTCTAAATCAACTCACAATCCACAACTGATTTTACCTAAAATTAACAATTCTATTTTTGAAAACTCGTTTATTGTAAGATCTTGTAACTTTGATTTTCCTGTAGCTTGATTTAAGCGTTTGTTATTAACAATTGTTTTTAACAATGATATGTGATATTATCGTTGTCCAATATAATAAAAAATAAATAGATAAAAATAATTATCCCTCAATGGTTAAATGCATATTTAATGACATATACACATACATACGTCTTCATAAGGATTTTTGAATTGTTTTATAATCGAATTATTAATTCATATTGTGTTATAATTTTATTACCTTCTAAATCCTTTTAATTACTGTTAATCATATATGGCGCTATGGGCTCAATTAATAATAAATAAAAAATCTACTTTTCTTACATTTTTGGACAATTAATTATAATTTTTCTCATTTAAGAAGTAAGAAAAGTAACGGGCAGCATTGCGCTAAAGAATCAATATTTGAATTAAATTAACGTTGAGCTAAATTTTAGTTGCCATTATGTTCTTAGTGGACAACCCCAACCGGATGCATTCGGCAACATTAGCTTCTCTAGAGTTTTAATGTACACTTTCGCATTTATGATTGGGCCAACTCACTGATCCAAGACGTTTTCGGCATATTGCGGCTTTATTTTATTGGGTGAACCAAATGTTAGCATGGGTTTTAAAAATTTAATAACTTTTGTTAAATATTTTTTTAATCTTTTAGATTATAAAATATACAAAATGGAATTTCTTTTACACTAATGACTATTATTACAAACTAACGATAAAGTTCCTCATAGTTAAACTGGACTTTAGTTAACTCAGAGCGATTATTACAATGCACAAATAATTAACTTTAGGCTTTTATGTTACAGATAATTTTTTATAAATTTTTTTTTTTTGGTTAGAAGTTAAAATTAACATGAAAAGTTAATGATAACTTAACAGCTGGTTTGTCCTCATGGTAAATTGAGAAGTGTACTTTAAGCAGAAAATATGTCTGCTGCAATATTTTACCATATTGGTAACTTCCGTTGTAGCAATGGGAAACATTAATCGCCACTTTAACGTACATGTTAACTGATGGTCAGTTTAACTATCAGGAACTTTATCATTAGACTGTAATAATGGCCATAAGTATGAAAAATGACCCAGCTGTGCTTATAGCACTACCTGGTAAAGCTGCCTTGAATTATATTTTATAAAGTATTAAAATCGGGATTGTGATTTAAATCACGACAATGTATGGATAAAGCCGTCTTCTGTGACGAATTAATATTTCTATATTTCTGTTCAGCTAATGATTTATATACTTTTGCTTCCATACTAACATCTAATGTAATCATTACTACTATTATAAAAAAGGTCAAATAATTAGGATCAAGTTAATTTATAAAATATACATTAGGGGGTCCGTTATTTCTAAACGTGGAAATATGCTATATCTCACGAGTTGCTCGTCTGTGTTCTATGAACAGCACGTTAGAAACTTTCAAACTTGTATTCTTGATTTGAACAAAAAGAATTCATGAAAATAAATCAACTTGTATTCAAAAAACTTGTCACTAGTTAAGTTAATATACTTTATTTATAATATTATAACTATATGAAAAATCGATTAAATACAAAATTAATAAATTGAAATTTTCATATATTTCAAACTTTTTTTAAATCACCACGGGAAGGCGTGGTCGAAGTGGCATGAAATTTTCGGAGAATCATTTTTGCCTCATGAATATTTTCGTAAGAAAGAACTGCCCAGCCCTTTGCGCTTGGAATTAATAAAATGTTATTTAATTGATAAAAAAAAGAAAATTTTTTTACAAAAAAAGAAATGAATCTTGGTAAAAAAAGAAAAAAATTACAAAAAGGAACTATAAATTGAAATTTCATGACCTGAAATTTCGTTGATGTTGAGCTTCTTAGGCAGTTCTGTATGAAAAGCCTAGAAGTGGGACTTCTATTTTTTATATATTTAAGTTTCGTGTTAAGTTAGTTAAGCCAAACCTCTCCTGAATAATTTGATTCCGTTTTTTATTACTCCGCTGACTAAATACTTACAGTGCGCACATTGGCGGTTTGTGTGATAATGTATGTACATATATATACACATGTAAGTAATAAGTTTATTGCCCTACTAGGCATTGTTATTGTTGTATTATAATGAATACATGAAAAATAAATTATGTGGGGCTGTATATATGTATGTATACTGCTGACACATGTGTGTATGACTGCATAATAGTTTAAATTTGCAATTAGATGAGGCTTTCTTATCGAAAATATTGCAAACTTTCGACTTAATGGTCTGTTGAAACATAAATTAATAAAATATTTAATCATTGAAGAAAATTGGAAAAATAAAGTAATTAAATTGAGATAAGAATTTTTTAAGCCATTAATTAAGTATGCACGATAAGAATTTTTATCATATTTCATTTGAATGGCATTTTAAAAATTAAAATGTATGTATATACAATATAATATACATATGTAAGTATGTATGTGTGTACAACACAATGGGACCAAATTTGACTCAAGTGGGATGGCATTTCAACGGCGGTCTGTTAAACCTAACCTGACTAAAAGTTGGTGCAGTTTCTCAGTTCTTTTAATTAATAACTGCATATATTGTTATATAAAGAATAAATATTCAATTAGGGAAACCGAAGAGTACTTAGACTAAAAGTGCGTCCACAAAATTTGAGTCAAATATGTATGTTTACCATTATTTGCGGAAAATATTTCATATTCAAACAGATTTTGTTTTCTGGTCACATTAGCCGCATTTCTATTCGCACTTGTTAGTTCAAACAACAGAAAACAAAAACAATTACTAAAAAGAAAAAATGCTCTAATGCTTTTTCATTTATACACGTCTCTAACATTTCTTTACACCTTTCAAACAAGTGAACAACCGTTGGTTGCTACGATTTGCTTTTTAAAAGTATTGAAAAGCAGAGAACAAAAATTCAAACCAATTCTGGCGCTCAAGGTACAATACATAATTTAAAAAACCTGTTTCAATTTTTTTTTTAGTTTTTAATTATGCCATTGACATCTGAAACAGATTAATATTAAAAAAAGAAAGTTATCAGCTGTGCTGTCAATTTCACCTGTTATTAATTCGCCTTGGTACAAAGTTTGTATAGAAATTTGTCAAATAAACCTGTAATAAACATATTTTTTTTTTTATGAATATGGCTGATAGAGTTAAACTATGGATATTGTATTTATTATTCTCATGAACTAGTTATTTAATCAAATATGGCCCCATGTGCTCGATTAAGAGAACTGAAATAAATGAATGAAAAATGAAATTCATAAATTAGGGTTTTCAGTAAAAATTTTGAGTGCCATTTATATGGCAGTGTAACATTTTAGTTTCTTCGGTTACGTGATTTTGCATTTGTGGTCACGCTATTTATATGTAAAAGTATTACATATGAGGAGCTAAAGTAATAACAAATGTGAAGAATTTCAATTAGAATTAAAATTGTTTTCTAGTATTTTTCTTTGTTTGATCTTACACAACTTTTGTAAGATTAAACAACAAATAAATGTTGGTTGTCTAAAAAAGGGGTAAATATTTGTCAACGTGTATTTGCTCCCAAACGTGTCCAATGTGAACATAGTATTTACATTAGATACACTTTTTGTTTGCACGAAAATAATTTAAGTTTAATTTACTCGATAATAAATAAGCGTTTTGTTGTTGTTTGCCGCAAATAATTATTTATTAGTCCTATTATAACAAACTAATATGTACATATATTATGTTTGCTACTCCAACGTGCCAATATGTTAAGATAGAAATATTGAAAACTTCCATAAAATGGCATGTAGTTTGTTTTTATATCTCGCTAAATGTATGTGTTTATCATCAAATTAACCCTCTGCGGCTGATGTGGTAGTCTAGCAGACACCAACAAATACTAAAGGGTATTTTGTACCGATGTTTTCCAAACGTCTTCGCACCTACTTATTGTGTACTCAAGCGCATGTTACGAGGGTGGATTGAAGCTAGATGGCAGTACAAACACAATTTTTTTTTAGTTGCGCTTTGTCAAACGTCGGCTGCTAAAATTTCACCCAAATTCGTCGATTAGTTTATTTGTTGTAGTCGTTTGAAGTAATCAACTTTTGTGTTGAAAAATTGAAGAAGTGAATTTCGTGCAGTGATTAAACACTATTTGAAAGGGAAAACGGTGAAGGAGACAAAAGTTCGATAAATATGAGCCTGACAGAGCACATTAAACATCGTAAAATATTGAATTTAAACGCGGCCGAATAAGTACTGCAATATCATCAACTGTAAGGCCGAAAGTGGTGGTTACTGAAGAAAATCCTCGTTATCGTTATGAATGATCGCCGAGTCAAGTTACGTGAGATTGTTGAAATGGTAAACATATCATATGAACATGAACCACTCCACAACGGTGTTTGGACATGATAAAGCGTAATACTGTTTATTTTTGGCGTCGATTAATAACTGTTGATGAAACGTGGGTCCACCACCACACACCTGAAACCAAAAATCAGTCGACACAATGGGTGGAAGCTGGTGGAAGTGCTCCGAAGAAGGCGAACACAGTGAAATCTCTCTTTACCGTTTTCCATGTTTTCGTTATATGCTCATTTCTTTTGAATGTACTGCATTGCACCTTGTGGTGTGGAAGATTTAGCTTCTAGTGACTTTTCCTGTTTCCAAACTTGAATAAATGGCTCGCAGTAAAAAGATTCATCTCAAACGAGGAAGTGATTGCTGAAATTAACGCGCATTTGAGGGGTTCCCAAAATCGTATTACTCAGATGGTATAAAAAGGTTGAAATATCGCTTTACTAAGTATATTGAGCTAAAAGGAGATAGACTATGTTCAGAAATAAATGGTTTTTTAAAAACAAATTTTTTTTCCTATTTAGTTAGCTTCAATATCAATCCGACATCGTATTGTGTTTAGATCCGATTGACGTAAGTACACGTGCCAGAGGCAGCGAAAAAGTATTGCAAGACAATAATATTAAGGTAGGTTTTGAACACTTTCTTGAGCATCAGTAATGTCTGATTCACCCGATCTTGCAGTACGTTGTGGTCCACGTTTGCACCTGTCTCCTACAGACCCTCTTTCTTCGAAATCGTTTACTACATAAATTTCACGTAAACTACTCCCACATTTCAACATATTCGCCAATGAAGTTTTCTTTTGTACAATTTTCATTTATCTTACAGCAATTACTTACTGAGGGATAACGTCATCTATATGTTAATTCGTAGTAAAACAAATTTGGCAACAATATAAAAATGGGTGGTGTCTGTTTTCCATCCTGTGTACACGTGTTTCTAACTGTCGTCCGTGGTTTCTGTATATGTAATTATTATTATTTTTCTTTTAACAAAATAACATTGGAATAAGTAGTAAGCAGGTATAGTAGTTTTTTTTTCTTCCATCTTATGGATACGCGTTTTTTCACTGTCGTCCGTTTTCTTTATATGTTCATTCTTAATTTATTTTTAATGTAATTCATTACCTAGCAGTGTGAGTGAGGGCTGTTGGACTAATTTTTGTTAGTCTGATTAGTGTTGAATATACACTGGCAATTGATCAGTTTTAACTAACTTGATTTCAAAATTTTAAATTCTGCGATAACATTTGTTTTTCTTATTTCCGCATTGTTATTCATAGATGTAAATCAAATGTCCACAAATTATACTCTCTTTCCTGTTCCTCATAAACTCTTTTTCTAGTTCCAGTACAGTGCACTGCATATCCTGCATATCTCCTGAGCACTGAGCCAATAATGCACATCCTACAGTATTCAAAATCACAAAGGGAACGACCTACAGGACCCAAGTGAGCTGAAGTTTCCGGGTACTTGCTGGAAATCCAGCGATCTGCTTACCTACAGTATTCAAACTATTCAGCATATTTGCAGAACCAGTACAATATAAAAATTAAAATTTGACGTTCTGAATTGGATTCCGATAGAAATCAAACAATGTTTTTTTGAATATAGAATCCTCGTATAAAATGAACAAAAAGTCGGAACATTTTTACAAACGGTCACTTCTCACTTGCAGCTCTAATATATCTATACATACTATACTCGTATGAGTGTTTGTAGATACCTACCTATATAAATATATACATACTTACATACAGTTGCTCAGAAACAATTATAGTCAATTAAATTTTATTTGTTGAATACATATGTATCTTTGAAAATTTAATTGAATTAAGTTTTAAATTCTTTCCCACCTTTATAGGGGCAGTTACATTAAAGAAAACGTTCATTCAGATACATACATATATGCACGCACGCACATAATAAGTACATACGAATTAGGTATAAAGTCGTAATAAACTTTGCATTATCACATACATATACATATATGTATGTATGTATTTCCGTATTGTGGGTCACTACGAAGGCAAAATCAACCTTAATTTATTAAATAAACTAGAGAACTGAAAGACTAATAAACTGTACATTAATTCATTCTGCTTTGATCATAAAACGGTACAATAACATTAAGAAATAACTTTAGAATAATACAATTATTGTACCTAGTAAGCAAAAATCATATTGCAATATTTAACCACATAAAAAATTATTTTAAACTTATTATTTTTTTTTGTTTGGTGAAAAAAATAAAATAAACATCAGATCGGCAAAACCTCGACTGCGGAGATAAAATTATTTACAAATACATATGTATGTATGTACATACATACATATTGCATGTACAAAGAAATGTTTGTACGACGGTATGTGCATGTTGTTTAACAAAAGTGCTTTTAATTTTCAAAGAGAAAGAAATAAATGACAATTATTGTTGAATATTAAATTTATTCACTTAACCTTTGGGCATGCCATTGCACATTCATATATATACATATGTTTGTACGTATGTATATTCGAATTAAAAAAAAAATCAAGTGCATTCGTATATAATACATACATTCTCTGACGATCATAATAGGTGTGTTTCTTTACTTTCCGGGCTAGTTTCGTGCAAAAGAGAGCTTGCATAAGTTTCTCTCAAATACAGATAAAATTTACCTAAATTACGGGAACGCCAAAAGCCAAATTTCTTGCCCTAAAAGAAACATATGCTGTGGTTTGATGTGGAAACAAAAATTGACGAAAAAATACTATGATATTTTACATTTTTGTATATATTGTCATTTTCCATAACTTTGTTTAAAACTTAATATAGACGCATGAAATTCATGAATTTTAATTTGATTTCAGTATTTTGGTTTTTATTCGACCTCTATTTCTTAATTAAGTAGTATTTCGTTGAGTTTAAGGTCCTTTTTGCTTATTTATTTTAATATTTCTGCCAATATTTCGCTTTCCTTCGGATAGCTTCTTCAGGGCAATAATATTTGTTATTGTTTAAAAAATTTTTAAACAATAACAAATATTATTGCCCTGAAGAAGCTATCCGAAGGAAAGCAAAATATTGGCAGAAATATTAAAATAAATAAGCAAAAAGCAGCTTAAACTCAACGAAATACTACTTAATTTGATTTCTGTTTTTATTATAGTATTGAATGCCTTAAATAAAAAATTTTGACTATTTTTCCAATTTTGTACATTTTATTTGCTTTGTAAGTCGTATGTGTAAAACATTGCTCGCCACTGTATATACCATACATACAAGTATTTATATGCATAATTTTCGTGAAAGCGCGACAAAAAAATAACCGTTATTTTCAATTTTTCAAAAAGTATTTATGAAAGTAATCCCCCTCAGATATAATATACATAAGCCAGCTTTTTTTCCAATCCTCGAAACACTTCTGAAACGCACTTTTTGGTATCGCCAACAGCTCCTGTTTCGATTTTTCTTTCATTTCATTTCATTTATTTACAAAAATATGCAACATAAAGCCTCAAGGGCCAATATAATTATATTACATTACAGCAGCATAGCCTGAGTATACAAAAATGTTTAAAAGAATCATCTCTTCAATCGTAGCAAAACGCTTTCCTTTCATCGGTGTCTTCAGTTTTGGGAAGAGGAAAAAGGTAGCGGGGGGCTAAGTGCAGTCAAAGAAAACAGTGAGCAAAACCTTCACATTTGACCGAACTTGACGTACTTTTTTCGATCTTGGCTCTTTTGGACGCTTCTATTGGGATGATTGGGCTTTGCTTTCAAAGTCATAGCCATACACCCATGATTATAGCGGGATTGAAGTGCAGTCGAAGAAAACAGTGGGCAAAACCTTCACATTTGACCGAACTTGACGTACTTTTTTCGATCTTGGCTCTTCTGGACGCTTCTATTGGGATGATTGGGCTTTGCTTTCAAAGTCATACCCATACACCCATGATTATAACCTTTTTGAGGCAACTTCGATCGCCATTAACGATGGTCAGCAGCACCTGAGCGATGTCCATGCGACGTCGTTTTTGCTTAAAATTTAGTAAAAAATCGTAGAGCGCAGCAAAACACGATTAACTTTTATCTGTCAAAAACAAACTGACAATCCAAAATGGCTGATATTGCAATATATAACGAAAATCGAACATACGTAACAAGGCAGCTTTATAATAGGTAGTGGCAGAATTACAATAAATACAACACCAAAAAACATTAACATGTATTTGTTGGTAGACTTTACGAACAGTTGCCACAATTCTGTTTGAAAAAGCAAGAAAGTCTATGAGTTTTTGACAAATTTTCGTGTTGCAACAGCTCTACATTAAAAATTCTCTGATACTTGCATACGTCAAACAGCATTTGTCAGATCCTCTCATGCCTTCCTGGCAAAACACCGAAACACGTGTAGTGTCATACATATTGTAGTGACAATACATGGTAAAGCTGACTCTCCAGCACTTCTTTGGCTCTGTTCATTTCACACCATACATAACATAAAGCTATTAACAGACCAAACAATGAGAATGGTATCAATTTTACAGAAGCACTTGTCTTCTAGACAAGATACATATGTATTCTTGTCTAGAAATTTGTATTTTGAACGCTGAGAATTTTTACCCATGTACATATACATATACATTTATTTAATAATATGGTTATTATTAATGATTTTTATAGGTGTTGGTATGGTTCTTCGCAAGATGGGAAATTCTGTTTCGCCAACTGTGGAGTTAAAGAAAGAAGGTGATGTTTACACATTTACTACCTCCTCTACTTTCAAAACTTCCACTATAACTTTTAAATTGGGTGAAGAATTTGACGAAGAAACTTTGGATGGACGTAAAGTAAAATCTATTTGTACTTTGGATGGTAATAAATTGGTACAAGAACAAAAAGGTGACAAACCATCGACTATTGTACGCGAATTTACCGATTCTGAATTGATTACCGTAAGTAATAGTTTTATTTTCTAATCAACAAAATATTAATATTTAATTACTTTTTTTGTTTAGACTCTTACCATTGGAGATATCAAGTCTGTACGTGTTTACAAGGCCGTCTAAATGTAAAAAAAGAATTTTAAGGAATATGTAAAATGAATTTTGACATTTCCATTAAGTTAATGTTATTTAAAACTGAATTTTCTACTACCTACATTTCTTTTTTTTTTATTTAAAAATTTTATTTTTATAATGGCACAAAAATTGTTATTGAATAACAACATTTTTAATTTTTTACTGTAACCCAGAACATATTATTTATGCATTTATGGAATTTGTAAGCCTGAAAATATATTAAACTTAAAAAAACGATTTATAAACGTTGTACACATTACATTTATTTATTAGCCGTCGCATTTACATAAAAAAAACAGTTTTCAAATATTACAAAGACGTTTCTAAGATTGTTTTTTAAATTACATAATTTATGAAACAAAACTATATGATTCCCTAAAATAATTCTTTGACATGCACCAAATGGTCTGAAACTTGCTTTAGTGATCTCATAGTTGATTCATTATAGGTCTTACATTCTGAGTGAACTACGTGAAAATAAGAGCAAGTAGAAGGTTCTTGGCAGCGTTGTCAATTTTGAAATTTCAGAACGCACCAAATTGGGAGAAAAAGCGCGTTATTTCATAAAAAACGCGACGAATTTTAAAAAAACCCATTTTTGTATTAGAAAAAAATTTTTTTTTTAATATTAAAAACACGAAAAGCTAGAATTCGTGTTTGTAAAAATTGGCATCTAGTGCGATTCTGTTGCTATATTAGACAATGTTAATCTTTACAATAATTCAAACGATATTTTAGCAAATTTTTTTAATCAATATTATTTCACTATATTCGCTGTCGACCGAAATCAGATGTTAGTTTTACTGCTTATTATCCAGTACACAAAAATTCAGCTGTTTATCGTCGTTAAAACTATACTATAAAGTATACAATCGTTACAGCAAGGGATGAAAAATGTCGAAGAAATTTACGATTATCGGAGAATTTAAAGTTACTGAATCACACAACAGGCCATCAAACTCTATTAATAGCAATTTTATCAAACACAATGCAAATTTCATTTGTGTTTTCACTGAAAATCAGTTGGCTAGAGTGAGCGTCTTTAAAATAATTTATTGATAAGTACGAAAATTTTCCAGATTTATAACAAATAAAAGATGAAGTTGACCATAATCAATATTTAATGCGAACGTTTGGGAAATAATTTATAATTTTATTAATAATTAAGTAATTTATCAATTACAACAGTAACGAATTTACGCGCCATCATAAATACGAGCTTCCACATCTGTGCTTGCATTTATTGTAATATTTGACAACCCAGGCTTGATCGTTTAATATCAAAACACGCTCTAAAAGCAGCAAATTTTATAAAACGAAATGGTTTTTATTCTTTCGAGAATAAAAACCATTTCGTGCACAAAGCAAGATTGTCTTGCTTTGTGCATGTAATAAGGTGCGTTTTTCACATTATAACTTCGCGTTTTGGTAGTGCTCTGCAAAAAAATTTTGGCAACTGTGGACATTTAATTTTTCATTGTAGAGAATTTCAACAAATTCAGAAGAAATCACATTTTTTTTTTGTAAATTCTTGTTGAATACAAATGATACGCATATTTATTTTCAACTCATTTGTTTTACTAAAGAGGCTGGTATGATGGATCGTTTCTGAGTTATTCCATTATTCAACCGCTTTAAGCGCCTTTACTGGAGGAAGTAAGCATTTTTCAATGGCCTAACTATGCCAGTTGAAAAATTTAAACAGGTGTTCGATCAAATAAAAAGAAAGTCACGAAAATGTGAATATTTTAATTTACAAAGAACCCACAAGAAGCACTGATATGGAAGTATAATACAAACTTACCAACGAGTTTCATAATTCAACTGGAACACGTCATTTATTTAGGCAACAGAAAAACAATACTTAAAGTTAAGCAAAGATACATTGGAAAAATATGGGTAAGTGTTACGACCATAGTGACCAGAGGGGTTTCCGACTAGCCATATTTGCAAGCATTTGATCACTCAGGGGGTTCCAACCCTCCCTCTGGGTATGCCGACATAAAAACAAACAAAAAATTCTACACAAAAAAAAAACCACAAATGTTCACAATATATACCCAACCAAAAAAAAACCATACACTTGAACTTTGCACTTCTACTATTCTACTCTTTTGTCCACATAATATCACCACACCAAGGACAGGTGTTCGCCTTGGATATTGCCCTCCCAACCATGTCACAAATATTTTATCCGACCATATTTTAATTTGCGACCCCAAAACCCACCCGAGTTTTCCTACCTTATCTCCAAACAACCACCCCATACATACACTCACACTCACCCAGTAGTATAAGAAAAAATAAATAAATAAAATCTTGCAAACCAAAACTTCGCCTTTCCTATTTCTTCCACACACCATAACTGTGTACATAAACCACATCACCTAGGAACCAATAACATTAGCATACATTTCAGTGCTTTTAGGCCACCCGCAACATAAGATGGTCAAAGAACATATGTATGTATATTAAATTGCAAGGAAATTTACTGCAGAGAAGTTAAAGTGCTCTGAAGACGATCAAAAAAACACGTCAATCAGTGCATATGTGTGAGTGTCGTATTTTTGTCGTTTGAAAGGAGACGTACAAATAAAATCGTCAATCATCATTTTTATTTTGATTTCGCTGTGTTCGTTTCTAAACATGTCATCCGGATGACGAATTATTTCTATATTGTGCAATTTTGCTAAGAAAAAAAAAAACATGAAAAGAAAAAAAACTATGTATAAAAAGTAGTAATATATGAAGAAAATAAAATTCAATAATCATAAACAAAATAAAATACAATAATCGTAATAAATATAGATGTAGTTTTTTACTTTACTTATTGTTGTTCCTTTCGATAACAAAACTTAAATTTTTTATCGTTAGTCACAACTGGAGACTATCAAAATAATTACACGTCAAAATAAAATAGGTATCAAACGTTTTTGATTTTCATCAATCAGAGCCGCCAACATATACATAGGTGTACTCGAAAAAGCACGACTGCACGCACAGTGGTTGATGTGTTTTTTTGATCGTCTCCAGAGCACTTAAGGCCCTGATTCACTATCCTACACGATCGTACGATTCATTCACAGGAAACTGTTTCAAAAGTCTGGCCGACTTGAAAAAATTGTTTCAAAATGGCATTGTAGGCCACACTATTATACAAGTATGATTGAAATAATTTATTTACACAATAAAACAATTAAAAACTTTTATTAACACAATCATTTTACATTACTTAAATTTTTTTCTTGAGGAACAAACAATATTCTTATATTTTTCACAATATTTACCACAGTTATCACACAGCAAGTTTATCATAGCTTGCCCTATCGCGGCGAACGACGCTAAAATAGTTGCAAAGTAATTGGGTAAAAATTTAATTTTACTTAATGGGACTTTGAGGGCACTAAATTCGGTACTGAGTTTTTGAGCGAGCTATTATCAGAAATGTGTAAATTGTTAAACATGCGACAGGTTTTTAGTACACCATGAAACACTTGGCGTAAAAGGAAGGAACCACTGAGTACTCAATGAATAAATATGTATGTATATATAAATAAAACGAATGCGACCAATGGATTCCATATTGCTGTTTTGCTTACAATACTACGTTACATATTATTAATACGAATTTGATTATGTATGAATTAGTATTTGAAAGGTTACCAAATCTGCCAAGCAATGCATTTTTGCATTCGAGACCAATTTATAACTCAGATAATTGCGTACAAGAATTGAAAACAATGGTACAGTTCTCTTTGAGTAAAGCGCGAAACTTACTAGAAATTTAAAAAAAGAGACGAGTTGATAAAACTACAATAATTAATCCATTAAATTTAAAGTTAGAAGATATGGTTTTAATGCATAATTTTAATAGAAAGAATAATCAACCACCATCTTTCAAAATAATGGAAAATATACTAGGTGAAAGTAAAACTACAGTAAACCAAACAGGGCAATGCAACAGGGCTTTTTATTGCTGCTTTTGTTGGGAACTGTCCTACAAGAGAAAAGAAAAATAACAAACCAAACTTGTATTTTACTTTGTTTCTATTATATCTCTTTTTTGTAAACAATAATGCAAAAGTATGTGTATATTCTTTGTTCTGTAAATAATCCCTGAAGGAAGCCTAGGGCTAAGTGTCTCTGAGTCACCAGTTTTGTCTACTGTTATGGTATGTAGTTGTTTGGCGATATTAGGTGTGTTTCATAACTCTACTTTGGGATCTCGCGGGATCCCAATTTGCACGAAAAGCGTTCCTGTACTTTAAAATTGGGCAGATGAGAGCGCTTTGAGAGACTAGTATGCTTCCTCTTCTTGCACGAAACAGCCAGTACTTTTTCTTCGGGCTAGTTTGGGCAAGTAATTAAGCAATCAGCTGTTCGAAAAATAAACAATGATAAAGAAACAAAGTTCATGTGAATCAACTCGTGTACAAATCATATCAGTGTTTTTATATAAATATTAAATAAAAATTTATGTGCAAAAGACCTTAAAAGCTAAAAAGTGTAAAATATCACAGTATTTTTTCGTAAAACTAAATTACAATTTTTTTCCCACATAAAAACACAGCATATGTTTCTTTTTGGGCTAGAAATTTGGCTTTTTACGTTCCCGTACTTTAAGTAAATTTTATCTGTATTTGAAAGAAACTTATGCATGCTCTCTTTTGCACGAAACTTGCCCGGAAAGTAAAGAAACACACCTATTGTCATGATTTGTTAATTATTTGTGCAGCCTATTAATATATATACGTACATATCAAGGTCTATTAACATCTACAAGGTGGCAGCGCTACGACATGTGACAGTTTTTTGCCACTGGTTTATAGTGTGCACTTAACGTCAAATGTGTTGTATACATTTGCTAAATTTAATGGTTTATTCTGATTTCAACATTTAAAAATAAATTTGAAAAAATACAAAATAATTGAATTTCGTAATTTATAATTGAGAAATGTCAACTTGTGCACTATATCGATACAAATATGCATGCTGCGTGCATATACAGGCATTAAATAATGAGAATTTCAAAGTACCGAGTACAATTTCTTCATAGGTACATACCAAGGTTAAATGTCGGTAACTTAACCTAGCGTTTAGACATGCGAAAAACTCAATACACTCACATTTTTTTCTACCACATTCACATTTTTCGCACTCGGAGGTAAATTTGCTTGCCAGTAATTTTTTGACACTTCCATGCAATCAAATGTCAAACAGTGTTACTGTGTAAATAGTTTTAAGTAGATCAACTGGATCATTACGAAAATAAAACTTATTTGACAAAATTTCTATAGAACAATATTTTTTATGAATACGGCCGGTAAGTTTTAGCTAGTTTGCTTGTTAAATTATTAATATGAATACAATTGAGTTTTTTTTTTCTTTTTTTTTTTTTTAATCTGGGCCCAGAAAGTGGGAGTAGTGTTCGTGGAGGTGTAACTTTAACAATAACAACACGAAAGACTTAAACAAACTCTATTGCAGCATTAAAAATGTTGGAATTAAATTAGTTAAAACTGATCAGTGCACTGCTCAGATTAGCAAAATTTAGGCCAACACTTTCCACACCACAAGGTAATGAATTGCATTCAAAAGAAATTAATAATGAACATATGTACAAAGAAACCACGGACAACGGTGAAAAAGACAAAAAGAAAAACGTGTACACATATTGCTACCTATTCCGGTGCATGAAATTAATAATGACCATACATAGAAAACATGGACAACGGTAAAAAAAGAGAGAAAAACAAAAATAAATACTTATACACAACCTGCTACCTATTCCGGTGCAGTTTGGTTTCATGTTATATTATTGATATTAATACAATTGAGTTTTATTCACTATATTAGTTTCTACATTGATACCAATCAAAAAATTATAAACAGCTTGTTTTCAATGTTTCCCTGTCCATATGTCGAGATTTCACAGGAGCTACCTAATCATCATCAGACTTTGGAAATTTTTGAAAGATATTCTCAAGCAATCAACTGATGACTAGCATAGCTCCTATGAAATGTTGAAATATGGACAGCTGGGAAACATTGAAAATGATTTGGGTAGTTCCTATGAAATGTAAATTATTTGTTTGAAAGGTGTAAAGAAAAGAAAGAGACGTGTATAAATTAAAAAGCTTGTTTTTTGTATTTTGCCAAGTATTATTAAATCATTTTTCTTTTTAAACTCTCAATAATTTATTTAGATTGTTGGGATACAAAGTTGAGTGTTTGAGATTTTTTCAAAAATTTCCAAAGTCTACTGATGATTAGGGTAGCTCCTATGAAGTGTCGACATATGGACAGCTGGGAAACATTGAAAACAAGGTGTTTATAATTTTTTGATTAATATTAATGTTGGAAATGGAAATGTTTAAATTATAAAGCGTTAATATCAATAAAATAATAATAATCAAAATATTCTCATGTGAAGAACGCGGCAACTCCAATTTTGTAAAGAGAAGATATATTTAAATTAGAAACAATATATGGGAAAGAAACAAACTGTTTGAAGTTCACGAGCTGACGACAAATTTAAAATGAACTCTCATTCGCATGTGTAAACAAAAAAGAAAATTGCAAGATTCGAGTTTTTCAAAGAAATTTTCACTGTGTATGTATACAGCACTCGCATGTTTAGACAGTGTAAGGTCGCAAAATCAATACAGGTGATTTTGTTTCAATTTGGTACTTTCAATGTTAAGTTTCTTTTTAGTTCCCTTGTAAAATTACATGTGTTTTATAAATTAAAATTTAAATACCCTTGTTTATCATACCTACGTATAATATGTGGATATATGTATATGGAATTTATAAGCAATGTGCGTGGTTGGTTACTCCACTTGGGTTATACATATATTTTTTTAATATTTTTTTCGTTTTATTTTTTGGATAACAATTGCTTTTTTTATTAGGTTTTTAATGGTTTTAACAAAGAAAAAGGAGTTTTTTCTGTTTATAATTTCAAAAATTTCGTGGTGTTACCATTAAATGAAATGAGTGTGTGTGCCAGACGAACGAATATAATTTGTATGAAAAAATAAAAAGTAATGTAAAAAGTCTCCACGAACGCCCGTGGTAAAAAAAAGTTAAAGAAAAAATTTAACATCCTAAAAGTATGCTTTTAAATGGTGTGTTCTTTTACAAATAAAACTTATATGTGCGTGGGACGCGCATGCAAGCAACAATCGATTATTCATTTGAGCAAAATTGTATAAATCAATTATTGTTTTAATGGATTGCTTTTTTAATTTAGTTAAATTACTTCATTTCATTTTCTACACCTCTTATGAAAATAATAAAAAATGGTTTGTGCACTCTGTCAGCTGATCTTCAGAACCTGTGGAAAATATAGTTGAAGTTTTCGAAGTTGCTCCATCTTGCTGGAACCAAATGCTGATAAGACGGATACGTCTTCAGCGCAATCCTGGGCAAAAAAGCTCCTGCAACATCTTTAAATAACGGAGTAAAGTTATTACATTTTGTTTTGTAGAACGATTAGTCATTAGCCATCCTGTAATTTGTAGCATTAAAAACTAAAAAAACCATTTAGTCTGCAAAAGTAGCATATATGTACATATGTACATACATGCTACATGTATGTATGTATGACCATGTATGTATGCATATATACCCATGATATAAAAAATATCATGCATATACCTATGCAGTTTTATTGCAAAAGTTTTTTTAATAATAAAAAATTGGAACAGCCATTACTCGGACACCATGCGTTTCCACCAACTTTCTCACTTTAGTTTTTCTTCTTTCTTCAATTTGGTGGAGTTTGCGTAAACTGAACAAAAAATCAAAGAACGAATCTAGTTTACACACACAGCTGTACACTAAATATTTGATTAAAACTGAATTGACACCTACAGAGATAGGCATTTTTAAATAAAGTATATATTCCCGGAAAGATCTATTCAAGAGATCTCAAATAACACCAATATTGTTCATATAGGTACACAGGCTCACGAATGTAGTGGAAAATCGCATATAAATATACAAAACTTCGGAGGCCCATATTACGAAAATTTGGGTTTGCCTCAATTTCACTATTTAATATTTTCTTATTATTTTTCAATTCTCCAACACCCTGTGTGCTTTTTACTTAATTTGGAGCTGTGTGTGTTAACTAGATTTTAGCGGAAATTCTCTTTACAGACTAGAAATTGATTCCTAGAAACTATGGATAGAATCCAAAATCCATTTTATAAAAGACCATGGACAGCTAACACAGCAGCTGCAGTAGCTACCGGAAACGAGGGAAAAAGCCTTAAAGGTATTATTGCTGGTGGCATAACTGGAGGAATCGAGATTTGTATAACATATCCCACCGAATATGTTAAAACTCAACTGCAATTGGACGAAAAAGGTGAACCAAAAATTAAAAAATAAGTACTCCTGTTATTATGTATATAATTTATTTACAATGTTTTTGTGGTTCTATTTAGGGGATCGTAAAAAATATGTCGGTATATTGGATTGTGTGAAAAAAACTGTAGAGCAAAGAGGTGTCGTTGGACTTTACAGAGGACTTAGTGTATTAGTGTATGGAAGTATTCCAAAATCCGCAACAAGGTACATACATGCATATGTATGTGCTTATACGTATATATATTTACCATTCCAGTGGCATAAAAAAGAAACGTCGCCGCCAGTGACGGGCAGTTGAAATCAATTTGTGGTACGGACTGCTGAAGTGGCGTTCCAATTGTATGTATCCAATTGTACCATCCAGATAGATTTGGTTAGTTAGTTCCATAGCTCCAATAAATGCAATAACAATGTTTTCAACAACTCGAGAGCATATCGCTCCTTTATTGCAAGAGAGTCATATCTCAAAAAATCAGCTTTTCGAGTTAACAATGCAGAATTGTAAACAGTACTACCTTTTATATTGTGCCAAAAATTTATCCAAACTACTTTTAAACTGTTTCATTTAGGAGATATTTTCTAAAAAAAATCTGCTAAGACTTGTATGGAAACTAAAAATTTGAAATGCGTTTTTCTCGAAACGAGCTTTTTATAGTTATGACTATGTTGCAATAAAGGAGCGATATGTACACACATGTATGTATGTACATACACGTGTATTGAAAGCTTTTTTTATTTATTCATGTAACATTTTAATTTTTTTTACGTAAATTAATTCCATTTTTGGGTTTTTACTCTTAACAAAGAATTTGTGTATTAGTTTTTAGATAAACAAAATTAATATTGGTCATTTTTCACTTCGAAAACTACATTAGCATTGTTGGTCAAAAATAATAATTAATAAAAAACAACACTGCTTCGGAAGTGAAACTTTATTCGGAATGTAGAATAGACCTGTATTGTATATGTGTACATACACACATATGTATGTATATACATATGTACATACAAGATTTTGTAGCAAATATAATATAATAATGTATGTATGGTGTATGGGTCTTTATAGGACGCACGCGGACCCAGCCCCTTAGCCACTGGGATTTATATATAAGTATATGTATATGTGTACATAAAAGATACAAATAAAATGTTTAGAATACTGACCATGATGTATTATTTATTAATTTTTGCTTCTATTTCGATTTTATTTATTTCGATAGATTTGGCGCTTTTGAGACTTTGAAGGATATGATGGTAGATAAAAATGGTCAACTTAGTGCTGGTGGAAAGCTGTTATCTGGTTTAGGTGCAGGAGTTTGTGAAGCTATTGTCGCTGTTACTCCAATGGAAACAATAAAAGTTAAATTTGTGCATGACCAGCGAAGTGCGAATCCAAAATTTAGAGGATTCTTTCATGGTGTTCGAACAATAATTCAAACTGAAGGCAAGTATTTACGTACATACATAAATACGTGTGTACGAGTATGTACACTTTTTTTTAAATTTCCTTTGATTACATAAAGTTTATATGTGCGAATGATTTTCTTAAGGCACAAGTGGAATATACAAGGGCTTGACAGCAACCATTCTTAAACAGGGATCAAACCAGGCTATACGTTTTTTTGTAATGGAAACATTGAGAGATATTTACAAAGGTAATAGCCACGAAAAAAAAGTTCCTAAACTTCTTGTAGGCATTTTTGGTGCTATTGCTGGCGCAGCTTCTGTTTTTGGTAACACGCCATTAGATGTAATCAAAACTCGCATGCAGGGATTAGAGGCATCAAAGTATCGAAATACCGTGGATTGTGCAATGCAAATCTTGAGGAATGAAGGAATTTTTGGTTTCTACAAGGGGACCATACCGCGAATGGGACGCGTTTGCCTAGACGTTGGAATAACGTTTATGATTTACGATACGTTCATGAGTCTTTTTATGAGTTTAAAATAATTATCAGTATGCTTTTGCAATAGTCGAGTTTTAAGCTGAATTATTAAACACTGCTTACAAAATTCTGGATACACATGCATATGTAAGTAAGTACAAACAAAGCACACACATTTTTAAAATTTCATCTACTTGTGGATATTTGTAGGTTTTTCAACGTTTTTATACGGAGTGTCATTGCTACTTGAACTGCTAATGCGACTAATATCGCTGTTTTACTTCTTATGGGAAAGAACCTAACCTATGGGAAAGAAACACACGACACGAGCATTTGCACTGTAAATTTTTTACAAAAGTGTGAAAAAAAAAATAAGAAAGCATAAATATTTCTTCTTGTTTTGATAAGCTAAGTGTATTAGTCAGAGTGAAGAAAAATAGCAGCACACAATAATAATATTCTTAGTTGTGCAAACAGTAATGCGCATCATAATGGTTAACCTGTTTTCGCAATACTTTCTGTTACACTAATGCAAGCCTTTAATATGCTTTTGTATATAAATTATTAAAATGTGATGCGCCTATTTTTTGAAACAAATGAATGATTAATTAACATATTTTTACCTTTTTATGCAACAAAACAATTAAAAATTCTGCTTATTCTGTATGTATGTATTTAAATTAAAATCTTTTTAGGCTGACTGCGGTTCAGATTAGAAAACAGATAGATCTAAGTATTTTCCGATAAACTCTGAACCTATGATAAAAAAAACTAAGTTTAAAATAATTTGTTAAAAACTGAATTTTGATAAAGTATACATATTTATTTCAAGAAAGTTGTTTTATAAATGATTTTAATAAATATTTTTATTGGTTAACTATTTACAATCATCACTGTATTCCACACTTGTAGTAGTTAGCTGGACGTCGTTGCCCGCTTTGGTTGTTGTAGGTGACTTGCTTAGTTCAGTCAAAGAGAGTAACAGAGTTGGTTTGATATGCTAGACCTTAAAATTTTTAATATTGCATACACAAGTATGTACATGTATAAAAGTCGTACAAGTACATACATATGTACATATATACGTATGAAGCAAATATGTAGTTTCATAAATATTTGTGTGTTTGTACATTCAAAATACGAAAACATGTTGTTGTGGTTTGTATCGACTCTCCAAAGATGAGTAACAACAATTTAGGTTGAATATTGGAACAAGTTTGCTGATTAGAGTAGTTGCTTGATTGACATCATATCGTACGATTGTTTTCCACATTTTTCTCTTTTCGTGGACAGCTAACTACACATAAGTTGGCTGGCTGGAACAATAAAAAAAAAACTTAAATGACCGCGGTTTCTAAAGGCAATCAACAGTTCGCAGAGAAACAAAACCGTGTAATAAAATGTTTATTTTTTTAGTTATAAGTGATTTCTTCAACATAAATATGAATACGAAGAACATATATTTCTATGTCTGAAAACATGTACTTATGTATGTACATGCATATGGATTTATGTATGTACATACTATCAGACATATGTACGTATGAATCCTAAATCTAATAGAAAAACGATGACGTATAAAAGTGTTTTAAGAGTCCGTGAAGAGAAATTGAATGTAATTAAATCGACACTTAAATTAACTAATACCTACACACTTGATCTTTGCAAAAAATTTGAGCTACCAATGCACAAACGTGCCATGTATGTGTATGTGAGTGCATTCTGATGTACTATGGTATGCACTTTTCATTAAAACCTAAATTAAAATTCAAATTGCAATATTATATAACTGATCCATTTATGTACGCATACACATAGATGTACATATATATATACGTGCATACATACTTATACAGGTGGACAAAAGTCACCGCCATTTGAGTTTTAAAATTTAAAAACAGCTCCAATGCCCAGAATATAAAATTAATGTACTTAAAAGACACTTCACTTTATTTAACTCTTATTTTAAGTAAAATGATATTTCTTATTTAGTTTTAGTTATTTATAAAAAATTTTAAACATGTTGGTGCGCACATTTTTGGTGGACAAAAGTCATCGTCAGTGAACAGAAAGCTTAAATTAAAAACTAAAGTTATAATCATTTTCCATTGTGTTTTATATGTTCCAAATGTAATTTGTAATTTTTTCCCATTCCTCCTTAACGTCTACTTTAGCATATATTTTGAACATGCGATCTATGTATCCCAGAGATGTGGTTTTTTTTATCTTGGACCAGTACTCAGGGGATGACCCCTACATATGCAGTGCATTGTACTAGAACCAGGAAAATAGTTTATGATGAAGAGGAAAGAGGGAGTAGTGTTTGTGGAGGTTTAACTTTAACAATAACAAAACGAAAGACTAAAATAAACTCTATTACAGCATTTAAAATGTTGAAATTAAGCTAGTTAGCGTTGGATATAAGTTAGGCGATTGCGGCGCCGGTTATTGTTAGGGTATTGTTTTTGATATACTCACAACTCTTAAAAGAATCTCTTGGTGATTATCTGACGAGAAACAATATGTCTGTTCGTTTACCCAAAAATTTTTATAAATTTTTACTGTGTTTTAATGCATTTTACTGAATTCTGTTCGCTTACCCAAGTTGCAGTAAATGAGAACACAAAAGAGAGAGAGAGAGAGAGAGCAAAGTGATAGTTCTCTTAGTGCCTATTTCCACTATACAAGAAAATAAGACTGCAATTTTTCATTTTCATCTTTGAACTTTCTTTGCCGTTTCCACTGTGCAAGTCTTATTGCTTAAACTGAACTGATTTTAGCTTGAATAGTATACATACGAATATGAAAGTAAAACGAATTGCAAGTACATGCAAGTATGTACTCGCTTACTGGATGAAGTAAAATACCTCACCCCGTTCTCTAAAAGTTAATCAGTTGAGCAATAAGACTTGCATAGTGGAAACTGGGAATTAGTCTGTGGTCAGACAGAACGATTTTAATTGCCCAACTTTTTAGCAATTTTCTTTTGGAATTGCTTTCTTGTCCACACACAAAAACTTTTTTCGGCAATTCTTGAGCAATTCTCTAGCTTTTGCTTTATGCAATTTACATTGTATATGCACATACACACATGAGAGAAAAGTAAGGAATTGCTGAGAATTGCCGAGTACCGGCAATTCTTTTTCCCTTCTTATTCCCCTCACCGAAAGCTTCAATAAAGTCAAGAATTGCCCAACTAAAGTTGCTGTGTGTGACCATACACTTACTGAGTACTTAGTGTATGGTCACACACAGCAACTTTAGTTGGGCAATTCTTGACTTTATAGAAGCTTTCGGTGAGGGAAATAAGAAGGGAAAAAGAATTGCCGGTACTCGGCAATTCTCAGCAATTCCTTACTTTTCTCTCATGTGTGTATGTGTATGTGCATATACAATGTAAATTGCATAAAGTCCCAATTTTCACGAGGCAATTTTAGTTGCGCAATTCTTGTCAAATTTTCGTTTCAACTTGCTTTTATGTTCAGACACAGCAATTTTACTTGAGCAATTTTCGTTTTCTATTGCTTACACTTTCTTAATCTTACATGTACTGCATTCTCAAATTTTTCCATTTAATTTTCACTTCTTCTAAATTAATACTGCTATGTATTTTTTGAAATTGTCCACAATATTTAAAAAAAAAATTTTGTTTTTCAAATGAATTTAAATATCGCAATTTCGCGCCAATATTACTTTCATCACGGACAACATATCAATACATAAAAGAAACACAAATGAAAGAAAATGTAAAATTTCTGATATTACGAATGATAGTACAAAACGACTTTCCGAGTACAAGCAAGTCTGTACTCATTTTTACACTCCCCACTCTTTCCTCTCTTATTTGTCCACAAACTCAAGAATTGCGCAACTAAAATTGCCTCGTGAAAATTGGGACTAAGAATTGCGCAACTAAAATTGCCTCGTGAAAATTTTACATTTAAGAAATTAATAGACAGACAGAAACTTTTCGTTTCTCTTTTCTTTCTTTATTGTTGTTGTTGTACACTAGCTTATATGAAGTTGATGCTGATATGAGAATAGGTGTGTTCATTTACTTTACTAGTAAAAATTAGCAACGAGAGAGTAACAAGACAATTTTCAAAATTAGTCTCAAAAATGTGAAAAAGTAAATGAACACTTTACAAGCAACAATTCGCAAGTTAGAGTAGTGTTGTTGTGTATAGGAATATATAAGTACTTAATAACTACCCTTATATCTTGTGGAGAAATTATACATATATGTATATTATTAGGAAAATAATGCGATTATGGTCATTTATCTTCAGCATTGTCTTGACTGGTGTTTTTCGAGTACAAGCCGTACTCGAAAAGTTTTTATTTAATCTAGTCCTAGGCATAGTCGAAATACGCCAAGCACTATAAGGGTGATTAGCTTCTTTTGAATAAAATATCTATTTTTAATTAGCACCCCATAGACGTTTCAATTTAATTCTTAACTGAGTCGGTTGTTGTGCAAATCAAGGCGGGTAATCTAGTACTAGGCATAGTCGAAATACGCCAAGCACTATAAGGGTGATTAGCTACTTTTGAATAAAATATCTATTTTTAATTAGCACCCCATACACGTTTCAGTTTAATTCGTAACTGAGTCGGTTGTTGTGCAAATCAAGGCGGGTATGGCTTTGTCAATACACGCAGTTGTCGAGTTGGTTGAAGCTACATCAAAAGATTTGGATTTTTTTCAGATTGGTTAGTAAGTCTCTCAATTCCATTGTCAATTTATATTTGTATTTTTTTTTTTGCAAGGAGACCGTTAATAATTTTTGAAATTGTTTTTAATTTCATTGAATCTGATAGTTGAATGAAAATCTTTCTATTCAGTTTATGGAGTGTGTGGCCAAGAATCAATTCAATGGAAAGACTCAATTAACAATTGGATTGAAACATGTATGGGCCGTTTTATACGTTATAACAGCCTGCATAAACAGCATTTTTATTTCAAATTAATTTCAAAGTGCAAAGTATGTGTGTAAAAATTAAAGAAACAAAAAACAAGAACATGTCAGAGCTTAACACTAGAAAAATATTATTGTAATTAAAAATGGAACAATCTAAGTGTTAATTTAATTGCTCCACTAAAAGTTTTAAACTCATTCAAGGAAGTAAATTTGCCGGAACATCCTTTACCACTGATGTGCCAGATACTGTGTTACTTAGTTCATTGCCATTAGACGTCTTATTTTACCTCTGTTGTTGCCAAGTTACACAAGAATAAATTTGTTACCTTTTTAATATTTTTTATCGTTTTAAAAGTTTACATACACTTACAATTTCTTATAATTTCCAAAATATTTCTATTTTCAACTTAATTTAGAAATATTGTTTTGTAAACACAAACGCAAAACAGCTGTTTGAATAATTATTGCAAGTAAAAATTTTACTTGTAAAAACTTGCAATAAGTTTTCTGTCTCTCAATTTTTTACGCTCTTTTGACGTTCTCTCGTTGCAAATTTTTTGGGTTAATGAACGCTTTCTAGTAATAATTGTTACAAATTTGTGAAAATTTTTAGTAAATGAACACACCTAATAATGATATGAAGCAACAGCATATGAAATGCGAAAAGTTAAAAAGATAAACAACAAATGTCTAATACAGAGAGTCGTGTACTACATACTTTCCCCCACCGACAATTTTCTTGCGGTAAAGTTTAGGGCGATTTTAGTTGTCATACTTTTAGCAGTTTTGGAACTGCTTTCTGGCTTTGTGTGTGAACGAGAAAGCAAGTCCAAAAGAAAATTGCGACTCTCGGACTTCAAGGTATCTGCATACCGAATTTCATCAAAATCGGTTCAGCGGTTTAGGTGTGAAAAGGTAACAGACAGACAGAGAGTTACTTTTACATTTATAATAGTTATTAGTAAGGATTCTGCGCCACTCTGTACTTATTTATTTTGACTAATATTTAAACCATCGCTCAATATTCTGCAAACATTATGATTGTGAATTAGAAAAAAAATTAAATTGTGTATTTTTCGAACTTTAAGACCAAGTCCAAGTCTCAACGAAATGGAACATAACGTACAAATTGAGTTTACCCTTCCATTACTCGTACATAGTGTTACTTAAATATAGAAATGCCCCTACTAATTTTTTTCCAAAGTCGAGTGTTTTCAATATTTCGATAAACTAAAAGTTCTTGTATTGAAGTACATAAGAACGAAGAACGTTGCGTCTTCTGTAAAACCGGAAAATATTCTGAAAGCTACTAACTAAATTCAATTTTATCAATATAATGACCCAAAACATAAATCGTACATTTGTAGATCTTGGTTATTATATAATTGCAGAAAATTAATTGATTCCCCAGCAAAAAGACCTGATTTAAGCCCAAAGTAGAAAATTTGTGGGTCAACTCAAAGAAAACTTTATTTAAACTTAACATAATTTTTCAGCATACAAACTGAACTATTTTTTACGTTACGATTATTACTTTGTTATTATAAAATTTATTTATTTTTGAATCGCTTTTGCGTTGAAAATACTTTGTTAAAAACTCTATGTATCTGATGTCTGAAACATAAAAGGTCAAGGCGCGTACTTATATGTACATGGGATATCTAAGTATGTATATCGCATTTGCAGTGTGTACTGTGTTTAATAACAATTACACTGGGTTATAATATAATTTTAAAAATATGTACATATAAATAAGTTTATACCAATTTGTGAAGTGAAAATAGTTTTTCATGTCAAAATTATAAAAAGGGCAAAAGAGATTTCTATTAACATAAACCTTTATAAGTTCGGTTTGGACACTACTGCGTCTACTCCAGAAAATAATCACGAAGTAATTGAAATTTTATCAAAACGCTTTAGCAAACTAGTTTTCGTTTTACAATTATTTATAATCATGTATACATTTGAATTCATCAACAGGTATTTTTTAAGTGTAGTTAAAAAGAACGAAATCAATAATGACTCGGGCTGTTGGAGCTTTTGTCAATCCCTTCGGTCAGCGTCCCTGGATGTCTGAAACTGGAGCCGCCGCTTCCAGTAGTGGCGGAAAAGGTGTCAAGGGTATCATTGCTGGGGGTATTACCGGCGGTATTGAAATTTGTATTACATACCCAACAGAATATGTCAAAACTCAGTTGCAATTAGATGAAAAGGGTTCAAAAAAACAATATACTGGCATTGGCGACTGCGTGAAAAAAACAGTTAACCAAAAAGGGTTCCTAGGTTTATACAGAGGTCTCAGTGTATTGTTATATGGAAGCATACCTAAGTCAGCCGCTAGGTGAAACATATTTATTTTGTTATTTATGAAAACACGAGAGATTTTTTATACTTTAGATTTGGAGCGTTCGAAACTTTACGTGGCCATATGGTTGACTCTAATGGCCAATTAAGCAACTCTGGCAAGTTGTTGGCAGGCCTGGGAGCTGGTGTATGTGAAGCCGTGTTGGCCGTTACTCCAATGGAGACAATAAAAGTAAAATTCATCAACGATCAACGCAGCGTTAAGCCTCAATATAAAGGTTTTGCTCACGGTGTAGGCTGTATTATAAAGTCAGAAGGTAAGTTAGTGTGCAGCGCTTATGTAAAATTGATATTTTTTAAAAATCGTAACTAATGTTTTTTTTTTCAGGAGTCAGTGGTATTTATAAGGGTTTGACACCTACCATTCTTAAACAGGGTTCGAATCAAGCAATCCGTTTCTTTGTGATGGAATCCTTAAAGGATCTTTACAAAGGCGATGATAAGAATAAACATGTTCCTAAATTATTGGTTGGTGCATTTGGTGCGGTAGCTGGTGCCGCTTCAGTCTTTGGAAATACTCCATTGGATGTAGTGAAGACACGTATGCAAGGACTAGAAGCCTCTAAATATAAAAACACCGCCGATTGTGCAATGAGAATTTGGAAAAACGAAGGTGTGACTGCTTTTTACAAGGGCACTGTACCTCGCCTAAGTCGTGTCTGTTTAGATGTTGCTATTACATTCATGATTTATGATTCTTTTATGGATTTATTTAACAAAGTTTGGAAAGATTAAGCGAAAGAAACCACTACATTTATACAAAGTTTACTTTAAAGATAGCTTATTAAAGAATATTGTAAATATATCTGTATATAGATAGGCCGGTTAGTTTGAAAAAATTTTTAATTCTTGAATGAACCTGCACTTTTTTTAGCTTTTGCAGATTTTCAAAATTGTGAATACGCAAACTGCATGTCAATAAAAATAAGTCATATATATGTGTATATAATAAAAAATAAAGTTAGGTATATATGTTTTTATTTTTTCTTGGAATATTGCAAGCTTATTATTACACCATAATAATACAATATTTTAGAACGAGACTACCTACAAAAATAGCGATAATATTATGAAAATAATAACCATAAAAAAGTAACAATAATGAAAATTTTTATTAAAGGACATGCTTGTATACATAAATATTTATATACATGAGTATGTGTGTAAATCCTTTTATGTTAAAGCTTTGTTCGTTAACTACTTAAGCCAATTTCATAACTTCCAAATTTTAGTTTAAAAGAAACATACAAACAGTTAATATCTGTATGTGAACTCTTTGAAAAAAGGTACAATGATGAAAATTGTTATATAGACGAATGGATATTTTTTAATATTGCTTACAACTGCATTTTTAGAAGCAGTACTAGTTTTATATATTATGCTAAAATATTAAAAGCTTAATGGTCGTGCTGTAATGTCTGTCCGTACATTCGTTTATCACATTGGACAACATTTCGATCCGCTGAAAGCACGCCCCTGAAATTTTCACGCAATTTGTAACTTTTAATGAAGTTATAAATAAAATGGTTTCTATTTTGGTTCTAATTTGTTTGCCACAAAAAGCATTTAGACTATAAAATAAGCCTTATAAATAATTTTATTATTACAATCTTTCAATTGAATCATAATCTGGATTAATACTAAGGAATTAAAAGTAATCATGTACGAGTATTAACAATTATTTCTCCATTTCGGCTGAATAATAACAAATCCGATCAACATTGACTCATTTTTTTAGATTTGCGTTTTTATACCTTGTTAAAACATTTGGTCTCCGACCGATTTTATATACACAAAACATAGAGGAGAAAAGGCACTAAACCAACTATTATATTTACAAAATTAGTAATTTGATTCTGTTACAACCAAGTTGAAAGATTATATGTCTATCGAATAACATTTAAAGGAATTGTTGAATGTTTACTAGATAGGATTCTTCCCAATTTTTCTTCAAGTGTTTTACTTAATTCATGCCAAGTACACTTTCCAATCAGGGAAACCTCCTCCAGTGGTGGTCTAAAGACAACCAAAACATTTAAACAAATTCCATCGGTAGTATGTGGCGGTGCTGACGGACAATGTTCTATACTTAGAATACCATGTGGTCGATGTTGAGGCAGCTCAGCACCAAACAGTTCAATCATAAATTTACGTAAAGTGGAGTGCAAATTTCTCTGCGGATGCACTTCTACTGTTGGGAAATGATGAACATTTTTTTCACTCACTAACACATTTAACGCATTTGTTGCTCTTTTACGAATCACAGCTACTACTCGCAAGTAGTTTCTATGATGAGAAAATTTTGTTGGAATAATTTCATTATGCCACAGCGCTGGTTGTGGCGACTGGTTACGCATAATATAGGCTTTTCCAATATCAATTATATTTAGAATATCATTTGCTCTTAGCGGCATTTCTTTTATATCTGATACCCATTTAGCTTGTAGCGATTCACTATCAGCTTGAGCAGAACTTTTTAAAGATCCGCCAGTTATTCGACCAGTCAACACGAATCGAAACCATGACCCGCCAGCTGCTTCTATTGCTAAAAGTGTTGAAATTTCACAATTAAGGCCCGTCTCTTCGTAAACCTCTCTAATGGCTGCTTCACAAATCGTCTCATTTCTTTCCATTCGCCCAGCGGGGAGATACCATTTACCTAAAAAAAAAATATTTTTTAATTTTAATTATAATGGTATTAAATTAGCCGACTTTTTCACTCCCTCAAGTTTTAACCTTAAAAAAATCTATAAGGAAGTTTGAAAGACAAGACGTTATCTATTAAAAGAGCTATAATAATGTATGTATGTTGATAGCGTCATAGCTGGCAATGAACAGTCGGATTGCGATATTTTTGTTTTGTTCTTATTGGCTATAAGTCGAAACCCTTCATATTGATGTTCACCTTAATTCTATATTCAATTGGATGCGTCTTAATTGTCTTGATATAAATTCGACCAAAAAAAAGGCAATAACGCTTTGATTGGTTTATCTTGCTCTTCACAGAAATTTTCATCCAATTGAATATGTAGTAAATATGAGATGCCTAGGATTAATTCTGGACTTAAATATCAATTTTGGTGCTCATATTTATTCTTTTTCAAACAACGTTTGTTTTACTTTAAGGAGAATTTATTCTCTTAAGGCACATAAACCAAAAATTGCAAGGATTCGCTTAGCACACGCAATGCTGATGTCACAAATCAATTACTGCTTGGAAGTTTATCAAACGTCTTTTGAATAAGATAATCCGTTATATTTACAGCATAAGGCTTTGAGACCATGACAGGGTCTTAGAATCATTACCACTTTTTTAGACTGTCACTTTCCAGATTTTCTCGAATTCCGGCTTCTTAGGCATATACTTTTATAAAATTATGAAAGTACGACAGCCTGTAATTTTGGTAGAAGGATTTACGTTCACTCATTCTACTCGTAATGTACAAACCGAAATACCTCGGATTCACCTGTCTATTCTAGAACGTTCTTTTTATGCTACACATTTTTAGACGTTTTAATATCGTTTATTTTTGTTTTCAAATGCTATTTTGTACCGTGTGTTGCCAAATAAAGACTCTAAAAAAAATTCTAAGAACAATATGATAACGCCTAAAAAAGTATTCGTAAATCACCTTCTAATTCTGCGCATTATATTAAAAATGATTTTATCCCGAAACCAATTATTGTCTTTCCAAAAGAAGATAACTGCGTAACACGATTGATGTTATAAGTGCCAATAAAAGAGAATATAAAATTTTTAAATTTTATATATACATACGTATGTATGTATTTGTTCAACTTTTACTCACCTGCACAAGACTGCTTAGCTTCCTGCATAGCCAATACCTGGTTATTTTCATTAAATAAAACACATGCTACAATATAAGTTACTGTTTTGCCTACAACAGGTGTGAAATCTGAAGCTGTGCTTGGTTGTATACCCTGTGCTTCAGCTGTGGCGTTTTGTTCTTCCAGTGAAAAGTCGCATAACTCTTGTGTTATGTCGCCTAAATCTTGTCCAGCTAAAACATTGAGCAATTTTTGTTCAATAGAAGGCAAGAAGTTTGCTTGAGACATTTTGACCTTAAATTTATTGGTTATAGAAACACAGTAAGCCAGCTAAAAAATTAAACCAAAAAAGTCATCATTAAAAAATAGAACAGTTTTATTTCTTGTTTTTATAGGGCAAACGAATAGTTAGTAAGTAAAGAATACTCAAAATTTTGATATTTATTCTACTTTACACAAAATTGAAGTGGTTTCACACTTCACATACATATTTCTTTTTAACATACTATTATTTGCTGAATTTTACTTTCAGTATATTTTGTTTATTCATCTTATAATTCGTTTTCAACGTCAGCAATAAAAAATATTCTTGTAGTTCTGGCAACTATTATGACGTCATTCTCGTGGAACGTTAAATTAAATTTATTGTAACCATATACATACATACATATATATGTACATACATAAATATCTTTCTTTTCTTGTTGTATCGAACTGAAGAAATAACTTTTTTTGTTTTATTTTTTCAATTAAAATATTTGTTTTCTGGGTTTTATGTGACACTCTTGAATGGTAAAATAAAACTGTTAAACCGTGTTTGCCAAGACGTGGTCTACGATCATAGACAAAGAGCATGGTTGGTTTGCTGTTTGAATGGTTGGGTATCGATGTAAGTGATGGTTGTGTTCACTGAAGAAACAAGTTTTATTCTAGAGGCTTTTCTGCAAAACAAGTTTTGTATAAAGGTAGTTGTGAAAGAAATCAAACAAGTTACTTTCCACTGGTTCGACTTGTTAAGTTTTACTGTTACTCCAAAATTGGTACAAACTTATTATTATCTGGATTGTTGTGCTATCGTTTGAGATTTCCATATCTGTTAGTTTAAGTATTGTTTACAATAGAAAGTAAGACTAAAAATCTCATTTTGATTCCAATCATTATTGAAAATAAAAATTGTATCCATATGTTTGTATGTACGAGTATGTGTTAGTGTTCAATGACAAGTGTTTCACTTGTCTTTAGAAAGATACAGTAGTTGTTGCATACTAGAAGCGTGAATATGCCGTAATTTATGAAGTACATATGTTTGTATGTACCAGCATTTTTGTTTAGAAGAAACTTGCCATCCATAAACATAATCATACAATTAGGATTAGCTTTACAATTAAGAGGTGTGTTCCACAAGATCTCGGACAAGTTCGGCCTAATGAGAGTAAAAACAAATTACTACCAAAAATTTCCAATCTTATCCAAATGGCTTGAGCTAGACTTGTGTCATTCATGAATGCATTACTTCAACTGAATCATTCTTTCAAGTGAAGGAAATATATCTGCATTATTTCTCTATTCCTTTCACCATTCTCTTTCGTTTCATATTTCTTCATTGAGAGTTCGTAAACACTCCAAATCAATTAAAGAAAATCATTATTCATTTTATTTCATACTTTTCAATTTAAATTAATTTTTAAAATTAGCATCAATATGGTGTTTGTCGGACACGAATCAGTCACATGCCTAGAAATTTTCTATGAAATATACTCAATAGTTTGAGTGCATTTCTTAGCTATACTAATATATAAAGAAGAAAAGTTTGTATGTTTGCAAAAGGTGATCTCTGAAACTACTGGTCCGATATAAAAAAAATTTTTTTCAACAAAGTGTGAAGTCTCCTGACGGACATAGGCTATATAAAAACTCATTAAAGTAATTAGGGTGGGTTCAAGAGTGGGTAAACCGCCTAAAGTAAAGATATTTTTCTTACTGTTTTTGAAGAAATCTATTAAAACAATAGTTTTAGGAACCAAAAAAGAAAAGTAAAACTCAAACAACGTGATGACGCTATATGCCGTCCAAATCGGCTGTTTTTCCGCATGTCAATCCCCTGACCAAAGGCGAAAGTTCATCTGTTTGTTACGCTTTATAAGCTAAACGGCTGAAACCATCACGATGAAATTTGAAACATGGAATACAGCAAGTTTATATTGTTGCAAAACTATGATCATGTGGGGTATTTGATTATTTTTTTTTGTCTACAAACCTATCTAAACTAATGGCGTAAAAAATACACGCAGGCTCTATACATTTTCAAAGCTATGACAAAGAGTGCTTGGGGAGACAATTTCTTATTCTACCGAGTTGATCAACCTACTTTGATGAAGTTTAAAAAAGCGAACAGATATAAACAGAAATTTGTTTTCTTTGCAACAGCGTTAATTTGTGCGAAACTTTAATCGAGTGCAGTCGATGGTAAGTCTAAGGTCAGATAGAACGATTTTAATCGCCGAATTTTTTTGGAATTGCTTTCTTGTCCACACACAAAAACTTTTTTCGGCAATTCTTGAGCTTTCTCTACTTATTATTTCATGCAATTTACATTGTATATGCACACACACACACGAGAGAAAGGTAAGGAATTGCTGAGAATTGCCGAGTACCGTCAGTTCTTTTTCTCTTCTTATTCCCCTCACCGAAATCTTTGATAAAGTCAAGAATTGTCCAACTAAAGTTGCTGTGTGTGGCCTAGCACTAAGCTCTATTATCTGAATAACTCTCTTACTATAACTACGCCTAAAAAGAAATGCCGGCTTTAATTTTTTTAACATAGGACAGTGTTTGGGGAGACAGTTTTTTATTCTCCTGAGCTGTTCAACCTACTTTGATGAGATTAAACGCAAAATAGATATGCATAAGTTTGTCTAAAACGTTTTTGAAACTAAGATCGACCATAACTAGGACCAGGTCCATAACTCGAAAACTAAGCATTTGCGCCAATTTCTTCATTTAACTTTATCTTCTTATTTTTCAATTTTCTATCCCCCTATGTAATTATTTTTAATTTGGAGCTCTGTGCGTAAACTGGACTTGTTCCCGAATATCTAAAATGGCAATATTGGGAGAAACGCTTAGTTTCCGGGTTATGTATTTTTTATTTCATTTGGAGCTGCATGCGTAATCTAGGTTTGTTTCACATTTGCTTCTTTCTTTCCAATTTTCTACCCCCTATAGGTACATTTTTTTTAATTTGATGGTGTACTTAAACTGGACTTGCTCCCGCTGTTTTATAAACCAAAAGGGAGTTTTAAAAGGCGAATGCTCTGTGACATGAAACTTACCTGTGTTTTCCGAATGAACGATTTTTTTTTATTGCACGACTGAACAGATAAAAATTACATTTGAAGAACAACATAAACAATTTCACGACAAGAAACAAAAGAGAATATATATGTAACAATAAATAAATAAAATTGACGTTGCCAGACGTAAACTGGTTACGGCCTTTTCACACACGAGAATAATATCAATTAATAAAACCACAAGTGCACACGTGCAAATCGTTTGGCAAATACGCGCTTATTGCGCTTTTATATTAAGACAGACGATGGACAGACATTTTTTCATTTCTCTTTTGGTATTGCCTAAATTACATTTAAAAACTATTAGACAGGCAGAAACATTTCGTTTCTCTTTTGTTGTTGTTTTTTTAACACAGAGTCAGTGTGTTTATATGATGTTGATATGAGAATACTGATATGAAGCAACAACATGAAAAATGCGAAAAGTTAAAAAGTGAAACAAAGACCGTCCACAAGTGTCTAGGACGTGTACGTAAACATGTTATGCCGGATAAAAATAAAAATTGTTCTGGTCTGTTAAACCCTAGTGAAACAAATATCAGTAGATACGAGTCAAGACAGCTTTATAATAGGTAGTGCCAGAATTACAATAAATACAAAGCCAAAAACATCTACATGTATTTTTTGGTAGAATTTACGAACAGTTGTCAAAATTTTGGTTGAAAAAGCAAGGAAGTCTATGTATTTTTGACAAATTTACGCAAAGGAAATGAAAGACAGCTGTGCTTATATACCGTATTAAAGCTGCCTTGCTACGAGTCTATACGTAATATAATAAGAAGCATTTTTCTATCCGCAAACATCAAATTTGATAACAGATAGAATTATATCCCATGTAGCCTTCAACATTTGGATTATTCCAATATTATATCAGATATCATAATATAGTTTTGATAATATAAATTTACAAAATCATATCAAAAAACGTAAGCAAAACGACTAAATATTAAATTTTTGAGGAATTTCAACCGAATAAAAAAGTTATAGAATCATTAAGCGAGACGGCCACACATCAAATTGTTTCTTCAAACTAGACTTTTTTTTGATTGCATGATGAGTTTGAAAAAAAAAATCAAAATAATTTAGATTTTTACTAGGACGCAGCAGATGTTTGAAGCTAGTTTGATGTGTGTGCGCGTAATTACTTTTAAATTTAATTTCTGTGGAGTTTTCGCAGCGATAACATCAATGTTTTGGGTGACGAAGAGAAAATAAAAAAATTAAAGAAAACAATTTTATTTTGTGAATTGTTGATTTTTTATAAAAAATTTAAAATTTAAAATTTTTATTTTAATTCTAAAGCAATTTAAAAACGGTTTTTACAAATAAAAAATAATTTGCCACATAATGAAAAACTTAATTTTTTACAATGAAATTTTACGGAAAACTTTGATGTATTGTTGTGCTAAGTCAAACCAAATTTTACTAAGTGCGCTTTTAGGGGTTGGAAATTGAAAGACAGATATTTTTCTTATCCCGCTTTGAAATTGTCTAAACCTTTTAGACTTGCGAAATTAATAGACTGACAGAAATTTTTTGTTTATTTTCTTTGTTGTTTTTCTATGTTGATTGTTGTGGAAATTTTTATTACAAAAAAGCACTTACAATAAAAGAAATCATATGCAAACAACGGTTAGTTTTTTATTTTTTACAACAATAAAACATGTTGAAAATTGTACTATTTTTTATTGAATTATATTATTTTATTGAAAAATATTATAACAAAAAAGGTTAAAATAAACAAAACAAGGAATATTCTTTAAAAAACAAATAATGTAAATATTTCATTTATTGAGACCAAAGTAAGTAAAATAATTCATATAAATGCACTTTTTTTACTTTTATTGCTAAATAAATTTATAATTTGCTTCTAAATTTATTAAAATATTCCAATTTGATTTTTGCAACAAGCGATTAAAAATGAAATCTTAATGAGAAAAATGATGTGAAGCAATAACATGAAAACTTGCGAAGAGTGAAAACTTTAAACGAAAAATGTCCAGTACAGTAGAGGTTTACCGCACACTCTTCCTCTTTAATACACCGCCAGCAAACTTCGTCTGTCTGCCCATCAGTTTCTCAACTGTGAAAGGGGACTAACACATGCTCAAATTTGATAAAATAGTTTGATATGTCTGGCCACGGCGCTTTAAAATACTTATAAAAAATCGTTTATTGCTCTTTTTGTTGTTGGATTGTATAAATTTATTTAAGAAAAACACAATACCCTACAGAAATATCATGATATTTGTAAAAGTACGTGTCGGCATACTAGATATGAGCGAAAATATGTTTGATTTTCTTATATATCTGCTGACGTTCTCTCTCATATTATATCAAAGTTAATATCTGTTGTAAACACGGTGTAATGACTACTTGTTTTCTATTTTCTTGGGTAATCATCAAATCTTATTGCACTAATTTGCATTCTCTGTTTCCACTTGTCTTCGTGTCGTGCTTAGAAATTCACTTTTCGTTTTAATCAGAATTTTTGTTCAATATTTCTGATAAATGCACAAAAAGTGTAAATTATATGAAATAAATACGCACAAGTTACATCAAAACTTTATTTTATTTGTGTAGGGTAATAATAAAAAATTATTGAAGTATTACCAATTCAACTACAGTGTTCTTGCGGATAGTGATAGAGCCATCTTAAGCTCATTTTTATTTCCCCCGCCCCTACAACAGCTAATTTGTGTGTAGTAAGTATACCAAGAAACAAGGACAGAAATTATTAAATAATGAAACTAACTAAAACATACTTTTTACAGTGAAAATATCTGGCATTTTGTTTTTTAATTCAAGAATTTAATTATATACGTACATACATTTTATATATTTGGAACATTGGAGGGGTAATTGAATGATAACTTGCATAGTTATTTAAAAAAAACAACCTATTCATCAACAAACCAAAGGAGAGACATGTCCGACATGAATATTGACAGCATTATATCAAGATTATTGGAAGGTATTTATATAAAGTAAAAACTAATATGTCTTTCTAAACAAGAACTTCTGGGTTATGTACAGTGCGTGGCGCAAGACCTGGAAAAAATGTTCAGTTATCTGAAAGTGAAATACGTGGATTGTGTCTAAAGTCAAGGGAAATTTTTCTATCACAGCCAATTCTTTTGGAACTAGAAGCTCCTCTTAAGATATGTGGTAAGATAATTTTATTTTAAATCACATTTCGAAGTTACAGTTAGATAAAAAATATGACATAGGTACTTAACGTCACCTGAACGCAAATCTCCTTAATCCATGCATATATATCATATAATACAGGACATGATGAGTGGGCACATTTTGTTTGATAGAAGACACGCGGCTCATTCCAGTATTTCATTCTTACCTTAAGCCAGAATCAAGCTATTATATAGATTAGTAGAATTAGTATCTGTACCCCCAGATACCGTCAACCACTTGCAAGCCAGACTTTGATTTATACGACGAGGTGTCAAAATGGTCCTAATTTTCTCTTCCAACCGACCCTAATCCAAGTGTAAACTAGGTCAACAGTGGTTAGAAATTAATTAATTTCTCCTGAGAAATAAAAGATTTTAAATTGTAAATTTTTTATAAAAAACTAAGATCTGAAGCTGCAAAAATTAAATTTATTTATTTATTTTTTTTTTTTCGTAAAAAAAAATTCGAAACGCCAGTAAAATAAGCGTTCAATAGAACACCAAAAATTCAATTAGCCTTTTTTTTAGAACGCTTTGCGGGTTCAGATCGTGCGTTTCTCGGAACATGGCTGATAGGCGGAATTACTTACTGTATTATAGATAAAAAGAAACAAACGGCGCACCATAGTTTTTCTTTATTGAACAACAATATTTGAAATATAAAAGTGCGGGTGGTGATGATGGTGGGTGGTATAATATTATAGTATGCAAATATCGAATGAGCTTTGTGCGATTCCCTGTACGATTAACATAAGAGTCTTTTATTGGGTTGTGTAAGTCTCATAGAATAATTTTTTAACACTTACTCCCGTGCGAAGGATCATCTGTGATTAAAAAATGAGCTCTTCGACGATCAAATCACTCTTCATGGGATTGCCAGTAGAGTTTTCTACGATTGAAAATGCTAGTTGGAATGTTTCATAATTTTTTTTTTTCATATTTATGTCTGTGCATATGAACATACACTAATGGATGTTCTCCCATAGATATTGCCAAATATAATTTTGTCCTGCATATTTATATATTGAGGGCAAAACCAATAAGAGAAATTATGGCAAAATAGCATAGAATGTTAAGGTAAAAAAATTAAGCTTAGTTTTATTGTAGGTTTAAAGATTGGCTGAATGTTTATTAAAATTTTAGCATTTGACACATAAAGCATCAAGCAAAAACAGTAATACTTCGATGCAGCGAATGCCAAGGGAATCAGAAATTAATTCGTTATATTCCTTCACGCATGTTCTGAGAAACGTAAATCGCTTAAATTTAGCGTTTTCGATTTGAAAACGCCAAATAGGTGTTCTGAGAGACGTATAACGCAAGAAGTATGGTTTTGCGAGTTGAAATCGCACAGATATGTGTTCTGGAAAACGCATATCACTTAAAATTGGCGACTTCAACTCGCATGTGTTTATTGAAGTGAACTGATTGAATTTGCTAAAACTGAACTTGTAAAAGGCAATAAAATTACTCACAATTAAAGTGCAATATGTTTTCTTTTTATTTCAATAAAAACTTGAAAGAATTTTTCACATTTTCAATCAAAAAAAACTGAATTAAAAAAATTTTTTATTTTTTGTCAAAATTTTTTTCATTTTATGTAAATACCACATACCATCATATCATGCCACATACATATATACGTATGTATGTAAAACACATATTGTATTTTTGCGGAAAAAAGTCCGAAACGCCAGTAAAACGCGCGTTCATTAGAACACCTAAAAATTAATTAAGCGTTTTTTAGAACGCTTTGCGGTTTCAGATCGCGCGTTTTCAGAACACGGCTGATTGTTTCGCTGTAAATACGAGAGTAGTTGGCAAAGCCTTGATATAACGAAATTTGAAGAACTAGTGTTTTTAATCCAATTGAACTAGTGTTTTTAATTCAAATTCTATATAAAATGAGAATGTATTAAATATGCGCACACATTACGAATTCATTCTTTTGTTAACGAGACTTTACCATTTTGCTATAATTTTATTCATACTTCGTTGTAAATATGTACACTTGCAGCCAGTTCACCAATTTCGAAAGAAAATGAACGCGAAAGAAAGCCAGTCACTCACATTCGAATCAATTTGGGTTTGTCTATCTCACTATCGCACATTTATATTTAAAACAAAAACAAAATTTTGAACGTTGTTTTTGTTTTAAATGCATTTATGCGAAAGAACGAACAACCTTCGTTGTCCGTGAACTGGCTGCGAGTATTGACACATCGTTCGCATGAAAAAAAGTTAAACGAACTCAAATCAATTTTCTTTCGCTTAGATTGCGAAAGCAAGCATGCTGTCGAGATTGGTAAACTGGCCAATTAGTATTTATTCTGATTTCGATATATTGAATCATTTGAAAGAATATTTCGCTATTTATAGGCTTATTTGCTTAGAATTTCTTGGTTATAGCTATAGAGTATTTTCATATGAAAAACTTGGCAATACATTTACATTTAGTAAAGAAAATCCTACAATAGGTAATATCAAGGCCAATTCATACCAGGTAAATGCAAGAGTAATAAATACATCACTACAAAAAATAAATCTTTTTCAAATGTCAAGAGAAAAATATAAATACAAAAAGGAATTAAAAAAATATATATCATGATACAAAAAACAAGGTAGCCGCTTCGCTACAACAATACAACAATAAAAAAAACAACAGGTATTTTGTTTGTGTTAAAAGGCGAATTCACACTAAAGCTGTCAAAAGTAGTTGATTACGAACATGTAAAAAAATTTACATGGCGCCGAAAAAGGTAAACAAAACTTGACAGCAAAAGTGCCGCCATATTAATCGAATTCGCCGATGCATCCACCTAATAATTAATTCGCCTTGATATATATATTAAAAAACAAGGCGAATTCATATGAATTCAAGGCGAATTCATAACAGGTGAAATTGACAGCGCAGCTGATAACTTTTTTTTAATTTTAATCTTTTTCAGATGTCAATGGAATAATTAAAACAAACTAAAAAAAAAAATTTCAATTATTATTGTATCTTGAGTGCCAGGTATCATCCCGAATTCTCCCCAATTTGGCTGACCATTTTCACCTTTTCAAGTTCTATCATCTGAGACTTTAAGTTTCACGAAATAATTAAAACTTTCACGAAATAATTAAGTTTTTCTTTTATTGTATTTTTTTTTTTAAATTTGAAAAAAAAATTTTTTGAAACTTTTTTTTTAAGTCATGTATTGCAACTATCATTCAGAATCCTCCGCAATCTGGCTGGCCTTTTTCACCTTTCCGAAATCCATGATCTGAGACTTCAATTTTCACAAAATAGTTAAAAGTTTCACGAAATAATTAAAAGTTTATCTTGAAAATTTTTTATTGTTATTATTTTTTTAATCCCTTTTTGTGTTTATATTTTTCACTTGACGTTTGAAAAAGATTTATTTTTTGCAGTGTTGTATTTATTGCCCTTGCATATACCTGGTATGAATTCGCCTTGTTAAAAAATTTACAATAAAAGACAAACATGTAATTATTTGGTGAAATCTTTAGTTATTTCGTGAAAATTAAAGTCACAGATCATTCAGCTTGGAAAGGTAAAAATGGTCAGCAAGATTGGGGAGGATTCTGGGTGATATCTGGCGCTCAAGATAGAATACATAATTCAAAAAATTTTTTTAAATTTTTTTCCCCCAATTTTGTTTTAATTATGCCATTGACATCTGAAGCAGATAAAAATTAAAAAAAAAAAAAGTTATCAGCTGCGCTGTCAATTTCACCTGTTATGAATTCGCCTTGGGCAATATTTTTTTTTAATAATTCTTAACATAGAGTCTATACGTGATATAATATCAAATATTTTCTATCAGCAAACGTCAAATTTGATAGCAGAGAGAATTATATCACGTGTAGCCTTCCAAATTAGTATTATTGCAATATTACATCAGATATCACAATATTGTTTTGATAATATATATTTAGAAAACCATACCATGATATGAACTGTCAAAAAACGTAAACAAAACGACATAATATTAAATTTTTGAAGAATTCCCGAAAAAAGTTTAATGAAATCATTGAAATATTTATATAAAATCGTTTATTGTTCTTTTTGTTGTTGGAATATATAAATTTGTTTAAGAAAAATTAATAAAAATACAACATTCAACAATGTTTACTGCATGGTTGCTTAAAAATTGTGAAATATTATGATATTAGCAAAAATACTTGGCGCCATGCTAGATATGAGAGAAAATATAATTCGTTTTTTCTCGTTAATCTGCTGACGTTCTCTCTCATATTATATCAGAGTAAATATCAGTTGTAGACACTATGTAACTTAGTGTCCACACCTGCGATAATATCTGAGATGATAACGTCAAATTCAATCGCAGAGAGAATTCTGTTACGTGTAGACTTAAAATCACTGTTATCGCAGTCTTATAATAATTTTTATGAGAGCGTTCTTATGAGAAATCTCATGGCAACGATCTTATAATAAGAGCTGTCTAAAAAGCGATTGTGTATGTGTTTGTTTACAAAAAGACGCCATTGCAATTTTACCAATTATTAATTTTGCAAAATATCTTTTAAAAAACCATTCTAAATGAAAAATAATTTGTTTTTATGCATTAAATATATACTATAAGTGATTAATTTTGTAGAAAATGTTCGCATATACGAAATTCATATAAGATTTTATTCATCGGAAATATGTGTTTTCTTCTCGGCTTTCATTGATATATGAATTCTTATAAGATTAACAACAACACACTTACTCCTTGTTAGATATGAAGATGGACATAGAGAATTTCGCTCTCTCATTCTGCCGACGTTTTCTCAGATATTATGTCAGAGTTAATCGCAGTTGTAGACACTAGGTAAAACGAAATTTTCTATGCTGCGTTTATAGGAATCTTCCTCTGAACTAAACACTAATATTTTATGATTGTTCATCAAAACCAAACGGTAAATTAGAAAATAGAAAGCTTATTTATTAAAACAACATACGAGTATTGCAGGCCGTCGAATTTACTTGTGGTTAAACATAACGATTATGCAACTTAAAATATATAATAAAATGTATGCGCTTATTGGAATATGCACTTGTGTATAAGTATTTCTGTTATAATAAACATTTTTATAATAGAACAAGACAGCTTTACCAGGTAGTGGTATAAGCACAGCTGTCTTTCGTTTTCTAAAATTGTCAAAATTTTGTTCACAAGTTACACAATTCTGAAAAAACACGTTTTGCAAGCAAAAGAGTGCGCTGGTTTTTGCAACATTACGTAATTTCTTCCAACAATTTACGTGTGATTTTTTTTTTTTGTGTTGCAAAATAATATTGAGGAAATGTGAAGTAAAATGATAATAATGAAAATTTTATTTTGAATATTTCAGGCGATATCCATGGACAGTATTACGATCTGTTGCGTCTTTTTGAATATGGCGGGTTTCCTCCAGAATCAAATTATTTATTTTTGGGTGATTATGTTGATCGTGGTAAACAGTCATTAGAAACAATATGCCTTTTATTGGCGTATAAGATTAAATATTCGGAAAATTTCTTTTTATTGCGTGGAAATCACGAGTGCGCCAGTATAAATCGAATTTATGGGTAATAATAAAATAATAACTCTCATAATTAATATACACATTTGAATATGTCGCAAATTTTACCTTCTTGCTAGCTTTTATGATGAGTGTAAAAGACGTTATACTATTAAATTGTGGAAAACTTTTACGGATTGTTTCAATTGTTTACCTGTCGCAGCAATAGGTAACATTAATTACCTTTTCTTAAGAAACACAGGTGTAAAAATCTAACCATTACAGTGGATGAAAAAATTTTTTGCTGTCACGGTGGCTTAAGTCCGGATCTTACTTCAATGGAACAAATACGACGAATTATGAGACCTACCGATGTACCCGATCAAGGCCTTCTATGTGATCTTTTGTGGTCAGATCCTGACAAAGATACAATGGGCTGGGGAGAAAACGATCGCGGAGTTAGTTTTACTTTCGGAGCAGAGGTATTCAAAAGAAAAAAAAAAAAATAAATTAATTAAAATATTTTACAAACTTTTAAGCAAATATTTTGTTGTAGGTTGTAGGTAAATTTTTAGAAAAACAAGAATTTGATTTGATATGTCGTGCTCATCAAGTTGTAGAAGACGGCTACGAATTTTTCGCTAAGCGTCAACTTGTCACTCTGTTTTCAGCTCCAAATTATTGCGGAGAATTTGATAATGCTGGTAAGAAATTTTAATATAGATCTATTGTATGGATTTTATGTGGTATGTATCTTTTTTTATAAGGTGCCATGATGTCTGTGGACGACACGTTAATGTGTTCTTTCCAAATATTAAAGCCTGCTGATAAAAGAAGATTTGTTTACCCTAATTTTGGAAGTTCAGGGCGACCCTTAACTCCTCCAAGAGGAGCCAATAATAAAAACAAAAAGAAATAAGTTCAAAGTTCAAATAGCATGTTAAAACATTATTATAAGCCCAAATGTGTGGTTAACTAATAAACACAAAAACACCACTTGAAAAAAAAATCAGCAAAATGTTAACACATACACATTCACAATACTATATACACACGGATACGATTTGTACAATAATGTATTATTTGTCTTATTAAAAAATTATATTAATTTCTTTCTACTGTCTTTATTGAAATGCTTCCTTTTGCTTTTGCATAGAATGTATTTATTTTTTGTTGAAAAAAAACTGAAAGTAATTTTAAGATAACTTATTGTTTTATTATGTAATTTTATTTTCACCTTTTAAGTTGTTTGTTACCATCGTAAATCATTGTTCTTCCCTTTCCCCTAAATTATTACATAGTTGTCGTTTTTACACCAAATAGGAATCTTGATTTGTAAAACAAGATCGCATTGTAAGGAACGTTTTAATTAAGAAAAACATATGTACTAAGCAAAAATTGGTTACGAGTATTTTAGTTAAAGCTTAAATAGAAGCAATGCATTTTAATTTTTTTAGTGTCCGAAATGAGAAACAATAAATCTCAGTCAAGAAATGTAATAACTATAAATTATTAAATTAATGTATTGTAATTGTATATTTTAAACGTTAAAAATACAACAAATTTCGAATTGGAAAAGAGTAATAAGAAATTATACTTAGCAGAAAAAGCACTTTATGTTATGAATCATGTTTAAAATAAAAAAGAAAAATCAACAAAGCAAGAAAATAAATTTAAATTATATATGTATATGTATTATGTATAGCCCTTTTGAGCAGTATTTACGTATATTCAGATGTATACACATGTAAACAGCTGCTGCCCAAGGGCTGTGCATTTATGATAATTGAAAATTCTCATAACTATATTAAATCTTATGTATCACATTAAAATAAAGGAAAAGAACTTTGAAAAACGAAAAAATAATATTGAAACAACAAAGAAAAGTTATATAAATAAAATTTTTAATAAATTTTAAAGAAAAAAAAAATTTATACAAAGTAACAATATTATTAATCTTGCATATTAAAGGCGAATTCTCCATACGTACAACCTCTGATTCAAGTCCAATATACCAGGAAAAATTATACGCATTTGTACATTTGTTGGTCTCATGTAGAAAGGCCCTAACTCTCATTTTCCCTGAGTTAAGCTTTTTTAGTGATTCTACTACGTTTCACCGAAATACACAGTGTAACAAAGATTTAATTAAATAATTTCATACCTATTGCTCTTACAAGCAATTGAACAAAAAAAAAGTTACTTGTAGATGTACCTAGGTATACAGTTTCCATTATGATTTTTCCTCCTCCTGTAAAATTGCCATTATGTTTGTTAGGGCCTTTCTACATGAGAGCAACAATATACATATGTTGTAGTTGTATTCATTTTACTTTTAGCATTCAAAAGGCCGAAGAAGGGAATTCTAAAATTGTTACAAAGTTTACCTCTCAATTGGTAACGAGACACAATTACGGTACCACTCTACAAGACTTCAAATATAAAATTTTGACATTTAGAAACATTTGTTTAATTCGCTGGTTAGAAGCACAGGCTTAACTCATTAATGTCCATCGTACTCATATGAAGAGGGTTTATTATATGGCCTCGGTAGTTGTTTCCATTACATTATAGCTCTGTTATAAATAAATTTTCTAATATATTGACAAAGCGTGTGGTTTTCGAATAAAATAGTAACGTACGTATGTTTATACGAGTAGGTTTAAATTGGTTAAAAATTGGGGATTAAATTTATTTCTTTGAAAAACTAGGTATGTTCCATAAGACAAACGGACAGGTTCGGACTAATGCGAGTAAAAAACGAAGTACTCTCTAAATTTTCCAATTTTATCCAAAATTGCCGGAACGAATAAGCCTTAATTGTACATGTTGAAATACTAAAGCTGCTAAGTTTTTAAATTATAACATATCTTAAAGATTTTAGACGCTTCAAATGTATAACATTAGGTGTGTTTCTTTATCACAATTACACAAAAAGCGTTCCCGTACATTAAAATTGACATGTTTGCGGAAGAAGCAAGCTGGTCTACACAAAAAATGCAAATGTGTCACATTTTTTGACAGGTTCTGCGATTGGATAAATTTTATGAAAATTTTCGCCAACTTATGTTTTCTATGCGATCAGATTGGTATTTAATAGAGTTGGGCAAAATCTTTCATTTGTGTGTATCTTTCATTCCCTTTCGGAAAGTTGCTGCCAAACGTTTCAGAATGAATGAAAATGTTAGGTGGCAGCATAACGAATTATTTAGGTTAGGTAGGCAGGCCGCTGGTTTCTCCAGAAAGTACCCGAATACTCCAGCCCACTTGGGTCCTGTAGGTCCCTTTGTGATTGCCTGAAAAAGTTAGGTTATGATAGAGGAAAAAGAAAATAAAAGGTTATAGGGGTATAGAAGAAGTGAAGAAGAGGGAAAGGAGAGGTGGGAAACTGCTTAGTGTGGCATTACTTGCTGATTTACTAGCCATCCGCTGCTTCTTATGAAAGAAGCTAACGCAGTCGGTTTGACCGAGGCTAGACATGAAAGGCTATTGAAACTCCGCTTCGGAATTATTTATTATAAAGCAAAAGCGGCATTTGTTTGTATCAAGGCGAATTCATTATTAAATTCATCACATAAATACATATTTTCCATCATGCAAACATCTTTCCTTATGATGATCAAAAATTTGTGGAATGGTTTTTATTACTCTTAGTTAAACAAACATGAATACCGGGCAGGCAGCGCCGCGGGTCCGTCTAGTTTTATATAGTAACAAAAATTTTCAACAGCTTGTAATTTAGTAAAAGTACGAAAAGTTGAAGATACTGAATTTTAATATTGTGTAATAAACGACAGCCGTTTGTGCTTTGACATTTCATTTTGGGCTCGAAATGTGTCTTTAATATGCTTATTTTTGTTGTATTCTCGTAATTTTGCTCTAGCGCTGGTACCTTTTAGACGTTAATGTACCTTGATTATGGTTTTTGGTGTTAAACAGTTTTGTGTAAAATTGTGAATGTACCCGAGTTCTTGTCGAACAAAATGTACGTATTTACTTTAATATGAATAAAATACTTTTATATGAATAAAATAGTTTTAACCCGTTTTATTAAAACTAGAGCTGAATATGTTAAGATCACTTCATAAAATATTAAAAAAGGTTGCAATCAGAGATTTATTATACAGTCCATTCAATCTCATACACATACGCACATATCACACAATTTCTTTTAACAGTGCTTACTTCACGAATTTACATATTCACTGATTAGGCGTTGGGGTATGCACTTGTACGCGTAATTCAATTCACATAATACTCGTATTAGAGAAATACTTTATTATTCGGATAATATTAGACATACTTCTACTGATAACTCAGAGCAGCACTTTTATGTGAATGATTCCAAACACAATTTTGGTGGAGAAAGCTCTTCTTCGCCAATTCATCTCTTAATATTCGCTGACGCAAAGCATATGGCATTGAGGATAATGGAGATGACGTTAAAGTAGGTGTTTGAGAGTTGGAAGTACTCATAACTTTGTCATCACGATTCAAATGGCAAAGCCAACCATTTAACGCATTTAATGGTGTTTTATTGGAAACTGTCGTAGTTAAAGGTTTCGTCGCCTGATTAGAAGGTATCTGTTCTTGCAAACAAAGTAGGCGATAAGTTCGATCAGAAAAACATTCTTTGTTATTTTGCAATCGAAATCTACTTAACGCTGTAAGTTCTGTTCGTGGTATACTCGAATTGTATAAGTTGATTGATTTTGTGTTAACAAAACAAGTTGGACTCCTTGAATTTGAATCATGTTGTATGAGTTGTTCTGATGACATTGGCCACAGTCGCTGTTGCTGTAGTTGTTGTTGTATCATACATTCATAGTTGTAACGTTGGCTGCTAAACTCGTATATGCTTTTTATTTTCTTTGCATGAGCACTCGTACCACTGACTTCGTTGACGTTTTTTGAATTTTGCATTGACCATGATTGTTGAGAATGCATACGCCTATTATTGTCCTTGTTAAATGTGTTGTTGTTCTTTTGCCTTGTCGCTAGTAACGATGATGTTGATGAAAGTATTGTAGCAACAGAGTTTTGACGGCTAAAGTCGTAATTTATGATTTTGGAATGCCCAGACTCTTTTTTGGGATTCAAATTTTTATTGGTTTTTACAAACTTCGTTTTAATATTATTTGAAGTGATTTTATCACCGGTACTCCTCACATCAGAAGAACATTGCCATGTATGTTTTTTTTTTGCAATATTGTGCCATTGTACTTAAGTATGTAGGTAGGCATGTATCCTTTTTGCTTGCTTGTATTCGTTATAAAAGTTAATTCACCATGGAAACTAGTGATGACTAGTTACATGCAATAATGTACTGGACTTACTTATTCAATATGTCATTATTTTAATAAGCAAACATGAAAGAGTTCAAAATTTAACTTTTGGGGTGGCTCAAAATAAATGAAGAGCTGGGGTTTAAACATTTAATAACTTTATCCTTTATATTTATTTACTAATAAGCCCGGCAAACGTTTTTCCATGTATGTGTACATAATTTCTAGGAAATATATTTTTTTTTAGTTCAACAACAAAATGGGTAACCGTATAAGTTTAAAGTTGAGAATTAAAGTATACTTTATTTAAGTTAATAAATTATTCTTTAATAAGGAAACAACTATATATTAAACTACAATTCTTGATACCTATCTATACATCAAAAATAGTTATTCATATTTCTACTAATAATTATGGCAATACAAAAATAAACAAACATTAATTTCTTAAAGCAATGGAGTGTACAATATTTTTGGTCTGTCCGTCTTTACCTAATACAAACAAACTGGATGGTTTTCCCACGCAATAGTATGCGACATATAGTTGTCAGGAGGACATGCTTGGTGTACGCAAACCTAAGCCATAGGCAGATAACGTTTGGCCTTGTGACTTATTAGTCGCCGTTGTAAGTGCTAATCTAATTGGGAATTGAATGCATTGGAACTCAATTGGCATATCTGTAAGAATCATAGGGTTTCGTGGCAGCCTTCGAACTTGCCATTTGAAATTCTGGCTTCGATAACATTTTTCATTAATCTTTTAATGACTAATCATGTGTCATTGCGAAGATCCAACCTCCAATTGTAAAATGGTGCGGTGGCATTCCTGGCATATTCAATGAACTCAAAAACTCAATCGGATAATTCGCAGCTTCGCTGGCATCGAAAGCGGCATCGACAGATTTATATGACACCAACCAAGATTTTTGTATATACATGCACAGCAACTTTTCCATCGCCAGTATCTAACGGTTGTTTGGAGAAAGTTTCGGCGGAGGTATTCTGAAATAGTGCCGCCAAACAGTCATATCCAATGCCTCAGGCGAATGCTTGTGTGTGATGTGTATTCATCATAAATGATAATTTTACCCCGTTTCAACACTGTTGCCATGAACTATTGTTTTTTTTTTATGTTGCACACTGCATTTGGGTACCGTTTGCTTATTATTTCACTTTTTATTTAAAAATTTGAAGCAGTATGCTTTTTTCAATGCTAAATCACAAAATAAATAAGTAAAAATAGTGTAAAAAAATTATATTTAGGGGTAAGTCAGCCTTATCATTTAGGCTTATGAAAAATGAATGTTGGCCGACTCTCAGACCTACCCTATATGCACACAAAATTTCATATAAATTGGTCCAGCCATTTCGGACAAGTTTCGTAACAAATATCGCGACACGAGAATTTTATACAGTTAGTAAAAGAAGTAATTTGAACGCTAAAGAACATTAAAAACTTATAATATTATATGATAGAATTTTTCTCAAGTTTAAATCCGGCTTTCGCCAAGAATTATTTTTATTTTTAATTATAACAGTAATTGTCGCGATCAATAGCTATTGATCAAAGACGATAAGAAAAAATAATTGAATACATTAAGCTGGGGGATAACTAGCTGTTTCGTAGTCGCTACCCTCACTACTCACCAGCACCCACTAGGATTCGAACTGGGTATCATGTAAACATGAAGTGTTTTTAATTCGGCCGTGAGCTCTTAATTATTTAAAAACTTTCAGGGAAACTATCATTTTTAAGCAAAACAAATATTTTATTTTTTTTTTTATTTACATGAATGGATATGTTTATAAGCACATTTTCCACAATACTCGTACAACATTAACTTCAATAGCAAAGTAACAACCGTAACCTAAAAAAATAGTTCAGTTTGTCTGCTGTAAAATAATAAATGTTTTCAAAATTGTATTAAAGTTAGAAAAATGTTTTTATACAAAAAAAAAAAAAAAAAAAAAAAAAAAATTGTTTTGGCTGCTAATACTCCTTTAGGATCAACTACAGCTTATAACCGCCGATGTATTGACTGGATTGATTTTGGTTTATCGTATTCTTTTAGTATTCTTTCTTTGTCTTTCGTATTCTTCTTTGTAAAATGTTTTTAGCTGCGTTTTGTGTTTTTGAGACCTTCATTCGACTTTTTTCTTTATGCGGACCCACAATTTTTCTACTTCGGGTTTAAATCAGCGATGTACATTTAGTCAAACAATTGTTTATAAGCAACGCCTTCTTTTTCTTACGCTCTTTAGTTTATTCGTTCAACAGACGCTGACGAATGCACATGTTAGTTAGATGCTTAGAGTTTTTCGTTCGATTACAGTAGATAACATAAATGACAATGCAAAATTATATTACGATAAATAATGGGATTGTATGTATGTTCAGTGTGTTTTAATATTCTTAATATTCATTTGTACTAAGCAATCTGATAAAATTGGTTTTACGTCTTTAAAACATATATTGCTCTTACAAAACTGTCATAAAAACATTAACATAGACGATTTAATTCTTCATACGAAAATCTTTGTGTTAGTTTTGCTTGTCACAGTACTTTAAATGACTCTCTAATTATCTCACTAACACAATTGCAAAACAAATTTGTCCACCACTGGTTTAAATCAGAACTTTGTGCTGGGGTATCAATTACTTTTCCGCAATTATATCTACAAACGTACGATTGATATTTTGGGTCATTATACTGATAAAATTGATATTTTAACTTTTCGTAATTTTTTATATCAATAAATCAGAATTTTTGGCTAATGGCACTCATTCATTTCTTAAAATATCCAGATAGACTTCCTTCGACATTATTTCATCCAAAAATCATGTTTCGCTTACACTCTTAGGTTAGGTTACTTCACAATATGTATTTTCATTTTCTAAGGTTGTCAGGCGTTTGTACCAAACTTTTTGGCATCTATCGTGGTAGTAAATCATCATCTTTGTCTCGTCACAAAAAATTACATCGCCCCAATGCTGAGGTGGGAAGTAATGAGAAATTGGTTTTTTTCAAGTCTTGAAAAGTATTGATGGTTTTGCAGCACGTCTCGAAGATACTTACTCCACATTCATTGCTGTTGTCTCGTTAATAATTTCCAAAAATTTTATTTCAATTCTGTTCGTTTCGGTTCACGTATTCCTTCTTTTTCAGCTCGGTTAATAAAATTGTGTACTGTTGTTAAGTTGAGGCAGAACAATTCCGCAATTTCTTTGTGAGATTTATCTTTGTAATAATTAAATTAAACCAGCTATGTTATATTTTTGTTGAGTCATTTTCCTGACATGGTTTATAAATAACCAATAGTCAAATAAGGATAAAATGAACCATTTTTGTAGAAACGAAAACACCACAAGAGATTTTTTGTGTTTCGCACTTCAAACATGATTGAATCAAACTGTTTTGCCACACAGAAATTTTGAAAGCGAAACATCTTGTTTCAGTTTCAAACTACTAGCCAAACACGAAGAATATACTGTCTTCTCAAATTTTGATAACAAATTATCGCTAGTTTATCTGAAAATAAAGAAAAGCTTTGAACATACACATAGATTAAATGAATCAAAACGAAAGAAATAATGAAACATAAAAAACCGCGTCACATCAAAGTGAAACAAGAACAATGATCCTCTGAACACCATGGTTCGCAATCTTGATTCAGAGAGCGAAACAAGTAATTCGTATTACCGTCTGAATATGGTATTACTTATAATTTTTAACTGTTCGTATTTATTTAAGGCTTGGTTGTGTTCAGTGTTGCCAGAAATTTTCGCAAAAAAAAAAAAAAGAAAATCTAAATTTGGTTTAGAAAAAATCTTAAACTGCAAGTCAAACACAAAAATAATGTATTTTATTACAAAAGGATGATTATTCTAATATAACAACACTCCAAGAAAATCGTTTCGTTACGGGAATGGAAGCGTTACGCTCACCATTCTTTTGTTAAATTGCACGTAGGCATCACCTTTTTATTATCGTTTACAACTTCATTAATGTTAGTGCTCGAACAACATTCTCGAGGTCGCTGGTTCGATTCCCCTGCCACAATATCTTTTTTTTCATAAACAAACAAATTTCATTCTATTTACGAGTGTTATTTCTTTAATAAAACAATATGCATAGTCCGAATGAAGCTTTACGTTGGTACAAAAACAAGAATAAAATTTGTGTTTGAATGTGTATATGCGTAAGAAATACATTTGTACATTTGATTCTAGAATTATGAATAGCTAGAACATTCATCTCGATTGTAGAAACTGATAAAGACGTATAAATAGCAAGTATCAAGAGTAAATAAAGTTGTAAATTATTTTAGTACTGTATAACGAACAAGTGCGAGTGTCATTGTTTCATTTACAATTGAAGAATCCGCAAAAGTGGTTTTAGAGGCAAAAACGTTACAATATCATTATAAAAATTATATTAAATATATTTTTATTTATTGCAAACATATGTAGATATTTCAGTAAATTTAATGTTTTAAATCAAAACTTTTTTTTTTCTATTTCCCATCTTACCACAATTTTATTTTATTATTGTTATTGCTATGTTGGATATGCCAGAACATCTATCTACACACTTCCATTACCAGCCAAACCATTCACGGCGAACTCTTTAAATTTATGTCCAATACACAATACGTATTCCACACCTAAGATCATAAGTTTGAACAAGAACATATTTTTGCTGTTATTCTGCCGCCGATATTATTTATGTTCAAAAATAAACACTGCGGGTGGAGACGTGCAGTTATAGTCACCCCTATGTAAGTAACTTAGAATACTAAATCTCAAAAATATTAATTTTGAGAGAAATATCTTCAAATCTTATTTAGTGTATGGTCACACACAGCAACTTTAGTTGGGCAATTCTTGACTTTATAGAAGCTTTCGGTGAGGGGAATAAGAAGGGAAAAAGAATTGCCGGTACTCGGCAATTCTCAGCAATTCCTTACTTTTCTCTCATGTGTGTATGTGTATGTGCATATACAATGTAAATTGCATAAAGCAAAAGGTAGAGAATTGCTCAAGAATTGCCGAAAAAAGTTTTTGTGTGTGGACAAGAAAGCAATTCCAAAAGAAAATTGCTAAAAAGTTCGGCAATTAAAATCGTTCTGTCTGACCACAGACTTAGCTTATAAAATCTTTAAAACAAAGATAAAATCTTCATTTTGGCAACGCTGGTTGTATTTATGACTTCTTTATTGCATTGAGTAAGTTTATATAAAAGCTCCACACAAGAGATTATCACATTCATTGTTTTTTGCGCTTAACGGGTAAAAACTAAACCGGGTTCGTGCGTTGATTGTTACGAGTATGTCTTTTGGATATTTAATTTTAAAATAAAATTGAAGCAGCCGGTGGTCGTTTAAAATTTAATTTAAAGCTAAAAGAAATTAAATAAGAAAAACGTTGAAATATTTTAGAAAGATATTGACTAGTTTGAAAATATAATTAAGCTAACAATTGGAACTAGCCTCCCTCCCACTGAAATGTGTAACAAGATATTTTCACATGCTATCCTTTTCCAATTGATTATTGTAACGTTTAGTGCTGCAAGAGATTTGCGTAAGTTTTCGTTTTTCCGCTCTGCAATACAATGTATTAACAAGTTTGTTTAATAGTTTTATAGTGTTTAATATGTTTATAGTGCTTAATATGTTTATCGTGATTCTCTCAAGTGAAATAATGAAATACCCAGCGGCGAAAGTTTCGATTACAGATACACACTTGTAAGTCAGTAATGCACACCCAACAAAAGTTCATTACTGTGCTAGGACAGTCGTACAGCAGCTCTGGGCTGGAGAACAGCTCTCGCATCATCGTAATTATTACTTGGCCTTCGAGAGTTTTGCGTCTCGCTCTGACGGTTAACTGTTTGCCTCAACTAACTATGCTAGTTATGAACTTTTAATACCATCGTCGTCACAAGGTCTTCGTTACTTCGCCCATGCTGTGCATCCTATACTTCGCAAATTTATTTTCAACTTTATAGTTAATTAAATAAATAAATACTTCCTAGCTCGCATACAATCTCGCATACTTTGTAAGTCGGCAGTAGGCAGCTCGGATATAATCTCGCTTCCTTTGTAAGTAGGTCGAAGACGTATTGCGAACCACAAACAAAGTTTCGGGACGAAAAATGTCATCTACATTGTTAAAAACATATGGTGTGTTATCTACTTTAGTTGTTAAAAAATGTTCTAAAATGTTATACTCAAGTCACTGTGAAAAGAGCAAAAATTGCAGTTGCCGTATTGCTTTTGGCGATTTCGCTGATTTTGGGAACTCCCAAAAAATTCGGTATCACTTCGCTAACCGGCTTTTCATATTCGGTGCGAGTTTTTGACGTGCAACATGCACCTGAACTACACAGAAAAAATTATAGTAAAAACAAAATCAACAAAAATTTTGTCTGAAAAAATAATTTGTATGTTTATAAATATATGTATATCAAAAAAATAACCTTGGATATCGTATATTGTTGTTGTTTAAAAAAATAGCGGTTTGCTTGAATCCACGAATTCCTTTACAGTTCCGCATTCAAACAATTTATTAATTGATTCAACGAATTTCGTTATTGAACAGGAAATAAAATTTTTTCTGTGTATAAACAACAGTCACTCGCTTTATTGAAAAATTGCGTTGAAAAAAAGGAAAATATGAAAATTGCTGCGACGCATCCCAGTAGTCTCGAAAGGGTTAAACTATTGTTTTCAAAAGTTTTGCAGTACATCATCTGTTTGTCTCTTTTGTTTTTATAAAACTTTACATTGAAAGTGCCTATATTATATGTACGCGTAAAAGAAGCGATATATTAATTACACTTCTATAAATTATCACTTTATCATTCAAGTATTAAACATCTGGCTAACCGAATTATGAAACTCGGTTTATGCGATATTTGAAAAGTAGACATGTATATATATATATATATATATATATATATATATATATATATATATATATATATATATATATATATATATATATATATATATATATATATATATATATATATATATATATATATATATATATATATATATATATATATATATATATATATATATATATATATATATATATATATATATATATATATATATATATATATATATATATATATATAGCCAAAAATTATTTGGTTTAAAATTTTTGTGAGAAAACTTGTGTAATTGATCATGCATGCTTCCTACTTGCGCGAAATAAGATTGAAATTTTAAGTTTAATAGATTCTTCTTGATAGCTATCGAATTAATGAATGTGAAAACCAGACGATTTTTCTCGACACATAGTTCATTCTAAATCATTTGAGCATTCAATACTTCAAACAAAACATTAGATAAAATAGAAATATCAGATTTAATAACACAAAGTATGTAAAATAACCAACTATTTCGCCACATGATTTTTAAATCGCCAGTCGCCAAACGAAAAATTTAGTTGCTATAATAGATAAAAAATTGGCCACTTTTAGCGAGAAATCGGCATATCTGACAACCCTGCTAGGGAACAGCTCTAGCATCATCGCAATTATTTATTAAGTGCGGTCAGGCTTTTTGTTGTTGTTTGGCCTTCGAGAGTTTTGCGTCTCGCTCTCACGGTTAACTGTTTGCCTGAACTACCTGTACTAACTGTATTAATTACAGTTTTTTGAGGTATTTCTTTGTTAACCACGCGACTACTTCTTATGTGAAGGCATAAGTCGTATAGTTAGTCACACCGCCGCTGCAGATTACTGTTAATACCATCCGCCTGTGCTGTGCATCCTATACTTTGCAAATGTATAGTTAAATAAATATTTTTGCACGTGAGGGTACATTTCTTAATGGATTGCCCTCCGACAACCGATTGTTAGAGATATAAAATAATCATGTATCGAGATTTGGAAAGCAAAACAATTGCCGTTTACAAATTGGAAACTTATTCTTTTGCAAAACAATTGAAAAAATTAAATTGTGTAGGTCTTCTCTATTGATCCCGATTATGGGTTTTATTATAAAGAACAATTTGTCTTGTACGTACATGCAAAGGTATGTATGTGTGTATACAAATATGCACTAAAATAATAAAAAATAGCAACTATACCAAGTACATATATAAGAGAAGTACGTACATATGTATGTAGGAATAATGCAAGGTTTTTGCAATTAAATTTTAACGTAAGAAGTCGTTACGCAAATTAAAAATAAATAAATTCAAAATACCTATTCCACACAATACCTGTCAGATATTAAATTCTTTCATGCATTTTTGATTTCATAGATGTAAAATTGTTTTAACATGTTTAATTATCAAAGATTTAGGTACGGAACTTTTGTGTGTACATATGTATGTATGTGTATGATATATAGACATATATGTACATATGTATAAATATATACATATATGTTTGTATGTGTATGTAGGTGTGTATGTATTTCAACATAATAAATTAGTAGTTTTCAATGCCACTTTGAAAGAGATACTAATGAAGAAAGGTTATGCATATGTTTAAATAAACCTTATGCAAACATTCATTCACATGCTCAGTTGTGTTCAAAATAATAGCAAACATTCAAAAGAAAACTTTTTAGAAATTCTTGATTTTTTACATATGAAAGCGTCCAACCCTTTCGAGTGTGGAATAGAATTAATTATTTATATATCAGTGCACAATAGCGCTTAATGTTTTGACGTGCAAAGGCTAACAGTGTTTTCTTTCCACCATACTCGTAAAAAAACTTTAGTGTTTTGGAAATTGAATTAGATGTTTAAAAAGTAGCAGTTGGGCATATATTTTACCATTTATGCTTTCAACGTTTACAAGCATTTCACTATACATACATACATATATTATTATCCCTATTTCATAAAATACTGGTATATTTTGTATTAGTAAAACTTTAGTTTTACATCTCTATTTTTATATAAATTGACTAATGTAAACCACGTATATTTTTTTCAATACTCATTTGTTGTAATATTAACTGAAAATATGTGGGTCTATCTATCTATGTAAGTAATTTGAAAGTGGATGTCTTGAGACGGATGTTTTTATTTCACAAAATTCGTTTTTTGTGTTGTCGTTAGTTTGCTGAGCAGTCGCAGAAAATGATTAAATGGCTCATATTGAAAGTTTGATGATAGTATTTTGTGAAAATGCATTGTTTAGACTTCCAACTCTGTACTTTTCTCGAAGTAGAAGTGAAAAATTAAAAGAATTAAAGTGAAAAATTATATAGCGTAATTATGCAAAAACGGACCGGGAAATAGTAGCGTATATATGAAGAAATATATTTATTCGAAAAGAGTGCAAACGTACAAAGAAATAAAGATTCCCCTTGCTGCTTATTTCTGCCAGATGAAACAAGTTCCACACCTAACACTGAATATCTGTATAAAGAGCAACATATTAGTATTAAACAACACTCTTATTTTCAACACAACTGTATAGACGTTAGCTCATTTGAATCTATCAGACATTTATATATCAGTTAATAAAAATCTTAACACTGTCGAAAATGGAAGTTAGCAGCGTTGTCAACTCGGTGCGTTTCGCACCGTTTTTGGTGCTTTTTAAAATTTTTTGTGCGAAAAATTCTTTAGTCGATGCAGTGTGCGCGTTTTTTTTTTTTTAATTTTCGATGCGCTTTTTAAATTTCGGTGGGACCTAATATAAGAAAAAAGTTTATTCACGTGTCTAAAACTAGGAGTAATAATGTGGAAAACGTTTCACATCATATGCATAAAGTGAGACAATCTTGCTGTTGTATATTATACCAGTACGCTTTCTCGAAAGAAAAATAAATATTTATATATACAATTTGCGGTTTTTGCAGGGTATTTGCCGTTAAACGATCAATCCAAGTTTGTCAAATATTACGAAAAAGGCAGTAGTGCAGTTTGTATTCATAACGGCGCCTGAATTCGCTACTGCTTTAGTAACTAATAAATTACCAAATTATTAACTAAATTCTACATCGAGATTGATGGCTTGTAGTGCGATTCTGTAACGATTAATAATTCGATAATCGTAAATTTTTCTACATATTTCATCCCTTGCAGTAAGGATTGTAAGCTCCTGCAATACAATTTTGACGTAGCTGATAACGTTTTTTTTTAATTTTTATTTTATTTTTAAATGATTTTAAATATTTAATAAAAAATAATAATAAGACTTGTTTTTTTTTTGCGTTTTGACAGGTATTAATAGAGCATTTTGCTTTTTAAATTTTCAGCAATCTAGATTGTTGGGATATAAAGTTGAATGTTTGAGAATATCTTTCAAAAATTTCCAAAGTCTACTGATGATTAGGGTAGTTCCTATGAAATGTCGACATATAGATAGCTGGGAAACATAGAAAACAAGCTATTTATAATTTTTTATTGGTATAAATGTTAGAAGCTAAAATAGCGAATAAAAACTTAATTGTTTTAATAATTTAATTAATAATTTTGTAATTTATCAAGTATGAACTTCACTATCTCTGTCTGCATTTATTGTAATATTTGACAAACTTTGCATGATCGTTTAATAGCAAAACACGCCTTAAAACAGCAAATTTTATAAAACGAAATGTTTATTTGTCTTTCGAGAATATTTATAATATATAACATCAAGATTGTTTTACTTTGTGCTTATAATAAGCAGCGTTTTCCACATTATAACTCTAGTGTTCTGATTGCGATCTGCAAAATTAAATGTAAAAATTTTGGACTGGTGAATACTTTTTTCTTACATTAAAACAAAAAGTTGAGTTGAATTTGAATTGATGCCACCGAAATTTAAAAAGCGCACCGAAAATTTAAAAAAAGCGCACCACGCACCGACTGCAGAATTTTTCGCACAAATAATTTTAAAAAGCACCAAAAACGGTACGAAACGAGTTGACAACGCTGGTATGCTTCCCCTTCTTGCACAAAGCAACTCGCACTTTTTCTTCTCGAAAATTTGGGCAAGTAGTTAAGCAATCAGCTGTTTGAGAAATAACCAATAACAAAAACAAAATTTATTTGAATCAACTCATAAAGAAATCATTTCAAATCTATTATATTAATATTAAATAAAAAAAAAAAAATATGTGCAAAAGACCTTAAAACCCCAAAAGTCTAACAGCCATTTCGTGGATTTCGAAAGGATAAGTTCATTCGCATTCTAGGCGAGAGAAGATTGATTTGGGTTTTTTCTAACTTTATTCTATTCGAACGATGTGTCAAAATTCACTTAAAATACATAAATTCATACGAACGAATACTAGTGACATAGACAAACCCAAATTGATTCGAATGTGAGTGACTAGCTTCCTTTCATATACATTTTCATTCGATATCGGCGAACAGGCTGTAAAAAAAACTTTTCGTCAAACTAAATAAAAATTTTTATTGCCGCACATTCACATACACATCATATGCTTCTTTTTTTTATTAGAAATTTGTCTTTCTACTTTGACGTTCTTTAGGTAAATTTTATATCTTTTTAAGAGAAACTTATGTTTCCTTTCCTTTGCTCGAAACTTACCCAGAAGGTAAAGAAACACGCATATTAGCACCTATTTCAAGGTGTAAAATTATGCAATTTCAGGTAAAATTGGTAAAATTTAGAAACAACTTAGTTTTTAATCTCATTATTCCGAAATTGCCAGAAATCTTATGTGCACATATCTTTTGATCAACAGTGCATACAAATATTATTGAATATTTTTTTTTCTTCACAGCTAATAATTTTGAAGTGTGTAAAAGAGATTCAGAATTCGACATATGTCTAGTAAATGCAGTGAACAAGGCAATACAAGTCCTAAAAAGTGGTAAACTTTTAAATTTATTAGAACATGCACATATGTATATTAATGCTTATGTATATGCTTTTTTTAACTCACTTCATTTTTAGGAAATAAAGAGTTTGGAATTCCTCCTCTCGAACCACTCACAGTCAAATCGCTTGTTATAGATGCTGGAGTAGCACCAATCAATTTGAGACAATTACTAAAAAATGTTTTAGTTAATGATATGATATCTACGAGTGTTATAAAGAGATATCGGTAAGTTTTGTTACAACTTTTCGGGCTTTATGGCATAAATTTTTTCTATTTAAAAATTTATGTTACTTTAAAGGACCGACTTGGACAATTTTCTCATAATTTGTGACAGCATAACAGACCGAATTGAAATGTTGGGAGACTATGAAATGTCTGGCAGAATACTTTTGTTGCCTATTACTGGAAGTGGCCGAGCAAATGTAACGCTTGTAAAATCAAAAATCGAACATCGCTTGATTGGTGAGCCCTTTGAAAAATCAGGTGTAAAATATATGCGCTTAAAGGAATATCGAGTATCTTTTGATCCTGAACGTGTCTACATGCATTTTGAAAATCTCTTTAATGATGCTGTTCTCTCGCAAACTATGAATCGATTTTTAAACGACAATTGGCAAACAGTGTTTAATGAATTAAAAATGGGATATGCAAAGAGCTTCGGATATATGTTTAAGGAAATTTCGAATCGTTTGTTTGAGGAAGTGCCAATGGACTCAATATTTTTAAGATAATATGATTTCTTTATTGCTTACAATAAAAAGTTTAGTAATATTAGTTTATTTTCTTTAAAGCTAAACAACCATAGTAAAAACTTTCCTAAGTGCTGAGATAAACATACAATAATACATAGATAGATGATATCGAACATATAATAGAGGTGTGCCTTTGCTATACTTTGAGATCACGCGGAAGTGTGAAAAGATCTAATTATTTTTTCTTAAAAATAAATACGTAAATGCGAATTTCGCACAAACAAAATAAAATATACCAAACTGCAGAAACGTAGAATGCAAAATGTCTATGCAGTTTTGTTACAATTTTTTGGTATGTTGAGGCATTATATGGTAGTGGCAGAATTACAATAAATACATCAACATGTATTTATTTTGTTGGTAGAATTTACCAATAACTGTCAAAATTTTGTTTGAAAAAGCAAGGAAGTCTATATGTTTTTGACAAATTAAGGCAAAGAAACGAAAGACAGCTGTGCTACCGTATTACAGCTGCCTTGGAATTGGCCAAGAAGAATTCATTTTACCAGGTAAAACTGAAAAACAGATGTACTACTTTTTTCTATTTGTAAAACATCAAGTGTCCAAAGCTGTTTCTGCCCTGTCGGATAATCAGTAGCTGACTACAAAAATAGCCAAATTTAATTAATTTTTGTGAACCAATTTTAAGCTATCATGTATACCTAGTAGGCGCCGTAAATTTCAGTTTTTATACCCTTCACAAAAATGTTAAGGGTATATATAAGTTTGTGATTCCGTTTGTAATTTCTACAGTTTTTTTTTGCGACCCTATAAAGTATATATATTCTGAATCAGAATTAATGGAAAAGTCGATTAAGCGATGTCCGTCTGTCCGTCTGTCCGCTGTTGAAATACCGTTTCTGAGAAAACCATTAGACTTAGAAACTTTTTTCTTTCCCCATTCTTTTACCCCATCGATTCATGGGTTTGCTATTGAAATTCAGTAATATCGGTCCACGTATAGCTGAGATATATTAAAAATTTCGAAAAAAGCCATTTTTTTTGCAGTTTTGTATGAAAATTTTTGAAAACAAAAGTTGTTCGTTTTGCTTCAAACTTCACACACTTATTAAGCATGGTGACTAAAAGGCAAAAAATTTTTTTTTTAGATATCGGCCCATATATACCCGAGATATAGCCCAAATCGGATTTTTAATGAAAATGTCGCATAAGCTAAATAACTTTTTTTTGCTCAAAAGCAGTTCTGGTAATAAAATTAGGTTACATAAATATGGAAAATGAAAATTTCCGATATCGGTCCATATATAACCGAGATATAGCCCAATCCGGGTTTTTCATGAAAATGTCGCGTAAGCGAACTTAAACAACTTTTTTGTGCTCAAAAGCAGTTCTGGTAATAAAATAGGGTCATATAAATATAAAAAATGAACATTTTCGATATCGGTCCATATATACCCGAGATATAGCCTAGACCGGGGTTTTCATGAAAATGCCGCGTAAGCGAACTTAAACAATTTTTTTGTGCTCAAAAGCAGTTCTGGTAATGAAATTAGGTTACATAAATATGGAAAATGAAAATTTCCGATATCGGTCCATATATACCCGAGATATAGCCTAGACAGGGTTTTTCATGAAAATGTCGCGTAAGCGAACTTAAACAACTTTTTTGTGCTCAAAAGCAGTTCTGGTAATGAAATAGGGTCATATAAATATGAAAAATGAAAATTTTCGATATCGGTCCATATATACCCGAGATATAGCCCAAATCGGGGTTTTCATGAAAATGTCGCGTAAGCGAACTTAAACAACTTTTTTGTGCTCAAAAGCAGTTCTGGTAATGAAATAGGGTCATATAAATATGAAAAATGAAAATTTTCGATATCGGTCCATATATACCCGAGATATAGCCCAAACCAGGTTTTTCATGAAAATGCCGCGTAAGCGAACTTAAACAACTTTTTTTGTGCTCAAAAGCAGTTCTGGTAATGAAATTAGGTTACATATATATGAAAAATGAAAATTTTCGATATCGGTCCATATATACCCGAGATATAGCCTAGAACGGGGTTTTCATGAAAATGCCGCGTCAGCGAAATTAAACAACTTTTTTTGCTTAAAAGCGGTTCTGGTAACAAAATAAGGTTATATAAATATGAAAAATGAAAATTTCCAATATCGGTTCATATATACCGCAGATATAGCCTGGAACGGGGTTTTCATGAAATTGCCGCGTAAGCGAACTTAAACAACTTTTTTTGCTTAAAAGTAGTTCTGGTAATAAAATAAGGTTGTATAAGTATGGAAAATGAAAATTTTCGATATCGGTCTATATATACCCGAGATATAGCCCAAACCGGGTTTTTCATGAAAATGTCGCGTAAGCGAACTTAAACAACTTTTTTCACCTTAAAGCAGTTCTGGTAATGAAATAAGGTTATATAGGTATGAAAAATGAAAATTTCCGATATCAGTCCATATATACCCGAGATATATCGCAAACCGGGTTTTTCATGAAAATAACGCGTAAGCGAACTTAAACAACTTTTTTCACCTTAAAGCAGTTCTGGTAATGAAATAAGGTTATATAGGTATGAAAAATGAAAATTTCCGATATCGGTCCATATATACCCGAGATATAGCGCAAACCGGGTTTTTCATGAAAATGTCGCGTAAGCGAACTTAAACAACTTTTTTTTGCTTAAAACAGTTCTGGTAATAAGATGAGGTTATATAAATATGGAAAATGAAAATTTCCGATATCGGTCCATATATACCAGAGATATAGCCTAAACCGTGGTTTTCACGAAAATGCCGCGTAAGCGAACTTAAACAACTTTTTTCACCTTAAAGCAGTTCTGGTAATAAAATAAGGTTATATAAATGTGGAAAATTAAAATTTACGATATCGGTTCATATATACCCGATATATAGCTTAACAGGTTTTTTGATGAAAATGCCGAGTAAACAACTTTTTTTTTGCTCAAAAGCAGTTCTGGTAATGAAATAAGATTATATAAATATGGAAAAAGAAAAAATCCGATATCGGTCCATATATACTCGAGATATAGCCTGAACCGATTTTTCCAATAACATTTTTTTTTTTTACTGAAAAGCAGTTCTTGTTATAAAAGAAGGTTACGAAAATAGAAAAAATTAAAATTTCTGATATCGGTCCATATATACCCGAGATATAGCCTAAATCGGGTTTTTCATGAAAATATCGCGTAAGCGAACTTAAACAATTTGTTGTGCTCAAAAGCAGTTCTGGTAATGATATAAGGTTATATAAATATGGAAAATTAAAATTTTCGATATCGTGCCATATATACCCGAGATATAGCCTGAACCGATTTTTCCATTAAAAATTTTTTTTTTTTTTGCTGAAAAGCAATTTTCGTTATAAAAGAAGGTTACTAAAACACAGAAAATAGAAAATTCCCATATCGGTTCATATATAACCGAGCATATTTAGGTCACATTTTTAATATACTATACATATTCGTGACTATCGTGAAGGGTATTTTAGATTCGGCCCAGCCGAATATACTACACTCTTACTTGTTATTATTAATACTACTGCGTGATATTGAAGTCTTTTCAATTCTGTGGAAGTTTTCTAAAACAAAATTTCTTATGTAAGTACATACATATGTCAAATAATAAAGATATTAACATTGTTTTAATTAAAAGTACAAGAATGAGAGTCGTTAGCAAAAAATATTTAAAAAGCCTTTTTAAAACAAAATGCAGTGTATACGCCAACAAATAAACATTTGATGCAATATTATTTATTTAAATTATGTCTGATATTTTTAAGTTTTTTGCAACATGCAATGTAATATTTTTGGTTTAGTGTAAAATGAAGTTTTTAATATATTTTTTTTTTAATTACAAATAAATACGTTAAAAATGTTGACAAATTTATTTTATTACGAAAAAATATTACAACTGAATGATTGTTAGGTGTGAGCTAGTTACAAAAAGTTTTTTTTTCACTTAAAAAGCCCTTACTTGTAGCCAACGGTAGAGTATGAAAATATTGCTAGCTTCAAAAAGTTAACTGAAAGTTAACATTTAGCAAGCTAACTGTAAGTTAGTTGAAGAGTAGTGTAAAGTCGGACAATTAACTATTTCCTAGGACATCACAATGTTTAAATAGTTACTTCCATTGAAAAAGTAATCCAAGTGTCAGTCACCACTAGTTGAGGAATAGTTAACTTAAAGTCAGTTTAAAGTTAACTGATTTTCCGACAGGGTGGTTTGCTCACATACAAACGTATCAGCAAGTAAAATGTGTATGTATGCATATTCATCCCAGTTGGCCAAGTCTTAAAGACATCTTAAACGATGGGTACAAAGCAATAGGAAACCGTGGAAAACATGTTGACGACCCCAAAAACAAATCGTTGACGAAAATTTCGAACAAATAGCCACGAAATCGCGCAAGACCACACTAGCGGCACTTTCCCTCACCTCATCGTAAACGATTATATACACTACATGTTCCTCTACCACGTCGTCGACGAATGCATAAGTGACAATATCTACACTACCTCGTCAACGATTGTGTAGGCGACATAATCGTAGAGTTTTTTCCAAGTATATCTACACTAATGTAATAGTGAAATAATGAAAATGATTAACTTTTTCAGTTTGCGATGTCGTTTAAAAAAATTGCTCTATTTTAAATAATTAGAAAATTTTTATAAAATTATTAATTTTGTCATAATACAATTTGTAGAGAATGCTAACAAATTGTCAGCGAAATACATATGTATAAATTTTTATATGTAAAAAGTTTGGCAACTCTAATTAGTAAGCGAACAAAATAAGAATGTAGAGAAGTAGAGGCAAATTTTGTGACTCTTTGCTTCAGCGACATTATTAAAATGAACTTTCACTTTCCTGTGTAGACGAAAAAGAAATTTTCATGAAAGTCGTTTATTTCATTGAATTTTTATTTATAATACGTACACAGAAATTTCATGAAAGTACTTTCCTGTGTAAAGGCAACGTAAATGAAATTGATTTCAGTTTTATACTGAGTGCAGTTTAATGCTGGGTTTGGTAAATGTAACAACAAACACGTACTTAATTTTGTCCATGCAGTTCCCAAAAGTTGCTCTTTTTTCCAACTGTGAAATTGAGAAAACATAATAGTAGAAAAAATCAGTTCTCAGTTAAAGTTTGTTCTGCAAATTTGTTTTTTAATGTGATTAATAGAAAGTGAAGAAAAATATATTGTTTATTTAGTGGATATATTTTCTTTAATAAGCCAATTCAGCATAAAAAGCCATATGTATCGAAAAAATTAAATTCAACAAGCAATTTTTAGGTGTTGCAGGTATGACAACAAAAGGTAAAAAGCTGACTTTGTTGTCATTGCTGAATTAATTGTGCTAAAAATCAATATGGGAAAATAAGTACATGTACATACGTATGTAGGTAAAATCTCTGTTTTGCAGTGTTAGTTATTATATGCTAGTTTAGATTCAGAATGCAATAAAAAATAATTAAAAAGTGGTCTTTCTAAACGGAAATTTGTAAAAAAGAATTGGTGTAATACTGGTTGTTAGTATTTCATTGCATTGATTTTCTTTTGTTTGAATGTGGTTAGGCTAAATATGTTAGTGTATGTTTTCATAAATTTTACAGTACTTATTTACGTGGACTACAGTGAAGCATAAAATAATTTTGCTTTTAATAAGTAGACGTTATTTGAAACTAAAAAAAAAATATATTTCTAATATTATATGATGATAGGTTGGTATCATTCGTCTAGCTCGAGTTCAATTCTGGCTAAAGCCAAGAAATATTTTTATTTATAATTATAACAAAAATTGCCGCAATCAATAACTCTTGATCAAAGAAGACAGGAAAAAATAATTGAATAGTGTAGCGACTACGAAACAGCTGTTGTTCCCCAGCTTTAGTGTATTATTTTTTCCTGTCTTCTTTGATCAAGAGTTATTGATCGCGGCAATTATTGTTATAATTATAAATAAAAATATTTCTTGGCTTTAGCCAGAATTGAACTCGGGCTAGACGAATGATACCAACCACCTCTATCATATAATATTAGAAATATTAAAAAAAACTTCGACTATTTAACATTAATACATACATAAAAAAATATATCTAACAGGTATTTGGTTAGCATTACGAAAATTGAAATTAAGTGCAGACGATTAGTCTTAACATACGTAAAGCTTAACTTCTGGTTAAAAAAAAAAAAAAAAAAAAAAAAAAAAAAAAAAAAAAAAAAAAAAAAAAAAAACTACCTATCAGTTGGTTCTTAATTAAGTTTGAAAAATCTGGAAAGTATCCGCTTTCCGGATTTGCGACAAAACATGCATATATTTTCATAAACTATTTTTCGTTACATTAGTTAGAACGTTAATGATTATGATTTACTTATAAATGATTAAATTTTTACAAAATTTAGACCCAAAGATTAGTACCTATGTAGGTATGAACTAGGTTTCAAAAACTATCATATCCATGTATCCATATAAAAATAGTTTTTAAAGTTATTTTGCATTTTGCGGCACTTGCATCTACATAGTACATACATATGTATGTACATGCACAAATTTAAATTCCTTTATAACAAGCTGTGATAAACAGAATAGGGAGTTGATGAAAATAACATATCTAAACCTTTATGCACATTGAAATACAACATACATAATAATAATGTGTATAATAATGTGTATGCACTTGAAATATAATTTTTAATAAATTGCTTCAATGCATATACCTGCTATACATGATAAAATATGTACTTACATATGGATGTACATATGTGTTTAACTGTCTACTATTGAAAAAAATGTTGACCGGAAAAGTAATAAATGTTATAATAGAGCGGATTAAAGGCAGTGTTACCAGATGATATAAATAAAGTATGTTTTTCTGTTATCCTTTTCATTACAAAAAAACGCAGTACACATGAATTAAAATAACTGTGTTATTGCTGCTACATAGCAGCGATTCTAAGATTCGATGTTAATATCTCATAATAGATTGTACCTATATTAATCTTTAATTAACAAAACTAAAAGATTTAGGAACTTTTAGATAAACTTAGTGATAAGAAAAGAAAAATTTACCACATAAAATATAAAAAAACCGTAAAGTACCTATGTACATGAACTAACGAAAAGTACTTACAATTTGATGTGCATAGAAGCAATATATATGTATGTATATAAGTATGTACATTTGGCTTTTAATGTTTGTAGCTGATACAAAAAGTGAAAACAATTTCAAAGGAACACGCGATTCAAAACATTTTAAAATTTAAGAAATTTGCTTAAGGCAAACGAGAGAAAACAGTAAGTCGATAGTTTAAAAGTTTGGCTAAATATCATACGAAAATAGAATATTGCACTTTTTTATAGCTCATAAAAAATAAAATATGTAACTATATACATATGTATGCATATATGTATGGTATGTAAGTGCTTGGCTACATTTATATATTCCTTACAAACTAACCACACCCACAAAAAAAAACTTTAAATCTAATTTTTATTTGGTCGTAAATGTATTAAGAATATTTTTTTTACAATAATAGTTATAACTGATAATAAAATAATAAACAATTACTCTTAACTGAAGCGAAATTTTGCACTTTTTTCTAAAGCCTAGTTGCAGACTAAGGACATAAAGTACGTTGAATTTATCAGATGTATGTGCGTGCTCGGGACGCGTAATGTAAATTGAGTGGAATACATATTTAAAATTATCGTATTGTAAGAAGAAAGTTAAGTCGGCGGTGCAAAATGTTTAATTTTATGAAAAAAGGTGTATCAGTGGCGTCTGGAAATATAAGTGACAAAGAAAAGGCTGAGAGAGAAGAAAAAGAAAAAAGGAAACGCGAGAAGAAACAACGGAAGGAAGGAAAAAATTCAACGGGTGTACCGGGTAGCATGAGCACTGAAGAATTATTGCGATTGGACGAGGCAATACATGTAAGAAATCGTAAAAATTAAAGATTATTTAACGATTTTTTTTCTTTCCGAAACAGGTTAGAAGATCTCTTAAAATACGAGGACGGCGAAAGGAGAAGGAAAAACTACCGAGTGGAATTACAGCTGATTATAGTGCAGAATTTTTCGCAGCACTCAACGCCGATGCAGCAGGTGGTAGTGAACTAGATCGGGGAAATGAGGAAATTGTGGCATCTGTAAACACAACTATAGAAAGTCGCTATAATGGTAGTATCAATACAAACGTTAAATCCATTTTAGAATCTACTGCTTATATGAGTAGTATAGGGGATATTTCCAAGGTATATCAAAATTTTTTTTATATTTCATATTTCCCATACTATTAATATAATGTTATTTTATCAGAATCGGTTTATGCTTCCCATTCCACCAAAACCGCCTAAACGCGGCATACTCAAAGGATCTCGCAGCAACATTACCAATATTCATGAAGAAATTACAGTGGCATCTCCAGATGCTCTTATACGTAATACAATGCAAAATGAAATGATTTTTGACGGCAATAGAAGTATGGGAGGCGCTGGGTCTCTTGGATCAAGTTCCAGTCAACATGGAACTTCATTTACATCAGTAGAGAGTCTACGTAGCGACGAAGGTGGCATGCAACGTGCTATGACTCTACCATCAAGTGCACGTTATACAGCTCATGTTCCACATACAAATCTGAGAGTTATGACGTCACCATCCCCCAGTGCTGATAGTCTTACAGATACTACAAATTCCTCATTTGCCACTCCGCCGTTCTCGCTGAGTCCTATTGGAGAATCCCAGGGCATAGATCGGTGGTCCAGAGTACAATCCTTTGAAGATGCAGACTTACCTCTGCCTCCAATTAAACTAGTTAAATTACCACCACCTAGATCACTTACGATTCGTCGCAAAAAGTCTCCAAGGCAAGATTTTGGATTTAGTTTACGCAAAGCAATTTGTTTAGATCGTTCCGAGAGCTTATCAAGTCCAATTTTTAAACCAGTTATATTTGCCGAACCTGGTGCAGGAGGCAGTTGTACTGGTTTATTACCTGGTGATCGGTTGCTTAAAGTAAATGGAAATCCAGTTTGCCATTTGTCACGAGAAATAATTATTGAAATGATAAGAAACAGTGGCGAATGTGTAACCGTTGAAGTATGTATATAAAAACAAATGCTAAAATGCTTTAGGTTTTTCCAACTCTAAAAACCTTTCAGGTTCAACCTGTCTCAGAACTTGTTGAGCTCAGCAGTCGTTGTATGCCCCAAAATATATCAAGCGGTGACGATATTGATGACATCGATCGTGTTCTTCTCAATGTTGACAACTGCAATACATTAAAACGTAGTGCCAGCAAGCGAATAAAGGTAAGTGATTTATTGTTAAAACGATAAATAGCCCACTATATTAAAAAACACATTTTGGTATTTGAAATCGCAAGCTAAGAATGAAATGACTGACTGGTCAACTATACACTACGCCCTCTCGTTGATATGAATTAATAATTTTGTTTATTTGTTCGATTTGTTACTTTCTAAAGGCCAGGGCACATAGAATCCATCGTACGTTATTTTTTTCCTTTTACAACTGACATTAACGTATACGAAGTATGAAGTTGGCACAATCGGTACTTTGTTAACGGATACAAATTCAACGGTTTTGTTTCATTTTGACTAAATCTTTTGATTCATTTTTCAGACACAGCACAGAATATCAAACACAATTTGTTTTTATTTATTTATTTATTACAAAATATACAAAACATATAAACTGAGTGTTGCCAAAGTTGTCAACGTGTGTTTAAAGTTGATCAACTTTAATACTTTGCGTTGACGGAGAAGTACGGAATGTGACAAAGTTCATAAGACTACATGTATTTCAACTTAGTTGTCAGTTGAAAAAGGCAAGGTAAATTGTACGACGGATTCCATGTGCTCCGGCCTTTACAAATTACTGACAAATAATTTATTTTGTTACAATTTATCAATTTTATTGCATTTAATTTTATATGAAAGAAAGTGTTGGCTCTTCAACTCTATGGTTTTGCTTACATTATTTGGATAAATTGAAAAATCCATTTGAAGAAAATACACTTTCTTTGTTCGATCGTGTTACATTTGTGTGATTTCAGGATGCAAAGCAAAACGGTATTTTTAGAAAATTTTTGCAAGCTTGTAATTATTTTACCTCATTCGGTCGTTTAACATATTAATATGAAAAAATCGTAATTTGTTTATAACTTTATATGAGTTTTTTTGTGATTATAAATTAAGTTTTGAAAACTGCCTTGAATAGAGTTAATCGTGTGAAGTTTATGTGTATTCGAAAACTTTTGTTTATGTTCGATTTATCTTTAGATGTAGGGTACCCTTAAAGTTGTATTCAAGGCATTCTCTGAGAAGCATGATTTATGGTACACCCTGTTGTAGGCATTTAATGTATACAAGCAAAACCAGGAGTAGATAGGTTTTTGGCCTAAAATTATTCCAAAACTTTTTCATTATATCTTTTTAAAAGTTGTTATAATATTGTAAAATATGTTTCTTTATTGTAAATTTTAATGTAGTGAAATAAATTGTTTTTTGTTACTTCAATTTGTGATTTCAAATTTCTAATAAAAATTCCTTAAAAAGACACACAACGGTGAGCCGAAATATTAAATTAAATAACAATACCTGACCTAGTGGCTCAACCAACAAACAATAATTTAAAATATTGAGTTTACTTTATTCGACATATCATAGGAGCTACCCTATTAAACATTGAAAAATATTTTCAAACATTATCTTGATCCTAATTATTTGACCTTTTTTTATAAATTAAATTGAAAAAAAAAAACTGAAAAATTTGTTCCTGAAGAACTCTTCCGAAGGAAGACGAAATGTCGACTATAATTAAAACATTTTTATATAAAAAACAAAACTGACCTCAAGCTTAAAAAACATTTCAATTTAATTTTCAAACATTTATTTTTTGTTTTTTATTATCTTGGACCAGTACTCAGGGGATGACCCCTACAGATGCAGTGCATTGTGCTGGAACACTAATAACAAAACTTCTTTTTTAATTGCACATTTGTATTTGAAAACAACTTCATACATTGTACTATACAGTGAACTCTCGATAGTGTGAACTAACAAAAAAACACCGTTTTATTATCTATCCCTGGAAGGGTTTCCTGTTTCAGTGCTTTTTCTAATAAAAGAATTACACCTGGAAAAATAAGACGTGGAAATGAAATTATGATTAAAGAAAGGCAATTTAAATTTGTAGTGCTTTTACGTCTAGAGATTGATATGTACATATTCATATACACAAACGGTCTGGAACGTACAAAGATCGCTATATTCGTACGATACAAATGCACACATATGCATGTATGATGTTATTTGGTTCTTAGTTATTCAATTTGTTTATCGCACAGAATGTGAACGTGGAAAATTATGTGTGTAGGTAAATGAAAGAAAATAAATATTAGTAAAAAGACGTAACACAAAATAAACAAAATTGTATGTGTCTACTTTGCAACCGCAGAAACAACTCCATACTGTAATAACAAAAATAATAAGAAAAAAGACAACTAGTAGGAAAGCAGAAGAAAATAAACCTACATTCATACGTATGTAAGTAATCTTGTGTATCTGAACACACTCAACGTATGTACATACATACATACATACATGCTTATATTTATATTATTCCCTACATCTGACAGAGCCAACTTAACCTAAAATACACAAATAGGCGAATGAACAAATTTTTCTAAAATCCGCCATACGCCATGCCTACAGTATGTAAGTATATATGTATATGCGCGTGTGTATGTATGTGTATTAAACTGTGGCCGTTGTTTAGGTTTAAAACTTATTCATCGTGTTATTGTTGTTGTTTCTGCTGTTGCAATTAAAGTCATTTGGTTGTTTGTGAGGAATACATTTGTCTAGACATCATCAGTATGTTTTAAACCGTTTCTATGTTCAAACGATACTTCGTCGCAATAACCACCGTCAGAAACTTCAAAACTTTAAAATTGGATAGATCAATCAATAGCTGATCATATTTAAAATGTATACATACTATGTATTTATAATTATGCTAACATACAAACCTACAAACATATAAATATGCACTGTTAACTGTGTATTCCAATTGGAATCGGGAAGTGTTTTCCGCGTCGTGAAAATTGTAATGAAACTGTTATGCTTTATGTGAAAAAGTTGTTTTTGAACACGAATTCTATAGTAAATATTATAAATAAAATTTAAAGAAATTAAGACTATTGAAATAGTATTTAAACATACACTTACACAGAAAGTTGTTAATGAAAATTTGTATACCAGTTTAGTGCTTTATCACGTGTCAAATCAATGTTTGCTAAGCTTATTGTTTTTTTTTCTTTTCCTTCTATGTACTATAACAGCCTGACCTATTCTTAAATAAAATAAAATGATCATATTTCCAACAATTACAGAATTTGAAATATGTATGCATGTACATGTGTGGTATATATGTATGTACATTAGGGCGAGTAGATTTTTTTTGGCAAAAAATCGTATGGGGCGAAATTATTCTATGAAGAATTCTGAGTAATGTAAATGTATTTCAAGCCCTCGAAATTTCGGAAATATATTGCTTTATAAATTTCTGTATTTTTGGGTTTCATTTAAATTTCAAAATTTTTCTAACCAAGTTATAAATTCGTATTACATAAATACTGCTTTTTGTAGTAGACTGGGAGTCGAAATTTTGTATTTTCTTGCAAATGTTTATGATATATATGTATATGTATATATATATTTTATTTTATTTTTTATTTTTTGTAAAGTTCTACTTACGACATATTTTTGCATTTTCGGTTTATGATTTATTCTTCAAAGTTGCTTAGAATTCTACGGAGAATAATTCCCCTGTACGATTTAAAATTTTTTTCGGCTCCATACAAATCGACCCGCCCTAATGTGAGTGTATATGTACAGAGATATACATAAGAGAAATAAATATACAACGCATCTTTACAAACTTAAGATATTATGATGAACCTCAAAGTAGGTATTAAAGCACATATTTTGTCATATGAATTCATATTTCGAGCTTAACAATATTTAATTTAATTGTAATTTGAAATAAAATATTATTATTCTTTTAATTTTCGAAACAAAATGTCTTTATTTAGTTATTATAAATATTACTATAAAAGTTATAATGTTACTTTACAATTGTAAGTATACATATATCATGCACATATATACATGTGTACATATTTCATTTAATGTTAAAGCAAACTTAATTCAATTCCTATATTTGCTTGTACTCGTGTATGTAAGTACATACATACACTTAGGCACGTACCTCTAAGTACATATTTATACATAAAACAAACAGGGATCGTTAAGAAATTTGATATTTTCTTAGATGTAAAATCAAACATATGTAGATGTGAAAACCTTTGTAAATTAGACCCGCTCTTAAAATTAGTGTACGTTAACTTACGATCGATTTAAGTCGAAAGTTTTGACTATGAAACATTTGTACAAAAATTAAAAAAATTTTTTTGTCTTAAAATTATGGAAGCCCCAAAAGTTTTTATATTTTATATAATATTATTAGTAAGCTCAAGTTCTTCGGTTTTTTAACAATATCGCAAAATAACTTGTTTCGAGAAAAACACATTTCAAATTTTTAGTTTCCATACAAGTCTTAGAAATTTTTTTTTAGAAAATATCTCCTAAAGGAAACAGTTTAAAGGTAATTTAAATAAAATTTTGGCAGAATATAAAAGGTAGTACTGTTAACAATTCTGCATTGTTAACTCGAAAAGCTAATTTTTTGAGATATGACTATGTTGCAATAAAGGAGCGATATCTTATTCAATATTTCGTTTTGGAAAACTTCTATACAAAAAAAAAAAAAATTATGCAAATGTTGATTATAATAAATTTTGTAATAACACTACGCAACAAATGGAAAATTTTTTTATATAACCAAAATATTTTTTCATGGGCTTTTTGTTTTTCTAAAATATGTGATTTCTGGTTTTGGCCAGAGAAAGGTTCTCATATATGCATGCATTACGCATATAAGCAGGGTCGACAACCAAAAAGCGCTAAAAGCCGCTAAATTATACATATTTACAAAAAAAGTACTATAAACAAAGTTTGAAGATTTAAGTAAAATAACAAATAAAAATGTAAAAATAATCTAACATTTCTGTAGTTGACCCATATAAAAGACTAATATACAAGGTAGGGTTACTTAAGCAGTATTTTGGAATATGAAGTATTAAAACACAATCAATCTGAAGTTGCTAGTTTTGAAATCATATTTATCTTCTGGTCATAAAACTGTTTGGATATTATATTTCGAATTCTTATAAGAATTTTTTTTTTTTACATTGGACCAGTATTCAGGGGATGATCCCTACACATGCAGTGCATTGTACCAGAACTAGGAAAATAGGATGTGAGGAGGGGGAAAGAGGGAGTAGTGTTTGTGAACATTTGATTTGAACGTTCCAACGCTATAACAGACAGGAAAGACGTCTGCAGGCAACATATTCCACAGACGAAGCGTAGGCTGCAAAACGAATTCTCTCTGTAATGCGTAGTGCGATTCCCCGGGCAATCGACCACAAATGGATGAGATCTAGACGATGAGCGCGTGCTACGTAAAAATGTGCGAGTTTCGGGAACAAGATCCCTAATCTCGTCAGAGCAAAATCCATTTTAGTAACGATAGAACAGAGTAACGTACCTCACACTGCGTCGAGGCTCCAGTGAGTCAATAGAGTTGGATACCCTACTGTCACCGATGAGCTTCTTCGCCCTCTCCTGCACACGGTCGAGTAACCCCAAAATAGACTTTGAGGCACCGGCCCAAACATGAGAGTTGTATTCCATTTTCGGTCGGATGTAGGTGGTATAAATAGTAAGGAGATCGGATGAAGTGAAGTACATCTTACACCGTTTCAAAAAACCAAGGCACTGGAATGCTTCTTTGGGGACATGAAAAATGTGTTCAGTCCAGCGAACATCACACTGTATCTTCATTCCAAGAACATCAAGAGCATCCGATTCCTCAATATTTATACCATCCATGAGTACAGATGAAGCAGCATTTGCGGTCGTTTGTTTGTGTGTTAATAGGCAACATTGGGTCTTACGAGCGTTAAAGGTGACCCTGTTTTTGCGACCCCATTCGGAGATTAATAGAAGATCACTATTCAGTGAATCATTCATATTTAGCCTCTTGGCAGCGATCTCTGATAGGCTGGGCCTATAACTAAAAGAGTACGAGTGACAAATGCTGCTGTCATCCGCGAAAGAGTGGATAGTGTTGGAGGTTTGATAGAGACTTCGGACGATACATCAGATGGAATATTATAATATTTATGCGGTTTTACGCTCTTATTTTATATGCATTTATTATACTTACCGATAAACATAAAAACAATTGTAAATTTTTTTGTAAATTAAATTCGATTTATATTAGCGATTCTCACGCTTCGTAGTAAAGAACTATTGTAGAGCTTGTATGTATTCTAGATTTAGTAAATCTTGGTAAATTTTTTAGCTTGATAAGAACAAAATTCATAAATTTGTAATTTACTAATTAAAATTTACAACCCCTACAATACCAATACCGTTTTTAAGAACGAATAAAAGTTTCACAAGTCAGAGCTTTAGCTTTAAAAATATCATAATCGGTTGACCAATTTTCGAAACCTAATAAAAATTGATTTCCCGTGACCGGCGATGCTCTAAATAGATTTTTCAACCTTTGAAACCTCTAGATAGCGACTTCATCAAAATCTTTTGAGCTGTTTTCGAGAACTATACAAAAAATGGGTAAAAATTGGGACAAAATGGGGCTCCTCGTGACCGATTACAATCTAGATCATTGATCACCACCCAATGCCTAATTTATGCTAATGCTAATTTTTTAGGGCCGTTTTCGAAAACTAATAAAATGATCATAAATGGGTGGCTCCTGGGACGGGGACATTCTAGATCACTTTTTCGACTTTAAATCCCACCTAAATACTGATTTTCATTAAAATCGTTAAAACCGTTTTCGGGAAATCTTGAGGACATTCTGTGTTCACCAATAATCTAAACCCATTTTCAATTACTAAAAAGATGGTTGAAAACGTATGCATATTTTTAGATTATTTTCTTGGCATGGGGGGTTGAGAGAGAGTTAAACATATTTAAGATTACGTATTTTTATTCGCTATTTAAGCTTCTAACATTTATACCAGTAAAAAATTATAAATAGCTTGTTTTCTATGTTTCCCAGATATGTCGACATTTCATAGGAACTACCCTAATCATCAGTAGACTTTGGAAATTTTTGAAAGATATTCTCAAACATTCAACTTTATATCCCAACAATCTAACTAAATTGCTGAGAATATCTTTCAAAAATTTCCAAAGTCAACTGATGATTAGGGTAGTTCCTATGAAATGTCGACATATACATAGCTGGGAAACATAGAAAGCAAGCTATTTACAATTTTTTATTGGTATAAATGTTAGAAGCTAGAATAGCGAATAAAAACTCAATTGTTTGAAATTAAAAACAAATTTTTTTTTTCAAATTTCTATTAAAAAATATTTTTAATAAAAAAAAACTTAATTATTTCGTAAAACCTTTAATTATTTCGTGAAACTTAAAGTCTCAGATCATAGAGCTTGAAAAGGTGAAAATGGCCAGCCAGATTGGGGAGGACTCTGCATGATATCTGGAGCTCAAGAAAGAATACAAAATTTAAAAAATAGTTTTAATTTTTTTTTTCCAACTTTGTTTTAATTATGCCATTGACATCTGAAACAGATTAAAATTCAAAAAAAGTTATCAGCTAGCTGCGCTGTCAATTTCACCTGTTATGAATTCGCCTTGGTTTTACGTATGTAAGGTGTGTAAAAATGTTTGAAAATTAAAAATCTTCTGCACAATCCGAAATTTGTTTTCTGGAAATAAACTGTATACTCTCTATTTATGTATTTGTATTACTAAGATTGAGAAATTTAATTCACTAATTAAATTTTATATTATAATTACTCAAAAAATTATATTAGCTTTACAAAGATGCAAACCCAAGTCATCACTTTTTTAAGTACAATTTGCAATGATCATAACCTTCAGAAGATTATTTTAATAAGTGGATAATAGAAATAACAACTGTAAGAATTAAAAAAGCCCACTTGGTTTAGATATTGAATGTTGGTTGGTTGGCGGCTGACTTGTGATTTGTTAACTTGCCTCGATCCACATACCAGCTTTCAAGATTTGTTGATACACCCAAATGAACGAAAATATGTAGACATGTACGAGTATGTATGTTTGTATGTGTTTGTATTTATGTAAAATAAACTTGTCCTCAGTTATGTGAATAGAAAAATAGATTTCTTTTTCTAACAAAGTATTACATTTCAGTGAACGATAAAGAGATACATATGTACATATTTTTCTGCTTGGCTTTATAATTATTTTTGTTTCTTACTTTGCACCATTAAGACAAAAGTAAAATAACATAATTTGTCCAGCTCACGTTGCTGATCTGTGCCACCCAAAACCAACTGTCATATTTAGTAATTAATTGTTCCATAATCTTACGAGTATTATATTTATTTCCCACTAAAACTTTTTTTTCCGACATGATTTTATTTCCTATTCATTGGCAATGTTTATAAAGATGGAATTTGTGGGAAATATTTGAAGAAATTATTAAATGAATTTTAATAAAAGCTTGTATGGAGTACTTGGATTAAAACTCTTTTCAGACTCAAATTTCTTCTCATAATCGTTCATTAGAGAGCTTGAACGGTCAACATACAATACCAGTTTGCTTGCATAAATAATTGTCTATACTCGTATATGCCAGAATACTTGTTGGGTATTAATCAACGGACCAGCAGCGAAACCAAAAAGGTTTAATATTTTCATAGTGCAAGTAAACTAGCGGCGTATATTGTGAAATTACATCCAATTCAGCTAGACGAAAGGATAATGAAATATATAATAAATATCGAATTGAAATATTCAGCCCAATTATGAATATTCTCACGGATTTTATTTCTCTCGGAATTTATTCCTCATGAAATTTATTTCTCACATAACATACTTTTTCAATGCATATTAAAGAGAAAAACACAATTTTTGTGAACTTGGCCGTAAGAGTTGATTTCTCTCTAGTGTTTTCAACGAATCTCATGAAGAAAAAATAAAAAAACCTCATATTTAACTTTTGTTCATGATTGGAGGAAAGTGAAAAGTGAACAAATTCCTACGGAATTTTTATTCATAATTGGGCTCATTATGTAAATATTACACATTAAAAGAAAATTTTAGAGAAATTTCTTTTCTTATTTCTAATATTATATGATGATGGGTTGGTATCATTCGTCTAGCTCGAGTTCAATCCTGGTTAAAGCCAAGAAATATTTTTATTTTATAATTATAACAATAATTGCCGCGATCAATAACTTTTTATATATTAAATAAAAAAATAAATTTCTTTTCAACAAAATGTACACATAAACATTTTTAACAAAATCCACAAAAGTTTCTATTAATCGTAAACTAGTGTGTTCTAATCAGCTTTCAATGATTTTTTCGGCCAGGAGGAAAAATGCGTTACACACTGACCAGATGGTCCGTACCCTCCGCTTTGTGTCGGACTGTGAACTTACCGACTAAAAAACCCCTCTTCTTCCTGGGATAAAAATTTCTACCCCAGGACCGTCTTAGCATTGCTTCGGGGTGGATTCCCAATGGCGTCTGGGATTTTGATTACCTATATGAATTTTTATAATAATAAAAATATGTAATCGTGAAGGAATTCGTTTTCTCACCTCGCCGAAGTTCTCTCAGATATTACATTTTTGTATCAGGGTTAATCGTAGTTGTAGACGCGGTATAAACAGAAATATGTATGTTTATGTTGTTTCAAAAAAAAAGGTATAATAACTTTTCGAAACGAGTCTGGGATAATAGACGTTTATGAAAAAAAAAGTCCTAATGTCTTTACAAATGATATTCACGTAAGTTAAAAAAAAATATGTATTGGTTCCACGTAGTGGTAGTGGCTGCCCTAATTTTAAGAGCGATGAGAGAATTCCTATATATGTATATAGAAACTAAAGCAGTAACAATGTATGAGAGTAATTGAATAACTTTATTCGTAGCGGAATTGTTTTAGCATTATCAAGTCAAACCTGTTGTTTTTGAATAGATCATTTGCTGTTAACAAAGAAAAAATATTTGTAAGTTTAAATATTTTTTGAAAAAGGTATAAACAAATATTATTCATTAGAGAATAAGCGAAAAAGAATTGAAATGATTAAAAGACATTAAGATAACCCGTTAAAAGAAAAACAAATGTAAGAAGTATAAATTACATTGACTGACGTTCAAAATGTTTGTTTTACCAAAAAGTTTCGAGCGAAATCTACGAACGACAATTATTCCAGCAACACCAGCACAACCGGGTTCGGGATTGAATCCGGCATTTCACAAAGGCTGCACAGGGAAAGCGCATGCATGTGGAACTATTAAAACAAAAGTTTTTAAACCAACACCCCCACCACGGGGGGAAAAACGCCAACGTAAAAGCAGCATTAGTTCAGAAAATATTAGTGACAGTGGGTCCGAGCATCATAGCTCTTTAGTTTGGAATGCTTTTGAAACAAATGCACATACTTATGAAAACCGAACTCTTCTTAGCAAAAACTATGCAGAAAATAATCTCCAATCTAATAAAAGTTGTATAGAAAAAAGATCGCCACTACCTCCAAAAAGAACAACCAAATCTATTTTGTCGCCAGTTCTTAAAAGATCATCGAGTGCTTCTTATACCCGAATACGATTGTATAGTGAAGGCGAACAAAATACTGAATGTGATAGTTATTCACCTGCCCCATCAAATATCAGCACTTTTGAACGGACGCAGAAATATCGAAGCTTTCGAACCAACAGCAAGTCAAATGGACTGTGTAGAAATGTAACTTCCGCAGCATCAAATATTAGGCCTCCATGGAATAGTGCAGCTGCTGGAAGTAAAACCCCTGCAATTTCAACAAACAATTTGCAAACTAATACAAGAGTATTCCGATCCTCAACACGTCGTCGTAACGACACGGTTTCATGGCAAACAATATGGGAACGATCCCTTCATATGCGAAGTTCCGGCACTTCTTCAATAAATACCGGATATTTTAAGAATTTCGATGAAATTTTTAACAAAAAGGTTTGCTATTCCTATTTTATGTTAATTAACTAAACAGGCGAACATAAACATGTAACGTTTTGTTTAATTTGTTTATATTTGCCTCATTTATTATTATTTTTTTTAACATTGCTTTTATTTAACATCTACACTAAAGGGAAATATAGTACATATAGGATTTCTAGTCCAATCTAGCTGATTTTGAAGAAATTTTCTATACAAAATGAGTAGATTTCATTTTGTAACTTGATTATTCAACTTCATTTTGACGAATCTAGTAGTTATCTATGTAATTTATCATACAACTGCGATTTTACTTACAATATTACTTGAAAATACTGCGCTTTACCAGAAAAAAATTATACTTTTATTATAAGAAGAATTCATTGTGATATACAGCCAGTTTATAAGACACGAATCATCAGGAAAAGGCGTTTGCTTTAGATAATTTTTCTCTGTTTATTTACTATTGCGATTTTAGTTACTTAATTTATTTTGGTTTGTATAACACCAACTGTCTGACGACAAGTGTCAAAATTGGGCGAATGAATAAACATACAAGAAGAAAATATGTAGAAAACAGCAAATTCCAATAGAGCGTTTAAACAGACTCCCATATTTCTGTGATTATCCATATAACCAGGTAATTAGCCGTACTAGTGAGAATCTCCGGTCGACGCAATCGACCGCACTCATTTTTTTCGTTCTTAAATAATACACTCTCAATAAAACTGTAAAACCTACAAATATGTTATTTACTCATATTTGGCCACACTGTTTTTGTTTAACTTGTATTTAAGTCAAACACATACACATATTTTGTTTGTATTAGTAACAAATTAATAGCAGTTTTACTCCTAAAATACTGAGCCGGTTAAAATGAAATTAAGCTTTGTGCAGAAAGAACTTTTAAACGGCTACAAAAGAAAAAAACGTGTTTGACTATTATATAAATAACGCATTTTGAGTTTTTTTTTAGAAATTCCCAAAACCGGCTTCGTGAATCCCCAAAATCCCCCACTTCGCTGGAAGCAATACCGCAACTCCAATTTTCGCACTAAACACCAACACTGTATATACAGTTTTATACACCTACATATCGTTACTCTCATGTAGAAAGGCCCTAACTCGCATTTTCCCTGAATCGAACTTTTTTTGGGATTCTACTACGTTTCACATAAATATACAGCGTCACAAAAATTTAATTGAATAATTTCATAGATATCGCTTTTACAAGCAATTGAAAAAAATTACTTGTTAATAAACCTAGGTATACAGTTTCCATTACTGTAAAATTGCGATTATGTTTGTTAGGGCCCTTGTGAATGAGACCAACGATATGTAATAATTACTCATATGGCATGGGTTTCGAGTGTTGAAAACAAACACACAAGTGAAAGTAATATAAGCGTGTTAAAAAAACTTCAACAAAATGTTTGTTTTATTTAGTTTCTGTATCCAGAATAGGATTGCCGATTATTAGTTTGAAAAAAATATGTTCATATAAAAATTTGTAAGCAAATATTATTTTTTGTATGTTGCCAACAATAAGATACAAATTTTTCACGTATACGAGAATTAACGTAAGTTGCACGACACGATAAAGATCCGTTATACAAACCCAATTCTTTACGTAGTCGCCCATGACTTGGCTCGTCGGGAGTGAGCTTAGTCGTTCTATAAGCAGGCTGGTGTCAAAACAAGTTTAATGAAAATAATATCTTGCAAGATTGCAAAAATCGGAAGTGTAAACGCTTAAGATTTTGACTTAAATCTACTAGATTTTAACGTCTACAAGGTGGCAGCGCTAAAGCAAAATTACAATAGTACAACAACAAAAGGCGTGTTGAACATTTGAAGATTTTTTCACAATTATAAACTTTTTTTATTGTTGTTGTCACAAAATTATTTTTAAATAAGTAGGTTTGAAAATGACACTAAATTCACTTTCAAAAAAGTAACTATACTTTTTTCGCTAAGAGCTTACGGTTTTAAAAGTAGTAAAAAACCGCATCATGCCATTGTAGACGTTAATACTCGTACACATTGATTGCTCCCATTTATAAAGTAAATAAAATAATATGTTTTATTTGTCCAGAAATTAGATTTATTAAGTAAAATAATGGAATTATTTTGAAAAAGTTTACCGCATCTGTGAAAAAAATTAAGTGGAGTGAATTATCACTCATATTACAAAATTTAAAACCATAAAATCATTTGTTGTTACCAAAACAGGTTTACCAGGTAGTGAGAGAATTAAAATAAATACAAAACCAAAAAGCATCACAGGTATTCTGTTGGTAGAAATTACGAAATGTCAAAATTTTGTTTCTCTTTTGTTATAAACAGCTTGTTTTCAATGTTTCACAGCTGTCTATATGTGGACATTTCATAGGAGCTACCTTAATCTTCAGTAGACTTTGGAAATTTTTTAAAGATATTCTAATATTTTTGGGAATATCTTTCAAAAATTTCCAAAGTCTACTGATGATTAGAATGGCTCCTATGAAATGTCGACATATAGACAGCCAGGAAACATTGAAAACAAGCTGTTTATAATTTTTTTATTTGTATCAATGTTTGAAGCTAATATAGTGAATTGTTTCTCTTTTGTCAGTTTTTTCAGAAATGTGTAGCTTTTAAACAAGATTTGACAATCTTACGGAACGAAAACCACAGACGGCTGTGTGTTATACCACTACCTAGTAAAGCTGCCTTGATACTGAATGTAATATATATACTCACTTGAACGAAATCGTTCCTTAGAAATAATAAAGCTAAGAAGTTATATAATAGTTACTTTTAACTAACTGAAAAAGCCAATTAAAATCTATGGAACAAATCTAGTTTATGCATAGAAAATCGAATAATAGCGTCGTTATATGCGATTTTCCGTTCTAATTTATTTAAAAATATTTAATTCTGTACGCGTGAACTCAGGTCTAACAATACTTTCCATTAACACCAGATTTAAATCAAATCTACTTATGAACGGTTAACTTCTGGGTTGTTTTATACAAGTCATGTTGTGTTTATGGGACACGAATGAGTGATACGTCTAGAAAATTTGTATGAAATACACTGAAAATATTGTGTATATTTCATACAAATTTTCTAGACGTATCACTCATTCCCATGTCCCATAACACCACATTAATTATAGGATAACTTTTGAGAAAAGTATTGCAAAGTAAGGTAGTTAGCTGCTTCCCACGATATAACTTTGTTAAATTAGTCTTTTACCTTGAAAAATATTAGCATTTCAGAAAACTTATAGTTGTTTAGTTTTCTACATCGATGCTAGTTATTTGTCCAATAATTGTATATAATCTGTTCTACTTATTGGAAGCAGCTGGTATATTAGTTAAAAAATATTGTCAAGTTAGGTGGTCCGGTTCGACAATAAAAGCTCCAGACGTTTGCACACTAGTAAAAATTCACTGCATGTATCTCAAACCATATTTCTAGGAGAAAATTCGAACCTCTTTCTCTATAAATTCCTATAAATCGCCCATTTACTTTCAAATTGGCATAACGTAGAAGAGGAAATAAAATGCTCCTTATGTTTTTAAGAAAATAAGTTGTAAGAGGAGGAATCGAATCGCATATTGAAAATAATCTCATAATGAAATTTTGAAATAAGCGATAAATAATCATTTTAATGATCACACATAGACGTGCAGTTGTCGCTTTGTTTTACTTTACAACTTGATTGTCGGTTTGTTGGTTTTCGTATTATGAATGCTTTATTTGACTTACGAATGAATTAATACTTTTGGTCAACGAACTATTTGTTTTGTCTCCATTTGCTAATTATTTCCAATAACTAATTTTAATGACTATACGCCCCTATAAAAGTAACACAAGTAACGTTTATTATGTATTTATGGACTAGAAAATATTTTAAATTAGTAAGCTAAATTTTTAATTTAAAGTTGCAGACAATAAAATGTTCGATATATTTGTCTTCAACATTTAAAGACAAAAACGATAGTAATGAAGAGACAAGTAAAAAAGATAAAAAAAATGTTAATAATTGTTGCTCAAGTTTTTGTCTAGGTAGTTTCTGGTTTTACTAGCATACAACCTAAACAGATGAGGAGTAGATACATATTCGTCAAATATCGGGTGATTCATCACAAGGTTTGATTTATAATGTAAAATAAAATACATAAATTTGAAGGTGAACTTAAAAGTTTTATTGTTGGTCAAAAAAACATTTTAAAGTATTTACTGTTTGAAAATAATATCTTGTAAATGTTGGCAACAACTAAGTCTCAGGTGATACATTCGGAACATACAAATCTCGCGAATAGAGCATAAGTAATATTGGCTGCCAAAGAGTCAATCATAGCTGGCTTATTCCGAAGACCATAGACTTACATATTTCCAGAGATGTGATATAGCACGATGTAGTTGAGCAATTTGCTGTAGCAAAACGTAAAATTAGTGTTCAATAAAATAATGTCTCTAAAGGCCTTTTGAAACCAGAACTCGTCGATACCATGCGATTGAATTTGAGATTAGAAAAGTGACTTAATGCCATGTATTCTATTAGTCCAAGGGAAAACACTTCTGAAACACGCTTCTTGGTATCACCAACAGCTCCTATTTCGATTTTTCTTTTATCTCCTCAATCATAGCAAAAGGCTTTCCTTTCATCGTTGTCTTCAGTTTTGGGAAGAGGAAAAAGTCGGCGGCGGCCAAGTACGGCGAATACGGTGATTAAGGCCTGATAACGGTTTTATTGTTAGTCAAAAACTCACGCACAAGCATCGATGTGTGAGGTGGTGCGTTATCATGGTGCAAAATCCATGATTGTTTTTTCCAGAATTCTGTGCGTTTCTGACGAATTGCTTCGCGCAAACGGCGCATAACTTCAGAGTAGTATTCCTTATTGACCGTACGACTTTGATACAAGAATTCATAATGCACCACGCCATTGCAGTCGAAGAAAACAGTGAGCAAAACCTTCACATTTGACCGAACTTGACGTGCTTTTTTCGGTATTGGCTCTTCTGGACGCTTCCATTGGGATGATTGGGCTTTGGTTTCAATGTCATAGCCATACATAACGTCACCAGTTATGACCTTTTTGAGGAAGTCTGGAGCGTCGTTGACGATGTTTAACAGCTCCTGAGCGATGTTCACGCGACGTTAGCTCAAAATTTATCAACTTTTGAGCAACTTTCGCTGCCGCACTTTTCACGCCTAAAACATCCGTAAAAATTGCTTGGCAGGAGCCGAACGATATGCCAACATAATCAGCTACCTCTCTGATAGTGATTCGGCGATTATCCAAAATCATTTTCGTCAGTGCTTCAATGTTTCCGTCGGTTTATGGCGTGCACGGGCGACCAGGACGAGCATCGTCATTGACATCTTCTCGGCCTTCTTTAAACCGGTTATACCGCAATTGAACTTGCGTTCTACTCACAGTCAACATTTCAAATGTCCTTGCGCATTTAATTTCATTTTCTACGCAAAACTTAATATAGTTTCTTTTATCAAAATATTTTGCAATTTAAATGTGTTTACCAAATTAAACATTATACGCGACATCAATGTTTCACTTCAATAATTAAGAAGAGGCTTTTGCTCTTACACATTTGCGTTTTTTATAAAAATTTTTCACTAATAATTGAACGCATAGACTAGTCAATATTATAAGACAGACTTTTGAGGAGAAGAAGTATTGCTCAGCTCTATTCATTGACATTTCTCAAGCGTTTGATAAAGTGTGGCACGACGGCTTGATGCACAAAATAAAGTTAAACTTGCCTGCAAATACTCACAAGCTTCTGGAAAGCTGCTTATATGGGATGAAATTTGTTATCAGAGAATGCGATTTTATAAGCCCAACTCAGCCAATCGAGGCAGGATCTCCCCAAGGTAGCATTCTAGGGCCCACTTTATATGTATCTGATTTACGCCACTGACATGCTAACGACATCCAGAATCCACACTTCAACCTGTGCAGATGACACAGCGTTTTTGGTTTGAGTACCAATCAGCTTCACGAAATTGACAGGAATAGATTTCAATATTACAGAAATGGCTAAAACTTTAGAAAATCAAAATTAATGAAAAAAGAGGACAAGGTATGTCAGTAAACTGGAACTTCATCCAAACCCTCTTGCACGCAATATATATACTTAATTTTGGCGGCCACACTCGGCTAAGAAGAAGGGATACCGTTGCAACCATCAAATTGTTCAATAGGTGATTTTACCGAAATAGCTCCCGCATAATAAAACTTTTTGTCTAGTATTGGCCGGACTAAAGCACATTTTTATTTTTTAATTTTAAATTTCGTATTAAGATTTGAATACATTTTGAAGATTCAATAAATAAAAATTGCTTAGAAAAATAATAATAATAATAATAATAATAATAATAATAATAATAATAATAATAATAATAATAATAATAATAATAATAATAATAATAATAATAATAATAATAATAATAATAATAATAATAATAATAATAATAATAATAATAATAATAATAATAATAATAATAATAATAATAATAATAATAATAATAATAATAATAATAATAATAATAATAATTTATTTTTATTTACTGTATTAGCTTCTAATATTAACCAATCAAAAAATTATAAAAGGTGTAAAGAAATGAAATAAAATAAAATAAATGAAAAAGCTTGTTTTTGTGTTTTGGCTTGTTTTTGTGTAAAGCATTTTTCTTTTTAAATTCTTAATCATTTATTTAGATTGTGGGGATATAAAGTTTTGAGAATATCTTTCAAAAGCGGGGAAACATAGAAAACATGCTGTTTATAATTGTTGCATTTTTCACTAATTTAATTCAACAAAATACATGAAAAAGTTTATTTCTGAACAAAATTGCATGTCATTATCGCTTTGTTTACAAATGTTGTATTTATGAGTACATAAGTTATTTTGTTGCAACTTATACGATATAATCGTATAATCGTCTCTTTCTATTATTGACTTCAATATTAGATTAAGAAAAATACATCAAATACACTAAAACTAAATACAGCAAATGATAATTTCCGATATCGGTCCATAGCCAAGAAAAATTTTTTTTCTTAAAAGCAGTTCTGGTTATAAAAGGAGGTTAGTAAAATAACCGGGGTTTTCATGAAACGAACTTGAACAACTTATTTTGCTTATAAGCAGTTCTGGTAATACAAGGAGGTTACCAAATAGAGAAAATTAAAATTTCCGATATCGGTCTATAACCCGAGATATAGCATGGAAAACTATTTTTTTTGTTTGTAAATCTAAGCTTTCTAAATCGGATTGGAAGTAGAGTTTTTTCGTGTGTTGTCTGTGATAATGCAATTCTAGCTTCGGAATATCGTTTAGCCATTTAAACGTTCTTTGTATAGCATACCTTGATTGTTAGCTTCTCTACGTTTTGATATTCCATCTGCTCTGCGAAATATTAGTGCCATGTAAATTATTGAAGTTTACCCAATTTCGTAACATTTTCTCATTAATTCCTAACGTAGGCACAAACATATGACACCAAACACACCTGCGCACGTAGAGTATAATGGTTTAGATATTTCTGGTCTTCTGGAGTTTTCTACGCGAACACGCTTTATCTTTGTATCCCAAGACATTTTCTAGAAGCTATTAAATATTTCCTTGCGATCGTATTCGGAACACATAGCACAATGTAACAATGGACTTTTCGCTCACAATTTTGAAGTACACACATCCTTAAGTTGTCTTGGTGATTTTTCACAAATATTTTCTTTTATTAGGCCCGTGTATTGTTTTCCTTTCATTCTGTTTGTTTTACTTTCACATTTTTTTTTTATTAATTTTCAACTTTGTTAGCGGAACCATACGAGTATACCCACTTTATAATTTTTTGGTAAGGAACAAGTAGTCTCAGCGTTCTTGCAAAAATTTTATTTCAAAAACGGTAACGGTAACTGAACGTGCAACAAAAATAATATAAATCAAATTTATATTATTTTTTTAAATTAAACGTGTTGTTACGGCTTTTTAGTTTACTCGTATACATTTGTTAACATTGTAGTTGCGGTTTTTTATGAATAAAATCGGTATTTCTAAATAAAAATAAAATTTTAAGGAAAAAGTCTATTTTGAATTTTTTGGTTGTTACGGCCTTTTGGATTTTAGGTGACGACATATATATACGTGAATATCGCGAATAGTATTATAGATTCGCGCCAGACGAATATACTACACTTGTGTTATTAATTCTATTTAGCGATTTTTGTTAAACAAAGTAATACTGTTCATGGCACGTTAATCTTATTTAAGTTACATACTACAGTGTGAAATCAAAGCGTTAAATTACTTTGCGCTTTACGCCCTAATTTAGGTTGCGCTCGCGAGCATAGAACATTGAGATTTCGGCTGGCGCTGATATAAATATATGAGTATAATAAATGCGCTTGCTTTGCCCCAAAAGGCTTTCAATTGTGAACTAGGAAAAAATTGATTACAATGGATTTTCAAAATTTTATCATTAAGATGGGACAGAATAGCTTTAATTTCTTGGGCGTATGTAAACTTTTAAAACTTAAAGGTTCTTTAAGGTAAATAGTTGACATAAAGCAGATCTTAAATTTGATTAATAATTTCGACTTCAGTAAATATGTAGGGAAAATAAACTTGTCTTCAGCTATGTGAAAAGAAAAACTTCTTTTTTGAATGTAAATATATTCAAAGCGAAAACTATTTTTGTATTCTTTTTAACTTAGAGGAATACAGCGATGCTGCCTATTTCTCGGTGTTTGTTTTTATTCGACTAATTAGTGTATGAAGTTATGAAAAAATAATTTTGTGCAGACTGTTTACTATAAGCCTGTCTGTTTGTTTGTTTTTTTTACGTGTACGAGTAAGTATACATACAAATTATTTTTGTTGTTAACATGTGCAACAGTATATTAGAAGTTTTATCCAAAAATAGAAAAAATGCTTTCATCCATTTCTTAAAGTTAAACGATTTACATCAGAAATAGGAAAAAATAATATTCAAGTGAAGAGGCAGCAAAATTTTTCATGTTTATTCTTACAACTCAACACTGAATAAATCACTTAAGTGACTGTCCGCAGAAAATACTTTAAAATTTCTTTTTTTGTGTTTGTTTAATTAATATGAATGACAGAAAGTTAAAATACTCAAGCACCCCAAAACTAATACATGAACGAAAAAATTAAATTTAAAGCAATTTACTAGATTTTTGCCTCTAATGATTTATTTTCACAACGTTATGTCGTTCTTTTTTTATTCAAGCAAAACCTTAACATGTAATTTTATTTTGAATCCTTAAGATTATCGAAAATGTTGTGTTAAACAGCAATCTTTGACTTGTCAAAAATGTAAATAATAGGTTTGTTCGTTTACTACAGTGAATGAGTAATTTTTCAGCAAATTGTAGCTTTTGCTCTCAGAAAACTCTCTTATCCAAAAAAGTACTCGAACAGAAAAATGACGATTAGACGTGTGCCTTTATCAAAGGCTCATATTCTTAATGTACTTTGACCCACCAACTCATTAAGTCTCATATTAAGGTTATTCAAACAAGATCTCATGTCAAATCTAAAGCCTTCCGCTATATCAGCCAGAGGCTGTCTAAGCGCACTGCGATCTTTATCAGTGTTAGTAATGAAGCTATCAATTTTGTTGTTGATATCAATTAGATTCGCACTGACCTTCTCCTGATCATTTTTAGTTCAGTAATATCATTTTTTACCAAATTATCAGTATTTACCCTCGTTTGCTTACCACAACTAGTGCAGACATACTTATGTGCATTGTTTAGGTGTGTTCCACGTAAATAACGAAACAGTCCGACCTAGTCCAAAAGTCCGACCCAACAATTTTTGTGCAATTTTAAGAAAAAATGAGAGAGTGGTTTTTTCATTTCCTGTACAAATTAGCCCGAACTTTTTCTTTGGGTAAGTTCGGACTAGAATTGTATAATCAGCTGTTTTATGTTTACATACATATGAAACTGAAAATGTAATCAGAAAATTTGCAAATTGAAAAAAAGTTTTTGTTTAAAAATTAGTTAAAAGCAAAATGGAAGGTTGCCCTAACTAAAAATAACGATGTGAAGTTGTAAACTGAATCATTATTCCGTGGAAAACCCACACTTTTTTTAAATATAAAAATAACATATGGTCATAAATATTTGGACTTAAAGAACATGATATTGTTATTTGGATTTTCATTTTATAAATATGTATTATAAAAGTCTATTGAAAATTTTATATTGCTTTTAATTTTACAGCTTTTGCCAATAATGCAAATTTTTTGTTTATATGATGTTATCCTTTTTAAGCGTCTAAAATCAATTACATATACTTTAATTTAAAAAGTAAGCAGCACTAGTATTGCAAGATGTACAATTGTGGTTTTTTGCGTTCCAGCAATTTTGGGAAAAAATTTGCACATTTAGAGAGTAATTTTCTGTTTACTCTCATTAATCCGAACTCGTCCGAGATCTCGTGGAATACACCTTTTGTTGCCTTTTAGTGCCGAAAAATCTTTATCCGAGAGTCCAGAGCACGAAAAGTGAATCCACACTGAACGCATATAACCATTATACAAAAAACAAGGTAGCCGCTTCGCTACAATAATACAACAATAAAAAAAACAACAGGTATTTTGTTTGTGTACAAGGCGACTTCACACTTAAGCTGTCAAAAGTATGTGATAAAGAACATGTAAAAACATTTAAATGGCGCCGAAAAAGGTAAACAAAACTTGACAGCGAAAGTGCCGCCATATTAACCGAATTCGCCTGAATTCGCCGATGCATCCACCTAATAATTAATTCGCCTTGACATATAACATTGAATAGAGCCCTGGGTTCTGGTTAGTTTCCACATTTACACATCTTGGATGTTGACAAGGCACTAAAGAAAAATACAAACAACAACAGCCAGCAACGTTAGACAATTTACTTATTTTACGTGTCGCTCGTCTGTGTTCAATGCTTTTAATATTGTAATCTTGGGACCCTATTACAAGTGTACGATCTGTTCCAACAATTTTGTGAAGAAATTATAAAAGTAATGAAGAAAACGTTGGTTTGTTTTTCTCCCATTTTGGTGCGTTTTGCGATTTCAAAATTTACAATGCTGGTTAGATTTCTTTGTTTTTGATTGCTCATACGTGTGTGTGAATATATAGTCGCAGAAAGCACTATACAAGTAAAAAAATATCGAACATATGTATGCATAGTTAGTACATATTTACGAGTAATATCAAATTTCTCTAAAAATCGTGTATTAATCATTGCATAGTTTTTCAAATGTTAACGATGTTTTTGCATACAATTAAAAGAATTGCCTAGTTTATTTTCGGAATTTTGTTTTAAATCTCTTATCATATCATATTTATCAATACACGAGCGATTATATAACTGTGAACTAAATTCTCTCTCTATACTCTCATAAAAATACTTCAGTTATGAGCATATTTGGAATTAAAATAGACACAAAAATACAAAATTTTTATTTTAAATTCCCGGTTAACCATATGAAAAAACCCGGTTTATTCGATATTCGAAAAACAAATATTTTAAAAACTGCGTTTTTAGAAAAACAAAAAAAACAAAACCGTTCAATCAGACTAGTTTATCCTTAAATTTTTAATTATTTATTTAGAGAAATATTTAATTTAAATTAATTCGAGTATAATTGCATTGATTCTTTTTAGTCTCGCAATGCAAACGATTTGCAACACCAAAACTCACAAGAAGAACTATCTAATAGTAGTGTGATAAATGATGGAAACGGACATAGTGACCGTGTGTGGTTGGTTCACCGTGGCGGATTTTGTGCTGCCTTACGTTTGCCACAAACCAAAACTCATTTGGATAATCACAAGGTTGTTATACAGCTCTTACACAATGGCGAAGAGATGACAGTCGACGAGGATGATGTGGAAAAACAAAATCACCCATCATTAGATTTTGTGGAAGACATCTGTGAATTAAAACATTTAAACGAGGCGTCAGTATTACACTGCTTACGCCAACGTTTTGTTAGCAATCTTATTCATACCAAAGCAGGACCGACATTGTTAGTTGTCAATCCAATGTCACCTTTATCGTTATACTCTGAAAAGGTATTTTATTTATTTATGCTTTAATATGGTGTGCAACGATCATTTTTAATTATTAACATACAAACATATTTACGTGTGTGTGTGTGTGTGTGTGTATTCTACATTCATTCTTCAATACTTTCTCATAGGTGGTGTCAATGTTTCGTGGATGCAAGACAGAGGACATGCCTCCGCATATATATTCATTGGCTCAAACCGCCTACAGAGCAATGCTGGAATCTCGTCGTGATCAAAGTTTAATATTCATGGGTCGATCTGGATCTGGTAAAACAACAAGTTTTAAACACGCACTTTATTACTTGGCGTTGGCAGCTGGTAAGTTGTCATCATAATTTTTGTGCACTCTTAACATTTTTTTCGCAGCATATATGTACTATATGTATATGTAGCTACATACGTACATACATGTATGTCGATAATAGCAAATAAACGACAAAGTGTAGTTGTTGCTCAAAAGTAAATAATATTTATGCAATGAGTAAAATATATTTCATAAAAGGAAAAAGTGTAAAGATAATTAAAAAAAAAAATTTAGATTAAAGCGATTTTATAACATAACGAAATTAATTAAAAAATGTTATTCACACACAGTAGTATCCGAATTTAAATAACTTCGACAACTGAACGAAAAATAATTAAACATTAGTCTATCACATTAAATTCTCGAAAAACCTATATATTTCTCTTCATATTGGAAAAAATAAATCTGATCTTTAAATAAAATTAGAATCAATGCAACTGCAAAGTTTTTATATAACAATATCTAGTAAGATATAATTTTTAGTAGCCACGGAAATTATACAGTCCAAAAAGAAATATTTTTTGGCTTTTTTTGAATAAAAATGTGTGAACTATAAGGATATTGATTTCATTCAATTCTCAAATCAAATCTGTTTTCAGTTTTTCTCCATAACGTAGGGATCTATACAGGACTGGTAAATTTTACCTTTAAAATTAATATATTACTCTACTGCATTTCTCCATAACTCGGGATCGACTTTACCGAATGCAATAAATCAGTCGTCAACAGATGTATATTTATCATGTTTTAAATAAATGTAATTTTTGCAGCTTCAGATTTTGGTCTTATTGTTTTTTATAAAAAATCGTTTATTTTTCTATAACAATTTGTTATCATCTCCAGGAAAATTAATATGTTAAATAAAGAACAAATTGTTATCGAAAAATAAAAAATTTCATATTGTTATTTTGTATAAAATACAAAAAAGCCAAGATCTGAAGCCGCAAAAATTAAATTTATTTATAAAAACGAAGATCGAAGAATATTAAGATAAAAGGTGTGGGTTCTTTACTTTAAATTGGGATCCCGCCGGATCCCAATTACAAAAAAAAACGTTCCCGTATTTTAAAATTGGGCAAATGAGAGCGCTTTTGAGAGAATAGTAGGCTTTCTCTTCTTGCACGAAACAGCCCGCACTTTTTCTTCGGGCTAGTTTGGGCAAGTAATTAAACATCAGCTGTTCGAAAAATAATAATAAATGAAAGTTCATTTGAATCAACTCGTATACAAATCATTTCAGTGTTTTTATATAAATATTAAATAAAAAGGAATGTGCAAAAGACCTTAAAAGCTAAAAAGTGTAAAATATCACAGTATTTTTTCGTAAAACTAAATGACAATTTTTTTTTGCCTCATCAAAGCATAGCATATGTTTCTTGTTGGGCTAGAAATTTGGCTTTTTGCGTTCCCGTAATTTTGTCTGTATTTGAGAGAAACTTATGCATACTCTCTTTTGCACGAAACTTGCCCGGAAAGTAATGAAACACACCTAAAATTTATCACATTTTATTAAAAGTTACATACCAATACAAATTATAAATAGCTTGTTTTCTATGTTTCCCAGCTATCTATATGTCGACATTTCATAGGAACTACCCTAATCATCAGTAGACTTTGGAAATTTTTGAAAGATATTCTCAAACATTCAACTTTATATCCCAGCAATATAAATAAATTGTTGAGAATTTAAAAGAAAAATGCTCTAATAATACCTGTCAAAACACAAAAAACAAGCCTTTTCATTTATTCACCTCTCTAACATTTCTTTACACCTTTCAAACAAATGAACAACCGTTGGTTGCTACGATTTGCTTTTTGAAAGTATCGAAAAGCAGAGAACAAAAATTCAAACAATTAAGTTGTTCATTTGTTTGAAAGGTGTAAAGAAATGTTAGAGAGGTGAATAAATGAAAAGGCTTGTTTTTTGTGTTTTGACAGGTATTATTAGAGCATTTTTCTTTTAAATTCTCAACAATTTATTTATATTGCTGGGATATAAAGTTGAATGTTTGAGAATATCTTTCAAAAATTTCCAAAGTCTACTGATGATTAGGGTAGTTCCTATGAAATGTCGACATATAGATAGCTGGGAAACATAGAAAACAAGCTATTTATAATTTTTATTGGTATAAATGGTAGAAGCTAAAAATAGCGAACAAAAAACTTAATTGTTTAAAAGTTACATACCTTAAATAAAATAATCTTTAAACCATAAAAATCCATTGAGTATATTGAACGCTTCTTTTACGTATCTTGTCATAATTTCTTTAGACGAATTGTGTAAATTTATAAAATATATAAGCGATTATTTAGTTTATTCCCATCATTTTTTTAATCAACTGGTTGCCGCTTTTAACTATTTTAGAGACAAATTAAGAGAGTTTTTTCGCACCCTGTGCCAAGACTTTTGTTCTATAAATCACAATTAGGCGTGGCACAATTCTGTTTTTTATTAAGACCGCTATAAGGGAGTTGTTTAAGAAGCTTTATTTGCTATAAGTGACCACACTGAGTACTTGTGTCTATTTGTTAGCAATTATTCTTTGTGACAACAAAGTAATTTTTTAAAATATCAAAAAATATAACTTCAATATTTAATATTTTTTTGGTGTAATTTGATGATGGCACTTTTAACCGATATATCTTTAACAGGATCCGTAAACAATTTTTTAAATGCCGAAAAAGTAAACTCAGTTAATATTATTCTGGAGGCTTTTGGAAACGCAAAAACTTGTTTGAATACGAATGCTACGCGTTTGACGCAGTTACTAAGTTTAGATTTTGATCAGTCTGGACTAATAGCTTCGGCGTCTTTGCAGGTTAGTAACAAATTTAAATTTGATTTTTGATCACATGCAAATAATAAATGCATATTAGGTTCTTTTACCGGAACGACAAAGGGCTGGACGCCGACTAAATAACGAACACTGTTTTCATATCATGTCGCGTTTGTTGGCCGGTGCTGCTGGTTCATTGCAGAAAGAGTTGCATATTGATAGTTTGCCTGCCGAAGATAATCATCCGTTTGTATCCTTATCACAAAAGCTTGAGGACAGACAACGTCATGCTGCGGAATTCATGAGAGCCGTTCAAGCGTTTGAGGTGTTAAATATTGATCCAAAAGCTGTGAAAGGCATTTGGAGCATTTTGGCCTCAATATATCATTTAGGACTGGCTGGTGTGACTATTGCAGGTTCAGGGCCTACCGCAAGAACTCAATTTGCAAATCCGTCTGCTGCCAGAAAAGCAGCGTCTTTATTAGGAGTGTCATTAGAAGACCTTTCAGGAGCAGCATTCAATGTAAATGCATCTGGTAGTGTCAGTCCATCAAAAACATCTGGCGACAATATTGAGTGTGCATGGGAAAGTCTTGATGCTTTAGTCATCGGATTATATTCTGAAGCTTTGGCGGCCGTAGTTGCGCTGATAAACAAAGCTATTTGTACTTCAGCACATACAATAGCATCCATTGTTTTAGTAGATACACCTGGTTTTCAAAATCCTGCAAGTTGTGGTTCTCAAATTGGAGCAACGTTATCGGACTTAAAACATAATTATTTACAAGAGAGGTTGCAGTTATTATTTCATCACAATTCATTAGTTGCTCCCCGAGATCGCTATGCACAGGAATTGGTTGAAATTGATGCTGAATGTGTGGGCGATTCAAATCCAGGACCACTGGTTTCACTCATCGATAAAACTCCACAAAATCATGTGGTGCGTTCGTCCCAAAGAGATCTACGAGAACAAGACCGGCGTGGTTTGTTGTGGCTATTAGATGAAGAATCAATTTACCCCAATTCAAACGACGATACATTCCTTGAGCGCTTATTTTCCCATTATGGAGATCGTGAACATCAAACACTTTTACGCAAATGCACTGGTCCAAAGCAATTCATTCTGCAGCATCTTCAGGGCACGAATCCTGTTTTATATAGCGTTAATGGCTGGGTTCGTAACAGCCGTGAGCACCCTGCTATCCGCAATGCCGGCTCATTGCTTCAAGATTCTTCTAAAGATGAAATTAACCGACTTTATATTGGCTCCCTCACTCGTAGTTCTGGCGGTATTGTGTTCTGTGGCTCATTTGCCGGTCTTGAAGGGACGCAATCATTACGGAGAGTATCAAGTATTAGAAGATCTTTTACTTCGGCTGGAGTAAAACGAAATTCTATAATGTTACAAGTGAAATTTACAGTTGATGGCATTATCGATACTCTAAGAAGAACTGGAACACATTTTGTTCATTGTTATTTGCTGCAACACAATGCGGGACAACATACATCTTTTACGTCTAACGGTTCTCCTAATGCAATAGGCGCGCCAAATTCTCAAGAAGACTTGGTCAACGTACCATTATTAAGGAGTCAGGTAAGTTATAAGCAACCTAGATATAAATTTTAATGTTGTTATTTACTTTTTGTTAATTTTTGTTTTTAAGCTGAGAGGATCCCAAGTTTTGGACGCTGCAAGACTACATCGTTTAGGGTTCCCAGACTCTGTACCACTAGCAGAGTTTTTGAGACGTTTTGGCTTATTAGTGGGCGAATCCACTAAGGATATAACAATTGAACAAATATTGTCTTCCAATGAAGTAGACCCCGCAACATATCGAATTGGACCAAGTCAGGTAGAAACAAATATTTTTTTAATTTTTCTATAATCTTTAATAGCTAAAGCTGCAGTACGATTAAGAAATTAAAGAAAATAAAAAACTTTTAATACGTATAGAGCAAAAAAATATTTATTTAAGTAAACGTCTGTTGCCTTGATATAAACCACCTAAGATTTGAGGCGATAAATAACTGCTTTCCAAAAAATTTGGTGGTTTAACTTTACGTATTCTTACAACATTTCCTAAACCATATGGCAAATTACGCTTAGTACTTAAATAAAAAAAACCGGTCTTCGGCACAACGGGTTCTCCGCCCATGTAGACATCAGCATAACATTCCTCTGCTCCCAAACTGCATGTACAATTGCTGCGTATCAAGCTCAATGCATTTGGGCATTTTATAGCCCCAAATGTATTTGGGTTTTTTACGGATCTTGCAAAATAATACAATGACGCAAAATGATCGCATGCAAAATCAAATTCTGCTGCTGTAGCATTCGGGCAATGCGGTTGGCCTTGACCCCAATTTGGGAAAAACGTTGCTTGACTAAGTTCAACACTTGGATTACCCAAATGAAAAATATCAGTATGGATCGACTCCACGTATGACGCATCATCGGGAGCCAAACGAAAGTCTGCTGATAGTCCGAGCTGTGCCAAGCCTGCAGGATCTAATGCCACTATCGCTCCCAAGGCCTGTGGTTTTAGGAGTTTACCAGTTAGTCCTGATATATGACTACCAGCGCTATGACCTATCAAATATATGTTTTGCATTTTTATATTGGTTTCCTTTTGTAAAAAGCGTATAAATTTAGCTATTTGAGCTGCTATTTCCGAAAATTGTTGCGATATCCGTGGGTAACTGATATCTAGAGCAATATCACTCCAATCCACTAAAATCACATTGAATTTTCCATTTTCCAAGTAAGCATCTTTTATGGCCGCATTAGAACATGACGTACTTTTACCAGCCCAGCCATGTATTGAAAATCTGTTTTGAAATTAAATTTAAGAACTCGAACATTAATTTCAAATACGAATGATTTTAAACGACACTAATTTACCTCACTGGCCAATTGGGATTGAAGTTAGAGTTTCTTAATGCTCTTACATCACCTGTACGCAGTATTTGCCGTTCCACAACATTTTGTGGAGTATAAAGATCATAATGAATACGCTGGCTGCCCAAATAACGCAAACCTGGGTTAAGTAAAGCTTTCACTTCCTTCCGTAACATTTCCTGAACAACACTAAATATTGAAATGTCGCAATCTCCCCTTCGATAAGAAAATGCATCAGCTGAAATTTAATAAAACGTTAACACCATATACACGTTAGCCCTTTCCCCCAATTTTATCACTGTTTCAAACGTACCACTCGTACACACTCTTAATAAAAATGTAAAAACAAATAAGAATTTCATGGCTTTGATTTACATTAATATACAAGACGATAGATATATGCAGCGGAACACAAATCCAACGAACTTGAATAATTTAACGCTTACACTTTTAAAATGAGAATAAGAATTGAATGCGACACATTCAAACAACCTTCACGCTGCGCGTTCTGACAGCAAATGCGTTTAATTCTAAAGGCAACTTGGTTTAAAGAAAATTGTGGAGACTTACTTATTAGCAAATAAAACTTTTTATAAACAAATAATGCAAAATGTTAATGCTTAGTTAAAGTTAATTAAAAAAAAAAAATAGAAAAGCTCAAATCTCGCAAAACAGCTTATGTGTTATGTTTGTATGTAAGTTTAAAGTACGCTTAAGATTTAATTCAACAACTTGACGATAAACAAGTCTTTTGCTATATACTCGTACTCAGGCTAGAACAACTCCTTTTCTATGTTGAGTCTAGATTGAAGAACACAGATGCAATTATTTTCGCAAAGACACAACTATCAATTCTTAAACAACTATTATGCTACAAATAGACATACGAGTACGTATGTACATACATGCATATTCATATAGGTATGTACATGCATTCACGCAAATTTGTAGCTGTAGAGACAAACTAAAATTTCTTACGACTAAGATTTGCCTGAATGTTAAAACTCATTGGCTTTTATTAAAACGCTACTGCATTTGATTGTTTGTGGTCATTGCAAATGGTAAAAAAGGAGAAAAATTTAACGATAAAAGTCAATGACCACCTGCATCCAGTTAAGGTCATTTTCTGCAACTAAAAATAAATACAAAACCATGACTGCATTCTGCTGATGACGCTTAGTAATTACTGTTGCGAAATCTATCAAATAACTTTGAACTTTATTTGCTTCAGTAAAAGAGTTGTTAGATGCATATTTTCATTGTTCTACATACTACGAGTACATATGCATGTATGTATTTATATACGTGCTAATACAGACGTATGTACATGTTTGCTATAATGACACCCCACCGTTCCCAAACGTTATTATACACATATCGCATCCTAAACACAAAAGAGTTATAACTCAAAATTTTCCAAAACTGACTTTTTTCCATAAAAGTAAATTTTTTAAAAATTTAATTTAAAAATTATAAAGTTCAACAAAAATTCAATAAATTAATATTTACATTTCTGGGTATGGAGAATATTAAAATACAAAAATATGTATGTTAATAGCTAAAAACAAATACCGCTAGTTTTGAGCAAACGCTGTACAAACAATGTTGGTAATTAACAAAATGCATATGTGATTAAATATGAAATTAATATAGATAGAAAATGCTCGGTGGCTGAGTGGTTAAAGCAGCAGATTATGATACGTCATGACCCGAGTTCAAATCCCCCAGTGGGTGCTGATGAGTAGTGTAGCGACTACGAAACAGCTAGTTAGTTGTTCCCCAGCTAAAGATTTGATTATTATTTTTCTTGGCTTCTTCAATCAAAAATTATTGATCACAGCAAATTTGTATTGTAAAAAAATCCTTCTTAAGAAAAAACTTAAGAAAGGAAAAAAACTTGAACTATAACCCGTTGTACAAATGTACAAACCAAAAAAATGTAAATGTTTTCGCAAACATAATATAAAATTGAAAAGTATAACAGACCCTTCTTCCATATTTAATTTTTTCATAATAGAACAATATTTTCTTTAAATATTACAATAATTTTTACAGAAACAGTTTTTTGTCTCCTGAAAATGTTAGTATTTTGAGTTGTAAACCTTTTGTATTTAAGGTGTGATATGCACAACTTTAGCAAACTTGAGTCAAAGTTTCCGCGAAATTATACGGGAACATTGTCCGACAAAGAAAAACTTTTAGTGCTGTTATGTATTTGTGTTTTGCATACATAAATATTAAACCTCTGCATGAATTGATTTGTTGTTAAGTAGTACTCCGCAAGTTCAGAGTATGTACTCTTACTCGAACCTGCTCGAACAAAATATGTTCATATTTTTGAGAACAACAAAATTATCGAGTATGTATTTGTCGTTTCTTGGCTTTGTGTTTACTAGTTAAGTACAGGTTTGTTTTACGCTAACACTCTCAACATACACGAAGAAAACGTATCGAGTATCAAGAGACAACCAATCTCCACGAAGTACTTGCAGTACTACGTGAAGTTTTGCAAATAAAATTTAAATTGGATACTTTGTTGTTGGAAATAAATGAGACAAGTTCAGTTATTTATTGAAATTTGCATAAATTAAAATTGTTATTTAAAAAATAGTTCATAGAAAATTGTACTTAAATCTGACTTTTTAATTTTTGGCTTATTGCACTGTTTTTTATTTGCATTTTTAACTAAACCCCGTTAGTTTACATACATAATATGTACACATACATACATATATACTCGTATACATAAATATATGAATACATTTTTTTACAAGAGGTACAAAATACTTGCAGTACCATGTGAAGAGAACATTATTTGTCAGTTCTTTTTTTTTCGCTACTATATTAACTTCGATTACTAGCTTGTTGTTATTTACTAAACAAACATTCTCTTCACTTCCCTATTTGTGTCTGAGTAAGAGTACAACAATATAGTTTAAATCAGTTTGTCTAAAAGATATAAATGCGTTTGAAATTGCAATTAAAAAATTATCTTTCTATCATCTTTTAAAGCTACAAAATTACGTTCAAATACAACTATTTTTTGCGTGTTTTCATGCTATTTTGATGATGGTATACATCTGGAATAAACATTCAAGTGTAGGACTAAAATTAAAGTTATTGGGAACCTCTGTAGTCTATCATGCTTGATTTCTACTTTTTGTTTATGTCTTAAAAACAAGTTTATTTTATATATGAATATAAACGAATCCACAAAATATTTTAAATGACAGCATCTGCAAAATGTTTGTGCAATTTAATTTAAGATGTTTTTTGATATCTGAAATTTTGCATGTTTCTATAATCAGCATATAAAAATGGATTAAGTTCTCTAAAAGTGAAATATATGTATGTATAAAATAATCACCACATAAAGACCTTTAACTCATTTTTATTACTAATAAAAAAAAATACAAAGAAATTACAAAAAAAAAAAAAATCTGAATTATATTTTAAACATACTTGTATCACTTTGAAATAACTTCACAAGTAATGATTGCCCATTAAGCGATATTAATCTTTAGAAATTCCTGTAATTAATTCACTAGCACTCTAACAAATCTGATTTTTGTTGTGTTGTTTTCAGAATTTTAATTTTCTTTACTTACATTGTATAATTAAGTTGTTTTAAAAACATAAACCCCTGATTAGAGGATGCAAATATTTTGCATGTCGTTAATTTAACCTGTTAATTTCATAAAAAAAAAATAAAGATTTCATTCGTGAATGTGATAAGAATTTGAACAAACTAAAACAAACCATATTTGTCGTTAAAGCTTCAAGTGTTCTTCTGTATCTACGTACATTTAGCATGAGGCGTAAAGAATATTCATTATTTTCTAACGTAACGTTAAAGACTGTTTTGTATTACTGCGCCTTAAACCTATTTTGTATATGAATTATTATTGCTAGAGAGTGGCATGTAATCTGTGTGTCTAGTATCTTGCTGACGATTCGCAATTTTCCATCGGTGATAAAGTTTTAGGCTTGTTTTAATTTAGTGCAGGTTAGGTTAGGTTAGGTAGGCAGGCCGCTGGATACCCCGGAATAGTCTAGGTTGTCCAGCTCACTTGAGTTCTGAAATCGTTCCCTTTGTGATTGCCTGAAAAGTGAGATAGTGGAGTGAAGAAAAGAAGTTATAGGAATACAGTTATGGAAAAGATTTACATCAGCACAGTGTGAGTGGTATGGTTGGGCGGGGATGGAAAGGAAAGGTGGGAACATCTTAGTGTAGCGTTACATGCTGCTGTACTAGTCATCCGCTGCTTCTTATGAAAGAGGCTAGCGCGGTCGGTTTGGCCGAGGCCAGACACGATAGGCTATTGAAGCTCCGCTCGCCTAAGTATCTTAGACGAAGATGCTCCAATGCCGGGCATGTGCCGAAGAGATAAAGGATCATCTCCTCATCATCCTCGTCTTGGCGATTTCTACAGAAGTCGTTATGGAGTAGGCCTGGTCTCCTGACATGGTTCCCAAACGGGCAATGCCCAGTGATGACTGCTACAGTCATTCTTAGGTGAGATCTTAGTGCAAACAATCTTGTAAAACTGTGATAGCTGTTTTAAAACCACCTTTCTGCTATTACAAAGACTTCTGGGCAATAAAATTCCATTTATTTACTTAATTTAGTAATATGTATTTGAGTTAGTTGATGGACCAATACTTTAGCCGTCTAATAAAAGCAAGAGTTAAATTATTTATCATTTCAGTAATATAAGGCTAAATATTTTAAGTTGGACAATATAATAGGTGTGTACAAACAATTTTACTTAATACTGCAATTTGATCTCGCAGTTTATTATAAAAAAAAAAAAAATTTGTTATCCTGTATAACTAGCATAATTTTTTAGAACAGTTCCTATTTTCAAAGTCATTGAGAATAGGTAGGCCAGTCGATTACGTCAAAACCATGTTGCCTCATTGGACTTATTGACTTTGATGAGTGCTTCAGGCCATTATCTTTTCCATATAAGAGACATATTCTCTTCAGGATATAATAGTACAACAGTTTCCAACAAACACTTGTACTCAAATCTATCGAGTCGTCTTTCATTTTCACTGCAGTGTTGTCCTCGACCCATTTAAAGTTGTATAATTAAAATTTAATCTTGCTTTTATATTTGGAACGAATTTTTTAACCAAAATAAAATTTTTAAACGGTTCAAAAGTCCACACAAGGCAGCTTTACCAGTTAGCAGAAATTACGAAATCTCAAAATTTTGTTTTTATTTTGTTTGAAACAAAATCCATGTGTTTCTTAAAAATAAAAACATAATTTTGACAAATTTACGGAACGAGAACAAAAAACAGCTGTGCTTATACCACTACCTGATAAAGCTGCCTTGAACTCACACCTATATTTTTGTCCAAGTTGAATATCAGTTTAAATAAAAAAGTCGAATATTTCTATATAATGAGATATTTTTACATGGGATTTACAAGAGAGTTTTCTTCTTTTTCATTTAAATTATGCTGTCAGATATTTCATAAGTTAAACTGACAAAAGCTGTCTTACTAATTTTTCTACCCTATTTATACATATGCTTAAGAACTGTGCTATATTCTTCTAACATAATTTGTTATTCTTATTAATAAAAAAAAATGATTTCATGTTTAGAAACAATAAACATAATATGAACAATATCATCTTCTTTTGTCGTGGATATATTTCCTGAGGATGATAAACTGTTATCGAAATATCAAAGATAAAATCAATTATTTTTTATAAAAAAACCATTATTTTTTATAAAAAACATAAAATATCTTAATATTAGTATAAAATTAAATAATTGAGTTTTATTCACTCTAATAGCTTCTAACATTGATAACAATCAAAAAATTATAAATAGCTAGTTTTCAATATTTCATAGCTGTCTATAACACATGGGCTGAAAGGTCTCGGGCGTAACAGAGAAAACACGTTCAAAAATAGCTTTATTCATTAACGTAATCTCCATCATGAGCAAAGCAATCATTCCAGCGCCACTCTAACATTTCAATACCACTTCTGTGGAACGATTTATCTTTTGCCTCAAAATCGTGCGCAATTTCTTACCGGCGAGCATTTTTTCAGGTCTGCCAACAGCCAGTAATCGCTGGGAAACAAAAAAAAAATTTTTTTTTGAAACATGCGGTTGTTTCTTTGCAATTTCGGCCTTCAAACGCTCCACCAACGCTATATAATATTCACTGTTAATGGTATTTCCTTGCTCAAGATAGTCGATGAATATTACACCACGCACATTCCAAAATACTGAGGCCATAACCTTTCCAGCCGATGTTTGTGCTTTCGAGCGCTTTAGACGAGGCTTACCAGTTGCTGTCCACTCAGAGGACGATCGTTTTGATTCCGGAGTGAAGTGATGGATCCATATTTCATCCATTGTCACATATTCACGCAAAAATTTCGGTTTGTTACGTTTAAACATGGCCAAGCACTGCTCAGAATCATCAACGTGTTCTCGTTTTTTGGCCAAGAGTGAGCAAACGCGGCGGTGAACATAGCTTTCTCATAGTCAAATAATGCAATATAAAGCCAACGCGTACTTTTGATATCTTTACGATGTCAGCTATCTCACGAAACTTCACTTTTCCATCATTCAGAACGATTTTGTACATTTTTTTATGTTCTCTGGTGTTACCGCCTCATTTGGACGTCCACTGCGTTCTGCATCATCGGTGTCTCTACGACCACGTTTGAAGTCAGCAAACCAACGTTTTATTGTTGTTTCTGATGGAGGGGAGTCCCCATAACTCTTTTCTAGCCATTGCTTCGCTTGAACGGTATTTTTTCCCATTGTTGAAATTGTTTTTTGATCCATTGTTTTGAAAATAACTCACAAACTAATGAATAGAATGTCATGAAATTTTAACATGTGTTTTTTGAAGGTTAGTATTAACTGAAAAAAGGTGACTGCAATTAGCCCAGGTAGTATGTCGACATTTCATAGGATACAATGTTGAATGTTTGTGAATTTATTTCAAAAATTTCCAAAGTCTACTGATGATTAGGGTAGCTCCTATGAAATGTCGACATATAGTTAGCTAGGAAACATTGAAAACAAGCTGTTTATAATTTTTTGATTGATAAAATTAAATTAAATATTTTCTTAATATGAACCTTTCACAAGGAATTGCTTTATGCTGTATTTCGTTTTGCAGCAATGCCACAAAAAATGTTTGTTGGGATAACTTCTGTATGCTGTTTTGCAGTTTATCTTTTGTTAATTCTGACGTCATTAAATGCAGTCTTGAAGTTTCCCATCTTCTTTTCATGGTCAAGTTCATGTTCGTACACTGGTTTATTACAATTTGATATCGTAGCACACTCAACATACAAAAGATACTCGTACGTACACATTGTTTTTGTTATAAAAGAAGCAAGCGATAAAATATGCAATTACAGTGAGGATAATATTAAAGCAGGTAGACTATACGAGTATATGTATATTTTTAAGCCAATTCTTCAAAAAAAATGCTTAATCTAAACACTGCAGAGTTAAAAATTTAGTAAAATCTTCATTCACTCATACTAATAGAAACAAATGTTAAAAGATTCGGTTGATTCGGTTTACCCAACAATTACGCAGTATTTAGCGGGAGTACCAACGTTGTTCCAAGCCTTACTAAAAGTACATTCATAGATTGAAATTTTTCAAGAACTGGTTTAGGAGATTTTTGACATATTAATTGTCTGGAACCAAGGCGAATTCATAACAGGTGCAATTGACATCGCAGCTGATAACTTTTTTTTAATTTTAATCTCTTTCAGATGCCAATGGCATAATAAAAACAAAGTTGGAAAACAAATTTTAAAACAATTTTTTTAATTTTTGCATTGTATCTTGAACACCAGATACCATCCAGAATCCTCTCCAATCTGGCTGGCCATTTATACCTTTGCAAGCTCCATGATCTAAGACTTAAATTTTAACGATGTAATTAAAAGTTTCACGAAATATTTAAGAATTTTTCTTTTTTTGTAAATTTTTTTTACTATATTTCAAAAAAAAAAAAATTGTTTTTTGTGATTATATTTATTTATATTTTTCATTTGAAAAAGATTTATTTTTTGTAGTGTTGTATTTATTGCTCTTGCATATACCTGGTATGAACTCGTCTTGGTCTGGAACTATGCCTTTTAAATTGTATTGTATCTTTATATAAACGAAACAATCGCTGTAAAAAAAACTATTTTGAATTAATGTGGTTCAATGTTCATTTCAAAGCAATGTAGAAGGCTGGAAACCGCTGGTGTAACGCTGTTTATGAAATATAAAGATCACATAAAAAAGATTTTATTTAAAAATTTAGTAATTTTATTCAGGTTGAATAGATGTTGTTTGGTAAGTCCAGTGAAGAGATTTTAGCATTTTTAATATCGAATATCTCCTTTTTTGCCTTCAAATATATAAACTGTAATAAATTATGACAAATGCAAGATAAAAAAAGTTTATTCATTATTACAAGAGTATTTAATTAACGTAGGACAAAAAAAAAAAAAAATAATAAATAAATAATAATTTCTTTTGAACAGCACTTTCTTTTCGCCAAAAGTGTTTTTTAAAAAGGCATCGAATCAGTCAAAATCATTTTACCCTCCTCTAGGTAACCTATATCATTAACACGGCGTGCTTCCGAAAAACTGTGTCCACTTTTTTGCTGGCTGTCAGACCCGCCTTGGCCTTCTTTCTTTTTTATTGCTCTTTGGTCTGGGGTATTGAGATGAATCCATTCATGAAAACTCATCTGTTGCGGGGGAACATAGCCAAACACTCCTTTCATGTGCACACACGGTTCTTGTTGCCGAGGTCGAGCAATCGTGGCACCAATCTCGCGAATATCTTTTTCATGTCCAAATATTCATGTCATATGAGAGCCTCAGCCATGCACTCTCATTCTGCCATCGTCAAATATTATTCCACCAATTTTATTGACAGCCAAAACGTAAGGCATCTGTAGTGCCGGTGCAGCCACAACGGTAAACCATTTCTTAACTATTGTAATTGAGGGTGCAGATTTTTTTGCACAAAAAATAATGATTAATTAATACACGCAAATTCACTTATTTCCATTTTTGTTAAAGTTCACAAAGTTACCTTCTTTTAATGGCTGTCAAACACAAACTGTGCGACGTAGCTTGTTCAAAATTTGATATTAGCCTATTGAATGATAAAAGTTGTCCGCAGCAGTGTTACTTTTGAAGTTACTGCGCGGGAAATTTTTGGTTTATATAATAAACAGAAAATATGTACTGCAACAAGTTGATTTGCCGTTTCTTGTTTATTGAATCTAATGCCTCACAAAATAAATAAGTTTTACAATATAATATCCTTTCAGTATATCAACTAAAATCTGACTACAATTTGAAATTATTGTTTTATGTCAACGATTTTCGTGCATATCTTTTATAGTATTTTAATATGGAAGTTTGTGATAGATACTCGTACTTTTAACTTGATTTCATATTAGAAGTTTTTTTCGTCACTGTAAGTTGCATTTACTTTAGAAAACGTCTATTCTACAGAATCAAAAAGTATGAAAGTAATATGCAAACATAATATCATTCGAGATGCTCTTGTTTTCATAACATTAAGACTCAGCGCATATGAAAGTCGTAAGTAGTTCTTTCTTTAATAGTTGACTATAGACATGTGTTGCTTTTACCGCTGAATAGACGTGCAACTTATTAAATATATTACATATTCTACGAGTATAGTATATATTTGTATGAGATTGATTGAAATTCATGGTGTTATTCTTACGTGTTAATATCTTATGGATAATAAAGCCATAGACAATAACAAAGTGACATGTACAACGAGTTATCCACCATCTGTCTCGACAGCCATACACGTATATGACCAGTATTGGAATTTAACAATAAATGTGACGATAATGCATTACGACTACATCAACATGATGTTGCAAATAAGTTCGCAGCGTCATGTTGCACGAATAATTTGGCGTTTATTTGTTTTGTTTTACGGGTTGGCAAGTGTGTTTCTTGTAAGCAAATGTGTACGTATGCTCGAAATTACATTGTATGTATTTTTAATACAAATTTAATTCTATATTAAAGGGATAATCAAACTTTATTACCGTAAATAAGAAGAAGCTTTTGATAATCATAAGGTGGTGTTAGATTGATTTCATGTTAAGTACTACTGTTTATTTCATAAACGGAAGAGTGCTGGGGTATTAGTTTTGCCCTTATGGAAGTTTTTTAATAATATGTGCTATATATGTCCATACGTACATATGTATATGTACTCGAAGGTTAGGTTTAACAGGCTGCCAACCATTGAAAAGCCAGACCACTTGGGTCCAATTTGGTACCGTTGTGTTCTCTGCGTACATGTATATAGAAAAAATAAGGCATCTTATGTCACTTTAATAAATGTAAGCATCAGTATATATTTAGAATACCGCATCAAGGAAAGATTTATATTTTTCTTCGATTGAGTGATATAAAATAATTTGGAAACACTTCTTGCGTAGTGCAATAACTGGTTTTTTGCTTTATTTGTTTGTAATGATAAAAATTACATGTTTTCATAATTATATTTTGAAAATAATTGTTGCCTTCCACCTCTTTAATGCCAATAATGGTGCTGAGGCTCTAATATTATATGTATACATATAAATTGAAGTTCTGAAAAAAACATAAATATAGCAAACAAACAACACATTTGTATTCAAAACACAATCATATATTTATTAAAAAATACGAGTATGTATGTATAGTGCGAGTTCGATAACCGCCGTAATGTTTATCGAACTTTTTTTGTGTCTTTGAAGTAATAGTGTTTAATCACTGCACGAAATTCACTTTTTTTCATTTTTCAAAAGTTGTTTACTTCAAACAACTACAACAAATAAACTAATCGATGAATTTGGTGAAATTTTAACAACTGACATTTGATAGACCGCAATTTCAAGAAGAAAAAAATTGTGTCTGTGCTGCCATCTAGCGCTAGGTAGCTTATTGAAGCTATTGATATTGACCAATGTTGAGAAATAAATGGTTTCTAAAAAAAGTTTTCTTTAACTTAGGTACCTTCAATATCAATCCGCCCTCGTATGTATATATTCAACAATATTTGTAAACCGCTAGATTACAACATTCATAATAATAAAAGTTGTTTGTTTGAGCACCTGATTCCGGACTAGGAAGCAAACGCTGTACAAACAATACGCGCAATTAAAATGCATACGTGATTCAATATGAGATGAATACAGAAAGAGAATACTTCAATGGCTCGGTGGCTGAGTGGTTAAAGCAGCCGTTCATGATACGTCATGTCCCAAGTTCAAATCCGAAAACTACGAAACAGCTACTTGTCCCCCAGCTAAAGGTTTGATTATTATTTTTCTTATCTTCTTTAATAAAAAATTATTGATCACAGCAGATTTGTATTGCAAAAAATTCTTCTTAAGAAAAACTTAAGAAAAGAAAAACTTGAATTAAAAATCCGATGTACAAATGTACAAAAACTAAAAAATTTTATTAAAAAAATTATAAAATACAATAAATTAATTTCCTTTTTAATTCTCATTATTTTCTTGGAAATATCAATGGAATATAAAGCTAAATGTTTGAATATATTATGAAACGTCGGCATATAGACAGCTAAACACACAACAAGCAGCTATTTATGTACATATATTTTTTGATTTGTATAAATATCCATTTAAAAGTAAAATATTAATAAATAATAAAAAACCTTATATGTGTATTAAATATATATATATTAAATAAACATGTATATTAAATAAACATGTGAACATATAATACTATACATATCAATATGCAGACGAGTATTTGAATTATAAATGCTTGTACGTACAATAATTATGGAAGCAAAAGTTAAACTTTCGTCTAGGCCCCTTGCGTTGCATGCTTGGAAAACATGTAGTATTGCAGAATCCAAACAGCCCGCTACAGTGGATATCAATACAAGCTCACCAGCGTTTTTAAAATAATTAGTAACACTGCATCCACATGCATACGTTCAGAATTATCTTTCAAGTTTTTTAAACATAAGATTACTGTTTTTCAAAACTCTCTTAAATCGACATCTTTGACGTAGATTCCACGCAACTTGAAAGCAAGTTTCCTTTCAATGCTTAAAAGTGTGAATGCATTAGTAAAAAGCAAAATTTATTTTTGCTTTAAATTTATTTTTTCTCATTTTAATTTTTTTGTTTTTTTTTGGTTTGGTAGGTTTGAAAACTTTAGTAGTAAAAATTTGTTTGTTTTTCAAATACGCTAAAATTTTTAGAACACAATCTCTGTTGTTTTATAATTGTTTGCACTTATGCACAAATTTATATTTACAGACACTGTAGGTAGGCTCAAAAAATATATTTAAAAATGTAAAATAAGTAACAAAACGCTCTTTATTTGGCAATTTGGTTGGTTGGTTTGGCTTAAATTTCTTCAATCAAATGCATGCAGGTTTTGTTTGTTTTCACTTTTTTCTTTGCAATTTGTGTTATGTCCGACGGCTGTTTCGTAAGTCCGTGACTATTTGAATAAAAAAAAACTTCCCGCATATAAACATTTTACTTTTTAACATATTCTTTTTTTGGATCAATAATTTAGTCCAGTGTTTTTTAACTTTTGTATTCCTTCCAAATAATAAGTTTTCTCGAGACCCTCGAAATATGGATTTGTTGCGGTAATGACATCTTCATTTGATCCAAATCTCTTTTTATCTCGCAGGAGGTAACTCTAGATGGGGATGCTGGATGGGGATGAGGTAGTTAGTAAACCAATTTATGGATTTTTGCCAAAGCAGCCACACACGTGTACAATTGTGCATTGTTTTAATAGAAGAGCATATCCTTGTCGCCAAATGCGGTCGTTTTTGCTTTAAATCAATATCGAATCGTTCTGAAACCTTTAAATAATACTCACCAGTGATCGTAATACCCTTCTCTAATATAATCTATGTGAATGACAACGCGTGCTTCATAAAAAACTCAGCTTATGACTCACTTTGGCTTACTTAGATGAACGTTCACCCGGTAAAACCCACTGTTTTGATTGTTCCTTAATAAGCGGGGTATTGCGATGGATCCATGTTATAACGGCGTTGCGTGTTGAACATCGCTAAACACTCCTTTGAAGTGGGTACATGGCTGCTCTTATGATCTAAGTTGAGCAATCGCGACAACCATCTCGAGTATAGCTTTTTCATGTCCAAATATTCAAGAAAAATGTGATGTACTTACTTAGCTCATTAGATGCCCACAGCTTCAGCTATTTCGCGTACTTTCATTCCCAGCTCGTCAAATGTAATTCCATGACGATTTTCGACGTGATGACTTCTTTTGGGCGACATGAACGTACAGCGGTGTGAGTTTATGGAACTCAGTAAAACACTTCTTAATCATTGAAATTGATGATGCAGCGTTCTCATAGTATTTATCAGGTCTTTTCTTGGTTCCATTGAAGGTTCTTTTACGTAAAAAATAATGCTTAATCGTCACACAGAATTTACAATTTTCGATTTTGGTTAAAATTCACAAGGTGGTTTTTTAATGGCTGGTCAAAGAATAACTAAATGCTCAAAACTTGACAGCAGTCTACTGACGGCAGCTGTATTGCATTTAAAGTTATTGCGCCTCAAATTGTAAAAGTCACAGAGTCATCAGACAGCCCTCGTGTCTTCTAATGTGTGTGTATGCGGCAGTGTGCATTTTTAATCTTTTCGTTTAAAACACTCTCAATGCATATATGCGTACATTTTTACTTATTACAATTCACTGTTCATGTTGGTTAATCATAAATAATTGTTGGACAAATATATTCAACTTTGAAGAAACTAATAATCAGTCGGATAAAAGACGCGGTACTAGTACAATCATTTTACAAATTGCGGAGCGTTTTGAACGCGTGCTTAAAACAAATACTTATTCGTATATGTGCATTCATATAAGTTTTTAATGATATTCAAGTTTCCTAAAAGAAATTAAGTCCCAGATGAATGAGTTTACGTTTCGAATGGTAATGAAACAGCGTTGGAATTAAAATTTTGTTTCTTTCTTCTTGTAATGACGAAAACGAAAAACACAAATTATTGAATGTTATTTTGGTAAAAAAAATGGACAAATTCTATGTTACATCAAAAAATAATTCAATTTCAAATAATGTCTCCTTGCGCAAAAGCGACGGCAACTGCAGAACGTCTTCAGAAATTTTTCAAACAACTTCCAGTTCCAGACGTTTAGGAGTTGGAAATATTTGCTCGAAAATCCGTCACAAAATTGAAGATAACTTGACACCGAAGATTAGTGCAAAACTATACAAAACGGGAAAACATTCAAAATCTTTGACGGCATTAAGCTCGATTGGAGTCTCCACAGGCAAATATACTCTAACAAATAAAAACTCAACACAGGCAAAAGCAACAGTAGCTGAATGTCGAAGAATTAACAAAAGCGGCAGCAGCAACGAAAATCTTAATCCTTACGCAGAATGTTACAATGTGTCAAAAGACAAATACTTCACAAATTTATCATCTGCAAACCAATTGGCTGACAGCGACGAAGACGAGGCTCAATTAAGTTTAAATATTGCAAACACATCTTTGGAAGAAGAAATTTTTGAGGAATTAGAAAAAACGTCTCAAGATGAAAACAAATTAAAATCTGTCTTAAAAACCTTTGATAAAATAATACTGGACTATAATGATCCTGGAATTGCAGTCAATTCTTTAACAGATATAAATGAGAATTGTGTTGAGATGCAGGCAAGCAATACCAAAAACAAAAATCCTCGGTCTGTGAATAAGCATGACGTTGAAAAGGCATCAAGTGCTGTAAATGTTAATGAGTTGTTAACGCTTGAACAGAGAAAGGAAAGCTGCTTAGAAGAGCAGTTTGTGGGTCCCTCAGCTTCATTGAGGTGTAATACAATTGAATGCAATAAATTGCAAAAATCTGTATCCACACTTTCATTAACTCGCAGAAAATGTTATCAATCTCCTGACTCCCCATGCTTAAGACAAATGCGGAACGCCTTCGCACAACAGCGGAGATCTACATCTGTTTGGGAGCTTTCAAAACTTACAAAAATTCCGATACTCAAAGTAATTCCGTTGAGTACCAGAAGTAAAAGTTTTAGTTATTCAAATTTCGAAAACTCTCATCGTCAAGAAGAATTTAAGCTCAAAAATTCTTCAAAAACATCAAGTACTTTAATTAATGATCTATTACTTAAATCTGATAAGATTTTATCTGTTAGAAATGAAACTTACGGATCCAGAGAAAATAAAAGTCAAGAAAGTATACAAAGTAATTGCACCAAACCACAAAGTAAAACACCATTAAACAATAAGTCATTACAGGCAAAGAATATAGCTCGCGAATCTAAAAATCTAAAATTTGTCCAAAAGGCTTTGACTGTCCAATTACCCCATAATAAAACAAGCGATGAATTGTTGGATAAGTGTCTTGAAAAAGGACAACAAATACTGCGAAAAGTGGAATCATTAAAATCGCATCGTACCCAAATCTCCTCATATTCCAGAAAAGCTGTAACACGGACAAAATCAAACTCTAATAATAAAATCTGCAAAGAAAATTTGGCAAATAAACGTAAACAATGGTTACAGAAGCTTAACTATGCAAATGAAGAAAAGATTTTTGCACCGTCTCTAGAATCATGCAAAATTATACCTCCAATTCTGGGAGAAACTTCTGACAAACATGCGGAGCTTTTAGTACAAGTAACGAATGCTAAACAATTTATTGGCAATAAAAAATCCGTTACTTCTCAGGAAAGCAAAACTCCTTCAGAAAATGAACTGCTTATGAAACATCAGGAATCAGACTCAGACGATTCTGGACATATTTCAACTGAAAACATGGATGTTTCCATAAATCATGCATCACATTCTTCGTCTTCGAGTAGCTTATGTGAAACTTCATCAGCGTCACCTTCTTCAGCTACTTCGCCTATTAGCGATAAACGTTTCGGTGATTGCGTCGAAAACAAATCCCTAAAACTGTCTGAAGTATTGAAAAAATTCGAACGTAAAGCTTCTCTGCAACCTCAAACGAAGTCTTCAAAACTGAATAGCAAAGAAACATCTTCCTTGCTGCCGCCACCAAACGCAAACAATACTCCCGATTCTCGGTTTTGTGTAACGTGCAGGCTTGCAGAAGTAGAATCTGTCAGTCTGATTAGGACACATGTTGAAATCTACCCGAATTATACCAAAGAGGTAACTATAAGGCTTCATTGAATATAAAAAGAAAAGAAAAAATAAGCGAATGGAGAAATCATAAAACACATCACATAAAACGTTATTAATGTAGTATTTATAAACCATTATCGTATTTATGCATTGCTATTTGTTGTACACATACAAATAATAAAATATATATTAAAAAAAAAAAAAGATTTCTTTTATGGTGTATGTATCTGTTTCTCTCTTACTTTCCAATTTTAATGGTAATCCTCACAATTCTGCTGTAAATTATTGCCTGGTACTTTAATCTTTTCCTTTGATTTATTTGCAACAGTTGCAAAAGTATTTATACAAATTTTATTAATATCCTGTTCCTCGAAATTTTAAACAACTATATAACCTGATTTAGAGCATTGTCTTCAGAAGATTGAAATGTGAACAATACATTGGTTTGGTACGAACGTCAGCATGTAGTGTCATGTTGCACAGGACGAGACTGAAAACGTAGTAGTTACCATATTTCAAATATGTCTAACTTCCCTCACAATGTTTAAAGATAATTGTATAAAATTTGTATAATATAAGTATAAGTATTTTAGTAAATTTTGGAACTTTATAAGAAAAAGTAGAAATAGAGAAATCTAATTATCCTCAATTTAACTGTAACATTCATATGTAGTTGCACATCGTAATGCACTTATAATAATACTTATACTCGTACGTGGACACCAAATTTTTTTCACTTTTTAGCCACTTGAAAAAATTGTGAACAAAAATTTCATTATTTGTATGTATATGTTCTATTATCTACAATAAATATAGTTTAAAAACTAAAAAGAGAAATAAAGAGTGAGAAATAGTTTTAAGAATAAGCTTAAGCAATAGTGAATGAAAAATACTAGTATTATTACGAACTAATAACCCTAATTTAAAGTAATACTAGTAATCTTCATGCACTTATTTTTTAAGCTTATTCTTCAAATTATTTTTACTCTTTAGTTCGATTTCGAAGAGTGATGTTTAGTTTTTTTTAAACTAGATTTATGTGTTACTCTAAAAGACACTGGAAAGTGTCTTTTGGCGAAGTAGCTCCGAGTTTTTTTTGGGAACTCCTAAACTAGGCTTTAGTAATGTCCAAAATCCCCCCAATTCTCCGGAAGCAATACGGCAACTTGAATTTTCGCGCTAAAGCAAATGACCGTTAATAGTTCAGATACACGTTTCACGGCAAAACGCGTACTGAATATGAAAAATCTTTTTCGGACCCGTTAGCGAAGCGGTTCCGAGTTTTTTTTTTTTTAAATCCCAAAATACGCTTCGGGAATAGCCAAAATTCCCCCCACTTCCCCGGAAGCAATACGGAAACTTCAGTTTTCCCACTAATGTATGCCAGAATCACTCATACGACACGAGCTTCAAAAGTTGTAAACAAACAAACAACATACAGTAGTGAACAAGATTTATATCAGCACCTGCCTTTTTGTCCTTATTTGATGATGGACCAATGCCATAAAATGAATTATTCACGATTCACCAGCGCCTCCGTGTGACGACAGATAGCAATTTTTGCCATATGTTTGTAGCCACATGAGCAACTTCTTGTTGAGGAGTTCGGGCCTTCTAGCCCTCCTGTATGCAATTTCCCAGCAATCAATGGAAACCAAAGCTTAATGAGTTGGTAGGCCAAAGACCACTAAGGGCATCAACCCTTAAACCAACTCAATCATCACCACTGGTTCCTTACAGTACAGGTATCTGTTGTAAAGACAACAGACTCTCGGGAGGTTGTTAGTCTCCGAAAAAAAACCATGCGCTACCAATTATCAGGAATACTAACTCCCCCCTAAACCGCAGCCAGAACGTTCCAGCCAAGGTAGGCACCTCAACCATGATCAGCCCGGGATGAACTGCAAGCAGAACCACCCGAGGGCGTGCTGTTTTCTGTTCTGTCAATTTATACCATTGGTAAGGGCTTCGGAAGCCAACATAACATAAGGCATGCGGCTTCCTAGAGTTTTATTTGCTACAACAACAGAATGCCCTGCTTTGGAGTACGCCAAGGGAAAACCTGTTCCCCGGAGGGGGGTTGTGTCATACATTAAAATTTTACAATAAAATTTTGGAATCACCGATGAATTTTAAGATCAAAATAAGTAAATAAACCTGCATCACCGTTTTGAAAATCTTCTTTTAAAGATTTTTTGCAGATTATTTTGAAAAACTGAAAGAAATGCCCTTACTAACATAATTGCAACGTTGCAGGACGACAAAAAAACATAAGAGAAACGGTATTCATCAGTTTATAACGTTTGTGTACAATTGCTTGTTGGTGCGTTGCTTATGAAACAATTCCACTAAATCTTTGTGCGAGGTGTATTTGTGTGTAATGAACTATCATTCATTTGTTGTTATCAAAGTTTATTGTTATCATTCATTTGTTGTTATCAAAACAGAATATGAGTCACTTCGTATTCAAACCGCTTGTGGTACAAAACTTTATATACTCAGAAAGCAAATAATATATTCAAATGCAGGTGCGTCTACTTGAATCCGAATACAGTGCGCAATTCCAATTCCAATATAAAACGAAAACAGAAATATGTGTGAAAATCAGATCTTTAAAGAGACCATAATAATAAAATTAAAAAAAAAACATTATTCCAAAACATAAAATACAACATAAGACTTCAAAATAAAAAAATGTGGGACTAGCCTTGTTTGTGGAGCATTCTTTAAAAGTAATATTTTAATTATTGGATATCTTGGTTTGTTAAATAAGTTTCTCTCAACACTTATACGCACAGAATTTTGTTGAATGTGATTACTTGTGTGAACCTCTGCTGAAAGTTCACGTTTTAAATACATACATAAGTACGTCCCCATACAGTTGACAGTTACGTGATGTTTTAAAATTACGAAGGCGGATTGATATTGGAGCTATCTAGCGCTAGATTTTGAAACTGCGATCTGACCAAACGTCAGCTGTAAAAATATTACAGTTAGTCTGCTCCGTCAGATTACATGGTAAAATATTGGATAGCTGAAAATAAACGCGGCCGAACAAGCACTGCAACAATACCATCAACAGGAAGGCCAAGAGAGATAGTTACTGAAGAAAATATCTAGAAAATCCTCGATATCGTAATGAGTGATCGCCGAGTCAAGTGAAATTTTTGATATAGTAAACATATCATATGAACGTGTGTTCAACATTTGCATATGAAAAAGCTATTGGAGAGATGGGTACTGTGTTTACTCAGTGTCGAACAAAAACGAGTTCGACAGACCACTTTACAGCGGTGGTTGGACATGATAAAGCGTAATCCATTTGATTTTTGGCGTCGATTAATAAGTGTTGATGAAACATGTGTCCACCGCTATACACCTGAAACCAAAAATCAATGAAAACAATGGGTGGAAGCTGGTGGAAGTGGTGCTCCAAAGAAGACAAAGACTGTGAAATCGGCTGGCAAGGTTATGGCTACTCTATTTTGGGATGCACACGGAATATTGCTCATAGATTATCTTGAAAAAGGATCCACAATATTATCCTGCGTTATTGGATCAATTGATTGACGCAATCAAGGAAAAACGACCACATTTAATGAAGAAAAAGGTGCTCCTTTTTCAAGAATACTCACCTAAACTAAAAGTACGTGAAATACTCTTCGAATTGGTTGATCATCCACCTTATAGCCCAGATTTTTTTTTTTTTTTTTTTATCTTGGACCAGTACTCAGGGGATGACCCCTACATATGCAGTGCATTGTGCTGGAACTAGGAAAATAAGTTGAGATGAAGAGGAAAGAGGGAGTAGTGTTCGTGGAAGTTTAAATTTAACAATAATAACACGAAAGACTAAAACAAACTCTATTGCAGCATTTAAAATGTTGGAATTAAATTATACCTTTGACACTGCTCAGATTAGCAAAATTTAGTCCAACACCATCCACACCACAAGGTAATGAAGTACATTCAGAAAAAATTAATATTGTGCATATAAAGAAAACACGGATAACGGCGAGAGAAGAAACAAAAAGATTTAGCTACTAGTGACTTTTTACTGTTTCCAAACTTGAAAAAATAGCTACCAGGAAAAAGATTCATTTCAAACTAAGAAGTAATTACCGAAACTAATGCGTATTTTAAGGGGTTCCCAAAGTCGTATTATTCAGATAAAAAAGTTGGAATATCGCTTACTAAATGTATTGAGCTAAAAGGAGACTATGTTGAGAAATAAATGGTGTTTGAACTAAAAAATTGTTTTTTCCTATTTAAGTAGCTTCAATATCAATCCGCCCTCGTATATGAGTCCCTTTGCCAAGACATCACATATTTGTATTGAATCAGAAAGCCATGCGGCTAAGAGAGCTGCCAAATGATGAATGTTTATTGCTGCTAACATTTACAAATGCATACTTGACTCGTACACATACACTCGTCTCGTACACATACACACACACACTCATAATATGGTCAGACTTTCGTTTTAGTTTGTACGTGCATTAACATAAATAAACTTGTATGAATTTCACTATTAAGTATACATTACATACACACATACATCATTGGTATGTAGGTAAGTAACTGAACGGATACATTTACATTCAAAAATTATTTCAACTATCACAAACAAATTCAAAAAATATTACGAGTACATAGGCACGTTTTTTTAAGTTTTTTCTTTTTGAAAACGAAAGACTTTCCTTGTTGGCATTTTAGGAAACAAAATGAAAGTGAAATCAAACTAAAAATTCGACTCAATTAAAAGTCATTTATTATGTAAGATGCACGCAACGCAGTTTGGCTGTTGAGTACTTGAGTTGAGTTGAGAAAAAAAAGAAATGTAGATTTATAAGATAATTTGCAAAAGCAGAGGTCTACAATGTTTCCACTACGGAAATCTTAATGAAATTTTGCAAGCTAACGGAAGAAATGTGACTTAACTGATGTTGAAAAGCAGGGTCTGATCAGGCAAAAGCGATTTTGTTCCAAGCTATGAAAAATAAAAATTGTAAACTCAGAAATATTTTTGAAAAAACTATTTTTTCCTGACGAAGTTTTTTAAAGGAAACCGAAAAACCGCAAAACTAAACAACAAATTTAATAAAAAAAAAAACAATCCCTTGAGCTGAACAAATTTATTGCAAATTATTCACTGCTTTCGTTAAAAACCAAAATCGATTAGGGAAACTTAAATCGTCCAGTAGTGCAATTCACTAACCTGTTTTAACGCTCATAAAATTCGTTTAGAGAAATTAACACTAGCGTTGGTGTTTTCTCGATTCTATAACAGTTTTTAACACTATTTGTCTTCGTTTTAAATCAGCTGTTTTTATAGCCTGACTGATTAGCGTTAACTAAACACCAATTATTTTTGTGGTGTTTATCTTAACAACAATGTCGTTAAAATTTCTACTAGAATAACTTCACAGTATTTGGCATACGGCTTGCCGGAAGACTCCAACAGTCGGTCGGCGTGTTCTCCGTGAGAAGAACTTATCTTATTTATCAAAAAATATTTAAAATAATAAACATATAAATAGTTTTACTTACCCTAAACATGGAATTATTTGCAAATTTGTTTGTTTTTGTTCTGTTCCTCTTTGTGGTTTTCTTTATTTTTAACAAAGCTGCCACATTATTTCAAATTTTTTTAACATACAACCAGAGGTGTTAAGAATAAGTTAGTGAATCACATAAGCGTTAGTGCAAACCACAATAGCTCGCGTTAAGTTATGCTCTTTTAAAATCGTTAAAAGTTAGTGAATTGCACTACAGATGTTACTAAAAAAAAAGTTGTTAAACATTGTCCAGAATCAGTAGCGAAAGAAAATTGATTTTGGTTCGTCTAACTGTTTTCTCTGCGAACGATGAGTCAAAACTCAATCAAAATACATAAGAATATGCGAACGAATAATAGTGAGATATACCAACTCAAATTGATTCGAATGTGAGTGACTAGCTTTCTTTCGCATGCATTTTCTTTCGAAATTGGTAAACTGGCTGTAAGACGTAATAAGCGAATAATTTTATTGGTAATATTAATCAGTGTACGAACAGCACCATGCACTAAATCAAATTTCGTCGGTATTAGTGTTGGGCAAAATCTTTAGTTTGTGTGAATCGATCATTCTATTTCAGAGCAAAGAGAATGCTGAAAGAAATAGAGAAAGTATAAAAAAATATTTCATTTTTTCACTTGAAAGAATCATTGTTGAAGTAACTCATTCGTGAATGACGCAAGTCTAGTCGGTATTATTAACTAAAAAATTTAGTAAACCCTTCACGAGGAAAAAAAATATTCAAATCGAAAGATTATTTTTCAAATCTGAACAAAATTTATTCAAATAAATAAATTTTCTTCCGTTGAATGGCTGCGTTGCGATGCGTTTTATTAAAAATATAAATTTGTGCGTTGCAAAAATATGGGCAAAATTTTGTTGAATCAGTAAAAATTTAGTTAAAACAGTAGTAACAGTAGTACGACAAACAATACATGCAATTATAAGGAATGTTAGTTTGAATAAAACATTCGTTTGACATTTTTTTAAATAAAATTCCAATTGTAGATTTGAATAAAGTTTTTCTAAGTATAATCAAACTAATTTATTTTATTAAACCTTATTATTTTATTAATATATTTCCATTTAATTAAATGTATGTATTACTGAATAAACGCCCGTAAAAATGCAGAAATTTTACTATTTTACTTTAGTTAAATGGAATGAGAATAATTGAAATTTTTAGTAAATATTAATAAAACATTTTGCAGCATTTAGGTAAATTTTTTGTTCAAAGTGCTTGCTCTGGTGTAAGTAAGTCTATTAATGGTGAAACTTTAAACCAAACTAAACGAAAAACGTTGTCTTGAAGACAGAACCCTTTTTTTAGATGTGGTCGTTTTTTCTTGATGGCATCAATCAACTGATCCAATAATGCACGATAATACTTTCCTGTGATGGGGGTTCCTTTTTCAAGATAATCTATGAGCAATATTCCGTGTGAGTGGTCATAATTTTGCCATCCGATTTCACTCTCTTCGCCTTCTTCGGAGCACTTCCACCAGCTTCCACCCATTGTTTCGATTGATTTTTGGTGTGTAGTAGTGGAGCCACGTTTCATCAACAGTTATTAATCAACGCCAAAAATCAACAGAACTACGCTTTATCATGCCCAAACACCGCCGTGAAGTGGCCTGTCGAACTTGGTTTGTTCGACATTGAGCACACGCTGCACACGATATCGAGGATTTTGTTGATATTTTCTTCACTAACCACTTGTTGATAATATTGTTGCAGTGCTTGTTCGGCACTTCAGCTATCCAATATTTTACCATGTAATCTAGCGGAACAGACTCACCGTAATGTTTATCGAACTTTTCCTTTATCGCTTTCGTCGTTTCCTCTTTCAAATAATAGTGTTTAATCACTGCACTTAATTCACTTTTTCCCATTTTTCAAGAAACAAACAAGTTGCTTACTTCAAACGACTGCAACAAATGAACTAATCGATGAATTTGATTGAAATTTTGTTGGCGTTTGACAGATCGCAATTTCAAGAAAAAAAAATTGTGTTTGTGCCGCCATCTAGTTCTATATAGCTTCAATATCAATCCGACCTCGTATTAGCTTCTAATAGTGATACCAATAAAAAAAATTATAAACAGCTTGTTCTTAATGTTTTCTAGCTGTCTATACGAGTATGTCGATATTTCATAGCCTACTGATTATGGGGATAGCTCCTATGAAATGTCGACGTATACAAATGAACTAATCGATGAATTTGATTGAAATTTTGTTGGCGTTTGACAGATCGCAATTTCAAGAAAAAAAAATTGTGTTTGTGCCGCCATCTAGTGCTATATAGCTTCAATATCAATCCGACCTCGTATTAGCTTCTAATAGTGATACCAATAAAAAAAATTATAAACAGCTTGTTCTTAATGTTTTCTAGCTGTCTATACGAGTATGTCGATATTTCATAGCCTACTGATTATGGGGATAGCTCCTATGAAATGTCGACGTATAGACAGCTAGTAAACATAGAAAACAAGCTGGTTATAAGCTTTAAATATATAAACAAAATTGTTTATGTTGTTTTTGCTATCCATTACATTCAAGCCACATTATTCGATGCTTTATAATTATACGTTGTACATACATATGTTATAGATATTTATATGTACATATAGACGAGTATATGCAACATACGAACAACACATTGTTGAATCGAAAGGGTCAAATTAGTGAATGTCAAGTAATGAATTTTAAAAGCTTAAAATTGATTTTACTCGGAGATTTAAGTAGTTGTTTTTTTTTTAATTGAAAGCAATTGATAAATGCCTGTCCAAATCCAAAAGACAATAATCATTATCATACGTTTGCTAAATCAATTTCATAAAATTTTTTTAATATTTTCTTTACAGATTCTATTCCGTTCGGGCGTTCTAAGCGAACTCGAAGCAAAACGCGACGAGCTATTGTCGGATCGTATTATTCAATTGCAGTCCTATTGTCGCGGCTATTTAGCACGTAAAGCAATGGCACAGAGAAGGGTTCAAGTGAGTAGAAAACTTTCACTTATTTTATCAGGCCTGTTCTGAAAACGGCGTGTTTTCAAATCACGAACCGTTTTGAAAGCACGCAGACAATTTTAAGCTGTTCTGCAAATCACGTGATTTTACGGTTTTCGACGTGTTTTTAATTTGTCGAAAGCACGAAAAACAGCTATTTTAACATTTTTGTTTTGTTTATTTATAGTTTTATATTCTTAACCAAAATAAAAAGTGAATATTAAGTAAAAAAAATAAACCAGCTGACTGTTAAAGAAAAAATGTAAATCACTACTATTGGTAAACACAGCAAAACAATTTCTCAAAAAACAAGCAGTGTCAATAATTTTATTAATATTTATGTTTCTGTGTGAATAAAACTTAATTTTATTACAAAAATCAACAAATAACACATCATTTTAAATACATAAAAATAGTTTTATTAAATTTGTATTGAAAAACACAGAGAAAATAACCAAGTGATATCAAAACGCCAACCATTTGAGTAACCGGTTTAAAATCACGTGATTTGAATATTTTCTGTGTGCAGAACACCTTTTGCGTGATTTGAAATCACCTTGACAAAAAGTGATTTGCAGAACAGCCCTGTATGTTAGCTTGCTTTGAGTATTAAAGTGTTTTCCCCTAATCATGAATTGATGTATTGTACTACTCCTTAAGGCCCGCAATTTAAGCAATTATTGTATTGACATCACTATTATACTACATCATTATATTAAAATTTTTTTTTTCAAAATCGGCTTGAATACGAGTATGATTTGGCGGTAAGGTCGGCTAAGTTAAAGTAACCTTTAGCACAGGTGAGCTGTAAAGTGGTATTTAATATTTTTCTATTATTGCAACTTACCGTTAACATAAAACTTATTTTAGCTATTATCTGGTAATGCCATCTCTAGCACTGGCTAAAGTCCAACTTTTGTTGTATCTAAAAATTTTTATAAACTTTTTCAAATTTATTTCCAATAATGTGCTGGGTTCATTTCAAATTTTTATGGCTTTTATTATCCCTATAAAATTTCGATTCGAATATTATCTTTTATCTTTGTATATAATTTCGTTTAAATTTGCATAAATTACAACTAGTATATCTAACAAGTTAGGCAAGTTATTGCATTAACAGAGGTATGCGAGTTAGTTTCTCGGTTTAAAAATTGATCTTCACCCACATACTCGTATGTCGGTAAATACAATATTAGCAAATTAAACTTGATAAAAGGATTGTATCGCACATTAATTGCCATTAACGTTAACACACCCTGGTCTCTAATTTATTTGAAATTTCTATACTTAGTTGTTGATAATGGTGTTGATAGTTGTGTCAATTAGTGAAATTACTGACTGTGTTAGATATTTCGCAATCAAACAAAATTCATAATTGGGGTATACGTAATACCAAGACAGCTTTAAAGCTACCTTGCCTGATGCAAATTCAGCTTAAAGTAAATTGTAAATACATCAAGTCAAGGCAGCTTTATACAGGTAGTGGCAGAATTACAATAAGTGCAACACCAACAAACATCAACATGTATTTTGTTGGTAGAATTTACGAATAATTGTCAAAATTTTGACAACTATTCGTAAATTCTACCAACAAAATACATGTTTGTTGATGTTTGTTGGTGTTGTATTTATTGTAATTCTGCTACTACCTGTATAAAGCTGCCTTGCATCAAGTACTCGGATATTTTTAAAGTCATGATAGAAAAAAAAAATAAAATAAATAAAAAATAAAACTTCAAATTGTTTTTAAGGAACTCGCTGTGCGCTGCATACAACGCAATGTAAAAGCATTCTTAGTCGTACGAGATTGGCCGTGGTGGCGACTTTTAGTACGTGTCATGCCTTTGCTAAACGTTCATCGAACTGAAGAACAACTTAAAATCGCAAACGAGGAGCTTTTGATCCTTAGATCTAAATTGGAGAGAATTGAAAGTGATCGCATCGAACTAAAGACTGAAAATCAAAAACTGGAATCCAAGGTTTGTATTAGTTTTCTGTAATTAATTGAATCCAAGTGTAATACAGGGCGTCTGGTGGCAAATTTATATTTTTAAATACGATTATTTCAAAAAGTAATAAACGGTGCGGGCGGAGGATGGCGCCGTTGGAACTATCGATTGTGCGGAATTGTCAGTCACAATGTCGCAGTCATCGAAAAAAAGTTTTTTTTTTTCGAAATTATATGTTGTCAAATATAATATTTTATCACACAGCAAAGACATGAAATGTTTTTGCCACAGACCATGGTGCAATTAACCAGGTGGCATCACTAGCGCAGGTGATAATTTTATGTTTCATAAAATTGTGGGTGTCAAAAACTGTTTATGTTTACACAAACTGAAGCGAAAAAATAAAAATATTTTAAACAGTTGGAAAAAGGGCAAGAAACACAATTAAAAAGTATACAAACGTTTCTTTCTTCATTTTCTTCTGTTTTGTAAACATATTTTTGACAGCGTCCGGAATTTTTACACAAACAAAATATTATGTATGTAGTACAATAACTCTTATGCTGCCACCTAATAATTGCACCATGCCACAGACAAATAAAATTACTTTGCTACCGTTTCACACACGCCCTAAGTTTGAAAATATAAATCTACTACCAGACATCCTGTTTAAAGATATAAAATTTACAAAAGAAATTATGTATGTATTTTTAAATTTGCCGTCATTCTTAAAAATATGCATATGTGCATGCGAAACTTTAATGTTAATATGTATGTATGTATGTATGTATGTATCTAACGCTGCCATTACACAGGAAAGTACTTTCGTGCACTTTCTGTCTACATACGTATCATAAATAAAAAATTCAGTGAAATAGACGACAAGAAAGTTAAAGTTCATTTTAAAAATGTCGCCGCAGCAAAGAGTCACAAAATTTGTCTCTACTTCTCTCCATTCTTATTTTATATGCTGACTAATTAAAGTTGCCAAACTTATTACATATACAGATTTACGGGGCAATAGTTGAAAAAACTTATCATTATAAAGTTTTTGATGAGATTATCTTTATAAAAAAACTGATTGTTTTCTTTATATGCATTAAAAGGAAAACATACTATAATTTTTTTCATAACATGCAAAAGAAGTTAATTTTATAATTATTATTTTACTACAATACTGCAACTTTGATAGCAACTTTCATGAAATTTTTTGTAATACTTGTGGTGTGGAAGGTGTTGGACTAAATTTTGTTAATCTGAGCAGTGTCGAAGGTATATACACTGGGCACTGATCAGTTTTAGCTAATTTAATTCCAACATTTTAAATGCTGCAATAGAGTTTGTTTTAGTCTTTCGTGTTGTTATTGTTTAAGTTAAACCTCCACGAACACTACTCCCTCTTTCCTCTTCATCTCAACCTATTTTCCTAGTTCCAGTACAATGCACTGCATATGTAGGGGTTATCCCCTGAGTACTGGTCCCAGATAAAAAAAAAGTAACTAAAAATCCAAATGAGATGCTTAATTTTGCGGCACCTTGTATATGCAGATATATAATTAAGAGTAAGTAATAAACAGGTCCACGGAAATTGAAATTTAAATAAATCATATTTGTTCCCAATAAGATTTCGTTCGAATTTGCCATTAAACAGAAAGAAATAAAATATATACATACGTATATGCATATACATATGTATGTATATGTATGTAAATAGAAAAACTGCAAGTTTTTGTTTCTTTATTTATTGTTTCACATCTTTTGTTTTTTGATCGCGCTGAGAAAAACTTAAACAAATGAGAATGCAAACTAGTGAACTATTCGAAACCGACTGAACATGTTTTAAATCTTTTTGGTTATTTCTATTTCTTTTTTTTCATGACTTTTATAGTTCTATCTATAAATTTCCTCTTCAGACTTTGAATATTTGCATTAATTGGGGCAACATTTTTGCACTTTTTTGCGTGCGTTCGGAAAATGAGCAGTACTCGTATCTAATATTTAAACCTTAATTGGATAATATTTTTTTTCAATTGGCACAAACTTTTCATTTAGAAAATGTGTGTTTAATTTTTACGTTAGATGCTAAAAAATTGAATATTATAAATTGGAATATTAGTTACACGCGAAACAAGTATCTAAAAGAATTTGTAATTGAAAAAGTTGCAGGTATGATAATCACGGTTACATTCACAGATTGCGAGTAAATATCAATACTTTTGAAGACTTGTACTATTTGTAATCAAATCGCATAACATATATTTCGCAGTATTGTATCACTAACTAATCTAACCATATACATGCATATGTGTCGGATGATACATCATAAGGGTTGATTTTCAATAGGCTTTTTTGTTCAGTAATATTTAGCATGTCATCGTGGAAAGACTCACACCGTCTTCAAAATTGTTTAGCAGTATTACGACAAACAGCATTCTGAGAGCAATGTTTTTCGTCCGATTCGAGAAATTTACGGTGTGCATAAGCGATCTACTGAAACCACTATAGCCAATACCATTCTCATATTTGGGTCCAGCTTACATTAGTGGATGATACTCAGCCGGTTAGACCATATCCAACAAGTAATGAAAATAATATAGAAGCATGTATACGGACTATATGCTTCGAGCGCATGGTTTCGATGAGCTTAGGATTCAACAGGCGTAGTCGTGGCCAACATTTTTATAATGTCATTTTCAAACAGCAAATGCTATCAATTGTCCGTTTAATCGCGAATAAAAGTGTTAAGTTCACTTAAATTTATGTTTTAGTTTACATTCAAAATCAAACCTCACGATGAATCACCCGATACATAAACGATACATAAACTAGTGCGAACAGTTCAGATATTACAGCATGTTTAGTGAAGATGTATTTTTCATCTGTTTAATTAACATGAGAGTTTATGAAAAGGTTCTTAAACAGAATTCACACAATATATATTTCCCATTTTATGATCGCACGATCGTGGCAAACAAGTTATTGCAAACGTTACAACAAATTTTTCGAAATTATTATTGTATATTTTTTGGCAATTGAACAAGTTAATATGTCGGTGTGTTTATTTCTTTGATTTGCTTTTGTATAAATTATTTGTTTTTCTCTTAATTTAATGTATGATTTTACTTGTTTGTGAAATAAATATGTATGCATGTTCGTATTGAAGAAAACCGTCTGAAGATACGCACAAGATCTCACTAAAACTGGTGAATTTGTCTAAAGTGATGTTGAATTTTTCACAAAGCAAGCTGAAATCAACGCATTCAGTCATTGTATAGCAGTAGAGTAAGAAAAACCTCTAAGTGCTTTCGTGAACACATTTACGCGCCCGCTGACCTAAATATTTACAACAGAGCAGAAAAAAAATATATATAGAAAAATATTTGCAAGTAAAGTGCGATAGATCGTGTTGAATGAGACAAATGCGGGGCGAATAAAAAATAATAGTAATTTAAATAAAAGAAACAGAAAACGTAAACGCAGAACGAAAAAATAAAAAAATTGGTTTCTCTTTTCATAAACAAGAAATTGATTACAGTTAAAAAATAAAAACAATAAGAAAATCTACGGTTGAAACGAAACGAAATCTTAATTTTACGACTCAACGAATAACGAAACGAAAAACGACACTATTGGCTTAATTCCAAATTTCTATTATTATTATACACACGTACAATAACTTGTATTAAGTGAAACCAAAGTTATAAATTTAACATTTGCTCCTATGCCTCCACTACAGAAAGGTTTGGTGGTGGCAAAGGAAAACAAAGAATCCACACAAATGACCGCATCACACACGAACCCACAAACAACTAACAGTACGCCCAGACCTGTCAAACATACAAATAAAACAAAACAAAATAGCAGCAATAGCAACGATCAAACTTACAAGGATACACTGAACAATGAACACGGAATATCAAATTTAACATTTTTAGAACGTGTCCACTTGGCGATGCGTAGTTCCAGGTCTACAATTTCGCAACCTATAAAAACTGTTGGCGGACCTCACAATCCAAAAAATTCCACACCTAATCCTCCCACATCTGTTCAATTATGCAAGGATGGCAGCAATTCTTCTTTGTCCTCTAATGCAACAAATGTCTCTAGCTCCGTTACTTCGCCTCCTTCCACTCCCACTCCTCGTCCTCCCATACCACCAACAGATTCAAAACGTTTGCGTAAACAAGTTAAAATGATACCGAAACAACGAGAATGTAGTCCTACTCAAGCTTTAAACAAACCGATAAATGATTTTTCGCGCCCTTCAAATTATCGCTCTGATAATGGTTTGCATTCACCCGGTTTGGAGGCATCAAAAACATCATGTAATAAATTTTCAAATCCCAACAAGACTGTTGTTGAAAACGCCAACTGCGATACAACAACAGTCCCTGTAGATGTTAAACTAAAACTGTCTCATCCTAAAATAGATAGTTCATCAAATCCGGCTGTGGCATCTACGACAAATATAAACTGCTCACGCTCATTGACCGAACGTTATAGATTGCTAACACGTTCGCCAAGTCCAGCTTTATCGGTTAGAAGTAATTCATCAAGAGCTTCATCTGTTACCTCGAGCTTAGCAACAAATACCACTCGTTCGTCACTTTCTCGCCTACAAACTCCACCAAGGCGTGTTTTTCCACAAACATATACTCAGACCAACCAGTTTGACGCATATGAAATGAGGAACATGGAACAATCGCCAGTTGTTTTCGATGCCAATCTATCGTTTGTTCTAGATTGTCGGAAACAACCTGTTCATCAGTCTATTCGGCCATCTCCTTCTTTTGAAGATCCTCGAACAGCATCAGCATTTTTAAGTGAAAAAATTCAAAATTTTCTCAAACGAACCGACCATGTTCAGGAGGAATGGACGGCTTTAGGCCGAAGGTCTCGCAATCGTTCTGCTGCATCGCTCATTAATAGCGGACAATTAACACCAACCAACTCGTTGCGCGGCGATAATAACTCCTTAACAGATACCATAAGCCTAATCGAGAGGCAAAGAGAACGCCATAGCATGGACCGATCTTCTTCCGTCGGACGCTCAAAATCGTCACAAAACATTTTAGCCAAAGCTTTTCAACTTTCGAAAATTTTGCCAAAAACTCCCACTTCACGGTCAAATTCTTTGATCAGAGATATTGCTGAGACGGATGATGACGACGATGATCGCACCATTCAAGACGAAAACGACATTGAGTTAGATGAGGTAAAAATATATAGTACTTGTTTTGAGTCTATGTAAGTGTAGAACCCTGCTTGAACGCACCTTGTCTGAATTTTGACGAGACTTATGTTATTTTATATGTACATAGGTATGCACGCATTTATGTGTATGTATCTATGTTTTATGAAATGAAATCGAACCATTTTCACGTTTCTCATTTGTTTGTCTTTCTTTTGTTCAAATCTATTATCTTAATACACAGATATGCATGAGTGGCTCAGAACCAGAGGTTCAATTCGTCGCATAGTTGTCGGCGGCGGCGGCTGGGCAAAAAAAGGTCGGCGGCGGCTAAAAGTCGGCTGTAGCCGACATATGTGCTTTTTTTGCATACATGTACCACATGTATATATCAAGATATAACATGTCAAAATATTGTTTAAAAAAGTACGCTTTTAGACAAATACATTCTTCACTATTTTTCATCTAAATTCATAAAAATTTTTGTCTAATTGTGTAAAAACTTTTGTGGTACAAATTTACTAAATATCGCTGATTTACTCAAACGACGTCATAGTTCAATATATACACATAATTATTTCGAGCCAACAATACAAATTTGTTAACAATACTATCCTTTGCAGTGTTCCATAAACTCATTCAAAGTTTTAGGAGCTATTTTGTAAACATACATATTTTCTAAGACGAGTATGGAAATTACAAATATAATATGTTTCTTTTTTTTTTAACTATAGTTTTTGAGCTATGAGGTTATTACACTTATTAAGAAACAAATATTTTGGAAAAGAAATAAATAACGTTACGTAGCTCAATTTATTTAAACAAAACTGATTTTAAATAACAATATGTGGCTCAAATTAATAAAGATTTAAGAAAAAGTAAACTTATAGCAATCTGTCACCTGAAAAATATCGGATCTTTTCTAATAAAATACCATAAAATCAAATAATTTCCAAGGTGACACTAAATATATTGTAACAAGGAACAGGTTGTGGTATGATTATACTGTCAAACTCTTACATGCAATATAAAAAACTGTATAAAATACTTAAACATAAGTTGGAGGTCATAGATTTTACTGCTACAAATAAGCCACCCTGTAGAGCTAAGTGCCAGGTCAGACACAGCAACTTTTGGTGGGGGAATTCTTGACTTCATAGAAGCTTTCGGTGAGGGGAATAAGAAGGGAAAAAGAATTGCCGGTATTCGGCAATTCTCAGCAGTTCCTTATTTTTCTCTCATGTGTGTATGTACAATGTAAATTGTATGAAATAAGATAGAGAAAGCTAAAGAATTGCCGAAAAAAGTTTTTGTGTGTGGACAAGAAAGCAATTCCAAAAGAAAATTGCTAAAAAGTTCAGCAGTTAAAATCGGCTCAAGCTGTCGAATATGTAAATACGGCGGCTGAAAATAAGCCGATTTCAGCTGCCATAACGGCGGCGGCTGGACAAAGTAAAACAAGACCGGCGGCGGCTCAAAGCCGGCTGTCAGCCAACGAATTGAACCTCTGCTCAGAACTCAACGTCAAGCCGAAACAGGATGACAAGATTGAGAAAAATTGAAGAAAAATATCTTAAAACAAACAACATTACAAAAATATATATATTTTTAAAATTTCAGGGGAAAATGTAAACACAAAAAGGAATTACAAAGTTATAATAAAAAAACATTTACGGGAAGCGAAAAACAATTTTATTCCAATATTTTTTGATCTTTTATGTTAAATATTTCAACATTTCAGTAATTCGGTAACAATGCGTAATTTAAAAAATTATTATAATGTGCTGTTCATAGAATACAAACGAGCAACTCGTCTAGAAAATTTGTATGAAAGTAACTCAAATGTTTTTTGTTTTTTTCATGTTTCCTTTAATTATTCAATTGACATCTGGCAAACATAAAAAAACACAGAAAGAATTTATCAGCTGCGCTCTCAGTTTCACCTATCATGAATTCGCCAAGCACAAGCCCTTGTATTTATTGTCACTCTGTTTCGGCTTGACGTTGAGATCTGGGACACCCTGTAGATAATAAATATGTATGTACATATGTAAGTGGTTGTAGGTATGTTTGTAACGTATAGTTTTCCAATCCCGATGGGTCGATCGTACATATTCTAAACATAAACATCAACATACACATGTACTTACATATCCATATATGTATGTGTGTGGATACATATAGATGTGTGTAGGAGTATGTAATATAATACGTGCCATATATGCACTTAAGTATGTATGTTAAGTTCATGGTTGTCTCTTAATGTTCATATGCGAACACATGTGCATGTCAAACTATCTGGTCCATACATTTTATAACATGTGAATGTTTATATGTATGTATAGAGAGACATACATACATACTACATACCTATGTATGTATGGAGTGTTAATGCATATAAAAATACATATTTGCGACATTGAATGAAAAAATTTTATTTGTTTAAATTCCTCTATGGAATGTTTATTTTTAAATACCAAAAATTTCACGAAAACAAAATTATCACGGCATGATTCATGGCTTCTGTTTATACAGAACAGATAAATCGTAACGATTTTTGATTTTTTTTTTTTTAATTTCTTTTATAGATTCCCAAATACGAGTACAATTTAGAGAATTTCTATTTTTTTTTTCTTAAGTATTATCATATGTAAAGGTACCTTTACATGGTAATGCAAATATTAAGATCTGTCAAAATGTTGTGTAGAATAAAGGAAATCTTACCGCGTAAAAACAGAATGTATTCAGTAAGAGAGAAATCAAAATGCAACAATTGGCAAGCGGTCGGTAAATCTTCATTTTTTAAACCATTTCAGAAAACTCTGTATTCTCATCACATCAGAGGTGTATTTTTAAATTTACATTGACAGCATTCCGAGAGTTTATCGAAGATGGTACAACATTTATCAAACAAATCCAAAAAACAGCAGTTCAAAAGCATTGCATGTTAAATATTAATTTATTGAATTTTTATTGAACTTTATAATTTTTTTTAAACTAAATTTTTGATTTTTCTACAATTGCTCATCGGGTTTTATTTAGTTCAAGTTTTTCCCTGCTTAAGTTTTTCTCACGAAGAATTTTTTTGCAATACAAATTTGCTGTGATCAATAATTTTTGATTGAAAAAGACAAGAAAAATAATAATCAAACCTTTAGCTGAGGGACAACTAGCTGTTTCGTAGTCGCTACACTACTCATCAGCACCCATTTTTGGATTTGAACTCGGATGATGATGTCTCATGAACTGCTGCTACCTTAACCATTCAAATCCAAACTCTGTATTCTCATCACATCAGAGATGTATTTTTAAATTCACATTGGCAGCACCTCGAGTAATTGTTAAAGGTGGTAAAACCACGGCGAATTCATTACTGACAGCTCAGGGGATTATTTTTTGCTTCTCGCATTTTTTCCAATGGGACTGTCAAAATTTTTTTTTTGTTTACCAACATTTTCGCGCCATTTTAATCTGAATTTTTTTTTGTGTATAATGTAGTGCATTTTCAGAAATTTGTATGATTTTAAAAGTGAAAAACTATTATAATCTGTGATTTTAATTACAAACAATTATAAAAGTTTATATTTAACGTTTGTATAAAATTTTTTCTCAGTTGAACAATCTTAGGCGAATTTAGACTTTTGACATTCACGATATGTTTTACAATAACAAAATACATAGTACTGAATTCGCCTTCCCGCTTGCATTCACCTGTATAAATTCGCCTTGGGTAAAACATTTAAAAATCCAAACAATTGCAGCTCAAGAATATTGCATTCTGTTTTTGTAAATGGTGTAAATTTCTTTACAAAATTTGTCAAATAAGTGTTTAAATAAACATACTCGTACAATATTTTTTATGAATACGGCCGTTAGAAGACAATATAACAAAACAAACAAATATATTTTCTTTTACATATTAAAATATTCCTAAAAAATACAAGAAACTTATTATTTATTAATAAAGAAGCTTTTATTTATTCGTGACTTTATGACAAAAAAAAATATTTTGGTTCAATGGGCGATAAACTCATCAAAATATTAATTTCAGATTCAAATTCTTTATTTATAAATACAATTATATTATGAATATACGGGTATGTTCTTGATTCTACTTTGAAGTGAAAATAGTTTGAAATCACTTCAATTTCAAGCTTCAGTGTTCTACATTCTACTCTCTACTTTTCATTTGTGTTTTGTTTTCGAATATTAATTTGTAGTGAATTGTCTGGTTCTTGAAACTACTTTTACACAAAAAGTAGTAGTTCGAAAACTATTTTTAATTTCATTGTGAAAATGAAAACTTTTACAGAAAAACTGAGTATAATTACAATCCCAATGAAATAAGAGGGTTAGATGACGAAATATTTATTTGAGATACAATTGTACATATATTTATAGGCAAAATAAGGAAAATATATAAAAAACTATTTGTAATTTTTTTATTAACTAAAGTTGATTGGCGATATCATCTCTTATTACAGCGGTTACGGAATCACTAACGCATGTGAATCATGGTCATCATTTTCATGTCTTGAATTTACATCCGCAGGCTATTCCACATTTTTGCATAAAATTGCACTTAAAAATTTCGGTCATCGTTGTTGACAGAGAATTTGATAAAAGTAACTAAATTTTACTCTTATAAAATAACAAGCATTAGATTAAAAATTTTGCGCGAAAAAAAAACGGGCAAAAGGCATATCGCAAAAAAATAAAATAAAAATGAAAATATGGTTCTTTTCAGTACTAGTGGATATAAAAAGATAAATAAAACTGAAAACGTGGATCGTGTCAGTACTAGTTATTTGAACATTTATCCAAGTTTTATTTTGCGAAGTTCAGTTCGAACGAAAGAGTAAAACACCCAAACTACTACTTTTTCAGAACAACAGAAATGAAAACTTAACTTTTCAAATCATTTTTTTATTTTAATTCTACTACTTTTCTAGAACAAGCCGGACAATAAAAAAAAAAATCAAAAAGTATACTTTTTTAAGGTTGGAGCTTCCTCAATTCACATGATTTAATAACGTTTATTTCAAAATATGATGAAATGAAATATAAATACAAAGCTAAACACTGCTCAAACAAGCGGTTTATTACATTCTTTGGTGCTAGACTATAGGTTAAAGAAATTTTGGTGGTTATACATTGCAATATAATAATAAATATGTATATAATAGAATAAAAATTGACATAAACAGCAAAATAACAATGTTAACAAGTCAAAAAACGTAGCATAACATAACATAAAAATATGCATGTGTTGTATAAAAAGAAGCAACCAAAACAAGAAAAAAAAACCCTCGCATCTCCACATTGAAGAAAAGAATTACCAATTTTTGGAAGGACCGCTGGGCGCAACTATCTTATAATGAACTCGCCTTGCTATTTGGGTGTATTAATAAAAAATTGTGAACTCAGTGTATCGAACTCTTAGTGGCTTATGTAAACACTAACATCCTGTTCGGCGATATCGAATGAAAATGAATGCGAAAGAAAGCCAGCCACTCACATTCGAATCAATTTGGGTTTTTCTGTTACTATTATTTGTTCGCAGGTACTTATGTATTTTAATTGAATAGAATAAAGTTATGAAAAACACAAATCGAATGAACTTATCCTTTCGACATCGGCGAACTTGCTGATAAAGTTAATTTGCAGTTCACAGAGTGTAAATGTGAAGAATGTTTTCCAAAAACTGGGGGAATAAAAGCAATTAAACTCCAGGAGCCAAATTGAACAATTAAAGTCTTTGAGGACCACTTTAATCGCTCGGAAAAAGAAATGAACCCCAACCAAGAAATGAAAATAGAAAGTACAGGAAATTAGTGTTAAAATACAAAGTTTATTATTAACAAAATAATCGTGACCTTGTAACGTGACTGGTTGAACAAAAGTAATAATTACCAAACTTATAGTAAAAACCGGAAACCATCTTTTAGGCATTTTTGTAGTTTGTAGTAGGAGTTTTAGGCTTTAAGCGTGAAAGAGAAAGGAATAGTTTCACAATATTCAGTTATTGTATGTAATGAGCAGAAAATAAGAATCTATCCCATCACAGTTGTTAATACCAAAGTACATACGTATTTTGGCATTAACACAGAGAAATGTTTGCTTATTTGGGTTTCCCAAAATGCAAAGCTTATGTAGAAATTAAATGAAAGATCAGTTGCACGGTTGTCTGTAAATTGTGATTTATCGAAGTGATTTCATTTTGAGTAAAAAATACTTTTAGAACACAAGCGCCTCAGTCAATTGTATCCTTCAAATAAAAATCTTACAACAATTTTATTTTTCAAAAAACTAAGAATGAAAATCCCCTAAATCGGGATTTGACTGCGATCTGTTAAAATGTCAAAAATGGCTGAACATTTGATAACGATATACATACGTATGTACATACATATGTATGTACATACATATGTATATACTCGTATATACGGAGCCATTTTCATTAAACCATGTAAAATGTTTATGAAATTAATTTAAATTTTTATGTATGAGTGTTTTTAAAATGTATTCTTCTTTTTAATTTAAACCCTGCAGTTATCTGAAATGACAGTTGATTTAGCGGAAGAACGGTCTACAGCCAATATTGCAACAGAGCGTCTGGAAGCGGAAACTGGAGAACGTTTACGTCTAGAAAAAGAGCTTACAGAAAGGGAAAGCAAAGTCAAAAGCCTACAAGAAAGTACTGAAAAACTGGAAATGGAATTAATCTGTGCCAAATCGGATTTAAATGGTATTTCTGAAGAAGAAGAAGAATTAGATATTGAAGAAAACGGTGCAAATGGTGGTATATACAAGCTTAAATATGAACGTGCCGCTAAAGAACTTGAATTTACCAAAAGACGTTTGCAAACCCAACATGAACATGATTTGGAGCAGCTTATTGGCTTGAAGAAGCAATTGGAGAAAAAGGTATAACGATATTGAAATTAATTTTAGTTCACTTTCTATCTTGGCGGGAAAGCAATTTCTCAAAAATCAGTTCCAAAAGTTATTTGAGTTTAATAAACAATCAATTTGTATTAGAATTTTCATTTGGAAAAATTTTCAAAACTTGCTTTTTTCAATACAATTGTAATTTATTAAAATTTTTAATTTGTTTATCTTTTGATTAAATTGAATAAAAAATTTAAGCAAAACATAAAACACATATGTTCATGTATTTGATTATTGTTTTTTTTTGTTTTTTGTTTAATTTTAGTTATCTGACGCATATGAAGAGGTCGAGGAACAACGTCAAGTTGTTGGCCAATGGAAGCGGAAAGCTCAAAAAATGACAAATGAAATGAACGATCTGAGAATGCTTTTAGAGGAACAAAATGGTCGTAACAATTTGCTTGAGAAAAAACAACGGAAATTCGATTCCGAATGCCAATCACTACAGGTAAATTAAAATATTTGCTTGCCAAGACATACCTGATTTATGCCCTTTTGTACGGGTGTGAATTATTATTATTTTTTTTTTTTTTAACTTGGACCAGTACTCAGGGGATGACCCCTACAAATGCAGTGCATTGTACCAGAACTAAGAAAATAGGCTGTGAGGAGGGGGAAAGAGGGAGTAGTTTTTGTGAACATTTGACTTGAACCCTCCAACGTTAGAACAGACAGGAAACACGTCTGCAGGCAACATGTTCCACAGACGAAGCGTACGGCCAAAAAACGAATTCTCTCTGTAATGCGTAGTACGATTCCTCGGACAATCAACCACAAATGGATGAGCTCTGGACGATGAGCGCGTGCCACGTAAAAATGTGCGCGATTCGGGAACAAGATCCCTGATCCCGTCAGAGCAAAATCCATTGTAGTAACGATAGAATAGAGTAACGCAATTTGCGACTCTGTTAGTCAAAGATATTAAAATTTAAATTCATCTGTATTGAAAAATTTCTAATCGGCACAGTACCGAAACTTTGTAAAACCTCGACATCAATGTCTAGTGTCCAAATCGCAATTTTATATAATGCCAACTTTACAATAATCTACCACTATGCCATCAATCAGATGAACAGAAATGTAAGCGGCCATATGCAAAAAATATTTTCTGTTCATTACAGGTTTATTTCATAAATTTCTGATCAAAGTTTGTCAAATAACCCTTTACTACCTTATTTGTAAAAAATTTTAATGTTTATTAAACTGTTATTGCACTGATTTCTGTACAAAATTTGTGTAATAAGAGCTTAATAAATATGAAACAATTTGTATACAGAAGGTCGTTAATAAATATAAAATATTTTTATGAATACGATCGAAAAACATTTTTTAAAGATATTTCTAGTTTTTCATACTGATTTTTAATGCGCTTTATTATATTCTTTATAGGATACTGCCCGTCAAGAGCGACAATCGAAGGAGCGTTTATCCCGAGAAAACGATATTCTTATTGCTGAAAAATTTACACTAGAACAATCATTAGCGGTAAGTTTTGAAAAAGATTTCATTCTATTTTGTAACAGCCAGTTTACAGAGCTCGACTCGTCAATAAAAAGCGCTAAAACTGTAGCATTATTATTTTTTCGGTTCATAGAAGGCGATTATTGACGATTTGTATTAAAAACGTAAGAGCTATCAATTTATTTTTGTTTATACAAGACGATTTTTGTCATTATAAACGTCAAACTTGAATGAATAAAAAAATATAATCGTCATAAGAAAAACATATAAAAACAAACGGTACAAAAAGTAGTAATTTTTAAACTAAAAAGTGGAAGTTTTAATATAAAAAAGTAAGCAAACTTGTTTAATATATACATATGTACGAGTATAGTACATTATGTAATTAATGGGTGATTTTATAAGAACTATCGGAAATTAAAAAAAAAAAACACATAAAATTCAGAAAAATGCATGAAATATTTATTTGGATCGATAGTTGGGTCGATATATATATTAATGTTTGAAGATTATTTCATGCAAATGTTGGCCGCGGCTGCGCCTCAAATGGTCCATCCGCTTAGTCCAATTTTGGCATACTCTTTCCAACATTTCGGCCGGTATCTCACGAATAATGTTGGCAATGTTGGCTTCCAGTGCGTCAATCGAAGCGGGCTTGTCGCTATAGACATTAGCCTTAACATAGCCCCACCAAAAATAGTCTAGAGGCGTTAAATCGCACGATCTGGGCGGCCAATTGACTGGTCCCAAGCGTGAAATAAACTGTTCACCGAACTTGCCTCTCAATTGGTCCATTGTTTCGCGTGCTGTGTGGCATGTGGCACCGTATTGTTGAAACCACATGTCATGCAAGTCAAGCTCTTCCATTTTGGGCAAAAAAAAGTTTGTTATCATCGCACGGTAGCGCTCACCATTCACAGTAACGTTGTGATTCGCATCATCTTTGAAGAGATGCCGCCAGCCCATAATCCGCACCAAACGGTTGTTTTTTGTGGATGCATTGGTAGCTCTTGCAATGCTTCTGGCTGCTCTTCACTCCAAATACGGCAGTTTTGCTTGTTCACGTATCCATTCAACCAGAAATGAGCCTCGTCGCTGAACACAATTCTTCGATAAAAAAGTGGATCTTCATCTAACTTTTCAAGAGTCCATTCACCAAAAATTTGGCGTTGTGGTAGGTTGTTTGGCTTCAATTCTTGCATCAGCTGTATCTTATAAGGCTTCACACCCAAATCCTCCCGCAAAATTTTCCACGTAGTGGAGTAACAGAGGCCCTATTGCTGCGAACGGCGCCGAATCGATAATTCACGGTCATCACCAACACTGGCCGATACGGCTGCGATATTTTCTTCAGTTCGCACTCTACTTAAGCGTGTTGGTGGTTTAATGTCCAACAATGTAAATTTGGTGCGAAATTTTTTTACAATAGCCCGAATAGAAGCCTCAGTAGGTCGATTAAACTGACCATAAAATGGAAGAAGCGCGCGATGAACTTTCTTAACAGAGCACGCATTTTGGTAATAAAATTCAATAATTTGCAAGCGTTGTTCGTTTGTAAGACGATTCATGATTAAATTATAGACCAAACTGAAGATATTTGACAGTGACACTGACTGGAAGTAGGAAAATGGGTTATGATGAGGAGGAAAGAGGGAGTAGTGTTTGCTGGAAGTTTAACTTCAACAATAACAACACGAAAGACTAAAACAAACTCTAATACAGCATTTAAAATGATGGAATTAAATTAGTTACAACTGATCAGTGTCCAGTGTATATACCTTCGGCACTGCTCAGTTTAGCAAAATTTAGTCCAACACCTTCCACACTACGAGTACAAGGTAATGAAATGCATTCAAAATAAATTAATAATTAACATATAAAGAAAACATGGACAACGGTGAAAAGAAAGAAACACTTGCTACCTATTCGGGTGCAATTTGGTTTCATACGAAATTAATAACGAACATACATACGTATATAGAAAATACAGACAGCAGTAATAAAAGACGTGTGAGCAAAACGAAAGCAGTGTCGTTATGCCAGTGAACCGGTTTGTGTGATATTAAGTTGTTGAGAAAAAGGCAATAGAAGCTATTACTCGTATATTTAAGTACATATGTATTATTTTCTACTACTTTTAGGACACTCGTCTTGAGCTTGATCTCAAGGAGGAGAAGTTGGCATCGTTACAACGAGAATTAGAAGAATTGACATTTGGAGGTGGAACGGAGGAAGAGATTGCACAGTTAAGACGTTCCAAAAATGAATTGGACAGAAGGGTCAAAGAACAGGAGGAGGAGTTAGATGAAATGGCTGGCCAAGTACAGTTATTAGAACAAGCCAAACTGCGTTTAGAAATGACATTGGAAACAATGCGTAAAGAAGCACGAAGAGAGGCCCAACAAAGAGACGAAGAACTGGAAGAAGCCCGTGGTAGTGCATATAAGAAAATTAAAGGTGCATTAATTGGTTGATTACAGATGTTGACCGAACTTCATTCAGTTGATTTGCCGGTTGCAATTACGAGCTGCTAATAGTTTTAGCTTTATGAGCTCTAGCAACAGAAAATTCAACTGTCGAACCAACTATTCATGCGTAAGAAGTTGGTTTGCCTTCAGTAATTGCCATACAAATTTAAACTATGATTTTGAATACGAACGAATGTAATTAATTTTTCCGTTTTCAGCCCTTGAGTGCCAATTGGAAACTGAACATGAGGAAAGAACTCTCTTGTTGCGAGAAAAACATGAACTGGAACGCCGCGTTTCCTCTATGGAAGATCAAGATCGCGTCGATCGCCAGGCCGAAGAGGCGACCAATCAAAAGATGCGTCGGGACTTACGGAAATATAAAGCACTGCTGAAAGATGCTCACGCTCAATTAGAACGCCTAAAGGCCGACACACCTGGAAAGACATTGATACGTCAGCTTCGCAATCAACTTGAGGATGCTGAGTCAGCACGCACTTTAGCAATGAAGGCCAGGCAAACAGCCGAAGCCGATTTGGCAGAAGTACAAGCTATGTATGAAGAGTCTAACAGAGCACGGAATGAAGCTGAAGATCGAGCAAACGCAGCCCAACGCGATCGCACTGAACTTCAAGCTCAAATAGAAGAAAACGAAGAGGAGCTGTCTGAGCTTATGAAAAAATACAGTGCAACGGTAAAACAGCTTAATACTGAGCAAATTGCTGCTTCGGAGTATGAGTTTAAACTGTCGGAACTGGAAGCCGAACGCAACAATCTCAAAGAGCAAGTGGCGGAGTTACAACATAGGTTGGAAAATATTGAAAACCTAACAGACCCTTCTGCTGCTATGATGTCAAAACGGTAATTACTTTTTATATTTTTTCTAACACTAGAAAATATATTTTTCCTCCTTTTCCCGTTTTGTTTTCAGTTTGGAGTTACGGACCAAAGAATTAGAATCGCGTTTAGAACTCGAACAGGCTACCAGAGCCCGTTTGGAAGTTCAAGTTAATCGTCACAAAGAAGCCTTAGAACGGTTACAAAATGAAGTCACACAAGCAAAGGTCAGAGAGTTACAAGCCCAAGATAATCTGAAAAAGTCTCAAAAAAGCTTGAGAGATTTACGTGAAGAATATCATGTTGTCTCGAACAGAGAACAAGAATCTGTTACAAAACGCAAGGACTTGGAAAAGAAAATTGAACAAGTGGAGTCAGAATCATCTGCTCTAAAGAACGATTTGCGGCTGGCCTTACAACGCATTGCCGATTTACAGCAAGCCATGGAAGAGGGCGATGAAGATTTGACAGACAGGTTAATTATTATTTAATAAAGAATAACAAATACTCGTACATACAACTTGCAACTTTAAAATATAAATACAAATAATTATTTCAGTGAGGACAACACACCCACATCGGATGGCTCTCTTAGCGATTTGGAAGAACGCCTTAAGCCAATACAAGTACGAAAATCATCTTTTCAGAAGCTAAATGGTGGCACCGTCAGCACTACAACTACCCTAGTCCGTGATAAAACCGATAATAGTCCGAGGTAGGTGTTGGGCAATTTCATCTGGAATTTATTCAGAGCAGCAAGTTGCCAGCACTTAGAGGTCATTGAGTAATAAAAAATAAAAGATTAAATACATGAAAACAACAGCCAGCTCAGCCACTATTTAAAAATTATTTATTAACCTTTCTTTTTTCTTTTTTGAACTTTACCAACTCCTTACTAAATATTCCGCTTGTTTGGTTTTGCATAACCAACTAACTTCTTGGGGTCTGTTATGCAACTCGAATCGATTACAAAAAAAGCTTAAGAATTGTTTGTAATAAAAAAAAACAAACGTATAAATTCCTATAATTTTGGATTCAAATCGATTTGCAAAATAAACCCCTTGCAATCTGACACTCTTTTATTTTTAATTTCTTTATGAAGAAAAGACATTTTTTCTATTATAGAGTCACACTGACCTCACCCTCGTCCCCACATATACACAAAATGGCACTGACTGCCATTAAATTAAATGATGATGACCCAAAACAAACTGTTCTTTTGCCATCCAGCAAAAATTATTCAAAAACTGGTGATGTTTCTTAAGTTCACAAGTACACAAACAAATTGGTTGTAATTAAAAAAAAAAAAAAAAAACTGGCACAATGCTTTAAAAAAGCTTTATTCTTTTAAATATAACAACAGATTCAAAGCACTTGTTGTTTTCGTTTGCTGGAACATGCATAAAATTGCAAATATCTTTAAAAACATTAAAACAAAAAACCAAAAACAGAAACAAAAAGGAATAAAAACACCACCTAATAATAAAAAAAAAAGTTAAAATGAACGCGATTTTCTTTTTTAGAATTAATATGAATGCAACATATATACTGAAACAAAGTTATTTTTATAACAAGTTCAAATCGTTAATCGAATCGAACTGCATTGAATTAAAGAAGCAAAGCAAAAGTAGATGAAAATGAAAATGAATTCTTAAATATTTATATACTTTATTACAAAAGTTATATAATCAATTAGTGTATTTTAATTTATTATATATTGTATTTTTTAGTTGAATTTATTGTTTTATTTTTGCTATTATAATCCCTTGTGTTAATAAATAGTGTGTTTTTATTTTATTTTATTGTAAACAGATATCAATCGGTTTATTTATTATTATGTTTTTATAAAATAAATCTAATTAACTGCATACATATTTATAGAAAATGGTAAGCAGAAACCAATTCAAATGAAATAGATTGCAAACATGCAAACAAATTAACAAATTTAAATAAATATTTATTTAATAATTTTTGTTATTATTGAAATATTTATGAAATAAATAAATGCATTAAAATAGTTATGTTTAATTTATGAATAATTTTATTATTAGCATGAAAAATATTGTTGGAAATATATGTAAACATATACATACATATGTATGTATGCATGTTCTACATGCATACACACATACATACATATACATAAGTACATACAAACATTCATATTCGTATATATAGCTAATCCAAAGCAAACATAAACAAATAAAAAAAAATCATGTGAAGAAGAAAAAGTAAAAAAAGTAAACAAATTATAGCAAAATATAAAAGCAATAAAATAATATAACACTTTAATCAATCACACATCCTATATCGCGAAAATCCTAAAGTTCCAATAAATCTTTTTTGACTAACCTTTTTTTACAATGTCAATCAATAAATTACTTGTCATTAGAAATTTTATATATTGCAAATACTCATTTTTTAAAATTAATAAATAAAAATAGCTGAAAACCTCAACGATGATTAATATTTATTTAAACAATAAACTTTTTAAGAAAAAATATCCCAACGCTTTGTTTAAAATAATAGTAATACGTGGTGGGTATGCGCAAACGTCGGCAAAAGTTCAGAATTGTCTGCATTTTGCTGTGTTGCGAAACGTTGAGCAGTTTTGAAGTTTATTGCTTTAAAAATCGTTTTTTTTTCACGAAAATTGTGCCGATTTTGCAGTATTTTACTCTATCAGTACGATTAGGAATAGCAATTTCGTGGGAATTTTTTCTTCATTTGCAATTCTCCTATTTCAAATAAACATAAACAAAATGCCTCGGGAAATTTTCTTGTTTTTTTAATTTTCGAAAATAAAAAACTCTTCGCCAGAAACAATGGCAGAAAAACGCCTCAAATACTAACCGCTCCTTGTTAAAAGTTTTCTACTTGAGATAGCATCATAATTAATTAGAATTATTATTGTTTTTTTATTAACTTTTGTGCGAAAATCTCATTGCACGTTTAGTGTGTCTAAAAATAATTTGTAAAGTTTTAGTGAAAATAAATTATAAAAATTATAAATAGCTTGTTTTCTATGTTTCCCAGCTATCTATATGTCGACATTTCATAGGAACTACCCTAATCATCATTAGACTTTGGAAATTTTTGAAAGATATTCTCAAACATTCAACTTTATATCCCAGCAATATAAATAAATTGCTGAGAATTTAAAAGAAAAATGCTCTAATAATATCTGTCAAAACACAAAAAACAAGCCTTTTCATTCATTCACCTCTCTAACATTTCTTTACACCTTTCAAACAAATGAACAACCGTTGGTTGCTACGATTTGCTTTTTGAAAGTATCGAAAAGCAGAGAACAAAAATTCAAACAATTAAGTTTTCTATTCGCTATTTTTAGCTTCTACCATTTATACCAATAAAAATTATAAATAGCTTGTTTTCTATGTTTCCCAGCTATCTATATGTCGACATTTCATAGGAACTACCCTAATCATCAGTAGACTTTGGAAATTTTTGAAAGATATTCTCAAACATTCAACTTTATATCCCAGCAATATAAATAAATTGCTGAGAATTTAAAAGAAAAAGGCTTGTTTTTTGTGTTTTGACAGATATTATTAGAGCATTTTTCTTTTAAATTCTCAGCAATTTATTTATATTGCTGGGATATAAAGTTGAATGTTTGAGAATATCTTTCAAAAATTTCCAAAGTCTACTGATGATTAGGGTAGTTCCTATGAAATGTCCACATATAGATAGCTGGGAAACATAGAAAACAAGCTATTTATAATTTTTATTGGTATAAATGGTAGAAGCTAAAAATAGCGAATAGAAAACTTAATTGTTTGAAAATAAATTATTGTAGAAAAAGCATACAAGCTAACTTCGAATCATTCAAATTCACTGCCTTGCTGTTAATTATTCGCCTTCCAGATTGTTATATAGAATAGGAGGACTTAGTCTCTAGAGAAACAAACTTCAGTTAATTAACGTCTGGCAGGTCTGCGGCAGAGACAGTTCGATTTTAACCTTTGTGCATGACAGTCTTAATCCTGCATTTACATACGCAAGTGGTGTTCAAATTTTGTATACGAGTACGTCTTATCACCGAATAATACTTCCAAAAAAGTCGAATCTCTTGTCACTCGCTTTTCTATTTACACATGCCATTGCAATTTAATTTTTTAAATGTCGTCGAAACGTGTATTTCAAACAATTCGTTTACTTTTCAAATTTTGCCTCCAATTTAAAATTATCTCTCTTTACAAAATAGAGTTACCGAGTTCATCAGATGAGCACATTTTGTTTTTATTTTTATTAATATTACTTTAATATTCTAATGCTTTATAATTAACGAAATTGTTCTTTTATAAATCTTACATATGAAAAGCTAAGTGAGTACTAATTGTACTCGTAATTGCATTTTGCTATAATCCAGTTAATATCCATTAAATTCTTGGAAGAGTAAGATTGGCATTCAGTAGCAAGTAATTGCTAAATTTTCACTCGCATGCAAAATTTGCTGCCATTGCGAAAAATGTGAGTGTATTAGTAAAAAATTGTGAATGCATTGGGATTTTTGACAGTGAAATGTGTAAAGTAACAGGCATATTCTGAGAAACGCAAATCGCTTAAGTTAAGCGTTTTCGAAAACGCCAAATAGGTGTTCTGAAAAACGTATAACGCAAGAAATATAGTTTTGCGATTTGAAATCGCCAGATAGGTGTTCTGGAAAACGCAAATCGCTTAAAATTGGCGTCTTCAATTCGCATGTGTATATTGAAGTGAACTGATTGAATTTGCTAAAACTGAACTCGCAGGTATCTGTTGTATAGGCAACAGATCTTCGGGAGATTGTTAGCACGTGGCTTCCTAGAGTTTTGTTTGCCGCAACAAACGAGGGACCCCTTCCCCTCTTTTCCCAAAAAAACAGAGCGCCCAAGTTAGGAGTACGCCAACCTGTTCCCCGGGGGGAGACGACAAGAACAGTAATATTAATGTCACAATTATTTTTTTAAAAGTCACTTTTATTATCTTTAATTAATTATCTCTTAAGTTTTCACAAATAACCGCCGACGTTTTTTTTTTCTTGTGCTTACAAACACTCGAGTATGTATGCTACTTTTACTAAAACATATATTGGTTCTATTACAACACTAAACCAAAATCTTTTACATTATTTTAGCAATTTCGATACGTGAACTTTCGAATGAAGGAATCAGTGTATTCGATACGTCACGAAATTGTGTTGGATACGAAAGCATACTCGATCACGTTTGCAGTAATTCAGCTCCTGTATAACGAACAAGTGAATGAGTCATTCCCCCATCGTATTGCATCATCGTCGTCACTTCAAGACGACATAAGAAAACACTCGGTTATATATTCGTCTTCGACAGTAGTTATGTATTATTTGATGGGACTTTGATATTTCCAAGACCTAAGCAATAGATAGAGGCTGTCAACAACAAGTAAATAAATGCCAAAATTTTTGTGTCGACTTCACGTGATGACGACGTCTCATGGAATATAGAGAATTATTTCATTAACAGTTGAAGAATCCGCAAAAGCGTTTTCACAGGCAAAAACGTAACAATTATACATATACATACATATATACATCTATCGAAACATACATATAGTGTATGTTAATCTGTTTAAAGGTAACTTGTGTTATTAAGTAAGGACGCAGGAATTAGTGATTGTGACTAAGAAATATTTAACGGAGAGACCTACTTAAAAAATAACCTTATATTTCTGCTCATGCGCTTTAACATATTTATGTACGTAAATAAATACAAGCGAGGTATGTTCAAAGAGGCAAAAAGAAAATGATTTACCGATTCACTCAGCTTATCCTTTTTTTACGTTATTGTATTTTTCTACGCAATTCTATGTCAGTCATTTTAGGGTAAAGTTTTTGCTTTTATTATGGGCAGAAAAAAAGGCAATAGACTCCATGTAACCAACTGAATAATGTCTTTGGATCCAGCTGGTTTTATCATTAACACTTGTAAAAAGTAAGCAACGAATAAAACCGCAAAGTTGTTCTAAGCTGAATGATATTAAAACAAACAAAATAGGACTCCGATGAACAGCCCTATTTGAAATGCCAACTTACTTTTAAAACGTGCTTCGTCTGTACAGAAAGAAACTTCGAAACTACAAGAAGAAAAAATCAACAAACATGACATTGAACTTGATTTAAGAGAATTTTACACACATCACAATCCTGTGGCTTCAACAGTGTAAAAAGTGAAGGAAAAACTTGAAACTTAATATCTGATATGAAGGCTTCCTCCCTTGATCAACAAGCGTGTTTGGTTTAAATTGTATTGTTATTGAAGAAAATTAAATGAACAAATATATGTATACATGTGCACATACATATATACGTACCAAGGCAATTTAAAAGGAAAACAACCACTGAAGATGACGCATAGCCGAAATCAATGTTTGCAGCGTTTGAAATATTATTGTTATGTTTGTGTAAAATACGAGTACTATCGCACTAGGAGACTACGAAAAAATTGTATTTACAGTAGAGGATATTGAGATTGTAGATTGGACACCTGAAAAATTATTAATTAAGTGGTTGCACAAAACAAGGTGTTCCACTGTGATGGTACAATCCAGGTAATTTTTTAATTGTTAAGGGTTCAAATATTATGGCTGAAGTAGTGAAGCTGTAAACAGAGCGTTTATTCAATGAATATCTGCAAGAAAGAGTACAATATGTATGACAACGCCATCTAGCGTCAAATTTAGATAAACGTTAATATCAAAAAAAAACGAGTTCCTCAATCCCAAAAACAGTAAAATTCTACTCCTTCCAGGATAATTAAAATAAATAAGGATTTTTGTTTTAAATCAAATTTGCAATTATCTTTCCTTGCCAGACAGCGTTCCACAATCATCAATTTCAAATTCGTATAACAAAACTCTCTCACTGCGAATTTTTTATATTTTTTATTTGGGACCAGTATTCAGGGAATACCAGAACTAGGAAAGTAGGTTGTGAGGAGGCGGAAAGAGGGAGTAGTATTTGACTTGAACTTTCCATATAACAGACAGGAGACACGTCTGCAGGCAACTTATTCCACAGGCGAAGCGTACGGCTGAAAAAATAATTCTCTCTGTAATGCGTTGTACGCTTCCCCGGGCTACAAATGGATGAGCTGTGGACGATGCACACATGTTACGTAGAAGTGTGCGAGTTTCGTGAACTAGATCCCTAATGTCGTCAGGGCAAAATCCATTGTAGTAACGAGAGAGCATATAAGCCGATAAGCTTCTGCGCTCTCTCCTATACACGGGCGAGAAACGGCAAAATAGACTTTGAAGGGCCAGCCCAAACATGAGAGTTGTATTCCATTCGTGGTCGGATATAGATGGTTTAAATAGTAAGGAGATCGGATGGAGTGAAGTATATCTTACATCGTTTAGAAAAACCGAGGCACTTGAATGCTTCTTTAGAGACATGAAAAATGTGTTCATTAGATTAAGTACCCATTATTGTCACAATAACTTTTCTTAAGTACCAATTACTTGTGGTAACTAATTATTGGAATAGTAATATAGAAATTTCTAGAGATCAAAAATGTTGTCACACTAAAAAAGTAAGTTGACTAAATTATAAAAATACATACATAACTTTAATAAATATATTTTTTATAAATTTGTATGCACATATATTTAGGAATTTGAACATTTAAAGAACTGAATTAAAACACAACTTTAGTTTTCTTTGATGTGTATAATCTCGTGAAATCTGGGCACTTGGGCCGTGTTCCCATTCACATTCACCTTGATAATAATGTAATATTTGATATAAAGAAACAAAAATGGCTGAATTGATTTGCTTTTATTCTTTTATACAGAGTACGGGTGTTTTTCTTATGTTATCTTATGCAAAATGGCAATATAGGTTAGCAAAGTGCAAAAGAATAATCGCTAATAATTGTTCCTCTATCGACAATTTTGTAACTCTTTTTGTGTAAACGTAATTTTTCTACACATTCATCGGTTTTGCTCGCCAGTGTATATGGTGTGTGTGCTTGTAAACATGCAAAAAATTTATGAATGAAACAACTTATTGCTGTCTGACATCAATCACATTTTCTTATTTTACATTTAATGCATGTTTTGGTAATTTGATTGCCAGAATATCGATCAAACAACAACTTAGAATTTTGGTTTTTTGTGCTCATTTAGATTCGGTTAATCTGAAAAAGAAACTGCTTGAAAAGGGTTGACTAGAATTTTAAAACAGAAATATAATAAACTCAAGTTATATTGTGTAAAAACAAAAAAACGAACAAAAAAAAAGAATTGAAAATGGATGATCGAACAATAGACTCAATATTTGCTGGATCATTACAGTCACTACCTCCAGTTAGTTCCAAAATTGTTCGCATCTTTACAAGTTCCACTTTTACAGGTAAACGTTATTTCAAGTGTAATTTCATTATAATATTTATTTAAAATAACAAGGCAAATATGATTTTTTAAATACCATTTCCTTACGACTGCGTGAAAACCTAAACGCTCTAACGCACATAAAAATACCATGTACACGTTCACTTAAGTATGTGTGTAGATACAACAATGGAACGAAACTCCTTAATGGCAAAATGTTATCCACGAATCAAGGACTATTGTCGTGAAAAACACGGTTTGGAATTTCAGGTGTGTAAAAATATACTCGTATATGGAACAATCAAAGTCAAATCGGACAGTTCGGAGAAAAACTTTTGTTGATATTCCTTCCGAATAGCACTTTTCACCAAATTTTCAGATTTTTTTTTTCTTTTTGTCTTATGGTTTCAGATATATCGGATTTACAAACAGTTATAAGAAAAAATACTCATAACTTTTGCAATATTAGTCCAAACAGTACTTTTTCTGTCTACTATCTAATCGATCGCTCGTATGCGATTTTTATACCCTTCACAAAAATGTTAAGAGTATATACAGTTTTTTTTTTGCGACCCTATAAAGTATATATATATTCTGATTCAGAATTAATGAAAAAGTCGATTAAGCGATGTCCGTCTGTCGGTCGTTGAAAAACCGTTTCTGAGAAAACCATTAAACATAGAAACTTTTTTCTTTCACCATTCTATTACTCCTATATTGCCATGTGTTTGCTATTGAAATTCAGTAATATCGGTTCACATATAGCTGAGATATCTGAAAAAAGCCATGGATTTTTGCAATTTTTTATGGAAATTTTTGACAAAAAAGTTTTTTGTTTTGCTTCAAACTTCACACACTCATTAAGCATGGTGACTAAAAGGCAAAAAAAATCTTCAAATATCGGTCCATATATGCCTGAGATATAGCCTAGACCGGCGTTTTCATTAAAATGTCGCGTAAGCGAACTTAAACAACTTTTTTGTGCTCAAAAACAGTCTTAGTAATAAAATCAGGTTATATAAAAATGAAAAATGAAAATTTCCGATATCGGTCCATATATACCCCAGATATAGCTTAGAACGGGGTTTTCATGAAAATGTCGCGTAAGCGAACTTAAACAACTTTTTTGCTTAAAATCAATGCTGGTAATAAAATAAGTTTATATAAACATGGAAAATGAAAATTTCTTATATCGGTCCTGAATCGATTTTTCCATTAAAAAATTTTTTTTTTTTTTTGCTGAAAACCAATTGTCGTTATAAAAGAAGGTTACAAAAATACAGTAAATAGAAAATTCCGATATCGGTTGATATATAACTGAGCATATTTTGTTCAAATTTTTAAATATACTATACATATACGAGACTATCGTGAAGGGTATTTTAGATTCGGCCCAGCCGAATATACCACACTCTTACTTGTTGAGTTTTAATATTTTAAATAAATTTTTTCACTACTTGTACTGTGATCTTTTTGATCCCTTTGGTAGTGGAATTTAAACAACTACTAATTTTCCCGATTTTTAAAAATATTTTTCGTGATAAACCACTGTGCAAAAGTTTTTCTACGATTTCGTGGGATATATTTTAAATACTAAAGTAGATAACACACGATATGTTTTTAACAATGTAGATGAAATTTTTCAAAATTTAAATGCCTACATGTCGTCTGTTACCTCAAAAACATTGCATCTGTAAAGAAAACATGAGCAAAGTCATCTGACAAAATTTCAAATACATAGAGTGTGTTCTATTTTGTTATGTTTAAATATGTAACATTAGAACTCTAATTATTTGGGCGGTATTTATATTTTAATATGTTTTAAATAATTATTTGTTATAATAATGAAAAGCATAGACAATGTCAGACGTAAATATACATGTACCAAGGCAGCTTTAAACAGGTAGTGGCAGAATTACAATAAATACAACACCAAAAAACATCAACATGTCTTTTGTTGGTAGAATTTACGATAAGCTGTCAGAATTTTGTTTTTCTTTTGTATGAAAAAGCAAGAAAATCTATGAGTTTTTGACAAATTTACGCAAAGGAAACGAAAAACAGCTGTGCTTATACCACTGCCCTATTAAGGCTGTCTTGACATTGTGAGTATAAACCGTCCGTAAAAATGAAAATTTTTGACAGATATGGAAAAATACATGAGGAATTACATATTAAAAAAAAAAACAGACGTACTCGTAAAAACATGTCGTCTGTGGGTGCCTTAATCCATATATTTTGTTATTTGAGTGTGTTACACATATGTATACTACGTTTATACGTGCAGGTTATTTGCGAATAAAAATATTGTAAATAACAAAAATTGCCGAATAAACAGTAAATAAAATTTTATTTGCGATTAAAAACTTTTTTGCAAATAAAACATAAAAAGTTGCCACTTTATATCACAATTTCGAAGATTTCGTCGATGTGACACACATGAAATATAATAAAAACTACGTACAGAAGCAAATATTCAAAATTTTTCATTTTTAATAATCTTTGCTTTAATTGAATTCCAAAATTTATTTAATTTTTTTATTTTTCTACAATATTTACTAACAATGCTACCAATTATTTATATTTTGAACATATGTATGTCATACTAAAAAATAAAGCGCACAAACAGTAAGTTAGTTATTTGCAAGTAGTTTTTATTTGTGAATAGGCTGCGTATAAACGTAGTAATAGATGCATATATAAAAATATAAACAAGTTTCATTGAAAAACTTCCATTGACTTTGTCTAAAAAATCATAATTGAAAATTATTTCAATACGAATACGAATTGAATATAAATTGGTTTAAAATATTAATAATGGGCATATTCATAAAAAAATTAAAATGTATTTGAAATGAGTTTTAGTAAAATTTTGTATGGAATTTTTGAATTAAAACACATTTCAAATTCATTTAAATTTTTATGAATATGCCCATAAATCTCCATGCAAGCCCACTGTGTTATTAGATACACAGTAGACACAAAAGCAAATTATTCTGTTTGAACTAATATTGAAAAAGCTATCGAGTTTTTATTCGGACATTGTTTTCTTATAATTTGGATATTTTAAGCCCGATTGATAGATATCTGTGAAACCATAAGCCAAAATTTGATGAAAAGTGCTTTACGGAAGGAAATCCAATTCCAGTAAAAAATTAAGCAAATCAAAAAAAAAAAATTCTCCGAGCTATCCCCAAATCGCTCCTTTATTGCAACATCCCAGTGAACTTTTTATCACATACATCTTCGATCTAAGAGCATTGACAATGTAAGCGTGACCCATCCGAAGTCTGTATATAATTCCTACTTACATTTACACAACGATGGCCTAGGCCGTAAGAGGCATCCAACACTGTATACATTGTAAGGGAAGATTGGATTAGTTCAAAACTACCCAGCAGTCCACAAGTTATTACAATTTGCAAAGCATCCGATTGTAAGCGATTTTGTCAACAGAAAAAATCAAAATAAACATGTTAAGCACAACAAACAACTAATATCCGATTCAGATTAGTCTTTTTCTACCCATTATGTTAAATTAAATGTAAATAAGAAACAAAGAAGAAAAGAAATGCTAATAATACAGTTTTGAACTTATGTTGTATGTGACAAAAAGTTCACTGGGTTGTTTCGAGATGAAACACATTTCAAATTTTTAGTTTCCATACAAATCTTTAAGAAATATCTCCTAAAGGAAACAGTTTAAAAGTAATTTAAATAAAATTTTGGCACAACATAAAAGGTAGTTACTGTTAACAATTCTGCATTGTTAACTCGAAAAGCCCATTTTTTGAGATACGACTGTGTTGCAATAAAGGAGCGATATGCACATACGTATGTATATGTAAACAGCATGTAGTTTTTCTTTATTTGGCATTAAACATACTTGTATGTATGACTTCGTGTATAAAAACAGGTGGTGGACATGCGTTGGGGTGTGCGTGACGAAGCAACAGATGATCACATGACCACAGAGCTGTGCATGAGAGAAATAAAGAACTGTCAAAGATTATCAATGGGTCCGAATTTTGTTGTATTTTTGGGTCAGAAATATGGCTATCGGCCCATTCCTACATACATAGTTTCCTCAGAACTACAACTTATTTGCGAAGAATTAACTTCAATGGGTGTAGACCGGGCCTTATTGGATCTATGGTATAAAAAGGATAGTAATGCGGTTCCGCCAGTGTCTGTGCTTCAGCCAATTTCTTCAATACTAATTAATTTTAATAATAAACGAGTGCCGAAGCTGCAGGCAGAAGATCAAGCCATTTGGTGGGATACTTTGGGAAAAATGCAAAAATTATTACGAAAAGCAGCTGCTTCGCTGGGAGCAAGCAGTAAAATGGATAAAGATGCAGTACACAATTACTTCATGTCAGGTAATAAGAAAATTTTACGAGTAGTTAACAACGAGACCGAGTTGGTTAAAACATAGAAATTTTTTTTTTTTTTTTTTTGACAGTAACTGAACGTGAAGTAATTAATGGAATTCTGAATGTAAAGAACACCAAAAACCATTGTCTTTCTTATGTGCGCTACATTAATAATATTAACCTCCAAAATCTAAAAAAGGCTTCTCTTTTCGTGGACATTATAAACCGCAGCTTGGACACCGAATCAGCAAAACTTCTGGCTGATCTCCGAGATAATAGGTTACCCGCCAAAATAGAAACGAGCAATTCGCAAAAATATACAGTCGAATGGATCGGGCGGGAAGGCCTTGACATCGAAACGCATGAGGAATATTTAAATCATTTTATATCACATTTTTACAAAAACATTATCAAGTTGGTTGACAGGGCAATGCGCAAAGAGGATTCGAGTGCACAGGGGCAGATAGTCACTGAAATCCTTCAGCATTTGCACGCTTGCAATAATTCTGTAAAGGTTTTTTACGGACGGGAAGAAAGTCTTGAGCATATCAAGCGTTATATGCTGGGGGATTCAGATAAACCACTTGTCCTTTATGGCGAAGGAGGCTGCGGAAAGACATCTCTTTTAGCTAAGAGTGCTTCGCTAGTTGCAACCGAATGGTTTCCGCACAAAAAACCAATTAATATAATACGATTTTTGGGCACAACTCCCGACTCGAGTGCACTAACTCCAACTCTGATTTCGATATGCCAGCAGGTAAGCTTTGCTGCCACATCAACTGTCATCCATTATTTGTTGCATTATTCAATGTTACAGATTTCTTACAACTTCATGTTACCTTTCGAAAATATTCCCGACGACTTGGTGCCTTTAACAGCACATTTTAAGCAATTATTAACATATGCTAGTGTAGCTCAACCCCTAACTCTCTACCTAGACTCGGTGGATCAGCTTACGGGAACACAAGATTCAAATAGCGTTTCATGGATACCGACGCGATTGCCGGCACACTGCAAGGTAAAAGTAGAACAATGAAAGAAATATGTGCAGATGTCATAAACGTACTCTTTAATGTAATAAGAAAATAAGTCTTTTAAGTTCTTTAATTCAAATTATGAATGTATGAATTAATAATTTTATGCATATATGTATGTACACAGATAATAATATCCTGTGCCAATGAGGAAAACAATCCGACTGTGTCTCAGGAATATCATGTCCTGCGCAAAATGATAGATATTGAGGAGAATTTCATCGAAGTAACCGCTCTGGGTGAAGATTTGGCAATGAATGTCATTAAGATGTGGATGAAAACAGCCTGTAGAGATTTGAATAACTATCAGTGGCGTTTAGTAGCAAATGCCATTAGCAAATGTTCATTGCCGATTTTCGTTAAATTGGTGTTTGCCGAAATATGTCGTTGGCGTAGCTATACACGCCCGCAGGAAACTCATTTGGCCAACAACGTTATGGACTCAATCATGATGTTGTTCGAGCGCATTGAAAAGCAACATGGTCGTATCTTGGTATTCCACGCATTGGCATATATAACAGCATCAAAGTCTGGTTTATCGGAGAGTGAGCTGGAGGATTTGATATCATTAGATGACAAAGTTTTAGACGATGTTTATCAATACCATTTGCCACCAGTCAGACGAATTCCACCCTTGCTGTGGACACGAATACGTAACGACTTGCCTAACTATCTAAGTGAACGTGAGGCTGACGGCGTCAATGTGATGAACTGGTATCACAGGCAGTTCAGAGATACGGCAAAGGAGCGATATTTTAAAAACATGAACATGGCGATGTACTTTCATTCTATGATAGCCGATTACTACCTGGGCATATGGGGCGGGGGAGTACCAAAGCCATTCAAATTTACTGAAATACAAAGACATCGTTTCGGATTGACGGAAAAGGAGGGTTCTGCTGATCGGAAAGTACCTATTCAGCCTTTGGTATTTACAAGTAAAGACGGCAGCTCTAAGAGATACAATCTACGAAAGGTACTACAATCAAAGAAAAATTCATATTTATTTTACAATTAACTTTCTATACCCATCCAATCGAATACTCAATAGTTTGGTGAGTTGCCGTTCCACTTTGTACGGTCGCGGCGTTTTAAGGATTTATTTGAAAATGTACTCTTTAATTATGAATGGTTGCATGCAAAACTTTCTAGTTGCCCCCTGCAAGCTGTACTGGCCGACTTTGAAGATGCTTCATCAAATATGGAAGACAAAGAAGCTAAGCGGGAGCTGATGTTAGTTGCAGATGCATTACGTTTAGGTGGAGCTATTCTGGCAGTTTATCCTAATATGCTGGCACCACAATTAGTTGGACGGCTTTTGCCGGAAATTGGAGGAAATGGAAACATAAAAATGTTATTGAGAGCGTGTGACCAGTGTGGTCCAAAAGACTGTGCACTTATTCCCGTAAATCACTGTCTCCATACACCAGGAGGTCCTCTTAAGGTAAACTATTGCTACTTGTACTCGTAGTCTTCTAACAGCCGATCTGCATATTCTTTGATTCCAGTATTCGCTTGAAGGACATCAGTTCGCGGTTTTTGCATTTCGTTTGACAAGTGACATGCGTTATATGGTTTCTATATCAACCCATTTCATAACGTTTGATTTATCAACATCAGATCTAACCCGTGATGTTAATCCTGGAATCGAAGGCATAATGCAGCAGTTGGTCCTAAGTCCCGATAATAAATGGGCTGCAGCTTATTCTAATAACAATCAAACGGTGTTGCTGAATATGCTGTCTAGTGAATTTGTTATTATAAATACTCCATTCGAAGAATGCGATGGACCAATAAGTAGCATCTATCTACTCAATCAAAGGTAGGTAATTTACAACTGCGCATAACATCTGTGAAAGAAAGATAACCGTATCTTAATTATTTGATAAGCTTGTTCATTAGTTGCAAACTTAAATGGGCTCAATTTGACATGCGGGGAAATCTCGTTGAAATATATACATCATTTCAAAACTACATTGGATGGGAGATTTTACATATTGAGTTCTTTAATGCACAAGATTACAATATAATTTTTTGGTCCGGTTCAATAAATGATTTACGTTTGCGTTTTGACTCATACCGCATCGAACATTCTACACCATCACTATATTTCTTTAGTGCACTAACTTTCAATGAGGACAGAACCAAAATGTATGGGTGTGCCAACGAAGACAACTATGAAGTGAGTGTATACTGTCTTGAGCAATCTATCGAAGACACGCTAATAGAATGGAAGTTAGAGGAAAAACTCTCTCGTTTTGAAAACGATGAAAACGAAATGCTATTACAGTTGCGTTTGGATAAGCACGATCGTATGCTTATGGGTACAGCCGGAAAAGGTTTTGTTATTTGGGACTTTGGTGATTCTGATGGGAACAGATTAAGCGATGCGTCAATGTATTTGGCTTTGCCACATGGTGTTAGAAATATAACCACTAAATTAATGGAATCAAATTCAATTATGACCAGTTCTAAATTGGACTACGCTGTGGCTGGAGTCCGAAAAAATCTATATGTGTGGTGTTTGCATACGCTTCAATTGGTAAAAGTTTTGGACGCCCACTTTGGTCGTATCATTCAACTCGAGGCTCTAACAATTGGCAATTGGAATAATGTAGTGACATCATCAATCGACCGTTCTGTAAAAGTTTGGAACATCAACAACATATTTGAGAAAGTGCATGTTATTGACCGTCATGAACTACAAATTGATAGTATAAGGTTTGATTTGCATATGTATTACCGCGCTTAGGTCTTGGTATTTATCTGTTTCTACGTACATTCATGTGCATCTCTAGCTTATCTGAAGTTGATTTTGCTGTTACAGTTACACGAAGTTGTGTGGGAGTTTGGGAGACTCGAACTGGCAGACTAATCACTAAATTAGCGGATAGCCCTTTAGGGGCCATTGTTACACATGCTGAAATAACTCCCGATGGTCGTTTTATAATTTCATCAGAAACGGGAAAATTTCTCATATGGAATCGCGTTTCGGAACAAGTCATATTTCGGGATGACCAACCAGGAATACAACAAATAACTTTTATCGATTACGGATATAAAGTTATGACTGTTTCATGTTCAAGTATTAATCAAAAGGAATGTCGAGAAGGGGAAGAGTCAAACCGGTTGTTGGCTGTAACATTAGTACGAACGGTTCCAGGTACGAAATTTAAAAGCCCACAATTGGTTGTATATATTTAATATGATTACTTTATTACTTTTATATCTGCTTTTAATCGTTTACTTTCTTTAAGACGGTTCTATACTCTTTCGATTTGAATTCCCGATTCGCATGATTCCTGGTCTACCTTTTCGTCAAGCTGTGATATCAGCAGATGCCGCATATATAATTGTCTGCACGATTGATAAAAATAGCAAAGACTGCATTGCTGTATATAATGCTTCAAATGGAACATTCATTTCAAAAATTCTTTTAAAAGGTTGTTCCATTAAGGAAGTAATATCGTTAGTGCCCATGCCTCACAAAGCCAGTCAAATTGCAATAATAAGTAGCGAAAAAGGAAGTATAATGGATATAAAATCTAAAAAACACATTCGCTCTATTACAAAATGGGGTGGCAGTATTACTAAAGATGGTAAATATGGAATTTATGCTCCCTCAAGAGGAGGGTTGGAGATGTTGGAGCTACGTAAAGGTGCTACAGTTAAGACCTTCATACCTAAAGTAGCTGAAGGCGTTTTCTCAGTTATTTGCATTTTTACTGAGAATGATGAATACGTCTGTTATTACCATAGTGGTCGAAAAACCATTCGAGTCTTTCGCACTTCTGATACCGAAATGATTGCTAATTATCGACTGCAGGCAGAATTGACAGCAATTAAGAGCACAAAAGATGGGCGATGTATCGTTTTGGGTACTGTTGATGGATGTATGTCTTCCTTGGCAATTGTGGATCCAAAAAATCATGGAATGATTGAGTGGCTTAACGTTCTTCCATCAAGAGATGAAAACTGGAAAGCCAAACTAGCAAAAATGAAAGCTAAGGTCAGCTTCAAAGCCGCAGTACGAGTAGCTACAATATCTTCCAGACTGGATCACCAAAAATTGAAACTCAAAAACAAATTAGAGGATGATTCAAATAACAAAGAAACTCTGGAATAAGAATAAGTTCCCAAATACGCTTAGCTTCTATAAATATTTTATAGTATTTAGATGCTGCTTTAAAAAATATTGTTAAAATTGTTAGAAAATTAAAACGATTTCTGTTATTTTACTTAAGATAATAATCCCCCATATTCCAAGAGGCATCATCGTCGTCACATCAAGATGGCATCAAGACACTCGGTTACATATTCGCCTTCGACAGTAATTATGTATTCTTTGATAGGCCTTCGGTATTTCCTAGACCTAAGCGATAGATAGCAGCTGTCGACAACATTCAATTGTTTTTGGCAACGAATAAATAAATTAAAAAATGTTTGTGTCGACTTCATGTGACGACGATGTCGCCTTATGGAATATAGAGACTACGACTCAGTTTTATTCATAGATTTCTTTCGAATGATATATAGAAATATCTTTGAAATTTTACTCCGGGGGAGAAAAGAAGTTATTAATACTCCACTTAACCTACCAAACGAGTTTGAAAGAGCAGAATGAGGTCAACTGATTTTATTGAAATTAAGAATGTGGATAGATTAGGTTGAACAGGCTGCCATGTTCAGGAAAGCAGCCCAATTGGGTCCTTTCTTGGCCCCGTTGTGTTGTCTAGATAGATATTAGGGCGCCAGGATTTACGTGTTATGTATTATCTTGTTATTTGAGCCCAAATTTAAGTTTATACCTAATTTTTAACTCAAAGCAAATATATAATTCTGGGACTTTTTTTAACTTTGGATCCAGAGGTTAAATTCATGCCAAGGGAAAATATACAATAAGTCAAAGTTGTGGCCACCCGTGTTTGCATTTCCGTGGCAAAATATTATTATGATCCATGAAAAAACAAAACTTTCAGATGGTTCAAACATTGAAAATGTGCATCACAAGCCCCTGAACAGAGTAAAAAAAAACATCATAATTCCAATAACTAACACGTATCCTTTACAAAACTATATAAATAAAAATCGAATGTGACTCGTTGGTAAGGGCATCACTGGAGAACGGCTGCACAGGCTTGGCAAAATTTTTTTAAAATCTTTGTCATAACTCAACTTAGCTTTTTACGTTTTAGATTTTCAGATTCTTTTTTGTCTAGTCGCAACACCCCTTCAATAAGAACAAGGGGAGCAATTCTCTTTTACTTTGCTCGTTATGGTATTAAAGAAGTTTTAAATTTAAACAGTTCGCAAATATTAATTTTTAACGCACTCTACTACATTTATACTATATGCTAAGAGTACAACTCGAGAACGTCTCAACCAAAGTGGCTAGGTTTAATTATATTTTCGTATACGATATGCGGAAGACTTTTATTGCGAAAAATCCCTCTGATGTATCTTTGTTTTTAAACGTTTTAAATAAATATTGTATTTCAAAGCTTAAAATATTTTCCTCATTTTGATAAAACGCTAAAATTTTTCGGCGTAAGAGTTTCTTAACAGTGAGTTTTTTATCTCGGACCGGAACTCAGGCGATGATTCATAGAAATGTAGTGCATTTTAATGAGAACTGGGGCAATAGGTTATTAGGAGATAGGTGCGAGTAATGTTTGTGGGTGTTTAACTTGAACACTTCATCCTTATATGCAATAAGAAACACGTCTGCAGGCAACTTGTTCCACAGATGAAGCGTAGGTTTGAAAAGCGAATTCTCTCTGCAATGTGTTGTGCGATTCGCTGGGCAATCAACTACAAATAGATGAGCTTGGACGATGAACGTGTGTTGCGCACGTGAGCTTGATCCCTAGTCTCGTCAGAGAAAAAACCATTCAGCGAAGAATAGATGGAGTCGTATCTTGTGTGAGGTTGAGTAATCTCAAAATAGACTTGGACGCACACATAGGAGTTTTGTTTCATTTTCTGTTGGATACAGCTGGTATAAGTAGTAAGAAGATCGGATAGAACGAAGTACATCTTAAACCGTCTCAAAAAAAACCGAGGCACTTGAATGCTTCTTTAGAGACATAAAAAATGTGTTTAGACCAAAAACCATCACACTAAATTTTCATTCCGAGAACATCAAGAGCATACGATTCCTCAATATGTATACCATCCGTTAGTACAGATGAAACAGCATTTACGGTCACGAAACAACACCTTACCGTACGGGCATTGACGTGGATCCTGTTTTTACAAACCCAATCGGAGATTAAACGATCATTACTCAGTGAGTCATTAATATTAATCATTTCTTGGAGAGTTATGCCAAAAGATCGCCAGTAGAGCGACCCCACCGTAAATTGTACTACTCTAGATGCCTCAAAAGATGTTGCATTTCAAATTGCAATTGAGCGGTGATTTTCAGTTATTTGCTTCACACTTTTTGGTGACAGAACACTGCTTCAAGACCAGTGCTGGAATGACAACCGATCCATTAGACCTATTTATGTCGATGTCTGATAAACCCCTTTCGGTCGGTGAATGCTTGGTCATCTTTTAAAAGTAGGAACTTACATTATTTCTTACTTTCTTAACAAATGAACAAAAGCTCCTACATATCGAAGTGATAAAAGTGTGACCTGATTTTGAATTTAACCCATGGACATGCAAATTCAGCATCGTGCATTCATAATGCTTCCTGGCATTCGAACACAACTTCAGTGCGAATGTACATTGCAAGGTCACGATGGAAACGAAAAAGCAGTTGTCTACCTGGTATATGAAAATCCTGTGGATCAGCATTCTCAAATACTTGCGGCGTTTCACATAAGATGAAAATATCCGATCGATGGAGACAAGTGTAAGCATAAACAGAGAAGAAATTCGTTCTCAGCCCACGTATATTACATAAATCAATTCTGAAGTCTCCGGTCATTCCGATGAAAGATCCAAGAACAAACGTCAACTTTGCTATGTTGATGAAACCGGTATGACCTATTATGGATTTGACAACAAATAACAATTAAACCAGCGTCCTGAACATTGAAAAGAAAAAAAAGAAAAAAAACTTTTTATATAACAAAACAACGTAACACTTATTGAAACTTGCTAATTATTTCAGTGTAATTTCGTTCTTAGTTTTATTTTGGAAAATAGGTGCAAAACAAGTAGTGTGACATCTTTCATTTTTATTTTGTTGATTTATATTCGTTGATATGTTAACGTCACCTTGTAAATTTTTAAAGAGTTACGTCCGTATTAATAAAAAATATTGTATGGTTATTGAACACTTATTTGACAAATTTTCTATAGAAATTTGTCAAATAACAGTTTAATAAATATACAATATTTTTTATGAATAAGGCCACAAAATTATAATGTAGAAATACTATACAGGAAACTAAAAATGTCCGCAAGTTGTTGAAATATTTTAAGTATAGCTGTGTATGTATGCAAGTCTAATCTAAGATCCATTTCCTTTAATGTTCAGATCTTATTCCTTTAATATTAAGAAAAATTCTTCAGTTATTTTTTTTTTTTTTTTTAATATATATTATTTAGTTTTATTGTAGGAAATTTTCTTTCATTAGATAAAATGAATGCTTCATCATTGTTTCTAAGTAAAAAATGTTAACTTACATCTATAAAAAACCATGGTGATCTACATTGCTAATGAAAAAAAAAAACAAAACAAATGGACTGACTGATTGATAATCGAAAATGAAATGGAACCTGTTAAAAATTAATGTAAAGTAGAAAAAATTAATAATATATGTGAAAAATCTAATGAAAAAATTATATATGTATATATGAAGAAACAAAAAAATATAAAATCTACTTTATAACTAACAACGTTCAGAGAACAGACTTGAAAGCGTGTTTTTCTTTAAAAAAAAAAATAATAATTTGATAATTTCCCTGTCTTAATACTTTGTATTTATTTTAAATTTAAATGAAATGATATATGTGAGTGTTAAATATTTTATCCATAAACAATGGATTACTCGTATAATAGGTTTTAAATAATTAACCAAATTAAAATAAAAGAGATAATTAAAGCAAAACCCAAAATTGTTGGTAGTATTTTTTCATGTTGAAAAACCCAGACGTCATTTTAAATGGAAAATTGTTTGCTCGACGTTCAGCTGAAAGTCCATAGCGACAACGCGTTCTAAGCATCTGTCAGATAAGTAGAATCAATGTAATTTTATATGACAGGTTACACAGCCCAAAGCGTAGGACGTGTTAAAAGCGTACGGCGACAAAATTAGGTTTACTTTCTACTTTTTCTATGAAAACTGTCAGTTGTGCGGATCACAATTCATTATATTTTTTCAAAGTTATCTCCAAGAATATTTGTGCCGTGGATTGTTATTTTATGTTTTTGTGTTAAAAAATGTTTATGTTTAAAAAATACTTCAAACACAACAAAAAACTTATCGCATGAAAAGCGTTGCATGTAACTTGCAGTTTAGAAAAGTGTAGAACGCGTAAAAAGCGTAACGCATATATCGCGTGGTATGGACTTTCAGCTGTCGTTATGCGTTAGTTCAAATGTATTTTTTTTTTTGGTGCTTATACATGTTGGTAATTCCAGATGCTTGAAACATAACAAACAAGGGATAATTAACTAAAAGACTATTGTCAACATTCATTTAAGAAATAAGAAATTAGTTTGTTAAAAATTAATGTCTTAATTATTAGGGAATCAATATTTATGAAGATTTTTTTGTGTTAATCGTGATTTTGTAAATTTTCCTGCTTATTCATGTCACTAAGAATAAGAAAAATAATAGATTTCAAGTATTTATGATATCAAATTATAATATGCGTTTGACGTAAATTGTGATTTTTCATACTTCGGAATTTTTAAATTGAGTTTGTTAAGCATTTTAAAATGTTTTTATAAATAAAGTACAATTGCTTTAATAAATAAATATTCATTTAATAGTTTTTTTTTGTTTCTTGTAATAATCCAAGTCTTAAAATCGCATAAAATATTTGCTGATGATGATGAGATGAAAAGCTTAGTGCAGAGTATAGTTGCGGGGTGACTTAACAGCAAAAGTTTAACCTTAAGAACAGGCGATATAATATAACGCTTAACTGCCTTGGTGTTCCGAACACTTTTACATGACAATATAAAATGTAATTAAAATATTCATAGATCTAAGTATTACTTTCCTTTTTTATCTGTGCCAACTTTGCTTGAATATGTTGTAAGCGATTTGGAGACATTTCCGGTTTCTGTTTCAATAAAAGTTAGTTGATGCAATTTTATATCCAGTAAAAAAGCTAAATTAGAACTTTAAGCACTTACATCTCTTCTTATTAAAGACACTTTTTGGGAGTTCATTGCATTCAGACTAACGTTCTCATCCATAACCTTATTGTCCATCATCAATAAATGTGAGTTGGTTAAAAGGCTGCCATCATTGCTTCTGTGAGGTGCTAAATTAGCTTTGGCTCGAAGTTGATTTAAGCGATCCATCCACAGCTCCGGGTCCGGTTTAGTGCCAGAATTTTCAGAAATTGCTGTGGCATGTTGATTCTGATAATTTGCATCTGTTAAGTACGAAGATCGTGCTGTTTGTTATATGTGAATTTTTTCAATTGAAATTTTCATATGACAAAAGTTAAATTGGTTTTACTCCACGTGAAAGAATAATGTAGTGTAATGTTTGTGTATGACAACAAATTCAATATTAATGTGTTAATTAGTATTTTTAAGTTTTTAAAAACTTCCTTATAATGCAGCTATTGACCACCAATGACTAACATTATAAGACAAAATATTCATTTGAATATGTGAAGGAAATCGATTCGATTTCAACTTTAAAAAAATTTCAAACAACTGAGTTTATTATTCACTATACTAGCGTCCAAAATTTATATATGTACATATATATATACAGTACCGAGCAAAAGTGAGCACATGTTTAGGAATTTCACTGAACAGTCCCTGCAAAAATAAAAAACACGCAGCCAAATAAAATAAAACTTTTCACATTTATTAATTTTTAAGTTCATAAAAAAAAGTAAAACAAAATTATAAAACACAAACATAAGAATGAGAAAAAGGCAACAATACGATATATTATCCATTTGCTTAGTTTTGCACGTTTTGCAAGCATTAAGAGTTAGGAATAATTTTTAAAAAAGGCTGTACCTTTATTTTTCATAACGCTGTTAATGCGTTTAGGCATACTCTCAAAAAGATGCTCTATAAATTCGCCATGAATTGGGTTCCATTCGACTTGTACCCGTTGCCATAGTTCTTCTATGTTCCCCGGAGCTCTTTGATATTTTCCCAGCCGTTTTTTTAATATCGCATACAAATTCCCAATCGGAATGAGGTCAGGGCTTTGTGCTGGCCAATCTAATACCTGAAACTTTTGTTGCAACAGCCATTCTTTCACGATTTTCGCGGTGTGCTTCGGGTCACCGTCTTGCTGGAAAGTAAATTCTTCTTCTTAATAAGGAGGACGCTTGTTTATAAATTCTGCCAAATTGGTATTTAAAACATTTAAGTTGTCATCTTTTTTCATTATACCACTAATCTTTACAAGTGGACCTGTCTGCCACCAACTGAAGCATCCCCACACCAGCAAATTGCCCCCTCCATGTTTAACTGTTGGCTTCAAGTGATGCTTTTGGATGGTTTCTGTAGGCTGGCTTATTCTCTACGACTGAAAATGATTAATTTTTACCTCGTCTGACCAAGTCACTCGCTTCCAGTCGGTAAGGCTCCAATTTTTTTTAGAAAATTCATGACGATCCTTGATATATTTAGCAGATAATGCCGCTTTTTTTCTTTTTTAGAACTGCTTCAAAGCCGATACTATGGAGGGCTCTGCGCGCGGTCCACTAACTGGCGTCCTTATTTAAGTCTTCTGCAGCTTTGTTTGGTATAAAAGATATTTTTTTATTTTTTTTTTATTTCGCGTATTATCAAACGAGCATCTGAATCTGATAGCACTCGAACTGCATTTCGTCGTTTCAGTACGTTAATGACTGAACGTTGGCTTATTTTTAAAATTTGAGCAATTTTTCTTGAAGATTTTCCGTTCTCCAATAGCACCAGGACGCTACTCTCCACTTGCAGATATTCAATTTAAAACACTATTTTGCGAGTAACATAAAATTCAAAAACGAAAATATTTGAAGTATCATGTACAAAAGAAATAACGGTAAATTATTTCACTTTTATTAACTGCTGCACCATCTCTTTTCCTTTATATAAAAACGTGCAAGCATATAAAGCTTTTTGTATATTGTTGCTCTTCTCCCATTCTCATGTTTGCATTTGTTACTTTTTTTATATCATTTTTTTAAAAACTTCGTAATGAATAAATATGAGAAGTTTTGTTGTAATTGGTTGCGTATTTTTGTTAGGCCTTTTCGGTAAAATTCCTAAACAGTTGCACACTTTTACTTGCTAGATATAAAGTTGAATGTTTGAAAATATGTTTAAAAGTCTACTGCTCCTATGAAATGTCGACATATAGACAGATAGGAAACATAAAACAAGCTGTTTACAATTTTTTGATTTGTAAGAAAATTTCTTTAAAAGCATGAAAACAATAAAAATTTTGTATCTCATCACTTTTTTTCAAATCAAACAAATGAAAATGAAATGCATTTCGATTTGAAGAAAAAAAAACAAAGAACAATATGGAAACGCTTACGTTTTTAAATCAATTTCAAACCGGAAATGATTTTTATCACATACCTAATTATTTCTGTTTGTTATCTTACCCATACGATTATCACTAAACTGTGTTGTAGAAATTCCATCCCCAGTAGTTGGAAGTGTACGTTGAATTTCGGCCAAACCTTCTTCTATATACTTTTGAAAGCTAGGGCTGGCTCCTTTTAAAAATGCTGATACTTCAATTTCCGGGTTTTTCATCTTATCAGGTGAACAGAAAAAAATAAATAATAAGTATATTTTGAATGGTAACTAAAATATTAAAACTATATATAAAGCACCTTAAAGTCGTACAAATTCTGAAGACCTTGTTGCTTTGTCTCTTTATCAGAAATTAGTTTGAATATTTGGGACATTGTTTCGTGAGTCTGATTTGAAATCCTTTGTTTAGGTTGAATATCCCTGGAAGAAGCTGAACGTTGTGGGGAAGAACTTGGTAAATTTCCTTCCTTTTGTAAGTTCTAAGAAAAAATAAAATTTAGCGTGGTTGGATTTTTGTATGTAATCTAAAATTCAACCTTCAAAATTTTTATTAAATAAGAATGGAGTTCTGAATGGGTTGGGATTTGATTTAAGTGTTGCAATATGGCACTTCCTTTAACCTTTGCCATATTATGTATTATAGTTTTTACTGTTCTTAATGGTGTATCGGAGGGACGAGATTGCCACCAAGAACTCGGCAAAGCCAACATAAATTCGTGCACTTCAAGTATGACTGCATCATAATTCAGTTCGTTGCTTCGTTCCGGTAATGTTTTGACATTCCGCCAAATACATTTCATTAATAAATCCGTAAATTTGGGTAAGCCTGCCTCAGGACATGTTTCACGAAGTAATCGTATCAATGCGCTAAAATATACATATACATATATATATATATTTTTTTTTTTTCATTAATTTATTTATCATATGTGTACTATTAAGTTATCTAGAAAACAACATACATACCAATTCATATTGGTAAAGTTTGATTTATCCAATACTTTTAAGCAAATTCCATTTATTACTTTATTATATTGGCCATCGTCCCCCGTATTTAATTTTTGATCTGCTAAAAGGTGAAGCAAAGCTGACATTAGGTTTTTAATGCAAACAACACTTAAGGTTTTCCCCAACATTTTTGAGTGGAAAAACGAATATAAAATTGATAAAAGCGGTTGATAAACAACGAGCGATTCAGTAATAGGCATTTGGGAGAGATTCTGAAATGAAAAAAAAAGTATTAGATTTCATTCATTTTACAAGAATATATATTTTCCTAAGGTAATAAAACAAAATATGATTTTTTTCGGTTTGTAGTAACGACAAAGAGAGATTAGTATTTTTAATTTTAAGTCTGTGTTATGCTGGAATAGTTTCCGGATTCAACCGTGAGAAGCGTTTCTTTTTTCGATGGGAATACATACTTTCAATTGCGCCAGCACGTTTTGAATGAAGATCTCTTCGTAATCTTTTAGAACGGCTTGTTTTTCCGGAGAATCAATAATTTCGTTTAATTCGTTTATTGCCGCTCTAGCTTTAAGAGTATCCGTACTACTAGTAGCTTTTATTATTTTTATTAAATGAGGGTCATGTTTAGGCAAGACATCAACCAAGCTGAAAAATTTTAAGCGATAATTGATTATGTTTTAAAATATGTTGAGAATGTAACATACTTTGGTGAATTCATTCCCATTGTTTGCTGATAAAGTGCTGCATTAAATTGTTGCTGCTGTTGTTGTTGAGGACTCAAATAGGGAGATCCGCCTGCAAACCCACCTGCGGCAGACTGTGAAGGTGGAGTTGCATGAGTTTGTTGCATGTAGCGCGATCGAGAAAGCAATTGCTCGAATTTTTCTTGCGGATATTTAACGCCATCTTTGGTAGCAATAACTTTAATCGGTTCGAAGAGCAGGGAAATATCCACCTTAGAAACTTCAACGCGTTCCAATTGATCGACTCGTATCCAATCTTTTTCAATTTCAGCTATTTTATTAGGATCCAACCCAAACGGTCCTGTATATCTCGGAGTTTGTATATGCTGAGCCATTATATTTAGAACAGGCGCAGACGGCTGGTCAAACGTCCTATATATTCAATTAGACAAAACGCCAATATTTAAAAACAATACATGTTTATATATTTTGTAACCTTTAAGCTATTGGAAAATAAAAAAGTGCTCCATTAAGTAGTTTACAGCATGATATGAAATAATTAATTACTCGCTTTTTAAAATACACAAAACTATTTTAAGCAAACAAACTTTTAGCATCATTCATTAAGATATCACCGTCATAAATCATTTCCTTACATTTAAATAAAGGGGTTTTTTTTTTTTATTATTTATTAAAATAAGAAATATTTAATTTCAGAATATGAATAGATGCAACACTAATAAAACAACACAACTGATAACGCAAACAATTCTGTAAACAATATGTAATTTTAATAATAAAAAATTTTAAGAAAACTGAATTTATAACGGCATTATCGAAAATGAGTAATAATTAAAATTTGATAATGTAGAAAGATTTTTAATTAAATTTTTGCAGCTAAATATGCATGTGCCATTTAATTATATTATATTCGAATTTTGTACCCGAACTGATACATATCCATCAAACCAACTTATTAATTATACAAAATTTTTATGGTTACACATACTATGTATACTCTTAAAACAACGAAAACTTTTGAAAATGATTTTTTTCTATTGCCTAGGACTACACATTTTAATCCTATAAGCAAGACAACCAAAAATATTATATACTATAGTTTTTTAGAACGACGAACAAATTTTAAAATTAGATATTTATCCGACTTTTCATTTAAATATAATTAATTGCTTATTTTTAAAACTGCTTTTATTTAATAGTATATACTAACAATCATTGTTTATTGTTTCAGCCAGTGGTCACTTGTTAATGTTATCTGGGATGAATAAAAACCGAATGGGAACTAAATTGTTGGTTTGGCAACTGGCGATTTAAAAATCATGTGGCGAAATAGTTGGCTATAATTGTCATGTATTTTTAATCTAGCATTCCTATTTTATCTAATGTTTTGTTGTCAATCTGAATGCTTAAATGATTTATAATGAACTATGTATAAAAAAAAAATCATCTGCTTTTCATATTCGTAGGTCGGATAGCTATCAAAATGAATCAATCAAACCTTGAATTTCAGTCTAATTACATGCATGTAGAGAACATCATGCATGCTCAACTATTTTTTACTACACAAGCTTTTTCCTCAAAAATTTTAAATCAAATAGTTTTGAAAATGCTTCATTCTTACTATAAATGCAGCCATTGATAGACTCTTCCTACCATTAAACGCAATAGATTATGGCTCTGAATTTGAAACTCAGCTAAGGAATACAGGAATAATTTAACACCAGAAGAAATAAATTATAAGAGAAAATTGTCTCACATATATGAAAAAAAGTTTTGAAGGAAATGTTGTGCCGCTTACCTGAAAACATGCAGCTGTTTAAAGTTTTTATTGAATTTTATTTCCATGATTCATGATTCGTTAAAACCCTTTATGAGCACAAAAGTTTCAGCAGACAAGTATGAGATTGAATGGACAAAGTAGTGCTATATTAATTAGAGAGATTATTTCAAAGAAAAAATACCTACGAATTTATTTCAAAGACAAGCGGGTACGTTTCATTATTATATTTGGCTGTATTTAAAATGTTGGTTATTCCAACTAGCAACGCTTGCGTTCCATAAAGAAATATACCACAACCTGTTCGCAAAAAAATGCGAAATAAACTTCTTGATATATTAATAAGAATAATAAATTATTATAAGATTATTAATAAGATCTGTTGCAATACGTTTGAACCAACGGAAAATATGTTGAAAAAATTCAATGCTAATCTTATTTATGATATACAAGGCAGTACAGATCAAACATACGAGACTCAGATTTACATATAACCTTCCAGATATGTGATTTTAGCTACTTCTGTAGAAAGCTTTTTAAAACAGAAATATGTATGTAATTTTATTCATTTATAATATGTAATACTAAGCCCATAGGGCCAATAATCCTATTAAATAAATATAATAGCTTTGTACTAAATTTTAAATTCTTTTAAATGTAATGCTATTGTAAACTTCAAGTTTGAACGACTTATATTATCATTGAATCTCATACTTGCCTGCTGAAATTATATATGACTACAAAACTATGAAAAAACATTTGAGTAGACTTTTAAAGATTTTTTTGTCTTTTAAGGATCATACAAAATACATTTTGGTGATTTTTGATGGCAAGTTTGGCGCGGAAGGTGGAAAAAAATCTGACAACCCTGGTTATTTACCACTCATGCACTCCTTATGCCGCATATTCGATATTGTCTGGTAGTTTACAGTGGTCTCACAGCAAAAAATCTAATACGTGTGAATCTTACAATAAATTGTATTGTTAGATTCACTACTGCGCTTAATATATCTAATATATGTTAAAGATATTTTAAATTTTAAACAACAGAGTTTATTACTCACTATACTAGCATCTATAATTGATACAAATCTAAAAATTATAAATAGCTTGTTTTTTGTTTTCTAGCTGTCTCTATGTCGACATTTCATTTCAATATCTTTCAAAAGTTTCCAAGTCTATTGATGATTAGACTAGCTCCTATGAAATGTCGACCTATATAGAGCTAGGAAGCAAGACACAAGCTATTTATAATTTTTTGATTTTTCAAATTGTTCATTTAAGGGCTTTTGAAGGATTGAAATTTTGCTGACTTTGCAACAAATCGTAACACCAAAATTTCCATCTAGTTTATTTGAACAGATTAAATTATCTAGATCTATTAGGAATCCTGTTTTGGTGCTACTTAGAATATCAAATTCCAAGACGTGTTATTTTTCAAAATATAAATATACCTCATTACGGAATTGATAACATATGTATGTGGCCACATGGCGATTAATTGAAAAAAATATTTATTTCGAATTATGTTGTTTTTAAACGTTTTCTCCATATTTTATTAAAAAAAAAAAAAGAAAAATAGGATTACGAGTAACTTAAAAATCAGGTAGAAGTGGTGGTAACGTTAGAAAAATATTTTTACTTGAGGGAAAAACATTTGAAAATTTATTTTTTAGAGCTCTTCAATTTCTCAAAATAGATAAGTTTTTCTTCATTAAATTTAATTTTTTGAGCATTTTTGTAGATCATTAAACAATTTTCTAGAGCATATGCATTTTTGGATCGCTTGCTGCTAAGATCAACTATTTTTAAACTGTCATCGCTAAAATACAGAATTTGATTTTCCATGCTTTCAATTAATCATTCTCAAAGGTTTGTCGTATAAGCATTCAATAACAACAAAAACAAACATACAATGCGGCGCTTTACTCAAAACGGAACAGTACAAAACAAAACAATACGAAAAGAAAAGAAACAAAAATTACGCTTGTCTTATGAGCGAGGTAGCGCGCACTTCTTTTTCAGCCAAAGAGGAGATATTAGCTTCATTTGTTTCATATTCAGAACTAAAGCAAAAAAATTAAAAATGTAAATTTTAACGACTTAAATAGCAATAAAGAAGGCCAACTTTCTTTTATTCAAATAAAAAATATGTATAAAAAAACATGCATAAATAGGAATTGCTTACCTGTGGTCATGGTCATCCGGCAATGGTAGCTCGTCATCACAACCGTTTGAAGAGGGTTCTTCAATTTCAATACAATCTTGTTGTATAACCTGTGCACCTGACTTAACACTTAAGTTACTTGCTTCAGCTGGTTTCCTCTGTGGTTTTTTAGCACGTTTAATTCGCTCATCTAACATGGAAAGATCCTTATCATTCATTTGCCCAATAAGTTTATATATTTTGTCTCCAGCTAAGAAATAAGCTTGTACAACACAATTAAGAGCAGCATTTCGGACACTGTTGTCACGATCTGAAATATGTCGTGCGATTTCTTTCAGTGCCACCTGTTGCGATGGCTGACAGACAGTAAGACCATAATTTTCAATCAAGTAACCCAATTCATCCAAACACTCAGTACGCTGCCTTGCATTCTTAGACTTTAAACCTTCCATAACATAAACAAAAACCTTAGTATAAGGATATACTAAAAGAATTTGTCTTAGAAGGGAGCGTACACCATTACGGACAGTGTCCTTGGGGTCACCTAACTGAAAAATTAAATTAAAAATATACACAATTAAAAGTTACAACACCAATTTCCAATACCAATTTCTCAATATTCGTATTTCAATAAAGTTTAAACGCACCTTTAATAGCAAATGAGGTATGAACGAACTACCTTCGTTTTCAGCTAAGATATATTCGAGTTCAACTAACGTTACAAAAACTTGTTGCAGATACTCTAAACCTTTAATTAAAACTGAAGGATTAGTATCATAAAAACGCAGTGAAAGCCATTTTAAAATCAAATCCAAATTACAAACTAATGCTTTCGGATTTTGGGGCAAGTCATCCATCAAAGATTCGATAACTTTCAAGTGATATCTGTATAAAAATTGAGTATAATGTTAAAAGTAAATGAATATTAATATTCAAAGCTTTACCTAAAATCGTCATGAAACATATTTGCCATTAAGCCCTTATTGACATTAGCTGTGATCATTTGCTCTCTAAGTAAATCTATAAATTCTTCCCTTGGTGTGGTAAAAGTCCACTTTAAAACTCTCATTTTTTGTTCATCAATTAATCTTTGATTTTTCGTGTTATTTATTGCCAGCAAAGGTGAAGTGTCGACATCTTCTTCTTTTTTGCGAGACGAAGACGAATTTGCTGTTCTAGCGCCACCACTACTTTTATTAGCTCCAGATTTTTGACTAGTAGAGCTGCCCCCTGCTCCACCTCCTCTTATTGATTTTTTGGGTTCCTCCAATATCGGGGCCTGCTGTTTTCCTTTAGGCAAGGGTTTAACTGGTAAATTTGGACGTGCTTTGTCAAGGGCTGCTTGTATATCCTTTTTGGATGCTGGTTTTTGTTTATCTAAAGCTTTTACCATGGCTTCAAAGCCCAAATGAATCATAATACCTAAAACAGCTTCGTTAGCATTTTTACGTACATCAGCATTACGATCACAAATGTGTGCATACAAATGGGGAATCATTGATGTTAGCTCCTCTTTTGGTATACTTTTCGGCGGCATTTGCGGTAATCTTTCGGCCAACCATGCCCAAAGTTCTGATTTTAATGCCGGTGAACCAGATTTGAGAGCATCAGCAATCATTTCATTTTCAAAGAATTCTTTATATCCTCCTTTTTCACCAAAACTGTTAATGCAACTTAAAGCCGCAGCTCTCACAAAGCTTTTGCTATCACCTAAAGCATGTAAAAAGCCAGGAAAAAGTGTTCTAACGTGATTTTTGCACCCTGGCCCCATCGCATTTGCTAACTGTTCACATATTGACATTGTAGTTTGTGCAATTTTTGCGTTTGAGTCCACCAGCCTTAAAGCTAAAGCCGGCGCTAAATCTCCAATATTGGACTTGATTAATTTTGCTTCAGTTATAATAGATTGAAGTTTATTGAGACCTTCATTTCTGGCTTTCCAATCTTTATCAGACATTTCTTTTAACAGAGACTCAGTTATTTGGCTCGAAATATCTACCCTGGGCAACATGTCGGCCAAGTTCATGTGCTCTTGTTCATCAGTGTCATCTGCAGCTTCAGCATCGCTGCCAGCTTCTGTAGATTTTGATGCATTTGAAGATTTCTTTACACCCCTAATTGGTTTTGGCGGCTTTTCGCCAACATTTTTCTCAAACTCCGCCTGTATTTGAGATTTCAGTGCGGGCTTTTCGTTATCGAAAAATACTATTAAAGTATTTCCCATATACATAGACAATGTACCGACTAAGCCTATAGCAGACAAGCGAACTAAAGGATTAGTGCTTTGCACTGCTTTTCGCATATCCTCAATTATTAGTTTAGGCTGAAGTTGAAAACCGAATTCCAATATAGCCTTATTAACCCAATTTATCGCTTCAGATTGTACTTTAGGCGACTTTTGTTCAAAAGCGAATGAAAATACCTTCCCCACAACGTAGTCTAGTTTCGATGCTTCTGCAAATGCAGTCAAAACTTCACTAGCAACACCTCCATTTTTAACATCAGCAAGTTTTTCCGTTATTTCATTTATTACAACGTCGATGGTTGTTGGTGATATTGGAAAAGTTTCGGCAACTGTGCGAATTATATCCAGTTTAATTTTCAATACTTGGAAGTTCATTTCCTTTAGTCCAGGTTTGCGAACGCTGATTGTTTTGATCAAAATTTGTGAAATTCCTGGCATTTTGGTATCGAAGTCCGAAATTTGTTGCTGAAAACTTTCCACAGCAGCCAATCGAGTTTTCCAATTGGAATCTCCTAAGCCAGTTAGTATAGATAGCGAAATTATTTCTTCAGCTTTTGCTTGCACCTCTTCCAAAGACATTTCGCGCTCAGTAGCTAAGACTTTAGTTGAACTTGCACTTTTTGAAAGTGGTGCTCCAGAACTGTTATTGCTGCTTGACGCAACTCCTTTCTTAACACCAACTTTCTTGCCACCGGCTGTGGCAGGGCGAGTTACAGGTTTTGGATCTACTGAACCAGCCTTTGATAGTACAGAAGACGCAGGCTTACTTGTTGGTGCGGTAACTGGCCTTTCCTTTTTGGCTCCCGCTATTTTAACCTTTATTTCAGCCTTTTCTTGACACTCTTTAATTTTTGCCAATTTTAAAGAATCAACATCGACAAGAAATGGGCCCACTTGTTTTTCTCCCATTAATTTCATGAGAGTTCCCAACGCATCAGCGGAATAATCTCTTACTGTGGGATCAGGTTCGTTCAAAGTTTTAATTAAAGTTGTAATCAATAATTTCAACAGTTTTTTGTTAATTGCAGCTGGTTGCGTGCGCGCAAAAGCTCTCGCTAAAAATGATGCAGTTTCCGACTTAACGCTAGGATTTTTATTTCCTAAGGACTCAACAATAGCATCTTGCATCGCTTCAATGTTTGTCGATGGATATATCGCATCAATTGCTTCTCTTAAAGCTGAAACGACATTAGCTTTCTTTTCTTTGAATTTCTCCAACAACGAGGGAACACAAGCCTTAAAAATTTTTTTTTTTTTTTGATAAAAACGTTACACAATTAATTAAGTACTTACCATTGCATAAGGAGAAAAACGTTTTCCTAAACCTTTAGCCAACAGACCAAGGCATTTACCAGCCATAGCAACTAATACTACATTGGTATCTTTTGTTATTACTTTCTTTAGGGCATTAACCACTGCTCCATAATCTCCACTCTCCAATTTTGGATTCTCCGTTAATAGTTTCTCTAGTGCTTCCAAAGATTCCTTTCGCAAGGTCCACTTTTTTTCATCTAGTTTTTCGTAGAAATCTTTAGGTATCTTTGACAGAATATCAACGGGATCAAGAAGATCTATGGGGTCAATTTCTTCACCGTTATCATCTGCGAAATCTTCTGCAGTGTTTTAAGTTGATATTAAAATTTTGCATTAAAAATCAAAATAAACTTGAAGCAATTACTTACCATTGCCGCCATCCTCATTTTCAGCAGCTGCTGCAGATATCTGTTGTTGTTTTTCTTGTTGCGATTTAAGATAACGTACTGGATCGGCCTTTTCTCCCTTCAATTTGTCAAATTCATCTTCAAGCTCTTTTACGGTTACTTGAGGAAGTGAAGAAAGCTGCTGTTTCATTGCTGGGCCAATCCATCTAACAGTGACAAATTAATAATATTATTTTGAATGTGCATATACATACATGTCAGCTTTGACACCCATTGGAAAACAAACTTACCTATATAATTCAATAGCAAGCTGTTTCCCTTCATCTCTGACAGCCTTGTCGCGATCGCTCATTAGTGGTGCTAGCTTCTTAACTAAGGGTTTTACGCTTACAACCTTACTACCGAACTCTTTTAAGGCTAATGTTGTCGCTGCAACACATGCGGCTACAATTTTCGGATTTTTGTGCTCCATGCCTTTGATCAACTCTTCTAAGACTGCCTCATGTTTTTCGATTTCAATGTACATAAGGGCTACTTGAACAGAAAGTTCTTTGGTTTTAGTTTTAGGAGCAGCAATACATTTTTGAACTATGCCCGTCATAACATCGCCTACCGTCTTTCCAGCGTGACCACAATTTTCAACAAAAATCAATGCTGCTTCAAGACCTTTTTCCTGGGCCACGGCATTTGAATCAACTACCATTTTCTTAATAATTCCCAAAAATTTCATCCATTCAGGGGATTTTTCATCATCTATTTCACGAAAGATTTTTGCTGCTTCTTCATATCCGTCTACACGAGCCTTCCATAGTTTATGAACACATCGTTCTTCTACAGGCAGCTTTTTATATTCTGTATCTTCTGCCATATTTTTTGTGTTTAATCGATAACTTGTTTCAATTTCTTTCAGCAAAGAAGGAAATATATTTATTTTTTCTAGCAAAATCGTCGATTTACAAATAAGAAAAATTTAATTTAATGATTTATTTCATCCTTTCGGAAAGAAGCATTCATACATATTTATATGTATGTATATATGTATACATGCATACATACATACATACATACATACGTACAAACATCCATACATACATACATATGATAAACCTTATCAACTACATGTTTTCCACCAATAATGTCAATAATTTGTTAATGCTCGTATAATCACCCAGCCGAAAAAAATTTATGAATTATAAAAAGTATATAGTAGGTACGTAAGTACTAAGAACTAGAACAATGTTCTAAGGGGTTTAAAAATATATACACCTACGAGGTCTGATCAAAAAGTAGCCGATATGTTAAATTTTTTCAAAAAGTATTCATTTATTAATCAACAATTATCTTGTCCCCTTCAAAGTAATCCCCTTCAGATATAATACACTTATGCCAGAGTTTTTTCCAATCTTCGCAACACTTCTGAAACGCGCTTTTTGATATCGCCAACAGCTACTGTTTCGATTTTTCTTTTATCTCCTCAATCGTAGCAAAACGCTTTCCTTTCATCAGTGTCTTCAGTTTTGGGAAGTGGAAAAAGTCAGCGGGGGCCAAGTCCGGCGAATACGTTGGTTGAGGCATGATAATGGTTTTGTTTTTGGCTAAAAACTGACGCACAAACATCATGTCTGAGCGTGCGTTATCATGATGCAAAATACATGATTGTTTTTTCCACAATGCTCCTTCCCGCAAACGGTGCATATAACTTCAGAGTAGTATTCCTTATTGACCGTACGACTTTGGTACAAGAATTCATGATGCACCACGCCATTGCAGTCGAAGAAAACAGTGAGCAAAACATTTGACCGAACTTGAAATCTGGATCGTCGTTGACGATGTTCAACAGCTTCTAAGCGATGTTCATGCGACGTTATTTTTTGCTCAAAATTTATCAATTTTGGAACAATCTTCTCTGCCGCACATTTCATGCCTAAAGCATCAGTAAAATTTGCTTGGCATGATGAGCCGAACGATATGTCAACATCATCAGCAACCTCTCTGATTGTGTTTCGACGATTATCCAAAATCATTTTCGCCACTTCCAATGCAAAATGGCTGATATTACCAACATATATATAACAGACATGTGTACCAACATAACAGAAAAAATGCCAAAAATCATACATACGCAACTCACTAAATTTGAAAATAACAGTTATTTTTTATCAGACCTCGTATGTCACAGATTTATAGTACGTTTCCATATAGCTGTTTTACTCGAAATCATGCGTTTTGCGCAAAACATGTAAAAATAAACATGTTTCCCATACATTTTTCAATCAACGTGTTTTGGAGTAAAACACTTCGAAAATGTTCTGAGCAACACTGTTCTTTTCGAATACTATAAAAAATGATATAAAAAATACAAGGTAGTTTTATTCTCTCAATTTTCCATAAAAATCACAATCTGACAAGTATAAGGATTTTGAGATTTTTCATAAAACTGTGCTACCGTATTAATTTATATATTTCCCGGTTTTCCGTTTTGTTTGAAATTCTGTTTGAAAATAATATTAAAATTGTGACTAACAAAAAAACTAAAAAATAAAACAAATAAGTCTAAAATATTGTACATAAGAATTGACATATTTTAACATTTGCGGGAAAATTTACAAGAAATGGATTATGACATCACAATTTTAATTAATTTTGTTTGTTGCTTTCCAGACTCAAATAATGAGCTGCATATTTCAAAAATGCAAAAGCACAAAATACTTGTACAAAAATACAAATATCACCTTTTTAAGGCGCTAATCTTACCTGGTATTCGGCAGCATTGGTTAAGAGCTTGCAATCAGACTTTTTACACAATTCAATGTCGTTCGGAAACGGACTTCAATCCGTTTTTTGGTTCATTAGAAAATATATGAAATATTTTTTGATTTTTCGTTTTCCTGTTTATTCGGAGCCACAAAAGCGGATTCGAATTCTGTGACGATAATATCGAAAATTGGGTTACCAAAAGAGGCGGAAATAATAAAGTATATATACTTAATATTTTAATATAGCTAACAAAACAACCACAGATACCTACTTATATCAGTTTAATGTTTGTTTCTAGTATGCACAATGCAATTACACATTTCGGAAAAAATCAATTCTAGGAGTACATTTTCTTATTTCATAGTGTGGCAACGCCTTTTTATGTTTCTCTCTAATAATTCAAATATCCTTATTAAAAATAATAAAAAGAGAATGCAACTACCTTGTAATTTTTTATATCATGCTATAAAATACATACATTGTTGTGCTATTCATCCAAAGTGATTGAAAAACTCGAAAAGCTATAAAAAATATATATTATTGATCTTTAATTTACTAAATTATCAACCTTTACAATACCAAAAACAGTAGTAGATTTAGTAAACGTAGTAAGTTCAATTATTTACAGTATGAAACAGCTGGCCATATATATCTTTTTGATGCCATATTTTTTGCTTTTAATAAAATAAATGTACATAAACTTTGTTTCAAATGAAAAACATAAGCAACATGAAAAAATCAAGTAAAAGATGGGATTAGGTATTTTTTTAAGTTTATCTTTTTCGCGAAACTAAAACTGAAAAATTCTTTTGTGGATTTGTGTCGCAAAAATATCTAAACAAATTGTCAGATTTTTCAGTTTTTTTTTTTTTTTAGAAGTTTACGATAGTATTATATTTAAAAGCATTTTAAATTTAATACAAAGAGTGAAAATCGCTACTATTTTTCAGCTCGAATACTTTTTTGAACAAGAGTTTTTTGAGAATCATGTTTACAATATACGGGTGTCTGGTGGCAATTTTATATTTTTAAATAGGATTATTTCAAAAAGCAATAAACGGTGCGGGCGGAGAAGTTGGCACGATTGGGATTATCGTTTGTGCAGATTTGTCAGTTGTTGCTGTAATCGAGTGAGCATCACGCGTTCGCTTTGGAGCGTTTTCTCACTGTAAATCCCATCAAGGAAATCTGCCATTACTGGTCTCCAAGAACCGCACCACTCGATTGAAACATTGCATTACTTCAGGGTATCTGTTTAGTGTATTTAATCCACGCACGAGATAAATGGACCATTTTTTTTTTCGCAAATTCTCAGAACACAAGACTTGATTTTGAACAGTGTATTCAACACGATGGAAAACATCTGGATGATATACTCTTTAGAAAATAAAATCCGCATTACCATTCTACCGCTCAATGTTCTTAATAAAACTTTGTGTCAATTAATACGTTTTTTATTTAAATTGAAAATATAAATATGTTACCAGACACCAATTATATTACTAAAATCCGAAACTATAAATGAAAAGAAATGCGAAACATTAGTAACACTGTGATACATTAAAATCATTCAGGGATTCTCAATACCACTTACGTTTCTACGAAGCTAAAAAGAATCCGAAACATGCCAACTCTAAAGATATGCTAAAATGGAATACATATGTTTTTTTTTTTTGTAATAAGTTTGGCGATCCTGCCTTTGACATCTAATTGTACTTGGATTACGATTTATACAAAAAACATTATGACAATGATTTTGGATTATCGTGCTATTTTTTTTGTTTTTTTTTTTTTTGTTTAACAACTATGAAAACCATCAAAAGAGTTTTTAAAAGAGCAATGAAGCTGAAAACGGTAATGAACGATAAACATAGAAATCTGAAAAACATACGATATATACATCTATATACATACATACATACATATATTCTTGACTATGAACGAGTAAAAACAAATTTTATGGTTAGTTGATTTTCTGGCAAATATTGTCTCTTACTACCAGCTTTAATTTCATATTTCCCCTGCTGGAATTTTTTTGCCTTTTGTATGACCACTACCAAACCAAGGCGAATTAAATCTTAATAGATGGAACTGAGAAAGCAGATGTTCTACATTTATTCCCCGTCTAGTATCAAAACTAGATTCCGGTTTACTGCACCACATGTGCATGTGTGTGTGCATATATGTGACATATGAAGCACTTAGCAACAATGAAACACCATGTCGCTTTTGTACTGTTGTACTTATTATAATTTCAATTTCATTCAGTAAAACTGAATTCGCCTTGTTCCAAACCTTCTAAACTTTTTATTAAGTCATTGAATTTTTGTAATAATAACAGATTACATTAAACAACTTTTTTTTAGTGTGAGTTTACACACATCAAGTTTGACTCGTCAAATCTTGAGTTTGTGAGAGAACGGGGAAAAGAAATTAGAAAAGGGTGCAGACTGTCAAGTTTAAAATGGAATGTCAAAAAATATTAAAACTTGAAGACAAAAAAACTTACAGCCTGTTTATAGAACACAAAGAAGCGCGCTCGTGACATTTATGATATATTTTTGTTGTCAACATGCAAAAAATAGCATTTACATTTTTCATACAAACATTTTTTTCAACATAGACACAACAATCCTATTCCAGATATCATATTCCAGATATCATACATGCATATGTATGTATAAAATTAAATAAATAAAAGAAATAATTTTATGGAAAGGGTTTTTATAGGGGGTTTTATATCAATTATGTACGAGTATGTTCTATATGCATAAAAAACGATTTGGGTCGATGCCACAGATATTTAGATCATCCTGTTAAAATTTGCATTCCTATTTTATTTATATATTTGGAACAAATCTAGTTTACCAACTATCCATATCTCGGAAACTAAGCGTTTCCCCCAATATTGTCATTTTACATTTTCTTATTATTTTTCAATTTCCTATCACTTTATGTAATTTTTAATTTATTTGGTGCTGCGTTGGTAAACTAGATTTAAGCCGCACTTTTCTCTACATTAGTTTTTTCATTCGACGCATTTTGGCACTTATGGTGAGACAAGTCGTGTTTTACAAACCAAAATAAATTGGCGGATGTTATGTCTTTTAACAAAAATCGTCAATAGTCGGGATGTTTAAACCAAAAACAGAACAAAGTTGCAAAGTTAGTGCTTTTTATCGACGATTCGTGTTTTATAAACGGGCTGTTAAACTTGACGGCACAAACCTTTGTGTGCGAACGTAAATACAAGTTCATAAGGAAATTCAAGGAGAATTGATCAATAAACGCTGGTGTGTAATCTGGGACTTACTTTATTTCAACTCAATGTCAGGCAAATTGTATTTCTCTTATTTAATTTTTTAACATCCAGTTACGAAAAATAAGTTATGAAAAACTGTTTCATTGTGCATGTATATACATACATACATGTATGCATCCTAGATAAATTACCCAACTAAACTTTTATTATTTCTATTAGCGATTTTTGTTAAACAAGGGTAGTGAGCAATACTGTCCACAGCAACTTTAACGCTCTTATTTACATAAGTTACTTACCACAGCGTAAAATCAAGCATTGAATTACGTTACACTTTACGCGCTAATTTAAATTGCACTTCTCAATTAAACAGATGGTTGTATAATATTTTAACTGCTGTAGCAGCGATGCCAATTTTGCTCTTTTCGCGCTAGATTTAGCGCTTTTTAACGACCACAAAAGCGCGTTTGTATATTTTAGAGCGCTTTCACATTTGGTACTAGTAACATTAAGAAATGAATGTTAAAAGGTACAGTTGTGTCCAAAACTTAGCACAGTGGCGTACGGCAAAGTAGGGTGGTTGGAGAAATAAGTATATGTACAATATACATGGTATTATTCATAACAATAATACAAATAAATATATGTAAATAACTATATCAGCTTCCCTGTTGCGCAAGTCTATTTTTTGTTTTTATTTATTTTCTTTTAAACGAGCTTTTGTGTTCACATAGACTACTTTCACATTTGGCAGCTTAGTGGAGCAATTGTCTTACTCAAATCTTGTGCTTGTAGGAGAAGTGAGAGCAGCTTGAACGGGGAAGAATAGCTGATGTTCGAGTACAGAATTGCTTGTACTCAGAAATTCGTTTTGTTCACACACTCTTGTTTTTTATGTTCTGTTTTGTTTAGTTTTCGGAGCGTTCAAAATATTAAGAAAATTTAGGTAAAAGCAAACGAAAGTTGCGCAACTAAATTGCAGTATGTGAAGCAAGTTTAAAAGAAAATAAATAAAATTAAAAAATATACTTGCGCAAATAAACTGCCAAATGTAAAAGCGCTCATACAACAATTTAGTTGCGTTTCTTAATGTTTTGAACGGCCCATGAAAAAAAAAGAAAATAAAAAAAACATAAAAAAACACAAAAACAAAAATGTACGTACAAAACGAATTGTTAAGTACAAGCAAGTCTGTGCTCAAATAGCATTAGTTCTTCTCCCTTCAAGCTGCTCTTACCTCTCACATCTACATCCACAAGACTCGGGCAAGAGACTTACGCAACTAACTTGCTATATGTGTAAGCGCTCTTAACAGCTTTATTAAAAAGCAAACCTGAAAAATATGTAATTTTATACATATTTTAAAAATACTTTCACTACGCCGTCAATTTCTTAATGACACTCCGTTTGGTGACAACTTCGGAGCTTTTTTTTAAGATCCCGACAGTGAGAACCGCTAAAGCGTCGATTAAACGGTAAGTGTGTTAGTTCGGGCTAATTTGTACAGGAAATGAAAAAAAGTTACTCTTTTCTCTCAAAATTGCACACAAATTGTTACGTGGGACGCATTTGGGCTACTTTGGACTAGTTTGGACTGTCGTTATTCACGTGGAACACACCTGTTGCTTTCGCCATTTTTTACATATACAGAAATTCCCTACTTGTTTGGAGAATTATGTGCTATTAGAATTTAATTTTTGATCAACAATCTATACTTTTGTAAGGTAATCTTCGTTGTAATAAAGTGGAGATATTTTCTTCTTGCATTATTTTTAAACCCCCTTGTTGTTTTATTTTTGTGGTTGGAATTTTCTTACTTGACACCAGTGTGCCCATCTTTTGTTGATTTAGTAGCAAAAATTTGATTTTGCTCTTAGCAAAATTTTCTATAAAATATAAAAACTTGTTTTCTATAGTTTTAAAGTTAGTAAGTGTAAGTTACACGAACATTTTAAGGAAGAAATCCTAGACTATACGGTAGTTATGCAAGGCTGCTTTAATAGGGTAGTGGTATAAGCACACCTATCTTTCGTTTCCTTTGCAAAAATTTGTCAAAAACTTCAAAGACTTCCTTGCTTTTTCAAACAGAAATAAAACAAAATTTTGACAATTTTTCGAAAATTCTACAAACCAAATACATGTGTTGTTTTTTGGTGTTGTATTTATTGTAATTCTGCCACTACCTGTTCAAAGCTGCCTTGATTTTATGTTTAATATATTATTATGTTTATATAATTTATTAAGTGCTGTCCACACCAGATATGAAAACACTAACAGGAACAACAAAATACTGAAAAAAGTGTAGGAAAATAAAAATCGTGATAATAAAAAATTTCTAGAGAATAATTTAATCAAGAATGTTTCGAATTTATAATAAATAAATGTTCATTTTTCAGCACTTACACTGAATAGCTATCAAATTTCACAAAAATAATTGTTTTCAACACAGACAAAAAACTAAAAAGTCACGATGCTTACTTGCTGAAAGAAAAAAATAATGAAAAATTATAACAGCAGTGTACGCCACCATGAAATCATTTGACTTTCAAACGTGTGTTATAACAGCATGTCTTAACAGCACTTCATGTTTAATGTAGACGGGGCCTTACTTTGTTTATTTCGTTTTATTTAATGGACATAAATACAGGGTGGCTGATGAAAGCTGCTACCAAAAAAAAAAAAAAACGTAACAACTTATTTTCTGTGTAACTAACCATTTTTATTGTATTTTATAGGTTAAACTTTAAGCTTAACTAATATGGAGAATGAAACAAGAATTTGGATAGTGCAACACTTTCACACTTTACAGCCCGTTGTTTCCGTCCAAAGAGAATATAGGCGCACGTTTAACGGCTCGCCTCCTAGCAGATGGACTATAATAAGGCTCGTGCAGAATTTTTCCAAGCGCGGCAAAATCGCAAGAAGGCCTTATCATCGAAATCATTCAGTTCAGACGCAGGAAACCATCGCTGCTGTAGCTGCTGCCATACAATCCAAATTTAGAGTTTTGCCAAGAAGCTTATCTCCTCAAATGCAGGCAATTTGGTACCAAGATATAAACTTATTTTCATTTAAAATTCAATTAACAAGCAATCTGAACCCTATAGACTTCCCGATTCGCTTGGAATTTTGTGAGATGGTCATTCAAATGGTGTCAGAGGATGAAAACGTCTTTAATTGCATTTTTATGTCTGACGAGGTACATTTTGATTTAAACGGCAAAGTTAACAAAATAAATTGTCGAATATGGAGTAATTCTAACCCACATAATCACAAATGATAAAACTATGAGCTCCCTAAGAAAATATATTCTTAAAATTGACATTTAAATTTCAGCACTATGTTTAAAATTTCTTTTAACACTTTTTGGTGTCAATTTAGCTCCAAAATTTTTTTAGATCTGGTCACACTGCTTCACACGCAACCAAAAAACAAGGTAGCCGCTTCGCTACAACAATAAAAAAAAAACAACAGGTATTTTGTTTGTGTAAAAAGGCGAATTCACACTTAAGCTATCAAAAGTAGTTGATAAAGAACATGTACAAAAATTTAAATGGCGCCGAAAAGGTAAACAAAACTTGACAGAGAAAGTGCCGCCATATTAAACGAATTCGCCTGAATTCGCCGATGCATCCAACTAATAATGAATTCGCCTTGCAACCAATGTATTCGTTTTGGTTGTGTGCTGCTTGTGCTCAAGGCGAATTTATACAGGTGAATGCAAGCGGGAAGGCGAATTGAGTACTATGTATTTTGTTATTGTAAAACATATCGTGAATGTCAAAATCTAAATTCGCTTAAGATTGTTTATATATGTATAAGCTTTTATAATTGTTTGTAATTAAAATCACAGATTATATTAGTTTTTCACTTTTGAATTCACACAAATTTTTTTTTAAATTGCCCTAAATCATACAAAAAATCTTCAGATTAAAATGGCGCGAAAAGGTTAGTAAACAAAAGAAAAAAAGTTTGACAGTCTCATTGGAATAAACGCGAGGACAGCAGGCGGTGCAGACCCAGTTTGATATGATCATTATAGTGTTTTTTCATACAAAAGTATTGTACTTCTTAATATACTAAATAGGTTTTTAAAAATAAAGAAAAAAAATTCAAAATTATGTGCGTTTTTGTTCAAATAACGCGCTTTTTTCCCATTTTGGTTCAAAGTTGACAACGCCGTTCATACTAGCGCAAGCAAGGCGAATTCATTACTAGGTGAACTTGACAGCTCAGGTGATTATTTTTTGCTTTCCGCGTTTTTTCCAATGAGAACGTAAATTTTTTTTTCTTTTGTTTACAAACATTTTTGCGCCATTTTAATCCGAAGTTTTTTTTGTATGATTTAGTGAAGTTTCAAGAAATTTTTGTGAATTTAAGTGAAAAACCATTATAATCTGCGATTTTAATTTCCAACAATTATAAAAATTTGTATTGAACGTTTATGTAACATTTGTTCTTAGCTGAACAACCTTAGGCGAATTTATATTTTGACATTCCCAGTAAGTTGTACAATAACAAAACAAATAGTATTGAAGTCGCCTTCCCGCTTGCATTCACCTGTATAAATTCGCCTTGCTGAGTATGAAGCTAGTTGAAGAATTTGCAGACAAAATATCACTCCCTTCACCCCATCGCCTAAAAAATGTCAGAATATGTGCGTTCTACGTGAATAACGAAACGGTCCGAACTAGTCCAAAGTAGTCCAAAAGCGTTCCACGTAACAATTTTTCTGCAATTTTGTGAGAAACATTTTTCATTTCCTGTACAAATTAGCCCAAACTCTTTCTTTGGATAAGTTTGAACTAGAATTAAATAATCAGCTGTTTTATGTTTACATACATATGAAACTGAAAATGTAATCAGAAAATTTGCAAATTGTTTAAAAATTAGTTAAAAGCAAAATGAAAGGTTGCCGAAACTAAAAATAACGAAGTGAAGTTGTAAACAGAACATAGATTTGTTGTTTGGCTTGACATTTTATAAGTATATATTTAGAGCCGTTGCCAATAATGCAATGTGTGGTTTATATGATGATATTAGTTTTAAGCGTCTAAAATCACTGAAATATATTTTAATCTAAAAAGTAAGCAGCTAGTAGTGCAAGATGTACAATTGTGGAGTTTTTGCGTTCCAGCGGTTTTTGGTAAAATTTGCAAATTTAGAGAAATTTGCTTTTTACTCTCAATAGTCCAAACTAGTCCGAGATATCGTGGAACACACCTAATAATTGTTCTCTTGTGTGATAGGCTATTGAAAGTGAACACAATTTAGTTTGTATGAATTATATTTGTATCGTTTATGAGCAAACGAAAAGCGCGCGTTTGCAAAACGCCTTGGGTTGTATATTTGGCCCTTAAAAGCCCTTTAAATTTGCTTTGTTGTTGAAAAATGTAAATTGGATGCTTTATTTTATTACTCATCTCTCTTTTGTAGTTTCTTTTTGTTAATCTCCTTCCTGAACGATTCTATTAGCACAATTAAATCTAACGGAATAAAGTTACGCACAAAAAAGGAATGCGTTCTAATTTTGATCCCAGCTAACATACATGCGTACATACATTTACACAAAAACTGTATTTACCTATATGTGCAAACATTAATATGTTCGTATTTTATGTGCATATATGTACTTATAACTAATAATACACTTTTCCAACGCTATAGTTTGGCAAAACATCTGCATATGTAATTATTCACATACACATTCTTGTAAATGCAACGTGTGTCACTTCTTTTGCGTAGAGTTCTTATTTGTAAGATTTATTATTATCATTGCCATATATAGCCATTTATTTACACATTATTTCAACCGCAAAACAATTACAACAGGACTGCTTATATTAAGTTAGATAAAATATATAGCAGCATATGTACATACATCTGTTCACACATGTATACATACTTACGTATTTCCTACCGTTTTTAGATTAAGGATGGAAATCTGGATTAAATAATTATTGTTCAAATTAAAATCCCGTGGATTTGTTTATTGTAGGCAACCAATTATACAACGCCCACTTTATACTTTAAAAACTTTTCAATTTTATAATCTTTAAATCGATTTTATTGATTTAAATTACAAATTTACTTGGCCGCAGATTTGTAATCAAAACTATAAAGTATATGTATTTCTTGTTTTAAAGCAGACGCGAAACTCACTTCGATTTTTTCACTTGAAAAGTTGTATTTGCACTTAAACAGATTATGGAAATCTCAAACAATTACAAACAAGACGCAAAAAATCAATACAATTTTTAAAAAAATTATTTCACTTAACAAAGTCTAAACATATAATTATTAATGTCAGTAACAACTCTATGCAAAAAATGTTGTTTAATTGTAACTGGACTAAACGTCCATATTTGCAGCAACTCAAGAGTGAAATAATTTTCTTGTTTTTCTTTATTCTATTTTCTTTCTATAAAATATAAATTCCAGTGAATAGTTAACGTAAGTGATGCCAACTTTTACCCTTTATTATTTGACGATGACTATGTCAGAGCGAAAAATTGCGACCAATGCGAATTCATACTAGGTAAAAGCCATGATACAAAACTACAAAAATAAATCTTTTTCATATGCAAGGCGAATACATTACTATGTGAACTTGACAGCTCAGGTGATTATTTTTTGCTTGCCACGTTTTTTCCAATGATACTGTTAAATTTTTTCTTTTGAATACAAACATTTTCGCGCATATTTTATGAATTGTTTAAAAAATGCTTTTTTTTTCAAATTACTTTTAATTATTTCATTGACATCTAAAACAGATTAAAATTAAAAAAAAAAAAAAAATTATCAGCTGTCAATTTCTCATAATATTCGCCTTGGCTGCGACTATTACGTGCATGGTACAATGATATACAGGTAGTGTCGAAACGTAAGCTGACATTTATTTTCTTTGATGATAACTGTCAGAAATTGTTTCCATTTTGCTAACATACACACACGTATTTTGTATTATAGTTTACAATAGAAAATAGTTAGGATTAAAAAAGCTTGTGAAGAAAAGAATAATGTTTCAAACGTTTTTTTAATATATTCTTTCCTACAATAATTACTATTGAAAGTAATTGTAAAACCCAATCGTACCTTGGTCGTAAAAGAGTGCTTTGTTGGCTGCAAAAGAGTGCTTTCGTTTTAAAAATGGAAAAAATTAACATGCCTGAAATCTCGATTCTTTCAAAAACACAATGTGAAGAGTTTAGACTCCTGAGGTAAGTTTTTTGATATTGTCTCGTTTCCGTAATTCTTGCATAAGATAAAAAAATTGGCGTATGTCCTGTTTACGCACAGAGCTCGGAATTGAAAAAAATTATATGGGGAGATAGGAAATTGATAGAAAAAATAAGAAGAAAATATTAAGTAAAAAAGTTGGTGGAAACGCATAGTTTCCGAGTTATGGGCTTCTTAAGTTTTGATATATGTATGTGTAAATGAAACTGCGATTTTTTAAGGTATTTAGACGAATTTATTATTTTGAAATAGGCCTTTTTAGATATGAAAAAAAACTGTTTTTATTTCTTACCCCATTTTGAAGTGGAAAGTTTAACTCCAGTTTACGCACAGCGCTCCGAAATGAAAAAAATATATATGTATATATGCGGAGGTACCAAATTGAAAAATAAGAAGAAAATATTAAGTGTAAAAGTTGGTGGAAACGTATAATTTCCGTGTTATGGATCTCCGAAATTTAAATGTAGTTATGCATGAAATTGCAATTTTTCACTACATTTCCGAAGTTATGTGGCAAAAATGGTATATATATAGGACTTTTTGGATATGCAATTTTCTCTATACTTTTTAACCCTTTTGGAAGCAGGACAAATGTTCAAAAATATACAGGCTTTGTTAAGGTATAAAAAATCATTCTATTTGGCTTATTTATTACATAGGAAATTTTAGGCAGCGAAGCCAGTGTTTGGTAAACGATAGAGGAGAAAACCCCTCCACCCGGTCGAAGTCCGGATATGCAGAGACATTTTAGTCAGCGAAGCAGTTGATTTTATACCATAGGAGATATAATACGCCCGCCCTATGCAGAAAAATTTTAGTCAGCGAAGCAGGTGTTTATATACCATAGAAGAGATAATTCCTCCATCCGGCTATGCATGGAAGCTTTAGTTAGCGAAGCCATATCTGTTATACCATAGAGCAGAAAACCCTCCACCCGGCCGAGAAATTTTGGTCAGCGAAGCAGGTGTTTATATATCATAGAGATAATCTCTCAACCCGGCCGAAGGCCGGCTATGCAGTCAAGCTTTAATCAGCGAAACCGGCGGTTATTATAACATAGAGGAGAAAATCCCTCCGCGGCAACACAAAAACAGTATTATTAACTAATCCGGTGTTATGAGTATTTACTAAAATTTTAATCATACTATCGCTTTTGTAAAAATTTTTAATATTTAACTAAAAAATTTTAAAAAGTGTAATATCACTTAAGAAATTAAATGATTCTTACATAATATACTGTATCTATTCAAAAGTTTTCGAACGATACCAATTTTGTCTAAATACCTTCAAAAATGTAATGAAAAATCGCAATTTCATATACACGTATATTAGAAGTTTAGTGGTCAATAGCTCGGAAACTATACGTTTCCGCCAACTTTTTCGCGTAACATTTTATTTTTCAATTTTCTACCCGCCTGATGCGTAAACTGGACTTGTTCCAAAAATTTGTGTTAAATTCAATTGGTTTCTTTCAGTTATCTTGCTATATGTGCCTAATTTTTCAATGAAAGAAAATCAGAAACAATGCGGAGAGCGAGAGTGAGTATAATCGTAATCGCACCCATCGTTTAATCGCTACGCTACTATGAGTTGTATTTTTTTCGATTAAAAAACCCAAAAATTGTGGTCGTTCATTTAACACAGACATGAACTCAATATAAATTTGGTAACACTTTTTTTATCAGAACGGTGGAAAATAAAAATGGCGACATAATATTTTTATAGCCGCCGTGTTTGTTCAGATTTTCTAAAAGATTGTAAGGTGAAAAAAATAAATTTATACCGAAAAAATAGTATTAGTCTTTGTATAATACTTGTATTCATTAAAATCGTAAATTAATTAATTATTTCGTACATAAAAAGTGACAAATAATAAAAACGAAGGCGTTGCAAAACGTCCGTCTAGTGAGACAGTGTGCGTAAAAAAGAAGAAAAAGTCTAAAAAAAGAAAACTTCAATAATGTGCAAAGAAAAATATTCTTTAAAAGGATGAAACCAAATATATTTTAAATTTGTCTACGGTTCATGAATAATACGGATCACAGGTGTGACCGTGGTCTCACAAATGCAATCTCCAATAATAAAAAAAAGAGACAAGAAAAAAAATCAAGAAAAATTTTTAATGAGAATTTCAATATAAAACTATATACCGCATATTACAACCAATTGTTTTGCATTTTATAGTGCGCTTGTTAAAATATACATTTTCCTTAGCAAATTAAGGTATGTATTTATGTAAATAAAAAAAATTAACAAATGCATTCTCATTAAAATGGTCAGTCATTGTCTTTAGTATTCGTTCTAATTTTCTTTTATATGATATGGCAACTCCTTTAACGGTAACTACCAGTCATCATAAATTAAAACAGAATATTTACTTTATTTTAATTACATGCACCCATACATTAACATCTTTAATGTAATTCCAGATCGTATTTCCGATGCAATTTTACAAACGATATACATTCATATTATCCAAACGTAATATGGTTTACTATGAACATTAATTTCGGTTATATCTTATGGTAGGAAATAAAAATTTTAAGTAACTATGTATAAAGGTAGTTTTGTCATCAGTATTAAAACTTGTTACCTTTTTTGAAAAAAAAAAAACACTTCTAAACTCGTGCATATATACATATGTATGTCATACATACATAGGTATGTACTAAAATGTAACCGCATACATACATACATAATATACAATTAAAACGGAATTGATTTAAAATTTTGTTTTGACCATAACTTCTAGTATAATATAGCTTACTATAATGTGCCAGTATTGCTAATCATGGACAATGCGAACTAAAATTACGAATTAATATCGTTTGTTCATAACAATTTTATCTTTTAAAATTTTGAGTACAAGCTGTGGTAAAAGGTTGAGAACAGATCTAGTTCGAGCGCGCTTATAGGGAATAAAAAATGATAAGAAAATGTTATAGCCGCAAAATTTTAACGGCCGTATTCATAAAAAATATTGTATGTTTATTAAACACTTATTTGACAAATTTTCAATAGAAATTTGTCAAATAGCAGTTTAATAAACGTACAATATTTTTTATGAATAAGGCCATAATACTTTACGAAGAAAATATACATATAATTTTTTTTACTATTATATAAAAAACCCCCTAACAAACACAATAACAAAAATAAATCTACATGGGTACGTTTAGATAGATAGATTGATTGAAAAATTTGCATGCTGAATTACATATACCTATACTATAGGTACCATAGGTACCTATAATTTCGACAAAACATTTCCTTTGGATAAATCAATAAGACATAAAAAAATGTTGTGTGTCTACATATGTACATGTATATGTAGTAATAGGCTGCATGAACATATCATTTGTTTATATACCTACACACTGAAAACACTATTCATTCAAATCAACTTTAAGAGAACGGAAGAGCTCTTAAATCTTCCCAGATATCACTTGAGAACCACTGTAGTGGTGATCACTGATACAGCCCGTTTGGCAACCATGTAATTCAACTCCTCAAAATATACCTGGCAATGGAAAACCACCGCCTAAGGTATCTGGGCGAGCAGAGTTTCAATAGCCAATCATGTCTGGCCTCTGTCAATCTGACGGCGCTGGCTTTTTTCATAAGGAACAGCAGAAGTCCAGTACAATTGCACGCAACGCCACTACCACTATTTCCCTCATTATCCACTTGACCGAACTATCTCCCTCTTTTTCTTCTACCTCTTTTCAGGCAATTAAAAAGGGAACTTGGGAATCCAGCGGCCGCCTGTCTACCTAACCATTGTACTCTTTTAAATTCGAATATTCATTTATTCAATTTGTAGATGCAAAAGCACGATTACAGTTTGACTGAGCACAAAAAATACATTACATTCATTGTAATACAAAGTAGCTGTTTATTTACTTATTTTTTTATTCACGAAACATTTTACAATCGATAAATACAAATATTTATTTAATATTAAAATTATATAAATATTGTTATAATAATGAGAAAAACACTGGCTGGCAAGGGTATCGGCGTGAAAATACAAATATGTAATCAATTCGAATGTTAAACGTAACCAAGATCAAAATAAAAATTATATAATAACTTTCCTTAGATTCGAAACTGTAATTATAGTTTAATAGCAAAAATAACAACTAATATGGCTCGCCAGCCAAAAAAAGAAGTTTTATAAGTAATAATTTATTTTAATATAAATTTAGTTTAAAATTTAATAAAAAGAAAAAAGGCAGGTTTAACAGGTAGTGGCAGAATTTCAATAAATACAAAACCAAAAAATCTCACTTGTAGTTTGTTGGTAGAAACTACGAAAAGTTGTCAATATTTTGTTTTTCTTTTGTTTTCAAAAGTTTCTTTGCTTTTGAAAACAAAAGAAAAAAGTGTTTTTTCAGAATTATATATCTCGTACTGATACGTACTTATGTCCAGTTTACGCACATAGTTCCGAATTAAAAAAAATTATATAGGGGGTAGGCAATTGAAAAATAAGAAGAAAATATTAAGTGAAAAAGTTGGCGGAAACGCATAGTAGTAAAAAATGCATGTATAATAGGCCTCATAGGCTTCCAATGTATTGAAGCAAATAAATATTATAAAAATTCTGTAAAAACAAAATGTGCTCTTAAAATGTATGCGGAATAAAGGCAGAAAATGTTAAATTGAAGTTGACAAAAGAACGTTGATAGTATCGGGTGGTTAAATTTTAAGTGCCTATGTTGAATGTGAGTGAACCACACCTAAACGTCAAGTTTTTTTCTGCGTTTCATTTGACACCTCTCAATTTCAGACTAATTCAATGTGAACCATCGAAAGATACATAATCGGCAACGCTTTAAACGATATGTGAAGACAACAGAATGGAATAATTTGCTACACAGCCAATGAAACAATGACATTTGCGCAACAACTTCAATGGCCGTGTTATCTCACGTAGTGGCCACGTCAATTGGCCTCCAAGATCATGGGATTTGACACCTTTAGGCTTCTTTCTTTGGGTTTATTTGAAAGAAAAGGTGTACGTCGATAAGCCAGCAACAATTCAGGTGCTAAATGACGAGATAATTCAGAATATTAACGGTATAGGGTCTCAGCTATGCCTCAACGTCATCGAAAATTTGGACCATCGGAAGGAGGTGTGCCGCGGAAGTCGGTGCGGTCATTTGGCCGATATTTTGTTCTATACATAATTGAATCGTATCAATATTATCATAATAAAACGATATGACGATAATTCCTAAATAATTTGTCTTTTATTCCACATAGTCCCTTAAAATTTAAACACCCTTTATAAGCCATACGCATACGAGTATAATTTTAATTTTCTAATAAAGTTTTACCTATATCTTTCAATAAATGACGGCAAATATAGACCTACATAAGTATGTGCATATGGAATTACTTTTCAAAATCTTAAACATAAAAAAATTTTAAATAAGTTACTAATAGAATACTACTTACATACATATGTAAATATGAATACATTCGAATAATACTTACATCATTCGAATGATAATTCATTTGAAACTATTTTTTTATTCGTTTTATGTCAATGTGGTTGTATTTGTTTCTCCACGAGTAGAGTTATTGTCATTATTCACTCAAGTTGTGTATTCGTTCATTCAATCTTTTTATTGGAATAGAATGTGATTCACTTCGTATTCGACCTCTCCTGGCCACATAGAAAACTTGCGCCCAATGAATATGCCCAATTAATACCGTAAAATTTATATTGCTTTATACCATAACATTTTCTATTTCTATTACCAAATTTTTATCTTTCAGCTCTTACTTAACTTCTTTCGGAAGTAAATAAATTTTTAAAGTCTTGAAATTGTTAGTTTTGTTCCCACTTATAGTGCACTACAAAATAAACTTCTTAGTCGTATATTAAGCAAAAACAAGTCGTTGATTTGGGGATTTCTTGATAATTAGGTGCTTTCCTTGTGCAACTTGGTCATGAAATATGTTTTATTAAAGAAAACTTTTTTTTTTTTTTTTGCTATCTTCGCCTTAAAAAGCTTCTTTGATAAGTACTTTTTATAGATATAAAATGATTTTTCATCAGCTCTAATAAACCTAATTTCACTTTTGGAGAATAGTTTCTTAGGCCGGAGTAGACGTTATTTATCTGCAATTAACCCATTTTCTTCATACATAATAGTATGTACCGCTGATTCTTTAACGAATACGGTTATTTCGCCTTTAGAATTTCATTCCAAATGCTGTTGAACAATTGCTGGACTTTGCTGTTTTTAAATATAATTTTTGTTTCTTGCAAAATACATATGAGTGTAGTTAGTTATCTTTCTGGGAAAATTGGAATATACGCAGAAAATTTTTCTAATCGAAATAATTGCAAAGAAAAAAGAAAAAAAAATTATATATTTTAAAATTGCACTGTAATATTTTTACTGTCTGGCTCACGATATCGAACGTTAAAACTCACCACAATTTTTAGCCTCAAAAAGTTTTTCTCGACGGCGTTGATAAGCTTTGCTTTAGTAAACTTTTCTGTTTTCAAGCTTAAACTATTAAACTACTTTAAATTGTGTTAAACGGTAAACGAACAAACATAATTTTGCCTCACAAACATATTTTTACTTTCAAGTCAACTACCACCGCAAAATAATAAATTTTTTTCCTAACTACACTGAAGTATGTATCCATAGATGTATAGAATAGAATGTAAATATGAAATAGAATGTATAAAACTGAAATCCTCTTTTTCCTTTCTTATAATACATATTCCAATTGAAATGTTTTGCTCAGGGTTTCCTTAACTGCCTGAACTATTCTGATTTCTTGTTACTATGTCGGACTGTTCTATTTTACTTAATCCAGTTACTGTTTTTTGTTTTTTTATTTGTTGGATTACGAGTTGTAATGTGTATATTTAAGTTTTTAATGACATATTAAAAGTAAAAAATTATAAATAGCTTGTTTTCTATGTTTCCCAGCTATCTATATGTCGACATTTCATAGGAACTACCCTAATCATCAGTAGACTTCGGAAATTTTTGAAAGATATTCTCAAACATTCAACTTTATATCCCAACAATCCAAATAAATTGCTGAGAATTTAAAAATTTATTTTGGTCTTTCCATATTTAATCACAACACTGTTAATTTTTTTTTTTTATTATGTACCTTTATCTTCACAAGATTCTTTGCACTGTAATATATTTATGAACAATTAATTTTAGTTTGTTTTTGTATATATTTCTTTTTTCTTATTAAACTTTATTAAGAACTTATTTTTAATTATGTATACAAACAACTTTTTGTATTAAATTTGACATTTGTTTATGAAAACGATAACAAACTTGCTTATTTTGCAATTTCATTTCCACATTCCACAGCAATGCTATTAATTTTATAAACATTGTTGTCTTCTTCTTTTTCTTTCGATTCCGTTTTTTATCAGAATACCAATTTTCGATCGCAACGGAACTGAATGCGGAGACTTAATCGAAACGCAGAATAGAGGTGATTATGTCCTTTGTAAATGAGACAAATGACATACAAAATTTTGAACGCCGCTACTTGCAGTTATTAGCTATGCAGTAAATTTTGTACTTGATAGACCCATTAAAACGTTCGATTAAATAGTGTAGTACAATTTTGTGCTCTCCTTTATAAATAAAATAATAAATATGGCTTGAAGTTAATAGGTTAATAATTCTCATTCATTATCAAATTTCTTCATTGTATCAAATATCACTCAATTAAAGATACAACATGAAACATTTACTAATTTTATATTTCTTATATGTATGTACATGTGTACGCAAATCCACAAATATACTACTATTAAGGAATATACTCTTGTCCTCTTCTTTCGTCTAGACGAAGAAAATTCTTTATGTCTAAAATGTGTGTGTGTGTGTGTGTTTTTTTTTAATTTTTTATTTCCACCATTTTTAAAATAATTTTCTTTTAAATTTATTTTTGTTGATTATGAAGTGTACATTGGGTTGCATATACATACATATCTACTTGTGTATACGTACATATGTATGCACATACATTTGGATGTTCATACACACTAAAGAATTTCTTTTATTGCTTGCATTTTGGTTGCGTATAAAACCAAGAAAAGTTCATATTTTGCTAGTTATAGCTTAGACATACACTATATATGTATAAATGTATATATCATGTGCGAAATGCCCCTAGCACCTAGCCCCAAAAAGCACCTAGCCCCAATTGATTCGACAACAAGTGGCTGCCTGTGATAAATCCAGCGTGCTCAAGCATGTATTGTGGAAAACTCCAGAGATGTCGCTAGCTGACATTTGGTGATGTTTAGGCGGTTTTTCAAAGAAGTTTACATAATTTACACTGTTCACATATAAAACTGAGTTGATTCATGGTTAAAAATCAAAAGATGCACAAACACGCCTTTAAAATTGTGCATAGAAAATAACGATTTTAGTCGTAAACTCGTAATGAGCATTGAGGCCTGTTTTCACATCAACTGTCACTTGAATAAATTTGCAGAATATGACATTGGTCAGTCGCCGCTTTTAACGGCTTTCGATTTCTATCTTGGAGATTACCTAAAGCGTAAGATGTATGCTAATAAGCCAAGAACCATTCAACGGTGAAAGGCAAATATCCAAAAGGATGTCAGAACGCATTGCGGCGTTGGAGTACTAAAAAAAGTTATGGGAAATGAAAGTATTGGTGATTATTTGAAAAATATAATTTTCGAAGCATAATTAGAATGTAAATTCAAACTACAATCTAATCATAAAATAAATCATAACATATCTTATTACGCGCTTTTAGGTAAAATATCCCAAATAACTTTGGCAATAAAACAACAAAATAATTACAAAAAATCTAATATTTGCAATATTTTTTGAGATGAGAAGGCTTTTCGGGAAGGTGGTGATATCCTCCAACAGCACCATAACATGTTTAACCGTATATTTTTTATGTGTTCATATATCATAGAATTTCAACATTTATTGTCTGTTTTTAAATTGGTTAACTTTCAGATCACAATACCTCAGACTTAAGCTGTATAGTGCAAAATATTTGGCATTTCTTACCGAATTTTGTTATTAGAATCTTTTTCAATCTCGTCATTGGAATTTTGGATAAACGGAGTCTCATCACAAATTACCTTCCGTTTGCAGCAGCGAGGTGAACCACTGTGCTCGCGAAAGCTGGTGGTAAAACAAGCTTATCATCGGCTGCTGTTTCAAGATCAGCCTGTTTTGATTACCTAAAATCAAACTTCGTAGCTTTTTCATTCGCCAGCCAATTTATTAGTTTTGGTAGTGACAATCAGATCTACCAAGCTACATCAAATAACTTACTATATTTTCCACAGAAAAACTGTTGTCTTCTTCTACCTCCAGTAATTCGAAAATATTTCCAAAAATTATGTCGGATATTGGTTCGTTATCGGTTTCCAGTGAAGCTGGAGGAAGTCACTCGAACGCAACTATAGTCAAAGAGGGCTGGTTGCAAAAACGAGGAGAACACATCAAAACCTGGCGTGCTCGTTATTTCATATTGCGCAGTGACGGCACACTTCATGGCTGGCGTTCCAAACCCAACGAGAACGCTCCACCAGAGAGACCCTTAAATGACTTTACTATTAAAGGCTGTCAAATAATGACTGTTGATCGTCCGAGGCCTTACACATTTATTATACGTGGTTTACAGTGGACTTCGGTTGTTGAGCGGACGTTCTCTGTGGACACGGAAAGAGAGAGACAGGAGTGGACAGATGCTATAAGGTAACTAGAAATAGTTTATCAAAGAAGATATTTATCGTTTAACCACTTTTAATGTTTGGTTCCATCTCAGAACTGTGGCCAGCAGCTTGAGTGAGCTGGGAGAGACTGCAATGTGTACTTCGGACAACACAGATATGACAGATGTTGATATGGCTTCTATAGCTGAGAATGAATTGTGCGAGAAATTTTCAGTACAGGGCACCTCAACACGTAGCAGCGGCGGAGTAAAAAAAGTAGTATGTTTCACAATTTTTAACAAAATATTTAATGGTCTTAATTAAATGTGTTGTTTTTATTTTCCGTTTTAAGACTTTAGAGAATTTTGAATTTTTAAAAGTTTTGGGAAAAGGCACATTCGGTAAAGTAATTTTATGCCGTGAGAAAGCTACAGCGAAGTTATACGCGATCAAAATTCTCAAAAAAGAAGTTATTATACAGAAGGATGAAGTTGCTCATACTATTACGGAAAGCCGAGTTTTACAAACAACAAATCACCCATTTTTAATAGTAAGTATTGACCAATCAATAACATTGAATCCTGCTCATCTCCCTCCTTTTCTGTTGTTTTATAACTTTTTTATCTGCAGTCTTTGAAATATTCCTTCCAAACTAACGACCGACTTTGCTTTGTTATGCAATACGTAAATGGTGGCGAATTGTTCTTTCATCTAAGTCGGGAACGTATTTTTCCCGAAGATAGAACTCGTTTCTACGGAGCAGAGATTATATCAGCCCTTGGCTATTTGCATTCACAAAGCATCATTTATCGAGATCTTAAACTCGAAAATCTTTTGTTGGACAAGGATGGGCATATTAAAATTGCTGATTTCGGACTGTGTAAGGAAGATATAACATATGGACGGACGACGAAAACTTTCTGTGGTACACCGGAGTATTTAGCTCCAGAAGTATTAGAAGACAATGATTACGGTCGTGCTGTGGACTGGTGGGGCACTGGAGTAGTTATGTATGAAATGGTATGTAAAATACTCGCAACATATTATGAATTTTAACTCATACTGTAATTTCATACAGATATGCGGACGTCTTCCCTTTTACAATCGTGATCATGACGTCCTTTTCACATTAATCCTAATGGAGGAAGTGAAATTTCCACGTATGATATCGGATGAGGCGAAAAGTCTCTTGGCCGGTCTTTTGGCTAAAGATCCTAAAAAGCGGTTAGGCGGTGGACCTGGTGATGTCAAAGAAATTCAGGTACATCCTTTCTTTGCCAGCATTAACTGGACCGACTTGGTGCAGAAAAAGGTAAAGTAAAATCCTTTGTATTAAAATCTTTTATATCTTCTATTTATTATTTCAAGATCGAGCCGCCTTTTAAGCCGCAAGTCACTTCAGATACAGACACACGCTATTTTGACAAAGAATTCACTGGCGAGAGTGTCGAATTAACACCTCCTGATCCTACGGGTCCTTTGGGCTCAATAGCAGAAGAACCACATTTTCCACAAGTAAGTATTCTGTACCATATTTTAAAATATTTCTTTCGTTATAACAACCTTTTTCTACTGTTCTATCTTAATGAATATGTATATCTACTTAATTATTAATTTTTAAATTGAAATTCACAGTTTAGTTATCAAGATATGGCCTCAACATTAGGAACTTCATCACATATTAGCACATCAGCTAGTTTGGCATCAATGCAATAGAACATAATTCGAGCATTTGATTGTAATTCAACAACACATATTGCCTATGACAGCTACATCAACAACAACAACAACAGCCGTGTTCATGTCTAAACATAAATAGTCCAACGCCTTCAACGATCCTATTACTTATTTTCGTGGACGTTGGAACGTACCTATAGTAATATATACGTATAATATATGTATAAATATATATATATATATATATATATATATATATATATATATATATATATATATATATATATATATATATATATATATATATATATATATATATATATATATATATATATATATATATATATATATATATATATATATATATATATATATATATATATATATATATATATATATATATATATATATATATATATATATATATATATATATATATATATATATATATATATATATATATATATATATATATATATATATATATATATATATATATATATATATATATATTTTGTATATATATGACGAAAAAAACAGCAACCACTACCAATTATTAAAAAAAAGATCAACAATAATAGTAAACAAACACTGCTACTCCAAACACTAATAGTTACGAAAAATTAACAATTCGCTATGAATAAAACTATAAAGGCCAAATAATAGATATACATGTTTAACTTTTCAGCACAAAAATTATGAGATATAAGTCAGCAATTATATCTTTGGCAGGTAAATTCCTTTGGAAAAGCTGTTGGATTCTATTTCCACAGAACGTTCTCTAATTCGAAAAAGTCTTTGTTTGGCCTTTTCATACGTACGTATATTAAAAAATGTATTTATTGTTAAACACAATACAAGATAAATATACCGAATAATATTAATATTACATACAAGAGTATATTACAACTAAATTTATGATTAAATTCACAATGTGTTGAATTGATATACATACATAAATATATATAAGCAAGAAATCAGAAAACAAATCATAAAGAAATCATTAAATTTACTACACTTTTAACTTGAAAAGGCAAAATATATTCATACATTAAATATTAAGGTTTGCATAAAATCGAGATTACGATTAAAAAATAAATAATTGCTTCTGGTTAGCAAAATATATTCCAAATGTTTCAATTTTTCATTAAAGTAAACATACATACTACATATTAGTATATAAATCAGAATTCTTAAATAAAAATTATTCACGAAGTGCTGCAACACATTTCAGTAAAAAATATATGTTCGTTATATTTTTGGTAAATTGGGCTTAATAACGTTTGATTTCATAAAAAGATCTGTATATATTAAAATAAAAATCAACGTAGAACCAAACCAAAAGTTTTAAGAAGACTAGACAAATAATGTTTAATATGGAGCATTTATATTTGTTTAATACGCACATTTTAGTGTACGCTCGCTAAAACAAACACGAATCTCTTCGAAAATTTTGAAAATCAGTATATTTAGATTCAAACTGGCTTATTATCGAAAATATGGCTCGAATTGATTTTAAAGAATACAAGATTTTTGAAAATTATTATTCACATTATCAAAAAAAAAAAAAAAAAGCAATCTGAATCGTTCTAATCCGTGATAATCTGTTATTTCGCAGTTCACTTTCCTAATTATTTATTTTGGATCTTTTTGTAGCAGTTAAAGTAAAAGTAATAAGCCATATTATTAATATAATACATATTTGCATGTGGTTGTTTTAAATAAACTTCTGTTTGCGGAAAGGTGGATTTTGAAGGTGATGGTCATACTTTACAAAATCTTTGTGCTCAGTAAGTTTTGATACATTATATTTGAAGCGACTAATTCTATTAGCGATGTGTTAAACAGAGACTTAAAAGTTATGTTCTTTAAACTTAAAGTATTTAATCGTAATCTTTGAAACACAAAATTGGGATAAGATACATATGTTATTGGTAAGCAAACCATATTTATGCACATCTAGTATATAAATGCAAATATTAAAACTTCATACAATAGCGCTTAATAAAACGCTTTAAAATAAGATCTAACTAACCAGAATCACATATACATTTCGCATTTTTCTTGGATGCTACTATAATTTTCAGTGCAGTGTAAAAGTAGATTTATGAACATTGTGTACATCTTTCTCTATTCCATCTCTGGAAGAAGTAATATTTTTAAACGAATTTATAAAACATGCAGAACACGAGAAAAGAATTGAAAATTGTTTTGTAACATATACTTTACATCCGAAAATTAAATAACACAAACATTTTATAAAACTGTACTTAATCGTTGCTAACGAAAATGTAAATCGACCAGATTGCTTAATTGTTCATAAACATTTTTCATCTTTGTACATTAACCACACAATGTTTAATCTAAATATACATACATATGTATGTATGTTTAGAAGCATCTAAAGTGAAGCATACCTAATCAAAATTATTTTTCTAATTAACGCCTTTATTATGGTTTACAACTCAACTCTGTTTAGTTGAACTTCAAACAAAGGGACCCAAGTGGGCTGGTTTCATGAAACTGGCAGCCTGTACAACCTAACCTAACCTAACTACTATTTTTTTGGTATTAAGATTTACAACTCAACTCAGTTTTTTTTAACAACTACCACCAATCAGTTGTAATCTTCTCATGTGTCTGTTACACACACTAACACAGAGTTGTGAACAGTAGTACCACAAATAAGTTGTAATACACGGTAAATTCAACTTATATTACATATTAATATTTTTAAAGTGAAAAGTGTACCTAAAGCAGTTGGGTTGTAAACCATAATAGGGGCATAAATGTTTAGTTTTTCTGACGGCTAGTGTGTAACTCATCGTATGTAAAAATTTATAAACATATTTCAGACTTTATGAAGGAATAAACTTTTCACTAAATTTCCGTTTACACGCTAACTTTAAAATAATGCGATGTCTGAAACCTGCAACGCTGTAGGAGCCGCTAACTGGCGTTTTAAAACATTTTATAATTTCTACGTACCAGATAATGTTGTTATACATATTGGCAATAAAATCATTAAGGTAGATTTGGAATATCAAGAATCTGTCCATTTTGTTTTTTTAATTAAAATATTTTTTAGCAGTAACCAGTAAACATTATTGCGATTAGAGACATTAACAAAATACACGTAATTACATAAGTCATAACAGACTGGCAAATATTTAGTCAATTTTGACTTTTTAGGTTTAAACATTGCATTCGATCTTGCTTACAATTTTTCTCAAGCTTTGCACTTAATTTGCGTTCCAGAAAACAATTGATAAACATTGTTTTAATGAATTTTGGTATTTGTCGTTTTGCTTTGAGCAGATGTAATATTTCAGCTTTGACAGGGATTATTAACTATGGAAAGCAACTTCATAAAAAATATCAGTGCAACAAAGCAAATAATTAAAGGTTATTTCCATACAAGAAACTGGTTTTCTTTTATGGACCATGCTTAAATTTTTTACGGTATGTAAGGCAAAAAAGAAAAAAATATGAAAAAGGTTAAGAAAAAACACGTGGTTCACATATTGAAGTGTTGAACAGCAATAATGAAATATATTATTTTTTCGGCTCTTGTTACGAACATTTTGTAAAAAGAGTCTAATAGCTAAAATTATACATGAAAAAAAAAACAATTTCTTATTGGTTTTATTGTCCCACAGAGTGGTCAGGTTTGTCAAACATCACGATAAAAGCAGACACTGAACAGTGAAGTTCGTATTTATGACGGCACGTGAACTAGTTAGTTACTGTTTTAGTAATTAATGGTAAGTTAGCTAATTTTTAATGAATTTATTCAATTTCTCTAAAAGCGTTGACCATAATTCTGTCATATTTCTATACATTGTAATAAATTGTTTGACAAACATATGCTCTAGCCAAATACAAATTTACTGTTTGTTTAAGAAAACACAGATAAAATTTGGATTGTGTTTGACAGAATTGCTACTAAAAGAGTTTTATGATCTGATGGCAAACACAAAATATCAAAAAATGTCAAATCCATCAGGCCAAGTTGGACAAAACCGAATTTTCGATATTAAGGATGGCATGCTATTAGGCTAATGGACTAATAAATAGCGCCTTAATTTTCCTTTAAATTTATTGTCTAAATTAAATAGGTTTTCAGAAATTGAAGAAATAAAAAAGGGAATGAATAGTAAGGAATGTAATTGATTTTGATTGTAGAGCCTTACATTTGAGGTAGAAGTTTTATTGTAGATACAAAACGACATTAACTCTGTTTGATGAATAACAGGTTTTCAGTTTGATCGATTAATATATACATATTTTAAAATATTGTTGAGATTTATTTAATAAAAATTGGTTAATATAATATTAATTTTTTTTCTTTAATATGTTATAAATTAAGACTTGTATGAGTTGTCAAGTGTCCTAATACAAATTTGTATACGCGAGGGTTAGCCGATTATAAAATCTTTAAGATGTACTAGCAATTATTTAAAATTTTATTTTTTTAATTAGATTTAATGCAAGCACGTGTTTCGATAATGCAAGCGTCGATTACGTAATTTTCGTTAAGTCGCCCACTCGCTGCTGTTTCTCAAGTTTGGGCCACATTGACCTACATTATTTTCAATTGTGCGTCGGCTTAAATGTCTAGAAATTAAACTAATGGTAAAAACAGAGACGGACAACAAAAACTATTGTTTGTCGTCTTTATACACGTACATAAGATACAAAAGAAAAAATTGAGTTTCTTAATATCTTTTTTACAAAACAAAAAAGCACTTCTCTTAAACACAGAGTAATTTTTTTAAATTAATATTTAAAAAAAAAAAAAATAATAATAATAAATATGTATAAACTCCCTGATAATAAAGACTTTGTTGCTAATGCGATGGTTATGGGACACGAAGGACACTCAAAACATTGAGTACATTTCATATAAAATTCTATACGCACCACTCAGTCGTGTCCCATAAGTATCACTACATAAGTGCATAGTCATTATGAACACGGCTAACATTTTATTCTAGACTAGATTTAATTTTAAAAATTTATGTAAGAAATTTGGTCATTTATGGCAACATTCTAGAATCGCAAAGAAAATAATAAATTTATGATGCGGCATTTAAATCAAAATGACATTGTGTAACAAGATCAACTCTTATTCTTCATCGGCGTCTCTAAAGTTTGCCTATTTAAAAAGAGGTTTCTGAGTTAAATAAAAAAACAAAATAGCTATTAAATTTTTCATGGCTTCGAAGATTTGGAATAATATTTGAAACAATTTTGTGGAATATGTATTGAATAATGAATTTTCGACTTAGCTCAATTCTCTCTAAATTTATGAATTAGAGTAATAATTGTTCTGCAAATATGTTTGCCATAATTTTACATAAAACACAAAAGCCCAAAAGTAAATAACGTTTTGCAGAATTTATAAATAAATGTTTGTTATATACATACATATATATATTTTTTTTTTTATGTCGTGCAGTTTAATTATAAGGTTATTTATAAAATTGGCAATTTTGTAAAGTTTCCAAAATTGGACTTCATTGACAACATAAAATAAATTCAATGAAATGGATTCTGCTTTTACTTGCAATAAACTAACAACGAAACTTTATTCTTCAATAGTTATACACAAAATAAGCACGCAATAGCTGTTATATTAACAGTTGGACATATATTTTATAATCTACCGATCTGTTAAATTGTGAAAACCACGCAGAGCAAATTAATAAATAAAACAATTATTCCCTCTTCTATACGCACTTTTAACCCACGTTCCTATCCCTTAAAACCCTAAAAGCAAGATTTAGTTTTAAGCCGAGTTTTATACATATTTTATTGTTGGAGTACTTCAAACAAATATACAAACATACATATACAAAACGCAAGAAAAAGCAAAATCCCTTTGTTTCATTAATTGCGTTCTTTCAGACCACAAATTAAAAAAAAATGTGATGTTTTAAACACTTTTAGTTCTAAACACGATTCTTTCTATACACTTTTCGTCACCTTAAAATTTTTATTTGCTTTATTTGTTTGTAAAGGGGTTTTTTTAGCAAAAATTTTTGCCTAATTGCAAAAGGAAAAAATAAAATACTACTTGAAAATAGTTTAATAATAAATTTAAATGAAATTCAAACAAAAATAGTTTAATAATAGAAATTAATCATTTTTTAAATAAAAAATGAAGTAATAAAATTATTTAATTTATCAACAAAAGTTAAGACTTCCACTTTAATACGAAGTTTTGCAGATAAAGTAATGTAAGTCATAATAAAATCTTTTATTTTTTATAAAAAATAAAAAAAAGGAATAAAATAAATATAAAAACTTATATTTTATGTTTTATTGGTTCTTATCTTGTTTGTTTAAGTTGTACTTTTAAAAATTCCAAAGTCAATCGATAGTTTTCGTATTAAACAACTGGTTATTAAAAAATATTAAAAGTTAATAATTAAAATAAATTAAAACTAGTAACGAACTCAATACATACATATTTAATTAATTTTTTTAACTTTTATACTAATTTCTTAAAAATATGTGTTTATAAATACAAACATGGAAAACAATGAAAAAAGTAATTTAAAAATAATAATATATTGAGAATTTTGGAAAAGATAAACCAGGTCGATACAACATTAAACATGTAGATAACTTTTATCTATATAATAATTTATACATATTATACACATACTTTATACAAATAAAATATATATATATATAAGACTTAAAAATAAAAACTAAGAAAAATTTACAAATGCGCGTTTAAATTAATGCTTTTGTAAGAACAAGTTGTAAGGCTTTGGGTTTCCGGCCAAAAAATAGATTTTCCAGAAAAATTCAATTTTAAACACCTGTTGGAACTAAACCTATACAAGCTACACTCAAATCACAAACATTTCTGAAATTTAAACTGTTTATGCTTATTTGCGAGTTTATAAACGTTCTCATACGGACTGTTTGTTATTAGTAGTTTTTTTTAATATACATGCATTGAATGTCTATAAATAAAGCCGATAATGTGAGTAACATACCGAAGAGCACATTGAAACATGGTGGCGGTAGTATTTTAGTCTGGGGAAGTTTTTCAGGCCATGGCATCGGACCAATTCATAAAATTAGTGCAATTATGGATCGTTTTGTTTATAGAAACATACAGCAAAATATAATGGGTGTCACATGCAAAGGAGGAAATACCGCTTAAGTGGATATACCAACAAGATAACGATCCTAAACGCAGTGTGAAAGAGTGGTTAGTTAACAGTAAAATTAACATAGAAAATCTATGGGAAATTGTAGATCGATAACTGCAAAAACTTAGGAATTGGAATGGAGTTTCTTCTAAGGTACTAGCTAATTCAATAGACTCCATGCAACGAAGATGCGCGGATGTTTAAAAAAATAATGGATACGCCACAAAATATTAAGGTTTTTTTAACCTTTACTATGTTTAATTGACTATGTCATAGCTATGTTATATCTATCTAATATAGCTATCTTATTGTCGACATTTCATAGCAGTTGCCCTAATCATCAGTAGACTTTGGAATTTTTTTAAAGATATTCATTCTCAAACATTCAACTTTATATCCAGCAAATCTAAATAAATTACTGAGAATTTAAAAAGAAAAATGTCAAACACAAAAAACAAGCTTTTTCTTCTACACACGTCTCTAGTTTTATTTTTTGATTGGTATCAATATTAGAGGCTGATATGGCGAATAAAATTCAGTTCTTTACAATTTTTTTAAATTAAACTATTTATTTTTTATACTTAAAGCCACTTGTAAAACTTGTGGAATAAGAAATAAATTTGACGTTTATGTGTTTACTTTGGAGAAGTATTGCCACATTTTGAAATTAGTTGCGAATGCGAATGACTTACAGAATACCAAATACAAGACTCACAGAATACGCATCGCAATTCATTTGCGCATCGCTAAGAGTTTCGTATCGCAATTCAGAATAAGCCTCCTGTTTTATGGACGTGTTTTCTCTGAAAGTCGCTTTTGCTTGAAGTTATGTTCGTAACCTGCGTCATCATTCAGCAAGATTTTTATAAAAAAAGTAACGTAACAGAAATAAAAAATACGTTACTTTTTTATAAAAAAAAAGAAACAAGAGATCTTAAGCTGCAAAAATTTTAATAATTTTTTTTTTTTTTGGTATCAACGTTTTTTTTTTCTTTTTGTTTTATTGCATAAAACAGAACTATTTTAACAACATTCCTTTAGCCACTTCAGCAGCTTTATCAGAACCAGCAAGTACTTCGGCAATTTTAAGGCCAAACTCAAAAGCAGTTCCTGGTCCACGACTAGTTATTAAATTGCCATCATGAACAACTGTCTGGTCGTCTACATACCTAAAAATCAATTAGTGTTAAAAAGATTTATATAAATAGAATAAACGTATTACTAGTACTTATATAAATTTTCCACTTGGGACTTTACAGTTGGGTATGATGTTAAGGATTTTCCCGTATATATACTGTGGGCAGCCAGTGCTGTCGGTGCAGCACATATTGCTGCTACAATACGACCTTCATTTTGCTGTTGCTTCAACACTTCTCCTACTATCGAGGATTCTGCCATCGCCTTAGATCCTCCCAAGCCACCGGGTAAAATAACAATATCGTATTTATTCTCCTTTATCATTTCAAGTGGCACATCTGGTACTATCACAATGTCTCTTGAGCATTTTACGGGTTCGGAACCGCACAGTCCAGCGACTGTCACCTTCACCTGCAAAAATAATTTTTACATATGCATAATTATTTTCATTTTCTTCGCTATGCAGGAAGTATTATTTATTAATTTACAATTAAAATTACACTCTTGTTAAAGCTAAAAGCACTAGCATCAATGGTTATCAGCTTAATATTTCTTAAGTAAATGTATATTACATACATAAATCGAGGAAGTAGTTCTACATTGTTTCACAGAAATTCATTCAAATTACTTTTGATGGTCCATATTGCTGAGATAGCGTTCAAAGGATTAAGTAATTAACAGAGCGGCAAACAAAAACTAGCGTTCTCTAATACGAACCTAAATTTGCTTTATTTTTTTGTCCTATCTGCCCAATGCTGGCTGGCATGCATGTCAGTATCTTCATTTCTTAGTACACAAAATTATCTTGTTGACAACGCTTTGAAAAGATGCAACATTTTATTAAAACTGACTTGGCACCTAAAGAACTGGACATTTTTTTTTTGAGTGCATATTGTGTGCCCGGAAAGACCTATTCAAAAGATTTATAATTTCAAAAATGTACTGGAGAATACACAAATTAATTTTTAAGATTAAGGACTTTTATGTGATATTTTCAGAACACAAACAAGCGATTTGTCTTCAATACTTGTACAGAAATCACACAAAATATTTGAGTGCTTTTATATGTACATATATATGAAATTTTTTTGAACAAGTCGCTTGCTTGTGATGTGGAAACATAATTTTGTTTTCAGTTATTACAAGTAGCAATAAATTGGTTATCTGCATAAAAAAAAAACAAACCACAAATTTAAATAAGACAAAATTTGAATAAATTTTGGGCAGCCGGATTTTGCGATATACCTCTAAGTGTTGCGTCACAATAGTTGTGTTTCTTTACTCCACTTTGGGATCCGAATTTGCACGAAAAGCATTCCCGTACTTTAAAATTGGGCAATTGAGAGCGCTTTTGAGGAAATAGTATGCTTCCTCTACTTGCACGAACCAGCCCGTACTTTTTCTTCGGTCTAGTTTAGGCAAGTAGTTAAGCAATGAGCTGTTCGAAAATAAATAAATAAAAAAATGATACCAATATTGACCATATACAGTCACTCACATTTAAAGTCGGGCAGACACATGAAAAAATATTTTTGTCCCAATATTTATAAGCTGACGGAAGAAAAATTCGTTTTAATTTTGTTTATTTTATCACAAAAGTTCTTTTATTTGAAAACAATAAAAACAATTTATTCCAAGTTCTTTTATTAAATGTATACGAAGGCTTAACTTAAATAAGGTCACTTTTCAGTCTCACATTTAAAGTCGGGCACTTAATAAAAAATTAGCATTATGTGAACATAACGCAAAATTAATATTTTGTAGATCCACCTTTTTGGGTTTCAACAGCTTGTAAGCGGCTAGGCAAAGATTCCACTAATTTTTTGCAAACCTCAGGACTTATATTATTCCACTCTTCCTGTAAGGCATTCTTTAGTTGTGGAATTGACGTAAACTGCCTGCCCTGCATCTGGCGGCCTAATTCGTCCCACAAATGTTCAATAACATTGACGTCCGGACTTTGTGCAGGGGTTTTAATAACCTTCGGACAGTTATAGAGCAGCCAATTCTTTACATCATATGCTGAATGTTTAGGATCATTGTCCTGGTAAAATTGGAAAATAATTTCAATGCCGAGTTTTTTTACGCTTTTTTTTAAATTTTTTCTCAAAATATTTAAATAAACATTCTTATTCATAACACCGTCAATGAAATGCAAATTTCCAACTCCTGAGGCTGCCATGCATCCCCAAACCATAACCGATCCACCACCGTGCTTTACTGTTGTTCTTAAATTCTTGCCTTCCATCTCTTTGTTTGGTTTGCGCCATACTTTGCCTCTTCCATCGCACCCAAATAAGTTAAATTTACTTTCGTCAGTAAACAATACCTAAATATCAATAATAAGCCTAATTAAATTTTTATGTTTGTTCCAACTTACGGTACTCCAGAAATCAAAATCTTTGGTCATATATTGACGAGCAAAAACAAGCCGTTCGCTTTGGTTTTTCTTACTTATTAGAGTTTTTTTCCGTGCCACTCGGCCATGAAAGTCATTCTTGCGAAGAAGTCTTCTTATTGTTTCTGGGTTTACCTCCGTCCCAGAAGCTTCCTTGACCATTGCTGTCAGTTTTGGAGCAGAAATAAAAGGATTTTTCTTCACCTGTTTTAAAATCATGCTCTCATCTCTGGGTGAAAGCTTTCTTGCTCGGAAACCGCGTTTTTTATTTGCTACCAAACCACTTTCTTTATATCTAGAAATGATGTCATGCACGGTAGATTTGCTTTTTTTTATCAAATTAGATATTTCCCTTTCAGATTTTCCATCTAAGTGCAACTCAATTTTTATTTTCCGTTCTTCGAAGGTGGATTGTTTAATTTTGCGCGGCATTTTTCAAAAAACTTTTATAATCTTCACTGATCGAATGATTGTGTAAAAAGAAATAATTGTTTTGGAGACAAAAGAAGAAAAAAGTGGAAATAACGGTATATTTCACTTTTTCATTGTACAAAACATTAAGTGCCCGACTTTCAATGTGAGACAGAGAATTTACTTTTTCTCATTTTGTTATTCTTATGTATTTTATAACTGGACTTAAAATAAAATTTCTTTGGTTTTTCTATTAACAAGAGTTTTTATGATAAAACAAAAAAAAGTTAAACGCATCATCTTTCATCAAAACATAAATATTAAGATCATAAATTTTCGACAATGTTTGCCCAACTTTAAATGTGAGTGACTGTATGTAAATTGAAAAATGTAGGAAATCGAATGCATATATGAAAACTTCTTCGGTCCATAACTCAGAAACTAAGCGTTTCCGCCAATATTGTCATTTAACATTTTCTTATTATTTTTCAATTTTCTATCACCTTTTATTTTATTTGAAGCTGCGTTGGTAAACTAGATTTGTTCCATATGAATATACTTACACCAGATCTACGTAAAACATCGGCTGCTATTACAAATTCCATCTCTTCAGCACCTGGTGCTAAAATAATCAATGCGGTTTTTGACATGCTTTTCAAACTTTGGCTGCCAAAAATGCTCCTGTAATATCCACTTAGACGCAATGCCTGCGAGTTGCACGAATTAAAAGTTTTCAACGACCTTTGCAGAAAAATCATTTGATTAAGGTTTGTTATCGTGTAAAAGGTGGCAGCGTTAGAGCAAAAGTAAAATAATACAACAAACATACAACAGTCGTGTAAAAAGTTGTTCATGTCATAAATATGTATATGATACTATTTTTAAAATTATATAAGGTTTATAAGTTAAAAAAAGCTCAAATACTAGAACTTTGTTTCGTATATCTTTCAAATTTGGTCTATTTTTCTTTTTTCATTTTTTTTTTAAATTTTATACTCTTTAATTAAATTATTTTTATATGGCTAAGTTTATGTATAAATAAAAAAGAAAAATAATCCAAATATAAAAGATATTGCGAAACAAAGTTCAAATACTGGTTTTAACTTATAAACTTTGCAATATAATATGTATAATATAAACCACTAAATTTACTTTCGAAAATGTGAATACATTTGACGTTAAGTGCTCACGATTTTATATGCAGCAAAAAACTCTCACGTGCCGTTGTGCTGCCACCTTTTAACCGTTAATCACGAAGTAATCACCCTGCATATGTCTTCATTCGACCAGAATTTATTTTGACAGATTACACTGGCAGAGATGGTTAAGTGAGATAAATAATTGTAAAAGGTGGTAAAGCGGTGGTTAAATTTTTAAAACTTTAAAGATTTTAGAGAAAAGTATAGATATATTACCATTAATGTCTTATCTTAATCAATAATAATATATATATATATATATATATATATATATATATATATATATATATATATATATATATATATATATATATATATATATATATATATATATATATATATATATATATATATATATATATGTATATGCAATTCGGTTCTCGAAAACGGCTCTAACGATTTTGATGAAAATCGGTATCCAGGGGTTCTTGGAGACGAGAAATCGATTTAAGTTCGTCTCGGGTCCGGAAAATCCAAAGCGATTTAGATTGTCCCCGGTACCGACAAAACCATTTCTCCTGGTTTGTATCCATTTGTTAAACTTTTATTGGCTCTCGAAAACGGCTCTAACGCTTTTAATGAAAATCAGTATCAAGGGATTTTTAAGGTGAAAAAAGCGATCTAGAATATCCCCGGTGCCGAACAGACCCATTTTGTCCCGGTTTTTACCCATATGTAATACTTTTATTGGATCTTGAAAACGGCTCTAATGATTTTAGTGAAAATCAGTAACCAGGGGGTATTAAGGTCAAAAAAGTGATCTGGAGTGCCCCGGGTCCAGAAAACCCCATTTCGGTTCTTGACAACGGCTCTAACGATTTTAATGAAAATTAGTATGTAGGGGTTTTTAAAGTCAAAAAAGTAATCTAGATAGTTCCCGGTCCAAGGAAAACCCATTTTATCCGGTTTTACCCATATGTACTACTTTTATTTGTTCTCGAAAACGGCTCTAACGCTTTTAATGAAAATCAGTATCTAGGGATTTTTAAGGTCAAAAAAGCGATCTAGAATATCCCCGGTCCTGGGAAGACCCATTTTCTCCCGGTTTTTACCCATATGTAATACTTTTATTGGTACTTGAAAACGGCTCTAATGATTTGAACGAAAATTTGTAACTATTGTGTTTTAAGGTAAAAACCCCGATCTAATGATTTTGATAAAAGTCGGCATCTATGAGTTTTAAGATCGAAAAAGCGAGTAGGTCTCGATAACGACTAAACTGAGTTTGATTATTTTAGCAATCAATATTTCACCACAATTTTTATACGGGTTTCATTAACATTCGACGTTATGGCATATGAAATGAAAACCGTTTTAAAGAGTCAGTATCTGGAATTTTTTGGAAACATACATATGTATATGGTGAAATTTTGATATGGATATCTAACTAAGAATTTTTAATGAGAACACAGAGGTTGATTTTTTTGGTAAAAAACGGAATAATAAATAAGCGAATTGCTATATTGCCCTCACGCCACAAAATATTTAAGAAAAAATAAAGAAGGTAGTTAAAGCACAATTTTAACGTGACTTTTGCAAACGGCGTAAAAATGGAAAAATCTTGTGAATTAAGTTTTACTAAAGTAAATATATCTCAGCATGTATACAATTTGAAAGCTCCGAGTAACGCTCGGTGCCCCAGGTACTTATCAAAATAAAACCATCAAAACGTAAAAAATTTCCAACATGCTATCGATAAAAAGTGGGAAGTGTAAAAAAAAAATCCAAAAAATGTTTGCTTAAAAGTGACGTTTGCAATATAAAATGCTACTGCGCTGTTAACTTTTTAGTTTAATACCTGAATGTAGAGATTTGCTCTCAACTAAACGATTTTTTCATGCATATATAGTAATGTTGCAGCACTGAATATAAAAAATAAGCAAAAGAAACGAAAACCCAAATAAAAATATTTTACAATTTAAATGCATTTGCAAATTATAAATTAAAAATTATAGATGAAACTTTTGGCTTTTTTATAATAATTTTTCATTAACTTATTTCAACAAAATACAGAAAAAAGTTTATTTTTGCACAAATGTTGTATTTATGTGTACACAAGGCGAATTCATTTTACCAGGTGAAACTAAAAAACAGATGTGCTACTTTTTTCTATTTGTAAAACATCAAGTGTGAAAAGCTGTTTCTGCCCTGTCGGATAATCAGTAGCTGACTACAGAAATAGTCAACCTTTAATTAATTTTTATGAACCAATTTTAAGCTATCATGTATACAATGCAAAAATGTATTTCTAATGTCGCCACATAGTAGGCGCTGCAGATTTTAGTTTTTATTATTATTAATACCACTGTATTTTTTCAAGTCGGCCAGACTTTTGAAACAGGTTTCTGTGAATGAATCGTACGATCGTGTAGGATAGTGAATCAAGGCCTTTAGTTGCGAATAGTCGTGCGAATGCGAAAAATGTGAATGTGGTAGTAAAAAATGTGAGTGTATTAAGTTTTTCGAACTCTTGCTCGCAAGTTTAAACGCTAGGTAAGTCCCTGATACACTATCCTACACGATCGTACAATTCATTCACAGGAAAAAGTCTGGCCGACTTTAAAAATCGCTTCAAAATGGCGTTCAAGTTAGTTGAATTCTGTCATCTGCAAAAGTTGAAGTGTGGATACCAGATATGGTTGCCATGTCAGAAGCGTAAATCAAATATATCTAAGAATGCTAGCTTGGGGAACTACTGTCTGTCTCGATTGGCTGAATTGAGCTTATAAAATCTCCTTCACTGATCACAAATTTTTGCAGGCAAGTTAACTTTACTTTGTGAATTAAAACATCGTGGCACACTTTATCAAATATTTGGGAAATGTCAATGAGTAGAGCTGAACAATACTTTTCGTCTTCTAACGTACATCTTATGACATTGACTAGCCTGTATGTTTGTTCTATGGTGCTGTGTTTAGCCCGAAAGCCAAATTGATGATTAAGGACACATCCCACATCAGTCAATATTGGAGTCGACTTCGCCATGAACAATCTTTCGAACAGTTTTAAAATTGTTGGTCTATATGATTCTATATTGGTCGGATTTTTCCATCCACTTTACAGGATAATACTCGGGACGTAAAAAAAAGATATACTCTAGCTACACGAAAGAGTATGCCAAAATTGGACTAAGCGGATGGACCATTTGAGGCGCAGCCGCGGCCAACATTTGCATGAAATAATCTTCAAACATTAAATTATATCGACCCAACTATCGATATAAATAAATATTTCATGCATTTTTCTGAATTTTATGTGCTTTTTTTTTTTAATTTCCGATAGTTCTTATAAAATCACCCAATATTATCATCCCCACCCATATTATTGAAAAGTTTTAAATTCTATTGTCACAATTAATCGCACTTGTGTAACGTCACAATATTATATGCTTACATATGAACACACACATAACTTCTATAATTAAAACAAATTGTTTTTAATTAATTTATTTATTATTTAATATTACAAATTATTGAATTTTTCTTGAAAATATTGATGATGGAGAACGATTGATTATTTTCGCTCTGGCCCATATCCATATCTGTAAAAATGCACATTAAAACACATACATAAATGTATTTGTCGAGTTAAGTTCTTGTACCAACCTTTGGCTTCCAAATCTTTAGTTTAACAACAATAGTTAGTTTAATGCACATGTGTTGCTGATACATATATTAACCATACTTACGTTAAAAATCATTCTATTATTGTGCATAACAATAGCTTTTGTTGTGTTCGAATTATTTTTTTAAAATATTATTATTGCATTTAACCATATTTTCAAATAATAGAAATGTGGAAACTTTAACACTGATATATTCATAGGGGATCAAACTATATTAAAAGCGATAATATACTGCTAGTGGCAACAATTCAAATTATGACGGAGTAAATACTAATGTTGCGACATCAATATTCCAAACTGCCTTTTCCTAACATGTCTCGTTCAGTAAATAGTCCATAATTATGGTTTATATCAGAATTCCCGAGCTTCCACAATATCTTTCACGGGGATCTTAGTGTAATATAGTATGTAGCCATTAATTTGAATAACAACATCTGGATGTCAAGTGAGTTTCAGCAATCATCATAATATCGACTTGCTTTTCCATAAGGAAATGTTCAAGTTCTTTTTTGTGTTGGCGGATGCCGTTTGCGTTCCTGAAGCACGTTTAAATAGTGGATTGCATATTCAGCATTTCCTGCATCATGGTTGTCATAGAACCCGTAAGCGTATTTATAGATTGAACAAGAATCTGCAAAGCTGCCACAAGATTGCTCAAATTTGGATCGGAGTCTTGGGCTCCTGATTCAAGTTTTGTATATCAGCTTTAACCACATTGGTATAACACACTTGTTTGGAGTTTTGCGAGTTTATGTGGCTGGTTGTCGGGCCTATCTGGTGAAAATTGTTTTTAGCAATGATGTTTGACTGTTACGGTTGCTTGGTGGAAATTGATAACCTATCTGCCATTGACTGCTTAAAGTGAGTATACACAGGGTTATTCCTGTAATTTGCAGTATGGTTACCTCCACAGTTACTGCATTTTTTAATGCTCGTATCAGTCTTTGTGGTATTACTCTGAGATATACCGTGAAGTTCACCACACACAACACAAACTGCGCACAACTTACAGCAAGCCCTAGTGTGACCAAATTCTTTGCAGTTGATATACTAGACGGGCCCTAAACGCTTATGCAGTCCCTGAACTGTAAGTAACCTTACGATGTAAGAGAAATTCAAGAAGTTTAATAAATTGGATTTCATTATTTTTTAGGAAAACATCCCCTGATTCCAGTTCAATCCTAAACATGGATTGAGGGATCTTATCACGGTTCCTAATCTTTACTGCGTTTTTAATTTTAACGCACAACTGTAGCTTTGTTCTAAACAAAAATCACAGTTTACTAATAGAGCACTTAAAAAATCTACTAAATTTCCTCAAGATCTAGTCGCAAAGTAGATTTCATTTTGTATTTGAAATCTCGACAAACTCAACTAGATTTGACTCTAAGATACTAGATTTGGCTTAAGTGTAAATTCCCTGCTGCTGTTTCTTGCATAACACTTCAATACGAGTGTGGTCAAGGAGGTGAAACTAATGCGTTTTGAATTAAAGGATGCGAAGTAATTTTGACCGAAATTAAAAATTAGATTTTTTCAAACAATTGCATTCACTTTATAAATAATTAATTTACCATTTTTATAAGATGATGCTTGACCAAATTGTGCTTTAAAGCAAAACATTCTTAACAGCATAAAGTTCCATATAAATTCTTTATTCATTTGTTATTTCATACACAGTGTTATATTACTTTTGCTGCACACGCAATGCTAGTGAACAGTGTATCGTAAACAATTAATGGAGGAATTTACAGACATGTGTCTGTATGTATAATTTACATATATGAGCCGCTCAGTGCACACATCGATTAACTCCACTTTTTGAAATATCTTAAATTTAAGTTGACACTCTTAAAAAATAGTATGAAAAGAATATGACTGCTGTGAGCATGCTGTTATAATTTAGGGCCATTATTACAACTTACCGGTAAGGTTTGCGTTAGGTAAAGGTATCTTTAGCAGAAGTGAGCGATAATGTGTGACCATACACTAAGTAACAGTAAGACGCATTGTTTACATATAAGCTACGTACACACGGTTGTCAGATCTTACAATATTGCCAGTAAAATTGTCTGAAAATGTATTACAATCGTGTGAACTGCCAATTTTTAACTTACAACGTTGTCAATCAATTGTAAGACGACAGTGTTGTCAGGCATCTGACAATCGTTAGAACACTCTTCGTCGGCATTGCCAGATAATTGTAAGCTCAGTTTTAATTGTCAGATGTATAAAATTAATGCATCTGACAATGGCATCATTGTCATAAAAAAGTTTGATGGGCAACACTGCCAAACAGATCGTTGTTGATATACATAAGTGGCAATGCCTTACAACATGCCTGGCAATTTTTTTCATCCAACAATCTGACAACCGTGTGAACTGACAATTTTTGGTGTCAGATGAATTATTTGTCAGACCATAGTCTGACAATGAAATTGTAGGATGTTCGTACGATCGTCTGAAAACACAATTTATTTCTGCGGGACAATTTTTCATTGTCACTACATTGTCGTCAGCATGCCAGATCTTACAATATTGTAACATCTGACAACCGTGTGTACTTAGTTATAGTTATTTCATACAGTAGTTTTGTTTGTCCGGAAGAAATGCTCAAAGTGGGTGAATCGTTTCAGAACAGATAAACTCTCAGAAAGCTAAAATTGGTTCGGAACAAAAATTTTGTTCCGAAACAATGGGTGAACCCAGCCAGTCGTATACAAAATATGTTTCAACGGGTGAACTAAGCCAACTAGGTTCTGGCTTAGTTGGAAGTGCATGCGGTGTCATTCATATAGATTTCTTAGGGAAAAGTAGAACAATCATATGCGAAAAAATTGCTGTTCCATCAGTACACGAATGCACACGTGTGTATGCACTACAGCAAAAATCCATAATCCAGCACATTGTGCAGATGTGACTCTTTTATTTCTCCAAATCTGAAGAAATTGCTGTGTGGTAAGAGATTTGGATCCAATGAAGAGGTTATTGTCGAAACAAACGCATATTTTGAGGGTGTTGAGAAATCTTTTTTTTTGGAAGGAATAAAAAGAATTGGAAAAAGCTGAACTAAATATTTTATTTCATGCCACTGTGCCAACCAAAAAGATATTTTTTTTTTTTCAAATATCTACCTAAAAGAATTTTCTTAATGTTTAAATGCGGTTTAATGTTCCTTTTGGCCTGTTTCTTGCTTTTTGGCAGTTGTTGGTTCAAGTGCAGAAATACAGTTAATTATTACAAATGTATTCAGTGGCATATTTTGGTCTAATAAGCAAGAAATCTATTAACTGGCTGGGGAAACCAGCCAACTAGCCATTTGCAGAAAAATATTTGTAATTAAAACAGTGAAGGAATTTAAATGTGAGAAACAATGTGCTGTTTCGAATTTAGAGTTGTAATGTGCGTTCTTGGGGCTTGAAAATTGTTTGATAAAACATACTTACATGTGTGTGTGTGTGTATGTGTGACTAGAAGGTGAACAGAATTGTTTCTGCTTTCCTAGTTGCGAGTAACATTTAATATTTTTCGCTAAGTAAATTTTCGATTGATTGTATAAAGTGGCTTCGATGTAATTAAATAGTTTTTAATTTAATGAAAAAAAGTAAAATAAAATAAAAATTTATAGACTTTACACTTCGTTAACTTAATTATTTTAAGATTAAAAAAACCTAATCACTATCCACTCACAGATTGCATGTAAAATCCATCAAGTAGGTATTTGGATTTAAGATATAAATAATGAGAAAAAAGAAGAAAATTGAACAAAATATGATGCAAACTGCTGCAGAAGCGGCAAAAGCAGCGGTCTTTGCAACAAATAAATGAAATAATCTATTAGTACATTTTTCCAAATATTAATTGAAGATAATTAATTGCAAAATTGCATGGAATTATTATTTATATATGTATGTATTTATCTGTGCTTATGGTTTCTTAATCTTTATACGTACGAGTATGTATTTAGGTACATTAATTACATTTGAAATCGAATTGGAAATTTAACAAAATAACCTTTTTGAATAACATAAACAAGACCAATAAACTCTTGCATGACAAACAATGCAGAAATAAGACACCCTGAGCTGTAGAAAACTTAAATACATACGGTGGCTCGAACTAAAACTTTTGCATTGCAATACTTTTCTTTAGACTATTTTACCTTTTGATTCCTTCGTTTCCAATTTTTGTATAGACAACAGTTTGGAGTTTTAGGCTAAAATATTATGGCTTTTTGCAATAATAGGTTTCTTTACTATATTTTCCCACGTAATATAACACAGCGGCGAACACTGCCTACCACATTACTTCTCTTCGATGATGTGTGCAACACTTTGTAATCAATGAATGATAACTTACAAAGTGTATGAAAGTAGTATATGGAGTTCCCAAAAATGAATTACATTCATCTTTTGTATATATGTATTTTATTTATATGTATTTTTGTATTTTATATATGTATGTACTTTATTTTTTACTTGTAAATCAAATGTTTGCCGTCTTTGCCAGACTACGTTGCAAAGTTAACAAAATTAGGTAAAAGTGCTAGAAAAAATTTTAAAAAAGGTACAAGAAAGAGAAAACATTTATTGAAAAGATAAAAGAATGCAATAGACAGAATAGAATATTCCAAAAAAACTGAAGTGCGCAGTACGTACGAGCTGCCTACTGCCGGCTTACAGTGTATGCTAGATTGTATCCGAGCTCCCTACTTCCGACTTACAAAGTATGCGAGATTGTGTTCGAGCTGCCTACTAATAGCTTACAATGTATGCCAGGAAGTAATGAGCTTTTGTTGGATGAACACCACACTAGATCGCTTACTTTGTGTGCAGGTGGTAGGCGTTCACTCTACAAATGCGGCAATGAGTATGAAAATGTATACTAGGTTCGTATATGAGATGGTGTGCATTACTGACTTACAAGTGTGCATCGGATCATCGCTTCTGTAAGCGAAACTTTGGCCGCTTTTAGTAATTTGTTTATTTTGTTTTCTTTTGCAATAATCTCTTACTGTGCAACCTTAATTAGCGCGTCAAACGTAATTTATCTGTCAAAAATCCTCATGCACAAACAAAATGTATGAGACCAACCCAAATAGCGCGGCCTCAACGCTTTGGATTTTGGAAAATCCAATTTTGATAGAGCGTAAGAGAGAAAACTTTACTGCCTCACACTAAAGTTCGCTTCAAAACAAATGTTACTCAGTTTTTGCGGCCATTAGTTATCACATTTTAGGTGCTTTCAGACTAATTTAGCGACTTTTATCACTTTTTATTATTTCAATACAGTGATTTTTATTAAACAAGTTTATTCAGTAATACTGATCATAGCACAACGTAAACGCTCTTATTTAAGTTACATACTACAGCATAAACTCAAAGCGTTAAATTACGTTGCGCTTACACCCGAATTTAGGTTGCACTGTTACGTTTTGATTTTTTTAACCAGGAAACTAATTATGCATTTATCTATTTTATATTCTTGTTGTACTGAATTAAATTAATTAATACTAAATAAAAATTAAATATCTCTTTTATTTATTGATATTCAAATGCATATAAAAATACTGATTTATTGAATTTACAAATAACCACCATTGGGTAGACAGTGAATATCGTTCTTCATACATACCAAGTGAATTTACTTAGAGTCGTTCAAAGAGTTTCTTTTTTAGCTAGCACATTTTCGTAGCGTTATAAATATGGCAAATTATTTGCAAAAAGTAATATAAAATCAACTTTTTAACAACAGGAAAACAGAGATTTTTTTTCAACACAAAGCAGATTTAAAATTTATCACTTTTAGCACTATAGTTTTTAAGCATTATAATTATGGTTGATATTAAAATATTCGTATATGGTTGGTATTACACATAATATGGTTGCAATCTGAAAACTAAGTACAGTCAAGAACCAAAATTATAGTAAATTGTAATTGTATTATAGAAGAAACCCAGTTACTGTAAAAATTAAAATTTTACTGTCATGTCTAAGGCGAATTCATAACATTTTAGTTTTAATCTTTTTCAGATGTCAATGGAATAATTAAAACAAATTTGAAAAACAATGTTTAAATAATTTTTTAAATTATTATTGTATTTTGAGCGCCAGGTATCATTCAGAACCCTCCGTAATCTGGCTGGCCATTTTCACCTTTTCGAGCTTTTAGCACTTAATTTTTACGAAATAGTTAAGTTTCACGAAATAATTAAAAGTTTGTGTTTTCTTGCAAATTTTTTTAATTATATTTTTTTTGAATTCCTTTTTGTGTTTATATTTTTCCCTTGACATTTGAAAAAGATTTATTCTTTGTAGTGTTGTATTCATTGCTCTTGCATATACCTGGTATGAATTCGCTTATATAGCGTAATCACTCCCACCCATACTATTGAAAATTAGAAATTATATTACACGATCACTCGTACTAGTGTTGAAGATCACAATGTTATATGGTAATATAAGTACACATACATCCATAACATCCATTTATAATTAAAAGCTCACATTTTTGCAAATTATTCAATTTATTTTTTAAAAAACGTTTTAATAAATAAAATAGAGTATAGGAATGAAATGCTAATAGAATTTGAAAAATCTTGGTGTTTTGGAAATATAATGCATCAATATTTGGTCTGGCTCGTATATCTGTTAAAATACCCAAACATTCAAATCCTTTTAATAACATAAATACAAATATTTCTCGATATAAATTCTTATAAAAAACTTTTTGTTTTGTACTTTTTATTTTTTTGAATAATTTAATATTAGTTCTATTTGATCTTGTTCATATTAATTTCTTCTAAACTCTTCCAGCTAAAGGTCTTTTGTTTTTGTTGTTTTTTTTTATAAAAAATGTTTAACAAGTTTTATTTTTGATGTTTTGATACAGTTTGTTATCATCCTCAGGAAACTTAAAATTAATTAAGTTTCTGAGGATGATAACAAATTGTTATCGAAGTATGGAAAATAAAAATTGTTAAACCTTTTTTATAAAAAAAAAAAAAAAAAAAAAAAAAACAAAGATATTTAGCTGGAAGCTTTTAGAAGAAATTTTTGATGTTGTTAAGAATTTTTATCACATCTAATCCAGTGTGCAGCTGTTGATCTGCTTGTTATAAATGTACAACACATTCACACAAACAAGAAAAAACTGAAAACATAATACACAAACAAATTCACATATATCGCGTCTTTATTGCAACATAGTCATATCTCAAAAAATGAGCTTTTCGAGTTAACAATGCAGAATTGGTAACAGTACTTTTTTTTATATTGTGCCAAAATTTTATTTAAATTACTTTTAACCTGTTTCCTTTAGGTCATATTTTCTAAAAAAGTTTTCTAAGACTTGTATGGAAACTAAAAATTTGAATGTGTTTTTCTCGAAACAAGCTTTTTTGCGTTATGACTATGTTGTAATAAAGGAGCGATATGATTTAAAGTACTTAAAATTTCAAGTAAATCAACTACAAATTATGTTGTTTTGATTCTTGCATTCTTGGTATTTCGTTTTATTATTGTTTGTTGTTGTCACTTGTGTATATGTGTGAATGTGTATATTCGTAAGAATTACATTTGTGAATTTGAGTCTAGAATTATAAATGACTAGGAAGATCGTGACTATTGTAGAAAATGATAATGAAGTATAAATAGCAGGCACGTCGGCAGCAAGCAGTCGGTTTACAGTGTGTGAGTCCTTATTTCATTTGCAATTATTAAAATTAAATAAAAAATTCACGCATGACAATGGTTTGCACAAAAACAACAATAGTTATTTTAATCTGGGTTGCAGATACATACATACACTAACCATAAGAAAAATTGTCTTATTATATATTGGACATTAAAAAAGTATTGTTATACTCAAATTATTTTCTAAAACATTAGTATTGCATTCCATCATGTTTTAAAATTATAGAAATGTAATAGTAGAAATATGAAAATTTCAATACTATTGTGGTTATAGTGGTCTAGACTATATTAAAAACGATAATGCTGTGCTAGCGGCAACAATGAAAATTATTATTGAATAAGTACTAAGGTTGCCGCAACTATATTCCAAATAGATATTTCTTTGCAAACTAAATACATGCACGGTTACACTCGAGCGACAAAATTTTCTAAAATCTCACCTGCTTGTGGTAATTTGTAACTTTAGTTCGAACTTTTATAGAATTCCCATAAGAAGTTACATAAATTTCCGCTTAAATTTATTATCAAAAGGACGCTCTTTAAATGACGCCAATTAGACTCTAATACATAAAAAATATATAAAAAAGTTTAATTATGTTCGCCTTTATGAAACTAAATGCACTCATTTTGAGTTATTCACCACGTTGCTCGTTTCTGCCAGAACCTTTTTACTTTTCTGATATGAAAGTTATACGTATATGATAGTTTTGCACGTCTTGTTGTCAGTGTTTAGTTTCATTTTTGATAGAAAATGTTTGCAGGGTTAAACTCAAGTGAGCAATGTCGGTGTTTTGTTTCAGAACTTGAGGGCTGGCTTTGACGTAAACAACTTCGTTCAAACATACAAGTGTCCAAACATTCATAAGTATATTCGTATTATACAATGTGTGTCCGATAATGCAATCGTTTGAACTAGAAAAATGCATCGTGTGATATGAAAAAGTAAATGAAAAAATACAAGACTCAGCAGAGTCAGACTCCAGGCACGACGAGTACGAGTAAGTCGTGTACATTGAGAAATCTAGTTTCTATTTTCAGGCAGCATTTAAAACATTTTTATTCATTACTACTTGCTGCGTTTTTTATTTAATACTTCTCTCTTTGATTTGATTGTTTAGAGTATGATCTTGTTATACTGCAAAATGATATTTGTGGTATTTTCGCAAATGCTTGCAGTGTAGCTATTGTAGCTGTTGCTGTTGTTGTTGCTGTTGCTGTTGCTGCTGCTGCTGCTGCTGCTGCCATCTGTAGATACAATCTCCTTTATAGTTGTTTTGGCGGTTGGTCCAAGTTGCAGTTAAGATGCAACCTGTTGCAGCATATTTTTGTTGTTGCCGTTGTAATAATGTTTAATTTTTTTGCAGCTTTTTATTATTTTGCCTTACAACGTTTCATTTTATACACATGTACGTACATATGGATGTATTTATGTATGGATGTATATTGTAGTATGTTGCGCTCATATTGTACGAGTATTCGAAGCATTAAACGGGTCTGAAGAAAATAATGAAGTTCATTTATGAGCAGTTAGTATGTGATGGCTGCCTGGCTGGTTTTATCGTTAAGGAGTACAAGCTAAATTCTTTCTTTAACACATTGTGCATGCATGCAATCCAATCCAATGCAAAGCAAAGCAATGCAGTATGTGGCAGTGCATCTGTGGTCCGGTATTCGCTTGAAATGCTCGCGAACGCTGCTAATCAAGTCAGTTTGGTAGAGAACGCGTTTAAGAAAAGTGCAATTATACAACATTTATGTACATACATATGTACATGTGGATTAATTTTTGTTAAGTACTAGTTGATGATCGATCAATATACACATATGCACAAACATACATAAATTTAAAAGACAAATATATAAAATACCTTTAACTCTAAAAATAAATAAATGAATTAGAAATATGTAAAGTCCTAGTGGAATATAAAGTGTGAAAAGTATGTGAAATACGGTTAACTCCAAAATTATTCCTTGATCAGAAAAAAGTTTTGCATGCTTGTAATTGGTAAGAATTGGTTGGTTTTAAGCTAATATTTAAATTTCTTTTTAATAAATTTTAAACTTAGTTTGATTTTTATTTGACTACGGTGCAGTAAATAGTCGTATGTAGGGCCGGCAACTCAGCTTAAAATAAAGGCCACAACTGATTATTTTAACATAGTGATGTCCTACTCTGCATTACTTTTCAGCTAACTTAAAGTTAATTTCCCAATGGCTAGCCTATAACTTGTAATTATTGCCATTACGCAGGAGTTTAACTTTTTACTTTAATTTTCATAGAAGTGAAATGACCACAGTACACACAAAATATTTGCAAAAGAATTAAAAAATAAATAAATAAAAAACGAAAATAAAAATTATTAAATTATATAGCAAATACATATTGCTGAGAAGCTTTTTGCTTGTCTCTGGTAGTAATTGAACCTCTTACTTCGAGGCTATTAGGCGTGCAATATGCTTTCATGAATGAAAAGAAAAACAAGGCATAAAAGTAAACCAAAAGAAATAAAGTAACAGCGCAGAATAAATACAGATTGTGAAATTGATATACATCAGCACCTACCTTGACGATTTATGCTGATGATGGACCAGCACCACGGGGTGAACTATTCACGATTCACCAGCGACTCGATGTGGCTTCCAAGGCTATGAGCCTTGTAACTTTTGCCATAAGTTTGTAGCCATATAGACAAAGGCCTTGCTTAAGAGTTCGAGCCCTGTAATCCCTCCTCTAAGCAATTTCCTAGCAGTCAATGGGAGGCAAGATTTAATGAGTTGGTAGACCGATATCCATTATGAGTATCAGTTCTTAACCAACTCATCGTCTCACTATGGGCGAAATGTTCGATTTACCGTTGTTTAATTCAATTTTCAAAGTGTTAAACTGCTCCAAAACTGTGTATGTATCGATTACTAATACACCACTGAACTTAAATATCGATTACATTTTGATTGTCATGATCTAGTTGAACAGCTGTGAGCTGTGAAACATAACATATGTTTCAGCCGGTACGTCACTAAGCTTTAACATGTGTTTTCTTTGCATTGCAAAATATTCTCTAAAGTTGCGTTTGTCTCAATTAAGTGAAAGAAAATTGGTTTTATTTATAGTTAGAGGTATGTATTAACTAAAAAAATTTTGTTTGTGACCTGTGCTGAAGTGTTGTAGAAAATATGTGGTACAAGTTGACTATATACTAACTGTTTGAAAAAAGACTTCTGTGGATCGGAACTTATGATATTCTTGTGTATTCGCGTTAGAATATTTTTTTAAAATTACTATGTTGTCCTGTGATTGTAAAATGTGCAAATTTATCTGGAGCCACCTGCAACTTTATATGATATTGCATTTTTTAGAAACAATGTCGGTGCTCAGATGAGAAGTTTGTTTACCAGGCGCAACGAGTCCATGCCTACTAAAAAAAAATTGTCTGCCGTTGAAAGTCATATATTTAATAATATAATTAATATTAACACATATAAAAGTAATAAAATTAATTTAATAAGCAAAAAAAATGAGAAATTTTGTAGCGAAATTGGTTGAGAAATGGAAATTGAACCTTAGAAGTAGCCACAAATTTGAAGAAAACAATAAGAAGTGGTTAGATGGACAACTTTTATTAGTTGATCTGCTGACTAGTCGTGGAAGACCCGACAAGATGTTCGACGAATGTTCTAATAAAACGAAATTAAGTAAAGTCTCCCTAATTGTTACGGAAATAGCTCACAGCGAGCTCGTAGTAGCTACACCGTGTGGTTTATACAAAGCAAAAAAGAAGGATGTCGATAATGATATTTTACAGCTTTTGTCATAACATAGTGTACCACCTTCCACCTTAGATTCATCTAGTAGTTCTGAATCGGAATAAAAACAATGTTAATAATATTATTGTTTTTTGGCATTATAATAAAATTTTTGTTACGAAAGCAACCGAAGCATATGAAGACGTAATAAGGTCAAAACAATTATTTCAACAGAAAAAAATTTAAAAAATTAATACAAATTTTATTTTTTAAATGTTTTTCATATTGAAGTTTAATATATTTTTAAAAGTTGCAAACTTCACAAAAAAAAAAAAAAAAATGATAAATATATAAAAAAAAAAAATATTTTTTTGTTTAACATTGTAGCTTAATCTATTTGTAACTAAAAAAATATATAAGAGAAACAAAAAAAATTTCCTAAACGCTATTAATTAAACGCCGCTAGATGAGCCTTTCCGCCCCACTGTGCGTCTCCTGGTTTCTTAGATTACAGGTGTCTGTTGCAAGACAACATTACCACTGGAATTATTAGTCCCCAAAAACTGACATGCACCATCACCATAGTTTTGACGGAAACTAATTCCCATTCCTGCGATTTTAGGTTTAAACCACAGCCAGAACGTTTTAGCCCAGGTAGGCACATCAACCGTTCCTCCGTTCTTCCAATTTAACCCTTTTTGGAAGTCGAATACAACATAAGTTAAGCGGCTTGCTGGAGTTTTATTTGCTACAACAATAGAGAGACTTTTTCCTCTCTATGCCCCAGAAAGCAGCGTGCTCTGGCTTGGTGTACGCCAAAGCAAAACCTGCTCCCAGGGGGTCAAATAAATACACTTTTGAAAAGTTTTACATTACATTCTATCTAGCTTGTAGTTAGGCCAAAGGAGGGAAATATTAGTTGAATTTTATTTGTAGCCAACTTTTAACTTTCTGACAGGGTGGGTTATGGTTTTTAATGGTATGTGTTCGAAGACAAGTATGTATGCTTGCATGCGCGTATGTAGATTCATTACTTATCGTCATTTGTCGATGGAAATACCACGACGGATTAGATGGCGGGTTGTTACGCCAACAGCTCATTGGCGGAAAGCGAAGTCTTATAAAACTGTAAATGGTGCCTTCTGTAGAAGGCAGTCGTGAGAAATAAATTGACGTCGTATTTATGGGTATAATGAGTAAAAGGACTTAAATTCAGTTACCAAGCATAAGCTTAATAGTAGAAGTAAATTTTAGTTGGTCACACATTTGTGTTGGATCTTTTTTTATCCATCATATTTTGTGAAGAATTTTACCTTTTTTTTATAATAAAACATGGAAATTTCGTTGAAATAAAAAAACCTGAAGTAATATCTCACTTTGACACATCTTTTTATTATAAAAGTCACTGTATCTCGGCAACGAAATGAGTGTGCCAAAGAACAGTCACGTTTTAAGGAAAGAAAAAATATGATTTAACTGAATATTGGAACACAGCGCATACGCATCCGCGTACGCACACACACACACACACACACTCACACACACACATACACCAGTCAATCTGCGTTGACAATATAAGGAATGTATCCTTTACAGTCAAAAGATCCTCAGTGCCAAGACATGATTTAATTAAAAGTCAGTAGCTCCGATATCACGAAACGAAAGGCTGTTCAGACCAACGCATGACTTTTTCGTTTTTTGACTGCAGTTCTTTGAAGAGCTTGGGGAAATTAAAAATTTCATTTTCTCTCTACCTTGAAATAGTTTGATTCTCTGTCAATTTTAAATTTCCTAATTGAAATTTACAATAAACATACATACATACTTATGTATATATATAAATTACACATGTATGCACATAGAAAAGGCGTTCTCATACATATATGTACGTATCTACGTACTTATATCCATGTCCACACACACACACACACACACACCTGGTGGAGATTCTTGGGCGACTTTTTACATTGATATTTTCATGTATGATTCGCTCTTACAAAGTATAGGTCTCAATGCGCGATTGCTATGAAAATGTCAATAATGAAAATTTCTACAATGAATCTACATATATGATACATATATGAAACTAATAAAATAATAAAAATCTTAACGAAGTAATTTTCATTTTTATATTTCTATTGTAATTGAAATAAGCTCTTAATAAACTTTGTTATTCGTATATTTAAATGTCTTCATTTTAACGACTACCTTTTACATAAAAATCAATTTCAGTATAGCGTTTATAAATAATGATGAGCTTAGTTTTTTTTATATATAATAATTTAAGTAATAATTATTTCACAATAAAAATTTAAAGGTGTATAGTGTAATTAAAATCACAAACTTAAATCCAAAAAACAAAGAAACCATCAAGAAATAAATATTTTGATCACCAAAGAAGTCCCTTTTTAAATAAGTCTATCTAAATTTTAACTTCCATATGCTAACAAGGTTGTAGATACAAATATTAGCCCTATTCACAGTCAGTGCTGGGCAAATAAATACACATTTAAATATTTCAAATACAAGATACAAAAATACTTTCAAGCTGAGTATTTCAAATTCAAAATAATTTACAACTGAACAATACAAATACATTTTTTTATTTCGGTCTTATTTTACGTATGCACTTAAATTTAATAAAATTAAGTTGTATATTTTCACCAAAAGCCCTAACGTAGCTGGCAAAATGTTGAAAACCTATTAAAATATGTGGATAGTTGTATTATTGATAATAAAACCTCGTTTAATAAAAATTAGAGGCTACAAAATTTTTGTCAGTTATGCTCTTTTGCGTTTTAGGCGACAGCATATATGTTCATACTTAAAACTGCATATATACTTATCTATGTATTCAAATTTTAGAAATAAAGTTGTATACTATTATATAAAAATGTTTTATTTTTTTATTATATGCATATAATATTACATATATTTAGCATATATACATGTACGGCATACATATGTATTTTCATATGATTATTTTAAACTTGCTGGGAAATTAAAGGAACAAACCTAATATTTAGCATTTGATAGATAGTAAATAAAAGATTCATTCGGCTAAACAAGTATTTCCTTTTATAAAAACTGTATATTTTAATGAGACATCCGACAAACAATAATCTATCTACAGGTCCTGACGAGCACAAGCTGCTGTCAAATTCTATAAATGCATTTATTTTTGATACTTGGATAGTTTTCCAGAATAGCAAGCTCCTTGTTGTTAAAATTTTGAAAACTGATAAGCTCAAGTTCCAAATTTGATTTACGAGGTAGTCCAATGTGTTGTCCATAACAAGAATAAAATATTCATCATCTCTACTGCAACTACTACATTTTCTTCTGCACCCAGGCGTGGTTGCAAGATTTTGAATTTTGTGCCTCTCTTTTACTGAGATGGTTTCTGAAAATGCTTCTATTTGCTTCAGGTGTCAACATGAGAAACTCATTAAATCTTTCCAAGCTCTCCATTAATTTTGTTAAAATACAACTGAAATGTGTCAAAGTATTATACTGCAGTCGATCTAATCTGGTTCTCCCAACCTAAAGTTTTCCATAATTAAAATTATTTCCTTGTATATAATCCAAAGCGTTGGGAAAAAGCTGGTGAAAGACATGTGGAAATTCTTATTGATATCACCTGATTAGTGTAAAATGAATTTGCTCCGGACAAAACAATTGCAGTGTTGCAAAATGATTTTAGCTTTTGTGTGAAACAACTTATTTTCAGTTTATTATAAAAATTGAATCTCTTGTGTGTCAAATTAATCTCTTGTCATTTAAAAAATTAAAGTGATGTACCTATCTATGCCTTGGACTTTACTAAGTTCGAATGATCTTTTTGATATGGACCTATTAATTCTTAACATTTGCACAATCTGGTTAAAAATGAAGAAGAGGTGAATTGTGTATCGTCTGGTGCAGAGTTGTACCAGAAAGAATTATAAATAAAACAAAGTACTTGTAATCCATCAATGAAGTCAGGGACAAGGCCGGATACCAGCAAAAAATCTGCCGGTGCATTTTTTAAAAGGTTACTTTTTTAAAATTAGGTCACAAAGTTTCTTTGATGTTATTTGCCCACAATACGTGATCAACCACCTGTACTGCCGACAGTTTTATAAGAATGTTAAAATTGTATTTATGCATAATAGAATAGATTTGTGATGTGTCATGTTGTCAGGCAACATTTTATTGCAAAGGAACACATCTGCAACCAGTTTGGAAAAAAATGTGCGTTGCGTCGTAGTTCACGTTAGGCTAGTACGAAAAGACTTGATGACAGACGAAGGGTAGCAACAACAAAAATTAAATGCAGGTTTCAAAAAAAAATGCAGCTACGATAAACACTCACATACATATACATATGCATATGTGTGCATGCACATACTTTGTACGTAAACACACGTGAACATTGTTCATAAAGGCGTGAACTGCTATGTTTAGATAAAGAAGCTATGCGGAATAAAAATATGAAATCTTAATCTTTGAATTATTAGTTTAGAAATTTGTTCCAATGAAAGAAGAAGAAAGTAACATAACATAACAATAATAAATGACCACAGTGGAAAAAAGTAAGGCCAGAAACACATAACACGCGCATGACAAATGGCAATTTGCACAGCGCTGGTTATAAACGTTTTTTCTATCAGCTGTTTCTTCTTTGCTTATTGGTTTTCTTCTTAGTACTTAACTGTATGCTTTTTACCAATTGCAATAAGTTTTTCCTACGTTATTCATAAATTATTTAAATTTATTGTTTTTTGTTGTCAGCTGATTATTTGTCAAAAATATACAACGCGTTATATACTAGGAACGCAACTGTGACGAACGACAAATTTTTGGTCGCGAATATTTGTTGCCAAAAAATAAAACACAATGGTGTATATGAAAATGCACACAATCATGGTGTTAGTCGAAATTCGTAATACCAAGTGAAAGTTGAAATAGTTTTATTTCTAATTGTTTCGTCAGCGAACGACGGACAACACAGTATCAGGTGACCGGGTTTCTTATATAAAAAAGGATTTTTCACGAAATAGTACTTATTTCATTTATATTAATCATGTAGAAAAAAATTTATGAAGATGTTTGCAAAGTATGTCAGATAATTTGTACAAAAATTCCTCTTTCGGATGGGATTTGTATACATAGGTTTACTTTTAATATGGCCTTTGCGCGGAATGTAAACAATATTATCTACACAAAAGTTCGTTGATATTGTGCTTCACACGACAAGTTTATGCAAAGAATAATTGTCGGCGAATTTGTCGCGATGGGCAAAATTCGTCGTTCGTCGCAGTTGTGTTCCTAGCATTAACAAGTTCAAAGTTAAACAGCTTTTAATTACTATGACTATTACGTAGCATTGCGTTTAATTCGATAAAAATATAAAATTCACTGCAAATCGGAAATGCCTATAGTGAAACGATAATTGAACCGAAATTTGGGTTTCCTTGACTCAGAAGTCAGAAAGTATGTCTGCGAGTTCAACTTACGACAAACTACTTGTTGACAACAAAATATGTGTTTACAAAGGCAAATTAATTTTCTGTCTGCCTTTTAACTAGATTTGTTAAATATCCTGATTTAATTGCTTGCGCCGCCGGTTGCTGTTGGTAGAGATGTGTTTAAAGCGTTTTTGTTCAAAGAAATGTACTTGTGCAAACGCATTGAAGACTTTTAAAACTTCAACAAATGTCCATATGAAAAACATACATATGTATGCATGTGTGTACACACATGCATCGTATATGTACATATATGGGTGTATTTACATATATACACAAATATAATATATAAAAAATAAATACATATGTATCTTTGTTTGTATGGATGGATGTAATCATGTATTTATCCAATTGAAATTTACAAATAAAATGAAAGATAGTGCAGTTTGATTGTATGTACGAGTATTGAATTAGTAACACTACTAGTTTTTCCACGAGGAAATTGTTAAAGACTAGTTTAAGATTCTTTATTTTTATTTTTGCATAATCTGTGCTTGTGGTGTAACTCGTTTTGTAATGAAAAATGCACTTCATGAAGATTAGTATCTCGGCCGTTTGTTTCACTACATAAAATTTCAACATTTGATCATATCAAGAAATTATCAGTAATCCAGCTCTCCTTGCTTCTCTGTATCATCAGCGTTATAAGCATCTAGAATTATTATCCAAAAATGTTTCATTTACAAAAGAATTTAACAGCGCTTGTTGTCTTACTTTGATAAAGGGTGTCCGCCGGGAAGGTATACTAGAGGCAGTAATTCCATTGTAATCCTGGCTGTACGCGATATGGCACCGTCTTATTGATATCACATGTTAATCAATCGCAAAGCTTGCAGTTGTGGCGTTAAAAAGTTTTCTATTATATCACGATATCGCTCCCCATTCACAGTTACCGTTACGCCGTTTTCATTTTCAAAGAAGTGAGGTATATAATAATTCTTCCTGACCAAACTGCATAACAAACTGTCACTTTTAATGGATGCAAAGGTTAAAGATGAATAATTCGACGGTTTTCCATTGCTTAGAAGCAACTATTCTATTTATTTACGTATCTACTCAAATGAAAATGTCGTTCATCACTCATTACGATATTTTAACGATTAAAACACGTTGGTTAAATTTGCCACGTATCTACTTCCCGACTGCCAAAAATGAACTGTCAAGATTTATGTATGTATGACAAGAATCATTAGCCCAACCCACACTCCCGTTGTTTCTTCATAGCTGGTTCCTTACGTTATAGGCATCTGTTGCATGACAACGGAACCTAGGGGTATCAAATTGGTTCCCGAAAATCTGCAATGCTATATAATTATCAGAGAACACTACTAAGCCCTCTCTGAAACTTATAACCAAATCTCAACCAGAACGTTTCAGCCAAAATGCAGTCACTTCAACCACGAACAGCGCCAGGAGGGTTGCCAATTAACCCTTAGTGGAATTTGAAATTTCCAACACAGCCCAAGTCATACTGCGACTTTATAGATTGTTATTTGCTATAACAATTAAGGTACCACTACCCATAACCCAGAAAACAGAGCGCCTAAATTAGTGATGCGCCAAGGCAAAACGGGCCTAAACGCACAACGTACTTATGATTTAAGAGTTTCAAAGAATTATTTTTGTCAAGTCTTATCTTTGCGAGTCATAATTAAAATATTTTATCAGATATCGGTATCTTTAGAAAAGTTCAGATTGAAGTTATAATTTGAATATCAAGTTTCAAAAATGGAAGAAGAAGAAAAAGTAATTATAATAATAAGCAGTTGTCGCGGGAACACGAAGCAGGAAGTTTTCTTCTCAACTATTACCATACAAAATTACGTCAACTGTTATAAATGCATTGCAATAAGTTGCATGTACATGTGTAAATACTCGTATGTCTGTTTGCAGCTGCCACCGCACAATGGATAGTTCTTATCACATGAAGACAGTGCTTGTCAACGTACATACATATCAAATGTAAATATACATATACGTGCAATTAACTTGACATTGTGGGTATTAATAATGAAAAAACAAAAACGATTTGCTTTATATGAGTTATACAAGCCCAAACCCTGTTTATTTTTCAGGAAAAATGACAGAAAACTGACAAAATTTGTGTCTGTGTCCAATTTGGTTTTGCAGGAATGAAATTGTTATAGTATCCTTCTATTATAGAGATAGAAAACTTTAAGTTGGCAGTACTTTTTTATCTAGCGGCCATTTTGTCAGCAGTTAAGCGATTTATCAAGGTGCATTAATGTATACACGGTGGCAGCACTACGCCATGTGACAATTTTTTGCTACCGGCAATATAGGAAGCTATTTACGTCAAATGTATTGCTTACAAATTTGAAAGTGAATTTAGTGTTTTATTCTGAATTAAACATATACAAATTATTTTGTGAACATAAAAATAATTTTAATAAAAATAATTTATAATTATGAAAAGGTACATTCATAGTTTATAATTGTGAAAAAAGTTATAAAATGTTTTTGATAAACATAGCTTACCAGATGCCTGTTTTTGTTGTATTGTTGTAATTTTGCTCTAGTGCTGCCACCGTGTATACGTTAATGCACCTTGCGATTTATGTTCAGTTTGAATAGACTGACATCTGGCCAACGCTTCCAAATTGTGCAAATGGGTCCAACACAAGATTGTCGTTGATCTCGGCTTTTTAAGCGGATTTTCTTTAGCGATGAAGCATACTTTTGTTTGAATAGATACGTCAAAAAAAAACGGCCATATTTGAAGTGATTATATTCTTCAAGTGTATGTTAAGACCAGAAAAACTGACTGATGTGTTTTATGAGGTGGTGGAATTATTCGTCCTTACTTATAAATTAAATACATCTTTAAAAACAAACGTTACAGTCAATGGTGACCGCTGTAGAGTCATGATTGCTCACTTTTTCGTTCATCAATTGATCAACCATGATGTGCGGGAGCTGTGGTTTCACACAGCGGGCGGTATTTTTTCCAAATTGATGATATCGTGAGATGATAACGAACATTTTATGACCCGAATTGGATGATGAATGTGGATGTGGATACAATGGCCGTGTTATCTCACGTAGTGGTGGATGTTAATTAGCCGCTAAGATCGTACGACTTCACATTGTTGGACTTCTTTCTTTGGCGTTATTTGAAAGAATAGCTGTATGTCGATGAGCCAGCAACAATTCAAAAGCTAAAGAATGCGATAATTTGGATAATGTCATCAAAAATTTGGACCATCGGATCGGTCGCGGCGGCTACTTGGCCGATATTTTGGTCCATACGTAATTAAATCATGCCAATATTATCATAATAAAAAGAAATGACAATAGTTCCTAAATAATTTGCGTTTTATTCAAAATCACCATCGACCCTCAAATTTAACAACCCTTTATATTATATACATGTATGTATGAAATATATTAAAAAAAAAGAAATGAAATATTATGGTGTTTTCTTTTCTGCTAAAACAATATGTGACATAAAAAGGAAACTATTTGAACTGTATAGATAATCACTAATGTCAAAACGACTCATGGTTTTATAAATTTCCGCTTAATTTGGTGAAAATTTTGTTACCTAAAGGGCGGTGTTTTCAGCCATATACATAGGTGATAGCAATTCAAAAGCTGGTCGTTTCTTCCGGAAAAATTTTTCTTTTATCATAAGAAAGTGATTATCATATAAGACAGTTTTGCTTGTTTTGCTATCACGTTTTTGATAGAAAATGTTTGCAGGGAAGTTTGTAACCTACATATGTATGTACCTAAATACCTACAGTTCCATCTTACTAAAAATAATCATTGAAGTGCTTTTGAAATTAAAAAAAAACGCAAATACGAGTAACTGAATGTTGATGCATTTGTGAACTTGTGATATTTTTAGGATTGGCCCAAGTATAGAGTTGATTATATTTGTGCAGTTGTTTTTATTTTAATAATATGCTATTAACACTATTTACCGTCTAGTTTACAATTTTCTTATGCTTCTTGTGTTTACAAATCTATAATTTTATGACTTGAAGCCAAACACTTTACGATAAAAGTAAAACGAGTTTAAAGGAAATGCAGCATTTTAAACAACACACATACAACATTATTGCATATGTGTGCATGTCGAACAGTTTATTTTATGTTAAATTTCAAATTTAATTCTAACAAGCTTTATAATTTTTTTTTTTTTTTGTTAAACTGATTGATACTATTATATTCTTAAATAAAATCGTTTTTCTTTGTCTTGATTAAAGTTTTAACAAAACAATAGCTCTATTCACAATCTTGTACATTTGTGATTGCAAATTTATGCAATTGCAAATATATGCTATCAATTGTGAACCACCTCTGTTCGATTAGTTTGCACTACTTTTTGCAAAGTACGAAGTTGACAGCTCATTTATAATTAGAGTAGAAAATAATTTGCTGAAATTTTAATCAAATATAAATATGCCGAAAAAAAGCTTTATGGAGCAGTTAATGGACTTTTTATAAGAAAAAGCGATTTTAAGTTAGATAAAGACATAGATTGGCGTTATTTGAATGCGGGATGAGCGACAGCAACTAAGCGGTGGTTACGAACAAATTGGCTTGTATCGCTGATTGTCAGCTGTCGATTTGCAATTAACTTGTGCATAAGCAGAGCAAATAAAAACTATAGGTTTTAAGTATTGCATATACACATAAGACTAGCAAGTGCATTGCTGTGTATTTTCTTAGTGTAGAGTAAAAATATGCTAAACCTTTTTGCAAATGCAATGATGCAATATCATTTGCACGAGACTGTGAATAGAGCTAATTTATTTATACAAATATTGCAAACATCTGTACATATGTATATATGGATGAGTTTACACCATTTACGCTTTTACTCTAAGATAAAAGTTTGGTTAATATTAATAACTTTGCCAATCGTTTGTTTGTGGCGAGTAAAGTGAACATGCTCGCACTGTACTCAGACTGGCACTATTGATGCCGAAAAAGGAGTTGTTGTCATTTTCTTCCGCCCTTTCATACTTGTTCCATATCTTTCGACGTTATTAAAATAATAGTACCCAACTGCCTTTCCTCTATTAATGTTTTTGGCTATTTGGGCCGGACTCTGAGAGCTCAAAATCAGAATTTTTCTTTTCAGAGTTATTAGGAGCCTTACCACGTCCCATTTTGAATAAAAACTATTTGAAAACTTGCAGATTAAAAATTCTCTAACCATTTATATTGAAATAAATTCAAGTCATATTCTTCCTGATTAAAATTAAAAGAATTCCTTATTCAAGGGGCACACGCACATGTCTGTACATAGGCATAGCATAGGTACATGTCTGTAAATAAATGCAAAATTTTTGTGTAACAAAATACGAGTATGTATATTTTTCATTTCTTCAAGAAACTAAAGCCACCACCTTGAAAATTTTTTCTGCAAACATTTAGTCTTTTCTGAAATTTAATTTAAGAGATATACTTAATTAAAGTTAAAAAAATGTGATTCCTTATTCAAGTGGCAGGCATGTATATGTTGCACTAGGATTCGCAACTTCAGTGCTCAGGTGGTGGCTGGTAGCAGATTCAAACTTAAATAAAAAAGAGCGTAATGAATAAACAATTCAATTTGATGTCCTTTTCTGTCTGGAACGATACAAATAGATAAATACAAGAGATTAAACACACGAGTATGGTGCACGCGGTGGTGCCAATATCGCAAGCAGTTGGAAAACGATTGAAATGACTATCAATTTAACAATACATCGGCGATATACCTATATCGATTTTTTATTTTCTTAAATTTCTATATATTTTGGCATATTTGGCCCCTCCGTCGAAGAAAATATATCAATTGTTGGAATTTTAGTTTTAATCCTAAAAGTTTCAAATTAAGTTTTGAAAATTTTCAACCTTCAGCTGTTTCCTTTAGCTATGGAGCAATTTTTTGACAAGTGTAAATTTGTATGTATGTGTGCAAAATACTTAAATTCGAGTATTACGTATTGCAACTGAATAAACAACAGTATTTTGGCTGTAGAGGCAAAATTTACATAAACATTCTTTTGCCCATATTATCCTCAATATCATGATCTTGTTGGTTTGCATTTTTTTAAATGCACACATTTATAAAAATTAAAAACAAAATCTGTATGTGAACACATACATACATATATATGTACATATGTATATGTATGTATGTGTATAGTGGTGGTGTGCAGAAGATGATTTCGTGTGTATTTAGGCCCAGTTACGTGATGTAACAAATAACGGAAAAATAAAAGCCTGTTTCTGTTCAAGATGTTGGTCTTGCGGTTGGTTATTTATTTTTACTCGTATCTTGCTCTACAGAATCTTCTTTTGAGAACGAAAACAATCGTGATGCTGATTGTGGTGCTCCTGCACAAAAAAAAAAAAACAGCAACAACAACAACAAAACTTGTAGTTTTCCTCTTAAGTATGTGAATACAAAATTATTCCTACATACATACTTTCATGTTACTACATATGGATGTATCCAACATACGTACGTACATATGTATGTATATCCTCACATACATACAAACATTTTTATGTGTAACAATCACACAAACTTTTCTATATTAACAAAAATACATATGTATGTGAGTGTTTCTGTAAATATGTATGTACCTACTAAGTATGTATGCTGCTCGTATGTTGTGTGCTCTTTGAAATGTTTGTTGGCGTAATTTCTGCTATTCCATACGATATGCTTTATGGGAAATGTATCAAAAGTTAAACGTGTTTAAATATTTCAATGTGAATTGTGCATCATTTGTTAAAAAAAAGAACTAAAAACTTGTGTATATCATCTAAATTGTCTTAAAGTAACTGTTAAAAATACGTACACAATTTGAACATACATACATACATATATATTTAATTACATGCTCTTGTATACGTATGTAGTAAGTGTATGCTTATTTTTGTAGAAGATGAACTTTTATGTAAAATGAGTTAGAATTTTTTATTCTGCAAACGACACAAAGTTTTTCAGACAGTACAAAACTAATGAATAATTTCTTAATTCACTTACGCATTTAACGGATCTGATCATCGCTGAGCGATATTTTCGAAAAGAATAAATCAGGAACAATTCTTTCTTTTTTATTTATTGAAAAAGTTCCATGAAAGATCACTAGAGTGAACAAAAGGACATTATATATCCTATTACATGAGTATAAATGAAAGGGCATGTCAAAAAATGTTGAGAAAGTTGCTTATGCTTCACTTTTCATTTATTAGAGTTTCTAATCCGGGAAGTTTTTAACAAAAACTCCAGAACAATAGATCATTCGTTCTTTATTTACAGTATATGTCAAATACACATACATATGTATATAGTTGCAACAATTTCTAATTTTTGTTCTCTGCTTTTTGATACTTTCAAAAAACAAATCGTAGCAACCAACGGTTGTTCATATGTTTGAAGGGTTGAAAGAAAATTAAGAGACGTGTATAAATTAAAAAGCCTGTATTATTAAAACATGTTTCTTTTTTTCTCAATAATTCTCAATAATTTTTTTAGATTGGTGGGATATATAGTTGAATGTTTGAGAATATCTTTCAAAAAGTTCCAAAGTCTATTGATGATTAGCCTAGCTCCTATGAAATGTCGACACATAGACACCTGGGAAACACAAAGGCCGAGGAACATAGAATCCGTCGTATTTTACCCGTCTCCTTTTCCAGCTGACTTCAACGAATACGAAGTATGAAGTTGGTACAATCGGTACTTTGTTATCGGATATAAATTAAACTGTTTTTTTTTTTTTTATTTTAATTTGATTAAAATCTGTTGATTGATTTTTCAGACACAGCACAGAAAATCGAACACAATTTGTTTTTAATTTATTTTTAAACGAACAATTAAATCAAAATATTCAAAAAATATAAACTGATAGTCGTCAAAGTTCTCAACGTACGTTAAAAGTTGTTAAACTTTTATACGTTTCGTTGACGGAGAAGTACGGAATGTGACAAAGTTTATACGGCTACATGTATTTCAACTTAGTTGTCAGTTGAAAAAGCCAACGTATAATGTACGACGGATTCTATGTGTCTCGGCCTTAATAAACAAGCTGTTTATAAATTTTTTGATTGTTAGATATATATTTTCTGCTCAGATGTTATAATATATGTGTGTTAAACTAATACTATCATATGGTAGCACATAATAAATTTATAAAAATACCTATATAGGTATTAAATATTAGGTGTGTTTCTTTGCTCTTTGCACGTTTCCGTGCTTGAAAATTGGTCATATGGAAGCGATTTAGAGAGAATAGTATGAATCATCTGTTGGCTACAAACATCCCGTACTCTTTCTTCGGCCTAGTTTGGGCAAGTGTTTAACCAATCATCTATTTGAGATATAAACAATAACAAAGAAAAGAGAAATTGATTTGAGTCAACCCAAGGCAGCTTTATCAGAGGTAGTGGTTTAAGCTCAGCTGTATTTTGTTTCCGTTCGATATGTTGAGAAAACACATAGACTTTGTTGCTTTTTCAAGCAAAAAAGAGACAAAATTTTGACAAGATTTCGTAATTTCTACCAACAAAATACATTTGATGTTTTTTGGTGTTGTATTTATTGTAGCTCTAACACTACCTGGTAAATCTACCCTGAATCGATCGACATAAAAGTACAAACCATGTCAATGCTTTCATAATTCTATTAAATGTAAAATTTGCTTAAAAGTAACAGCCAGTTCGTCGATGTTGAAAGGATAAGTTCATTCGCATTATAGGCAAAAGAAAATTGATTTGGGTTTTTTCTAACTTTATTCTATTCGAACGATGTGTCAAAATTCAATTAAATGCAATTTACCCAGAAAGTAAATACATCACTTAAATCCTGATCTAGACCACAGGAGATATTATGCTCATGATATGCTGATGTGGCGATATCCGACACCTTTGTCCAAAATTGTGTTTGAGTCGTTGGAGCTTTTCATTTACCATTTCGATATTGTCGGCGAAAGTTATACATCGTTTTGTGCTACTTGTAATGTTTTAATATGCATTCTTGCTATATAATATTAAAATTTTACTTGCTCAGCTTAATTTAGATTTTTTAGTTATAAAAGGATATAAAATTATTCTGTGTATTTTGATTTTATTGACGACTGTATATTGAAAATGTTCCTTATAATTTAATGTTGAGTTCAATATAACTCTTAAATACTTCACTTTTGGGTTCCATGGTATATCATACGATTGAAATGATGCTTTGGAGTACGAGTATAACGCTCTATTCTTCGTCGTGTGAAAAAATAGCTTGAATTTGGGGTCAATTTATTGCATTTTTTCCATTTATGTATTTAAATAGTTGCACACAGTTTCTAGTGATAATTGCAGGTTTCTTATAGTATTCTGAGCAAAAATTCCAGAGCATAATACTCGTATGGTTCGGAAGTGGAAAATTTGTGAATTTGGAATTTGTGAAATTTGAAAGTAAAGATGTTGTATAAAATGGTTAAAAGGCAAGAAAGAACCTCGTGGGCTATCAGTGTTTTTAGTTACTTTGTTGGACGATCGCGATATATTTATCAAGTGACGCGATCTTTCCTAAAACTTTTTTTTTAATGATGGGGGTTGGAAAGATGCAAATAAGCAAATAACCCATTTAAAAAAATTTTAATTCATGCTGCCACTAAAACTTTCCTTGGCTTTACACTTAATTTTTAGTACTGCATGTAAAGTATTTAGTCGGAACCCAAATGGTTGTAATTCTATTATATTTTTACCGTTGACAAAAGTTGTTATTTTATCACTTATGCATGGTGTTATTATTAGCTTTCGCCTCTTTCCAGATTTTTCGAAAGTAATCGGATTTCAGACAGAAACTAGATATTAAGATAAGAGGTGGGGTGCTTAAACTTCCTCGATTTCCGCTTCTTCTGTATAAGTTGCCGCTTCCATTGTTTCCTGAATAAGTGCTTAGTAGATTTGTGGGCACACTTACATATATCGATTGATGGCAATATTAATGCATATTATGTTATAATTGAAATTTCGGAGTGTTAGATGTGCTTGGGATCGAGTAACTTAATGTTATAATAAGAGGTAGGCAAAAACAAAAGAGGATGTTTACACATTCAATTATTACTCAAAATCCATTTCTCACACCTTTAAAATTTAAAGCAAAAAGAAATAAGCTTTAATACTTTTTTTTTGTGGCCGATAAATATGAGTCAGTGTACGTGTGGAAGTAAATAAATTCTGGTTGGCATCTAAATTTCAATTTCATTTAAAGTGTTAATGGATCTTGTAATATTGCTACTACAGTTGCATGCAAATTGTTGTAAATTGCTTCCGTCTTTTAGAGAGGAGTATCGTAGCACGTTTGCTGCACTGCCTTGCATTACAAATCATGGTTCTCCTTTTTTTTTATCTCAAAGCGCATGGTTGCCAAAATGAATTGCCTGCTGCCGCTTTGCAAAATCTGTTGCTCTTTGAATTGTCTGTATGTTAGTCTGGCTGAGTGTCTGTCTGTTTGTCTGTCTGTTTGTCTGTCGTTATGCCTGTCTGGTGGACTGACTGGTAATGCCTGCTCTCTGTTAAGTAAACTTGGTCATCTAAGTAAGTTTTTTTTTTTTCTTTCGTTTTGCTTCTGCAAATGTTGTTGCAAAGTTGAATCAACACTCGTGCCGAAAACGTGACCCAGGCAGCTTAAAACCGAAATAAAATCTACACTTGTACCTTTTATATTAACAGACAGAACTGGCATTAGGCAAGCACCAATTCTGGCTGCTGCCATACAGGGATACAGACTCAAGCCTCAAGGCATTTGGCCAATCTGACAGGTAAAGGTAAGAATAAAAACACTACCATGCTGCCAACTCAGCCACCCGCGATTTACAATTTTGTCTATTTTCTTCTTGTTGTTGTTATTTTCTTTCTTTCCTTCTTCCTATTTTGGTAGGAGTATAAGCGTACGAGTACATCTGTATGGTTGTTATTTACATGAGGTTAATAATTTGCACCATGCATTTATAATCTTCTATACATACATTCGTACCTTTTTGCTTTCTTTCGACTTGAGATGTTTTTTACACACTGTTTTGTTTGGTGCGCTTGTTTTTATTGTTGATGTTTTTTTTTTTTGGGATACTCGTATTTTACCTTGGCTTTGGTCATAAAGATAAATTGAAATTGCTTATACATACATAGGTATGTATGTGTATGCACATACAGACCAATTTATGTGTGTTCGTAAGTATGTTCGCACGCCCATATGTATTCTCATATTCGAGCTTGACATACAAACACTGCAAGTTCGATGAAGCTGTTGTTATTTCTCACTTCTAAGTTAATGGTGCAATATTAATCTTAATTTTCTCATGTGGCTGGTTGCTTTAAGCTAATCCTTTGCAACGTTCACACATACATAGATATGTAGGTACATATGTATGTACATACCTACTTGAACAAAAAAAAAAAAAAAACATGCACATGCACATGCATGCATTAAAGGGAATTTATCTTGATTTTCACAGACTCAAGTCAGTCTTTATATTTATTTAAGTTAAAACCAAGACAGACGTTGATGTAAAAGTTAATTGTTAAAAAGAAAGAAGAAGAAAATGCTTTAAACAGATACCGGTACTAAATGAATAAATACTTGTTTATTAAAGTAAACCAAATGGAAGAAACATGTACATACATATATACACACATGTTTAAGTATGTACTTATGTATGTCGTCAGCTGAAATCCTCAATGCGTTAACGGAGATCCTCAAGGAAAACAAATTAAACTACTTAAAGTTTTAAGGCAAATTGTGAAATATGTTTTAAAAAGCAAATCCGTAGATGATATCAACGAATTGCTGAAAACACTAATTTTAAGTTTTGAATTTTTTTTTTTTTTTTTTTTAACTAAAATGCATTTGATTTAAGTTTTAGTATAAAAAACCAAGTGGTCTTTTAACTACTGTGTTCCATTGCTCTAAGTGCTAATCAAAGTCTCTTTGACTCGTAACAAGTCACCACATAAACCAATTTACTCGTACCATATCCAGATTCACAAAGAGCTGGGCAAACACTTAAAAAATTAACACACACGTAGAAAAAATATTTGGTTGAGATGATAATATTCTAAGGTTGCTGATAAGCTTATATGGTTATATTCACCATATAATTTATTTGACTCACCATAGTTTTGTAAAAAATGTTATAAATAACTATACTATATGTATTAAATTATTTAAATTATTGCAGCTTAAGATCTTGTGTTGTTTTTATTTTTATAAAAAAGTAACGCAAGATCTTTAACTGCAAAAATTTAAATAATTTAACATAAAAGAAGATCAAATAATATTAGAATAAAACTTATACATACTACATATATTTTGGTTCTACAATGTTACATCAAATAAAGTTATCATATTATTGCCATAACCAACCATATTATATTGTTAAATAGCTACACTTATATCACAAATAGTCATATTAGCTTAGTTGTGAAAACGATTAACGTGGGTACCTGCCATTGTGGCCTTACCCCACGGTGATCTTAACACCGGGTGAATACAATGCGTCTACCAGCGCCCCCATACATGACAAACTGCCATGCATGAGTACCAATTCGATCTCATGTTGTTTGGACATGATCTCCCCCTTGGTTAGGAGCGGAGCCTTTCTAAAACTCCTTCCGATCTTTGGGTCACGGCACCCGGTCGCAATGCAACTCCACATCGAGCTCAAATGAACTCTCCCCGCGATTTGGGTTTAAACCACAACCACCACGATACTCCCCGAAGGGCCGCACCATAACCGGGCAGGAACAAGTTCCTGGGGCTCCCGGTTCCCGTGGTACCAGATTTAAGTCTCCGGTCAGACTTCGTAGCCCAAGGACTACTACCAGTAGAGCCCCAAACGGCTCGGGGACTGGTGACCCCCTGCAACCATACTCACAGTAAACAGCACACAGGAACACAGCAATAACAGCAAACAGCAACATAAAACAGGAACAACAGGAACGTCAGCGACAACAGCAAAACAGCAGCCACTCAACGTACAAACTGCATCACCTGCAACATAAAACACACACGGGCACAAGGCACAAAACAAAAACAACAAAAACATTCAACATTCATCCTCACGGATGAGTACATTGGCCACCCCCCTGTGGCCCAGCCCTTTACAACACGAACAAAACAAAAAAAAAACAACAATCAGACATGACCCCCCTCACGGAAGGACTTACAAACAAAACAACGTTGCCAGCAACCCTGCGACATCAAACAAACAGCAGACAGCAACCAGCAACACAGCAAACAGCAACCAGCAAACAAAACACAGCCAAGTATATGACACCAGGACCAGCACAGGGCACAGGAACTGTGCTCTATGCTCCTCATGGTTGCCTACACTAAGACTTCAACCACAACTGCAACCAACTCCGCCGACGAGAGACGCACACAGTCACGCGCGAACCCGCGGTTCAACAAACGACGGTTCCGGAAATGGCAACAACAGGGAGGCTACCCTCCCTACCTTGGTCTCCGCCTAAAGACCTCACGGGCATACGCGCCCAACGCGTCAAAAGACGCGCCGACCGCCAAAACCCTACTGAAATCCCAATGGTCGCCCGCCCCTACTACGCCCATTCCCTCTAGATCCCTAATGTCATCATAAAGATGGCATTCGACCAGAACGTGTCTCCAGTCCTCAGTGCTCTCACCACATCTGCACAGCGCAGTCTCGGACAGGCCCCTCTTATGCAAAAATGCATTGAGGGAACCATGCCCCGTAAGCAAGAAGCCCGTACTGAGACTGAAGCCAAATTCCGGCCGTCCCACAACAAAATCAGCCTCGCGAATGAATTCGTGCGTTGCTCGCCCCTTTGTACTATTCGCCCATCGCGCCCGCCAGGCAGACACAAGACGTTCCCAAAGGAGCGCCTTGATCTGACTGGGTTCCCTATTAACCACAAGATCAAGAGCAGAAAGCCAATCATGTGGACAAAGCGGTAGCCCCTTCTTAACCTTGAAGGCGATCGCACGGCGAATCACCTCCAGATCAAGGGGAGCCACCCCCAGCAAGACCTGTAGAGCATCTGTTGACACCGTCCTACAAACTGGCATGCAAGCAAGCATCGCAGTTCTCTGGGCGGACTCTATCTTATTGCGGCCAACAACAGTCATGACTGTCTCGTACCACACAGGTGCACCATAAGCTGCGCATGCAACAAACAGTCCACCATATATGGTACGAGTAGCCCGCCTGCTGAGGCCCCATTCACTTCTAAGGATGCGCCTAACTTTACCTACTACAGCAGTGAGCCTGTCCCTCACATATGAGAGGTGAACCATAAAGTTCAACCTCTCACTCACCATTATTCCCAGGTATTTGACTTCCGTCGCATACCGGAGACTAATGCCGCCAGAGCGAACGAGTGGTGGACGACCCCGAGACAACCTGCCTTTCAGCAGCATTGCCACGGTCTTGTCCATAGCCACCTCCACACCCACACTATCGCCCCACTCGCGCACAACACGCATGGCCCTCTCACCCCGGCTTTCCAGATCAGCACGAGACTGTCCTTCAACCAAGATGAGCAAGTCATCCGCATATGCACACAGTTTGAAGTCACGCTGCAACGACCTCAGCAGGGAATCCATCATGAGGTTCCATAAAAATGGACCACAGATGGACCCCTGCGGACAGCCGCGTACAACGTCCCTCCAAACCGTGTCGCTGGCGCCCACCACACAGGCTTTCCTACCGCAGAAGTAACTCTCCCATAGAGCGAGCTCCCGACAGCCCACACTACGTAGTCTATCGAGAACTACACTCCACAGGAGATTGTCAAACGCACCCTTGAAGTCTACGAAGAGTCCCAGTACATATCTTTCCGCAGAGCTAGCAACACTTGACTTAACATGAAGCCAGGCATCGTCAACAGACCTCCCCTCCCTGAAACCGAACTGGAATTCAGACAGTGCTGCACCCGGACACTCTTTCAGTCGAAAGACCATTATCCTCTCCAGTACTTTTCCAAGCACTGGAAGAAGACTAATGCCCCTATAAGAGCGAGGATCAGTCCTCACTTTTCCGGGGGACTTTAAGAGCACCACAACACGTGCCTTCTTCCAAGCCTCAGGGAAGTAGCCTTCACTGAGACACTTCGCAAATATTGACTCCAGGTATTCCGGTATGGCCTTCCAGATGCTTTTACACATCTCTCCAGTCATACCGTCTATACCCGGAGATTTCCTACTCTTGATCCTGTGGACACAAACTTCTATTTCGGATCTCTCCAGCGCAGGAGGGGCGGCTCCCTCCCTAATGAGAGGAGGGCTACCGCCCGCCCGTACAACCGGAAAGAAAACCCCCAACAACGCGCCCATAATATCGCTCCAGGAAGACAATGTTACATTGTCAACCTGGAGGCTTCCTACTTCTAAACGCCTGTGTCGACCCGAACAAACGCGATAGACACGACCCCAAGGATCGTCCCTATTTTCACGCACGAATTCCCTCCACTCGTCTTCTTTTACCCTACAAATTCTACCCTTATATTCCCTCAGGCTTGCCAGATATTCAACCTTACGAATAGCTAGATCATCTGCGTTAGACTGCCGGGCCCTCTGGAATCTCTTCCTGAGGCGCCTGACACTCCTCCGCATCAGATCCAGTTCATCGGTCCACCACTTGACCTTTCTTGGCCTACCCGGACGGGCTCGGCCAAGCAGCGCATCATTCACCGCGCACATCCAGTCGTCAATCTGGCCAACCTGAGCGTCTATACCCAATTCCCTGAATTCATCTATTGGCTGTACCATAGCAGCCGCCCTAACACTATTCGCGTAACCGCCCCAGTCTATATCCCTTTTACGCCACCCGCGAGGTGACCCAGATATCCAACTCCGCCGGCGATAAGTGAACCGAATCTCAATGAGATTATGATCACTCACACCAGCGTTGTCACATACTCTCCAGCTGAAGTCGAAGTATGACAACGCCAAGTTATTGGCAATTGTCACATCGATATCGCTGCGGCCCTGTGGAGCGTCAAACGTGTACAGATCACTAGCCTCGTTTAACACCGAAGCACCAACTGTGACCAGCCATTCGCCGAGCATGATTCCTCTAGTGTGGTTCATATGACCAGGCGCATGCCTGGGCATTTTACTGAACCACATAGAGGAACATGCATTTGCATCCAGGCCTAGAATAACGGGTGCACTACTCGCTAGGAGTAGGACCGTATCCATGTACCGAATGTACGGCTCCAAAGGGACGGCAAACCTGCAATACAGGCTTGCAAAGAGCACCCGCCCAAACTCCCCCTGTACAGCAACACAGACCCCCCACCGGGTACAGCTCACGACCGTACAATCGACCCCCGGGTCGTCCACCACTACCGCAGAGTTCCCCTCCAAATCGGGGAAAACCCGCATACCCCCAGGAAGCCCCCTGATGTCACCAAATCGGAGGTACGGCTCCTGCACTAAGGCAACAGCCGCACCCCGTCGCCGCATCGCCTGCCCAAGTTCGCACGTGGCCACGTACGACTTCTGAAGGTTTTGCTGTATTACAATCGCGGTATCCATCTTAATGACGAGCGTTCACCCTAGCAACCATGGTCGCATAGACCGGGCACGCTGCAGACATCATCATGTGATCCGCCTGCAGTCCCTTGAACGCACAGTTCCTGCACCGCAATTCGTTGGGGCATCGGCTCGCCCAGTGGCCAGCGTCGCCGCACCGTCTGCACACATCCGCCTGGAACTTGCAGTCGCGTACCCTATGGTCGAATCCCAAGCACCTGTAGCACGCCGGTATGGGGTCGAGCGTCCTCACCGCAAACCTGAACCACTTAATGTACGCCCCCGTTGTCCTCAAGTGCTCTGCAACACGCGGCGTGCACTCCAGGGTCACATTGGCTGTGCCCTCCTCTACCTTCCAGGGTGCGCTTACCAAGCGGACGGATTTCTTGTACTCACTCGGTGACATCAACTCCCCGAGGTTCATGGAGTGTAGTTCCTCCATGAACTCATCCGGCGAAATCTCCTTATGGACGCGCTGAACCACTATTTTAGGCCCCAACTTGTCCTTAACAGCCACCTCCAACCCCACTTCAGCGAACTTAGTGTTACCAGCCACCTTCCTCCTCTCAGCCTCCGATGGCGTGCGAATCACTCATGGGTCTTCTATTGATTAGGCTGTTTGGGGGTTTAGTGACGATTGGCGTTGTCAACTTTGAATGAAGAAAAAAGCGCGTTATTTCAGCAAAAATGCACCAAGTTTAGAATTTTTTTCTTCGTTGTAAAAACTCCATTTTGTACTATAAAAAGTATAATATTTTTATATTAAAACAAGTAAGAGTGTGATATATTTGGCTGGGCCGAATCTAAAATACCCTTCACGATAGTCACGTATATGTAAAGTATATGGACCGATATCAGGGAAAAAATATGTTTGCCTTGTAATCACAATTCCAAAAAGATATCTTTCATGGACATTTTCATGGAAAAGTTTGTTTAAGCTATGTATCGGTTATATATTCTATGTTCTAATTTTTGTATTTTAGTAACCTTCTTTTATAACGAAAATTGCTTTTCAGCAAAAAAAAAAAAAAAATATATATTAATGGAAAAATCCGTTCAGGCTATATCTCGGATATATTATCATTTTCCATATATAAATAACCTTCTCTTATTACCAGAGCTGTTTTTAAGCAAAAACAATTATGTAAGTTCGCTTACACGACATTTTCATGAAAACCCCGGTTTAGGCTTTATTTCGGATATATATGGACCGATATCGGAAATTTTCATTTTCCATATATAAATAACCTTCTTTTATTATCAGAACTGCTTTTAAGCAAAAAAATTGTTTAATTTTGCTTACGCGACATTTTCATGAAAACCCCGGTTTAGGCTACATCTCGGGTTTATATGGACCGATTTCGGAAATTTTAATTTTCCATATTTATATAACCTTCTTTTGTTACCAGAAGTGCTTTTAAGCAAAAAAAAGTTGTTTAAGTTCGCTTACGCGACATTTTCATGAAAAACCCGGCTTAGGCTACATCTTAGGTATAAATGGACCGATATCTGGAAAAATTTTTTTTGTCTTTTTGTCACCATGCTTAATAACTGTGTGAAGTTTGCATCAAAACAAACAACTTTTTATTTCAAAAATTTTCATACAAAATTGCAATAAAAATAGCATTTTTCAGAATTTTGGATATATCTCAGCTATACGTGAACCGATATTACTGAATTTCAATAGCAAACTCATAGATCGTTGGGGTAAAAGAATGGGGAAAGTAAAAAGTTTCTAAGTCTAATGGTTTCTTCGGAAACGGTATTTCAACAGCGTACAGATGGACAGACGGACATCGCTCAATCGACTTTTCAATTATATACAAGACTGCAGGTTGCTTGAACAGCAACCTGCAGTCTTGTCGAGTTGCTGTTGTCAAAATTGATGTATTTTATATTTGACATATTGAAGTCGGTTTCAGTGTCTTTAATGCTTAAAATTTAATTTAACTTAAAATTAACTGAAATTGAAATTGGACGCAATTAGAATTTCATAAGAAAGTTCTGTAACTATCGCAACAAGTAAATTCAGAACATGAAGCTTTAAATGGCGAGCTGGAGGAGAAAATGAAAAGGGTGATAAGCTATTTCGCTTACAACTACTATGCGAATCCCATTGATGTGGTTGTATTAAGCGATTTTCGGGACTCTTACGCTCTTCCTCAGCGAAAACAAAATTTTATACATCACAGAATATTAAAATCCTTCCGTACAGAAAGTCGTCGAAAGTGGCCTGCTAATAGTTTTTTCTACGCAATTGAAACCCGTTTTAACAAGCGGATCTTTGGCCATGCGAACTAGTTGCTGTCAAGTGGTTGAAAAGATTTTTAGTCACAGTAAAATTTCTCATAAGTGGACACCTGCCGTTGGCGAAGATATTGTACGCGAAGTGGAGAAGTCCACTTTTTAGAGTGGCATAAAAACTAATTTTTAGAATTTTTTTCATTTTAGAAGTTTAAATTACTTTTACTAAAAAAAAAAAACAACACAAATCGAAAATGTTTTATTTTAATTTTGCATAATTCTGCTTTATCCTCTTTGACATCCTCTGCCTCTACTTCAACATCACTAAAATCTTTTACAACTCCTGCCTTACTAATAATAAAATTAATCAAATACAAAACATCAAGAACTTATGGCGGTTTCTTGAAAGCTTTCGCAGAACCATTAAAATCAAAACTTGTTAAAAACATTTTAATTATTGCAGTTCTATAATAGACTTTAAAGTTTTGAATAAAACTCTGATCTAAAGTGGTGTTGGGAGGCAAAAAAAGAATTTTAGTATTTTTTAAAGTTGGGTACTTATCGCGAGAAACAGCGTTGTCTAAAAACAACAATATCTTTTTGTGTTCTTAGCAGAAACACTGAGAATTATTTATTCTGCAATTGTGGGAGAGCTAACGACTGTTTTTTAGCTTTAGCTCTAGCACTTTGCCTGCTTCTTGCCAAAAATAAAAAAAGAATAATGATTTCCTGCTGCTATTGGCTATGGGAGCGTCCGTTTTAAAGAATATGTTTTATCCGTGTTTATGAAATCGGATTTGCTTGCTTTGCTTTTGGAGAGATGTTCATCTACAATAGCTGACTGTTATGGGAGCTTTAATTGTACGAGTATATATGTATATACAATAGTATAAACAAATCAGATTTGAGCTTCAATTTCAATATCCTTTAACATATTAATAAATTTTGCAAATAGTGTTGAGGACATTTTCACATTATGACTTTTTCAATAGCTACAATTTTCAGTTTGGCAAGCGTATCTCCCAACTTAGTTTTTGCAGAAAGTTCGTGAACCTTGCTTGTCTTACTTGTTTTGAAATTGTTTTTCCAAAATGTTTTAAGGCCAACGCAGCTTGTTGAAAGTATTCACACCACTAGAGTTGCTTTAAAACATGTTTCATTACACAAAAACATCTACAAATAAATCTGTACTCACGTTGGTGCATAACTTGGAAACTTCGTTAATATTGTTGTCATCAGCCAGCCTCACAATAATGAAAATCTGTCATGAAGACATCAAAAAAACTTGTCTTCATAAAGGTAAAACTGTCATAACTTTTTTTCTATCCTGCGATTTGTTTTTCTTTTGATTCGTTTTCGGAAAATCTGTCTTTAAATAAACTCTCTATAATTTCTCATTATGCCTGTATTGTGTTTGAATAAAGAAATTTATATCACATTATTATTAAAAAACGAAAACAAAAAGAAAAAAACTTACATACATACTCGTACAAATGACTTACTTGCGACTGCGGGCTATTTAGTCGCATTTCAAATTTATTTATGGGCAAAACAAGTTGTATGTTTTAGCTAATAAAGCATCGTGTTCATAAAGATAATATTTAACTAAAATTGCAGCAAACATCTAAGCAAAAAAAAAAAACAAATTTCGTGTAAAAATGTGGAATCAATTATATTCATTAGTTTATAAAACACAGAGAAATCTTTCTATAACTGGTGCAATTTATGGATATTATGTACAAGTATATGTATACATAAATCCATACATACGTACATCCATCCGATTTCCAAATTTTTTTTCTTGAATACAGTTGTGAAAAAGATTTACATCAGCACCTGCCTTGCGGCCTTATCTCATGATGGACCAGTTCCACGGAGTGAATTATTCACCATTCCCCAGCGCCTTCGTGTGGTTTGCCAGGCTCACACAGGTAGCAATTCTTGCCATATGTTGCAATTTCCCAACATTCAATGAAAGACAAGGTTTAATGAGTTGGTAGGCCGAAGACCACTAAGAGCATCAGCCCTTAAACCAACTCACCCGCCAACCATCACCACTGGTTGCTTACGGTACAGGTATCTGTTGTATAGTTGTATAGGCAACGGGAGGTTGTTAGTCCCCGAAAAAAGCCAGACACCAAACAATCATCAAGGATACTAATACTCCTTTCCTGCGTTTTAGATATCAACCACAGCCAGAACGTTGCAGCTTAAAGTTTACTTAATTTTTTAGTTGATAACACCGACGAAATTTTTCAGTGTTACACATTATTGAAGGGTATCATGTTCTTTTCAAAACATGTTGCACATAAAACTGTTTAAAAACGCAGCATATGCTGCACTGTACCTCGAGTAAGGAGGAGATACATACTACATTTTTGCATCATTGCTTCATACGCGTTTCGCCCATCGCAACGAATTCGCCAGCATATATTCGTTGCACAAATTCGTCGTGTGAAGCACAATATGAACGAAGTTTTGTGTAGATAACATTGTTTACATTCCGTACGAAGAGAAAATTAAAAAATAATGAATGTAAACACATAGGAGGCCATATTAAAAGTACTCGTAAGCCTATATAAATCAAATAAAGAAGAAGGATTTTTGAGCAAATTAAAATTATAATTTAAGAACATCTTCATACATTTTTTACAACGTGGATTAATATTAATATAAAAGTATTATTTCGTGAAAAATATTTTTTTTAAATATGTAACCTGGTCACCTGATACTGTTTTGTTCGTCGTTCGCTGACCAAACAATTAGAAATAAATCTATTTCAACTTTCGCTTAGTATGACGGATTTCGACGAACACCACGATTGTGTGCATTTTCATATACACCATTGTGTTTTATTTTTGGCGACAAATATTCGCGACCAAAAATTCGTCGTTCGTCGCAGTTGTGCTCCTAGCATTATGCAAATGCGATGCTGATGATAGCTTTTATTTGATAAAAAAGTGGCGTTGAAACAGGGCGTTAAATAGTTCACAATCTACGACATGTTTTATACACAGTATGTTCTTGCCTACAAAAGTTACCTGATAGAGGTTTTCATTAGAATTTTTTCTTTGGTTAATGATTAAAATAAATTAATTTGTAATCCTTCTAAAAATATGTGTAACGATTTTAACAGCATTTGTCTTCAGCAAGATGGACTAACTACACACATAGCAAGACAGGTTATTGTGGAGTTCTAAAGCAAATTCCGTGTACACTTTGCACAAGCTGTTAAGTTCAGCTGATCTGATTGCACCAGTCCTTTTTGTTTTTGTTTTGGGTTATGTCAAGGAAGAGGTGTAGAAAAAGAAACCAAGGCTAAATTGAAGCTGTCTGTTAAAACATCAACTGAGACAATAATTATAATATAGATATTCCTGAAGTAGCGCAATGGATTTTGTCTTTAGAACAAAAACATGCACTACCAATTGATAAGAAGAAATTTCCAATGATGGAAGTAACAGCAGAAGGTGAAGATTTTATCCCAACATTACAGAGCCGCGAAGAGCAGCACATTGCTAGATCTCATTTTGTAACGGTTGTAGATAGCCATCTTTACATAAAGTAAAGCAAAGTAAAGATTTTTTGAGAAATAATAGGGAAATTGTGATATTAATGGGAGAAAAAATGCGCTATATCAAAGAAAACGCACGAAATTTTTTTTATTAATACGTTTTTCACAAAACTGCTAAAAACCGAATATATTTGCATTAAATTAACGGATTAAAAGCATCGACTTTCTTTTTACAGAACACAGAAGTACGACTCTTCCACAAAATTTGTATCGAAAGCATTCTGAAAACAGTTCCTTTCAAACGCCACTTTCACATACAAAAAGTTTACTTTGCAAAAAGAGTGGCTCTCTTTTCCCTTGCTAGCACTTAGTTCAATACTAGCGTTGCCAAAATGAAGATTTTACCTTAATTTTGATGATTTTATAAGTAAAATAAGATTTGAATATATATTTCCGAAAATTAAGATTTTTAGTACTTAGTATTACAATACATGCTTGAACTATTTTCAAGAATTTTGACTTCTTTCAAAACATGTTACTTAGCTGTTTACTTGTTCCAAACTTTTTGTACGCTACATACACACGAATGTATATACCTAGTTACATTTATAGTGTAATTGACGAATCGTGCTATGCGACAAAATGTAACAAATAACTTTATGCTAATTATTTAAAGATGTTGGATTAGGTTTTTATTCAGAACTCCACCGAAGACGTATTTTAAGTGACACATAGTCAGATCGGTTATAGCGGAGTTTCAATGAAAACTTCCAGCTATACCTTCCATAGCCTTTTCAGTTCAGCTGACCTGATTCCACTAGACTTTTTTTTGAGTTATGTCAAGCAAGAGCTGCAAGGAACAAAACCAAGGAACGTAACTTAGTCCATTGAACAACAAATGCGGCCTTCCCGGCCGCAATCAATAAGATTCTGATCAGGTATCACGATCATGGGTGTCATTTACAGCATAACATCTTATCATATATTATCACTTCTCCAAAAAATACACATGTAAATAAAATACAATGAGGAATCTGCAGCTTTATACTACTCGTACGAGTACTAATTTTGAAAGGATATTTTATTGAATTGAATTTTAGCTTAAAATTTTTATTTTGATCTCATTGTTATGCTAAAATAATCATCATTTTGTAATAATTAACAAATATGAGTTTGGCATAAAAATAAAATCAAAAGAAAACCATTTTATGATTTTTTCCCCAAAATTAAGATATATTATTAGGCAAATGAAAAGTTTCCACTGCACCGCTGCTCAAGACATTACAAAGTTAGCTTTCCGCGTATGTTATTGAACGTTGTTTTTGATGAAAGGTGCAACTTTTGCACACTTGTATACAATTTTATTGAATGTATTACAGATATATTTTTAAAATTAAAAACCGCATCGAAAATTGGAAAACAAGAGCACTGCTTTTTTTTTAAAGCACCAACAACGGTGCGACAACGGTTCATCAATGTATAAAATATTCGCCTCCCATACTTGCAACAGCTCTTTTTCTTTTCATTGTTTAAAAATAGTTCGACCAACTGAATTTATAGTTTGGAAAAAAACTATGTTGTGTTAATTATGTGCAATGAAATTATTGTATACAACTAACCCAGTGAAATTTCTGTCACATACATCTTCGATCTAAGATCATTGACAATGTAAGCGTGACCCATCCGAAGTCTGTATACAATTCCTATTTACATTTACACAGCGATGGCCTAAGCCGTAAGATGCATCCAACACTGTATACATTGTAAGCGAAGATTGGATGAGTTCAAAACTATATTATTAGCATTTGTTTTCTTCTTTGCTTGTTATGTACATAATGAGTAGAATAGAAAAAGACTAATCTGAATCGGCTGCTAGTTGTTTTTTGTGCTTAACATCCCAGCAGTCCACAACTTCCCAGTGAACTTTTTGTCACATACATCTTCGATCTAAGATCATTGACAATGTAAGCGTGACCCATCCGAAGTCTGTATACAATTCCTACTTACATTTACACAGCGATGGCCTAGGCCGTGAGATGCATCCAACAATGTATACATTGTAAGCGAAGATTGGATGAGTTCAAAACTATATTATTAGCATTTCTTTTCTACTTTCCCAGCAGTCCACAACTTATTACAATTTGCAAAGCATCCGATTGTAAGCGATTGTGTCAACAGAAAAAATCAAAATAAACATGTTAAGGACAACAAAAAACTAGCATTCGATTCAGATTATTCTCTTTCTACTCATTATGTTAAATTAAATGTACAGAAAAAACAAAGTAGAAAAGAAATGCTAATAATATAGTTTTGAACTCATCCAATCTTCGCTTACAATGTATACAGTGTTGGATGCATCTCACGGCCTAGGCCATCGCTGCCCAGTGAACTTTTTGTCACATACATCTTCGATCTAAGATCATTGACAATGTAAGCGTGACCCATCCGAAGTCTGTATACAATTCCTACTTACATTTACACAGCGATGGCCTAGGCCGTGAGATGCATCCAACACTGTATACATTGTAAGCGAAGATTGGATGAGCTCAAAACTATATTATTAGCATTTCTTTTCTACTTTGTTTCTTCTGTACATTTAATTTAACATAATGAGTAGAAAGAGAATAATCTGAATCGAATGCTAGTTTTTTGTTGTCCTTAACATGTTTATTTTGATTTTTTCTGTTGACACAATCGCTTACAATCGGATGCTTTGCAAATTGTAATAAGTTGTGGACTGCTGGGTGTGTAAATGTAAGTAGGAATTGTATACAGACTTCGGATGGGTCACGCTTACATTGTCAATGATCTTAGATCGAAGATGTGTGTGACAAAAAGTTCACTGGGATGTTTATTTTGATTTTTTCTGTTGACACAATTGCTTACAATCGGATGCTTTGCAAATTGTAATAACTTGTGGATTGCTGGGCAACACCCCTCTACATTCATCTCACACTCTTCTGTTTGCAGTCGATCATTTAATTGTCTTTTTACTCTTCAGAAGGCTTTCGGGCATTTCTTAGGAACTGTAATTGGCTGGTTGGTTATAGTTGGTGCAAATAAGAAAAACAACGATTTTTCTCAAAAAAACACAGAAATACAAATAAATTAAATAAACATAAATATATGTAAATATATTAATAACATTAACATAAATATATTAAAAGCTTAAATCGAGATAAGGCAAAAGAAAGTTTTTAATGGAAATTTAATTGAAGAACAAATGAAAATAAATCAAAATTGCAACAAAATTCGTAATACGGACAAAATTTTTTTATTATGTAAACATGTATTCAACTAATCAAATGAGACCCACTTTTCCAATTTCTAAAATTCGACTTAGGCTGTGAACGCCTAAAACGCCACAGTTATGTAAACCGTTCGTGATGCCGAATTTACGTCGTTTATAAACAAAGCTTTTAACTCAACTAAACTTTTTATCTTAAAACTGTTCACACAATTAAAACTGTATTCAGCGCCCTTCAGCGTCCCAATATTTGACTGCTTTTTGCTATGGTGTAATAAAATGTTGTATGTTTGAAAAAAAAAATGGTTCAAATGCAAAAAAGTACGGGTTAATAACCCTCAAGCAAGAAAGCACCTTAAAAGCAATTCTTAATATAAACACAAATAAACACACGCATATAAATTCGTACGCTTGTTAATATTAGTACATAAGTAGATAGATGTGTACTCGTACATGCAAGAACAATTACTTCAACCGAAAACTAAAGTAAAGTACTCGCTCGTACGTACTTACGTGATGGCTGAATACAATGAACGCTACCAACCTGTTAAAAATGAAAATTGTGAAAAACAAAGAAACATATCAAGACAAAAAAAAATAAATAAAATATCAACAACCACCAGCCATCATCCATCTAACCACCAACCTACAAAAAATAGCAAACAAACAAACAACAAAACAGCCACTTAAATCATATAGATAGGTACGAGTAATGACAAAAACAACATGTGTAATAAAGAACAAATTAAATTACCTTAATCTCGGCTAAGCACACACACACACACACACTACACGGCCAAATACGAGTACAATTAAAGGCTGACTGACACCAGCGGTTCTTGAACACACACGAGTACACATTTTTGAAATTGTTAAGTCATCTTAAGAGACAAACAAGACGACCTAATCGATCGATGGAAAAGAGAAAAGTTTCTCGATGCCACCACACATTGCAACATTAAATCTTCTGCGAGCACTTTAGAGGATTTAGTTACAACAAATCTTTGTTGTTTTTCTTTTTTTTTTTTCTATTTATTGCTGCTGAAGAAAATTACATACATACTCGTACGTATGTATGTGCTTTTTCTTTTACTTTGATTTTGTTTTTTCAGCAAACAAACAAACACTCGAAGGAACGAAGAAGCGAAGATTACTATACGAGGAGTGAGTGAAAGATTTTAATTTTTGACTAAAGCACCTTAAGTGATTTAAAAAGCACACACTTGACTTTTTTAAAGTTTGTTTATTTGTTCTAAATCGCACAGAAGACGCAGCAGAAGAGTATTTGAATACATAATTGCTGGCGGGTTGGTCGGCCGGCTGGTTTTCAAGCAAACACAACGCAAGCACAATACGAGTAGAGGAGTAGAAGGGGTTTCAATTGATATGGGCAAATTGTTTAAACAGTTTGGCTGCGAGCGAAGAGTGACCATTGAGGGTGACAGGCAGAGATGTTTAAAAAATGTACCTAAAAAATCATTAAAATTTAAAAGAAAACCTCGATGTCGTCAAAGCAGCATTGAAATCTCGTCAAAAATTGGAATACATAATTGCATACATACTCGTATTGTACAAACACACAAGTATATGTTTTAAAATCAAACGCAAAATTAATTTTACAAAACGTGCTTACAAACAAGAATTCAACATATGTATCTTAATAAACAAAATTACACAAGATATACCAGAACTAAGCGTCAAGCCGAAACGCGGTGACGGGATTGAGTACAGCAATCATGAGAAAAATCTGAAACAAATCTGTCTCATGCAGTTTGAAAATTATGGGCATTTAAGAAAAACCTAAAAATTTGGTAAAACTGTAACCATTTTTCGCTTATGGCAAACATGTCCACTATCCATCCAAGAGCTTCTCCGAATAAAAAATATTTTAAGTGAGTAAAATGGATTAGCTAAAACCGGGTTACTTGAGGGTTTTATTATACCCTTCACAAAAATTTTAAGGGTATATCTAAGTTTGTCATTCTACGTTTGTAATTTCTACAATATTAATTTCCGACCATATAAAATATTAAGTATTCTGAATCAGCATTGATAGAAAATTCGATTAAGCGATGTCCGCCGTTGAAATACCGTTTCTGAGAACACCATTAGACTTCGAAACTTTTTTCTTTTTTTCACCATTCTATTACTCCAGCGTTTAATGGGTTTGCGATTCACTAAAATCGGTTCACGTATTGCTGAGATGTATCCAAAATTCCGACAGAAGCCATTTTTATTGCAATTCTGTATGAAAATTTTTGAAAAAAAAAATAGTTTGTTTTGCTTCACACTTGACACAATTATTTGCAATGGCGATTAAAAGACAAAAAAATGGTTCCCCGATATCGGTTCCTATACATATATCCGAGATATAGCCTAAACCAATTTTTTAATGAAAATTTCGCGTAAGCGAATTTAAAAAATTTTTTTACTTAAAAGCAGTTCTGGTAATAAAAAGAAGGTTACTAAAATGCAGAAAATAAAAATTTCCAATATCGGTTCATATATACCCGATATATAGCCTAAACCGATTTCTTTATGAAACAATTTGTTTTTGCTGAGAAGAGCTTCTGGTTATAAAAGAAGGTTACTAAAATACAGAAAATAAATATTTCCGATTTCTGTCTATGTGTTCCCGAGATATAGCTTAAACCGATTTTTTTCATGAAAATTTCCCGTAAAACAAACTTAAACTGCTTAAAAGCAGTTCTGATTGTAAAAGGAGGTTACTTAAATACAGAAAATGAAAAGTTCCGTTATCGGTCAATATATTTCCGAGATATAGTCTGAATCGATTTTTCCGACATATAGCCTAACATGGAATTGAAACTTTTCCATGAAGGATTAGCTTTTTGAAATGGCGATTACAAGGCAAAAAAAGATTTTCCCCGATATCAGTCCATATATATCCCAGCATATTTAGTTCAAATTTGTAATATATACTATACGTGACTATCGTGAAGGGTATTTTAGATTCGGTCCAGCCGAATATACATGTTTTTTTTACTAGTTTTTTTTTAGTACGAAAGTAAGTACCATTTTACAACCCTGATTAAGTGCACAGACATTTAATAGCACTTGTCAAGGCACTTTAGTAAATTTTTTTTAAAGGAGGGCCTTTCAGAGTCGACAAATTTTAAATTCGTAATTTAACAAATAGTCTTAATTCTAGAAGACAATTGTGCCAATATTTTTAACTATAGTTCTAGAAATGTTATTTAGCGTTACGATTCCAAGTTTATATGAATAAAAATAATAAAAATTAACTATTTCTATCTCCAAGCAGACTAAGATGGCACACGGTAAATAGCCACACACAGTATCTCACGCATGTTCATTGATATAAGTATACTCGCACTCGTTCATACCACATATATGCTTGTAAATAAATGTGTGTTCTAGATACATTTTAGTGCGCCCTCATGTGTATTGTTGGTTGAATATTTTGCATTAGGTAAATGAATTTATAAAAACACTTTACAAATTAAGAAAAGCAAACTAAACAGTGGACAGGTTCATCAGTAGAGCTAAAAAATGTATATAAATTTGTATGTTGGCTTGTAATGAAGCACCAGTTGAGTAAATAAATTTGTTGCTTATTTACCCAAGATAATAAAGTTTGTACTTTAAATAATTTGCATGCTTCTTTAATTAGCTGAAACTTTCAAGTCTTGAATAATTGCAGTCAGTTCAGAACTTAAAAAAAATTAAATCAACAAATGACCGAATAGTTTACGCAGCACTATTCGGTTATAGCTATGCCCTGAGTCTGGGGATAAATGGGTGCTGCTGGGTAATATAACGACTACGACAGTAGATAGCCAGAAACAATGTAAGACAAAATTCATTTTATCCGATTTCCTTACTATGTATACAACCAATATCAGACTGGTAATGGAATACTGCTCTCATATTTGGGACGGTGCTTCAAAGTCTGTCTATTTTGTGCAGGAGATGGCTTAGAAGCTAATCGGTGATAGTTGGGTTTCTAGCTCTTCTGATCCACTGGAGCATTGTCGTACTACTATTACTATTATTATTACTACTACTACCAATACTACCAGTACTACTACTACTACTACTACTGCTACTACTACTACTACTACTACTACTACTACTACTACTACTACTACTACTACTACTACTACTACTACTACTACTACTACTACTACTACTACTACTACTACTACTACTACTACTACCACTACTACTACTTATCATTTACGGCTCTTGACTCTCCAGCCTTAGTGATAAGAGGCGTCTGTACCTTTTCACTGCGGTCCGCTACAGAGTTCATCACTGGCGACCGAATCGTCTTTTTGCTAGATCCAAAGGGACTTGCAGTACTTTCTCCTATTTCATCAACCTTCATCATTCTATTTATTTTGTTTACTTTCATTTTGGTCAATTGGGCCTCCGCTTAAGCCGTTATCTCCGTTTGCCCAAATGACTTATAATGACTCCGAGGATTCCTTCGCAAGGGTTGATACAAGTCCTTATTAGATCCTGTATTCAGAGCTATTTTTTCCAACTGAAAAATTCTTTTATGTGTTTGTGTCGCAAAAATATCTAAACCAATAGCAGCTTTTTTTATATATATGCAGTTGTTTGTCCTGTACAAACAACTGGGGTTATAACAATTGCATATGTATGTGATCAATATGTGACAAACATTACCGTAAAAATAATTAAAAAGCTCCGTGACTGAGTTGGTTAAGCGGCCGTATTAAAAATACATCATCTTCACATGATCCCGAGTTCGAATCGCAGTGGGTGCTGATGAGTAGGGTAGCGACTTCGAAGCTCTAGTTGTCTCCCAGCTAATGGTATTCAATTATTTTTTCTGTTCTTCTTTGGTCTAATTATTTCACAGCAATTATCGTTATAATAAAAAATAATCCTTCTTCTTGACTGAAGTTGGACTCGAACTCACAACTAATTAGTTAATATCGTACATATATATATAACTAAAAGTTCACTTATTAAAAATATTTACATACAATTTAAAGCCTTTTTCTTAAAATATTTTTAATGCCGTTAAGAATTAGTGATACTGACACAATGCATATATAAATTTACGCATGATTCCTTTTTCTTCGCAAAAAGAGAACATAATTGCTTTAATATAATTTACTCTTAAAAGTCTTCTGTTGAAAATATGCTGCTTATTCTTTGTTATAAGCAGAGTGTAGTTAAGAAAATTTTTGAGACAACAGCTGATTTTTTAACAGTTGAGTGCATCCCATTGAATGCAGCTTCTCGTTTTGCTGCGTGTTGTATGTGAAACTAATTAAGTTCACCGACACCGTTTACTCAGCATAGCACGAGAAGGGATTTCAAAATTATCCAAATTTGGCCTCTTTAGCGTTTTATTTAAGAGCGAAAAATTAAAGCTGTCTTTCTTAAATTTATTAATATAGAAATTCGAACATGAAAGAAGAACAAGTGGTTTGTTGTTCACTTGAATTGAAATAATTTTCACTCACTAAGTGAAATTCCATTTCATGAGACGTGTAATGTCAATGCAGGGCGTAATTCTTTCTGATTTGTTTAGTTTTTAGTTTCGTAGTTGACACGCAGTACATTTAAAAACCACTGAAAACAAATTCTACATTCCTTAATTATTAATACGTATAACATAGATACTCGTAATATACTTATTGCTTTTAAAAACACGTTTCGAAACTTTTACCACTCGTAGATTCTCTGTTTCCGTATTTCGAAAAGGAGATTTTCCAAAACCTCACAGTATTGCATAATACGAGTATTAAAGCGCTGCTCTTTCAAGTACTAAAGAACTAACAAAAGACTGAAGCAGCAAACTTTAATTTACGCGATAGAAGGCAAATTGATCGTTTTTTCTCCGAAGATGATTCAAATTTTCTTTTTCGCATTTTGAGCTTCAAATTTATTAAATTTTTATTTTATTTTCAAGGCAGTCGGAAAGTTTTGTTGCCAGACTTAACATTCAAACTTTTACAACTTTTATTATAAAACAAAAAAAAAAACTTTTGCTTCGGTTTTAAAATATAAAACGCTCGTGTATGTTACACTGTTTGATGCAGCATCTTTAGCTACAGAAAGAAAGCTCTCTCATATTTTTGTTACGTCGATGGCTGAGTTGTTCAACATATTCTCATATTTACGTTTCCATTACTCTAAAAGTTGTATGTTTGCATGTACCACCACTTGTGGTTGCCGGTTTAAGTCTTTTTCTCCACCGTTAAGAGGTTTTATTTTTCAAGCTAAACACAATTACTACACAGTTCCGTCAGAAGCTTCCACTTGAGCTGTTCGTTCGGTTTGTTTCAGTTCGCCAAAATATCTTAACGAAAGTGCTTTAAAATATAAAATAAATAATAATACCAAGAAGTTATAAAATAAAAAATAATAATAATAATAATAAAAAACATTCAAAACATGTTGTAGTATTACATGCTTTCATATTCACATAAATATAAATGAACATACACACATTATATATGTATGTACGTCGTGCGATTTTTAAAACCCATACAAACATATTAGAGCAAAAATGTATTCTGTTTTGTGTGCAGAAATAAATTGCAATTTCAACTTGAGTGAAATACAAGTTAAAGATCATTTCGATATTAATGATAAATGCCATTTTTAAAAGGAAATTACTTTTACCTGCATGTCTCAATCAATCACTAGCACTCGCAATAATAACGACAGTAATAAAATAAAAATAAAAAAAAAAGCGAAAAGAGTTATCATCTTAAATGGAAGGTGTTTTGCTTAAAAAATATTATTATTATTATTATTATTATTAAACATAAATACGAGTATATATAGATATGTTGGTAATTGTTGCTAAGATCTATATACATAAATGTGAAAACGTTAAGCCAATGATACCAATTTAAAGTCATAAGCACGCGCTCCAATATAATGTTAACGAAGCAAAGCACCTTTGCGCTTTAAAAGTTTATTGAAGGCATCATCCAGCAGCCCACAACTCCCGCACGTTGCATAAAAAAGTGATTTTTGTTATTATTATTTTTGTGTTTAAAAGGGAGACCGAATTAAGAGATACGAGTTCATACATATGTATGTATGCATGTTTTACTTTTTAAGATTGCAAGCAATCTTGATGGCAAATACGTTTAAGTGCTTTTCGAGTGAATTGTTTGGAAATTGACTTTGTTTTATTTTTAATCTTTTTTTTTTTCTTGATTGAGAGATTGTTTATGCAAAAGTTGCAAAAAGTGGTACGCATGCTTTTGAAATTTTAAAGAGTGAACAAATTGATTTTGTTTTTTTTTTTTGTCAACAAAACCAAATGATGTTTAATAAGTGAATGTCGGAATAGACGCATTAAGAAGCTGAGCACGTAAATTTTATTACACAATTTTAAAGAAACAAAATAAAAATAAGTCGGTCAAGATACTAGCAGTAAAAAAATGCACTTAAATTACATGAACAAAAGAAAAATGAAAAAGGCAAAACCCTTCAGCAATATCGAAATGAATTAAATTTAGATGAACTGAGAACGCTTGTTCTTGGCAAACAGATCTTTAAGGAACACTGCATCAAGCTACGTATAAAAAGTATAAAAATCTGAAAGAAAACTCAAAAAAAAAAAAAACTCGTAATAAATTTAGCTTCCACTTTATTTGCAGCCCGTGTTATTTTGCTTTGGCCATCGCCAAATTAAAGGTAAAGAATTAACGAAAAGGCCAACCAATTAACTCGATCGAGCAATTTTACTTTTTAAGTGGCACTTACGCCAAACATTTAACCAGCTTTACGTAGTTGTATCAGCCAAAACAAATGCCGAATCGCAAAAGGCCTACTAGCAATCTTTTAATTTTACTTAATGAAAGAAATAATAAGACTAAAACTGGGAAAAAATAAAAAAATTATACGATTATAAATATGTTATAGTTATGCGTGTCACGTTGCTGTATATCAAGTTCAAATTGCATTTACTGTCAACATGAAACGCAATGCGGTCATATCGACGTTCAGACAGATAAACCACATTCAACCACTTGTACTTGTGCGCTTGATTAAGAGCAGAGGACAAACGAACGGACGGATGGACGGTCGGAGATACGAGTACTCGTTGACTTGTTTCGACAAAAATGAGGAGCATCTCAAGTTTATTAAAAAAACGCACGCATGATTGCAAAACACTAAATAAGTGGACGTACTCAGTCGATTGCTCTCTTTTTGTTTTGCCATTTAATGTTGTGTGTAGCTGTGCAATCAGCTAGTTACTAAGTGAGGCAAGCAGTCCAACAGTCAGCGAGCTAGCGAGCCAGCTAGACAGCCGTCCAGTTATTCATTTAGCAGTCAAACGTGCGTTTTGATTTTGTTTTTTATTTTTGTTGCGTTGTGCAAGGCATACCACATTGTGCACTCAATGCGTTGAATGCATTTTATGACATTTTGTTGTTGGCTCTTAAACAGAGATTGTGCAAATAACGAGAAAAAGAGTGTGGAAATCTTAATATTAACACCTTTTTTTCTACTTTGTGCTTGTTATTTGGTAGAAAAGTAATTAAAAAATTAAAGATTGATTAGCATTACGCTCGTCTAATTGCGGTGTCTGATAAGAATGGTGTTATTGTTTGCGATGCTTTCGTAAGATAAGAAAAATATTTTTTGTTTTCTTGTTGTAAAATTATGTATGAACGTTGTTAAACAAGTTTATTTTAACTAAGAATTTTAAAGATTGTTAACAAATTTTTGTTTCGAAAATGTCACTGTGCATCACTAGAACACAGTGAAAAAGGTGAAAAAATTTCTAAGAAAAGAAGCTTTTCCCAAATTTAGCAAAAAATCATCTGTCAAAATAATAGCACTGCTCATATTGACCTGGAAGAAAAAATAGTATATTTATAATAATATGGTTTGGTGCTGGCTGGAATATAAATAGCTATGCTATGGTAAGGACAGCTAACCTTCTGTTTTTAATATTTAGTTGCTCAGCTGTTATAAGCTATAACTGGTAACTAGGTTCAGGCATCTCTCTAATGAACTAGAATGCCACAAATCATTATTGTTGGTCGGTTTGATGTCTTAGACCTTCCTCTTAACATCAGACTATAAGTTTTCTATGGGGTTTAAGTCAAGAGATTATGCAGGCCATTCCATTACAGAAAAATTATTGTGTTCAAACCACTTTTTAGCTTTTCGGCTAGTATATTTCGGGTCATTGTCTAGTTGCATGACCCAAATCAGTGGCATATTTTCAGAAGCATAAGGCAGCATCTCCATACCACGATACTCGAACCTCTTAGTGGTAAATTTTGGGTTATATTCCGAATTTTGTGGTCTTCCAACATACGATCCTGAACCCTTTCCACCAAATAATACTACTTTTGACTCATCTGTCCACAGAATATTACGCCACTTTTCAATTGGCCACTCTATGTGGTTTTTAGCAAACTGGAATCGTGTTATTATTAATAAAGGAAAATTTCTTGGACTCTGTGCTTTTAGATTATTTTCCATAAGTCGTCTTGATATTGCTTCGGTACCTATTGGCCGTTCTAATTCTTTTTTCACTTCTGAAGCTGACATGGACGGATTTCTTTTTATGTGCCATACTAAGCAATTCGCCATTGCATTTGGTGTAACAGTTTTTCGTCAACGTGTTTCGGCTTTAAGTTAAAAAGTAATTGTATTTCGAATCGTTTTGCTTGAGCAACCAAAATTAGCTGTTTAATTACTTTACGTTTTTCACTTGTACAGTGTTTAGCACAACCCATTCTGAATGCTGGAGCGTCAAAATTCTTAAATTTATTTTTGAATAATACATATGCCAATACCTAATTATCATTCTTAATTGTTTTAACCAAATAATTTTCAAGTTTGCGGCTTTTTTTTTAATACTCGAATATAAGTAAGAAGCACAAACTTGAAAATGTATTTCATTGAAACATGTACAAATTTCTGTTCGTATTTAACCTTAAAAATAGGAAAGCTTTAATGATACTATCCAAAATCCAAAAATTTATTTGGTTCTTCCTGCACGTAAGTTATTGTTGCACTATACCTGGAAAGCTGGATGACCGTATTGGTATTCAAGTTTTTCTCGATTGGTTCCATCAAGAAAAACTGTTTAAAAACTTCTATTATTTCGAAGCACAACAACAAGATTTTTATGCCGCCATAAAATATTAGGACAATATGTTCTCTAGATAAAAGCGTTATGGTGTTTTCTTTTCTGATAAAAAATGCTGCCCTTTAAATGTATATCATTTTTTTCCGATTACCATCACCCTTAAAAAGTTGTGCATGTGTTATTAGCACAAAAGAACAAAAAATGCTAACAAAGTGCCATTTAATAACAATGTACACTCAGCGTTTCAAATATATCATGACTACTTTCAACCTACCAACGTTTTAATCACTATATTTATCTTATGAAAGCATCTACAATAACAAAAGAATTTCATATTTGCATAAGCACGTATGAAACAAAGATGTAAAAAAGGGCAGTATCTCCACCTTACTCGAAGTACCGTGTATGACATGCTACATGTTTTGCCAGTTTTAAGTGCAACCTGTTTTGAAAAGAACCTGATACCCTTTCATAGTGCATAACATTTTTTAGAAAAGAACGTGTTGAACCACTATATGTAGCATAGGTGTAACATTTTTATCAGAAAAGAAAACACCATTAGTTATCAAAACCTTGTACATGAAAGAGTAAGAAGAGAGCACGACAACAATTTTAAAATATTGATATAACAAATAAAATAGAGACTTATATTATTAGGTGTACAACTTTGCTACCACCGTTTTACATTTTTGAGTTGTAACATACATAACATATGTACTAATGTATGTATGTATGTATGTATGTATGTATGTAAGTATGTATGTATGTATGTATGTATGTATGTATGTATGTATGTTTTTTTTTTTTTTTTTTATTCGCGGGGTGAAAAACCATCGAAAGGCACTGGCAGTGATGGTGGTTGCCAGTAGTGCGAGACTTTAACTCGCTAAAAAACACCCCTTCGCCCTGACCCAGATGCTCCCCGAGGGACTGCCGCAAGGCTTTACGTCTCGGGGTGGGAAAGGTGATACACCCTACATCTAAACTAAACTACATTGATTCTGCTGCGAATCTGTTCTAACCTACGAAGTTCCGACAAAACCAATTTTACAAAACTACAGACGTACGTCCAGTTGCACAAAGATTCCAACATGATTGGAACGATACTGCTCGGACTGATGCTACGTCCTAGGACTGTTTCTAAATATTCCCTATCACTATTAAACCGTGGACAGATGAAGAACACATGCTCAGCATCTTCCAAGACATTACCATCACAACTCGGACAGAACGGAGTACTGTCATGTCCAAAACGGTACAAGTACAACCTAAAACAACCATGCCCAGTTAGAAACTGTGTAATATAGTAGTTCAAATCGCCATGCTTTCTTGATAGCCATGCTCTGATGTCTGGTATCAGTAAGTAGGTCCATCTTCCCTTGTCAGCTGTCGCCCATCTTTCTTGCCATTTTCGCAGACACGATTCTCTCAACCCAACCGAGATGTCCGAAGCGGCCTCTAGCTCGATCGGTATCATGCCGGCAATGACAAAAGTGGCCAGGTCCGATACAGTTCGGAATGCGCTACATACACGCAAGGCGATCAGCCTATACACAGGAGATATCAGGTTCACATAAGTAGGATATCTAAGTGAGCCTGACCATATAGGCGATGCATATAAGATAATGCTTCTTACTACACTAGAGAGTAATCTCCTCTGCAGATATTTTGGACCTCTTGTATTCGGCATGATCCGGCATAGCGCTGTGCATGTTTTTGATGCTTTACTGCCTATGTACTTCAAGTGCTCTTGAAAAGACAGACGAGTGTCAATCATGACCCCAAGGTATTTTAAACATTCATGTATGTATGTATGTATGTATGTATGTATGTATGTATGTATGTATGTATGTATGTATGTATGTATGTATAGATGTAAACCTGTTCGACAAATTCATGTGACCTTAAAGGTCACATATTTTATCATGTACTGTGAGGCGCTTTTAAATTATATTATTTATTTAAGCAATAGAAGAACACAGCGGAAAAATGCACAAATTTATAAAATCTATTAATTTAAATTTACCACCATATTTACTCTTATTTTTACGTATATTTGACTGAGTGCAATAAGATACGGTTGAGTGAAAATAAAAAAATGTGTTAATAACCAGTCAAGTTATTAACTTTTTTCCATCAAGTATAATGATGAATTATGATAACAACATCGACATGTGAGCGACGTAAAAGTTCTCAAATCGTAAAAAACAATAGGCAAAACGATTTAACGTAAAAAATTTTTTCTTTCTTAAATATTTAAAGAAAACAAAAATTAATTAACTGCACATACAGTTCAGAACAGAGAGTGCATTACAAAGATAACACACATTTAACAGAAGTGGTGCAGTCAGCAATCATTTCAGACTAGACAACTTGAAAGGTATCGGCATACGAAAAAAAAGAAAACAAATCTGTTTGTATGTACGTTTTGATTTTTATACATATACATATGTATGTATGTATGCACGTTGGTATGAGTATATGTACATACGTATACACAGGGAACGCGAAGCGAACTACAAACATATAAACATGCATTTATGTCCCTGTTTGAGGCATCAGAAGAACAAAACGAATAAACAAACAGCACCAACAAATTCTGATGGCTGAGTTTCAAGAAAGAAAAGCTTTTCTATTTTTTATATAATATATTTTTTTATATCGCTTTGTGCTTTGCTGTTGTTGTAGGTAAACATTTCTAGCCATTTTTTCTTCTACTTGTGAAAATTACTTATAGCTAAAGCATTGAACTTTGTCTATTTATTTGTTGATGGTGCTGCTGCTGCTGCAGCCGCTGTTACTGATGCTGTCGCTGTTGCTGCCGTCGATGCTGTTGATTTTCTTATTTTATTGAATTTTAGTTCAAGAGTATGAGAGGATCTAGTGAACATGTTTTAAAAGTCGACTAATTAGTGTACGTGTTTTGTTACAGTTATCATCATCTGCTGTTATGTATGAAAAATTAAAAAAAAAAGAAAGAAAAAGAAAATACTTCTTCAAGAATCTGTTTTTCGGTTCAATTGAATCGGGACTGTATGGTATGATCATTTGCAACCTCTCCATCTTTTTTCAAATGCATAAAGAAGTTTAGAAACTGTTGTGAAAAACCACTGTAATAGAAAGAAATTAAATAAAAAAAATTAAACGAAGAAATCAGCAACAACAAAAAGTAGTCAAGTATTTTATTTAATTTTTTTTCTCTGTACTGCAACAAATGCGGAAATTGTCAGAAAATTGTTAACTAATGTGTCGCTAGTGAATGTTTAGCACGAGTGTTTGAGTTCAGATAGAAACAGACGTTTAAACACACACAGCCACACACACACACACACATGCATATATAAACATATAAACAAACTCACTAACTTTCAAGTTATTGCTGCGAACCTTGCAAACATTTTCTTTCAAAAATAAGACAAAAAGTGACAGCAAGACGTGCAAAACTGTCATATATAATAAAAGCTCTCGCATCGTAAAAGAGAAGCTGCTCGGCGAGAAGCGAGGCACATGGCTAATACCTACAACATGACCCCATTTAGTGTCATTAGGGCAAAAACAATTAGACTCTCTTTTAGTTATTGAAGTGTTATCATGCATGCTATTATCTAAATGGTTGAAATTGGTATCTTCTTGGCATCCAAATCTTCACGAAGTTAAGCGGAGTTTTTTTATCTTGCACCAGGACGCAGTGCATTGTACTGAAAATAAGCTATGAGGAGGTCCAAGTGTTTGTGGACGATGGACTTGCACCTGTCAATAACAACAGGGAAACCCCAAAACAAAGATTATCACAGCATTAAAAATGTGGGTTTTTGGCAATTAAAAGTGTGCAAAAAATTAAAACCAATATTATCGAGCAAATATCAACCATTGACAAAGTAAATTTGCAAAGTATAGGATGCACAGCATGGGCGGGGTGACAAAGACCATAATGCCCAAGATGGTATTAACAATACTTTTGTAGCGTCACTGTCACTAACCATAACGACCTATGCCTTCACATAGGAAGTTTTCACGTGGTTAACAATGAAAACTGTAAACCAATACAGTTATTTGAGGCAAACCGTTAACCAGTGCTAGTGAGACGCAAAACTCTCGAAGATCGAACAACCAACACAAGCCTGACCGCACTTAAGAAATAATTACGATGACGCGAGAGCTGTTCTTCAGCCCAGAGCTGCTTTACGACTGACGTGATTCATAATTTTGCTAAAATATTAGGAATCAGACGAGCCAGTGTGACCAACATAATTTTTAACTGGCCCCTGGTTGTAATAAAATAAATCCTTTTCTTTATTAAAGTTTAAATGATACTTGAACTCTTAAGAACGTTTTTGGACATTTTATTAAGTTTCGTATCAAAAACCGTCATTAAACAAAAAAGAATTTTAAGCTTAAGAACGTAAATTTTTTCATTTTTCTTACTATCGAAAATAGTTATTATTGCTTTTGATTATTTTGTAAATTTAGCAAATGAATGTGTGTTTAAGAAGTTACGTTTTGGATAAGTCTATTCACACTTTTGCTAGTATATGTTTGCTGGGAATTTATTGTGATGTATGTGTATGTATAATGAAAAACAAATTGGAAATAAGATTTAATTAACTAATTATCTATTTTAGTTTCACTTTAAAATAGAAATACCTACTTTTTTCGTTCATTCTACCAACGATATCAATTTGCTGAGCGATTTTAAATACGAGTACAAACAATAAACTAGAAAGAATTCTTTCTGTCAATTAATATCCCAACAAATCTCTAAAAAGTCGAAATCGAGTGCAGCAAATTACAATACGTCCCACTAATACTGAAGCCAAGAGCAAAAAATATTTTCAAACATCTTTTAGAATTTACTCGTATCTTTTTTAAGGGTTTGCTAGATCTGAAAACAAATGATTTTTATTACAGGCTTTTAGCAAGCTTAACTGATTTGCTATAAATTATTTAACAAATACTGTTACTCAATTAAAGCAGAGCAAAAAACAAAACTATAACGATATTAAACAAGTTTGCTTAAAGTCCAAACTAGTTTTTTCTTTTGCATATACAAAAACTTCAAATGATTTGTATCATTTTGGCATTTTTTCATTCCATCCCATCCCATTTCAGTCTAATCATTCTTATTGTATCACGCAATTAAATAACGACTTTGCTTAATTGTAACTTTAGCGGCCAGGTAAAAACCCAAATTTAAGTCGCCAATTTACTTTTGCATAACCAATTTGAATTAAGAGAAATACTCGTACCATCGAAAAGTTTGCGTGATTATGGATATTAAATGATTGGGGACATAAAACACACAAAGAATTAAAAAGAAAGTGTAAACGATTCGTATAAAAACTGTTTTAGGTTGATGCAGGGAACGCAGCAACCACAATAAAATCGGATTAAATGTGAAATTAAAAATTGATTGTTTTTTTTAGCGGCAATTCGAAAGTGCTGCATTACTCATAAATTCACATTAAAAAAAAGGAGTGTTTTAAAAATTTTGTAACTTTTAAGAAAATGCGAGTATTCAAGTAACAAATAAGAGTTTTCAAAGCAAAAAATAAAATGCCTAAAACAAATTTAAAAGTCACAGTCCTGTCATGTCACTTGCTGCAGTTTTCAGATATATCTGGCTTTCATGTAAGATTTCTTTATCTTTACTTTTTCTGAAAAGGGTTCGAATATAACAACTATTAGTATCTTTGAAAAATAAAAAGGTACAAAGTTTGAAACTAGACTAGATTTTCTGATCTAAAACACTAGCATGACTATGAACGACAACGGTCATAAACTGAGATCTACTCGTAGACTGAATGGCACGACTATTTGGTATCAAAATAAAGATCTGCAACTAACAGATTGCAAAAGTTAAATAACTGTTTTGTTCATGACCTTGCTAGGTTGGAGATAGGATGGAAATCCTTAAGGACGGGTTTTTCTTTTAAGGCCAATTTGGTTTTCTTTTATTTAACTACAGTACTCCAGATCATACTAATGGATTCTAAATATAATGTTAACATTTTTTTCCAATTTTAGGATAAAATTAGAAGCTTGGCATTGATTGATTGATAATTTTTTTTATGCTGATTCACTTTTTCCAATTACCGGGTGTCTGCCGGAGAGGTCTACTACTTTGTTTGTTTATAGTTTTTGATTAAATGAAAGCAATGGAATACAATAACAGATAAATGTCCGCCTCTGTTAAGCTCACAACTAGGAACCCTTTTGAGCACATTTTTTTTTATTAAATTCTCACACATTTCAGTATTTTAATTACGAATATTTTAAGATTTAGTTTATTATTAGTTGTGGCGTTAAAAAATTTTGAATCCAATAACGATATCGCTTCCTATTGACAATTACCGTTACGCCGTTTTCATTTTCAAATAAGTAAGGTCCCATGATTTCTCCTGGCTAAATTGCACACCAAACTGTCACTTTTAATGGATGTAAATGTGACTGATGAATAGTTTGAGGGTTTTCCATTGCCCAGAACCGACTGCATTCAAATGAAAATATTCCTCGTCACTCATTATGATATTTTCGTGAAAATCGGGGTTGCTATGGGCGAGCTGTAACAACCTATTGGCATGTGTACGGCGGCGTCAACGGTTTTGTGGAAGAAGCTCTCGTGTCAATTGAATCTTAAATGGAAACAAATGCAAATCCTTGTGCAAAATTGTGGCCAAAGTTGTCCAAGGAGTCCAATTGATGTTGATGGATTGTTTTGAACACTTTCTTCAGCAGTAGTAATGTTTTCAGCGGATCTTGCAGTACGTTGCGGTCCATGCTTGGATCTATCCCCTACACACTTCAAAATCATTCACTACACGATAAATAGTGCGTTTTGTTGGCACGTTGCTTCTCCCAAAAATTTCACGTACCTTTCTCATCGTCACAGTATTCGATGATTGATTTTGATAAGATGTTTTAACGATTAAAACACGTTGGTTTATCTAATATTTTTCCATAACAAATTTGCCACGTGTCCGCTTCACGACAGCCAAACATGAAATGTCAAGACTAATGTTTACCAAAATGGTGGTTAAACAAAGTAGTATTCCTTCCCGGTGGACACCCGGTGTATTAGTTAATTTTGCAATTTAATTTATTGAAGATAACTAGACCACTAAAAATAATAAAAATTTGTTTTTTGTGAAGAAAAGAGAATAAGTTATTAATTAAATTGTATTAAAAATCAACATTGTTTGTTATATTTCAAAACGCTTGAAAAGGATAATAATAAATATAATAACAAATTTTATATCACAACACGTAAACGAGTCCAATCACGTAATTGACTCTGAAAACGTAAAAATATTAAACAGGAAAAAAAGAGAACAAACGGTTGACTCCTGAATGCCTTTTCCGTCGATTTAATGAAATTTGCCTACTTTTTACGTTTTTTTTTCAAAATTTTTTTATTTTTATTTCGTTTTTTTTTCTACGTTGTAGTAAATATCTGGAATATTTTATTATTTTACCAAATTGTTTATTTAATTAACAACAGTTTAAGCGTAATTTGGAAAAAACGGAAAGCGTAATTTGGAAAAAAGTTTTTATTAAGGATTTTGTGGAACGACAATTTTTTCATTTTCATTGGTCACACACAAAATTTTAATGCGTTCACTTGCCTTTCCAACGATATGAGTGGGACCATACACCAAAAAACACAAAAGTACCGTTATCTAAAAAACGGTACTTAGAAAAAAAAATTTAGAGCGTTTTTCGCATTCAGGAGGTCCAAATTAACTTATCTAGGCATGTGGCGTTCTTGGTATTTTTTTTTGGCTGTAAACCAGTGTTATGCATAGTCTATTTTAACTTCGATCTGAAACAAGACAGCACTTTCTTGAAAACATATTCCTTTGCTGTCCAGTGCAGTTGAATGCTCGTAATTTACAAGGGAAAGTGCTTTGGCCAACATACAATTTCCACAACATACACACGCACACAATTTTCATGAAACTTTTTTACTCATAGTTGAATTTTCTTTCAATTAAAACTGAAAGGGAAAATTATATAATTTATTTTCCACTTATGAGCCATAGAAGCAATATGAACGTACTCGTATGAAAAACTTTATACCCATCATTAATATTGGCAACAAAAAAGAAGCTAAATCTTTTTGTCTTATAACAACAAGAGTGAATAAATGTGAAAAGAAAAAGAAAATTTATTAACATGCCGCGTATTTGTATTTATTTATTGTTTTTCACTTTTATTAACAGTCTTTTGTACTTGCTGCCATAAAAGCGGCATAAAAACGTAATCAATTCATAAAATAACAAAAATAACTCAAGTGTAATGCACCAAGTGGAGAGAAAAAACTGGAGAGAAAACTGTGGAGAGAAAAAACTGCATTCGATTCGATCGAAACGATTTAAAACCAAATGGAGAAATTTCAAAACAAACAAAAAATTGTTATGAAGTACAATCGACGTCAACTTGAGTATCATTATACTCGTAAAATACGAGTAGGTTTCTTTTTTCTCACCTTTGTCACAATAGAAACCTGTTACAAGAAACGTCTTTTTTTTTTTTTTTTGAGGAGCTAATAACTCCTTAAGATCGATTTCGAATTTAACAGCTGCTTAAATTGAGTTGATCTACTAAGCCCACAATTTCCAACGACCATCTCAGCTCTCAAGTACAAATTTATTTCCCTGTTTAAAAACCGATTCACCAATTAATGATTAAATTTGTGCGTAATGTACGACAATAATTGAGAATTGTTTGTGAACAAATTACGAACACTTAAGTCTTTTAATCACAGCAAGAAACAAATTTAAAAATTGTGCATTATTATTAACAAATTTATTAAATTAAAAACGAAAAACGTAATAAAAAGACTTAAAGCCCTCATGCAGAATAATGACAAAATAACATGTAACAATTTTATTTGGCTAAAATGACATAACAGTATAAGTTTTTATGCTTTTTATTTTTATTTTATTTAATAAACACAATTACTGTCTATGTAAAAATACATGCAACCACACATACATATATATATATATATATATACTACGTACACATGTACATGTAAATATGTACTCGTATGCGCAATTATTTGTAATTGTAATGTTCATATTTACTTCACAATTTCAAATCCAAAAACTTTGTTTACACCAATTTTGTTGTTGAAAATATAACCAGCGCATTTTTTCATTTCACATTTCGGAAGTTATTTAAAAGGTTGCACATACATATGTAAGTATATTCGTACTTAATAGCAAATTTACAATTTTGTGTTGCTAAAGACATTTGTTTGCAACTGAACATAAATATAATTACATATATAAGTACGTATATTTTCATTTGAATTCTGTAAGAAGAAGTCGTTAAGGTTTTCATAGTGAATGACATACATACATATGTATAAAAAGTGTATCGATATATGGAAATGGTGGCGATATTTTTGATTTCTATCTGACCTAAAACGTTATTAAAGTCGTAATGACATTTACTTTTTTTCAACTTTTTACGATTTTGGAGAAGAGGATTCTGTTACTTTTATTAAAATTCTGGTATCTTTACAATACGATATTTTATTATATTTATTATTTAGCAATATTATTTAATTATATTTGTTGTCAACCGCAATCAGCTGTTTACTGCATATTATCAAGTATACAAAACTACAGCAGTTTATCGTCGTTAAAATTATGTTGCAGGAGCATACAATCGTTACTGCAGGGGATGAAATATGTCGAAGAAATTTATTTAATAAATGTATTTAAAATTATTTAATATAAATTAGAATTAAAATCAGAAAAGAATTCACGCGCCATCGTAAATACAAACTTCACTATTCAGTGTCTGCATTTACTGTAATATTTGACAAACTTGGCTTGATCGTTTAATAGCTAAAAGCAGCAAATTTTGGAAAACAAAATGCTCCTTTTTTTCGAGAATATGTATAATATACATCAACAAGATTTTCTTACTTTGTGCATATAATATGATGCGATTTTCACATTATAACTCCGTGTTATGATTGTGCTGTGTAAAATAAAACGTAAAAATTTAGACACTTGAATAAACTTTTTTCTTACATAAAAGCATGGATTGAATTTGATTTGGTGCCACCGAAGTTTAAAAAGCGCACAGAAAATTTAAAAAAGCCACCACGCACCGACTAAAGAATTTTTCGCATAACCTATTGTAAAAAGCACCAAAAACGATGCTAAACTCGCCGAGTTGACAACGCTGATCATATTACTGGTCATGTAATATACATACTGCTCAAAAAAAAAATAAAATAAATAAAAAAATAAATAAATAAAAAATAAAAATTAATAAAAACACAAAAAGAGAGAATAGAAAAATGGCAAACGGTCTGCTCTGTGAGAGGTGATCTCGCTAAATTAATAAGGCGGGCAATGGCACTATATTTTGAATATATAGGAAACTATAGCATTTCAATTAATTTTTTTGCAAAGCTGCATAAATTTGTTGCTTGTTTTTTAAAAATTGCTTCAAAACAGGAATAAAAATGTATTTCTTTATACTCGGAATCCAGATCTTGCTTTGCATATTTATTTATAAAATGAGGAAATTCCAGAAGAATTCCTAAGGAATATTTACTGTTTTTATTAACAATATTATCAGGAGCTTTTTTTCAAAATCAAATATCTTACAATTGGATTACATCAGACAATAAATAAATTTACACAAGTTACACAATTAAGTTTCTTATATTTTTACACAGCTCTTGATATCACTTTTGCGTGATAATTTTTTATTTTGGTTGCCGATTACTTTTGTCATGGCAATTTTTTATGCAAACAAAACGTCTGTTTTTTATTTTGTTGTCGAGTTTCATTTTCTTATATACAAAGAAAGTATCTCATTGTTACTCACTTACAAAAAAATTTTATGATCGTGAATAGCAAAAATCGTAATTTTCAGAACAAAGATCGTCATTTTGCTAAATTTGACTTTGGAAATCGTCAAATTGCTGATTTATCGTCAAATCTAACAGCTATGACAGGGCTGAAGTATTTATTTCTTAAGTGCGGTCAGGCTTGTTGTTTCTGTTGTTCGGTCTTCGAATCGCACTGGTTAACGGTTTGCCTCAACTAACTGTATTGATTTACAGTTTTTTTTTAAGTCATTTCGCTGTTAACCACACTGCAACTTCCTATGTGAAGGCATAGGTCGTTACAGTCACAGCGATGCCACAGGAAGTAGGACTTCGATTTTATACTCATACTGCTTTACGCTTTTTAACAAAAATGTGGTCCGCCCCATTTGCGATTATTAAAAAGAGGGTAAAGTTGTTGTTGTTGTTGTTGTATTTAATCTCTAATTTTTATCACTGGCTGATATTAAATCAGACACTTTCAAAAATTCAAACAATTTTTTTAGATCTTATTTCCTTCTTACTTTGAGCAGCTATTTATTTTACTGAGCTGGTTAAAACCTCCCGGGGAACAGGTTTTGCCTTGGCGTATTCCTAACTTAGACGCTCTGTTTTTCGGGGAAAAGAGGGGAAGGGGTCCCTCGTTTGGTGCGGCAAACAAAACTCTAGGAAGCCACTTGACTTATGTTGTGTTGGCTTCCGGGTATAAATTGGCAGAACGGGGATCAGCATGGCCCCCGGGAAGTTGTGCTTGCGGTTCGACCCGGGCTGATCATGGTTGAGGTGCCTACCTTGGCTGAAACGTTCTGGCTGTGGTTGAAACCTAAATCGCAGGAAGGGAGTGTTAGTATCCTTGATAATTGTTTGGTGATGGCTTTTTTCGAGGGCTAACAATCTCCCGAGGATCTGTTGCCTATACAACAGATACGTGTACTGTAAGGAACCAGTGGTGATGATTGACGGGTGAGTTGGTTTAAGGGCTGATGCTCTTAATGGGCTTCGGCCTACCAACTCATTAAGCTTTGTCCTCCATTGATTGCTGGGAAATTGCATACATGAGGGATTAGAAAGCCCGAACTCGTCAACAAGAAGTTGTTCATATGACCGCAATCATATGACAAGAATTGCTACCTGTGTGAGCCTAGCAAGCCACACGGGGGCGGTGGTGAATCGTGAAAAATTCACTTCGTGGAATTGATCCACCATCAGGTTAGGCCGTCAAGGCAGGTACTGATGTAAATCATTTTCACAGTTGAGCTGGTTAAAATCCCAAATCTACTTTTTGCTACAGTCGTGAAAAAATAAGAACAGGGGGTTTTTATAGGGGGGTTTCTATTCTAAAATATGAACTTGGTGCGAAAGCTGTAAAATACAATATAAACAGATAATTTTTCTATTTTTAACGTATTTTATCTATCTATATATTTATTGTAACAATAATTGACGTTATCAATAACGCTTGATCAAAGAAGACAGAAAAAATAATTGAATACTGATGCGGGGGCACAAAGTAGATGTATCGTTGTCGTTACACTGCTCATCAGCACCCACTAGGATTGGAACTCGGCATCAGCCATCTCACCCACCGAGTTCCTTAATTATCCTTCGTCTATATTTGTTTCATATTGATCACATATGCAATTTGTTATAGTACCAGTTATGCTGCTGTCGCCGAACAACCAGATATTTATATTTTATCAACGTTTAAACATGCTCATGTTTTTTATTTATTTATTTATTTTTAATGCTTTAACATAATTCAAAGGTATTTTTGTGTCAGCCTCGTTTTTGCAATGCAAATTTTGTGAGCATGCGTGACTTATTTGTGTCGCTTTGGAAGACAAAAGTGCTCGTATTATGCAACAATATTAACTTTTAAAAAATTTCATTACATTCGTATTCAATTTTAAAACATTTGTAGCAAATGTGCACACAAAATGTGGGAATAAAAGCGTAAGTAAGCTTTTGAGATGAGCGCACGCACGCCTCTAGATTGAAATCAACTTTTATAAAAACTATTTTTTATTTAGTGTACGAGTAGGTAGAGGTGATTTATATTCAGCTTTACGTTCATCTGTTCAAATGTTTAATACTTATGATTTAATTTAATCGCTAATGAAATCTAAATGTAATTTTTTACTTATTTTTTTTTTTTTTTTGTATTGAATTTAACCTAAAAAAAGCATTCTTAAATAACACAAGGTGTGTCTAAACAGTTTTAAAAAAGCTTTATAATGTTTGTTTTTAGCTAATTAGTGCACTTAACAAATTACTTTCTCATCTTGTTTTGTTATTTAATGGTTTTTCTTAATTTTTCTTTCTTTTTTTTAAAAAGAAAGTCCAAAGATTTGCGTCTACTTCAAAATTACTGACAAATACATACTATGTATGTATTTGAGTAAAAGAAAATTAATTTAACATATTAAAGTTATTAAACGTTTTGTAATATTACAACGATTTAAGCTCTTAACTCTCATTTTGGAATAAATAATATTAATGGGTCAAATGAAATCGTCTAAGTTTACTATTTCGGCAATTGCACAAACATCGACTTCCTCTTTGAAACAAGGTATTTCATTTTCACAATAGGTGTGTTTCTTTACTTTCCGGGCATGAGAGCATGCATAAGATTCTCATAAATACAAATAAAATTTATCTAAAATAGGGGAACGGAAAAAACCAATACGATGTGTTTTGATGTGGCTATAAGAACTGTCATTTTGTTTTACAAAAAATAATAACAATAATAATAATATGACTTTTTACACTTTTGGCTTGTAAAAGTCTTTTGCGCATACACATGTAATTTATTAATTAATATTTATATAAAAGCATTGAAATGATTTAAAATACGAGCTGATCCAAATGAACTTTATTTCTTTGTTATTGCTTATTTTTCGAACAGCTGGTCGCTTAACAACTTGCCCAACCTGCAAGAAGAGGAAGCATAATACTCTCTCAAAAGCGTTCTCATTTGCCCAATTTTAAAGTATGGGAACGGTTTTCGTACAAATTGGGATACCGGGGAATCCCAAAGTAGAGTAAAGAAACGCACCTAATGACTACTTGAAAGTATTGAGTGTATTTTTGGGAGAACAATTTTTGTTCAAGGAAATGTTGCAAAATATGTTTCTTTGTAGCCCTTATGGCAATATCCTTTTCAGTGTTTTTTTACTCCCTTCAGTCGTTTTCTACTGTACGCTAGGACTTTCATACACTTACTTCTAACGACAAAGAGAACTACTTCTTCTTTATGGAAGATATAGGAAAACAAAGATTAATCGTTTTCACGTGAAAATCCTCAAGTAGCACAGTTGAATTGACTGATTTTAAAGTTCAGAACAATTTTTAGTAAAAGTGAAACAAAAAGAAAAAGTAAATGATTATTGTTATTAAAAATCATTTATTTATTGCAAAGAAATTACTACTCAATACAAAGAAATAAAAGTAATAATGATGTAAACTGAGCAATTAGGTACAGATTGTGAAAATGCTTTAACAATAATTGTAGATGGGTATGACGGCTGCACGCTGGGGAGATTTTGTCAATATACTATAAATTGTTTATTATTTCATTTTATTGTGGAGAAGCTATTTCCAAACAAAAAACTGACAAATGTTTCTTTAATTTATAAATAACATTTAGATTCACATAAAATTTAATTAATACATAATTAGTTAATAATGTCAGAGTCTTTTTGGGTACGAATTTGGAGAGCTGTTCCATACTTCTCCTCTTACTTCTTTCAGATGACTCGCTGCGATCGTAAATGTATTTAAGTATCTCGAACGTTACTTGCAGTCATTTAACATTCTCTTTTAACAATTTGTTTTGCCCTTCATTAGCTTTTGACCTTCTCGCAAGTTCACTTTTGATGTAAGAAGTTTTTTGGTTTTGATTATGGATATGAAAAAGAAGTCTAATCAGAAGGCACCCTGTTTAATTAATCTTTTAGAAAATTTTAAAATGACAAACTACTTTGGGACCTCTCAGCGTACAAACACACAGTAAAATTACGGAAAAATGTGTACGACAATACCTGTATTTTAAAAATATGCAAATTTTTATACGAGTATAATACAATACTTCATTTGGTGACTAACTTAATTATCACGCAAAATAACGATAATCGTCGTATGCATAGCGAAGCCGGTCAAGTTTTAACTGGTTATAACAAGCGCGGCGATAGGATTTGACTGAGTATTATCTACTAGGGCAATATCTCATGTTGTTGATTAAAATCTAAAATATATTTGACTAAGTGTACTCTTGGCCTGTAGTGCTGTGCTATATACGATCATAATCTTTTCAGATGCCTACTAAAGTTTACGAATTTTTACTATTGTTCCGTTCGCGTACTTTTCTGGACAAGAGCATTTTCTGACAATCATTTTTACACGGTGCTCAACAATTACTCATTTGGTGGATTTGACTGTAAAAGCAAACGAATAAACCTATCGCAGTATGGCAATTGGAGAAATTATGATGAAGCAAATAAATTAAAATACGAATAGAAAATGATAGAAAGTAATTTAAACGATCTTGTCGATTTGCAGTAACACGAGGGAAGTTTGTAATTAAAAGTCGCAAAAGAAATACACCAAACTCAATGTTAAACGATGTTTCTAACAGTCGAAGCCATTTCTAAATTGGCATGTTGAACGCTGCGTAGACTGGCGCTTTGCTTTAACTTTGAATTAGCATAGTGAAATTAAAGCGCTAACACTTTGTCAGAAACAATATCACAATATCGGTATGAATGGTTAGATATGGCTGTCAGTGTTGTCTTAAATTAAAAAAAAAAAAAAATTTTTTTTCGACCAAATTCACTTTTATTACAAATCGTTAAAAAAAACACATATGTTTTTTATTATTGTTCCCAAACGGTCACATCTCTTATGTTGACCTCCGCATCACATCATGAGCTCCCTACATTACTACTTGTAGTTTTTATTTTTTTTTTTAATCATAAACTCTCGCCTGAGGTGGATGGCGTTACTATTTTGTAAACATTTGTTTACGAGCTTCTATCAATTTACTTAAAAATTTGCATTATTTGTTTTTAATTACAATTACTTTATTGAGGAGCGCTTGCTACCCGTACCAAAGCTGCATCTGAAAATACTTTAGTTACGAGTAAAAAACACAGACGGAACAGCTTAACCAACTTTTCTTTGTCAATCAATTTGATTCGTAACGCCACACGTGGTTAATAATAATCAAAATGAAAACAACAAATTTCATAACAGTTTTTTTTAAAGCAATTTGAATAAAGGAGAATGCGAGAAGAAAAGAAATATTTTACATTTCAAATACATACGAGTAGAGAGAAAGAAAATAAAAGCAAGAACTCGCAACACTTCAATGTCCGTATCGAATGAAATGACGGGTGGCCTTTATGATTGATCAGCAAAACAAAAGAAAAAAAAAAACAATAATCTTTTATGATCAAGTCAATTAATTTTTGTCCATTAGCTTAAGTATTTCCTTAATTGGCCTTTATTTCCTGCGTTCAACAAATGCACTTTCAAATTGTCTATAAATACTTATACGCGTATTTAAAGCCCAAATAAAGGGCAAACGATTTGTTTCAACCATTTAATATCAAGAGAATCCATATTTCAGCTGTTTTTAACACAGTCATTTGCAATAGAGTGTTCTAATGCTAAAGAAAGAAAGCAAAGCTACTTAGATGGCAAGAAATTTCAAATATTTCTACATCAAAATCAAATGAATCGACATATTGAGACGCAAAGAGAATTGAGTCTGTGCTTGCAGGGATAATTGCATTTGAAAATTTTCAAAAGAAGATAAACAGATAAACGGTCTTTAGCTGCTATTAAGTAGACCACCATAAATGGATTTATGAGATTGATAATGAATGTTGGATAAGCACACAAACTTACATAAGCCCAGCGGTAAAAATGGCTAGGCATTCAAATGGCTTGCCTTCTTAAAGGCATTCATATTCCTTCTTTGAGCAGAGTATGTATGTCAAACTATATATTTTGTTTTTTCTCAGACTGTTGACTATGTATGTATTAATTTCTTGCGACTATGCCCAGTGATGCCAACGCAGGGCTTTTAGCACTGTTTTAAGCACGAGTGCGTTTATATTTATTATAACAAATGCCAACTTTTGCTCATATAAAAATTGTTCTTAAGTGCTTTAAGCGCTTTTTAAGCACTTGAATAATGCATTATGATAATGTCATAAGACAGCGAGGGCTTATTTATAATTAAAGAACTGCTCATATACTTTAAACCACAACTGTGACTAAAGAACAGAACAACGGATCAAAATATTTGTTCTACTTTAATCTTATGCAAGAGCAAAATTTTAATAATTTTGAATTGGTCGAAATATTTTTCATGTTCCAAATCGGTACACAAAATTACCCTAATCAAATACACTGCAGTCTCATAACTGCCCCATTTTTTACAAATTAGATTGCCGCGAAACTTTTGAAGACTCTGGCCTGATATTGGTTACACGATTTTTCAGACTAATCTAATTTTTAGTTTGTGTTGTAGTGATTGACGATTTAAGGTCTGTTTTTGAAGATTTTTGTGTATCACATTTTTACTCTAATTTTTTCAAGCAACTTTGGTTTTACACCTCGAAGGCTGATTTGGTAGAGTACTCGATCAACAGTCTCGAGGTCGCAGGTTCTATTCCAGCCACAGACCCTGGGTGTTGCTGCAGATAAGCAAAAAAGCTTCGCAGTTTTTGTGTCTGTTTCATAAAAAAATATATATATATAAACGGTGGTAAAATAAATGTATATGTAAATATGTATGCAATACTGAAACGGTTTGTGATATTTATTTGGGATCATACATTTATCTATCGTATTCTTGTTTTACCGCTCTTAAATAATGCACTCACATATAAAATTCAATGTTGGAACCAATAATACCGTGAAAACCCACATACATACAATTATGTTCTTTACTCATATTTGGCCGCACTGTTGTTGTTTTACTTGTAGTTAAGTCAGGCACATACACATATTTTGTTTGTTAGTGTTAGTAACAAATTACCCTGCAAAAAATGCGACTAGCCCATACATGCGTGAAAAGGAGTAGCCCAAAACTAACCCAATTGTATGGCAAAAACAGGGTCCTTTTACATTACTTTGATTAGTCTCAAAACTGCTCCTTGGTACACCACAAAGCTACTCCTTTCGTAAAACACTACCTAAAATATACAGCTAGAATAAAACTCCATTAAAAAAGGCCAACAAAAAACTCTGGTTTAACAATGTATGTATGTACAAATATTGACAACACATCATCAACATTTGTTGTGTTTTATTGCGGCAATTTAAGTCAGCAACACGCGTCAATACTCGCAATGTGTTCAATTAAACTGCTTTTTTCTATATCAATTTTTTTTTTTTTTGGAATTAATAAGATTATACTATATATGTATTTATTTAATATTTGCTTTAACGATATCTAAAAAAATATATTATATTTGCTATGTTAGTATTTACATATGCGGTAGCATATTACATGCCGCCAACATGTCATTTTTATACAAGTTAGGATCTAACTTTCAAGCCAAAGTGGATGCGACCGTTCTAACAGCAACTGAATAATATCGGACATGTTTTGAGTTTGATTTTAAAAAAGCTCTAAGAAACAAACATTTCATCTCGTAACATTTATTTTGAAGATGACTCTTTTCGATCCTCCCTATTGACGATCACATCAACACAATACTCAAATACATGCATAACCATTTGCTGGAATTTTTTTAGAGTTGTGTTTAAATACTCCATATGTATCATCCATCTATTGCATTCGTTGGTAAAGTACTCGTACATGTTATTGGCAGCATTTTCTGTTAGCAGCCAGTGACTGGTTTAATTGCAGCTTTTCACTTTTGCTTTAAAATTGTTTATTAAGAAAACACAAGAATGTAAGTAAAACTCTTTGTCAGGCTGTTCCACGGAACTGCATGGAAAAGGCCAAATATTTAGCTGAATGCAATTAAAACCGGTGCGTTAGTAATTTGCTAGAGGCTTAGAAGCGACTGTTAGATGTCTGCCGTATGATCACACAACTCATATTTTTAGGGATTGGTTGAAGTGAATCTCGAAGTTTGAGTGCTGCATTTTGGGATTGGTTTATTTTTTTTTTTTGCTTTACACTTTACTAACACTCGTATGATATAATTGACGCACTCAAAACATAAAATGGTGTAAAAGTCATTTGGTGCAGAATTTACTCGTAGGTACAATTTACAATATCAGAGTAAAAATTTTACTTTATTTTCTTATAGATTTAACAATAAACTCTGAATATATATATATATATATATATATATATATATATATATATATATATATATATATATATATATATATATATATATATATATATATATATATATATATATATATATATATATATATATATATATATATATATATATATATATATATATATATATATATATATATATATATATATATATATATATATATATATATATATATATATATATATATATATATATTGTTTTTTTTTTTTTTTTGTAAATAATTTTCTAGCCGGAAACGAACATTTTGCAGGCAGAAAACGGCGCCTAAGCCGCGACTGTTAAATATAACATAGATTTATCATTCATTTATAATTTATTAATAAACTATTTGGCTAAAAAAGTTTTAAATCACTTTTAGGGAATTCGTAGATGAAGTCATTTATTTAAATCATTATAACAATATCTTAAAGTGAACAATATCTTTCCAAATGTCTATTTGTTATTATGGTCTCGAATGATTAACGAGCTTTAGACTAACTGCCTTGCGTATGTGTAGCCATCCGTTGCTTAAACAAGAATTTTCTTTTCGCGCACCCGATTTCACAGAGTTTATTACATTTAAGACAGATTTTGGGAAAACCATAATCGAAATGCTGACGGGGATATTTGATGTTCATAAATTAATGTGCAAGTGTCTTTTTGCTTTCGTATTGGTGGCAGACTTTAATAACAGTGATGATAGCAATTAGGAACGTTAACAATTAAATTTTAAACCACGGACTCACGCAATCTTGTGCCACAGTTGAAGATAGTTAATCTTATGTGTATGTGTGTATGTATGTTTATGCACAGACATACTTACGCAAACATGAAACTAAAAAACAATGCAATAAACATTATTGCAATAACATTTGTCTACGAAGTTGTTCATAACTTTTCAAATTCTTTTAAGAGTGGTGTAGTAGACCTTTATTTTAACATTTCTTTCTTTTGTATGTATATACATATGTTCGTACATATGTAGGTATGTATCTTTTTATATGACACTTTTGTTTTCACCTTACTTTGTTTCTTTCCTCAAGATCACTAGATTCACTTGAAATATGTCGGGAAATAGCTATAGTCGACAATGGCTAGTCAATCAAAACGATAATAAAAATATTCACGATGATGCTGTAGATCACAATTCGACTGAACCAAACGGAATTAATTCAGCTCACATATACACTGCACAAGCATTACGATCACTACGAGCGGATAGTGATACAGATAATAATATTTTGGCTGCATTTCAACTAATTCACACACATCCGCAACAACAGACCAACATTACCCCACACCTGCACAGTAATAGTTTAAGAAATGAATCGTTGACCCAAAGGAGACAACACTTAGATTTTTATTTACGATGGCCTCTAAAGTCCTGCTTCAACCAAATACTAGAAGTATTATTAGCGTTAGTTTTAGTCAATTGTCTAATATATAGTCTAACGCATTTGCCATTGGCTGTGGCGGCCTATGGGAATTCAAGGTCGGCCAGGGGATATCATCATCCAGCCGAGGCGAGTGTTTTTAGCAGTAATTTTCATAAAAGTGAAAGAATATTAATAAACTCAAAAGCGGATGAGGAGAGTTCTCATTTTCGACAGCCCCATAACATAGGCGGCTCTGCCTTTGGCTTCAATGGACTGCAAGTCCAACACAATCTAGATGACAACTTATTAAGAAGTCAAAATTTTAAAATCAGCCCGAAGCCATGCTCAACAGGGCGTATCGAAGGCACGTGCATGTTTGTCTGGGAGTGTATAAAGTCCGAAGGTCGTCACGTTGGCATGTGCGTAGATTCGTTTATGTTTGGGTCATGCTGTGTGCACAACTACACAGACAACATTGTGCAGCAAAACACATTCTCCTATACAAGACCCACTAAACCTTTAGGAATCGGTAGTATGAATCACAGACCACGGCCACCTCAACAGCCCCATCGTCCCAGTATCAGGTAACTACTAAACACAATACATGCCAATGCCGAAATTTAGTAAATTTTTACGCACGAAGTTACTTATATTACTACGCTTTTGCTTGTGTTTACTTGTTAGCGGTATGACAACAATCGAACGGCCACATGGAGCAGGTACTTTAGTCATAAGGCCTTCAGGTCCTCATCATCAGGGGGCGCTTTTAAAGCCCCACCATCCCAAGCCCCCATATACAAGCACTGCATTGTTGAGTCCAACAGCCGGTACCTCCTCTACTACAACATATGCACCATCTTTGTCATGGACATCAAACACCCTTGTGGAGGACCTACAATCATCGGCTAGTATTGCCTCGGCCACAACAGGTAGTTCTTTTCTGCCTCAAAAACAACTTAATTTAAATTTGTGAAAATTTTTACCTTTTCTTTTTTAGTTAATCATCAACAGCAGCAGCACTGGCACTTTTCGACAGAACCAAATTTTATTACAAAGCCAAGACCACCTTCATGGGACAAACCGTTGACACTACGTCCTAAGCCACCGAAGCCTCCTCTGCCAAGTAAAACCCCAACAACTGCTACCCTTGACTGGGTAACGCACAAACAGCAACTACATCATCAATTAACTCAAAAGCCTTCGTTCAATCCACTTCCTACCACGACGACGCCAGCAATCACTACAACAAGAAAGCCTTCCAAAACAAAACCTTCCAAAAATCCTTCTGAATCATTATCATCCACTGCTGCAGACGCAGCTACAACGCCTTTAATGATGACAACAACTGCAACAAAAACTAAACCTCAGGTAACTAATTGAACTTATTCTGGTCATTTTCTTCTACCCAAACGCATTGGCATAATATTTTGTACATTCGCCGTCTGGTTGGCCGATTGGCTGGCTGGCTGGCTGGCTGACTGGTTGGCAAACTGCTCGTAAGGGATAATGAATTTTTAGCCGTAGGGGACGTTTTATTGTTTGAAAATACTTGATGAAAGATTGTCTGGACTTTGGGTGTGGCAACAAAAGCGCTACGCCGTTATGAAAATGTAGTGTAAACATGTACTCGTACATACATTCACACACTCGCAATGAGTTTGCGCTCTTTTGGGATTTAGGAGTGAGTGGTTTCGCATTGGCGATATAACTCGCATAGATAGTGCACGGTGGGACAAAGTTGAAAAAATGTATGATTAGTCAATTAAGAATTTCCTTTTATGAGTTTTCAGTAATTATCAAACAAAAGGTCAAACGGTTTAAATTATAACCACAATACAATGCAACGCTCACACGAATATTTAGTCTACGTACCTTTAGTTAATTTACAGAAATAGTTTCAACAATCAAACTTGAATTTCAAAATGACAAAATTAAATTGAATTGTATAAATTAACGCTAACCTTAAGTTCACTCTATTTTTTAGATTATTGTTTTTGTATTCTAGACCTTTTCCAATAAAATAGTTATTTAAAATTTTGTTAGACAAGCCCTAAAGTTCTAAGAGGGCGTCGCTATCCTTCGAGTTTGGATTTATTAAAAATTGAAAGATGAACTAGTTTTGATAAAATAATAGCAACATTTGTACATGAGCATAAAATTAACTAGCGATAAATGGAAATCGTTCGTATTAAAGACGTGTAATGGTATAACAGAAAGTATTACGAAAACTGTTTTAACGTGTTAAGCTAAGTAGTGTGTTCGTCATTTCGTGCGAAATGCTGTCAAAACTCTATATAAAAAAAAACTTGTGTGAAATATCTATGAAATAATGTTGCTGAAGTGGTATGAGCGGTACTTATTTCGCGAAATCTCAAACAACAGCTAATCAAATTTTTGTATGCTAAAAATTCTTCTTCTTTTTCAATTGTAAATTTCTAAAATGAAAAAGAACTTAAATTTAATATCAACTGAAAAAGAAAAATATTAAACTGGAAACGATTTCCTTTTTTTTTAATTGCAAACAATTAAATATTCTATCATATGGTTTTTATTTACATTTAAAACGAAGAAAACCGTGAAACTTGCCTATAACGCGAAATAGGCACCACATTTTAAATATCATATCGCTCCTTTATTGCAACATACTCATATCTCAAAAAATAAGCTTTCCGAGTTAACAATGCAGAATTGTTAACAGTACTACCATTTATATTGTGGCAAAAATTTATTAAAATTGCTTTTAAACTGTTTCCTTTAGGAGATATTTTCTCAAAAAATTTGCTAAGACTTGTATGAAAACTATAAATTTTAAATGCGTTTTTCTCGAAAGGAGCTTTTTTACGATTTGACTATGTTGCAATAAAGGAGCGATAAATGCAGCATTTTTTTCATTATTTGTAGTAAAAGTACTTATCTGTGCTGCGTTTTTTCCTAAGAGAAAGAAAAACGAATATGTTACTCTCATTATCTCAATGCATATAAAAACTAGCAATAACAACCCGAATGAGTACTCATAATTAAGCACAAATAGCTGAGATTTCAGAAATGGTTCATGCGTTTAGTTCGTGTAGTAATTTTATTTAAATTTATATTTTAAAAACTTTTAAAATACCGAAAATTTTATCAGCATTTTAAAAATTTTAATCAGTTTATATATAGAGTAAAAGTCGGGAACGAACTTTGTTTGTATTAAAACTAATGTTAACTAATTTTGTATCATTATTTTTTCTTAAATCTGATAAGCATTTTAGAAAAATAATAAATTAAGCGTAATTGAAAATACAACGTAACCAAGAAAGGACCCAAGTGGGCTGGTGTCATGAAACTGGCAGCCTGTATAACCTAGTGCAATTAAAATAATACTTTATAGTTGTAAGTATTATAAAAAATTATGTTGATATTCCCTGTTATATAAAAAATATGAAGTCCGAATAAAAGCTATCTATTATATATAAAACTTTTAGAGGCAAGATTTCGTAAGCAAAATGCGACAACACATTTTCACATTGTATTAGTTACACTTTTATGTTTGATTGTCTGTATGTTTGCAACATTCGAAATCCATGCCATTTGAGTGACTATTATATATGTAGATATATAAAACTGTATACACAGTATTGCTGCTTTAGTGCAAAAATTGGAGTTACCGTATTAATTTCGAGGAAGTGGAGGGATTTTGGGGATTATCGAAGCTGATTTTGTGAATTCCCAAAAAAAAAATCGGAATCACTTCGCTAACCGGTTTGGAACCGGTTTTTCATATTCAGTGCGAGTTTTTGCCGTGCAACATGCATCTCAGCATTCGCTTTAGTGCGAAAATTGAAGTTGCCATATTGCTTTTAAAGAATTGGAGGGATTTTGAAATTTCCTGATGCCGACTTTGGTAATTCCGAAAAAACTTGGAGCAGGGGTCTAATTACCGCATACGATATCGAATTAACTATCGTATCGAATAACATTACGACACATCTAGATTATGGCAAACGATGCATATCGGATCGTAATTTAAACAAAATGTAATAGATTGAAGACCATACGTTTCCTAGAAATACGAATACAAAAGAAAAATTCTTTAATTTTTTTGTATTATTGTAATACAATTTATCCGATATCGTATGCCATGATGCCAAAATGAAAAATTTCGATAATTTTGCTCGATATCGTATGCGGTGATGCTTTGCTAACCGAATCGGAACCGGTTTTTCATATTCTGTGCGCGTTTTGGCCGGTGAATGAACGTGTATCTGAACTCTTAGCGGCCACTCGATTTAGTGCGAAAGTTGAAGTTGCCGTACTGTTTCCGGGGAGGTAGAGAATTTTGGCGATTTCTGAAGCCGATTTTGGGAACGTATTATATAGATAATTATATGGATAATTAGTTTAGTTTGATATCGAAGCGTGTTTTTAGTTTTGGGAAAGAATAAAGAAAGAAATCTCATCTATTAAATCGATTTGTGCAAAATAAAAATAAAATTAAATAACAAAAATTACTTACTGCTTCTGCCTAAATTTGATTGGTTGGGCTAGCGCGCAACATCCGTTTCCTTAACTGAGTAATTGGCTTGAATCATTTTTTTATTATTTTTTGCACCAGCCTAATACGAGCAAATCAAATCGCTCCTTTATTGCAACGTAGTCATATCTCAAAAAATGAGTTTTTCGAGTTAACAATGCAGAATTGTTAACATTACTACCATTTATATTGTGACAAAAATTTATTCAAATTGCTTTTAAACTGTTTCCTTTAAGTGATATTTTCGCAACAAATTTGCTAAGACTTGTATGGAAAGTAAACATTTTAAATGCGTTTTTCTCGAAACGAGCTTTTTTGAGATATGACTGAGTTGCAATAAAGGAGCGAAATATCTTCCACGTTCAGCTTCCTTTCTCAACTTTGTTGGCCACTAGCTTTGTGTTCATAGATTTCACTGTAGAATAGAAAACTTTTAAGAAAGAACACATACTTACATAAGAGTAGTAAGTGTATAAACACAGTTTAGAATTTGCATACTGATGTTTTGGGCGGAGAGTCTGAAAGACGTTATTTTGATCAGAAATCAAAAGATGACTAAATGATTTTGTGTTTTTTCATACAATTCAAAGGCTGTTGTACAAAGTACTAAGCCCACATCAAAGCCATCACCCAACACAACTAAGCCTTACACTAAACCATTCTCGAGTGTAAGCAATGGTACGGAAACAACAACAATAATAACAGCGTCATCATCTTCAACAGCAATTTTGCCGTCATCATCAACAGTGTTCGTTTCTTTGAAACCAGCAACCACTTTAGCATCTTCTATAACCTCCCCGTATTTCAGTCAAAAACCAACCACTACTGTTACATCCAAACCTGCAACACAGATTTTTCCTACGAAACCAACAACATCTCAAAGACCGTCTACTACAAAAGCAACAACAACAATGGCGACAATCACTCTACCGCCTCTTCATAATTTAAGTTCGATTGAATCAAATGAAATTAGCGATCATTTGGAAAATGATAGCGCCACCATTAAGACTGTTTCAGCCGCTCGTAGTGGTAAGTTATTTACACACAAAGATACATACATCCATACATACCTATGTATGTTTGTACATACAATTACAAACAAATTATGTTTATCATTATTTCTCAATATATGTACATATGTAAATTAAACAAATATTATAGAATGTGGAACACCGATTTTAACGCGGCCGGAAACCCGCATTGTGGGTGGTAAAAGTGCAGCATTTGGACGTTGGCCGTGGCAAGTTTCTGTGCGGCGAACATCTTTCTTTGGATTTTCAAGCACGCATCGATGTGGTGGAGCTCTTATAAACGAAAATTGGATTGCAACGGCTGGCCATTGTGTTGATGAGTAAGTATTGCTTATACACATTCCCAATCATAAGTAAAACTTGCGTACATATTGTACATATGTATGTGTGAACTCGTATATACATACGTATGTATGTATATAAGTATGCCAACATACGTACATACATATGTAATTATAACCGCTTACAGCCTGTATGTAAATTTGCCCTTCCAATGTGCCACACGTAGACGCTTGGAAAACGATTAAGAAAAATAAGTATGTACATACATGCGCATGATATTTTTATGCATGTATGTAAGTATGTACAATGTGCATCCACGAATCCACTAGGTTCTCCCTGGAGCTAGTTAGGACGGTAGCGAAATGCATTTATAAATACGTTTTTGTCATGCACTTAATTCTTCCTGAAGCTTGTGTGGACCATGACCGTGTAGACAGTCATTTTTGTAAGGGAGATATGGAGTGTTGGTGGAGGCAACTTACGACTAGTTAAGATGATAGGAGCAAAATGTGTAAAAATATTATGTGTGTATAAGAACATCCTTAAGGATGGGAAATAGAGTGTTGACATGTTGAAAACAAATAGTGGCGAGCTATTCTTCTAGAAGCGAGTCAAATGCTGTTGTGAAGCTTCTCGCGAATTTTTAATCTCTTTCCCCAACTCACTTCTTTAATCTTTTGACTCATACATTTTTTTTAAACCTCACAAAAGCACATTCGAGTCCTACTACGAAAAAACAACATATAGCTCTATCCCAAACCTAATATATGTATATGTATGTGTATATACATACTTATATATACCCTGCAGGAAATGTCAATAGTAAAACTATAGTGATTACCTATTGACGATGTCACCAGTACTACTGACAAATTGTACCCATACTAATGCTAACTACTATTGACATTTAACACAGGCTTGTCCTACGAAATCTACCAGTAGACTGCGTCAATACTGACTAGGTAGTTCTTGTGGGGTCATATAGAGAAAATGTTGTACTGATTTACTATTGACGACATTACCGCACTGTGGGAAATGTCCATAGTAAAACTGTATTGATTCCCTATAGACGATGTCAACACGTGAAAAAAATGTCAATAGTAAGACATATAGTGATTGCCTATAATTAAAAAATATTTAACTAGTTTAGCACTTTTTGCTCACCTTTACCTTTTTATATCATTTTTATTATTATTATTTTTTATTAGAATTAGCTATTTTCTTGCGGCCACAGATACATTTTTAAAACAAATTAAATTATTAACAAAAAATATTCTCTATCTATCAAAAAGCCAAGGAAAAAAATTTATTGACTGTGTCACCAGAAAGACACCATAAATGTTGACAAAAATGTTGACATGGATACACTTAACCCCAGACTTCCTTCAGGGTATGTACATAAATATAAAGAAAATATATTCTACTTTAGGATCAACATTTGCCGGGAAAGCTTTCCTGTACTTCAAAATTGGGCAAATGAGAGGGATTTTGGGAGAACAGTATGCTTCTTCCTTAAAACGCAAAAGTTTAACAAGATTATACAAATTTTTTCGTAAAATTAAATGTCAGTGATTGTTGTTTATATGAGCTTGAGGTCACTTTTTATAAAAGTTTAGTTTATTAATATTTCGATATTTCGACACTCGTGTGTAGCGTGTCCTCTTCAGGAAAATAAAAAAAAATTTTTAATTGAAAATAAATACTGTTGAGTTTTTTATATAAAATAAAACGATCTTTAGCTGCAAAAATAAGAAATAGAAACACACCTATTGTATTTACTTTCAATTTTTGGAAATATTGAAGTAGTTTTTCGAAGTTTTAAAATATTATTTACAATATTTGTTGGTTTATGCTTTTAATCTGGTCAGAGAAAACAAATTATAAAAAAAAAAAATTGTTTGAAAATAATTAATTTTTTTGCTCAACAGCTTATTAATTTCACAAATTCGTATACGTGTGGGAGAATATGATTTTTCCCACGTCCAGGAGCAGTTGCCTTACATTGAGAGAGGTGTTGCAAAAAAGGTTGTGCATCCCCTTTACAATTTCTTCACCTATGAATACGATTTGGCGCTAGTTAAACTGGAACAGCCGCTGGAATTTGCGCCACATGTTAGCCCGATATGCCTTCCACAAACAGATAGTTTGCTTATAGGTATGAACGCAACAGTAACTGGATGGGGTAGATTAAGCGAAGGTGGCACTTTACCTTCCGTTTTGCAAGAGGTACGTATGCTCCTGTCCTAAGAAAAATCGTAAAAGGATCAAAATTTCATATCATTGGCTTTATGTAGCAAACATGCACATATTGTTATTGTAAAGTATACAAGTATTGCTGCTTTTCTGATTTTAACTTTTTTTGAAAAATAGCTTTTGAATAAGAAAACACAAAAATCTAAATAAAAATGTAGCTTATTGATCGCTCTCGATCAATAAGAGTATATTACTTAAGAATTTAAAAATGATTCTTATTTAATTTATTGATTGGTACAAAAATTTCACTTCATTACGTTTACTTTTTCGTCTCGAACTTACATTGGGACCTCTTTCGTGCTAATTTAATTTTAACCTAACCATTCACAAAGGGAACGACCCACAGGACCCAAGTGAGCTGGAGTTTCCGGGTACTTGCTGGAGAATCCAGCGGCCTGCATACCTAATAAAAACTTAAAAGTTAAATGCACCATATTGTTTGTATACGAGTCAAGCAAGCGACTTTTCTAAATATTTGTATAGAAATCACTCAAAGATTTGAGGGCCTTTCATCTAAAATTTCTAGACAATTTGTTTGCTTGTGATATGGAAACATCACATAAAGCAAGATAAACACATAAACTTGTTTAAAAAAAAATTGTATTAACACAAAATAACCGTTTTTGTTTTTGACAATAACGGAAGAAAATGTAAAAGGAAAAAACATAAATTTTCCAATGGAATTTGTTCACTATGATTTATTTGAATTCTCGTCCATTTTAAATGTAGCAGCAACAAACAGTGTTTGACCTCTTTTGAAAATTATAAAATTCCGAGTTAATAACCTCTTATTGGTCGAGCACAATAATACGTACATATGTATATGTACATATATAGTATATATTTAATGTAATTGAACGTGATACTTCTTTATGTCTTCTGTTCGCTTAGGTCTCAGTGCCGATTGTGAGCAATGATAATTGCAAGAGCATGTTTTTAAGAGCAGGAAGACAAGAATTCATACCTGAGATATTTTTATGTGCTGGTTACGAAACCGGAGGACAAGATTCATGCCAAGGTGATTCTGGAGGTCCATTACAGGTTTGTCTTATAATATTATGGGCATTTAATTCATAATTACATATCTTTTTCATATATTCTGAAATTCGTCTAGGTTAAATCTCAAAATGGTCGTTATTTTTTGGCCGGCATCATATCGTGGGGAATAGGCTGTGCTGAGGCTAACTTGCCAGGTGTTTGCACACGCATATCAAAATTTGTGCCTTGGATTATCGAGAATGTAACGTGATAAGCTTTTCACACTCTAGCCACTAATAAAATATAGTTTTTATTATTGATTTCTTAAATTAATCATATTTGTAAATATCTAAATCTTATTTGTTGAAATATGTATTGTTTTATTATTATTTCTTTAAAGTTCTAATTTATTATTCTTATTTAATTATGTGTGATTTATTTATTTTATAATATTTAAAAACATAGTTAGACACAATTATTGTTAATTTAATTCATTTCGCATCAAATACCCAATTTATTACAAAAACATACATAAATAACTTATTATCCTACTTCATGCAACCGAAAAAAGTTTACTGTAAGAAGTTTGATTTCAATTGCTCGACAATAACAACATATTTATTTATGATTACATTTATTTTCCGTTGCTCTTGACGGTTGTTTTCCAATGAGTTTTTTTCTAATATATCGAAAAGTTTTTAATTTAATCAATCCTACACGATTTGTCTGACAATCGCTTTCGAAAGTGATTGAATGGGATATTGTTCAATAATTGGATTTTTAATACGTATATGTTTACGTACTTATGCATGTTTAAAAAGTCTGTTTTATTTTATATTTATTTAAAGAATTTCTAAGCATTAGAGGCCAATTAAATTCATAGTTTTACAAGCCAAGGATATAAGTAATTCAACATTCAGTAATGTAAATTGTATATGTTGCTTAGGTTGTTTACACAACAACGGCTCGATTCTAAAATATGCTAAGTCCAAAACCTATATTAGAGGTAAACGCTCTCAAAGTTTATCAGCGATATCTCAATAAGGATATGAGATTGAACCTTGACACTTTTTGTTCATATAGAATTCTTTTAGTTTAAAATTTATAAAATTAATTTAGAGAATCTAAAATAACAAATTATGAATACAAAAAAGGAATTCCCAGCAAACATTTTGATGTCGACTTAACATATTTTGAAATAAGATTGACGACTTGGCCATAAATACTATGTACACAATGTAAAAATCTTCCACAAAATAATATAAAAACAGGATGAAATTTGAAGCCAAAATGACAAAACACAATTTTTGTCATAGGATAATTTTTTGCATTTCACTGTTATGATGCAAAATCGAAATAGTTGAAAAAAAACCAAAAAACTACATCATATCCTTTCTTTCACCTTTCCTAAAACAATATTTTCAAAATTAATTTTTATCGCAGTAATGTTTTCCATCTTGAATTATACATAAACTAAATTGTTACCAAATTTAGGTTAGAAAATAATAGTTATGAATATTGTAAAAATTATTGAGAAATATACATTGGGTATTACAAATCAGACAAGATAAAAAATAATCAGAAAAATAAATTTTACAGGGTAACGGAATGAAATTCTTTTAGTAGTAGTCAAGGCGAGTTCATTTATTTTAGTAAATGAATACGCTATGACAGCAATTGTTAATAGAAAAATCAAATTTTTCATCGAACTTTAGTAGTTATGACCCAATTGTTTTATATAAAAGTTATAAAGATCATGTCTCCAGTTAAAAAATGTATGTATGTATTTTCTGTACATATTTAATATGTAAATTGTAATAATACTTCAAAGTCATTTTTAGCATAAAATTCAATTATAGAGAATTATTGTAATGTTTTAATTTATTCGATTTTTTTTTTGTTTATGAAAAGGACTATAAAATAACACAATTATTGTCTTGCCCAAAGAAGGAAAAAAAGTAATAAAAACAAGGATTATAATACAATTATATAAATAAATTTGTTTGCTTTAAATTTTGTTCTTACTTCAACTTTTTTTTTATTTTAGTTTTACTCATTGTAAGTACTAAAAGTAGTTAACAAAATTTCTTTATAAATACACTAAATATACGCAAAACATACGCAACTGCAAGCTCTGGTATTCCACATGTGTTCATACTTACTTACATTGACGTGGTGTTCAAAACTAGGAAATTTTAAATCTTATCGTTTTAAAATTAAATGATTTATAAAGAATTCAGCTAATCTGGAGAGCTTCCTAATAGCATTTTTCACAATAACAATAATTTTTATTTTCTAATTGCGTTTGAGTAAAACTTCTAAGAGTTATGGTTTGAAAATAGATTGTTAAGAGTCTCAAGCACTTTTATTCAAGCCACTGTCTCAAATGGTTTGTATTTATTTCTTTTTTGGAAATAAAGCTTCTTTCGCCTCATCGTACAAATCGGTTACTAGGAATTTTACGTCTTCCAAACTAGTTGGAAATTTTGTAATAGGTTCCACAGATGTATCATCTCCTGGTTTAACACCTTTTATGAAATTGTAAGCAATTGCGTAACCCTTGCGAGCTTCGAAAAGTGTTTCCTTCGCCAGTTGTTCAGCCTGCCTTGGATAACAAAGGGAAGCAATCGCACCGGCACCAATGCTTGTATATAAAACTTTTTTTATAAATCCGCCACGAGCAGCAAAAATAAAACCCGACAAGCCTCCAATTGCAATAGCACCAGTTCGGGGCAAAATATTATGTGGTTGGTTTAAGTAATCTATGGCTGCAAGTGAGTGATCCTTAGCGTGGTGGTAGTATGCCACAAAACTATCCTTTTGTTTATCCAACAAATTGTAACCATTTTGGACTTCAGTACGCACAATACGAACTCCACATTCTATCGCTTGGTGAGCAGGCGATTTTTTAGTCGGATGGCTTTTAATTTGTGGCCTAAAAATCAATAAATATTCATACATACTTATTTATTACATACAGGTTTATCTACATGCCAATTTGCTAGTTTCATTACCCTCACTTACCTATTGTATGAATGCAGTGGATCATATAAAGGCAATTCAGACGATTTACATTGGTAGTGGGCCATATCTCCTGTTGATGGCAATTGTTTGTCAGATTCCGAACCTGAACTAGATTTTACGACAGCAACTGCTGCCAGAGTGCTCGATGCTGGCCAAATTAATTTGCTATACATTCCAGATAGAATTTGCCTTCTTGCTATTAACACACACACGGGATTTTTCGATCCAATACTGCTAATTATAAAACTATATTGCCATTTTAATTGGAATTCTGCAAAAATACTTACATATACAACACTACTAAAATATAGAAAAACTGTCAAGATATTTTCATCCGAGTTGCATAACGAATGACAGCAATTACGTTTATCATTGCCAAGTTTGTGTTTCAATCGCTAATTGCTGAAACAATTTTGGGTTAATGCTACACTGAGTTTACACATGCAAGTAACTCAGCCAATTCACATAGATACATTTTTAATTCGCTTAACTTTTGTTCTTTCCAAAACACACTAGATTAACTTTTCTGGCATAACATCTATATGTATACGAAGCATTGTGCGTGTTTAGTATTTTTGTATTTATTTGATTGCATGGTTTGTGTTTGAATTGATTTTGTGCTGCTTGTAAATAAATTACTGAGAACTTAAAAGAAAAATGTTTTAACAATACCTGTCAAAACACAAAAACAAGCTTTTTCATATTTACAACTCTCTACATTTCTTTACACCTTTCAATCAAATGGACAACCATACGATTTGTGTGGACCATTTTGGGTGACATATATACCTAATTGCTCAACACATATAATAACAGAGCGGTGCTTTTCCAATTGCAAATCGTTGCTCTGGCAACTCCGTTATATTACTTCGTTGACGTTTTCTATATTTCTACTTCACAATATTCTACTTATCAAGAGCAAAAAATGTTTAATTTTACTTGGTGGTTCTAATAAATTAGAAAAACATAAATAATTATTTTTTTTCAACTATGTATAATTTGAAAGCAAAAACAACAGCAGCAACAACTGGTTTTAAATACAAACCAAATGCCATAGGACATAATTGGAAGTAGTAAATAATCCCAAGATATTGTGAAGAAAAAGCAATAAATGAATAAAATACTCCCACCATTAAATTAACGTAAAATTAACACCGGACCACTTCCAAATTTGAAAGTAAATTATATAAAGCTTTTCGTAAGATACAGAAAACAAAATTGTAAAAGTAATGATTATGCCGCATTAACATTGCACTACATACATCCATATGTATAGTGTTTCCCCTACATACATATGTATATAAGAGTAAGCGTAAAAAATGTTGTATTTGATGTTATTTTAAATAAATATCTCTTTGTAGAATAAGAATTCATTAATTGGTATTCCATCACTGGCGTATTTTCAAAGCTTCCTTTTACGGCACATGATGTATTGTATGTATATATAAATATCATTGAAGCAGCAGTCAATATCAGTGTCCAATATCAAATTTAACAGCATACGCAATCTAATCCAAAAATAAATAACTATTTTGCCGAAATAAACTATGGCCAACAACACAACTTCAAAATTTAGGTAGGTATAAATAATATGTATCCAATGAATCATTGCAATTTTTAGAAAAAACCACATTTATCTATTTATTTGTATACCTGCAGTAGGGTTCATAAATGAGTACATATTCGTATATTCTGCAACTGTTATTCCATATCAGTTTAAATAGAGATTAAAATTCAATGTTTCTTAATTTATTTTGTAATTTAGTACTTAACATAATAGCTCAACAATTAAAACTAAACTTAAACGAAACAACTCGCATGTACTCAATTTTGCTCCATTTGAAAACTTTTCGGAATTAATTGTATTTTTAGTACACAATATTTTTTTTTTAGCAGCCAATGCTAGACAAAAAGTTTTATATTGCGCATATTATATCTCAACCGAGTGTGATCGCTAAAATCAAGTATGTTTCGTGCAAGAGGGTCTGGGTGAAGTTCCAATTTGCTGATATACCTTGCCGCATACTTTGAAAATTCATCTTTTACCAGTGGAACACACAGATCCTTGTGAATTCGGGAGTTTTTCACGTACCATGGAGCTGCAGTAATTGCTCGACAAATTTTGTTTTGTCGACTTTGAATTTTTTGAATATTTGACGTTTTTTTGAAAATTTGGCGGTGCCCTATAAATTTTGACCGATGATCCTTTCTTTCATTATTTTAGTTGTATGCTTAGAGTCGCTATCATACTAAAAAAACTGCTTCTAGCGCAAGATAGGCTGCTTTTGTCTACAAAAACATTAAGATTGGCCTGCAAATTATGCAACGAAAAACACCAGTTACGACAGTGCTGCATATAAATCACCATAATCACATTAGTTTTATAATAATATACATATACATATGTATGTGTGTATAATTTATCCAAAAAATATTGTGGTCTTTATTAGGTACTCATATATTTATACATACAACACTACTTTAACTTGCAAATTTTACCTACTGAAGTGTTCTTTTAGTTTTTCACATTTTTGAGGGTAATTTTGGAAAATTTCTTGTTACTCTCTCGTTGCTAATTTTTACAAGTAAAGTAAATGAACACACCTAATATTTTATCTCTTTTCTGTACGTGAAACACCGTTTATAGCCGTTTGACGCAAAATATTTCTTTAGAAAATAAGATTTTTTCCTCTCGTCATTAATCACATTTTATATAATAACACTAGCAATTGTATAAAACTTTAGTGTATTTACAGTATTGGAAGAAAAATAATAAATGAAACAAACCGCAGCTATTTTTATTTATAACTATTAAAAAGAAATCCAACGTTTATCGTCGAAAGTTCGCAATACTTATAGGTACGCTAGAAATCTCACAAATTCAAAATTATGCAGTTTTTTCGAGGTTTAGTTATTTTCAATGAAAATAACTATTATATTTGCGAAGGGTTTCAAATCAAAAGAATTTTATCGGGAAAACAAGTGTTCGTAATTGTTATTCTGTAAAAATATAATAAAAAATGATTGAAATACACTAATATTTCTAAATATTACAGTGATGTGGATGAATATGGTTTTAAGCGTCCCGAAAATTTTGATTACAAATCATATGAAGCGTTTATGTCTTCATATTTAAAAACGCTTGCAAAGAGACGAATTAAATGGGAATCACTTATGCAGCAGAAGAATGATCTCACAAGTATTGATACTAAATTAAAACGATACATAAGAAAAGGGATCCCAGGTTAACTTTCCTTATTCTTCGCAATTGGATGCTTATGAAAAAGTTTAAATTTTATTTTAATTGTTGCATTAGGTCCTTTCCGTCCTGACGTTTGGATGAAAATATCTGGAGCTCACACTCTGCAACAGCGCTCCCCTCATCTTTATCAAAGTTTACTGAATACGACGTACGAAAAAGAAATAAGCGATTCCATATCAATAGATCTACCTCGTACTTTTCCTGACAATATATTTTTTGAAACGAAAAAAGAGCGTTTGTACAACATACTGATAGCATATGCTCACCACAATCGCGAAGTTGGCTACTGCCAGGGTTTAAACTACATTGCCGGCTTGCTACTCATTGTCACTGATGATGAAGAAAAATCCTTTTGGTTATTGAAGCATATGGTCGAAAACATAGTTCCACAGTATCATACCAAGAGCATGTCAAACTTATTAAGAGATATGGCAGTTTTCAAGGAAATGGTAATACGCCGAATTCCAACGGTTAACAAGCACATTGAAAAGTTGGGTAAGTTGAAATCATTAGCAGAGCTTGATCATTTGCCTCTTTAATAAATTTGCTTTCAAGGTCTGCCATACGCTGTTATTGCGAGCAAATGGTTTATCTGTATATTTGCGGAGGTTCTTCCAGCTGAAACAGTTTTACGTATATGGGACTGCGTTTTTGCTGAAGGATACAAGGTAATTATTTAGAATATTTATTTTGGCTTGATATGTAAACAAGCTGATTGATTCGCAGATTGTTTTTCGCGCGGCACTCACTATGTTTATTACGCACAAAGCAGCCATCCTAGCAGCTGATGACATCGGTGCTCTGGCTAATTTCTTCCGAGAGACATTAATACATGACGAAATTGTTACAGACTGTCACACATTTTTACAAGCCATGTTTAATTTACGCTTAAAGCGTAGTGAATTAGAAAGTTTGCGTAAAATATGTGTTGGACGGAATAATACTTAAACAGCAATTAGTGAACTATTTAATATATTATCATTGCTGAGCAATATGTTAAGAATAATACTTACTTACATACCTATATAATAACCAAAAAAATATTTATTACATAATCGTTTTATGTGTATGTATGAAAGTTGATAGATGTTCGTTCTATTTATTTGAAACGATATGCTTACAGTTTGGATTGTTTTTTGTTAGAAGGTTTGCGAACATTCCGTTTATGTGTCTATTTTTATATAGCCAGAAAAAGTTTTTTTTTTTTTTTTTTTTTTGCAAACTATTTTACAACTTTAGTTTTTCGCATTGTGCTTAAGTTTACGATTTCAGTCGCATATATATATAGTCACGCGTAGTCTAGTCAATTAAACACTGATTCAATATTTCTTATGACGAATTGTTGTTGCGTTACTGATATAACACTCATCTGATTTGTCACATTTAAGTACGACTATATAAGTTAGCTCTCAATTCGAACAAAAATAGAAACGAAAAATAAAAGAAAATCATAAAATATACTAAATTATTTTTTGTGACAGCAGTGTAGTTATAAAAATATGAGTTCTCTTATTTCATTTCCAAAAATTCGGGTAAATACTCACAAGAACATTCCTGTGTTTTTATCATGGTTTATATATTTTTTAATTAATTCGAAGTTAAATTGTAGCATAGAAAATTTTAAGTGCACGTATAGACTTTATTGAAATTACTAGATCAGGATTAAAGCCTGTTTAACTAACTGAAACGTAGACGTTCGCAAGCATCCTTCACATACATACAGATTCTGGCGAATAATGCAAAGTTTTATAAAAAAAAAAAAGTTTGATATTGGACAATAAACTAGTTGTTTTGTCCGTTTAGATCACCTGCGAACGTTGACGTTCTTGATCATCATTGTCATTGTTGGAGTAACAATTTCTATAGAACTTTAACTAAAATTAGGTTTCTTAAAAAAATCAAAGCGAAAAGCAATTTTCATGCATACATATATATTTGTGTAGGTGTTTCCTGTAATGATATAACTGCCTTAAATTAAAGTTACAAAAACGAATCGAAAATAAATAAAACAACGCAGCCCAAGTGGCCAGTGAAGAGTTAAAACTGCATATTCAACAGTTTTTCATATTGATTTTTTAAGTTTTAAGCAAAGTTACTCGTATTAAGAAAAATATGTCATTTATTGAAAAAAGGCTAAGATACTGTAAATGACTCTTAAAGTACAATGATAGCAAGTAATCACATAAAAAATTATAGAGCGTGTTTTGTTTTAGCTTACTCTATTTTTATTTATTTATTTATTTTTTGTTGCGAAAAAGCTATACGAACAAATCTGTTGCTTCAATTCAATAAAACCAAATATGTATTTTATTTACTAAATTGTTATTTTTTTAATTAAATGTTAAACATACATGTATTGATTTAGTTTTATAGGAAGAATAAACAAATATAACACAAATGCCAAATTGATGAAAAATTCTTTTCAACTTTTACTTTTTGGAGAACTAAATTACAATGTTGTTACGTGAACGAAAAGTTGTATAAAATTGGAAGACTATAGAAATCTGTTTATAGGGACTGTTTATGGAGGTCCACAATGAGATCCACAAATTGGTTCGGAGGACAAAGCCAAAGATGTTAACAAAGTTCTTCTACCTGGATGAACTCCAAGATTCTCCCAATTAATCCATGATAAGCGTGCGGTTAAATCTGAAAAAGGATTTATAAACAAAGGTAAGTTAAATTTATTTTTAATAGTACTAACAATTGAGTTAATTGTTTATTGTACTTTACGAGCTACTAAAAGCAAAACATATATATAAATATATATATAATATAGAAAGATCGACGCATATCGTTAAGAGAACGTGCTTGAAATCTTTAAATATGGATCCAAGTCGGATTCGGGAGTTGGTGGGGGTATCTTTATGCCCCTGTATGAGAGGAGGGTTAGTTTCACGGCTTTCACACACGGAAAGTTTACTTTGCAAACTATTGAGTTTGGTGCTAGCAAGGAAAAATATAGAGTGTAAGAGAGCCGCTCTCTTTTCCCTTGCCACCACCAAACTACACTGGGATCCCGCGGGATCCCAATTTACAAGAAAAGCGTTCCCGTACTTTAAAATTGAGAGTGCTTTCCAGAGAATAGTATGCTTCCTCTTCTTGCACGAAACAGACCGTAATTTTTCTTATGGCTAGTTTGGGCAAGTAGTTAAGCAATCAGCTATTCGAAAAATAAACAATAATAAAGAAACAAAGTTCATTTGAATCAACTCGTATACAAATCATTTCAGTGTTTTTTAATAAATATTAAATAAAAAGGAATGTGCAAAAGACCTTAAAAGCTAAAAAGTGTAAAATATCACAGTATTTTTTCGTAAAACTAAATACCAATTTGTGTTGCCACATCAAAACACAGCATATGTTTCTTTTTGGGATAGAAATTTGGCTTTTTGCATTCCCGTACTTTAAGTAAATTTTATCTGTATTTGAGAGAAACTTATGCAGGCTCTCTTTTGCACCAAACTTGTCAGGAAAGTAAAGAATCATACCTAATATGTGTAAAAATATTTGTTTCTTTATTTCTACGACAGACTGCACAGGTTGGCGTTTATTCTCTGCCTCCCATTTGATGTATATATCATAAATATTTTTGCTTTTTGATTTGTTCCAAACTCTGTTAACAACGAGTCTATTTGATTCAGATAGAATCGTATCAAAAACATTGGAATGTGCCTTAAAAATTGGTTCATAAAAGTGCTCTTCTTACCGCTTGTATTCCAGTTGGCTCTGTCCGCTTTTATCTCTCCCCGTAAGCACTTTTCCACGTAAGTTAATGGATCGAAGTCAGACTGCAACACCTCTCTTAGCAGAGAGATATACGCAATTGCCAAACGAAGCGTATCGATTTTACTTAAACGTTTTTCGTAAGGAAAAGTTGGAACGTGAACTCTTAACTCATCAAATGCTGAGTTAATGCTACTGCAAGTTTTTAAATTTAGAAGAAGAAGAGAAAAGAAAAAAGTTGTTGACATTCGTCTTAAATATTTAAAATATTTATTATTTTAACTATATATGTATGTATGCACACGTGTGTATATATTTCGTTTATCATAATTATAAACCATAAAACGAAAGTGAAATCATATTTTGTACCCAGTTGGTGCCGACCTCTGGATCCTTTTCCGTTCTCGTACATTGGCCTGCTGTCTCTGTAGTTTATAGGGAGCAGAATTGTATGAATTGCCGCCAGTATTTGGACTGCCACAAATTAACGAAGAATTGGTGCTATTATTATTGTTTACACCAATATTTGTCGACGAGTCTAATATATTTTCTGAAATGGACAAATGTATACAAAATACTCATCACTTTTCATTTAAGTATTTCTGTTTAGCAAAATTATTCGAAAAAAATAAAACGTCAGACAATTTAAAATTTTGAGTCGTAAAATCGTTTAACTAAAATTATGCGTAACGTAAGCTTACGCGTAACTAGGCGTAACAAAAAGTACTGTCAATTTGCAGAAAAGTTTTATCAGTAGCTTCAATCAAACAAGAAAAATAGGGAGCAGGCTTTCAGACAGTGAAATTGTTGCATCATGATATTAAATTTTAACTAAATACTCGTATTTTCAAAAGTGAACAATGTCATAGCGGCAAAATCTGAATTTTCTATACTTGCGAACGATTCCATTGATGCTTTGTTGATATTGCAACAAAGATCATCAAATTTGTTGCTCTTTAGACTTAATGAAGTTAGGTCATATTTTTAGCTCTTCAAAAATACACTTTTGTGCTTTACTGCTACAACTTTTAATAGAATATCAACAAATTTTGAGCAAGCTGCGCCATTTAGTCCGCAGTTGGCAGCCATTAAAAGCAGACAACCTCGATAATTTTGGCAAAAATTAGTTTAAAATTGGTTGAAGTAGCTGAGACTTAAAGAGCGTTTGCGCTAACGACGCTTAATTCTTAAAGGAAAATAAATATTCATTAAATAAACTCTTCTTAATGCAATAACAATTTCGCGGCGTACCTACTGGAAGCATGGTATAAACTCTAAAGAGCTACCTATAATTATTCCATGAAGCTTATGCTGGCTGGAAAATTCATTTCAAGAATTAGGCTTCTGGACATGAACATATTCTCGTAAATAGTTACTAAACCAAATAGAAAAAAGTCCAAGATTTGATTCTAAAACATCCAAAAATTCAGGCGGCGTGGAAAATAAGAGTATAATCTCATCAGCAAACAATAAAGTTTACATACATTAGAATCAAAAAAAAAAAAAGCCAAAAAGATCATTCACATATAGTAAAATAACTGATACTTTTCTGAATTTGAAATGGGAGAGTAAATGGTGTATAATGTGTTTTATTTACCATTTCCTTGCTGCATATATTGTTGTTGGATTTGCCTGAAATTTGAGCTCATGCGCAGATTTCCACTGCCGCTCCCGATTGGAGTGCCTCCGGCGTACACACATGACGGCAAATCATTTATCATGTCATCGTCAAAATTGTGGAAGGATAAATGGCTGAAAGATGAGAAGAAAAGAAAGGTAAAATGAGTTAATCTGGCAGTTAAAAAAAAATATTTTGAAATCAAAAATCAAATCAATCGATCAAGAAGAAAAATCAAATTCTTTTAAGAATTCTGTGCACACATATGGATGTATTCGTTTGAAGTGCTTATGATACAGGATTGAAAATATAAATTCTTAAACACCTCTTCGACTGGTTTTAGTAGTAAGTAACTGCAGAATTTTGATTCCTCAAAAAAGAAAACAGTTCTAAGACGAGACATTTTTTTCACGTCAATGTACTCGTAGACACGAATTGACACAATCACATTAAAAATTAAGGTCTTTTGCAGCTCGACTTGAACGGTTTTAGTTTGTGATACTTTTCATTGAAGTTGAAAACATTCAAAAGGAAATTGAGAATTTCAATTCCAAATTCGAGAAATTCTAAATGTAAGTGGCCATTTCAATATGAAAATGAAAGAACTCCAAATCAAATTGAGAATTTCAATATGAAATTGGGAAAATTCTAAATGCAATGGAGAATTTCACTTTCAAATTGAGAAAGCTTCAAAGAAAATTTGGAAACTTTTATTTTCACTTGAGATAATTTTTTTATCAGCCATCTCACATAATTCATTTCCTATCAAAAACGGAACACGAAAAACCAAAAAAAAAACGTTTTTCGGGATGAAGAAGTCCTTCTTAACTTCTCGAATCGTATTAATATTTTCGTTACAAGTTTCCCAACGGAATTGAATTCTATTACATGACTGTATATAATCACCCTTATTGTGTTTGGCGTAGTCGTAAAACGACAGCTCTCGTAGTAGCTGTCGTCTAAAATTTTCGACAAGCAAAATTTTTTAAATGAATCATAATGTAAAAGATTATGCTAAACTAAATGATTATGAAGCATCCTGCTAAAGAAGTGCCAAACAAATGTTTATAAATAACAAAGAGAATAAAAATACTAATATTTTTTTTATATTTAATTTGTGAAAATAAATTTTGTAAAAATGTTGTGTTGCATTTTACTCATCCTCTGAATATAAATAAAGTGGAAAAGCAGATATGAAACTAATTCTATAACAAGCAGCTGAGACAGCAGCAAGTGAAAATATTTTTGATTTCTAACAAAAAATATGTTAGAAAATATTGTATTATAAATGTTTGTTCACACATGTTTAAAATCAGTCCAGGCCTTCAACAACAACCCTTTACGGAACGGGATGGCGGACCAATATAATTTAAATTTTCGCTAACGGTGTGTCCGGGAACGGGATGGTGGACCAATATAATTTAAATTTTCGCTAACGGTGTGTCCCGCCGATTTACTATTCATTTTTTTAAATATACATACAGAGGGTCCAAGTTATAATGGAACAGTAAAACAAATGAGACAACTATGAGAGAAAAACTTAGTTCGCATTAAGAAATAACAGAGTTTATTCAAAATTCGCATTACTTTAAACTTTATTTATGCAATTTACATAAAAACCCCTAAATACGTAAAATCATATATTAAAAAAACAACAAAAACTTAAAATGCCTAAAAATTCATATCAAACATAAAATGGAACACAGGTATCACAAAACATATAAAATTAAAAAGTTTTAATACTTTGTTGGTAAACCTTTTGACTTTATTACGCATTCTAATCGGCTAGGCATTGAGCAACGAGTTTTTCACAATATGATGGCTCAATTTTTGCCCATTCCGCAATGATAGCATTCTTCAATTGCTCGCGACTAGAAAACGTATAATTTTTCAGTTTATCTTCAAGATAACTCCACACGTGTTCAATTATATTTAAGTCTGGTGATTGTGGCGGGGTTTCCAAAACGTGAGGGCAATTATATAAAAGCCACGACCGGACATTATAAGCTTTATGTTTCGGGTCGTTATCTTGATAAAAATAAAATTCCTCTTTAATTCCTAATTTTTCCACACTTTCATTTAGATTGTTCTTAAGTATATCTAAATAGGTGACCTGATTCATAATGCCATAGATTATGTGTAAATTTCTTGGTCCAGCGGCAGATACTGCACCCCATACTATGACTGAGCCCATACCATGTTTCACTGTGGGTTGCAAGTTGATTTTTGGAGCTCTGCATTGACTTTTCTCCACACATAAGAGCGTCCATCGGACCTAAAAACATTGTATTTACTCTCATCTCTAAATAAAACTTGTTTCCAAAATGAAAAATCCTTGTTGCGGTACTTTTTTGCGAACTCCACACGTTTTCTTTGATTAACGCTGCTAATAAAGGGCACTTCAGACTATCACACTTTGTATTAAGACTTGTCAAAAAATCAAATAACACGTGCAAGTGTGATAGTGTGAATGTAAAGCGTTATGAAAATGAGAAATAATACGGTAAAAGATTTGACATCCCATAACACTTCACCATTTTTAGAAATTTGTTTAAACAATAAGATTTTTCATTGGATCAGGGTTGCATTTGTTGCAAAAGCAAATAATAAAAATATTAAAACCAGACGTTAAGTAAATTGGATGTTTATTTTCACATCATATTTCTTCTTTTACTTTAGGTGTGATGGTGTGAAAACAAAATGTAATGGTACGTTAGATTTTCTGACAGTCGCAACAAATATCTTTAGATTTTTGTCCCACAAAATCCAATCAAAATCTTAAGACTTGTATGATAGTCTGAAACGCCCTTAAATGGTTTTTTACGTGCGACTCGACCATGAAACTTATTTTTTCAAAGAACAATACGAACAGTTTCAGGGTCTGCTTTCTTTCCCAGGTATTTTTCAGCCTCTGTGGCCAATTTTGGCGCGCTTAAATGCGGATTTCTTTTGATTTGCCGTCTAGCCATTGCTCGTCGCAATGGGAGAAAATTTTATTTTTCGAAATCGTTGCTGTTCTTATACCTTTTAATTGTGTTAAAAACAGTTGCAGGAGCACGGTTCACGATAACTGCGATTTCCCGAACTGATTTTCCCTCATTGGACCATCTTTTTATGAGTTCCCTAAGCTCTGGAGAAGTTTGAATTTTACGCGGCGCCATTTTAAAATTATTAACAAAATCGAATGCTAACGGCATTAAAACTCAAGTATAGCTTTAAAAAAGTTTAGAAAGTACTACTTTGAACCACATGGAAATGAAATAACAGGGTGTTCCATTAAAGGTTTGATCTATTTTTGCTAGCGTAGTCATTCTTCAACTAATTGTGTAAAAACTATGCAATAAATCTTGATAATTTTTAGCACGTATGTTTTGTCTACATTTATATTATTAAAGTATAAATAATTTTTTTTTTAATTTCCGAATCAGCCTTGCTCAAAATTAATTTTAAGCTTAAAATGTTGTCTGTTCCATTATAACTTTGAGCCACTGTATACAAATAAATAAATACTCATTTCAAATGAAAGTAGAATTCATATTTTTATTTTTGATATTTTTTTATTTTATCAAATTTTAGTTATCTGTCGTGAGCAAGTACGTTGAGGACAAATCTGCTCCCTTTTGAAATACAAATTCGCCAAGCACGGCAGCATTTTAATGGCGTTTTTGTAATAGATTTGAAATTTGTCGTATTCACTGGCGTTTTTCGCCAATCACGGTACTATTTTTCTAAAACGTGAATATTATTTAACTAACGAATACATAAGGATCGAAGAATTTGGTTGGGACCAGTTGATACTAACATCAACATAAGTTTTATCTCTTTTATTTAATAATCATTATTAAAAAATATTACCTAATGTTCGCCTTTAAGTTCAATAACTAAACATTTTAGTCTACTTATTACTTCTATGAAGTAAAGTACTCCTGGCTCACAATGTCGTTTCATAAACGTTCGTCATCATTTTTAAGATCAAAATCCCATTCCGATGCCGCGTATAAGTTTTATTTTTCCCAGATCTTGTATCATTTGCCTTATCTGCCTCCGATATATACGTTAGTTGAATAACAAACGACTATAAATCACTTATTTTGAATATAAAACATTAGTGAACGTTAAGGAAACGACATCGAGAGCCAGGCAGTATATTTTTTTAGTTTTTTTTTTATTAATTTCTTTTTTACTTACTGAGCAGTTTAAATCAATTTATTGTAAAACAATTCAGTATATAGGATTGGAAGATAAATACATTCATTTTTTAAGGCATTTAAGGTGTTTTATCTTAGGAATTCACGTTCTTCAGGTTTAAGTGCTTGAAAGAACAATTAGGGATCAATAGTTTTCAATTCAGATTTATGTGTTTGAATTGAATTAAACTATCTCCTTATGGCACGGGGACCGGTGAATACTCGTAGCGTTCAATCGTAGCGGTGTATTTGGAGTATTTTAAAGAATACTGTTCAAAGTTCTTTTAACAAAATTAACGTTTGCGGTTAATCATTCAGAAAGGCGCTACAGTTTTCACCCCTGAATTATGTTCGAATCTGTAGTTTGCCATATTTTTCTTTATATTCGCTGTACTAAAATATGATCGGTTCGGTATTTCCTTTTTTTACGGGACACTTGGCTTTTTGGCGTGCTCTCGGTTGGTCTCTGGACACTTTTTTTTCATCCTGCGGCTCTTTAAGCATTTTGTATCCCTAGATCCTACACAACTAAATTTTTAATTCATAATTTTACTTAAATAGATTATGTAAGTGAATTTATATAATTAACGATTTATTGATTATAAAAAGAACTCAATTTGCTACGGTGAGTAGATCATAGGAATCCCTCCTATATTAATATTATTGAAACTTCATCACTCAACTATTTAATATATTTATTTTAATATCTCCGGGAATAATAAGTTAAAAAGTTGAAAGGTATATTGCTTTCCATCAAAAATATTTCTTAATAATTCTAAAAATTTTTTTACTTTCTTATTGGTTTTCTCAAATTAAACTTCTTCTTCATTTTATTTGGATTTTTCTAATTGTTATCATGAATTCTAGATTTTTATTAGAATTATCTCAATTTCATTTAAAATTCAAAAAATGAAAAATAGTCTAGTACCTCAGCAGAAAGCAAATTCTTTTTATATATTTTTTTTACACATTTGAAATATTATTTGGAAAAAAGTGCCTTAAACAATTTTTAAACATCGAAAACTCATAAATAATCCAGTTTCTGTTCGCTGGCGTTGGAAGAGGTTTGTTATTGCGATTTAGATGTCATAGTTTTTCAGCTAAATTAAACACTTTAACTATAATAAAAATTCAACTTTCGTCCATATACATATATGTAAATGCTTCAATCCACACTGCCAGAATCCGTTGGCTGAAGTTTAATTTTGTGCGACAATCACTTGTCGATTTCTTTTCACATTCACATCGATTATAATAAATAAATAAATAAATAATAGCAATTTAAAGCAAATTAAAAACAATCTATATTCGAGTTGCGTTATTGTTCTATATTATTTCGTTTTTATATTTGATGCACAAAATATAAATGTTTTTATTTACGGAATGAAATGAACAAACCTAATTGGAGGAGATGAGGAAGAATCGGGCAGTTGATTTCGCGACATTTAAAGTTTTAATTATTATAATGTTTTCAGAACTTTAAATTATTGTATTTTCGAATTCACTTGTTAACCGCACTCCAATAAGATTTATTCTATATTAACGAAATCTCCGGGGAATATTCTTTCTTTTATACAATCAAATTATTCCAACAGGAATAATTATCCTTCGAAAAAAAAAAATTCATCCCTTATACTGTAATGTTATTATGAGATTTTAAGCATCAGCTTTGCAAAATGAATTTTCTTTCATTGGCTGAATTCAACATGACAGGGCGGTGCTTGTGCTGCAACATTCTTTCACACCGTTGCGTACAGAGACAGGGTAAATAAATTTACCCTGTTGTTCGCATAAAAAGAATATGTGTTGCACAAATCATCTTTCTGTTGCTCACCAAATAACGAAATAATACATAAACCAAAAATAGTCTACTTTCTGAATCTACTTTCTGAATCTAAATTTAAAGAAAAGAGATGTGGGGCGAGTATTCGCTTGCACGAACTTTGCCCACTTTGGACTCGTTTTTATAAAGTTACGGCGATCACCCTGAATTTGAATTAATACTTGTAGCTAAATTTACATCAAAACACTAACTTCAAGTTAAAGTTAAGTGTAAACCGCTCATGTCCATGTTTTTACTTCATGTTAGGTGTTGACTGCAAGTAAATGCCATAAAAACCATTAACTAAAATGTTTAACTACTAGGGCGTCACACAATGGTACGTACCATAATATACGAGGGCGGATTGATATTGAAGATACCTAGATACCTACGATGTGTCAAACATCAGCTGTTAAAATTTTACATAAATTTATCGATTAGTTTAATTGTTATAGTCGTGTGAAGTAAGCTACTTTTGTGTTTCTTGAAAAATGGAAAAAAGTGAATTTCATGCAGTGTTTCAACACCATATTTATTTTTTAACTTGGATCAGTACGCAGGGGATAACCCCTACATATGGATTGCTTTGTGCCAGAACTGGGAAAATAGGTTGTGAGGTGGGGGAAAGAGGGAGTGGTGTTTATGAACATTTGACCTGAAATTTATATATATATATATATATATATATATATATATATATATATATATATATATATATATATATATATATATATATATATATATATATATATATATATATATATATATATATATATATATATATATATATATATATATATATATATATATATATATATATATATAACACGTGCGTGCGGCCGAAACACGAATTCTCTCTGTAATGTGTTGTACGACTCCCGGGGCAATCGACGATTGGTGCTGTGTTTCCTCAGTGTCGAACAAACCCGACTTCGACAGACCACTTCACAGCGGTGTTTGGAGATGATAAAGCGTAATCCTGTTGATTTTTGGCGTCGATTAATAACCGCGGATGAAACGTGGGCTCACCACTATACACCTGAAACCAAAAATCAATCGAAACAATGGGTGGAAGCTGGTGGAAGTGCTCCGAAGAAGGCGAAGACGGTAAAATCAGTTGGCAAGATTATGGCGACTGTATTTTGGGATGCACACGGAATATTGCTCATCGATTATCTTGAAAAAGGATCCACAATCACAGGAAAGTACTAAAAGTATTATCATGCATTATTGGATCAATATATTAATGCAATCGAGAAAAAACGAGAAGGAAAAAGTACTCTTTAATATATAAAAATACCTTTGAAGTCCCAAAAAACCGTTGCCATTACCTTACCAGCCGATTGAATTGTTTTTGCCTTCTTTGGGGCACTTCCTACAGCTTCAGTCCATTGTTTGGATTGTTCTTTTGTCTCTGGAGTATAGTGGTCTCATCAACAGTTATGAAACGACGCTTAAAGTCCATTTTCTTTCGCTTAAATCGATCCAAACAAGCTTGAGAAATGTTCATTCTTATGCGTTTTTGGTCGACTGTTAACAAATGCGGCACACATCTTGCAGAAAGCTTTTTCATCTGTAGTTCTTCATGCAAAATTAAATGGACTCGATCATTTGAGATGCCCATGATATTAGCCATTTCACGCACTTTTATTCGTCGATCATTCAATACCATATCATGCACTTTAGGTACAATTTCTGTTGTTGTTGCTGTTTTTGGAAGTCCACTGCGTGGTTCATCTTCAATGCTTGTATGACCACGTTTAAATTCAGCAACCCAATTTTTTACTGTTGCATATGAAGGAGCACTTTCACCTAACACCATATCATTATGAATTTCTTGTCCCGATAAACCTTTTTTATGTAAATATTTAATGACACCACGCATTTCTAATTTTTCCATTGTAAAAAAATCGCGGATGCGTCTTTTGTGAACACCTGTTTCTATATGAAGGAGTTACCAGATCGAAACAAAATTTAACATGTGTTCATAGCGGAGATGGAAGTTTCCAAAATACTTAACTTTTTTCTGCTTATACCGCGCCTTTTGTGCTAGGCTAAGAAGTTTCCGAGCCGCCCTCGTATTATTGTAACCATGCGTTACAGGATCAAGTTTTCTTTCAGTTTTGCTTTAAAGTGTTACTTCTCTCTCTCTCTTTCTCTCTCTCTCTCTCTCTCTCATTTTTTTTTTTATTAATACTATTAAACTTTTAAAAATTGAAGAGAACTTGTAGGTCTATCAAACCTACAATTTCCATTATTTAAATTTTTTGAAATATACTCGACACTGGCCCTCCTGTATGTTGGAAAGAATATCCACGTTTATCAAGAAATACGAATGAGTCTTAGCAGTATATTTTTCATTGACGTAGTACTGCTTGTCAGCATATGTTTCATAATCACTGGTGTTACAATTGACACAAATCGATCCTGCTTATTTTCGCTACATTGTACTGCTTCTAGTTTGAAATATATTTCTTACAGTCGCTTTCGGACGACCAGCATAAGGCAGTGCAATTCTTTTAATAGATGAGGGCGAAATGTTGAACCAAATAAGGCAACCGTAAGTTTGTATTTGTAACTATACAGTTGTAGATGAATTTGCAAGGTATAGGCGGAGTAACAGCATGGGCGGAGTAACGTAGACCTTATGTCGCCGATGGTATTATCAGTAATTTTTGCGGCGCTGTGACTAACTGTACCGATCTTCGCTTAGAAAGTTGCTACGTGGTTAACAACGAAATACCTCAAACAAACTGTAAACTAATACAGTTAGTTGAGGTAGACAGTTAACCAATGAGAGTGAGACGCACAACTCTCGAAGGCCAAACAACAACGACAATCCTGACCGCACTTAAGAAATAATTACGATGACGCGAGAGCTGTTCCCCAGCCCAGAGCTGCTTTAGGACTGAACCGTAAGTTAATATGGGGCTTATTAAGCACAAATGAAGCACATTTCGGATTTCGTTTCTTAAAGTACAACTGGCCTATTCGCATGACAGCAGTTGCTTTCGTCAAGAAAAAGTGTAAAAGGTGAGATGTGTCACAGATCCGAGGCGGCCGACTGTGGGAAACAATTTGCTGAAAGAACAACTTTCGAAAGTTCACTTTCAAAATTTCTTTAGTATTGCTGGTAAAACATAAAAGTAAAAACAGAAATACTGTGACAGCTCAGAAGTGAAAATTTCATTCGGAATGTAGAAGAGAACCCTGTATCATTCAATTTAGAACCTAAAAGCCAGAAGCGCTTAATTTTTTCTCGACGGCTATCACAGTTGAGAGAAAATGTGTCGCATGAGAGGAGATGAGCACACACCTGGGAAGTTAGCTTCGGAATATTTTACAACGTTGTACTTATTGGTAGAGGCACATTAACAATTTATTGATCTTGAGTGTCAAGTGAACGGTTGTGATTGCCGCATTGCTAGCTTGTTGTTGCTATCGTGGACCTGGCGATAGTGAAATCAAAATGAAGCTGTGAATTTATTTGCCCTTCCAGAACAGAAAATAAAACCGAATTTGAAATAGAATTCTAAAAATTTTTATTTTTCTTTCCCACACATCGCCTAACTAAACAAATTTAAACTCGAGGATTAGAACACCTCATACATAAATAATTGTTGAACAAGATTTCGTTTTTTTTTTTTCGAAAAAACATGCGTATATGTATATAAGTATGTATGTATATAATTACATACATACGTATATGTTTACTTAAGCTCTCGTCGCTCAATATTCATGTTTATTTGTTTGTTTGGCGGTTTTATTGTTGTGAAATGCGATAATTTAATTGTGGCCTGTTAAATCCGGAACAACATCAGTCACTTGAAATGAAAGGGGAAGGAAGCAGAGATTTCTACTCGCAAAAAGAGACCATGAGAACATTTCTCTGTTTACTTTGTAAATTATTTCGAAAATACGTAAGTATGTATATACTCGTAGGTATGTTTCGCCAAATGCATGTAAAACATTATTTTTGAAACAAGATTGTACTTGAAAATGTCGTATTATCAATTATCACAGATTTAGTCTCTCTTTCACAATTTACGTGTCGTCTCGCTTGCGCTCGTTTATGTTTGATATGCCAACATACGAGTATATTTGGGGTGAACTGTCGCACCGTTTATCACAGAGATACATCTACATCAAATGCAAGATTACTGTCATCATGTTTATTTCTGTTTGAACTGATGAACAGCGAACGCACAACGCAGCGCACCTTTGGCTGGTTGCCTGTCGTAAGTACATGGCAAATGACTGGTAATGAAAAGGTTTACTTTCCGCTACAACAAAAACAAAACATATTGTTTGTCCAATTGTCTGACTATAGTGGTTTTTCTCGCCTCGGGGATTTTTTTTTTTTTTTTTGTAAATTTGGGAACGTGCGCCAAACACGCGTCCCTTGTTGTACACACTTACTTGAACTTGTTTGATCGTCCTTAAGATGAGAGTGTGTACGTTTGTGCGTGCGTGTTTGTGACGAGCATATGATGAAAGTCAAATGTTCTTAGCACAGGGAGGAGGAGGAGGCGGAGAGATGAGAAGTGGGCGAAACCAAAGACGCATATCCTGAAACAGTTGTTGACGTGGCTAATTTCTGTTTTGCCGATCATAAAATGAAATTAATTTAATTTTAACAATTGCTATTGCCAAAGGGCGCCGTGATTTCCATACATTTATTTAACATCCTGATAGTTCGCTAAAGCCACCCACCGTAAAATAAGATTGTCTGAGGATTGAATGCAACAAAGGCTTTTATTTGTTTGTGTATGTTTGGTGACGGAAGTCTGGCTGGTGTAGTGAAGTGGTGGTTAGATACTCGTATGCCGTGTGTTTATTATTTGAATTTAGTTCAACAATAAATGAAGTGTAAAATGGTTGTAACGGCAATTTAAATTAATTGCAGTTACACTTAAAAGATGATTCAAATAAAGTGTGGGAACTTTATGCGCAATTATCATTCGAACTTACTGATTTTCCAATTTGCTATTTGAAAAAATTAACTCTCTTTTAGAGCTAGCAAATAGCAAGTCTGGAAAATGTTTAAATATTAAATTTAAATATTCTTCCTTATCTGGGTAATTTGTAGTATGAATAACTGCAAAGAAAAAGTTAAATGAACATGGTAAACAGCATTTAACTGAGTTGAATTAAAAGCCATTTTTATATGCTGTCAAAAACAGAAATAAAGTTCTTGTGTGAGTGTTTGTCAATTTGTGGAGGTTTGAGTGAAACTTTTTTAAACAGAGATATTCCTGTAGAATGAACATCATGCTGCGAAATGTTAAAATGAAGTGGGCTATATTCAGAGTCGTTCGTTTAATTCAACTCTTGCTGTTACTATATTTGCTGCATTCATACGCAAAAAAAAAGAATACTTTAAAAAGATCTGGCTTTAAATGGGTGTCAACAAGACGGCTTCACCAAGTAGTGCTACCATTACAATAACGACAACATCAAAAACCATCAGGCGCATTTTGTTGGTAGGAAGTATAAGAGTAATGCCAAAATTTTGGATCTCGTTAGCTTGCAAAAACCGCAAAGTCTATGTGCATGGTCTGATCAAAAAATAATTGTTATTTTCAAGTTTCGTGAGTTACGTATGTTGAATTTTCGCATATTTTTCTTCTGTTATGTTGGTACACATGTCTGTTATGTACATATGTTGACAATATCAGCCATTTCGGATTGTCAGTTTGTTTTTGACAGATAAAAACAACAACGGGAGCTGTTGAACATCGTCAACAGAAATCCAGATTTCCTCAAAGAGGTCACAACTGGTGACGAATCATAGGTGTATGTCTATGACATTGAAACCAAAGCCCAATCATCCCAACGGAAGCGGCCAAAAGAGAAAAGACCGAAGAAAGCACGTCAAGTTCGATTAAATGTGAATGTTTTGTTCACTGTTTTCTTCGACTGCAATGGCGGCGTGGTGCATCATGAATTCTTGCCACAAGGTCGTACGTTCAATAAGGAATACTACCTACAAGTTATGCGCCGTTTTTTTTTTAACTTGAACCAGTACTCAGCGGATGACCTCTACATATGCAGTGCATTGTACCAGAACTAGGAAAATAGGTTATGAGGAGGGGGAAAGGGGGAGTAGTGTTTGTGAAGGCAGGACTTGAACCTTCCAACGTTATAACAGACAGGAAACACGTCTGCAGGCAACTTGTTCCACAGACGAAGCGTACGGCTGAAAAACGAATTCTCTCTGTAATGCGTAGTACGATTCCTCGGGCAATCAACCACAAATGGATGAGCTCTGGACGATGAACGCGTGCTACGTAAAAATGTGCGCGTTTCGGGAACAAGATCCCTAATCTCGTCAGAGCAAAATCCATTGTAGTAACGATAGAACAGAGTAACGCATCAATTCTAACTCTCTTAATGAATGCCCAAGTATTCACCGACCCGGTTTACAAAGCTAACCTATTGGCTGAAACTTTTGCAAGCAATTCATACTTGCCGGAAAGCAGTCAACCACTTCCCGAGCTTGAAAGAGTATCTGTAACTATGCCAAAGATATTCTTCCGGGCTGGAGCAGTTAAAAGGGTTTTGACAGACCTCGACATAAATAAGACTGCTGGACCGGATGGCATTCCAGCATTGGTCTTGAAGCAGTGCTCTTCTACGCTTGCGCGTCCATTAACACGCCTTTTCAGCATACTTTACCATGCTGGATTCATCAGAAATGCACAGAATTGTGGAAAAAGCATGGATTTTACACCATGATATCACACCAGCTCATACATCGATGTCTGTGCGTAGGTTTTTCGCCAAAAACAAAACCGTTATTATGCCTCAATCACCGTATTCAGCGGATTTTGTCTCCGCTGACTTTTTCCATTTCAAAAAATTAAGGACACCGATGAAAGGAAAGCGTTTTGCTGCGACTGAGGAGGTCGTAAACAGGAGCTGTTACGGCGATACCAAAAAGCGCGTTTCAGAAGTGTTTCGAGGGTTGGGAAAAACGCTGCCATGAGTGCATTATATCTGCGGAAGATTACTATAAAGGGGATTGATCAATAAATAAATACTTTTTGAAAAAAATTGAAAATAACGATTATTTTTTTATCAGCCCCCGTATTTGGGCTATGCTGTGGGTAATGGAACCCTAAGTGTAGATCCAGACAAGGTCAGGGCAATTTTGATAATCCTGCGCTGAAGACTGTGAAGCAATTAAAATGTTTATGCACACTTCTCATTACATTCGTTGAATACTTACTACTTAGTATTTAATAACGAACTCTGAAATTGTCTGGTGTTACACGTCCAGCATTTCTGTTAACTTTAAACTTTAAATTCATGTACTTATGTCACTTTGGTTAATCTTTGCGAGTGGTTCAAGCAGGCTATCAAAAGTTACTTGCCCATCACAGTGCATCCGTCAGTGTTTCCTACCCATTCTTAACGAATTTTTCAGACCGGCTACCTCGTTCCAATAATTTTCTATAATACTATGTTCACAGCCCATTTCTTTACCTCCTGCTTAAGGGGACTCTCGTTGAAGCCACAAAATAGATGAAAATCCCAGCTTCCTCTTTGGCATAAATAGCTGCCATCTCATTACTCGTATCACCGTGCCTATCGTTTTGTGGCACCCAGATCAGAGTAATCGCTCCTGTTAAGGAGCGATTGTCTATCAGAGAGTATTTTTCATTATCATTCCACCCTCGTGACCCTTTTCGGATACGATTCCCATCGCTTCCGTTATTGCGTGTAGTTCCGCCCGAAAAATTGAGGTGTCCTTACTCTGCCGTTTCAGATCCATCTGCAAGTTTTATGATAACAACAACATAAAGCTTAAAATAAAAAATATGCAACTACAAATATTATTAGGTGTGTTCCTTTACTCTACTTTTGTATGCCGCGGAAATCCATGTTGCACAGAAAACTTTTTCGTACTTTAAAATTGGGCAAACGCGAGCGATTTTGAGAGAACTGTAGGCTTTTTCATCTTACACATAACAATCCGTATTTTTTCTTCCGGCTAGTGTGGGCTATGAAGAGTTAAGCAATCAGCTGTTTGTGAAATAAACAGAAAGAAGTAAAATAGAAATTTGGCATTTTGCCTTCCCGTACTTCCGCAAATTTTGTGATATATTACGAAACGTAAAAGTAGCTTCGTGCCGAAGAATTTTGTTCGTTATATCAAGTTCGGCTTTTGGAATTGAAATCAATTACGATCGGAATTGTGTTCTGTTAAAGGGCTGTAGAACATATTTAGTTTTTCTTTTTCCCGCACAAATAGCAGATAAAGTAAACATGTACAATAATTGAATAAAATTTGTTTCGTATGAAGTCTGAAATAGTTTTTGGGATTAATGTAAAATTTTTATTAAAAAAAGTTTAATTATAACTAGTGTACAGTATTAAATTAGTAGTAAATATGAGAATGAAGTACTTGATATGTTTAAATATTTCATTATAAAATTTGGTATGGAGAAATTTTGACGTCCATGGAAATCATTCCAAAAGGGGACGAAAAGGAGGATGAAAATGTGTGTATGAGTATGGCTTTAGTGGCTTCGAGTGAATATGTAATTAAGTCTTGATTACATCTTATCTTAGGATATCTAAAAGCAATTTTTAATTTTTTCATTTCAGCCCCTAGAGGGGAATAGTAAAATGGTGGAGTTTGTATTTGTAGTGTTTTAATAATAAAATCGTTTATCTTTTTTGTCTACAACTTTTCAGTCTAGATATGGGGTGAGAAGGGAGTGGTGAGAAGGGAGGGGGTATCTAAAAGCAATTTTTAATTTTTTCATTTCAGCCCCTAAAAGGGGAATTGAAAAATAGTGGAGTTTGTATTTGTAGTGTTTTAATAATAAAATCGTTTATCTTTTTTGTCTACAACTTTTCAGTCTAGATATGGGGTGAGAAGGGAGTTGGGTGAAGGGAGGGGTGAGAAGGGAGGGGGGTATCTAAAAGCAATTTTTAATTTTTTCATTTCAGCCCCTAAAAGAGGAATAGAAAAATAGTGAAGTTTGTATTTGTAGTGTTTTAATAATAAAATCGTTTATCTTTTTTGTCTACAACTTTTCAGTCTAGATATGGGTTGAGAAGGGAGGGGACGTTATGCACAGAATTAATATCAATTATCTTATAATTTAATACTGAATTACAGCTACAATGCGTTGACCATTTATCTAATCGCGTGCTGTTGATAAAAATTCGGTTTCGCTTTAGGTGAAATAGTAAAATAATGTTGGCAAAAACCACTTAAATTTTCGTTTAGAAAAAGAAACAGTTTTTGTTTTGAGCTGCTTGCTAGTGGCTGCCTCGTATACGCTCCATACTCGGTATTATGTCAAACAATACTTCTCCACACCATTGTAAATAAAAACCACTACAAATAAGAAAGAAATATAAATCTTGAAAACAATTACTCTTAAGCACCCTTGAAGCAAGATCTGCAAAATATCGATTAGCAAGTTTTGCTTTTGCATTTAAAAGCGTGGTTAGCAGTACAGTGGCATCCAAACAAATTGTGTGGTTTTGTGCAAAGTAAATAAAAACATTGAAATAATGTTGCAACATCGTTAAAAACAAATTATGGAAAGTACAAACTCTGAAGGAAAATTTACGATTTACTTTCTAACAAAAAAATTGAAAACAAAAATATTATGTTTCGAGGCGAATTCATAACAAGTGAAATTGACAGCGCAGCGCAGCTGATAAGTTTTTTTTTTAAATTTTAATCTGTTTCAGATGTCAATGGAATAATTAAAAGTTATTTGAAAAAATAAATTAAAAAAAAAATTTTTTAATTATGTATTGTAGTTTGAGCGCCAGGCATGATCCAGAATTCTCCCCAATCCAGCTGGACATTTTCACCTTTCCAAGCTCTGTGATCTGAGACTTGTTCACGAAATAATTAAAAGTTTCACGAAATAAGTTTTTTTCTTCTTGGAAATTTTTTTTTGTTATATTTTTTTCAATTTCTTTTCGTGTTTATATTTTTCCCTTAACATTTGAAAAAGATATATTTTGTAGTGTTGTATTTATTGTTCTTGCATTTACCTGGTATGAATACGTCATGGTATGTTTATTAAAGGTTTATTTGACAATATACAGAAATATGTCAAGTAAACCTTTAATAAACATAAAATATTTTTAAATGAATGTGATAGATTTACATCAAATTGAATTTTCAATTAAAAACTCTAAAATCGGAAACAAGTTGTATTGAAACATAAACATAAAAAATTATAAATAGCTTGTTTACTATGTTTCCCAGCTATATATATGTCGACATTTCATAGGAGCTACCCTAATCATCAGTAGGCTTTGGAAATTTTTGAAAGATATTTCAAATTTTTTTAATAGTATTATTTTAAATTTCCACGATTTTCAGAAATTTAAATGCAAAATAAATTACAATTTGAAACTAGTAATTTTTAATACATAGAAAAAACAACAGAAATCAAAATAAGTATACAAAATATTTTGGGCTTGCCTGTATTTTACTTGATTTTTTATTGTTAAAAGAAAATAATTGTAAAAAACTATTTTTTTTGAGTAAGGTTCACATTTTTTTTTTCGATAATTATATAAAATAAATTGAATTTTATATAAAACAAATTGAAATGTTATTTAAGCTTGAGGTGAGTTTTGTTTTTTATATAAAAAATGTCTTAATTCAATTCGATATTAGGTCTTCCTTTGGAAGACTTCTTCAGGAAAAAAAAAATTTTTTTTAGTTTTGTTTACAAAAACTAAAATATTTTAAAATATTTTATATATTGTCCGATTTAAAAAAAAAATAAATACAATTTTCTTAATTAATATATTTTATAGTAGTGTACCAAATCTCAAAACTCTGGGACTACTGCTTCTATTTTTATCCCACCGTTATATGGGATCAAAGCACTGTGGGCCGGCCGTCTTCACGTGTTACTAATGCTGCCAGCTATAATTTCCATATATAGTCGTACATTGTAGAAATATTTGACATATTTTAAATATTCTCATAGAAAACAACTCTGGCTAATTTGTCCAGTCGTCTAGTTACAGCAAGTGTGCCCAAGGCTATGCGCTTTATACTCAATTGTTTTTGTAAATGCGCTAAGCTATAGGGTTGTGCTCTTTAATACACAAATACTGCGCTCAGCACTAGCAATGAAAAATACACAAACAACTTCGTCTTTTATATTTTTTTTCGTTCTTCACCGCACACACACAAAAGCAAAGCAACAACACTTTCGCACGACAGCGATTATTAGTGTGAATTTTGTTTTTGTACATGTTTTGCTTTTTACAACAAAAAATATTAAATAAAAATAGTTTTTCCTAAAATGTATTGGTGTTTACTCTTCCATATAGAACTTGAGGGCACCATTGAGTTACAGTATTTAGAAATATACTTCATACGTACCTCATACTTCATACGCACATACACGTATACATATACAAAAAGCACAGCCTCACACACATACACTCCTAACAGCAGCGTTTAAATGTGTTTTGATGCTTAAGTACTCGTTAATAACCTTCAAAACCACCAAGCCGCGAATAAACACATTCGCAGCCATAATAATACGAGTATATGGGAAAAACGTTAAAAATATGTAGTTACAAAAGTACGCGACAAAAAGTCAAACTATTAAGTTTGAAAAACTGGGAAACATTTTTTCATTTTCATATGCATGTATGTATGTATGTATGTATGTATGTATGTATGTATGTATGTATGTATGTATGTATGTATGTATGTATGTATGTATGTATGTATGTATGTATGTATGTATGTATGTATGTTTTTTTTTTCTTTTTATGTATGTATGTATGTGACCATATTACAGGAAATTTATTTAAAATATTTATTGATGTAAAACACATGTTGAAAACGAAATCAAACTCAGCAGCTGTATACTCGTAATTGGTGGAAACTGTAAGCAAAAAACTTAAAAGCTTTGTCATTGCTTTTCACATTGGTTTGTGAATTGGCTTAATAGAAAAAGTTTAAATTTTTTGATGGGCGTTGTAGAGAATGCTTTTTACTCTATTTGGAATTCGATTCGCTTCTATTTGCTGCAAAGAGGGGATTAAAAACCTAATATATTATTTAGTCAAATTTTCTAGTAAGTTTTATATTTTGGTATGAAACCTGCAATAGTATTTATCTATATTAAAATATCTTTAAAGCAATATTTATAATATATGTATCATAACCAAAACTATTTTTGTATTTCGTTGAACTAAAATACATATGTTTGCAGATACTCAATACAATATTTCATTGAGCCCGATATATAAAAATATTTTTCAGATTGACATTTCTCTAGCATACTCATACACATATTCGGTTTTCATATAAATTTTAAGATCTTATTTATTGAAATGGCAGTTTATGGTAACGCAAAAAAAAATTAGTTAAAATTTTTAAAAATTTTTTTGCCGTTGCATCAATTGCGATTTTAATAAAGGCGAAAGGTGAAATTTCCATGCAAAAGAAATATGCGCATGCTAGAGAAATATGAGCTTGAAATATGTTTTCATTATATGCGCAATACAAATATATCTGCAAACATACTTTACACCGTCTATGTTGCTATGAACATAAGTACATACATATGTATGTATATACGAATATACATACGGCCTTATTCATAAATAAAATTTATGCTTATTAAGCTCTTATTTGACAAATTTTGTATAAAGATTTGACAAGTAAGCGTTTAATTAATTATTTAAAAAAAAATTATTTTGTATTTAGTATATAATATACATATAATATTTTTGAAACATGTGAATGTATCTACAAATATTTTCTGTTGTCCGTAGTGCAGAAAAATATTAAAAACCTAATTTTCAATACCTGGCTGCAAACTCATGCAAATATTTCCTTCAAGCTTGAGCTTGAAGCAAACAAGCTTAATTGAAAAAGAAAATCGTATTGTATTCGGTACTCTGATACACGCTACTGCCCCCATTACTAATCGTAACAGATAAGATTTTAGCCATTCGAAAAGTTGAATTAGATGTATTTGACAAATTTTGTATAAAGATTTGACAAGCAAGCGTTTAATTAATTATTTTAAAAAAAATTATTTTGTATGAATAATATTATAATAATATTTAGTACATAATATTTTTGAAACATGTGAATGTATCTACAAATATTTTCTGTTGTCCGTAGCTGCAATCTCATGCCTGGCTGCAATCTTATGCAAATATTTCCTTCAAGCTTGATTGTATTCGGTACTCTGATACACGCTACTGCCCCCATTGCTAATCGTAACAGATAAGATTTTAGCCATTCGAAAAGTTGAATTAGATGTTTACCTTTTGCTCTGCGAAACGGTGAAAAAAAACTTGACTGCACTGTCTTGACAAAACTTTTTTATTGAAAATAATTTAGACAAAGTGTATTTTTCAATAGAAAAAGTCATTAAACTCGAAAGGCGCGAGTGTGCGAAGTGGAATTTTCATGTATTTTGTTAAGTGATATTAGTTTTAATTTAAAGAAACAAAAAAGCAAGCAGTGCTTAGTTTCACAATAAAAAATATTTTCGGCTTTTAATAAATTTTAATAATTTTATAAAAAACATTATGACATTCATAAATATGTTTACTTAAAAGTTTTTGCGCCAAACACAAAGAGTAATTAGCAAAATATGTCACGTACAAACATACATATAAGTATATGCATATTGTAGTACGAGTATGTATGCAAATACATATGTATGTATGTCTTAAAACTATATTCTAAATTTGAAATGCATATAAATCTGCATGTCGCGTTCACGTAAAAATCACTTTCCAATATACGAGTACCTACACATAGATATGTATGTATGTATTTATATGCAGGTACATTCATGCAGAACTTTCTAAATAAAGCTTGATTTCAAGCGTGTTCCGTAACCCAAAGAACGACAAAATATTCAAAGTATTCTTTTCTTTCAAATCTGGGAAGTTTCTTCTTTATTTAAATTTCGTGAAAAACAAATTTTTGAACGTGCGTTTGCTATTAAATTCAAAGTTGAACATATTTTGGACAGAATTTAAAATATAAATTAGGGTGGTGCTGCAACCAAGTAAAGATTTTCTTGACATCAATTTTAATATTTATTGTAATACCAACATATGAAACAAGCTAACAACAAATACATACATATGTGTATACATAGATCAGCAACACAAGTACTACACTGAAAAATATTTGCTTCATATTTCTAATGAACCCAATTCATTAGATAATTTTCATTAACGGAATGAAAAATTACGTTCCATCAATGAAGATTCATAGCATTAATGAAAATAATCATTCAACTTGATTCATTAGGTTTCATAATTTCATTAGAAAATTTCATTGGATTTTTAATAAAAATTTTTTGAAGGTTGAGTGCAAAGTTTTAGAGATTTAGTAAAAGTGAGATGATAAATATATTACAACTACTAACTAAATGATAAAGTAAATTATTTTATACATTAATTACTATGTAAAAATTGTTTAATAAAATAAAATTCCAATAGTGTATTAAAGCAATAAAAAATTATTTTATGCTTAATATAAAAAAAAAAATTGTTTAGTTTCTCTTCAGTAGCACAATTCTAATGAAAAAAGATCATTAGAATAAACTAATGATTTTATTTCGTTAGAATGAAGAAACTTTTTTACCAAATTAGTGAACATTTCCATTGGCTCAACAAATGTATTCATTACACTAGTGAAATATTTCATAAAAATAATGTAACACATTCATTGGCCTAATGAAAAATTAGTTTTGAATGATGAAGAAGACTCATTAAAGAAATTAAAGCTTTACTTAATGTTAAAGTACCAAATTCATAAAACTAATGAAATTGAGTCGTTAACTTAATGAATATTTTCATTGTTTTAATGTAAACTCTTCATAAATATTATGATTCATGCTTCATTAACTTAATGAAGTTATCATTAATCTAACGAATATATTCATTACATAATTTTTAATGAAACAAGATTCATTAGTCGAATGAAGGCCATCATTGGCCGAAAAATAATGAAAATTTTCATTAGATTAATGTCAATATTCATTATATTAATGAAGGAATTCTTTTCAGTGTATGATTTTTATAATTTTAAAACAGCTGCTCCCAATGCCCATAATATAAATAAATATACAAATTAATGTACTTAAAAGAAACATTACTTTATTTAACTCCTATTTCAAGTAAAATTCAGGGGCCAAATCACCGCATAGGATATCGAGCAAAATTATCGAAATTTTTCATTTTGGTATCATGGCATACGATATCGAATAAATTGTATTGCAATAATATAACAAAGTTAAAGGATTTGTTTTTTGTATTCGTACTTTTAAGAAACGTATGGTCTTCAATCTATTACATTTTATTTAAATTACGATCCGATATGCATTGTTTGCCATAATATAGATGTATCGTAATGTTATTCGATATGATAGTTAATTCGATATCGTATGCGGTGATTATTCCCCAGTTCTTAGTTAGCTTTAGTTATTAAAAAAGAATGTTAAACATGTTTGTTGCGCATATTTTTTGGTGACAAAAGTCACCGTGAGTAAACAAAAAGCTTAAAACTACAATTGATATGATTTGATATGAGTTCCATTGTGTTTTATAACATATTTCAAATGCTTCTGCATCGAATTCACCAATGTTTTTCGTCCTTATGGTCGGCCTGCTTGAACCTATTTTGTGAGATTATATGATGCTCCCGATGCGATGCGATCACTTAATTGCGAACTTGTTCTGCAGTGTGTTTGGGGTATTTTCATGTTGAAAATTGTAGCCGGAGTCAATGCCAAGTTTTTGAGCACTTTTATTTAGATTATCTGTTAAGATCATCATAAAGACGAGAACTCCGACACAAGTAGCTAACATACACCCCATATCATGCACTCAACTCCACCATTGCCCCTCTTCCTCCATATTAAATAGAGTTATTCAGAAAATACCGAGGGCAAATGGCCTGCTCGAAATATTCTGTTGCAATTTTGCATGACTACTTTGCATAAATGTGGCTGAAATTTATTGATGCAGTGTTGAATCTATTGAATCTATAATGGATGGTGGCCTATTCTGTTCAGCGACATGAAAGTGTACTATGAACTCTAAAGGTTTCATGTAGTAATTGAATTCTTTCACTGGTGGTATGGCACCTGGCACTCACTGTCTTGGTGAAACCACACTGGTCACATCAAATCATTCAATTTCATGTTGCGATATCGAGCACTAGTAAGTGATCAGCGTCATTTTAAAAAAAGTATGTACCAATTATGTCTCCTGTGCAAAATCTAAACCAAACAGAGACACATTGTGGATACATTTGTTTTTCGACAAACTTATGTGGCTTTTCATAGCACCAATTGCGGAAATTTTTGGTTAACATCGCTTAGAATGATTTTGTTCGAAAAATCAGCATAATTTGTTGATGTTCAACAATCCATTATGTACGAGGGCGGTTCGGAAACTTCTTAGCCTATCAATGAAAGAGAATAGTTAGTTTTTCAAAAATATTTTTATTCAATATAATCTCCTGAAACTTCAATACACTTATGGCGTTTTCTTTTCTACAAAACGTGTAACATTTTCAATAATGTTTTGCCAAAACAATACAGAAGTATGCAGTTTTCTCAACATTTTCTCAGATATTTATAGTTATTGCGACATCTTCTTTTCATCTCAATAAAACTTAAATTTTAAAACTTGAATTTTAAGCAAAAAAGTGCAGCATAAATTCAAAACTTTTTCAGAAAAGAAAACGGCATTAGTCGAACGCTTTTCTCGCAATTCTGTCCTTTGATTAAAATAGTTTTCCGCAAGGTCTTTAAAATAGTGGTTTACAACTGTAATTGCATCTTGATGCTTGCCAGTAAGAAATTTTTTTAGATTTGGGAACAGGTAAAAATCACTGGGAGCTAAATCAGAAGAAATTAAATGTCAAACACGCAAACAGTGCTACCCTGTAAACAATTTTAAGCAAATCGACTGAATCATTACAAAATTAAAACTTAAGTTTTAACTAGTTTGTTTGTTAAATTGTATGTTAATTTATTAAAACTAATACTATAGATGGAAATGTTTAAATTATAAAGCGTTAATATCAGTAAAATAATGATAATAAAAATTAATGCCAAACATTTCCTAAAAATATTCTCATGTGAAGAACACGGAAACTCGAATTTATGAAGAGAAGATAAATTAACATAGAAACAAAATATGTGAAGGAAACAAATTGTTTAAAGTTCACGGGCTGACGACAAATTTAAAATGAACTCTCACTCGCATGTGTACACGCACAAAAAAGGCAGCTCGAAATATGGTTGCAACAACACTAGTATATATGTTCTATCAACATTATGTATTATTGTTAAAAACCTTGTATTATCAATATAAATATAGTTTGTTTCTCTATAAATATTTTACTGTTTAGAATTCTATAATTCTATTGTAAACAACTTTATATTTCAAGATATGGTTACATACAATAATAACAATTGTGAAAATTTTTGAAAACAACGATAGCTTTTAGCACACCCAACACTAAAATAATTGTTATTATCATGTGTATAATACGCTGATTCACATCCAACAAAAGTGAGTTTATAGTATAAACTTGCTATTGTTGTCATTAACGATATTTTCATTCTAGTCGTTGACATAAAATTTTCTTTCAGTTTCGGTTTTTCCTTGGAAGAAAAAAAAATGTCTTGTTTTCAATTAAAAAAAAATGTACAAAAATATATATTATAAACAAAAGGAAAAGAAGCGAAATAGTAGAAAAATCCCATATTGAAATTACATATTCGCCAAAATAAAAAGGTAAGTATATTATATATTAAGATGTAAACATAAATATATATGGTGAATCCAATAATATATGCAACTATATTAATACGCTTAAATATGACTTATATAATTAAAATCGCAGCGAAATACTTAACAACTATTTTTGTTTTATTACAGCTTTTATTACGGTTGAGATGCAACCCGATTATATTTACAACTATTTTACGAGCTGTTTTTACTGCTATGATTGGTACCAAATGAAGTAAATGAACTCAATTATTTATTTGTATTTACTTTATACAATAATTATACAATAATTATTATTTTAGTTAACTACAATTATATATGTATATGAATTTGTGCAAATTATAAGGAAAATATGTTTACAATAAAATTATTTACCACATTAGTATGGTTACTTAATGAAATTATATGAGAAAAGTATGATTGGCTGTTATAATTATATGATTGGGTATGACAATTACTTGGTGACTTTAGTAACCATTGTATTATTACCATGGTTACTTATTATTATAACAATTTTAAGCTCAAATATAGTATGATTACTTATAATATGATATTTTACAACACTATGATATGTTTTGACGTTTGAAATATAACAATATACTGTTATTAGGTACAACCATATAAGTCAACAATAGTATGTTGCCCTTAGAATATTGTCGTATCAGCCATATATTTTTTTCTACGTGTAGACAGAAAAGAAAATTGCAAAGGATTCGAGTTTTTCCAAGAAATTTTCCTTGATACATAATACGTATATCGCACTCGCATGAGATTACTCGCATGTCTAAATGCGCTGTAAGATACTACCGTTGAAAAATACTATGATTGTATTGAAACTCCATTTTGGAGGGGATCTAACAGATCCAGATATAAGATCAGATAAGTGTTGTTTTTGTTTTGCCAAGCCAATCTACGAATGACTTAAATGTAATTGTGAAGCTTTTTTTACGGACGTTCAGTGCCCGATCCTTGTATTTTCTCAAATGTTTCAGAGTTTGAAACAAAAAAAAAAAAAAAAACATAATAATGTGGAAATGTCATATTGTTAGCAACGAATATCTTTTATACCCGTTCAAATCTAAACACAAAACCAATTCGAAGTCGAAAGATATGCATATGTTCGGATGCATGTACTGTTTCTTAGTATGTGTATATAAGTACATATGTATGTAATCACGTACGCTTGCATATTTTAAGCATGCATGTATCTATATACATATGTACGTATGTACATGCGAAAATATAGGAATGAATTGTACGAGTTAAGCACAAATTAAAGAGGCTGGTTTAACGCCAAAGAGTGTTCTCATTTATTTATTTAAAACAAATACAGAATTCCAGCTCAAGCTTATGAAGCTTACCGTGCGACTATTTTGGTGTTTGCCTCTCAAGCTTAAAAAAAACAAAATCGAAAAATGAAAACAATGTGCGCATTTTAGTAGTTTGTTTATATGTTTGCATGTGCAAAAGTGTATAAAATTTGTATGCGAAAAAAAAACTTTGCAAAACAATATCCAGCCGCTGGAATGGGCACTAACATGAGTGATCTACATTTGCTCAGCTTAGTTTTAAGTCTTAAAACAACGGTTGCGGACGTTTTGTTGACAGTGTCAATTAAACGATCAAATGAACAAAATCGCTGAAAAACTTTTTTGAAATTCAGTTCATCTTTTGGATTTGCATTTTTCGTTTTGTATTTTTTATTTGTTTTACTAAAAACAAAAATAGAAATCACGCGTCACAATATTTGCAACTCAAGATCAATCAAGTGCACCGACCGAAAACAAAGTAGAGATTTTCTTTTTTTTTCACGCGCGGGGAAATGCCCTTCAACCACTTTAACGTTGATGCCTTTGTGACTTGGAAAAATTAAAAAATAAATAAATGAAAAAAAAAAATAGAATCAGAAACAAAACTAATACAACAACAAAAGTGTTAATTTAAATATTGATGGAAAGTGCTTATTAAAGATATCGATTTAAAGAAATTGGACGCTAGAGGGTCTTAATAGTTTTCATATTTGGAGCGATAATTTTTGAACATTTGACCGATTTGAGCTGTTAAGCTGTTTTTCAAGACAAGCCAATTATTGTTGGCTTAAGTGGTTTTGTTCTAAGAAAGAAAATTTGTTATAATCGGCAAGAACAATAATAATTAATTTATAATTTAATGACAGTGTAAATACTTAAACCGTAAAAAATACTTTCTTAACATCATTTGCTGACAAATTGCAAATGAATAAAATTAAACTAAAAAAAAAAGAAAAAATTAAAATCTTTTCCAGTCGTATAAATAAGATGTTTGTTTGTTTCTAATTTTTAAGAGATAAGAAAATACAAACAAGTATAAATAAAAATTAAGAAAATATTTGAATATGCCTCTAATACATACATATATATGTACATACATGCGTATGTACTCGTATAATATGCATATGTAAAGTCACGGAATTTTTCGAAGAGTATTGATATATATTTCTTAAAAATATCGATATTTCTATAAATCGTTTGAAGCTGTTTCACCTAAAAATGTTGATCCGTATTAAAAATGAAACACACTTACATACATATATATGCTTCGCAGCAAATCCCGAATTTATAACCTAAATGTCTTTTACGAGTGTACGAGGTGTACCACGGTGCGGAAAGGTTCAAGCGGAAAGAATTATTGTTAATCGCATCGTAATACTACATACAAAATTCTTTTGGAAGAATGTTTTTAATATTACGAACTGGTAAAAAGAAAACGACAAAACTAAAAGAGATTCCCACAAATACATTCACTGAATTTCTTAAAAATAAACACAAAAACAATTGTTTTTAAATACAAATTAAAGATTAAAAATAGCACAAGAAAAAAAAATGGCAATGAAACAGAAAAAGTCTCACAATGGCAACCATGATGAGGTTGTCGAATTATTGGAAGGATCAACACAAGAAGAAATAATTTCCAAAACCAAACGCCCACTTAACAGAGAGAATTTACTAAAAAGTAAGTAATGGAAAATATTTAAAACTAAAGAGGTGCTGAAAAAACTAAAATAGGCCACATTATTTTTGAGAGCTCTGAAATATGTTCTACAAAGTGAATTTCATTAAATGGAAGTGTAACTCCCATGTGCAGTAAAGCCACATTTTAAATTCACTTGTGAGCAAAAATAGCAAATATAATTCCATTAGGTGTTCAAATTGACACGCACACGCGCAAAGTGTGGTAGCACTTTTTTTTTTATTAGAACAGCTGTGCGCTCTGAAGTCGCCACATTTAAAGCAAACACATAAAACGCAGCGAGCAATTAAAAACAGTTTACTTTTCAATTGGTAAAAATATTTTTTTTTTTTTGAAGACAATAAATAAAAATATACTGGGCTAAAACTATAGCCATTAAAACACTCATAGAAAAAAGCATCTTCATATTGATGACGGCGGGTCATCAGAATTGTGACATCACCTCAGTATGTAAATCACATCAGTATGTAAATAGTAATCAGTAAAATGAAAACTGACATCAATCTGAACAACAAAAGTCATCAGACAATTTTGTCATATATTGAGTATCATCAATGCTACAACTGTGGTGACATCAATTTAATGATATATTTTATTAATAGGTATAATAGATCTAATTTGTCAAAATTGATTATAAAAAAGCCTACATAGCGTTATAATATTTTATATTTATTGTTGAAAAGGAATTAGGTTGTTAAAACTATTATTTTTAAATTTAAATTCATTTTTAAGAAGAAGAAGAAAAAATGCATCATATTAATCACATTAGTCATAGCTAGTTACATAAACATAATGACAGCGCAAAGAGTAAAATAAAAAGAAGAACTACGAAGCAAAGAAAGCAAATATTGCCTCATACACAGCATACACACAATTAAAATATGATAATACGCCACACAGGCATTGTATTGATGGCAGGAAGTCATCAAAAGTATTATCAGAAGATTTTTAATTCTCATTGATTTCTTTAAGATGGTAAAATATAAAGTTATGTGTTTGAACATATTTTTGAAATCATAAATTATAACTGGAGGTTAATGTTGATGATGTCATCATGAAATTGACTTCCAAATCAATTCAATTTATAGTTGGTCTGATGTTAGAGCGCCACTCTACTGATGATGTTTTGTCATTACATTGACATCATTTAGTAATTTCCTGGGTACTGGAGTTTCCTTGCATTGATTACAAGCTCTCATCAAACGTATTCCGATAAAGCATCCCCATGATGTCAGAGCGACATTTCATTGATGAAATATTTGTCATAATTGCCGCTGTTGATAATTAGAGCAACTGATGTAATGGTTGACATCACAGCGATGACGAGTGTCATGGGGTCAAAAATGATGACATTTGGCATTGCATTGATGTTTAAATACATCATAGTTATGACAGGTTTTATATTAGCAAATATTTGATCCTTTTCGTTTTTTTTTCGCGATACAGACTGGAAAAAGTGCTCCAGTTAACCTCCCATTCACTTTTATGTTGACCCTATCAATAAAAGCGCAAATTTATAGAGTCAAAATAGTTTATAACACACAGAACCATTTTTCCATTGTACCTAATTTATAATAGTTTTTACAAACTTCTTTTTTGTTTAATTTTTCTTCAAATTATTTGACCGTTTGTTTTCCTTTGTTTCACTTTGCCTGTCAGCTGATCAGAGATGCCACTCGTTTATATTTTATACTAGATTGTATGCAAATGTTTAATTAATTTGACTTGTCACCCATTCAACTTAGAACTAACTTTAATTTTGGCTATAGTTGATTAAAAGTTAGCAGCAGATTTTAAAATTTAATTTGTTTTTAAAAACAACCGACTTTTGCCTTGTTTGACTATAGTTATAGCCCATTAAATTTCGTTTAGAGGCTTTCATTTTGACAGTTATATAATCAGTTTTTATAATACTCGTATATGCAGCAAGTTCATATAGTGTTTTGTTTATTTTTTAATTTTTTTATTTTTTATTTTGTATCAATACTCAGGGGAAGACCCTTACATATGCAGTGCATTGCACCAGAACTAGTAAAATAGGTTATGAGGAGGGGGAAAGAGGGAGTAGTGTTTGTAAACCTTTGAATTGAACTTTCTAATGCTATAACAGATAGGAAACACTTCTGCAGGCAACTTGTTCCACAGACGAAGCGTGCGGCTGAAAAACGAATTCTCTTTGTAATGCGTTGTACGATTCCCTGGGCAATCGACCACAAATGGATGAGCTCTGGACGAAGAACGGGTGCTTCGTAAAAATGTGCGGGTTTCGGGAACAAGATCCCTAATCTCGTCAGAGCAAAATCCATTATAGTAACGATAGAACAAAGTAACGCACCCCACACTGTGGCGTGTTAAAATAGAAATTTTTTTTAAAGATTGCGTTTTCCAGCACACAAATTTTGTTACTTCAAATTGTAATAAAAAAACTTTTTTTTCCAAAATGTGAAAGAACACGAAAGATTTATGATTTCCTAACAGAATGTAAATCACCTAGTTAAAGACAATTGACTGATGTTAGATATTCACGATCTGGAATTGTAAAGATTGATTTTTAATTTATTATTGCCAGATTTGATTTAAATCAGAATATTACGCAATAAGTGGCGCGATGATTTCAGGAAGCTCTCAAGGCTATGCACATTATAATTCCACAAACTTTAAGTTCAATTGCTTGCAAATATTGTATTTTTTGTTTGTGACTTGCTATGTTAAAGCCTTGTAAAGCATTTTAATTTAACTGTTCTTAATTCACAGTGGCATAACGAATTTTTAATGTTATTTATTTAACCTCGAGCTAATACTGATTCATCGCTTTCAATGCAAAAAATTACAATTCTTATTATGAATATAAACTTTCAGGCTTTTTCTCAATCTTCACCATTTGTGTTTTTTTTTCTGTTTTGAATAAAACAATAGAAGCTGAAGAAACAATTTAATAAATATTTTATTATTTGATTTTATTTTATTACATCAAATTGACCACAAAAACATACCAAGAGCGGCCATTACAACGTACTACCCCAACAATTGACAATCAACCGGTATCAGTTGTAAAAGCTTCCATCAACTGATTCCATCCATCCATCCATCCATCCCATTTTATGGCATCACATTTCAATCATCTTCATCACCACTTAAATTCAATTTAATCAATTACTTTTTCATACACAAAAAGTAAAACAACAACAATAATGATAATAATCCATTTGAGACAATAATACGGTCAGCGACTGATGTTAGTTTTATCTATGAACCGATAGATAATAAAAAGCCTTAATGTACATACTCAAATAAAAGAACGAACGCACGAACGAGTAAGTAGGCCTTTAAAGTCCAGGCCTTATTTAGTACTGCTCCTGATCGTTTTTTTTTTTTCTGTGAGGGCATTTGAATCAACGTATACGCGAATATGCTATAGAGCAAGGTGCATTAACGTATACACGGTGGCAGCACTAGAGCAAAATTACAACAATACAACAAAAACAGACATCTGGTAAGCTATGTTTATCAAAAATATTTGTAACTATTTTCACAATTATAAACTATGAATGTACCTTTTCATAATTATAAATTATATTTGTTTGAATTATTTATATGTTCACAAAATAATTTGTATATGTTTAATTCACAATAAAACACTAAATTCACTTTCAAAAATGTAAACAATACATTTGACGTAAATAGCTTACTATATTGCCAGTAGCAAAAAATTGTCACATGCCGTAGTGCTGCCACCGTGTATACGTTAATGCACCTTGCTGTAGAGCATATCGCAACAGAAAAAAATATATATTCGAAAAGAAATAAGAGCTATAGACATTTAAAAAAATTATTCAAAAACATCCTCTTTAGAAGATTACTCTGCGAATCTGGAATGTGCGGTACTTACGCACCGATATTTTTCCCGTCTTCATTAAAATATTAAATAACTTCATCGTTTGACAACTTTTGATCCAAACAAAATACATAACAAATCTTCAAATTATATAACACAATTTGGTTGAACAGAACACAAAAGTTTTAAATCGTATGACGTCGTTGCTTCCCTCTAGGGCCAAAATAATAGAAGAATTGCAAATATCAAAAATCACTTCAAATCGTCATTTTAGTCGCTTCACTTTACAGTTGGATATACATAACTGTAAAAGTACTAAATTTGTATTATTTGTTGGTTATACAATGACGTTCTCCTTATTCATTATTTATTTAGTCGTAAAGACAAATGGAAAAGTTTATTGATGCCACCACCATTGATGACACCGTTGTCAAAATTTTGACAACTATTCGTAAATTCTACCAACAAAATACATGTTGATGTTTGTTGGTGTTGTGTTTATTGTAATTCTGCCACTACCTGTATAAAGCTGCCCTGGATGCCACTATAACTGAACACACATACTCGTATGTATATAGAGACATACATAGTTCACATATATAATTAACATTAATGAGAACATGTTTGATCATGCACAATATTTCTGGGTCGATCAAAATTATGTTTTTGCCCAGATTGACAATTTTTAATAATTATTCTTGAAATTTTACTTTATCCTCATTTTTTATCTTTTCCTTAAATTCAAATGTAATAATCTTCAAGCTTGGCCAAAAAAAAAATAACAAATCTTTTTTTTTTTTTTTTTAATAGACCTGAAGTTCGAAGATGTGTTTGAGGCTTTCATTTATGAAACAATTCAAACCTTCCTTTGCTTAGATTTGCTAATGATCTTACATTTCGTTTCTTACTTTTTTTCAAAATAAATTTTGATAGCTATAGAAACTAATTAAAAGCGACTGGAATTACAACATTAGGCAAACATTTTTATTTCCAATCGTCTGGTGCAGGCAATTTGTGAAACGTGATGTTCTATACTTTTCGTTTGCAACACAATGGAGCTCCGCTAAAAAGTATTTTATTTTCCAAGCCGTGACTTTGTACTTGTATATATACTCATTAGCAAGTATTAGCAAGTGTTAAATTCACTTCGGTTTTAAGCCATTTTGCCATCAAGGCGACGTCATTGTTAATTGCGATAGTAAAAAAGTATGAATAGAACAAGCAAACCAGTATTGCCAGGATATTTTTTGTGAAATCCCTACCATAGCGCATAAAAATCGTTACTTTTCCCTACAATCAAAAAAATATTTGCCTACATTTTTTCCTACGCAATTTTTCATTTAAATTTTGTGCAAATAAATTGTTTTAATACGATTTTTATGTGTATTGTAAATACAAACAGGTACAACTTTTTGCTAAAAAGTAAATTTGTGTAAAAAATAGAACTTAAACGATTCTTATGATTAAAAATGTATTGTGTGTTTTAAGTGACTTGACTAATGCAAACTGGATTTTGTGATGGAATAAGTAAAAATATCACAATGTTAACATATCGCTCCTTTATTGCCACATAGTTATAACTCAAAAAAGCTTGTTTCGAGAAAAACGCATTTCAAACTTTTAGTTTCCATACAAGTCTTAGAAAATTTTTTAAGAGATATCATCTAAATGAAACAGTTTAAAAGTAATTTGAAAAAAATTTTGGCACAATATAAAAGCTTAACAATTCTGCATTATTAACTCGAAAAGCTCATTTTTTGAGATATGACTATGTTGCAATAAAGGAGCGATATGTATATGCAACTTTGCAGAAGTTCGAAAAAATACAGCTGAAACTAGTTCACCAATATGCGACTTTTATTGTATAGTTACGTGTTTCTTTCTTTAAATTTGATAAAATCAATAACAAAGTTAAGTTCGGAAAAAATTCGAGTTAGGGCCTTTTTACTGAGTTGGTCTAAATATATAAATATTCAATATTTCAATGTGGTTAGGATATATTTGTGATTATAATTTTTAAATCTAAAATTAATGTAATTGCAAATGAGACCTTAGAACGCATATGGAATTTGAAACTTTACAGTTTAGCTTTTTTTTCTCTTTTGTTCGTCCGTCCGTTGGTAGTTATAGAAAAAAGCACTCCCATCAGCTTTGAAACGATTTTGATAATTTTGGCGTAATTCCATCCAATTTGAGCAACGATTTTTCCTCATAGACGGAAAAATTATAATAGTATAATAATAAATAACAATGTTAACCATTCGTGATAATTTAAAAATTCCCTACAATAAGCCTAATCACACAAAATCTGTTCTTTTTCCCCTACATGTGGCAATAAATAAATAAATAAATCCGTACAAAAAGGGAAAAATCCCTACACTTGGCAACACTGAAGCAAACACACAATATCTGTGTACAAATAACAGTAAATTGTTTTTTGAATACTGTATATGTATTTAGCGCCATTAGAATTCTTCACTAACTAAGGGCCTGTTTCACGATCTCGAACGTTAAATGCAATCCGAAAAACCATAAAAAATATGTAGGTGTGAAACATAATTGTTTATTCATTCAAGGTGTAGTTTTGAAAGGCACCAGCCATTGCCTAGTTATTGCTAATCGTAAGTAATCTAATAATTAAATGCAGCTTTTACCAAAGCCCCTTACTTTTACAACAAAAATTATTATTTACTGTTCGACATCTTCCATAAAAACAAACTTTTTTGTTTTATGTACTTTATATATAATTATTTGTATCATTTACATGTATAATTTCGCATACTCGTACAATTTAGTAGTGTTTGTCTTTTGTTACTGCTGTCCATATTTTCTATATATGTACATTCACTACTAATTTCGTATGAAACCAAATTGCACTGGAATAGGTAGCAAGCTGTGAACACGTTACTTTTTTACAATTTTTTTTATATGCTCATTATTAATTTCTTAATTTTGAATGTACTTCATTACCTTGTAGTGTAGAAGATGTTGGACTAAATTTTGTTAGTCTGAGCAATGCCGAAGGAATATACACTGGGCACTGATCAGTTTTAACTAATTTAATTTTAACATTTTAAATGTTGTAATAGAGGTTATTTTGGTCTTTCGTGTTGATATTGTTCCACAAGCACTACTCCCTCTTTCCTCCTCCTCATAACCTATTTTCCTAGCTTTAGTACAATGCACTGCATATGCAGGGGGGATTCCCTGAGTATTGTACAAGATAAAAAAAAATCTATTGATTGGAGCATGAAGAAAACGAAACAATTATTGTTTTGCCAAATGTCATTGAACCCGAATCAGAATCAAGATTTTTTAGCAAGAGCTACAAAAAATTATTCCAATTTTTTTTGGCAGCAAAAAAGTAAAATACTTCAAGCTCGCATGACGTCCAGTGGTCACTTCCAGAGTATATCGACTTCCGCATATTTTTTATACAGACTAAAGAGCTGGTCTGGCTAGATCAATGAAACCAACGACGTCTTCTTTTTTCGCTACAGAGCTCCTTTGCAATAGTTCATTACTGATGTCCCTTACACAGATTTTTTTTGTTTTTTCGTTTTCAATAACGAAATTCGTTGAATCAATTAATAAATTGTTTGAATGCGGACCTGTAAAGGAATTCGTGGATTCAAACAAAAGTTTAGTAAAATTAGTTATTGACCGAAAACAACTATTTTTAAAACAAAATAAAATATAAAAGGTTATTTTGTTGAAATTTATGTAAATGATTTTTTTGCTATTATCTTTTTGGCAACACTAGTTTTGACAGCTCACGCACGTTTTGTATCTTGTGTCACTGTCAAACATCTTCAGTTTGGTCTATAATTTAATCATGAATCGTCTTACAAACGAACAACGCTTGCAAATTATTGAATTTTATTACCAAAATACGTGCTCTGTTAAGAAAGTTCATCGCGCGCTTCTTCCATTTTATGGTCAGTTTAATCGACCTACTGAGGCTTCTATTCGGGCTATTGTAAAAAAATTTCGCAACAAATTTACATTGTTGGACATCAAACCACCAACACGCTTACGTAGAGTGCGAACTGAAGAAAATATCGCAGCCGTATCGGCCAGTGTTGGTGATGACCGTGAATTATCGATTCGGCGCCATTCGCAGCAATTGGGCCTCTGTTACTCCACTACGTGGAAAATTTTGCGGAAGGATTTGGGTGTGAAGCCTTATAAGATACAGCTGGTGCAAGAATTGAAGCCAAACGACCTACCACAACGCCAAATTTTTGGTGAATGGGCTCTTGAAAAGTTAGATGAAGATCCACTTTTTTATCGAAGAATTGTGTTCAGCGACGAGGCTCATTTCTGGTTGAATGGATACGTGAACAAGCAAAACTGCCGTATTTGGAGTGAAGAGCAGCCAGAAGCATTGCAAGAGCTACCAATGCATCCACAAAAAACAACCGTTTGGTGCGGATTATGGGCTGGTGGCATCATTGGGCCGTATTTATTCAAAGATGATGCGAATCACAACGTTACTGTGAATGGTGAGCACTACCGTGAGATGATAACAAACTTTTTTTGCCCAAAATGGAAGAGCTTGACTTGCATGACATGTGGTTTCAACAAGACGGTGCCACATGCCACACAGCACGCGAAACAATGGACCAATTGAGAAGCGAGTTCGGTGAACAGTTTATTTCACGCTTGGGACCATTCAATTGGCCGCCCAGATCGTGCGATTTAACGCCTCTAGAATATTTTTTGTGGGGCTATGTTAAGGCCAATGTCTATAGCGACAAGCCCGCTTCGATTGACGCACTGGAAGCCAACATTGCCAACATTATTCGTGAGATACCGGCCGAAATGTTGGAAAGAGTATGCCAAAATTGGACTAAGCGGATGGACCATTTGAGGCGCAGCCGCGGCCAACATTTGCATGAAATAATCTTCAAACATTAAATTATATCGACCCAACTATCGATCCAAATAAATATTTCATGCATTTTTCTGAATTTTATGTGTTTTTTTTTTTTTTTAAATTTCCGATAGTTCTTATAAAATCACCCATTATATGCATACAAATTATTTTTCCAGACAAAAATTTTGTTGATTTTATTTTTACTATAATTTTTTCTGTGTAGGTTTTATTTTCGACAATCTTCTGCATTATATCATCCGCCCTGCATGAGCCTAAATTTTTTCGCATCCATTCTCTTTTAGTTTTTAAATGTGTCTACAAGAATAATACTTTCCTACTTGTATATAAAGTACGGCGTATTGCACTTTCTCAGTTGTTGGAGGTACTTCATAGCAAAACTATTACTTGTTCTGCTTTTATATGGTACTAATGTTTTCTCGGGCCCGTCACAGTAGAATATTGTGAAACTTCACCTTCGATTGCACAGAGTTTTAGGATTCATTCTTAAACTTAAATACCTTGATCATGTGTCTGCATATATCTATTGTTAATGCTATAGGTAAGAACTTTAAACGTTTAATTAACTAATGCTTAATTATTCAGTTTTATAAAACAATGAAGAGCGGAAGACCATCTTATATTCATGATGGATTTATCTTTGACAGCTTTTCCAGAACAAATGTATTGATTTGCCCGGTGCACCCAACCCTAAACGAGTATATGACCGATCATTTGTTGTAAAAATGCTCTGCAAGTGACTTTAACGAAAATGTTTCGCAGTTCAAAAAAATTGTTTAAATATACTTAAATATACTTAAATATACTTAAATTGTTTAAATATACATATTATTTAACAATACACACAAGATAAACAAATTTGTTTAATTATTTGTGCTAAAACAGACATGCAACTTTTAAACGTACTTTTACTTTATGCAAATTACATTACTGAATATTGTGTTGTTTATATCAACTGGCATTCACCACACGTTGAAGTGTTCTACCGCATCTGCCATTCGTCAACTGTTCTATATCCTCTAAAGCTGATTTGCCGCCGTTATTTATTTACGTTCTTATGCAAGCAAATCTATTGGGATTATACCGGCTATGAGAAAGGCTGATGGACATCTCAATTATGTGACTGGAACTCACAGAGTATTCAGTCTTCGGTAAAAAAAAGTATTCCATACCGAGTACAGGAGTGCCAAAAATGAACACATTTATTAACTTAATAAACTTATTAATTTAATTTTTTTTTTGAAGAGCTTTGAAAATAGTTTATCAAATTTTATTCTCTTTTTGCTTTCTTCGCACAACCAGCGAACCAGCAATTGTTTGGTCATAATAGCCAAATTAAATAATAATCATAATTATACTAATAAATAAATAAATGAATAACATAACAAAAATATAAAACAAATAAATAACTAAATTTTAAATAGAGTATTTAGAGATAAGCGGTTTTAAATAAAATGGATTTGAATACCGTTCCTTATATACTTAGTTTTAAGCATTTTATGTAAATAAAAAAAGCACTTGCAAAGTAATTGTGAAGCAAACAAGTAGTGTTCTGAGTTTTTTTCCACCGTGCCCTAAATTTTATTTAAATTATAAATTGTTTAATTTAAATTCGATCTCGAATTATAATTTGCTTAATTCGGATTTTCCTAAAAACTATTAGGAAAAAGACATTTTGGCGCTCGAGCAAAACTTTTAGTATTTAATTTTTTTTTTTAATTCACACTTTTTGCAAAATAATTATTTTGTCCGTATTGCACAACTTTTCAACTTAAAATTACGGTGATAGCTACATAAAGCATCAACTTACGTTTTAAATGCAATAACATAAATTTTTGGACTTTTCCAAATTAAACAAAGTACAAAAAAAAAAAAAAAAAAGTTGGGCACCGAATAAGCCAGCAATAAATTTACCCCGTCTAGAGGCGGTCTTGGGGACTAGAGTGTTAATTGACAACTTTTTGCTTGAATGCATAATTTTTTTTTAATAACAAATACGTACTGCAAATCTTTTTTTGTCTGCAGGAACCGAATCTGCGACCTACGCACGAGTACGTACTCGTATGTACGTGCCGCACAGTACATATGCGCAATTTTCTCCTGATTTTAATGCTTATACGCCATCAGGCTTGAATTGAAAAATAATTTAACAGGTGAAGTTCATCCAGCTGGTTGCAACCTTAAAAACTTTAAATTTCAGTTAATTTATACTAATTTGCACTGCTCGTAACCTTTGCGGTTGCAGCCCGAAAAAAATAAAAATTTACGCAAAACACAAAAAAAAACGCGGATTAGAAATCAATGACCGTGTCATAATTAATTATTTAAATATTAACAGAACCAAATAAGTTACGAGTATTTTTTATGAATGACTTACAAACGTTCAACTGCACTCAAGTATTTGGGAACGGAAAACACACAGTCACAATAAAAAGAAACAAACAAATTAAACATGTTTCATTTCTCAAATTTAAATAAGACATCTGTTCAGCTGCAAACACATGTTGAGATAGACAACACATCATCTGTGACAACTCAATGCAGCAGCATATTTCATCTCATGTTTTGTGGCGTTTTTTTTTGTTCTTGTTTTGCTCACATATTTATTTGTGTGTTCAAATATTTAAACAGTTGTTGAACAGACACACAAATGTGTACGTTTCTTTTCTACATCGCGCAACCAATTATTTTCTAAAATGCCGGCATTCTCTCAAATTAACAGCGGACGTGGCGCTAATCCGTAGGAATTCCGATATGCAACAGCTAAACAAATTAAATTAGTAGACTGCCACTTTGAGTTGACTTATCATCACATCTTATCTATGTAAAAAGCCAGAGAAAAAAAAAACGCAAACGCCAGCAATTGCAAGAGAAATATTCATTTTCATTTGATTAGAAATGTAAGAGAAATCTCTTCACATGACTCTTAAGGGAGTTTATATACCATAAATACGTGCATACACACATATGCATGTATTTACGAGTATATTGGGGCAATTTACATTAGTAAGGAAAAATTCAATACTAATTTACTACTGAAACTATTTTTCCACATGACAGAATGGAAATGGATTTCAAAGCAACACAGAAAAAAAAGTTTTTCGTAATCAATAACGAAACTCGTTGAATCAATCAATAAATTGTTTGAATGCGGACCTGTAAAGGAATTCGTGGATTCAAACAAAAGTTTAGTAAAAAAATTTATTGATGGAAAACAACTATTTCTTTAAACAACAACAAAATACGATATCCAAGGTTATTTTTTGATATTTATGCATAAGCATACAAATTATTTTTTCAGACAAAAATTTTGTTGATTTTATTTTTACTATAGTTTTTTCTGTGAATCTTCTTCTGTTATGTAGTATTTGGTTTCATTTCCCACAGAACAGTTAAACACTTCTTCAAATATTGGACCAGCATTAGATTAATTCAAATCTGGCGGGGTTACCAACACATTATGTTATGTGTACAAGTTGATTTCTGTTAATAAAATATAGTACAAAACAAGTAATTTAATACCAATCAAAAAATAATAAACAGCTTGTTTTCTATGCTTCCCAGCTGTCTATATATCGACATTTCATAGGAGCTACCCTAATTATCAGTGGACTTTCGAAAGTTTTGAAAGATATTCTCAAACGTTCAAATTTATATCCCAACAATCTAAATAAATTATTGAGAATTTAAAAAGAAAATTGCTTTAAAAATACCTGTCAAAACACAAAAAACAAGCTTTTTCATTTATACATTTCTTTCTCTACATTTCTTTACATTTTTCCAAAAAATGTTTATAATTTATTGATTGGTACCAATGTTAGAAGCTAATATATTGAATAAAACTCAATTGTTACAATTAATTTTACTAAATTTTTATGGTTCTCATTAAGAAAAATGTACAAGAAAATATCTTATATATTTGTGGAGTACTTTCTCTCACAGTTTTTTCCAATTCATGTAAAAAAAGTTTTTTTTAAAGCTTTAACATCGAACGTAAATTTTTTGTCAACATTTAGATATTAAGAAAAAAAAAATGTTTTCAAGAAAGTGCGAAAAAATTAAATACTAATAATGTTAAACTTCGATATAACGAGTCTGACAGAGATACACAAATGCGTCGTTATACATGTCATATGTACATATATCAGTGAAAGCTTGGTACAAAGACATTTGCAGAAATGTGAAATAATAGTGCACTTGCACATTTAGTATTCGTTGTTTCGACAACGGAGCTTTTAGATGAGTACTACTACTTAAGGGCACTTCAGACTATCACACTTTGTATTAAGACTTGTCAAAAAATCAAATAATACGTGCAAGTGTGATAGTGTGAATGTAAAGCGTTATGAAAATGAGAAATAATACGGTAAAAGATTTGACATCCCATAACACTTCACCATTCTTAGAAATTTGTTTAAAGAATAAGGTTTTTCATTGGATCAGGGTTGCATTTTTTGCAAAAGCAAATAATAAAATTATTAAAACCAGACGTTAAGTAAATTGGCTGTTTATTTTCAAATTATATTTCTTCTCTTACTTTAGGTGTGATGGTGTGAAAACAAAATGTAATGGTACGTTAGATTTTTTGACAGTCAACAAATATGTTTAGATTTTTGTTCCACAAAATCCAATCAAAATCTTAAGACTTGTATGATAGTCCGAAACGCCCTTTAGGGATATTCACTTGCAGACTCAGTAAGAGTTCTTCTTTGTTCTGATTTCGTTGTATAGAGAAGCTTTTGAATGAATACTTCACCATATAGAGGCTTAAGTGTTCTTAATTTCTGCATTATAACTATAGCGTATTTTTCTATTAACAGCTTTGCTATAAAGGGATTTGTCAAGGGGCTCAATAAAACATTAGAGATATTCAGTTTTTTCCGTAGTTTATTTATAAGTTTCACTGTACATAGAATACACTTAAAAAGTGACTTAAAGTTATGTCTTGCCAGACAAATTAATGTAAAATATTATAACGAAATAATAAATGAGTGAAAAAGCTATTAGAGAAAATATTGAAAAATAGAACCTGCTTTCTTCTAGGTTGTCGCAGTTTTCCAATACGTCACAATGTCCATGCCGACTTATTTAAAAACTGTAGGAGGAAAGCACCTTAAGGCTGAAACTATAGCAATATTAGCCAGTACGTTATGTTGCTGCTTTGCAATAATACTTATAATTGTCCCTCTTTGTTAGATAGTGTAAAAAACGTTTCCATTGTTATATATGCTTCCTTTGACAGATATTTGAAATAGCAATCGGCTATGGCGCTTTCGTTTTTTTCCGTACAGTGATGGAAGCTGCATCAATATAATCATTAAAGTAAATCGTGCCGAGAATTAAGCGGTGTTTTCTAATTTGATATGAAAACTGAACGAAAGGTTTTTATTTCTTATAACAGTTTTGTTATTATGATTTTTGATAGCTGCCTCTTCTGGGCAAATATAAGAAATAACTTAATAAATTTCGACAGCCACGTGACAGAAATTCCCATTACTTAAATTCCTATTTTATAAATCAAATATTTCCTGTTAACTAAAAGCAAACTTTATACCACTGCAGTAAAGAAGGTTTAAATTAACAAAAATCAATATGGAAAAGTCTGTTAATTCAACGGCTTTTGTGGCCGCTCGTATAACCAATAACTATACAGGTATACAAAAGTATTTCATCGCACAACTTAATCCCCAGAGCATGCAATTTTGTACCATTTCTTTTATTGTCATAGATCTTTAAGAACTGTTTTTGTTTATACTTATATAATATAATTTTGCTTATATATGATATAAAAAATAATCCGTGTACAAAAGGCGAAACGATGGTACCTTGCCTTCTGTTTAGAAAAATTATTTAAGAGAAAAATAATTTGTTGCTCTTGCCACATTTCACTCTTATTGCTAAACAAAATAAAAAAGCAACGCTAAACAAACATACACACGAAAGTAAAAGTAACTTGGAAAACGTTTTTCAACGAAAATACTATCAAACAATATGTTTTCTCAAAAAAGGAAAAAAAAAAATGTTGATAGCACAAACAAATATCAACAGCGGCTGGTTGAGGCTGATAGTAATGATAATAATGATGATGATGTTGATGTTGATGCTTAACAAAGAGATAATCGTAAATACCACCGTCATCGTCATCGTACTGTTGATGTTGGGGTATTCAAGTTGAATGTTATTCCATGTTGAAAAATTAAAATGTGAGATGCTTTCAGTTGCTCCAATAGCTTCGCAGTTGACGTTTTTCTGCTTGCAGCATTCAGGCATACAACAACGCATAAAAGTACTTTGTAGCACATCTGAGTTTTCAGTTTCTCTCGGGACTGTAATGTGTGAACAACATCGATAAAAAACACAAAATTGCTTAATTTTAAAACACATATAAAGCACATCAAATCATATACAAAAATAAAAACGAATTCGAATGAAGAATATTGGTGCTTAAAACAACAAAATTTGAGACAAACAAAATATCTAACACATAATTAAAAAAATATAAAAAAACAAAAAAAGAGATTAATTATCGCGCTAAAATTTATTCAGTTTTTCCGGTAATAAAACAAAATAATTTCCAATTTGCTTTGATATTCCTTTACTTTCAGCATAAAAGATGTCAACTTTAATTGGTTTCATTTCTAATTAAATTGCAAATTAAAAGAAAATCTATAATCAAAACAAAAAGTGGATAAATACCAAACAGCAAAAGAAATAGTGTTTTAAGATTTGTACTTAAAAATTATGTATAGATTTTCTTATTTTCATTTATTATGAATACTTGCACATGTATATACGTATGTATGTGCACATGTATATATACCATATGTGTGTGTATAGTACAACTAAAAAAATAAATAACAAAAACACAAAAACGTACAAACGCACGAACATTAATACATTATTTAAAATTTGTTTAGTGATTATTTCTGTCTTGTTTTTTGATTTGTCCTTTTATTTTCATTGTTAAGCATTAATTTTCGCACGATGTTTTGTTTTAGCTGAATCTTTGATGTTTTTCGTTTATAAATTATTGTCTTGATTTAAGTAACAGCTTTTTTTTTTTTTTTTTGTAGCATTTTAACTTATTTACTTTTCTTCTGAGTAAATATTTTTGAAGGCTCTCAAACGTAAAGCAACAACCAGTAATTAATTATTTAATGTGAGCGAGTTACCGTTGGTAAACATCGTTCAGCAGACGTGACGTATAAGCGATATTCAATATTCTCAAACGCCATACAGTCACTTTATGATGAAGTGTCCGAGTATGCATACGGGTATGTGGTGTGTCTATATGTACGCACGTATTTGGTAAAGTTTTTGAGTGCATGCACTTGCGTGAGTATGTATGTGTACGTGCATTCCACTACAAAGAAGTTTATTCTTTTTTATATACTCATTTGTGTGCGAATGTAAGTTTGCGTACGTATGTATGTATGTTTTTTCCATGTGTCTATTCAAATGAAACATCCAGCCAACCATTTGCATTTGATAAATAGAAATGCTTCAGTTTTAAATAAATTAAATGAATGATGAATGAAATTAAAACAGCAACTTAGAGAAGAGAAAAATTACCTACTTTTCATCACTGTAATTTGATACTTTATAGACTTTTAAAAGAGAAAACTGAAAGAAACAAAATTTTGCTTTAAGTGTTTGTTAAACGAATTTGGTAAACATGTTAGAATATTTAATCTCATTCCATTTGGGACAATAGTCGACATTTTTGCAGTCAATGCAAAATCCATTTACAAATTCACATTAAAAATAAATATATACACACTCACATACACGCATACACACGAATACACATAAATATTTATGTACATTATGCTGTTCATTCATGCGTTAAAAAAGAAAACTTGAAGATACATTGCAGTCATTGTAAAACTCATTGTTGAGATATTGCAAATCCTTTTATTTTCCTTTATATTGTCTCAGCTGTATGTGTGTCTGTGTTATTTTTTTCTATAGGTTTTGTTTCGTGCTGTTATTTTATCATAAAATTAAAATAATTATGATTTTCCCCAAGGACATGGGCAACATGTTGTCTCTTCTTTTGTTGTTTTGTTTTCGTTTCCTTCGTTTTTGGTTTTTATCTCTCCAGTTGCCTGGTATCGGCTCCTTTGTTTGTCTTTGAATTGGTTGGTGCTTCAGAGAACAAGAGTAAACAATAACAACAGCCAAACAAACAAACAAAATGTTAAAAGTGAATATAAATAAAAGACTGAATGTAACATTGAAGATTATTCACTTTGTTTTTTCAAAAAATTCGAAAATGATAAGAATTTGGGTTAGCTCAAATTTGATTCATCTGCAATTAGATTTGCGGCTTTGGCTTGAAAGATAATTTGTTAATGGGGGGGAAGAAATTAGTCTGAAGATTTTATTAGGATATACAGAACGGAAATATTTTAATCCCAAGTGCTCAAAGTAGTATTTCGGCCTTAAAGGAACATGAAAGTTTAGTGGACTAAGTAGGAGCTCATGATCAGCATCGCCGGAACAACATCCAGAACAAATAAAGTGCTCAGCATCCCTCGTCGACTTTTAAGAGTTAGCTATCTATACGAATGATAAGCAAGACTGCAGAAACAGGAAATTAAAAATTGTTTTCTACCGTTTCAATATTAGTGATATGAATAGAACAACAATGGTTCCAAACAATACAAGAAATCAGGAATCCAAGTACGCCTTACGCTTTATTTACCGTTATAGTGATGTGATCACAGAAGTTGAGTCTAAGGTCCAATAGTACGCCAAGATCCAGTGCATTTCAAAGTTTATTCAAAATAACAGAATGAATATAATTGAAAGTCTCAACCTGAGTGTGCCTAAATGCATGTGTTTGGTACCATTCTTTTTTTTTTTTTTTTTGGTAATTTTAAAGAAAAAAGTACCAACCCGATATATTGATTGGCTACACCGATTTCGGCAACAGTGTTGGCAACACTTATTACTGCATGCAGTGCAGCCTATAGCGAGGAATGTTTTAAATATTTTTTATTGGGGAACTCGTATATAAAAGCTGAGCATTTTCTGCAGTTTTTTCACTTGCACTAATGTTCGATACGTTTGATTCTTCTCCGAAAGAATTCCTACTAAACGAACCCTGTTCAGCAGACGTGGAGCATTGAACTTTCTTTATTTATAATTTCAAGTTTCAACAGGTTTATGAAATGAATAAATTAACACACTTTGAAGCGTTTTTTTTTTTCAATTGAGTAAGCTTGATATTGCACAGTCTTTAAGCACGTGTGACAGCGTTTTATTATTTTTAGAAAAATTAAATGAAATAACCAGAAACAATTAAGAATGCATCAACATTCGGTTTGGTTTTTTTTTCTTTTTGGCACAGAAATATCAAAACTCAAGCAAAAATTAAAGTCGTGTTAACTGACTACACTTTAACACAAAACTAAAGTTGAGTTATTTTTGTAAAGATATTTCCAGCGCCAGAGCTAAAACTACATATACAACCGTACTCTTAATTTTTAATTACTAAATTACGAGCTTTAGTGCGATTTCTTCCATCATTAAAGAATAAGTATTACTGTGATAGCTTATAAACCTTTATTCTGTTTATGTCAGAAAAGGCTTAAAGAGTCTAGTGTCACACTCAGTTGTGTTGTTCTCAAACTTTAAATGGGAACTTCAAAATTTTGCCGGAGAAATAACAAAAATAATGGTTTTTAAATCGTTGCCATCGTTTTATTATTTATCCAAAATGGATGCAGTGCGATTCTTTACTTCCTTCTTGAGGAGATTCTTGCTGAATCCAAAGATCGGAAGGGATTCTATGAAACTTGCCTCAGCTCACTTTTTAGCATAGATGTCTGCCATCTCAATACCACTGTGCTCTTCATGTCCTGGCATTCAGACTAGACCAGTATGAATCTGGCTCGCCAGTCCATTTCGCTTGTTGTGATATTCCAGTATCAGCTTGGACGTAAAATACAATTATTTAGGGCCTTAAGGAATGATTGACTAGCTGAAAGTATTTTTAGCATTACACCTTTGTGTCCCATTTTGAATAGAATTTCCATCGCTTTCCCTTAATTTTTATTATGAGTTTTTTTTTAATTACTTTATAATTCTTAAATATAAAAAAAAAAATGTTTCGTTTATGCAAATAGTTATCTTTCGGTAAATATTTATATCTTCGTGTTCAGTACATATATTTTTTCCCTTTGATGCGTATACGGTTATTTATTTATTTTTTTTTTTTGTTTTTGGCAATATTTAGTAACATATTTTTTCACTATCCTTTACACTTGAAAGCTTCGTTTTAAATAATACAGTGATGTAGATAAAAGATAAATGAGTTTGTTATACCTTCGACTCCGAAAATCTCATCTACCTTATAGTAAACAACTAAGTAATGTCGCAGTTTAAAACACAGTTAACAAAGTTTCTACTAACGTATCTACTCGTATTACATATGGAAGCTTTATTTTTCATAAATACTCGTGATGTTTTCCCTTTCCGTTGCTGATCCAGTTTTTCGTTAGAGTATATATAGTAAATACGTTTTATTTTGGAAAATTCTTTCTGTTACTCGAATGCGATATGATGCAGCCATTGAGGTTCATTGGTTACAGCTCAGTTGGTAAAGTCCGTACAATAAAGTAAAATAGTTTACTGTGATATTAATCTTAACAACGTTGTGTCTGTACATACGCAATAAAAAAATTTCTGAAGAAGTTGAGATTAACCAGTGAAACTTAGGATGTAAAAGTTAAATAAAACAAATCCGTAGTTTTATTTCGAAAGGAAAAACGACCTAAATAACCCACTAAACTTGGCATAAATTGAAATTCAACAATAGGTCAAATAAATATACATTGGAAAGAAAAAAAGTTTATTATTCATGACACTGACGTCAACAGTTTTTGTCTCGGAAAATCGTCACTTGCCAAAAACTTAAACTCAAATTTAAGGCAAAAATTTAATTCAAACATATGTTCTTCCAAAAATAATATTATATTTGGAAGAACATATATTTAGTGTGCTTAAGGGTAAACATTATTTTAGGAATAATGAAAGTAGTCGAAATTTATTGAATCTTTGAAAATAATTCACTATTTATTTATTTAAATACTAAATCTTACAAATCTTAGTTTTGAGAAAAAAATTTTCACATTTCAATTTGCTTCTAAAATCTTCAAACTTCCCCCTCCTCACAACCTATTTTCCTAGCTCTGGTACAATGCACTGCATATGTAGGTGTCATCCCCTGAGTACAGGTCCAAGTTAAAATATAAAAAAAATCTTCATTCTGGCAACTCTGACACAATGATATATCCAAATATGTGGTTTTTCAGCATATGGCAACGCAACCCTTTTTCTTAAATATTGATTTGTTTAATTTTATTGCTGCGTTAATTGAACTTCACATTCATCGCTCCATCGTCAAATCACTAATCAAAACCTACCAACACTTTGTATATTTTTCAGAATTATAATAAATTACGAGTATATGGCAAATAGAATTCGCCAAAAAATGTGTTTAAACATTTATATAAATATTTATATTTACTAATTAACTTACTCGTAACAAAAACAAAATAATATAATTCTTTCGGTTCAGCTTTCAGACGAAAGTTTATTAATGCGTTAAAAAACAAACAAAAATTATTATTTAAAAAGTTTTCAGAAAAAGAAAAGAAAAATTCATGGCTAATTACAAAATTTTTTTGTTTTAATTTAAAAATTTTAATTGGGTATTAAAACGTAGTCGTATTAAAGATCGTATTTTCTTCTCCAGTAATTAAGAAAACTTTGTCTAATGCTTTTATTTAATTATTTTCCGCAGATATTTTTAAATTACATGTGCATATAAATATTCTAACACATTCGTATATATGTACATACATATATATTCATCAGTACAAATGGTATGTAAGTTTTTATACTCGTAGTGTGCGGCCAGACATCGTGTGAGTGTAAAAAGTTAATTAATATTAATCATTGGCACCCAACACATGAAACAAGTAGAGTGCGAGAACGGACAGTGTTTGCTTTCCAAGTTCAAGATGACCACAGACAGAGAAATTCCTGGCCGATTTGAAGATAAACTTATTTAATAAAATGTTGTTTCTATAGCTTGTAAGGCTTAAAATAGACTTTGGATTGCGATGCGATGCAGAACAAATAAAACAAATATTGCGCTTATGCTTAGCTCGAATATGGAAACATAACGAATAAATAAGTTCGTTTTCTTATGATCAAACCATTTTCACACGTTCCCTCCCAACTTAGCAGCTATTAAAGTTTGACATAAATTTGCCAGCCAGCTTCATTATAGGTAGCTGTCGTTTTTAAAAGTTATTGTATAATGTAGACTTTGTTGCTTATGAAAACAAAGAGGAAATTCCGGGTAAAGTCCGGTAAAATGAGAGAAAACAAAAAATACTCTCAGAAATTTGCCCAAAATTCCTGGAACACAAAAACCACATTTCAAGCCTGAAATTCCATATGCAAACAAAAACAGCTGTTGTTTATTTATATAATTTTAAAATTCAGTGTTCTCAAATTTAAAATTTTAAAATACACTGAAATCCAATAAAAAACAAAAATGTTTGTACAAACCCAAAAATGTTAACATGTTTGGCACCATTTTGTGTAGTTTATGAAATACACCTATTGTCGAAAACTCGACGTCAAAAGTGAATGTATAAACAATGTTTTTTTTATTTGATAAATTGTTGTATATTTTGTTTCTGATTTTAACAAATTTCATATAAGAAATTTTTTTATCGATGGTAACAAATTATAAATATATTGATATCAAATAAAATATTGGTATAAGAAATCGAGATCAGTGCCAGCAACAATTTATTAAATAAGCAAAAACGAAAGGCAGCAAATATTAAAAAGAAAATACACCAAAAATTAAATAAACGCATCGTGCATTGATTTAAAAATTGTTTGTGCTATTTTTAAAAACCACTAAAATCGGTGTGAAAAGCGCTGTTGTAATTCAAACCAATATTTTTGCCAATTTATTTAAACATTTTGAGCCGTATAAAAACGAAAATTAACTTATTTTAATACAGCTTATTTAAATATAAGGTATTGTTATATTTTCAAATACATTTTTTTTTTAAATTTGCATTTTGGTATTTCATTTTCATAAATAGCAAGCAGCTGATTAAATGGTTTAATAATTTTACCATTTTGCACGGAAAAAAGTACAGGTAAAGTCTGGTAAAATGAGAAACACAAATTACTCTCTCAGAAGCTTTCTTATTTACCCAATTTGCACATTTTTCAACACAAGAAACACTTTTCGTGCAAATTGGGAGCCCACGGGTTCCCGCGGTAACGACGTCGAACACAACTATTATGTTACTTTCTACCAACAACAACAATCTTGTTATGTTTTTTGCTATTGTATTTGTTGTTGAAGTAGTGCCACAATCTGGTAAAACTGTCCTGAGAATTTCTACTCACAAAGTCCATAAACAATGAGTCTAGTACTTTCTCATCAGTTGTATCATCCAGTTCTATGATGAGTCGAATTTCAATTGGTAGTAAATCATAAAAATAAGGCTTCTCCAGCAATATAGTTGAAACACTAACATAAAAGCATTTTCTTAAGTCATGTGTGGTATTGAATCCGGGTTTTCCCATTTTTTTAAATTACAATAAAATGAAAGCTAAAACTAATTGTTGCACTTTGATAACAATTGAGTTTTTTTCACTATATTAGCTTCTAATATTGATACCAACCAAAAAATTATAAACAGCTTGTTTTCTATGTTTCCCAGCTGTCTATATGTCGACATTTCATATTAGCTACCCTAATCATTAGTAGACTTTGGAAACTTTTGATAGATATTCTCAGCCATTCTCAGCGTTTATAGTAGAGGCGTGTGAAAAAGAAAAAGCTTGTTTTCTGTATTTTGACAGGTATTATTAATGTGCACAGACGAGCAAGTGGTCTATAAAACTTGTATGAAAAAAACTCAGAGAGATTTTTCTTTTTAAATTCTCATTAATTTATTTAGATTGTTGGGATATAAAGTTGAATGTTTGAGAATATTTTTCAAAAATTTCCAAAGTCTACTAATGATTAGGGTAGCTCCTATGAAATGTCGACATATAGACAGCTGGGAAACATAGAAAACAAGCTGTTTATAATTATTTGAACTATAAATAGTATTTATATTTATACTTAATGAGAAAATTATGCTTTCTGCAAGTTTAATAGCAGTAATTAGAATTGAATAAATTGAAAGTTTGAATTATTTGATTGTGAATAAATTTCAAAGGGAAAGAAAATGTAAATAATCTCTTTTAGGGAATGGCTGTTTATACATCGAACAATACACATAATTATTATTTTTTTTTTTTTTAATATGCAGTTTATTAATGAAATTAATTACTTAAATGAGACGTTAATTTATTTAAAAATGTTAACAAATTTGTTAAAGTATTGTTGTATTTTCCGACCGATACCCCCTCTAAGCTTTAAAAAATCACACCTGAAAATCTTAAACAATGCAAATTTTTGATTGTGAAGCAAATAAAAAAGCTTTCAGATTTTAAATCCGATGTGAATGCAATTGGAAATATTTTTACTCAATCAAGCACTTAAAATTAAAGTGAAAAAATTGTTTACAAACAATTAAATTTACTGTTGAATTGATTAACAACAGAATTAGTATTCTTCGGCAAGTCTCGCCTAAACAAAAGCTGATAAGAAGAAACAATTTCAACGCGAGAATTTTAATTGCAACAAATAAAACACTTTTTAAGTGTATTTTGGTATTTTTGTAATTAAGTGTGTGTTCATGCAGGAATACTCGTGTTTACGTCGCTTCAATGGCAGGCGGCGTACGAGTAGTTAAAAATACACTGGAAATATTCGTAAATGAAATATGAGACAGACGATAGATACGAGTATAAAAAAAACTGTTGCCTTAATTAATACATACATACATACATACATACGTACTTAGTTAATACATGCATACTTAATTAATATGTACCTACACTGGTGAATAAACGTTTTTTTAACGTTTAGGGAGTTACCTTAAAAAGCTTCATTCATAACAAAATTTTTCATTAACGCTTTATACTTTACAAAAATTAATGTCCACAATTCTTTGTTTTTGTGAATTATTTCGTCCCATACCACAGCTTAACCGCAGTCTTTGAGGCTCTTTCTTATACAGATAGTCACCTTTTTAAAATCGCACACGAGTTTTCCGCGCTTTGCGCTAGCCCCTTAATCAACTTGACTGATTGCCTTGACAATCAGTTCTTCACAATTATTGACGTCTGTTTTGGATCTCCATCTTGTTGGAATGCTAATTAGTTTTTTCTTTAGGAACTCTTCTCTACGAACTTCGGCATCTCGTTCTAAATGATACTAAGGTAGTCTTTCCTCTTTATTATACCTATGAATGTCGATAATAGCCATGCCCATGGTTACATGGTACTGAGTTCGAGTCCTGGGTGCTGATGAGCAATGTAGCGACTGCGAAACAGCTAGTTTTCCCCCAGATTTAGTGTATTCAATTAATTTTTTCTGTCTTCTTTGATCAAGAGTTATTGATCGCGGCAATTATTGTTATAATTAAAAGTAAAAATATTCTTGGCTTTAGCCAGGATTGAAATTGAGCCAGACGAATGATACCAACCCATCATATAATATTAGAAATATTAACAAAAAAGTTCGACTATTTAACATTAATACATATTTACAAACATTTAACCTATTTTCCTACTTCTGGTACAATGCACTGCATATGTAGGGGTCATCCCCTGAGTACTGGTCCAATATAAAAAAAAAAATATATCCCAATATTTTCAAATTCAAAAAGAAAAAATGTTTTAATAACACCTTTCAAAATACAAAAAAAAAAACAAGCAATTTCTTCTGCATAAATTTCTACTTTTCTTTCAACATTCAACCAAATGAACAATCATTGGTTGCAACGATCTGTTTTTTTTTTAGATTAGGGTAGCTCCAATGAAATGTCTAACAGTTAAGAAACATGAAAAGCAGAAGAAGCTAATAAAGTAAATAAACTCAATTGTTTCAAATCAATCTTTGTTTATACTATAAGGTAGGAGTATAATAAAGGAACAAATCGAGAAAATTTCTTGTTATTAAATAGTCTATGGATAATTTTTATAATCTTTTTCACAACATCCAAACACTTTTGCTCGCCACTATTTAAACACACACATACGAGTATTATGTATGGACATACTTATATACAGGCAAACATATGTTCATACAATATGTTTTGTATATTGACGTGGCAAAAAGAAACGAGTTGCGATCAAGAGTGTCCATCCCTGGGTTGCAGTTAACTTGGCAAAAATTTGGGATGTGACAAAATTGCAATATTTATTTTAAATTATCATTTATTTATCCGACTTTATTTAGAGAATCTCTTAATGTTTTTATGTTTATCAGGTCCACCCTACTACGTGTGTCCTCATAGTATATGAGTATATTCGTTTTTAACGGGTTAATAAACACTTAAGTTTCGTTTAGCACATTGAAGTGATACATTTTTAATTCAGAGAATAAATAAAATAGAAGATCAAACAATTTTTTTAGAGACAGGAATATAAATGATGTATGAATTAATATGCCATGAGAGGGGTCAGTAATCAATTTGTTTCAATATTTCTATTTGCATCAAAGAAGTGTATCACATTCCATTACAAACAACAGATTTTTGCACTAGAATCGCAATATTTTAAGAGCAATTTGCAGCCAAAGCTGCCACATTTTTCAATTTATTAGCATATTAATGGGTCTTTGCACAAAATTATCTGGTGGTAGCGATGAAACAAACAACATATAAAATAAATTGAATATTCTAATCCGCATAATCTTTCATAAGCCTGAAATCTTCGCTCACTATGGAAAACAAAATGCTAAATTAAAAAAAAATTTCAGACCGTAATATATTATGCAGCTTTGATGTGGATTAAAAGTGCTACATGCCATATTAAAAAACTTCACGTCGCACTGAACATGATACTAAAGCTCTTATATAATCTTCCTTAGTTTCAACGCCTAAGCTTCACACAATTTCAAACACAGCTAACTAAACTAACCACAAATTCTTACTAGAGGTGCCCATGCACGAATATACTCATACGAGTATTAGCGATATAACAACAAATTAGGCCGCTTGTAGGTTTTTAGTTATGTAAGTTGTTTTTATTAAAATTCCATCGGAAAATTTTCACAAGGGTTTTTTAAAAATTTGTCTCCAATAAAAATACAAAATATGTTGCAATCCAAGTCAAGTCGGACAGTTTATTTGCTTTACTTTTACTCAAGCTCCTTTTGAACAGTACAATTTACCAAATTTATTTTTTATTTTTTTTTTGCTTATGGTTTCAGAGATATCGGTTTTAAAGAAAGAAAAGTATGGTTATAAGCAAGCTGTGTCCGAACAAATACACATAACTTTTTTAATATTAGTCCATACAACATAATTCTTTTGCATTGCTTTTCTTTTTCTATCTACTATCTAAAAAAAAAAAATTGTTTATTTTATATGTTGTTGGCGATTGTTTGCTCTTTCTGGCATATTTGCTTCAGGTTACTTTAATATCTACCTGATTGGCTTACCGGAAAAATACCTGTTAAAAATTTATTTGTTGAACCACCAACCACCATTCTCTTGATCTCTCTATGCAGCATTGTGTGAGTTGAAGATTTGCGGAAAACTTCATTTGCGGAAATTTCAATCAGAAAAGTCATCAGCTCAGTAGTATCTACACAGAAAGAAAAAGCTCATACTAAATTTAAGTATATTTTACTTGCTTTTAGTACAAGACATACTCAAAAATTTAAGTACTAATAACACTCAAGAGCACTTAAAATAGCCGAAAACGGGATTGCTCAAGAAAACCAATCCTACAATATGTTAAGAGATATAGACACGTTCAAAATGCTTGCCACAAAGTTATATGCGCCGTTTGCGCGAAGCAGTTCGTTAGAAACGCACAGAGTTGTGGAAAAAACGATCATGGACTTTACACCATGATAACGCACCAGCTCATACATCTATGCTTTTGCGTGAGTTTTTGATGAAAAACAAAACCGTTATCATACCTCAACCACCGTATTCACCGGACTTGGCTCCCGCTGACTTTTTCCTCCTTCCAAAATTGAAGACATTGATGAAAGGAAAGCGTTTTGCTACGATTGAGGAAATAAAAACAAAATCGAAACAGGAGCTGTGTGGCGAAACCCAAAGCGCGTTTCAGAAGAGTATCGAGGATTCGAAAGAACGCTGGCATAAATGTATTATATCTGAAGGGGGTTACTTTGAAGGGGACAAGATAGATGAATTTAAGAATAAATACTTTTTGAAAAAATTGAAAAACGTTTTTTTGTTGATCAGACCTCATATATACAAATAGGAAACACAAAAACAAGCTATATGTATTTTTTGATTGGTATAAATATTATTAGCTAATAAAGAGTAAATAATAATAGACTCTATTGTTCTCATTTCAAGTACGGTTTCGGTATTGAATTAACTCTTAAATTCTTGAATCAACCGCATTTTAAGATGGATTGAATCAGTTTTTCTCAAATTAATCTCATTTCCGACTTATTTTAAGTGCGGATTCAGGATTAAATTGGTCTACAATTGAATATTTAATGCTTGAATAATCCGTACTTGAATCAAGTAATCCGCACTTTATTTAACAAAATCCGTAGTTACCCCACTTTTGACACCGTTTGGGATTGAATTAAGTACGAATGGATCGAATTTTCTGTTCAGTAGACTTTTATACGGCAGGTATTAGAGCATTCAATGTATATATCGCAGACTTTTTGAAATTGTTAATGTCATATCTATTCTGGACCAATAGATCTAGTAGAGCTATCTTATATTTTACACAAGCCCTAAACTATACGCCAGAAGACACTGCCTTCGACGTCGTTATTATTGTGGTGCCGAGTACGCGGGTAATTGTAAGGTTCTAGTAATAGTTGCAAAACAAAAGTTTAGCCGAAAATGTTGAATATATAGCTTGTCGAATGTAATTATTGTATGTGAAACTGAAAAGTAAAAAAGTCAAGTCTTGTATACAATTTTTGTGCTAAAATCTTTTAAGAAAGTTACTTCCCTAATATACAAATTGTGTTGTAAAGACAAACACTACATCCAAACATTTATGTACTTACAAGTATATAAAAGATTTTTCAACATTTGTTATCCATTTAAATGTAGAGCACATTTGTTTCAACGCCTACACTACAGCAGACAATTGGACATTAACATTTCAAATAGTTGTTGCAACAAATAACTCTGCTTAAAGACAATCTACACAAATCAAAGTATTTACAATTTTGTAGCGATGGGCAAAACTGTTTTTCTATTTCAGTTGACCAGTTTTACAGAAATTGAGTAATTAAGTTAAAAACTTCTTGGCCAAATATTCTTCTATTGAACTAAGCTAGCTGGTCAGCTATTACTGTACTCAACTCAATCAAGACATTAAAAGAAGTTGCGAGGGCTGTTTGGTAACTTTGAATGCAAAAAAGAGATTTTCGTGTGTTGATCAAGCATTATTTTCTGCGTCAAAATTCTATCGCTAAAACCAAACATAGATTTGCTAAGTACTAGGAGAACTCTGCCCCACCAATTTCAACGCTTAAGAAATGGTTTACTGAATTGCTTTGTGGTCATACCAGCACATCTGACGCTGTTCTTTCAGATGGCCCAAAAGAGGTCATCATGCCAGAAATCGTCGATAAAATTTATGGAATCATATTGAACGATCGAAGAATGAAATCACGTAAGGTGGCTTATTTGGATATGCAAAAGCTATCAGCGAGATGGGAACGGCGAATGCTAACACTTCGACCATAACCTCAAACATGTGATTACTTCAAAGGAGTATTTGCGATGTTCAACTGCAATCCGGACACCGTTATAAGCCGTAAACGAAACATGCGACGATCACAATACACCGGAAACCAAGGAACAATCAAAACTGTGCATTTCATCGGGTGAACGTGTACCACAAAAAGCTAAGATCATACCCTTAGTTTTTTTGGGATGTACACGGCGTCAGTCACATAGATTTTTTAGAGAGGGGTAGCGCAATGGCCGGCGAATATTATTTAGAGTTTTTCAAAATTGATTTCACACGTGTGCAGTCACGGAGGAAAATATCTTTAAATTGGGCTACGTACTACTGCTGCATCATATTCTCCAGCTTTAGCCTTTCTCGGACTATTTCCTTTCTCTAATCTGGTTGGGTGCTAAGAGATTTCCGGAACAAACGCCTATTTTTAGGACTTTAAGAAATTTTATTATTTGGTTGGAATACAAAAATTGGAGACGCTTGATTGCTGAAAAAAATGTTACAAACAGCTCTCGTAGTAAATATTTACATATTTACTTGTATTTATTCATATTCTTATAGATGTACGTACGCAGGAATGTCTAGTAGCCTCTGCTGTAATTGAATCAAAATGCAAAAGCTAATAAATAATTGTATAATTATAACCTATTTATATTTCCAATTTCAATATTTAATTTATTTGTTTTCAGGGGTGCCGCTTTACTTAAAATATTGTAATTCTGTTGTTTTTCTTCGTGTAGTCATATCAAATTAATTTTATGGTCAATTTGAATAAAGGCCAAATTTGTTTTCCAAAGAAACAACAAAACCATTACAAAATATTTAAAGTAAATAATCCACTTAGACCACAAATGGTTTTTAAACAATCGATTGCAATGCAAAGAAACATGAAAAACAGATTAAAGTAACACCTCCTTCCTTTAGAAAACAAACAATATTTTTAAAAATTCTAAAATGTTTACACAAACATCAACAAATTTATTTTACAAATATTTTCTTTCGAATCTTATTGGTTCTGGAATTAATTAATTTTGAGTAAACTAAAATTATGCGTCATTCAGACGAGAAAATAGTTTTAAATAAAAAAAAAAATTGAAGAAAAAATTTATTTGATTGTATACTAACTTATGTACATATTTATGTATCTACGTACATACGTACTTATGTGTATACAGATAAAATGATTATTTACATACATATTCATATAAATATACATATGTATGTATGTAAGAAAATAGTGTCAAGGCGCACAATTAAAATCTATATTTAAACAAAAGGTTAAGGGCCGGGGCACATGGACTCCGTCGTACATTATTCGTCTCTTTTTCCAACTGACATTAACGTATATGAAGCATGAAGTTGGCACAATCAGTACTCTGTTAACGGATATAAAATCAAACGGATATTTTAATTTGATTATAGTCTTTTGTTTCATCCTTGAGACAGAGCACAGAATATCTAACACATTAGTTTTTAATTTATTTTATTTTTAAACGAAAAACTAAATCTAAATATAGAAAAAAATATTAACTAAAAGTTGTCAAAGTTTTCAAAGTGCGTGAGAAGTTGCTCAACTTTAATACTTTCCGTTGACGGAGAGGTACGGAATGTGACAAAGTTCATAAGCGTGTACGTATTTGAACTTAGTTGTCAGTTGAAAAAGGCAACGTATAATGTACGACGGATTCCATATGGCCCGGCCTTAAGAATAATTTTTACACGGCGCGTACTAGGCGTAATTGGAACACCAATTTTCACAAACTTTTCGCAAACTTGTAGCCGTATTTCACCAATAATTCTTCGAATATTGATTGAACGTTCTCGTGTGGGATTAAATCACACGATTTTGCACAATTATTTGAAACTATTCATTCGTTCTGTTAGAACAACAAACCAGTAAAGACTAATGCTAGCTAAATGAGGTACGAAAAAATTTCTAATCATGAACACAACACATTCTGACCATCATCATTTTTGAAGACATATGGACCAATGAATCCTCCAGCCCATAAGTAGCACCAATCAGTGATTTTCTGCGTTTATATTTGTGCTTAGACAATAGCTTGTGGATCATCTTCACTCCAAACGCAAGAATTTTGCTTATTTACGTATCTCTTCAGCTAAGAATGCGTTTCATTAAAGAGCAAAATTATGAAGGGAAATTCATTATCAATTTCTGCTTTAGCCCATTCACCGAATTAGTGTCCGTAATGAAATATCAAATAAAACTTAGCAAAAATCCACTATCAGCTGTTAAATAATAATATAATATTCAAACAAATCAGTGAGTGCTGTCAAACCAAAATTTTGAACCTCTAAAAACACCCAATTAAGAAATATGCATACACATACATATGTATGTATGTATGTGTGTGTGTATGTATGTGTGTGTGTATGTATGTATGTATGTATGTATGTATGTTTTTTTTTTTTTTTTTTTTTTTTTTTTTTTTTTATTCGCGGGGTGAAAAACCATCGAAAGGCACTGGCAGTGATGGTGGTTGCCAGTAGTGCGAGACTTTAACTCGCTAAAAAACACCCCTTCGCCCTGACCCAGATGCTCCCCGAGGGACTGCCGCAAGGCTTTACGTCTCGGGGTGGGAAAGGTGATACACCCTACATCTAAACTAAACTACATTGATTCTGCTGCGAATCTGTTCTAACCTACGAAGTTCCAACAGAACCAATTTTACAAAACTACAGACGTACGTCCAGTTGCACAAAGATTCCAACATGATTGGAACGATACTGCTCGGACTGATGCTACGTCCTAGGACTGTTTCTAAATATTCCCTATCACTATTAAACCGTGGACAGATGAAGAACACATGCTCAGCATCTTCCAAGACATTACCATCACAACTCGGACAGAACGGAGTACTGTCATGTCCAAAACGGTACAAGTACGACCTAAAACAACCATGCCCAGTTAGAAACTGTGTAATATAGTAGTTCAAATCGCCATGCTTTCTTGATAGCCATGCTCTGATGTCTGGTATCAGTAAGTAGGTCCATCTTCCCTTGTCAGCTGTCGCCCATCTTTCTTGCCATTTTGGCAGACACGATTCTCTCAACCCAACCGAGATGTCCGAAGCGGCCTCTAGCTCGATCGGTATCATGCCGGCAATGACAAAAGCGGCCAGGTCCGATACAGTTCGGAATGCGCTACATACACGCAAGGCGATCAGCCTATACACAGGAGATATCAGGTTCACATAAGTAGGATATCTAAGTGAGCCTGACCATATTGGCGATGCATATAAGATAATGCTTCTTACTACACTAGAGAGTAATTTCCTCTGCAGATATTTTGGACCTCTTGTATTCGGCATGATCCGGCATAGCGCTGTGCATGTTTTTGATGCTTTACTGCCTATGTACTTCAAGTGCTCTTGAAAAGACAGACGAGTGTCAATCATGACCCCAAGGTATTTTAAACATTCCTTAGATTCTATGCTACACGTGCCAATATTTAGCCTGACAGTTTCCCTAACTTTCCTACTACTAATCAGAACCGCTTCCGTTTTATGGTCAGCTAGAGTTAGGCCCATTGATCTTAGCCAAGATCTTACGATCTGAATACTGGCGTTTGCAATGGTTTCCACCTCTAGTAACTCTTTCCCTTCACACACTAACGCTATGTCGTCTGCGAATCCAACTATCTTCACCTTTTCCGGTAGATCCAATCTTAATACTCCGTCGTACATGACGTTCCACAATAGTGGGCCAAGAACTGAACCTTGAGGCACCCCACCAATGATCTTGCGCCTCTTAGTACCTTTATCGGTATCATAAACTAGCTCTCTATCCCGGAAATAGTCCCGTACAATTGCTAGTAAATACCCTGGGATGTCTATACGGACCAAAGCATTAACTATATGCTCCCAGTTTGCCGTATTGAAGGCGTTTTTTACATCTAGGGTTATAACCACACAATACCCTTTTGTTCCATTCCTCCACCTCTTCCCTTGGATAGCTTGAGCAGCGGTTTCTACTACAATTTTGATAGCGTCCACCGCTGACTTTGCTTTCCTGAAGCCAAATTGGTTATCTGATAAACCTAGGTTAGCTTGTACGCAATCTTCCAATCTTCTGCAGATTATACTCTCCAGAAGTTTTCCACTTGTATCTATCATACAGAGCGGACGATAGGAGGAAGGGTCGTCTAGCGGCTTGTTATCCTTAGGTAACAACACCAATTTCTGCCTCTTCCAGATTGTTGGAAAAGTTCCCTGAATCAAGCATGCGCTTATTACTTTCAGGAAATAATCAGGATGGAGCTTAACAGCCTCCTTCAGTACCATATTTGGGATGCAATCTAAGCCTGGTGCCTTCTTGTCTTTGAATTTTGAGACAGCACCTTCTATCTCGACGACCGTAACCGGAGGAATGTCGAATAATTCAGCTGGATAGCTGTGTTGCCATGTCGGAGCTTCCTGTTGAGGAAAAAGATGGTCTACAATTCCGTTGAGGATATTCTCTTCTCTTGGCGGTGATGGGCCAAGACATTTAAGTTTCCTGGTTACTAGCTTATATGCTAAGCCCCAAGGATTACTATCTATTTCATCACAAGCATCCAGGAAACACCTACGCTTGCTCCTACGAATTGCAATCTTCAATGCCTTTCTTTTATCCCTATACAACTGGTGCTGCACGTTATTCTCTAACCGACCCCTCGTTCGTGTATACCGCCTTCGGGCGCTAATACACTCTGAACGCAAGCTAGCAATTTCATCATTCCACCAATACACTGGAGGCTTATTTGGCGATCTTTTTCGCCTTATCATAGCTACATTGCAGGCACTAGTGATATTGCGCACTAATTGCACTGCCATGTCTTCTGCTGAACCAGCCATTTCCATGTTCTCCATGCAGGCTGCGAAGCTATCCTTATCAAAGGTATTTACCTTCCATCCTGTCAAGACACGTGCTTGTACAATAGCACGGGGCTGTGCGTCTTGCACATCTATTATTATAGCGCTATGATCGCTATGTGTATAGATGTCAGATATTCTCCAGTTCACTTGGGTTGCGATACTGGCACTGACGAATGTAATGTCAATTACTGAGCCAGCATCACCCCTTCTGAAGGTGTGTTCAACTCCATTATTGATGAGTACAACACCCAGTACAGAAAAGGCTTCCAAGAGTATTCTTCCTCTTGCGTTTGCTGAGGGACAGCCCCATTCAACAGCCCACGCATTGAAATCACCTGCTATTATTACGGGGGTTCTTCCAACTGCATCCGTTACAATACTGTCAACTATTACCCGAAAGTCTTCTATAGAATACCTAGGGGGTATATAACAGCTGTAAATAGTGATGCCAGATATAACCGCTCGAGCATATCCGCATTGCGTTGTTATTCTATCGCGTATGGTTAGCGTGCTGGTGTTCCATATTGCCGATGTACCCGTGTTATCGGAAACCCAGTTTACAGATGCCATGGTCCGATATGGCTCACTTAGAATAGCGACATCTACACTTATATCTCGAACGCTTTGCTTAAGAAGCTCCTGGGCTGCCTGGCAATGGTTGAGATTTGGTTGAGATGTATGTATGTATGTATGTATGTATGTATGTATGTATGTATGTATGTATGTATGTATGTATGTATGTATGTATGTATGTATGTATGTATGTATTTATGTATGTTTGTATGTATGCACTCGTATGTATATAGTTATTGGAGACTCAAAGATATATGTATGTCGTAGAAAAATTTGTCTTCTCATACAAAAAATTAAAATCAAAGAAAAAGACACTAAAAAAAATGTTTTTTTTTCCTGACACGACTTGACCTTAAATGTGAACATGTTTGATTGTTTGTATTATTTGTATTAGTATAATTTTGCATCCACAATGTTAATATTATTTGTTGCAACACGCTCGTATTTGCGCTTTGATTCTTTTATCTGCTTTTAAATGTTTACATTGTAGATATTGTAACATGTTGTACGAAAACAAATTAATAAATTAAGTTGACACCAAACCGTGCTGGAATGCAAAATGAGTGAATATTCGTGACTCAATTAAATAATAACACATTTTAAAAAATACTCGTACAAGACAAACAAGTAGAACATTTATTTATTTTTTTTTTTTTGCTTACCAGTTGATATAAAATAAATGATGCAGTAGTGCATCGATTAAACTTCTATTTGCTTAGAACAATAGCTGCGCTGATTCATCTTTGGCTGAACTCAAAGTTCGTCTTTTTACATAGGTTTTGACTTTGAAAAACAATCTCATTTAACATCATTAAGTGTTAAAAATCGTGATAACCGTGTTTGAATATGTTTGGAGCCACGCAAGCCGAAAGCAGACAACCAAAAAGATGATCGTTTATGATGAACGTGCGTGCATGCGAATATTTGAAAATATTCAAAATATACTCGTATGTATATACGCAATCATGTCCATAGCACATACCAAACGCCAGAAGTTTTATTGAAGCCACTATATTGACAACCTCCCACTCCACCGTGCATGCGGTGAAAAAAAATTTACTTGAAGAAGCCTTTATAAATCAGATAACAATTTACAAAGCATACTGGTTTTCCTAATTATTTCAGCTTATTAAAACAATTTAATGACTTTTGTGTTGGTATGTCCCTGTTTACATTGTACAGTTATAGGCGTTTCTTCTCTAAAATTCTACATTGTGCGATTTTCATCGCAGCAATTTTTTATTGATGTAAACATGTACAAGGTGTGCACCGAGAAGGTATACTACCCGCAGTAATTCCATTATAATCCTGACTGCATGCGATGTGGCACTGTTTTGTTGATACCACATGTTAATTAAGCCCAAAGCATGCAGTTGTGGCATTAAAAAGTTTTGAATTATATCACAATATCACAGTTATCATTACGCCGTTTTCATTTTCAAAGAAGTAAGATATTGTGAGTGATTACTCCTTACCATATTGCACACCAGACTGACGCTTTTAATGGATGCAAACATGACTGATGAATAATTTGAGGGCTTTCCATTGTCCAGAACCGACTATTCCAATCAAAAGAAAATGCACCTCGTCAGTCATTGTGATTTTTTCATGAAAATCGATGATTGATTTTGATAAAATGTTTTAACAATTAAAACACGGTGGTTTATCGGATGCTTTCCCGCAATAAATTTATTACGTGTCAACTTTACGACTGCCAAATATGAACTGGCAAAACTAATGTTTACCAAAATGATGGCAAAACAAAGTAGTATACATTCTTGACACCCTGCATAAAAGAAATTGTCAAAAGAAAAATTCAGCTGCTCTACACATAAAAAAACGAATTGCACGAGTACAGGCACAATTCAAAACAAACAAAAGTTGCACAATGTAAACTGGAACTATGTTCATAATCATACGAATATATTTTACGATAATACGACGTAGGTTATCTGTGTATGTTTTTTTCATTATTTGATTTAATTAATTTTTTACGTTTTGGTTAGACAGTTCAAATAGTTTATTGTAACAATGTCGTAATTCACAAAAGCTTCTTAATTGTTAACATGTAAATTTTTTACAGTTTTAAAATAGAGATAAAGTAAGGAATAGTATTTAGTGTATATTTTGTAAGAAAAATTACAAAACTCGAATTGTAGATTTAACAAGAGGATCCAGCTAAAAAACAGTCATCTCAAGAGCCTGAAAGTGGTTGGCTAAAGGTTAGGAAACATACTTCTTTTATTTAAAAGCAAACACTTCTTCTATCTGCATCGTCATACCGACTTGTACAAAACATATTGGCCTTGCGTCCGTAGTTTTTGCAGTTTACGAGTATATAGTGTGGACATTTTTGTATATGCATGTGTTCACATATACATACATACATATTTGTAAAAACAAATAAGTTTAGAATTTTATGATTTGTTTAATTATAGTAAAAATAAGCGAAAAATTAATAAACTGTTCACACACACACATATGTACATGTGCGTACCAGCACATGAATACATTATGCATCAAAATTCCTAGACACACACACACATACATACACGTACACTTTGCATTAAAGTTTCATAATCAACGTTGTTAAAGTGACCTTCGATAATGGTCACTTCATGACCATGACAGTTTATTCGTATATTCTGGCTCAGTCCGATGCCACATACACACACACACACACACACACACCCGTACACATTTACGCTCCACTTTTCTCTCAACTCAAACTACCCTGCCATCATTTGACTAAATGTTTCGGGAAAATGTCGAACAAGGGACTCTTTTACGACTTCAGTGGGTGAGAAAATACCTGTTGTGTGCTCAAAAAATATTAGGAAGCAAAACGAGTTCATTACAAAACCGCATTACTTAATTTAGTGCTTAGTTGTGCCGCGAACATGTAATGCTCACTAACCTTGTTTAATGAAAATCACTATGTGGAACTTATAAATATAGATAAATTATCCTGAAAGCAGCTAAATTGTGATTACTAATTACAAAAAAAAAAAAAACAATAACAGCGGGCTAATTCTGTCATTCGTGATCGAAATTACTATCGAGTAGAAAATAATTTCGATATCGTGCAAACTTCTAATGATGTGACTCGTTACGTAACGAGTCGAGTTATCACTTCAGTGTTGCAAAATACTGACAAAATGTGTTTTATAACACTGCCGAAAGTTGTATGTATTTGCATACTTTGTATACATGTTTTACATTAAAAAATAAATAAACACACATACGTTCACAATAACAATTCATTTAAATCTGTCATGTATGCGTGTTTGGACATTAAAAAGTAAGTAAATACAAATAACAATAAATATGTATGTAAAAACAACCATTTAACTATGTATAAGCATATGTATATATGCATTTCTAAAAAATAAATCAAAAATATATTCTTGATTATGACATGTGACTTCAAATATATAAGTCATGAATTAAAAAAAAGCCTTAAGAACCAAAAATTCTCAATTTAATTTAACTATTATTGCTATTCAAAACAAATTTTTAATTTACATTTCTTCTGTGTTTTTCTGTTTGGCTGGTTTTCGATAGTACTTTTGCTTACGAGTAAAAAGTTGCACGGTTGCATTCGAATGGTTACTCGCTATCGAATAGCGTCATTAGAAATTTCGAAACCATTTACTCGATATCGAATGAGATAATCCCAAAAGTGTAAAAACTCGCACATTCGAGTAAAAACTCGCTCGTAAGCGAATGACAGAATTGGCCCCCAGTTCTATTGAAACTAACTTCTCTTCTTTACGAGCCGCCATACATGTTTTTGATAAATAGAGATTTAAAGCCGTGACGAGCCAGAAAAGCAGCACAGCTGATGATTTTCTTAAGGCCCTAATTCACTATCCTACACAATCGTGCGATTTACCAAATATAACATACATACGTACATATGTATGTGTGTACTGAAAAAGTACTAAAAATACAACTCTGTGACAGAATATTTTGACAAATCGTGCTAATTGAAAACTTTCATAAAATTATGGTTTCTATGCGATCAAAGTGGTATCGCGAAAAATATAAGCACATTGTTGGCGTCTCGAGAAACAAATTGAAATAATGTAAAATTATTATGGTAATAATAGTTTTTCATTATTTTACTATTATTACAATCATTCTTGTAGAATAGTGTGGCACTAGTTACAACGGCATTTGGAAGCAATTTTATAAAGTTTACTAGACTTTTAGACTATTTTCCTGCGCATGAATCGTAGGATAGTGAATTAGGGCAAGAAAAGCAGACAGCTCGCCTTGCTCGAAAGCATGCACAAAAATGTCAAAAATGAAATTTTTAAAAAACAATTACATACAATAATTAATCCCCTAAAGTTCTTGCAGCATTCAATTATGCGAGTTAAGTTTCTTTATGTTAACGTTCGTCCCAAAAACGTTAGAACATAAATACTCGTATTTCTACTTTGATCAGGAAAATCGGAAATGTTAATCATAAAATTCTGACAGGAGACCTTCTATCCCTACAAACATTTTCAATTAAAATTGAAACTAAGTGCTAGTTCATGGAAGTTATTAGTTCGTTCACACAATTACATTTACAATAAAAACAGTATGCAAAATGTTGTTATTGTTTTAAATCTAATTGTGCTAACTAAAAAATGACAAGACGTGCAAAACTAACATAAAAGTGAAATTGTTCGGCAAGAAGCGAGCATCGTCGATAATACCTACAAAATGAGACCATTTAGTGTCATAAAAGCTAGTAGCTCTATTAAGCTCCCTTTTCGGGTTTTGATCAACCCGATTTTGTGTGATTACCCTTGAAAGCATTGCGTGATGACCGCTGATCTAAAATCATACTTGTTTCCTGATATTGGAATAATTTCTTGGATGCTTTACTAAGAAAAGGATAAAAACTCGAGCTATAAGTCTGTTGATATCTTCACTTTAGTGATCTTTTTGATGTCTTCTGTTACTGTAATGTTTAAAATGTCGATGAAAAATTTATATTACAATATTATGTTTTTTTTTTTTGTCAAATTATCGAAGGCGCATGAAGTTACGTTTTGGACAAGTCTATATAGATTTTAACTTCCATATGTTTGCAAGGATACAGCATGTACAGTGTCACAGAACAACCCGATTTTGTGTGATTACCCTTGAAAGCATTGCGTGATGACCGCTGATCTAAAAACATACTTGTTTCCTGATATTGGAATAATTTCTTGGATGCTTTACTAAGAAAAGGATAAAAACTCGAGCTATAAGTCTGTTGATATCTTCACTTTAGTGATCTTTTTGATGTCTTCTGTTACTGTAATGTTTAAAATGTCGATGAAAAATTTATATTACAATATTATGTTTTTTTTTTGTCAAATTATCGAAGGCGCATGAAGTTACGTTTTGGACAAGTCTATATAGATTTTAACTTCCATATGTTTGCAAGGATACAGCATGTACAGTGTCACAGTGTATTTGCAAATGTAACCGTGTGGAAGCATGTGTGTGCAAAGTGTATTTTGCTGGCATAAAAACATACTTCCTCTTTATAAAGCTACATACATTTGTGTATTCACACAGCCTGTCTGCCTGCGTGTGACGTGCTGCTATTGGTGTCATTAAAAATTATAATTAATTATACGGACTAGTGCTCAAGTAAAGCTATTTTTGTTTTAAATGAAACTTAGTTTGGGCAAACCAATTTGGCTTGCAAAACTAAATTATAACTTTAATTACTCGTATGAAATTAAATCAACGTTTAGAAACTAATTTTGCAAAAGGACTTTACAACAATTAAAGAATTTTACTAAATACATACATACATAAAATAAAAAACTAGTTTACAAATTACCTGAACTTGAATATGAAAATAATTTAATCAAGATTAATATACGAGTATATTTTCTTTTAGGAAACGACAATTTGCCAGATACCCGTATTTAGCAAATGGATTTTGCAAACGAAATGGATTTTAGAACGGGTTACACGATGTTCAGTATAAGTTACTATACTGTTTGCAAAACAAGTGTACCATATAAAATCATAAATCACAGAATGGATTTAGCGAAATTTCCTAATTAATCCAGGCATTCTGAATAAACTATAGCAATTAGTTGCATTCTGTTCACGTGTGCTGTTTTTCAAGCATAAATTCTGCAAGTTTTTTCCATTACATACACATCCATACATATATGTACGTGTAAGTTAGTAGTACGTAGCCTCCCATTTAAAAGGAACTAACCTGACGGAAGAAAAGGCAAAACCTGAGCAATTTGTTGCAGCAATGTGTAAGTTAATCCAATTTAATGTGATTGACTTTGTTCAAGAACAAATCAAAATAAATGAAAGGAATGGATGAGTGAATGTAAAGAAAATCAAGCGTGAAACAACAGCAACAACATTTTAATAGTAAACTAACAATATATTGAAGTTATATACACACGAGTACAAACATACACATCTACATTCATACACATACGGAGATACAGTCGACTCTTGATAATTTGAAATTCAAGGGACCAGAGAAAAAGTTTAAATAATCCACAGTTCAAATTAATACGGACAGCGTAGTCAACTTTCAAAACGCACCACAATAAAAAAAAAAGCGCGTTATTTCAGCATAAATGCACCAAGTTTAGATTTTTTTTTTCGTTTTAAAAAACCTATTTTGTACTATAAAAAGTATAATATTTTTACATTAAAAAAACGATAATGAAACAGCCTTTCCAGCAGCTATTAGACGATCAAAATGGGTTTGTTAGCACCGGCTGATGGCATGCCATCAAATTTGTTCATAAGCTAGAAATCGTGTTTGTCAAACTTGGCCTCTAATGCAATTCTGACACTGGGTGGACGGACAGTGGCATGTTTACAATAATTATAACTATATTCGATATTGCGATACCGATAATCAAATTTAGTATTTAGCAACAATATCTAATTATATTCACAGTCGAACGAAATCAGCTGTTAGTTTAACTGCTTACTATCAGGTACACAAAAATACAGCTGCTTACCGTCGTTAAAATTATATTGCAGGAGCATATAATCGTTACTGCAAGGGATAAAATATGTTGAAAAAATTTACAATTATCGAATTATTAAAGGTTACAGTATAGCACAACAAGAAATCAAACTCGTGTAATAGCAATTCTATCATATGTGAATTACAGCGAAAACCCGTTGGCTAGAGTGCGTGGTGTCAGTAAAAGGATTTATTGATATATACGAAAATTTGCCAGAATTGTAACAAATAGAAGATGAAGTTTATCATAATCAAAATTTAATGCAAACGTTTTGGAAAAAATTTGAGAATTTAATAATTAATTTGGTAATTTATTAATTATTAAAACAGTGGTGAATTCACGTGCCTTCATAAACACGAACTTCACTATTCAGCGTCTGCTTTTATTGTAATATTTGAAAAACTTGGCTTGATCGCTTAACATCGTTTTGTAAAATGAAATGTAAAAATTTTATATAATAATTTCATTGAATTGAATATCATTTGGTGGCACCGAAATTAAAAAAGCGCACCTAAAATTAGAAAAAAGCGCACAGTGCACCGACCAATGAATTTTTCTCACAAAAAATTTTAAAAAGCAGCAAAAACGGTGCGAGCCGACAACGCTGAATAGGAACTCAAATTACGGGTATCAAGAGAGAGAGAGAGAGAGCGAGGTGGAAGAAAACTCGCAGTGAGAAAAAGCCAAAACTTAATTTTTCCATAGAAGCAAAAACAAACGATTAAGATTTTTTACATCCGAAAACACGTATCTAGTCTTAATTGCGTAGACAATCAAGGTAACAATTTGTCTCTCAGTGCCCCTCTCTGGCAGAGTGTTCTAGTGTCCGGTTGGAAGTGATTTGTTTCAGGACCTGCCTTGTCAGCATAATCTGGCGGTGGACTAATTACACTGGGTAAGCTAGTTCACGGCTCACCAATGACCGATGCGGCTAGCAAAGTTTACACAGGTGGCAATTTTTAGTCAGATGTTTGAAGCCATATAAACAACCATTTGCTGAAAAGATTGCCCTTCTAGTTCCTTCGGTATGCAATTCAGCAGACAGGTAGAGGAAGTATAGGCTTCGAAAGTTTGTGACCCCAAGTCCATAAAGAGCATCAACTCTTAACCAACTCACCCGTCTTTCCACCACTTCTAGTTTCTTAAATTACAGGCATCTTTTGCAAGACAAAGCACCTCGGGAACTAAAAACCGGACATGCACCATAATTATCAGAGAATACCAATAATCCGCCCTTAAGATTATAGGACTAAACCACAATCAAAGCATTTCAGCCAAGAATCAGACACGGAATTAGGGACTGAAGAAATTACGTTGAACTATCTAATTTTGTGTGTTAATCGCTTTCTAATATCACGCCCTTTTAGGTTTACTGTCGACGCATAATCGAGAAATCTCTAGAATCGTTTTTGCACTGACATACTGAATAAGATTTCATCACAGATTATCTTTAGTATGCTTTTATCTGCTGTCAAAATTAGTCCTATTAATGTACAAACTTCCACCTGAATTTCAAATAGATGCACTTGAAACATACTAAATCCTGTCGCTTAGAGTTTTTGGCCAAACTTTATCTTTTTTGAGATTTCCCTAAGCTTTTTGAATAAGAAAACTTGATAAAAAAAAGTTTCACATGACAATACTTACAGGTTGAGCTGAATAATAATCATTCACAAATCTATCTGAGTTCGTGCAGTAAAAACAAAAAAAAAAACAAAAACAAAAAATCGAAAAGTATTAATTCGTTTTGGTGTTAAGGATTTATTACGCATTTTAGAAAAGTTTTAAGGAATAAAATTAAAGCAAAGTGTTGTTGAACTTTTCTCTTCTTACTGATTATCTTTGTAAATGTATCCTCTAGGATAAAATTTACGTGCACAATAGTGTTTCTGTAAGATACGAGGATTAATTCTAACAACAATCTATCCAGGTGAATTCCTCCGTATCTAAAGAAAAGCTTTAAATTTGTTTCTCTTATGTAGAGATATACGAGTATGTTTATTTGTATGGTATGCGAGTACTGTGTGTATGTGTTAGTAATAGTTTCAATCTCCTTTAATGCACGACTGAATTTGGTTGAAACTTTTAAAGCGAACGAACTTATAAACTCAAACTCATCCATTAATTCTTTAGACACATTTCAAGTTTGGTAGCTTCAAAAGTACGGATACATATGTACGCATTCCTATTCACACGAGTATGTATATCAGAATTTTAAGTTGTCTATATTTTCGTACTTAACTGCAAATTTATCCTGTTTAAGTTTGTAGCTGTTACATACATATGTATTTTCTCCGCTCAACAAATGAGTGTTTAAGACTCAGGATGAAGAGAATTATTAATCGTGTTCGATCATTTTCCAGTAACGCTTTTGCGAAAATACTCGTATGCGCGAATAATTGAAGAAAATATTAAATGGGTGAATAATTAAAAACAATCATGATGTTGTCGCAAAAAATACATTTTGCAGAAAATAAGAAACTCAAAAAAAAAATAATAATAATAATAAATAAAATTTCAATTCAATTCCCTTTATTCATAATCTTTAAGCCAACAAAAAGGCCAAATTGATTACATAATTTATATTATTAGGTTTAGGTTTAACAGGCTGCCAGCTATTATAAAGCCAGCCCACTTGGGTCCAGTCAGGTCCCGTTGTGTTGCCTGGATCTGATATGTATCTCAGTAGATCTACATATCACTGGCTTAGAACCAACCCGAGGATCGGATAAAGGAGTCCAATCCACTTACATCGCATTCCGATACCTCCGTCAAATCATGCAGCATCGGTCTGCCTAGGTACAATTCCCTTATATAAGAAAGAGCTGGACACTGACAGAGGAAGTGCTCAACGCTCTCTTCTTCCTCCTCGTCTCTGCAACTTCTACAGAAGTCATTAAATGGAAGATTTAACCTCCTTGCCTGCGTCCCTATGTGGCAATGTCCCGTCAGAACCGCCACAGCAGAACGCAACCTCCGTCGGGGCAAGCCCCTTAGGATAATAGTCCTCCTGTTATCATATCTGGGCCATGTCAGCCTTGATATTCGACAGGTACCCTCATTAGACCATCTGTCTTGAGCGGTCTGAAAAAGTTGGCGCTGTACTAGTTTCTTACAGCTTGCAAGCGGGATTCCAACGATCCCATCAATATCTCTTTGTTGTAGCTGGACACCGGCCTTTGCCAGTTCATCCGCTACTAGATTTCCGGACACTTCACTGTGCCCTCGTACTCAGATAAGCTCCAGGTTCGAATGTCTCGCTATCTCGTTTAGAGATATCCGGCATTCACGAACCAACCTGGATGTCGTATAGACTCCAGCTAGGGCATACAACGCAGCCTTACTATCAGTACAAATTCTGATATCATTCTCATATATCCTGTAGTACCTTAACCAGTTAGCTGCCCTCATAATGGCCGCAATGAGGGCAGCTAACTGGTTAATTTATATTATTGATATCAAACTTTAAGCTTCCTATTACATTTACATACATACATATAAGCTCTAAAATAGCGCTTTTACTAAAAGCAACTCGTGGAAAAAATAGAAAAAAAAAAAAAACAATAATTCCTGTACAATATCATGAATCTGAACAGATTAATATACTTCATAAAAAATTTCACACAATATCATAAATACACCACCCTTACCAATGAGAAAAGGGAAACCAAATATTTAGGGCCATGAAAAAATTGCAGTTCTAAAATATTTACAAGGCAAAGTAGGATTGATTTGGTATAACGGTAAAACTTCTCCTAGCGGACATTCCAATCAAAAAAATTTTTAGACCTGTTTTTTAATTTTTACGTCTGTTTTTCAATACGTAATTTCTCATATATTTTTTCATATCTGTCAAAATTTTTAATTTTTACAGACGGTTTTTAAAATTTGCTCACAAACTTACATGTACATTTACGTCTGAGTTATAAAAAACTTAATTTTAAGAAAAGCAAAAAGTGCAATCGAAACTGTGATATTTAATGATGTAGAATATAAGAATAACTGTGATATAGCCGAAAAATTCAACAAATATTTCGTTGACAGTTTGACATCAATAAGAAGTGTAATAAATAAGGAGCAATATGTTCACAACGTACATGTGGTAGACTCCCAATTCAAATTCCGGGTAGTATCTCCAGCAGAATTAATAATAATATGCGAAAACCTAAAGAATAAGCCAGATTTTGATAAAATAAGCAGCAAAATGATAATTGACAATTGGAATATCACTCCAAACGGGCGTATTTCCGGAAAATTGGAAAACATCAATGATTACTCCGATTGAAAAGATTGCAGGAACAAGAAAGTGTGAGGAATTTCGACCAATTAATGCGCTAAAAACTTGTGAAAAGCTTATGGAGAAAGTAGTTAAAGAGCAAATGGAGCAGTATTTGGGTAATGAAAACATATTGTCGAAATACCAGTCGGGATTTAGAAAAAATTTCTCATGTGAAACGACGGTCAATTATGTAGTTAGCAAGTGGAAAAAAATAGAAAAACATCGAAAAATAGTCGCATTGTTCCTTGATTTCAAACGAGCTTTTGAAACAATAGACAGAAATGTTCTTTTTCAAAAACTTTATAGCTACGGATTTCGAGATAAAGAATTAAAATGGTTCGAAGCATATCTCAAAGATCAATTCTGGGAGCTTTACTATTTATAATTTATATTAATGATCTACCAGAAGTATTAAAAAAATTTTAAATAATTATGTATGCAGATGACAGCCTAGTGTTTGCAGAAGGAGAAACCGATCAACAATGTTATGAGAACTTAATAGCTGATATGAGAAATATAAATGCGTGGTTGAATATGAATAAGCTTAAATTGAATGAGAATAAAACACAACTATTAGAACTAAATACGAACAGTGACGTAATTCTTAAAATAAACAATCAAACAATAGAACTAGTAAATGAAATCAAATATTTAGAACTAGTAATAGATAAAGAATTAAAATTTAAATCGCACTTGGACTATACGTGTAAAAAGATTGGTAAAAAAATTAGTTTTTTCAAAAGATTAAGGAAGCCAATATTCATCACCACGACATTAAACATTTATAATACAATTATTAAACCTCATTTTGAATTCTGTTCCACAATTTCGTATTCATGCTGCACGTCACAACAAATCGAGCGCCTGCAAAAGCTTCAAAATAAAGCAATGCGGTCAATTCTTAAATATAATAGATATACCTCAATTCACTTTATGCTACAATCGCTCAAATGGCTAAGTATGAAACAGTGGATTGCTTTTAACACATTAAATTTCATCCAAAAACTGAAATGAGGAGAAGCACGGCAATATTTAATGGAACAAATTTCATATGTGGGAGAAGTCCAACCTTCTTTTTTATCTTGGACCAGTACTCAGGGGATATATATGCAGTGCATTGTAGTGGAACCACGAAAATAGTTTATGAGAAGGAGGAAAGTGGGGAGTAATGTTTGCGAACTTGACACACGGAATGACCAAAACAAACATTATCACAGCATTTAAAATGTTGAAATTAAATTAGTTAAAACTGATCAGTGCCCAGTGTATATACCTTCGACACTGTTCAGGCTAACACAAACTAGTTCAACACCGCGCACACCGTAAGCTAATAAAACACATGTGAGGAATATAAAAGAGAAATTAATAAAAACAAATAGAAAAAAACAAAAACAAACGGCAGTAAAAAAATAAAATAATAAAAGAACGCGTGCACACATGATACAAAACAAAACACTACCTTACAACCTGAGGAATATGAACAATTTCAGGATCGAAAGAGTTAATTCATCAGCCATGCAAAGAAGTTTATTCTACAAAGGATTACAGCTTTACAACACTCTACTGGGATACGTAAAAAACGAGCAAAATATAAACCAATTTAGAAATCATATATCAAATTTTGTTAAATTCTTATAAATACGTTAGATTCTTATTAATTCAAAATTTACTTGTTTGTAAAAAGTATTTTTAATGCTAATAAAGAAACTAAACTAAACATTGTCTATGTTTTTTATTATTATAAAAAATAATTATTTAAAACATATTAAACTATTAATGAATTAAAATTTTCTCAACTCCGACTACTTATACCACCCAAAAACGGCCGCTGAATTGTTCGCAAGGAATAGAGTTCTAATGTCAGATGTTTAAACATAACAAAATAAAACACACTCTATTTGAAAAAAGTAAAATAAAACTCAATCAGTGTAAGAACGTTGTTTGCCCTCCAATCCGCGTGTTTTTCCGTATGTCCGTTTTCTGACGAAATGCGTAACATAATTTGTACGTTTGTTAGGCTTTATAAGCTAAACAGCTGACACAAGATGTACGAAATTTGAAACATAGATAGATTTGAGTACAAAGACAAAAATACAGCAAGTTTATATTGTTGCAAAACTGTGACCATGTGCGGTCAAGGGTAACTATAAAACTATCCGAACCGATTTTTATGAAAATCAAAAAATCGACTTAAATGCATTTAGATGCCCACGCTCTTAACATTTTGAAGGCAAAAACAAAGGGCGCTTGGCGAAATCGTTTCTTCCTCTCCTGGGCTGTGCAACCTACTTTGATAAAAATAGAAGCAAAAACATATAAAGGGTGTTTTTTTAAGCTAGATAGAACTTTAAATTGTAAAAAGTAACACAAAAAATTAAATTTTGATGAAACATTTTTTTTTATTTGTTTCAGTATACTCTGACAAATCATCATGAATAGACTCACGCTTGAACAACGCTACGAAATTATCCAAATTTACTTTGAAAATCAGGCCCGTTGTTTTATCGCAAAATTGTGTTCAGCGATGAGGCGCATTTTTGGCTTAACGGGTTTGTTAATAAGCAAAATTGCCGCATATGGAGTGAGACCAATCCACAGACCCTACAGACTCCATTACATCCAGAAAAATGCACTGTTTGGTGCGGTTTTCATGCTGGTGGCATCATCGGACCTTATTTCTTCAAAAATGAGGCCGGAGCTCGCGTTACGGTCAATGGAGATCGTTACCGCACCATGATCAATGATTTTTTGTTTGAAAATATGGATGACATTGATCCGGAGGAGATGTGGTTTCAACAGGATGGCGCTACGTGCCATACGGCGAACGCAACCATCGACTTACTGAAATCAAAATTTGGCGATAAGTTGATTTCGAGAAATGGACCTGTCAATTGGCCTCCAAGGTCGTGCGATTTGACACCTCTCGATTATTTCCTGTGGGGCTACGTGAAGTCACTGGTTTGTGCTGATAAACCAGCATCAATTGACGCCTTGGAGGCCAGCATTGTTCGTGTTGCTCGTGACATACGGCCAGCAGTGCTCGAAAAAGTGGCCCAAAATTGGACGTCCAGAATGCGCTTCGTCAAGAACAGCCGCGGTGCCCATATGCCCGAAATCATTTTCAAATGTTAATGTCACGTATTGATCTTTCGAATAAAAAAAAATTTTGATTACAATTTAATTTTTTGTGTTATTTTTTACAATTTCAAGTTCTATCGGGCTTAAAAAAACACCCTCTATATACATAAGTATGTTTAAAATAATAAACTTTTTTAAAGCTAAGATCGGCTGGATAATAAACAGAAATATGTCCGCTTTGCGTTCAAAGAAATACAACAGACTTAAATTGTCGCAAAAAGTTGAGCGAAGGCGATCAGGAGTAAGTTTTTTTTATGTTTATATTTTTTCTTTAAATCTAGCACAAATATTGTTCGGGGAACATTTACTTACTTCCTCTCTTGAGCTGTGCAACCCACTTTGATGAAATTAAAAGAAAACATATATACTCGTATACAACAGTTTTGTTTAAAAGAATATACTTTTCTAAAATCTAGTGAATGGTTGAATTAATCTCCGAAAGTATTGAATTAAAATCTACGCCTAAAAAGACACATATTTATATTTTAAGACACCCTCATGCAGGATATTTAGTTTTTATTGAATTTTCGTCAATTGGCCTTTTGCCATAAGCACTATCGAATTTCAATAACTTAGACAGTTGTAAGGAAGCCGACTTTCACGAATCTGACTCGCGGATTTACTAAACTATGTAATTGATATATTTCCATTATAAAGCGAGCAAATAGAAGTAAACCTTAAAAAACGTTTAATTTAAAAAATCCTCTAACTGTGAAATAATAACATATATCTGTATGTTACTTACGAAAAAAAGCCTGTGGTCAAGCTATAGAAAGCGCTGTAAAGATAATTTGAGACGAGTGTAAAATGAGTTTCAGATGAAGAATATTAGAAACACTAGCGCCATTATGGGTAGAGTAACTTTTGTGGTTGCTGAACAGAAATGATGAAAGTTTGCCAAAAATCCTCCATTTTATACAGTTTTGTTCAGAGACTCAATTTGAAATCAAACATGACGGCCTCTCTTAAGAGATGTGAACTCCGCAGGCAACGCCCGCACCCGCGGCGTTATTTTAAAAGGCAATATTAAAATACACAATATGTTTCAACTTTAACAATAATATAATAATTTTTACAATAATTTTTAGTATTTTTAATCAGTGAATGATTTATTTTTCAGCATATTCCTGGAAGATGCTCAAAAGTAAACCGTCCTCATTAGAGCAAGAAGATGACGATTTTAAATCAGTTAATATTCAACAAACAGCCGTTCCACCAAATAATAACGAATTGGTTCCATCGATAACGAAAACAGAAACCACAATAACAGATTCCACAATAGAAAGCCACAAAGATCTCTCCAGTAGCACTGCCAAAGATCAGCATAGAAACAGTGGTTCAAGGGATTCGAATGGGAGCAAAGCAGTTGACACATACATACGAGCGTCAAAGGGCAGCAACCATAGCAACGATAATGGTGGTGGAGGCGGTGACGACAATGCCGACGATGAGGAAGAGACTGATATTATTGGCGAGCTAGTGGGCCATTTCGGAAAGTGGCAGTTCTTAATGACAGTTTTGTTATCACTTTTTCAAGTACCAAACACATTTCACATATCCTCTTCTGTTTATCAAGTGCGTTAGAGCCATTCTAGATACTGTGAAAAAAACAATTTTAGACTTTTAAAGGCTTTATATGCTTTTCTCGTCCCAATCAATTTTAGGGAGCCAACAAAGAGTTTTGGTGTAGGCGCCCAACACATTTGCAACACCTTCCTGTCGAAGTATGGCGCAATTTAAGCAATTCTAACGACAACTGTTATCAAACTTCAGTTGACTGGAGCATAATAAGCAATGAAACCAATGAGCAAATGCATCAGGTAAATTAAAAGCGAACTGAATAAAATTGTAAAGCTAAAAATTTTTTACCCGAGTAAATCGAGTACAAAAGCAAATAAGCATCATTGCCATTTTAATGCAACCAAAAGAAGAATCATACTCACACATCCCGCCTTTACAAGTCATCTGAAAAATCCATTTAGAAAATAACAAATGCAACAAAAACGAATAAAGTGAAATAGAAATTGTTGTTGTACAAGTAACAAAAACATTATACTTGTACCGATGTCTGTTTGTTGTTGAATGACGACAATCTAACTGTTCATAATAGACCGTTTTTTTTTTTTTTGTTTTGTTTTGTTTTTCGTTTCAGCAACAATCCGTACTGAAGTCTCTCATGGAGAACAAGAATCGTACCGCGTGTTTGTCATGGGAGTATGCAGTGAATGACAACATGGGGAATACTTGGACCTCTCAATGGGATCTCGTCTGCGATAAGGAATATTTAAAAAATGTCGCTGAAATGTTTTTTCTTCTGGGTGTGGCAACCGGTGGCATTATATCTGGATATCTTTCGGATAAATTCGGAAGGAAAACTATGCTTTTCATATCAGCTGTGCTGCAGACAATATTTGGTAAAGTGAATGACATAATCTAAACTTAATGATTTTACACAGGAACATTTTTTGTTTTCAAAAGTGCTCAGTAATACGAGTATTGCTACGAGTGGTTTAAAAACAATATTGAGTATACAAATACTCGTATACGAGTATGTGCACATTGATGTAGATGACTGATGTGTGTGTATACGAGTATAAAAAAAAGAATACCTGGACGGGTAGTTATTGAAACTCAGCATTTTCTTTTATTTGCCATTGAACTTGACTACATAATTCTGCATCCTTCAATCTGGCCAATGATTAGCTTTACAAAGGAACATTTGTTCATTCGTTCGTTTCTACATTCATTTACGTCGAGTGGTTTTAATTACATTAACATTGTGTTTTATATCAAATCATATACATTTACATTTTATGGCATGATTGCTTAGCGGTGAAACGAAAGAACTTGAGGGCCTCTTCAGATTCAAGCGCAGCTTTTAATCATTTAAACTTTAAAGCAAAAATTTGATCGTACAACCTACAAGTGGATAGATTTGAAAGTAGTGGTGTTTTCCAACTTCAAACAAGAAAAACAGCTGTTTCACGCGATTGGGGTTTAACAGACGATAACAATTTTTATTCCGAAAAATTTTTTGTTCTTTTAAGAACAGACGAGATTAACTAATCCAGCATTGTGTATGTAACCGTGTTTTTGTATACATTTGATTGCATGGCTTGTATTTGTATTGGTTTGTTCTGCTTGTGCCTGCACAAAGCTGGTTGAAAAAATTATGCCGACAAAATATCACTTTCATCCCCCCGCTCGCCGACAACAACAACAGAACAATTTTTCTCGTCTGTTAAACCCCATTGGGACATGAATGTGAGATTAAGCGTCCAGGCATGTTCCTTTTAATATTTTCTAAGTCTTAGAATAATGATGTTGTTTTATAAAGTTTTTAAACCATTTAAGTACACCAAATATTCTTTTAGATCTCATACATTGTGCATTAGTGATGACGAATTTGGAAGTCGGTCGTGTCTTACACTGCGAAACATTTATCTCACTCTAAATGATTTCGGTTCTCGTTTCTTATTGGCAAAAGTGGTGATTTACAATATTGCAAAAACATTAATTTTCTTCCAACAATAACTAGTTTTTGACACTACGAGTATGACGTCCTTTGCCCAAAGCTATGTATTTGATTGCCAAATACATACATATGTATTTATTTCAATTAATCAATTAAGCCGTATGATATGTGTCATGAACCTTGCAAACTAGCGACCAAGGCAGCTTTAATAGGTAGGAGTCAAAACTTTGACAACTATTCGTAAATTCTATCAATAAAATACATGTTGATGTTTGTTGGTGTTGTATTTATTGTAATTCTGCCACTACCTGAATAAAGCTGCCTTGCTAGCGACAGTATTTCGGAAATAGTTACATGGCTTGCTGAAATGAACTCGTCTGAATGAAGTCTATAGTACGTTGAGAAACTATACAAAATTGTAAAATATATTTGTTAGTAAATAAATCAACAAAGATGAGTGCTCTATATCCGAAAATTCATACGCTGCTTTTTTGCCAATGCAATAATTAGAAGCATTCTAAGACACTATACAGACAGACACCGTATGTGTCTATCAAAGTTATCAGGATGCAAAAATAATTCAAGTTTAAAAGTTTTTTAATATTGTTTCCAAAAAGGTGCATTAAAAATGAGACCAAAAAATAATTTTGTTCTCCATTTAAAAAAAAAAAAAAAAATTGACTATCTCCTAAAAGGCCTGGTAATTGAAAGCCCTGTGTTTTAGCACTTCATGTACGTGTGTGCCGAGTGTATGGCTAGTGATTGCATTCAGTTAGCCATTTATTTATTCATTTATCCAAGCACCTTTCAAGTACAAGGCCTGATTGAACAATAATTCAAAATTATTGTTTCCTCTATTGAAAGGAGCATACATACATGCACACTTTGCACTATGTATTTAAATATTTGTTCGTACACTTGCCCATATAAAGGAAGACTTGTAAGGATATTCAATGAGAATTTGAATTTACATTTGACTTCCTACAACATGGCTTTAACCAACCTTCAGCCGTAATAAATATTCGTATCAAGATGGAATGAATTGGCTAAAACAATTTTTCGTTTTTTTCTGGTTTTCAGAACTCAAATTATGCCATTTAAATCGTAGAGTACAGAGATTTAAATTCCTACGTATAACATGGCTTTTTTTTTGTAATTTCCTGTATTTTATATACTCACAGCTTTTAATTACTCTGCGTATTGATGGCTTGCTTGCACTCCAGCTTGAGCTCGTTTTTTTCACAAGGATAAGGCAAAACTAGAAGCAATTCTGATGATTTTTCTTTTCTTATACGTAGAAAATTTAAAATTGTTTCTATGCCCATCGGGATCCTTGATGTAATTGTCGACAACTGTTGGGCTTTTGTCATGATATTTGTTAATATCACAAGATGACTAGCTTCCATTTATATTTTAAAAGATACAGGCTTCTGAATATGGGATTTTTAGTGCTTTTAAATAAGTGAACCGCAGTGTACGGGTATAAAACTTTCAATTATAATTTATTTCAATAAAATTATTAAAGTTCAAATATTTCTATCCTAATGTCAAAATTTATACTAGCCTCTAAAGCAAGGCAGTTTTAATAGGGTAGTGGTATAAGCATAGCTGTCTTTCGTTTCCTTTGCGGAATTTGTCAAAAACACATAGACTTCCTTACTTTTTCAAACAAAAGTAAAACAAAATTTTGACAATTTTTCGAAAATTCTATCAACAAAATTTGTCTGATGTGTTTTGGTGTTGTATTTATTGTAATTCTGCAACTACCTGCTTAAAGTTGCCTTGCCCTAAAGCTAGTGAAATTTTATTCACCTGAGCACTGTCAAAATTTTACCCACGAGAGTGCTTTGCTACCGTTTTGCACACATCCAAAGAACGAAAATATAAATAACCACCCTTTTATCATGACTAGTTTTTCCTTATGATGTTTTTTACTTTTCACGACGATTTTACTTTTATTTATGGTAACTCAGTTGTGAGTGATGTCCTGAACAAAATTTCGTTTTAAAAAAATTGCCCTTATGGTGAATATTTTAGTTTGAAAGGTTTTCACATCCCCCTTTTACTTCATTTATGCTAGCGAATTGTGGGCAATATGTATGTGTTAATTGCTTTTGGTTCATATATATAATATTGAATAAAATTTTGTTTAAGGACAATATATGTTAATAGATATCATAACGCTAGAATACTCAAAAAATTACAATTCCGTATGGTTTTGTGATATTATCAAAAGATGTAGTGGAGAAATTTGGCAGAAGTCTTACAAATGAGTTCTATTGCACTTCTACACTTTGTTGTGTTCGACACAAATCGTGTCAGCGCATCGTATTATCGTATTACTATCACAAATCTGCAAGAGCATTGTATTTATTTATAATTATATACCAAATATGTATGTATGTATGTATGTACTTATTAGATTACAACTGTTATATACTAGTGATTTCCGTTTGTAGTACAAGTGATTGTGTTTTTTTTTTTTTTTTTTTTTTTTTTTTTGAGGCTTCACTGTTGATGAGCGTTTTATCAATACGCTCTACTACACCAAAACTTGTAATGGAACTCAACTCTCTTCTTCATGATAGGAGTATATTATCCATCGACCACAAAAATTTTGCTCTTAAATATCTAATACGAGTGCATGTAGGAGAACCTCACAAAAAGTTGATTGTAGCATTCCTACTTCATCCGTCCTCAGCAAAAGAGCAAGCTCTTAATTTAACTATTGGCAGAATTCTTAAAGGCGGCATATAATTTTTAATTATGTCTAAAATAGGCAAAGTCGCTGCTTAGCTTTATTTACCTTGTAAGGTTGGATGAATCTAAGTAAACCAAATTAATAAAAACGTAAAACTATTAATTAAACAAATTACATAGTTAACTTTCAGAGCAGTTGGTAACTTCAAGAGGTTGGATGCGACACGCCAATCTCTACTAACGATATTACCTTACTTCTTCCGACTCTAAACAGTTTGCTTATTTTTTATTATTTAAATTTAATTTTTTTAAATGTGTAAAATGTGCATTGAAGTTTTATTACATTTTGAATAACTGCTTAAGAAACTTCACGGGAGATTCACAATAGTATTTTGCCGATTTTGGCGGCCTAAAATTTTACGTGTACAAAATTTTCACTTGCTATTCATGATAGGGGTTAATATGAAATGTACGAGTATGTACATTTTATATTTGTGTTCGTCTCTTGTGGGTCCCTTCTTACGTATCTAATTATTGAGTAGTAAAATCTTTCTCAAAAGCAGATACTTTTAGAGTTTAATATTGATTTTGTAGATTTGAAATATATATTTTCAGTCATTGCTTTGATAAAATGTAGCATTATATAATAAAATATTTGAAATAATACATATGTAGGTGTACAACTTTGCTTCCGTCGATTTTTTCGGAGTTCGAGGCTTCATTGTAAAAACCTGCCTATACATTTATTATTCAGAGTGTGGTCCAACGCTTGCCACTACTTTCTCCCATCTTTCGGGCAGCGTATGAGTCTTTTGAAGTGATCCACGAATCGATTTAATTCTTTATTTCTTCATAGGAGCGTTTCCAAGTATGGGGTCGAGCATTGTCATGCTGTAAAATCACTTTATTGTGTCTTTCGTTTTTCTTCCAATGCTCGGCTCAAACATATTAATTGCATTCAATAACGATTGCCTGTGATTGTTTCAGTCGATTTTAACAACTCATAGCACTACGCCGAGCTAATCCCACCAAATATTTAGCATGACCTTGGAATCGTGAATATTCGGTTTCGCCGTAGACATGGAAGCATGATGGCGATAAACTGAAGATGTTCAGCCCATTCTCTGTCTCCAGTTGCAATGCGATACAAAAATCCCTTCCCTCTTCGCCTTGCAAGCAACTGTTCACAAGTAAACAAACATCATTCAACATACATATCTCGCCGTCAACTCGTACGGCACCCAATTTCCTTTTTTCTGAATCATTCACATGACTTTCAGGCATTTTGAAATCGCTTGTTGTGTCACTCCCAATGATAACGCCAATTCTTGTTGTGTTTGACACAAAATCTTGGTCAAGTAATATCTCCAATTCTTCATAATCGAAAACCTACTCTCAAAATAGGTATTTGAAAGCATTAATATTAAAGCAGAAAACTTAAACCTCCCGCAAATGACAAGAATTTGGCTCGTATGTTAACATGTTTAATCGAGAATAACTTTATAATGCAGACACAAATAGACTAATATTTCGATGGTGCTATATGAACAAATACCTAAGCTTATTTTATTACGAGTATATCTACGATCTATTTACGAGTATTTCGACTACCAATTACTGCTACAGCCATCTATTACGGAAGCAGAGTTGTACACCAAATAAATGAGTAACTCCAAACAAGTTTATCTGCTATAAATTCGCCTTGCTTCATTTTTAAGTTGTTGCTTGACAGAAAATGAAATTTTGTTTACAAACTTGAAAAATTATTTGGCATCTTAAGGTCTCATTAGTTTTTACTTTCTGTGGCCGTTCTGTCACGTTCATTTCTGTAGGAAATATTTTACAATTACTTTTTCCGTGAAAATATTCAGCTGTTTTTTACAGTAGGGCATAACTAAAAGGAAAACATTGGAATGAAGAATCAATATATGTACATAAATATTATCTTGTAGGAAAAAACAAAAAAAAAAAGAAACAAATTAATAATTCTTCTTTCCCAAAATATGCAGAGTTTATGACACTTCTTATACAAAATATAATTTTTTCCTTGCTAAAATAATATTCTTTTCATAATTCATAGTTGTTTTATTGATAAAAATGTATTAGATTTTAAAAATCTTTAATTGAAGCAAATTTTTTTTAGCTTTTGGAAAAAGAAAATTATATACATTTGAATAAAAAATTAATGTTTCCATACCTGAAAAAAGTAACACATACACATATCTGGCCGTCACTTAACGTGGAATTCTATTTTCAACAGATTAGTCCGTAACAGAACAGAACGTAAAAGTAAAAACAAACCATGTACATATAGTGTACATTGAACAGAAACAAAACAGCTGATTCAGAACGAAAAATAACGTACAAACTAATTATGCCTTTATTCAAAGGGCTTTGGACCAGTCAGCAAAAATAATTTTAAATATTCTTAATCCACTTTGAAAATTCTGGCATATTAAAGCAATTCTTACTGCAGGTCTAGCACTTTATTTTGCCCAGTCCTTTGAAATGTACATCACACTGAGGGCACTGTTGGGTCTGGTATCAGTATCGGTCACATATTCGGGATTAATTTTGGCCATTGAATATGTCGACGGCAAATGGCGCACAATTGCTGGCATGTACAACCTCTTTCCACTGCCAATTTCTTACATGGTAATATCAGGAATCGCATATCTCACGCAGGATTATCAACGTCTTCAATTGTGCATTGGAATACCAGGCATCTTTTTATGTTTTTTATGGTGAGTAAAATTTGTAAAAGTAAACAACAACAAGTGATGCAGCAAAACGAACATCAACACAGAATTAATGGAAAAGATATTTTTGAAAAAAAAATAAATAAATCAAAACTTTAAATAACTAATAATGTAAACCACACATACTAAGAACATTAAATGTTGGAAAATATCTCTACTAAAAATAAACAATTTGATGTTTGGTTAACATAAAAAGACATGTAGATACAAACATACTCACATACATACATCATAAATACACATGTATGTACACACATATTTTTGTTTTTATGCTAGATGTGTGGGCAGAGACATTTTTCAAATTGTATTTCCTGTGATTTCAGGTTCGTTGTACCTGAATCTCCTCGTTGGCTGCTGGTCAAAGGCCGCGTTGAAGATGTCAAACGAATTGTACAAGCAGCAGCCGATTTCAATAAACGCGAATTGCCACCAAACTTTGAATCCATGTTGAAGCCTCCCACCCAAGAAGTGAGTTCACAAAATTTTATGTGTCTCTTTAAATCGCCCTATCTGAGACGCATAACAATTTGTTTTCTCTGCATCTGGTTCACAATGAATTTGGCTTATTATGGATTTGTGTTGAACATGAGCACATTCGGCGGCAATGTTTATCTTAACACGGTAAGTTTACAAGCCGTTTCCCACATTAGTTAGACATTACTATAAATGCTAAAAAAAATAATCTATTTACACACACTACTCAAACAAATCGCTCAACTTCATAAATACTGCATAAGCACTCGTAAACAACTCTACAATCTAGAAACTTTCTTAGTTTTTCTTAAAAACGCCAATCCATTTCCATTTGAGCAAAAATTACTACATATGTAGTTCTTTTCTTCTTGCTTATATGCAGACATTTTTTCTCATTTGCATTGTAGATATACATATACATATGTACATATGTGCATATTTGTAAAAAAATTAAATGTATTTGCTATGAATTTTAGTAAAATTTTGTATGGAATTTTTGAATTAAAACACATATTTAAATCATTTACATTTTTATGAATATGCCCAATAGTTACATACATATAAAGGGTGTTTTTTTAAGCCCGATAGAACTTGAAATTGTAAAAAATAACACAAAAAATTAAATTGTAATCAAAATTTTTTTTTATTCGAAAGATCAATACGTGACATTAACATTTGAAAATGATTTCGGGCATATGGGCACCGCGGCTGTTCTTGACGAAGCGCATTCTGGACGTCCAATTTTGGGCCACTTTTTCGAGCACTGCTGGCCGTATGTCACGAACAACACGAACAATGCTGGCCTCCAAGGCGTCAATTGTTGCTGGTTTATCAGCATAAACCAGTGACTTCACGTAGCCCCACAGGAAATAATCGAGAGGTGTCAAATCGCACGACCTTGGAGGCCAATTGACAGGTCCATTTCTCGAAATCAACTTATCGCCAAATTTTGATTTCAGTAAGTCGATGGTTGCGTTCGCCGTATGGCACGTAGCGCCATCCTGTTGAAACCACATCTCCTCCGGATCAATGTCATCCATATTTTCAAACAAAAAATCATTGATCATGGTGCGGTAACGATCTCCATTGACCGTAACGCGAGCTCCGGCCTCATTTTTGAAGAAATAAGGTCCGATGATGCCACCAGCATGAAAACCGCACCAAACAGTGCATTTGTCTGGATGTAATGGAGTCTGTAGGGTCTCTTGTGGATTGGTCTCACTCCATATGCGGCAATTTTGCTTATTAACAAACCCGTTAAGCCAAAAATGCGCCTCATCGCTGAACACAATTTTGCGATAAAACAACGGGTCAGTTGCCAACTGCTCTAGAGCCCAATCGGCGAAAGAACGACGCATACAATGGTCTCGTGGCTTCAATTCCGGCACCAGCTGGATCTTATACGGGTGTAGGCCGAGATCTTTGCGCAAAATTTTCCACGTAGTGGACGGACAGAGCCCCAATTCATGCGACCGACGACGAATCGATAAATTTGGATCTTCTTCCACACTTTCGTTTACAGCGGCGATATTCTCTTCAGTACGCACATTCCTTCGACGTGCTGGTGTTATTGCATCCTCTAGAGAGTATGTGGTACGAAATCTATCCACAGTTCGACGAATGGCTTGTTCAGATGGACGATTATGTACGCCATACAAATGACGATGTCGTCTATAAGTTGCGCGAATCGAGGACTGATTTTCAAAGTAAATTTGGATAATTTCGTAGCGTTGTTCAAGCGTGAGTCTATTCATGATGATTTGTCAGAGTATACTGAAACAAATAAAAAAAATGTTTCATCAAAATTTAATTTTTTGTGTTACTTTTTACAATTTAAAGTTCTATCTAGCTTAAAAAAACACCGTTTACATATATTGTACATATACTTATTTTATTCTTAGGCTGAATTACTAGATAATATTGTTATTTAATATTTTGGCCATTTTTGGCTTTATATTACAGAATGGATCAAAATTATAGCAAACGACTTATTTCGTTCAGAAAAAAAGGTTCTAAATTTAAATTTATATATATATATATATATATATATATATATATATATATATATATATATATATATATATATATATATATATATATATATATATATATATATATATATATATATATATATATATATATATATATATATATATATATATATATATATATATATATATATATATATATATATATATATATATATATATATATACATATATATATATATATGTATGGACGAGTATACACACACATTGTTGTAATCTTAAACGTACGTTTACAAGCAACATGTGAATTTGGTTGAGCTGTTTTTGTTTGTTTGTTGTTGTTGTTGTAATAAGATCATTTTTGTTTCCTCCCATGAAGTGTATTTTCATATGAACTTTTTCATTTGCGGGCAAAATGCCAACAAATTAAAAAAATATATATTGTATATTTTAATAACTATCGGCGAGACAAAGGTCTAAGAATAAAAAAAATAGTTCGGCTGTTGCAATTCATACTTGAATAATTTGTTCTTTTTTGTTTCATCTGCGATTGACAAAAGAATACACATACATACATACATACATACATATGTATAAAAAATATATTTAAGTATGTTGACACTCGTATTCCAGTAACGTTTATAATTCACTTATAATTAGGATTAAATTCACTTACAAAACATCATTTTTTTTTATTTCTTTTCAGGCATTAGCAGGTCTTGTTGAAATTCCAGCAATAGCGATTGCCATCTATATAATCTCAAAGGTCGGTAAGAAATGGCTGTTTAGCGCCACTCTCATTTGCGCTGGAATCGCCTGTTGCTGTGCTGCAATCACAGAAGGAAAAGAGGACATACTTTGGCTAAAAATAACCTTTATTATGATTGGTAAGCAAATGGCGACGATGCGATGAGCTAACTAAGTAGGCTATTCAATATTTGACATTTTAAACAAATGTTTTATTTTTTATTTTTTTATACATTGACTTTTTTTAAAAACACATTGTTTTATTCTTTTTTTTTTTTTTTTTAATTAACGATCAGTAATTATAAATGAACGCATGTAAACAGTTTTTTTTTTGTGGAACTCGCCTACGCTTTAACTAAATTAGCTTCGGTAAACATTTTTGTAAGTTATAGCACGCATGAAAATGCTGTTTGAGAAGAAATTTATCGTTGGCGACCAGACTAACGTCTTGTAGCATTAGTTAATTCATAACATACAGCTGACCAACGTTGGTTGGTTGGTTTTCATGGTAGTTCACTGCTCAAATAGAGTCGAAAAAACTCACAATATATAGCATGATCGTTATGATATTAAATCCAATCTCTAACCGTAATATATCCTTCATAGAAGATCATTAAATCTGGACACCGATAGCTCTCCCAGATTGGAAATTATATATTTTCCCAGAAAAGTTTTCTTCTCGCCAGACAAAACTTTAAATGTGACGTTTCTGTTATACAATTGCACGTCTTTAACGTTATGTGTGTGGGAGTGTGTGTATGTGTATCCAAGTTTATTTATTTATCACGAGAAGACTTTTCCGCAAAATATTAAAAAAAAAAAGTTTAACCACGTTTTCGCCATACTGTGCGGCTTTACTTTATGAATTCCAATCCACAATTATTTTGTTTTTCTAATATTTTAAGGAAAATTTACGATAAGTGCAGGCAACACCATAATGCCAGTTTATACCGCGGAACTCTATCCTACAGCCATAAGGAACGTTGGCGTCGGGGCCTGTAATGTTGCTGCTGGTCTGGCTCTTATATTGACACCATATCTGTCTTTGTTGGTAAGTACTCGTAGAATTGAATTGTAAATCCTTCTCTTTTTATTAGTTTTAAAACCTTGATCTCTTTAATAACAAATTTTGTACGAATAGTTTCATTGTATAATAATATACTAGGTAGAAGCGAAGCTACAACACGCCAACAATAATATCTCTTTTCGTTGCAGACAAAAATTGAAGATCATTTATTAATGTCGCTTTTAACGGCATGGTGCTTATTTGGAGGATTTGTTGTGTTATTTTTGCCTGAAACTATGAAACAACACACTAAAGCTAAATCGCAAGAAGAAAAGTAAGTAGATGTAACAAACAGACTACACAATTTAATTATCTCTTTTCTGCTTTTTCTTTTTGATTATTTAACAGATGTTAGAATAATACATTAATGTTTGTGTATCACAAAAAATTTCCAGTATAAATATTTCAACAGTAAAACAATTTTAAGTTAAATTTTGGCTGGTCCAAAATTTAAGACTCCTTTTCTTTTAACTTTAACTTTTAGTATTTATTTAAGGTAAATTTTTTCTGTCTCTCGGCTCTGTAAAACGAAACAAAATTCTAGTTAATACTCAAAACAAATATTATTAATTTAATAACCAGGTCCATGGGCAATAATATACTAGGGTTAAGCAACCAGAATGTATTGTTGTTTTGGAGTTAAACGGATGAAATAGCAACAGAGGGCAGCGGAGCGTTTTAATAGTGTGTATATGAGTATTTATGTATGTTGGCAAAGCGATTTGTCCGATGACAGTTCCTATCGCAAAACAACCAGATGGTGCTTCGGTACAACCTAGTATATTACTGTTCATGTCCAGTCCTTTGTTTGAACTGTGGTATATGCAAATATATTCGAATTTATCTCAACATCAATGTACGATTAATTAATTTTAACGCCATGAAAAAACCTATTCTGAAACGAAACACTGGCACATGTAATAATAAAATATTGCTTGGCTTTAGCCAGGATTGAACTTGAGCCAGACGAATAATAATGGCAATATAATTATTGTTAATTAAGTTTTATAGGATGTTGCAGTTTAACTTTATGAAATAAAATCGTTTTTATAAAATTTATAAAATAACAATTTTTGTTATGTCGTTTGAATTGTTCTGCAAAAATTGAATAAAACCATCTCAACATCACCTCACATCATTTCAAAGAACCACCCAGCAGAGAATATGAAGTTTTACAATATAGAGAAGCTATGAGCCCGAGGATGACCCAGAGGAATTCCAAACCGTAAATGCCGCCGACTAATATTTTACTGGCGTTTCATCTAATTATTTATTTTTAAATAAGCTGATCTTGTAAAATATGAGACAGTCTTTCAAAATGGTCTAAAATTCTTTGCTTAAAAATACACAAAGAACAGCAATTCTGAAAACTTAACACTGCAATCACCTGACTTACTGACTTATAAAAACCTACAACAATCGCTGAAGCAGATGGCAAATTTTTTTAAATCCTCAATTGACACATAAAATACTTAAATCTTCAAAACTATTTCAGTTAAAGCATTTTTTAAGAATTTCTTTACAGTTATAAATATATTTGCATATTGACTACTTCAACGAGGTCTTGACCTGTTATTAAAATTATTATTATTGTTTAATTTCTCTTAATCAATTTGTTATTGAAAAATAGCAGGCAGGACCTTTTAGTTACAAATTTCATAAATAAAATAAAAATGGAAAAAACACGCATATCCCATAAAATATCCATACATATAGATGTACATATGTATGTGTATGTATGTATGCATTTAAAAATACTTTTGCATAAAAAACTATTTTAGATGTGAATAAATGGATGCGGAAATTAAAACATGCGTATCGTCAGCTTAACAGATAAACGCGCCATATCATTTTTTGTTTGTTTTTAAATTTTATAGCCTGTAAGTTTTTTCTTTTTTTAAAGTTGGTCTGGTCGACTAACCAAAGAAATTTTTTGAGAAGAGTCCGCCAAAAACCGAAAAATTCTCAATAAGAGTTGTTAGACTTGGCATGTTAAGTTTACGATATGTTTGTGTCTGGGAATCCACACCAAATTGCTTCTTTTACATTCGTGCTACATTAATTTATATTTATATGCCAAATCCTCACACATACATACATACATACATACATACATACATACATACATACATACATACATACATACATACATACATTTTCTTATCTTGGACCAATATTCAGGGGACGACCCCTACAAACATATGTAAGCAGTGCATTGTGCTGAAAATATATTATGTGGAGGAGGAAAGATGGTGTAGTGCTTGCGGACGTTTGACTTGAACCTATCAATAACAACAATACGGAAAGACCAAACCAAACGTTATCACAGCATCTAAACCATTGCTCAGGCAAACAAAACTTAGTCCAACACCTCCCATGCTGCAAGGTAATGAATTACATTGAAATGAAATTAATAGCGCAGATACATACGCATAAAAACAATACGCGGACGACAGAGAAAAAAGTACGTGTTCGCAGGATGGAAGACAAAACATTACTTATTCCTACTTTTTATTCCGGTGTAATTTGGTTTCAAAAAAAAAATGAACAATGTAGAAACCACGGACAATAGTAAAAAACCACTTGTACACAAGATGGAAGGCAAAACACTATTCATGTATGTATGTATGTATGTGTTTAAGTATGGACATGTTTTAACATGTTTAATTTTGCATCAATGCTAGTAGTATGAATGTAATCAGAAGATCTACGCTATGTTGTGGTTTAAATCCAATAAATAATGAAAAAAATCTAAATGTATGTACTTTTAGCAATTAGTCAATTACTTAAAATAACTGAACTTTAAAATAAATGTAAGATAATATTTAAAAACAAATCTAATACCAAACTAATTTTTAAGGAAATTAAATCATTTGTCAATTAAAAAAGAAAAAACATTTCTCAACACAAAACAGAAGAAGATAATAATACAAAAAAATCAAATGAAATCAATTACAAAGAAACCCAAAGTTAATTAAATTCATTGTTAATTGTGCATTTATAAAAATTCAAACAATTTTTAAAAAAGAAATAAAAAATATTTCAACACTATTAAAGTATTTGAATACATTGTACATGAATAATTGTTAAATTTTAATAATCATAATAGAAAATAAATAAATGTTATAGAAAAATAAAACAGATACCACCCTTAAATGCTCTCAACTCAGCATCAAACAGAGTTCTTTCGGCTCTACCACGAAAACCAGCCAACCAACGAGCATCAAAATTACCTTTCCGTCTTGCGAATATTATTCGAATCACTCGTACAAGAATAATAGTTCCCGAAATATCGAAAAAGTTGTGGCATATGTTGGAAAAATTCCTACATTTGAAAATTTACTTTCGACTATCACACGGAAAAATATGTTGCAGATTTTGTTTAATTACATAGATACGTTCATACTGAGTAAATAATTGGTTAAATTAAGTATTTACAATGGATCTAAACGGTGTCCAAAATAATGAATAAGTAAAGAAGAAAATAAGAAAACCCCTTCTTCTTCGTTATTTTATTTTAGGCACAAATACAAAAGTGATAGTTACTCGTACGTTTGTTTATTTGATCAAATATTTCCAAGACAACAAAAACAAATTAATAGCATTAAAATTGATCCCAGCAATAAACTATAATGAAATTGCTCCTTTTTGATTTAAGAAAGGATGAAAAGAAACTTGAACTCATAAAAAAAGAAAAAAATTATTGGAGTAAAGTTCGACTAGACAGCAAAGTCCCAATTTTCACGAGGCAACTTTAGTTGCGCAATTCTTGAGTTTGTGGACAAATAAGTGAGGAAAGAGCGGGGAGTGTAAAAATGAGTACAGACTTGCTTGTACTCGGAAAGTCATTCGTAATGTCAGAAATTTTACATTTTCTTTCATTTGTGTTTCTTTTATGTATTTTATGTACATATATTTACGAAATTTTGATATTTCAATTCATTTGAAAAAATTTTTTTTTTGTTTTAATATTGTTGACAACTTCAAAAAATACACAGCAGTATTAATTTAGATGAAGTGAAAATTAAATGGAAAAATTTGAGAATGCAGTACATGCAAGATTAAGAAAGTGTAAGCAATAGAAAACGAAAGTTGCTCAAGTAAAATTGCTGTGTCTGAACATAAAAGCAATTTTAAAAGAAAATTTGATAAGAATTGCGCAAGTAAAATTGCCTCGTGACTAATTAATATTGAAATCTTGTTCTTTTTGAGCAATTATTAGCAAAACATTGGTCAAAACAAATGCATAACAAAAAAAAATCATTGAGCCTTTACACACGGGAACAATTTTTAAGAGAACATTTTGTGTTTTATTTGAAAAAAAAAAAATTTATTACTGTAAAAAATAGTTCAACGCAAGCCTTGTTTATTAAATACGTAAAGTAGATTTAATCTAACTAGGCCACTATGACCGAGAGCCAGCGGCAGGCATCTTGTTCACACACGAGAACAATTTGTGTTTTATTTGCAAACCAATTATTTATTAGCGTAAAAAATACTTCAACGCAAGCCTTGTTTGTTGATACGCAAAGTAGATTTAATACTAACTAGGCCACTATGGCCGAGAGCCAGCGGCAGGCATCTTGATGTGAATAATCCTCATTCCAAAATATATTTTAGTTGTTTGTTATTTACGCAATATACCAAATAAATCAAATGGAATTTTTTGCACCATTACGAAGTATTTTCATGACTGTACTACGTTTGTGTTATCCTAATGAATTACAATACCGGATATGTGAAAATTGTTTATATATTTTTAAAATATTATGATTTGATGAGAATCGTTGTTATATTTTTATTAGATTACAAAAACAAGTCCTCTTTGTTTTCAAGAGCTAATTCTTCTTCAAAATAGTAAACCAAATCCATTACATCTAAAGGTTAGTGGAATGAAGTAAGCTCCATTGCTACAATTACTTTCGTTGTCTTCTGCATATGTTAAACTATAGTGAAAATGAAAATCCCTAAAGCATATATGATTCTTGAAAAATTCTCTAATCCCTAAATCAAATTTTTGAAACTTTGCGCCACAAAAAAAAACATTCTCTTCGCCGATAATTGTTTTTGTGTGAGAAGGCTCAATGGAAGAATGAATTCAAAAAGACATAAACAACTAAATCAGCTTTAGAAGAAAAAAAGCTACACACCTGCTTTAAGTTCCACTTGGTTGAGATCAAGGCAGCTTCATCATGTAGTGTTAGAATTACAATAAATACAACACCAGAAAACATCATATGTATTTTGTTGATAGCTGTCAAAATTGTGTCTCTCTTTTTGACAATCTTACGGAAAGGGTAAAGCTGCCTTGGTTGAAATCAATTTTTTGTTTATTATCAGCTTAAACAGCTGACTGATTTTAATTTTTCCCAACTTGCTGACGCTTTTGCTAAAGCTTTATCTACAGAAGCATTTCCGTAAGTAAAGCAAATAATAAGTATTCGGAAAACTAAGATGCGGTTCTAAAAATGGCGTAACCGCAACCTCACAGGCTCGTTGTGTTTGAGAAATAAACGAATATGAACGACTGCAATCAGAGCTTCAGTGAAAAGCTTCCCAGGAAATTATTAAAAGGGTGCTTTCATGGGCAGCCTGTGTTCTTTACATAATCTCATCACTTTTAATTGTTAAAGGGTGGTCTGCTAAGAGCGTATACTTTTTCATCCTTAGATTTATCAAAGGTGAAACACGAGGGCTGATCAAAAAATAGCAGTTATTTTCGATTTTTCAAAAAGTATTTATATATTTATCAATAACTATCTTGTCCCCTTTAAAGTAACCTCCCTCAGACATAATACACTTATACTTTTACTGAAATGCGCTTTTTGGTATCGCCAACAGCTCCTGTTTCGATTTTTCTTTTATCTCCTCAATCGTAAAAAAGTTTTCATGATGCACCACGCTATTGTAGTCGAAAAAAACAGTGAGCAAAACCTTCACATTTGACCGAACTTGACGTGCTTTTTTCGGTCTTGGCTCTTCTGGGCACTTCCATTGGGATGATTGGACTTTGGTTTTAATGTCATAGCCATGCACCTTTTTTATAGCCTTTTTAAGAAAATCTTGATCGTCGTTGACGACGTTCAACAGCTGCCGAGCGATGTTCATGCGACGTTGTTTTTGCTCAAAATTTAGTAGAAAATCGTAGAGCACACCAAAACACGAGTAACTTTTTTATCTGTCCAAAACAAACTGACAATCCGAAATGGCTGACATTGCCAACATATATAACAGACATGTGTGCCAACATAACAGAAAAAAATGCAAAAATCGAACATACGTAACCCACGAAATTTGAAAGTAATGGGTATTTTTTGATCAGACCATGTACATACATAGATATGTTCAAGTATGTATGTTAATATACGTACATATGTATGTGTTAAATTAGTTGTATTTATGAATAGTTATGTATGTATGTATTTGATTATGAAATAATATTGTATGAAAATGTACTTATTTTCTTTATTTCTTTATACTAAACAAATTAGTTCTAAAAGTGATATTCCACCTCAAATCTGTAGACGAGCAAAAAGGAGCCAGAATTTCAACGATATTTCACAACTGGGTTTCCAGAATTTGCCTGATTTAAAAACTTAAATCTTTACAACAACTGTGTTACTCGTGTAATAATCTTTTCTTGATTTGAGGTAGAATAACTTGTAAGATGTTTTCTTTTATTTTTTATTTATTTTCTCTAAGTTTCTCTATGTAATTTGTACTTACAATGTAAGCCTTTTTTATACATATTTATATTAATTACCAATAAATAATTACTAGTAATGTTAAAAAAAGCGTATGTCGTTTTTTCTTTTGCAAACGAAAATCTGATATTTTTAACTCTATGCAAACGAAAATCTGATATTTTTAACTCTATGACACAGAATGACAATGAGTATTTATAAATTATAAAAGTATCCTTAAGTATTTACTCTTAAATCTTGTTATTAGGTGTACACATACTTATACGCAAAAAATATCCATTCGAATTCCAGCTGGTCATACATACATATGTTAAAGACATCTTAAACGACGGGTACAATAGTATAGAAAATCGTAACAGACATACTGAAGACACTTCAAAGAAATCGTTGACGAAATTTTAGCATAAATGGGAATGTTTAAAAAAGTAAATGTATTTGAATTTAAATACATTTGATGGCAAACTACAGTGCGTAAAGGGCCATATAAACTACGCAAACTGCTTGCCAAACACACGCTTTCCGTTTGCACTCAAACCATGCAAATACGAGTATAACACATGCAAATGTAATGTAATCACACATACAAATTAATCACTTTTTCTTGGTTTTCAATGAGAGTAGCCGGCCACTGTGCTGCGGCAACTTGTTCGCCATATGAAATTTGCAAAATACAAATTGTTTCATAAATTGTTTTACCCTCTATTTCTTGATATTATTATTTTCTTAATCTTTATTTATTTTTTGTTTAATTTCCGCAACAAAAGTAAGCTGGTGCTTTACAATACAGGTATCTGTTGTAAAGGTAAGAGACCCTCGGCAGGTTGTTAGTAACCGAAAAAAGCCACACACCAAACAAGGTAGGCACCTCAACCATGATCAGCCCCAGTTGAACTAAAAGCAGAACCACCTGGGGGCAATGCTGATCCCCGTTCTGCCTTACCAAGGGTATAAATACCCTTGGTAAGGGTATAAATACCCTTGGTAAGGGTTTCAGAACATAAGTCATGCGGCTTCCTATAGTTTTATTGGCTTTATTCGAAAAGCAGAATACCCTAAAAACCTGTCCCCCGGGGGGACATCAAAGTGTATAGATAACAAATGTTATTTTTGTGGTTGACTTAAAAAATGAAAAGAACAACATTGAGTTTTTTTTCGTTTTTTGACCATAGAATTCAAATTATTCGTTTCAAACGTCGAGTGAAAAACTCATAAAAATTATTTTTAATTTATTTAAAATTAAAAACATAGGTTTGACCAACATTAGCCCGTAGGAAACCCCTATTGAAACGAATAATAAAAAGAACAACATTTTAGGATTTTTTCCCCTCAAGTGAAGACTTTCGAAAAAAATATCCTGAAGAAAAGTAGAACGTAAAAGGGTTTGAGTTTTATTTCTTTTTAGCATTTTGTAAAGAAGACTTGGGGAATTTAAAACCGAACAATACACAATTGGACAACGTGCAAAAATTATTGCATTTTATTTCCCAAATTAGCGGTCTACTTTTTCGACTTAGTATGCATATTGCGGGTAAAACTGCACTACAGCGACAATTACACCCACTTCTCCATACTACTCGTAAAATCCCCAAGTCCTCTCTACAAAATACTGGGGCCAAATCACCGCATACGATATCGAGCAAAATTATCGAAATTTTTCATTTTGGTATCATGGCATACGATATCGAATAAACTGTATTGCAATAATATAAAAAAGTTAAAGGATTTATTATTTGTATTCCTACTTTTAGGAAACGTATGGTCTTCAATCTAAAGGGTGTTTTTTTAAGCTAGATAGAACTTTAAATTGTAAAAAGTAACACAAAAAATTAAATTTTGATGAAACATTTTTTTTATTTGTTTCAGTATACTCTGACAAATCAACATGAATAGACTCACGCTTGAACAACGCTACGAAATTGGGCTCTAGAGCAGTTGGCAACTGACCCGTTGTTTTATCGCAAAATTGTGTTCAGCGATGAGGCGCATTTTTGGCTTAACGGGTTTGTTAATAAGCAAAATTGCCGCATATGGAGTGAGACCAATCCACAAGAGACCCTACAGACTCCATTACATCCAGAAAAATGCACTGTTTGGTGCGGTTTTCATGCTGGTGGCATCATCGGACCTTATTTCTTCAAAAATGAGGCCGGAGCTCGCGTTACGGTCAATGGAGATCGTTACCGCACCATGATCAATGATTTTTTGTTTGAAAATATGGATGACATTGATCCGGAGGAGATGTGGTTTCAACAGGATGGCGCTATGTGCCATACGGCGAACGCAACCATCGACTTACTGAAATCAAAATTTGGCGATAAGTTGATTTCGAGAAATGGACCTGGCAATTGGCCTCCAAGGTCGTGCGATTTGACACCTCTCGATTATTTCCTGTGGGGCTACGGGAAGTCACTGGTTTATGCTGATAAACCAGCATCAATTGACGCCTTGGAGGCCAGCATTGTTCGTGTTGCTCGTGACATACGGCCAGCAGTGCTCGAAAAAGTGGCCCAAAATTGGACGTCCAGAATGCGCTTCGTCAAGAACAGCCGCGGTGCCCATATGCCCGAAATCATTTTCAAATGTTAATGTCACGTATTGATCTTTCGAATAAAAAAAAATTTTGATTACAATTTAATTTTTTGTGTTATTTTTTACAATTTCAAGCTCTATCGGGCTTAAAAAAACACCCTTTATTACATTTTGTTTAATTTACGTTCCAATATGCATTGTTTGCCATAATTTAGATGTATCGTAATGTTATTCGACACGATAGCTAATTCGATATCGTATGCGGTGATTAGACCCCTGAACTTCAAATAATAATGAAGAAGCTATAAAGAATTGAAGCCCTTACGGCAATGTTGGGCCACCATGTATTTAATGTGTAATATAAAAAGAAAAGAAAATAAAATCTATTTCAAACTCTAACGGCCAAAGATGTAAAATTTGTATAAGGAGAACAGTTCAACTTAACAATTGCTTGTGCGTGCGGAAGATCATCATTCACCCATTGTTTGTCCAAAACATAATCAAACAATTTGTGATCGTAAATCATAGAAAATACAAATAATAAACAAACAAATAATAAACAGCTTTGCTTTATTTGTGTTTTATAGGTAACTTAACTCGTAACATAAAACAGGTAAGTTGTAATAAGTGTTGTTATAAAGCTTTGAAAAGCTTTAAATTTATTTCGGTTTTCTTTTAGCTTGATTTGAACTTAACGGCCAAACAAGTAATTTTCTCTTGGTAAGACGGGTTAAAGCGTACCGTTTAAACAAAAACACCACACCTTTGGGTCTAGTGTTGATAACTTTTTTACTTTTTATATAAAAAAAAAATCGAAAAAAAAATATAAAATAATTCAAAGCGCTTTGAAATTTCTTGTTTACTTTAACTCAATGTTCGTTCATTGGTGTTCAGTTTAAAATAACTAAGCAAGCCGTTATCAAAATTAGATTGTTCAAAACCTTTTAGCGGCAAACATCGCAATGTATTTGTAAAAGAAAAATCATTTAAAGAAAATCTACTTATAAATGACTAGTAAATAAAAAAATACAAACAAACAATAATATTGTAAATAAGCATTCAAATAATAAGAATGAGTGGTGTTTTACGGCGAGGATCTTTAAGTTTCGATAAGGATTCGTACACAAATCGCGGAAATGTGGAAGCGAATCTCTACGGCGGTTATCGCGATGGCAAAGGATCGCGTACACCTGAAATTAGTGTTATCTCATTAGATTTTCGCCGTTATTCGGAAGATCTGAAAAAGGATGCGTTCAAAGTGAATGATGAACAGCAGGTAAACAACAATAAAACATTGAGCCCCAGTGATGATGAGGACAGCGATATTATTTCAAATTATATTGGCCATTATGGCAAATGGAACTTCATTTGGACCTTGATTTTAAGTTTGTTTCAAATTACGCCAACATTACAAATGTTCTCTTTTGTTTTTCAGGTAAGCCATTAAATTGTTATAAGAAGAAAAAGTCAGGTTTTAAAATAATATTTCCTTCACTCACGACTTTTTCATGTTAAAACAATTTTAATTTTTTTTCTTTTTTAATTACAAATACTTTTAAGTTTATTGGTTCGTAATAGATTAGTTTTCGTATTGTGTTAAACTATGACATAAAAACTAAACAAAAATTAAAGAAATTAAATTTAATTTCGGTTTAAATATTTTACCTTTTTTTTTAATCACTTAAAAAAATACGAATATTAAGTTTATTTTGTTTAGTTGAAAATTACATAAATACATACTCATACATATAAAAATTGATCGTGTATATAAATTATTATTATTATTATTTTTTTTTTTTTTTTTTTTTGTGCTTTACTTTAAATAATTGAAAAATGCGTATCTATCTCTTGCGCCTGACTGATGTAGAGGGAATGTATTATGGGAGGGTGTTTGTTATGCATACCGCTTACGCACTGCGCTACGACGCAGTCAAACCTCAACTGATCGAAAATTGAGCTATTAGTGAACAATTCATTATTATACTTTTCTTCATTTCGTGCGCAAAATAAATTAAGCAACATGAAGATATATGTACATATATGCCGATTCGAAATCATAGTAAATTTCCGCAAGAAATTCATAAGATTTTAACACGTTGCATCCAGTGTGACCAGATTTTAAAATAACATTAAGCAAAACAAATCTTAAGCCATAAAATAAAGCTTATCTATCATCTTTGTTTTTATTTCTTTGATCACTTTGAATAGTTTAATTTAAAAAAATAAACAATTAAATATGTATATACATATATTCTCTTATTACATAGGAGTACAACTTTGCTTCCACCGAAATTCATGGTTTATACATTTATAATTCAAAGTATTTTCTATAGCTGGCATCCACTTTCTCCCATCTTTCGGGCCCCGTACTAATCCCGCTTTGAAAAAAACTGGTTATCTTTGAAGCGAACCACGAATCGTTTAAATATTTTCCTTAGTTTACTCTACATAGCAGCAGTTTTTAGACAGATTCGATATTGATTTAAAGTAAAATTGCTTCTCTATCATGTAATTATATGTATGTAGCCACTATGGTAAAAATCCGTAAATTGAGCTGCGGACAGCAAAGAAAATTCTGGGTTCGTGTCGAATGGAGGAAAGCGTTTTATTTGGCAAAATTTTATATATGCTAGGCTGCACAAGTATGTTTTGATCTAAAAGAAGACTGACTACGTTGAAAAATAAAATGCTTATTTGCCAAACAAGAAAAAGTTGTTATCCAAATAGTCACGTAGTTATCAAACTGCTCCTCAAAAATATTTTAATCTCATTGCCATTTCAACCGTAACATTTGTATATTTTTTTTATTTGCGGCTCAAGTTACCAACAAGTATAGTTTAAAAAACTAAGATACACTTTTAATGGTTGTAGAACTAAAAAGCAAGAAACAATTTTGAGAGGAAACTAAAATCTTGCCAACTCGCCTCAACAATGCCTTTTAGACGCTGAGGCAACCTATTGTAAATGGATTATACTGTGAAATAAAATTTATACATAATAAAAAAAAAAGCGAAGGCGCTTTGGGATATAATCGTATTCCGAATTAATTCCGAATTAAATAACCGTTATTTACAATTTTTCAAAAAATATTTATTTATTCATCAATCTTGTCCCCTTTAAAGTAATCCCTCTCAGATATAATACATTTATGTCAGCGTTTTTCCCAACCCTTGAAACGCTTCTGAATCGCACTTTTTGGTATCGCCAACAGTTCCTGTTTCGATTTTTCTTTTATCTCCGCAATCGTAGCAAAACGCTTTCCTTTCATCGGTGTCTTTAGTTTCGGGAAGTGGTAAAGGTCAGCAGAGGCCAATTCCGGTCAACATTTCAAATGTTCTTGTGAATTTAAATTAATTTTTTACACAAAACCTAATACAGTTTCTTTTATCCATTTTTTCGAATAGTAAAAAATCGAAGAGCACACCAAAACACGATTAATCTTTTTATCTGTCAAAAACAAACTGACAACCCAAAATGGCTGGTATTGCCAACATATAGAACAGACATGTGTACCAACAACTGCATAATATCTGAGAAAACATCAGCATCGTCTTATCTGATAAGGAGTACACGTATTTTTGTTAATCTCATAAGAATTCGTAAATCATTGAAAGCCGAGAAAAAAACACATCTTTGCAATTAATAGAATCTTACATGAATATTGTATATGTGCACATTTTTTTTACATTTAAAAGGGGTTTTTAAAGATATTTTGCAAAAGTAATAATCGGCAATGGCTTTTTGTAAACAAACACATACACAGTCACTTTTTTGACAGCTCTTATAAGATCGTTGTCATAAGATTTCTCATAAGAACGCTCTCATTCAAATTATTATAAGACTGCGAGAACACTGATTTTAAGTTTACACGTAACAGAATTCTCTCTGCGATTGAATTTGACGTTCTCATCTGAGATATTATACTACGTGTGGACACTAAGTACGTAACTCATGAAATTTGAAAATAACGTTTATTTTTTGATCAGACCTCGTATGTTTGAAAATATTTTTCAAAGGCTTCCAAGACTAGTAATGATTAGGGTAGCTTCTATGAAATGTCGACCTACAGACAGTTAAGAAACATAAAAACAAGCTGTATATACTTTTTGATTAGTAACGAAAATCACAAAAAAAATTTTGTCTGAAAATTTAATTTTTTTTCCAGTAAACATTTTTGCTGATTTTCTTAGGTATGCATATGTGTATGTTGTTATTGTTGTTGAAAACATAGCTGCCTTCGTTTAGCAAATAGTTTTACTAATTTTTTTTTTTTGATTTATCGAATTTCGTTGCTGATCGTGAAAAACTAATTTTCTGTTCACACAGCTTTTGAATTTGACATCGATTGTTTAGTTTTTAATTTTGATGCAAGACGACTAATTGAAAAATTCTTTAAAATTTTTCGCTTAAGATTAGACATGTCTTTTTCAGTACTTTCAAAACTAATTTAGCAAACAGTGAGTTCGAGTTCGGTCAACTTTATTACTATAATCCATTCATTTTATCACATGACGACTTCAATTCAATGACCCACTCATTCAATATTGACTGACAAAACAACACGAGTTTTAAAAATAAAACAAAAAAAAACCCATTTTTTTAAGCGATTAGATAAAATGAAAAACTTAGCAATTCGTACGAGTCTATTATCTTATTCGTGCGTATTTCTGAAAACAACGTGCGACCAACAAATCAATTAATTGTTTTCGATGCCTTAACTATTTATTTAGTCGTCGATCGTTATGATTAAGATCTTTAAAAGAAAATAGAAAAATTATACAGAAAAGTATAACTGAAACTTGAAAAGCGACAAAATAAGAGTGGGAATCAAAAGCCGTAAACAAAACGAACTTGAATCGCAGTCGTTAAATTAAACATCGAACAATACTTTAGATTATATATTAAGAGACAATTTATAGAAATTTATTATTATTATTTATTTTTTGATGCAAATAGTCAAATTTATAATATCCAAATTTTTACGGAGTCGTTTATATGTATGTAAAGATAATTTTATCGTTTGCTGTGTTTTTAAATTTTCCGTAAATACAAATTTTATGTTACGCGAAATTTCGATTGCGCGACATTGTGATTATTTACAGTATTTACATTGTAGCATTTTGTGTAAAAGTTTCAGCGATAACCTCTTGATTCGTGCGAAAATTAAAATTCTTACCGGCGAGAATTTTTTTCAGGTCTACGAACAGCCAAAACAGAGCTGCCACATTTTTGACACATCTACGAGCAGTTACTGTTTATACTTAACATAAGAAAACGTACATAGTTTTGGTTGGCTTTTAAACAGCAAATCTTAACATCACGTTTTAACAAAAAATTATAACGACATAAAGAGGCGCATTTAAAAAAAAAAATAAATAAATAAATTTTTATTAAGACTTTAATAATAGCAAAAACAGCGTTGAAAAGCACGAACCTATAAAACAAGTAAAATTCAGCAAATGCTGGAGAATGGTCACCCTAGTTATGAGTTGTCAAACAAAGCAGTGCTGGCTACTCAAAGATGTGAACCTCTAAATACAACACTCTATACGCATCTTTAACGCATAACTGCGAAATTATTCAGTCTTTCTTCACTTTGTTAAGAGTGATATTTACTTACACACATTTCTGTCTGTGGGCATAGATTTGTACGAGTACATACGTAAGTGAATGCGAACACAAGCTACGAAATAAACTTTTGTAAAAATAAATCCCATACCTATTCTTTGTTTTCATTTCTGGAGTAGTGTCTAACCCGACACTTCAATATGAACGAAAGAAAAGAAGTAGCAAGTGAAGAGATTGTTGTTGTTTTTTTTTTCTTTTTCATTTTGTTTTATTGCCTGCTTAATGTTGTCAGGGTCGACATAATAAGTTTAAACAGCGGAGGTCGATTGTTGAAAAAAATATGAAGGTGACCCATATAGTATGTAATGAATAGAAATACAATCACAACTCAAAAAAATAACCACAATGAAGACATCGAAATAATCATTTGACCGATGGTTATTCGAAGGGGCATTATTTGTGCCCCTATGTGTCTATGATTAGTTTAATTTGATATCATAAAGTATGTTTTAGGGGCATAAATAGCTTTTTTACTAATTGTTTTTCAAACGATCGCTATGACGAAACATGATCTAAATGAAAAGTAATTTTTGGTCCGCTTAGTTTACATCGTGGTTGTTTCTTTTCTCATTTTTTTTTTTCGTTAATTTAGCACAAAGTGCTCCAAAAGCTCCATATATGTTAAGCTTCCGGTGTACACTTAACTATTTAGAACTATTGCAGTGATGTAGCAGTCGGTAGTCTGAATTTTTAGAAATCAGGTGGCCGCCGCAGCAGAGGAACGTACTTTGCCCAGGACGCTGTTGCTACACTTTCAAACACCTTTCCAAAAACAGGAAAGGAAAACATTATTTGGAACTCATGTTATCTACGTTACTTTTTACAATTAAACCTGCTGTAAATGCAATTTAATACGTTTTGCAAAAAGTTTATTAACTTCACTGTCTTTAAGCAGACATGGAAAATTCTGTGCAATTTGAATATCCAAAGTACTTGCGCACACCATCCGAAGATTCAATCCAATTTTAGTTACTTATTTTGTTGTTATTCTAAGATTCATGTAGAAGATTATACTCGTACACTATTTGTTCAATAATATATACTTTTAGTTAAATGAAAAAATATTATTCAGGTTTAATAAAATAAATTAGCTTCTAATATTACACGAGTATGATGGTGTTCGTCTGGCTCAAATTCAAACATTACTTTCGCCAAGAAATTTTTTTATTTTTAATTATAACAATAATTACCGCGATCAATAACTCTTGATCAAAGAAGACAGGAAAGCTGGGGGCAACTAGCTGTTAAGTTAGTTGAGAATTTATTCAAATCTTCAGTTTGAGTTCAGTTTGAATTCAGTTAAAAATTTTAGTCAAATAAACGAATGTTTTATTCAAACTAACATTCTTTCAGGATATTAAATTTGAATATTTGTGTTACGATTAGTTAAAGCCGGTCGGTCAGACTTTTGTAACATTTTCCTGCGAATAAATCGTACGATCGTGTAGAATAGCAAAACAGTGCATTTAACAAATAATATTTCCAAAATATAAATTATATGTTTTGGATGCATAACCTCTGCTTCAAATGAAGCGATTTGTTTTCGTACAATAGAAAAAACTTACGAGTATCTTCATGAAAGTGAACCCCAATTGGATTTGACAATCTCATATAGAGATAGAAACAAATAACTACAAGCATTATAATGAATTCATTATTCGGATTCAAATTCTTTGAACCGTAAAGACTTCCCTGCAAAGTTTATTTTCAAAAAGGGTATGTGAGATACCTGGAAAAGTGATCCATATAACCAACAGTCGACCGAACGTGCTTTCAATTGAGCTAAAAAATTATTTTGTGTAAAACAGATTCTGAACTCAGCACTATTTTGGCCGAAAACGCCTGTAATTGGCATCTTTCGATTTTGGTTGAATTAAGTGACTGACCGCACTTTCGATAAAAGTAGCACTATAGCGACTTTCACTAAATTCAATCGTTCATAATAATTCAAATTAATCAGCTGACACGTTTTAAAAAGTATATGTTGTCTGTGCTTTTATAAAATTTTATTTCAACTCAGTTTTTGGAGCAACTGTATTATTTTTATAAAACTTTTATTCTTTCCGTCTTGCTGTTCGAAGAGGATTTCTTTTTGTGGGCTGTTTTCTTATGAATTGAAAAATTGTAGTTTTCGTTGTTTTTTTTCTTCCTTTCTTAATTTCGCCGCCTTCCTTACATTTCTAATTGTGACTTGCAGTCTTCGCCCGCTTGTTGTAGCAAACAAAACTCTAGAAAGTCGCATGACTTATGTTGTATTAAGGATTACCGAAAGCCTTACCAAGGGTATAAATTGGCAGAACGGGGCTCAGCATGCCCCCGGGAGGCTCTGGAAAGCAAAATTATGTTCGATTAAAAATTCGTTGAACAGTGAAACTTTCAACAGTAAACTTAACGTTCGCTGGTCGATAACAAGCGAAAACCTATTGTAGCTCATAAGAAGGATCTTATTTACCATCCCTGCTATGAAATACTTAAGTAGTAATTTAATACCCGTACTTGATGATTATACGAAACAAATACGGGCATCCAAACATCATTTAGACAAAAAGCAGTTTTCAGTTCAAAATTCTGAGGCTGATAGTTTTGTTTATACACTTGCATACTTTTTACATTTGTGCACAAACGAGTAAATTATAAGTATAAAAATTTCCTAATTATGATATTCAGACCCACATTTTAATTATACGAGTACATTTTGTTAAGCAATTGAATCGTATTGCCGGCAAAAATTATAAACAATCACAGGCACGAACTTCAATCGTAAATGTAATATTTTACCAATGAATATTTAAACTTTTTTAAGCACACGAATTTAATTTAAATATTCGCATTAGGGCGGCACTGAGATGGAACTTCGAATTTCGTGTTTTTAAAAATAAAAGTAAATTTAAATCAAGTTAAATTTGCACCTTTTAGCTTCAAGAGTGTTTGCTGTCAAATTTCATAGTTTTTTAGTTTGTAAATATTGAATTATTGTGGCGCATTACTGCAATGCGGTGTAGTAAATATTGGCGAATTTTTAACATTTTCACTGGCGCATGATTGCATACCAAGGAGCAACACTTTTTTTTATTTCCAAGTAAGAACGTTATTCAAGACAAACATTCGTGAGTTAGTAACTCACAATAAAAAAATCATACAGCAATAGTTTGCTTTATTATTTGCAAATAAGTCGTATGTACGAGTATAAACGAGATACATATATGATCGCAGTCATTCGCCCAATTTTAAAGTACAGCTAAAGTTGGTAACACACGATATGTTTTTAGCAATGTAGATGCCATTTTTCCAATTGCAAAACGCCTGCATGTCGTGTGTTACCTGAAAAACATTGCTTCTGTAAAAAAACATTAAAAAACAATGTCGTCTGACAAAACAAAGTTCTACTTTGTTATGTTTAAATATCTTATAGTATATTAAAAATCTGTGCCTTGGGGGTAATCTTCGACGGTATCATTAGTCGGCTGATGGAAAGATTTTACAGCAGTAATATTTTATATTTTAAAATGATTGTTTTATAATAATAATAATATTTGTTAACGATTCTTAAATCGATTATCATTTTGTTACATAAGCTTAATATTATCGCACTGAGAGAAGAAAAAACTGCTGAAACATCAAATCCTCTGTGTCGACCTCAGCAAGCAATCTTTGATTAGCTCGACTTTGATATTCAAATGAAGAAGTAAAATAAACAAGTAGACACAATGTCAGATGTAAATACATGTTCGTTTTTGAGCAAGGCTATATATAAACCTTCTGTAAAAATTACAATTGTGAGAGGCATGATCTAATACGAGTATATGTCAAAAAAAAAAAAAAAAAAAACTGAACCAAACACATGTCGTCTGTGAGTGTCTTAATAAGAAAGAAGCTGGCAGCGTCTGACAATAATTTCACAATTGGAAAGCAAGGCGAATTCGTTACTAGGTGATCTTGACTGCTCAGGTGATTATTTTTTGCTTCTCCCGTTTTGTCCAATGAGAATGTAAAATTTTTTTTCTTTTGTTCACAAATATTTTCGCGCCTTTTTAATCCGAAGATTTTTTTGCATGATTTAGTGCAATTTCATTAAATTTGTGTGAATTTAAAAGTGAAAAACTAATATAATATGTGATTTTAATTACAAACGTTTATTAATTTTATTGAATTTTTGTTGAACTTTATAATTTTTAAATAAAATTTTTGGTTTGTACATTTGTACAACGCGTTATAGTTCAAATTTTTTCTTTCTTAAGTTTTTTTCTTAAGACGGATTTTTTACTATACAAATTTGCTGTGATCAATAATTTCTGATTGAAGAAGACGTATGTATTCCAGCTGCCTACTACCGACTTACAAAGTATGCGAGATTGTATCCGAGCTGTCTACTGCCGACTTACAATGTATGCGAGATTGTATTCGAGCTGCCTACTGATGCATGCAGTATTAACCATCACTAATATACTACTTGGAGAAACCACCCTAATACTTACTCGTATATCGTGCAAAGTAACCCAAAATTTGTTTTTATTTGCATAAAACATGTGTACAAATATGTCGTAACCAGCATTTGATCAAAATTGTGATGATTGAAATTAATATTATTATTTTGCCTTGTGATTGTACGATAAGTTACTGCGATCATTAACCAATTAACCACAAACATTAAGCGAATTGTTGGTAAAATAATATTTAATGACATGTGTGTGAATTTGCGCAAATTTCTTCATGATATTATAACGAAACAGATGTTCAAATCCAAACGCTGCTGACCTACAAACGCCGTCTATTTTTTTTTTTTTACAATATAATATACGAGTAGTAATAAAAAAAAGTATTTAATAAACTGATTCTCCACAGGACATTATTTGCTTACTAGAGTATTTAAGTGCTATTTCAAGGATAACGAAGCAAGCAGTTCGTTTGTTCGCACAAAATTACATTTAAAACAATAACAAATCTATCACTGTTGTTTTTGTTCCAAATGTAAAACTTTAATAAGACTTGCAAAACTTAACCAACAACAACTACTTATAATACTCGTACCAAAAATTTATTTAGAACTTTCAAAACGAATTCCTTTTCATAATTTAATTTAAACAAAATTTTAAGCGGAAATCATTTCGATACAATCACCACATAACTTTTTACTACAACTACACTTTTTTTTTTTTTATAAATTAGAACAAATAGTTTTTGTTAAAAGGTTGCCTGTTTACGAGCACCAACACCAGACGTACAGAATTTATTTATGTATATCCACATATTCAAAATAGACTCTCGTATACAACTATTTGAAACACATTCTTCCGTTTTTTTTTTTTTTTTTAAATTTACTTCCTATGACAAGACACATAAAATTCGATTGTATAAATTGTTGTTCTTATTAAATGAATTGTTGAATATTGTAAATAAATATGCGTAAACAGCTTTTGAATAATTACTTTCGGTAACAGCGAACACCTTTTTCTCCCCACTTTCAAATAGACACATTTAATTTACTTCAAAACATGTTTACATTGTTTCTTTATCTCGATTTCTTGTACGTCGTCTGTCTCATACAAATTGAAACATTAATGGGAAAATAATAACAAGTTGTCATTGATATCGAAATAGTTTCCGACTAAACACGCAAAACAGTTTCTTAAGTACGTAAATTTTTATGTACGAGTAGTACTTTCTAAAAATGGTCATAAGTATTACAATTGAAATCGAAAAGTATGACAGTAGTTTTTTGGCAGCTAGCAATTAGCATAAGTCAATATTTTATTGGTTGTTGGCTACTGCGTCACCACGTCAATAGGCTTGACGAGAACCTTTAGAAAAGTGTTCAAACATGATGGCAATGAGAATAATAAGAGAAAGTTTCTAGCAATATTGTTCGAGTTGTCAGTACTTCGATTTATAGGCAGCTAGAAAAAACAAATTTCAAATTGGTGCAAAAAGAAGTGAATCTTTTTGAAATTTATTTTGAATAGTTGGATAAATGAAATGAGCTCGCACATATTTTTTTTTTTTGTTACAAATTTAATTTTGAAACAGTTATAGCCCGAAAAAATCATGCATCAACAATTATCAGGGCTATACTAATTTGCCCTTCCTCGGTCTTTAGGTTTAAACCACAGCCAGATAGGCACCTCAGCCCGGGTTGAACTGTAAGCAGAACCTCCCGGGCGCTTTGCTGATCCCCGTTCTGCAAATTTTAGCCCTTGGTCAGGGTTTCCGAAGTTCAACACAACTAAGACATGTAGCTTCCGAAAGTTTTGTTTACTATAACAAACGTGGTACTGCTTCTCCTCTATGCCTCAGAAAACAGAGTGCGCTGGTTTGATACACGCCAAGGCAAAACTTGTTCCCCGGAGGATCACCGGGAATAATGAGAATCCTTCACCATCAATTTCAATAGTGAAGCAGTGGTTTACGGAGCTCCGTTGTCATTGCATTGTACCAGCACAAGTGACACTGTATGTTCAGGTCGCCCAAAAGAGGTCATCACGAGAGAAATCGTGGGTAAAAGTCATGGAATGATAGACATCTCAACTTAACGAGTACATCATATTTCGCTAGGATATTTGGGCATAAAAAAGTTATCAGCGAGACGTGTGAGCGCGATTGCTCACACTCGACCATAAACGCATGACCATTTCATAGGAGAGTTTGACAATGTTCAACGACAAACCGGACGACTTTTTGCGCCCTTCCTATATTCGTAGACGAAGTACGGATACATTGTAGTACCCCCCAGGCCAAGGAGCAATCAAAACAGAAGAAACAATCAAAGCACCAACAAAGACGAATTTGGATCTGTCCACCAACAAGGTCATGGCTACAGTTTTTTAGCGCGCACGTGTTGTTATTCATATTTATTACCTACGGTAGGGTAGCACGGTCGCCGGAAGTATTATTTAGACAGATTCAATATTGGTTTAAAGAAAACCAAACAAAAACAACATTTATCGAAAAAAAGTGCTGTTGCATGAAGACAATGCAGGAGTACACACACGTGTGTAGGCGCTGTGGCAAAAACTCACCTGCATCCTGCATATATTCCAGATTTTGAGAAACTGCTGCGTGGTAAGAGATTTGGGTCGAATGAAGAGATCATTAACGAGTTAAAAGATTGAAAAACGCCAGACTAAATGCAGTGACCTAAAAGGAAAATTATTTAATTTGACAAAAAATGTTTATATTGACAAAAACGCGGATCATCGCATGTGTTCAAAGTCATATTATTAGCGACAACCAAACACGTATTTAGGGGTAGACGAAAAAAGGAATACACCCTTTTCCACCCCCGACCAAAATGATTAAAGTATATACATATGTATGTTGTTATTTCGCTAATAAGCAATTTGAACTTCGTTCAATGTGAAATCCCCCCGTACCCGCCCTTCATCAATATCTTCAGTTGAATATGCACTTGGCATGGCCGCATGTCCTTACTGCTTATTTGTGATGGCTTTCTAAGTATTCAATATATTAGGTAATTGTCAGAAGAGTTCGTTGGGTTCGTTAACTCTTCTTTTGATCTTACTCTAATAATTTCGTAATTTTTTTCTCGTTTAATCGAGTTTAATATGTAGAGTATATTTTCGAAAAATATTAGTTATTTATATAATCACTGTTGTACTGTAATTTAACATTTGTTTTATTTTTTTATTTTATTTTATTCATAATTTGTATCGACAAATTGAAATTGAGAGTGTTGAATGCATTTAACTGAATATTTATAATATTTTTACGTGTTTAAAAATATTCACCTCTGCGAGAGTTCGACTTAATTTATGTATTGAATTTCAAGATATTTTTTTAAGCTTTACATTTATCAACATTTAAGTACAATAACATTATGTTCATGACTGCTACAAAGTTCTTAGTAATAGCAATTAATTTGCACAGGGTGTACGCTGGGAAGGTATACTACTTTATTTGTTTATAATTTTTGATTAAATGAAAGAGAATGGATCTTATATTGATAAATATTTTATTTAATGTCGGCAATAATATATGGAATACAATATCAGACAAATGTCCGCCTCTGTTAGCCTCACAAATGCAAACCCTTTTGAGCACATTTTTCATTACATTTCACGCAGTATTTTATTCATCATGAATATTTTGCTACTTGTAAACCTTGCTTTCAGATATCCCCACAAAAAGAAGTGCGGGGCAGTCAAATCAAGCGACCGTGGAGGCCAGTCAATATCACCATTTCTTGAAATAACTTAGAAAGAGATCTCGCGGTAATTCCACTGTAATTCTGGCTATTGATACTACATGTTAATCAAGCCCAAAGCATGCTGTTGTGGCGTAAAAAGTTTTCAATCATATCAAGATATCGCTCCTCATTCACAGTTGTTGTTACGCCGTTTTCATTTTCAAAGAAGTAAGATCCAGTGATTCCTCCTGACCAAATTTCACACCAGACTGAAACTTTTAATGGATGCAAAGGTCCCCGATGATAAATTTGAGGGTTTTCCATCGCTTAAAACCGACTGTTGTGCACTATATCTCCCTCGTCACTCATTATAATATTTTCATGAAAATCGGGGTTGGCATATGTACGACTGCGTCAGTGGTCTTGTGGAAGAAGCTCTTGTGTCAACTGAATTTTAAATGGAAACAAAATCTTCAAAATCATTCTCCACACGTGCGTTTTGTTGGCACGTTGTTTCTCAAAAAAATTTCACGTATTCGAAAATCAATCATCGTCATAGTATTCGATGATTGATTTTTATAAGATGTTTTAACAATTAAAACACGGTGGTTTATCGGATGCTTTTCCGCAATAAATTTACCACGTGTCTGCTTCACGACTGCCAAATATGAAATGTCAAGACTAATGTTCACTAAAATGGCCGTAAAACAAAGTAGTATACCCTCCCGGCGGACACCCGGTATATACTAGTAGTAAAACTTACCATTTTACGATATCATTTAGCAGCTTTATAAGTCAACAACATCTGTAGAACTATACATATGTATATATGTAAAGTCATAAATGTTCATATCTACAGTAGCGAACAAAATAAGTGGAATTCTATGGCAACTATAAGTCGGATAGATTTGCATGGAGTGGGTTTAAGAAGAAACAATAAAGGAGTGACGTTGTATGTACTAGAGGGCTGCTCAAGCACAAAAAAATGTCTTACAAGACATCGTAATATTTTCAAGTATTATCCATCCTCTTCTTTCACATTTCGAAACAAATACTACAGTGCCGAAATGTTCCAAACACATACTGTCTTATAATCGTTTACAACAAACAGAACCAAACACAAATAGAACCAACTGAAGTAGAACAAAATTGAAGTAGAACTTCAAACACTAAAGTAATATTCTACTTCATAAAATTTGTTTTTGTTGTTCATGGTGTTTGTCTTTGCATTAGTGCATGCTAATGTTTTAGTGTACTCGCTATGTTTTGCTATAAGTCATGGTTTATGTGTTTCAGTCTGATGTTTTGTTTTGGCTTTTGCTATGAAACAAAATTCAAGTATTATCAAGCACTGTCAAAACTATGAAGTGTTTGGACTGTTTCCAAATGTTCTACTGCTAGTTTGTTTTGTTTTAAAGATTGTGCTAAAATACAGTACTTATAACTACTGCATAGTAGTGAGGTGTGTTCTTTAGAATATTCTATGCAGCCGTTTAGTATGTACCACCAGACACACATAAAGTATTTTAATCAACGACAGTTGTTTGGCTCTTATTTTAGAAACAAAAAACAAACACTTTGAAGAATTTTAATGAGAAAGTGAAGTGTTCTCCCACCGGTTTGTGACAGCCGAAAGTGGAAACTTAACGAAATTTACAAATAACATTATCGAATGAAACAAAGGACTTGCCATTGAAACATACTCGTATACAAATAAAAGATTTACGTTAATGACTCAACTGCCAATACAAACGGCTGCAGCAGTGACATTTTATACATCGTTTTCATGTTTAGACACCATAAATATGTTAAAAATCCGTGACACTATATCTCTGGAACTAATACAGATGGGACCAAAATTTCAAATGAACCGGTCTGTCCTAAAAACAAATGAGTATAGAGCTGTCTGATGCATTAAACACAGTCAAGACAATAGACTAACGACTACAACCTGTCAAAAATTTAATACATGTGTTTGTATGGGAATGAATATATTATGGCAACACGACTAAATGACTAAGTAGCTGACAACACGACGTAATTGCAGCTAGCGACATTTGTAGCCGATAGCCTGTCGTTTTGAATGTATTTAAGGCATGCCACTTTTTTGATATTTGAACACGTGAATAAAGAAAAAGTAAAGTGCTTAGACGACACTTCATGTTTAAGCATGTTTACCATGATTTCGACTGGCGGCTGATGACTACTGTAGCAACTACGAAACTTAACAGTTTTAAATCACATGTGGCCTAAAATCGCAATCTCATTTTGTATGTGCCGAAGATCGGGTTTTGTTTACGCACTTAATTTTGTATGAGAATAGCTGTACACTCTGGAGTCGCTATCTTTTCAAGCGGTCAAAAAGAAGTGTATTTTCCAATTGGAACTATTTGATTAAAAGTGGTGGTAATAGTGTTTTTTCTTAAAAACGTATTCGATTTTACTTAGACCCATTTATGTCAACAATTTGACATAAAATTTTTAAATATAGTATATTCAAGTCGATCTACTACTGTTTACGCTATTCTTTGCTTGCGAGCAGGGTTGCCAGAATTTAAAGAGGTAAAATCTTCAAAACTCAAGAATTTCTCATGAAAAAATCTGCAAAATCTGCACTTTATTTTCCAAATCTTCAAAAAATCTTCAAACTCTTATTAATATGCCTTTTTTATAAATAATTTTAAAAATACTAGCAACATATTGAAAGAAATTATGCATTTCAGAATATTAAAATGCAAATAGATTTAATGAGAAAACAAACATACATGAAAATTGTTAAAATTATTTAATGCCTAAACACGTATACCGATGTACGTGTATATTAGGACTACTGTGTCGTTAACACTTACTTAGCTAAAGATTATCTGTAAAATCATTATACATTTAATAAACTCGGTTAGAATTTGTACATTATGTTAGAATTAAGTGGCTTTATTTAGATACAGCTCTGGGCTGGAGAACAGTTCTCACGTTATCGTAATTATTTCTTAAGTGCGGTCAGGCTTGTCGTTGTTGTTTGACCTTCGAGAGTTTTGCATCTCGCTCTCACTGGTTAACTGTTAGCCTTAACTAATTGTATTAGTTTAGAGTTTTTTTTGAGGTATTCCTTTGTTAACAACGCGGCAATTTCTTATGTGAAGGCATAATAGTTTGTCACAGCGCAGCTGCAAATTACTATTATTACTATCGTGGGCATAAGGTCTTCGGTACTCCCCCCATACTTTACAAATTTATTTGCAACTGTACGAGTATAGTTAAATAAATATTTTAGATAAATGTTTTAGATGTATAAACGGCATTGTTGTTGTACTGAAGAATTGTCACAACGAAAAACATTTTTCATGTTTTTTTTCTAATTTCCTTTTGAATTATTTGTTATGTTTTTAAAATTGTTTTATTTTCATTTGACTGACATCGATTTAAGCAAAAGGATGTAATTGTCGAAAATTAAAGACATGACTTAAAAATCGTCGTAAAAACGTAACATGATTTTGTTAACAACTTTAAAAGAGTATTATAAAAAATACTTTAAATTATCGTATAAATAAGCTCATATTACTTTCTAGAAACTTGCCAAAGTTGCTTTAACAAAGTTACTTTTTAAACTTCGAGTGCAAAAACTATCAATTGCATGTAGCTTTCAACCTTTATAATTTTTTCACTTAATTTCTTTTTTTAAAATTTTTTCGCTTCATTTTCTTATATAACGAAACATGTTCAGAAACATGTGCAAGATGTTATTCCATTTTGCCTACTTTATAACATGAACGATTGATATTTTCGCTCTAACTTCGTTCTAGTAGAAATATAAAGGAAACAGTGCAAAAAGTTACTTTATTATTAAAAATTTTATGTATGTATTAATGTTAAATAGTCGAACTTTATTTTCATATTTGTAATATTATATGATGATGGGTTGATATCATTCGTCTAGCTTAGATTAGATTGAACTTGAGCTAGACGAATGATACCAACCCATCATCATATAATATTAGAAATACTAAAAATTTTAAAAATCTGCGTTTTCAGGCCAAAAATCTTCATTTAGTGTTTTTAGAGAGTAAAAATCTGCAAAATGAAGATAAATCTGCATTTCTGGCAACCTTGCTTGCGAGTTCAAGTAGCAACTTTTCCAGTAGATAAGATGCATATTTCTTTTGTTGACTTTTTATGCTCGCAATTGTTTTTCGTTTGTATATAGATATGTGTGCAGGTTTGTACACAAGAACTACGAGCAACACAGCTAATGGAGAGCTGGAAATATACATATATACATACGCGCGCATACGAGAATACAACTTTTTTAGTTGTTACATAAAAAATTAAATTGACTTTAAAAGCAAAAAGTTTACGAGTATTTATCTTTTCTCGAATAATTAAAGAATTATCAATGAAAAGGTTCCTAATATTTTTCTCATTCCAACTGGCAGCAGTTGTTGAGTAGACAATCTCAATGACAGAAGTTAGTTGTAGGACAAATTGTGGCTAAAATAAATACAAGTAAATATTAAATAATATACAAATTGGATTCGCAAAATGTCAAGTCGGGCCAACAAAACAAATAGTTTCGATTCAAATGCTGAGAAGCAATCGTTTTTGAACAGTGATCATATAGAGTCAAATAATTTAAATGAAGATGAATTTGAGTTCTTGCAATCAAAACGTCTGTACCACATTTTGGGGCAAGGTGGTATTTGGCAACTGATGTGGTGCTTCATTTTGTCTCTGTTTCAAAGTGTTTCCACATTTCATATATTCACGTTTGTTTTCCAAGTAAGTTCGTTTTGCGATAATACTCGTAAATTTATTAAACATTGATAACAACAATTCTTCACTCATGATTGCAATTTAAAATTCTTGTATTCATAAAATTGGAACATTTTTTCTTGGTTTTTTATTTACGAGTAATTTTAACTTTTTTTCTTTCTTCTTTGTTGCCAATGTTAACGATTTTGTAACCGCTTCAATGTTAATGATGTTATTGTGGTTGTAATTGCTAGTATTATTGTAAACTATTATTAATTGCAAATTAAAATGTGTTTTGCGTTAAATGTTAGTACGATTATGTGCGAGTATTTAGTAAAATATTGCAGGCAAATGATACCAAAAACAACACTACAACTATACATATATTTGCTAACACCGTTGCTCAACAGAATAGTGTAGGACAGTGACTTTTAAAACAGGCGTTTAATTTCTAGCAAATGGCAAGAAAAAACCTTTCTGTTAGCCATTTTTCTTATTCCTATAACATTTAGAATTACTACCAATCAAAAAATTATAAACAGCTTGTTTTCCATGTTTCCTAGTTGTCCATATGTCGGCATTTCATAGGAGCTACCCTAATCATTAGTGAACTTTGAAGCCTTTGATGTGAATAAGCTCAATTATTTAAAATTTCTTTTATAAAATCAAGAACGTGCATTTCAGAAAAGTGAATAGTAAAATCCACACCTAAATTGGCGCGTTAAACGTTGCGTTGGCTGACTCATTGCGTACACTCTTAACTAGCGCCAACGCTTTGTCAGAAACAATATTGCTACACAGACCCTCTAAATAAAAAATAAATAAAAATAAAAAACAAATGAAAACAAGTTTATGCAGCCAATTTAACTTTCTAACAGGATTTAAGAATAGAGATTTTCAACAGCACAGCGTTGACGCCAAACTATAATGGTTTGCTTCATACAATTTGCTTGTATTTGACAAATTTTGACAGTCAGGCATCGCTTGACAAAATTTAGGTATGGCTGTAAGAGTTCTGGGATAATGATGTTCGGTTCATTTCAGTGGCGGGCATGGATGTCAGATAAATCTGGATGAAAATCAAAATTCTTTTAATTATTGACAACAGTCGAAAAATCGTCAACAAGTTATGCATTTTTAAACAAAAAAAAATTATTTTATTGGGGTAAAATATTACAAAACAATTTATGGTTAGCTCTAATAAAAACTACAGTATTTAAAGCTTAAAACAAAATACTACAAACATAATAAAATTAATTTCATATGCATACTCTCTAAAGCACCGTGACCTTGGTCTTGACAGTTCATATTTGGCAAATTTATTATGGAAAAATATTCGATAGACCAACGTGTTTTAATCGTTAAAATATTTGATCAAAATCAACCACCGATTTTCATGAAAAAATCATTATGAGTGACGAGGCACATTTTCATTTGACTAGATATGTGAATAGACGGTTCTGGGCAATGGAAAACCTTCAAATTATTCATCAGTCACCTTTGCATGCAATTTGATCAGGAGGAATCATTGGACTTCTTTGAAAATGAAAACGGCTTAACGGTAACTGCAATATCGTTATATGATTGAAAACTTTTTAACACACCAACTGCACACTTTGGGTTTGATTAATAGCCAGGATTACAATGGAATTACTGCGAGTAGTATACCTTCCTGGCGGATACCCTGTATTTTATCACATTTACGTGTGTTATTGAAATTTTGTTTAACTTGGCACTACTAGTACAATACATCAAATCTTTTTCTGTCAAACATGTGATTTTTCGACCAAAAAACTTTTCATTATACGCTAAATTACATTTTATTTGTGAAAAAACGTTTTTTTAGCTCGTGTGTATTTGTATGAAATTCACAAAATTAAAATAAATTTTTGAATTTGAAATTTTTTATAAAAATCCAAAATAAAATTATTTTCGTTTATCTTTTATTTCATCAAAAAGCATTGCCCTTGCGAGAAATTTGTAGTAATTACGTGTACACACATCAAACTAGCTTCAAACTTCTTCTGCGACGTAATAAAACCTAAAATATATTAATTTTCTTCAACTCACATCACACCGTGCTAGTACATGGGAGTTTATTCTCACTAGCACATTCAAAAGAAGTGTAGTTTGAAGAAGCAGCTTGATGTGTGGCCATGGCCCTTAAATCTTTCAGCGCATTTTGAATACAATACAAAAAGAAGTAAGAGTGTAGTATATTCGGCTGGGCCGAATCTCAAATACCCTTCACAATAAACACGTAAATATATAGTATGTATATATTACAAATTTTAACTAAGAATGCTCGGATATATGTATATGGACCGTTATCAGGGGATTTTTTATTTTTTTATATTACTAAAACTTTTTTTAAACAAAAAAAATTGTTTACACCACATTTTCATGGAAAAATCGGTTTAGGATATATATGGACCGATATCGGAAATTTCCATTTTCTGTGTTTAAGTAACTTCCTTTTATAACCAGAACTACTTTTAAGCAAAAAAAAATGTTTAAGATTACTTGCGCGACATTTTTATTACAAAATCGGTTTAGACTATATCTCGGGTATATATGTAGCAATGTCGGACATGTTCATTTTCTGTATTTTAATAACTTCCTTTTCTACCAAAACTGTTTTTAAGCATAAAAAAAATTGTTTAGTTCGCTTACGCGGCATTTTCATTATATATATATATATATATATATATATATATATATATATATATATATATATATATATATATATATATATATATATATATATCTACTCGTATACTCCCAAAAAAATATCACATTAAATATCAGTGTTACATACATATTTACGTGCACAGTTGTTTTACTATCATTCTCTACCATAAATATTACTTTCATTTCCTATATAAATTAACTTATGAAAAAAGGGAATTATGTTTACGAGTATAGTTGAAAAACCAAAATTGCTTGGAAGATATGAAGGTAAAGATGTGTACAAAAATCGTCAAAAACAGACCTTAAATCGTCAAATTGTCAACGTGCTATTTTCAGCACCTAAAATCGTCAAATTGAAAATCTGTAAAACTAATGCAAGATTATCTTGAAACAAAACTTTTATTGAGTTAGTGTAGTTAAATATTTCGCTGAGTTTACCCGTTACGAGTGTGAATTCGGCTTGATTAAACCATATAATCAAAAATGAAATTTTTCCTTAATGAGAATATGGCAAAAATACAATAAAAATTGTTATAATTAACATGTAAATTACATTTAAATAATTTAAATTTCGTCATTATAAAACATTTAAAAGATTGTATTGAAATCCCAGTTACACTTTTAAATTTGCAACGAGAGCATCTGATTGACCGTTTTTGTGGCATTCGAAACGCGATTATTACTTTCGTTAAATTTCAATGCAACCGATCGACGATAATCATGGAAAATGAAATCAGTCAAGAATGTGAAACCGATTTACTGGAAACAGATGAAAATGAAAGACACCGTCTGTGCGAAGATACTGAGCGGAGGCAAAATAAATTATTTGAAATTATTTTGGGTAACATTGGAGCGTGGCAGGCAGCATGGTGTATAATTTTATCAGTGTTCCAATCCATTTCGACCATGCATTTGTTTGCGTTTGTATTTCAAGTATGTATGTATGTATTTGTGCACATACATGCATGCTGATATATTGTATTGTATGTACATATGTATGTATGTAAACTGAAAAACTATCTAAGCGAAAAACGAATATGTATGTACGTATGTACGAGTTTGCATGCACAAGCACACAAATGTATTCCTTAATGTTTTAAGTGCTAACGAACTGACCATTTATTTCAGTGTTATCGAGCCATCCATCCATCCATTCGTTTATTTAAGCAAATTTTATTGTTTAATTATAAATATTACTAATTAATTGAAACCAGGTAACAGGTTTTTTTTTCTTTTGTTAATTCAGGCCAATTGCAACGGAAGTTTATTGAGCCAAAACATTTGAATTTTGCATTTTATAACTGGTTAAGTCAGAATTTGTTAGAAAATCTTTGACCAAGTTTTTGTGTTTTTGTTTTTGCCGACTGACTTGGCAGGTTCGATAAACACTTTGCCCAATGCGTTTCAATACATTGTTTTGTTAACTTATTATTTGCCAGCGCAGAATTATGTTCGCTGCAATCGTGCAAACTAGCAAAAATTGTTTTATAAAGATATTTTCCACCTGCATGGCCGGCCTTTGTCTTACACCGGGTATTTAGAACATGGGTACAAATTGGTGTTAATTAAAGAATTAGGCCAACAAGCAGCAGTTTCATTTTCGTTTTCCTAGTTTCTACTCCATTAAAATGGGTATTCAGTTCAAGAACGCAAATGGCAAATTTCATAATTCTATATTCAGAAAATGAGTCGGACTAACATACATAGGTACATACAATATGTATGTATGTATGTAAGTATATGTAATTGTTTAAAATAAAAATGTTTTCGCTTAAATAATTAATTAAACCAAGTTCAAGTTGTGTGTGAGTAATTTGTTCACTTCACGTGAAAACATTCTGTTTTAACGAGTTTAGTTTTAATCAGAATTATTTTTTATTATTCTTATCTATGTATATACGAGTATTTACCTCATTTGCATATGTATGTGTTTATATAATAGGAATAATTCATTTGCTAACTTCACTTCAAAGTGATGATCGAAATTGTCCACGAAGTTTTAGAAAGAAAGTTTATCTCATTGTTCGCCTTCTTTTACTAGTACTGTCAGATCGTCACGATTTATATTTTTTTGTACAAATTTATTGATGGTCCTGGGAATGTGATATGGTCCTTGGATGGAAAACGTACTGAAAAGTCTCATGCTGTAATAGCCGGCTGTTGTTTAATCCTACCATAAGCAGGATACCATAACAATATAGCAAGGAGGCCAAGACGAGGCTGTCATATAGGCTACAACGATCACCGGCAAGTATTATTAAGATCTTTTATACAGTGTCAATGTTGAATAAAAACGACAACACTTGACGAAAAACCTTCTGTTCCATGAAGACAATGCAAAAGTGTGCACGTGTTCCTTTTTCCTTTATACTGGACCAGCACTCAGGGGACGACCCCTACATATGCAGTGCATTGCACCAGAACTAGGAAAATAGGTTATGAGGAGGGGGAAAGCGGGAGTAGTGTTTGTGAACATTTGACTTGAATTTTCCAACGTTATAACAGACAGGAAACACTTCTGCAGGCAACTTGTTCCACAGACGAACCGTGCGGCTGAAAAACGAATTCTCTCTGTAATGCGTAGTACGATTCCCCGGGCAATCAACCACAAATGGATGAGCTCTAGATGATGAACGCGTGCTACGTAAAAATGTGCGAGTTTCGAGAACAAGAGCCCTAATCTCGTCAGAGCAAAATCCATTGTAGTAACGATAGAACAGAGTAACGCACCCCACACTGCGTCGATGCTCAAGTGAATCAATAGAGTTGGATACCCTACTGTCACTGATGAGCTTCTTCGCCCTCTCCTGCACACGGTCAAGTACCCCCAAAATAGACTTTGAGGCACCGGCCCAAACATGAGAGTTGTATTCCATTTTCGGTCGGATGTAGGTGGTATAAATAGTAAGGAGATCGGATGGAGTGAAGTACATCTTACACCGTTTCAAAAAACCGAGACACTTGAATGCTTCTTTAGAGACATGAAAAATGTGTTCAGTCCAGCGGACATCACACTGTATCTTCATTCCAAGAACATCAAGAGCATCCGATTCCTCAATATTTGTACCATCCATGAGTACAGATGAAGCAGCATTTGCGGTCGTTTGTTTGTGCGTTAATAAGCAACATTGGGTCTTACGAGCGTTAAAGGTGACCCTGTTTTTACGACCCCATTCGGAGATTAATAGAAGATCACTATTCAGTGAATCGTTCATATTTAGCCTCTTGGCAGTGATCTCTGATAGGCTGGGTCTATGACCAAAAGAGTACGAGTGACAAATGCTGCTGTCATCTGCGAAAGAGTGGATAGGGTTGGAAGTTTGATAGAGAAGGTCGTTGAGGAAAATAAGAAATAGAGCAGTCACTGTGGCAAAAATCCATAAATTGAAAGGCTAGCCTACGACTAAACTTAAAGATATGCATGGGTGGTAAGAGATTTGTCTTATTACCGAAACACACGACTATTTTGAGGGCTTGAAAACAACTATTTTAGGAAGGAACAAAAAAGAAGAATAAAAAACAAAGAACATTGTGTTGAAAAGAATTTTTTAATTACGCCGGGAGAACAATTTTTGTTCGAACTGGTCGCAGTTTTATATGCAGAAAATAATAAGTATTGAGAACAAAATGTTTTTCAACTGCAGATTTAGCGTTTGCGGACTATCTAGATTATCTAGTAAATATTAAAATTCAAACATATCATCACTAATATAAAATTTTCAATTAATCAATCACTGAATTTAATTAGACTTTTGGTTTTTGTACACTTTGTACATCGAGTTTTTGGTTCAAATTTCTCTTTTCTTAAGTTTTTCTTAAGAAGGATTTTTTTACAATACAAATTGAAATTAATTACTTATTTAAATTATTAAAATAAATTATTCGTATATTTTTCCGTTCTTTTAATAATATTTTTATTACTCCCTATTCCAAGAAGCATCAACGTCGTCACATCAATCAAAACGACATAAAAAAAACAATCGGTTATACTTTCGTTTTCTACAGAAATAATGTATTCTTTGATAGACCTTGGATATTTCCTAGACGTAAGCGATGTACAGACGGTGTCGACAGCATTCAATTGTTGCTCGCAGCGAGTAAAAAAATGTCAAAATTTTTGTGCCGACTTCATGTGACGACGATGACGCCTTTTGGTATATGAGGAATTATTTTTCAATGTTTCCTCAGCAATTTGTTTACATCGTAGTCAAACGTATTATTACATTAATTTTAAGAAAACGATAAAAATCAGCATATAATTGTAATGATCGTATTTATATATTAATATTTTTAAAAATTTTCATTCCTAAACTTTATTATTGCAGACAGCAGAAAAAGACTTTTGGTGTGCCAGACCGGAACAAATGAATACCGCAGATGTTTTGACATGGAAAAATCTGACACAAACACCCGACTCCTGTTCAATTTTAGATATTGATTACAATAAAATTAATACCTTCGACTCTCTGATAGATTATCTCAAGACCCCGTTACAGACTCTAAATTACACTTCATGCAGCAAATTTGAATTCTTTAGTGACGAAAGTGACGCAAAAACGTTGGTACAAGAATTTGGGTTAGTTTGCGGCAATCGTCATTTTTTGAGTGTTGTGGAAATGTGCTTTCTTGCTGGAACAGCCTTTGGAAGTGTTTGCAGCGGTTGGCTATCTGACCGTTTTGGACGGAAACACATTTTGATGGGTTTTGCATTCGTACAAACTACTTTCGGTAAGTAAAATTTTCTCTACTTATCCCTTATGACAAAAAGTGCTGCCCTTTTCATGTTTAGCATTTTTCCCCGATTATTATCAGCCTTAAAAGGTTATACATTTGTTATTAACAGAAAATATGAACAAATGCTAACAAAATGCCGTTTAATAATAATGTACACTTAGCGTTTCAAATATTATCATGTGTACAAATATTATCATCAGCAGCAGCGTTTACTCATCTACAATAACAAAAGAATATCATATTTACATAAACACGTATGAAACAAAGATGTAAAAAAGGGCAGTATCTCCACCTTACTCGAGATACAGTGTAAGACATGATACATGTTTAGATGTGCTACATTTTTAGACAGAACATGACACCCTTTAATAGTGTTTCAAATTTTTTTTAGAAAAGAACGTATGTTGCATAGGTCTAACATTTTTGTCACAAAAGAAAACACAATATGTTTTATTAATACTAAAGCTACGTACACACGGTTGTCAGATCTTACAATATTGCCAGTAAAATTTTCTGAAAGTGTATTACAATCGTGTGAACTGCCAATTTTTAACTTACAACGTTGTCAGAAAAACCATTGTCAATCAATTGTAAGACGACAATGTTGTCAAGCACCTGACAATCGTGAGAACACTCTTCGTCGGCATTGCCAGATAATTGGCTGGTATTGTAAGCTCAGTTTTAATTGTCAGATGTATAAAATTAATGCACCTGACAAAGGTGTCATTGTCAGAAAAAAGTTTGATGGGCAACACTGCCAAACAGATGGTTGTTGATGTACATAATTGGAAATGCCTTACAACAGGTCTGGCAATTTTTTCATCTAACAATCTGACAACCGTGTGAACTGACCATTTTTCTTGTCAGATGAATTATATGTCAGACCATAGTCTGACAATGGAATTGTAAGATTTTCTTACGATCGTCTGAACACAATTTACTTCTACGGGACAATTTTTCATTGTCACTGCATTGTCAGCATGTTGCCAGATCTGACAATACACACATCTGTATGTAACATCTGACAACCGTGTGTACATAGCTTAAGGAAACGCTTTTTACAAGTACCATTCAGTATGTGTGTATTAAACACATGCACTGTTACACTCAAATCACATATATGTATCTCCGAAATCGCAGCTAATTATGCTTACTTTTGAGTTATTATTGCTTGTTTTTTATTTCTGTTGGCATCACTGTTAATACAAGTCTCAAATGAGATAAGAGGGACATTTTCATAAATTCAAATGGACAAAAGAGTATCAGCGGTGGAATAAGAAACACGTGTATTTTTATCGTATATTAATTAGAATAGTTTAAATAAAGGAATTTATTAATATTGAATTTAATTCTTATGTTATTTCCTTCCAACACAACAATTACTGTATCGGATACTCAGAGTAACCTAGCGTTTAGATACGAAATGCATGAAAGTTCCAATACAATCACATTTCGTTCACTTTCCACACAAATTTCACCAAAGCTTTCATGAAATAAATTTTTTGTCGTTTTCTGAAAGTAAAATGACAAAGCGGTAAGCACTGTTGCCATCTACAAAGAATTATACAAAATTACAGTATTAATTAATTAACTTATTTTGTATGTACTTATATGAAAACGATTATAATTGTTTTCCATTTAATATACACACGAGTAAGAAAACAATTAAAGTCTTTCTATAAAAATAATCTCATAAAAAATTTATAATCATAAGTTTTTTCAACATTGCCCCATAAATTTGTATATCTGATAAGTTTGGCAACTCTAATTGCTAAGCAAAAAAATAATAATAATAAGAACGGATAGAAGTAGCTGCAAATTTTGCAACTCTTTGCTTGGGCGATATTTTTCAAATGAACTTTCACTTTCCTGTGAAGACGAACAACAAATTTTCAAGAAAGCCGTCTATCATTTTGATTAATAATACGTATACAGAACTTTCATGAAAGTATTTTCCTGTGTAAGCACACGGTGAAGCCGTAATCAAGGTGCGCTAACGTCTACAATGTCGCAGCGCTACGGCATGTGTCAGTTTTTTGTTACTGGCAATATAGTGAGCCAGTTACAATTTTGAAAGTGAAAGTAGTGGTTTATTCTCAATTAAAGTAGATAATACACGACATGTTTTTAACAATGTAGATGTCATTTTTTCCAATGTAAAATGCATGATGCAATTATTAGGTGGCAGCATTAGAATGGTTGTACTACATACATAATATTTTGTTTGTGTAAAAATTACCCATGTTTAAAATACAGAAGAAAATGAAGAAAGAAAAGTATAGGGTGTTTTTTTAAGCCCGATAGAACTTAAAATTGTAAAAAATAACACAAAAAATGAAATTGTAATCAAAATTTTTTTTTATTCGAAAGATCAATACGTGACATTAACATTTGAAAATGATTTCGGGCATATGGGCACCGCGGCTGTTCTTGACGAAGCGCATTCTGGACGTCCAATTTTGGGCCACTTTTTCGAGCACTGCTGGCCGTATGTCACGAACAACCAACACGAACAATGCTGGTCTCCAAGGCGTCAATTGTTGCTGATTTATCAGCATAAACCAGTGACTTCACGTAGCCCCACAGGAAATAATCGAGAGATGTCAAATCGCACGACCTTGGAGGCCAATTGACAGGTCCATTTCTCGAAATCAACTTATCGCCAAATTTTGATTTCAGTAAGTCGATGGTTGCGTTCGCCGTATGGCACGTAGCTCCATCCTGTTGAAACCACATCTCCTCCGGATCAATGTCATCCATATTTTCAAAAAAAAATCATTGATCATGGTGCGGTAACGATCTCCATTGACCGTAACGCGAGCTCCGGCCTCATTTTTGAAGAAATAAGGTCCGATGATGCCACCAGCATGAAAACCGCACCAAACAGTGCATTTTTCTGGATGTAATGGAGTCTGTAGGGTCTCTTGTGGATTGGTCTCACTCCATATGCGGCAATTTTGCTTATTAACAAACCCGTTAAGCCAAAAATGCGCCTCATCGCTGAACACAATTTTGTGATAAAACAACGGGTCTGATTTGCAAAGTAAATTTGGATAATTTCGTAGCGTTGTTCAAGCGTGAGTCTATTCATGATGATTTGTCAGAGTATACTGAAACAAATAAAAAAAATGTTTCATCAAAATTTAATTTTTTGTGTTACTTTTTACAATTTAAAGTTCTATCTAGCTTAAAAAAACACCCTTTAGAAACTGAACAAAGAAAATTAATGTATTTGTGTATAATTGTTTTCATATATTGTTTACAACGCATTTTAAGCAATTAAAATATTTTTTAACACCTTTTATTGTGTTTCTTTTGCATTTATTCAAACGGTTTAAAATCTTATTATTTTTTTCGCTTCACTTTGTGTAAACATAAACAACTTTCGACACCATCGGTTAATTAGTGATGCCACCTGGTTAATTGCACCATGGTAAAATGCCTAAATGGCGTCTGTTACCTCAAAACCATTGCTTCTGTAAAATACATGACTAACATCATCTGATAAAAATTGAAATAGAATCTGTTCTATTTTATTAGTTTTAAACATTCTACATAAGAACTCTCTGCATTTTTTTTATCTTGGACCAATACTCAGGGGATGACCCCTACATATGCAGTGCATTGTACTGGAACTAGGAAAATAGGTTATGCGGAGGAGGAAAGAGGGAGTAGTGTTTGTGGAACAAGAACAACACGAAAAACCAAAATTAAATTATTTAAAACTGATCTGTGCCCAGTGTTTATGCCTTCGGCATTGCTCAGACTAACAAAATTTAGTCCAACATCTTCTATACTACAAGATAATTAACTTTGCGAACAATTCAGCGGCTGTTGAATTTTGGGTCGGCTTAAGAAAATTTTACCGCATTAATATTCTATAATGTTTTAAATAATTTTTTTTTTATAATAATAAGAAGCATGGAAAATGTCAGATTTAACAAACCAACCGACTGTGAAAATGAAAATTTTGACAGGCATTAAAAAAATCCATGGGGAACTACATACTAAAAAAAAACAGACGTAAAAACATATCGTCTATGGGTGACTTAAACATATACAGCCGTCTGCTAACTAAACTTCTACTTATCGTTATTAAGCAAAACTTCCTAAAGTGTTATTCAAAAACCAATATTTGTTTAATATACTAATATTAACTCAGTGTCTAATACTAAAATTTTAATAAACCTTCAGCCCATCTTTAAACCCACGGTAAAACTAACCTTGAACTTTTTTTACTGATTTTCTATGCTTTTTGTCATAATTTCTCTTATTGGTTTTTGTCGCCAATATTTTTCAAATATTATTCAGGACAAAATCCTATGTGGGGATATACAAGTGTGAACATGCATGTGTGTCTGATCAAAAAATAACCGTTATTTTCAAATTTCGTGAGTTAGGTATGTTCGAGAGCATGTCTATTATATATGTTGGCAATATCAGTCATTTCGGATTGTCAGTTTGTTTTTGACAGATAAAAAGATTAGTCGTGTTTTGATGTGCTCTTCGATTTTTTACTAAATTTACAAAATTTTGAGCAAAAACAACAAGGTCTTACGATCAATAAGGAATACTACCTTGAAGCTATGCGCAATTAGTCAGAAACACACAGAATTGTGTAAAAAACAAGATTTTGCACCATGATAAGGCACCAGCTCACACATCGATGCTTGCGCATGAGATTTTGGCCAAAAACAAAACTGTTATCATACCTCAACCACCGTATTCAACGGACTTGGCCCCCGCTGACTTTTTCCTTTTCGCAAAACTGAAGACATCGATGAAATGAACAGAAAAATCGAAACAGGAGCTGCTGGCGATACCAAAAAGCGCGTTTCAGAAGTGTTTCGGGGAATGGAAAAAAACCTGTGGGGGGGGGCTTACTTTAAAGGGGACAAGATGATTGATGAACAAATAAATACTTTTTGAAAAAATTTAAAACAACAGTTATTTTTTTATCAGGCCTCATATGTCCTTAGTTGTAATTTACTGCTTCTTTACACTCTTATGTATGCCTGACTAGATAAGTTTGTGCTTAATTCTAGTTTCAAAAGCATTTAAAAGTTTAAATTGACGATTTGATGATTCCTTCACCATTGAATACATATGTTTATACACATAAACGCAGGTACCATTTTGGCATTCTCTTCCTCTTTGGCCATGTATATGTCACTTCGTGTTATAATTGGATTCGCTTCAATGACTGTGGCGGTTGTCAGTTTCGTGCTTGTGGTCGAATTGGTCTCCGGAAAATGGCGCACAATTGTTGGTATTTTGAATATTTTACCGGTCGCTGTTACATACGTTGTAACAGCAGGAATAGCGTACTACATACGGGATTGGCGAACAATGCAATTGGTGATTACGTTGCCATGGCTCGCGATTTTAACCATTTGGTAAGTATGATATGAGTTGCTGAAGATGTTTAAAAATGTTCATTCATTTCACGATTTCCATTTATTTTACAAACAATTAATTACAGGTACTGCGTACCTGAATCACCAAGGTGGCTTTTGGCGCGTGGTAGACTTGAAGAACTTTATGCAATTGTAGAAAGAGCAGCCCGTATGAATGGCACTACGCTGCCCACAAATTATAAAAAATCCTTAGAAGCAGTAGTACCCAGAAAAACAACAATTAAAACAGTCGAACATGCAAGACCAAATAAAAATGAAATCAATCCTTCTATAACAACAACATCATTAGCAGCAGTAACAAACGTAAATGAAGTGATAAACAGTGATGCAAGTCCCCTGGTCGTTGTGTTTAGTAAAACATATTGGCGCACAACATGTCTGACTCTTGTCGTTTGGCTGACATTGATAATCATTTACTTTGGTTTAACTTTACATCTGAGCAGTTTGGGTGGCAATATATACTTAAATACGGTATGTGTTTATTTTTTTACATACATACATATATGTATGTGCATATATTTTTCTTATTATGCAGTGCAGTGTAGTCCCTCAAATATGATGATATCTTTAGGATAAGGTTTGTTGCTTGTTTTCTTTATTAGAACACAAATACTTTACAAAAATTTATTCGCATACATATTACATACCCAGTTGGCAACATAGTGTTCTACGTTACTTGCACGGTTACACTCAAGTAACCCAAATTTCTCAAATCTCGGCTGGGGATGAAACGATACCTCTAGGGTATCGATACTTATACTCGATACGGTATCGATCACAAAGTATCGATACCTACTCGGTATCGAAGAAAAAGCATCTACACATAGTTGTTAGCGGTAGGGAAGAACACACCGAACCAAAAATCAATACCTTGATTATGAACTTGACTTTCTTATCCAGTGACTGAAATTGAGGTGTCTTAATTAGGATCCCGTAAGTGAAAATTTTTGAAACCCAGGAATTCTATCATTACATTCAACCAATAGTATGTCTTGTATTTGTCTGACACATTCAATGGAGGAAGAAAAACTTTGTAGTTAGGATGTAAGTCAATTTATCGTTGGTATAATCTTCGATAAAGTCACATAATTATGGCCTGAAGATATTTTAGTGATAAATTCGAATGGTTTTAGTAACTGGACGGTTTGGTTTTACTATCTCAAGATCGAGACCGCAATTCTATCGTCTTTCTTTTGAAATGCAACCATATACCCGATCTTGGTAGCCCTATTTGCATGCACGGGTTGCATGGATTTATTTTATAAAAACTTTGAAAACAAATAAAATTATGGTAAAAATGGAGAGCAACTCAGCTTTTCTTTCCCTACCAATAATAAAAAGAGTACCGATACGATATTTTTGACCGATACCTACTTGGTACTCGGTAGTAATGCATCGATACCAAAAGTTCTTGGTGTCGAGTATTTACTTGCTCGTGTCGTTCCCTAATCTCGGCCACTTGTGCTTATTTGTTAGTTTTTCAATGTTTTTTGCATACATCGAATGACAATAAATAAGGAGATAATGAGAGTAAGAAATTTGTTTTACTTTTTCTCAGGAAAAAAACATAACACAATTGCATATTTCACAGTGCGATCTAGTGCAACTGTGTGACAATTTTTTTGGCAAATTGTGAGATTTGGAGAATTTTATGAAAATTTTCACAAATCGTGAGATTTTAAAAATTTTATGAAAATTTTCATATTGTTGGCGCATTGAGAAATAAATTGAAATAATGTAAAATTAGTATGGTAATAATAGTTTTTAGGTATTTTACTATGTACCAGGTTTTCGCCGGGAAGGTATACTAATTTGTTTTGCCGCCATTTTGGTAAACATTAGTTTTGATAGTTCACATTTGGCAGTCGCAAAGTAGACACGTGGCAAATTTTTTATGTAAAAATAGTCGATAAATCGTTTAATCGTTAAAACATTTTATCCATCGTAGATTTTCATAAAAAAATCATAATGAGTGACGAAGCACATTTTAATTTGAATCAATATGTGAATAAACAGAATATATGGCTCTGAGCAATTGAAAACCCTCAAATTATTCTACTGTGACTTTTGATACATCTACGAGTATTCACAGTCTGGTGTGCAATTTGGTCAGGAGAAAGAAGTTATAAAAACGACGATATGAGTGAAAACATTAAAGTTTTGGGTTTCATTACAATGTAGTATCAACAAGACGGCATTACTGCGAGTAGTATGTAGTATCCCAGCGGACAACTGTTATATAAATTATTGTTCTTGTATAATACTACAACGCCATTTTGAAAAAGTAAAGTCGGGCAAATTTTTAAAACATTTTCCTGTGAATGAATCGTACGATCGTGTAGGATAGTGAATCAGAGCGTTAACGACGAACTATGTGAGCGTGTGTGTACATACATATATGCACGTATTTATGCATGAATCTTCCACGATTTTCTATTGTCATGTACCTGTTGTTTAAGATTCCTTAAATACATTGCCAACTGGGCACATGTTTTAACAATATTTTTAATGAATATCCTTCGAACAATATATCGATGTTTTTAAAAAAATGTAATCCGATACTCTTCAAAAATGTCGATACAATATACATATATCAATATAATTCACTTCTACTCCTTTTCATGGTTTTATTTTTTAAGCAAACAAAATTTGAAAGATATATTCTAAATCGATTATACAATTTAATCAGTGATTTCAATAAAATCTCACGAATATCGTATAACTGATTTATTAAAAAAATTTAAGTTTATGCATGCCGTTAAATGATAGTATTATATTAGGGAGTCATCGCGAAACCGCTACTTCAGGTCAGAGCTCTTATGATTGTTTTGGATTCACAAGCTGTCTCAGACTTCAACTCAGTTCTCAAGCGGAATTCAATTATACAGAAGACGATAAACGAGAACATTTTTGCAAATGAAATAGTTAACGAAATGCGTACGTGATTCAATATGAGATGAATATGGAGAGAGAACAATTCAATGGCTCGGTGGCTGAATGGTTATGTCATGTGCCGTTCATATGTCATGTGCCGAGTTAAAATCCGAAAATGTGTGCTGATGAATAGTCTAGCGACTACGAAACAGATAGTTGGCCCCCAGCTAAAGGTTTGATTATTATTTTTCTTGTCTTCTTCAATTAAAAATGATTAATCACAGCAAATCTGTATTGTAAAAAATCTCCTACTAAAGAAAACTTAAGAAAGGAAAAACTTGAACTAAAATCCGATGTACAAATGTACAAAAACCAAAAATTGAATTTAGAAACAGTTTTTCTTTCTTTTTATTAATTTATTACGAACTACAAGCTTTCATAGACAAATTAGTTCAGAATTTCAAATGCTTATTACAATTGCATAATATTAAAAATATTTACAATATTAATTATTAAAAATATAAAATTTAAAACTGCTTAAGGCACGGCATCATTAATGAAGTTTGCTTAAATAATGAAAAAAAAATGGTTCAAATAACTATTGTTATTGTTATAGTAACAGTGAAAATCCTCATAAATACTGCTTGAGCAAACTTTTGAACTGAGAAATAGATTTGTAAAAATTCCGTTCCTCATATGGAATAACTGTATTCCAAATTCGTGCTACTCTCACAACAAAAGATCTGCTCATCTTAGTTCTTGAAGAACGTCCGAAAACAAATTTTTCTAAAATGAATGAGGGTTTATTATATTTAACTATTTTATAAAACTGCAGCATAAGTCGTTTGTCAATAAAAGTTAAAAAGTCAGAGCCTAACGCTCTTACTACGTAAGAAGACACATGATCCTTATAGTGTAGGCCATATATAAAACGAATAACTTTGTTAAAGCAAATTTTGAGCTTAGAAATATTTTGTTGAGATGTACCCGAAAACACTTCAACTCCATACAAGAAAAGAGGCAGACACAAGGAAAAAGCTACACGTTTTCTCACATTTATCGGCAAGAAAATAGCCAAATGGTGTAATTTCTGCAGAGTGAAAGAAACTCTAGATATTATTGGGTTGACTTGATAGTGAAAGTCCAATTTGTTATCGATAACTAAGCCAACAGGGTGATTACGAATGTGTATATACGGACTAAATGTGCTATTAGCAAAGCACATAGCGCTCATCTTCGCAGGGAACAAAGACAAATAATTTCGGTCAGCCCTATCTGCAATAAGTTGAAGAACCCATTGGTATTGGAAGCAAGGTAATTTAAGCCCAGCCCTTTGTCCTCAGACAAGAAGAAGTTGTATATCATCAGCATATGTGTAACATTTACCGAATTTAATTACATTATACAGATCATTCATATACATCATAAACAGTAACGGTCCTAAAATAGATCCCTGAGATACACCCCTATGCAATTCTAAAGTATTTGACTGCCGATCATTTATTTCAACAAACTGAAATCTGTTCACAAGGTAGGAATATAATAAAGAACAAGCAGAATTTCCAAATTTAAATTCATTACACAGTTTCTGTTTAAGCAATTTAAAGTTTAAGGAATCAAGGGCTTTGGTCAAATCTAGTGTTACCAAAACAGAAATAAAGGAACGATCCAAGTTTTGCCTTATACTATCTACAATATCCATTTACAAACCGGTTGTGTTATATCCTAGATATTAAAAAATTTTGTATTTGAGACTTTATTAAAATCTCAAAGATTTGGGAACATGATTTCAAAATGTGAAATAGTTTTTAATTGAAAATGTAAATGATTTCATGCCGAAAACTTTGTGACGCCTAAACGATGTTATTTACGGCAGACTAAAAAGTAAGATGTGTTAAATATGATATCAAAAGTGAATGTGGAAGTCAGATTTTTGATAACTGTAATTTGAGTTAAAAAAAATTTTCCAAAATATCAAAATTTTTCTTCTCAAACCAACCTCGTAAAGACTAACGGCCTTGTGCATAATCAAAATCCTTATGCTAACTAACTAGCAGCTAAGTTTTTTGTGTGTAAATTTCCATAAGGGAAAAAGATAGCAACAAGTTAGTTAGCACAAGGTTTTTTATTATACATGAGGCCGTAATTTTATGTTTGTTAAGCCCCTATTTGCTAAATTTTGTGTAGAAATTTGTCAAATATTCATAAAAAAATACTTTGTGTTTAAAACAGGTTTATTTTACAACTTTCTTTACAAAGTTTTTCAAATAAGCCTTTAATAAATATAAAATATTTTTTAGAAATATTGCCGTAAGAGTATAAACTTTATGAATAAGACTATAAATGTTGATGGAATTTGTTCAAAGCGAGGCGAATTAATAAATCACTAACCTACTTGTATAGTGTGCATCACAGCGAATTTGGCTCACCACCAAAACTTTTATATATTTAATCACATTTTTCCCCCACAAATCGACAGAAAATTTCACAACGACACAAAGTTTTTCTTCTAAATTTAAATAAATTTATTTCCATTGCAGGCTATTGCTGGAGCGGTGGAAGTGGTGTCCATTTCATTGAGTGTTTTTGTTGTGTTGAAGTTGGGAATAAGACTGAATTTAATAACATACATGTTGATACCGGGCATTTGCTGTTTGGCAACAAATATTGTACCCAAAGGAGATGAAAATAAAATTTATGTTATTGCTCTTGCAATGATTGGTAAGTCTTATCACTGATGCTGTTTGTATTATTTCGTTGTCGTCATTGTTGTTGCTATCACACAATCAAACTTTAAATTGAAATTGATTATGTTTTTTTTTTTTTCTTTTAGCAAAATGCGTTATTGGTGCCAATAATGCCATTATTCCAACATTCACGGCCATGCAATATCCTACTGTTGTACGCAACTTTGGCGTTGGAATGGGTAATTTGGCGGCTGGAATTGGCTTAATACTTGTACCTTATATTTGGCTTTTAGTAAGAAACATTTCAAATTTTTCAAATTTAAATACTTTAGATTAGACTTTTTCATTGATTCGCGTTTATTTTATATTTAGGCGGACATTGAGGAAATGTTGCCAATGAGCATAATGGGAGTGTGCGGTCTGATTGGCGCAATTGCTTTGGTATTGATGAAAGACGTTGAAAACTAAAACAACAGTTGTGGTTAACGCAATTAATAATATTTGCTTCTTAGCCTTAGAAATCTTAAAAGTATTTGTGATATATGTAAAAGATTTAATTTCGAGTCTTTGCTCTCAAGAATAGTTAAAAAGTTCTTTCTTAATGCCTGATATGAATAGATTAATTCTAATATCTATCTAAGTGTAAATATATATTTATGTAATGTATATAGGGTGTTCGAACCGGGTATTTTCGTTTTATTGAAACCGGATTTTTTTAAATGGCAATTTTTTGAATATCGAATAAGCCGGGCTTTTAAATACGAGTGGTCGGGATTTTAATATATAAAATTTATATTTTTGTTTGTATTTCAATAACAAATATATTCATATACGAGTATTTCTATGCGAGTGTAGAGTTATAGGTGTAATCGTTTGCGTATTGATAAATATGATACCGTGGCAGATTTGGTTGAAGACAACAACACAAGACTTGAAGTAATTTTCTATATTTGTTCACCTACTTATGTATACATAGTACGTTTTGTGACTTATTAAGTATATAAACACATGCGTACATATGTGCAATCAAAAACAATGGAATCAAACTCCGATTACATTTAACATATATTGAAACCCGGGTTTTTCAAATTGCCACTATTGGATCTATTCGAAAACCGATTTTAGAAAAAAATCGAATAATCGATCACCCTAAATGTATATAATTTAGTTGTAGTTAAAAATCCCAATTTACTATATTTTAAATTTACAAGTGATAAGTAGCAATAAAAATTTTAAGCTTATGAAGAAAAAATCTAAAACTATTGTACATTAAAATAAAACCTTTTTTGTTTTGTATTGAGATCTGCAACTTAAGTCTGTATTATAAAAACAGGAAATTGGCTGAATGCACCTGGGGCCAAATCACCGCATACAATATCGAGCAAAATTATCGAAATTTTTCATTTTGGTATCATGGCATACGATATCGAATGAATTGTATTGCAATAATATAAAAAGGTTAAAGGATTCATTTTCTGTATTCGTACTTTTAGGAAACGTATGGTCGTCTTCAATCTATTACATTTTGTTTAAATTACGATCTGATATGCATCGTTTTCCATAATCTAGATGTATGGTAGTGTTATTCCATACGATAGTTAATTCGATATCGTATGCCGTGATTAAACCCCTGGACTACCTACGAAGAGGTCGATAACAGGGGTTCGTTAGCTGTAAAGCAGATAAAACGAAGAATTGTTGAAGCATAGCAAGTGCTATGCTTCCGATTCCAGTAGATTTAGAGCAGGCTAATTGCCTGGGGAGGTTAATTACTATTTTAAACAACTGCCCGAAAGAGTGAACCGATAGCTGTGATCCGTATCCAGACCACAACACCAATTACTTCAATCTTGCTTTAAAATTCCGCTATTTTCAGTTTGATATTATTTTCCCCTTTTGAAATTTAATCAATATTTAAAAACTCATAGCAAAGCAGACTTAACAGAGTGGTTGCCAGGACAGATGATGACTTTTTTTGTGCATTAGTCGCGGTTGGGTGTCAAAACTTCAACAGACGTATAATTCATTTGCATAAGTACGTGCCGTGAATTGGCCTATGGGCCAATTCAGTTAGTTTGCTTCTTAATTTGAATATCAAAATCGTGCTGATCAAAAAAGAGAGAAAAACAAAAATAAATCATTAGCTGCGTTTAGCGTATCGGAGGGAAAATTTAAATAATTAGAATTTGCTTGAATTACAGGGATATTAGTAAATGTTCTGCTAAGCATATTTGCATCCACTTCGCAGTTAACACTACTGTTCGTTTTTCCTATTCCTATTTCGCAGATAGTATGCCATGTTTGTTGGGAATTAATAGCGCTACTAAACCGATTGGAATAATATTCAGCTTTTGCATGTTCTATTTGCTTATCTGAACTCGAAAGTTTGTAGTCTTTTCCACCTGGCATATGCTAGATCCCTTTGATATATAGCATTCTTAACAGTGCTTGGAAACCAGTTTTTTTTTACTTTTTTTATTTTTTAGTGGTACCGTTAAGTCGCAAAGATGCTGCCAAACTAACAACGATTGCAGAGGGCGTAAAATAAATGTTTTCCCAAGCAATAAGTGACGCGTATTCATAAAGACAAATTATTTGAAATCACGATAACAGAAATGTTTTTCTACTTGTAGAACTTGAAAGTTGTAAGTTAAAAAAAATCTGGTAGTACAAAAATATTTTATTGGTATCAGACACAAAGCATAAGTAAATGCTTGTTGTGGGCGTATGGTGAGTTGGGTATATCGTATTAACTGGAAACAGACCAAGTGATGACATATTAAAGGGAGCGTTTCCTCGTCTAAGACATTTGAATTAAAATCACCGGTAATGACTATATCATCATACTCGGAAGCAAGATTTTCTAGTTTATTATATAAACTTGTTAACGGTATTCTTTTATTTGGCCTATAAACACAACCTATCAGCAACTTATAGCCAAATGATAAAACTTCAATAAAAATGAGCACAATAATTGTTGTGAGTCGTTTGCAACAGATGATTTGCAACAAATTTTGCAAGAGATATTATTTTTTACAAGAGACAAGATTACAAGATTTGCTATTAATGTTCCATTTTCTCTGATGATAGTGACATTTAGATACGGAATTTTTTTATCCTTTTCCCATTCTATCGTAAATTGTATCTTTTTGCGGTACGCATTTAACGCCTTTTCAATAACATCTAATTTAATAAACGCAAAAAACCATCTACATATTTTCTACCTATTTTTTACTTTTATTTGTCTAATCAAGTGTCAAATGCAATGTCTGCTATTGTCGGTGATAGTGAGTTGCCCATTAGCGTGCCATATATCTAGTTTGTTTTGAAGATTGTTTGCTAAAACATAATGCTTGAAACTATTGCATAGTAGTTACCCGTGTTCTTTAAAACAATTTGCGCAGCCTTTTAGTACGTACTACAAAATTAGTGTTTGGATGGAATCAGGCACTGGTATTGTATGTATTTTATTTTTAGTTTACAGCTAATGTAATGTAAAATTATTGATTAAGCTTAATGTTATTATAAAAATAAATAAATATATCCAGTAAACATGTTTTGTTTTTTTCATTAAAACTTCAACAAAGCTCATATGTTAACATTTTTAACAGCTTTAGAAGCTCACAAATGCAAATTTATTAAGTTTTTATATAACGGTCTAATTTGTTTGTTGAAAGCTTTAAGTATTGTGGTATTGGTGTCAAAATAACTGTGTCGAAATGCGTGAAAGTTAAAAAGCTTTTCAACACTAACATTATTACAAAAAGGTTTCAACATTTTTAGTTGTCAAAAATAAAAAAAGTATCAAACTCAAGGAATCACAATCATTTGCTAAAAAACGGTTGACATCAATCAATATTTCGACTGAATCAATTAAAATTCAGAGCATGACCCCTGCTCAAATCTTTCGAAACCGTAACAAAAATAAAGTTTTAGGTTTTTATTCAAATATTTTAAAAATTACTCAGGATGGGGAAAAATACAAATGTTTTAAAACCGTTTATTAAGAATATATAGGTAACTTATTTAGATAGATGTGGGCACAGGTGTACATACATACATATGTGTAATACACAAATCTCTACATATGTACGAGTATTTTCAACTTGAATCACAATTGTTCAAACAGATCTACAAGGAGTACAATAACTTAAAATAAAGTTTTAAAAGCTTTGCAAACAACTGAAACAGAAATTAAGTATCTAAGTATCTACGTATGCATAAACGCCACTATTTTTGTGTTGGTGGTATAAAACTGCAAAGTTTTCTTAAACCAAAAACATTTCTTTATTGTAGTTTGTTGTTAACGGTTATAACTTCACTTGTATTTAAGTTGAAGTAGAGCGATCGCGCTTCCAGCGAATACAGATTTCCAAAGTTATTAATTCACAATTTATTGAGTGGAAACGCTCAAAGACAGACTTTTTCTATTCATTTACTTTGTTTTGTAAAAGATTTATGTCAGAAAAATTACTGTGAACTGAAAAAGCAAATATAACAAAAGCAAAAAAAAAAAAAACAAAAATCAAAGCAACTAAATCGGAATAAAACATCGATATGAAATTGCAACAAATAAAAATGGTAAGTTTCGCAATTTGATAAAAAAAAATTTTGGCAAAAAACCAATCAATTGAGCACAAATTAAGTGTCGAATGCAGTGCTTCTTTCTAAGGCGTTGTTTATTACTCGTAACTTTGTTTTGTTGGCGAATGTATCTGTTCTTTTTTCTTTCATGGAATGTTGACTAACTAGATTCCTAAATGTTTTCTTATGTGTTTAAAACTACTGTTACAAATTCAAAAATTTTATAATTTACTGAAAACAATCGGTAACAATTACTTTTGTTAATATTTTAATTGGTACATATTAATTTATTTGAGTCCAAGGTTAAAATATTGTCTTGACAAAACTTAATGCTCCAACAGAAATAAAGACTAACCGTTTTAAATTACTTAAAAAAAAGGTGTAACAAAATAATGTTTTGTTATTTCTTTTTTTATCTCTTGTATTGTCTTGGTTTAAATTTTCACGCTTAAATCGGTTTTAATTCAGCGAAGTGGTTCCGAATTCTAGGGATTCCCAAAATCGGCTTCATGAATCCCCAAACTCTTCCCTCTTCCCCGGAAGCAATACAGCAACTCCAATTTTCGCACTAAAGCAGCAACACTGTATATAAGTGTTTCTACGTTAATAGGTACTATCGGCGGCAACGTTAAAAAATCATATATACAGTCCTGTTCTAAAACTCACGAGATTTGAAAGCACATGCCGTTTCAAGAGCACAAATGTGATTTGTGAACGTTCAGCAAATCACAATTTTTTGCAACCAAATAAGCGTATAATAAGTATTATTTTAGCACGCTGCCACATAGAATGACCCACAGTTTTATATACCCACAGTTTTATGTATCATCATATGGCATGGATTTCGAGTGTAGCAAACATACAAACAATCAAACATACAAATAAAACTGATATAAACCTGTTAAAAAAGTGGCATGAAGTTGAGGGCAAAATATGCTACATATATTGCCCTTTTTCCTACAACATGTGTAGAGAAGACGCTTTATATTTACAGTGTCACCCACTTTTTAGGAAAGAACATAAAAACGAGCCAAGGATAGGATAAATGTAACATTTCAGTTAGAAAAGAAAACTCCGTAAGTTTTACTCGCATTATATGTTTCAAAGGCAGAACGGATTTACCCATAGAGCTACAAAGCGATCGATAGTCGTCCGCATCGGTATTTTCGATAGTTTCAAGAAAAACTATACTATCGTTAAGCGCTACTTTTGGCAATGAAACTGTAACTCAAGTCGAAGTTAGTAAACATAGATACATACACATTTATATATGTATATATAAAATATTTACGTATTTTCGTCGACATTTAGCCGCAGCCGCCAGATATAAGTTGCCATGTTTAACATGTTTTATATCAAAAACTCTTTTTTTATTTGAGATAAAAGTAATAAATGATATAATAGACTTTACTTTGATGATATATTTTCATTTGTAAATAACGCTATTAATATAAAAATTTAAAGGTAGCTAAGAATATGGCTGAATAAATGGCCAGAAACATTATGCCGGCTACATGTAACCAGATTTGTATATACGTTCAAAAATTGTCGATAGTATCACTATCGAACGAAAACAATCAATAGTTAGCTAAAAATAAAACAATCGATACTATCGATTGTTTTGCAGCTCTATTTATCCATCTTTATTGTAATTTTAAAAGCTTTCATTTAACTGACTTTCATCGTTATATCGATTCTGCAGCGTTTTATCATAGTAGTTTAATCCGAATTTTAAAAATTAATAAGTGTTTCAAATTTGCTCAAAATATATTTTCGTATTATTGACGAAATTTTGTTGTAACATGATTTATTTCTATTTGATATTATATACAGTTCTTCATTGAAATTTTCCCTAGAAACGTTTATTAGTGTGTGTCAATTTGAGACTGCAATTATTTGCATTTGCAAATATATTAGCTCTATTCACAGTCTCGTGCAAATGGTATTGCATCATTGCATTTGCAAAAAGATTTAGCATATTTTTACTCTACACTAACAAAATACACAGCAATGCACTTGCTAGTCTTATGTGTATATGCAATGCATAAAACCTATAGTTTTTATTTGATCTGCTTATGCACAAGTTAATTGCAAATCGACAACTGACAATCTGCGATTCAAGCCAATTAGTTAGTTGCTGTTGCTCATCCTGCATTCAAATAACGCCAATCGATGTCTTTCTCTAACTTAAAATCGCTTTTTCTATTTAAAGCCCATTAACTGATCCTTAAAGCTTTTTTTTTGCATATTTATTATTGACTAAAATTTTAGTAAAATATTTTCTACTCTAATTATCAATCAGCTGTGAATTTCGTGCTTCGCAAAAAGTAGTGCAAACTTAACCATCAGAGGAGGTTCACAATTGATAGCATATATTTGCAATTACAAATGCACAAGATTGTAAATAGATCCATAGGTTTTATTTGCTCTACTTTTGCACAAGTTAATTGCAAATCGACAGCTGACAATCAGCGATCCAAGCCAATTAGTTCGTAAACGCCGCTTAGTGGCTCTTGCTCATCCCGCATTCAAATAACACCAATCAATGTCTTTATCTAACTTAAAATCGCCTTTTCTATTAAAAAGTCAATTAACTGCCCCCTAAAGCTTCTTTTCGGCATATTTATTTTTGATTAAAATTTCAGCAAATTATTTTCTACTGTAATTATAAATCAGCTGTGAACTTCGCAAAAAGTAGTGCAAACTAAACCAACAGAGATGGTTCACAATTGGTGACATATATTTGCAATTGCATATATTTGAATCACAAATGCACAAGATTGTGAATACAGCTATTATATTTGAGTGTATTTTGTTAAGCTAAAACAAAAATATACTTCACCACTTTGCAAATGCAATGATGCACGGCCATTTGCACAAGATTGTGATTACGACTAATGTATTTGTGTGTATTTTGTTATTGTAAAGTAAAATATACTCTTTTATTTTGTAAATGCAATGGTGCAGGTCCATTTGCGCAAGATTGTGAATAGGGTTATGGAGAAATCCGTTTTCTCATTCTATGGAGGTCCTCTCTGATATCAAATACAATCATTTTATATCAAAAATTTGACTTCATGTGTTTTGTATATAAATTGTATATCAGCAGAAACAAATTATGTATTTTTATTTTGTTTTTATACATAAACACAGATTTACTGTATTGAAATTTAATTTTTTTATGATGTTTTGAAGCATTTGTTCACAAGCAAATTATGTACATACTTACATACTACATATGTATGTACTTTTGTTACGTTATTATTAACTATACTTTGCATTCACTCTTCTTTAACTGTATTTAGTAAAAAAAAAAAAATAATAATTAAACAATTTCTAACTTTAAAGAACTTGAGAGAATTTTAATTAAAAAAATGCATTAAATAAGCAACAAATAAAAAATAAACAAATCCATTAAAAACTAAACTGTTGTCGACATTCACTTTGCGTAAAAATTAAATGGTTTCTATGTGATAATTTTGAATTATTTTGAAGGTAAAAATAACAAGCTAATAGCAGACAGCTGAACATTTTAACGAGCTTATTGTCGGCTAAAATCTCAAAAGCCAAAAGTGACAAAACAACTTTAAGTCCACTTTGTTTTATTGCCCTCACAAACAACTTCCGTAGTCTAAATCTTTACATACATTTTGTTTTAAAGTTAACTTTTCCAGCTGATTTTTATGGTGCGAAAACTTTCCGTTTATAAAGTTACGTTCTTTGATAGATTAGGTGACGATATGTTTGCGCAGATGTTCGTATTTACGTGTATGTGTACGTATGTGGGTTTTGCTATTCATTATGCATTCATTTATATGGAGAAAAATGTATTTGTTCTGCAAAGAAATGGTATTGTCTCAAAACTCACACGAGTGAGGAGTGAGTATATACATAATTGCTTGTTTAATGCCGGCTTAAATTACGAGTACAAATTGTTTTGCAATGGTGTAATTAATTGGGTATGTAGATTAAGGTTTTCAATTCGAAGCTTTGCTTTCATAGCAGCTGCAATCCGTTGCACTTGTATTGATTTGTAATTAACTTTTAACATACATATGTATGTAAATATTTTTCTTTGACTGGATTTTCCTGTTTGTTGCAAATTTTAATCACTGCCACTCGCAAAATACTTGATATAGTTCTACTGTATAAAACTGTTGAAAAATAAATATTTATAAACATAGTTGGTACTTTGATTAAGAAGGCACGGTGACTTTGTCAATGCTTACATTATTCAAACTTGTTTTTAATAATTAATGAAAACGTTTGTATGTAACAATGTAAAAGTGTAATAATTTCTCCAACATGCTAAAACCTTTTAAAACATTCTTTCTTCAACAACAATGCATTTGCTAAAGTGGGACATTATATCAGAATGGTTTTCGATTTATGTATATCCATTCCTCATCGCGCCACTAGATTAATAGAATGGACATAAGAATGAAAGGAAAGGGGTGCAGACTTGACCGTACCGCCTAGTTAAAAACGAAATGTTAAAGCTTGAAGGCCAAAAAACTTACGGCCCTATTCATAAAAAATATTTTATGTTTATTTGACAAACTTTGTATTGAAATTTACCAAATAAACCTATAATTAGCAAAAAATATTTTTTATGAATTAACTGACGACACAGAGCTCTCCTGTGTGAGCGTAATTGCAAGTTCAAAATGATATTGAACCAAAACTGGTCAAGAAAGCCTGCTATATGTAAACTGGGACTAAATTTTCATCGCTAATCATTTACACATACATACGTGCTAACAAACATGTGAGGTCAGAGACAAGTATGATTTACTCTGCCTTTACACAGGAAAGTACTTTCATGAAATTTCTGCATACATATTATACTTAGTGTCCACACTTGCGATACTATTTAAGATGAGAACTATTAAGATGAGACTTAATTATAATAATTACTAAGAGAGAGTTCTGATGAGAAATCTCATGGCAACAATCTCATAATAAGAGACGTCAAAAGAGCGACTGTGTACAAAAAGGCGCCATTTCATTCATTCGCCTATTTTTTTAATTAATTTTACAAAATATCTTTTAAAAACAGTTAAAGGGAAAATTGTTTGTTTCTATGCACTAAATACATTCTCAGCTTTCTATTAGATATTAAGATGGACATAAAGAAATTATTTCTCTGCCTTGCCTGAGTGTAATATGTTTCTCAGCAGATCTAAATACCACTGGTCCAGTGCAGAACCAACCCGAGGATCGGATGAATGCGTCGTAGCCACCTATATCACATTCGGATATTTCTGCCAAATCGTGCAACACCGGTATACTTAGATACAACGCCCTTGTAAAAGAAAGAGCTGGACACCGACAGAAGAAGTTCTTCACACTCTCTACTTCCTTCTCGTCCCTACAACTTCTACAGAAATCATTAAATGGAAGATTTAATATTCTCGTAGCAGTGTCCTGTCAGGACCACCACAGTAGAACGCAACCTCCTTAGGGGCAGTTACTCTTAAAAGAGAAAGGTCTAAGCCAAAGCTGTTTTTAAATAGGTTAAAAGCATCTTCGGCTGGTTTTAAGTCTATTAGTGTATTGTATTGTATTTGTAACTATACAGTTGCAAATAAAATTGCAAACTATAGGATGCACAGAATGGGCGGAGTAACGTAGACTTTGTGCCCACGATGGTATTAACAAAAAAAATTTTTTTTGCGGTGCTGTGACTAACTATGCCGACCTAGAGCTGCTTAACAACTGTGTTTGAGTCTATAGTACAGTCTTGAAGTAAAGTATGCTTTTACCTGTTTATAGTACACAAAAAGAGCACTTTATTAATTAAAAGTTAGTTATTGCTAAGAACACAACTGCGACGAACGACGAATATTTGGTTGCGAATATTCGTCGCCAAAAATAAAACACATTGGTGTATATGAAAATGCACACAATCATGGCGTTGGTCGAAATTCGTCATACTCAGTGAAAGTTGAAATAGATTCATTTCTAATTGTTTCGTCAGCGAACGACGAATAAAGCAGTATCAGGTGACCAGATTTCTTACATAAAAAAAGTATTTTTCATGACATAATATTTTTCCTGATTTATATTAATCCATGTAGTAAAATATGTGTGAAGAACCAAAAATTTAATTTAAAAAATTATAAAAGTTCATCAAAAATTCAATAAATTTATATGTGTGAAGATGCTCTCAAAATATAAAGTAGCTGAGATAATTTGTTCAAAAATCCCTCTTTCGGATAAGATTTATATAGGTTTACTTTTAATATGGTCACCTTAGTATTTATATTAATTGTTTTTTTTTCGTTGCATGGAATGTAAACAATGTTCGTTGATATTGTGCTTCACACGACGAATTTATACAACGAATATTTGTCGGCGAATTCATCGCGATGGGCGAAGTTCGTCGTTCGTCGCAGTTGTGTTCCTAGCATATGGTCCAATGTAAAGTGCGTAGAAAAAATGTATATTAAATATTTTTTAAAAGTTTTTCAATATTTTATTGGCTTAGAAATAATGAACTTTGTAATGTTTGCATTAGTCTTTTAATGTCTTATCTGCTTTGGAAAACTCTGAAGCGATTTCGAATTTTGTAATAACATAACTAAGGGCACTTCAGACTATCACATTTTGTATTAAAACACGTCAAAAACTCAAATAATACGTGCAAGTGGATAATGTGAATTTGAAGCGTTATGAAAATGAGAAATTAATACGGTAAGAGATTTGACATTTCGTAACACTTCATCGTTTTTAGAAACTTGTTTAAACAATAAGATTTTTCACTGAATCAAGGTTGCATTTTTTACAAAAGCCAATAATAAAAATATTAAAACCAGACGTTAACCAAATTGGCTGTTTATTTTGTAACCATATTTTTTATTTTACTTTAGGTGTAATAGAGTGAAAACGAAACGTAATGGTACGTTACATTTCTCGCCAGTCGCAACAAATATCATTACATTTTTGTCTCACAAAACCCAATCAAAATCTCAAGACTTGTATGATAGCCTGAAACGCCCTTTAGGGAAATACAAACACACATTTATACATATTTAGAAAATTTGATCGAAGATTGAAAAGAAACGTGGCATAAATACGATTGATTCATAACTTAATTGTTATCGATATATTAATTCTGCTGCAAAGAAGTAAAAATCCGAAGCGACTATTCTTGATTCCATGTTTACTTGTATATTGTACGCATGTACAAGTGTTGGTATTTATTTACGTTTCTTTTTTATCAAACTAAAAATTATGGTAAAATCAAGTTCCTTGTTTGTTATTTAACATACATTTTTCACCTGAATAACTCAAAAATCCTAATAAAAAAATAATTTGTATTTTTGCAAAAGAAACAAAAATATTTTAGAGCATAAACTAACTATACCAGCAAGTAAACTAGTTTCATAATCTGGCCAAATCGTATAACAGCCAGACACCAACACCAGCGTATCTTTATGGCGTAACCAACCAAGTGCAACAACATTTAATAAATGAAATAACACTCGTACATACGAAAAACAATTTTTGGGCGTTATTGAAAACAAAAGTAAGAGTATTTTCCATAACTATTTGAAGTATCAGTCGCAGGAACGAATTACCGAATTCTTTTTTCTGCGTTAAGTTAAGCATTATTTTGTCATTGCAATATCAATTAGTTTTGAAGTTTAATATTTTTTAATTGGCATTGCAAAAAAGTTTACAGTAATTATCGCATGCACTTTTATTTCCTTAATAATCTTCCGAGACACTATTTGCAACAATTAAGAAAACCCGTTTAAATTTTTATGTTTTTGTCCCCGGCAATGAAAAGAAATGTTAGAAGAAAAAAAAATCAATTTTACTTACAATAGCGCATACAAACATATATAAAAGCGTATGCATGTATGTGTATATGTAATATACTCATATACATACATATGTATGTATATACATAGATAGGTATATGAGCATATACCTATATTTATAAAGCATTTAAGCAAATAAAATACAAACTTTATTGCACAATCATGAAAACTGTATTAAATGTATTAGATTCATGCAATTAAATTTTTCGCTGAATGGCCAATGTGTATTATTTAAACTCTCAATTTACTCGCATTTTACAGCACTCTCACTTTTTTGTTTTTATATTTTTACCGGTTTGCTCCTATTCCAAGTGTGTTGCCATAAATGTACGTGTACATATGTGCATACTACATAAGTAAGTGTGTATGTATTGCTAAAAATAATAATGATCCAATCAATTCGATTGCATTATAACAGCAATAACAGAAAATTAAATTATATTAACAATTGCTAAAACCAAGAAACCAGGTATGACTTAATGTTCATATTTCCATCCATCCATCATCCAGACAGAACGCGTTTTACCAACTAAACATACATGCATATGACATATCGCTCCTTTATTGCAACATAGTCATATCTCAGAAAATAAGCTTTTCGAGTTAACAATGCAATTTTGTTAACAGTAATACATTTTATATTGTGCCAAAAATTTATTCAAATTACTTTTAAACTTTTTCCTTTAGGAGATACTTTCTAAAAAGAATTCCTAAGACTTTCCATACAAGTCTGAAAATTTAATATGTATTTTTCTTGAAACAAGCTTTTTCGAGTTATGACTATGTTGCAATAAAGGAGCGATATGTATGTATATGTGTATATACATGGATATCTATGTGCATATGCATGTACATATCTATGAAATTAATTCTGTTGGAATTTAAGTTAAGCTCCACACTGGAATTATAAACAAAAATTGAGTCACAGTTGACTAGAACGTAAATTCAATTTATGATATCTGCTGGTAACTGTTTCGCGGTATGAAATCAAAACGTGTTTTTGAAAAAATCTGAATACATAATTTAAAAACACTATGATTTCGAAATATGTATATGTATGTATGTACTTATACACTGGCATATTAACTACAGATTTAATTAAAATAGGTTAAAATTTTTGGAGTCCTATATATTTGGTCGGCTTCCTTCAAGTATGTATAACGAACCATATTTCGATTATATCGTAAGTGATAATATGCTTATTTTACAAGTAAAGGCTTTTATCGTATTCTTCGTTAGCACAGCAATATCTTGATTTAGAATCTTGGGGGAGTAGTGTTTTGTCTTAAGTAATTTTCATTGTCGTCCGTGTTTTCTATACCTACACATATGTTTATTATTAATTTGTAATAAGCGAAATTTTATCGTAATAGGTACAGTTTTGCATCATGTGTGCACGTGTTTTTTTTTTATTATATTATTTTTTTACTGTCATTTGTTTTTTCTCTATTTGTTATTATTAAATTCTGTTTTATGTTCCTCCTATGTATTTTATTATCCTACGGTGTTGAATTAATTTTTGTTGATCTGAGCAGTGTCGAAGGTATGTACACTGGGCACTGATCAGTTTTAACTAATTTAATTTCAACATTTTAAATGTTGTGATAATGTTTGTTTTGGTCGTTCCGTATGTTAAGTTAACAAACATTACTCTCCCTTTCCTCCTTCTCATACTCTATTTTTCTAGTTCCAGTACAATACAGTCCAAGATAAAAAAAAAAAAAAAGAATCTTGGGATCTGTAGTTTAATCTCTACTAATGATTAGACAGCTAGGAAACATAAAAAACAAACGTTTTGGAACCAAGAGGTAAAAAGCACTTCAAGCCTCATTTTATGAAAGAAGTCACACTTCTTTGGATATTTGAAAATAAGCCTTAAAAAAATTTTTTTTTTCTTTTAAAGAAATCTTGTACTTGTAAAATCTTCAAAATTAAAGCCCTTATTCTAGCAACGCTGGTTGAAATGAAGGAAACATCATCATCATGTATGCTTTCGTGATTATCTCAAAGATTTTTATAATGCACAAGTGGGAGCGTCGAGACAGTTAAATTTTGAGATTTTGACCACACTTTAAACGCTAACGGTAAAAATTTAGCTTCCTTAGCGAGTGGTGTAAAAAAAACAAGTTTTGATAACTTCGTTTACAATGTAATCGAAGATACAGCCAGACATATACACACATACATATGTGTATGAAAGTATCTCATTCCTTCAAAAAAAAAAAAAACGCATATAAAAGAATGGTGTTATTTATACAAAGTTAGTTTAAGATCATGCAGTCACAATCGACATATCAAAGTAGTGAAAAACACACGATTTGTTATTAGACATTTTGACTTTATTTATGGCGCATAAAACGTTGTTTTTTTCGCAAATTTTTAATGTACCTATAACAAAAAATGTCCGAATCGCTTGATACATACGTATGTATTTGCATGTTGTACTTTGCCTGCCATTTCTAATCAATCACTTTTGTCTCTAGCAAAAGATTATAGGTAGCAAATTTAGTTTCTTATTTAATTTGATAATCCGATTAGTTTTTTAAAAAATAAATAAATAAATATGTATGCATGTACTTAGAATGTAGTGTACAGTAATTTTGTGTACATGTTCTTTTTGTTTAATAAGCTTTTTAAATAAAAAAAATAAGAAGATTTTAACGTTTTATCTGAAACTTACCTTGTCAGTATATTTACATACGGTTGAAATTTTGTCACGCACTTGTAAAAATGTACCGCAAGAAATGTCTTTTGATCATGTCTTGATTTACTTTTTTTCCTGGAAGAACAATGTAAAGAATATAAATAATTGCTAAGCACAGAGAAAGGGACTATTAATGCTATAACTTTTAATTTTGAAGTCCGACTGATATTTTTAATTGAAAATTCATGCGAACATTATTACGAATGCAGATTGCAATTAGTGTTAAAAGTTTTTCATGCCTCAGAATAATTGCCCTATTCACAGTCTTATGCAAATGGTATTGCATCAATGCATTTGCAAAATAATGGAGTATATTCTTGCTTTACACTAACAAAATGCACCCAAAAATCTCACTTTTGCAATTGCAGAAATATGCAATCTCAAATCACAAGATTGTGAATCGCGGTAATGTTTCTGATATGTGATGAAGACTACAAGTAAAAACAGAAAAACGAAACATACTTTTAGGAGGCCAAAATAAATGAAAATTTCAACAGATTCAATTGAAAATAATCATTAACGGTTCTAGCTTTAATTGTATTTTCTGTAAACATGGCGTTACAAGTACTGTCAAGTGCCGGGAGCAAGCATTGTAATCTACACTAATGTTAAAATTGCAAAATTTTTGTTTTAATCTTTTAATTTTAATAAGCATGTCGCATATTCATACCGAATGTTATTAAAACAATACATAATAGTTTTAAGTGTTCACTGAATTTATGTTGATTTTTACTGTTTTATGAAAAAAATATTAAGTCTCAATAAAACCTAACTAACTAACTAACTAATCATTAACGGCCCACGACGTGTTAAATTTGTGCAAAATTTGTAATTTGCACATTATAGTTGATCGTGAGCGTATACCTGCGTTTTTCGTACAAATATGCCCTTTTTCTAGTAAATTGTTCTGCAGAAGTCGTCAATAATCTATATTTTTTATTAAATAAGAATGACGAGAACTTGTGAAAAACATTATTAACCTTTTGGCGAATAATGGTCCTTATGACGTTTGAGTTTGTATATGGATTGTTTCTTACTAGAAACTGAAAATATGAGCAGAAAATTTACAAATTGGAAAAAATTTTTTGTTTAAAAATTAGTTAAAAACAAAAGGCTGTACAAACTAAAAATAACGTTGTGAAGTTGTAAACAGAACACGCAGTTGTTGTTTGGCTTTTTATTTTATAAATATTTACTATAAAAATATATGCAAAATTTTACATTGCTTTTAATTTTACAGCTGTTGCCAATAATGCAAATGTTTTTATTATATGATGTTATGCGTTTTAAGCTTCTAAAATCACTAAAATATACTTTAGTCTAAAAAATAAGTAGCACTAGCATTGCAAGATTGTACAATTGTGGTTTTTTGCGTTCCAGGAGTTTTGGGTAAAATTTGCGTATTTGGAGAGTAATTTGCTTTTTACTCTCATTAGTCCAAACTAGTCCCAGATCTCGTGGAACACACCTAATGTCATATTTAACTGGAAAAGAATAATTCGTTGATCGCCATGGTAGATGCTCTGATTAATTGCCACTGTTTTCGGAAGTACCACAGGTATCTGTTCTGGGACCATTTCTATTTTTACTTTATATTAATAGTTTGCCTGATGTGTTAGATCCCAGGTTTTGCACACCTTGTTTGTTTGCAGATGATATTTTCATTGTAGTTGGTGATGACGCGTTACTGTTTTTCTTATCTTGGACCAGTACTCAGGGGATAGCCCCCACATATGTATGTGCATTGTACTGGAACTAGGAAAATAGATTATGAGAAGGAGGAAAGGGGGAGTAATGTTTATGAACTTAACACACGGAACGACCAAAACAAACGTTATCACAGCATTTAAAGTGTTGAAATCAAATTAGTTAAAACTGATCGGTGCCCAGTGTATATACCTCCGACACTGCTCAGAATTACAAAAATTAGTTCAACACCGCGCACACCGTAACGTAATAAATACATAGGAAGAAAATAAAAAAGATATTAATAATAACAAATAGAGAAAAAACAAACGGCAGTAAAAACATAATATAATAAAGAAAATCTCGTGCACACATGATGCAAAGCAAAACTCTACCTATTCCGGTATAATTTGTTTTTTTTAGTTATTAATAATAACCATAAGTATAAGTATAGAAAACACGGACGACAATGAAAATCAGGTGTGTAGAGAACGAAAGGAAAAACACTACTTCGTTTCTTGATGTGCTAGAAACTAAAATTAATTGCAGTCTTCGCAATATTACAGCCCGTCTACATTAGACATGAAACACTGTTAAGACATACTGTTAAAACATACCTTTGACGGCTCGATTGTTATATGGTGGAGTACCCGTATGTCTTGATTTTTCATTATTTTAACTCCGTCAACAAAAGCACATCATCACTTTTTATGCCCTTTTTTATAGTTTGTGGAAAAAAAATATGTTTTTATTGCAAAATTTATAATCTAAAATAAGAATTTGAACTTTTTTTTGGCAATTTCTCTTAATTTGAAACTATTTTTACTTTTTCCATATTAAAATGTCATTTTCTGTTAAGACAGAGCTTTTAAAACAGACGTCTTAACAGCCGTGTCAAGACGGCAAGAGAACATTAACATTTGCAGTCTACAACTGACAGTAACAGTATTTTGCTGTTCCTGTTAGTGTTCTCGTGTCAGGTGTGGACAGCACTTTACGGAATTGTCGTTCATTGTCAGTCAACCTCGTAAAAACGAAGGCTATGCTAGTTGAAGCCAATGAATTTGTTTTACCTAGTCTTAATGTATTTATAAGAAACTTTAGCATAGAATTTGAAAATCAACATAAAGTTTTAGGAATAATGATTGATAATCATCTTAATTTCAAAGCTTACTCTGACTGTATTCAACGTAAAGTAACTAATTGCCCAAGGAGAAGTTGCTCAATGAATTTGTATTTCCCATTAGAAGTTAAAAGGAAGCTATACTACTCAATTATAATGCCTCATATTTTGTATGGCTTGGAAGTTATTTTTGACTGCTACTAATCTAAAAACATCGTCGATAACATTGTAAGGTTTACATTCAATGTTCGCAGGCGTGAACATATTTCGTCATTTGTAAGGAAATTTCCTGGAGCTACTGTTAAACTGCGATGCTTAAATTTGTTCTATAGCGTTGTAAAGAAAATACTTATAAATTCTCCCGTATCATACGCTTTCTTTAAAAGATTTTTTATTATTAGTGTTGCGAGATATTGGAATCCTTTTTCTCAGAAACTCCGAACGTTTTCTTATACTAATAACGATTTCCCTCTCAAAGACTATATTCAATTTCATAGAGTAGGGGCAGTGAAATACATCCGGTTGGGGTGTCCTAACGTTTTTATCGGACCATGACAATATTCTTGTATTAACCTTTAACTGTGGAGGCGGTGGTAAATTTTACCCTCTCTTTAATATAGCTATAAAAACTGCTTTTATTAAAATGGCTGGAGAGCCTACATTTGTTGAGTTCTACCTTCTGTATCATTATTGCAGTAGATGTATGTACTACGGCCAAAAAGTGTTATGTTCTATAAATTCACTACTCAAGATCTTGCGGTTTTCCATAGTCAACATTCAGACAGAACATGCAATAGCGTCCTCTTCTGTAGCCCAGCTTTGTACTCAAACCCTCGAAACACATGTAAGAGAGCATCGATATTTTCATTATTTTTCTACTTTCAGTGTGTAAGCAGTTCAAACAGGTTTTAAGCTGTCTCGAATATCGGACTAATCTCACTGATTTATACAAATTAATCAACAAAAATAATAGATTCTTCATTCATAATGAGGACCTCCATTTTTTTTAGTAAATTTATAAAATTGCTTGAAGAAAATTCAAGTCTTTCCCCAAAGGCATGTAAATATATGTTTTGTATTACTGAATCGCCACTCAGCTTTTTATTAAAAATTTGGCTGCTTATCGAATGACTGACTTTTCCTTTTGCTCATTTAGCATCGCCGGTCTGTTTTAAACTAATATGGTTTACTTACCTTTCTCTAAAGTTGATTTTGATCTGCTGTAAAATTGTTTTGTATTATGGAGAGCAAAAATTAATAGCGATTTTCTCTTGTAGATTGTGCAGATCACAGCTGTATTCGCAACCATTTGTCTAGTCAATGCTCAATTTCCTCCACAGCGACTTGCGATTCCTGGAGCAGCACCTGCACCCGTCGCCAGGCCTGTTGTGCGTGTCAGGAGACCTGTTACACCAAAATCTCAAAATTTTGCACAAAATAATATACCTCCTCGTGTCATCGAAGAGTCAAAACCAGTAACGGAGTCCGGAGAAGACGAAGTACCTGATGTTTACTTACCGCAACTTTTGAGAGAGCAGCAATTGGCCCAAGCTCAACAAGCACAATTCCAACAAGCTGCAGCAGCGTTCCTCAGTAACGAACAAAATGCTATACATGAAGCTCCAATATCACATCTTTTGACAAATGACGAACCGCTGGCACACAATAATCCATTCTCAACAAGATTCCCAGAGCGCCCATCACCGACAACAACGCCAAACTCCAAACAAGTTTTTAATGACTTTGGCATCGGATCTAATATTATAAACAGCCCTAGATTTAGTCAGGATAGACCACAAGCTCCTCAACAACCACCACCACAACAGCAACGAGAACGTGTACATGTGATTAGAAACAGACCTACGGAGGTAAGAGAAGCAAGACCTCAATTCGTTCCTCAACCTGCTCCAGTTCAGACGCGGCCTAGACCAAAGCCGATACAATCTCGACCGGTTTTAGAACAAAATCAAATAGTATTACAAGAAAGAGACAGTCAACAGAGCACAAGACGTCAACGCCCAGTGGCGCAAACAATACGAAAATGGCGTGAGGAAAACGAAGATGGAAGTATCACATGGGGCTATGAAAATGATGATGGTTCGTTCAAGGAGGAAATTATTGGGACTGACTGCATAACAAAGTTTGTATTTTTATTCTTGATTTTTATTATTCATTTTATTTAAAAAAAATTTCATTAACAATTTTTCTTCATGTAGGGGTACTTATGGCTATGTTGATCCTGATGGTAACAAACGTGAATACCATTACGAAACTGGTATTAAATGTGATCCCAATAAGCGAAATGATGACCCAGATCTTCAAGATAATGGTTTCATCAACTATGAAGAAAACCGTGCCGTTTTGCCCAATGGAATAGAAATCGATATGTCACAACTGGGCAAGAAAAAATCTAAGAGACCGGGAGTGAACTATAGAAACTAATATTTGTTCACTTATTTTAGAAGTTTGATCTACTCTCAAGCTTCTTAACTATTATTAGTCTTGCATTGCATCTTTATATTTAATTAAACCATTATTTTTCTTTTTTTTAATATATATATATGTATAAATTTTCTTACCACATTTATTTTGAGAATTGATCAGATGAAAATTTAATATGAAGCAAAACGATAACGAAATATGAAGTAAACCCAAAAAATTGATGATAAAGTTAAAGAATAATTTTACATTTTAATAAGGCCGTTGTCGTCTTATAGGTGGCAAACGATTTGGAGGCGTGATGGAAATATCAAGAAAATCGCCAATACAAAATTTTGCTTGAGCCAACGTTTTATTATCGTCTGCTCCCTTCTGTCCAGTACAAGTTACGCCAATTTCCCGCATTTGAAAATGATTGTTTCGGTAATTGGGATAAACTATTGCAAAATCAAAGTATGTTCCTTTCTTGCGGGTATCAGGATTGACATCGCGAACAAGTGAAGTAAGTTCATGTAATGAAGCATCCATCCATGTGTATATTTGTAGCTCGTTTGTCGGAACATTATTGTACATGTACTCGGATACCGAGTGATGCCTTCCAGTTGAACAAAACACTCTCAATAGTAGGGGGCAAGTCTACGAAAAAAAAAACAATTATACTAAGAATAACTTTTTCAATGTTCTAACCTTTTCGCGGTCAATTTGTTTCATTTGGGGTTTTTCTTCCACGATCATGGACTCCACATTCGCCATTATTTTTTATTGAAATCAACAGACGATTAAAACAAAACTCTAAACATGCACAATTCACCAATCCCGTTTTTGCATATTCTTGAAGTTAGCTGAAATTTAAACAGTCATGAGTGATGCCACTGTTTTGTACAGGCCTCAATATAAAACAACATTTTTATTCTTCCCGATTTCATAAAAATTTAAATGAATTTGATATGTATTTTAATTCATTGAAAATTATACTATAATCCATTTCAAATACATTTTAATTTTTTATGAATATGCCCAGTATGGGCAACAACATATTTCACTTCATAAATAATAAGAGATAATATATAGCGAGGCGAATCCGTACCAGGTATATGCAAGAGCAATAAATACAACACTACAAAAAAGAAATCTTTTTCAAATGTCAACGCAAAAATATAAACACAAAAAGGAATTTAAAAAATAATAATAATAATAATAATAATAATAATAATAATAATAAAAATCTACAAGAAAAAAAAAACTTTTATATATATCGTGAAAGTTTTAGTTATATCGTAAAAATTAAAGTGTCAGATCATAGAACTTAGAAAGGTGTAAATGCACAGCCAGATTGGGGAAGATTCTGGATGATATCTGGTGCTCAAGATACAATACAAAATTTAAAAAAAATGCATTAAAATTTTTTTTCAACTTTGTTTTAATTATGCCATTGACATCTGAAACAGATTAAAATAAAAAAAAAGTTATCAGCTGCGCTGTCAATTTCCCCTGTTATGAATTCGCCTTGTATACAACACTTCAAAAATAATATTTTTTAAATGTCAAGGGAAAAATATACATAACTCAAAAAGAAATTTAAAAAAATATATACAAGTATAGAAAAAATTTGATTTATTTTGTTAAACTTTTAATTATTTCGTGAAAACGAAAGTCTCAGATCATAGAGCTTCTAAAGTTTAAAATAGCCAGCTGGTTCTCAAACTACAATACATAATTTAAAAAATTATTTTGAAAAAAATTTTTTTTTCAATTTCCTTTTAATTATTAAAAAAAATTATCAGCTGGGCTGAATTCGCCTTGACTTATAACGTTTGTGTCTGTGTATAAGCAACTAAAACCCAAAATACAGAACTCAGAGCAAAAAATGCGTACTGACATCTACCTACATTTTTCTTTCTATGTATATTATTTTTATGGGCAACACTGTTAAACTCGGTTGACAAAATAAGGTGTTTACATAAAATCAGTGCGAAAAATAACAAAGTACATAAAATAAAGTTAAAAAAATATCATAAATTGTAAATTTTTAAAATTTAAACTGTGTGAACATATACTAAACAACTAAAAAAGATAGATTGGAATTATCTTCTTGTTCAGAGTATTTCCGGTTGCCAGAATAAGCTAGATTGCTTTATATCAAAATATTTCTGCAGCTTTCCATCGAAAAAAATTCATCTTGTAGGTATTTGAATTACATTTTTTCCTTTTTTCACGAAAATATGTACTATTTAGCGAAAAATATGTTTTAATTTTTTAAAATATTACATTACTTTTTTGACACTTATATAATTAAACAACCAGCGATAATATTTAAACTGGCAAACAAAAACGGTACCAATAGGTATATGATTTTTTTTTTTTTTTTTTTTGATAAACATTAAAGTAATCGTTTTGTACGTGCAGTAGAAAATTAATTTTGCTTATAATAACGTTAGAACCAACTCACTATTAGCTACGAGACAATCATTTTTATCCGATAGGCATATATAGCAATGTTAATACAAATTAATATCTTGCCTTTTACCCAACTATGGCTGCAACACTTACGTCTAACTATAGGATTCCAGGAGACGTTTGGAATATTTGTGTGCCCAATTAATTTAACAGGCTGTTAAAATTTTAACTTTTGCATTATTTCGAAGCGTCGTCATATGTTTACTTGGTGGTCTTGATTGTAGTCGTTATATTCAATTCGAATCGGTCGCTTTGAGGCATGTTTAAAGATTGCTTGTGGAACGTGATCTGTAGACGATTTATTAATCACGATTTAGGATGCGTTGCAGAAAATCCCTCTTAAGTCGATATCAGAACATTATTGGTTAGGTTCCTCGATGAAATATGTAAGCCTGTACGATGAAATTTTGAAAGAAAATTTTCTTGAATGCAAGCGTTTTTCGAGTTTATTCTTTCAATATTTGGAGATGTCACATGTAATCATACTATTTTGAAATACTAATTTTTGGATAACTTTAGTTACGTAAATTTTTTTCTCCCATTTTAAACATGTTAATTAAACAAATAATTTTGTTGTAAAGATATGTAGATTTCTAGTCAAAGGCGCACATCTTAAGCAAGTTAGTTATATCATACTCAAAATATACCTTGTCGCCTTTTACTTATGGTCAAAAGGGCTCCAAGCTCTAGTAGATGGTAGATTTTGATAAATTTTAGAAATTGGATTGATCTGCGTCTGCTTTAATTAATAAAAAAAAAGAAACAATAATCCGTCCGGGCAATGCCACGTACACATCTAGTATATTATATATTAAATAGATATATTATCAATATATTAGAAAAACACATAGATAACATCCTGTTCCTATTAAACATAAACTAACGCATATAATTGTTTAAGCTTCCGTAATGTCTTCGCCTCATTCAAATGTGGAAAATGCAGATAGTAATACAACAGAAGTAAAAGTTACCCATAATAAACTCCATTCCAATCGAGAAAGCAGTGATTCAGAAACCGTGGATAAAGTGTCGCCTGACCAGGATATATATATAAACGACGCAGATGGTTTACCAAGCCAGCATCCAACGTTAGCTGATGGGGAAATCGATAGCAGTTCGGAACCTGAAATCGATCCAGACTCGTTTGATGATTTACCAACATCGATAATAGTAACTAACATTCACTCTGAGGTATTTGCTAGTCCTCAATTAAAACAGGAAATGGAAGATTTATTTCGCACATTTAGCGAAAACGCAACATTTCAATGGTTGCGCAGTTTCAAACGTTTAAGAGTGAACTATGACAATGCAATTGCAGCTGCAAATGCTCGTATTAAGTTGCACCAATACGAGTTCAACAAAAAAACTATTATAACGTGTTACTTTGCCCAACCAGTAACACCTGTATCTAATAAAAATCTTCAACCACCAGCCCCGGTTAAACAATTCCTAATATCACCACCAGCTTCGCCCCCTGCTGGTTGGGAACCAAGAGAAGAAAATGAACCATTGGTAAATCATGACCTTTTAGCTGCATTGGCTAGCCTGACACCTGGCGAATCTCACGAACTTCATCCACAAAGTGAAGACCAACCTGCAATTATAGTTCACACGGCAAGATTGCCAGAAACTGCTGCAGATGCGCTTAATACTGGTTCCAAGTTACAAATAGTTCAAACAAAATGCCCCGAAAGGACATAAACAGAAAAAATAAAATATCCATGATGTTTGCGACAGACTTAATATGTATGTTTAAAGTAAACGAAAAAGTTTTAATTTTTTATTACTTGTATTTAGGCTGTTGTTTGTTTTAAAACTAAAGCTATAATTTTAAAACTTAGAAAAGAAGAAAGAGGATGTTGGATGTAAGATTAAAATTGTTATCTATTTGAATTAATGTTAAGTTTATGTCATTTTATGTGAAAACAGATAACGGTAGTTTAATCAAAGCAGTAAATCTGATTTATTTTTATTTTTCTCCAAACAAATTTTCTTTATAACGAACATTATCGATATGATTGCTAACGACAGAACTGAGAAAAGCTCATACAGCTTTAACTTAACACTCTCGCTTTATTTGATAATGCTATTGTACTATTTAGAATTCTTAAAGTATAATTATGGTTGATCAATCTGTCCCAAGCGTGTAATCGATCAATGTATTTTAAATAAATGATATTGTGATTAAGTATGAAATATTTATACATACATATTTATATAGCTTTTAATTAGATATATAACAAGAAAAAATTAAACAATTCATGAATTTGTATCTATTATAAATAGAAACCATTTAAGTTCGCAAACTAATGTTTTATTTATTCAATATATGCATGCACACATTTTGTTTCTTTGCTATCCATGTAAAGTTATTTCGAATTTAATTATAACATTTACCAATTTTGTTATTGAAATGTGTGTAAATGTTATGTTTTTTTGCCTTTAAAACCGCTTATTTAAAACATACAATTTTACTTAATGTGACAATACAGCGCCCTTGTATGAATTATACCGTTTTTAGATGAAACCTTTGTTGATTCTCTGCTCTAAAAGCTGTCGGCACCACGATGATACAACATTGAGAAAGCTGTAACACAAAAGTACAGAATTGTTTGTAACAATTTTATTTAATTGATATTTTATTTATTTTTGAAAAAGTGAAGCAGCGTTGTTTGAAAATTAAATTGATTTTAAAACGATATTTACAAAAACATTATGACCAAGTCACGTCTAACTGAACCTTTTAACAACGCTGCAATTTACTATATGAAGGCGTAGGTCTTTATAGTTAGCGACAGAGACCCTACACACAGTTAATAACATCTTGGGCACATAGTCCTCGTTGCCCTGACCATGCTGTACATCCTATGTTTTGCAAATTTACCTTGGAATTAGTATAGTTAGTAAATAAATATTTACAAAAACAAATCGTATCTCTTTAATTTAACTTCTCTTGGCGCTTATGTAAATCTATCTTAATAAAAACTAAAAACTGAAAAAACTTGTTCATACTATATTTATATTTCAAATTCAAATACTGTATTTGCACATAAGTACGCATTGCCAAGAAGATATAAAAGCGTTTATGTAGTGAAAAGAAATTACAAATAATTAACATTTTCCCTATAAGTATTCCTACTGATCAAATAATGTGTAGCACTATCGAATCACAAAATTACCTGTATATAGTATAAGTTAAACTTCGAATGTATGTAACGAAATGTTTAATGAATTTCAATAAATAAAAATCTGAGATATATGAATGTTGTCTCATTAAAAACAATTTAATACTCTTTATTTTTAATTATAGATATCTATTGTGAAAATTAATGCCGTTTATAGTAACTTTTAAGAAAATAATAAATCTAACATTGACAATGGGTTTCGTTTGTTATAAACTATTTTCTACTTTACTTATTTAAATGTATTTAAATTTAAAATGCAAAGTGTTACACATATCTAAATCATCATTCTTGGCTTCACCTAGAAAGTTAAATGTGTACTATTTGCTTTTGGATCAAACGCAATGCCTTACAACTTATTATCTTTCTATTTTCAACTTTCACAACTATCTTTCTATTTTCAACTTGAACGCCTTTTCCGTCGATATAATTACCCTTCCATCGATATACCACTTATCGGGCTTTTTAGTTGGGCTACACAACGGTTTGAGTGGGACCATACACCGCAAAACACAAAAGTACCGTTATCTAAAAAACGGTACTTAGAAAAAAATTACAGCTTTTTTCGCGTTCAGAAGGTCCGAATTAACTTATCTAGGCATGTGGCGTTCTTTGTATTTTTTGGCTGTAAACCAGTGTTATTATAGTTTTCCGATAGTTAGATTTATTATTGAGCTTATGAAAAACTATTATCGAACTCCAAACAGCAGAAAAATTGCAAGTATTGTTTTCTTTTTTCAAGCCTAGGGTTTTTGGGCCGTCTTCTACTCCACCGGCTGTATCTATAGTAATTAAACATTTGAGCAAAAATCAAATCCTGAAACACGGATTTGGTCTATCCAAACCTTTTAGCTCTACAAACTACTCGGTAATGATTGTGAGATTATTAACTACCTGATAAATTTAACTTTGCTGAGAGCTCTCGTGAAACCAACTTATTACTGTGATGAAAATAAATAAATTATTTCGAAATACCTTCCTCCCAGCAACGAATGCAATGGCCCGTTTTACTCCTTCTTCTTCTTTACTTCTTTGCATCCTCCTGCCTATGTTCAAAAGCAGCCTAATTTTTGGCTGCTCAAACCTAAACCTGGACGTAGAGACCTTGCAGTCACCTCGCTACCTCCTTTGGACATACCGAATATTCTCAAACTGAGCTAACTGTAGCAATAATTGCTGGTTAGTCTGGCCGATTTTTCTGTTCATCGGAGAAAACTTCATTTTTTTTTAATAATAATAATTCTTACCTTAAACTTTAAACTAAAACGATAATATCTGAGTTTCTAAAATTGGTTTATTGTTAAGGCTTTTTCTTATCTAATAGTATATACTTGTACATACATAGAACTCCGACTCCACATAAATTAACAAATTAAATCACTTAATAAAGTGAAAAAAACCTTTTTTTTTAAATATGCATATGTATACTTATGTATCTTATGTACATATAAATAAAATACACTTACATAAGAATTTACATGCGGATATATTTGATTAAAAAACGAAAACAAATAAAACAACATTTTAACATTCGGAATGTAATTGATCGTCTCATACAATTGCTGGAATTAGTATCAGTGAATGAGTATTGGTTTGACATAGTACGTATGTATACATATGTCTGTACGTACATATATGTATGTATGTCCACAAACATACAAGTGTATGTATGTACACACGTATACACATACATATCTATTTAACTTTTTGGCAAAAATTATTTTTGTATTTGTTTCAAAGGTAACATTTGTTCTGGGTCATCCGGATATACGCTACTTTGTCTTTTAGGTTTTCTGCCAGCACACTGACTGAACCAGGTGTCACCTTGTCCAAAGTTTTCACCATCCTCTATGGATTCGGGCATAAGTTGATTCATTGTCTCTGGCAAAAACATTACCCAAAAACCTGATACCAACGCTATCAGACCAAATACTACGGCTGGAATTTTGGGATCGAAGGAGTCCAAAAGAGTAATTAGAGGCGTTAATGCACCAGACAAACGGGCACACATTGATCCTAAGCCCATTGCGGAGTTGCGGACAACAGTCGGAAATAGTTCAGCAGAGTAGTTGTAAATAACGGCAAATGAACCGGCTATAAAGAGTTTGCCCATCATTACAATACCGGTTGAAAGAGTGGTTCCCTGTTCCATAAAAGCAGCCGCCATGCAGCAAAGACCGCCGGCCAACATTAGCGTACTAGTAATGGGTCGTCTACCTAAACGATCCAATACTAAAACAATAGTAAGGTAACTTGGGAACTCCACTAAACCCATTATGAATAAAATTAAATACGGGTTGCCGTAAAGTTTGCCTGCGCTCAAAGATAGCCCGTAGTACACCAATGAATTCGCAAACCAACATAGACAAACATTTAATGTTTTCATGCATAAATTAGGAGTTTTAAAAAGATCACTCAAACCAGCGCTAGTCTTTTCTTCAGAAACTTCTTGGCTCTTTGCCTTTTGTAAGAAGTATTGCTTATCGACCGGAATGCCAGATCCATTCATTCCCAAACCTTTGATAACAATGTCAACAGCTTCGCTAGCTCGTCCTTGCATCCAAAGCCAACGAGGTGATTCATCTAATAGCCACCAGTGACCCAGGAATAAAACTCCGTGTAAGCCATAAACAACTTGCAAGAATTGGCGGTCTTTAATTAAAGCTCCCCATCCTGCAACCAACATTATTCCACCGGCAAATACAGCCTAAAAAAGGAGTGAATGTATGTATGTAATTTATGTCGGATAAGTTTTCAAGTCATTAATTCAAACTAATTACCTGAAATGTGATACCACATGCAGTGCGCTTGCTAGGACCCACAAGTTCCATGGTAAGTACAAAACCACATATATAGGCACCAGCGGAACCGAAAATACCCAAAAGGTATCGAGCCAGCATAAATGAAAAATATTCCGGTATGAAAGCCACTGCTACGCCTATAATCAGCTGTAATAAAGCTGACCAACAGAAAACAGTCTTGCGCCCCACCTTATCCGCCAAACCACCGAGAACGACCGCTCCTGTGAAAACGCCCAACATGAAAATAGTCTGCACTATGCTGCCCATCCAACGTCTATCACAAACAAAGTTCCAATCTATTGTCCGTGAAGTTTCGTAGTAGGTTCTGTCGTAAACATATGAAGTGCAAGGCACTGTATTATTTTTGTCATCGTATAAATGACATGAATCCAATTCACCGGTTTCTTTTTTTGGTATAGCACGAAGGATTTCTGATGAATTCCATGGAACGTAAGAAATACTGCTGTTGTCAAAACCTTCAATGAAACAACGATGTTCGGGTACTGCTTGTACTGTTACCAAGGATAACATATGCAGACCAGCCGTCAGAGCCGACAATACTTGCAGAAAAAATTGAAACGCTTGATAGCGTCCAAATTCCCCTAAAAGAAAAGATGAAAAAGTTAAAAAAAAATTACAATTTAAACAAATGCTTAAAAATAATACATGATTAAATTAGTGTCTACACGAGCGAGTTGATAGATTGCTAGACCGACAATCTCGAACTGGTAGGTTCGACTCCCGTGCCAAAGACTTCGGGTGCTTTTGCAATCAATAAAATTAATTGGTAGCAAAGCTTAAAAGCAGTGCTCCATGCTCGTTCAATACAATTTAATATAAAATATCATCAGGCTTCAAATATTTGTACGTTAAGCAGTCATCTATTTATAATTTAAATAATTCTGGAGTATGTACTCAAACTCGGACTCGTACCCGTACTCACAAATTCGAATGATTCGAAAATCGAATGTATGATAAGTGTTTTTAACATAAAAGCGCTTTCCTTTTTTAAGCCGACCGAAAATCGTGCTTTTGGACGATTTTCGCTATCTGCATTAAATACACTGTGTTAGTACAATAACCCAAAATGTTCATATGTTTTTGTAAAATAATGTGACAGCTCCAAATCCGAATTCACCTAACAATTTATCTCCGACTGAAGAAAATCTACTAACTTTGATCTAATCAAACCGTGTGCTAAACAAAGTGCTCCCAGAAGAAATACTGCCGTGGAAACCGAGTTTAACGCAAAACATGATGCAAAGCAAACGCATCAAGGCAAAAAAAGCAAAAAACGTTTATGACTGAGTACCTACATAAGAACAATAACGATTCTCCCTCAGCCAATTCACACTAGTTTAATTTTTAACTTTTCTTCTTTTCAAAACACACTGGATTAATTCATCTGGCATAACATGTAATACACAGCATTCTTACTATTAGAAATGGAAATGTTTAAATTGTAAAATATTAATAAAATAATGATAATAAAAATTAATGCCAATTATTCCCTAAAAATATTCTCATGTGAAGAACGCGGCAACTTCAATTTGCAAAGAAAAGATAAATTTAAAATAGAAAGAAAATATGGGAAGGAAACAAATTGTTTGAATTAATTTATTGAATTTTTTGTTGAACTGTATAATTTTTAAATTAGATTTGTGGTTTGTGCATTTGTACATCGGGTTTTAGTTCAAAGAAATACCGCTAGTTCTACGAAACAGCTAGTTGTCTCCCAGCTAAAGATTTGATTATTATTTTTCTTGTCTTCTTCAATCAAAAATTATTGATCACAGCAAATTTGTATTGTAAAAAATCCTTCTTAACAAAAAAAAAACTTAAGAAAGGAAAAGCTTGAACTAAAACCCTATGTACAAATGTACAAACAAAAAATCAAATTGTTTTTATTTTTTTACTTTCGAGCAGTATTCATATGCAGTGTATTATACTGGAACTAGGAACATAAGTTATAAGGAGGGGGAAAGAGGGAGTAGTGTTGGTGGACGTTTAACTTTAACAATAACAACACGAAAGAGAAAAAACAAACTCTATTACAGCATTTAAAATGTTGGAATTAAATTAGTTAAAACTGATCAGTGCACAGTGTATATACTTTCGACACTGCTTAGAGTAACAAAATTTAGTCCAGCACCTTCCACACTGTAAGGTAATGAAATACATTAAAAAAAAATAAATAATAATAATGAGTATATAAAGAAACACGTGTACACAGTTTGTCTGCCATCTATTCTGGTGCAATTTGGACTCGTACGAAATTAATAATATATGTTCATTATTAACTTCGTATGAAACCAAAAAATTTGTTTGAAATATACTCAAGATATTGAGTGTATTTCATACAAATTTTCGTGACGTATCACTCATTCGTGTTCCATAAATAACACAAAAATATCAGTCTTGGAAATAATGCACCTTTAAAAATTCCATTAAATATTTGATGTTGCAGCCGATCTCTCTAGATGGTCTGTTATACGTTTGAGGTTCACAGGCTGACGACAAATGTAAAATGAATTCTCACTCGCATTTGTGAAATTTTTGTCACAAACCTCTTCGATCTAAGACCATTGACCCATCCGAAGTCTGTATACAATTCCTACTTACATTTATACAGCGATGGCCTAGGCCGCAAGATGCATCCAACACTGTATACATTAAGTGTGTTCCACGAGATCTCGGACTAGTTTGGGCTAATGAGAGTAAAAATCAAATTACTCTCTAAATTTGCAAATTTTACCCAAAACTGCTGGAACGCAAAAACCCACAATTGTACATCTTGCAATAGTAGTGTTGCTTACTTTTTAGATTAAAGTATAGTTTAGTGATTTTAGACGTTTAAAACGTATAATAAAATATTTGCATTATTGGCAACAGCTGTGAAATTAAAAGCAATGTAAAATATTCAGTACATTTTTATAGCACATATTTATTAAATGAATAGCCAAATAACCATTGCATGTTCTCCTTACAACTTCACAAGGTTATTTTTAGTTTGGACAACCTTCCATTTTGCTTTTAACTAATTTTTAAACAAAAACTTTTTCCAGTTTGCAAATTTTCTGATTACATTTTCAGTTTCATATATGTAAATGTAAACATAAAACAGCTGATTATTCAATTCTAGTCCGAACTTACCCAAAGAAAAAGTTCGGGCTAATTTGTACAGGAAATGAAAAATATTACTCTCTCATTTTCTCTCAAAATTGCACAAAAATTGTTACGTGGAACGCTTTTGGACTAGTTCGGACTGTTTCGTTCTTCACGTGGAACACACCTATTGTAAGCGAAAATTGGATAAGTTCAAAACTATATTATTAGCATTTGTTTTCTTCTTTGCTTCTTATGTACATTTAATTTAACATTATGAGTAGAAAAAGACTGATCTGAATCGGATGCTAGTTGTTTGTTGTGCTTAACATGTTTATTCTGATTTTTTCTGTTGACGCAATCGCTTACAATCGGATGCTTTGCAAATTGTAATAACTTGTGGACTGCTGGGCAAAAAAGAAAATTGCAAGAGATTCGATACCGCACTCTCATGGGATTACTCGCATGTCCAAATGCAGTGTTGGATAAATATTGTCATGCTGCAGTCGTAATAGTTACCACACACACTGACGCTGTCCATAAGTATATGTATACGAGTACTGTTAATAGCATCTTGGGCACATGATATTCGTTAGCCCGCCCATGTTATGCATCTTATTATTTGTCAATTTCTCTTGCATTAGTATGATTAAATAAATAAATACTGTAAAGTTTAGTTAAAGTTTAGCAATGAATTAAATTCTATTAATTATAATACACCGGGTTTCAAAACCACAAAATCACAAGAAAACTGATATTTTGCTAAAACCTGCAAAAAGAAAGCAAAGCTCAATAATAATTCTCATTTTATCACGAGCACTGAGTCATCAAAGCAACGTTCAGTCAGTCTAATGAACTTGATGCAATCTATAAACATACATACTTGTATTACCAATTGAGTATCAAATTGATGAAACCGGAATATGTACCATAAATATTCCCTGAATTTCAAATATAAAGTGACCGATGTGTTATTTGGCTTTAAACAATTTAATAACTTCAGCAAATTGTTTAAAAAACTTTAAATGTTGCAGAACCTTCAGCGTTGTCGTAGCGTGCAACAAAATGCGTTTCACTACCGATAACTGCTAAAAACTTTAGAGGTTTTCCGTTGACCGCCAGTGAGGTGAACGGCTTTTGAAAAATATAATGAATAAATAATTTAAAGCAATAAATACGAGTACTAAAAATTCTGTTGTAACAAGTTTTTTGCAACTAAAATTTCAGCAACACTTTATTCTTAAATAAGAAGTCAAACGAATCGTGAAATTTGTATTAGAAAAAATGCAACTCCAGTCTGTTGCACCTTCGATGCTGATACTGTAAATGTAAACGATTTAGGTTACTAGAACAGGGTCTTTAACAATTGCTTGAACTCTACTTTTTCCCGTGTGAATGTAGACCGCTGTGAGGTTCTATCAAATTTGTTGTCCATCAGTTCTAATTCTATGCGAGCAGGTAAAATTCATCCAAGGGTTTTGAAGATACTTTTATCTGAACTGCACCCTTTTACCACCTTCATGTTTAAGAAAATATTGGTCACAACTCAATTTCCTTCTAAGCGGAAATTTAAGTTAAAAAAGTAAAGAAACCCGGTTCGAAATGCAGGCCAATTGCAATTCTACTTTTCTTATCTAAGGGGTTCGAAACAATTATGCGTGATTATGGTGATAGATTGTCGGGCTTTAGGTACGGATATAGTTGCATATCAGCGTTAGTGGATATTGCTGAGGAAATTCGAAGATCAGTCGGTAGCAATAAAATTGTATTTTTGATAGTTTTGGGCCATTTGAAAGCTTGTGACACCATTAATTATAGTATTCTTTGCTATAAACAGAGCAAATTCCTAAATTCTTCTTTGGCTGCTACTAAATTATTATTCACGTATCTTCCTAATAGGTCTCCATATGTATGTAGATACTCAGAACGGAAAATCTAAATCACTCCCTATTACAAGTAGAGTACCTCAAGGCTCATGTGCTGGTGCACTATTGTTTTCTGTATAAGAATATTCCAATGATCTCCCTAACATATTGATTGACATAATGTATAGTCAGAATGTACGCTGTTGATGTCTAACTTTACACTATGTTAGTTGTAATGGTGGCATCATTGGCCAGTGTACTTTTTCCCTAAATCAGAAACTGCTTCGTACCAATACGTGGGCACAATAACCTAGGCATTATTCTCCGAAAAACTAAATGTATTGTTCGGTGGCTGAGTGGTTAAAGTAGCAGCAGATCATGATACGTCATGACCCGAGTTCAATTCCCAGTGGGTGCTGATGAGTAGTGTAGCGGCTACCAAACAGCTAGTTGTCCCCCAGCTAAAGATTTGATTTTTATTTTTCTTGTCTTCTTCAATCAAAAATTATTGCTTTGTTTAAAAGGTGTAAGGAAAAGTAGAGACGTGTGCGAAAGAAAATTCTTGTTTTTTGTGTTTTGACGGGTATTATTGAAAAAATTTTCTGTTTAAATTCTCAAGAATTTATTTACATTGTTGGAATATAAAGTTGAATGTTTGAGTATATCTTTCAAAAATTTTCAAAGTCTAATTAGGGTAGCTGCTATGAAATGTTGATATATGTATAAACAGCTAAGAAAATGAAAAAACAAGCTCTTTATAACTTTTTGATAAATAAATATAGTTTAAAAAAATAAAAAGCACACTTCGATATCAAACTAAAATAATTATTCATATAACCAGACAATTATTCATATAACGTTTGTTATATGAATAATTGTCTGTTGTTTGTTTTTGAATTCCCAAAATCGGCTTCAGGAATCGCTAAAAGCCACCAATTCCCCGGATACAATATGGCAACTACAGATACACGTTCCACGGCCAAAACGCGCGCCGAATGAGAAAACCCGATTTTTTTTTTGGAATTCCCAAAGTCGACTTCAGGTAACGTCAAAATCCACCACTACCTCCAACCCCCCCCCCCCCCTTCCAACTTTCTTTAGAAGCAATACTTCAACTTAAATTTTCGCACTAAAACGAATGACCATTTATAGTTTAGATGCATTTTATACGGCAAAAACGCGCACCGAATATGCAAACCCGGTTACAAACCAGTCAGTGAAGTGGTTCCGAACTTTTTTGGGAGTTCCCAAAATCGACTTCGTAACTCCACCACTTCCCCGCAGTTTTATGTACCTCCATATGTATTAATCACTCATATGGCACGGATTTCGAGTAGTTCAAACATACAAAGAAGCCAACATACAAGTGAAACTAACATAAGCGTGCTGAAGATAAAAGCAAACAACTTTAAAACATATTATTATGAATTCCAACTCATCGAATGCACTCAAGCATATTTTAGAAATGAAAAAGCTGCCACCTCGTAACAATAAGACGTCTCGTTTATATATGGTAGATTAGTTTGTACAGAACAAATGTTCGAAGTGGGTGAATCGTTTCGAAATAAATTCTCAAAAAGCTAAAATTGGTTCGGAGCAAAAATTTTGTTCCGAAACATTGGGTGAATTAAGCTTTATTTCTTCAATTTAACATTAGTTCGACTATATACGTACATATGTATTCTACTCAAATATATTACGTTTAAAATTGTATTTACGAGTACATAATTCAGTAAACACCAAATCAAAATAAATAATGTATTACATTATTAGATTTGATTTGGTGCTAATTGTTTTTTATAGTTTAGTATTAAGTTTAAATTGATATTTCATTTTCTACAAGTTTTTTTATAACATGTATGTGTTTGTACGAGTATGTGAGTTCTTAAAAGTAAACTTTAAAATATCGGCTACTTACTTCAAAGTAAGAATAATCGTCTGGAGTTTGGAAAAATAACTTGATTGAACAACTGTCTCTAGACAAAATACAAATTGCATCAGACGAAGAAGTACATGTTATGCGAGGTCTACCTGTGTTTTTAAACTTTTTATACCTACAATAACTTATTATTTACGTTGCAAGACAATTGAATGAACAGTTTTATAAAAAAAACTACAATTTACTTCGATGTGCATAATTAGATAGTAATAAATTTTATTATAGTATTGAAATAAATGTTAATTATGCCACCAAAATGCAAATGAAAAATCGCAAAACAGTTTTTATAATGCACAGTGCCGATCGCAACTAAATAAAGTTATTAAGGAACTTTTTCTTTCGATTCCAACATAAAAATAAATAATATATTGCTAAAGAAACTGTTTTAAATCGATAGAAGATTCCGATAGAAGATAGTATTATAATATGCTTTTTGGATTGATAAAATACGTTATTTGACAAAAACTCAAGTGAATACAAGATACGCATTCTTGAACAATATAAAAATGTCAATGCCAATTAAACTAAGGCTAATTAAATTCACAAAAAATATGAGAATGTATATATACACGCAGATGTATGTATGTTTGTTCATTGGCACAGTGAAACCTTTCATAGCCGTACACTCACGGTAGCGGTATTTGCTGCATGATTATGAGAAGTGTCTGCATATAAGCGGATTATATAATGCTACAGCTAGTCTAGGCTAAAATGACTTTCAATCTTTTTGACGTGTTTGAAACCAACAATGTGGTCTCTAACAAAATGCTCCAAAAGGGAAATTATTTTAATGCATCATTAACATGTACCAAATTTTCTTGAACTTAATGTTTCAATATCATCATCCTCAGTGTAGACGCTTTCATCTTCTTTTAAACAATTTATCAAAGCCATGTTCTATTAAATTAATTACTACAACTTTCACCCATTGATCTGTTTCATTATACTCGTATGTGGAGTATTTTCATTGGGCCATTTTCACAATCTAAAATGCACACTCACGGTCGCGGTATTTGTTGTATGATTATGAGAAGTGTCTGCATATAAGCGGATTATATAATGCTACAGCTAGTCTAGGCTAAAATGACTTTCAATCTTTTTGACGTGTTTGAAACCAACAATGTCGTCTCTAACAAAATGCTCCAAAAGGGAAATTATTTTAATGCATCATTAACATGTACCAAATTTTCTTGAACTTAATGTTTCAATATCATCATCCTCAGTGTAGACGCTTTCATCTTCTTTTAAACAATTTATCAAAGCCATGTTCTATTAAATTAAATACTACAACTTTCACCCATTGATCTGTTTCATTATACTCGTATGTGGAGTATTTTCATTGGGCCATTTTCACAATCTAAAATGCACACTCACGGTCGCGGTATTTGTTGTATGATTATGAGAAGTGTCTGCATATAAGCGGATTATATAATGCTACAGCTAGTCTAGGCTAAAATGACTTTCAATCTTTTTGACGTGTTTGAAACCAACAATGTCGTCTCTAACAAAATGCTCCAAAAGGGAAATTATTTTAATGCATCATTAACATGTACCAAATTTTCGTGAACTTAATGTTTCAATACCATCATCCTCAGTGTAGACGCTTTCATCTACTTTTAAACAATTTATCAAATTAAATACTACAACTTTAACCCATTGATGTGTTTCATTATACTCGTATGTAGAATATTTCCATAGGGCCATTTTCCAATCTAAAATTAAGTTGCCATTAAAAAATTATTAACTAATTGCATCTTTCGGTTACTTAACAGAAAAAAATTTAAAAAGTATGGCAATGTTACTTGTATTTGTTTACGAAAAATAGTGTAATGACGAACACAATTTTTAGATAGAAGCTTTTTTTTCATTTCCGCGGCTTTCAAATTTCAAAAATATTTTATAAAATAAAAAATATTTTATAAAATAAAACAAAATGATGAACGGATAAGTTCATTGCTCGGAAAATCAGCAAGTCCTCATGCGAACTTGGCATTTTTATAAATTTTCTTGACAGCTTTGCAATTGATTTTGAAACCCTTTTTACAAGGCGGCTAGCTGCTGTAATTGAAACCCCACAATAATCACCTACAACTATCAGGAAGCTGCCTGTGACGTAAAATCTCAAGGTCAATAATACCATTTGCCTAGGAGATAAAGAGTGATTTCTAAAAATCAATAATTATAACCATGATACGTACAGATGTCGAAGTTTATATGATGTATCTCACCTAGTTGTTGCAGTCTTTATATCAGCATGTAGGAGCTTGGTAATGTATAGTGTTGCAGGCTTTGACAATCTATATCTTTGTCTAAATTCTTCATCACATAAAGAAAAATCATTTCGGCACTTGCGTATATTTCTTTTTCTACCACAAACATGTTTATAATTAAAATAAAAATATTGCAAAAATATAAATGTTGATTTCTATTTACGTCCATTTTATTATTATTTGTTTGTTCTTTAATTGAGTTCTGATTAACTTCTTAACCGGCGAATTTTAATCGGTTAAGTTTAACAGCAACTTTTCTGTTAAATAGTGCCGGTTAAGATTTAATTAAGTTTCAAAAATCTCAATTAAAATATAATCAGACTTGGTGTAAATGGCCGATAGAGCTATAAAAAGTTTGCAATACTTTTCTAACTGGCAGTTGTTTTGTTAATTTGGTTTGTCATTTTAATATGAATAGAGCAACGCTTCCAAATTGTGCACACTTATTTTTAAAATCATCGTTTTATTCAAAATACCTATTTTGCACAACATCCGTTTTACAGTTCATACAACATTCGACTCATTTTTGTATGAATGGATACGTTAACAAAAAAAACAAAAAAAAAAAATCTGCAATGTTTGGAGTGACTGTTTGGTGTGCTTTGTGGCTGGTGGAAAAAGTAATCGAAAATTGGTCTTCCAGATTAGACTACTTCCGAGTCAGTCGTGGCGGTCATATGCCAAGTGATGTATATAATTATTTTATGGCCGTATTATATCATCGATTTTGGAAAGATACATATATATATATATATATATATATATATATATATATATATATATATATATATATATATATATATATATATATATATATATATATATATATATATATATATATATATATATATATATATATATATATATATATATATATATATATATATATATATATATATATATATATATATATATATATATATATATATATATATATATATATATATAATTAAAAAGTTTTTCTGGAAAGATAAGCACAATCTGAAATTCAATCAGTCCTGTTCAGTACTTTAGGAGTTATACGGCTATGAAACTATTACTAACTCTAGCAAACAAAATATGTGTACTCGTATGTGTTTAAGTTAACTACATGTAAAACAAAAACATTGTAGCCAAATTGCGTCGACGCACTAGTATTTAAATTATAATGCCAGAATATTATTATTCGAATAAAGTAAATTTCATTTAAAAAAAATTCATATTTGTTTTATTCCATCTCAAAGTTTTATGGCTCTGTAAAAAAACAGCTAGTATAGGGTGTTTTTTTAAGCCCGATAGAACTTGAAATTGTAAAAAATAACACAAAAAATTAAATTGTAATCAAAATTTTTTTTTATTCGAAAGATCAATACGTGACATTAACATTTGAAAATGATTTCGGGCATATGGGCACCGCGGCTGTTCTTGACGAAGCGCATTCTGGACGTCCAATTTTGGGCCACTTTTTCGAGCACTGCTGGCCGTATGTCACGAACAACACGAACAATGCTGGCCTCCAAGGCGTCAATTGTTGCTGGTTTATCAGCATAAACCAGTGACTTCACGTAGCCCCACAGGAAATAATCGAGAGGTGTCAAATCGCACGACCTTGGAGGCCAATTGACAGGTCCATTTCTCGAAATCAACTTATCGCCAAATTTTTGATTTCAGTAAGTCGATGGCTGCGTTCGCCTTATGGCACGTAGCGCCATCCAGATGAAACCACATCTTCTCCGGATCAATGTCATCCATATTTTCAAACAAAAAATCATTGATCATGGTGCGGTAACGATCTCCATTGACCGTAACGCGAGCTCCGGCCTCATTTTTGAAGAAATAAGGTCCGATGATGCCACCAGCATGAAAACCGCACCAAACAGTGCATTTTTCTGGATGTAATGGAGTCTGTAGGGTCTCTTGTGGATTGGTCTCACTCCATATGCGGCAATTTTGCTTATTAACAAACCCGTTAAGCCAAAAATGCGCCTCATTGCTGAACACAATTTTGCGATAAAACAACGGGTCAGTTGCCAACTGCTCTAGAGCCCAATCGGCGAAAGAACGACGCATACAATGGTCTCGTGGCTTCAATTCAATGATTTGTCAGAGTATACTGAAACAAATAAAAAAAATGTTTCATCAAAATTTAATTTTTTGTGTTACTTTTTACTTAAAAAAACACCCTTTATATCTCTTGTTTCTGTGCAAGGTCTTAATTTTTTAAATTTATTGCCTTGCTTTCAACTCTTCTTTCCGCTTGTGAGACGTATTTGGGGAGCATTTTTTTAAATTCAGTATTCGCCTCCCGTTATCAAAGTGGCCGAATATGGGAGTACGATTTTTATAGAAAAACTCAGGACAATCTGGATTCTACAAAATTTGTCCTTTAAAACAACAGAACGTATCAAAGAGTTGAAATTTATTTCAACAAAATGAATAATTCATAAATTTCGTTCAAAATTTATATAAAATACATTTACATTTTTTTAAATCCTTTTATCTTTGATCATTCATATATCTAGACTGCAGTAAGAATAATTTCTGTCTGTTACTGTGAATAAGATACAGAAATAAAAAGAAGCATTAAAATATGTAGAATATGTACGTAAAAGAAAGCCAAAGTTGCACAACTAAAGTCCTGAATTTGAACATAAAAGCAAATTCAAAAGGATATAAATATAAATGAAAAAGAGACTTGCGCAATTTAGTTGCCCAACGTGAAAGGGCTCTAAGCTAAGAAATCATCAAAATTTAAAAGAATATGAGCATCACTTGTTTTAAGCAAAAAATTTAATTGGATACTAAACAGACAGATTTTTTATGTATGCGTGTACTTTGTCGTAAATAAATAACTTATTAATCTTGTTTTTCTTTTCTAATTGATTAAGCGTCATGCAATTAATTAATTACATCAACCCTGAAAATCGATTCTTATATTTTGTTTTTTATTTGTACTTATTGAAACAGCGATACACTTTTGGTTTCTTATTTATTATGGGGCATATTCATAAAAAATATTCTATGTTTAATTCAGGTTTATTTAACAAATTTCTTTACAAAGTTTGTCAAATAAAGTTTTTAATAAATATAAATTATTTTTTATGAATATGGCCGTAAAAGTATCGAATATTTAAAAAATTTCGAAATGTTTACTGATTAAGAACATATATGTATTAGAAATAAATTATAGTATTGCTAGAAAACTATAAATCTTATTTAAATAAGATTTTGCCAACAAATTCATTATTAAAAAGCAGTTAAATAATTAGTAAAGGTAATTATTTTTCAGACAAAATTTTTAATTTATTCAGCAGCAGTCGTTGGTTGTCTGACTGAATTTATTGGTTGCAAGATCGAGTTGCGTGGTATGTGGTGTCATCAATTTAAGTTGGTTTCCTAATCTAATTCAAAGGAACTCATTTTGCAACATCATCCAGCCTTGGCCAAACGAATAGCGACTACTTTTAGATTAGCGGTAGTATGATACTGCTATTTCGGCTGAAAATAGTCTCTCGGTGTCAAAACAACACACGTGTATTATATTTATTTAAGTCTATCTATATAGATACCATAAATCCTTACAGATTAAAGATTCCATATAATACAATTATATTAAGTATTTAAGTATCGTTCAACATTATTTTTCGTTTTATAACAACGTTGAATTCACAGATATAAATATGGAACATAATCAAATATATTAAACATTTACAAGTAGAACAAAATAGATTATTATTAGCATGGGCGTAATTTAAAAGAGCCTAAGTCTACTAACACATATGAGTAGTGTTTTGCTCTGCATGCTTTAAACCTGGTCAATGTCAAAAAATGGTTTATGTTTGAAATGAAAAGTTTGTTAACAGTCAACGCAAGGAAATCACAAAAAATGAATCCCATGATTTATGCTGTTTCGGTAAAGTACATTTTACTATGTTAACATTTTACTATGTTACATGTTTACATTTAACTATATTAAGGTGCATTCCGGATAACTTTAATTATCGCGACTAAATATTTGTGGAAAGGTTTCAGATATGAAGTGGTTGATGCATTATCAAGCTGTCTTACAAAATATAATCTAAAATGCTTTCAGAAATGATGGCGTTCCAATTAATATGGCACAATAGGTCATTTAGTTTTGAGTAAAATGTACGGGCGAAACACTAGGCTTTCCTTGGCCCCTGCTGCGTATACCCATTTGCGGTGCAGCTACATGCGAGCGAATACAAATTTCAACATCCCTCTTTGGCCAATTGATTAAATTATTATAATATAACACATTTTTAAACGTAGTTGGAACATTTTTAACATTTATTATACATAATGACGATAAATTTTCTCATAATGACGCTCGTAAACGTAAGTCGTGCGATACAGTTACATATCCTAGCAAACATGTTTTTGCCGCGCACCTTTGGGAAATATCATACTGTCAATAGCAGTATGATATTTATGATGTTTTCATATGCATATACACATGTAAACATGTACACATACACATTTCACATACATGTGTTGTATGTATGGAAATAGTTCGTGCTTATTGTTTAGAAAATGGAGCTAAGTTATTTTGAAATAATTTAAATGGAATGCAAATTTGTATTTCTGTGTGTTAAATTTTTACAAGTAATTAGTTTGTGTATTGTATGTATGTATGTGTGTGTGTATGTGTGCCTACATGCATATATGTATATGTAAATTGAATTCAATTGAAAGTTTGTACTCAATTTAATTGATCTAAATACTACTTTCAACTTAATTGGAAATAAATAAGAGTGATCACAACAGATTCGTATACGTCTTGTTGCACATAATGTGGTAACTGTAATGTAGTAATATTGAATTCAATTAAATTTTCAGAAACCGAAATCAAAGTCTCATTAATAATTTATTTCAACATGAACATTTTGACGCATTTTTTTAATAAAAATTTATCTTGATACTAAAATAAATATTAAATAATTTTAATAAGTTTTGCCAGTGTAAATGATTTGCAAACCTATTGGTCTTTGTCACCATATGGTACTATTAAAAATACATACATATGTACTATAAAAATGCTTTCAAATATGAAATCAATTAAAATATTAATCAGTTTATTTGCATATACAGTGGGTAACAGAACTGTGCAATAACAATGTTAAGGCAGTTTATATCTTCCTTAATATATCCAAACAAATCACACAAACCAAAAATTGTCCTCAAATTCAAACACAAATTTGTGCCTATTTTTATATTGAAAGTTATCTTCAAAAAATCAGGCATTAAACATTTGCTTGCCTGATGTTACAAATTATACTTAAAAGTTTATACGAATTTACATACATACCTACATATGTAAATGAAAATGCAAATGGTCCATAGTTAAACATTTAGTCAGCAAAGCTTCTTAATTACTCGTACTTATTACTTATGGGTTTGAAAATTTTGATTATTTTAGGCATTGAATGAAAATTGTATAGAATAAATTAATTTTAGAGTGTATTTTGAATGGGCAAAATTAAATCATAAAACATCAACTTGAACAACGTCAAAGGAGCTGAAGAAGAATAGAAGCACAAAAAACGGTAGAAAAAATGTTAAACAATGTCGATTTTCGTAATTTCTTAATTGCCCTGGAGACGATCAAAAAAACACGACAACGTTCTAAGTGTGTGCGTGCAGTCGTGCTATTTCGGGTAAACCTATAGGCTGTCGGCTCTGATTGATGAAAATCAAAAACTTTTGATATATTATTTTGACATATAATAATTTTGAGGGGGAAAGAGGGAGTAGTGTTTGTGAACATTTGACTTGAACCCTCCAACGTTATAACAGGCAGGAAACACTTATTCCACAGACGAAGAGTACGGCTGAAAAACGAATTCTCTCTGTAATGCGTAGTACGATTCCCCGGGCGATCGACCACAAATGGGTGAGCTCTAGACGATGAACGCGTGCTACGTACAAATGTGCGCGTTTCGGGAACAAGATCCCTAATCTCGTCAGAGCAATTGACCACAAATGATTATTAAATTAAGCATTTGTTACCATTTCTCTAGTCTAGTAAGTAGTTAAATATATATATATATATATATATATATATATATATATATATATATATATATATATATATATATATATATATATATATATATATATATATATATATATATATATATATATATATATATATATATATATATATATATATATATATATATATATATATATATATATATATATATATATATATATATATATATATATATATATATATATTATTTATTTTTCAAAAGAAACATACAGAAATAGTCCCAATTTACACACATGAGATTTTCTCGATTAATTCTGCTTCAATTTTCTTTTGAACTTGCATTTACGTTCACACGCAAAACTTTTGTGTCGTTAAGTTTAAGTTTTTTGCTTTCAAGATTTCATATTTTTTTGACAGTGCACTTTAAACTTGACGGTACCGTCAAGTCTGCAACGTTTTCCACTATCTTTTGATCACAGCGTTGATTTTTTCTATTTTTTTTTTTTTTTTCGTCCAAAACAAAAATTCAAACGAAAGAAATCATTGCCGACTACATGCGGATTCATTTATATTCAAGCACGAACACCTTTACCTTTATAGCCTATTTACACCAAAGCGAAATCTGCTCATTCGAGATTTCAAGCCAAATCTAGTAGATTTTGAGAAGATTTCCCATACAAAATGAAATCTACTTTATGAGTAGATTTCGACGAAATCTCCTGAAATCTACTCAGTACTAAGCGATGCACCTGTGATTTCTTGCAAAAAGTACTTAAAAATACTACGCTGCAACAAAAATTGCACTATAATGTGGTGTATGCAGTCTCTGGGCACAAAAAATATGCACTTTAATGCTGGTGTATTCAGTCTGCAATAATATTGTATTGTCAAACCCGCATGCATAAATTATTTTTGAGCAAATGAAATCTTGCTAGATGTCAAAAAACGGTGGTGTAAACGATATAGATTTCGTTGTAGAATGAATTAATATTTTAATATGTTTTAAATAATTACTTTTTATATTAATAAAAAGCATAGACAATGTCAGACGTAGAAGTACATGTACGTTTGTGAGCAAATTTTAAAAACCGTCTGTAAAAATGAAAAATTTTGACAGGCATGAAAAAATACATATTAAAAACAGACGTAAAAACATATCGTCTGTGGGTGCCTTAACATAGAGAAGATGTTGCTCATTGTGTTACTGATTAAAAATTAACTGCGCATTTGTACGACTGAACACCAAATCATATTATATGAGCGTAATTTAATGTTTTTGATGTTGTATTATTTATTTGCAATCGCTCAAAGCTGTTCTCTGATGTGTACATAAAATAACTCAAACATGTATATAAACATATCAATGTGTATCAGTGTATCTACGGGATAATGGGTGTGTAAAGATTGCACAATCAGCGTTGTCAACTCGTTTCGCACCGTTTTTGGTGCTTTTTAAAATTTTTTGTGCGAAAAGGTGCGAAGTGCGCTTCTTTACAATTTTCGGTGCGTTTTTTTTTTTTTAATTTCGGTGGCACAAAATCAAATTAAACTCAACTTTCTGTTTTAATGTGAGAAAGAATTTTATTCAAGCGCACTAAATTTTTACGTTTCATTTTGGGTGGAAAACATACCATGTTATATGCACAAAGTAAGACAATCTTGCTGTTGTTATTATATATACTCTTGAAAGAAAAAAAAACATTTCGCTTTATAAAATTTGCTGCTTATAGAGAGTGTTTTGCTATTAAACGATCAAGCCAAGTTTGTCAAATGTTACAATAAATGCAGTCTCTGAACAGTGAAGTTCGTATTTATGAATTACCAAATTGAGGAACTACCAAATTATTAAATAAATTATAAAATTTTACCAAAACGTTTGCATTAAATATTGATTATGGTAAACTTCATATTTTAATTGTTATTTTCGTAAATTTCAATAAATTATTTTCAAAACATCGCCTACAAAAACATATGAAATGTACACTGTGTGTGACAGAATTACTATTAATCGAATTTGAAGACTTGTAGTGCGATTCTGTAACTTTTAATGATCCGGTAATCGTAAATTCTTTTGACAGCAATGGTTGTACGCTCCTACAATATAATTTTGACGATGGTAAACAGCTGTATTTTTATGTCCCTGATAGTAGGCAGTAAAAGTAAAGATGATTTCATAATTATTGTAAAGATAACATTATCTTAAAAAAAACTGATAGAATCGTACTAAAGGCCAAGTTTGACAAACACGAATTCTAGCTATTGAACGACTTTGATGGCATGCCATCAGGCAGTGCTATCAGACTCAGTTTGATTATATAATAGTCGTTTAAATGGCTGTTTTACTATCGTGTTTTTAATATAAAGTTTTTAATATAAAAATATTTAATATATAAATATATTATAAGTTTTTAAAAATGAAAGGAAAAATTCAAAATTTGGTGCGTTTTTTGTTGAAATAACACGCTTTTTGTCCCATTTTTGTGCATTTTGAAATTTCAAAGTTGACAACGCTGTGCACAATGCATAAAAGCAAATACGGTGTTAATAATAAATCTATATAAACTTATTACATAAAGGACTGTGGTAGATATTCTGCTGTGGATCGTTTCTAGACAATATATAAAATATATTACTACAAAACCGTTGAACTGAGTAAAATGTTTTTTTTTTATTTTATGTTTTTTTTTCATGATGGTTACAATCAATCTTGTCGCCCTATTTCCGCTTGACATTGAGTTCTGTGACACCCTGTATAACTTACAACAAAAGTTTGTTTTGGCCCCAGTTTGTACTCGTATAAAATATAAATTCATCATACGTACTGATTTCTCAAGCTGCTGCTTTCTATCAGTTAGTTTTTCTCAAATCTTATTTTTTCAGTTTTAAAATAATAAAAGTATAAAAAAATACAGCAGGATAAGCTCAATCTAAATGCTTTTGGGTTGGATACCAAAAAATAATAAAGTTTATTGCGTTGTTACATTTATTAATAATTGAAATGCTTTTGATATTGAACACACAACTTTTTAATTAACTTAGTACTTTTATGTGCAATACAGGAGAAAAACTTTCTTCAAGTTAGATTAGAAATACCTGGATCCCACGTTCTATAATAGTAAACACAATATTAGAAAGTTATACGAACCATTTATCGTGAAATCATCTGAATTATAAATACATAAAAAATTACAAATATATAAATTATGTAAAAAACCTGTATCAGTTTGAAATAGTTCAATGTTGAAAACAAATATTTTCTGTCTGAAGATGATAACATAAATCAATAAAATAAAATGTAGATAATGTAACTTATAATTGTTTTTGTTTGCCTTGAACTTAAAGTAATCTGTTTAGATGTGAAAAATTTTAACCAAAATGTATACAAATATATATAAAAGTTTAATATAATTTTTTGTGCTTTGCAATTATTTGGTAGAATCTGAGAATTGAGTTAAATTATTAATTGCTCCAAATAGTCATAAACCATGTGGTACTTATCAATCGACATATTACAGAATAACATTATTTACTGCAACGAACATTATATGTCAACGTGAAACCACAAGTTGCAATGTATACCAAACACCTACATACATACTCGTACACTGTTATACTCAAATCAGAAACGTTTCCGAATCTATGCTAACTGGGAATTTTTCAATGTTTCTCATAAGGTTCCTAGTTTTTTATACACATTTATGGGCATATTCATAAAAATTTAAATGAATTTGAAATGTGTTTTAGTACAAAAATTCCATACAAAATTTTTCTAAAATTCATTTCAAATACGTTTTAATTTTTTATGAATATGTACATTAATGATTATGATGAATGATATAATTAAAGTCTTAATGAGAATAACATATATCGTTGGTCTCACGCAGAAAGGCCCTAACAGACTTAATCGCAATTTTACAGGTGAAGGAAAAACCATAAATGGAAATTGTATACCTAGGTTCATCTACAAGTAATTTTTTGTTCAATTGCTTGTAAAAGCGATATTTTTAAAATTATTTAATTAAATTTTTCTGACGCTGTATATTTAAGTGAATCATAGTAGAATCCCTAAAAAAAGTTTGATTCAGGGAAAATGTCTTTCTACATGAGACTAACGATATGTTGTTTTTTTGTTACTTCTTTCCGATCAAGGCAGTTTTACCATGTAGTGGTAAAAGCACAGCTGTCTTTTGTTTTGGTCTAGAAGATTGTCTAAATTTTGTACCATGATACAAAAAACAAGGTAGCCGCTTCGCTACAACAATAAAAAAAACAACAGGTATTTTGTTTGTGTAAAAAGGCGAATTCACACTTAAGCTGTCAAAAGTAGTTGATAAAGAAAATGTAGAAAAATTTTAATGACGCTGAAAAAGGTAAACAAAACTTGACAGAGGAAGTGCCGCCATAGTAACCGAATTCGCCTGAATTCGCCGGTGCATCCACCTAATAATTAATTCGCCTTGATTTTGTACAAGCTTCGTAATCCTGAGAAAACGAATTTTGCAAAAGAGAGTGCAGATTTTGACAAAATTATGCAATTTTTACCAACAAAATACATGTGATGTTTTTTGTGTCCATTTTATTGTGATAATAGGTTACGCTTTGCGCATTATGCGTTACGTTGTTTACCTCAGTCATCTGTAGAATTAGATGTAGAAAGTGATCGCTGGATATTATTGTGATAGCAAAAGTGAATGAAGGAACAACAAACCTTTGACAAAATTATTAAAAATTAATAAAAGTAAAATATTGTGGTCAAAGCCGGCAGAAAAAACTATGGCCATTATGAATGCAGTGAAAATAATAAGCAATAATAATTACTTACTTAAGACTCTTATTGTATTTTGAAATAAGAAAATAAATCAAAATTTAATGGAAAGTGTGAGATTATTCAAAAAACACCAATAAAATTTTAAATTTATTTGAAACTTGAAATAAAATTTACAAAAAATCTAAATTTGTATTTATTAGTACGGTAAGTACTCTTATTAATAAAACTTTGTTCCAAGCTATTGCATTTTGTAATTATATTTGCCACCACAAATGTGTGTCACAGTAAATATAAAAAATTAATCAAATAAAAAAATTAAAATTTATTAATTTTTCTTTAGTTTTTTTTTTAATAATATTAATTATTTGATTACTCCAGTATTTCAACTCAAATCGCAATCATTTATTTGATCTAAACAAATAAATGTGGCCTTTTGTGACGTTAAACGCAATAAAAAATAATGTTTTCAACTTTTCGGCGTCATCTTAGTTATTTGCTTCAGGTTATAGTAACACTACCTGGTAAGCTGCCTTACTCTTCGATAAACAATCACTACACCAAGTGTGCCCAGCCCTATGCGCTTGATGCTCAATTGTTTTTGTAAATGCGCTTAGCTATAGGGCTGTGCTCTTTAATACAAAAATACTGCGCTCAGCACTAGCAATGAAAAATACACAAACAACTTCGTCTTATACACTTTTTTTTTTTGTCATTCTTCACTGCATACACACAAGAGCAAAGCAACAACACTTTCGCATGTTTTGCTGGTAAACATTGACGACAGCGATTTTCAGTGTGAATTTTGCTTTTGCACATGTTTTGCTTTTTACAACCAAAAATATTAAGTAAAAATAATTTTTCCTTAAATGTATTGGTGTTTACTCTTCCATATAGAACTTGTGGGCACCACTGCACTACACAACTGAGTGCAAAATAGTAAAAAAGTAAATAAAAACGACATTCATCGTAAAACTATGCGTGTATGTGTGTATGCATGAATTTATAATTGCATGCGTACAAATATAAGAATATTTCTTACCTTATTCTATCATTAATTATTCACAAAGAATTAATTGTGTTGACAACAACAGCTTTCTCATTAAAAAAAAACAAAGTAAAGTCTTTTTGTGTGCAAAAGTACAATTAAATTATTTTTGCTTAGATTAGCTGAGTGTGTTAGTCAGAGTAAAGTTAATCAACAGCATGTAACATAAATTTCTCATTTGTACGAAAAGCAATACGTAGTAACATGCTACAACAGTTTTCGCAATTCTTTCTGTTACAACATTGCCCGTCTATAATACTCGTACATACTATTTACCTGTAGTTACGGTAATATTCCAATATAATGTGAAATGCTTTAGAAATATCTTTGGTACGAGTAGTCAGGCAACTAACTATACAATCTAGATTTTATTGAATATCCTTTGTGTAACTGAAAATCTTTTTCAATTTCATTATTTTTTTGAAATTATTTCATACTAATTTATGCCACCGATTGTATTGAAGACATACTGCCTGGACAGGCAGATAATATTGTTTTTAAACAAACCGTTTGAAACATGTAATAAGTAATATACTCGATTGTTTGTTTGTACTAAAAAAATTATACCACATACTGCAAAAGCGACAAGTAAATTTAAATAATAAAGCATGTAGGAAGTTATTTTATTGTTATTTTTTATTATTACTAAATTCCACTGAAATATGATTTTTTGTAAATTTAAGGGGATAAACTAGTTTTTAGTACTTTTGCCCTTTGCATTTATCTTTACATGTAATGAGTACAAAATTAAGATTTATTTTATACATTAATACGATTTTATTAAATATTCGTATTATTTGATCTTTTTTATATTTTTTCTTGTAAATTTTTCAGCTAAAGATTTTTTTTTGTTTTTTATAAAAAAGGTTTAACGGTATTTTGTTTTCAATATTTCGATAACAATTTGTTATCATTCTGAGGATGATAACAAAAACAAATCAAGATCTTTAGCTGAAAATTTTAGAACTACGATTTTATTTTTATTGAAAAATTTATTTTGCACTTTTATAAAATCCGAACCTTTAGTTTTTTGAAGAATTAAAAATATACATATTTTGTTATACTAAAATTATACATTTATTTGCGGACATTTATTTCTGTGGTACTTTTTCGTGTGTCAATTGAATAAGGAATTCTTTTAATATTAATCAGGAAAGCTATGATTTGAAACTTTTTCGATATCAACCAAGGCAGCTTCACCAGGGTAGTGGTATAAGCACAGCTGTCTTTCGTTGTTAATTTAGTAAATTAAAAATCTATGAATTCTGCTGTTGTCAAGTTTTAAATTTACCAAGATTTACTAAATCTACAACATATACAAGCTCTACAATAATACTTTAATGCGAAGCGTGAGAACCGCTAATGTTTTCTGCTGTTGTATTTATTGTAATTCTGCCACTACCTATTAAAGCTGCCTTGATAAAAACGACTAAAGAATTTTTACGTTGATAGTTTTTATTCAAAATCGGATATGATAAGTATCTTAATAATTCTGAAAAAGAAAAAATTCTGATTTTGAAATCTCAGGGTCAGAATCCGGTCCTAATAGCCAAAAACATTATATATATATATATATATATATATATATATATATATATATATATATATATATATATATATATATATATATATATATATATATATATATATATATATATATATATATATATATATATATATATATATATATATATATATATATATATATATATATATATATATATATACAGCTATGGACATATAAATGGCACAATTTACTTAAAGAAGGCTGTTCTCGCGAAAATTTATTTCAAACCACTTCTTATTTTTCCTAGTTAAAAAATAATTGTAAAGTGTGAAAATTTTTAAAAATGGGTTCAGGCAAACATACAACAACTGAGGAAAGGCGAATAATATGGAAACTGCATGAAGACGGAAAAAAAGTGTCAGAAATTGCTGAAGTAATGAAAGTTTCTAGAAAAAAAGTGTATAACGCAATCAAATCATGTGTTGAGAACCCCGATGTATTGATTAAGGGTAAAACTCGAAAGCCAAGGCCTCGAAAAACAAATGTGCGTACGGATGGAGCTATTGTCAGAATGGCGAAAATTGATCCATTTAAGTTCTCACGACAGATAGCATCTGAAATTAACGAATATTTGGGCGCGGAAATATCTAGCAGACTTGTTAGAAGAAGATTAAATGAGGCAAATCTCTTTGGGCGAATTTCCAGAAAAAAGCCACTCCTCTCAAAAAAGAATATTTCCAAACGACTAGTCTTCGCCAGAACGCACAAAGAAAAACCTATTAGTTTTTGGAAAAACGTATTATGGAGTGATGAAACTAAAATAAATAGAATAGGACCAGATGGCAGAACCTTTGTACATCGTCCTAAAGGACAAGAATACAATCATCGGTTCACTCAGAGGACGGTAAAATACGGCGGAGGTAGCATTATGGTATGGGGCGCATTTTCTTGGCATGGCGTAGGTCCTCTTGTAAAAATTAATGGGAAAATGGACAAGTTTCAGTACCTAGACATTTTAAAAAACCATATGGAACCATACGCTTTCGATTCGATGCCAATTAAGTGGAAATTCATGCAAGACAATGACCCCAAACACTCCTCCAAACTAATAAAAAATTGGTTTAGTGCAGAGCAGATCAACGTTTTGGATTGGCCAGCCCAGAGTCCTGACTTAAATCCAATAGAAAACCTTTGGAACGAAGTCAAGGTTGAAATCGCGAAAAAAAATTATAAAATATGAACGATTTGTGGTCAGCCGCGCAAGAAGCTTGGTATGCCACACCCAAAGCAAAATGCCAAAAACTTGTGGAAAGTATGGGTCGTAGGTGCGAAGCGGTCATCGCAAATAAAGGTTACAGTACCAAATATTAACGGTAAAATACTTCTACATACCAAAAACCCAAATAATTCGATACTAAAATCATTTTTTTCTTATATTTAGATATTGTGCCATTTATGTGTCCAGTTTTTTTCACTGGTGTTTTTTTCTTTTAATAATAAAATTTTTTTTAACTAATGAATTTTTATTTTAGTTCTTATCAATAATAAATATACTTAATAACTCGTAGAAAAAAACTAAAAACTTGTTGCTTGTTAATTGTTTTTACCCAATAGTAGCATACGAATGAACTCTCTGTAAGATGTGCCATTTATATGTCCATAGCTGTATATATATATATACATATATATATATATATATATATATATATATATATATATATATATATATATATATATATATATATATGTATATGTATATATATATATACATATATATATATATATATATATATATATATATATATATATATATATATATATATATATATATATATATATATATATATATATATATATATATATATATACATATATATAATTTAGAAACAAAACCAAAAAGGACCATGAGTTGAAAGAATTTATTGCAAATATTGAACATATTTATTTATTCTTACATTAACGACATTGCACACAAAACCTTATTTTCAGAAGAACGGATTTGAAATATTTAGTATCCTTACATAGATAGACGACGTCTTAAGCACAAGAGGTTAGAGAATAAATGCCATTTGAATGAATGGCACAATATAAAGGACTGTGAACATTTCTGTGTTGTTAAGCAATAAATGAGCGATGTGTAATAATCACTTGAAAATTTGGCACTAACGGTTGTAAAGTACTTTATTTTTATATAAGATCAATCGGTCTAATCTACGTAATACATATGCATGTATGTGTGTGTAAGCATAAATATGTATATACGACACAAATTTAAAGTTATAAAACTCATACTATGCATTATACAACACAATATAAACTGATAACACAAAACACAATTACAGATTAGTTTATGTTTACTTGATTGTGAAAAGAGATGATAAGAACATTTATATATTTTTATGCCATTAAGCGCCGTAAGCGTTTGAATCCTTCGCTTGCTGAGAGCACCTTTTTTATAACTGTAAATATAGATTTGGTTTTGTGAGCATAGACATGTCTGTGCTTTTGTGTCTCTTAGTTAATACGAGTATGATTTCGATAAGATTTTATTGCTTCTTACCTAATTTGGCCATTAAATCTTCCAAGACATAATCAACTGCCATGTTGATAGATCTTTGATGTTGATGTTTTTTTTTTCTTTCTGTTTTGTGTGAAAATGTAACGTATGTTTTTTAAGTAACTATTATACACATATGCATGTAAGTATGCTTATGAGCGAATTTTTATAGTATATGTATGTTTGCATATGTATTTATTTATTTAATTCATTGAACTTTAATTTTTTAATTTTATCTCGTTTTTTTATTTCTTATTAAACTTAATGAAGTTGAAAGTCGAAATATTCGGCAAAATAAACCAGTTATAATTGCAAAAAATTAAATGTGTGACTAACAAAAAAATAATAATAAAATACTCTGTTTTATTTAAATACATGCATTTTTATATTTTTGTTATTTGTTTGATCATTTTAAAGTTTATATTATGACAGTCTAGCCAAATGTCAGTGAGCCGATAGCGTGTAAACTCTAACGCACTTATAAGACAACTGAAAGCATTCAACAAGTTGGTTTCTGAAATTTGTTATGGGGGATCTTGAAAAGGCAGCAAATAAAACAGAAAGTGAATGAAATAAATGATAATATAAAAATTCAACACATGCTCATTATCGAAACGATTAATAAACGTGGCGCTCGCTCACTTTGGCGAACTCATTTGTGTATCAGAGTTGCCGTTAAGGTAACTTTAAACTCATATTGGTACTTGCAACCTTTGTAAAATAGTGAATCGATATACTCTATAAGGAATGAGACGCACCAATGAAGTTTAAACAGATATCTAAATATGCAAGATATTAAACAAATATGAAAAAACCCTAAATATCAGATATTCCAATAGGAGCTTCTGGCTGGTTCATTACTGAATTCGCGGATGCCACATACTCGTAGTCTTCCCTAAGAATAACTATGTAGAAGTTCAATTCGAGTGGCTGATAGCCGGCTTTGAGCCGCCGCTGGCATGGTTTATTTTATACAGCCACCGCCACTATGGCGACTAAAAGTGGATTATTGAAAAAAATATCTCAAACTTTAAAAAACCTAGTTTCAAAAAAAGAATACATTTAAAATTTTTAATTTAGGAAATAAAGAGTCAGTTTAAAAGTTATTTGAAAGAGTAGAAAGGCTAGTGTTATTAAAACTTCTGCATGTTAGCTCGGAAAAATAAGGTTTACATAACGAAAATCTGCAAAAAGCACAGCCGGCTTTTAGCCGCCACCGACCTACTTCTTGCCCAGCCACCGCCGCCGACAACTATACGACAAATTGAACCTCTGTAACTATGGTTGCTACTGTTATGCAGCACGGTGATGCCAAATAGGTTATAAACGTAGATATGTTATACCCAAGTCCAACGTTTTCTAGATATCTATATCGTTGGTCTCATGTAGAAAGGCCTTAAAAAATAATTGCAAGCTTACAGGAGAAGGAAAAATCGTAATGGAAACTTTATAAATAGATTGCTCAATTGCTTGCAAGAGTGATATGTATGAAATTATATAATTAAATCTTTGTGATACTGTCTACTTGTGTGAAACGTAGAAGAATCCCTAAAAGAGCTCAATTCAGGGAAAATACGAGTTAGGGCCTTTCTACGTGAGACTAACGATATGTGGTCATTTCCTAAATTAAAATCATTAGTAGACTTGAATACACAGGGTGTCCGCCAGGAAGGTATACTACTTTATTTTGCCACTATTTTGATAATAAATTCAAGTCTACTAAATTAAAATCATTAGTAGACTTGAATACACAGGGTGTCCGCCAGGAAGGTATACTACTTTATTTTGCCACTATTTTGATAAACATTAGTTTTGACAGTTCATAGTTGGCAGTCGTGCAGTAGACACGTGTCAAATTTATTATGGAAAAATATTCGATAAATCGTTAAAAATTTTATCAAAATCAATCATCAGGTCTCATGAAAAAATCATAATGAGTGACGAGGCACATTTTCATTTGAATGGATATGTGAATATACAGAATAGTCGGTTCTGGTCAATGGAAACCCCTTAATTTATTCATCTGCCACCTTTGCATCCATTAAAAGTGACAGTCTGGTGTGCAATTTGACCAGGAAGAATCATTACCTTAACAATCATATTGTGATATGATTGAAAACTTTTGAACGCCACAACAGCATGCGAGATTAACATGTGCTATCAACAAGACGATGGCACGTCGCATACAGCAAGGATTACAATGGAATTACTGCAAGTAATATACTTTCCCTGCGGACACCCGTTATTTTCTCAACAGAACCGGCAATAGAAATACATATTTTTTTCGTTATCATAAATTATGGCTAAAACTAAACGAAATATCGCAAATTTTTATTCATTGTTTTCCTTTTATCTCATCGAGATATCTGCCCCACTTTTAAATCGGGAGAACCGTAATCGTGCCTAACTTATCATTACCATAATATACCATACACATACACATGTATAATTATAAAAAAATTTATTGTTAAGTTTTATATAATTATTATACTTACTTTTACAAAAACGCTTGGCTAACAATCACAAAAAAAAAACTTCTTACATTCAATGTAAAAAATAATTCGCTGAACCAGCTAATAAATTATTTTGAATGTAGACCTGTAAAGGAACAACAACAGCAAAATATGATATCTATGTTTATTACTTAGTACACATTCATATGTATATATCTAGCCAAGGTGTATTAACGTGGTAATAGGTTTATTTGTTTACTTTACAGTAAAATGCAGTAAATTAGTAGTTTTTCAGCAAATTGTAAAAATTACTCTGCGAAAACTCGCTTGTCCAAAAAAGTACTCGAACAGAAAATTAGTAAAAATTCGTAAACTTTATTAAAATGCTGATAAAACTGCACACATATGTAACAACGCACACAGGCATAATTGCAGATCTGACTATCCAAGTGAATGTGTTAAAAACATTCTAGTCACCTCCCCGTAATCACCCATGCCAGTCAAAACTTAACACCTTTTACTGTGCATACGTCGATTATCGTAATTGTGATCGTTAAGTTTGTGATCAAATAAAATTTTTCAAGATCCTCTCTTGTCTATAAGAACGGAAAAATAATCAAATTTCGTAAACACAAACAAATTTTTTGAATAGAGGCATTTATGTGATATTTCGACAATAAAAACTAGTCTTCGAAAATACAGACTAGTCCTTAATATTTGTATAGAATTCGCACAAAATTTGAGTGCTTTTCATATCAAATTTCTTGACAAGTCACTTGCTTGTGATTTGGAAACACCATATTAAACTTTATTTATAAGTAAACAAAATATATGATAGTTTTTGAACTAAAAACCTGATGTACATATGTACAAACCAAACAATTTTTAATTTAAAAAAAATTATAAAAGTTCAACAAAAATTTAACAAAAAAAAAAATATATGATAGTTTTGTTTTTAATTGCATATCCAAATAAAAATCAAAACACAATTTAAAAAACACACAACTTAAATAAATTTTAGGCAGCCGGATTTGCGATATACCCCATATGTTCTGCGTCACAATCTTTAAGTACTTTTTTATGTGTACTGGGTTCTGGCTGATTACTATAAGTTTACAGTTGTTTACTACCTTCTAAATAGCTTACCAATTAATTTTTAAAAGCAATAATCATTTAATTCTACATTATTCTTAACTTTTCTTAACATTTTTCTGTTTTTGATTACTTTCTTTTGTTTACATTTGTTTGTTTAGCATATGTTTACAGCAGGAAATTTTTCCAGTAAAAATTTGTAAGTACTCAGTAAAAGAACTGCTACTTTACTCTCTTTTTTGTGTTCTCATTTACTACTACTTGGGTAAACGAACAGTAAAAATGTATACAAATTTTTGGGTAAACGAACAGACATAATAGGTGTGTTTCTTTACTTTCCGGGCAAGTTTCGGGCAAAAGAGAGCATGCATGAGTTACTCTCAAATACAGATAAAATTTACCTAAAGTACGGGAACGCAAAAAGCCAAATTTCTAGCCCAAAAAGAAACATATGCTGTGTTTTGATATGGCAAAAAAAATTGTCACTTAGTTTTACGAAAAAATACTGTGATATTTTTCACTTTTTAGCTTTTAAGGTCTTTTGTACATTCCTGTGTATTTAATTTTTATATAAAAACACTGAAATGATTTGTATACGAGTTGATTCAAATGAACTTTGTTTCTTTGCTATTGTTTATTTTTCGAACAGCTGATTGCTTAATTACTTGCCCAAACTAGCCCGAAGAAAAAGTACGGGCTGTTTAGTGCAAGAAGAGGAAGCATACTATTCTCTCAAAAGCGCTCTCATTTGCCCGATTTTAAAGTACGGGAACGCTTTTCGTGCAAATTGGGATCCCGCGGGATCCCAAAGTAGAGTAAAGAAACACACCTAATATCGTGTTCGCTAAACATGAGATGTATTGTTTACATTTTGGAAAGTGAATTTATATGGTTAGAAATAATTTTGTGAAAATAATAATAATTTAAATATTTCTAATATTATAGAATGGGATGGTATCATTCGTCTGGCTCAAGTTCAATCCTGGCTAAAGCCAAGAAATATTTTTATTTCTAAAAATAATTGCCGCGATCAATAACTCTTGATCAAAGAAGACAGGAAAAATAATTGATTACACTAAAGCTGGGAGACAACTAGCTGTTTCACAGTCGGTACACTGCTCATTATAATTAAAAATAAAAATATTTATTGGCTTTAGCCAGGATTGAACTTGAGCCAGACGAATGATACCATCCCATCATATAATATTAAAAATAAGTTCAACTGTTTAACATTAATACATACAATAATTTAAATAAAAATCATTTATAACTGTGAAAAATACTTTCATAACTTATAATGTGAAAAAAATATTTTTGACAAGAACAGCTCACTGCACCGCTGTTTTTGTTGTATTATTGTAATTTTGCACTAGTACCGTCACCTTGTAGACTTTACACCCTTGTGTGTAGCCAAGGCGAATTCATTACCAGGTGAACTTAACAGCACAGGTGATTATTTTTTGCTTCTCGCGTTTTTTCCAATGAGACTGTCAAATTTTGGTTCTTTTGTTTACAAACTTTTTCGCGCCATTTTAATCTAAAGGTTTTTTTGCATGATTTAGTGCAATTTCAAGAAATTTGCGTGAATTTAAAAGTGAAAAACTAATATAATCTGTGATTTTAATTACAAACAATTATAAAAGCTTATATTTAACGTTTATATAAAAGTTTTTCTCTGCTGCGCAATCTTAGGCGAATTTAGATTATGACATTCACGATATGTTTTACAATAACAAAATACATAGTACTGAATTCGCCTTTCCGCTTGCATTCACCTGTATAAAGTCGCTTTGTGTGTAGCTGTAAACGAGATGCAAGGTAGCACTAGCGCAGCTGAGAATTTTTTTGCTTCACTCACTTTTATATGACCTTATGTCAAAAAATTGTTTATGCTTGTATTAAGAGAAGTGAATAAAGCACGTTCTTGAAGATGGTATTTTTTTAACGTTTCCAAAGAATTCAAATTTTCTTATTACATGTAGTAATCACACCATGGCAGGATATATACTACTTAAAGGATTTTAAATATTTTCTGTGAAAAGAATTGTTCCTTGGTAACGCTTACCTGTGTAATTACATTTTTATAAGCGAAAAAGAAGAAGAATCGAAGCGACGTAAATGAAAAATTAATTGAAATATAGTTCAAATATTTTTAACATACATATGGTACATAGATTCTCTGATGATGCGTCGTCAGCTCTTGAATTATCTTGGGTCATTAATTAAAACTTTTGGTTCATTAATTGCAAAAGATAGACTGTGGCCTTTTCAACTAAAACCGTCCATTAGTTCAGTATTAAAATTGAACGAAGACGTTAATTAAATTAATTTGTTTAATTAAAACAGAATGTAAAGTCGTTTCTCCAACTATTTCAGTGAAATAATGAAACATTATGTATGTTTACATACATACATACATTATTATTAATCATATACTTACAAATTCACGGCTTTCTTAATTTTAAATAAAAATTGGAATCAGAATTAGTCATGTAATGTTTATCTTTATTTACTCGTATATCTATATCTGTACTAATATATAAGGAAGAAAAGTTTGTAAAAGGTAATCTCTGGAACTGCTGGTCTAAATTAAAAAATATTTTCACCAACGCGAAAGTTAATCCGTGTGTTTGTTACGCTTTATGAAACATAGATAGATTTGAGTACAAAAGAATACAGCGAGTTTATTTTATAATAAATTTTGAGTTACAATTTTACTTTTTTGTTACTGGAGTTTAACATATAGTTTTAGCAGGTTTAATTTATATAATAATTTTGTAAACTATAAAGGGGTTCGCAATATGTACAAGCTACGAGTACAGTATCGTCCGTTTTAATTTTATTTTATAAACTTTAAAGTATTCCAACTGTTTATGCACTATAAAGTTTCGAAAAGAAGCAGCCGATATAAGTGTTTGTTCATTTGGAAACTCTCTTATTGATAACAAAATTTGTCTGATCAGTCTGAAAAGTAAATATTTCTACTGGGGTTACTGGGGACTAAAAAATTACTAAAATAAGATAGTTAAACTGAGTAATTGTTTTTCAATGCGAATATTCTATTATACGAATATGCTATGATATTTACTAAATTTATTAGCGCATTCGACAAATTATATACAAATTCAAATCAACAAAATTTTTTAATAACCATGAATAAGAGTTCTTCGTTATTAATAAAATCTAACGATAGGAATTAGTTAACTTGACTTATTCATTATTCAATTTAACAAAAATTATGTTATATACATATGTAATGAAAAGGTAATAGTTAAGTCGGAGAAATTTCTTCTTTATAACTATTTACTAAAATTTATTTTTTTTACGAAAAATATCCATAGACTTGAATAAAGACTTTCTGAGTTGTATAATAACCGACATTTCATCAAGTTTACACCCCATTTTGCAATATTTAGGTAAATTTTTGGTTCAGTGTACATCATTACTTTTTTAGTTGATATGTTATCACTACAAGTATCGAGAATTTTTTTTTTAAATAGATTATAGCAATCCGGCAGATCTAACAAATTTACAAAACAGAGCATGGAATTTAACGCGTTAAATTTACATAGAATAAAGTTAAAAGTCATTCGTATTTGAAGATAGAGAATAAAAACACTTAAGGTTTTCTTTTTCTAACACTGGGGGTTAATGGTAAATATTAGGTGGAGAAATACACAGTAGAGCAGTAAATAATTTTTTACTTTTACTCTGGTACAAAAACATGATCAAGAAAACGATTTTACTGATTAGAAATTAAATTGATTGACCAAAATTAAGAGACAAAAGACTATCAATAAAACTAATTTCATTGCTTCGGTTTACATTAAATGGTGTTAAAAAGGGCCATCACGAAAATTAGTCCAAGGGATTAGTCACGTAACACACATATACTGTCTCCTACTAACACATTCTCACCAAAACCAGTTGCTTCAGCATTTCTATCCCTACGAAACATATTGAGGAGGTCGAGATCAATTAATTCACCATCAAAAAAAATCTGCGTTTAACCATGTTTCCATCAAAATAATAGCATCATAATCATTTTGAGATGAAAACTCAAAAACAGCCTTAGATTTAGTTCTCATTCCGCAAAAAAGGGACGCAGTTTAATATGAGCTGGCCAAATTTCAGGCTTCAATTACATCTTTATATAAGATGCTTGAAATACCAATTTTAAAAATGACACTTTCAATTTAAAGTAATTTTTTAGTAAGATGTCAAGCAAATAAATTCAGCAGAATACAAAAGCAAAAACAGCGATCAGATGCTTTCTTGAACGTAATTTGAAAACTTGTCTTGGATAAAAAAAAAATTGGAAGCAAATACGTTTCAATTTTTACTCGTATAAGTTTGATGGGATGAGTAAAAAATAAGAGATTTAAAATTTAAAAGAAAACTTGATCGTGTAAGACACAAGTTGAATATTAAGTTACCGATTTATTTTTGTTAAGAAATAAAAGTTTATCAACCGTTTTGGGTTTTAAACAACTTTTGCGGTCAGAAATTATGGATCCAGTTTTGCTGAATATTCTTTCAGACTCCACAGGAGTTGCTGTTGTGCATAAATACTTTGAGACAAGATTTTACCGTTGACAAATCGCCTCCAATATTCTGTGGAGATAAATACTAATTATTTGTTGTTAAACTACTTTTGTGTACTGTACCTTCCAATATTGAAGTGGATCAGTACCTATTAGAGAGTTTTCATTCGCCAAATATTGTCTGAGAGATAATATGGAATCTACTTGATGACTTCTCACTTTCCTGGCTATTTGGTTTTCAATAAATTTCATCAGAGCCTGTTGCCCTTCAAATGTTTTCAAATTTGGCTTTACTTCTTCTAGCGCTTTGAAAAGTCCACACGTTATTGGAATAATTAAAGATACTGTAACGGAAGTGCTGGATGAAGTTTGGGCTGCTGCTGCCTCAAATGGTGTCAAAGTATTTTTCAAATCATTTAGTATTGCGATATCATCTGCTGTTAGAGGTTGTGATGCTTTTGCATTGCCAGTAAGTCTTTTTATATCCAGCCATTTTCAAGGCACTGTTCCATTGGGTGGGCACTAAACTATATGGTGGGAAGTAAACTAAACTTTTCTACGCAACTGTGCTAATTTTAAATTACGTAACGTTTCTCTTGCACTTTGCTAAAATTTCTTTTATATCGTTTTGCATTAAGCAATCCCGCACTACAAGATTTAGCGTATGTGCAAAGCAAGGAAGATACCTTTTTAGCAATAAGTCACATGCCTTAATCTTTGTGCTTATCAGTGACTATAGAATATACTTTTGACATAATATATCACTCATATAACATAGTCTATAGAAGATACTTTTAACATACGGCCATGTCACAGAATTCACTTCCGTTCGGAAATGGAATTGAATCGGTTTTTTAATTCTTCAAAAAAAGGAAAATTTTAAAATTTTTCGGAATGAAATCAATTCTATAAGGTAATACTAGTTTCATTCTTGCAATTGGCAATGATTTTATTCCGAAAAGTCTTTTTAGTTTTTCGTTTTTTGACGAAGTAGAAAAAGAATTCAATTCCATTTCCGAACGGAATTAAGCTCTGTGACATGGCTGGTAATATCCCACTACACGGTTTGCAGCGATTTTGAAATATTTTGTCCATTGTGATTTGTAGTACGCAAAAAAATTTTTGGTAATAAAGTGGCAAGTAACGGTGATATAACCCTCATTTGCTCGTGATGTCCAACAATCACTTAAAGCTTTATTCTTATATTTTGTCGATTTCAAACCAGAGGTTCAATTCGTCGCATAGTTGTCGGCGGCGGCGGCTGGGCAAAAAAAGGTCGGCGGCGGCAAAAAGTCGGCTGTAGCCGACATATATGCTTTTTTTTGCATACATGTGGTAAAATTTTAATATATCAAGATATAACATGTCAAAATATTGTTTAAAAAAGTACGCTTTTAGACAAATACATTCTTCACTATTTTTCATCTAAATTCATAAAAATTTTTGTCTAATTGTATAAAAACTTTTGTGGTACAAATTTACTAAATATCGCTGATTTACTCAAACGACGTCATAATTATTTCGAGCCAACAATACAAATTTGTTAACAATACTATCCTTTGCAGTGTTCCATAAACTCATTCAAAGTTTTAGGAGCTATTTTGTAAACATACATATTTTCTAAGACGAGTATGGAAATTACAAATATAATATGTTTTTTTTTTTTTTTTTTTTTTTTTTTTTTTTTTTTTTTTTTTTTTTTTTTTTTTTTTTTTTTTTTTTAAACTATAGTTTTTGAGCTATGAGGTTATTTCACTTATTAAGAAACAAATATTTTGGAAAAGAAATAAATAACATTACGTGGCTCAATTTATTTAACCAAAACTGATTTTAAATAACAATATGTGACTCAAATTAATAAAAATTTTAGAAAAAGTAAACTTATAGCAATCTGTCACCTGAAAAATATCGGATCTTTTCTAATAAAATACCATAAAATCAAATAATTTCCAAGGTGACACTAAATATATTGTAACAAGGAACAGGTTCTGGTATGATTATACTGTCAAACTCTTACATGCAATATAAAAAACTGTATAAAATACTTAAACATAACTTGGAGGTCATAGATCTTGACAGTGACAAAAAGTCATTATGCTGCTACAAATAAGCCACCCTGTAGAGCTAAGTGCCAGGTCAGACACAGCAACTTCTGTTGGGCAATTCTTGACTTCATAGAAGCTTTCGGTGAGGGGAAGAAGAAGGGAAAAAGAATTGCCGGTATTCGGCAATTCTCAGCAGTTCTTTATTTTTCTCTCATGTGTGTATGTGCATATACAATGTAAATTGTATGAAATAAGATAGAGAAAGCTCAAGAATTGCCGAAAAAAGTTGTTGTTTGTGGACAAGAAAGCAATTCCAAAAGAAAATTGCTAAAAAGTTCAGCAATTAAAATCGGCTCAAGCTGTCGAATATGTAAATACGGCGGCTGAAAATAAGCCGATTTCAGCTGCCATAACGGCGGCGGCTGGACAAAGTAAAACAAGACCGGCGGCGGATCAAAGCCGGCTGTCAGCAACACGAATTGAACCTCTGTTTCAAACATCATTTTATTTTGTAGACCTGTACGTGAAGGTAAAATACACCGAGGATCTAAACATTTTAGAAAAAAACTTCTCAAAATAGCCAACTTTTTGTACATATATAGAATCATTTTGTATTTTAATTCTATGATAAAAATAAATAACTTTTAAAAACTTTTCTTTTTATTTTTGCTAAACACTAAGCTGCAGCGTCACCTGTATACAAAGAGAACAAAGTTTTTTAAATTTCAGTGGACGTTTAGCCGCAACCGCCAGATATAAGTTGCTATGTTTAACTAGCATTTTTTATAAAAAAAAAAAACTTTTATTTCAGATAAAAGTCATAAATTATATAATACACTTTACTTTGCTATATAATATAATTTCTGTAATTTATTTTCATTTGTAAATTATGCTATAACTATAAAAATTTAAAGGCGGCTAAGAACCTACCTGAATAGGTGGTAACGACAATTGTTGTTGACGGTTGTCTGTTTTTTAATACCGTTTTCAGTGAAGTGATAAAAGGTGGCAGCTCTAATTAATGTTTAACAAGTACTCGGTAATTTTTAGTACTTTTATCCACAAGCAAAAATTTATATATAATTTCTAAATATTGTTTTTAGGAAAATATAAAATTGTTTTGCAAAATTTGTAGAAGCAGGGAAAATGTTTTCCGGTGGTGATTCAAGCGATGGTATTAACAGTTTAAATCAGTTTGGTTCCTATGGGTTTGTTAATCAAGTTACTGTTTCCAACGCTATGGCTGCTGGCCAAAATATTGATTGGGCTCAGTTGGCTCAGCAGTGGATTCAAATGCGAGATAATTCCAATATAGAATCAAAAGCAGAATTTGGAAATTCTACTAACAAAGCAGTAGAATCAGGTACAAATATCTTCAAGTTTGAAGAAAAAGGAGAAGCTGACATGGATATGGATGACGAAGAGCAATCTGACGATAAAGCACAACGATATCACTCTTTGGGTCCTTCCTCTACCGTCACCGATAATCCACAACAGTCTTGGTACTTTGAAGAAAACAATGCAAAACTGGGTAAGCAAAAGAAACTAAAAGTGTTATATAAATAGCATATTTATTATACCAGTATACAACAGTAGACTCTCGATCGACAAGTAACAACCAATGGAATCCTTGGCAAAATCCAGAAATCTCAACGAGTGCTATGTCTAGCAAAAATCGTTCTGTAAACCCTACCGCACATATTCCCTCTTTACTAAAAATGTCTGTACCTAATCCCAATGAAATGAGACCATTGCAAAATATATCGGTACAACCAGATAACGCAAACGTGATGGACGCTGCGAAGAAAAAGGTACTACCGGCGTGGATAAGGTAAATACAATTTAGCAAACTAGCGCTTACACAATTGAAACGTAAAAGAAGATAATTGTTTTCTATACCTACAAAAAAAACTGGCATGATTGGGAAAAACGTGTAGATACGGGCCTCTAAAGTTTTCATGTAAATATGCGATTTTCCACTATATTTTTGAACATATATGAATAATAGTGGTGGCATTTGAAAGCTTTTAAATATATAAATACTAGCTGACAACCTTGACTTCGCTCGGAAGGGGTTTACTAACTATCATAAAGAATAGCCTAAAATTATACAATAACACAAATATTTCAGTACAAAGAAATTTTTGTTCTCTGTTTATTGCTTAAAAATTTCTAAATTGGAATATTAGTATAACTATAATAATTAATTTAAAAAGGAAGAGTAAAAAATATCACATTTTAAAGATAGATTGTTAACAACATTTTTGGTTTTTCTATCAACTGACCGTGGCAAAATCACTGAGATTCTAACCCATATTCCCAGTTGGTATCGTAGGTATTCTAGGGATAAGCATTTATCACATCGTAAACTTTCCTATTATTATTATTTATTTATTTATCCAATATCAATACAAAGAAAGTGTTATTTTTAGAGTAATTGCATTTGCCATCAGCGGTTTAACAACCAATGTAGTATCATTGCATGTGTTGGCTGATTCAGGTTACGTAATATCGCAACTACTGATCCAACCTTAAGCTGTAAGTCATTAGGTAGCATTTGTTCCAATGACAGTTCGCAGAATTTAAAAAGAAGTCGTACCATCAATATTGACCAACTAAAGCAACCACATGTAAAAGTATTTATCGCTGCACGGATAGGTTGAGCAGATTTAGTGCATCAGATGAGCAAACATCCACATACCCTGGAATAGGTTTTCTTCATTCAAAATCATATTGTACATATTCTGAAAACACTTGTTAGAGTTGTATATGATGGTTAATCTGCTCTCTGCATTGATATTCCGTTAAATGAACTTGTTGTACATACAAATGGATTATAGTATTACGAGATATATTATCTACATCATTGTCCGCTAATATATCGTAATGTACATTAATTTTGTAATAAAATCATAATTATTAACAGCCCCGTATTCATAAAAAATATTTTACGTTTATGAATAAGGCCATAAATTATATGTAATGAATCACAATCTGTGAAAATAAAAATGTTAATTTTTTGATGATATGTAGATACTTTTTTAATATATAGATTTGAAAATTTTCTAACACTTGGGCATGCCACCTTTTTGGCCGATAATTTGCATCATTCGTACAAAATTTAGAAGCTTTATCTTTAACCGTTTTCAAAATATACAAAAAACAATATTTACTTTGTATAGGACGTACCATGCCAACTTTCGCGACCTCACCCATTTTATGTCGGATAGTTTATATCGACCATCATGTTCTTCGTATCAAGTCTAGAAACTTTAGCTTTAACCATTCTCAAGATATACAAAAACAAATATTTACTTTGTATGGGAGGTACCATGCACAATTTCCATGTTACATGAATAAAGAATAACCCAATTTTAATTTAGGTCGACCATAATGTCATTCGTGCCAAATTTAGAAACTAGCTTTAACTGTTCTCTAAGTATACAAAAATTAATATTTACTTTATATGGAAGATACCACGCCCACCTATCCGATACCGCCTCCTTTCCGACCGATGATTTAAGTGTCTAATGTATAAACAAATCAATATTTATTTTGTATGGGCGTGACAATTTTGTAAAAAAAAATTTTCTTACAAACAATCTTCTAAAAATTTCAAAACTCAGTCATCTCCCACCAGCCGTTTTCAAGTTATGTGATTACATACATTTGGTGATTAATTTTATATACATATATACTCGTAGATATATAGGAAAATCGAAATGCCATATATCCGAAACCAATAGACCGATTTCGTGCAAACTTCACATAAATCATCTGCAGACTATCTCAACGTACACTGCAATTTTGGTTGAAAATGGTCGGCCCGTTTTCGCAGTTAGTGGTTACGTTAAAGTGTACATACACTTCTTTTTATACTTATATATAGATAAAAATTTGTCTTGGTGACCAGTTTACCTCAAATCACACCATTAAGACATCCAATGTGGCGTAAGCTGTGAGGCACATAACAACATCTTTTTGAAATATTATAGCCACAAAGTAACAATTTCTGTATTAAGTAGGTATATTAGTATCAGTATCACCAACGATAAGTATTTTTCTTTGCTCTACTTTGGCACGATAGTATGCTTTTGCAGCCCGTACTTTTTCTTCGGGGCCAATTTGGGCAAGTAGAAAAGCAATCAACTGTGTGAGAAATAAACAATCACAAAGAAAAAGAAGTTAATTTTAATCAACCAATTTATATACAAATAAATCATTTATATGCTGCTATATTAATATAGAATAAAATTACACGTAAATTTTCATTACGGCAACGAAACAATGCATGTGTTTTTTGCGGCCAGAAATTTAGTTATCTGCGTTCCCGCACTTTCAGTTAATTTTATCTGTTTTTGAGAGAACATTTACTTTATCTAAGAGTAGTCACGTTATTGGGCCGGCTGACTAGAGATGACTATTCTACCAAACTCCTTTTTTTTTTGCTTTATATATTGGTTCAACACAACGGGGCCAAATTGGACCCATGTGGGTTGGCTCAATGACTGGCAGCCTGCAAAACCCAATATATTGGTTAAAACTCGGAGTAAATTCCATTATTTTATCGATTTTTTAAATGACTAGAACACGAGTGAAGTAAGCACTATCTATCTACACTACAACTTCTGAGCAATTTTTTCGCACTTGGATTTAAATGTAAAAACGACCGGTACTTGGTGATCACACCTGCGATATATCGGCGTACACAAAAAAACGGCTATCTACTTTGAATTGTGTATTAATTTCACCTAATTTTAGTGTATTTACTCAATAAGGATAATATAGTCCGTTATATTTGCAGCATAAGACTTCGTGACCATGACAGAGTCTCAGAATCATTACCACTTTTTTTAGACTGTCACTTTCAAGATTTTCTTAAATTCCGGCTTCTTATATACTTTTATAAAATTAGTAAAGTACGACAGCCTGTAGTTTTGGTAGAAGGATTTACATTCACTCATTCTACTCGTAATGTACTAATCGAAATACCAAGGGTTCACCTGTTTATTCTAGAACGTTCTTTTTATGTTGGCATCTGTCGGGTTTGGAATCAATTACCTAGAGACCTCAGGATGTTTGCATGTTCCGTACCTGCCTTCAGGAAAAAAATTCTAAGCTTCCTCGTATCTACGAGCCAAGAAGTACCTTTCTAGAAAGATCAAATTTTGAGCATGAAAAAATTGGGATCTTACAAAGTATTTTTTTTACTCTTCATATACGTATTCTTTTTTTTTGTGATATAGTTGTGGCTGGGGAGCCGATTTATCTTGTTTCTTATTTATATGTTTATTTAACAGCTAAAGGAATAAAATTAAATAATGTAAATATTCTTTATTATTATTATTTGTTTATTGTAGCTAAACATGGACATTATACATGTATAATACATGTATAATTGGCCTTATAGGCTTTCTTTGTATTGATATTGAATAAATAATTCAATTCATAGGTTATGCATTCATTACATTCTATTCTTTGATTCATACGAGCTGTTACATGCAAGAAGAGGAAGCATGCTTTTCCCTCTAAATTGTTCTCATTTCCACAAATCCAACACTTTTCGTAGTAGTGTTTTGTCTTCCATCCTGTGCACACGTGTTTTTGCTGTTATCCGTGTTTTTTTATATTCAAATATTCATTATTAATTTCTTTTGAAACCAAATTGCACCGGAATAGGTAGCAAGCAGGAGTAACTAGTGCTTCGCCTTCCATCTTGTGTGCACGTGTATTTTTTCAATGTCGCCCGCATTTTTTTTATATGTTCATTATTAATACCTTTTGAAAGCAATCCATTACTTTGTAGTGTGGGAGGTGCTGGACAAAATTTTTTTAGTCTGAGCAGTGTCAAAGGCATGGTATATGCACTGGGTCCTGATCAGTTTTAACTAATTTAATTCCAATATTTTAAATGTTGTGATCACTTAGTCTTTCCATGTTCTTATTTACAGTCAAACGTCTGTAAACACTACCCGCTGTTTCCTCCTCTTCGTAATTCTAATTTGCTAGTTCCAGTACAATACACTGCATATGTAAGTGGCCTTCCCCTGAGTACTGATCGAAGATAAAAAAAAAAATTAGATTACCCCGGGATACCAAATAATAGTAAACAAACAAAGGCGTCTAAGAAAACGACTACAAATATATTTTCTAAAATTAAAGTGATAGAATATATCCAATTTTCCCAGACTATCTTTGGAAATCATATAAATATTTAAACACTAAATCTTTTTTCTATTTTCTTTTGGCTTTAGAGAGGGACTAGAGAAAATGGAACGGGAGAAACAAAAACTGTTGGAAAAGGAACAGCACAACAAGGATGCCAATTCGTCTGATGAAGATAATACAGCCAACAAAAAAAATGCTATGAAGTCCACGGACTCTTTACAGGTAAGCAAATACATATGTATATGTAGTTTTACCCTAATCGGCGTACATAACTACATAATTTTTTATAACATTTTAATTTTCCTGATGATGATAACAAATTGTTATCGAAATATTGGGGGTGGAAAACCGTTGGACCTTTTTTATGAAAAACAAAAATCAATCAAGATCTTTAGCTGGAAAATTTAGAAGAAAACAATATAAACGAGATCAAATAATACGAATATTTAATACATATGTTTCCTTTTTCATATTTTTTAAATTAGTAAAAAAATTATAAATAGCTTGTTTTCTATGTTTCCCAGCTATCTATATGTCTCTAACATTTCTTTTACACCTTTCAAACAAAAGGTGTAAAGAAATGTTAGAGACGTTTATAAATAGAAAAGCTTGTTTTTTGTGTTTTGACGGATATTATTAGAGCATTTTTCTTTTTAAATTCTCAGCAATTTATTTGCATTGTTGGGATATAAAGTTGAATGTTTGAGAATATCTTTCAAAAATTTCCAAAGTCTACTGATGATTAGGGTAGTTCCTATGAAATGTCGACATATAGATAGCTGGGAAACATAGAAAACAAGCTATTTATAATTTTTTTACTGGTGTAAATGTTAGAAGCTTAAATAGCGAATAGAAAACTTAATTGTTTGAATTTTTTAAATTGTTAAACAGAAAAAAATTTTTAAAGAGCATAAATTAAAATTAAATTAATTTTATACCTTAAAGATTGTTGTATCACTAAAGTTAGCTTCTTTTTATCGCAGTCATTGTTTTTTGAACTTTTTGTTTAATAACGGGCGTCCGCCGGGAACGTATACTACTTTGTTTTGCCGCCTTTTTGGTAAACATTAGTCTTGACAGTTCATATTTGGGTGTCGTGAAGTAGATCATGGCAAATTTATTGCAGAAAAATATTCGATATACCAACGTTTTTTGATCGTTAAAACATTTTATCAAAATCAATCATAGATTTTCATGAAAAAATCAATGAGTGACGATAGTTAATTCAGTATTTCATTTTTTATATTTTGCCACAATTAATCTCTCTTTTTTTACCGTTGTCCGTATTTTCTATATATATACTTATGCTCATTATAAATTTTTTATGAAACCGAGTGCACCGGAAAAGGCAGCAATATGTGAACACGTGTTTTTTTCTCTTTTTTCGCCGTTGTCCGTGTTTTCTTTATATGTTCAATATTAATTTATTTCCAATGCATTTCATTACCTTGTAGTGTGGAAGGTGTTGGACTAAATTTTGCTAATCTGATCAGTGTCGAAGAGGTATATACTAAATGTGAGCGCAAGATGTTAAAAAGTGTACAATATTTCATATTTTTGAAGCGTATTATTTTATGGGAATATTACTAAACAGTAAATATAGAGAACAAGAGAGCAAACAATGCAAAAATCATTGCACCCCATTTGAGTGGACAGTTTTATCAAGTGGGCAATAAATATGTTGTGCACTTCGTGCACTTCATATTGTTCAATAGTTCATTTTACTTAGACTTTTTTGAGAGTAAAATCTTTTATTTTTTAGGAGAAAAATTTAAATTAGATTCTTTTTATTCATCAATAAACATAAAATATTCAAGCTACAGTTTCTAGAATGAGTACAAATGAAATAAAAATTTATGGATAATAAAAAACATAATATAAATATTTTAGCATATTTTGCATAATAACACACTAGAAATAATGGTTGCGTGATCGTCTTGTATTTTGTAAAATATTTTCCAAATCTTTTTCTCGTAAACTTAACTACGGTAAACTTTACAGTATTAATTTTGTCTTTGCTGGTTGGTTCCTATCAAAGCCGGGGCACATAGAATCCGTCGTACTTTGTCCGTCTCCTTTTTCAACTGACATCAACGTATACGAAGTATGAAGTTGGCACAATCAGTACTTTGTTAACGGATATAAAATCCACTGTTTTTTATTTTAATTTCATTAAAATCTTTTTAATTTATTTTTCAGACACAGCACAGAAAATCTAGCACAATTTGTTTTTAATTTATTTTATTTTTGAACGAAAAACTAAATCAAAATATACAAGAAATATTAACTTATTTATAGTTTTCAAAGTACTCAACGTACGTTAAAAGTTAAATTTTGCCCAACTTTAATACTTTGCATTGACGGAGAAGTACGGAATGTGACAAAGCTCATAAGAATACATGTAATTCAACTTAGTTGTCAGTTGAAAAAGGCAACGTATAACGTACGACGGATTCTATGTGCTCCGGCCTTTAGAGTTTTATTTATTTATTTTTAACTCTAATAGGAACCACCAACTGCTAGTATAGAGTTGCAACCTGTAGATCAGCAAATACAGAATTAATACATACATAATACATTAATTACATACCTCTATATCCATAATGAAATTAAAATATACATGTACGTTCTAGATATTAAATTATTTCTATTTCAACCACTCAAACGATCGAATTAATATAAAATAACGAAAATACAAAGTACAAACCGTTGTTTTTAACATCATACATTTACATACATGTTGTCTCCTATAACAGTATTTCATATCATGAGACACTATAGAAACATAAAATTCAGTACTGAAATTTTATTTAAAACAACAATAAATATTGCATTGATTAGAAGACGAATAAATGCTATTGTGTGTTATTTTTTTAAGAGAACAGTAATATTTGTGTACTCATGAAATCATGTGCAAAAAAAATGAGAACAATTCATCATTGAACATTATGAAGTTAATCCAGCAAGATGTTTTATGCTTACGTTTAGTATATACACTGGGCACTGATCAGTTTTAACTAATTTAATTCCAACATTGTAAATGCTGCAATAGTTTCTTTTAATCTTTCGTGTTGTTATTGTTAAAGTTAAATCTCCCCGAACACTATTCCCCCTTTTCTCCTCATCATAACCTATTTTCCTAGTTCCAGTACAATGCGCTGCATATGTAGGGGCCATTCCCTGAGTACTAGTAAAAAAAAAAAAGAAAAAAAGGTCAGGACTTTGAGTTGTAAGTTTTTCCTTACTTCCGACGGTTCTGCACAAGTCTCCTTTCTTCAACACAGCAATGTTGTCCACGACCCATCTAATAATATTATATTTTTAATAATTTTGTGAATTTTTGTAAATAAAATTGCAACTTACTTCTGTTAACAAATTGTCTTAAGAAAAGGAAATTTCACGACTTTAAAACTCACCTATTTCACTGACCACCACTATATTGTGTACATATTTTTTTGGTTTTAATTGTTTAGCTTGCCACAATTTACGATGATGACAGCTCCGATAATGAAGATTCTATAAATGTAAAAGGAACATCAGAAAAAGATGTAAATTTTAAAGGTGGTAATGATGAAGAAGACGCTACTTACAAGTCTATAGGCGAAAAGACGTATGAACAAAAGTTATCTGAAATGGTAAGCACTCATAAACTAAATACGTATATATTTTCTGGTCTCTAGCAACTCCATCAGCGTTGGTTGGGTTAATGCTTTTACTAATCAGGGCAGTTAAATAAGATTTTGAATATGGCTAATGATTGTGGCGATTTGTCATAAAACACCATGGCCACACATCAAACAATTTGATCAAATTTATGTGCATACTGTGGTAGCCATATAATTAAAACATTCTTGATAGTAAATTAATTTACTGTTTTAATGGTATATCTGACATTGTCTTGTTGGTTAACTAACGTCGTACATAGCGTTTTACATCTGATCCCCACCGGCTAAACTTGAATTTGTCACTCCATAAAATATTTTTCCAAATCTTATTGGTTTCCTAATGTTTTTCTGACAAAATCCAATCTGGATTTAAAATTGTTTTTTTGAAGATGCATTCACGTAAGGCACCTTCATTAAGCCGCCGTCTAATAGTTCTAGATGATATACAGATACCCTATGATGACTCTAATTCAACTTTTAACTGTTTAGAACTTTTAAATCGGTCAGCTTCGGAGGCCCTTAAGACCATTTTATGGTATCTGGCTTTGGTTTACCGTTACTCAAAGATGCCTTAGCATATACATTACCATTCTTTGCAATTTAACGGCCATTCGGTGTCAAATAAACTTCAAAAATTTGTGAACGGATAGCAAACTTCCATCTGTTTGCGGCTCATATAAAACATTTCGCACAAGAATGTCATTATCCTCACAGAAAAATTTGCACTCACCAATTCCGCAAGCATTCAGCTCAGTGCTATCTGCCAAATAAACAGTTTCAATTTGTTGAGAATCCATGCTAATGAAATATTTTTCATCGCAACACATATGACACGTTGCAGCTGAATAACTGCACCAATCACCATTTGCCTTTGATTTCATTACACCAAAACATATGTTTATTGCGTCCTTTTTAACCATTTTTGCACGATTTTCAGTTCGGTTCGCGCTGCAACTGCCTATGTGAAGGCATAGGTCGGTACAGTTAGTCACAGCGACGCTACAAACGTACTGTTAATACCATCTTGGGTGTATGGTCTCCGTCACTCCGCCCATGCTGTACATCCTATAATTTGCAAATTTACTTTGCAACTGTATAGTTAAAAAGAAATAATAACCATATACGGCCCTGTGAGCGCAGTTGCTTTGTTCTAAACTGGTTGAATAAATAAAAACAAAAACCAGCCTTAATTGATTAATAATAGCCATTAAAAAGAATTTGGCATTTGTGTTAAAATAGTTATAAATATTAAGTGTAATTTTAAATATAATTTAAATACAAAAACATAAATTATCATCATATTAATATAATTTTTTAACTGTTTCATTTGATTCAATCCTGCTTAGATGATTGTGGTACGCCACACTTTAACAGAACTTTTACTGGAATCTACAAATGAAGAGATCTCGAAAGTGGCCGACGAAACAATTAGAAAATTTAAATCTAAAGGTAACTATTTTTTTATTCCACTAATAAAAAAAATTGTAGTTTTTCCGCAGCTGACATTCGTACAAGTGTAAGTCTAAATTAGTAAATGTTTAAATTGATTTAAGCATCTTATATTCTTTTGTAAAATTAATCTATAATGTGAAATATAATGTACGTTTTACATATACAAACTAAAAGCGTCATCAGCACAAGTGATCCGTAAAAGCGCTTTATCTACTTTAACTGGCAAATTAGGTAAGTTCTTCTTTTCTTCCGGATAATATGTAATTTCTATTTACATACATATGTATAACAAAAATAGACAATCAGCCGTGTCACAAAGTTCAATTCCGTTAGAAAACTGAACAAAACTCATTTTTGGGTTCTTCAGAAAACGAAAAAGTAATAAAAAGTTCAAAGTTTTAATACTTTGCGTTAAAAATATTTCTTTCCGAAAAATTTATTCGATTTTAGTATTCTAACAAACCGTTTCCGAACGCAATTAAACTCTGCGACATGGCTGAATACTACTTCATTTGCATGTATGTATATATGTACATACATATGTAGATATGTATGTACACATCGCTGTTTTATTGCAACATAGTCATATTTCAAAAAATGAGTTTTTCGAGTTAATGCAGAATTGTCTACTCGTATATTGTGCCAAAACTTTATTCAAATTACTTGTAAACTTTTTTCTTTAGGAGATATTTTCTAAAAAAAATTTCTAAGACTTGTATGGAAGCTAAGCATTTTAAATGCGTTTTTCTCGAAACAAGCTTTTTTGAATTATGACTATGTTGCAGTAAAGGAGCGATATGACCCGTATATAAATATACATACATAGATTAAAATGTGTACTGGTAATGTGAAAATACTAAATGTTATGCATAATAATGTAGGAATACGAACTCAACAACATACAAGGTGTGTTTCTTTACTTTCCGGGCAAGTTTTGTGCAAAAGAGATCATGCATAAGTTTCTCTCAAATACAGATAAATCTTACCAAAAGTACGGGAACGCAAAAAGCAAAATTTCGAGCCCAAAAAGAAACATATGCTGTGTTTTGACGTCGCAACAAAAATTGGTATTTAGTTTTACGAAAAAAATACTATGATATTTTACACTTTTGGCTTTTAGAGTCTTTTGCACATTCCGTTTTATTTAATATTTATATAAAAATACTGAAATGATTTGTATACACGTTGATTCAAATGAACGTTGTATCTTTGTTATTGTTTATTTTTCGAACAGCTGATTGCTTAACTACTTGCCCAAAATAGTCCGAAGAAAAATACGGACTGTTTCGTGCAAAAAGTGGAAGCATACTATTCTCTCAAAAGCGCTCTCATTTGCCCAATTTGAGATCCCTCAGGATCCCAAAGTAGAGTAAAGAAACATACCTACTATTTTATATGACAGCTTCAATTATAGTAATTAAAATATACATACATACATAATCTGATTTAAGTCTTTGTACCATTAGACGTTATAATCATCAGAAATTCTGACTTCGACAACTTTAACTTAACTTCTACATATGTATATATGTAACATTTTTGAATTAGCACGAATAAAATTGTAGGTTTAGCTGCATATGGTGACAGTTCTAGTGAAGATGATAGTGAAAATGGCGAGAGTTACTTGTCTAAGAAGACATCAGACCAATCGGAAAGCGGCAATGATTCCGAGGAAGAAATACGGGTAAACAACTATATAACAGAAAGTGAAAGAAATAATTTTAATGATACTTGCCAACAGAATGCTATACGCCTAAAAAGAAGAGCGTTTATTAAAACTTCTGAAGAAATAGAAGAGCGTGTGACAGCATCCGCTGCGCAAGAAGAGGAGAAGCTTAAATATTTTTTGCGAAAAGAAGAAGAAGAAAGAGAACACAGTCGAAGAAAAAAAGAGCGCGCTTCACCACTAGACTCGTCAAATCCTGGTCACATTGGACATAACTATTTTAAAGGTTACGAAAAAGATTTTGGTGAGATAACTGAAACAAAGATACAACATATAAACGGTACGTCAGTAAAAATTCAGTTATTTCTTTTGTTCTTTATCTAAACTTTTCTTAAACGGAAATGTTCTAATAATTAAAACTGGTTCGTGGAAAATACAGTAGTTTCGTTTAAAATATTATCCATCAGAAAAATAATTTTATGTGGAGAAATTTCAAAATCTATAAAATAATTTGTTGGTACTTTAAAAAAAACAAACAAGAGTGTAATATTTTCGGCTGGGCTGATCTAAAATACCCTTCACGATAGTCACGTATATATATACAGTATATATTACAAATTTGAACTAAATATGCTCGGATATATAGGAACCGACATCGGGGAAAAAATATTTTTGCTTGTAATCGCCATTCCAGTAAAGAAATCTTTCATGGAAAAATCGGTTTAGGCTATATCTCGGTTATATATGAACCGATATCGGAATTTTCCATTTCTGTATTCTTTTTTTAGCAAAAAAAATGGTCATGGAAATTCGGTTTATCCTATATCTCAGGTATATATGGCCGATATAGGTTATTGCTTATTCGCCTTTTCTATTAATTATGATTTACATACTTTATAGGGTCGCAAATGAAAATTGTAGAAATTACAAACGGAATCAGAAACTTATACCTTTATATTTTTTGTGAAGGGTATCAAAAACAAATCGTAGCAACTAATATTTTTTCATTTGCCTGAAAATTGTTAAGCGCCGTGGCCACACATCAAACTAGCGTTGCCAGAATGAAGATTTTACCTTAATTTTGGAAATTTTAAAGCAAAATAAGACTTGAAAATCTTTCAAAATTATGATTTAGTATCTACATAATTAATAGGCAAACAGCTACAAGCTTGCCAATTACAATGTTTCCAAGGCTAGCTTTTATTAAATGTCGACATATAGATAGCTGGGAGACATTAAAAACAAGCTGTTGTATTTTTGAATGGTATCAATATTTTTATTTTCAATCGTCAAATAATTTTTATTAGTATAACTAAAGGCCGGGGCACATAGAATCCGTTGTACTTTATCCGTCCTCTTTTTTGACTGACATCAACGTATACGCTGTTGGCACAATCAGTACTTTGTTAACGGATATAAATTCAACTGCATTTTCTTTTAATTTTATTAAAATCTCTTGATATACTTTTCAGACACAGCACACAGAAAATTTAATACAGTTTGTTTTTAATTTATTTCATTTTTGAACGTAAAAGTAAATCGAAATATACAAATCATAAGACTACATGTATTTCAACTTAGTTTTCAGTTGAATAAGGAAACGTATAACGTATGACGAATTCTATGTGCCCCGGCCTTAATACTTTGCGTTAACGGAGAAGTACAGAATATGACAAAGCTCATAAGAATACATGTATTTCAACTTAGTTGTCAAATGAAAAAGGCAACGTATAACTTACGACGTATTCTATGAAAAAAAAAGATGGATCAGGATCAAGAACTTCTTAACATAAATGTTTTTCGCAAATGGCTTGTTGTTTTTTTCTACTTTTTACAAATTATCTTAAACAGGAAAAATAACATTTATTTTATAGCGTCAATTTAAGCTCATACAGCTGAGATAGTAAAAGGCAGTAGACAAAAAATGATTTCTACTATCTGCAATATATTTAATTATACTTACAACAGCGAAGTTGTACTCTAACTAAAAATATTTGTAAAATACTATATAAATTTTGATGCGCATAATTCAAATTGGTTTTGTGGCCCAAGAACGAGGTAATCGATTTTAATAAATATGCTTTGTAAGCACGGTTGCCAACTTGACGCCTTTCGCGCTAGATTTAGGCGCTTTCCAAAAAAACGCAAAAATAGCGCTTTTTATACACTGAATTTTTCGCATATCTTAAAAGGTTTTTATAAATTTTGGTGATTTAGAACATGAAATTGACTGCATATTGAATGAATAGTGTTATCTGAGGTATAATTTTGAAAAACTCTGCCGCGACAACAATCCTAAAAGTTATGAAAAATAAGTTGTGTTCAGTTGACGCTTTCTACCATTTGACCGAATTGAATTCTAAGCTCATCTTCAATGTGCTCTCTAACATTTCACAAAATTACAAAAATCATCATTGTGTGAGAGAATATGATGTCGTCGATCTGAATTTTCGAATTCAATGCTAAATTGCTCGCGAATTGATGATGTAGAAATCGGTCGCTCTCTTTACTTCCCAGATGATACAATCCTGTTTTTAAGCTCACTGGAATTGCTCGGATTGCTACCTCACAATCTACAACTTAAAGTCGGATCGGTAATTATAATGTTACGAAGTATAAACCAACCACATATCTGTAATGACACTTGATTTTCGGTGAAAAAACTCATGAACAACGTTAAAAAAAGTAAGAATACTTCAATAAAACTATAAAGAGGAAGACGTTTTGATACCACTAATTCTAATGATTTCGAGAAATACACTATTCTATCATTACGGCTTGCTTTCGCAAAGAAATCCCATGTTTCTACCCTTTTACCTATATCAATGTAAATAAAATTTGAAGGCAAAACAACGTTTGCCGGGTCAGCAACTTTAACAAAAGTTATGAAAGGTGTAAAGAAATGTTAGAGACGTGTATAAATGAAAAAGCTTGTTTTTTGTGTTTTGAAAGGTATTATTAGAGCATTTTCTTTTTAAACTCTTTTTAAACCTGTGACCGCACATTAATTCGTAAGAGAACGTGGGAGCTATTAAAAATGCCCAGATCACACCTTAGCGTGACTGTAGCAGTCATCACTGGACATTGCCCGTTTGGGAACCATGCCAGTGTCCTGACTTCTGTAGAAGGAGACTTCTACAGAAGTAGGGTAGGCGAGGAGGAGGAGGAGACGGTCCATCATCTACTCGGTACATGCCCTGCATTAGAGCATCATCATCTAAGATACTTAGGCGAGCGGAGCTTCAACATCCTTTCATGTCTGGCCTCGGTCAAACCGACCGCGCCAGTCTCTTTCATAAGAAGCAGCGGATAGCTATTACAGCAGCACGTAAGGCAACACTAAGAGGTTCTCGCCTTTCCTTCCTTCCCATCCGTGCCCATCCAACTCTTCCACTCACACTATAATTCCCATAACGTCTCTTCTTCACTTGACTATCCCACTTTCAGGCAATCACAAAGGGAACGCCTTCAGGACCCAAGTGAGCTGAAAAACCTAGGCTATTTCAGGGGATCCATCGGCCTGCCTACCTAACCTAAAGAGGGCATTTTTGAATGCGGCTAAATTTGTTTTAATTAACTATTTTTCAGTACTTTTAAAATTGTTTTCATGCCAAACTTTTGTATACATATATTAATTTAATACGGAGTCAATATTACTTTCTAAATCACCAGAATTTACTATCAACTTTTTTAAATTGCATGAAACTAAGTGTATAAAAAGCGCTAGTTTAGTGTACTTTTTTAATAAAGCGCTGATCCGAAAAATGCGGATTTCTTGGTATTGATAAACGCTAAATCTAGCGTGAAAGGCGCTAAATTGGCAACCGTGATGTTCAAGCAAAATAATCAGCCCAATTACAAATGAAAATTCCGTGGGTGGTTTTTCACTTTTCTCCTTCCTCCAATTATAAACACAAATGAACTATGATGTGTTTTTATTTATTTCTTTTTTCCTTATCTCCATTCACTGAAAACACTAAAGGGAATTCAAATCTTCAATTTCTACAGTCAAGCTAACAAGATTTTCTGTTTAATTTAAATTGAAAAAAGTACTTTATGTGGAAAATAAATTCCGTGAGAAAAAACTTGTGTAAGAATATTTACAATTGGGCTGAATATGTTTTTGAAATTCAATTTTAAAAGCAGAGGTAAATATTTTAGATATACATATATATTTAGGTTTTCAAACTGTGAGACTGCATTTGCGTTAAGTAAATAACACAATCTTGAAACCACGTGTACAATAAAAAACTTATATATATATATATATATATATATATATATATATATATATATATATATATATATATATATATATATATATATATATATATATATATATATATATATATATATATATATATATATATATATATATATATATATATATATATATATATATATATATATATATATATATATATATATATATATATATATATATATATATATATATATATATATATATATATATATATATATATATATATATATATATATATATATATATATATATATATATATGAAAAAAATGGAAAAGTTACACAATTTAAAGCACCTTTCTAGTATAAGTATATATAGGAAATAAAGTGTTTATTTGTTTAAAATTTTTTTTTTACTAGGAAAACGACAAAAGGAACGCAACAGCCGCAGAGAACGTATCACACGTTTCAGTGATAACAAAGATAAGAGTGTGGCTATTCCAAATGCAGCAACATTTCTCACAAATTTAAATAGTGGATCAAATTTTACAAGTGGCAATAACGCGACAAATTTAGCAACAAGTAGCCAACGGCAAAATGTTCCAGACATTAATGGTTTATTGCAAAATTATGCAAGCACAGGAATGACAAATGCTTTAAATGCTGCCGATGCTGCCTTAGAAAAAGCTCTTAAATGTAAATCCCCCGCAAATCCGGAAAAACGGAGTCAGCGATGCGAGCGAGATCGTGCTTATACTAAGTCGAAAAAAACTCGGTTAAGTGAAAAACAGAATTCTCGGTCTCGTTCTAAGACCAGTTCTTCATCGACATCCTCTTCCTCGTCGTCCACGTCATCAGATTCTACTTCATCCTCTTCGCAGTCTTCCAATCATTCAAAATACAAACACCGATCAGCTAAAAAACATAAATCTCGTACATTTGATGAAAGGCAGCGCGGAAAATCAAGCAGAGATCATAGAGATGAGCACAAATATTCCTCACGTTCTTATAAAAAAAAAGATCGTAAGACAAGTAGTCGTAGCCTTCGTAACGCATCGAGTGACTCCGAAGATGACTATCGGCGGCGACACAGAAATGAATCAAACTACTCCCACAATTCATCACGCAAACGAAGCTATACGTCGTCTAGATACGGTCATGACCGTGAACACTCACGTTCTCAATCTAGATCTTCTTATACTTCCACTAATCGCAGGCAATAATTTTTTTTTTTTTTCCTTTTTCTTAGGTGAAATTTAATTCAATTTCTACGCCAGTCTTTCATATTGAAACAATTCCAGAACTGTTTTGTATTTTACATACTTATTTATTTTTTAACATGTGTCCTCTTAAAACAGCTAAACCTAATAATTTTTTTTTAAGATTCATTTCATTTCAAGTTTCATTAAATAAATTATAAAATACTCATACATTTTTAACTGAGTTTTTATTTTGCCCTCTTTATGATAAACATTTTATGAAATGTATTTTTAACTTTAATATTCATTTAAATGTAATAAAATAGACAGACCCCGTCTATTCCTTATGAAAAACGTTTTATAATTTGTCTTTAACACTGTGCATGACGAACCTTTAGGGAATATAATATTTAAATAATTATAAAAAATTGCGAAGCTATGACACATTTTGATATAAAAATTTCATACTCAGAATGACTCAAAATTTCTAGCTCCGACTAAGAACTCGCACTGACATTTAGATTGGCTCACATACTTAGGCACATGCTATCTATGTATATGTCACAAAAAGAATTATGTGTATATGTACATTAGAACGACTCACCAAAATAAGTGCTCGATGTACCCTATTAAAAATTAAACTTGGACTTTTCTAAGATGACATATAAAATATTTCAGCTATAGCTTGAACTCTCGTGCGCTGGACTATTTTGAAAAAAGAGTCTATTTTTGCATGTTTTGTTAATTAGAGTTTTTCTTTCCTTAACAACATATACGAAATGGGTATCACATTCGTTATCCACGTGCATAACGAAACAGTCCGAACTATTCCAAAGTAGTCCAAAAGTGTTCCACGTAACAATTTTTGTGGAATTTTGAGAGAGCAATTTTTTTCATTTCCTGTACAAATTAGACCGAACTTTTTAGGTGTGTTCATTCACTTTACTAGTAAAAATTAGCAAGGAGAGAGTAACAAGAAAATTTTCAAAATTACTCTCAAAAATGTGAAGAAGTAAATGAACACTTTACTAGCAAAAATTTGCAAGTTAGAGTAGTGTTGTTGTGTATATGTATATATAAGTACTTAATAACTATCCTTATATATTTTGAACAAATTATACATACATGATAATAAAAATAATATGATTATGGTTAATTATATTCAGCATTGTCTTGACTGGTTTCTTTAGAGTACGGCTTGTAATAGAATAATAAAAAGTTTTACAATTTTATTTAATCTAGTACTAGACATAGTCGAAATACGCTAAGCACTATAAGGGTGGTTAGCTACTTTTGAATTTTATTAGAATTAGACGTCTTATTTTACCTCTGTTGTTCCTAAGTTACACAAAAATAAATTTCCCGCCTTTTTAATACAGGTTATCGTTTTAAAAGTTTACATGCACTTACAATTTCTTAAATTTTCCAAAATATTTTTATTCTTAACTTAATTTAAGAATATTGTTTTGTAAACACAAACGCAAAACAGCTGTTTGAATAATTATTGCAGGTAAAAATTTTACTTGTAAAAACTTGCAAGAATTTTTCTGTCTCTCAATTTGTTTCGCTCTTTTGACGCTCTCTCGTTGCACATTTTTTGGGTTAATGAACGCTTTCTAGTAACAATTGTTACAAATTTGAGAAAATGTTTAGTAAATGAGCACGTCTTTTATTTGGGGAAGCTCGGACTAGAATTGAATAATCAGCTCTTTGTTGTTTACATACATAGGAAAATGCAAATTGGAAAAAAGTTTTTGTTTGAAAATTAGTTAAAAGCAAAATGAAAGGTTGCCCAAACTAAAAATAACGTTGTGAAGTTGTAAACAGAACACGTAATTGTTACTTTGCTTTACATTTTATAAATATGTACTATAAAAATCTATTGAAAATTTTGAATTGCTTGTAAGTTTACAGCTGTTGCCAATAATGCAAATCTTTTGTTTATATGATGTTATGCGTTTTAAGCGTCTAAAATCACTAAAATATACTTTCCAGCAGTTTTGGGTAAAATTTACAAATTTAGAGAGTAATTTGTTTTTTAATCTCGTTAGTCCGAGATCTCGTAAAACACACCAAATAATAATTGCATGTTCTGTTTACAGCTTCACAACGTTATTTTTAGTTTGGGCAACCTCCCTTTATTCCTAATTTTCCTTTAGGGTGGATGCAAGTGGAGCCTTCATTAGATTTGTCATCAGATCACTCACCCACTATAATCTCTGTTTCGTTCTCCCAAGAGATTGGCTTCCCGTTGACCGTCAATAGAATTAATTGGCTAAAATACAAAAAAAAATTTAGTACACCTTGTACTGAAAATATCGCCTTGAGAACACCTGAGGATACTGATGTCAATTAACGATTTTTCTGAAAACCTCCAACTGACCGCACAGCATGCTACCAATAGCCATATAAGATCCAGAAATGAAAACAATAGAACGTATTCGTCTAAAATTGAGCAACTTCTGTCAGAAAAAAGAAGAGTCAGAAGAGAGTGGCAACTTCGCAGGTCTGCCCAGCTTAAAACTAGGCTACGGGAATGCATAACTCAGTTAAGAAATCTGCTTGAAATCCACAGAATGGCTTCCCTTAAAACATATTTGGAAAGCCTTGATGGTACTCCTCAATCTGATTATTCCTTGTGGAAAGCGACAAACGGTTTAAAAACACCCGTAATAGATAAGCCACTTTTGCGAACTTCAACTGGCGACTGGGCAAGAAGCGATTTTGAAAAGGGGATGTTGTATGTCGATCAGAAACGTTCTTATTACAAATGATTCAGCAAATAATACAGCAGAACTACCACCATATGTAGTTAGAGCTCCTGTATCTTTGAGACTTAATTTTCAAGATGTCGAAAACGTTATCGGTAATATAAACCCTAGGAAAGCTCCAGGCATTGTTCAAATTACTGGTAAAATGCTTGAAGAGTTGCCTCGTGTAGCTAGAAGAGTTCTACTCTTTATTTTTAACGCTAGTTTACGCCTTGAGTATTATCCTGCAGATTGGAAGGTCTCAATGATTACTATGATACCCAAGCCAGGGAAGGATCCGACTAAAGTAGAGTCATATAGACCAATAAGTCTACTACCAACAATTTCAAAACTGTTCGAAAAATTGTTAATGGCGAAGTTGTCTCGAATACTTAATGATGTGGGATGTATCCCTGATCATCAATTTGGTTTTCGGGCTAAACATAGCACAATAGAACAAACGCACAGACTAATCAATGTCATAAGACAGACCTTTGAGGAGAAGAAGTATTGCTCAGCTCTCTATTCATTGACATTTCTCAAGCTTTTGATAAAGTGTGGCACGACGGATTGATGCACAAAATAAAGTTAAACTTGCCTGCAAACTTCTGGAAAGCTACTTATATGGGCGGAAATTTGTTATCAGAGAAGGCGACTCACATTGAAGCAACAGTCACTCAGTTGAAATTAAAAGCAGCGCAACTAAATTGGCTTACGGGCAGAAACTCGACATTGAAGTTGGATTGCAAACTTCTGTTATACAATGCAATTCTAAAGCCCATATGGACGCCTCAGCGTCAAATATTGAAAAAATTCAAAGGCGACAAAACCAAATTCTTTGAACGATTACTGCAGCTCCATGGTACGTAAAAAATTCACGAATTCATAAAGATTTAAGTGTTCCGCTGGTAAAAGAGGAGTTTTCTAAGTACGCGACAAGGTATGTCAGTAAACTGGAATTTCATCCAAATCCTCTTGCGCGCAATATACTTATTTTTGGCGGCCACACTCGGCTTAAAAGAAGGGATACCGTTGCCATCATCAGATTGCTCAATAAGATTTTACCGAAATAGCTCCCGCATAATAAAACTTTTTGTCTAGCATTGGCCGGACTTAAGTAAAAAGCTCATTTTTTTTAATTTTAAATTTAGTACTAAGATTTGAATACTTATTGTTAGTTTATTTTGAAGATTCAATAAATAAAAAAATGTTGGCTAAGACATGATGCTGCATTGGGTAAATACCCGGATATAATATACTTTCACAGCAACTGAGCTCAGCAGTAAATCTTGTAGAACGATGGTGCAAAAATAGTGGTCTAAGTATGAATCCACAGAAAACGCAGCTTGTACTCTCCACTTGGAAATACACGGCTCCATCGTTTGCTCTACCAACCGCAAGCGAGGTTGAGTTCCAACTGTCAGATAGTGCGAAATATTTGGGAATCTACCTTGGTTTCAAACTATTCTGGCTGCGGAATGTCTAGCCAAGGGCAGAATAGGTGGCTATTTGCTTACCCTAGTGTGGAAGGGTCATTGGGAAGATCTGGTGAATAAACCCTGGAAACCACCTACTGCAAAGTCGTAGAAACGATAATGCGCACATCTGCTTTGATGATGGACTTGTGCTTGCGGCAGTACGCCATCGAAAGCACTTTTAAGCGTTGAACTCGATGCCGGCTGATCTCATGGGGAAAGAAATAGCCATGAAATCCGCAATCACGTTATGGTCAACCGGAACGCGGAAGGAGGCGAAATATAGTTATACTTCAATTATGGGAAGAATAGTGGAGCTTCCGGAGAATATTGATTACTGTTCACCAGTTCTACTGTGAGCTCAACGCTAAGTCACTAAACGGTGAACCGACCTCCTGGAGGAACGAAACAGAGATTATAGTGATCTGATGACAAATCTAATGAATGCTCTACTTGCATCCATTCTAAAAGAAAATATTTTGCAACTCCAAAATCTATACCATCTGAAATGTTTCGTCTGTCTGACGGCCAATAAGTGGGGTGTCCATTTGAAATCACATCTAAGCCCATTTTGGAAGCTGTGTCGAAAAGCACACGGTCTTTCGGGGAAATTAAACGTGACCATGACATCCATGAAGATGTTCAATGATTATATGTTTGCAAATGGTTCTTAATTCTAGTTTTTATCAAAATTGCCGAACCTCCACATGATCTGTCACTGGGATCTTTAGTGTCATATTCCAAACTATATAGAGTGTAGCCATTAATTTTAAAATAACTTTCAGAAATCCCTAACATTTGCATGAAAATTGTTTAACATAAATTACGTCACGTTCTGAGTGACAATTTTAATATGTATAATGTTTTTAACAATATTCAAATGAAAAAAAATTTTCCTATCTACAATATTTATGGCAAAACTTTGCTTTATGTGCCATAGTATAAATTATCTTAAAAAATAGACACTCATCATACGATTCAAGCAATCTTCAGTCTTAGTTAACTTTTGAAAATTCTCCATATAACACAAAATTCATCTAAAAAAATACAAACTGTCATTGCGCAAGGATTTTTGAACCACGGTAAGTTTACCATGTAGCCGATAATTGATAATAAATTAAACAAGTTTTTAGTGTGTCGCCCTCCAACATACACACACAAAGCATTTATTCAGTGCATGATAAGTCCTTTCACTAATGCATATTTAAAATTATTTCCTTATTATATATCTTGTACAAGTTCTACATTTGAAAATGTTTCTTTACTTTCTTGTATAAATTCCTCTTGTGCAAATTCTTCTTCTTTATCTTGGATAAGTTCTACATTTGCGAATGCTTTTTTACTTTCTTCTATAAATTCTTTTTTAATGTGTAGCTTCGAAGAATTTGTATTAGATATTCCAGTGTGAGTAATATTTGCTTTTAGATCCCGTTTGCACACCCTCCAATTGGCAAATGGATCGTCGTATTCATCTTTTGCAGATAGATGATTTTTCTGTTTGCGATGCGTTCTAAGAGCTGCGCCACATATAAAACCCTCCATACAAACACTACACTTATACGGCCTTTCTCCCGTGTGTCGACGCATATGAATTTTAAGATCGTTCGACTGCGCAAAGCTTCGTTGACATTTGGTACATTTGTAAGGGCGTTCTCCAGTGTGAACACGCATATGACGGGCAAGTTTATTTGCTCTAGAGAATGATTTTCCACATACAGTGCAAATATGAGGCTTTTCACCAGTGTGTTTGCGCTGATGAACAACAAGATCTTGTCGTCTGGGAAATGCTTTTTCACATTCATCACACTGATATGGATTTTCGCCAGTATGCCTTCTTATGTGAACAATTAGGCTAGCCTGTGTGAAGTTTTTGCCGCAATATGGACAGTTGCTTCTTTTATAGTTGTGTTTAGTTTTAATTAATTGTTTATCCTCCTCAGTAAGCTGGTCAACATCCTTTGAATGACTTGTTGTCAAATGTCGTATATAGTTGTTGCGTCGCTTAAACATTTGTGGACAATACGAACAAACAATTTGCTTTTCATTAGATACTGTACTAAATTGTGTTGTAATACTTGCCAATTCTTCGCGAGGTATGGCTGTATGTGCAATTTTAATATGACGATCTAACGTTTGTATTTTTGCAAACGATCTTTGACAACTACTACATTTATAGTGGCTGGATAACAATCGCTTCGATAATCGTGAACCAACAGCGTCTTCATTTCGTCTCATTTCAGTTGCTTGTGTAGTTTCTCTAAAAGAATAGTGTTAATGTAACAAGACATATTTGCTTAATTATATATTACACGTTATCAAAAATTCCTTCTGCAGATTCGGTACAGAAATCATCAACAGAGACAACAACTTCATTAGCAATTATGGGTTCGTCATGGTCTATTTGAAACTCTTCATCTAAAACTTCAATATCCTGTATTTCAACATCAGTTACGTCAATTTTCGCTTCGTAATCCAAATTCTCCATTTCTTCTTCTGATTGGTGACCATCATTATTTAAAAAATTTTCTATGTATGCTTCTGCCTTTTCTACGGAACAAACAAAGTCATATGCATTTAAAAGGCGTTCTGTGCACTCCTGGCACAATTGGCAAGGTTTGCTATCCTCGTATCCAATCTTAAATTAAAGAACATTAGTTTAATTAGCAATATAAAAAGGTTTCGTTTCTAGCATCAAAATCACTACCTTAACATTAGTAACTTTTTGGAACAAGTTTTCCAATTTAATACAATCTTCATACTCTACTTCGTCCAAAAATGAATTAGATTCGGAACTATACTCTAAACAAACTCGACACATTGACTCCAACGAATTCATCATAATTCATTCAAATGTTTACACAACCTATCTGCGTTTTGTTCCATAGACCAAATTGTAATCAGTTCTGAACACACGAGAACCATTTTTAAGTCTAATAGTTTTTGCTCTAACCCATCACACACGAGTCTAATTTAGCTGATATAATATCATGATACAAAAAACAAGGCGAATTAATTATTAGGTGGATGCATCGGCGAATTCAGGCGAATTCGATTAATATGGCGGCACTTTCGCTGTCAAGTTTTGTTTACCTCTTTCGGCGCCATTTAAATTTTTTACATGTAATTTATCAAATACTTTTGACAGCTTAAGTGTGAATTCGCCTTTTACACATACAAAATACCTGTTGTTCTTTTTATTGTTGTATTGTTGTAGCGAAGCGGCTACCTTGTTTTTTGTATCATGTACAAAAAACAAGGTAGCCGCTTCGCTACAACAATACAACAATAAAAAAAACAACAGGTATTTTGTTTGTGTAAAAAGGCGAATTCAAACTTAAGCTTAACTTGACTGCGAAAGTGCCGCCATATTAAACGAATTCGCCTGAATTCGCTGATGCATCCACCCATGATACAAAAAATAAGGTAACCGCTTCGCTACAACAATACAACAATAAAAAAAACAACATGTATTCTGTTTGTGTAAAAAGGCGAATTCACACTTAATCTGTCAAAAGTAGTTGATAGCGAACATGTACAATAATTTAAATGGCGCCGAAAAAGGCAAACAAAACTTGACAGAGAAAGTGCCGTCATATTAATCGAATTCGCCTGAATTCGCCGATGCATCCACCTAATAATTAATTCGCCTTGCATCCACCTAATAATGAATTCGCCTTGTATAATATGTATACGTATGAATGGGCTTTTTACAGTGATCATAGCAAGGCGAATTCATTACCAGGTGAACTTAACAGCACAGATGATTATTTTTTGCTGCTCGCGTTTTTTCCAATGAGACTGTCAAATTTTGTTTCTTTTGTTTACAAACTTTTTCGCGCCATTTTAATCTGAAGGTTTTTTTTGCATTATTTAGTGCAATTTCAAGAAATGTGTGTGAATTTAAAAGTGAAAAACTAATATAATCTGTGATTTTAGTTGCAAACAATTATAAAAGTTTATGTTTATATAGACGAATTTCTTGTTCGTCACACAATTCGTTCACACAAATTTCTTGAAATTGCACTAAATCATACAAAAAAAATCTTCAGACTAAAATGGCGCGGAAAAATTTGTAAACACAAGAAAAAAAATTTGACAGTCTCATTAGAAAAATCGGGAGAAACAACAAATAATCACCTGTGCTGTTAAGTTCACCTATTAATGAATTCGCCTTGATGTACCCCGCATTATTGTAAATTCGCCTTGAATATGACGTTATTAATTCGCCATGTGTTTGACATTGAAGCAATTCCCAAATTGGCAATTCTAAAGTGTGCGCTGTTTTCTAAAAACTAAATTTTTACCACAAACTTTTGTAAAACGTTGTTAAAAATATTACTGATTATACATTCGTATATATATATAAATGTTCATTAAGCGTCATGAATAATAATTCTTTAGAAAGGCGATGTAGTTTCAATATGTCTCAAGGTATTCCCATTGCTGAATCAACTCATCTGGATGGGAGCGGGTAAGTGTATACAAATGTAAATTGTATTTTCAAAACATATATAACAAGAAATCATTTTATCAAAATTTGTATTTAACGCTTGCCAAAGTTTTCCTTGGGGTTCAACAAGTCCAAAGGTTCGTAGTTCATCAAGTTTTATAAACTCACACTCGGGTTCATATTTAAATGATGAGATTAATCCCAATTCAAAAAGTATGCATCTATCAAAGATTGATGCAAGAGTAGCAGCCGATGTCCAAAGCAAAGGCTTAGCATCTCGTATTGTAAAATACCAGGAAAGCGGAACAAGGCTAAATCGAAGCATATCAGCTCATAACTTATTTTGCAAACCAGGACAATTTCCAGCTGTTACTTTAAAAAAGACCAATCTTCCTTATAGAGCTGCAAAACGGGAACTCTCCATGATACGGATACCTCCACCAGGTAAGCGTCGTGCTTAAAGTTTCGGCACTGTTAATAAATTTTAATAGCATTTTTTGGTGTCGCGCATTCTCAAGCAGAATGCGGTAAAGAATTGTCGAAAAAAAATCTGGAATTTGAGAGCTGAATTTAGATATGCTAGTAACATATGAAGTGACACAGTTGTAATTTTTGGAAGTGCTTTATTGTTATTTCGTATTTTTACAATCGAACAATTTTTTGCTTGCTAACCGTATAAATTTAAGAAATAGGTTTGCAGTTTTTTCGTTTCAAAAAATAAGGAAGTCTATGTGTTTTTGACAAATTTACGCAAAGAAAACGAAAGACAGCTGTGCTTTATACCACTACCGTATTAAAGCTGCTTGATAATGCACTAAAACATTACCACTAAACCATTGGCCCATGAGCATACTGTATATACAGCATTTGTGTACTAAACAAAGACAAAAAAATTTGAACAACAACAAATTTTATAAACAAAAAGGAAATGAGAACATGACTTCAGTGCATGAAATTCTACTTCAATTTTATTCTATTTCAGTTGGTTCTACTTGTGTTCTGTTTGTTCTAAACAATTGTAAAACAGTATTCGTTTTATGTTTAAAACATTTCAGCACTGACGTGTTTTTTTTGTGAATGTGAAAGAAGAGGATGGATAGTACTTCAAAATATTAGTATGTCTTGTAAGACATTTTTCTTGTGCTTGAGCAGCCCTTTATTAGATAAGTGGCACGGAAGTGTTCGATGTAATTTTTTTTTCAATATGGGGGAGTGTATTTAAACTGGACTTGTTCCACAGAATTTGGTACCATTTACCGTTTTATTTACTTTCTTGTTTATGTTTTCATTAAAAACGTTTAATAAGAAAATTGTTCTCTATTAACGTCTAACTAGTTATTTTCCGAATTAAACTGTTGCGGTCTTTATTTTCCCCTTACTTTTCTATTTACTTGTTGATTATCAAATTCAGAGAAGAGCAAATAGTAGTATGTACGGTGGTTTATAAGTTTTAAACGATTAATTTTGTAATATTTTTAAACACTTGCAACTTTAAAGTTATCTGCCAATTGGCCTTGTAGATTTTTATATTGCAAACAAATATAAAATAGTAGTAAACTCCATGATCATGATATTATGGCTTAACCTTTGGTTTTGATTTATACGAACGAACATAGCCTACTTATATTACAACTTGCCATTTTTAATCATATTTCATTTTTATAGACAAATCTTCATTTTATGGTAACACAGTTTCAAGCCTTTTGAGATCAAGTTCTGTGATTGGGCTGCAGTCTAAACAAAACGAAGATTTATCTACGGAAAATAGGCCTATAATTCATCCGCCTCCTACGGAAAACGATATGGCTCCAACACGTAGTGTCCTAGATGTATTAAAGGAAATTTCTCGAAAACGAATTAATAGTGACGTAAATATTTATATTCCAGAAATTGTTGTAGTTTTTTTTAGTAGAGTATTTTATTAATTTTAGGACCCTGAATCTGCAGAAACTTCTAAAAAATATTGTAGTCGTGCTCGAAGTGATTTTGTGGATATAGTCTCTAATAAAAAGTCTGCAGTTCAGGAAAATTACTTAACTTCGCTTTCATTTCATCGCCAAAGCTACAAAAGGCAGCGAGATTGCATAACGTCACAACAAGGAATAAAATATCTGGAGACGAAAACTTCACCCGAACAAGCTAAAAAACGAATATGTAATTACAACAACGATATCACAAGTTCACTTAGTTCAAGCATTAAATGCAAAAAAATATCAACCTTTCAAAATGTTAATCAAACATTACCAACAAATTTCCAGTTTAATGAAACACAAAATTCAAAAGCTCAACATAAATCTATAAATCCGAAAAGCAGTGGTGAAACTGCCGACATGAGATTTAAAAATCTTGAAAATAATCGGAAAAAGCTGGAACCATGTGATAATATTACTCTTATATCAAAAGCTTCGGTTGTAAATGACCAGAGCAATGGCGCAGCATCCCAAAATTCAGCTTCTGAACCTTTTTCTAATTCAGATGAAAATGTAGCAAATGATTCAATAGATACGGTTCACAAGCCCCGTTTAACTTTATTTAACAAGCAGTTCGACGACGATAGTGAAAGCACAGATGAATGTAAAACACATGACCTCGGAGAAAATCATAAGGACGATGGTACAGGTATACCGTTTGTAAAACCGAAAAAGATTGCAACGAATAGTGGGCTTAGAAATCCGCTTATAGAAAGGACACAAAAATCAAAACTGGCTTTGATGTTAAGCGGACTAAGGGGTGAACTTTATCAAAACCCTGATTTGGATGAATTAGATTCTCCTTGCGAAAAGGAAAAACTAAAAAGCGCGAGGAATAAAACAAATATCTTCACATCAGTTTCGGAAACGACCAAAAGTATACCTACATTAACTACGGATACTCTTACTACTACAGTTACATCATCAACTAATGTTGAGACTCCGACAAATGTGAAAACTGTTTTATCATCAACAACATTATCACCATTAGTTGGATTGAAATTAAAGCCCTCATCTGAAAATGTATCCAATATGTTAAGCGTTGAAAATGCAAAAAAGACTGATTTGCAATCAAAATCGAATATGCCTGTTTTAGGTGGTTTTTCCTTTTGCACAACCAGTTCAAGTAACACAACACCATTACAGTCATGTTCGGATTTTAAAATCGAATCTAAAAGTACACCAGTGAAAACTTCAACGAATCTGATAACCAGTACGATCACTACAAAACCCCCAAGCTCTTTATTTTCTTCGAATGATGAAGTTAATGAAATATCAGAAAAATTGCAATTACCTATAAATAAAAATTTAATGCAATTCCCTACAATTTGCACGGCGGAAACTTTGTCAACAAGAAATGCAAATACTTTGAGTACTTCCAGTCCATCACCTGCTAGCAGCTCTTGTGTTTCAAATCTGAACGATTCAACAAAACCTGGCAGCTGCACTTTGCCAAATAATATTTTTTCGGTTATTCCTGCAAATTCACCAGTATCTGTAGTTTCATCCGCTCCAATAGCGTTGAGTACTTCTACAGTTTCACCTGCAGAGCCAATATTATTTAGTATTTCAACTGCAAAGCCAGTTAATTCCTTCAATTTTTCTATACCTTCTACATCTTCACCAATATCTACTGCTTCTTCATCTACTCCATTAATGTTCAATTCTGCAAATATAGCGAACACAATTTCTACAAGTGTTTCTGCAGTAAAATCTAGTTCTGCAGATCATAGAACAGTTGGTATGGAAACACCATTTAGTCTTTCAAGTACGGGCTTGTTAAGTTTTAATACGAGCCACAAATCCTCAAATAGTGAAATGGAAAAATATGCCGGAGGCGAAATTTCGACCTTGTCCTTTAACATCGATAGAAATAAAGCTGCAAACTCCGTCGAAGCATTTAAGACCAATACTAATACACAAAATTTCAAATTTGATTTAAAAAGTCATAATTCTAGTGATCAAAACAATCAGAAAGCTGTAAGTGAAGATTTCAATACCAGCAGTTCAGCACAGTTTGATTCGCAATATTTAGATACAAAAGCAGTGGAAAGTTCGATTTCTGGTTTTGATAATGTAGCAAGAAAATTGGATAGCAATATTTTCAACACATCAGAAATATCAACAATTTTCGGGCCAAATCCTATTAAAGCTGTTACGGGAGTATGCGGATCAAATTCAAATAAATCTGAGGGTTTGGTTGCACCGACGGGTAATGATAAAATTAATAAGAGCAAATCAATACCATTTAGTTTTGTTTCCAACGCAACTACTTTTGCAGCCACAAGCTCAAATGCTGGAGGATTTTCGTTCAGTTCAGCTGTTTTAAAAAATAATGAAAGTGGACTAAGCGGGCAAACAGACGCCCCAAATCATGCTTTTACCAGTGCATCAACTCCACAAAATAATTTTATGTTTGCGTCATCCAATAAGCTTAACCCTTCGAACATATTTGGCATACCTACTAATAAACCCGAAAATTTATCTCAGGGCGGATTTTCATTTGCTTCTTTAGCACCTATAAAAACTTCAACTGCTCAAACTGGCTTTCCATTGGGTTCACCAGCAGATTCAAAACAAAATGTTTTATCAATTAATAAACCATTTTCTTTTGCTGCACCGCAACCTATACAACAAAAACCATCGGAGTCAAGTAATATAGGGAGCTCTTTAAATATATTTGGTTTGACTGACACCTCTAAAGCGGCTCAGAATCCGTCATTTAATTTTACAACCGGAGGCTTACAGTCACCTAATACATTTGTCTCACCTAGTGCAAATGTTACGACAGGTCCTGGTGATCGCCCAATACGCCGTGCCACAAGGCGTCTGCAAAAATGACACGCAAATGCTCTATAAATTTTGAAGCACAACAGTGCTTTTATACATGCACAAAAATAAATTTGGTTTGGTTAAATTATCAAATAAAATGTTTTATGCCCAGCATGGTATTAAAAAACTAATTTAAGAAAACAATGTTCAGAATTTTTTACTCTTACATTATTATTGACGGAATAAATCTAGTTTACGTTTTAAATAAAAAGTGCATCGTGTGATGGAGAATTGAAACAAAGAATTAGAAAATACTAAATGGTGAAATTGGTTGCAACGCATAGTTTTCGAGATATGGGCCTCCAAATTTTTCATACATACCTATATGTATATGGTGATTTTTCCGATATTGTACGCGCAATTCATAATTATTCCTGTATTTTCTTACATAAATATTTTTTCTGAATAATTCTTATTAATTATTTATTTCTCACAATTAAAGTACATATTTATATATTCTCTTAAAAAAACGACCCTTTATTTTTCTAGCAAATACCCTTTTTGAGATGCCGTTTTTCAAAATACCCTTTTTGTGACACTTTTTTGTATTTGCGAGGGCAACGCTGTATAAATGCAAGGCGAATTCATTATTAGGTGGATACCAAGGCGAATTCATTATACGGTGGATGCATCGGCGAACTCAGGCGAATTCGGTTAATATGGCGGCACCTTCGCTGTCAACTTTTGTTTACCTTTTTCGGCGCCATTTAAATTTTTGTACATGTCTTTATTAACTACTTTTGACAGCGTAAGTGTGAATTCGCCTTTTTACACAAACAAAATACCTGTTGTTTTTTTTATTGTTGTATTGTTGTAGCGAAGCGGCTACCTTGTTTTTTGTATCATGGTGGATACGACATTGCCTGAATTCGCCTTCCCGCTTGCATTCACCCAAGGCGAATTTATACAGGTGAATACAAGCGGAATGGCGAATTCAGTACTATGTATTTTGTTATTGTAAAACAATGTATCCGCTTCGCTACAACAATACAACAAAAAAAACACCAGGTATTTTTTTTTTTGTATAAAAAGGCGAATTCACCCTTACGCTGTCAAAAGTAGTTGATAAAGCCATGTACAACAATTTAAATGGCGTCGAAAAAGGTAAACAAAACTTGACAGCAAAGGTGCCGCCATATTAACCGAATTCGCCGATGCATGCACCTAATAAAGAATTCGCCTTCTTCCATGCCTTTGGCGCACTACCATGATACAAAAAACAAGGTAACCGCTTCGCTACAACAATAAAAAAAACAACAGGTATTTTGTTTGTGTAAAAAGGCGAATTCACACTTAAGCTGTCAAAAGTAGTTGATAACGAACATGTACAAAAATTTAAATGGCGCCGAAAAAGGTAAACAAAACTTGACAGAGAAAATGCCGCCATATTAATCGAATTCGCCTGAATTCGCCGATGCATCCACCTAATAATTAATTCGCCTTGGCGCACTACGTAAACACCATGATACAAAAAACAAGGTAACCGCTTCGCTACAACAATAAAAAAACAACAGGTATTTTGTTTGTGTAAAAAGGCGAATTCACACTTAAGCTGTCAAAAGTAGTTGATAACGAACATGTAAAAAAATTTAAATGGCGCCGAAAAAGGTAAACAAAACTTGACAGAGAAAGTGTCGCCATATTAATCGAATTCGCCTGAATTTACCGATGCATCCACCAAGGCGAATTCATTACAAGGTGAACTTAACAGCTCAGGTGATTATTTTTTGCTTCTCGCGTTTTTTCCAATGAGACTGTCAATTTTTTTTGTCTTCTGCTTACAAACATTTTCGCGCCATTTTAATCTGAAGATTTTTTTGTATGATTTAGTGCAATTTCAAGAAATTTTTGTGAATTAAAAATTGAAAAACTAATATAATCTGTGATTTTAATTACAAACAATTATAAAAGTTTATATAAAATTTTTTACCAGCTGAACAATCTTAGGCGAATTTAGATTTTGACATTCACGATATGTTTTACAATAACAAAATACATAGTACTAAATTCGCCTTTCCGCTTGCATTCACCTGTATAAATTCGCCTTGTGCATCCACCTAATAATTAATTCGCCTTGGTAAACACGTATTTCGCCACTGCCGCCGCATTAACTATTAATTCACCGCCGATGAAGAGCTTGTCGGCTTATTCTTCGTAGGCTACTCTAATTAAATATATCTGATGAATTTTCCTTAATTGTTTTTTAAATATACTTCTGCAAAGCATTAATTCCGAAGTGAAAAGAACTGTTGAATAAATGTACGTGTGCTGTTTGCATAAATTTACTTGATATGTTTGTAAACTATTGATTGATACTTTAGCTTAACAGAAACTAGCAGAAAAGGTATGTACAGAGAACAAACGACAAAGAATACTTTAAGCGAGTAAAACCCGGTTATTAAAAATTCGTTTAATTACTCGTACAAGAAACTATTAATATTTTTGATTTATATAGGTATTATAAATATTTTCTAGATCTTTTTGTACAAACATGTGTACATGTATGTATGTACGTACATATGTATTTAAATGAAAAAATAATTTGTGGGTTTGAAATATAACATTATGTAAATAAGATTTTAGTAAAGATGTGTGTACATATATCGAAATAAATATCTATATGCTTAATTTTATTTCTATGCACATTTTCTAACGATGATTACAAATAATGTGAATTCGATAGACCTAAGAAAACAAGTAGCTACGTACCTACTCGGTCTGTTTAATCGGAGTCTTCAGTATAAAGTGCAAGCAAAACTGACAAAGAAGCCAAACCAACAAAAACAGAAGAGTAGTAATTTGTTTGGAGCATTTATTACTAATAAAACGAACGAAAAATATGACAGAATATAAATTGGTAGTTGTCGGAGCCGGAGGTGTTGGGAAATCTGCCCTTACAATTCAATTAATACAAAATCATTTTGTAGATGAATATGATCCAACAATTGAGGATTCTTATCGCAAGCAAGTGGTGATAGGTGAGTATATATTATTAAAATATATCACTGGAACTAAGATTTAGTTATAATAAGTATTTTAATTATCTGGTCCATCTATAATGGAGGTTTACTATCGGACATGATAAATTAATCGCAATCTATTTTAACGCGTGACTTATAATAACTATGCAAGTTAATAATGTCGGATTATTTTTGCCGGAAAAATGCGTTTATTGTAATAAAAAATTAACTGATACAGTATTCAAAGTATTGTCCATCGTTCGTTACTACTTTTTCCCATCTTTCTCATAGCATATGGATTCTGCCAGAACTGCTTTGGTTTTAAGGTGAAGAATGAGTCAAGCTAATTTTTGGTAGCCTGTTCTGTACTTAAGCGTATTCCAGTAAGTGCTTTCTGCATCGATGGTAACAAATCATAGCCAGAAGGGGCAAAGTTTGGGCTAGCATTCAACGTCTCTAGGCTTCAATGCATATGGGACCCAATTTCCTTGACTATGCATAAATACTAATGCTTATTATTTATTAATCACCTTCCTCAAATAATGCTTCCAATTGCTTATCTTCGAGCTTTTTCGGCTGACCAGGCCTCTCCCTTGTCTCCTGTATCTAAATCACCAATTTTGAAGCGAGCAAACAGTCGTTCAGAAGTTTTTTGAGTTGGTGCATTTTAAACCGTAAGTTGCTACCAACAATCGATAACTTCCAGCAGCCGTTTTCTTGAAATTAAAGCGTTTGGTTACTATAGCGATTGAAAAAATTTGTGTTTATACCTATAATTTTATTTTATTTTTTTTATTGGACCAGTACTCAAGGGATGACCCCTACATATGCAGTGCATTGTACCAGAACTAGGAAAATAGGTTGTGAGGAGGGGGAAAGCGGGAGTAGTGTTTGTGAACATTTGACTTGAATTTTCCAACGTTATAACGGACAGGAAACACTTCTGCAGGCAACTTGTTCCACAGACGAAGCGTGCGGCTGAAAAACGAATTCTCTCTGTAATGCGTAGTACAATTCCCCGGGCAATCAACCACAAATGGCTGAGCTCTAGACGATGAACGCGTGCTACGTAAAAATGTGCGAGTTTCGGGAACAAGATCCCTAACCTCGTCAGACCAAAATCCATTGTAGTAACGATACAACAGAGTAACGCTCCCCACACTGTGTCGATGCTCCAGTGAATCAATAGAGTTGGATACCCTACTGTCACTGATAAGCTTCTTCGCCCTCTCCTGCACACGGTCGAGTAACCCCAAAATAGACTTTGAGGCACCGGCCCAAACATGAGAGTTGTATGCCATTTTCGGTCGGATGTAGGTGGTATAAATAGTAAGGAGGTTGGATGGAGTGAAGTATATCTTACACCGTTTCAAAAACCCGAGGCACTTGAATGCTTCTTTAGAGACATGAAAAATGTGTTCAGTCCAGCGAACATCACACTGTATCTTCATTCCAAGAACATCAGGAGCATCCGATTCCTCAGTATTTATACCATCCATGAGTACAGATGAAGCAGCATTTGCGGTCGTTTGTTTGTGCGTTAATAAGCAACATTGGGTCTTACGAGCGTTAAAGTTGACCCTGTTTATGTTAATAAAGTGGTATTTATTGTAGTAAGAAAAAGAAGTGAGACGAAAATTGTAATACGAGAAGAAATTGTTTAACTTTTTTCTATGATAACGATGTGTCAAAACTTAACAAAATTACACAAGAATAAGCGAACGAATAATAGTGAGATAGACGAACTTAAATTGATTCGAATGTGAGTAACTAGCTTTCATTCGCATTCATTTTCTTTCAAAATTGGTAAACTGGTTGTTAAAGTCATAAATGATATCGACCGTCTTTGCACTGTAATATCTAACATTAGTTGTGTTCATTAACTAAAAACTTTTACAAATTTGTAATAATTGTTACTAGAAAGCGTTCATTAACCCAAAAAATTTGCAACGAGAGAGCATCAAAAGAGCGTAAAAAATTGAGAGCCATAAAAATTCTTGCAAGTTTTTACAAGTAAAATTTTTACTTGCAATAATTATTCAAACAGCTGTTTTGCGTTTGTGTTTACAAAACAGTATTTCTAAATTAAGTTCAAAATAAAAACATTTTGAAAAATTTAAGAAATTGTAATTGTATGTAAACTTTTAAACCGATTAAAAGTATTAAAAAGATTACAAATTTATTTTTGTGTAACTTATTAGCAACAGAAGGAAAATAAGAAGTCTAGGGGAAATAAACTAAGCAACACAGTATCTGGCACATCAGTAGCAAAGGATGTTCCGGCAAATTTACTTGCTTGAATGTGTTTAAAGCTTTTAGGGGAGCAATTAAATTCACACTTAGATCCTTCCATTTATAATTATATTAACATTTTTCTAATTCTAAGCTCTAAAATATTTCTGTTTTTTTGTTTTTTTATTTTTTAGTATTGTAAATATTATGAGTACCTAGCTACTCGGCAGTTTACACTTTGAAATTAATTTGAAAAAACAAAAATGATATGTGTAGGCAGGCAGTTATAACGTATAAAGCGGCTCATATACGTTTCAATTCAATTGTGGATTGAGTCTTTCAAATGAATTGGTTCTTGGCAACACACTTCATAAACTGAATTGAAAGATTTTCATCCAACTGTCAGATTCAATGAAATTAAAGACTATTTTAAAAATATTTAACATTTTGTTTGCAAAAAATTGCAAATATAAAATTTTTGGTTTATACATTTGTACAACGGGTTATAGTTCAAGTTTTTTCCTTTCTTAAGTTTTTTGGACAACTGATTAGGAGACTGGAACATACAAAGCACAATCGAATTGAAAGACTTACTAGCCAATTAAAAAAAATCAAAATGATTTGATTTTTCTTCAACCAACTCAACAACTTTCAAACGAATCAATTTACACGTCTTGATTTGCACAACAACCGACTCAGTAGCCAATTGAGTTTATCGCAACCAGGTACTTTTTGAGAATCCAGCGGCCAGCCTACCTAACCAATTGAGTTGAAACGTGTATCGGTTAATCACCCCTAATTAAAAAAATATGTTTTATTCATTATTCTATCACCCCTGTATTTAGCGTATTTCGACTACGTCTAGTACAAGATTAAATAAAATTGTAAAACGTTTCTTTATTCTATTACAAGCCGTACTCGAAAAATGCCGGTCACGACAATGCTGAATATAAATGACCACAACCACACTCTTTATAATAATATACATATACACATGTATAATTTGTCCAAAAAATATAAGAGTAGTTATTAAGTACTCATATATACCGATACATAACAACACTACTCCAACTTGCAAATTTTAGCTAGTAAAGTGTTCATTTACTTTTTCACATTTTTGAGAGTAATTTTGAAAATTTTCTTGTTACTCTCTCGTTGCTAATTTTTACAAGTAAAGTAAATGAACACACCTATTAATTAACACAACTTCAACAGTTAGGTGTAAACTGGCGTCTATTGAATACTCAGTTATAATGACAGATGTTTACCCTATATATTTGTTATTATTGACACATACGAATACCTCTACCACTACAGTTATGCCATACGGTGTCCAAATCGATATTATTAATTTGGATATCAAATACTTAAATACAATAATGTTCTTTCAGATGGCGAAACATGCTTGTTGGACATTTTAGACACAGCTGGTCAAGAAGAATATTCGGCTATGCGCGACCAATATATGCGTACAGGTGAAGGGTTCTTATTGGTGTTTGCAGTCAACAGTGCAAAATCTTTTGAAGATATTGGCACATATCGCGAACAAATAAAACGCGTTAAAGATGCTGAAGAGGTACCGATGGTTCTAGTCGGCAACAAATGCGATTTACAAGCGTGGGCTGTAAACATGAATCAAGCTAGAGAAGTATAAATAAAATGCGTATAATTTGTAAAATTCTGTTGTTCCTTATTCGCATGACTTTTCTAGATAGCTAAACAATATGGCATACCATTTGTTGAAACATCAGCGAAAACGCGTATGGGTGTAGATGATGCATTTTACACTTTGGTGCGTGAAATCCGCAAAGATAAAGAACACAGAGGGAAAAAGGGGCGCAAAACATACAAACATACAAATCGCAAATTTAAGTGTGAGCTTCTTTAAAAATTCTTAAAATGACAGGATGAAGCACAATTTCGTAAATTAAACGGAAGACTACATAATATAATCGCGCAAGCAAATGCACAGAGCGTTTAGTTCTTAAACATATATTTCAGTGCTAATTATAATTCAAAAAGATTATTCAACTTCTAATATATTCATTCATCCATTGGAAATTCAAAACCATGCAGTCATAAACATCAACCAAACATTCATATAAGTATTCTATTGACGCTCACGCACAAAAAAATGCATTAAGTAAAATAACTGAAGAACATAGAAAAAGTATTTCCACATTACAAAAACATACATAATCTTTTAAATTTTTTTTGGTGCTAAATATTGTAAAACAAAATAAATACGATTTCATAATTTTTTATTTATGATAACTTTTATATTCATAAAAATATATTTTCTTATTTTTATTTGCTCCGATGTAATTTTAAGCGAAAATTATTCATACGCGTACATAAAGTAATTTTTTCTGCTTAAGTTTTTAATATTGATGTGTTTATTTTAGAATTTCATAAACTATCATTCAAATTTATAGAAGTATTCGAGAATTTTTACCAAATCATCTTTAGTAAAATTACGATTACGATTTCATACTGAAAATTTCAGAAATGCCTTAAAATAATAGTTTTTTAGTCAATCAAATCTTTTAAATTTGTCCAACTCGTTTCAAATACCTAATTGCTGCCTTATTTATGAAAAATATTTCATGTTTATTAAGCTCTTGTTGCATAGATTTCTATACAAAATTTGTCCAATAAGAGCGTACAGATGAAATGTTTGTAATAAATAAGACCCGTTAAGATTTATTTTTTGATTTTTTTTTTTTTAATTTAGAAATATTTGTAGTTGGGGTACTCAAACGGTATGATATCTCCATTAGTGTCCTAATATTTTATGAGAGCATAAAAATCTTGTTGTGCTTCGAACGATGTCTTAAAGGAATAGGGCTTAATAAATTGGATTTTTGATTTGTTATATGTACTAAACCGTATTCATCTCAGCTTCAAATTTAAAATAACTGATTAAATTATGACATCAGGCTCACAGCAGTTATATTATGTTCGTGCTATTATTTTAAGACATGACTTTATGACCAACCTTTGAAGTGATTTGGTAAAAGTTCCAGGAATAAATAGGTATATTCAGGTATGTGATAGAAAACTGTCGTTTTAAAAAATGTTGTTTTAGCTTTTGAAAGTATTTTGTAGACAATTTATTCATGATTGATTGCCTTTTGAAAATCATACTATTATTATCTCTCGGAAACTTAAGAAAAGTGATTATTTACGAACTTTTTAAACATTTTCAAACAGATAAAATATGACCCGTATTTCTTTTTTTTTTTAACAAGCCGTTTTAAGTATTGATTTCTATCATACACCTGATTTTTTAAATGTTAATTACTATTCTTACATTATTCATATTAACAAATGTACACGTATTATACAATAATGTAACAAATTTTTATGTAAAGTAATAATTGAATAGATTTTGAAAATAAACATATTTGTCGAATCATGGAAAACTAATTGTTTTGGGGTTACATAACAACGGCCTTATATATAATATAAGGCCGTTGTTATATATTTACATAGAAGAATTTAACACTAAAATATCCTTCAGATTATCAGATGGATGCAGTGTTCTTCAGGCTGAAATATCGGCCATAAATAAAGCGGCCAGATGGTTGACGTTTTACAAGATATTCGGTAGGGATATCATGATAGTAACGGACAGCAAAGCCGCCATCAAATCCCTGATTGGAATATACACCAATTCTAGTCTTATCCAGGAATGCCGGACATCTTTAAACAAGATGGCGAGACATTCTAACATAACCCTAAAATGGGTACGTGGACATGGGTCCAGCAATGGCAACAACATCGCCGACGACTTAGCCAAAAAAGGGACAGCCCTAGAAAATAGGGATATAGACCCCTTTTGCGGACAACCATTAACAGCGTGCTGGAAAAGAATAAAACTCCACACACTGGAACGTGCACAAGAAAAGTGGCTCACAGAGCCCACATGCCTTATATCAAGGAACTTGTGGCCGCATATTAACTCTAAGAGAACGTGGGAGCTACTAAAACTGCCCAGATCTCAACTAAGAGTGACTGTAGCAGTCATCACTGGCCATTGCCCGTTTGGGAACCATGCTAGGAGACTAGGACTACCCCATAACGACTTCTGTAGAAGCTGCCAAGACGAGGAGGAGGAGGAGACGATCCTTCACCTCCTCGGTACATGCCCGGCATTGGAGCATCATCGTCTAAGACACTTAGGCGAGCGGAGCTTCAATAGCCTATCTTGTCTGGCCTCGATCAAACCGACCGCGCTAGCCTCTTTCATAAGAAGCTGCGGATGGCTAGTATAGCAGCATGTAACGCTACACTAAAAGGTTCCCGCCTCTCCGTTCCACCACCGCCCATCCTTTCCTCTCACTATATTCCTATAACTTCTTTTCTTCACTCCACTATCCTATTTTTTTCAGGCAATCACAAAGGGAACGACTACAGGACCCAAGTGAGCTGGACAACCTAGATTATTCCGGGGTACCCAGCGGCCTGCCTACCTAACCTAACCTATATATAATAAAAAAAAACATTTAGAATTGCATGAGCTATATGTAAATAAAGGAAAAAATATATTAGAATTATGCGGTTTACGTAATGAGCCCCAAATTTTACCAGATATAGAATCAATATGGTTACTAAACGACAATTTACTGCCCAGAGTAACGACCAATCATATGTGATGATCAACAAAATTGATGCTATTTAGTCCAAGAAAAATTTCTAGATCCATAAAAAAACGAGACGTTGGTCCAAATATCATATGATTCGATTTAGTCGTATTTACGTTCAAGTGGTTCCGTCGAGTTATTATTTTTACCATTACGCGAAATTATTCTTTCATCAAAAAATTATTTGTATTTGTAAAAAATTGTTGTAGACCATAGATTAATACCATCTAGTTGAAGTACGGAAAAAATTCTAAACATGCCTTTATACCGTTCGCCATTGACAGAAGATCCTGTCTCGTCGTTTTTGAACACTAGGACTAGGTCAGCTCATGTATCGCAGCAAATATTTGTTTTCTGTGGATAAAATAGTGTTTCCAAAAAGCTTGTGGATTATCCTCAGTCCAAATGCGACTGTTCGGATTATTAAGTGCTTCCTACACAATACACACACTTTTTTCATATATAATAGAATCTTGATAATTCGTACCACTTTAATTCAAAAATTTCAATTAAATTATTTATATATAATATACTTTACGAATTAATTCATAATATACATATATACAAAAAGGCGCCGATAACCACACCATATCGCTCCTTTATTGCAACATAGTCATAACTAAAAATAAGCTTGTTTCGAGAAAAACTCATTTCAAATTTTTAGTTTCCATACAAGACTTAGAAAATTTTTTTAGAAAATATCTCCTAAAGGAAACAGTTTAAAAGTAATTTGCATAGATTTTTGGCGCAATATAATAATTCTGCATTGTTAACTCGAAAATCTCATTTTTTGAGATATGACTATGTTGGAATAAAGTAGCGATATGTGCTCGTATTGTGCACAAAATTATAAAAACAAAAAAATTACTATTTTACAAAGATAGTATCCTTAAGCGTTAAAAAATATATACATAATTTTAATATTAAATAATAAACTTAAGTTAGATATTTGTTTAACCTATACATATTGGATTCCGCGTTGCTGAAGACTTCTTATTACACGCTGAACATAGTCAGATCTTGTACAGTCTAGTATTACGTCCATCACCTTTTGAAATTGGACACAGATGCAACATTTAGGCGGATTCGTTTTTTTTAAATCTTGCTGGAGTTAAAACGTAATGTACCCATTCTAAGATGCTATCATAATGTATTAAGATCGAGTTAAATGTTTATTATATTTTAATTTGCTGGTAATTGGACTATGCTGTCTTCTATAATTTTATAGGAATTACTTATAACTTTTTAAAAACTTTTAAAAAAATGCTGTTCTACTAGCTCCCAAACTCTGCTGTAAAAGTCCCTGTTTGGTCAGGAAGCCCGGCTTCTCGCAGTGTTTCTAATTTTGTGCAAGAAATTTGCTTGCTGATAGAGTAAAACGCCAACACATTTCGATATGGTCCATCTGTATGAAAAATTTCATCTGTGGAAAAAGCAGAAATTTTAGTCCGGAACATTCTTTTAAAACATGAAATTACTGTGCCATTCTTAGCTAATCAACAAAATTGTCACTCAATAGAGGAATGGTTGGTAAATTAAAATAAATAATTTATAGTATTGGATACAAGAGTATTAAATTTTTATGGAACACGCGGCAAAAAAATGTTTGAAAATTTTGCATTGAAATAATTTTCTTATAGTCACAAAAATGCCTGGATATTCGAATGAGATGTTTAATAACTAGGTCTCAAAAATGCACGCTCAAACTGATAATAAAATATTTGGACCAAAGAAGCATCCTGACGAGACATTTAAGTCTACAGTCGGTTAAGGATGGGACATATAGCAATCACCCACCAACATATCTGAAAAAGTTTACCCCCAAATCATTGTCATTTATGCAATGCAAATATCCCTATTACCAAAAATCTTTTTATTTCACCGGTGCGACCTAGTCTTGAATACTGCTCAGGAATTTGGGATCCGCAGTATAGCTTTTATATAAAAAAAGGTGGATTCAGTCCAAAAGCAATTCCTGCTGTTCTGTCTTAATCATCTCCATCGGAACCCAACAGAATTTACCATCATACCGCAGCCGACTAGCTCTTATTAACCTCCCTACATTGAAAAGCCGAAGAATTACATCAGATATATTATTCTTTTTAAAGTTATTTCAAGGGGATACTCGTTCAATTCATCTTCGCAATAGAATAAACATCAATATACCTAACAGACAGCTAAGATCATACGTTCCACTCTATCTCCAATTTCATCGATCAAACTTCTTAAATTTTATCCTTTCCTCGACTTATCTGACAATATTCATGTTACTAAGAGAAGACTTCTTATGTATTTAAACTCAACATCAACTATTTCGAAAAATTTGTCTACCAGATTTACTTAAGACCGTCAATAATGCCAACATAAAAGCCTATAAACAATCATTGTACAAAATCTTATATACACATTGTACAAAAATCTTGTACATACATACATAAATGTAAACGAACATAACTCAACGCAACTAACACATATTTTATTTTCATAACAATTATGTGCGTCTCAAAATCACATCACAAGCATGTACGTTATGTTGTAATATTTAGTTGCGTACACCAACACGTGTATGGTAGCGAAAATAGTGTACATGTACGATAGCCAAGTGCGCGTATAGCTTTACATTGTAAAGTAAAAAAGAACATGTACGATTACATTTTTCTCTTATGGCTGTATATTAAGTTTATGTATGTGTGTGGTACGTTGAGAACTTCGACAGCTATCAGTGATAGCTTTTATTTATATAATTATGTTTGTAAAATATTTGGAAGTGCGGGGGAAAAATGAGAGTTTTTAGTCTGAAAGTTACCTCATAAGAGGGTGATAAGGGGGGAAAATATCCGCCCGAAAATACATCCGTCATTTATGAATCACTTTTTAAAATGTTTCTTTTGAAAGGTTTGTGACGCGTTGAAGAAAGCTTTTTGGACATCGCAATTACAGAATGTCCGCCCGAAAAATAAATTTTAGAGTAATTTCGCCGTTTATGAATCTTCTCTTGAGAGTTTATTTGTTAGGGTTGAAAAGTTACGCGACAAAATGGACATCTGAGCATAACTGTTCTCCACAGAGCCGCGAGTATAATCTTATTATATAAGTTTTAATATCCATATATTTTTGACAAAAAAAGTACTAGTTTTTGTTTACTTTTTTGAATAAAAAAACTATTAAAGCTGCTTTGGCAGAGAAGTTTTAAAAATCCATGTACGAGTATATAATTATAGGCAAACCCGTTTTTTGCACCGATTGAATGTAAAAGTTCATTATAGGTATTTTACTTTTATTACTTTTGTTGTTAAATAATTTTCATTGCATGGTTAAAAAATTGTTTGGTTTTATTTTTATAATATTAAATAATTCTGATATCGTTTAATTAAAAATATAGAGAATATTTTCATGTAACAAATGTCTAAATTAGTCTAACTAATTTAGACAGGTTAAGATTGCAATATTGTATTGCAAACTTGCTTCTATAATTAATTGCTAATTTGAAAGTATATATTATAAACAAAAGCTTTATTTAAAGGTATTTGCATGTATACAACATATTTGTGTATGTATATATGTATGTATATATACATTGAATTTTAGTTAATTTTAGCAAAATAAGGTAAGACATCTAAAGGTGCCGAGTAGTCCATTAACCATGTTGGGCCTATATATCTAGCGCCTGTGTTTCCATCTTGCCACGTTCCTTTTGGTAGATAAATGTCACGTTTAGTTGCAGAAGGCTCTACAACTGGAGCTGCTATTATATCATCTCCAAGCATAAACTCTGTGAAATTTGGAAAAAAAAATTGTATTAATTAATCTTTATATTAGTTTTAAAATTTTACCGAAATATTTAATCAATTCTATTAATTTTTTATATCAATTGTAAAACTTTACGCTTGAAGATTTGTGCAAACAAATGTTTAACAAAAAAGTTCAAAAAGTGGAATTAAGATGACTTATACACGCAAACACTTACGATCGAAAATTCCCTGAGCTGTGGTGTCTTCTGGGTCTGCCCACCAAAGTGGTGTGTTAACTGGTTCACCGGCCGTCGTAGCTAGCTTGAAGCGCTCAATTATTTTGTGCGTATAATCACTGTGTAGCTTTGTAAACTTCTTACTTATTTCGATTGTCTCCTCATCGAAATTCCAAGGAACATAAGAAAATTGTAAACTAGGCATGAAAACGTTAGCTTGAAGCCATCTTAAAAACAACTCTTTTGAAGGAGGTTTGTTGTTGTATCCATTGCCGCCAATCATATCTGGTAAAACGAATGGATACCCATTCAGATTCATTTGCAGCAATGTTGTTATCAGCGTCACAAGGCCATTTTCCCATTTCCATTCTGAATCTTTGTCTATCATTCGCACAAATATTGGTAATTCTTGTGTTCCTTGTCCTGAGCGTACTTCAACCATTGGGCCAAATGAACCAACCGTTCGTACATAGTCTCTTGTTATTTGACTTGGTGAGAATCTCGTTGTTGTATTCAATATAGGGTCATCAGGAACCCAACTCGATTCGCCAGCATCAAACTTAAAGCTATCAATTCCGTCCTCAGTTTGAAGTCTTCGTAAGCGTTGACTAAACCATTTTTGTGCTTCAGTTTTAGTGAAGTCTATGTAAGCAGCCTCACCAGTCTTACTATTCCACCACTGCGTGGAAGGATTATTATTATGATCTAGAACTAAATACCTGTAAATATATAAAATGTTTTAATTTAGTCGACGGGAAATTTTTACTTCAGAATTGTTAAAGTATTGTTTTAATTTTTGTTTTTAACAACAGTGCTAATGAAGTTTCGAAAGTGAAGATTTCACCTGGAATGTAGGTCATGGTCGACAAATTAACTGTTATCTCAAAACAATAATTTTTTGTATCAATTATTCAAGTGTTTTGTTTTATTTCCAATTCATTTGTTTAAATTCTATTTTTGTAACTAAGTATGTATTTTAATTACACATATACATATGTACATGCAGATTAGTTCCAATAAGATACACTTATGTAAAGTAAGAACAAATTTTTTCTACCAAAAAGTTAAGTTAAGCAAGCACCAAATCAAAAGAAAAATGTAGCAAAAGCGTTTTATTTGCAGCAAAAAGCTAACAAAGCTATGCATACACATTTGTTCACTTGCCAAACTTATAATTCTCTGCTAATTCCTTATTTTAAAAATGTTCTTGGCTATAGCCAGGATTGAACTTGAGCCAGACGAATGATACCATCATATATAATATGAAAGATAAGTTCCAGTACTTATCATTAGTACATACATAAATTTTTTACTTTAAAAATATTTCTACTGAAAGCCGAGTGTAAACAAGTATATGTACTATGTATATGTGTGTAGTTCGGTGATTGAAAACATATTTTTTCAAGATTCAAAAGAATACATATTCAAAACATTTTTTCTACGATTCTTCGATTTCTGCAAGTCGGACAATACAAAATATTGATTTAAAGAAAATATAATTATATTTACCCTTTAGATAGCGCTTCTTCATAAATCGATTCACAATTTTTATTTATAAATGGATGTATCCACAGAGTAACTCGGAACCCACTGGCTTTTAAATCATCAGTTAATTTTTTTATATTTGGAAATTTACTTTTTCTAAAGGTCAATGCGCCATAACAGTCTTCCCAGTCGTCATCTATTTCTAATTGGCTGTTTTCAAATCCCGTTGATTTGATTTTATTTGCAAACTCTCGAACAATATTATCATCAATTTCAGTTTTGTATAGCGCCCAAGTAGACCAGATTGGATATTGAACCATACGTTCATCGGGATACTCCTTAGGATGTCCTAAAATATTTTTGACTGCATGCAGATGAGCAATTTTGGCGTTGTTTGCTATACCGATATGATAAATGAAACTCGTTTCGCTCATCCTTACGTCATATGGCAACGATCTGATTGCAGAAAAACACAATTTGTTTTCATAACCTTTTGAGTTTTGCTCGATAAACAAAGGTGTTTCATCCTCCACATAGAAAAATTTTCCATCAGAATTTAACCAATAACGCTCTGCTAGCCCAGCATTATGATCTTCCTTCGTTAAATAAGAATAATTTGTATACATTTGCCGCTCTATTGGCCAATACTGATGGCGATCTTCTGGACCACCGTACCAGTGAGTATTTCCAACATTTAAAGAAATGCAATCCTTAGGTTGCCTATCGCTCACAATATTTTCACGTATAATACGAACGTGTGTAATTGCTTCCGTTGAAGATACTAATTCGAATTCTATAATGTTTTGTCCATCATTTAACTTTAGCCTTCCACCCTGCGTTTCTTCCAAATTATTGTTCGTGATAAAATCCTCAAGAGAGACAATTTGCAACGTTTCGGTACCTATGATTGTGATCTTATTTACTACTCTTATAAAAACATTTAATAAATAAAATATGTTGCTTTTAAAGCAACATATTTCACATTTAGATTATAACGATTAAAAATACCTTTTATTATTTCATACTGAAGTTCGGATGTTTCCTTGTTGATCTGTATATAAACATCTGAGTTTGGAAAATTCAACCTTTGTACTACACTTCTACAGGGTTCCACGGAAGGAAGCAGCGCAAAAAGAAGTAATAATGCTGAAATGCTTCCTTTATAAAGCATTTTGTTCTGCATTTGTTGTTTTTTTTTTTTTTTTTTTTTTTTGCTAGCACTGTATTTATAGCAATTCTGAATTTAACTGTTCCTTATATATATATACAATAAAAACTGAAGTAATATTATATTTGTTCCGCATTTTTAAAACCTTATATACCTTTTTTATTAAATTTTTTGTTATTTTTAGTTATCTCAAGTATAGGCTCTTCACACGTTATTGTTTATTTGATTTGAAAAATCGATGTGCATGAAAGATAAAAGCCAAATCACCAATTGTTCATATAAACAAATGCATGCACAATAATGCGGTTTAAATAAATAATGCTAAGTACTGACTAAACCATGTACGTCCATGTTTTTGACGTACGTATATCAAAAATTTTTGATGGTTTCAGCCACTCTGACTGACTTTCATGTTTGTTTCTAGTCGTTGTCATGTTAAAATAACCAAATTAACGGCTTGTTCTCCTCATTATAAGAGAGAATTAGGTTTACTAATATACTTTTGCAGAACATTTATTTTCATTAGTCCAATGGGATTGAAGAGAACTTTTACTGGATGAAAGAGCATGAACACTTTAAAGGCGAACTGCAATAACAGTGCTACGTGCAAGGAAGCCCTCCTCTAATTCTCGCAATAATAAATTCTCTGGATTAGATAATTTTTTTATTTCTATCTTGGACCAGTACTCAGGCGATGACCCCTACATACGCAGTGCATTGTACTGGAACTAAGAAAATAGGTTAGGAGGAGGAAAGAAGGAGTAGTGTTTATGGAGGTTTAACTTGAACAATAACAACACGAAAGACCAGAGCAAACTCTATTACAGCAATTAAAATCTTGGAATTAAATTAGTTAAAACCATGTTCAGAAATAAAACGAGGGCGTATCTTAATAAAATAACAAGTTTTAATTCAACATATTGCATACATAGTTAATTTTACATTTCTATTCTTTTATTCGTCTGTACGCATGTATGTAAGAAAACTAAGCTTAAACAGGTAAAAATTTATAGATAAGATATTCATTAGTTTGTTTCCAATTTAAGTTGGGTAAACTTGTCAGTGAGCATCGCGTCTTCCTGCTCTTCGGCTTTGAACATTTCCTAATAAATTATTTTAAATCTTTATACTAGGAGCATTATTATTTATAAAAGTGTGTAAGCGTAGCGACATTTATCAAAGCACGTAAAAATCTATGTTCATATCGCTCCTTTATTGCAACATAGTCATATGTCGAGTTAATAATGCAAAATGGTTACCAGTATTACCTTTTATAATGTGCCAAAAATGTATTCAAATTACTTTTAAACTGTTTCCTGTACGAGATATTTTCTAAAAGAAACTTTCTAAGACTTGTATGGAAACAAAAATTTTGAAATGCATTTTTCTCGAAACGAGCTTTTTTTTAGTTATGACTATGTTGCAATAAAGGAGCGATATATGTATACATACATATGTATATCTATCTATACATATTCAAAAGTGGCTTATTTCTTCATTGTCCATAAAACATTGTTTCAACAATAAATCTAGTCATCTAATGACGAGAAAGAAGGTAGACACTTGAAAAGTCGACTTACTATAGATAGATAGAAAGCCATATATACAGATATGTATATTTTTATGGTTTAATAGAAATTTTGTAACTAGAACTAGTTACTTCTAAGCTCATTTGTTTGTGTTCCTTTCAACATTACAAATTTAAAGCCTAATAAAATCTTTTTACAATCTAATAATAATTTTATAGCAACTAAAATTTTAATTCGATGTGAATACGTAGAAGTCATCTTTCAGTTGCAATCGTAAAACAGCTCTGGGCTGAAGAATAGTTCTCGCTATATCGGAATATCTTATATGGCGGTCGGGCTCATCGTTGTTGCTTGCCCTTCGAGAGTTTTGTGTCTCGCTCTCATTGGGTAGCCAATTTGCCTCAACTAACTGTCCTGTTTTATAGTGTTTTTCCAGGTATTTTGTAGTTAAGTACGCTGCAAATTCCTATGTGAAGGCATAAGTCGTTATAGTCACGCTAGAAAAGACCTGCTAATGCCATCTTGGGTATACGATCTCCGTTACCCCACCTACAACTCAAACAGTAGGTACCTATACCACACTACTCTACAAGATTATACTTAAGCTTTAAATGAGCATCTACGTCCTACAGCCGACTTTATCAAGAAATTCTTGTTTGAGAAACATCGCTACAATTGGCGTACAATAGTAGAATTTTTTGTTTTTGAACTTACTGGATCATAAATTACTTTAATGACAAGTGAACAACTCGGGCAAATAGCTACTTCTTCACCATCAATCAGTTCTTCCTTCAATATATTAAAAAAAATATTTAGTCGTGCATATTTATATACATATATATACTCACATGTATACATACTCATATGTATATACGTATGTTTCAAATAGATTACAGTACCCATGTCCATTCTTACATACCTTAGAAATCTGAAATCGGTCCCCGCAAGGACAAGGATAGTAATACATTTCATCTTCTTCATCATATTCAAAATCCTCTATTTCAATTTCATCGTGGTATACACCCATTTTATTATTCATTTATTCATTATATTAAAGTTCATTTACTTTTATAGTAATAAACAAGAACTTTTGTCTCAATAATACCCAAATACAAGCACGTTGTCTGAACGGAATCAAAACAAAACTGCAAAACCAACATAAAAAGTAATCAGCTGTGTATACAATTTCATCTGTTATTTGCTTGCCTATTTCATATATTAAAATCCATAGATGGGAATGAGGAATCATAGTACTACAGTACCTCGTTCTGTAATCCTAGTGAGAATATCTCACACCGAGGCCTGTGAAACAAAAAATTCCATCTTTACGCGATTAGTGAAAAACGGTATCTCTGTATTTCAAAATGGAAACAGGCAACATTAGTTGTGTTTATATTGGAATATTTCCATTAAAGAATCGTCAAAAGTTAAATAAACAAATAAAAAAAGCACAGACGTCTAAAGGACACACTGAAAATCACATATAAAAAATGAATTTTAAAGTTGAATGTTTGAGAATATCTTTCAAAAATTTCCAAAGTCTACTGATGATTAGGGTAGCTCTTATGAAATGTCGACATATAGATAGCTGGGAAACATAGAAAACAAGCTATTTATAATAGTTGATAAATATTCAAAAGCTATACGAAATCTACCGAGCTTGTCAAAGATGCTGCCATTAGGAAAAAAATAACAAGTACAACAGTAGCACAATAAGTCGACAAGTTAATTACTCAGTATATGAGGGGATTGCGCAAAGAAGAACGTGAAATGCCAATTTACGCTTCAGTCGGTGTACTTCAGCTGCGTAGGTTGTAAACCGTTTGGGGAGTAGCTCCCACCATCCTAATTTCGACCGTCGCTACAACACGTTGGCTTGTTGAGTTGCGTGTTTTACGCACAAACTGTGCGACATTAATTCACAATTTAATTTCTTAAAAAAATTCTGTTGAGTAAAGGTGATCGCAGATGCATCAATTGTATGCATATAAAAAAACAATAGCAAATCAAAACAAAGTTGTACAACATGCTCCTGAATTTTACAACCAGTCGATACAACTACCCAAAAAATGAAAACTTTTTAATCTTTCGTACAACCAAGACACAACTTCATACGACTATCCCACACACTTTACAATCCAAGGTGCATTAACGTATACACGGTGGCAGCACTAGAGCAAAATTACAACAATACAACAAAAACAGGCATGTGGTAAGCTATGTTTATCAAAAATATTTGTAACTATTTTCATAATTATAAACTATGAATGTACCTTTTCATAATTATAAATTATATTTATTTGAAATATTTTTATGTTCACAAATAATTTGTATATGTTTAATTCAGAATAATACACTAAATTCACTTTCAAAAATGTAAACAATACATTTGACGTAAATAGCTTACTATATTGCCAGTAGCGAAAAAATGTCACATGCCGTAGTGCTGCCACCGTGAATACGTTAATGCACCTTGATACGACCAAAGTATATTTAATAGCAAGGCGAATTCATTATTAGGTGGATGCATCGGCGAATTCAGGCGAATTCGGTTAATATGGCGGCACCTTCGCAGTCAAGTTTTGTTTACCTTTTCGGCGCCATTTAAATTTTTGTACACCTTGATTGGTAATATTATATAGAGCGAACACCATGTTGTTTTTTGTGTTGTTGTATTGTGGCACTAAGAAGGCCACCTGTTATGAATTCGCCTTGTTCTTTATCAACTACTTTTGACAGCTTAAGTGTGAATTCGCCTTTTTACACAAACAAAATACCTGTTGTTTTTTTTATTGTTGTATTGTTGTAGCGAAGCGGCTACCTTGTTTTTTGTATCATGTTTAATAGTGTATCCTGGCATATACCTGGTATGAATTCGCCTTGCACCAAATCGAATTAAGACGAATTTATAATGTAATGAATTCGCCTTGAATCGAATTTAATAATTTTAATGAATTCGCTTTGGCATATACCTAATAATGAATTCGCCTTTATATCAATTATACTCTGGTAGCACTGTATTCTGTATAATAAAATAATTTTGTAGTATTTTTTGTTTGTTTACGAAAAATTTAAAAGTATTGTAGCAATGGCACAAAAAAAGCATAGCGATGTAAATTTGTATGCCGTCTTGGGTGTACAATTCGGAGATGATGTTAATATCATCAGGAAAGCTTACCGCAAAAAGGCATTAGAGTGTCATCCTGATAAAAACCCTGACAATCCAAAAGCAGCTGAATCATTTCTTGAACTATCAAAGGCCCTTGAAATTCTAACAGATAAAGCAGCGAGAGCAGCTTATGACAACATCTGGAAAGCAAAACAAGCCGCTGAGCTTAGACATAAACAGTTAGACAGAAAGCGACAAAAGTTTAAAGAAGACTTGGAGAAGCGGGAATGGGAAGATGTTCACTGCAGTAAAAAGTTAAGTAAAAGGCATGGTTCAGACGAGAATGTATTACAAGAGCATATCGAAAGATTGAGAAGGGAAGGATCAAGATTATTGGAGGAGGAACAGGCGCTGCTAAAACAGCAGTTGCAAAGATCTTTAGATCAGCATATCGAACAACAAAATAGTACACCGATATATCGTCTTAAACTTAAATGGAAAGCTCTAAAATTTGATCCATTAAATGGTGGATATTCAATAGATCTACTGACAACCTTTTTAAAAAAATATGGAGAAATTGCAGCTTTAGTCATGAGTAAGAAATGTGGCAGTGCTATGGTAGAGTTTAAGACTTTAGAGTCAGCAGAAATGGCATTGGCGTACGAGAAAGGCCTATTGGAAAATCCGTTGAATTTTGATTGGGTGAAACCTATGCCCACAACAAGTTCAGGAACAACAGCGATGAATGCAAACAAGTACGAGGACTTAGTAATGCGAAAGTTAAGGCAAGCTGAGGAGCGGAAAAAAATTATTGAACAAATGCAAAAAGAAGATTTATTGACGTCATAATTTTTATAAATTTTTCTCATCATTTCGTCTACAATATCGTTAAAGAGTTTGTAATTTGTAAGGTGTTTATCGTTTCTATTACGAAACAAAGTTATATACATAATTTCATATTTGAAATGGAACAAATCTAGTTTACCAACGCAGCTCCAAATAAAATAAAAAGTACATAGGGTGATAAAAAATTGAAAAAAAAATGTTAAGTGACAATATTGGCGGAAACGCGTAGTTTTCGTGTTACGGACCGAAGAAGTTTTCATATACATATACATGCATTTTTTAAACTATGTCGTCGTTATTGGCATCATATGAAAGTTTATGAATATATCTCTAAACATACTAAATCTCCTGAAAAAAAACTTAGGTCGGTAAGTATCATTAGTTTAAAAAAATGTTTGTATCAAAGTGTTACATATGTACAAATTAAAATTCAACTAAAAATTTTATTTAATAATGAAGACCGATTTTCTCTATGGTATGACAAACACCGGCTTCGCTAACAAAAGTTTTTTTGCATGGAGGGATTCTCTCTTGTATGGTATAAAAGATCTGTTAACAAGCTTTCAACTATACCAATATTGACTATATAATTTGAAAAATGTGGTAGAAAATCGAATACATATATAGAAACTTCGTCCATAACTCGGAAACTAAGTGTTTCCGCCAATGTTGTCATTTAACATTTTCTTATCATTTTTAAATTTTCCTTTTTATTTAAAAACCCTACGTACTTTTTATTTTATTTGGAGCTGCGTTGGGAAACTAAGTGTTTCGGCCAATATTGTCATTTAACATTTTCTTATTATTTTTAAATTTTTCTTTTTATTTAAAAACCCTACGCACTTTTTGCGTTGGTAAACTAGATTTAAGCCTTTGAAATCGCAAGCTGTTTTTCATAATACTTTAGCTACTGTGTATTGTTCAACCTGAATTTTTATTGAAAAAAAAAAGAAGAAATCTGGGAACAAGTCCAAATTACACACACTTCTCCAAACTGGGAAGACTTTAAATGTTTATTATGAATTTCATAATTTATTACATTAATAAATAAATTAATGTTTTCTATTATTTAAGTAGAATTGTTTACATTATACGAAATAGTTAAATAAATTAAAAAAAAAACTAGATACGCTTATTTTGTGATTTGGTTTATTGTTTTTTTTTACTTTACCTTTTATATTTGTTAGAAAAAACTAACTTTATTTTGCAAATAATACCACGAGAAAAAATCGACCTGAAAATAAAAATATCAGTAAGGTCAAGCAAACAGCTGTTTTGTGCGCTTCAGATGAGTATAAATCATATCGAAAATCTAAAAAAAAAAATTGTGATTCACAGAACAGGCACAAATCATACTTGTTCTTTGAAATCACGTGAATTTTAGAACAGTCCTGAAATTTTAACACATTTTCTTTTGATTGCGTAAACTGAGCTTCCTACGCTTTGGTTAAAAGATTTATACGTGTCGATGATGTTTCAATCAGGTTTATAAGTTTATTTATTTATTCATCAATTTGGCCAAAAAAATATTAAAAGGTGAGTCCTAGTCAGCGCCGTCATGTATCTGGCAACCAGTAGGATACGTTAGATACATTTGTCATATCTTTTAATGAATTCATGTACTTGACATTTTTCGTATCTTTTGAATTTGCACGCAATATGTGCAGAAATAAAATATTAAACTTTCCGTCTCTGACAAAATTTTTTAAAGTTATAATTTTGTTAGTGCGCTTTTACATTTAGACAGATGATGGTGCCATAATGAAAATTGTCGGTGGGGGAGAGTGTGTAGTACACGACTCTCTGCACTAGACATTTGTGGATATTTTTTCTTTCTCTTTAACTTTTCGCATTTTTTATGTTGTTGCTTCATATAATTATTCTCATGTCAACTTCATATAAACACACTAGCTGTGTTTAAAAAGCAACAACAAAAAAGAAAGAGAAGAGAAAAGTTTCCGTCTGTTTATTAATGTCTTGAATGTAAAAGTTTAATGCAAGGCCAAAAGAGAAATGAAAAAACGTCTGCCCATCGTCTGACTAAATATAAAAGCCAAGGCGAATTAATTATTAGGTGGATGCATCGGCGAATTCGGTTAATATGGCGGCACTTTCGCTGTCAAGTTTTGTTTACGTTTTTCGGCGCCATTTAAATTTTTTACATGTAATTTATCAAATACTTTTGACAGCTTAAGTGTGAATTCGCCTTTTTACACAAACAAAATACCTGTTGTTTTTTATTGTTGTATTGTTGTAGCGAAGCGGCTACCTTGTTTTTTGAATCATGATAAAAGCAAACTTATGAATACTAAAGTTTCTTAGCAAGGCGAATTAATTATTAGGTGGATGCATCGGCGAATTCGATTAATATGGCGGCACTTTTTGTGTCAAGTTTTGTTTACCTTTTTCGGCGCCATTTAAATTTTTGTACATGTTCGTTATCAACTACTTTTGACAGCTTAAGTGTGAATTCGCCTTTTTACACAAACAAAATACCTGTTGTTTTTTTTATTGTTGTAGCGAAGCGGTTACCTTGTTTTTTGTATCATGTTTCTTAGTGTCCACACCTCCGATAATATCTAAGATGAGAACGTTAAATTCAATCGCAGAGAGAATTCTGTAGACTTAAGGGCCAAATCAAGGTGCATTAACCAGGTGGCATCACTAGCCCAGGTGACAATTTTTTGTTTAAAACGACCGGTAGTGTCAAAAGCTGTTTATGTTTACACAAAGTGAAGTGAAAAAATAATATTTTAATCGTGCAAAAAAAGAAATAAAAAGTCCAAAAAAAAACAATAAAGAAGTTTTCAAAAATATTTTAATTGCGTAAAAGCTGTTTATTTTTATACAAAGTAAAGTGAAAAAAATAATATTTTAGATTTCAAAAATATTTTAATTCCTTAATATGCGTTGCTGTCTGCTATGTAAAAAGAAAAATTCTACTGCTTATCGACTTCCCTCACCTCAAAAATAATTTAATTGCTTAAAATACGTTAAAAAATTTTTTAAAATAATAATCCACAATTATTTTCTTTACATACACTTTTTTTTTCTTAATTTTCCTCTGTTTTGTAAACATGTTTTTGACATTATGATGGAATTTTTACACAAACAAAATATTAATGGCCTTATTCATAAAAATTAAAATACATTTCAAATACATTTTAGTTTTTTATGAATACGGCCATAAAGTGCGGTCTCCACCTGACATGAAAACACTAACTTTAACGTTAACTTCAAGTTAAAGTTAAATGTGGACCGCTAATGTTGAAGTTTAGTTAAAGTTATAACTTGGTTGTTAAAACATTTCATTTGAAAACTCTGTTATAACTTAAATTGACAACAGCCTGCTATTTGTAGTTGTTTTTCACCATTTTTATTTTTTTACTATGAGAAGTTATAACTCTAACATCACTACATGTACGTCGACTTAAACAGATAGATATTTAAACAGCAAGTTTTAACTTCATGTTTTAACTGCGTTTGAAGTCAGGTGTAGACTGCATGTAAGTATCTAGTACAGCACAGGATACACTTAATAAGGTAACCTCGTCAGTCGAACCGTTACTCATCTGGTGTGGCCAACTTGTCAAAAATTGTTTATATTCTTGTTTGTTTACATTGTTGTTTTCTTTACAATTTTGCACGCGCCAAAATTATTAATTGCGAAAGACAAGTCTTTTTGTGGTCAAAAGTTGTGAAAAGTTAAATTAAAATTTGTAAAAAGTTTTTCATCGTGTTTTTTTTTTCAAAACAATAATAAAAATGTCCATTTGTGCTGTGTGCAAAAGGAGAGACGGAACTATGTTTCGTATCCCAAAAGATGTGGTGATGAAAAAAAGTGGAGTGAAATTATTGTTGCTGATAGTTGCTTGATAATTGTGAGCTGGTATAGTTTTTAAACAAACTTCTGACTTGGCATTAAGTAAAGCACCTTACTTATCATTTTCTAACAACTAAGTACTTTTAATTTAACTTTTAATTCACAAAATTCAACTAACTTTAAAGTACGTGATGTACTTTTGTTTTCCTTTTTTCCACTTTTTTCTTCTTTTTTCTGTCGCTTACTTTTGACATTCCGGTTTAAATGCAAAAACAAAATACATGCAAAATTTTTCGACGTTGTTGTTATCGTAGCGAAGCGGCTACTTTGTTAAATATACTTTGGTACAGCATATCTAATGCTGCCATATAATAATTGCACCATGCGCCAAATAAACCACACAAACTGCTTGCCAAACATGTCAAAATTTTAGGTTCTTGCAAACATTTTTGTTCGTTTGGGGGGTGTTTGCTACTTTGCACAAAAGTTTTTCTTTATTGAATCTTTACAATGTGAACTAACAATAAGTATTCAATTCTTAATACTAAATACAATAAATTAACTAAGTCCAGCCAATACTAGACAAAAAGTTTTATTATGCGCATATTATATCGGTAAAATCACCTACTTAAAGCTCTGATGGTGGCAACAGTATCCCTTCTTCTCAACCGAGTGTGACCACTAAAATTAAGTATGTTTCGTACAAGAGCGTTTGGGTTCCAATTTGCTGATATACCTTGTCGCATGCTTTGAAAACTCATCTTTTACCAGTGGAACACACAGATCCTTGTGAATTCGGGAGTGTTTTATGTATCATGGAGTTTACTTTATTTATAACGTTTTCGACATCTTGAAAACTAAGTCTCAAAGGCACAGGGAGTTTAACAGCATATGGCGGAAATTCAGCTACATCATCCACTGTATCATTTGCAATAAAATCGTTTTTCAAATGATTAACATACACCATCCCTTTTTCAGAATCGCTTCTTGCCCAGTTGCCCGTTGAAGTTCGCAAAGGTGGCTTATCTATTGCGGGTCTTTTCAGACCTTTTGTCGCCTTCCATAGAGAATAGTCGGTTTGCGGGCTACCATCAAGACCTTTTAGATAATTTTTAAGGGAAGCCATTCTTTGGATTTCAACAAAATTTCTTAATTGAGTTACGTAGCCTGCTTTTCAGCTGGGGAGACCTGCGAAGTTGCCACTCTCTTCTAACTCTTCTTTTTTCTGACAAAAGTAGCTCAATTTCAGACGAATAATTTCTATTGTTGTATGGGCTTGTATGGGTAGTGGTAGCATGTTGTACAGCCAGTTTAAGGTCTTTAGAAAAATCTTAATTTGATATATCAACATCCTCAGGGGCTCTCAAGGCAATATTTTCTGTACAATGAGTACTGAAATATTTCTTATATTTTATCCAATTAACTCTAGTGATGGCGAACGCCAAGTCACTAAACGGGGGGCCAGCCTCCTGAGGGAACGAAACGGATATTATAGTGGGTGAGTGGTCCGATGACAAATCTAATGAAGACTCTACTTGCATTCATTCTAAAAGAAAATTTTTTGCAACTCCAAAATCTATAACATCTGGAATCTTTCGTTGGTCTGAGGGCCAATAAGTGGGATGTCCGCTTGAAATCACATCTAAGCCCAGTTTGGAAACTGTGTCGAAAAGCACACGGCCTTTCGAAGAAATTAAACGTGATCCCCAAAAAGTGTGCTTAGCGTTATAGTCACCAGCTGCTAAAAATTGATGCCCAAGTGTTTTGAAAAAATGTGCATACTGATTTTCTGTTATTGAAAATCGGGGCGGTGAGTAAATTGATGATATAACTATTTTTCCATGAAAATGTTCAATGCATATATTTGTTGCTTGGAGATACTCCTCACGTGTCTCATGTAGAAAATAGTGCTTAATTCTATTTTTTATTAGAAGACCTTCCACGGGGATCTTTAGTGTCATACAGTGTGTAGCCATTAATTTTGAAATAACTATTGCTTGTCAAGTGGGTTTCAGCAATCAGCATTATGTCGATTTGTTTTCCATAAGGAAGTGCTCAAGCTCATTTTTGTGTTGGCGGACGCCGTTTGCGTTCCAGAAACATATTTTTAACCAACTCATTTGTTTAAAATTGCATGTAAAATAGTGGATTGCATTTTCAGCATTTCCTGCATCATGTTCGTCATAGAAACCGTAAATGTGTTTATGGATTGAACAAGAGTCTGCAGAGTTGCCTCAAGATTGTTAAAATTTTTATCGGAATTTTGGGGCTTGGGCTCCTGATTCAAGATTTTATATCGGTTTTAACCACATTAGCATATGAAACTTGTTTGGGGTTTTGCATGATTATGTGGCTGGTTGACTGGCCTATCTGCAGAATTATGTTTGGCTGCTGGGGTTGCTTAAAGCTAATTTATCACTTATTTGTCATTGACTGCTTAAAGTGAGTATAGACAGGGCAGCCCCTGTAATTTGCAGTATGGTTGCCTCCACAGTTACTGCATTTTTTTTTAGCAGTTTGAGTCAGCAATTTGCCACACACAATGCAAACAGCGGGCAACTTACAATAGGCCTTAGTATGTATGACCGAATTCCTGGCAGTTTAGGCATTGAACGGGTCCTAAACGCTTGTGCGGCTCCTCAACGGTAACCCTACGATGAAGAACAAATTTGAGGTTATAAATTGGGTGGGTTTCATGCTTTTTGGAATAACATCCCCTGGTTCCAGTCCAACCCTAAATATGGGTTGAGGAATCTTTTCACGGTTCCGCATATTTATCACATTTTTTATTTTAAAGCCTTTATCTAGCAGTGCAGTCTTAACCTCATCCGTGTCCACATAAGGGTCAATACCTTTTATAACAACTTGAAGGCCTTTAGCACTTTTAAGTTGATAAGTATAAAAAGATCTGTTCTGTTTTTCCAGAGCGGCAGAGAGTTTTCGGTAATAATTTTCGCAGTTGACTTGGATTTTTGTTTCACTTATTTGTCCGTGCTTCACTGATGTTACGTTGAAGGTGTCTTTACCATTTGCCGTAATAAGTGCTTTTACCAGCTCACTAGAAGTAGGTTCTCTCAAGTATATTGGTGGCGGTTTAATTGTTTTTTTTATGTAGTTGGCTCGTCAGTCTGAAGGATAGAAAATCTATTACTATCCGTTGCCGTAGTCCTATTATCATCTTTGGAAATTTTCGGATTTTATGATATTTGAGCGGATTTGGGCTTCGCTTACGTTTAACCACGGTTACATACCTGTCCATGCCTACTTATGGTTTCGGCTTATCTGCAATAACCGAACTGGTGGATGGTTGGTCTTCTGTTGTAACAACAATGTTTGGCGAACACGAGCGCGTGCGTTTTTTATCTCTTAGAGACAGGAGATTATCCAATGACTTTTAAAGATTCGTACTCAGAAATCCAGAGGTTTTTTCTAGTGGAGCTAAGCTCCCTCTCAGAATTGCATCTACTAGGTACACTCATGCAATTTATGTTTTTTTTTTATTTATATTTTTTTTTACTTTAATAGTATATAAAAATAATTGTCACAAACTTTTTCTTTTGTATAAATTCACTATTCCACTTATTGCGGTTTTCTACTTATACCGTTTCTTTTTTTTTATAGCACTCCGATTAAAAGCAAATACGTCCGTTCAAAGCTAGACTCTGACGAGCACAAATATTTGAAGCATGTTTGCACGAAAATTAAACATTTTTGATTTTCGTTCAAACATTGTGAATGCGTGTGTAAATTTTGTCATTTCAATGAAATTTTTTCAGAGTGAGGTGGTAGAAGAAGAAGCATGTAGATTGAATCAAGAAAATGTCTCTTTTCTTTTATAATAATATTTAGAACGGCGTAAAAGTTTACTTTTATTGTGGAATTTAAAAAGTGAAGTATTAAAAAGCAGGATATCAAGAAATAGACGGTAAAACAATTTATATCTTGCATATGTCAAGCAAATTGCCGCAACACAATGGCCGCCTGCTCTCACTGAAAATAAAGAAAAAGTGATTAATTTGGATGTGTGATTAAATTACATTTCCATGTGTTGTATGTATTTGTATGGTTTCGTTGCGAGCGGAAAGCGTGTATTTGGCAAGCAGTTTGCGTAGTTTATTTGGCCCTTTAACCTGTTATGTACAACTGCGATTAACTCTGACATAGTAACTGAAAAAACGTCGGCAGAATGAGAGAGCGAATTTCTCTATGTACATCTTCATATCTAACAAGGAGTATACGTATTGTTCTTAATCTTATAAGAATTCATAAATCATTGAAAGTCGAGAAAAAAAACACATCTTGGCGATCAATATAATATATAAAACCAAATTATTTTCCATTTAAAAAGGTTTTTCAAACGATTTTTTGCAACACTAATAATCGGTAAAATTGCAATGGCGTCTTTTTTAAACAAACACACACGTATTATCACTTTTTTGTCAGCTTTTATTATAAGATCGTTGCCATGAGATTTCTTATAAGAACGCTCTCATAAAATTTATTATAAGACTGCGATAAATCAATCAAAGTCGCGAAGAAAACACATCTTTGCGATGAATAAAATCTTATATGAATTTTGTATATGCACACATTTTGCAGAAAATTAATTACTTATAGTGTATATTTAACGCATAAAAACAAATTATTTTCCATTTAAAAGGGGTTTTTTAAGATATTTTTCAAAACTAATCATTGGCAAAATTGCAATGGCATCTTTTTATAAACACAACCATACACAGTCGCTTTTTTGACATCTCTTATTATAAAATCGTTGCTATTAGATTTCTCATAAGAACGATCGCATAAAAATTATTATAAGACTGCGATAAAGGCCCTGATTCACTATCCTACACGATCGTACGATTCATTCACAGGAAACTGTTTCAAAAGTCTGGCCGACTTGAAAAAATCGTTTCAAAATGCCGTTGTAGGCCACACTATTATGATTGAAATAATTTATATACACAATAAAACAATTAAAAACTTTTATTAACAATAATTTTACATTACTTAAATTTTTTCCTCGAGGCACCAACAATATTTTCATATTTTTCACGATATATGCAACAATGATCGCACAGAAACCATAGTGTTTTGAAAAGTTTCATAAAATTTTTCAAATCGCACGATTTGTCAAAAACTCTGTTGCACGGTTGAATTTTTAGTACTGTTCCAGCACACATGCTTTATTTAGTAGATCGCACGATCGTGTATGATAGTATAGCAAGGACTTAACCATGATACAAAAAACAAGGTAGCCGCTTCGCTACAACAATACAACAATAAAAAAAAACAACAGGTATTTTGTTTGTGTAAAAAGGCGAATTCACACTTAAGCTGTCAAAAGTAGTTGATAGCGAACATGTAAAAAAATTTAAATGGCGCCGAAAAAGGTAAACAAAACTTGACAAAGAAAGTGCCGCCATATTAATCGAATTCGCCTGAATTCGCCGATGCATCCACCTAATAATTAATTCGCCTTGGGACTTAACATTGATTTTAAGTCTACACGTAACAGAATTCTCTGTGCGATTGAATTTGAAGTTCTCATCTAACCTTACAGTTACACCATCAAATTTATTTTCAATTCAGTATCAAGTTTTTTCACACATACTTTTTGTCAAAATTTAAAAAAAAATGGAAGCTGTGACGTGGGCTGCACGCAATTTCAAAGCAATTTTGTTTTCAAGATGCCGGCGTCAAAAAAACAACTAAAAATAATGCTTCCTTAAAAATAATAAATTTGATTTCTAATGAATCAGCACAAATTTATTTTCCAGTAAATTAACACAATAAACTATGGTGGCAGAATTTTTAAACATAAAAATAAAAAGTTTTTTCATGAAAATAGCTGTTTTCTTTCCTATAAATTTGAACACAGAGTTGGAAAGCAAATTCGTATCAAATTCGCATCAAATTTTAAAAGTATGAATGTATTAGTAAAAAAGTGAGAGTGATTAAAACTTGAAAGACAAATCTTGGTCGTGTATCCCCCAAGTTAGATATTATCGTAGGTGTGGACGCTTAGTATCATGCATAACAACTTTGTTTAATATGTACTTTGTGGTTTAATATGATAAAGCAATGTAAGAATGGCAACACTGTTCTTAATAGCAATTTTTCCATCGGCGTTTTGTGTACGAATAATGTACTTTGTGATAAATTAGTAAGAAATGTTGTGGAGTTTTTTTTATCAAATCTGTTATTCTCTGCGATAAAATTGGTCATATATGTGTGCACAAGATATATATAAAATAAATCTAAAAAATGTTCATTATAATGAGCGTTTTCTTGCAGCGATTATAAAATAACTGTTATACATACGTGCAAACATATGCACATACCTGAGTGTACAATGGATAATTTATAATACGAAAAGTTGAGATAGTGAAAATATTTGTTAAAAATCCCCAATACATACAATTCTGGACAATAAATGTGCGCTTAATTTCACTGATTATCAGAGACACAATAGGGTAAACGCCCCAAAAACATGAGTGGTGCTTTGATGCAGCAAATTCAGTCTGTATGTATGTATACATTTTATATGCTTCTAATTATGAATTGTCTTGTAATATTATGTCACTGAAATTTTTAATAATGTAGATGTATAAGCTTATACTAGTTAAACTAAAAAAAGTTATATTGCCTTGTAAGGCACTACCGTGTAATCGTTATATCATTTCTATTTAAACTTAGAGGTCAGACCTCCACAAATGCAAAAACATTTTAATCAAAGAAATGTGTACTTTTACCATGTATAAGTTAAGCGAACTAATAAGTACAAGTCGTATTTATTTTCTACGTACAAAAGCATTAAACAAATTTTTAGATAATACGGTGTTTTCGGAAAGCAAAACAAACGTACCCTACACATACAGAAACGAGCAAAATTAATTAAGTACATGCTTAGAAACTAATATATGTACATGATATTAATTTATTTATTTCAATTATATTTATAAATAAATTTAAAAAATATACATATTAAAAGCGCCGGGTAATTAGACCATTTGCATGTACGTGATATATTTAAATTAAAATAAATGGAGAATGAGTTAAAATGCAAACCTAGGAATAAGAAATTGGCAGGAGCTCACTTCACCTTACTAAAACCGATTAATTTGTGAATCTCATACTTCCAATCTTCAATTTTTTCCGTTTGCAAATTGTGCAAATATAAATAATTTTTTTGTTGTTGAGTATTAATTACTCCTATATTTGTATTTAATAGGTACATTTTATTTATATATGGTTTTTAGAACAAAACAATATATAACATAAAATATTGTTTTTCCAGATGTTTTTATTAGATAGAATTTCTGAAAAATATTTTGCGCTACGGTGTATGTATTCTCTGATTTATGTGGGACATAAAAAAATAATAATATTGAATAATTTATAATTGAACTTAAATATTTATTATCGAAAGAATTATCAACTGGATTTTTAAATCTTGGTTTTTGTTTAAGAATAATTGTTTGGTATTTTTTTTTCTTATACTCCTAAGAAATGTCAACATACAACTAGAAACTTAGAAAACAAAATGTTTGTTTTTTTATTGGTATAAAAGATGCTTATTTAAAATTTTTATCTAATGAAAGTTTTCACATTATCTAAATTAAACTCATGATGCCCATAGAGAATTCGAATTTAATTGACAGCTGATCTTTTAAAACGTAATTCTTAGAAATTTCGAATATAAAAAAAAAGCAAAATTTTGTCTATTTAAGTAATTTAATTCAATTTTGTTGAGCCTTGTAGTTTCCTTAACAAAAATAACTTGTCTCAGAATTTTTACTACAACTACTAACAAAATTGTGTGCATATCATGTAAAATCTCATTTGCTTGTGTTTTTGAAGTTAGCAAATTTATTTTTATTTATTTGATAAATTCAGTAATATAAATCCAAATATACGTAATAGTCATTCAAAAAGTTGAGTGCTTTTCACGCTAATTTCTTAGGCGCCTCATGCTTATTTCCTTACAGCCTTCTGTAAGGACATACAACAATAATAAGTTTACGAAAACTTCAAAGTTTATAGGAATTTTTAAACATGTATAGGAATTAACATGGTAATACATACACGTACCTACATGCATAATTATATCAGAAAATATATACAATATGTTGTCACATACTCTACTTATGTTTGTTTTAAATTATAAATTTTATTTTTTTTAAAGCGTTTTCGTGTAAGCAGGTAATGTGGTGGCAGTGAGTAGTTAAATTGAAAAAAATTAATAATTCTTTACACAAATTATTTAATTTATTTATTGCCGAACTTTTTTACAAAATATAAAATTGATAATGAGGTAGATATATATCGCTCCTTTATTGCAACATAGTCATAATCCAAAAAAGCTTGTTTCGAGAAAAACGCATTTCAGATTTTTAGCTTCCATACAAGTCTTAGAAAAATTTTTTAGAAAATATCTTCTAACGGAAACAGTTTAAAAGTAAGTTGAATAAAATTTTGGCACAATATAAAAGATAGTACTGTTAATAATTCTGCATTGCTAACTCGAAAAGCTCATTTTTTGAGATACGACTATGTTGCAATAAAGAAGAGATATTTTTTTTTTATTAAGAAAGAACAAAATTTGGAAAATTTATTCCCATTTCTTCAAATAAATACTTTTACTTTCTAATAAGTAAAATATAATACACCCAAATAGGAATAATTATAAAATTTTTACAGTCTTTAAGTCTATATACACCCCACTTATTTCATTATTAAACATTTATAAGATTTCATCATCGCTTTTATAATACAAAATAAAATATTAGCAGCAATCAAATTTAACTAAAGCTGCCATCCACATTATCCTTATACTCAAATTAAAACAAAAAAAAAAATTAACTAGTCCAAAATAAACGAAAGAGAATTAAAAGCATTCAAAACATATGTCATGTTGAAAACCAAACAAAACTCACTGCTGCCACTTTAACCCTTCACGGTCGCTTTTCGATACATTGAGAGAAGTAATAGCAATATGTTTTTCCTTTTCTTTTTTATTCTGCTATAGAAAGCAATAACTAAGTATTCTGCGACCATGTCTTCGGAAAATCTTAACATAGCAGATGCTCATATATCTGAAATGATAGAAATACAAAATGAAACGCAAGAAGATTTGAAAGAGGTTGATGAAAATTCATATAAGATACAGTTAAATGAATTGAAAACTTTTCGAATGCGCCACAAACGAGAGTATGATGAAGAAAATGCGGAAGAGAATATCACTCAGATAGGTAGTATGTCCAAACAACCTCGATTGGAAAATGTTGGAATCGAAAGAAAATCAATTATTGAGATACACATTGCGAATACAGATGTTAAGCAAAAAATAGACAACATAAAAACTGAGACCTTAACTTTAATAAAGGATAACACCCAGCAAAAGTTAACAGAAATTTTGGACGAAAATATAAAAGAAATCAATATTATTAGAACCATTGCCACTGATAATCAGCAGTCGTGCGACAATGAACATAATTTAGATCTTTTAGCAAATAAAACCCTAGAAACTAACCATGATGATATTACAAACTTAAAAATAAATGAAAGTAATTCAGAACTAGCTGATCAAATAGCGCAGGAGTTAAAAACGATCCCAAATAAAGCAACTTTCATGTCATTGATGACTAATGAAAATCAGGATGAAGTAAGTAATAATTTACAAAATGATGAAGGTAATTTATTAAATTTGGAAAAACTTACACCAGAAGAAGAAGAAAAAGATAAAGAATATCGTAAAAGCTGTAAAATATTTCTACAACATCTGCCTTGTTTCAAGTTACAGTCTAATAACTCATCTATTGTGTCCTCGGAAAACAATGGGGACAATCCAGGGGCGTCTAACCTAAACGCAACAAAGATACATAAATGCCGAGAGTGCCGAAGGCGAACTCCACAGCAGGGTTCTAATGATGTATATTGTCGTTTTTATGAGTTTCGTTTTCTGCAATACACCGAAAATGGACAACTATTAGTTGCAGGTTTCCCAAATCCATATATTGATCCCACTCAAGATGAAATAAACATTTGGCGACCAGACGAAAACACTGAACCAACAGCAGGCAACATGGATATACAAGTTTGTCGTTATATACTCCTGCATGTCGGCGATCAGTTTTGTTATCTCTGGCGCCAAGAAGCTGAAGCACTTAAGCTTCATGAAAATGTTAACAGCACTATTGCATGGAAGAAAGTAGTACAAGGAATACGAGAAATTTGCGATGTTTGCGATACCACTCTTTTTAACTTTCATTGGACGTGTGAGAAATGTGGATTTGGTGTATGTATAGATTGCTTTAAAGATCGCAAAGAGAATCGAACCGTAAGAAAAATGCAAGCAGGTGAAAAGCCCGCAAAAGGTAGAGATGACTTTTATTGGCTATTATGTTCAGGAGGTATTGTCCATCACACAAAGGAGCTAATTTTGACTCAAATAATTGCGGGCGATTCAATGAATATTTTAGGCAGGCTTTTACACGATGTTAGAACTCTTTGGGAAATTCCGCAACTATGCGGTTGTTTACTGAGCGTTCAGAAAATGCCTAATGGTGATCTGAAAAACCTAATACAAGATATGATTAAAGAATCTCAACTTAAGCAACAGACCAGTGCTTCATCATTGGCAACGCAGGAAACTTTAAGAAAACAGGCACGTTTAGAACAGATTCATTCTAAAGCCTTAGAATTTGCCCGTGCAAAAGGTATTGATTATGTACCTGGGCGAATATTTAACAAACAAACCTTAGGGAAGGATCCCATCACTACAGCATTCGATAACTTTAAGCACATAAATTTTTTGCGTAAAGGCTTAGCCGGTTATAGAAGATTTTTGCCACCGAGAGCAATGATGCTCACAAATTCTACATTAATAGCTCCTGGAGTTCCGCACGAGTGGCTGTGCGATGGAAAGCTACTACGCTTAACAAATGCTAATCATCCTGATAATCGAATACTTTTTCAAGAAGTTTGGAAATGCGGTCAACCAGTCATGATATCGGAGGTAGCTAAATCGTTAAACCTAGATCTTTGGCGCCCAGAAGCATTTTTAAAGGATTTTGGTGAAAAGCCAAATGATCTAATAAACTGCCTTAATGGAAATCTTGTACCTAACCAACCAATGCGCCACTTCTGGGAGGGATTTCAATGCATGAAGAAAAGGCTACTTGATGCTAACGGCAAACCAATGCTGCTTAAATTGAAAGACTGGCCTCCTGGAGATGATTTTGCCGAAATTCTTCCAACAAGATATCAAGACCTAATGAAAGGCCTGCCGATGCCAGAATATACATTGCGCACAGGCAACCTCAACATTGCCAGTTGTTTGCCTAAAATGTTTGTTCCTCCAGATCTTGGCCCAAAGATGTATAATGCTTACGGTTCAGCTTTCCATCCTGATAAAGGAACTACAAATTTACATTTAGATATATCTGACGCTGTCAATATAATGGTTTATGTAGGAATACCAGAAGATTCTGATAATAGGACTCAAATTTCCGCATCCTGTAAAGCAATTGCAATGGGAGGGTGTGAATTTTTAACAAGAGCGAGAGTTCATAAGAAGAATGTTCTACCCGGTGCATTGTGGCATATTTTTCCCGCCAGAGATGCCGATAAAATACGTGATCTTCTTAATAGGGTTACTCTTGAAAAAGGATTCCGCCTTGAACCTGATCACGATCCAATTCATGATCAAAATTGGTATTTAGATGATAAATTGCGCGCCAGGTTGTTCAACGAATATGGTGTAGAAGGCTATCCAATAGTCCAGTGTCTTGGTGATGCTGTTTTCATTCCGGCCGGCGCACCACATCAAGTTCAAAATCTTCACAACTGCATAAAGGTTGCAGAGGATTTTGTTTCGCCAGAAAATATAACCCACTGCTTTCATTTAACTCACGAGTTTCGTCGTCTCTCACATTCACATACTAATCATGAAGATAAGTTGCAAATAAAGAACATTGTTTACCATGCGATTAAAGATTGCTGCACTATCCTAAGCAGGGCTTTAGAAAAACGCCTTAAACAGGAGGTTGAACGCGCTGAAGAAATCAAAGCTAATTTGCAAATGCGGGCAGATGATTTTGTCTGAGCTATGTATTAGTGACATGTATCAGTAACAGCCAAAGCTGAGCGCCAAGTTTTGTTTTTTGAATTATCTATTATAGTAAATATTATAAAAAAAAAACTAAATAAAGCAAACCTAAACACACATTTTTAGTGACATTTTTTATTTGCAGAAACTGAACAATTTTAGGTGGTTATGGCTTATCACGTACTAATAATTGCAAATTTCTTTAAAATGTAACGTATTAATTATAGTTTTAATAAAATATGAACAAATAAAATAAAAATTGATATAATAACTAAAGTTGTGTATCTAAATTAGACGACACATTAGGTATTTCGTATTTTATTTTGTCAAGAACGCTGATTTTCAAAAGAAGCGATTGCAACACATGACAGTTTTAGAATTTTACTTGTTGACATATCAGTGACTTATCTATAATGTAGATTGCGTAAAACTCGTAATATTTTGGTCGATACACTTTAGCCCCCTGACTCAATACATGTTGCACCAATTTTAACGCATTTTCGTCCCCGCCATTAAGGTGAAAATTTTGCGAATCAAACTTGCCAACCTTCAACATTACCAAAAAAATTGTAAGAGAAACTTAAAGCATTTAAATGGGTGCAGGATAATGTGGTGGCAGTGTCGGGTAAGTAACTGGATATACTCTTACAGAAACTGAGATCTCCACAAAGGTTTGGATTTTGCCAGTGAATCGAAAAAAAGCTGGTAGACTTGTATCCGGAGATACAAGTCTACCGTTTACTCTACCAACTGTGAATATACAAAATTTTGTATTTATGTATGTAGTATTACATTACAAAATTGATTAAAAATTTTTAATTGTATACGTATTTCATATACAATTAAATTTTTCTTTTCAACTTTAATTCAAAATCTGCCTTTATTCTGCATACACAAAGCAAATCTCGTTTTAACAGAATTTTTACTTTGTAGTACAATGAATTTAATGTACATTCGAATAATATATTCACTTTATTCGTTCACTCATTTGATATTTTTTGTGCTTAGTGAAACTGCAATTGTGTTTGCGTGCTTTTGCATTTACAAATTGAATAAATGAATATTCGAATTAAAAAGAATACATGAAAGATTCTATTTATTATGATCACCTTTAAAACGTAATTTCTTTTTTGTTTTCTCTCGTTTTACTGTGTACTCAATTTTTGAGTGAATATCTGATCAAAAAATAACCGTTATTTTAATTTTTTTTCAAAAAGTATTTATTAATCAATAACCATCTTGTCCTCTTCAAAGTAATACCCCTCAGACATAATTTTTTTTTTTCTTGGACCATTACTCAGGGGATGACCCCTACATATGTAGTGCATTGTACCGGAACTAGGAAAATAGGTTGTGTGGAGGAGGAAAGAGGGAGTAGTGTTTGTGAACATTTGACTTGAACTTTTCAACGTTATAACAGACAGGAAACACATCTGCAGGCAACTTGTTCCCATAGACGAAGCGTACGGCTGTAATACGTAGTACGATTCCCCGGCCAATCGACCACAAATGGATGAGCTCTGGACGATGAACGTGATACGTAAAAATGTGCGAGTTTCGGGAACAAGATCCCTGATCTCGTCAGAGCAAAATCCATTGCAGTAACGATAGAACAGAGTAACGCACCCTACACTGCGTCGATGCTCCAGTGAGTCAATAGAGTTAGATACCCTACTGTCACTGATAAGCTTCTTCGCCCTCTCCTGCACACGGTCGAGTAACCCCAAAATAGACTTTGAGGTACCGGCCCAAACATGAGACTTGTATTCCATTTTCGGTCGGATGTAGGTGGTATAAATAGTAAGGAGGTTGGATGGAGTGAAGTATATCTTACACCGTTTCAAAAACCCGAGGCACTTGAATGCTTCTTTAGAGACATGAAAAATGTGTTCAGTCTAGCGAACACATGCCAGCGTTTTTTCAATCCTCAAAACACTTTGGAAACGCCAACAGCTCCCATTTCGATTTTTCTTTTACGTCTTCAATCGTAGCAAAGCGCTATCCTTTCATCGGTGTCTTCAGTTTTGGGAAGAGGAAAAAGTCAGCGGGTGTCAAGTCCGGTGAATACTGTGGTTGAGGCATGATAAGGGTTTTGTTTATGTCCAAAATCTTACGCACAGGCATCAATGTGTTGGCTGGTGCGTTATCATGGTGCAAAATCCATGATTGTTTTTTCCACAATTTTGTGCGTTTCTGACGAATTGCTTCGCGCAAACGGCGCATAACTTCAAGGTAGTATTCTTTATTGACCGTACAACCTTGTGGCAGAAATTCATGATGCACCATGCCATTGCAGTCGAAGAAAACAGTGAGCAAAATCTTCATATTTGATCGAACTTGGCGTGCTTTTTTCGGTCTTGGTTCTTCTGGAAGCTTCCATTGGGATGATTGGATTTTGGTTTCAATGACCTAGCACACACACATGATTCGTCACCAGTTATGAACTTTTTGAGGAAATCTGGATCGTCGTTGACGATATTCAACAGCTCCTGAGCGATGTCCATGCGACGTTGCTTTTGCAGTTTTGGAAAAATCTTTGCTGCCGCACGTTTCATGCCTAAAGGCCGGGGCACATAGAATCCGCCATACTTTGTCCGTCTCCTTTTTAACTGACATTAATGTATACGAAGTATGAAGTTGGCACAATCAGTACTTTGCTAACGGATATAAAATCAACTGCATTTTACTTTGATTTGATTAAAATCTTTGAATTTATATTTCAGACACAGCACAAAAAATCTAACACAATTTATTTTTTATTTATTTAATTTTTGAACGAAAAATTAAATCAAAATATACAAAAAATATTACCAGATAGTTGTCAAAGTTCTTAACGTACGTTAAAAGTTGAAAGTTGCTGAACTTTAATACTTTGCGTTGACGGAGAAGTACGGAATGTGACAAAGCTCATAGGAACACATGTATTTTAACTTAGTTGTCAGTTGAAAAAGGCAACGTATAACGTACGACGGATTCTACGTGCCCCGGCCTTAAAACATTCGTGTAAATTGCTTGGCATTAGCCGAACTATATTCCAACATCATTAGCAACCTCTCTGATAGCGATTCGACATTTATCTAAAATCATTTTCTTCACTGCTTAAATATCTTCATCAGTTGTTAACGTCCTCAGGCGACCAGGACGAGCATCGTCATTGACATCTTCCCGGCCTTCCTTAAACCGGTTATACCACAATTGAACTTGTGTTCTGTTCATCGTAGACTCGCCAAATGCCACAGTCAACATTACATACATATGTCCTTGCGAATTTAATTTCATTTTTTACACATAACTTAATACAGTTTCTTTGATCCATTTTTTCGAATAGTAAAAAATCGGAGAGCACAAACAAACTGAAAATCCAAAATAGCTGATTTTACCAACATATATAACAGACATGTGTACCAACATAACAGAAAACAAAATGCGAAAATCGAACATACGCAACTCACTAAATTTGAAAATAACGGATATTTTTTGATCAGACCTCGTTTACCGAAATTTCAAACTGTATAGGCAACGGAATTTCAGGACAAGGCGGCTGTCAGCGTTTTTATTATTTTTTTTATTTTGGACGAGTGCTCAGGAGATGACCCCTACATATGCAGTATTGTACTGAAACTAGGAAAATAGATTATATGAGAATCAGGAAAGAAGTAGTAGTGTTTGTGGAGGTTTGACGTACACTTAAAATGTTGGAATGAAATTAGTTAAAACTGATCAGGGCCCAGTGTATATACTCGTACCTTTGACACTGCCCAAACTAACAAAAATTAGTCCAACACTCCTCACTCTGCAATGTAATGAATTATACTGAAATGAAATTAATAATGAACATGTAATGAAAACGGACAATAAAAAAAAAACACGTGTTACAAGATGGTACATGTTGTCTGATATGATAATGTAAGCCAAAGCAAAATATAGTCCTCGAAAAACTTTGAGGATCTAAACCTTTTGAACTTTGCACATTCTTAAGAGCTGGAGGTGAAAGCTTAATAACGACACTTCTTTTATGTCACAAAATACTAACTCAAAATGAAATTTATGTATAAAACCTATTCTAATTTTAATTTTGCTTCAAGTTCTATTTCTAAGTATATTTCGTAAAGTGTTTTTATTGTAAACAAATGGTTTTTTATTTAAAGATACAATATGAAAAAAAAAATCTGAAGATAATTTTGTAAGAAGCCAACATATTCTAGAGAAGTCCTGTCATCAAGTATAAGTGCATCAACTTAACACTTTCCATCATGACTGTTGATTTCAACGACTACTTTTGGGTTTGTTTTACGATATTTTTGTTTATGTTTCGTGTAAAGGTAAACAATTTATTTTTAGGGCGAAAAAAATAATGGCTTCGATGTCTTGTACCATAATATGAAATATGGTCTACAAGCCAGCAAGGAACTATCTGAGTTTTTCAGAGAAAAATCAAGTATAGAAGAACAAAATTCGAAGTTAATGTCAAAACTGGCTCACAAAGCCAGCACGGGGACATTAAATAGTACATTTTCGCCAGTATGGACAATTCTAAGGACATCTGCAGAAAAGCTATCTACTCTGCATATGCAAATGGTGCAAAAACTATCAGAACTAGTGAAAGACGTTGCAAAATATTCAGATGAATTACATAAAAAGCATAAAACCGTCAAAGAGGACGAGGCACAAACTTTGGATTGCGTAAAAGCTATACAAAGTTCTACAGCTGATGTGCAAAAGGCTAGAGATTTATATAGCAGTAAAGCACAAGAGCTAGACAAACTTCGCAAGGATAACTCATCGCAAAAAGATATTGATAAATTAGAAAACAAATTACGAAAGCTGCAAGAAGAATATAAAGTATTACTAGATAAGCACAATCCTATAAAAAATGAGTTCGAACGTCGTATGACGCAGACATGCAAGGTAATTTTTGATTTATATACTATTTAATTACAGAGTACACAACGGGACCAAAAGGACCCAAGTGGGCTGGTTTCATGAAACTGGCGGCCTGTACAACCTAACCTAATTACAGAGTACACCTTTCAAATAACCAATTAATTTTGTTTTCTTCGTAGCGCTTTCAAGAAATTGAAGAGATGCATTTGCGTCAGATGAAAGAATTTCTTTCTACATATTTGGAATTGTTGCAAAACAACCATGATATGGTTGGCCAGGTAAAGAAAACGTTTTAATATTATTTGCAGAAAGAAAATTATTTAAGAATAATCATTGCACATACTCAGTTCCAGAAAAAGTTTTGTGTTTTAAAACAAAAACTTTTTTTTATCAAATATTTCAAATAAAATAATTGAGTTTTATTCACTATACTAGGGCGGTTCGGAAACTTCTTAGCCTAGCACAAAAGGCGCGGTATAATCAGAAAAAAGTTAAGTATTTTGGAAACTTCCATCTCTGCTATGAACACATGTTAAATTTTGTTTCGATCTGGTAACTCCTTCATATAGAAACAGGTGTTCACAAAAGACATAAAAAAGGTTTATCGGGACAAGAAATTCATAATGATATGATGAATGTGTTAGGTGAAAGTGCTCCTTCTTAAGCAACAGTAAAAAATTGGGTTGCTGAATTTAAACGAATCCACCACTATACTCCAGAGACAAAATAACAATCCAAACAATGGACTGAAGCTGGAGGAAGTACCCCAAAGAAGGCAAAAACCATTCAATCGGCTGGTAAGGTTACGGCAACGGTTTTTTGGGACTTCAAAGGTATTTTCTTGATTGACTATCTGCAAAAGGGGAAAACAATAAATTCAGAGTACTATTGCAACTCTTTGGATCAATTAAATGTACAAATTCGAGAAAAACGTCCTGGCTTACAACACAACAAAATAATTTTTCATCAAGACAACGCACCAGCGCACAACAGTGTTTTAACATTGGCTAAAATCAACGAATTAAAATACGAGCTGCTTGACCACCCACCTTATTTTCCTGATTTAGCTCCCAGTGACTTTTACCTGTTCCCAAATCTAAAAAAAAATCCTTGCTGGCAAGCGTTTTACCTCAAATGAAGATGCAATTACAGTTGTAAACCACTATTTTGAAGACATTGAGGAAAACTATATTAATCAAGGGATAGAATTGCTAGAAAAGCGTTGGACTAAATGTATTGAAGTTTCAGGAGATTATATTGAATAAACATATTTTTGAAAAACTAACTATTCTCTTTCATTGATAGGCTAAGAAGTTTCCGAACCGCCCTCGTATTAGCTTCTAATATTGATACCAATCAAAAAATTATAAACAGTTTGTTTTCTATGTTTTTTCTTTTTAAAATCTCAATAATTTCTTTAGATTGTTGGGATATAAAGTTAAATGTTTTTTAAATTCTTCAAAAAATTCCTAGTCTACTGATGATTAGTGTAGCTCCTATGAAATGTCGATATATAGACAGCTGGGAAATATAGAAAATAAGTTAGTTACGTATGTTCGATTTTCCCATTTTTTTCTGTTATGTTGGTACAAATGTCTGTTATATATGTTGGCAAAATCAGACTTTTTGGATTGTCAGTTTGTTTTTGACCGATAAAAAGGTTAATCGTGTTTTGGTGTGCTCTTCGATTTTTTACTGTTTGAAAAAATGGATCAACTAAACTGTACTAAGTTTTGTGTAAAAAATGAAATTAAATGCGCAAGGGCATTTGTAATGTTGACTGTGGCGTTTGGAGCGTCTCCTATGAGCAGAACACAAGTTCAATTGCGGTATAACCGGTTTAAGGCCGAGAAGATGTCAATGACGATGCTCGTCGTGGTCGCCCGAGCACGTCAACAACCGATGAAAGCATTGAAGCTGTGAAGAAAATTATTTTTTACAATCGTCAAATCACTATCAGAAAGGTTGCTGATGATGTTGGCTTATCGTTCGGCTCATGCTAAGCAATTTCTACGAATGTTTTAGGCATGTGCGGCACCGAAGATTGTTCCAAAACTGCTAAATTTTGAGCAAAAACAACGTCGCATGGACATCGCTCAGGAGCTGTTGAACATCGTCAAAAATGATCCAGATTTCCTCAAAAAGTTCATAACTGGTGACGAATCATGGGTGTCTGGCTAGGACATTGAAACCAAAGCCCAATCATCTCAATAGATTTGTCTATAAAAGCCAAGACCGAAAAAATCACGTCAAGTTCGGTCAAATGTGAAGATTTTGCTCTGTTTTCTTCGTCTGCAATGTCGTGGTGCATCATGAATTCTTGCCGCAAGGTCGTATGGTCAATAAAGAATAAATAAAGTTATGCACCGTTTCGTGAAGCAATTCGTCAGAAATGCACAAAATTGTGGAAAAAACAATCATGGATTTTGCACCATGTTAACGCACCAGTTCACACATCGATGCTTGTGCACGAGTTTTTGGACAAAAAAAAAACCTTTATCATGCCTCAACCACCGTATTCACCGGCCTTGGACCCCGCTGACTTTTTCCTCTTCCCAAAACTGAAGACACCGATGAGATGACAAGTCTTTTGCTTCGATTGAGGAGATAAAAGGAAAATCGAAACAGGCGCTGTTGGCGATACCAAAAAGCGCGTTTCAGAAGTGTTTCGAAGATTGGAAAAAACGTTGGCAAAAGTGTGTTATATCTGAGGGGGATTACTTTAAAGAAGACGATATGGTTATTGTCGAATAAATAAGACCTTGTATAGATAGCTGGGAAGCATAGAAAACAAGCTGTTTAAAATTTTTTATATTGATATTTCAATTATTTATTTATCAATACACAAGAAACCCAGTAAGGCTTTGTTTGCAATTTTAAATTGTGTACAAACCTGCAAGGCAATTTTAGTGAATCTACAAAACAAAAGTCATGTTAAAATAAATTTTACATTATTACAGTTTTGTATTGAAAAAATTATAGTTCGTTGACTCAGAAACATTTGTATATGCCAAAGTTATTTTTAATTGTACAATCAATGCAGCTTTAAAAGGCTATTGGTATAAGCAAAGCTGTCTTTCGTTTCCTTTGCTTAAATTGCTTAAAATCTTTAGCTGGGGGACAACTAGCTGTTTCGTAGTCGCTACACTACTCATCAGCACCCACTGGGATTTGAACTCGGCTCATGACGTATCATGATCTACTGCTTTAACTACTAAGCCACCGAGCATTTAATTATTTTCTATCTATATTCATCCTATATTGAATCACATATGCATTTTTGTTAATTGTCCGCATTGTTTGTACAACTAGCTGTTTCGTAGTCGCTACACTACTACAGCATATGCTGTCTCTGAACTAGCGGTATTTATTTTTTATTTTATTAACATACATATTTTTTGTATTTTAATATTCTCCGTACCCAGAGATGTAAATATTAATTTGTTAAGTTTTTGTTGAACTTTATAATCCCAGTGAGTGCTGATGAGTAGTGTAGCGACTACGAAACAGCTAGTTGTACCCCAACTAAAGATTTGATTATTATTTTTCTTGTCTTCTTCAATCAATAATTATTGATCTCAGCAAATTTGTATTGTAAAAAAATCCTTCTTAAGAAAAGAACTTAAGAAAGGAAAAACTTGAACTAGAACCCGATGTACATCGGGTACAAACAAAAAGAAACAAAATTTTTTAATTTAAAACTTGGTTCATTTGGCACTTTTTATATACCTTTATTTCTAGTAACAACGTATTTATATGAATAATTTAATAGTAAACTGTTAAGAAAATAGGAAAAAAACGAGCAATTTTATAATTTCTAGGTTCATTCCGACTTTAAGCGCCAATTTTTAGACATGACCGTTGACAAATTGCTGGAACAATTTGTACTAAATAAGTATACTGGCTTGGAAAAACCTGGTAAAAACTTTTAAAAAATAGCTTGTTTAAACATTTGTAAATTGTTACTTTTTTTATTAACACAGAAATGCCAGAACTAGAATTCATTCCATTATCAATAAATCAACAAATATCAGCCACTTCAATCGTTCGTCTGAACCAACCTTCAGCGGCCGCAACTTCAAGTTCAGCCACTAGAATAAATCCTGGCGGAAATATATCAGTGGATTCACGGTGCTCCGAAGCTGTTTCTGTAGGTAGTGTTGCTAGTGGCAGTGAAAGTATTTTAAATGCCGAAGAATCTGCTTTGGATGTAACAAACCCAAAAACTACTGCATCACGGCCAACTTCACCAGAAACAACTTCTACACCAAATACAACAGCAACCACAAATACAGTGAAAAGTAATTTCCGTAATTGGTTTTCATCGACCAATACCAGCAAACAGCACTTGCAACAACCAAATACCGGAATATCTGCATCTTCCACAAGCGGTAGTGGAACTTTCGGTATGGATAGTCATTGTATCACAAGTTCACAATCAGTCAATTTAAATGCTACAAATAACACTACTAGTACCACCACCACCTATGGCACAACTACCACAACCATCAACAAAAATTCCCTTAAATCAGAGCTTCAATCACTACAGGATTGCAATCAAGGTTCATTTTTTGACAACTGCTTAAACATTTACTTATCTTTCTGCCATTTCTTCTTTCCTTTTTGTAATAACTAAGATTGTTTCACTCTATAAAAAGAATTTTGTTTATGATTTTGTTTTTTCTGCTATCAACAAATCAAGAATAGGATCGAGGTCACTTTCATTCAAAATCTTCTCAAATTTATCTGAAGCACTTAGGCAAATTATTTTCAAGATTTCATTAAGTCTCATTCGAAATTCTTTAGATACATTTAAGTTATTATACTACTACATCCAATTATTACATAACATTTCGTTTCATTTATTTGAAAAAAAAGAAAAATAATTCAAAGTAGTTAGTAAATTGTTGATTAATAAATTGATTTAGTAAATCTTTAGCATCTAATATTTAAAATTTACGTTCACAAAATTTCAATATTTTATTGATTTATCCGAGCTAGATTGCTGGGTTTTTATATCTTGTACAAAAACCGAATACCTCAAGCTCGGATACATGAATAAAAACTAGGAATCAGCTGAAAAATCGAAAAACTATAATCTAATAGAGTACATTTAATTTATTATATTGTAGCAAATGATCACTCACAACACTCAAAACACCAACTTAACGAAAAATAATAAGAAACTATTTTTTTTTTTTTAATTTATTTTATTGTCTGAAACAAATTAAATTTTAAGTTATGTCAAACCACCTAAAAAAGATATTTAAATTTTAATTTAACAGATAAGCAGGGACAAGAAAATAATTTTTATTATTTTTTTTTTTATTTCGTCTTTCAAAATCAACACAAAAAGAAGTTTTGAAATATGCTTTTGGTTCAAAATAAATGTTTTTTTTTTTTGCCTTTGGATTGGAATGTGAGTTAGCAACTATAATGCGTTCATGCAAACTTATTTGAATATGGGTTTTATCAGAGGTAAATGAAATCGCTTTTAGGCTCCGTCCCTGCAAATCGTGTTCGAAAGGTTTTTAAAAATATAATATACATATTTCACTCTGTTTAGTTTTTTACCTTTTTACTTTTAGTTTTTATTCAAAGTTATACATTTTTTTCAATATCAAATTTTCAGTAAAACTTAACCCACTTGAAAACTTTGAAATTTTACCACTGTTATTATAATAATTTATTAAATATTTTCGTTTCAATAACTACCCCTCATCTATGCTTGTGAACAATACCTAAACTTATATTAGAACATGAAGTTTTTACTATAAATTCTTCAGGCACCGTTACAGCAACATCACCAAATACATCAGCTCCTGTATTAACCACCAAAAAGTTTTCTGAATATCCAGGAACTACAATTAGTACTTCAAATCATCAGCCTTTTTCTACGCAAAACACAACAAGCAACAATTCTAATTCATCAACACCTACCGCGATTATGGGTACAAGTCAGAGGCGGACTACATCTCTTTTAAATATATTTTCTTCAAATTCTCAGGGTATGCTCTTGTGTTGATTGAAACTCAGATTTTTAATATTTTGGATTGAGACGGTTGAAAGGAAATTTTATGGTGCTTTATTTCTTTAAAAACTTAAATAATACCTCATTTCATACTTTTAGTAGCATTTATAAGAATGAATATTGTATTTGAGTTGGTGTTTGAGTTTCTACTATGTACGAATATCTTACTTTTTTTTAATACATATTTATTTAACTAACTAGTAGTTAACTAGAATCTTGTAGAAAATTTTGCTAAAAATTTGATATGTTTTATAGTGTCGGGTATACTGCGAAGTCGGCGTGATAAAACAAAAACTAAAAAATCAAAGAAAAAGAAAGATGGAGAAATAACGGATAACATTAAGGAGGAACGCACTCAAAGGTACATTGTATTTTTCTCGATGTTACGATATTATCACGATTATATGTAATTGTACGAGTCCACTTTTTACTTTACAGTGTGGATCGTGGAGAGAATATTTATATGGATCAAGAAGACCAGAATAAATTTAAACAGCAGAGCTCCTCTGTTCCAAGCAATTCTGGACTTTTGGGCATAACTTCAAAACTAGTAGGAACTGGACTAGATTCAGCTGTAGCCCCAACTTCGGGTTTATTAAATGTGCCTGACACGTCTGCATCATCGGTCTTATCAGAAAATAAAAATAATGTAGGATGTGAAACAAACAATACTAATAAAAATAATAATACAACAGCAGTGGGTGGGCAACAGTTTACCACCAACGAAGTAGATGAAGATGGATATAGTCTTCAACCTCCTAAGGAGGTTGCGTGGGATGAAAATAAAGAAAATGGTACATAATTAAATGAAATGTTTGATTCAAAATTATTCAAATCTTTTACAATTCTTTTAGCTGGCAGTTTTTACTCTGACTCTGACTCGGATTCTGATAACGACAGACCTGAAAAACGTATACATGTAAAAATAAAGCCTTTGAACAACGGTCAGGCACCAATGTCTGCTAGCGTGGATGAATTACGGGCTACTGTAGAAAATATTTCTTTATCTCCAACGGGAGTATTTTCGGTATGCGTTTATATTATCTTATACACAGACATATATTCTGTAATAAAAACATATATGTACGTACATACATGCACACCTTATGGGAAAAATTGTACATATTAACAGTGTTAAACAAGATATCCGAAAAGTTCCGACTAAAAAGAGAGTAAGGAGCAAGTTATTCTCCAATTTTACCAAAAACTGCGGGAACGCAAAAACTATAATTGCTATCTTAAAATGCTAGTGATGGTTCTGGCGCTTAAAACCTTCATAAAAAAATCGATTATTTGCAACAGCTGTAATATTAAAAGCAAAGTACAAGGCGAACTCATTTTACCAGGCGGTGCAATTGAAAAAGCAAAGTGTTCGACTTGTAGAACATCAGGTGTCAAAATTTGTTTCCGTTTTACTCAAATATATATACATATTTAGAAGTAAAGTGCGTATGCATGTACATATTCTCTATATAATTTTTTGACACCTGTTTGCCGTGTAAATTTTTCGACCGCAAGAACCTGCAGACTTTGCACAAAAAGTGTTTCTTGTGTTGAAAATTAGGTAAATTGGGTAAATGAGAAAACTTGTGAGAGAGTAATTTGTGTTTTTCATCTTACCAGTACTTTTTTTCGTGCCAAATGGTAAAATTGTCAAACCGTTCAATCAGCTGTTTGTTATTTATGAAAATATGATAAAAAAAAGTGCAAATAATAGAAAACACATCTGAAATATAATAAGAATATCGATAAAGAACGTATTAAAATAAGTTGCTTCCCCTATTTTATCTAACTCAAAATGTTCAAATAAAGTGGTAAAAATTTTTGTTTGAATTGCAACAGATTTGTCAACTCTGTGCTTTTCACATCGGTTTTAGAGGTTCTTGTAAATCGCACGAAAAATTCTTAAATCAACTATGCACTATGCTTTTATTTAATTTTTAGTGTATATTCTTTAAATAGGATTCAAAGAATAAAAAATTTTGATTTTATATATTCTTACATAAAGGTCAATATTTATTATCCAGCTTTACGACAATGGTCCAACTGTAATAGTCGTGGTCATATATCTAAGGGATGTTATTCGAAGAAAAGATGTTTGAACGTTCAAGGCAGGTATTTGTGTTAAAAAGTGTCTTCTGTGTGTCTCACTCCATCGTTGGTAAGAAGTTGTGTGGCAGGATATTCCAAAAATAATGACTATTAGTAATTTGTCCAGGACTGAGGTTATTAAATCTTACTCCACTAACCGATATAATTTCAACGAATATGACGATAATTTTCCTTCTTTTTCCGTGGCCAAGTCAACTCCTCTGAAGAATAGGGACCTTGAGGTGAACAGAATACTCGACAGTTCGGAGAAAATCTAATCTTATTATTTGTAGCAAACCTCCACCTCTTAAACCCACTTCACATTTTGTGCCTGTTCAACCGAACAACACTGACTCTCTGGGACCTGTGTTTCACAGGGAGAACTATGTTCGAGTTTCAGAGCTAGAGAAAATTTTTTTCTTAGTTTTTCTCTTTTATGGGTAACATTCTTTCCAAAGATGGGGCTGGTACCCATCTTGATGTTTTGAATAAGTTCAATAGCAAAATTTCAAATGTGTTTTCTAATCTACGTGCTGCATTTAATTCAACGCATATTCTGCCATTACTGAATAATTATGAAAACAGCAAAATATTCAAAATTTTAGATCAAATAAATCTTCTATGAAATTTACATCAATAATCACAACGTAGATGTCTGTTTCAAATTTTCATTTTTAACGAAACTGATCTTAATTGTAAACTCTTGAATTATACCGATTTTTTACTAAGTTTCGTCCTGAGAGATATGGTGTTTGTGCCATTTGTGTCTGGAGGTGAGTTGCTGCGAAAAGGATTAATTTTTCCTCCAGTTTCGATATCGTTATTGGTAAGACTTTGAATTTAAATCCTTCCTTCTCAACTCACATCTGTGCAAGCGAGATTTTGCGTTTGATATCATTTCTTGGTGGAATGTCTAATGTAATTTTATTAGGAGATTTTAACGCTCGTCACTCCATTTAGGGGGACACAGTTGACTCCCCTCGGGTGTCAAGGTTAATTGAAATCTTTAGTTAATCTGATTTTATTTGTTTAAGTAATAGTTCTGTTACCTTTATCTATCTGATTCTATCTAAGAATCATCTTCTGAATGATTTATCTAAGTTGGAGATTGCGCCTGATGTTGATCTTTTAGTTCGGCTATAACTAAGGCAACTTTTAGGTCGAGGAGGTTCGTTTCCAAGGCCTGGTAGGACAACACCTTACTATCACTGTTTAGGAAATATGTTGCGTCTAAGAAGAAGGCTCAGAAGTATCCGACTCATGGGAATCTTGAGGAGTCTTTCAATGCTACAGAGGAATGGAAATTGGCTGTTAAGAAAGCTAGAAGTGAAAATTACGGAAAGAATATTGACGAAATTAATTCTCACCCAAACAATGCCGCTGCTTGGCGCTTTGTAAATAGCTTGAAAAATACAGGTGGTGGAAATCTGTCATCTTGGAATCATGATGATAATGGCTTCTTTTTGTTCTATTTGGCGAATCAGGTTCCCTCCAATGTTAGAACTATGTTTCCGAAACTTTCTGTTCAGGCTTCTTCTTTTTTTCACTTATGAGGAATTTATGTTTGTTTTGGAATCGAGGCGCAGTGCTGCTGCTAGTGGTCTTGATTGTATCATTTATAATGTGGTTAAGTCTTTATCTCCTTTATCTAAAAAGTCTCTTTTATATGTCTTCAATGACTTATTTGGAAAGTGTATGGTTCATAATTCATAGAGGACGATAAGAATAGTTTCCATTCCTATGAGATTTGAGGCTATGGACTGAATATTTACCGGAACGATGTTTTGCGTACAGGGGAAAAATTTATACTACTGCATGTTTGAATAATTTATTTTTTAGGGTTTCATATCTCAAATCTTTAAGTTTGTGAATTGTGTTGACATCCATTGACATAAGTAATGCCTACGATTGTGTTAATGTTTCCATTCTCAGAAACATTTTGGTCAGTCAGGGTACCGTTGGATTTTTCTCTCTTCTGAGCAAATTATTGACGAACCGGTATCCAATCTCAGCTCTAAAATCTGTCAATTTCGTTCCATTTGCTCGTCCTTTATTTTGCACTCCAATCTGTCTAAGACAAGGTGGATGTTTTTTGGGAGGAGAATGAATTTTGATATAATATGGTGATTGACAATCAATCAATCTTGCAGGTTAACTCACTGAAATTTCTGGGCTTTAATATTAAGAATTCTTTAAGTGTTAATGAGCACTATGCGTATGCTTTAAGGGAATCCTTGAGTGCTACGAATCTTCTTAAGAAACTGACGAATATCAAAGGTGGTATTGGACCTCAAACTGCTCTAAATATCTATTGTTTTATATTATTATGAGTATGCTTGTTCGGTTTCAGCTCAATCGCCTATGTATATTGACGAAAGAGTTCAGACTTTTCAGAATTTCAATCTTTGAAGATGTCTTGGCCTATGCCCTTCAACTACTGTACAGTTCTTCTTTGAGATCAGTTTACCTCTCCTAAGGAGCTTCTCAAAATTGCTTGTTACAATCCATCTAATGGCACCCGACCATTGCCTAATAGCTATTCTGTTGTTTATAGGAAGTTCAAAGATATTTTTAATGCAGCTTTGCATTATTTTTAAAGCAGTGTCGAAAATCAAGGTATTTATTAATGAATCCGCGTTCATTAAAATAATGTGCATTACAAGGGAAGCTGTGAAAATGCACTATCTTTCTTCAGTCGAGTCCTACACTCTGGAGAATTTCTGTCACTGAGTCTGCTTCTATCACTGCGTCTGCTACTGGTTGCACTGTTTTAAATATTGAGTCCGGTCGATTTTATTTTAACAAAGTATCTTTTAGACTTTTTTTTCCTATCCGGGGAATTAATTGCAACCTGTTGACACCGCTATCGAGGATAAGGTATTTTTACTGATAGCAAAAATGCATGTGTACTGCTGAAACGTGCCTATTCAAGGAATTCTCTGACTTCACAGATTTTCAACTCAAACATAAAATAGCGAATGCAATCCGTGGATTTAAGAATGAAAAATATAGAAATACCGAAGACAGTGAGAAAGCAGGCGGCATGAATGTAATCATGGAAATTAAGTGTAATACTAGATAATCAAGATCATACACCACATATTTTTGGATTGAAAGATGCAAAAGGAATTTACACTAAACACAAATAAGGAAAGAATTGCTACATACATAAAATTCAAAACAACAAATTTATTCCTGCATTTTATCAATGAACTTTATGATTGTTGACCTGCAAAGCTGGAAAGAGTTTGACAACTACCAGAAACCGGTAGCAATATTGCATAAATTACACGCTGTTAATGACGCTGCTGAAAGGTAAAATTAATAGGATGCAGCAACATATTGTGCCGAAACGAGGAAGAGAAAGTATTTTGGTTTCTTGTTGTCTCTGAAAATAGAAGGCAATATCACTCGTATAATGAAAACATATTTAACTACATAAAATCAATTCTTATTTTTGCAGCTAAAGATCGTTTTACTTTTATATAAATGTTCAACAGCATTTATTTTCGATAACTTTCATATATAGGGTGTTTTTTTAAGCCCGATAGAACTTGAAATTGTAAAAAATAACACAAAAAATTAAATTGTAATCAAAATTTTTTTTTATTCGAAAGATCAATACGTGACATTAACATTTAAAAATGATTTCGGGCATATGGGCACCGCGGCTGTTCTTGACGAAGCGCATTCTGGACGTCCAATTTTAGGCCACTTTTTCGAGCACTGCTGGCCGTATGTCACGAACAACACGAATAATGCTGGCCTCCAAGGCGTCAATTGTTGCTGGTTTATCAGCATAAACCAGTGACTTCACGTAGCCCCACAGGAAATAATCGAGAGGTGTCAAATCGCACGACCTTGGAGGCCAATTGACAGGTCCATTTCTCGAAATCAACTTATCGCCAAATTTTTGATTTCAGTAAGTCGATGGTTGCGTTCGCCTTATGGCACGTAGCGCCATCCAGATGAAACCACATCTTCTCCGGATCAATGTCATCCATATTTTCAAACAAAAAATCATTGATCATGGTGCGGTAACGATCTCCATTGACCGTAACGCGAGCTCCGGCCTCATTTTTGAAGAAATAAGGTCCGATGATGCCACCAGCATGAAAACCGCACCAAACAGTGCATTTTTCTGGATGTAATGGAGTCTGTAGGGTCTCTTGTGGATTGGTCTCACTCCATATGCGGCAATTTTGCTTATTAACAAACCCGTTAAGCCAAAAATGCGCCTCATCGCTGAACACAATTTTGCGATAAAACAACGGCGCGAATCGACGACTGATTTTCAAAGTAAATTTGGATAATTTCGTAGCGTTGTTCAAGCGTGAGTCTATTCATGATGATTTGTCAGAGTATACTGAAACAAATAAAAAAAAATGTTTCATCAAAATTTAATTTTTTGTGTTACTTTTTACAATTTAAAGTTCTATCTAGCTTAAAAAAACACCCTATACATTCAAAGATAGAATTTAAAGTGCCCTGGAGACGATAAAAAAAAAACACGTCAATCAGTGCATATGTGTGAGTGTCGTGTTTTTGTCGTTTAGGAGACGTACAAATAAAATCGTCAATCATCGGTTTTATTTTGACTTCGCTACGTTCGTTTCTAAACATGTCATCATCGGATGATGAATTATTGCTATCTTGTGCAATTTTGTTAAGAAAAAAAAACATGACAAGAAAAAAACTATGTATGAAAAGTAGTAATAAAGGAACAAAATAAAATTCAATAATCATAAACAAAATAAAATTCAATAATAATCATAATAAATATAGAACTAGTTTTTTGTTTTACTTATTGTTGTTATTTTAGATAACAAAACTGAAATTTGTTATCGTCAATCACAACTATCAAAATAAAATATCAAAAGTTTTTGATTTTCATCAATCAGAGCCGACAACTAATAGGTGTACCCGAAAAAACACGACTCCACGCACACACTTAGAACGTGGATGTGTTTTTTGATCGTCTCCATGGCACTTAAGAACAGAAAAGAGTATAAAAACACCAACAACACAGAGAATTAATTTTAAAGTTGACACAGAGAATTTATAGTCAAATTTATTTTACCACAATTCTGTAAATTTTAAAATCACCAAAATGGGGGAAAAATTGTTGTTTCAAGAAAAACCGTCCAAAAAAAGTTTTTCAGAATATTGCAAATAAAAAGTAAAATATTTGTAATAGAGACTCAAAATTAATAAAAGCTTAGAATTTGCCCTATTTACTTACGGCCTTATGTATAATAAAAAACCTTGTGCTCACTAACTTGTTGCTATCTTTCCCTTATGGGAACTTATACACAAAAAACTTAGCAACTAGTTAGTTAGCATAAGGGCTTTGATTATACATAAGGCCATTAATGTTCTATTTACAGAATATATGGCCTTTTCATTTAAATTTTTGTTCTCTGCTTTTCGATACTTTCAAACAACAAATCAAAGCAACCAACGGTTGTTCATTTGTTTGAAAGGTGTAAAGAAATGTTAGAGACGTGTATAAATGAAAAAGCTTGTTTTTTGTGTTTTGAGGGGTATTATTAGAGCATTTTTCTTTTTAAATTCTCAACAATTTATTTAGATTGTTGGGATATAAAGTTGAATGTTTGAGAATATCTTTCAAAAATTTCCAAAACGAATGATTCACTGAATAGTGATCTTCTATTAATCTCTGAATGGGGTCGTAAAAACAGGGTCGCCTTTAATGCTCGTAAGGCCCAGTGTTGCTTATTGACGCACAAACAAACGACCGCAAATGCTGCTTCATCTGTACTCATGGATGGTATAAATATTGCAGAATCGGATGCTCTTGATGTTCTTGGAATGAAGATACAGTGTGATGTTCGCTGGACTGATCATATTTTTCATGTCTCTAAAGAAGCATTCAAGTGCCTCGGGTTTTTGAAACGGTGTAAGATATACTTCACTCCATCCAACCTCCTTACTATTTATACCACCTACATCCGACCGAAAATGGAACACAACTCTCATGTTTGGGCTGGTGCCTCAAAGTCTATTTTGGGGTTACTCGACCGTGTGCAGGAGAGGGCGAAGAAGCTTATCAGTGACAGTAGGGTATCTAACTCTATTGACTCACTGGAGCATCGACGCAGTGTAGGGTGCGTAACTCTGTTCTATCTTTACTACAATGGATTTTGCTCTGACGAGATTAGGGATCTTGTTCCCGAAACGCGCACATTTGTACGCAGCACGCGTTCATCGTCTAGAGCTCACCCATTTGTGGTCGATTGCCCGGGGAATCGTATTACGCATTACAGAGAGAATTCGTTTTTCAGCCGTACTCTTCGTCTGTGGAATAAATTGCCTGCAGACGTGTTTCCTGTCTGTTATAACGTTGGAAGGTTCAAGTCAAATGTTCACAAACATTACTCCCTCTTTCCCCCTCCTCACAACCTATTTTCCTAGTTCTGGTACAATGCACTGCATATGTAGGGGTCATCCCCTGAGTAGTGGTCCAATATAAAAAATAAAAAAAGTCTATTGATGATTAGGGTAGCTCCTATGAAATGTCGACATATAGATAGCTGGGAAACATAGAAAAAAACTATTTATAATTTTTTATTGGTTTTAATATTACCTTTCCAAAGTGAATTTTGTTTTTTAATTATTATTATTTTGAAGTATTGATGAACTATTTTTGATGAAATCGAATTATTTATAACCGAAATTTGCACGACTAGAAAATTTATTTTTTGCTATGCCCCATGCCAAAAGCTATCGAAAAACCGATGGCACAATATCGATTGCTAAATCGGCCCATCCTAGTATCCATACTATTACAATATATTGATTCAATATTTTGTTTACTTATTGAACTCCAATACAAAGAAAACCTTCATGGCCAATTACATATGTATTGTTAGCAATATGATAATTTAAAACTATCTATTTAAACAAATTTAAAAACAATTTGCCGAAACCTATTTATGGCATGCATATAAGTACGTACATATATGTATGTATATGTATTATGTAAGTGAAGTAAGACTAAATTTCAATTCGAATGTGGCATTGGTAATCTAATACACTTCCAATTGCCGCGTTTTGTGTCAATTATCGTTTTTTAATTGATGATATGCTTATGTATGTATAACAGTTTTACTTATTTCACTTTATTTTTAAAGCAGCACAGTCAACAACTGCAACACCAATCAAGGTTAACATCACGACAACAATCTCCAGAAATTTCAAATGCTTCCACACCAACAGCTGCAGTTCATCCATATGCTCCCTTACAAAGTCCAACGTTGTCTATGTCGAACAACTCAAAGTAATATGGAAATTCTTTTAAAATATATAATTTGATTCCAAAAGGGCGTAGCAATTGAAATAATATTTAATTTTCTATTATTACAATTACAGTATACATTTATTTTCTCAGTAGCTTTAAATTAAAAATGATTATTTTTAATTTATTTATTGCAATAGATAAACTATTAGACCAAAAAAGTTTTTCCATGAGAACAATTTATGTAACTAAATAGTCCCGCTTATGCCAAGAGGCGTCATCGTAGTCACATGAAGCCGACGTAAAAAATTTGGCAATAACGATTGAATATTGTCAATCGGATCTGCCTATAGTTTCGGTCTATAAAAGAATAGATAATAGATATGATGACGATGACGCCTCTTGGAATATGAGGTAATATTTGATAACCCATAAAAAGAGATATGCATACATACTTAAAGTATGACTAAAGAATAACTACAGGGTGGCCTAAAAGTCACTATGGGGCTTAATAACTTGTAATTATTTTATTTCTTATTTTCAGATATTAAAATATCCAAAATAATTTCTTTAAAACAATTTACTATATAAATAGAAGTTATGAAAATTTTTAAGTCCTTCGACAATTTTGCGCAGTGCGTTTTAAATACATTATGAACATTTTATATCTTGTTCTTTTTAATAACTTTTATTACAGCATGATAAAATAAATGTAACATTCACTTTAACTTTTTAACGCAATCGCTATTTGCTTTGTATATTTTATTTCTATGCAATAATTACACTGTTCAACAAAAGAACATTTTTTGGTTGACCTTTAAATAAAAGTATGTGGTCTATATGGATTTTGATCAACGCATCAAAGTTGAACTCTGTGTTCAGTTTTTCTCCATCACTCGGGGAAATATTTTACTGGGCTGGTTAATCTTACCTAAAATTGAGTCGGTTGTTCTAATGTGTATTGCCATAATTCGAGTTTTATTCAATAAAATCTATGAAGCCGTTCTTGAGTTATAGCGAAATACAATATAATCGATTTGGGGCAGAATTAACCAGGTCTATAAAAAAATCCCGACGTGATAGAGAAAAACATCAAAATAAATATAGTCCATATATTTTTATTTAAATGATATATTTTCTGTTATTATTTCGCAGCTTTTTAATAAAAACTACAAAGCAGTTAATTATCTGGAGTATTATTATACATAATATTAATGTTGCTACGTCCTCTTTTACTTTATTAGGTGCATATTTTAATGGGTTAAAATTATTCAGTGAAATACCTTCGGTGTGCTATGGTCAGATGGTTATTTATTCATGGTTAGTTATTCATGTCCATTTGAAATAATGAAGGTGACGCCAGAAGAGAAAATATATACAGAGTGTGTGATTAGATATTTATTTTCTTGTTCGTAAAACATGTAAGCATCCATTTCGTCCCACCACTTGAAGGGATTTCGCTGCGGGTATTGGAAAAACAAAATATGTGATTTTATTTGTTTTGAACAATGCCAACATGTATGCATATATTTATATTACTTATGTAATTTACAGGTATGCTGATCTGGGTGATATATTTTCTGAACTGGGCGACGTGAGCTCATCGGCACCACCCTCAGCCAATCTTACGAAAGGACAAGGTCGACAAATACCTACACCTACATCTGGTCCAGGTAGTAGCATTGCTATACCAAGGCCCCCTTCCAGACGTTCCGAGATGTTAGTTGGCGCTAGAGGTCGTATTAGCCCGTCACCGATTAATCAAATTAATCGCGCTGACAGTATAGGGTCACTAGAGTTTCGCACAGCAATCGGTGGAATAAGCTCTTCCAGGGGACCTTCGCCATTAACGATAGGAATTTCTGACACAATACCGCTGGCGGTAGCCTTTCACGAAATAATTCATGCTTATTTTAGGTAAAACTAACTCTTACAAAATCAAAAAAAGTTAGCCAACAATAATCGCTTCTTTTTTTTTATTTTTAATATTTTTAGAGGTAGTGATGAATCCCGTTGTCAAGTGAAAATATCTGGGGACATGATGTTGTCATTTCCTGCCGGCATTGCTGGTCTGTTGGCAAATAATCCAAATCCAGCCAAATTGGGATTTCGCATTAAAAATGTACAAAACTTAGAACATTTTATACCAAATAGTAAATTAGTGCAAACGTAAGTGAAACTGCAGTCGAAAATCGACAAAATCTTTAATTAAAACAAAGTATGTGAACATATCGCATACTAAATAACAAACAGCGAAAAAGCATTCTAAATTTCTCATATAAATTAATTTACTATACATATCAAATCTCTAAAAACCACGACAATTTCATTATGTACATGACTGTAAACATTCTTCTAAGACAATTTTTTACTGCTTTTAAGCAAATTAGTTATTTTAATGGTAAGAAAAATTACAGTTTTTGTTTTTATCTTGGACCAGTACTCAGGGGATGACCCCTACATATGCAGTGCATTGTACTGGAACTAGGAAAATAGGTTATGATGAGGTAGGAAAGAGGGAGTAGTATACGTGGAGGTTTAACTTAAACAATAACAACACGAAAGACTAAAACAAACTCTATTGCAGCATTTAAAATGTTGGAATTAAAACTTAAAACTGATCAGTGCCCAGTGTATATACCTTCGACACTGCTCAGATTAGCAAAATGTACTCTAACATCTTCCACGCTTCAAGGTAATGAAGTACATTCAGAAGAAATTAATATTGTGCATATAAAGAAAACGCGGACAACGGTGAAAGAAGAAACAAAAAAACAAAAACGAAAAGAAACGCGTGTACACATACTGCTACCTATTCCGGTGCACTTTGATTTCATACGAAAATAATAATGAACATATGTATGTATGCATGTATATAAAAATACGAACAACGGTAAAAAAAGAGAGTAAGAAAAATAAACACATATACACAGCCTATTACGGTGCAATTTGGTTTTATATGAATTTAATTAATGAACGTACATATATAGAAAATACGGACAGCAGTAACAAAAGACATGTGCACACGACGAGAGACAGAACACTACAAATTTTTAGGTAGTTTATAGACTAACATTTCGTCTAAGAGGTTTCTCTTATTTCTCACGTTGAGTTTGTTAATGTCTGTATACTTGACTACTGCAAACTCTTTCTGGATCATGAGACATGGCAATATAGCAATAATATATTTTTATGAGCTCGGTTAGTGAAGAATAATTTTTGTAGTATCTTTATATCTGTATCAATAATAAATTTGCCAAGTTTAATAGTATTATTTACCTGAACTCGGATTAAATTTCCTGTCTTTTGCATTCTATGCCGAAATGGGAAAATTCTTTGATTATATCACAAAAAGAGGCTTTTTATCTTGGAATGTTTAATATACGAATCTTGGAATGATTATCTGAAGAGTACTAAAACAAAAATGTTTAAAAATTTATTATTTTTATTTACACACAATTATACACAGATAAAAGAAAAAACAGCGTATTATAATTTATTTTCCGGTTTTCATTAATCTTTTATTTAAGATTTGAGCTTAAAGAAATTTTTATACCAACAATCTTTTTCATGCTTTAATAATTTATTTACATATCGCTTGATTTATGATATGAAACTCATGCAACATTTTGTGAATTAGCAAATATTTTTTAGTGTGTATAAAGTATAAAAGTCTAGCAACTATTATAAGAATAATCAATGTTTCATTTAATGAGCCTCTCGGTGTGAATCATACAAAGGTTACACGGCCGAGTATTTCAGGAGTTGTTAGATAATATCTACACAAGTCTCAGACGATTCCTCTACGATTAACATAAGCACCTTTTGCTGAGTTGCATAAGAGTCTGATAGAAGAATCAGCTTTTGTAATAGTTACTCCCGTGGGAGGGATCGTCTGCGGCTAAAAAAATGCGATCAAAAACACTCGTTATGAGATTCCCAGTAGAGTTGTCTACAATTGAAAATGCCAGCTGAGTAATAATTTAAGTGCTTCACACTTTTATATAAATGTATGTACAATTTAAAAAATTATTAACAGCATGTTTTCTATGTTTCCCAGCTGTCTATCAGCTCAATTACAAATGAAAATTCCTTGAGAGTTTTTCACTTTTCTCTTTTCACCAATTATGAACAAAAAGTGAGTATGATGTTTAGTATTATATTCTCTCCATTTACTGAAAATACTAAAAGGTGATCAACTATTTAATTCCTAGTGTCGAGTTAACGAAAATTGAACTTTCTGCCTTAATTTGAATTTAGAAAAGTACTTTACTTGAAAAATAAATTGCAAGAGGAATAAATTCCGTGAGAAATACATTCCAAGAGAATATTCATAATTGGGCTGGATATGTTGACATTTCATAGGACTTATGCTAATCACAAGTAGACTGGAAATTTTCGAAAGATATTCTCAAACATTGAACTTTATATCCCAACAATCTAAATAAATTTTTAAAAATTTAAAAAAAAACATGTTTTAATAATACCTGTCAAAACACAAAAAACAAGCTTTTTTCATTCATACAGTTGGTTGTATGCACAATTTTTAATATTGTTAAGAATTCTTATCACATTTAACCCAGTGTGCAGCTGTTGATCTGCTTGTTATAAAATGTACGACACATTCGCACAAACAAAATAAAATTAAAAACATAATACACAAACAAACAAATATATATGATTTGCAAGTATATAAATTGACTTTGCAAAGTTTTGAGTTAGGTGCTGGCAAGAAAAAAGAGTGTCACTCTCTTTGCAAAGTAAACTTTCCCTGTGTGAAAGCGTAGTAAGAATAAGGAGTAATAGTACAGACCAGCCACTCAGTTGTGAGAATGCTTTCCATACAAATTTTGTTGATGTGTCGTACGTCTGTGTTCTGTGAACAGTACATGAACTAAAAAGAAGATTCTATGCTTTTATTAAGCATGACTTCCTATTGAAAATATTTCAGATTTTTTAACAATTTTGTGTAGAACCTATAAAAAAAAAGTAATAAAAAAAATTGGTGTGTGATAACACGTTTTTTCTCCCATTTTGGTGCGTATTGAAATTTCGTAGGTGACAACGCTGTCCACCGATGCTGTAAAGTCAAAGTTGCATGGAAGATAGCGCCTCGTCTTCACTTGAACATGACATGAACATATCGTCGGCAAAGCGAAAGCCAAAATAAGTTTGATTTTAAACATTTGCCATAAATTAAAGCAACTTTGGATTAGCTTTTATTACAGTACAAAATCAACTTTTGATCGAAAAGGAACGAGTATTTTGTGATTGACTTTTCACTGCTAACTTTATAATCCATAAATGCACAAGAATAAAAGAAAAAATGTTATGCTAACGATTGTTTTCCATTTTGCTGGAACCAAATGCTTTTTCCACCAAAAATTTGCACTTTTTAATGAAATCGAAATTTATAATAGTTTGTATTTACGAAGAAAAATCTACAACCGTCTTTAAAGTTCTGGAATTTTCTTGCAATTAATTGGTAATTTATTCGGAATATGGGATTGATATTAAAAATCTTTTTTAAGAAAAAAAAATTTTTTTTTTTTTTATTATCCGTAATGACCATATACATATGTACATATGATTTAATACTGAGAGAAATATATAAATAAACAACTTGTAAAATAAATATTTTCATTCCGCTCAACAGAGTGCCATACTTTGCCAACCTTTTTTTTATATATTTATGTTTTTTCTTTAGCGACAAAAACCAACCCAATTCATTTAGTACAACGTTAGAATTTAACATGGCCGCTTTAACCGCTTTGCTGAGAAGGCAGGCAGAACAGAATCCAACGGCCTCTTATTTTAATGTTGACATTCTGAAGTATCAAGTTCGCACTAAGCCAGGTGCTAGTTCGTGTCCGTTTCAACTAGTTAGCTATTGGAAATGTGAACCCACCTTCACGGCTCTGAAGGTTGATTACAAATATAATAATCATGCTATGAATATGTCGTGTCCACTTTTGAACGTAACACTCCTGGTACCGGTAAACGGTTCAGTGCGAAATGTGCAATCAAAACCTCATTCAGCTTGGTATAGCAAATTTTATATTTGTTTTAAAGTACTATATTTTATTTAAGTAATGTCTTTGTATCTAGGTTGGGAGAATCAAATCGTTTAGTGTGGAACTTTACCGACATTTCACAAAATTCACAGGATGGAGGTGTAGGGACCCTAAGGGCTCGTTTGGAATTAAGTGATGGACCTTCTACACCAGCTTTATTAACAACACAATTTAATTGTGAAGGCACGACATTATCCGGTATTGAATTTGAACTTCTTGGTCATGGATATCGAGTCTCGTTAGTAAAAAAGAGATTTGTATCAGGTATTTATTAGAAAAATATTAATACTAATGATTCATAGCGAATCAATGTTTTTTTTTTTTTTCTGAAAAGGCAAATATGTCTGCGAAGGAGATGGTGTACGTAGTGCTGCGACACCAACGCCACCATCAGTCGGTTCATCTAGTCCGTTTTCAGGAAAATCCAATTGATTTTTTAGTTTACTAAAAACAGCTGCCTCAATAAATTGTTTGTTACTATATACATTTAATGTTAAAGGAACAAAAAAAAAAAAACACACACACACACACACATACACACGTTTTTACACAACAACCTATTGCTAATGGAAATTATTCGAATAAAGCGAAAGGTGTTTCTACTATATGTACCAACTTGTAAAAAAGATTTAATATTTCAGCAAAAATAAAACATTTGTGGCCATATTCATAAAAATGATAAGCAGAAATATGTAAAACACTAAAATAAGAATAATTCCTTAAAATTTTATTATATATAGTAGGTATGGTCCAGCTATATATAGCAAATTCTAATTTTTGGAATACACTCTAGTTTCAAACTGTAAAGTAAATTTATCAGCTGGGAATAGAACTGTACCTTAACACAATCGCGGACAAGACGGCAAATGCCATCAAATTTAATTTTAAATAGAGGGACTCCCTACCGTGGCCTGTCTTATCAATTTGAAATTTTGGTTGGGACATGGCGGTAATTTCCGTAATTTTTAGATATTTAGCATTTTGCGTAGTATAATCAGCCATAACCCCCAAACTCCAAAGGTATTGTATGCACCCCACAAGAAAAAAAAAATGCAAAATTGAATTGACCGTGAATATGTTGCTTAGCCAAGTAGAAGAAATTTAAAAAAATAACTGAATAAATAAATTCCAAACCAAACTATTTTAACTAAATATAGCGATTGAAGTGTAAGCCTTATTCCAAGATGTACTAATACATGTAAACAGAGTCATATCACGCATAGTGTCCTAATATTTTATGACGGCAAAAAAATCTTGTAATTCGAACACAAAAGTAATAAAGTAATAGAAATTTTTAAACAGTGTTTTTTGATTTATATATACCTTTTCTACACAAATTGGTTTTCCGTGGAGAAATAAATGTATATTTCTAAACGTGAATTTTAGTAAGAACTCCGTACCGGCCTTAAACCGTAAACTTGTCTGCTGACTCAAATATAAAATAACTGACTAAATTATGACAGCATGCTCACAGCAGTCAATTTTTTCATGTTATTAATTTAAGATATGAGTTTAAGACCATCCTTTGAATTATTATGTCAATTATGTTGTGTGTATGTATTGAACCACATACAACTTTTCGAAATCTGCAAGGTAAACAATATAAAAAATAATAAATTAAAAATATTTTGTTTAATAAATATATAAATGTTTATATCTTTATTGCTCCAAAATGCATCGTTGTTGCCAGAACAACAATTTAAAAATGAATAATACATTCATCAGCTATTGAACGAATACGAATACAATTTTTTAGTTAACATGTATGGAGCTCTTATTGCTCGATAACTATTACGAACATTAAGCATGAAAACATACTTATGAATATGACCATCTTGTCTTTATTTGTTATTATGCTGTTGGAATATTGTTATTTTTTAAGACAAATCAATACTTTTGCATAAATATATTTAGTTATACATTATAAACACACACTTTCATTTTAATATTATTGTTAGAGATCCATTCATTTATGATACATATTATGCATTCAAATACGTAATACAATAAAATAAAAATAACTAAACTACACTTTTTAGCATACCTAAATCAAGAAAAATATAAATAAAATATATGTGATGTCTTTTACTTGTACATACATATATTGTTTTGAAAATGATAAAAAGCCCACAATATTTATTTCTGCTTTAAAAATGTTAATAAGAAGCATAATTTTACAAAACAAACAATAAACATATAATAAAGGAAGAACGAACTTCGAATTAATAATTTACTCGCTAGCCCGACAGACTTCGTTCAGCCAAAAATTATAATTGGCTTGTCGCAGTTCAGCTGAAAAATAAAACGTACTCAGAGTGATTATATGTCGTTGGTCTCATTTCATTTAGAAAGGTCCTATCTACAATAACACGATCATAACTTTACAGGAGACGGAAAAAACGTAATAGAACATCTACATATTTATCAATATGTACCTTTTTTTGTACAATTCTGTAAATCCTTTATTTATGAAAAATTGTACAAATTTTGACTGCATTTTACTAAATGCTATTCGTTTACCCAAGTTGCAGTAAATGAGAATATAAAAAAGAGAGTAAAGTGACAATTCTTCTACTGAGTACTTACAAATTTTTACTGCAAAAATTTCTTGCAGTAAAGTTTTGTAAGATGAAAAACATATGATAAACAAACAAAAGAAAGTAACCAAAAATAGAACAATTTTTAGAAAAGTTAAGAATAATATAGAATTAAATGATTATTGCTTTTAAAAATTAATTGGCAAACTATTTAAAAGGTAGTAAAACCATTGTGCGCTTATATTAATCAGTCAGAACCCAGTAATCATGTAAAAAAGTAGTTAAAGATTGTGACGCAGCACATGGGGTATATCGCAAATCCGGATGCCCAAAATTTATTTAATTTTTGGCTTATTTAAATTGTCTCTAGATTTTTATTAAGATAAACAATTTATTGTTAGTCGCAATAATTAAAAACAAAACTATCAAATATTTTGTTTACTTATAATAAAGTTTAATATGATGTTTCCACATCACAAGCAAAAAGTTAATGTTTGTTTACGAATTTTTATAATTTTTGGTACTTATAGACAAGAGTTTTTTTTGAAAAATTTTATTTGATCACAAACTTAACGACGACAATTATGATAACCTACGTATGCACAATAAAAGGTGGTAAAGTTTTGACTGGTTACTATAAGGATGGCTGATGGGAGGTGACTAAAATGTGTTTAACAAACTTAACTTTTCGCTAGTCATATCTGCAGTTACCCCTGTGTGCGCTGTTACAAATGGGTGCAGTTTTATCAGCTGTTTACTTAGTAAGTTTACGAATTTATACTATTTTTTTGGTTCGAGTACTTTTTTGGACAAGAGAGTTTTCAGAGAGTAATTTTTACCATTAGCTGAAAAATTACTTTACTGTAAAGTAACGAACATACCTAATATAAAAAAGTTAAACAGGGGTCGAATTACCGCATACGTGATCGAGTATGCTTTCGTATCGAACACAATTTCGTGACATATCGAATACACAGATTCCTTCATTCGAAAGCTCACGTATCGAAATTGCTAAAATAATGTAAAAGATTTTGGTTTACTTTGTAATAGAGCAAACATATGTTTTAGTAAAATCATTCATATGTTTGTAAGCACAAGATAAAAAAAACTTCGGCGCTAATTTGTAAAAACTTAAAAAAAAAGATAATTAATTCAAGATAATAAATATCACTTTTAAAAATATAATGGCAACATTAATATTACTTGCCGCTTGTGGCCCGAAGATGATTCTAATACTGTATGCAAGTGCGTTACAAAACTGATCCATTGTCACTGCCACCATCCGATTCCATTAGTACGAGTAATTAACAATTAATATACATATGTATTTAAGAATCACTAGGCGGTTTATACTTTCAACGAACGCTTTTTATTGTTATAATTGTGAACTAGTTAGCTGCAACTGGCAGTAACTATACCGCTTCTAGAAGTTTTCATCAGACGCTAGAAAGTTACCATGTGATGGGGTTATGGCAAAGCGCTATATATTTTTGGCCAAGTTACGAAGTTCAACCATATATTGTGCCATTGCATCCTTTTGCTTTGTGTTAATATTGCTTCAACAAATATTTTCTTTATACTAATTATATGCTTTTAATTTCAAATATGCACTTTTTTACTTTTGTGCACTTTAACAACAAAAAACTACTTTTCGATCACTGTCGAGTGCAATTTAAACAGTTGATACTCGATTCATCCGTTATTGTATGCTGTAATCTAAAATTACGATAGTAACTGTTCGTTAACGACTGCAGTAATCCCAGTAAAAGAAATTACGAACAGTTTTACTCGATCACGTATGCGGTAATTCGGCCACAGTTTTTTTTTTTTTGTATTCGTACTTTTAGGAATACAATCTATTATATTTTGCTGAAATTACGATCCGATATGCATCGTAATGTTATTCGATATTGTATGCGGTGATTAGACCCCTGTTTTTATATTTTCTAGGTCTTTTCATAGGAGCTACCCTACTCGTTAGTTACTTAATTCTCGCTCGTTTTTTTAAGATAATCTATATATGTATATAAGTATAAAATCAGTCGACCGATTTCAACCAAACTTTAAAGAAACGTTGGCGATGGTTTTCAGATGGTTTACGTGAAGTTTGCACAAAATCGGTCCAGTGGTTTCGGAAATATGTCATTTAGATATTCCCATATAAATATTAATAAAATCCCTTTCATTTTCCATATTATCACTTGAAAAGTGTACCAAACCACATATCGTAATTTCTTATGAATAAACCAACATTCGGCCTGTTCAGCTGAATCTCTTCAAGTATTGTTTTGTTTGTATTCAGGTATCGTTTTGTTTGTGTGCTGACCATTAAATTTTCCACTTGAATAGCATAACAGGTGTGCGTTATTGTTATTCTTTCTGTTAAACCGATACTTTTATGCAAATGATAACATATTTTAAAGATGTTCTGTCTCTCTTATTTGAACGTTAAGCTGGCGACATGCGTTTTTACCTCTGGCTCTATTTTATATCATTCATTCCAATACTTTTTATCCACACTCATTTCATCATTGCAAAAGAAATTTGGAGCGAATTTATACACGAACAATTTTTAAATTGCTCATGCAAGTATTTTCAATCATTGATTTATAATGACAAAAACACAATGCAGGCGAAATAGTGGCAAATTGATGTTGTTAGTTGTCGGTGGTTTTAACATTTTTAATTCCGGTCTATTCTGAAATTCATGCAAGTTTGAAAACTTTTTAATGTCCGATCGGTAATCATAGTGTTACGAAATATAAACTAAAATGCAAACAGTAATTGTCATGATGTACGTTCGGTACTATGACACATTAAATTTTATCATTTTTATTACTTTAGTTTAACATTCGGTGAATTTAATGCATCTTCGAAGCCGTCCGTTTTGTGGAAATCCATAAAGACTGACTACGAACGTATGTGTCGAGCTGCAGAATGACCAGTATGAAAAAGTATTTTGAAAGAAATTACTGAGTATTAAATTCCACTTAGGCATTTTGATCGACTGTAATCAGTTTCCTGACGCTTTCTACCATTTGACCGAATCGAATTCTAAACTCATCCCCAATGTGCTCCCTAAAATTTCACAAAATTTTATTGGTTGAACGAATATGTTCATTGTGAATTCAATGTTCAATGTGAATTCGAATTCAAATTGCTCACGAATTGATGATGTAGAAATCGTTGGCTCTCTTTACTCCCAAGATGATACAATCCAGTTATTAAGCTCGCTGGAATTACACGGATTGCTACCTCACAATCTACAACTTCAAGTCGGATCGATAATCATAATGTTACGGAGTATAAACCAACCACACTCGACTTCCGATGAAAAAACTAACGAACAACGTTAAAAAAGCAATACTTAAATAAAATTATAAAGAGGAAGACGTTTTGACACCACGAATCCTAATGGTTCCGAGAAATACACTATTCCATCATTACGGCTTGCTTTCGCAATGAAAACCCATGTTTCTACGTTTTTCTCCCCTATATTAATGTAAATCAAATTTGAAGGCAAAACAACGTTTGCCGCGTCAGTTAGTTGAATATAAAGTTAAATGTTTGAACACATTTTTTAAAGGTTTTCAGTCTGCTGAGTTGCTCCTACGAAATGTGGCGGAAACACTCAAAGGCAGTTATGTATATGTTTTAATTTGTGCAAATTAAAAAAAAAATTTTGCAGATAATTAATTATTTTAAGATATAAATTGTGTAATTTATTTAAATACTCGTATTTATTAACTCTTTCTTCTATATTTTAAGGTTTTGTTGGATTATTTGGAAAAATGTAGATTTTTTACTGCAAAGAGATTCCAGGTACTTTATACAGAAGTTCGCCATCATCGTCATAATAACAATTATCCGCGCGATATGTTGCTCCTTTTCTCCACAATTTCCTGGGTATATGAATTCGTCTACAAAAAATACAAAAAAACAAAAGGAATGAAACAATTATTTTCCTTTGTATTTGGCATTTTTTAATAAGAGATAGTTTTTTAAATGAGATCAGTTTTGCTAAAAAAAAAGTTGGAAAATCTTCAAAGATAAAATTTTAAGATTCACATATTTGCAGACTAATTTTGATTTTTGATGTGAGCATATTTGCAAAGCCAGTTACAATGCAAGAAAATAATGTCATTAAAATTCTTTTCTTTATATTTTTATTTATTTATATCCTTATTATTGAAAAACACAAGCTTAAGGAATTGAGAATTTAATAAAAAAAAATTAGAATTCAACAATCATTTTAAGTCACAAGTATAAGCGGACAAAACTAAAGCACCCCCTAATATTGTGTTTGGAAATTTTACTATGCTACTGCGACATTACTGTATTAGGTAACGGTACCCTCCAAAAATGCAGCAGCTACTAAGTTACAATGTTAAGAAGAAGAATTTTTTTTTAGAATTTATGCGAAAATTGTCATTGTTTTAAAGTTTTCGTTAAGATAAGAGTAATGGCACGCAATAAGTACTCAAATGAATTTAAAATTAGAATTATTGATGATTGGAGAGCCGGCTTATCAAGACATCAATTGAGTGCAAAATATTCGATCAACAGATCAATCATTTCTAGACTAATTAAAAAGTTTTTGCAGTCTGGTCGCACATCTCCTAGTCATTCTGGAGGAAGGCCACGTGAAACTTCGCGACATGAAGATTCCTTAATTAAAATGACAATCCAAAATGATCCTACAGCATCTTCCAGTTACATACGAAACCGCTTAGATTTGAATATTAGCGAAAGAAGAGCAGTAGAGGCCGCATTATTCAGTCGACGACCAGCAAAAAAACCTTTTATATCGTCAAAAAATAAAAAAGGCCGACTTGAATTCGCCAAGGCCCATCTCGACTGGAGTGTCCAAAAATGGAGGACTGGGGGCTAATCACCGCATACTATATCGAATTAACTATCGTATCGAATAACATTACGATACATCTAGATTATAGCAAACGATGCATATCGGATCGTAATTTATACAAAATGTAATAGATTGAAGATCATACGTTTCCTAAAAGTACGAGAGTAAAAAATAAATCCTTTAATTTTTTTATATTAATGCAATACAATTTATTCGATATCGTATTCCATGATACCAAAATGAAAAATTTCGATAATTTTGCTCGATATCGTATGCGGTGATTTGGCCCCTGTTCTGTTTTCTGACGAATCCAAGTTTAATTTAAAGAATCCAGATGGCATAAGGCGTGTACGCAGACCAAATGGGAAACGGTTGAATCCTATGCAAAGGCACTGTAAAGCATGGAGGCGGCAACATAATGGTCTGGGGTTGTTTCTCTGGGCAAGGGATTGGTACACTTCATAAGATTGATGGAGCTATGGATCGTTTCAAGTATCGTATATGTTAAAGGACTTGATGTTGCCTTATGCTGAAGAAGAAATGCCACTTAAATACACTTTCCAGCAAGATAACGATCCAAAACACACGTCAAAAATGGTTAAGAAGTGGTTCCAAAACAATTTCATAGAAGTTCTCCGTTGGCCTGCCCAATCTCCCGATCTTAACCCAATCGAGAATTTGTGGGAGATCGTTAACTTAAAAATCAACCGAGAAAATTGCAAAACCAAAGAAAACTTATTTGAAGCCGCAAAAATAGCCTTGGAAGCTATATCACCTGATGTAATTAATAATTTAATATCCTCTATGCCTAAAAGATGTGCCTGTGTCATCCGGAATAAAGGATTCGCAACGAAATATTGATTTCAATAATTTGTTTGTACTTTAAATTAGCGGTGCTTTAGTTTAGTCCGCTTATATTTGCGACTTACAATGTTTTTTGAATTTTAACTTTTTTTTAATCAACTCTGAATTCTTTAAGTTTGCGCTTACAATAATAAAGATATAAATAAATAAAAAAAATATTAAAAAAAGTTTTATAACTTTGTTTTCTTAAAAAAATTATCATTTAAAAATAATGTGCTGAGGGAGTGCTTAGGTTTTGGCCAATACTGTATATATGAAAAATTCTTCGGTTCATAACTCGGAAACTATGTGTTTCCGCCAATATTGACATTTTACGTTTTCTTATTATTTTTCAATTTTCTATCACCCTATGTACTTTTTATTTTATTTGGAGCTGCGTTGGTGAACTAGATTTGTTTCGATAATTCGATCCCTGGTTTTAAAAATTAATTTCTTTTAATCAGGAACGAGCATTTTATTTGTAACTTACTTTTTTGACTGGGATATTCCATAAAGTTTTTTATCAAGTCCATCTATATTTACTTCATTAACAGCAAACTTTTTGTAAAAGTCATTACCATTACATGTTGGAGAATTATTGTTACTTGCGACAATTCTTGTTGCATTGTTTGAATCTTTTTGCTTGGATAATTCATTACAAGTATTGTCTTCCTCGGATACCATTAAATTTTCATTTGTTCTAAGCACATTACGCTTATTTTTCAATTCATGAATCGTAATAGGCTTTTTACTTCTAATTCGTCCTTGCAGGTTAGTTTCACTGTTTAAACAAATATTACCTATTTCTGGATTATCTTCAAATATTGTCATTGGTTGAGTAGTGGCACAATTTTTTTTATTTAATATGGTTATAATTGAAGAAAATTCATTGCTTGTTGGCTTTTGCCATTGTTTTTTTGCTAAAGCTGTCGAGAGGGTTTTGGATATTTTCATATTATTTACATCCCTGTTAGCGAATTTATTCAAATGTTCTTCAAGAGCTTTAGGCATGATTGCCTTATACTCCCCATTTTTAAATCGTTCCCAATTTCTCATAACACTAGCATCGTGCGCACTAATTCTCTTTGGAGAAATTGCATTCCAATTTGATTTTATAATTTTTAATACAATTTCAGGATTCGCCGGAAAACTATCGGCGAGTTTGTCAGCTGTCCATTCTTCCTCATCAGTCGAGTGTAAATATCTTATTTGCTCTTTTTCCGCATATGTAAGCAAATTGGGAAGCGAGTCTTTGCGAAAGTATTTAGTTTTTATCATGTAGTGTTTAATTTTTTCACGCTGGAGTTTTTGTTCTTGTTCATGTTCCTTATATGATTTGTGGGCGTTAAATAAATCACTCTCTAAACCTTCGAAACCTTCTGGATCACTTTGAATAATTTCAACAGCATCATCAATAGCATTTATTTGATAACTTAATCCGGGATTAGCCCGCTTAGCATAAAACCTAACCATATGGAATGAAGTCAATCTTCTTGTAATTTTTGATGAAAAAGCCATTATCAATAGATAACACGAAACAGCTTTGGCAGCTTCAGTAATAACAAAAATTTCCTGTAACTATCGAAGTTAAGTTTAATTGTATCACAAGAACACAGGACTACACGATTTGTTTGTACCACAGAGAGCAATTTGTGGTTTTTAGTTCCGTTCTGTTACGGACTTGGTGTCTTAACGTCTATAAGGTGGCAGCACTACGGCATGTAACAAATTTTTGCTACTAGCAATATAGTTAGCCATTTACGTCAAATGTATTGTTTACATTTTTGAAAGTGAATTTAGTGGTTTATTCTGAATTAAACCTTTTAAAATTATTTTATGAAGATAATTCAAATAAAAATAATTTATAATTGTGGAAAGTTACTTTCATAGTTTATAATTGTGAAAAAAATTAAATATTTTTGACAAGCATAGCTTACCACCTGCCTGTTTTTGTTGTATTTTTGCCTCTAGTGCTGCCACTTATTGCTCCTTGGATGCGGACAAATATTACAGAGATGTTCAAAGTGACTTTTGTAAAACCGCCTTATCAGCACGTCAGCACTATTTCACGATTTATCGTCATTATGACGATTTTGAAAATGGCATGTTGACGACTTGACGATTTAGACTGTTTTTACAATTTTTGTAGATCACAATTTTACTTTAATATCTCTCAAGGAACTTTGGTTTTACAACTACATATATAAACTGTAGTAAAATTAACGTGTATGTAAATACTGTTGTAGCACTGAAAATTTCAAGTCTTAATAATCTTTACATGCAGTCTACGCCTAACTTAAAACCCATTTAAAACATGAAGTTAATACTTGTTGTTTAAAGCCTTTAAAGTTACGATCGTACGATTCATTCATTATCATTGCAGACCACAAGTATGATTGCAATAATTTATAAACATAGTTAAATAATTAAAAACTATTATTACAATAATAATTTTACGTTAACATAATTTACTTTTCGAGGCGCCAACAATATTCTAGTATTTTTCACAATTTTTTGGTTTGTACATATGTACATCGGGTTTTAGTTCAAATTTTTCCTTTCTTAAGTTTTTTTTTTCTACGCAAGCAGCACTTGCGTAGAAAGAGTATTTTTAATAATGAATTATACCAAAACGCATTCGCAAAATAAAGTTCTTGATGCATTAATAAGAATTATAAATTATGTACGGAGAAACAAAAACACCAGTTTCTCCCCTATAAGAGATCGGTAAAGTGGCAAGCAAAGCGGCTAAAGTAAATGTTTGGTTTTTTGTAGTACAAAATAAATATTTTTTATGTCGGCGTACCCAGGGAGAGGGTTTTAATCCACTGAGTGGTCTCTGCTCAAAAAATTAGCTAGTTGGAAACCTCCCTGGTCTCTGCGGCCGTAACATAAAATAATAAATTGGACGTGTTCATTCTTTTTACAATCGCTCTGACGACGTTATGTTCATGTCATGTTCCAGTGAAGGCACAGCGTAATGCATCTTGGCAACCTCTTTGTAATTAGTGCTGCCAGATTTTAAGACCTATCCTTTTTTGCTGATTCTGACGAGCAGAAAATTATTTATATTTTTTCTATGAAAAGTTTTTTGGAAATTTGTGCGGCTTGCTTTTTTATATCGAATAAAATTGAACCAAAAACACAAAAAAGTCGATCGAAAAAATTTGTTGTTCACAACAAAAATATGACAACTCTGCTCGTAACGTTAGTAAATAATTAGTACGTATGTATGTGGCAATTATTTGTAGTTTTTAAATAGAGGAAATGGAACTCAGCAAAAAAGACCTAGAATCTGTGGTCAACTCCCAGAAAGATCAACTTTCTCGTTATGAAAAGAGACTAAAAGGTACGCAATTTGTGGACAAATAAAAGTGCACAGGGATAGATATTAATAAATGATATTTGTATATAAGTATGTATTTACATACTTATGTATATACAAACATTGTCATATCTCAAAAAATGAGCCTTTCGAGTTAACAATGCAGAATTGTTAATAGTACCACCTTTTATATTGTGCCAAAAATTTATTCAAATTACTTTTAAACTGTTTCTTTTAAGAGATATTTTCTAAAAAAAATGTTCTAAGACTTATATGGAAGCTAAAAATTTGAATTGTGTTTTTCTCGAAACAAGCTTTTTTGAGTTATGACTATGTTGCCATAAATAAGCGATATTTATGTTCGGAATGTATGAATCTACGTACATACATATATCTAGTAACTAAATATGTATATAAGATGTATATACGTTCATGCATACAAACTTGTTAATACATGTGCAGAATTTAGGAACAAAATACGATTTCCATCAATTAGATATTATTGCTGCATACAAAGGACTATTAAAGGAAAAAGAAGCTCTTGAGGCAAGCTTAACTGCAGTGTTAAATGATAAAGTTTCGGAGAAAATATCTCCTGATTCTAAAAGCAATGTGTTGGACGTCTCATCGGTATCACAATCGAAAAAAGAATTAGCTTTAGATCATGAGTCTTCCCTTCAAGGACAAATATCTACACTCGTAAACTCTTTGGCCACATTGTCAGCTGAAAAGTCTCGAATGGAAGCATCGTTCCAAGCCGACAAAAAAGTCCTTCGCTCTCAATTACAACAGAAGGAGCTAAAAATAGATGAACTGTTCAACATAATAAAGAAAAAAGAAGAACAATTTAAATTGGATATCGATGAATGCAAGGCCAAATTAATAGTCGAAAGGCAGGAACATGAAAAGGAATCAAACAATCAAATGCTGATGTTGAGGGAGCTGCAAAAACTGTATGCCGATGAACGACACCTTAAAGAAAGCATTGAGATGCAGTTGAACAATTTTAAAATTCAATTTGCTAGTAATGAAGTCGAAAACTGCAGAATTATGGAACTACAAAAACAGCTTAGGGACACCAAAGCTCAGCTCGACCAAGTAAGTGACCAAAGAAGCGTTGCGGATCTTTCTTCATCAACTAATAATAGATCAATATTATTAGAGCAACTTCAAAAGGAAATGCAGCAATTAAAAGGGCAACACGCAATTGCAATAAAAAACGAGCAACACAGGGCCCACATAGCAGAAGAACAATCGCGAAAATTGGCTGCCTTGCATGAAAATCGGGTAGCAAATCTCGAAAATAGGTTAGCCGAACTAAGTACTTCAGTAGGTACATATGACCGCTTGAGACAACAAGATCAAGAAGCCATTCAATTTTTGAAAATGCAAATACACGATTTGGAGAAAATGTCTTCTGAGCCTTGCAATAAAACTCAGATTGAGGACTCATCGCTTGATTTTTCAAACGAAAAAAAGTCTAAAATAATCATAAGTTATAACGATGATATATCAAAAATTATCGAAAATATTATGATATTAAAAAAAATTCTTCTGCAAACAAATGCAAACTCCACTAATCCTATTGATGTAGCAAACATTTTCTCCGTTTGCGCTGACCATTCTCAATGTAAAAATGAAATATTAGCTCTAACTCAACAACTGGAATCTTCTAAAGTTCAAGTCGTTCAACTTGAAGAGAAATTGAAGCAGCAAAAGGACCACATATTTACATTGCAGGAAAAGGTTAAAGATTTAAATCAGACCATAGATGTGCAAGATTTGGATTTGAAAAACTTTAATGAAAAATTACGATTTGCTGTAAAGGAGGAACGTAGTAAATGGCAAACGTTGCACGCTGACATGGAAAATGATTATCGTTGCAAACTTAATGATTTGGAACAGCAGTTGCAAAAACAAAGACAACGTTCTATCCAGTTACTCGATGAAAAAGAACAGGAGATAAAAGCGTTACAGACTTCTTTCGAAATTTTTCACTCCAACACTGAGCAAAATGTTGACATTTGTAAAAATGATAGTGATCATGAAGGAGAAATTTTTGATGAAATAAGACCTGACTTCTCCAAGAAAAAAACTACTATCAGACCTAAAAAACTATTAGTTAGTGAGAGTTGTCACATGTTGCATTACGCTAATGAAATTGCTCGTAAAGATATAGAGATTGCTAATTTAAGAAAAGTAAAATACCAAGCGGAAACTTCAATGCGTAAAGCTATACATGAAAAAGTCGCAGTTCAGGAAGAACTAAATAAAAAAATTGGATTACTTCAAGAACAAGTCGATAGGTAATATATCTTGTTACAAACTTTCATTCATAAATATAAAAAAAATAACATGGTATATTACATTACTTCTTCCTTTCCTAGGCTTGAAAGATGCATGTCGCGTGAGGGGGCAAATTTGGAATATTTAAAAAATGTTATTATTAGTTATATAGTATCCAAAGACTTGGAAGGTAAAAGACATATGATAAATGCTATTAGCGCAGTTCTACAATTTACACAGCAAGAGACCAAAACCATTAACGAAGCATTTAGCAATAAATAATATTTGATTATATTAAATATCATTCTTATCGCCATTCTTAAAATTTTCGAAAGTTTCTAATAAATTATAGAAAATATACACTAACTAGCTGACCACCCGGAATTGCTTAAAATTATACATTAACACAAATATTTTAGTGCAAAGAAATTTTTTCTCTTAATTTATAATTTAAAAAATTCTTCTAAATTAAATTATTAGTATAACTATATAATAATAATTAATTTCTAAAGTAGGGACAAAAATATCTCATTTCAAAGCTTGATAGTAAACAACATTTTTAGTTTTTCTATCAACTGACCGCGTCCAAAACACTGAGATTCTAACCCATACACTTTTAAATCAGTTGGTATCGTAGGTAGTCTAGAAATGATGATTTATTAGCCCTTAAACTTTAATGGCGTTTATCATCAGCGTTTTATCAACCAATCTAATATCATATTATAGTGTTGGCTGATTCAGGTTACGTAATATCACAACTATCGATCCAACCTTAAGCTGTAAGTCATTAGGTGGCATTTGCTCCGAAGATTTTGAAAAGAACTCGTATCAACAATATTGACCAATAGCAGCCACATGTAAAAGTATTCATCACTGCACGGATGAGCTGAACTAGACTTAGTGCATCAGATGAGTAAATATCCTCATACCCAAGAACAGGTTTCCACCGATTTCTTCGTTCAAATTTATATTGTACATATTCTGAAAACACTTGATAGAGTTGCAGATGGTGATCCTTCTGCCCTCTATATTACTGCTACCGTTAAATGAACCCATTTTACAGACATTCCAACTGTCGAATCTGATATTGGGAAATGTCGTAATTTCTATCCGTAGCCGCAATTCCAGAAATTAACATGGCGATTTCATTTGGTACATACTTAAAAACGTATTTAATAGATTTAAACGATTTGTACTGTAAATTAATTTTGTAATAAAATCGTAATCTCTAAAATTAGATGTAATGAATCAGAATCTGTTAAACAAAAATTTTCATTGATTTGATTATACGTACATTTCGACGACAATATGTAGATTTGACGTTTTACTACCACTTGATCATGCCACCTTTTATCCATGACCAATTTTTGTCTGATAACTTGTATCGATCATAATAAAGTTCGTAACTAATTCAGAAGCTTTAGCTTTAACCGTTTTCAAGATATGTAAAAATAAGCATTACTTTTTATGAGAGGTACCATGCCCACTTTCCCGACCTAACGCAATTTTTGTCTGATAGTTTATATCGACCATAACTTCTTTCGTGCCAAATTTAGCAACTAGCTTTAACTGTTCTTCTCTAAATATACAAAAATCTATCTCTGTATGACAGGTATCACGCCCACTTATACGATACCGCCTCTTTTTCAACCGACGATTTAATTTGGCTTTTAAGCAATCTGGACCAATCCAGAAAATCTTACTGTTACCGCGTTTAATGTATAAAAAAATCAATACTTATTTTGTAGGGACGTGGCAATTTTGTAAAAAAAAAATTTTCTACAATCTTCTGAAAATTTCAAACTTTACAAAAAAAAAAATATTACTCATCTCGCTTCAGCCATTCTCAAGTTATGCGATTACATACATTTGGTAGTTCATTTTTTTATACGGATAGATACTCGTATACGGAAAAATCTAAATGCCATATCTGCGAAAAAAAAAACTGATTTCGTGCAGACTTCACATAAACCATCTACAGACCATCGCCAACCTACCTTTAAATTTTGGTTGAAATTGGTCGAACCGTTTGCGGAGTTAGTGGTGACATCCAAGTGTAAACTTATTTATATATAAATAGTATAGATATAGATTTGTGTAACCTGTATAATAGTAACAAACGAGAATTTGCAATAAAATATATTTAAGCACACAAAATTTAAAATTTCTCCTATTTAAAACCATTTACAGGATATTTGTTTAAATGGTTTTCTAACACAGCAGGAAACATAGAAAAAAATTTAAATCGGGACCCCATTTTATCAGGATGTATAAGCATTTCGTAAGCGGATTTCATTGATGCCTTATTTTCAGGCAATGCAGTTCCCAATAAGCGCTAAAATTTTACGATATGCAGTAAAAAAGTTGTTCAAATGGAAATGTTAATAAAATTGTTACCTCCAAGCGAGTTTCTCCTTGCATAAGCGTAAGAAAACGGCCCTGCTCAATGGGTCCAAAGCACAAAGCTTTCTTTCCTTTTTCCGCAACTCGTTTCATTTGTCTGAAATCGACATCAACTGTTATATCAGCAGTTCCAGGGGATTTCAACGGATTAAATAGTTTGTGGTTTTTGAAAGCCTGGTTTAAAAAGAGACTATTACATGTTTTTATATTGCTTTTTACTTGATTCATATTAAGGTACCGGGGTTTCAAACTAATTTAAATTTTGAAAATACTTTATGTGAAGTTAAAATATACAACGACTAATCCACTATTTTTTTCATTCTATAAAATATGGAACAAATCTAGTTCACCAACGCCGCTGCGAATGAAATAAATAGTACATAGGGTGATAGAAAATTGAAAAATAATAAGAAAATGTGAAATTACAATATTGTCTTAGTTTCCGAGTTATGCACCGTATAAGTTTTCATATACATATACATGTAATTTTCAACATTTTCAATCTATATGGTCAATATTGGCATCATTTGAAAGTTTATGAAAATATCTCTTCAAAGATACTAAAACTCCTGAAAAAAAGTTAACACGATACACATTTCTTAAAACGAAATTGTAGTATCAAAGCAATACATATGTAGGCAGATATTGCATATAAACAAAAATTTAATTCAATAATACAGGAATTTATCTCTGTCGTATAACCAAAACCGGCTTTGTTAACAGAAGTTTTTTTTTTACATAGCAGGACTTCGACGGATGCATTGATTTTCTCCTCTCTGGTATAACAAACACCGGCTTCGCTAACAAGATTTTTTGAATAGCCGGCCTGAGGCCGGCTGTAATGAATCTCCCTTGCATGATATAAGAGATCAATTAACAAGCTTTCAAATGATACATACTGACCATACAAATAGAAAAATGTAGAAAATCGCATGAAAACTCGGAAACTAAGTGTTTCCGTCAATGCTGTCATTTTACATTTTATAATTTTTCAATTTTCTATCACTTTTTGTTTTATTTGGAGCTGCGTTGGTAAACTAGATTTGAGCCTAAAATATTAGTCTAATAAGTACCTTAAGAAGAATCATTATCATCAAAAGATTATATTACCCTCAATGTATCACATTTCTCACCATAATGTCCGTAATCAATTATAAGTCCAATGCCACCATATAAATCCAAACGATCAGCCAGTATGCTAATTATACGGTCAGATTCCACAGAATATTCAATTGATTGTCTGACTTCACAAGCCACTGGTTCGTATAATTTTGAAATAGGCGTTTGGTTCTTAGACAACACATATCTGAAGTCAGAATCATTATTACACTTATCGTTAATATCTATAAGCACTTCCTTCCATACTCCACTTTCTTTTTGCAACTTATGTGCTGGTAAAGCGTCGAAAAATTCATGCGCCAAAATAATAGAAAAAGCAACAGGAACATCTTCTATTCGATAATACCAATAAACAGTAATGCCAGATGCAGTTGCACCTTTTTGATAAAATGATGATGAGTTATCATCAATAAGTTCATAGGTGTAACATAAAAGCTGAGCCTGCACCTTACTCAGATGTGGACTTATTTCCACAAGATGTATTGTAAAGTTGTTTCCAATCTTAAATTGTGTCAATACTCGAAGGATATCTTTTGCGAGTGTACCTCTCCCTGGTCCAAGCTCCACTAGTTGAAATGGTGGACTACCTATCTTTTGCCATTCACTTAATATCCAAATAGCAACTAACTTTAAAAAACTATTTTAATATAAAACATAATTAGGATTCAAAGCTTACCTCTCCAAAAATTTGCGATATCTCCGGTGATGTTACAAAGTCTCCTTCGCGACCGAAGACATCTCGATGCATGTAATAACCTGATTGCGGATTAATTAAAATCTCCTGCATATATTCCGCTACAGTGATAGGTCCGGTAGCTAAAATTTTTGTTTGTATCTGCTTAGTAAGATCTAAGTTTATTTTAGTTTTTGAGCCACCTTCCACTTTTTTCGATAAAACTTTTTGCTTCACCGTAAAGTCTGGTCGTTTAACAGACTTGTAGCAATAGAACCTGCAAGTTTTGCGCCAAACTTGGTCAAAAACTGATCTATACATATCGCAAACGGCTTCCCGGTGTCCAACAGTACAAATTTTATTGCACAACTTTATCCACATAGAATTGACTTCAGGCGACACCAGTGTTGTCATATATACAGACGAGCAACTCGTCTAAAAAATGTATATGAAAGTTGCTCAATTTTTTGAGTGTGAAAGTTACTCAATTTTTTGAGTGATTTTCATATAAAATTTTTAGACGAAAAACTTTTTCGACTCAAAAAACTCATATGTTTTTATGCTATTTTATTCAAAAAAAAAAACTAATAGAAAATGGAACAAAGCAGAATTTATTGGTTGGCAGTGCCGCTTAAACATATAAGTGACGTCGTGTAAATGTGTTAAAACCAAGGCGAATTTATACAGGTGAATGCAAGGCGAATTCCTTACGAGGTGAACTTAAGAACACAGGCATCTGTCAAATTTTTTTCTTTGGTTTACAAACTTTTTCGCGAAACTTCAAGAAATTTGTGTGAATTTAAAAGTAAAAAACTAATACAATCTGTGATTTAAATTACAAACAATTATAAAGTTTATATTTAACGTTTATATAAAATTTTTTCCCAGCTGAACAATCTTAGGCGAATTTAGATTTTGACATTCACGGTATCAAGGCGAATTCATTATTAGGTGGATGCATCGGCGAATTAGGTTAATATGGCGGCACTTTCTCTGTCAGGTTTTGTTACCTTATTCGGCGCCATTTAAATTTTTGTACATGTTCTCTATCAACTACTTTTGACAACTAAAGTGTGAATTCGCCTTTATACACTAACAAAATACCTGTTGTTTCTTTAAGTGCTGTATTGTTGTAGCGAAGAGCCTATCTTGTTTTTTGTATCATGGTACTTGCATTTACCTGGTATGAATTCGCCTTGGTCTAAATGTAAAAGCGGACACAATAATGCAACGTCTCTAGTAGCCTTTTCCCTCTGCTATCATTCAAAGCTGATTGGATACTTGGTAATAGGAACTCTCCTCGAATATAAGCAATTTACATAGAGGAAAACATCAACTAATTTTAGGAATTAGATTTGTATTGATGAAATTCGAAATTTGGTATGCATGAACTGATAGTAATACTATTATGTCCTTTCATTTGAGTACAAAGGAACGTTTGCTTCTGTTAATAGATGATATGGAATTGATATCAAAGTAAGTTTATGTGTAATAACTTGTGTCTTTTAATTCATAATCTTTATAGAGAGTTAATAGAAAATCTTTCACCGAAACACCAAAAAATATCCACTGCCGAGCATACATCTTTGGTTGATCTGCTTGTCTCGAAGGACCAAGAATTTCGCATGATGTTAGAATTGGCTGATGAGCAGGCTAAACTGGAACATAAAATGGAGGAATTAAAAGCAAAGGTTGATGTGCAGGTTAGATATACTTATACATATTATAGAAGAAATCAGATCAATAAAACTGTTTTCAGGATCTTGAAATACAAAAGTTACAAAAGTCTCTGAAGGAGGCTGAACATGTTTTATCCACTGCAATATTTCAAGCTCGACGTAAATTAGCTAGCATTAATCAAGCCAATAAAAGGCCGGTGTCTTCAGAGGAATTGATCAAATATGCGCATCGTATAAGTTCCGCAAATGCCGTAAGTGCGCCTTTGACATGGTGCATTGGCGATGTTCGGCGTCCCTATCCGACAGATATTGAGATGCGGAATGGCTTCCTAGGTAAATCTGACCTTAACATTAATGGCGGCAGCGTAGCACATCAAAATAGCATGAACGACAGCCAACGTAGCTTAAATGAGGTACCAAATGCTTTTCAAAATCAATTTAATTGGACTAACATGGGCGAATTACACATGTCTATGGGTTCTACTGGCAATTCAGTCGCGTTGGAAACTCGTTCACATAAAGAAACATCCCAAGATGACGTAGAGGTGATGTCTACCGATAGTTCTAGTTCAAGTTCTAGCGATTCTCAGTAGAAAAAATGTCTTAGTACTTTTTTAAGATTAAATGTGCGCATTTTTATTGAAATACGAAATAATTGTATACCCAACTGTAGAACACCGTATATTTCTTTACTTTCCAACTGCATTAAGAATATATATTTGTACATACATGTATTGTTAGTCTCACATGGACCCAAATTCACATTTCTCCCGAATTTGAAATTTTTTAGTGATTCTACATTTCACACGAATAAACCGAACAAACTATTCTATAAGTTTCAAATAGTTTCTATTATGTTCTTTCTCTCGTGTAAATATGCAATTATGTTAAACAAGTCCACTTCCTACACGAGACTAATGATACATTGACGTAATTGACCAAATTTGTCTTAAAAAATGCAGGCAAATTTTTTGTTTAAATCTAGTTTATCAAAGCAGCTCCAAATAACAAAAAGTACATATAGTGATTAAGAAAATTGAAAACTAATAAGAAAATATGAAATTACGATATCGGAGGGAACGCTTAGTTTTCGAGTTATGGATCGAAGAAGTTTTCGTATATACATGCGATTTTTTACCACATTCAATTTACATATGTATATGTTCAATATTGGTATCATTTGAAAGATTTATTTATGTAACTATACAGTTGCAAAGTATAGGATGCAAAGCATGGGAGGGGTGACGGAGACCATATGCCCAAGATGGCATGAACAGTACGTTTGTAGCATCGCTGTGACTATAACGACCTATGCCTTCACATAGGAAGTTGCAGCTCGGATAACACTGAAATACCTCCAAAAACCTGTAACCCAGTGCAGATAGTTCATCATCATTTCACATTTTCTTATTATTTTTCAATTTTCTATCACCCTATCTATGTACATACATATGTACTTTTTAATTAATTTACAGCTGTGTTGGTAAACATTTTTAAATTCATTAACGTCCACATGGTGGCAGCCCTACGACATGTGACATAGTTTTTCTACTGGCAATATAGTACGCCATTTACGTCAAATGTATTGTTTGTATTTTTGAAAGTGAATTTAGTGCTTTAATCTGAATTAAACAGAAATTAAAACTTATTTTGTGAACATAAAAGTTCATAGTTTCCAATTGTGAAAAAATTTACAAATATTTTTGACAAGCATTAGCATACCACATGCCTATTTTTGTTGTAATTTTGCTCTAGTGCTTCCACCTTATAGGTGTTAATGCACCTTGGCTGCGTTTTCAATCTAATATTTTGTGATCAAGCTACAGAGTACAACGCAAACAGTCTTTCGCATTCGGCTTGCCAGCGAAAAAGTTAGAATGTATAATGAGGTCCTTGTTTTAGCAGAGGGTTATTCATGTCGTGATCCTTCTGATTCCAATAGTATGATTGCCAATTGTAGTTCAGTGTTAATTAAAACTCACAACGGCAAAAATATCATCGTTGATACAATGACGGCTTGGGATGGTGATAAAATGTTAAAAGAATTGAAGCGAAAGGCTATTGAGCCCAAAAGTATAAATTATGTTATTTGTACCCATGGACATTCGGATCATATAGGTTGCAATTATCTTTTTACTAATGCCGAAAAGCATTTTGTGGGGATGTGCATATCCAAGCATGACAAGTATCTTGAGTACGATTGGAATCAACCTTTTCAATTAGTCGGAACAGAAGTGCAAGTGGTTTGTACTCCAGGTCACACATTAAGTTGTATTTCGTTATTGGTGAGCAACAGTAATTTGGGTGAAACGGTTGGAATATGTGGCGATTTGTTCGAGAATGAGAAGGATGTGTGGGACTCTAAAATATGGATAAATGCTGGTTCTGAAAATCCAAGATTGCAAAGAGAAAATCGTTCTAAACTGGCAAAATTGTGTTCGTATATAATCCCAGGGCATGGGCCAGGATTTGTTGTAACGGATGATATTAGAAATAAGCTTGAGCAAGACTTAATCAATGAAATTTGAATCAAAATAAAATATTTCTAGAAGGTAAGATAATTTTTTGTACTTATTTTCATAAAGCTTGCACGTACACTCGATCAACTAATTATAGGTTTATTCCAAGGCGCATTACGTTGCTGTTTTCATATATATATGTATATTTTTTAATGTTAATTGAGTTTAAAGAAAAGTAAATAAGGCTAAATGTTATTAAACAATTTGATATCTGCCTAATCCCCATTTATTTATTTTTTTTTTAACTATTATTATATTTATGGAATCTACATAAGAAATGTAATGACAATAAGCATACTAAAGTAAAAGTATACTAAAAAAAAAATTGTGATTAAAGTCCTGCCAGTGCTGGACAAAAATTTATTTTTATGCGAATATTATTTCAGAATTCAGTCATCTGTTTAGAGCTCTAAGTGCCTGGTCACACACAGCAACTTTAGTTGGGCAATTCTTGACTGTATAGAAGCTTTCGGTGAGGGGAATAAGAAGGGAAAAAGTAATTCCTTACTTTTCTCTCATGTGTGTATATGTATGTGCATATACAATATAAATTGCATGAAACAAAAGGTAGAGAATTGCTCAAGAATTGCCGAAAAAAGTTTTTGTGTGTGGACAAGAAAGCAATTCTAAAAGAAAATTGCTAAAAAGTTCGGCAATTAAAATCGTTCTGTCTGACCATAGACTTACCTAGTGTCTACAACTGCGATTAACTCTGAGATAATATCTGACAAAACGTCGGCAGGATGAGAGAACGAATTTCTTTATGTTGTACATTTTAATGTCTAACAAGGAGTATACGTATTTACAATATATTTTGTTAATCTTATAAGAATTCATAAATCAATGAAAGCCGAGAAGAAAACACATCTTTGCGATGAATAAAATCTTATATGAATTTTGTATATGCACACATTTTTATACAAAATTAATCACTTATGGTATATATTTAATGCATAAAAACAAATCGCTCATTTATTGCAACATAGTCATATCTCAAAAAAGCTCGTTTCGAGAAAAACGCATTTAAAATTTTTAGTTTCCATAAAAGTCTTAGCAAAATTTTTTAGAAAATATCTCCTAAAGGAAACAGTTTAAAAGCAATTTGAATAAATTTTTGGCACAATATAAATGGTAGTACTGTTTACAATTCTGCGTTGTTAACTCGAAAAGCTAATTTTTTGAGATATGACTATGTTGCAATAAAGGAGTGAAATTATTTTCCATTTAAAAGGGGTTTTTTAAAAGAAAATTTGCAAAACTAATAATCGGCTAAATTGTAATGGCATCTTATTGCACACAAACTCAGATATATAAAATTAATTCACCAGACAATGGCATTATTGTCAGAAAAAAGTTTGATGGGCAACACTGCCAAACAACTCGTTGTTGATATACATAAGTGGCAATGCCATACAACATGTCTGGCAATTTTTTTCATCTAACAATCTGACAACCGTGTGAACTGACAATTTTTGTTGTCAGATGAATTATTTGTCAAGCCATAGTCTGACAATGAAGTTGTAAGATTTTCTTACGATCGTCTGAACACACAATTTACTTCTGCGGGACAATTTTTCATTGTCACTACCAAGGCGAATTCATAACAGGTGAAATTGACAGCGCAGCTGATAACTTTTTTTTAATTTTAATCTTTTTCAGATGTCAATAGAATAATTAAAACAAATTAAAAAAAAAAATTTTGTAAACAATTTTTTATATTATTATTGTATCTTGAGCGTCACGTATCATCCGGAATTCTCCCCAATCTGGCTGGCCATTTTCACCTTTTCAAGCTCTATTATCTAAGACTTTAAGTCTCACGAAATAATTAAGTTTTTCTTTTATTGTATATTTTTTTTAAAAGAAATTTGAAAAAAAATTTTTTTTGAAACAATTTTTTAGGTTTTGTATTGCAACTATCATTCAGAATCCTCCGCAATCTGGCTGGCCTTTTTCTCCTTTCCGAGCTCTATGATCCGAGACTTTAATTTTTACGAAATAGTTAAACGTTTCACGAAATAATTAAAAGTTTATCTTTTCTTGTAAATTTTTTTTATTATATATTTTTTTGAATTCCTTTTTGTGTTTTTTTTCCCTTGACGTTTGAAAAAGATTTATTTTTTGTAGTGTTGTATTTATTGCTCTTGCATATACCTGATATGAATTCGCCTTGGTCACTACATTGTCAGCATGTTGCCAGATCTTACAATATTGTAACATCTGACAACCGTGTGTACATAGCTTAAGTAATGGTAGCCAAAGTATCCCTCCTCAGACGGGTATGACCACCAAAGTTAAGAATATAAACTGCAAGAGGATTTGGATGGAGTTCAAGTTTGTTAATATATCTTGTCGCGTATTTCACACATTCAGATTTCACAAAAGGTACGTTCAGATCTGCGTGGATTCGTGAGTTTTTAACGTACCATGGAGGGTCTGTAATTTTACGGAGTATTCTATTTTGACTTCTTTGAATTTTTTTCAATGTTGGATGCCGAGGGTGTGCCCCATAATTGAATCCCATAGCACCATATTGGCTTTAGAATCGAGTTGTACAGAAAAAGTTTACAATCAAGCTTCAAGGTCGAATTTCTGCCTATTGGCCAGTTAATTTGCACTGCTTTCAATTTCATTTGCGTTACTTTTGCCTCGATGTGCGACTTTCATGTTAGTCTACGGTCATGATGAATACCGAGGTATTTGACTTCACTGTGTTGAGGCATTACTTTATAGTTAATAGTAATGGGTGAGCATATTCCTAGACGCAGTGTGAATGTAACATGGGCGCACTTTTGTTCATTAACCTTGATTTTCCAAAGCTTGAGCCATTTCTCTAGTTTGTCGATATGTTCCTATAAATTTATTGATGCTTGCTGGTGGTTACTATGTATGCTAAGGACTGCTGTATCATCTGCAAATGTTGAAGTGTGAATGTTGGTGCTTGTCGGCATGTCAGATGCGTAGATCAAATATATGATGGGCCCTTATGAAATCGCCTTCTTTTATTATAAGTTGGCGATAATATAAATAGCTTTCCAAAAGGTTATGTACGTTTGCAGGTAAGTTAAACTTTATTTTATGCATTAAGCCATCGTGCCACACTTTATCAAAAGCTTGTGAGATGTCGATGAATAATATTTTTTTTTATCTTCAAATGCCTTAACTAACGTTAACTAACCTGTGTGTTTGCTCAATGGTGCCATGTTTCGCTCTAAAACCAAATTGATGATTAGGAATACATTCCACCTTATTAAGCATTGGATCCAACTTCGCCTTTAGCAATTTTTGGAAAAGTTTTGAAATTGTTGTCAGTAGACTTATTGGACGCTATGATTCTACTTTCGTGTGATCCTTCCCTGGCTTAGAAACCATTGTTATCATGGACACCTTCCACTCTGCAGGGCAATACTCAAGTCGTAAAATAGCATTAAAAATAAAAAGAACAATTCTTTTAGCTACACGAGGCAGCTCTGCGAGCATTTTGTTGCTGATTTTATCCATACCTGGAGCTTTTTTAAGGTTTAGATTACCAAGAACATTCTAAACTTCTTGAAAATTTAATCTTAAAGGCACAAGAGGTCTACTAACAACAGGCGGCAACTCATTTGCATTATCAGAGCTATTTGTGGTAAAAACGTTTTTCAAATGGTTAACAAATAAATTGCCCTTTTCCGAGTCATCTCTAGCGGCTTACCTCTAACTGGGCTTTTTAAACCCTTAGCCGCCCGCCATAAAGAATAGTCGGACTGAGGAGTACCATCCAGACTTTCTAAATACGTCTGTAGAGAAGCCGTTTTTTGGTTTCCAAGCAAATTTCTTAGTTGATTTGTGCACTCACGTAGCCTTGTTTTTAGTTGCGGAGACCTGCGAAGTTACCACTCTCGTCTAGCTCTTCTGTTTTCTAACTCAAGTTGCTCGATTTCTAAAGAATATGTTCTATGTTGAATGTATCTGTGTGTTAAATAAACGCTAGAACCAAGATCAGCGGCTTGTTTAAGGTTTTCGCTAAAGTTGCTTAGTGACGCATTAATATCTTCAGGTGTTCTTAAAACAATGTTCTCAGTGCAATGGGTACTCAAAAATTTTTTATATTTTAGCCAATTCACTCGGGTGACAGTGCTATGCAAATTGTTAATCGGGGACCAAGTTTCCTGGGGAAAACGCACTGAAATAATAGTAGGTGAATGATCCGATGACAAGTCTAACGAAGGCTCAGCTTGCATCCATTCCACAGGGAACCCCTTTACCACTCCAAAACCAAACACATCAGGAATCTGGGATGTCCGCTAGATATTACGTCTAAGCCCATTTTAGAAATTGAATAAAAAAGCACCCGACTCTTCGGGGTGATTAAACGTGATCCCCAAAAAGTGTGTTTTGCGTTGTAATCTCCAGCTGCTATAAAACGAGGTCCTAATGAGGCGAAAAAACTTGAATATTGTGATTCCGTCACTGAGAATCGAGGCGGCGAATAAATCGATGAGATAACCAATTTGTAATGAAAATTTTCCCCACAGATATTAGTTGCTTGAAGATAGTCCTCACATGTGTCATTCAACAAAAAATGCTTCATCCTAGATTTTATCAAGATTGAGGAACTCCCACAAGCTCTTCCACGGGGGTCTTCAGTATCGTATAGTACGTAGCCGTTAATTTTGAAGAAGCTTGTTGACGTTAAGAAACATATTTTTAACCAAATCATTTTTTCGAAATAACCTGCAAAAAGGTGGATTGCATTTTCACCATTTCTTGCATCATCGTCATCATAGACGACGTAAAAGTGTTTATAGTTTGAATAAGGGTCTGTATTGTTGCCTCAAGGTTACTGAAATTTTATCGGGCGGTTAAGGTATAGATTCCCGATTCGTGTTTGCGAAAGTAGACTTAACTACATTAGCATAACAAATTTGTTTTTGACTTTGAAGGGATATTTCGGTGGTTGACTGTCCTGTCGGAAGAAAAGAATTATTAGAAAAAATTTAAGTCTGCTGTGGTGGCTTAGAAGCAATTATTGTTTTGTTGTTCATTGAGCGCTTGAGGTGGGTGTAGACGGAGCAATCTCTATAATTAGCTGTGTGGTTTTCACCGCAATTGCTGCATTTTTTAATTTTTGAGTCACACGGTTGCCGGATCTTACAATATTGCCAGTAAAATTGTCTGAAAATGTGTAAAGCTATGTACACACGGTTGTCAGATGTTACAATATTGTAATATCTGGCAACATGCTGACAATGTAGTGACAATGAAAAATTGTCCCGCAGAAGTAAATTGTGTGTTCAGACCATCGTAAAAAAATCTTACAATTTCATTGTCAGACTATGGTCTGACAAATAATTCATCTGACAACAAAAATTGTCAGTTCACACGGTTGTCAGATTGTTAGATGAAAAAAATTGCCAGACATGTTGTATGGCATTGCCACTTATGTATATCAACAACGAGCTGTTTGGCAGTGTTGCCCATCAAACTTTTTTCTGACAATAATGCCATTGTCTGGCAAATTAATTTTATATATCTGACAATTAAAACTGAGCTTAAAATACCAGCCAATTATCTGGCAATGCCGACGAAGAGTGTTCTGACGATTGTCAGATGTCTGACAACATTGTCGTCTTACCTAGTGTCTACAAATGCGATTAACTCTGAGATAATATCTGACAAAACGTCGGCAGAATGAGAGAACGAATTTCTTTATGTCTATTTTAATGTCTAACAAGGAGTACACGTATTTTTGTTAATCTTATAAGAATTCATAAATCAATGAAAGCCGAGAAGAAAACACATCTTTGCGATGAATAAAATCTTATATAAATTTTGTAAATGCACACATTTTGTACGAAAATAAACACTCATAGTATATATTTATTGCATAAAAGTAAATTATTTTCCATTTAAAATGGTTTTTTAAAAGATATTTTGCCAAATTAATAATCGCTAAAATTGCAATGGCGTCTTTTTGTAAACAAACACACACACAATCGCTTTTTTGACAGCTGTTATTATCGTTGCCATAAGATTTCTCATAAGAACGCTCTCGTAAAAATTATTATAAGACTGCGATAACCCTGATTTTAAGTCTACACGTAACAGAATTCTCTCTGCGATTGAATTTGACGTTCTCATCTCAGATATTATCGCAGGTGTGGACACTAAGTTACAATTGATTGACAATGGTTTTTCTGACAACGTTGTAAGTTAAAAATTGGCAGTTCGAACTCGAGACTTTGCAGAATTTTGTTATCTGTTTTTAAGTACGAAGAGAATTTCGTAATATTTTAATAAATAAATTTTGCTAATCTGAGCAGTGTCGAAGGTATATACACTGGGCACTGATCAGTTTTAACTAAATTAGTTCCAACATTTTAAATGCTGTAATAGAGTTGGTTTTAGTCTTTCTTGTTATTGTTAAAGTTAAACCTCCACAAAAACTTCTTCCTCTTTCCTCCTCATCACAACCTATTTTCCTAGTGCTAGTATTTACAATGCACTGCTTGATTTGTTCCTTTTTATATATACTGGGCACTGATCAGTTTTAACTAAATTAGTTCCAACATTTTAAATGCTGTAATAGAGTTGGTTTTAGTCTTTCTTGTTATTGTTAAAGTTAAACCTCCACAAAAACTTCTTCCTCTTTCCTCCTCATCACAACCTATTTTCCTAGTGCTAGTATTTACAATGCACTGCTTGATTTGTTCCTTTTTTTTTTTTGATATGGCATATGTTCTAAATGGTAGCACTGTTAGTATAAACAGAATTTTGATAACTAAAATAATAAAAGAAGCATTAAACAAATTAAATGTTTTTTTTGTAATTCAATTAAAGCAAATAAATATTAAAAACTTTGAATATATGTTTCTGCATCTAATTTTTACCATATTTCATGTGTGCCACATCGACGAAATCTTTGATATTGTGAAGTGGCAACTTTTTATGTCTTATTTGCAAATACATTTTTAATCAGTAATTGTTTTCGTGAGTTACCTATTCGCAAATAAAGATTTAGTTTACTGTTTATGCGGTATTTTTGCTATTTACAATAATTTTATTCACAAATAACCTGGACGATTAAACATAGTATTTTAAAAAGTGATTGCATTTTCTTGATTGATATTTTTAGAACAGGTAAAAAAATTATAAGTGGTACCACTGGAATGAAAAAGTAGCTGTTTATATTTCAGAAGCCTAAATTACAATTGTGCATTTTGGTTGGGATTTGTAAATATTTAATTTTTATATATTTTATACATCGAACACTAAGTAGTTCGCACTATTTGAACAATAACTACTACAGAATTTTCTAAATTTCCCTCAGCCATTTTGTAAACACAAAAAGCTTTATAATATTTGCAAGGAAAGAAAAAATAATATCAGCTGTTTATTACGTAGCTGCCACTTTCAATATAATTATGTTGCTGGCTACGGACTACATTTGTAGCCAGCGGCATTTGTAGTCGTATGTTCGTGTAGCCTGCTGCCTCGAATGTGTTTAAAGCTTCAAGCTAAAATTGTACCGACCAAAGTTAACTATCTTTCTCTCTCAAAAAGAGAAATGTCAAACTAACTCCCAGATTCGCGTTGTCAAATGTGAAATTTCAAAACGAATGAAGATGGGAAAAAAACGAATTATTTTAATAAAAACGCACCAAGTTTAGAATTTTTAAAGACCTATTTTGTATTATAAAAAATATAATATTCTTATATTAAAAACACGATAATGAAACAGCCTTTTAAGCGGCTATTAAGGCACATTTAGCCAACCGTTAATGTAGTTGAAACAGCTGATCGTTTTTGGTATACGAGCAACCATGAAAATGCTTACCTGACTGTAATGAAATGTAACCGTAACCTCTCAAACTGTAGAAAATAGATTTTCTTTACGTTTTTACATGACAAATGTTGTCAGTGATGGTACACATTATTGTGGATAGGAGAGTGGCACAAGACCCCTGTTTTGGTACTTCTTGTTTATTTGATAATTGAACTGCTTAAGTAGTTCAATTTATACACGCATAATATACTTTTAATAATTTTAAGACTTCCGAAGTTGTGCACGCAAAGTGAATGTACAAACATAGGTAGCATAATTTATATGCTGCGCACGATTTTTGCAAGTGTCACATTATATGTAACCCCAACATTCATTCGCCCAATTTCCAAAAATATATTCCACAAGCATAAACTTTGAACGATACGATAAAATGACTTTTGAAAATCGAGTCATAATGCAGAGTTATGCTGCTATAAATGCAAGAAAGCAATATGTATTAAATTAATTAAAAAAAGTTAATAAACTTTAAGTACCATAACTTTTTATTAAAGTTATTACATATTGTAACAAGACAAATTTTAGGTATAATTTAAGCAAGTTGCGTACCTTTTGTATGCGTTAGTTAGTTAAAGTTTGCGTTTTCAAGTCAGGTGGAGACGGCACTTTACCGAAACTTTTCAAGAGCTGCCAGAAAAAAGTCTGAGCTTTCCGCGCAAAACATTAGAAAAAGGTAAAAATTTTCATTACAAAATATTGAGCACTGGAACAATGTAATTTTTTTGCGACAACACGAAACTGTTGCTTTAATACCATGAAAAGTTTGGCGCAAACCCCTGATAGCCTTATAAAATAAACATACATATGTATAACGTAAAGTTTGGTCAATTATAGGTTATTGTGTGGGGTTTTATTTCACACAGGGTGTTGGCGAAATAAGTTTTCTGGATTAAATAATTACTAATGAAGCATATCTGATTATTTTAAGAAATGGTTTGAGTGCCAGCGCCCGAAATTCTGTCAAATTTTTGAGGAGACGGACAGTCATAATATTAAACTGGGTACGTACATACATACATATACAAAAGTTGCCAGAAATATTAATAAAAAAGGTTGTGAGTTTGATGAAAAAAATTGAGAAGAAAACAGAGTGGATTATATGTATGTGCAATTTTTGCCATACAATTAAAAAATGTTGTTTTTAAATGAAAATTTACTAAAAGCAAAGCTGAATTTAGAACAAATAATTTGTATGAAATCCTAGTTTTAACTTATATCAGTCCGTTTGTTGGCCTTTAAGCGTAATGGACTATAAGTGGAAAGTATTGTATTAAAATATATTATATATCAAGAGAAGACAGATTGCATATGTATCGAAGAAATTAAATTTTTTTAACTTTTATTTGAATAAAACTCAATCGATGTTTTATTTTTTTAAAACAAAGTTTTAATTTTTTACTTTGTTCATGTCATGTTTAGCTGTTTTTCAGTTTTAAATAAAAATTATAATATAAATTTTTAATATATACACATACATAATATATACACAATAGCTTTTGATAAAAACTAAAAAATCTGTTGAGAAGACTACTTAAAATGTTATTTATACATTGAGTTTAACAATAATATCTTAGATTGCAGCTAAAGTAGATTTTTTATATTTTTATTCGAATTAATTTTACAATAATTACACATAAGTACATATTTACAAAATATTAAAACTAAAAATTTGCTAGTTGTTTGAGAGTTAAAATAGGAATTAAATACTTTTCTGTTGTTAATCGCTCACTTGGACTACAAAGGCCATTCGTTCTGTTCGTTTAACATATGTATATTAATATATAAAGCCGTGATTATGAGCAAAATGATATTTGAATATTTTTCCATCGAAGCAAATTAAGCAAAATTTTAAACATGGGAATATCAACTTTGATTTTAGTTCTAACATTTTTGCTTTTTTTTTTTAAGAAAAACAATATATTTAAGAAACAAATCTTAGGTTAAAGAATATTGGATCAACCATTAGATAGTTTTAGTACGGGAGCAGAGATTTATTCTTTCATTCGCCCCACTCCATTTGGCTTTAACAAGTCTCCTAGATGGGGAAACGAATAAATGGACGGAGTCCACCGTGCTGCAACATTGAAACGAGACAAGTGGAATTGAACATTCCAAGAAATTTCTAAGACGGCCGAACGTGCTCTAAAATTGGGTAGGAAAAGCCTCAGATCACTGACAGGTGCACTTACAGCATGCCATTTTCCCTGCCTTGAGATATGTACAGGATGGGCATTTCCAATACAGACATTTTGAGATTTTGTGGTGAGGCAGAGGAGTCGATGGAGCACTTGATCTCTCACTGTTGGGCGTTGAGACACAGAAGAGAACAGGGGGGTTACTCTCTATTGCGATGCGAAATAAATCGAAGAATTGGTACCCTGTATTGCGTTTTCGTATTTTTTCGCATTTAATTTATTGTTTATTTTGTGATACCAGTGTTACTTCATTTTTAAACTATTTCGCGGAAAAGTTTGCGCAGACAGCACAGAATACCAAATTTGCTCTTATAGCATCTACCTTTCGCATCGCAATGAAGGTTTCTTGGCATACATGACCCGTGAAGGGGCAAGGGGAAGCACAATAGATCAACAGTGGTCGCAGTGCAAGTAGTCGTTGAGGGTCTCATTCCATTCAAATAATAATAAGATCACGGTTCAAGACTAAAGAAAGGTTCGGTTAAATTAAGCAAATATCTATCTGACTAATCAAGCGGTATAAAAATTACAAAATAAGCTGGACTTCTAGTTTTTACTTTCAGACAAATATACAGTAGTTTACGCTTATTACCCATATCCTTATTTGTTTAAGGATATTTTAAACTGTATCATACACAATTTAAGATTTTGATTGGATTATATGAAAAAGAAATCCATTGAGATTTGTTTGCGAAGTCTTATGGAATGTCAAATCTCTTACCGTATTTATCATAAGTAACACTTTACATTCACATTACTACAATTGTATGTATTATATTTGAGTATTACGCAATTCTTAATACAAAGTGTGATAGTCCTATAAAGTGAACGTAGCTTAAAGTAGAATTTTGTAAAATGTCAAAATATTTGCTGTAAATTAGCTAAAAATTAAACATTTTAAACGAACGGCTGTTGGCCTTCGTCTTCCACGTGTAGGATTTATAATAAAATTTAATGGTTTGGGAAAACTGTATTCACAACCTGAGCAATTTACTTTTTAAGAGAGAATTACTGATGAAGAAAATATAATAAAAACTTAAATTATAACTTAGGAGATGTATTGGCATTTTATAACTTGATAAGCTTTCAGTAAAACAATACGTGTTATGGACGAGAAGGTGGCTGCTGGCTGCGATATTATTTTTGCCAAGGATTTATTCACAACTGATACTAACTGCCGACCATTATATGTGCAGGCTGCTCAAGTTCATTATCATAACGAGTAACCGTAACGGGTGTTAAACTTCTTTTGAATCCGAAATCATCCACAGATAGCTTGCAGCTAGGTGCTAGTTCTGTGAACTCTGTTCCTAAACCAAACTCCATATCTAAGAAGCCATATTCCCAAGTAGAGGAAGCAGAATTTGAACTTATACTACTGACGTAGGACGAAGTAAGTGATTGTGTTGCAGATGAAATGGTTGATAATGTTGTGAAGGTGGCCGTAGTAGTGGCGGAAGGTGGAATGGTGGATGTAAAACTTGACGTCGCTGACGACGGCATTTGCGAAGATTGAACGGTTGCGAATGTACCACTTATAGCTACTGACATGGAAGGGGATGAATTTATTTCGGAAGAATTTGTTGCAGAAGGAGATGAAGGTATCGACACGGGTACGGCCGTAGCTGGATTTGCTGGTGGTAGTATTGAAAATAGATCGTTGTTGTTAATTGGATCTAAGGCTGATTGAGATGACAAGCTAAGTACCGAACTCCAGTTAATGGATCTAGTTGAGTCGTCATCCGCATAACCGGAGTCTGTTTCAGAAACAATTGAGTTGTTTGCCGTACCCGCAGTAGTACTTAATGTTGGTGATGTAACAAGTGTGTGCGCTGAAGTTGAAGCTGAAGACGATGAAGGGGCTGAAGCAGGCGGTAATGATATCACAGTTTGACTTGGGAATGGAGTGGCACGTCCTGAATGTGTTTCCCGAAACGGATAATGATCATATGGGTGGAGAGTTGTCGTTACTGATCCTGAACAGTTGTTGGTACTTTGATTGTTAGAAAATTGACTAAATGAAGTGGATTTTTGTAAAGAATTGTGGAAAGGCATAGACTCCATTCGCTCGTGCTGATAGTGGTGCTGAAAGCTCGTTTGTTGCTGCTGTTGATTTTGGTAATCTACACCAGCACCGAGTCGGCCGCAATTTGCAATCGGCATATAATCTTGATGCTGATGATGTAGCATTGGCTGGTGGGATTGAAGTTGCTGTTGAGGCAGTTGATGATGTTGAACATTGCTGGTATTATTGACATTGTTAGAAGCAGATAATGGGGGCTGTATTTGCATATGGGAATGAAGATGGTGATACTGAGGTTGATGATTTGTAGCAGAATGGTTGATGTGATTGTGGTGTTGCTGCGCCACATGCGTTGCCGCCTGGTGTAATTCTTTTGCCTCTGCTTCGATTTCTCTATCAATTCTCTTAAGCGTATTGCAAATTAATACTGATCTATATAATGACTGTTCGGATACCTGCCGAAAACGTGAGAGCTTAAACATGGATAGGTTTCGTATTTTAAGGCGAATATCTTTGTAACATGATTTATTTGCGCCGCACCAAGCGCCCCGACCATCGCAACAACGTTTCAATGGAATTCTGGTTTCATGCACAGCAGTTGCGGAGGTATGTATGTTACCAAAAGGTGTGGATGGTTTGGGTGTAGGACTGTTTGAAATACTACTCGTAACGGCACTGCTGCATCCAAGTTCTAAATAGGATTTGCCATTTTCCGCACATCTTATAGTTTGCTGCTGAGCTTGAGGTTGTATTTGTTGTGTAACAGTTTGTTGCTGCATTGACGTGAAGCCAGATTCTGAAGAGGTATAGAAGTTATTGTTGTTGCTATTCGGCCAAGTAAACCCGTTACTAACACGCAAATGTTGGGGCCCACCAGTGCGCGAACAATTTTGTTGTGGAAAAGGTTCTGAATAATAGTTTGGTCTGCTGCCATAGCTCGAAGAAGTTGAAAAGCTTCCAGCAGTTCGTGTGTTTTGAAGGCTAGGCGGAGATGATGAAGTTGCAGCTGGAAACGTGTGGTATCTCAACGGGCAATACGTAGGAATAATGCCTTCCTCTTCTTCATAGTCATCTTCAAAATCATCATCATCGTCATCTATTTCATCGGCACTAAGTAACGTAGTAGCAAGGGTGGAACGTGTTGTTATGCTGCCCCAAGGATCACAAGGTACTGCAACTGCCTGTAATTTCGAAATACAATCGACTGACTCTGGTGCAGATGTCCATGGTACACTGGCAACAACTTCTAATTTTGCTATACTATCTTCCGGTACAGGACTGGAAGATGTAGGTGGCAAAGGAGAAGTTGCATCTACTTCCTCAACTACAGGTATGTTTGCAACGATTGCATTTAATACAGGTTTCGTCGGCGCAACTTTTGTTCTTGTTATTTCTTTGCCGCTTCTAAGATTATACGAAATTGTGCTACAAGAAATGTCACAGCTTCTGTTCTCATTACTGGTATAATTCGTAGTAATATTGTTGTTTTTAAAGTTTGATTTTAAACCATTTGTGGCTGCACCCTTTTGTTCTTCGACTGAATCTATGTAGTTATTATTTTTCAAAGACCATTTACTTGCTTTTATTGGGGGTGGACAATTTGTATAGGCATTACTATCTTTGCTTTCGAATGTAAGATCATGTTTCCGCTTTATAGCGGTTGTGGCTTGCAGACCCATGGCTGAGTTGACCTGAAATAAAAATGATCAATGTATTATTAAAAAAGCAGACCAAAATTTTGCTTCTTAAATTAAGTAAAAATGTTTACATACATAAGTAAATATGAAGAGAGTAAATGTGAATTGTTTGAAAATTTTTCTTTCTTCTCTGAGGGAAGAAGTTCTTTCATAAAACGTTGGTATCGAGTGAGCCTGACGACGCAGTTGTTTGCAAATAATATTTGTCCTTCAACAACATTATCATCCTTCTCGTAAGAAAAGTAAATCATACACGAAGCCGCATGCATTTAAGAAGAATTATATTACAAATGTACTAAGTAGTAATACGCACACATTTCGGAAGCTACAAAATTCAGAGAAAACAAAATATATGAAAATGTTTCCATTGTATTTGTTTTTTTTTTTTTTTTTGAGTTGCCATATGCCGTTGCCCTGCTGCTGTTTATTGTGTTCCGTTTTACTTTAGAATTAAGGTTTTATTCATCGTTCTTGTTATACGTTGTTTGTGAAAGCGATTTTTCTACATACATACATACATATGTATGTACGTACTCGCGCATACAATATTTAAAATACAAAAACGACAACTTAAACGTGAGCAGACAAACTGACAGAAACTTGTAAATGTGTACGTACGTACATTGTACGGGGTGAGTTACGAATCGATTCAATTTTAGTTTTGCCAACACTGTTGTTGGTTGGTACAGCTAAGGTTAAACCGTCATGGCACGGCATGTGTTATTTTCCTTGACGTGCATTTTGCTACTTCTTTCATATTTATTCGGATTTTGTTTTCATGCGAGATGGTGGTAGTTTCAACAATACGGGAATAGAGCTCAGGCACATCATCCCTTATTTCTACTTCTTTTTTATTCAAAAGAAAACAGACCACTTTTTTGAAGTTTAAAAGTCTGTTCATGAAGAAACTAAATTAGGAAAGAATATTACTCATACAAGCATATATACATATACGTTTACATATGGATCTATGTTTGCATGTATAAAAGTACGCGTTTAAAGTTCTGTTCTAACTTCTACGAGTGCGGAATTCTTGGTGCCGATTTCCCTTTTATGAACACAAATTTATGATTCGATTCTGTTTGAAATATTTTGGTGGCTAAAAAGAATGCTTTCTGTTCGTGAACATCAAAGTTGAAAGTAGAAAACTTGCGCAGACTCAACCTGTTGTAAATTTCTTAAACGACTACAAAAGTTTTATTACCCAGGAATATTATATCAATACATACATACATGTACATGCGTGTGCATCAAAAACTGCAAACGAAGCATGTTCATTTCAAGAAAATAAACATTTTTGTGCAATTCCTGCACACATATGTATGTATATGTACATTTGTTCTGAAGCTTTAAATTAAAAAAACATTAGACCTATACCTAAATATGTATGTAACAAAAAGCTTAAACATTGAAGCCTTTATGGTTTAAGCTTATTTTATAAATAAGTATGTATACGTATGTACATACATTCACGCACACATGCATAAGTTTGCTGTCGTAAAAACCCAAGAAAATTGTTGAAAAACATAAAAATGAAGTTTTTCGTTTTAAAAATATTTACTTCGTTTCAAACTAAAAAGTCATCCTTAAAGTCTACAGCAGAGATCTACATCATCTCATAAGACCAACAGTAAGGCAGAGAAACAACTTAAGCTTCAACTAACCAACCAACCATGATGGCGAAACCAGCTTTCGAAGTCAAAGAAATAACTCATGAAAAATATAAAAATATTTTTGTTTTGCCAAGCCTGTTGGCAGCGGATGAGCTTAACAACCAAGCAAGTAAAGTTAGAAACAAGACGTAGCAACTGTGTTAAATATTGGCTTAAAAAGTTTCTTTATGGCCAGCGTTACGTTATCAAACTCAACAAAGAGCATTTAAGAATCGTCGATACACTGTTAAAATAAATATTTTAGTAACTGGTTTAAACATTTTGCGCACACATTCAAACATGCATACATATGTACGTATGCGTGTACGTACATGCATATATACATATATTTGTAAACATATGTACATACATATACAAGTGAGCCAAATGACAAACCAGATTTCTAAAGCACTAGTCTAGTATCATTCCGTACAGCGAAAACACATAATGACGATTATATTTTGTGAAATAGCAATATTCACACACTCAAATATACGAGTAAAGCTTAGCATTCATAGTGTGTATATGTATTTTAAAAATGACATATCTATTCGTCACTCATAGCAAACTTTTAAGTGAGTTTTGACAATCAAAAGCTTGGTTGTACAACTGCAGTTCGATTCCGTTTTGTGCTAAATTACCTCGACGCATGCTGTAAAAATTATTCTTTATCAGAATTTTCTGTGTTCTTTACTCGCAATTTCCACTATGCAAATCTGATTGCTGAGTAGATTAAACTTTTAGAAAACGGGTTGAGGCATTTTACTCATGAGCTAAAAGATCTCAGCGCGTTTAATTAGCCCAGAAATAAGACTTACATAATGGAAATCGCGAGTTAAGTTAAGTTTTTAACAAAACTGGACTTACAAAAAAACATCGCCTTTATGTTTCAAAAGCGATAGGAAATAGGAACCTGAGGATTGCGCAAATCAATAAACTTCACCTTATTTTGCGTAACTTTTTTTGTAACATGAGTTTTTTTTTTTTTTCTTTCAGAAATAAGAAGTTAGGTGTTAGTTAGATATGTTAGTTTTTTATAGTTTGATCTTTCTAACAATTTAATGAAAAAAATCAATTCTCATGCCACTTTTAATGTAAAATCGCTTTCTCCGAACATAAATTTGTGAGTTAGCAGCACCGCTAACTTTTCAAGCGGGAAGTGTCAATTTTTTTTTTGAGATTTTATGTCGATAACAAACGTAAAATTGTTGAAAAAATGAGGTGACATACCATCTTTACAAAAAATACAGTGAGGCCACAGTTATTTGATCAACCGGAAACGTCGACTATCGGGGAAATAACATTTTTAATAATTTTTATGAATTTAATTTTTTTGCATCGTTTGAGATTACTTCTATTATCCGGGAATTTAAAGATACATAACTACACGGATAATAGAGGTTTCACTGTATATTAAAAGTTCTTATGGTTGTCTTAGGCAAACACCACGACGCTACATTCGTTTTAAATCTCGGGAACTATAAATTTTATTCGAAAAATTCGAAAACGCAAACTATATTAAAGGCTTGCAAAACGGTTATTTAAAAAACGTATGTATGATTATGTGTGACCGTATGCGTATGCTACATACATATGTATATATGTGTGTACATGTGTAAATATATATAAAAACGAAAAACAAAAATATCTTAATATTTTTACTACATGTAAATATCAACTCTGTAGCTTTCTTCAAATTGTGTGTATTTTATAAGCAGATTTAAGCTCACATAAAACGAAAAATATTGTTGGCGACGTCGGTCCATCAAAACATTGAACGTCAGACATGTTATAATAACACATGAACTAAGTTTATTTCTACTTTAAAACAAAGAAAAATCAACGCAACACAAAACCAAGGCATTGGGAACATGAAAAATATAAATATTTTCACATTTTAATGTGTGTATTTATAAATCGATGTGTGTATGTACATGAATGTGTGAGACTGTATATTATATTTGTGTGAATGTTTGTGTAATTTGTTCATTTCAATACTGTTAAAGCGGAGAATATCAACACCCAGCAGTCAACCGTACTAGAGTATTAGTTAAGGCCGTTCAACAATTGCCCAGTAAGCATTTTGTGAAATTTTTTTTAACGAAATCTAGTCTCTAGAAAATTATGGAATGCACCCTGCGGGAGCAAATTATATTATTATTCGGTTATTTTGTTTGGTTAGAAGTTTATGATATGCTGGATATAAACTACTCTCTAACTTAGACTATACATAAATATTAGATTAGAACTCGATTATCCGAAGTGTTTTGAAAAACAGTTTCAACAAACCACAAATTAAAAACGGATTTAGAGTTAACTATTTAAACTCGAAAATGGATTTAAAAGTTTTTGAAAAACGTAGAATTTTTCAACGATATTTTTAAAATGACTGAATTTTGTAGTTTTGCTATAATCAGGATAACATATCATACATATGTATATGTATATGTATATATACTGTGTATGTATAAGGAACTGCAATTTATTGCATACAATCTTATTGTAAAACCAGGATCGGGTCTTGATAGAATCTAAGTCAACGTGGACAAAGTAATGTGAGGTTGAGGTATAAACGGTAACGTGTGTTTGAATCCACGAGTTCCGTGGATTCAAACACAATTTTATTTGCTTATTTTTTTTTTAATAAGAAAAATAAAACAGTCCAACATATTAACAAGACATTAGAATAGTTCAGTCAGTTAAATAAAAATAATAAAAATAATTATTGATTGAAAGCAATTATTTTTTTTATCAGCAATATATAGGTACCTACCAAAGAATAATTTTTTGGTGTAAATTTATACATATGTATGTAAGTCGTATAGGTATGTACTCGTATATACACACAGTTAATTGTTTCACACATTTTATTGATTTTATTTTTACTATAATTTTTTCCTGTGTATGTGCGTGTTCTGGTAAATAAAAAAAATGAAATCCTTTCATAGAACCTAAGTTAGGATTAAGAAATCTTAGAATTCTTTTAATGAATGAAGTATAAATTATCTAGGTAGGTAGTAAATAAAAAGTGTTGAAGGATCTGTTAAATCCAGAAACCGCCAACTTTTAATCGAAAAGTACAATACGTACTGGGCGAGCGTTAAAATATTGGTTGTTAAAAATTAATATTTAAAATTGTTAATATGTATTTAAAAAAAGCAACCCAACAAACTTAAACAAGCATCTGACTAAACAAGTACTCGTAAGTTGTTTTTATTCAAAATAATTTAACAAGTCCGTTGCCGATGAAACAACGTTGTTCGTCGCCATTGCTGCCACCATGTCAGCTTATCATGGCATTCACTTGGCTCTACACAAATCGCCCCGCAATACCTCTTCAGTTTTTTCCGCAACCCTCAATTAAACAAAAGAAAAAAAAAACAAAAACACACATACAACCAAACAATAATTTCAGCACATTCGTTGTCGTTAGTTGCGTTGTTTATTCGAACGACCGTCCAAACGAGTGTATGGCAAACAAAAAAATCTACTTGAAATTTTACTAAATGCTGAAAAAAAAAACTTGAAATACACAATGTATTTCCACATCCAATGTTGCTGACTCGTATTAAAAACTGAACCAACAAACAATAGCCAGGCAATACTGGCAGCCAACCAACCAACCATCCATCCAGCCAGCCAGCCAACAAGCACCAGTTTGGAATGTTGGTTATAATAAATATAAATACATATACACATTTACAGCTCTGAACTCATATAACGAGCACAATGAACGAACGAACATATTGTGAAAACATTCACATAGACCTGAAATAAAATATACGAACGAACGTTCAGTTCACAGCGAGGCATATGAAAACTAAAAACAAGTAAGATGCCTGCCGTCAGTTTGAAAAAAAATATGTGAATATACGATGTACAGTCGCAATGTTAAAAATAAAACATGCATACACACATACATACATATAGCTGAGAGGCAAAGCGAAGGGAACTTTTTCAATATAAAAACGCAAGCAAGCAAAGAAAAATTATGAAGAGTTGCTTCTTAAAAGTTCGAACCCAGGGATGCCAGACCATTAGTTTTTTTTATTTATTATGTTAATTTGTTTAAATCATGGCGATAAATGATTAAAGTTTATTTGCATAATTTTGAGACTTAGTTTTGAAAATTGGAAGCATTACAAGTAACTGAAATGCTTGGAACTGACTTATTGTAATCAGTTTGACATTTACGAGGGATTTGCTTAGAATCTTAAAAAGCAGTCTTTGTTGATCTCTAACAAAAAATAATACCGACCTAGTTATTGATTTGAGCTTTGTTGAAAATAATTAGACAAAAGCCAGTTTGTATATCCTTCTACGATCGATTTCCATTCAAGTCCATTTTTTTTAATTTGACAAATTTTTAAAATCATTTTGAAATTTTAAATGCACATTTGGTACACATATAATTTGTCAGCTGCTTGTTTAATATACATATACCTATGTACATATATGTAGGACCTTCATAGGGCTTGAATTTATTAATGACCAGAAAACAGAAATCAATGAGGTGTAAATTTTACGAGGTACCTACCTACCTTTTTAAAGCAACAAAAAAAAAATCATTTGAACAACTTTCTCTCTTATTAGAGTTGTAGTGTATAACAGAAGAGCCGCATTTACCGTTAACAAAATCTGCCCAATATCTATTTTTATTTATGAGGGTGTGTGTGTATGTGATAATTGAGTAAATTGTTTGTTATAATATTATTTTCTGTTATAATTTTATATCATATGCGTGCATGTGTACACGGATGTGTCGTATATAAATATGTATTTACGTACATATATAGGTATATGCATATACATATATCTACATTCATAAGCATGTGTGTATATCTGGCATGTATGTATGTATGTTTAAAAATATATAAATATATAAATAAATAAATAAATAAATATATATATATATATATATATATATATATATATATATATATATATATATATATATATATATATATATATATATATATATATATATATATATATATATATATATATATATATATATATATATATATATATATATATATATATATATATATATATATATATATATATATATATATATATATATATATATATATATATATATATATATATATATATATATATATATATATATATATATATATATATATATATATATATATATATATATATATATATATTGGTTTAAATCTTACGTTGTAATATTGAGAATATTTTTCTACAAATAATACCTATACACACTTATGTACATACATACATACATACATGTAAATGTAAGTATGTTTTTCATGTGTTATTGTTTAAGTATCTAAAGCGAAGGGGGCGATTAATATTTCGTATACATTTTCAGCTGTTTTGGGCAACATGGATATGTATGTATGCATTTGTATGTATGATGTTGAGTGGGAGATGTTTGTTCATCCTGATGGTGGTTGGATGTTGGGTATAATTTCCGTTAAGCTGGTATAGACGAGGTAGATGTAATAGCAAGGGAATAACAAAAAAAAAAATACATTTGTGGATACACTTGTATTGAAAATATGTTCTGCGCAATCTCGAAACATAATTTTTTGTTAAATAAGACAGTTAGGTATGCGGACAAAACTTACGGAAAACTTATGACAAACTATCTTTCTGCACTAAATACATACATACATATGTTTGTATGTATGTATGCTTGTTTGTATTATAGCGAAATTGTTTTCTGTAAAGGCTTGCTTAAATCAGTTGTGTCGAATGTTGAAAATAAAAGCACAGAAAAATGTTCAACAAATTTCATAAACATTTTAAAACCAAAACGTGCGAATATTAAAACTATGTATGATAATCGAATTCAGTCTGCAATATACAAATTTTTTGTACCTAGGCACTCAAAATGTGCTTCAATGAAAAATATTAAATAAATATTCATGGATAATGCAGTTTTATGCATATGAATGTATGTTTATGATCCGTAAGGTCGAATCTTTGCCAATTACTATTACACAAAAGTAACAAAAAGTGTACCTGTTCTTCATATAAAGGTATTACAAACTTTGAGCATTGTTACCAATTAAATACCAAAATAATGCTAATATTAAATCAACAGGTTTTTTTTTTGTTAAGTTGTTCAAATGAATTGCCAGAGAAACAGTTGTTGTGGTTTTGTCAGAAAAAAAATAAAAGTACATAAAAGATTTTATTAGTCCTTTAGATTTTATGTGCTAGATGATTCTTATTTCAATATGAAATATGTACATACTTTTTGTTGTATTTGTAGACTATTAATTATTGTTCTCCATCATGAAAATTTTAATATTTATACAAAAAAATAAATAAAAAGAATGAAAACAAATAGTCGTGTTACAGACTGCATTAATTTAAGAACGTTAGAACGTTCGCACCTTCAGACGCAAAATCATTGCACAGGGTCCTAATCTTCGATATTTTTATTAGAGAACTATTTGCATATATACATACATACATATATATGTATATACACATTTATGTATTGAACAGACTTAAATAACAAACAGTTAAGTAACAATCAATGTCGCCTTTTGTAAATTGAGGTAGGTATGTAGTTAGTATATAAACAATAGCTTCACTTATTTTGTCTTTTTTGAATCTGTTCGAAGTACTAGAATGATTTTAAACAAAAATCCTATTAATATCTGCAAAATAATTACAAATTTAGTAGCATTAATTAAGATTAGTTTTTAATTAACGTTGACAAATTTTAATAAACCAGCATTACCAACAAGGCATTAAGTTGGAAATTTAACTGTTCCTGTTTATATTATTCACTTAGAAAGACCTTAAATATAAGCGACATTTCCATTGATGGTGGAATGAATGCACTGCCACAACAACTTTTCACAAATGTTGATTGCAGGAAAGTCAAATTGAAACTAAACTAAATTGAATTACAAAAATACCGCAAAACAAATTAAATGAAACTCGAAAAAATAAAACCGTTTTAACAACATCAGCAGCATTCGTGAAAAACTTTGTTAGACACAATAACAGAAAAGCGAACTGAACTGTTGCACAAATGTAATCGAGATGTCTTTGTGTGGAAATAAGGTACATAGTCAGTGAGCGAAAGAGTTGTTTGACTGCTGCTGACTGCATGCTTTCTGAATTTTTTGTTAATATTTGTAATGCAAGACAACCCTTAAAGGGTGCTGCTGCTGCTGCTGATGGTGGCTTGATTTAAATGGTTGATTGAATGAACGTTTTGGTTATTACTATTATTATTGCTACTAAGAAGAAGAAGAAGAAGAGAAAGCAGAGAAGACTTGACAAGTGCTGTAAGAAGTATATATGTATGTACATATGTACGTATAAGCTACTATCAACCGCTAACACTAACACCACAACCATCACTAAACGTGCATGCATTCATATAGGAAATTCAGATGTGCTTTTGCAAAGCAAGCAATGCAATTTATTGTTTGTTTGTTCCTTCGTAGTTCTTACATTCTCAATTGTGAGAACAAAAAGTACAAGGCGCATAAAATACATACATACATAAGTATGGATAACGTATACAATGAAAACAAAAGAAGAGCGAACGATTGGTACAATCATTCATACAAAGATTTGTATACAACTTCCAATAACCACGTGCTGTTATTAAGCATTTGCATATTAAGTCCACTGTCTGATGACAGTCAAATTTGATCATATGTAACTATGCAGGGATGACTGGACCAGTTCAATATTTGCTTTATGCAAGTGCAAATGTGAAATAGGTATTATAACTTATTTAAAAATCCAATATATAAATTTGGTTGGCGAAAATAGTTGAATGGTTATGTATCACTGAAAATCTGTGCTTTTTTCGATATGTGTACTGCGTTTGTAATACTGACACGCGAGCAGCTGATAGATGGAAACAATATTCAAAAAACCTTAATTGACGTTAGTTACCAAACATATTAACACTACCATATAGGTACCTATTTGTTAAAAAAGTTTATGCAAAAACAGTACGTACAATTAAATGCAGTAAGAAGATTAATTGTTTTGTTCAGGTGTAATTTTTTGGTTAGTAATTCATGAAAATGAATAGCAACTAGAACCGAAAGCGAAATTATTTTTTTTTGTTAAGCACCCCATACACCTTTCAATTCAATTGTCAGCTGAATCGGTTGTTTTCCAGTATAAGCTGTGTATGGCTTTGTCAATTGATTTGTTTGGCAGTTATAGAGTTGTTTGAAGAAAAATGAAAAGATTTTGATTTTTCAAGTTTGCTAGTATGTCTTTCAATTCGATTGTGCTGTGTGTGTTAGAGTCCCTTGATCAGCTGTCAAAATTTATATTTTTATTTTTTTGCACAGAAAATGTTAAATATTTTTAAAATTGTCTATAATTTCATTGAATTTGATAGTTGAATGATAATCTTTCAATTCAGTTTAAGAAGTGTGTGGTCAAGAATCAATTCAATTGAAAGACTCAATTGACAGTTGAATTGAAACGTGTATGGGCTGTTTTATATAAAATAATACATTTTTGACAACCATTTCGTGGATTTACCTTTTTAATAAATAATGAATATATAATATGTAATATAATAATGAAATTGAGCAAAATTAACATGGTTACTTTCACTAGAAACATTTTTATTATTTAAATAACGTTTTTTGTTTCATTTCATCTTTAAAATATTTAAAGCTAACATTAGCTTCCCAAAAGAATGATAAACTAACAATCGTTTTAGCATATAACGTTAGGAAATTTTTCTTAACAATTGGTTACCAAGCTTGTTAAGTTCTTTTTTTGCATACGGTCGATAAACTTTACCACTATTTTAAGGCATTTCTTAATTTTTGCTTAACTTGCGTAAATTGTTGGAAAGTTTGAAAAAAGTAGACTACACTAGTACAAAACACAGTAAAATCTGGAGTACCGCTGGAGATTATATATTGACAAAATATTTATATGAAAAATATGCTTGCTATTTTTAATTCGAATATCGACATTTGCTTCATTAGATACGGAATTGCATTGGATTAAAAGTAACAGTGTAGGTAGGATAAGCTTTTTAAATGTGCAACGTTTTCTTATAACAACTTACGACGAGTAAGTCAAAATAACTCCAAAAAGTAGTTTAGAGGAAAATTGCATTGAAGATGTATAATAACAAATAAAAATAAACCACAATTACAACCAGGTTTCATAACATGAAAAAAAATTATATATGTACATTTGTTTGTACATATCGCTCCTTTATTGCAACACAGTCATATCTCAAAAAATTAGCTTTTCGAGATAACAATGCAGAGTTTTTTAACATTACTACCATTTATATTGTGCGAAAAATTTATTCAAATTGCTTTTAAACTGTTTCCTTTAGGAGATATTTTCTCAAAAAATTTGCTAAGACTTGTATGGAAACTAAAAACTTTAAATGCGTTTTTCTCGAAACGAACTTTTTTGAGATATGACTATGTTGCAATAAAGGAGCGATATGTATGTATGTATATGTAACTGACCATGTTCTTACAAACGCGAATTTTTAAAATCGCTTGTGGTTTTAGAACTGGCAGAGTAAAACAAAAAGTGGCGCTACGAGAATGGCTGATGGAAACAATTACCATTCTCAAAAGTATTATACATATGAGTTTACATATCGATGTTATGTTATTACTTATGATTCGAGTTTTTTCTTTTCAATAATAGTTTTTGATACTTAATAAAGTGTTAAAAAATCCAATATATTAATTTCAAAAAAAATCTTAACATGAAAAGGTAAGAAGAGAATAACTAAGATTTAATTTAAGATTTATTGAAATAACAGAAACAAAACTAGACATACATATTTTACATTACAGGTATGTTTTATTACATAAAAAAGAAACAAATTTCAGGATAATTAATTATAATTAGAAAATGCCAAAATGCAAAAAGATTAAAAAATATTGCTAAAAGAGAAAATTTTATATCTGGTATATATTAACATTTATTCAAATATTTAGTATTTTATATGAGGTTAACAGAGTAAAAGCAGAAAAGAGAATGAATTGCGTTCTTATAATTTAATTCGAATATTAATATATTCAATATGTATATGCAGAATCAGCAAAATACACGATCACAATTTGACTGAGAACAATAAATATTAAATGAATGAGTGAATATTATTCGAATGTTCGTTACTTCCATTATACTACAAAGTGTGTTCGGAATAAAGTTAAATTGAAGTTGAACATATGTGAAATATACATTTATCTTTCAAAATCTTGAAAGAAAAAACTGACTAATAGAAAACGGCATAAACATGAGTATATACATTCGAATACTACTTACATTCATTCATTCGAATACTAATATATTTTAAGCTTTTTTTCTTAACATTCGTTTTATTAGAACGCAGTTGTGTTATTTTCAGTACGAGTAGAGTTATTATCGCTGCTCATGCGGCTTGTGTATTCATTCATTTGTTTTTATTAAAATAGATTATGAGCCACTTCATATCCAAATCGTGGATGGAACGAAACATTATTTACCCAGAAAGCAAATGAATATATTCAAATGCTTTTTGAGCGTAATCATGCAGACGTTTAGTATATATTGAAGAAATGTGTATGGCACTAAATAGCTACCTGACATTTAACAAAAACGTTATCTACTTCCTACTGAATTGCGATGCTATTTTTATAAAATAAAATATTCGTAGTTTTATAAGTTTCACTTGAATTCATGAAGATTTTGTTACCAAAAGAATCCTAATCTCAATGATCCTAAGAATTATAATTTAATAGCTTAAAAGAAGCCTAATTGTAGTCACCTTAAAGACACTAAATGGAATGATTTTGATCGTTTTGGTATGATGAGAAAGCGATCATCACATAGGTATAATACATAAGAGGCTTTTGCACGTCCTGTTGTAGCTTTTGAACCATAATCACACGTACGTGTGTAAAGTTTGCATAATTTCACCAAATTTTGCGAATGTTGGATTTCACTTTCCTCGGATTACATTCATTTAAGTGATAAAGTGTGTTAGGTATGTGGATAAATGCATTCTTGCATATGTACGCATGTATGCTTGTGGGTATTTTTTTATATAAGAACTGAAAGTTTAAACAATCTGAATTATAATACTAAAGAAAATCCCTACATGCATATGTATGTATGTACTCTTATGTACTTTATGTACATATGTTAAAACTGTTGTAACTGGCTCAAACTTAAATGAAATATTTATAAGTTTTCTTCTTTAAATCTTTCAGTTATAGGTAGGTACCTATGTATGTATAATAACTTTACAGGTAGAACTGGTGAAATCTTTTATCTGAGATGTACGTACGTACCTACCTAGACAAAAGAAGAGCTTTGTTAAAAAATTTACTTCATAAATAACTCATTTTTTTTTTGCTTTCAAAATATACCGACTTATTTAATGCGAATATGTTTGTACGTACGTACATACATATATAGGTATATGTCAGTTGTCTTACCTCTGTGCACATTGTTTTGTTAAACCTAATGAATAAATCCACAATACTGTCTAGTAGGCTTTGTGGCGTTGCAAAGTGGAAAGGTTCCTCCAATGTTAGGTTGTCCACTTTTGTTTAATTTTATATTTGCTTGTTGTGTCTTGGATAATGTGTAACTTTTATAAATGATAGGTATTTATTTTCTGTCGCTATATTGTGAGTATTTTGCAGAACATGTTGCAATATAAAATCCGTTGAGGTTAAATTAACAAAAAGCACAGTCTCATGGAGATTTTTTTCACATTTTAGTTTTGGTTAAAATTCTGAAATTTTGTTTATAAACGTTTAGTGTTTTTTTTCTTTTTGATTTAACGTTTTTGTTTTTCTTCTTAACTGTTTTTCACTTACGTATTTCATTAACTTTCGGGGCTTTATTTAGTTTACGTCTTTATTCTTTTTCTTATTGATCACAATCATTAGATTGGTGAGTGAGTGGATGAATGAATGAGTGCATTCACGAAATTGGTTGCTTTAGTTGTTGTTGTTGATCAATGGATCTTATACATTCATATATGTATGTATGTTTGTATAAAATGTTTGCTGATTTGTTGTTGTTGCTCTTATTTGATTGAATGGCTGGTTATGGTTTGTTTTGGTTATATCTTTCTTATGCGCGAAAATTATAACGTTTTGTTTTCGTTTGTGTTTTTCCACTTAGCGCAATAATTTTATTACCTATTATTCTTAAATAATTGTCAACAAATAAAATTAATTTAAGATACATAGGTATTCCAACGTTTTCATGTAACAATAAAAATACATTTTTTTTTTTGGTTCCAGTTTACGACAATGCGAATTATTTTTTTCAATTGCAGTTTGTTAATATTAAAAAATCACAATTTCTTCACAAACTTTTCGATTTTTTTAAGTTGCTGATTTATTTATCCCAGCTTTGAGTCTAGGAACTTTTTTTTAAATGTTTCACACAAAATAATAAAAATACGCGCTTTTAATGTATACTGTCTACGACAAAAAATTTGTGTGCGTTCAGCGAGCAAGCGGACATGTAGGTACTTAGTCTACCATAGTAAAATCAGAAATAACCAGTCGTTGTGAAAGATATGTGCACCAGAGTCTTAAAGCGGCATACACAAACCTCTAGTTATTGTGTATTTTTCCTTCTTTCAATCTCCTTTCCTTCCCTTCATTCACTACACAAACCGTTTTCTTGCATGTGTTTGTGTATATCTGTGTGTGCATAATGATGGTTTAGTTATGTAGACGACACATACACAGAGGAAATAAAAACAATTTGAAGCGTAAGAGTGCAACAGCACTAGTGTGTGTAACAGAGAAAGAGAATGATGTCATACGCTCAGTAAATGCTTTTTATTTAAACTTCTTTCTACATTATAGATGAGAACAGCAAAAAATGTGTTTCGACAAAAACTTACATAAAGCAAATTCACAAAATGAGCTACAAAATAATAAAAATGAGAGATTTGATATAAAATTGGCCGTTTTGCGAGAGTGTAGGTAATGGAAATGAGTTGCCACAATATTTTACAGGAACGAATATAATTTGGAATGTAGATATAAACTACATACATATATATGAAATTAAACTCCTATTTCTGACTTGGAACCAATTCCCAACCAAATAAAAAAGTTCTAGACCAATATATGTATATATTGCAAACAGAGAGTTTGATTTTCTAATGAATACGTCATCACTAATTGTTTTTAACAAAACTCGCGAAAAATTATAACGTCCTGTACGCGTTCGATATTCGTGACTAGTTAAAAACCAGACCCGACGCGAAAACTGAACTTTCGCGATAATAGGGTCTAAATTGAAAAATTTCGTGTTATTTAAATTAGAAATGTTTTTATTAATACACATACATATACTACTAAGTTGCTTTTTTGGTAAATGTTTTTTAAAACAAGAGCTAAATCCTTTTTTTTGTCATTTTGCAAAGTCCATTGTACACACATGTATGTTTATCGATTTCATAGCATCGTCTAATTTAATTTTGTTTCTCAGGAGTACTATTGTATTAATCCTCCGATTCCGTATCTGAAAATGTCATTTACTCCTCGCTATTCTTCACAGGAAATTATTCGTAAATTCAGCTGTTTATCATACGCATTTATGAGGGCGAATTGATATTGAAAAATGTCGTAAATAACAAAAACTCCCGCATAAACAGTAAATAAAATTTTTAATTGCGAATAGCTAACTCACGAAAAAATTTACTGATTAAAAACTTATTTGCAAATAAAACATAAAAAGTTGCCACTTTATTTCACAATATCTCTCATCGTTGTTATCACAAAGAAGGAAGTCATTTGAAACGTCAAATTGTATGAATATGAACCAAAAATGTTTGGAACTTGGGGACGTTCCAAAAACCAATGAATGGGGTGGATCGGATGGAGATTATAATTGTATCAATTTCACTTTACGTTAGCACAAAACAGGCCAATGGTTCTATCTGGAAATGTGGACATCTCAACGTCATTCTACCGATACATCCATGTAGACTGCAAACAATTTCGCACTCACTTCCACTCGACGTGGAAGTCGTGTTTATCACCGCGATGTTAGATTTCTTGGACTTCTCTCCGCAGATGTAGTTTGAAATCGTGCATAGCATTGCAATTGGGTTTGATGTAATTGTTCAGCTTGCGATCTCCTTTAAATTTTGATCGAGCAGCTCATGGCGTTACCTTTGATACAATAACCGTATATAGCAAGTGAAAAATCGAAGGGTCAGCGTATAAATAAAATGACGATCGAAACAACGCATGAAAAGATCCAGCTCAGGAGTCCAAATGTCGTTGTATAGATAAGATATTACAATACATGGTTTGGTATTTATCAAGTGACAATAAAAAATCATAATATGAAAAATTAAGAGCATTTTGTTTATATTGGTATGGGAATATATAGGAAAATCTTAATGTCATATCTCCGGAACTTCTTTTAATGAAACTTCACATAAACCATCTACAGTTCATCGCCAATGTACCTTTAAATTTCAAAATCGGTCGACCCGTGTGGTCAGTTAGTGGTGACATCAAAGTGTACACTTCTTTTTATATAGATTAAATTGAATTACAAAAAACAAAACAAGCATTTTCTTGTTTTTTTTGTTATTGTTTCAGCAATTAAAATGCCAATTATTATTCTTTTTTTTATCTTGGACCAGTACTCAAGGGATGACCCCTACATATGCAGTGCATTGCACCGGGACTAGGAAAACAGGTTATGAGGAGGGGAAAAGAAGGAGTAGTGTTTATAGACATTTGACTTGAACTTTCCAACAGACAGGAAATACATTTACAGGCAACTTATTCCACAGTCGAAGCGTACGGCTAAAAAACGAATTCCCTCTGTAATACGTAGTACGATTCCCTGGGCAATCGACCACAAATGGATGAGCTCTGGACGATGCGCGCGTGCTTTGTAAAAATGTGCGAGTTTCGGGAACAAGATCCATTGTAGTAACGATAGAACAGAGTAACGCACCCTACACTGCGTCGATGCTCCAGTGAGTCAATAGAGTTGGATACCCTACTGTCACCGATAAGCTTCTTCGCCCTCTCCTGCACACGATCGAGTAACCCCAAAACAGACTTTGAGGCACCGACCCAAACATGAGAGTTGTATACCATTTTCGGTCGGATATAGGTGGTATAAATAGTAAGGAGATCGAATGGAGTGAAGTACATCTTACACTGTTTCAAAAACCCGAGGCACTTGAATGCTTCTTTAGAGACATGAAAAATGTGTTCGTTCCAGCGAACATAACACTATATTTTTTTTCAAAGAACATTAAGAGCACCCGATTCCTTAATACTTATACCATCCATGAGTACAGATAAAGCAGCGGTCGTTTGTTTGTGTGTTAATAAACAGCATTGGGTCTTACGAGCGTTAAAAGCGACCCTGTTTTTACGACCCCATTCGGAGATTAATAGAAGGTTACTGTTCAGTGAATAATTCATATTGAGCCACTTGCCAGCGATCTCTGATAGGCTAGGCCTATAACTAAACGAGTACGAGTGGCAAATGCTGCTGTCATCCGCGAAAGAGTGGATAGGGTTGGCAGTTTGATAGAGAAGGTCGTTGAGGAAAATAAGAAATAGAGTAGGAGAAAGAACGGAGCCTTGCGGTACCCCTGAATTAATCTTAAACTCATGTTGAGCATATGTCATACTAAAAAATAAAAGTTTTCCATACACAAATTTGCGCATAAACAATAAATTAGTTATTTGCAAATAGTTTTTATTTGTGAATAGGCTACGTACAAACGTGGTAATAGTCTGCTTTTAGCTCAATGCACTTAGTAAGACGCTATTCAAACTTTTTTATACCATCTGAATAATACGATTATGTGAACTCCTCAAAATACTCGTTAGTTTCGGTAATCACTTCTTCGCTTAACATGAACCTTTTTCCTGCAAGCCACTTTTTCAAGTTTGGAAACAGGAAAAGTAAATTTGGACTATAAGGAGGATGATCAATTAATTCGAAGTGTATTTCACGTAATTTTAGTATCGTATCTAATGCTGTGTGAACCGGTGCGATGTCTTGAAGAAAGAGCAATTTTTTCTTCTTTAAGTGTGGTCGCTTTTTCTTGATTGTATCAATCAATAGATCCTGGTGGAAGTGCTCTGAAGAAGGCGAAGACAGTGAAATTGGCTGGCAAGGTTATGGCCACTTAAATTTCGGATGCACACGGAATATTGCTCATCGATTATCTTGAAAAAGGATCCAAACTCACACGGAAAGTATTATCGTGCATTATTGCTTCTACCTATTGTTTCGATTGGTTTTTGGTTCGAGCTATGTAGTCGTGTACCGACGTTTCATCAACAGTTAGTAATCGACACCAAAAATCAACAGGATTACGCTTTCATGTCCAAAGATTGCTGTGAAGTGATCTGTCGAACTCGATTTTGTTTGACATTGAGCAAACGCGTGAGCTATTTCATATGAAAATTTTCAAGCAAAATGTTGAACACACTTTCATATGATATATTTACCATTTCAACAATCTCACGTAACTTGACTCGGCAATCATTTGTAACGATATCGAAGATTTTCTTTTGGCCTTCCTGCTGATGATATTGTTGTAATGCTTGTTCGGCCTCGTTTAAATTCAGCAATCCAATATTTTACCATGACGGAGTAGACTGAGCGTAATGTTTATGGTGTTTTTCTTTTGTCTCTTGTTGTTTACTTCAAACGACTACAACAACTAAACTAATCAATGAATTTGGGTGAAATTTTAACAGCTGTCGTTTCAAAAAGCAAGATAGTTTCAACATCAATCCGTCCTCGTTATAGGATGAAATTTGTGATTGTCAAACTTGGCCTGATGGATTTCAAAACATCCTTATATATTGTGTTTGTTATCAGTTAGATTACTAGCAGTTTTGTTAAAGCACAAATTGGTATGTGTTTCATAAGCGAACAATAAAAACGGCTTGGCTAGAGCACGTGTTCTCAAAATAAATACTTTCGGAATATTTAAAAGGCACTTAGAAAATTTTTAAAAAGTGGATTGAAATGCTATTAAAGTTACAAAAAGCAATTTTATTTTCCTTTTTCTGTTCTCAATAACTCTCATGGACTACCAAGCAGCAACTAATTCTGGCGCCATCATAAATACGATTGATTCAATTGAAAATTTTGAAAATATTAATTATACAGTAACAGTACAATTCATTATTTGTTATTCGTAGTAAAAGTACTGAATTGCTTTTTTTCTGAGAAAAAGCAAAACAACTGTATTACACATTAAAAAACTTGCAAGTAGCTGAGATTTCAGAAATTTGTTAGATTTGAATGGCACCGGCCATGTCACAGAGTTCAATTCTTTCGCAAACGAAATTCAATGCATTGTTTTTGCCCTTTAGAAAACGGAAAACTAAACAGTTTTTTGGAAAGAAAAACTTTTTAGTTTCTTGTATGAAGAACCAAAAATGGACTAAATTTAGTTTCCGAGCTGAATGGAATTCTGTGACATACCTGGAAGATAAGACTCGACATTATTCAAATTACTTCTACTTTTACTGGGAGTTTTTTCAGACCCAATTTTTATGTAGTTGGAGTTAAATTTATACAAAATCCTGCAAAAATTAATTTTTTTTAATAAAAATCCAAAAAGAATATCTGTAGTTTTGAATAAGAGCATTTGTACATATTTTATGATTGTGGCAACCATAATTTTGATTATATTGTATTCTGGTAAATCTGTATAAACATTTTTTTGGTTGGTGTGGTGGAGGGGGGTTACTATTTGGGACTTTTTCATGCGTATTAGTGTTTGTGAAATGTAGTTGTTATTTTTATTATTTGGATACATTTCTATATGTGTTTGCTTTCAAAGAGTGGGGTTTTTTATTTCATACACATTCACACCTATACACTTGCATAAGTTTGCGGAATGTTGTCAGATGGGATTTTTTTCTTCTTTTTCGTATTTTATTTTACATTTTCTATATGCTGACTGATGTTCGTTTGTTCATCTCATCGGGTAAAAATCCATATATACTCGTACGTTCGTGGGCAAATGTGTACATATGCACATACATATGTGTGAATACATGTATGAACATGTGTATGTTGTGTGTTCGTATTTTGAAATTTATAAATGCTGTTAATGTGAGTTTTAAACCGAACTTACTTTAAGATACAATATAGTTGATACGGTGGGATGGCCGACGGTTGGTTGGTTGGTTGGTTGGCTGGTTCGTTGGTTGGATAGATCCTATAAGTTACTTTACTGCGTGCTGGTTTATGTCTTTAAAAAGTTGAAAAATAAAAACAGCTAACAAAATCGAGATGTTTTCTTTAAAAGTCTAATGATGAAGTAACTTGTACAAAGGCAAGGTACTCGCATTCATTTGCCGATTGTAAGGAGATACATACAAATATACAATGTATTTTTGTAAGTACTAATACATGCATTTGTGTGTAAATACATTCATACGTATATGTTTGCGTGTATATACAAACATAAAGCCAAGCGAAAATATTCAACTATCAAGTACTCGTACAAACTATAAGAAAAACTGCTTGGCTAAAAATCGACACCAGCAATAATCGACAAAGTTGTTGGATATTTGATGTGCTTGTGCTTTGCTGTTTCCAGTTGCCGATTGCTGTATGCCGTTCTTTGCTGAGTCGAACAGTGCCATGCGAATTGATAGCGAATGTTGTAGATTATTGGCTGTCCGGCCAGTTGCTTGTTTTAATGTTTTCGTAGTCTTGTAGTTTGTATGACGCAGTCATGAGTTTATTTCGCCTTGAAACATTTTTCAGTTTAAGTATTGTATGTATGTCGTATATATGTATGTATGTTTTAAACTCATTTTGAAAATGGCTACAAATACTTTAATACAATAATGGATAAATTGAAATAAAAAAATAAAAAAAAATTAAATTCGTATCATAATTGTTTGAATGGTTGTAAAATGAAATTTGTTGGTTGGCTCTTACTTGCTTCAGCCAAGCATACGACTTTTTTTTATATGTTTTATAAACATTTTTGAGCTTTTCAAAGAACGTTTTACGAAATTAAGACCATTTGAAAATCTAAGAGTTGTTTTCCTTTAAGAGTCAGCGCTGATAACGTTGTTGAGGCAACGGGTAATGGTTAACAACTAAACTTGAGATTATTTCTGTTTTCCATTCACATTAATAGAGGATACTCGTAGCAAACTCTGCCGTTTATTGTTAATTTTTGCGAATTCGGCTGGCAGCCTGCTTGCGTGCCATTTTGCCGAAAGTCCATTTTATAATGTCATGGCTAATGATTTTTGTTAGTGTGTTGGCGACTTATCAATGCTATTAAGTTAACGGGTTAGATGTTGGTGTTTAAACTTACGAACGCACATAAATGTTGCCATCAGAGAAAGGGTTTTGTTTTGTTATTGTCCTTCTTCGCTTTTTCATTCTTTACTTATGTATCGCTTTTAGCTAAAATCGCGAACAAATAAAAAGTATTCGAAATTAAAATAGCTGTTTGAGTATGTGCTTGAGAGTACAAATTAAACTTATAACGAAACAAACTGACGGGATATTTTAATTCATTGATAGTAATGATTGCTACTAATGCATTAAGAATCATGTGTGGGTGGATAAATTGTTGAAATCCCGAAACAAGTGCAAGTGCATCCTGTTCCATTCAATAATTTAACGTTTATATTTCATAAGTATTAATCGAATATAGCCTCTTTTTTAACCAACTGTCGCAGTTATAGAACCAGCAATGCAAAAAATTAGACTGCTGCGAAGTCAGCGCCGTAGCCACAATAAGTAGTCGCAAAAGCAGACTGTGTACTGTATAGAAAAATTTGAGCGCACGTAGGCAAATATATTTTAAGTTTTAAGAAGTGGGTCTAAAAAAGTAATAAACTCATTTTCAAGCCGCAAATAGCTTAGTTATTTGCTGAGTGAAGTAATCGGATGCTGTAACTGATTTCAAATATGTTTTAAAGGAAACAAGTTAACTAAACGGGTTTGGACGTAGTTTATTTGATAGCCGTCAAAGCACTCTTACGTTAGTTTATAAAACGCAACAATTTATCTATTGTAATTTAACACATTTGAAAGAAATATTTCCAATTGCCTATTACTAATTTTCTGTTTAAGAGATTTAAATTTTCATTTCCGATCCCGCGCTCTACATAACAAATCACAATTGGAAATAAAAGAAGAGAACTTAACTATAACGACACATAAATATATTTACATATATTGAATCATACGTCAGTATTGAACTGAATTAAAATTGGTTTCGCTGACATTCAATTAGTCATCAGTGATTACTTGCCATCAAATAAACGTACATACATGCGGGTGTATATATGTATTTATAAGCATGCATTTTTGACACAATATCTCCGTCATCATCGTGAAAAATTCTTATTGTCTTCGTTACGTAAGATCCAAATTTTTTTCTCTCCTTTTTTGTTTTTGTAATGCACCTGTGCAATTGGATTCTAGTGAATACGACATACATATTACTTCTTTTGCAGTCTTAAAAGTATATCCATATACATACATATATAAATATATACACATACTCGTATATACATATGTATATATGTATGTAGCTATGTATTATAAAAGGAAAACATCTACCCTGATAAAATACATGTACTGAGAGCGATGGAGAAGATTTCGATATATCGTTCCTGGAACGTGTTTTTACATGCAACCGAATTAAACCAAATTCAAGAAATTGAATGCAAAGATCGTTCTGACTAGCAAAAGGAAAAATTTAATGCAAAGATCATTCTGACTAGCAAATGAATTAAATCGTGTTAAGTAAGAATGATTCAAAATAAGAACAGCAAATACCTATTTCTTGACTACTATTTAGTTTAACAGTATAATGTTGGGAAATTTCACATCGCACGACTGACTAGGATCTGCTTATCTCTTCTCAATGTTAACTTTATAACTTCCGCTTTTAAATATAAACAAAAAAACAAAAACAAAATTAACAGGTAAAATATACGAGTAATGTTTGTTGCTTGTGCGTCTCTATGCACTTACGAGTATGTGTGCATGAGCTTTAAATTTTCTGCTCTCCTTAGTTTTTTTTTTGTTTAAAAATATGAACAATAAAAAAGAAGGAGTGTTGCCCATTTGGCAGATTTTGCGTTGGTTTCAGCGTTATGTTCCTTAAATTCAGTTCCTTATACAAATTCGAATCACTTGCTGTAGTGGCTTTGTTTTTGCTCAAATTGATTATCTTTGCTCATATAAATCTCTGAATAACCTATATATCTTACTAATATAAATGTGATTTTTTACAAGCTTGGGTTGCAACTTAAACTGCTAAACTAATTATTAATGCATGTGAAACATATGTAGAAAGATCCCTAGCATATTAACACATTTTGTGATTTTGAAGTGTTTAAAACAGTTTAAAAATGTTTGAATTGAAATAGTTGACAACGCTGAAAAAATAATTTTGCTGATATGTGTAGTTTAATTTGAAAATATGTTTCAGTTGTATTTTTACTTTAACTCTCAATTTGCCCCATGACAGAGACGATCTCTCTCCCATTCAAGAATTGCATTTTCTCTTGTTATTTACGTTCTTAATTTTGTTTTCCTATCGATCACCTTGAATTTTTCATATGCAATTTCGGTACGTTGTTCTGCTTACACAAACTCATACTTACATACATATGGACATACCAGCAAACATCAGAACAACAAGAGCAGAAAACTTTTATAAATTTGTTGCTGCTTTCCAATACATTGTTTGTAATATTGCCAATACAATTACTACATGCGTACATACAAACTAACATATGTGCATAAATATGTATGTACAGGGTGGCGCAGAAATACCTTCATGGCGCAGCAGAACTATATGGTTTGAATGTTGAATAACTTTTTTAGTGTATCTATCTATTTCTTTTATTTTTTATTTTTATTTCAGAACTTTGTGAAGAAGACTTTGGGAATTTAACATGAAACACACACAACAGAGCAGCGATCAATGGTCAATTCCACCCTTAAAGATAGTTCTGCACCACCCTGTAGATAGCTAAAAACGTAAAGTTTTCACATTCGGCTAAAATGTTGTGAGTGTTTAAATAGAATTATCTTGAAAATTATGCCTTTGTTTAATTAGCTCAGTTGAGTTGGGTTGCAACCGAAGAAGAAAAATAAAACCAGATAAAGACGGAACCTAAACTATCAGACATAATACCAAACAATACTTTTCATTCAAATTATTAAGATCTACCATACACTTTTTACAATACGACAAGAGGGGCAAATGATATAAAAACGCACTCACCGTACCACAAAACTAAAAAAAAAATAGACGAAGTCATAACGACACATCATCAGCAATATCAGCAGTGGTTTGAACAACAACTTCAAGCAACTATAAAGACAACGAATAATTGTGAAAGAGTATATTAAACCGTTGAGTTGAGTTGAATTTAAGTTCAGTTTACTTTTCATTTGTTTCATACAATTCGAACAATTGCTAGCCCGTTTGCCATGCAGTTCGCTTCGTTCGTTCATTCCATCGTCGTTCATTAATTCGAAATTTTCATTTAAAACGTATTTTTTCTTTATAGAAGTATTTTTCTTGCTTTTTCTGTTCTCATTACAGACTGTGAAAAATCAGTTTTAAATATGTGTTTGTATCTGCATAAGTATGTACGAGTATGTATGCATGTGCATGACTGAATGAATGTGTTGTATTTATTTTATGGTATCTATGTGTTTTCAATTTGTTTATGTTATTTTTGTTGAAGTTTGAGTATAATGATGTACTGGTTTATGCTGTGCAGCATGAAGTGAAAATTACAATTTACCACCTCATACCACATACATACATATGTATGTACATATGGATGGATGTATGTATATATGTATGTACATTAACATGGATGCATTCATTCATATGCTTATTTGTATGCGTACGGATGTATGCAAAATGTGTATGTATATGTACGCGCATACTTGCATGAAAATAAAAAATTTTAGGTGTTGCCATTTTCAGTTTGGACGAACTTTTAAAACAAAAACTTTTTCTGTGAAAATAGAAAAATTGCTTCAAAAATAAAAAATTTTAGGTGCACTATTATCAGTGTTGCCATTTTCAGTTTAGACGAACTTTTAAAACGAAAAAATTGCTTCAAAAATTTCTTTTTATTTTACATAATGTTTACATATTTTGTTAAAACAAACGTTTAAGTTTATTTGTATATTTGCAAATACCTGTTTTGCAAAATGTAAATACAAACATATTTTTAAAGATTAGCTGAGGATAAAGTAAACTAGTTAAATTAATTAAACGTTTCTTTGTGATATTTTATTTAAAAAAATATAATAAAACCCTATTTGGAGGACGCGAGTCGTCGATAACGAGCGCTAATATTGAAGCATTAACTTTTGACGGGTTTTATTAAGGAACATAACGGCTGTTATAATGTTTGATATTTAATTATTTAATCTTGTTTAAGTAAATATTTTATATTTTTGCAGCTAAAGATCGTTTTATTTTATATAAAAAATTCAACAGTATTTCGATAACAATTTGCTATGATCGTCAGGAAAATTAATAAGTTATTAAAAATTTTTAATTTGAAAAATTATTGTCAAAAATTCCTATATAAAAAAAAAAAATGAAAAAATAATTTCGTTTAACTGTAAAAAAGTTCACAAATCCGCACAATTGGCAACCCTGGATATAGTATAACAAACCACCCTACCACACAGAAGAAGTTTAAAGCTGCGAAGGGCGCTTGTTTGGCTGAACTACAATTTTGGTTGGTTGTTTAGAATTACTGATCGTGTTTATTTTAACCAGAGTTGCTGCAAAACCATAAATTTCTATACTAATATGTTACTTACCATCCCCCAAAATGTGTGAGCTAATCATCAGAAAGTAAGTTTGAAATAAGTAAATACGATTTCGTAGCACTAACAATAAAATACAAAAATTTGTGTACTGAAATTGAAATGTTAACATACATACATACATATGTATTGTAACTAACATACAAGTATTTGTGTGACAGTCATTTACGAGTACTACTGTCCACAAACATCTTGTATTCTTTGTTTCATACTTAAATAGTAAACGTGGAAACTCTTACTCGCAATTTCTGTTATGCAATTCTTATTGGCTGAGCCAAGGCGAATTCATTATTAGGTGGATGCATCGTCGAATTCAGGCGAATTCGGTTAATATGCCGGCACTTCCTCTGTCAAATTTTGATGCGAAAGGCGCTGTAAAATAAGGTGCTGTGGTACAATGAGCAAAAAATGCTACAGGATATGTCATTTGTTGTATTTGGTTAGAACTGCTAGTATCTGCAATAGTAACGTTGCCTTACGATCCTGCATACCGCGTCTGAATTTTAATATAAGTACGCTGTAAAAATACACGATTAGTTTTTAAAATAATATTGAGATATATGTTAATACGAGTCCGACTATATGTCAGCTAATTCTGCCATATGGTTTGACTATATGAAGCTACTGTTCTATTTCTATATTGTGCTTATTTAAATTTATTCACACAAGTTCACTTTTTGTGTGGTCTTAAACGAAGCAATGTGGTGAATACCACATGGATAATACTACGAGTACATTGATGTGCACTGTAAAATGCATCAGAATAGTTTTTCTTCCTCCTTTAAAACTTTTATTGTTGTTACATATCAAACGTAAGAGTTCTAGCTTTTTTTTTTAATTTCCACTGTCTAACCAGCATAAACCAACCTCTAGCTAGTCTGAAACAAAAACATTCAAATATCTTTTTATACACTTTAAAGCTTCGCTCAGCTTAAATTTTATACTTTTCAAAAACGAAAAAAAAACTGTTTCTATTCAGCCCTGATATGACGAGCAAGCAAACGACGAACGAACGATATAATATGAAACTAGTATGCACGCCTCACATTGAAACTCACATACATACATACAAATAACCTACAAAAATCTCTTTAGTTTGTATGTATTTGTGCATCTGTGTACCTATATTGCTGTGCTGTGGCTTCGTTTTTGTTGTACGAGTATATCGTGTTTTGCTCTATTCAATCTAACACAACTCAAAAACAGTGAGTTACTGGTTTAACGAAAGCGCTATTTTACATTCCCCTGTTAGCTTAAATCGAAACGTCTTGGCCTTACACATTACGCACTTAAATTTTCATACATGAATGAATGGATGTCTAAGTCATTATTTCGTTCGCTTAGTTATCCGTGGCTTTTTTTTATGAGATTTGTCGCAATCCGCAATTCTCCGTCGAGACAGATATAAATTTTTTTCTATAGTTTTTCGTTCAATATAAAATAAAGTAAAAGAGAATTTGTCGATTTTTTGTGCTGTGTTGAGAAAAATGATTAAAAAACAGATTTTTAAAATAAAATAAAAAAAAAACAGTTGATTTTATATCCGTTAACAAAGTACTAATCGTGCCAAGTCCATACGTCGTTGGGTTAATGTCGGTTAAAAAAGGCGGCGGATCTATCTGTCGCAGATTCTACATTCGAAAAGTTGTTTCTAGTTTAGTTTAATAATAAGAACGAACAGGCCGACTAAAATCAACTTTTTTAATTTAATTAATATCAAAGAAATTCATCGGTCAAAAATACCCTTTTCTTATTAACAGCCAAAAAAACTATGTTTTCCATAATTTTATTTGTTTTCAAAGTTTTTATAAAATAAATCCATGCAACCCGTGCATGCAAAATGGGACTACCCAAATCAGGTGTGTGGTTGCATTTCATAAAGAAAGACGATAACATCCTCGTCACGATTTTGGGATACTAAAATAAATAGTCCAGTTACTAAAGCCATTCGAATTTAAAAATCTTCAGGCCAGAATTATGTTGACTATACCGAAGATTATACCAATGATAAATTGTCTTACATCCTAGCTACAAAGTTTTTCTTCCTTCATTGAATGTGTCGAGACAGGACATTATTACAACTTACCGTTAAGGTTGGTTATAGTTAAAGGTACCTTTAGCAGAAGTGAGCGATAAACTGACCGTTAACTATTTTTCATTATTAAAACTTGCCTGTAAAATTAAATTTATCTTTTTAAAAGTATGGCAACAAAACACAAATTAAAGGGTGCTTTTATGAGGTAAAAATTGTTGTAGCAACTAAACTTCTGTTTAATTGTAATTCTTTGAGTAAAAAATATGTATGGTAGCATGAGCAAATATTGCAACTTCAAATATAAAACCTCTCGTTAAAATTTACAGGTAAGATTGTCTTCCCGGTAAATTATCGCTTACTTTTAGGTTAAGTCATAATAAAATACGATTTACTCGTCCGATAAAATCCTACCTTTAACTAAAGCCAAGTTGTAATAACGGGCCTTACAAGACAAACTATTGGGTGAATGTAGCGGAAGAATTATTATTATAGATTTGCTGCGTTTTAAAAATCTTCGCTTCTGGGATCCTAATTAATTTCAGCCAGTGGATCGGAAGATCAAGTCCATAATGAGAATTTTGATTTTTGGCGCCATGTGTTATTTTTTTCCTGCCGCAAATCGTATGAAGAAGTCGACCGGTATGTATCGATGCTTTTTATTCCGAGTAGGTATCGATACTTTGCGGCCGATACCGTATCGAGTGTAAGTATCGATACCCTAGTGGTATCATTTCATCTCAAGTTCGGGAGAAAGGAAGAAAGTAATAGTGAATTTTGAAGCACTGAAGCTTGCATCTAAGAACTGTTTTTTATGTTTCCTATCTGTCTATCTGTCAACATTTCATATCTGTTATCCTAATCATTCGTAGACTTGGAAACTTTAGAAAACTATTTTCAAACATATAACTGTTTTAAATAAATTGTTGAAAAATTAAAAAGAAAAATGGTATAATAATACATAACAGACAAGCTTTTTCTTTTGCACACATTGCTACTTTTCTTTAGAACTTTCAAACAAATGATGGCTATGATTTGATTTTTTGAAAGTATCAAAAGTAAGAAAATAAATAATCATTACTAGACAAAATGTCAACATATAGAAAGCTAGAAAATATAAAAACAAGCGTTTTGGACTTTTTGATTGGTCCCAATATTAGAAGCTAATATAGAAACTAAACTCAATTGTTTGAATTTTTTGTAAACTTCTTCATTAATTTGTAATTTAAATATTTTTTTCTTGGCAAAGGAATGTTTTGAAATTTAAACAACTATAAATTTGGAAAAATTCCGGAGAATGAAATTTTTGGCGCTCTCAAAAGTCCTAACCATAATGTGCATAGATTGGCTTAAGCTTATGTCAAAATTAAATGAAAAGCTTGTCAAATGCATACTCGTATGTGAATCAAAACCGACTTTTAGTTGGCCATAATGTACTTACATGAACTTAATGATTTTAAACACATTGTTGCAGAACTGTGTACTACTTGTATATTTTCAGAATACCTTGTATAAAAAAGTACTAAAAATAACAACAAAGTATTTGGATGCAATAATTTCTAAAGAATTGGGTGGCAATTTGTTTAATTAGTGCCTGGTCACACACAGCAACTTTAGTTGGGCAATTCTTGACTTTATAGAAGCTTTCGGTGAGGGGAATAAGAAGGGAAAAAGAATTGCCGGTACTCGGCAATTCTCAGCAATTCCTTACTTTTCTCTCATGTATGTATGTGTATGTGCATATACAATGTAAATTGCATGAAACAAAAGGTAGAGAATTGCTCAAGAATCGCCGAAAAAAGTTTTTGTGTGTGGACAAGAAAGCAATTCCAAAAAAAAAATTGCTAAAAGGTTCGGCAATTAAAATCGCTGTGTCTGATCTTAGACTTAATAAAAAGGGAAAGAAAGCTGAAACACATTTCTATTAGATTAAATACAAATGTGTTTAGTCTAAGGTCAGACACAGCGATTTTAATTGCCGAACTTTTTAGTAATTTTCTTTTAGAATTGCTTTCTTGTCCACACACAAAAACTTTTTTCGGCAATTCTTGAGCTTTCTCTACTTATTATTTCATACAATTTACATTGTATATGCACACACACATACACACATTAGAGAAAAGTAAGGAATTGCTGAGAATTGCAGAGTACCGGCATGTCTTTTTCCCTTCTTATTACCCTCACCGAAAGCTTCTATAAAGTCAAGAATTGCCCAACTAAAGTTGCTGTGTGGGACCTGGCACTTACTTCTGTGACTTCAATTCTTCTTTATATTAATAATTTTTGTAAACATACTTACATACAACAAACTTCTGAAAACAAATGATTCCGTGCAGAAAGTGCGTTCAGTTTCGTACTATACTTAAGCAACGGCCGTTTAATGAAACTTAACGAAAAGTTGCATTAAATTCATTATAGTTGTACACATTTTATTATATGTATTCGCGCAGTTTCTTAAGCTGGCTTAATTCAGTATATGCACACTATAGTTGGGCCTAAAGTTCGCTAAAAGCTTTCTTAAAAGAATCTTTTATGTAATTAATAGGCAGACACGTGTTTTAAAATCCCTTTTGTTGCCGTTCCACTGCACTGATTTAGAAAAATTATACATCGTTTTAGAGTTCCTTCTGCACAGAAGTGAACGAGCTTAACTTATTTTGATCGGTTCGGTATTTTAGAAGTAATACGGCCATTAATTTGTTACTAACACTAACAAACAAAAAATGTATATGTATTTGACCTAAATGCAAGTAAAACAAAAACAATATGACCAAGTATGAGTAAAGAACACATTTGTGGGTTATCACAATTTTATTGGTTTCAACATTAAATTTTATGTGAGAGTGAATTATTTAAGAGTGGTAAAAAAAGAATGCGGTCGATTGTGTCGACCGGTGATCCTTACTAGTTTCACTTAATCTATGTTGGTAAATGTACATATCATTGGCCTCATATAGACTCGCATTTGCCAGGGTATTTTTATTGATTTTAACAAATTTCACATATATATTTACAAATTAAGTTGGTTGGGACTGTCTATACGACATGCTTAAGTGATTGCTTCAACTTTAAAAATATAAGTGAACTTGCTAAATATTCGTTTCTTCGTATTTACGTGGCATAAACACCACACAAATGAGTAATACGGCTATTTTGAGTGATTTTCATACAAATCGCATCACTCATTCGTATCCCACATTAATGTGATACTGTATTTATTCATATTTTAGTAACAAATCGAATGTGTACAACAATTTATTATATATAAGTACTTTTAAAGCGAATTCACTGAAAAATTTTGTTATAGCCAAACAATATCGTATTTAGTATGGTGCATAGTGTACCGTGGGACAGTTTTCAAAAAGTTCAATCGAAAATGTCGTACAGTCTTATTTGCAAATTAACAGTCATTAACAGAGACAAGAAACCCTACTTCTTTATTTCAAACTAAATTTACTCTAAACGCTGCAGTATTTCTCTTAGAATCTTGTTATGTTTCTGTAGGAAATTTGTCAAATAACAGTTTAATAAACATACGATATTTTTTATGAATACGGCCGTATATGTATTATATATGTGGAACCTGAGCCCAATATTTCTGTTACAAACGGAATGTCAAAATCAATATATCCCCATTTTTTTCTGGTGGTGGCGAATTGAACAAAAGTAACAAACAACAACGCATTGGCAGTCTGGCGTTTGGTTTGTAAATTGACACACAAACATTCTATATATGTATGTATGTATGTATGTATGAGAAACAGCATTCGTCGCATTTTCGTAGTCAACTGTTCTGACTGACGGCCCGGCCCGGCTGGTTCTGTGTGTTGTACTCTGGCTTTGGGTATAAATTGTGTAAATGCTACGAAATGTGGGAATGAAATTCAGCAGCAGCATGAAGAAAAAAACTACAACTCAACAAAACAAAAAGAAAAAACCCAAACTAATGAATGTACAGAAATAAAACCAGAAAAAAAGTAAAAAAGAAAAATTTTTTTTGTTGTTTTAAAACCATGGGTAAATACTTTTTTGTTGTTGTTTCTGCTGTCGCTCTTTTAAATGGTTTGGGTTTTTTGTACTTAGTGAGGGTATACAATCAGCCGTATTGCCACCACTACATGTGAGTTCATTGCTGTTGTTGAATTTCGAAAAAGAGAAAGACTTGTGGGTTGAAATATAAAAAGATTAAAATATACACACACACACATCAATTCCCGAACATTCAACAGCAAAAATAATAATAAAAGTAACATAAAAACAGAACAAAATGTACTTTTCTTTGTTGTTTAAAATATTTAAGACTTTAACATTTCGAAGTAGTATAATCTTTACCTTGTCTGTTCCGTTTGTCCGTCCGTATGCACTACTCAACAGACAACAACAACAGTAACAGCAACAACAACGGTCTTAAACAACATTTGAGTACGAGAATGAATCAGTCAGTCAAATTCTTTAAACTGAAAATTGTTCGTCTTTAGTACTTTCAGTTTGTAGAAAATAAAATTTTAGTCATTACTTGCTTGCTACGTTCGGTTTGTTATTCCAAAGAGGGTTATTCTTGGAGGGAAAAAAATAAAAGGAAAACTCTGTTAACATTGCCAATGGGAAATTAATGTGAGATGTGACTAAACTCATGTTATTAAATGCGAATCCATTAACATGCCAGTCATTATGTAGCGATTGGAGCTAAACTTTTCAAAAGAGCAAAATATTGAGCGGAACTTGATGGTTATTTCTCCTTTTCGATGTTCTCTTTGATAAAAGAGTTTAATTGCAAATGATAATCATTCCCGAATTTAATTTCATGAAGGAATCGTCATTTGTGTAATGGTAAAAATTGTTTACGAAATGTTGGTCATCAAATTTTGAATTTTTATTAAATTTTGCTTTAGTTAAGATGATAAAAATTAAACATATTAAAGCATTATTTTCATAAGTACACATATGGTGGCAATAAACCCATCGCTCTGACGGCATATGCTATTGTATTCAGAAATGGTGGTAAATGTCAGTCCGGCTTTGACATTTTTGTAACGAACATACATACATACATAATCGTCGAATGACAGAGATAAATCGCTGTTTGTAAACCTCAAAAATGCAGAGCAATTGTTTCCATTTATATGTGTAAAGATTTCACCGGATGGAATAGCGGCGCATATAAATGTACCTCTAAGTCTTTATGTAACTAAACAATCACCTCGGGGAGCAGGTTTTACCTCGGTGTACACCAAACCAGGGCACTTTGTTTTTTGTAGCAAATAAAACTCTAGGAAGCCGCATGACTTACTATGTTGTGTTGTCAGAATGGGGATCAGCAGAGGTCCCGGGGGGTTCTACTTGCAGACCATCTCGCTGCTGATCATAGTTAAGTTACATACCTTGGATGTGGTTTAAACCTAAAATCACTGGAAAGGGAATTAGTTTCCCCATGCATCTGTGGTGCATGGCCAGTTTTCGGGGGCTAATAAACCCACGAGATGCTGTTGTCTGGCAACAGATACCTGTACTGCGAGGGTTTAGGTTAGATGGGTGGTTTGGTTAAGGGCAGATATTCTTAATAGACTTCGGCATATCAACTCATTAAGCCTTGCTATCCATTGACTGTTCGGAAATAGCACACAGGAGGGATTAGAAAGACCGATCTATTAAGAAAGAGGTTTGTACATATGGCTACAAACTTATGGCAAAAAGTTGCGACCTGTGTGAGCCTTGCAAGCCACGCTGAGGCGCTGGTGAATCGTGAATAATACACCCCGTGGAGTTGGTCCATAATCAGATAAGGCCCACAAGGTAGGTATTCGCAATCTAACAGCCTGTTTATAGAACACAACTAAGCTCGCTAGCGACGAGCCAATTCAATGATGAGTATGTAAAGAATTGGGTTTTTAAAGTGCAAACGTAAATTCGTGTATACGAGTATGTCAAACATATATGACATATTTTTGTTGTCAACATGTAAAAATTATAATTTGTTTACATTTTTTATACAATATAAATAGACACAGCAATCCTGTTCTGGACAACGTAGGCATATATATGTACTTATATACCAAGGCAGCTTTAAATAGGTAGTGGCAGAATTACAATAAATACAACACCAAAAAACATCATGTATTTTGTTGCCAGAATTTACGAAAAGTTGTCAAAATTTTGTTTGAAAAAGCAGGGAAGACTATGTCTCTTTGATAAATTTACGCAAACGAAAGGCAGCTGTGCTTATACCACTACCATATTAAAGCTGCCTTGGCATATACCTATGTATAAATTTAAATAAATGAAAGAAAACATTTTTCGGAAAGACTTTTTTTTTAAGAGTTTTATCAACTATATATAAATACATTTACATGCATAAAAAACGATTTGGGTCTATACCACGGAAATTTGGATCGTCCTGTTAAAATTTGTATTCCTATTTTATTTACTTATTTTATTATTATTTTATTTATTAATTATTATTTACTATTATTTATAACATTATGTTATAATTTCTTATTATTATTTATATCAGTTTTTTCCACATTTTCTTCAGACGAGTACTCAGGGGATGACCCCTACATATGCAGCGTATTGTGCTGGAACTAGGAAAATAGGTTATAATGAGGAGGAAAGAGGGAGTAGTGTTCGTGGAGGTTTAGGTTAGGTTGTACAGGCCTCCAGTTTCATGAAACCAGCCCACTTGGGTCGTGGAGGTTTAACTTTGCAAAGTTACTACTTTTTATCGATGAGTCGTGTTTTATAAACAGGCTGTAACTAAAAAACTGTCATTAATATTTTGGGGCGAGCATTCTTTATCATAGAAACTAGGGAAACTGGAAAAATTGTAGGAAAAATTTTAGCACTATTTTATGCAAAACTAATAGCAATTACATATATTAATCGAACTTGTTAGAGCAACACATAAACTAAAGTAGCAAATAATAATTTTTTAATAATGCTATCAAGTAACAATCCTCATCGAAGACAATATTTGCAAATAAATAGCAGTAAAGCCGTTATTGGGATTGTTATAATTAATTGATGTAGACAAAATATTTTCTTAGCGATTTATGTCAACTAACCTCCGCAGTAATCGCCTAACAAAAATTTTCGATGTTATGGTACTATTTAATATTCACCACTATCTCTGCAACAATTAACTTGATGTACAGATCTCTAGATTTTAAACACTGTGGAATGAGAGAGTGACTGCTAAGATAATTTTCAATTTAGTCATTCAGAAAAAATTCTGTTTCGAATGTATAAATTCAGTGAGTATAGAACTTCACTTACAATGAATGTTTTTGTTGTTGTTGTTGTAGACGTCATCTTAATCATCATGAACAACATCTGAAATGAACGACCGAATCATTTTACAGACAACAAGTTCGCGAAAGCAGCATATTTGATAAAGAAAATAGAAACAAAACAAAAGTATACAAAAACAAAACAAAGAATACAAATAAATTGATAAAAGCTGAGACAAAAACGAAATTTCGTTCGAGCAAACGATTTTAAAGTCGCCTGAACTTTGTTTTGCTGCTTTTATTAAACTATGTAACAAGTGAACCCTTGAGACAATGGGACAGCTGAGAGACAAATTTCAAAATACCTACACAAATACATGCATATTTATTTGTCTACGAGAATGCATTTTTATCAAACTCTTGTTTTAAACAAAAATCGTTACCGATAAATGTAAATTTTAAAACGTGTCTTATGGCAACGAAGCGGTGAATATTATTTAGAGTAACGTCCTCAAAAGTCGTTATTTCTCCTTTTGGGCTTAAGAGACACGAGTCTTAAAGCATGCGAAATAATGCTTTGTGAACTGCGACACCAGTGTAAATCGTCTCTAAGCTTTGCTGAAATATGTGCAATCTTCTACCGAACAATTTTGCAGAAAGAAAAAGCTCGAATGAAAGAATAACACACAAGTGTACTTAAACTAAGCCCAAAACGGGATTGTTCCAGAAAATTAATCCTGCGACGCCTTAAAATAAATATTCGAGATTAAATCAACTTTAAAATTCTTGAATCAATCTCATTTTAATTGGTTCCATATAAGTTTTTCACCAATCAATTTATTTTTTTGGCCTACTGCAAGTACCGATTCGGGATTAAGTATGTCTAAAATTAAGTACTCGTTTTTAGTGCTTCAATAATTCGCACTTGTATCAAGCGCTCCTTCCTTGATTTCCGAAAAACCGTACTTTCCATACTTTTGACATTCCTTGGGATTCATTTAAGTGCGGATGGATTGAGTTTTCTTTTCAGTGTATAGTATTTTTCAATTCACCTCTTTTGGCTCAATACTTAGCACAAACCTGCAATTTTAAAACAGAGAAAAAGCTGTTAAGTCGCACTATCTCATATAATTCAAAATTTTCGATAGAGCTGCGGGTGGACCCAGTTTTGCCAAGATAAAATATCGCACACCATGTGACTTTTTTGTAAAGGACGTCAACAACAGAAATTCAAACAATTGAGCTTTATTTATTTCAAAAAACAAATCAAAGCAACCAACCGCTGTTCATTTGTTTGAGACCTGTAAAGAAATGTTAGAGACGTGTTTAAATGAAAAAGCTTGTTTTTTGTGTTTTGAGAGGTATTGTTAGAGCACTTTTCTTTTTAAATTCTCAACAATTTATTTAGATAAAGTTGAATGTTTGAGAATATCTTTCGAAAATTTCCAAAGTTTACTGATGATTAGGGTAGCTCCTATGAAATGTCGACATATAGATAGCTGGGAAACATAGAAAACAAGCGAATAAACAACTCAATTGTTTGAATTATATTATTTAATTATTGAAAAATAGTTTCATAGTACATAATTTTTAATTATTTTTTTAAAATTATTTAAATCATAAAAATAAATAATAAAATAAAAACAAAATTATTAAAAAATAGGTATAAATCAACAAGAAGGATATACATATAAGCAAAAAAGCAATGAAACCCTTTTGGAAAAATGAAAACGCGCCATCATTTTTTACATTCAAAATTTTTTTTATAATGATGTACGAGGGCGGATTGATATTAAAGCTACCTAAGCAGGAAAAAAATTTTTTTTTTCAAAGACCATTTATTTCTCATATTCTCCTCAATACACTTAGTAAGACGATATTTAGTTAGTTAGTTTCGGTATTTCGGTTTCATCTTCGTTTGAGATGAATATTTTTCCTGCGAGCCATTTTTTCAAGTTTGGGAACAGGAAAAAGTCACTAGGATCTAAATCTAAACTATAAGGTGTATGATCAAACAATTTGAAGTATATTTCAAGCAATTTTGGCATCGTAGCTAATGCTGTGTGAACCGTTGTGTTGTCTTGAAGAAAGAGCACTTTTTTCGTCTTTTAATGTGGACGCATTTTCTTGATTGCACCAATCAATTGATCCAATAATGCACGATAACATTTTCCTGTGATTGTGGCTCCTTTTTCAAGATAATCGTTGAGCAACATTCCTTGTGCATCAAAAATACAGTGGTCATATGCCGATTTCGCTGTCTTCGCCTTCTTCAGAGCACTTGCACCCATTGTTTCGACTGATCTTTGGTTTCAGGTGTGTAGTGGTGGACCAACGTTTCATCAACTGTTATTCATAGACGCCAAAAATCAACAGGATTTCGCTTTATCATGTTCAAACACCGCTGTGTAGTTTTCTGTCGAACTCGTTTTTGCTCGACACTGAGCAAAAGCGGCACCCACCTTACCGATAGCTTTTTCATATGCAAATGTTCATGCAAAATGTTAAACACACGTCCATATGATATGTTTACAATTTCTCACGTAACTTGCCTCGGCGATTATTCACAAGGATTTTCTTGACATTTTCTTTAGTAACCACTTCTTTTGGCCATCCTGTTGATGGTATTGTGCTTGTTCGGCCGCGCTTAAATTCAGCAATCAAATATTTTACCATGTCATCTGACAGAGCAGACCTAGCGTAATGTTTGTGGAGCATTTCTTTCATCTCTTTCGCCATTGACCCTTCCAAATAATAGTGTTTAATCACTGCACGAAATTCACTTTTTTCCATTTCTCAAGAAACACACAAGTTGCTTACTTCAAATGATTACAACAAATAAACTAATCCATGAATTTGGATGAAATTTTAACAGCTGACGTTTGAGAGATCACAATTAAAAAAGAAATTGTGTTTGTGCTGCCATCTAGGGTTAGGTAGCTTCAATATCACTCCGCCTTGTCATGAAAGTCTAATAGCAATGTACTCTCTCTCAACATGCCAAGTATGACCGTCTAATAGCCATTTAAGAAGCTTTTGTTTAGCTTGTTCATTATGAGAGCAATGCTTTCAAATTCTTTAAAATTTCTACTAAAATAATGGTTCCGTTTATCAAATTTATCGTACAACTCTTCCATTTTACGGTTGTCACAACTGTCCACCAGATGATCCAATGCGAATAACAATAAGAATTGAACATCTACAGAACTACATTTATGGTTTGAATTGAGCTTCAACCTGCAAAATAAAATTCAACAACTTTTGTTCTGTTGTGTAGTGTTCCATATTAAATTCTATAACTCTTCTTCACAAAGTTCTGAAATAAAAATAGAAAATTTATAGATATACTAAAAAAGTTATTGAACATTCAAACCATAAATATAGATCTGCGCCTAAAAGTTACTTCTGTGCCACCCTGTATAAAGCCGTCAATCAAACAATTCGGCGCCGTTTCTATCAAATGGAGAGAGTTCTATTGAAAAATTTACGAAAATAATTTTGGATTATGGGTTTTTAATATTAAACTTATGCATGAATCAAAGCCAAACGTATATTTTATGCGCCGCAAAACGAAGAAGAACATAAACGCACCCACAGACTATCAGACGTAAATGTGCATATACTTTTGTGAGCAAATTTTACAAACCGTCTGTAAAAATTATAATTTTGACAGACATGAAAAACACATAAGGAATTACATATTAAAAAAAAAAAAAACAGGCGCAAATACATACATTGTCTATGCTTTTTATTATTATACAAAATAATTATTTAAAACACTTTAAAATATTAATGCGTTAAAATTTCCTTAAGCCGACTACTTATATCGCCCAAAATCAACCGCCGCTGAATTGTTCGCAAGGCGTAGAGTTCTAATGTTAGATGTTTAAACATAACAAAATAGAACACACTCTATTTGAAATTTTGTCACATGTCTTTGCTCATGTTTTCTTACAGACGCAATGCTTTTGAGGTAACAGACAACATGTAGGCATTCAACATTGAGAAAAATGACATCTACATTGTTAAAAACATATCGTTTGTTGTCTACTTAACAAAATGATTACCAGTTCAGCACTATTTAATGAATAGCTACATATGACGAAGTAGTGGCGAAGTGCAAGTGGTGCGATAATTGCGAAAGAGTTGGGGTTCCAAATTGCGCCATGTATGTATGCACCATCTGAAGTGGCCTTGATGGCCCTAAGTATATTTATGTATCGCTCCTTTATTGCAACATAGTCATATCTCAAAAGAAGAGCTTTTCGAGCTAACAATGCAGAATTGTTAACAGTACTGCCTTTTATATTGTGGCAAAAATTTATTCAAATTGCTTTTAAACTGTTTCTTTTAAGAGATACATATTTTCTAAAAAAGAAAAATTCTAAGACTCGTATGGAAACTAAAAATTTAATACATGTTTTTTTAGTTATGACTATGTTGCAATAAATAAATGCTACGATTAAAAATAGTTCGTTTGTTTTATATTAATTTAAAATAATTGAGTACCTCTAATGTCAACACCCTATACAAACGAATATTAAGCCAGCAACCAGCATAGAAGCGAATATTCAAAAAACAAAAAGTATTATAAATATCCATACATATGTGTTATAGGTATGTGTACATGTGTGTGCATGTATGTTTATACATATTTATGTATGTATGTTTTAAAAACCAATGTACCGTGCCAGCATTATCGCAACGCTATATCACTGACATATTTCGTCTTTAGTATAAAAAAAAAAACTCGAAGAAAAAACCCGAACCGAACAGAAAGGCATGAATTCAACTAAACGCATTCATACGTTTATACCAGGCATGCAATGCAGGTAGGCCTTCAAATGCGATGCCTTCTTCAGAAATTTTGTTATATTTTTTTATATTTTGTTTTAAAAAACACTAAAACGCTGTTTTTTCTAGGATTTTCTTTTTTGTGCTCTCGTAAACAGTGATGCCAACTTATGGGACTCAAAAAAGCATTCGTATTGAAAAACTGTTGCCAAGTTTGACGATTTAGGATTCGTTTTTGACGAATTTTGTAGAGTAACTATTTACTTTCTTATCTTCCAAGCAACTTTGATTTTACAACTGCGGAATAAATAATCAAAAATTATTCGTCACTAACCTTTCCTACTATGGCTGAGCTTATGGCAATAATATCATGATCCAGAAAGAGTTTGCAAACCTCTTTCTGAAGTGTTAGCCTAAAAACTACTTAAAACTTTGTAACTGCAATTGTTCTGACCATTAAAATAGTTATTTTACTAAAAAACTAATACTTGTTGATGATTTTTTGACGATTTCCAATAACAACTATATTGATGATTTCTTCTCCTGAATTTGACGGTTTTAATCTCTGGGTTAAATTGAAAAAGGGTTACATTGAAAGCAACAGCCTGGCAAATATTGCAAAAAGTGAGAAATCTGTTTGTAAATATTAATTTATGGATTTTATGTTAAATTTTATAATTTTTATATTTTTAAATTGGTTTTCGTACTGTACACAGTACTATAACATATTGAATTGCAACACTGTACATACTAATGTTTTTCTGTTTATTTGAGTAACCCTGTTTTTTTTGTCAGTTGGGTTTAAGAGAAAGTCAGAAACCGTTTTGCTTTGCAATAGCTACGAAAATAAATGAATTTAATTAAAAAGTAACAAGTGTTTTTTAATTATACAGACCACTTTGTAATTAGACATGTACATTTGTACATCGGGTTTTAGTTCAAGCTTTTCCTTTCTTAAGTTTCTTAAGAAGATTTTTTTACAATACAGATTTGCTGTGACCAATAATTTTTTATTGAAGAAGACTAGAAAAATAATCAAACCTTTTTTCAGTTGGAGGACAACCAGCTGTTTCGTAGCCGCTGCACTACTCATGAGCACCCATTTTCGGATTGGAATTCGGGTCATGACGCATTATGAAATATGTTTTTTTTTCTTTATTATTTTATCTTGGACCAGTATTTAGGGGTGACCCCCACATATGTAGTGCATTGTACTGAAACTAGGAAAATAGGTTATGAGGAGAAGTAAAGCGAGGGTAGTGTTTATATGTTTTCAAAATCAAAACAGTAAACATATTTTTATAAAATAAATACGTATAATGAAATCAGCACACTAATTAATATATTCGTACGCATTACATTTGAATAAGGTACATATGTAGGTTAAATAGTTTATACAAATTATTGTACTCGTACATACACACTCAAATCATATATATTTCCGAAATCTCAACTACTTGAGGTTATTTGTGCGGACTGTTGTAGTTAACTTTTTATATAAATTAATGAAAATATATCAAAAACACAATGAGTGTTATCAAAGCAACCCTTTTGGATATTGTAATCAAAATTCCCAAACTGTGTCGATGGCCACGTCAGAATTTCCTTGCAAGTAATCCCGTAGTCAATATAGGTTCGCATCGCTGTAGTTACTAGCTGTTCTCTTCTCAAGCATTAGGTTCTGTTGCGTTATGTTGAATACCTATAAAGTTTTCATAACAAATTAACTTTTAGAATTTTTGAAGTGGTATTTTAATAAACATTCAGAACGGTTACAAATGGTCGTTTGACTAAGGCCCTTAAACCTGTGATAACCCGAGTGAAAAAGATATGCAAACGCTTTGTTTCTAAAAGGCCCTAAAGACCTTCCAGTTTACTGCTGCTGGTAAGTTTATTCTTGTATACTGAACAATATTGAACAAATACATATCCAAAGTGACACAGATACTGATTTTTGAAATGTGTATATGTATATGTACTCACATACGTACTGAAATGTGTGAGTTTGTTGTTATAGTGTGTAGTACGTTTTAATGTAAAAAAGAAACAAAACTAAATGTCGAAAGCAACCAAAACCAAGGAGTTCGTACCAAACAACATTCGAACAAAAGGTCTACATGAGCGTCGCTTTAATGGGGGCTTACTCGATAACCTTGAGCTTGTTTAAATTATCTCTGAAAAAGATCGTTGAGAACTGAATTCTACAGTTATTTTCTTTTCAGTTTCTTGGAAACAGTCTAAAAAAATGGAAAAGAGAACAGTACTGCCACGACCAAAACAGCCAGTACTGCCAAACGACCAAATGTGCAAAAAAATTACCAAAATTTATATGATTCTTTTTTTTTACTTAATAAACATATAAATTTAATATAATTTGCATTTTTTCCATACCAGTAACTGTAACGAAAAAGTGAAAACAAACGATGCACATATAGTTTATACTGAACAGAAACAAAACAGCTGATTCAGAACGTAAAAGATACAAACTAATTGTCGTTAAGAAGAAAATTTTTTAAATAAAATTTACGAAATGCCGGGGGAGCAGCTTCATTGGCAATAATTGCTTTAAGAAGGATGCGGAGAAGGGATGATCTCGCCTTGAGAAACGATCGTTGCTAAATATCATTTATAACACATAAGACACACTTGATACACAATACATGATCAAACTAAAAACAAAAATTATAAACCGTCTGTAAATTGTAGTTGGATCGAAAGCAGGATTAGCCATTGTGAAATACATAGCGTGTACATATGTAGCTTAACCGAAACAAGTGTATTTCATATTACTGACCGGGAGTGTAAGACAAGGGATAGACGAAGCAAGTTGCTGCGCTTATGTCTTCTGCCGTTTTTCTGGTTTCTAATTTTTTTTTATTATTTCTATTTGTGTAGATGAAATAACATTTGCGTCGTTTTATTTTCTTCGTTCGCACAGTTAAAATACTAGTATATATGTATATACAACCTTATGTACTCACATATCGATGTACATAACATACATACACATGTATGTATGTAAACACAAGACCAAACTGAACTGAACAAATGTTGTATTAAGCGTTAGACATTCGTTGTATAGATTTTTTTCAGTATTCGCTTCTCCTATCTGTACACGAGTGTTTATAAATTGATTGTTGGTGTGATGAATATTGTGTTTGTTTTTGTTTCTTTTTTTGTTATTTTTGTACATGCATACACAATATGTATGTATGTATGTGTACTTAGGTTTGTTTTCTATGGTGTGCAGCGTTGCCAGAATGAAGATTTTACCTTAATTTTGAAGATTTTCCATGCAAAATAACATATGAAGATTATTCTCTCCAAATTAAGATTTTTGATATTCAGTATTCTAATAAATAGTGCGAAACTATTTTCAATTTTTTCAATTTTTACCTCTTAGACGCAATTCGTATAGGGTGTCCCAAATGAGGCATCATTTTAATTTAACCAAAAAATATACTTTTTTTGCAAATCTTTTTATTTCAGTTTAAAAATCAAAAATTATGTCAATCTGATGAGCCAGGAGGCTCTCAATATTTTACCAGAATTATTAATCACGGTTTTCAGTAAACTGTTGTTCAAGTTATCTACTCGATAATGAACTTTTGTGGGATTACTGCTATACACTTTGATTTAAAACAAAAACCTTCAAAAATACTAGGGTTTCAAACCGCACAATCTTGGCGACCAATTTACTCTTCTTCTACGAAAAATAATATGATTTTGCAAATTCTCTTTCGAAAGATGATTTTTTTCTTGCTGTGCGACAAACGACACCATTCAGTTGAAACCTCATGTTCTCTACGTCAAAATCATCCATTTTCCGCCGGAAAAAGCTTCGGATCATCTCCCAACCCGCTTGCACAGCGTTTTGAAACATAATTCGTTCTGGAAGCCGTAGCTGTAATAAACAGATTGTTTTATGTACAGTGTGGCAAGTAGAACCGTCTTGCTATAACCACCTATCGCTTACATCAATGCCATCCAATTGATGCTACAAGGACCCCGTTACTGTGTTCTCATTACGAATGTCTTTGAGAGTTACTGCAATTTTAATCCCATCTTTGAAAAAGTGAAGCCGCCTAACCAAAATCCGCACTGGGCAACTGTTCGTTGAGAGTGCATTTGTTTCTTATGGATTGAATGTGTATATTCTGACGGTCATATTCGACAGTTTTGGGTATTCACTAAGCCATTCGGATGGAATAGCGTTTCATCAGAGATGGCAATTTTCTCAGCAAAACTTTTCAACATTTTCTTCTATCTTTTCACAACTATAACAGTTTGAACTAAGAAATTTCATGTGTTCCATTTGCATAATTTAAAAAATGCTTTCTTACTGCCCTCTATTTCTAATTTTGGAATAAAATTTTATTGAATTAGATTTTTGTTATGTTCTTGAGTTATTAAATTAATCATCTCTTTGTAATAATTAACTATTTCGTGTTAGAACTGTCAAAAGCAAAACATTTTAAGATTTTTGAAGACTTTTTTCAAAAGTGATGATATTTCCAGAAAAATTTCTGGCATCACTGATGGTGTGGCTTTCTTACTCGTATCCGATGGTGGCAGAAATTTTTCTAGAAAAATCTAAAATTTTCAAAAAAAAAAATCTTAATTTAAGATAAAAAGTCTTAAAACGTTTTGCTATTGACTTTTCTGACACTAAAATGTTTATGAAACGATTACTTTGACAACACAGTACGAGCGTGCTTTTTAAATATACCTAGTGCAACCTCTGAAATTTGACTATTGTCCGTATTTCGAAGTGAAAAGAGGCAATAGTTGTTGTGCTTGCATTGGAACATTTCCATTTGGAAGCTGACAAAAAGAAATAAAAAACGAAAAAGGTAGAAAATAAATGTCGAAATGGCTTTTCTGTTTCAATTCACATTAGTTTTCTTGATTTATGCCGAAAATTTCTTAATGTGCGAAATACAAAAACGAGGTATACATAATCGGAATATGTATGTAATTATGTAAACACATACATATACATATATGTATGTATTGTATTTAAGAGATAGAAATTGTTTCAAGACTCATGTAATAACAGCGCAACCTAAATTAGCGCATCAAGCGAAATTTATCTGTCAAAAATCGTCAGGTACATACTAAATATATGAGACTAAAGCAAATAGCGCAGCGTCAACGCTTTGCAATTAGAAAATCTAATTTTCACAGAGCATTAGAGAGAAAGCTTTACTATCTCTCAGTTAAGTTCGCTTCAAAACAAATTTACTAATTTTTTGCGGCCATTAGTAACCACACTTTAGGTGCTTTCAGACTAATTAGCGACTATAATTTTTTTATTACTTCTGTTTAGTGACCTTTATCAAATAAAGTTCTTGGCATAACGTTAACACTCTTATTTCAGTTACTTACTACAGCGTAAAATCAAAGCGTTAAATTACGTTGCGATTTACGCGCTACTTTAGGTTGCACTGTAAAGAAGACAAAATTCATTAGGTGATTGAAATTAACACATTTATTAGTGCACAAAGTTTCAAAAATCTAAGAAAAATGTAAAGTTTTATTTTGCATGATAATCTTCAAATTTAAGGTAAAATCCTCATTCTGGCATCGCTGCTCGTATCCCCCAATTACGATCTAAAACGTATGTACGAGTATGTTGTTGTTTTTTTTTTTGCAGCTTCTACGACGATACCAAAAAAGAAATAATATTAAAAAAAAAAAAAATGCTGAAAACCTTAAACCATAATACAAGTCTCACTTAAAAAACTTTCCTTAAGGTTGTTTTTCTTTTGGTGAATGTAAAAAGAGGTTGTGCATTATCTCCGACGGACAATTCTGATAAGAACGATGGCCGCTCCCAAAAACATTGATGAAATTATCTTCAGTATATGTACATATGTAGGCAACATCTTTTTCATCTTTACCGTGTTCTTTGGGTCATCCTGTTAAAATTTCCATATAACAGGCAAATTTTCTTCAGCCCACGGCTGCATTACATTGTTAAGTATGTTCTTTTTCTAATTTTCCATAAATTTTTTGGACTGGTCCAGCATCATTCCAGAAAAAACAAGACCACACCATAATTGATACTCCACCATGCTTCACTATATATAAAAAATAGCGAGAATGAAATTTTGGTTCGATGGGCCTTCTTACAATTCTTCAACATTTAGAGTTTTGCGTTATCATGCGGTACGCATATTCAGATATTTTCCTGGACCTTTTCTGTGATGGAATGTTTGTTATGGTGTTATATTTTTGAATATGTTGCAGAGCGTTAAAAAACAATTTTTTTACCATTATAGCTGCTCTGATATATATATATATATATATATATATATATATATATATATATATATATATATATATATATATATATATATATATATATATATATATATATATATATATATATATATATATATATATATATATATATATATATATATATATATATATATATATATATATATATATATATATATATATATATATATATATAAGGTTGAATGTATTCCTGATCACCAATTTGGTTTTAGAGCGAAACATGGCACCATTGAGCAAACACACAGGTTAGTTAACGTCATAAGAAAGGCATTTGAAGATAAAAAATATTGCTCTGCCTTATTCATCGACGTCTCACAGGCTTTTGATAAAGTGTGGCACGATGGACTAATGCATAAAATAAAGTTTACCTTACCTGCAAACATACATAACCTTTTGAAAAGTTATTTATATTGTCGCCAATTTATAATAAAAGAAGGCGAATTCATAAGCCCCGCCCAGCCAATTGAAGCTGGAGTTCCCCAAGGCAGCATATTAGGGCCTATCTTATATTTGATCTACGCATCTGACATGCCGACAAGCTCCAACATTCACACTTCAACATTTGCAGATGATACAGCATTCCTTAGCATACATAGTAACCACCAGCAAGCATCAATAAACTTACAGGAACATATCGACAAACTAGAGAAATGGCTCCAGCTTTGGAAAATCAAGGTTAATGAACAAAAGTGTGCCCATGTTACATTCGCACTGCGTCTAGGAACATGCTCACCCATTACTATTAACAATAAAGTAATACCTCAACACAGTGAAGTCAAATACCTCGGTATTCATCTTGACCGTAGACTAACATGGAAGACGCACATCGAGGCAAAAGTAACGCAAATGAAATTGAAAGCAGTGCAAATTAACTGGCTAATAGACAGAAATTCGACTTTGAAGCTTGATTGTAAACTTTTGCTGTACAACGCGATTCTAAAGCCAATATGGTGCTATGGGATTCAATTATGGGGCACAGCCTCTGCATCTAACATTGAAAAAATTCAAAGAAGTCAAAATAGAATTCTCCGTAGAATTACAAATACTCCATGGTACGTTAAAAACTCACGAATCCACGCAGATCTGAACGTACCTTTTGTGAAATCTGAATTTGTGAAGTACGCGACAAGATATATTAACAAACTTGAAATCCATCCAAATCCACTTGCAGTTAATATCCTTAACTTTGGTGGTCATACCCGTCTGAGAAGGAGGGATACTTTGGCTACCATTAGAGCTCTAAACAGATGACTGAATTCTGAAATAATATTCGCATAAAAATAAATTTTTGTCCAGCACTGGCAGGACTTTAATTAAAATTTTTTTTTTAGTATTAAGATTTGAATACTTATTGTCATTACATTTTTTTATGTAGATTCAATAAATAAAATAATAAAGCTAAAAAAAAAAAAAAAAAAAATTCGAAAAATCTTAAAGCCAGAGTTATGTGACTTTATCGAAGATTGTCTTACATCGAAGCTATAAAGTTTTTCCTCCTGCATTGAATGTGGCAGACAGTTACAGTTAGAAGACAAACTATTGGGTGAATGTAGCAGAAGGATTCTTTAATTAAGATACCTCGATTTCAGCCAGTAGGTCAGAAGATCAAGTCCATAACGAAGATTTTGGTTTCTGGCTCCATGTGTTCTTCCCTGCCGCTAATCATATGAAGAAATCGACCGATACATTTATGTATCGATACTTTTTTTTCGATACCGGGTAGGTATCGATACATTGCAAGTACAAGTATCGATACCCTAGTGGTATCGTTTCATCCCTACTAATTATGTGTCACACTTTTATTCAACTATACTAAGAGCTTTTCTACAAGTTTGAAAAAAATAACGATAATTAAAATGCTTAATAAGTAAAATAGTTTAAAGACGAAACATAGTAATATACAAAATCAAAGTATTTGTAATACAAAATAATAGTCAATTTCCGAAACATTTGGTGTATTACAGACCCTGAAGGAAGTATGGGGTTAAGTGTATCAATGTCAACATTTTCGTCAACATTTATGGTGTCTTTTTGGTGACACTATCAATAAATTTTTCGTTAATAGTTTAATTTGTACATACATACATGCATACATACATACATGCATGCATACATACATACATACATACATACATACATACATACATACATACATGGTGGCGTGGGTGCGAGCGTTCAAAGTAAAGCGCTGGCTTCCCATCGGGTGTAGCCAGTTAGCGATCCTTGTCCCTGCTCAAACCAAGTTGTCACACGGCCTTCTCGTGGCGCTACTGAATAGTTCTCAACAAAAGTTGAGAATGAACTAACTGTGTGACAGCGATAATAGATTGGATGACGACCTGACGCAGACGATTATGGGCTGGGAGCTGACGTATTCCGTGACCTGATTAAGCACGAGTGACATCGTGCTGAAATGGCTCACGGGCTAATGCGGAAGCTACCTCCGTCCCGGTAAAACCCTGGCAGGGGCTTAAAGTATGATCAAAGTTTGTAGCCAATAGTTTTTGGCTGTGCAGGGTTAGTTGAGATGACTCCTAATCAGCTCCCGACCTGGCTCTGTACACAAGTCTCATAAGGCCTTGTGTCAACCCTCGCGAGGAACTCACTGCTTGCATAGCCACCCTCGGGGTCACTACAAGGGTAACTGCACATTCACTCAACAAAAAGTGAACTAAATTTTAATAAAATTAACTTAACCCGGAAAATGCGGGAATGTTTTGGACAAAGAAAAAACTTTTTATTGAGTGTGCGGCAAACGGAGACTACAGCTTTAAGCGGGGACCCAACTGAAAAAATGAATAAAAGTAATAATAATAATAATGAGAGTATAAATGAGTTGAGCATGGGTGAAATTGTAAACCCTTTTGCTAAGAAATCGGTGATAACCAGATCACCTCCTACAGCGGTGAGTAGGACCGTTCCGGTGCCTGGCACCGTTGAAAATAGTGAAAATGGACAAAATAACGTCCAGAGGCTAGGAGAGAAGATCTCAAAGCTCGTAGCTTTCCTAAAGGCACGTTCAAACGTGCATAAGGAAATAGTGACAATGTCACGTGAGATACAGGCATTGTACATGCAGGTCTCAGATGAATTGAGTAGTGGAAGTGCTAGTAGTACAAAGAAAGCACATACTAGTACGCATACTCAAACAGACGAACCACCAAGGCTCAATCCTGTGATGGGCGGAACTCCAAAGCGTAGAAGGGAGGACTTAAGCCCAAAAGGTAACAGAGCTAAAAAGAATAGGGGAGCAACCCCTAATAAAGTAGTCAGGGTAGGTGGACACACTACACCCAAGGCTATAAACTCAAACTTGGCTGGCAAACCGGATCTAAGTGCTAAAGATCCTGGCTGGGTTAAGGTTGGCCCAAGGGCTAAAACAAAGAAAGCGTCCGTTAAACCAGATGCTATAGTGATTAAAACCTGTGGAGATACTTCCTATGCGGATATTCTCAGACAGGTGAAGAGGGACCCTAAGCTAAACAACCTGGGTCAAAATGTGAAGAGCATTAGGAAGACAGGGAAGGGTGAACTGTTGTTTGAGCTGAATAGACCCGCGCACCAGAATACGGGCGAATTTAGGTCGGCTATAGAAGAGGTGCTAGGTGATGCTGCTAAGGTTAGATCACTTTCTCATGAGGTCAGGCTTGAGATTAGGGATATAGACGAAGTAACCTCTAAGGAGGATATTTATGAAGCTCTCGTCAAAATATCTGACGAATTTAAAGCTTTGCACCCTACGGCAGTTAAGTCGCTAAGGAGAGCATACGGTGGGACACAGACCGCCACAATTGGCGTGAGTGCACTGATAGCTCGCCGCCTTATAGAGATGGCAAAGATACGTATTGGCTGGGTGGTTTGCCGAATACGCGAAAAGGTAGCACCAAAAAGATGCTTTAAATGTCTGGATTATGGACACGTAGCAGGGAACTGTAAGGGGCAAGATCTTTCAGGGAATTGCCTACGTTGTGGCAAAACGGGCCACAAAATTGGAACCTGTTCCAATAAACCATCCTGCTTGCTCTGCAAGAAGGGAGCAGACACCGTTAGTGACCATGTCACCGGAGGTGCAGGTTGCCCGTTTTATAAAAGAGCTCTACAGAAACTTAGGGAGTAGAGTAGAACCTAAGTCACCAAAATGCGTATATTACAGTTAAATCTCAACCATTGCCAGGCAGCCCAGGAGCTTCTTAAGCAAAGCGTTCGAGATATAAGTGTAGATGTCGCTATTCTAAGTGATCCATATCGGACCATGGCATCTGTAAACTGGGTTTCCGATAACACGGGTACATCGGCAATATGGAACACCAGAACGCTAACCATACGCAAAAGAATAACAACGCAATGTGGATATGCTCGAGCGGTTATATCTGGCATCACTATTTACAGCTGTTATATACCCCCTAGGTATTCTATAGAAGACTTTCGGGTAATAGTTGACAGTATTGTAACGGATGCAGTTGGAAGAACCCCCGTAATAATAGCAGGTGATTTCAATGCGTGGGCTGTTGAATGGGGCTGTCCCTCAGCAAACGCAAGAGGAAGAATACTCTTGGAAGCCTTTTCTGTACTGGGTGTTGTACTCATCAATAATGGAGTTGAACACACCTTCAGAAGGGGTGATGCTGGCTCAGTAATTGACATTACATTCGTCAGTGCCAGTATCGCAACCCAAGTGAACTGGAGAATATCTGACATCTATACACATAGCGATCATAGCGCTATAATAATAGATGTGCAAGACGCACAGCCCCGTGCTATTGTACAAGCACGTGTCTTGACAGGATGGAAGGTAAATACCTTTGATAAGGATAGTTTCGCAGCCTGCATGGAGAACATGGAAATGGCTGGTTCAGCAGAAGACATGGCAGTGCAATTAGTGCGCAATATCACTAGTGCCTGCGATGTAGCTATGATAAGGCGAAAAAGATCGCCAAATAAGACTCCAGTGTATTGGTGGAATGATGAAATTGCTAGCTTGCGTTCAGAGTGTATTAGCGCCCGAAGGCGGTATACACGAACGAGGGGTCGGTTAGAGAATAACGTGCAGCACCAGTTGTATAGGGATAAAAGAAAGGCATTGAAGATTGCAGTTCGTAGGAGCAAGCGTAGGTGTTTCCTGGATGCTTGTGATGAAATAGATAGTAATCCTTGGGGCTTAGCATATAAGCTAGTAACCAGGAAACTTAAATGTCTTGGCCCATCACCGCCAAGAGAAGAGAATATCCTCAACGGAATTGTAGACCATCTTTTTCCTCAACAGGAAGCTCCGACATGGCAAAACAGCTATCCAGCTGAATTATTCGACATTCCTCCGGTTACGGTCGTCGAGATGGAAGGTGCTGTCTCAAAATTCAAAGACAAGAAGGCACCAGGCTTAGATTGCATCCCAAATATGGTACTGAAGGAGGCTGTTAAGCTCCATCCTGATTATTTCCTGAAAGTAATAAGCGCATGCTTGATTCAGGGAACTTTTCCAACAATCTGGAAGAGGCAGAAATTGGTGTTGTTACCTAAGGATAACAAGCCGCTAGACGACCCTTCCTCCTATCGTCCGCTCTGTATGATAGATACAAGTGGAAAACTTCTGGAGAGTATAATCTGCAGAAGATTGGAAGATTGCGTACAAGCTAACCTAGGTTTATCAGATAACCAATTTGGCTTCAGGAAAGCAAAGTCAGCGGTGGACGCTATCAAAGTTGTAGTAGAAACCGCTGCTCAAGCTATCCAAGGGAAGAGGTGGAGGAATGGAACAAAAGGGTATTGTGTGGTTATAACCCTAGATGTAAAAAACGCCTTCAATACGGCAAACTGGGAGCATATAGTTAATGCTTTGGTCCGTATAGACATCCCAGGGTATCTACTAGCAATTGTACGGGACTATTTCCGGGATAGAGAGCTAGTTTATGATACCGATAAAGGTACTAAGAGGCGCAAGATCATTGGTGGGGTGCCTCAAGGTTCAGTTCTTGGCCCACTATTGTGGAACGTCATGTACGACGGAGTATTAAGATTGGATCTACCGGAAAAGGTGAAGATAGTTGGATTCGCAGACGACTTAGCGTTAGTGTGTGAAGGGAAAGAGTTACTAGAGGTGGAAACCATTGCAAACGCCAGTATTCAGATCGTAAGATCTTGGCTAAGATCAATGGGCCTAACTCTAGCTGACCATAAAACGGAAGCGGTTCTGATTAGTAGTAGGAAAATTAGGGAAACTGTCAGGCTAAATATTGGCACGTGTAGCATAGAATCTAAGGAATGTTTAAAATACCTTGGGGTCATGATTGACACTCGTCTGTCTTTTCAAGAGCACTTGAAGTACATAGGCAGTAAAGCATCAAAAACATGCACAGCGCTATGCCGGATCATGCCGAATACAAGAGGTCCAAAATATCTGCAGAGGAGATTACTCTCTAGTGTAGTAAGAAGCATTATCTTATATGCATCGCCTATATGGTCAGGCTCACTTAGATATCCTACTTATGTGAACCTGATATCTCCTGTGTATAGGCTGATCGCCTTGCGTGTATGTAGCGCATTCCGAACTGTATCGGACCTGGCCGCTTTTGTCATTGCCGGCATGATACCGATCGAGCTAGAGGCCGCTTCGGACATCACGGTTGGGTTGAGAGAATCGTGTCTGCGAAAATGGCAAGAAAGATGGGCGACAGCTGACAAGGGAAGATGGACCTACTTACTGATACCAGACATCAGAGCATGGCTATCAAGAAAGCATGGCGATTTGAACTACTATATTACACAGTTTCTAACTGGGCATGGTTGTTTTAGGTCGTACTTGTACCGTTTTGGACATGACAGTACTCCGTTCTGTCCGAGTTGTGATGGTAATGTCTTGGAAGATGCTCAGCATGTGTTCTTCATCTGTCCACGGTTTAATAGTGATAGGGAATATTTAGAAACAGTCCTAGGACGTAGCATCAGTCCGAGCAGTATCGTTCCAATCATGTTGGAATCTTTGTGCAACTGGACGTACGTCTGTAGTTTTGTAAAATTGGTTCTGTTGGAACTTCGTAGGTTAGAACAGATTCGCAGCAGAATCAATGTAGTTTAGTTTAGATGTAGGGTGTATCACCTTTCCCACCCCGAGACGTAAAGCCTTGCGGCAGTCCCTCGGGGAGCATCTTGGGTCAGGGCGAAGGGGTGTTTTTTAGCGAGTTAAAGTCTCGCACTACTGGCAACCACCATCACTGCCAGTGCCTTTCGATGGTTTTTCACCCCGCGAATAAAAAAAAAAAAAAAAAAAAAAAAAAAAAAAAAAAAAAAACATACATACATACATACATACATACATACATACTTACATTCATACCTCATAACCTATTTTACTAGTTCCGTTACAATGCACTGCATATGTAGGGGTCATCCCCTGATTACTGGTCCAAGATAAAAAAAATAAAGATGCATACTTGCATACATATGTATATTCTTACATACATATTCATATATACATGCGTATATACATATGTAGATGCCTAGCTACCCAATGAATGCTAAGGTTGATTACAAATTGAGAATAATTTGAAATCAAACGTTTTCTCAAACGCCAAACGTTTGATGCTGATTCTCAACAAAAAGGGAAAATTATTTTCAAACTCAGTCGTAAAGCAGCTCTGGGCTCTCGCCCACGTCATCGTAATTATTTCTTGAGTGCGGTCAGGCTTGTGTTTGTTGTTCGGTCTTCGAGAGTTTTCCATCTCATTCGCACTGGTTGACGGTTTGCCTCAACTAACTGTATTGGTTTACAGTTTTTTTAGAGGTTATTCATTGTTAACCACGTGGAAACTTCCTATGTGAAGGCATAGGTCGTTAGTCACAGCAACGCTACAAAAGTACTGTTAATACCATCTTGGGCATTATGGTCTTTGTCACCCCGCCCATGCTGTGCATCCTATACTTTGCAAATTTACTTTGCAACTGTTTAGTTACTAAATAAATAAAAATATTTTCAAATTGAGAAATCCATTTATTCTTAGCTTGTTTCAGATGTAATTCTCAAATATTTTTCAAATGTGGATTATGATGTGGAATACATACAAATAAAAACTAAGTTTTAGTTTACAAATTCATATTTCTTTTGATATACGAGTATTTACGATTTTTAATTTTAATTATTTTTCGAAAAGACAAAGTAGTTGGTTGCTCCTGGCTCTAAATTGCGCTCAAATTAGACAATCTCATTATTTAAGCCCAGTTCAGACTATTATACTTTGTATTAATACTTGTCAAAAATTCAAATAATACGTGTAAGTCTGATAGTCTGAATGTAATTGGTCATACATACGAAAAATAATACGATAAAAATTTGACATCCCATACGACTTTGTTGTTTTTTGAAACTTTTCAAAACGATAATACTTTACATTGGATCAGGGTTGTGTTTTTTAGCAAACCAGCTAATTAAAAATTGAGTAGTCGGGTATTTCGTAGCCGATGGGGTGCCGTCACTGATAGTATTTTTTGTCGTTATAAAAAAGCTCGAAATTTGGAATTTAGCTGTCATTTATAAATGTATTTTGGTCATGCTATATTTAGAACATAAAATATGTTTGTGCTATTGCATTTTGAATGTGTTATACATAATTATTATTTTAACTGTTGAAGAATTTCACGCACGTCTATCGCCTACGACGAATAGCACACCTGCCGCCGTGAAAAGTTTTATGATGGCACATCTATGTTGGTTTATATCAAGTGTGATGGTGTGAATGCAAAATCTAATTTACGTTAGACTTTTTGACAGTCGCAAGAAATGTGTTTAGATTTTTATCTCACAAAATCAAATGAAAGTATTTATACTTGTATAATAGTCTGATTGGGCCTTTAGTATTATTTCACTTTTTTATAATTTTCTTCATGCGTTTTTACTTATTAATACTAATTATTGCTCACATTTAATTGCATATTGCTCACAAACAAATCACATTTATTAATCTTTTCCCAAATTTGTGTAATTGAATTTAAAATTAAAAATATATCAATATTTTTCAGTAATTGCTGGCACATGTATTTTATGATTGGTAGTTACACGCATAATCAAATTGATAAAACATTGAGTATCAAATGTTTATATTCAAATGATTCTTAACTTTAATTCAAATGTTTAAATCAAACCATTGAAAAAGGTTTGAAAATTATGTTTGATATCAAAATCAAATGATAGTCATTTTATATCAAATGGTTGATTTCGTGTTTGTTGGGTACATGCATGCATACATACATTAATTCGTACATACAGATCTATATACATACACACATACATACGAATGAATGTATGTATGTGTATATGTTTGAAAGTTACCAATAAAAAAGCATCTATACAAAGTACATAACTTTTTTATTTACTTTGTAAAATAGGCAAAAACCTATAAATTTGCAAACTGAATTTAAATACTAGTAGTTGCTTACTTCTTTCTGATAGTAATAATTTGCTGGATTTGTTTATTGAACTTGTAAACAAATATACCTATCATTGTATCAATACTTGTTTTGTTTTATATACTTACCTGCGTCATATATGTACATACTTGTATCTACATTTCTTATATACTCTCCTATTTACATATATACATACATATTTAAGTATATTAGAACAGACAAATTGTACAGCTGGCCACACTGATGCTGAGACATTTGGAAGTTTACCAACCGCCTAGATAATTTTCCGAAGGAACAGCTTTTATGTTGTGTAGAACGAAAATAATTGACCGACTTATCAACCTCAGACCAACTCACAAGCGAAGTTCCCCCACCGTCATTAAATACGTAACCGAATGAACAAAGAAATTATGTTATATGCGCTGAAGTGAGTTTTTTTTTTTTTTTGTTGCCAACATAATTCTTTGTGAACTATGATACAATAATAAGGTAAGAAATCTTATGCATCACACTTGCACACCAGTGATGACCAAAAATCCTGTTTTTGCTTGAGTACTAAAATTTGTAATCAACAAAAATCAGGCAACAAAGTTCAACGCTGAGTAAAATCAACTCGTCTTGTAAACATTCTAAATTTGTAATCAACAAAAATCTGGCCACAAAGTTCAATGCTGAGTAAAATCAACTCGTCTTGACTCAACTCATCATTACGCATTAATCTTAGTTTTGAATAAAATTGGCTCCATGTTTACTGTTGCTTTGATAGTGAGTTGTAGGAACACATTTAAAACATAACATACGAGTACATACATTTTTCTTCGCTTTTCTTACACTTTATTTTAAATTTCAAGTACATACATATGTACCTAATGAAGTAATTTAATGTCTTTATAAATTGTTCTTATTGAATTTTTTTGTTATGTAGATATTTTAAATCTAATTTAATTTTTTATGTTTGTTGGTTGAGAAAGTTAAAAAAAATATATGTACATAAGTAACATTGTCTTTTTATATGAAAACTTATTGTTTCTACACACATATATACATATGTATTATTTTTTTCAAAAGAAGCATACAGAAAAACTGTTGAATACATCACTGCATTGATTATTGTTCTTCCAAAAAATAAATTCAAACGCAAGAAATCATTGCTGAACTGCATGCGCATTCATTTATATTCAAGCACGAACACCTTAACGATGATTGCACTCACTTAGCGAAGACGTTGCTCATTGTATTACTGATTAAATATCAACTGCGCATTTGTGCGGCTAAACACAGAATCATATTTGAACGAAATTTGATGTTTTTCATGTTGTTGAGTAGGTGTGATTTTTTTGCAATCACTCAAAGCTGTTCTCTGTTATATACATATGTAGTAGGAATTTATTTTTAATCAAAGCACAGCTTGACAGTAGGAGTAAGAGCTAATTTTTCTGAAAGATATTAATCTAATTTATAGCTTTCATAATAAAATACAATTGGTGATATGAGAACACGCGTATAGTTGTATTCTATGCACAGTGTTATTGCTCAGCAATTTTTTGCAGCATATATTGATATGGTCTACTCGTTAATACCTTGGATTTAGAGTAGAATTTTAATTGCCAAACTTCTTACACTGGAATGCGGGGTGTAACTTAAAAAATATTATTATACCTACCTATTTTGTGTTACTCATATCGTTTGTAAGCCACCAAGTTGACAGTATAATAGCGAAAATCACTCTTCGTTGCAAACTACCCTTGAACACCTGACAGATATTGCAACCGTAACATACGTGCTATACTCTGCAAGACTACAACAACAAAATATCTGGTGGTTAAATTTTAAGGGCCGATGTTGAATGTGAACCACACCTAAACGCCAAGTTTTTTTTCCGAATTTCGTTTGACATTTCTCTATTTCAGACTTATTCAATTTGAACCATGGAGAGATACACAATCCAACAACGTGTTAAAGTTATCTAGACTTATTATGAAAATGATGATCAATATTCGAAGAAAATCATCTTCAGTGATGAGGCACATTTTCACCTCAGTGGATTCGTCAAAAAACAGAATTGCCGCATTTGGGCGAATGAGAATCCAAGAGTGACTGTTGAAAAACCAATGCTCCCACAAAGAGTGACTTTTTGGTACGGTTTATGTGCTGGCGGCATCATCGGGCCGTATTTTTTCCAATATGAGGCCGGTCAGGCAGTTACTGTGAATGGTGTTCGCTATTGTGAGATGATAACGAACTTTTTATGGCCCGAATTGGAAGATATGGATGTAGACGATATGTGGTTTCAGCAGGACGGTGCCACTTGCCACACAGCTAACGAAACAATTGCTCTTTTGCGCAACAAATTCAACGGCCGTGTTATCTCACGTAATGGCGATGTCAATTGGCCGCCAAGATCATGTGATTTGACATTTGACCGTTGGACTTTTTTCTTTGGGGTTATTTGAAAGAAAAGGTGTACGTCGATAAGCCAGCAACAATTCAACAGCTAAAGGATGAGATAATTCGGCACATTAACGGCATAGAACCTCCATTATGCCTCAGGGTCATCGAAAATTTGGACCATCGGATGGAGGTGTGCCGCCGTGGTCGCGGCGCCCATTTGGCCGATATTTTGTTCCATACATAATTGAATAATACCAATATATCATAATAAAATAAAATTACAATAATTTCCTAAATAGTTTGTGTTTTATTCAAAATCAACATCGGCCCTTGAAATTTAACCACCCTTTATATGAAACCGAGATTTGCAACACTTGAACAAATATGCATAACCAAAAACCATTGCAGATTCGGATTTGCAAATGTTCTCAATACTAAAGCAGCTGTGTTTGCCGATTCCTTTTACAATCAAAACATGTAAATCCTTGCGCTTGAAATTAAAAAACTTTACTTCAGTCTCCGGTGTAGGAGTATTTATATATAACTTAAAATTTTTGATTTTGTTTGTTTTTTCTGTTGGCTTAGACCACTAATCCAAAAACAAAGTCTGAATCAAGGCGAATTCATATCAGGTATATGCAAGAGCAATAAATACAACACTACAAAAAATAAATCTTTTTCAAACGTCAAGGGAAAAATATAAACACAAAAAGGAATTCAAAAAAATATATAACAAAAAAAATTTACAAGATAAACTTTTGATTATTTCGTGAAACGTTTAACTATTTCGTGAAAATTAAAGTCTCGGATCATGGAGCTCGGAAAGGAGAAAAAGGTCAGCCAGATTGCGGAGAATTCTGAATGATAGTTGGAATACAAAACCTAAAAGATGTTTCAAAAAATTTTTTTTCAAATTCCTTTTAAAAAACTTTACAATAAAAGAATAACTTAATTATTTTGTGAAAGTTTTAATTATTTCGTGAAACTAAAAGTCTCAGATGATAGAGCTTGAAAAGGTGAAAATAGCCAGCCAGATTGGGGAGAATTCTGGATGATACCTGGCGCTCAAGATACAATAATAATATAAAAAATTGTGGGCAATTAACAAAATGCATATGTGATTCAATATGAGATGAATATAGATAGAAAATAATTAAATGCTCGGTGGCTTAGTGGTTAAAGCAGTAGATCATGATACGTCATAACCCGAGTTCAAATCCTAGTGGGTGCTGATGAGTAGTGTAGCGACTACGAAACAGCTAGTTGTCCCCCAGCTAAAGATTTGATTATTATTTTTCTTGTCTTCTTCAACCAAAATTATTGATCACAGCAGATTTGTATTGCAAAAAATCCTTCTTAAGGAAAAAAACTTAAGAAAGAAAAAACCTGAACTATAACCCGTTGTACAAATGTACAAACCAAAAATTTAATTAAAAAAATTATAAAAAACACGTTTATTTCTGTAAACAAATCATAAATCAAAAACTTTACGATCTTTGTCTAATTTTCTTTTTTTTTTCATTTTAAAACTCACGAGACATTTATTCTACACACATAATTAAACACTTGACCGCGAATCATTAATAAATTAATAGGTATAAACGAAAACAATAATAAAAAGCAAGAATTATAAAATGACAATAAAAATAATAAAAAACAAAAAAATACTACAGCAAAGCGCCAGGCCTCTAACCTACCACGACCAATACAACTACTTGTCAACGACAGACAGCTGACGAAAAACCAAACAAACAGATGAAGTCAGCGAATCCCGACCTACGACTACATGTGATGGCGCGTGCCAAACTAATAAAAAAGGAAAACAGTAAAAACAAATTAAGCTTACTATTTATACCTTCGTTATTTTAATATGTGTGCATACAATATGTACATCTGTATGTGTGTGGGCACGTATGTTTGCATGTAGATATGCATGGACTTGTATTTATTTGCACAAAATGTTTTAAATAAAATTATGACTAAATAAATAAGCCCTCAGTCAAATTCAACCTCCTATCAGACAACGTCATCATCCATAGGTAGGAACTAGGGTTTAGCATCGAATGTATTTGAATTCAAATATGTACATTTGTTTTTTGTTAAACATTCTCAGCATAAAGCTAAGTACAAATGCCGATCAAAGCAAACAAATACAAACATTAATCGCTTTATAAGTTAATTTTGCTGATTTTACTCTGAATATTTCCGAAAGTATTTAAAAATCTTTTTTATCTTTAGAATCAGGGCTGCCAGAAAAAGTATAGAAGAAATCGTCAATATCCCGACGTTTTTTGAAAATATTGTCATTTTAGTTTTGAAATATCGTAAAAAAATCGGACTTATAAAACTACCAAATTTTTAGTATATTCTAAATTTTATTTAAAAATTTAACAGATTTTTGACGCAAGCTTATGGTCTCAAATTTCTACATTCGCAAAAAATACAAGGGCAGAAGCTACACAAACTTTTTATTTTTGAAATTGCGATCTGTCAAACGTACGGTGTTAAAAATTTACCCAAATTCATGGATTAGTTTATTTGTTGAAGTCGTTCGAAGTAAGCAACTTATGTGTTTCTTGAAAAATGGAAAAATGTGAATTTCGTGCAGTGATTAAACACTATTATTTGAAGAGAAAAACCGCGAAAGAGACAAAAGAAAAGCTCCATAAATATTACGGTGATTCTGCTCCGCCAGATTACATGGTAAATATTGAACTGCTGAATTTAAACGCGGCCGAACAAGCACTGCAACAATGCCATCAACAGGATGGCCAAAAGAGGTGGTTACTAAACAAAATGTCAAGAAAATCCCCAATATCGTAAATTGAATTAATTGCAATTCAAAGAAGTTTGAAGGATTTAATTTTAATTAGTCTTTATAATAAAGAATGACTTCAATTGTTTATTTTAATTTTAATTAGTTAATTTATTTAGTCTTTATAATAAAGAATGACTTCAATTGTTTCATTTTCTAAAGACTTTCCGTACTTTTGTATTATTTTAACTAACTTGTCCACACTGCAAAAGTCTGGGGAAATGGCAATATATTTTGGAATAATTCGCAAAAATTGCATAAATTTGCTTCTTAGTTTGTAAAAATGCTTCAAAAGCTAAAAAATTAACTCTCGATTCTCGAAATCCAGATCTTTTTATATTTATTTATAAAGTGAGGAAATTCCGTATGTATGTATGTATGTATGTATGTATGTATGTATGTATGTATGTATGTATGTATGTATGTATGGATGTATGTATGTATGTAAGTTTTTTTTTTTTTTTTTTTTTATTCGCGGGGTGAAAAACCATCGAAAGGCACTGGCAGTGATGGTGGTTGCCAGTAGTGCGAGACTTTAACTCGCTAAAAAACACCCCTTCGCCCTGACCCAGATGCTCCCCGAGGGACTGCCGCAAGGCTTTACGTCTCGGGGTGGGAAAGGTGATACACCCTACATCTAAACTAAACTACATTGATTCTGCTGCGAATCTGTTCTAACCTACGAAGTTCCAACAGAACCAATTTTACAAAACTACAGACGTACGTCCAGTTGCACAAAGATTCCAACATGATTGGAACGATACTGCTCGGACTGATGCTACGTCCTAGCACTGTTTCTAAATATTCCCTATCACTATTAAACCGTGGACAGATGAAGAACACATGCTCAGCATCTTCCAAGACATTACCATCACAACTCGGACAGAACGGAGTACTGTCATGTCCAAAACGGTACAAGTACGACCTAAAACAACCATGCCCAGTTAGAAACTGTGTAATATAGTAGTTCAAATCGCCATGCTTTCTTGATAGCCATGCTCTGATGTCTGGTATCAGTAAGTAGGTCCATCTTCCCTTGTCAGCTGTCGCCCATCTTTCTTGCCATTTTCGCAGACACGATTCTCTCAACCCAACCGAGATGTCCGAAGCGGCCTCTAGCTCGATCGGTATCATGCCGGCAATGACAAAAGCGGCCAGGTCCGATACAGTTCGGAATGCGCTACATACACGCAAGGCGATCAGCCTATACACAGGAGATATCAGGTTCACATAAGTAGGATATCTAAGTGAGCCTGACCATATAGGCGATGCATATAAGATAATGCTTCTTACTACACTAGAGAGTAATTTCCTCTGCAGATATTTTGGACCTCTTGTATTCGGCATGATCCGGCATAGCGCTGTGCATGTTTTTGATGCTTTACTGCCTATGTACTTCAAGTGCTCTTGAAAAGACAGACGAGTGTCAATCATGACCCCAAGGTATTTTAAACATTCCTTAGATTCTATGCTACACGTGCCAATATTTAGCCTGACAGTTTCCCTAATTTTCCTACTACTAATCAGAACCGCTTCCGTTTTATGGTCAGCTAGAGTTAGGCCCATTGATCTTAGCCAAGATCTTACGATCTGAATACTGGCGTTTGCAATGGTTTCCACCTCTAGTAACTCTTTCCCTTCACACACTAACGCTAAGTCGTCTGCGAATCCAACTATCTTCACCTTTTCCGGTAGATCCAATCTTAATACTCCGTCGTACATGACGTTCCACAATAGTGGGCCAAGAACTGAACCTTGAGGCACCCCACCAATGATCTTGCGCCTCTTAGTACCTTTATCGGTATCATAAACTAGCTCTCTATCCCGGAAATAGTCCCGTACAATTGCTAGTAAATACCCTGGGATGTCTATACGGACCAAAGCATTAACTATATGCTCCCAGTTTGCCGTATTGAAGGCGTTTTTTACATCTAGGGTTATAACCACACAATACCCTTTTGTTCCATTCCTCCACCTCTTCCCTTGGATAGCTTGAGCAGCGGTTTCTACTACAACTTTGATAGCGTCTACCGCTGACTTTGCTTTCCTGAAGCCAAATTGGTTATCTGATAAACCTAGGTTAGCTTGTACGCAATCTTCCAATCTTCTGCAGATTATACTCTCCAGAAGTTTTCCACTTGTATCTATCATACAGAGCGGACGATAGGAGGAAGGGTCGTCTAGCGGCTTGTTATCCTTAGGTAACAACACCAATTTCTGCCTCTTCCAGATTGTTGGAAAAGTTCCCTGAATCAAGCATGCGCTTATTACTTTCAGGAAATAATCAGGATGGAGCTTAACAGCCTCCTTCAGTACCATATTTGGGATGCAATCTAAGCCTGGTGCCTTCTTGTCTTTGAATTTTGAGACAGCACCTTCTATCTCGACGACCGTAACCGGAGGAATGTCGAATAATTCAGCTGGATAGCTGTGTTGCCATGTCGGAGCTTCCTGTTGAGGAAAAAGATGGTCTACAATTCCGTTGAGGATATTCTCTTCTCTTGGCGGTGATGGGCCAAGACATTTAAGTTTCCTGGTTACTAGCTTATATGCTAAGCCCCAAGGATTACTATCTATTTCATCACAAGCATCCAGGAAACACCTACGCTTGCTCCTACGAATTGCAATCTTCAATGCCTTTCTTTTATCCCTATACAACTGGTGCTGCACGTTATTCTCTAACCGACCCCTCGTTCGTGTATACCGCCTTCGGGCGCTAATACACTCTGAACGCAAGCTAGCAATTTCATCATTCCACCAATACACTGGAGGCTTATTTGGCGATCTTTTTCGCCTTATCATAGCTACATTGCAGGCACTAGTGATATTGCGCACTAATTGCACTGCCATGTCTTCTGCTGAACCAGCCATTTCCATGTTCTCCATGCAGGCTGCGAAGCTATCCTTATCAAAGGTATTTACCTTCCATCCTGTCAAGACACGTGCTTGTACAATAGCACGGGGCTGTGCGTCTTGCACATCTATTATTATAGCGCTATGATCGCTATGTGTATAGATGTCAGATATTCTCCAGTTCACTTGGGTTGCGATACTGGCACTGACGAATGTAATGTCAATTACTGAGCCAGCATCACCCCTTCTGAAGGTGTGTTCAACTCCATTATTGATGAGTACAACACCCAGTACAGAAAAGGCTTCCAAGAGTATTCTTCCTCTTGCGTTTGTTGAGGGACAGCCCCATTCAACAGCCCACGCATTGAAATCACCTGCTATTATTACGGGGGTTCTTCCAACTGCATCCGTTACAATACTGTCAACTATTACCCGAAAGTCTTCTATAGAATACCTAGGGGGTATATAACAGCTGTAGATAGTGATGCCAGATATAACCGCTCGAGCATATCCGCATTTCGTTGTTATTCTATCGCGTATGGTTAGCGTGCTGGTGTTCCATATTGCCGATGTACCCGTGTTATCGGAAACCCAGTTTACAGATGCCATGGTCCGATATGGCTCACTTAGAATAGCGACATCTACACTTATATCTCGAACGCTTTGCTTAAGAAGCTCCTGGGCTGCCTGGCAATGGTTGAGATTTAACTGTAATATACGCATTTTGGTGACTTAGGTTCTACTCTACTCCCTAAGTTTCTGTAGAGCTCTTTTATAAAACGGGCAAACTGCACCTCCGGTGACATGGTCACTAACGGTGTCTGCTCCAGAGCAAGCAGGATGGTTTATTGGAACAGGTTCCAATTTTGTGGCCCGTTTTGCCACACCGTAGGCAATTCCCTGAAAGGTCTTGCCTCTTACAGTTCCCTGCTACGTGTCCATAATCCAGACATTTAAAGCATCTTTTTGGTGCTACCTTTTCGCGTATTCGGCAAACCACCCAGCCAATACGTATCTTTGCCATCTCTATAAGGCGGCGAGCTATCAGTGCACTCACGCCAATTGTGGCGGTCTGTGTCCCACCGTATGCTCTCCTTAGCGACTTAACTGCCGTAGGGTGCAAAGCTTTAAATTCGTCAGATATTTTGACGAGAGCTTCATAAATATCCTCCTTAGAGGTTACTTCGTCTATATCCCTAATCTCAATGTATGTATGTATGTATGTATGTATGTATGTATGTATGTATGTTTTTTTTTTTTTTTTTTTTTTTTTTTTTTTTTTTTTTTTTATTCGCGGGGTGAAAAACCATCGAAAGGCACTGGCAGTGATGGTGGTTGCCAGTAGTGCGAGACTTTAACTCGCTAAAAAACACCCCTTCGCCCTGACCCAGATGCTCCCCGAGGGACTGCCGCAAGGCTTTACGTCTCGGGGTGGGAAAGGTGATACACCCTACATCTAAACTAAACTACATTGATTCTGCTGCGAATCTGTTCTAACCTACGAAGTTCCAACAGAACCAATTTTACAAAACTACATACGTACGTCCAGTTGCACAAAGATTCCAACATGATTGGAACGATACTGCTCGGACTGATGCTACGTCCTAGGACTGTTTCTAAATATTCCCTATCACTATTAAACCGTGGACAGATGAAGAACACATGCTCAGCATCTTCCAAGACATTACCATCACAACTCGGACAGAACGGAGTACTGTCATGTCCAAAACGGTACAAGTACGACCTAAAACAACCATGCCCAGTTAGAAACTGTGTAATATAGTAGTTCAAATCGCCATGCTTTCTTGATAGCCATGCTCTGATGTCTGGTATCAGTAAGTAGGTCCATCTTCCCTTGTCAGCTGTCGCCCATCTTTCTTGCCATTTTCGCAGACACGATTCTCTCAACCCAACCGTGATGTCCGAAGCGGCCTCTAGCTCGATCGGTATCATGCCGGCAATGACAAAAGCGGCCAGGTCCGATACAGTTCGGAATGCGCTACATACACGCAAGGCGATCAGCCTATACACAGGAGATATCAGGTTCACATAAGTAGGATATCTAAGTGAGCCTGACCATATAGGCGATGCATATAAGATAATGCTTCTTACTACACTAGAGAGTAATCTCCTCTGCAGATATTTTGGACCTCTTGTATTCGGCATGATCCGGCATAGCGCTGTGCATGTTTTTGATGCTTTACTGCCTATGTACTTCAAGTGCTCTTGAAAAGACAGACGAGTGTCAATCATGACCCCAAGGTATTTTAAACATTCCTTAGATTCTATGCTACACGTGCCAATATTTAGCCTGACAGTTTCCCTAGTTTTCCTACTACTAATCAGAACCGCTTCCGTTTTATGGTCAGCTAGAGTTAGGCCCATTGATCTTAGCCAAGATCCTACGATCTGAATACTGGCGTTTGCAATGGTTTCCACCTCTAGTAACTCTTTCCCTTCACACACTAACGCTATGTCGTCTGCGAATCCAACTATCTTCACCTTTTCCGGTAGATCCAATCTTAATACTCCGTCGTACATGACGTTCCACAATAGTGGGCCAAGAACTGATCCTTGAGGCACCCCACCAATGATCTTGCGCCTCTTAGTACCTTTATCGCTATCATAAACTAGCTCTCTATCCCGGAAATAGTCCCGTACAATTGCTAGTAGATACCCTGGGATGTCTATACGGACCAAAGCATTAACTATATGCTCCCAGTTTGCCGTATTGAAGGCGTTTTTTACATCTAGGGTTATAACCACACAATACCCTTTTGTTCCATTCCTCCACCTCTTCCCTTGGATAGCTTGAGCAGCGGTTTCTACTACAACTTTGATAGCGTCCACCGCTGACTTTGCTTTCCTGAAGCCAAATTGGTTATCTGATAAACCTAGGTTAGCTTGTACGCAATCTTCCAATCTTCTGCAGATTATACTCTCCAGAAGTTTTCCACTTGTATCTATCATACAGAGCGGACGATAGGAGGAAGGGTCGTCTAGCGGCTTGTTATCCTTAGGTAACAACACCAATTTCTGCCTCTTCCAGATTGTTGGAAAAGTTCCCTGAATCAAGCATGCGCTTATTACTTTCAGGAAATAATCAGGATGGAGCTTAACAGCCTCCTTCAGTACCATATTTGGGATGCAATCTAAGCCTGGTGCCTTCTTGTCTTTGAATTTTGAGACAGCACCTTCTATCTCGACGACCGTAACCGGAGGAATGTCGAATAATTCAGCTGGATAGCTGTGTTGCCATGTCGGAGCTTCCTGTTGAGGAAAAAGATGGTCTACAATTCCGTTGAGGATATTCTCTTCTCTTGGCGGTGATGGGCCAAGACATTTAAGTTTCCTGGTTACTAGCTTATATGCTAAGCCCCAAGGACTACTATCTATTTCATCACAAGCATCCAGGAAACACCTACGCTTGCTCCTACGAATTGCAATCTTCAATGCCTTTCTTTTATCCCTATACAACTGGTGCTGCACGTTATTCTCTAACCGACCCCTCGTTCGTGTATACCGCCTTCGGGCGCTAATACACTCTGAACGCAAGCTAGCAATTTCATCATTCCACCAATACACTGGAGGCTTATTTGGCGATCTTTTTCGCCGTATCATAGCTACATTGCAGGCACTAGTGATATTGCGCACTAATTGCACTGCCATGTCTTCTGCTGAACCAGCCATTTCCATGTTCTCCATGCAGGCTGCGAAGCTATCCTTATCAAAGGTATTTACCTTCCATCCTGTCAAGACACGTGCTTGTACAATAGCATGTATGTATGTATGTATGTATGTATGTATGTATGTATGTATGTATGTATGTTTTTTTTTTTTTTTTTTTTTTTTTTTTTTTTTTTTTTTTTTTTTTTTTTTTTTTTTTTTTTTTTTTTTTTTTTATTCGCGGGGTGAAAAACCATCGAAAGGCACTGGCAGTGATGGTGGTTGCCAGTAGTGCGAGACTTTAACTCGCTAAAAAACACCCCTTCGCCCTGACCCAGATGCTCCCCGAGGGACTGCCGCAAGGCTTTACGTCTCGGGGTGGGAAAGGTGATACACCCTACATCTAAACTAAACTACATTGATTCTGCTGCGAATCTGTTCTAACCTACGAAGTTCCAACAGAACCAATTTTACAAAACTACAGACGTACGTCCAGTTGCACAAAGATTCCAACATGATTGGAACGATACTGCTCGGACTGATGCTACGTCCTAGGACTGTTTCTAAATATTCCCTATCACTATTAAACCGTGGACAGATGAAGAACACATGCTCAGCATCTTCCAAGACATTACCATCACAACTCGGACAGAACGGAGTACTGTCATGTCCAAAACGGTACAAGTACGACCTAAAACAACCATGCCCAGTTAGAAACTGTGTAATATAGTAGTTCAAATCGCCATGCTTTCTTGATAGCCATGCTCTGATGTCTGGTATCAGTAAGTAGGTCCATCTTCCCTTGTCAGCTGTCGCCCATCTTTCTTGCCATTTTCGCAGACACGATTCTCTCAACCCAACCGTGATGTCCGAAGCGGCCTCTAGCTCGATCGGTATCATGCCGGCAATGACAAAAGCGGCCAGGTCCGATACAGTTCGGAATGCGCTACATACACACAAGGCGATCAGCCTATACACAGGAGATATCAGGTTCACATAAGTAGGATATCTAAGTGAGCCTGACCATATAGGCGATGCATATAAGATAATGCTTCTTACTACACTAGAGAGTAATCTCCTCTGCAGATATTTTGGACCTCTTGTATTCGGCATGATCCGGCATAGCGCTGTGCATGTTTTTGATGCTTTACTGCCTATGTACTTCAAGTGCTCTTGAAAAGACAGACGAGTGTCAATCATGACCCCAAGGTATTTTAAACATTCCTTAGATTCTATGCTACACGTGCCAATATTTAGCCTGACAGTTTCCCTAGTTTTCCTACTACTAATCAGAACCGCTTCCGTTTTATGGTCAGCTAGAGTTAGGCCCATTGATCTTAGCCAAGATCTTACGATCTGAATACTGGCGTTTGCAATGGTTTCCACCTCTAGTAACTCTTTCCCTTCACACACTAACGCTATGTCGTCTGCGAATCCAACTATCTTCACCTTTTCCGGTAGATCCAATCTTAATACTCCGTCGTACATGACGTTCCACAATAGTGGGCCAAGAACTGAACCTTGAGGCACCCCACCAATGATCTTGCGCCTCTTAGTACCTTTATCGGTATCATAAACTAGCTCTCTATCCCGGAAATAGTCCCGTACAATTGCTAGTAGATACCCTGGGATGTCTATACGGACCAAAGCATTAACTATATGCTCCCAGTTTGCCGTATTGAAGGCGTTTTTTACATCTAGGGTTATAACCACACAATACCCTTTTGTTCCATTCCTCCACCTCTTCCCTTGGATAGCTTGAGCAGCGGTTTCTACTACAACTTTGATAGCGTCCACCGCTGACTTTGCTTTCCTGAAGCCAAATTGGTTATCTGATAAACCTAGGTTAGCTTGTACGCAATCTTCCAATCTTCTGCAGATTATACTCTCCAGAAGTTTTCCACTTGTATCTATCATACAGAGCGGACGATAGGAGGAAGGGTCGTCTAGCGGCTTGTTATCCTTAGGTAACAACACCAATTTCTGCCTCTTCCAGATTGTTGGAAAAGTTCCCTGAATCAAGCATGCGCTTATTACTTTCAGGAAATAATCAGGATGGAGCTTAACAGCCTCCTTCAGTACCATATTTGGGATGCAATCTAAGCCTGGTGCCTTCTTGTCTTTGAATTTTGAGACAGCACCTTCTATCTCGACGACCGTAACCGGAGGAATGTCGAATAATTCAGCTGGATAGCTGTGTTGCCATGTCGGAGCTTCCTGTTGAGGAAAAAGATGGTCTACAATTCCGTTCAGGATATTCTCTTCTCTTGGCGGTGATGGGCCAAGACATTTAAGTTTCCTGGTTACTAGCTTATATGCTAAGCCCCAAGGATTACTATCTATTTCATCACAAGCATCCAGGAAACACCTACGCTTGCTCCTACGAATTGCAATCTTCAATGCCTTTCTTTTATCCCTATACAACTGGTGCTGCACGTTATTCTCTAACCGACCCCTCGTTCGTGTATACCGCCTTCGGGCGCTAATACACTCTGAACGCAAGCTAGCAATTTCATCATTCCACCAATACACTGGAGGCTTATTTGGCGATCTTTTTCGCCTTATCATAGCTACATTGCAGGCACTAGTGATATTGCGCACTAATTGCACTGCCATGTCTTCTGCTGAACCAGCCATTTCCATGTTCTCCATGCAGGCTGCGAAGCTATCCTTATCAAAGGTATTTACCTTCCATCCTGTCAAGACACGTGCTTGTACAATAGCACGGGGCTGTGCGTCTTGCACATCTATTATTATAGCGCTATGATCGCTATGTGTATAGATGTCAGATATTCTCCAGTTCACTTGGGTTGCGATACTGGCACTGACGAATGTAATGTCAATTACTGAGCCAGCATCACCCCTTCTGAAGGTGTGTTCAACTCCATTATTGATGAGTACAACACCCAGTACAGAAAAGGCTTCCAAGAGTATTCTTCCTCTTGCGTTTGTTGAGGGACAGCCCCATTCAACAGCCCACGCATTGAAATCACCTGCTATTATTACGGGGGTTCTTCCAACTGCATCCGTTACAATACTGTCAACTATTACCCGAAAGTCTTCTATAGAATACCTAGGGGGTATATAACAGCTGTAGATAGTGATGCCAGATATAACCGCTCGAGCATATCCGCATTTCGTTGTTATTCTATCGCGTATGGTTAGCGTGCTGGTGTTCCATATTGCCGATGTACCCGTGTTATCGGAAACCCAGTTTACAGATGCCATGGTCCGATATGGCTCACTTAGAATAGCGACATCTACACTTATATCTCGAACGCTTTGCTTAAGAAGCTCCTGGGCTGCCTGGCAATGGTTGAGATTTAACTGTAATATACGCATTTTGGTGACTTAGGTTCTACTCTACTCCCTAAGTTTCTGTAGAGCTCTTTTATAAAACGGGCAAACTGCACCTCCGGTGACATGGTCACTAACGGTGTCTGCTCCCTTCTTGCAGAGCAAGCAGGATGGTTTATTGGAACAGGTTCCAATTTTGTGGCCCGTTTTGCCACACCGTAGGCAATTCCCTGAAAGGTCTTGCCCCTTACAGTTCCCTGCTACGTGTCCATAATCCAGACATTTAAAGCATCTTTTTGGTGCTACCTTTTCGCGTATTCGGCAAACCACCCAGCCAATACGTATCTTTGCCATCTCTATAAGGCGGCGAGCTATCAGTGCACTCACGCCAATTGTGGCGGTCTGTGTCCCACCATATGCTCTCCTTAGCGACTTAACTGCCGTAGGGTGCAAAGCTTTAAATTCGTCAGATATTTTGACGAGAGCTTCATAAATATCCTCCTTAGAGGTTACTTCGTCTATATCCCTAATCTCAAGCCTGACCTCATGAGAAAGTGATCTAACCTTAGCAGCATCACCTAGCACCTCTTCTATAGCCGACCTAAATTCGCCCGTATTCTGGTGCGCGGGTCTATTCAGCTCAAACAACAGTTCACCCTTCCCTGTCTTCCTAATGCTCTTCACATTTTGACCCAGGTTGTTTAGCTTAGGGTCCCTCTTCACCTGTCTGAGAATATCCGCATAGGAAGTATCTCCACAGGTTTTAATCACTATAGCATCTGGTTTAACGGACGCTTTCTTTGTTTTAGCCCTTGGGCCAACCTTAACCCAGCCAGGATCTTTAGCACTTAGATCCGGTTTGCCAGCCAAGTTTGAGTTTATAGCCTTGGGTATAGTGTGTCCACCTACCCTGACTACTTTATTAGGGGTTGTTCCCCTATTCTTTTTAGCTCTGTTACCTTTTGGGCTTAAGTCCTCCCTTCTACGCTTTGGAGTTCCGCCCATCACAGGATTGAGCCTTGGTGGTTCGTCTGTTTGAGTATGCGTACTAGTATGTGCTTTCTTTGTACTACTAGCACTTCCACTACTCAATTCATCTGAGACCTGCATGTACAATGCCTGTATTTCACGTGACATTGTCACTATTTCCTTATGCACGTTTGAACGTGCCTTTAGGAAAGCTACGAGCTTTGAGATCTTCTCTCCTAGCCTCTGGACGTTATTTTGTCCATTTTCACTATTTTCAACGGTGCCTGGCACCGGAACGGTCCTACTCACCGCTGTAGGAGGTGATCTGGTTATCACCGATTTCTTAGCAAAAGGGTTTACAATTTCACCCATGCTCAACTCATTTATACTCTCATTATTATTATTATTACTTTTATTCATTTTTTCAGTTGGGTCCCCGCTTAAAGCTGTAGTCTCCGTTTGCCGCACACTCAATAAAAAGTTTTTTCTTTGTCCAAAACATTCCCGCATTTTCCGGGTTAAGTTAATTTTATTAAAATTTAGTTCACTTTTTGTTGAGTGAATGTGCAGTTACCCTTGTAGTGACCCCGAGGGTGGCTATGCAAGCAGTGAGTTCCTCGCGAGGGTTGACACAAGGCCTTATGAGACTTGTGTACAGAGCCAGGTCGGGAGCTGATTAGGAGTCATCTCAACTAACCCTGCACAGCCAAAAACTATTGGCTACAAACTTTGATCATACTTTAAGCCCCTGCCAGGGTTTTACCGGGACGGAGGTAGCTTCCGCATTAGCCCGTGAGCCATTTCAGCACGATGTCACTCGTGCTTAATCAGGTCACGGAATACGTCAGCTCCCAGCCCATAATCGTCTGCGTCAGGTCGTCATCCAATCCATTATCGCTGTCACACAGTTAGTTCATTCTCAACTTTTGTTGAGAACTATTCAGTAGCGCCACGAGAAGGCCGTGTGACAACTTGGTTTGAGCAGGGACAAGGATCGCTAACTGGCTACACCCGATGGGAAGCCAGCGCTTTACCTTGAACGCTCGCACCCACGCCACCTGTATGTATGTATGTATGTATGTATGTATGTATGTATGTATGTATGTATGTATGTATGTATGTATGTATGTATGTATGTATGTATGTATGTATGTATGTATGTATGTATGTATGTATGTATGTATGTATGTATGTATGTATGTATGTATGTATGTATGTATGTATGCATGTATGTATGTATGTATGCATGTATGTATTTATGAATGTTTATATTATGTATGTATCTATATCATTAGCGCGGCCCAAAACACATACATATGTACATATCGCTCCTTTATTGCAGCATAGTCATATCACAAATAATGAGCTTTTTGAGTTAACAATGCAGAATTGCTAACAGTACTACCTTTTATATTATGCCAAAAATTTATTCAAATTACTGTTTCCTTTAGGAGATATTTTTTAAAAATTTTTTCTAAGACTAGTATGGAAATTAAAAATTTAGAATGTGTAATTCTCGAAACAAGCTGTTTTGTTAGTTATGACTATGTTGTAATAAAGGAGCGATACGTACATATCTTTGCTCAAGGAGCAAAGCATACATACTTACATATTATATAAGTACATATACATGTACTATAAAACTCTTTCTATGCTTTGCGCGTTAAAAAGGCGACAAAATACTAAAATTCTCATAAATTATAAAAATATACCTATGTAGGTACTTACTTACATAATGAAAGTAAGGCTCGAAATGAAGACCGTGTTCAGTTTCTGTTTTGTTTTAGTATGCCAATGAACAACAACTACAATATTTTCTTCATTGTTTAGGTTTTTATCGAAAAGCAAATCCAAACAAAATACGTAGATACCTAGGTATATAGGCAACAATATTATCTATCATTCTTGCTATATAGGCTTATGTGTATATGTATAAGTGTGCATGTGCATCCTTAAACGCATACCTATGTACATACAACATAAATGCACATCAGATTAAAAGATTCACTGAAATTAGTGGAAATCCTAAACATCTTATATGATATGTAGTTTCGTATACGAGTATACCATCCTATTTAATTAACTTAAAATATACAATATAAAAATGCCAATAATTAAATAAACAACAACAACAACTACAGTAGTATAAAAACGAAAAATTTGTAAAAGAGCATGAGTAATAACCACCGGTAATATTATTATAACAGCAACAGAGAAAAAAACAGCTATAAAAAAACATGGTGTACATACATACCTACGTATACATATGTTTATATTTGTAACATAAGAAATTATAAACAAATCGTTTTATAAAAACAAAACCGAAAATAAAAACGACACGACCTCACTTAACCCCCTTCAAAAATGTGAAAATTTTAAAAACAAACTTACCATTACTAGCGGCATCATCATCACATTTTATAGTAAAAATTGTGAATGAAAAACAATAAAAAAAAATGTAAACAAGAGAACAAATATATTTGTGAACCACGCTACTCGTTCTTTGATATTTTTTTTGTTATTGCTTTAATTACGAGTACAGAAATCAATTTCTTAGATGTAGGTACCTACATACTTTATATTTTTTGTGTGTATATATGTATGTATGCAAATATTTGAATAATTTAATACAACTGCAGATACAAATGCACACATCAACACACACATACATACATATATTTATAAATGCAAACAGAAACAAAATATAAAACTTTAGTTGACGGAGTTTTCTTTGAAATAAATACAGATAAAACTATAAAATTGTCAGCAGTAGCTTGTTCTAAACATTGTTCAATCAACAGATATACCAGTTTTCTAATTTTGTGCTTATTATGAAAATAAGAACAAATTTTGAATTGTTCAATGCAATGTTTTCATTGAGTTTTTACATTTTTATATTCACTTTATTGTACTGTTTTTTTTAATTAAATAGATAGAACTTTAAATGGTGCACTACAAAAATTTAACACTTTCACTAATAGCGTCGCAACTCGAAATACTACTGTTAACGTAAAATTAAAATATGTAATTACGAATAACCGCGTTGTCAGAACAGCAAATAGTACTCTTTAAGATGATTATGTACATACGTCCGGCAGAAATAACTAAAAATGGATGTATGATCCTTAGATATTTGCTCTGTGAACTCAATTATGAAATAAAAATGATTTTGAAAGATGTTGAGTTGTGAATGTTTTTGATTTAGTGTGCGATATGTACGTAGACACATATATACGTTGTTATGACCTACTGAGAATGTAGATTTTGCACAAGCAACAACAGCTGATTAAAAAAACACAAGAAACATTCCTTATGCCTGCTTTTTCTTTCTACTCATTCATTGGATTTCATTCACATTTATTCATTTAACACTCGTATTTATCGTTTTCAGGTCGCAAGCGGTCTGGCTCACTTGGTTTGGTGTCTGTCTCATGCATTACCTTTTGTCTACCAAGTGTCTGATGCGTAAATTTAAAATGTCTTAATTAGTTGGCACCAATCGGTGCATTAAAAAAAACATCCCGATCAACAAAACACACTAGAATGAACGGCGAGCAGCACACAGGCTGCTTCTACATACTTATATATGTAAGTATATATATATATATATATATATATATATATATATATATATATATATATATATATATATATATATATATATATATATATATATATATATATATATATATATATATATATATATATGTATATATATATATATATATATATATATATATATATATATATATATATATATATATATATATATATATATATATATATATATATATTTTGGTTATAATTAGTAGACAACCCTGGTTTTAGTATATGAATTAAACAAGCAAAAAGATGATTTTTGATAATCACTGGAAGTGTAACAGATTTTTTTACAAATTGTGGGATTTGAAAAAATTTAAGAACATTTTCATAAAATAATGCGATCAGAGTGGTATTTGTTGTGAAAAATATCAGAATATTGTTGGGCGCCTCGAGAAATAAATTGAAATAATGTAATTAATTGAAATAATGTAAAATTATTATTATGATAAACATAATTTTCAATTAATTTACTAATAATTTACATATTATTACAATCATTCTTGTGTAATAATCAATCTTGAAGCGATTTTGTTAAGTCGGCCAGACTTTTAGAGCATTTTCTTGTAAATAAATCGTACGATCGTATGGGATAGTAAATAAGAGCATTTAATAAACATAAAATCGCAGCTACTTGTACTTATTTGTGGAGTTTTCCAAGGCAGCTTCAGCTGGTAGTGGTATAACCACAGCTGTCTTTTGTTTTCGTTCCAGATGACTGTCGATATTTTCTTTACAAACAACGTTATCCTGAGAAAACAATTAAACTTTGTTGCTTTTCTAAGCAATATAGAACGTAGATTTTGACAATATTATGTGATTTCTACCAACAAAAAACATGTAATGTGCTTTGGTGTTGTATTACCTGTTAAAGCCACCTTGAGCTTTTCATTGTTTCTCATTCGGGCTATTATTGCTAGTTTTAAAAATACATCGAAGCTCAATAAATAAAGAGATATTGAGAGTAATACATCTGTTTTACTTGTTCCCAGGAAAAAAAAAAATACAATCCAATTGATTGCTTTTGGCACTAATGGCGAGTTGTAATTTGGTGAGAAATTTTTTCAATATCCAAACAAAATAATTTTTTTCTATATTTTCTTTTTCTGTCTAATAAAAAATATGTTATATATTAAATTATTATTTTTTAATTAATTTCTCACTGATTGTATTCTTTGATTTTCTTGAAAGTTTTTTGTATTAAACTTCCACAAATTTTAAGACCCTTTTTGTAGTGGGATTCAAATAACTATTATTTATCTTGATTTTTTTTTTAATTCTTTTGGATGGATATATTGTGAATACTAATCCATATATATTGTTATTTGCATATGTTATATACACATATGTATGTATATACAAATATAAACAAGTTTCATTCAAAAACTTCCATTGGCTATGTCTAAAAAATCATAAAATAATTAATTTTATGATTTTTCATAATTTATAGCAAATAATTAAATCATGTTTACTTCTTATTTCAACAACATAAACGTATTATAATAAAAATAAATAACCCGGCTTGTTTTAATTATTAAAAATTCTGAAGTTGTTATTAAAACATTAGCCACTACATGTGCAAAATAGGGGTTGCGGAATCTAGCATATACTTTTAACATTTTTTTTTACTATTTTCAAACCGTTTTTTATAACAGTCAAAAAGAAAACCGCTAATTGGTCAAATCCCGGCTATGTCGGTGTCGCTGCCGTCGATAAAAACGCGCGGCCCAAGTCTCGCAAGCAACCACGAGTAGATAAAATTTCAAAATTTTTCTGATTTTACTGTAACCGTAAGGAAAAAGGAGGTCTTAATTTTTGTAAGTCAACTTTTCTCGTTTCGGCAAATAGTAAGTAATACGTAGGTAGCATCTTGGCTAAAATATTTTCGCAATACTTTCTGCTACATGACTTTAGTTTTCATATCAATTTAAAATAATTTGGTCTTTTCACTTAATCTTCACTATTGTTTTTATGTGCGCATTTTTATTATATTTCTAGCAGTTTTATTCAATTATGTGTTTGTGGCATTATATCATAACATCTTAAGTCGAGATAAGATTAAAAAAATATTTAGGATACATTACAGTGAATAACTGTCTTTAAAAAGAAATGAAAATAAACCAAAATTACAACAAAATTTCATCAGAAATACGAAAAATTATTTTAACAAACAAAAATTTTATATATAAAAAAGATTAATCAAATTAGATAACATTTTTAAAATTTCACTTAAAGTTTTCAAACAAAATGTTGCATTAAATTCAAAATCGCATACTATTTCTTTAATTACCTTTTTGCACAATTTGTTAATCGGACGAGCATTACTTCGTTAATTGTCTACTAATAATTAATATGTAGTATGTTCAAATTCATGCATGTATGTATGTAAATCAATTTGGATCCAAAGTGGAGTAAGCTTTCAGATGAATTAAATATGTTGCTGTTTGCTAGAAATGGAAATGCCTTCCTACTTTCCCAATATGATCGAGACGTAAATTTGCAAAATTCTTTTTACTTCAACTTAGCACCAAAACTTGTTTTATAATACTGTTGTCATGAGTAATATTTGAAAATTTACGTTGACAACTGCTCAACAGTTGAAAATAATTCCTAATCTATTTTTTATAGTCCTTGAAAGTACATAAAGGCATATGCATATATATATAAACTATAGTTGTAACTATTTGTGATATATAATATTAATCCATTGTGTAGGTTGAATATAAAATAATAAAGTGTTAGTAGTTTTATTTTGTTCTGGGGAAAATGTATTGTAGAAAATTGGTTACTCATTCATTTATGACATCATAATCTGACTTCTACCCCCAACATAAACAAAAATATTCTGCCATATGAGGTTGCGTATGCATCAATCGTTTGTGACTGTGTGTCTAAAGATGAGCATTCAATAATGATTCAATTAGTGCCCGCATGGAATGTAGATCAACTACGTTTAAAATACTATAAATATGTAATAAAAATAACATATTTTCTTTTCTATACATACATGCATGTATGTTTGAATGTGCAAGTATTTGTACGTCTTCATATTCGTACAAAAAAGTCGTGCAGTTCAGCTGGCACGTGATTACTTTGTTTTGTTTATTACGGCGGCAGTGGGGAGGCATAAAAAAGAATGACGTATGGAATGATGAATGAATGACTTGATTGGGTTATAAGAAGATATATATTATACTTAACTTAAATCTTATTTTGTAATGTGCTTGCAACCAGAGACATTCTCCCATATGTTGAGAAACGAATAATTTTTAAATCACTTGTGAGGTCAAAATCGTAAATCTCAGTTTTTATGTACAGAAGATCACGGGCTTTGTTTGAGCATAAACGTAAGTGTGTGTAAAGTGTGGTAGCACTATATTTCCATTCAATTAGACGCTTTTTTTACTGCTTGACACGCAGTTTTTGTAATAATCGTATTTGCAAGTTCACCTAGTAATCACTCCATAATTTTAATGACGCAAAAGCGTCATTAAACCGTAAAAAAGCCGTTGCACCGCAATCTCCGATAGTTATGTAATCGATAATCGACTGAATAGGTAGAGATGCACCTATGTATTATTAAAATTAAAATTTTATTTACTTTCGCTTCTTTTTCTCCCGTCATTCGTTGCCAAAAATATTTTACACAAATTATATGAAGACTAGATTGAAGAAGTTGTCCATTTCTACTCAAATTTTTTATTTTTTTATTTTTGCACCTATAGTTCTAGTTTTAGAGTTTTGTGTTGCTTTTGTACATGACCAATTTGAAAACAGACGACTAGTTTCAAGATCAAGAATGTCTTTAGAAAGGAGAACAAATGGTTTATATATGCACCTTTGAAGATAATGTCGTCTAGGACAATTTTGCCGATTTTATTATCGTATTAATATGTCTGCATATATGAACATACTACAAATATATGAGTACATATCAATAGATGCTGGGAATTTACTTAATTTACGATGCTTTGCATCGTTTTAAAATTTTTACCGTCGGTAAAATTAATTCTATTTTGCCTTTCCAAAGACTTCACACACGTACCCACAGAGGCAGATATCTCTTCTTCGCTGCTATTTGGACGGACGTAACTTGTAGACTTAAAGCAACAACTTTTCAGCAAACAGTGTAAAATACTCGTAAAATTGGTTTATTTGAAAAATGTGCGAAGCATATAAAAAACTTTTTGGTTACGAAATTTGAAATGAGAGTGTTGCTTTGGCGCCTTTATTTTTTATTTATTTATTATTATTTTTTTTTTTTGTTTGTGTTTTTCAAACATTTCTAGCTTCGATTTTAATTAGAAATTCTAAAAAGAGAGGGGAAAAACAAACAAACAAATACCTACTAGTGCTGCTTAGTTTTTGTTTTATTTGCAGTTCTTGGGGAACATTAGTAACAAACTAACTGCCCAACAATAACAGAGTCGCAGTAACATAATTTAACTCACCACGGATATGAAAAAGGAACTTGTAGCGCCAGAGTCATCGCCAACATTTTGCAAAGATTTGACATAATTTAGTTTTATTTAATACATTTAAGTGAGTATGTGATTGTATGCGAATTATTTCCTTTGATTTTTTGTTGTTTGATGTATGGAGTGTGTGTGTGTGTGTGTTTGTTTATGTAAGGAATGAGTACATAAAATTTATATTTTTCTCTCAATTTTGATTATATTCTGTTACCGTTTTTTTTTTTACTAGAAGCTGATTCGTCCGTCCCACAATAGTCTGTCTGCTGGTTCGGGTGTTTTATGGATGCTTAATGGTAGTTGCTGGTTTTTTCGCGTTTTGTTTTGATTACTGATTCTTGTTAGTCTCTTAGGGTCTGTGTATATATGTACGTATGTATGTATGAATGTGTAAGTATATTCATGTACATACATATATGCGTATGAATGCATTTATTTTATGTAATTTTGTTGTTTTTTAATTGTTTAACAAAAGATTTAAAAATTCGATTTTATTTCAAGTTGAGAAGAGAAATGTGATGCATGCCTGTGCTGTGCTGTGCCTTGCTGCGTGGAACGGAATTGTGTGAATGAATCAGTGGACGACGATGTGTTCTTGTTTATTGTTTAGATTTCTTTGGAATTAGCAACAACAACAACAACAACAACAACAAACTAAAAGCAATACAACCACTAACACCACAAGCCGTTGCACGAATAGCAGCAAATTGTCGTTGACGATGTGCTTTGGAATTTCAATGTATTTTAGGTTGTCGATTACTTCACGTCCAAGTTTGTTTGAAAATTTTAAATTTGAGTGTATGCATTTCCCTTTGATTGTGTTTAAGTGTTACGAGAAAAGAAACACGTTGCTAAATAACCAGAATCAAAACAAACTATAGAAAAATGTGCCGCTATTTAGAAAATGTATTTCTTTAATTTCTTCCGTTTTTTATGCCAAAGTGTGGGGCTTGGGGCATGTCTCATATCTCTTTCCTCTGAATGTTGTCGTTGAACATAAGTCTTAATCATATAATTTAAAAGTAAAATGGAAAAGCATAAGATAGGTAGGTACTTACATTTAGTCCGGTCAACATAATGAAATTTTTGTTTGTTGTTATTTATATTCTTGTTTTTGAAAATGTCTAAGTCTGGTTAATGCTTTTAATCAGTTCCTGTTCATTCTCAAAATTCTAATAAATAATTGTTTTTTGCTTTTTATATGGAACTACAAAGGAATCTTTCACTCACTAAACATTCGTAGTTAAACAAATAAATTCCATAAACTGTCTTCATCAAGTTTACCTTTTGCGTACCTATTGCAGGTATAAGTTTTGTCTTCATTTTATTTAAAATTTGCAATTAAGTCTTAAACATTGATTATGATGAAAACGTGCAATAGTTTGTTTTATTTTTTGAGATTCTTGACGCATTTTACGTACTTTTTCGTTTGAAACGTTCGCATTGAAGATTAAAATATGAATCTGCGGCAAGGCGCTAAATTTCATGTTGTATCTTGAAGTGCAGAGTTCACACTGGGGGCTTTCAACTAAAAACCAAACAACAAATACAAATGAATGTGTGGTTTTATGTACATAGTAAGTATCTACATGCATACCTACATACCTACATACATATGTACATATGTTTGCATGAGCAATGTTCAGACTTTATTTTTCCTTGCTTTTGCAATTGAAGTAGGCACCAGTAGTTGAATGTAGAAACGTTTTTCACTTTATAACGTATCGTACGAGAAGAAGCATGTATCGTCGTACATATGTATACATATAGTACGTACTACATACATTTGCATGTTTATGTGCGTGTATGTATGAACGTATGAATATTTTTTAATTTGTTGTGTATTCCGAAAAAAAAAACAGCAACAGTCAAATTTCGGTAAACTTAACGAGGAACAAACATATACATACGCATACTCGTAAATAAGGAGAGCTCATACTATTAACAAAAAATAAATCATAAACTTTTACCTCGCTATTACTAGGAAGCTTATTGCGATTATTAGTTGACCTCAAAAAACAGCTATTACTAGGAAGCTTATTGCGATTATTAGTTGACCTCAAAAAACAGTCCAGCTTGCAGTGTGCAGGTTTGTGCAATTTAACGACAGTTTACTGTGGCCATGAACGGAGTTAATACCAACCAGTTTTGATATGGGTACCCTACAATAAATTTAAATTCTCAATAAAAGAGCGATTCCATCCATTCGATGCGATACATCTTTTTCTACCTACATATATCGATACAGAGTTGTAACCGTGAAACTAAAAAACAACAACACGCGTGATTTGTATAAAAGAAATGAAATATTTCGATTGGATATAATTGTTTCCTTCTTATTGTAAATACTTTTAGGGCGATTTTAAAGCGATACTGGCGACCGAAATGGGCTAGCTTGTACATTTGCAGTATGTTTGTATATACCTACAATATGTATGTGTGTAAGTGTCTTCATATACTTCTGCATATGTTTGTATCAATGTATGAGTACATGTGTGCATATATTTGTAACTTTATTTGAGTTAATTGTATGTATGTTTGAAACTTTATACATAATGCAAGTTGAAAATGATTGTTTGAGTAAATATTCACAAACACATAAAAAACTCGTTTGTGTGTGTGTGTGTGTGTATGTGTATATACTTGAGTGCATAAATTCAGACATGTGTATGTATTTACAACATACACACATACATATGTGCATACATACAAATATGCGCTTAATCCTCCTCTTGGTAGTCATTGTCAAACCAAACTGTCATACATAAAGGACCGACCAACTGCCTCACCAACCAACCAACCAACCGTCTAAGTGAAGAATCAAACGCCGAAATGTCAAATCTCCAGTTCCAGTTTATTTTGTACATGCGCTCATTTTGCTGAAAAAAATCTCATTTACCCCAAAGTCTCCTTCCAATTACTTTTCAAAGTATTTACTAACAAACAATAGCAACATACAATGACGACGACAACAATAACAGCAACAAAAACAACCAACTATAATAATAACAACGAACACTGTGATGCTAAGGATGGATGGATGGTTGGATACATTGGAGTAACTTGAATTTGTGAGCCAGCCATTCCATGCCATGGTGTGGCATGATGACGAAGTTTTTCTAGCCACGTTACAGCAACGGAGCGAAGCAAAGCCAAAGCTTAAGGTTTTTATGTGTATGTGTGCGTGGTGTGTCAACGAGTACGAGTACTGGCAGGGGCTTGCATGAATGTTGAAATAAGTGTGTGCGAAATAACGAATAAACAGGCGACCGCACCAAACTGCTCTGTACATACTCGTACAATACTTGGCATTCGAAGTCCTCAGTCTGACTACTGAGGCAAAATTGTGAGCATACTCTGATGTTACAATAAGCAAATAGTCAAATAACAGCAACAGCAACAGCAACAAAAACAACTTGATAAAAAATGCAAAATATCCAACACGACAGAAAAACTTGAAAATCGACTGACTTTTGTGTTGTCGGTGGAAATGGCCGAACGACAGTGGAAACGTCTAAACGAACAAACTTTTCGAAAAACAACAATGATTACTTTGTACTCTCTTGCATGTAGTGGTGTATTTGTGTATTGTTTATTTCACGTTGAATTTCTGACACATTTGCCCACCGCCCTCCTCGTAACACACGCACACACACAACAGTTTGCATGGATTTTCTTTTTATATAAGTTTGTATGTGGTTTCAGAATATATTATGCATACATACATTTGTATATACAATACTGTCACTACTGATACATACATATGTTTATATGGAGGTAGTTCTCTATATGCTTGTTTTGGTGGACCAGGGAATGTGTGTATGTGTGTGTGTGTGTATGTTTGTTTGTGCATTTCATTTTTATTTGTTCGAGTTTGCCAGTATTTTTTTTTTTTTCATTACAAATGAATTATCCAACAAATTTCTGAAAAGTTTTATAGGCAGTGGCACACATTTCGGAACACTTGTCAAAATACATATGTAGGTATGTTTTTTTGTGAAAAACGCAACTAGAACCTTCTTCCTTACTAATATTATAAATGTGAAAATAGCTCTGTGTGTCTGTCTGTTACTTTTTCGCGCTTAAGCCGCTGAACCGATTTTGATGAAATTCGGTATGCAGGTATTTTGTTGTCCGAGTAAACATAGGGTAGTTTTATTCTGAAAGTTGCCCCAAAAATGGGTCAAAGGGAGGGCAAAATGACCGACCAAAAAACATTTTTTTTTTGCACTTGTACATTTTTTTTTGCACTTGTGCAATTTATAGACCGATTTTTCCTAAAGAATCGGCCGATAAAAAAAATTTTGGATATCGGACAAACAAACTGTCCGCCCGAAAAATACATTTTTGTAAAACCGCTTTCCAATACCTAATATTTATTTTTTAAAAAGATTGTGGACTTCGGACAGAGGAAATGTTCGTCCGAAAAATTTATTTTTGAGTACGAGTCGAACGTCCAGAAAACATTACTCCCTTTTTCCTTCTCTCCATAATCTATTTTCATTCCAGTAAAATGCGCCCATCCCCTGATTGCTGCTCCAAGATAAAAAAGTGTAAACATGAAAAATACTTTTGCTCTCATTTTTTTCTACGGAGAGAATTACGTAATATTTTGTTCCTACAAAATTTTAATATCTGGTATTAGTATTGAAACGAACTTTAAATAACATTTTTTAATAGTGTAAAATCATGATCAATTTCGTTTATGAAATGGTTGCACTTGAAGTTGGCGAATGAAGCAAATCCGTAGTTCTTTAACTAGTTAAGTGTTCCTAAGAGTAAACTTTACACCTTTAAGTGCGCCTAAAATTTGTAAAAATTTCAAGACACTGAATTAATTGCAACTTGATGTTGTTAGTAAAGCCAATTTTTTGCAATAGTTAAAAATATAAACGGTAAACGGAAAACGCTGATTTGAAAGTCCCAGTTTACATTGTGTAACTTTTATCGCTGCTCTTACTTTGGTGAGAAGGGACAGAGAAATTGTATGTGGTACTCATATGAATGAGTACATTTGTATTTCATATATGAAGTTAGCTGCAGTTTTATTTTGACATTTGCTTTTTTATATACATACTTATTTTGGTGTACTCACTTGTGGTTATAAACACACATCAAAGGAAAATTGCTGCGATAAAAATCGCACAATGTCAACGGACATTTCAAAGAAAACACGACAAAAGTGCAACTGGGAGTAAGTAAAACTTTAACAACCTGTACAAAGCACAAGCTTTGGCTATTGAGTCATTATAGTCGTGCACAATTAACTTATTTAAAATAGATGGTAGGGTGCTGACGTTGCGGTTCTTAAATTCCTGTGTCGTTTTATAGCTTTTGTGCGCAGTACTCTTATTTTTCTCAGCAACACACATATATATATATATATATACATATACTTGTTTAAATTTATACTTTTGCAATACAAATATCCTTTTTTATGTTATATAAATGAGAAACTGCGTCATACACCACAAAATTTCACTCTTTGATTACTGTTGTTTAGAATAAATCGTTGCCAGTTGCTCCATGGCAACCTGCATTGTTGGCTATCAAGCAATATGCCAACAATATTGGTTTGAAACACGAGGGTTCTGATGGTGCCCGGACGTGATTCGGCTTTCATTAAACGCTTTAGAATAACCAGTAAATGCGTTCGATGTTTGTCATTTAAAATAATTACATTTCTGTTTCAACATTTTTAGGCGCATGGAAATGGTTGTTTAAATTTTCATGTGTTTAATTTACTTTTTTGCGTCGACGTGTGGCTGAGCACTCTGTTGTAAACCAAAATTTTATTGGATAGAGGTGACTTATTCATTATTGCGGGGTTTGTCAGTCCTCAAAGTAGATCGCGCGTTAGGTAAAACGTAGGAAGAACTCGTGCATTGGAGCCGTACCAAAAGTTGGGGGAGTTCCGTCTCTTACAGTTTTTAACGTTATTTAGTCATACAACTGATTTTTATTTATCTACTTTAAAAGCTATCACTTTAAAAGTGTGTTTTACTTTTTCATACTTTTAAAATTTTATATTCAGATCGTACTAAACACTGGTTGCTGGTTTTAGAAAAGTTGTTGAGATGAGGAAAACGTAAAACGATGAGATTACGCCACTTTTTGTAAAGATTTATTAGAACATTTTTCTTTTTATTCCTCTTTATCTTTTTAAAGACTCGAGTAATTGAAGATAAAATGATTTAAGGAAGCTTTCAATTGGTCGGAGATCTTCGCAACATTTTTCTACAATTATTCTACAATTATTTTTACACAATAAAAAAACTTCATTAAGTTTTGTCGAAATTGTGTTTAAAATACGAGTGTGAATGATGGACAACAACTCGTTGCAGTAAATTATAAAATTGCTTAGCAAAAATAGGATTTTCTCATGCCGAGAGAGTTGTTTACACCCTTCACAAAAATATTAAGAATATATACACAGAAATTTTTTTTCCGTGTTCAATAACGGAATTCGTTGAATCAATTAATATATTGTTTGAATGCGGATCTGTAAAGGAATTTGTATATTCAAATAAAACTTTAGTAACAATAATTATTGATCGAAAACAACTATTTTTTTTAACAAGCACAAAATGCGATATCCAAGGTTATTTTTTTTTTATATACATTTGTTTATGTGCATACAAATTATTTTCTCAGACAAAAATTTTGTTGATTTTATTTTTACTATAATTTTTTCTGTGTAGGTATAAGTTTGTTATTCTGTTTGTAATTTCTATAATTTTCATTTCCGACCCTATAAAGTATCCATTTTCAGTATCAGCATTGGTAGAAAATTTGATTAAGCGATATCCGTCTGTCCGCTCTCTATCGATTCATTTGCTATTGAAATTCAGTAAAATCGGTTCACGTATAGCTGAGATATATCCAAAACTCCGAAAAAACCAATTTTTTTTTTTTTTTGCAATTTTGTATGAAAATTAAAAAATTTTTTTTTTGTTTTGGTTCAAACTTGACACAATTATTTAGCATGGCGATTAAAAGGCAAAAAATATTTTTCCCCGATAAGGTTCTCTGAATATGGTCCGATATCGCTCCATATATACCCGAGATATACAGGGCTGTTCTGCAAATCCCTTTTTTCTGAAAGTGATTTAAAATCACAAAAAAGGTGTTCTGCACACAAAATATTTTTGATTTTTGTGTTTTTAAACCGGTAAGTTAACTTGCAATCAATTTGAAATCACATTCTAATTTTTGCACGTTCTTTATTATGAATTTCATAATTTATTACATTCATAAATAACTAAATGTGTTTTCTAATTTAAGTAAAATATTAGCGGTTTTCACTCATTGTATTAAATTTAAAATCCTTTTAAATATAATACTATTGTAAACTTCTAAGTGTAAGCGACATTTTTTTCTTGGTATTGTAAAAATCCGAAAAAGCTGACATTTGTTCAGACATTTTTGCGTCACAAATACACCAAATAATTTTTCAGTTGGGGGCTTCGCGAAAAGAGATACAACTTAAAAAATACCTAGTCCCATCTTTTATTTGAACTTTTTTCACATTTTCTTTTATTTTTATTTTATTTTTTGATATTTACCATTTCAAACAATGTTTATGTACAAGCTCTACAATACGAGCAGTACTTTATTACGAAGCGTGAGAACCGCTATTTACTTTATACGAAATAATTCACTAAATTAAGAAAAGGCTAGATACGCTTATTTTGTTGCAAGATTTGTTGTATTATTTTGTGATTTGGTTTATTGGTTTATTTTGCATTACCTTTTATATTTATTAGAAGAAATTAACTTACTATTTCTTTATTTCTTAATATTAAATAATTTTTTGGGCTTAAGGTGTCTGCTGGTTTTATAATATTAATAATAAAATATTATTTGGCCTGAAGAAGCTATCCGAAGGAGAGCGAAATATTGCCAGATAATAAAATAATTAAAACCAAAAGCTATAAAATAAGAAGAGACCTTAAGCTCAAGAAATTATATAATATAAAAATCACATTTGTGCTTTTGAAACGGCATGTGCTTTGAAATCACGCGAGCTTTAGAACAGACCTAATAGTCTAAACCGATTTTCCATGAAACATTTTTTTTGCTTAAAAGCAGTTCTGGCAATAAAAATAAGACTAAATACGAGTATACACATATAAAAAAAAAGTTTAAAGGTCTATTACACTCACAAGAATCCAAATTACGTGTAAATTTTAATGATAACTGGTTCGTTAATAAGACAGAAATAGATATTCCTAAAGATGTACGGAGTATTCCTTCACTGGGCAAGAAATTTGCATTACCATATAGAAAAAATGAATTTCTAATTTTAAATATAATAACAGAAGAGGAAGATCTGGTACAGACATTACCAGAAAAAGAGGACGAGGGAATTGCCAGAATTGCCAAATTGACGACGATAATTGACAACCACATTAATGAAACTAAACTGACAAACCAGGATAAATTTATTCTCAAGATAGTGGAATAAGCAGAGAACTTCATAAAATGGCCTTAAACAAAACTGACTACGTTACTTGACTAAAAAATATTGTTGGTGACATGATGTCATACTAAAAAATAAAAAATAAAACAAAGCCCAACACATACTCGTAAGCTACGAAGCAAGAACAACAATTTAGTTGAAGATGTTCTAATGCAAAGACTATCACGCTCACGCAAAACTTCAAGCTTCAAACACAGCACCCCGAATATGTGAACTGCCGAAGAACCACAAAGACCAATTTGTTCCTTTGTTAATTCTCCTTGTTTAGAACTATCCTACGTAAGTGATACATTAGTGATATGTTAAAGAAAATTAATATTTCTAATACAACGTCAAAGATTCTATTGAATTTAAAGAAAGGTTAAAAAATCTTGAAATCGCCTAGCCCTAAAAACAATAGAGAAGAAATGGAACAACATTGCTGAACATACAAACATGACCAAAGACTTATTTTTAAGAATTTTAAGTTTTGCATTAGAGACAACCGATATTTCAAATACGAGTATGATGATAAAATTTATTTGCATATGGGCTCACCAGCTTCACCAATAATAGCTGATAGAGAATTTCACTACAAAGCCCAAGATTTTGACAAAGTATGTTGATGACTTGTTTTGTATTATTGCGGAGAGTGCGATAAGCAATACCCTGACAACACTAAATAGTTTTCCCTCTAGTATTAAGTTCACAATAGAAAAGGAGAAGGATTTGAGACTTCCATATGTGAGCACTATAATAATAAGAAGGAACAATAATTTAAAAATGGACTGGTACCAAAAGCCACAGCCTATGGGAGGATTATAAATTTCTTATCCAAACATTCAAAAAGAATTATATTTAACACCGCCAAAAATTTCATAGGAAGAGTTTTAAAAATTAGCGACAAAGATTTCCATAGGAAGAATAAAAAAATAAGAATCAAAGAAATTCTCCGTAGTAACAATTTTCCAGCACATATAATCTCATTAGACAAACTGAAAATACTAATAAGCCGGGAAAAGATAAAACAACTGATCCAGAAATATACAAATCTATAACATATGTACCTGCAGTTTCAGAAAGATTGGGAAACTCAAAAATTCTAGACCACACAGATAATATAAATTATTTAGTAAAACCAAAGGCAAAATTGATAAACTTGACATAAGTAGTCTAATAAAGCGTGGTTACATTTCAAGGGCCGATGTTGATTTTGAATAAAACACAAACTATTTAGGAAATTATTGTAATTTTATTTTATTATGATATATTGGTGTTACTCAATTATGTACGGAACAAAATATTGGCCAACTGAGCGCCGCGACTACGGCGGCACACCTCCATCCGATGGTCCGAATTTTCGATGACCTTGAGGCATAATGGAGGTTCTATGCCGTTAATGTGCCGAATTATCTTATCCTTTAGCTGTTGAATTGTTGCTGGCTTATCGACGTACACCTTTTCTTTCAAATAACCCCAAAGAAAAAAGTCCAACGGTGTCAAATCACATGATCTTGGCGGCCAATTGACATCGCCATTACGTGAGATAACACGGCCATTGAATTTGTTGCGCAAAAGAGCAATTGTTTCGTTAGCTGTGTAGCAAGTGACACCGTCCTGCTGAAACCAGATATCGTCTACATCCATATCTTCCAATTCGGGCCATAAAAAGTTCGTTATCATCTCACGATAGCGAACACCATTCACATATCATCAGTCATTTTGAAAAAAATACGGCCCGATGATGCCGCCAGCACATAAACCGCACCAAAAAGTCACTCTTTGTGGGTGCATTGGTTTTTCGACAGTTACTCTTGGATTCTCATTCGCCCAAATGCGGCAATTCTGTTTATTGACGTATCCATGAAAATGTGCCTCATCACTGAAGATGATTTTCTTCGAAAATTGATCATCCACTGTTGCCATTTCTTGCCACCATTCTGCCCATTGTTGGATTGTGTATCTCTCCATGGTTCAAATTGAGTAAGTCTGAAATAGAGAAATGTCAAATAAAATTCGGAAAAAAACTTGGCGTTTAGGTGTGGTTCACATTCAACATCGGCCCTTGAAATTTAACCACCCGATAAATTTGCTGATTGTTACAATTCTACAACATTTACAACAACAACATGCAATATTTTTGAACTGCAATTGCTTGAGCTTGCAAATGTTGTGCCACCTTCATTAAATACTTGAAGTGCTGCCATTGCCAATTGCCAATGCAAAAATACACCTCGGATGTGAAGAGAACACAAAGTTTTCCAAAAAGGGTTTAGAAAATAAAGATTTACCGGCCGCTTGTCAGTTTTTGCATTTGGATTTCTCTCCTACTGAATACATTTTGTTTTTACACGGTAAGATTTTCTTTATTCTGCACATATATTTGACAGATCTAAGTACTTGTATTAGCATGAAAAGGTGCCTTTAATAAGAGAATTGTAAAAAATTTATATATACATATATATATATATATATATATATATATATATATATATATATATATATATATATATATATATATATATATATATATATATATATATATATATATATATATATATATATATATATATATATATATATATATATATATATATATATATATATATATATATATATATATATATATATATATATATATATATATATATATATATATATATATATTTTTTTTTTTATTTTTTTTTTTTACTGCCTTTTCTCTCTAATTTGTATAATCATGAGATCAGTTCTGTGTTGGTATCAATTAACGTCTACAGGATACATCAGTGCAGTTACGACCCTTCAAACTTGATATGATTTTGTCTCTTGTCAACATTGTAAGTTAAAACCTTGTCTTCCTTTAGAGAGAACCTGATTAAAAGTAATAGAGTATTGTTGCCCTGCGTAATCTGGCACAGATTTTTATTACATTCAGTTCAATTTGTGATTGAATAAAAGCAGTAATTAAAATCAGGAAAGCGCACATGTATTAAATTAAAACCTAAAGCTTATTTGGAGACTATTTTGTTTTACGAGTATGTATTTACATATGTATGTATATATGCATACATAAATGCATAAAAATATAAAGGTGCATGCACGAGTATGTATGTAGGTGTTGAATGTAAAATATGCACATACACCAAATGTTGAAACGGAAGTGGCCTAAGTTGTTACCAATTCTTATAACTGGTGTGACTGCAAACAAAATTTGTACTAAAAAGTCATTAAAACGCATCCATTTTTATGTAACAAACTGCTGCCGTAAAACTGAAATCAGCATTCTTTGTCGGCAACTTTATTCACAGGAAACATGAGAGTGAGTTTACTTGCAAAGAATTTTTGCATCCTAATGTTGTAAAAAATACGACGGTGACTTAAAAAAATCTTAAGTTCTACGAAAAGTCAATCAATATTGCAGTGTGATTAAAAACAGGTTGCATCAGCTTAAACAATTTCAGCAGGATCATAATGGGTGATCCATTTAGCCCTTGTTTTAATCCAGCAACAGTTATACTTGCTTTAGATTTGCACGTTTTGGCTCCAACTTGCGATCACTTTTTTCAAGATCTTATGGATTATGCGAGAAAAGGTGGAAAAAATATTTAAAAAAAAAACCAAACAGAAATCAAATCAAATATATAAAAATTTCACATTTATTTCAAAATATAGTTAATATTTTTTAACCTCTGATTAATATGTTTTAATGGCCGTGAACATGCATCTGCATGAAACAAAAATGAAAAATATTCATTTAAAAATTTTTAACTATTATGAAATTAAACCAAAATATCAACTGCTATGAAATTATGAGCAAACTGCTTCATTTAGTTTATATTTGACAAAAATTAAAAGGGGACAACCGCGTAAATTTTTTGTTGCTATGTGAGCATCGCTCAAATAGATTACTTAGAAAAGAGTAGAACGATCACCGGCGAACGTTAGTCAGAGCTTTTTGACAGATTCGATATTGATAAATGCTGTGTATAGAAATTGAATTAGGAAAATCGATTATGAAGAGGTGGAAAGAATTTGATTGATTTAAATCTAACATAACAATACAGAAAGACTAAAACTAACGTTATCACATCATTTAATATGTTGGAATGGAATTAGTTATAACTGATCAGTGCCCAGTGCATACACCTTGGACACTGCTCAGACAAAAATTGGTCCAACGCCTCCCACACCGCAAGGTAATGAATTAAAAAGCAGGAACATTCAAAAGAAAATAATGAATATATAAAGAAAACACGGACGAAAGTGAAAAGAGCACGTGTGTAGAGGATGAGAGACAAAACACTATTTACTCCTGCGTGCTACTTATTCCGGTGTTATTTGGTTTTTAACGATCAAACCAAACACGTCCTTTCACGTTCGCAGTTAGTTTGCAGTGCATTATATTATGATGCAGCGTTAAATCTCCTCCAATGCACAGATGTTTTCGGGCTTATTGAAAGACCTGTGATTTCAAAAAACCCCATAAAGATAAATCTAATAGCGTTATATCAGACAATATAGGGTGCCAAATCTGATCACAGAAACGAGAGAGTACATGTCTTGGAAATATCACATGCATTAATTGAAATGTTTCAAGAGCCGTAAGACGTGTGGCATCGTCTTCATCATTTATCATCCAATTTGGGCAGAAAGAACTGTTTCATCATGTCGCGAAATCAATCACTAAAAACAGTTACCGCTTGACCAACCTCATTTTCAAAAAAAGTGTAATCTATACGAGTATATAATGTCTCCAGTCCAAATCCAAGTCTACAAAAACATGTGGGCTCTCGGTATCCCAAAAGCGGCAATTTAGCAAAACTTCCTATGCCGGAAAAATTTAAGCCAACTTTCATTACTTTTGAAATAATGTTGAATAGTAAAGAAACATTGTTATTCTATCGTGTAACACTTAATTTTTAGAAACTAGAAAATTCTCAGTAAAACATTTTTTGTCTGGAAAAAATTTTTGTTTGGGCAAAAGGCTGAATATACCTATTTAATATTAAAGTTTTTTTTTTTGTTAACTTTTGTCTCATTGGTGTTTTTAAGTTCCTACAACGGAGTTGGTACTGTGAACACAATTGTTTTAGCAAGTTTTTTACGTCGTATGGTTGAAAGCAATTTGATAATATGAAATATTCGAAAGCTAAAATTTTTAGCATTTCAAGAACGTTCAGACTAGAAGAACGCATAGAAAAACAGTCGCTGCACAATAATTTTTATTTTAAATGTTGGCAGAATTTTTGCTGTTTTTATCGCGGTTTCATACTACTGGTAAGCTTTATAAAGCTTTTGTTTCTTTAGAACAACAGTCGTCTGTACACTTCACAGATTTTAACTCAAAGTAAACAATTAAAAGTCAAATTCATAATATGACAAATACCTATTATAAATATTTTTGCCTAAGCAACAAAGTTGTTTTTCATGATGCTGATTAAAAGTTAAAAACTTTTAAGTAAACAACATAATATGTTTCCAATTTGATGTTATTTATCGATCAGTTTTTTTTTTAATTTTCCCATCTCTGGCTAGATTGTTTGGTATTTGAAAAAAATTAAACCTGTTTAACTGTTATTGAGTTCTATTTTTGTATAGTTGGCTTTCTTGTAAAGTATGTTTGATGGTGGCGGCACTACGTTTATCTTCTTTCATACTCATTCATACATACTTCCACACACACAAAAGCACGAATAACTGCAAATGTATGAGTATATGGAATGTTGCGAACATAGGTACTTGTGTATTCATACCTGCATATATACATACCTACATATATGGGGTTATTCTGGCGCAGGCGTCATTTGTGCCATAAAATAGCAAAAAAAAAAAAAAAAAAAAAAAAATAACAAAAATACAATGTTGATGTTGATGATGCTTTAATTTTAGTTACTACTACTTTTGTGAGCGATCATATGAAAGCGTTGTTTCTGTGGAAATTTTAATTTTCTTTCTTCGTTTTAACTCCAATAACACAAAATCTAATATTCATTTAAATCGGCACTTAGTTTGCTTCTGGTACGCAAATCATTTCCGTAAACGTTTTCGGTGAGAAGAAAGGTTTTCGTTTTTCAATCAAGGCGAAATTTTGTTTTATCTAATAACAAATCCATATTATGTAGATAATTTAAATAAAATTATTACGAAGGAAGTTCAATAATTCCGTCACTATTTAAAAAAAAAATTAAATTTTAAGCGTTTTATTTTGCAATCGAATCTCCTTTTAGAACCGTAGATTGATTGAGACCTGCGTATATCCATTATTTTCTTTCTATAGGATTTCTCAAAACCCTCTATATATGCAGCACAGCTTTGTGCGATTGCAAAAATATTATACTTAATCAGCACATGAAATACATTAAGGGGGATATAGACACGTTCAAAATGTTTAACAAGCATGGTAATAGTGTGTGTGAAAATTTTTTAGTACGTGTGACACCGACGATGCACAGAAAAAAATAGATGAGATTTTTTTTCAATCAAGTTATGTTATTAATAAAAAACCATCAATTTAATAAAATTTGCATTGACTTAATTAAATTATTATTAATAATGAATTTTTGGAAATATCTCTTAATAAAATGCAATTAATAAAAAGTTTTCCGAATTATTGACTATTTTTATCTATTTTCCTGTGAAAAAGATTTTTTGCCGGATTGATAATTCAAATTATAAAGTAGAAATAGCTTTTTCACTTAAAAGCAAAAATTATTGAGTTGAAAAATATACTTAACAAAAAAAATTGTTAATGAAACAACAACTCTTCACTGTTATATGACAACCTTTTAAATTTATTTATTGAATAACAGTCAACAATTCGGAAAACTTCCAAAAATTCATTATTAATAATAATTTAATTAAGTCAATGCAAATTTTATTAAATTGATGGTTTTTTTTAATAACATAACTTGATTGAAAAAAAATCTCATCTATTTTTTTCTGTGTACTTGATGTGAAATTAAACATTTTTGATTTTCTGGTAAGCTTGATGTGACATGCTGCCTTGTATCAAGCACTTGTTCGTGTTTAATACAATTTTTTTATTATTTTCTTTTCATTGTGAATGGTAGTGTTGTAAAAAGCGATTACTTTTACCTACTCAATACTAGTCGATACTTTTCAAACCGAGTACTCAGTACTATTCAATACTTTTAATGGATTTATTTATTGAAAATCTATCTATAACCGTGCATTAATGCGTTGTTTTAAACTTTGTTTAATTCAATAAAACTCTTTTTGTTATTATCTTGGATCAGCACAGAACTAATGACAAATGATGCTGTCATCTGCAAAGGTGTGGATAGGATTAGAAGTTTGATATAAAAGTTTATTAAGAAAAATAAGAAATAGAGTGGAAGAACGAACTGAGTCTTGCGGTACCCCTGAATTAATCTTGAACTCGCTTGATGAGACCCTATCTATAACAATTAGTATAGTGTGGCCTCAGAGAAACCGAGAAAACTCATCACCGACACCAAAAGCAATAAGTATGAAGCTACTGAAACTTTTAAAGCTTCAAAAACTTAATTCAAAAAAATTAATTAATGAATTCATGAAAAAATTTTAAATTTTTGTAATATAAATTTTTTTTTAAGTTATCTTTATTTTAAAATATTTTGTACATTTTTCACAATTGCGTGCATTTGCGTGATATTTTGCAACTCTGAAAGTATTGATTACTTTGCCTATTGAGTACCTGAAAAAATAGTCAGTATTGAGTACTCAGTACTCCAATATTCAAAGCTTTCACAACACGAGTGAATGGTTGTCGAGAGAAAAATAAAAGTAAACTAAGTAAAACGTAATGAAAAACTAATCTATTGAATTTCAAGTTGGAACAAATTTTCGTTATTATTTTTAAATATGACAAATACTCCTATTCTAAGAAAGCATAAATACAAGCAAATGAGTGGTGCAAATTAAAATATTTACGTACACTACCTTGACACCAAGAATTTTTGGCTTTTCTGCCCCGCTTAACCAATATTGTCAACTTTATGCGTTTCGCACAATTTTTGGTGCTTTTTAAAATATTTGTACGAAAAATTCTTTAGTCGGTGCGTGGAGCGCTTTCATTTTAATTTTCTGTCCGTTTTTTAAATTTCGGTGGCATCAAATCGTATTTAACGCAACTTTTTGTTTTAATCTAAGGAAAAAGTCTAGACAAGTATCCAAACTTTGTGCATTTCATTTTACACAGCACAATCAGAACACAAAGTAATAATATGAAATACACATCATATAAAATGCACAAAGTAAGAAAATCTTGCTGTTGTAAAGGGTGTTTTTTAAGCTAGATAGAACTTTAAATTATAAAAAGTAACACAAAAAATTAAATTTTGATGAAACATTTTTTTTATTTGTTTCAGTATACTCTGACAAATCATCATGAATAGACTCACGCTTGAACAACGCTACGAAATTATCCAAATTTACTTTGAAAATCAGTCGTCGATTCGCGCCGTTGTTTTATCGCAAAATTGTGTTCAGCGATGAGGCGCATTTTTGGCTTAACGGGTTTGTTAATAAGCAAAATTGCCGCATATGGAGTGAGACCAATCCACAAAAGACCCTATAGACTCCATTACATCCAGAAAAATGCACTGTTTGGTGCGGTTTTCATGCTGGTGGCATCATCGGACCTTATTTCTTCAAAAATGAGGCCGGAGCTCGCGTTACGGTCAATGGAGATCGTTACCGCACCATGATCAATGATTTTTTGTTTGAAAATATGGATGACATTGATCCGGAGGAGATGTGGTTTCAACAGGATGGCGCTACGTGCCATACGGCGAACGCAACCATCGACTTACTGAAATCAAAATTTGGTGATAAGTTGATTTCGAGAAATGGACCTGTCAATTGGCCTCCAAGGTCGTGCGATTTGACACCTCTCGATTATTTCCTGTGGGGCTACGTGAAGTCACTGGTTTATGCTGATAAACCAGCAACAATTGACGCCTTGGAGGCCAGCATTGTTCGTGTTGTTCGTGACATACGGCCAGCAGTGCTCGAAAAAGTGGCCCAAAATTGGACGTCCAGAATGCGCTTCGTCAAGAACAGCCGCGGTGCCCATATGCCCGAAATCATTTTCAAATGTTAATGTCACGTATTGCTCTTTCGAATAAAAAAAAATTTTGATTACAATTTAATTTTTTGTGTTATTTTTTACAATTTCAAGTTCTATCGGGCTTAAAAAAACACCCTATATATTATACATATTCTTTAGAGAGAAAAAAAAATGCATTTGGATTTATAAATTATGCTGCTTTTAGAAAGCGTTTTTTTTTATTAAATGATTAGACCAAGTTTGTCAAATATCACAATAAAAGTTGCCATTTTTTAATAATTAATACAAATTATTTTTGGGCTTAACATAAAAAATTCAAAGAAAATCATTTTAAGATATTTTTCCTAAAAATAACACTTATTTAGGCAATTGAAGACTTTTCGACAAAAATTTCTGACACGCCTGATTCAAACCAAAAGATTATATTTCAAATCTGAATAAAATTTATTCAACTAAACATATTTTCTTCGATTCAATGCCAATTGATTTTGTTAAAAATATGAATCCTTATAATCTGTACATTTCAAAAATTATTTGTTAAAAATGAGGAATCAACAAAAATTTAGTTAAAACAGCAGTTACAACAATAACAACTTTCATTTATTTTACTAAATTTTGTTGAGAAAACACTCCTTGAAGATTTTAATAATTGTTTTCTAAATTCAACTAATTTATTTTACTAAACCTAAATAACATTTTCCATTTAGCTAAAGGATAACACATACCTTTCGACGAAGAGATTTCTCTAATACTTTTGGATCCAAACAAAAGCCACCGCTAAACAATTAATTTTTTTTTTTGATTTTATTCCTCAAGTTATTATTCATAAATAATATAATGATAAAAAATTAAGGTTTTCGTTTTTTCTAAATTACAATTTTTTAAAGCAAGATTCCCTGAATCATGATCAAGTCCATCTAGACGTAATCCTGCAACGGTTGGTGATGATGATGGACGAGCAATATGTTTTTGGGACACTTGGCTTAAATAATAACGAGCTATATTTCATCGAAACAGTAACTGATCCATGCTATTGTCTTTGGAAGCTACATGAATTAAAATATGTATTTGCTATGGCAATGTCTATCATATTTTTTTTTTTTCATGTATTCCAACTCTATACAGTTAAATAGACAGGTCCATTTCATCAACACCATCCATGCACTTATATTTTTTAAATATCAATGGTATTTTCATTTCCGTCTTTTCCTTTGTTTCCGAATTCCATCTTCTTATGGTTCCTAATGGATCAAACGTAATTTGTTGCCATTGTGCAGATACTGTTATTCTGCTAGCAGACTAGCAGTATTTCATTACTTTTGCCAAATCTGTAGTCAAACTCAGCTCTCGACATCTTGCTCATTTCTTTAGCTGGTTTAAGTGGGCACTTTTTCGTATGCTTTTCACGCATAGTACGAGTACGTACGTACTAGTGGCACGATACCCCAATACACGTAACTCCTGAAGAATGTCAAAAAAGAAAAGTCAAAAAAGACTCTGGCTAGCAGGTTTTGTATTCATTTTATTCAGAAAGTTTACTTCCTAGTAGTTTGTTGGGCATTTTATTTGTTTTCCCACAACTATATCAAATACAAAGCAGTATCTTCAGAATATCAGTGATCGCAGAATTTAAATTTTGGTGCACTTGTTTCCATTGTACCAAAATTGGCACACCAGTATTTCAAGGGTCAGTGTTCCCAAATGGGCCTAGCGAGTTTAAGTGGGTGAAAATTTACAATTTTATTTTAGTTAAATGGAATGACAATAAGTCACAGTTTACACACATCAGGTTTTCTTGGTCAATTCCGCTTCAATGTCCTTTTGAACTTGCTTTTACGTTCATACACCAAAAGCTTTGTGTCATCAAGTTTATGTTCCTTTGCCTTTACGCTTCCATATTTTTTTACATTTAATTTTAAATTTGACCACATTGTCAGGTCTGCACCCTTTTCCGTTCTCTTTTCCCAGTTCTCCCGCAAACTCAAGACTTGACGAGTCAAGCTTGATGTGTGTAAACTGACACTAACTGAATACATATTTTCACTTTCGGTAAACTTGAATAATCATTTTGTAAGTTGTAAATAACCTACATTTCTTCAACTTTTGGATCAGTGATTAACGACGTTTTACCGGAAACCGCATTTTAAAACTACTGACGCCATATGAAAGTCAGAAGGACTATACATGCTGAGTCTAGTACAGGGTAGCTCAAAATTATCTAAGCCGGCTACATATTAATTTTCCAGGCGAGTTGCTCGTCTGCGTTCTGTAAGCAGCACATTAATAACTTTTTCATTTACACAGACCTGTATAAAATACTTGTACAACAGAATCTTGAATGTAAGGAATATAATGTCACTTCAATAACCCCCGTTTTTAGCTTCGCAACGAAGGTCTTGTTTTAGTCAATTTTTCTTAACATATTAAAAAATTTGTGGCGGTGCCGCTGGAATTTCTGCAACAATATTGACCTGGTCCACATATATACTCGCTTTTTCAAATAACCCCAAAGAAAGTAGCCATTGCTGACAAATTTCTGGAAATTATTCGCCTTAAGCTGAAAAAAAACAAAAAATTACACATCCACTAAAATATTTATTTATTGAATTTTTGTTGAACTTTATAATTTTTAAATTATGGTAATAATTTTCAAATTAGATTTTTAGATTTTGTGCACATGCACAGCGGGCTTTAGTTCAAGTTTTACCTTCTTAAGTTTTTTTCTTAAGAAGGATTTTTTTTTACAATACAAATTTGTTGTGATCAATCGGGTAATGACGTATCGTGATTTGTTGCCTTAACACAAATGTACATCCGCAAAAATATTAAAAACTCACAAGCAAATAATTCGAAAATAACATTCTCTCCACAACTATATATGTTTTTTCTACATTTATTTATGAGAATTTTAATTAAAACATAACGAAAATAGTGTATTTATTTATAATAAAAAAGTAAATGTAAACTGACTATTATCGTCCATTAATTTTTTTTCTGTCCTACTAGTACTGGTGGTCATTTTCTTGGATAAAAGATTCTTCAGGCACGATATCCACAGCATTAACAAACTTAAAACAGAAGAATTCTACTATATCATATACGATTTGCAATGAGTTGAGTCCAATGGAAACGTCATGAAAATTTGTTCTCCGTTTTACATTAAAAAACGTTCACAAACTCGCGCACATGTTTATGTAAAGGGCAGTTCTTACATAAATTCAGATTCCCATAAGAACAGTGTGTAAAAAAAGTTACGGAATTTCAGGTTGGTAAATTTCTTATGTAGATTTCCGCATACCGGTACGGAGTTCTAAAGCGGCCCATACACGTTTCAATTCAATTGTGAATTGGATCTTTCAACTGAATTGAGTATTGCCCACACACTTCATAGACTGAATTAAAAGATTATCATGCAACTATTAAATTCAATGAAATTATAGACAATTTTAAAAATATATAATGTTTTCTTTGCAAAAACACTACAAATTTAAATTTCGAGACCAGATCAAGAGACTCGAACACACACAACACAATCGATTTGAAAGACTTGCTAGTCAACTGGAAAAAAATCAAAACGTTTTAATTTTTCTTCAACCAACTCGACAACTGCCAAACTAACCAACTGACAAAGCCATAAACGCTTTAATTTTGACTACAACCAACTCAGTTGCCAACTGAGTTGAAACGTGTATGGGGTACTTAAAAGAAAAGTAAAGTGATATTTGTTTACTATTACAGGTATGTTCAAAGTAAAAGTGGAGTCTTTTTTCCGTTACTAGGCTTTTTCCACTGAACAACAACTAACATCTACCATCAGTTTTTGAAGATGATAACATCTTTCCATAAGAAATACATTGTACCAAAAGTCTAAATTTTTCTTTATAAAATGTTCCTATCTCATTTTATTCCATTCAACATCTTTCGATTATTTCAGTGTCATCACTAGAAAAGTGGCAATAATGTCGATTATTCTTCATAATTTATTTATCATGTGTCAATTGTTTGCATGTGTGTTTTCTTTCTTCATTTTTTTTCTGTAATAATTTTTCTGAAAAAAAGCCTATAACTGAAATAAAAATTAATGTTCATATCAAGGCGAATTCATAACAGGTGAAATTGGCAGAGCAGTTGATAACTTTTTTTAATTTTAATCAGTTTCAGATGTCAATGGAATAAACAAACGAAATTTGAAAAAAAAATTTAAAACAATTTTTCTAATTATATATTGTAGCTTGAGCGCCAAGTATAATCCAAAACCCTCACAATCCGGCTGGCCATTATCACCTTTTCAAGCTCTATGATCTGAGACTTTAATTTTCACGAAATAATTAAAAGTTTTCCTTTTCTTGTAAATATTTTTTATTATATATATATTTTTTTAATTCCCTTTTTTTTGTGTTTATATTTTTCCCTTGACATTTGAAAAATATTTCGTTCGGTAGTGTTGTATTCATTGCTCTTGAGTTTATCTGGTATAAAATCGCCTTGGCTCATACATTTATATGCCTATGGAATTAATGACAGTTGACTGTTATTATTATTTTTATTATTAATAAAATAGGTTTAAAAAATTATTATAAATTGACAAGATAGTAATGTTTTGTTTACAAACAACCTTTTCTACACCAATCTACATAATTATTTTTCCGTGTAGAAATAAATGTGTATTTCCAAACGTGAATATCCGTAAGAACTCCGTACCGGCCATAAAGTTGATAGAAGATTCCTTTAAACACATTTTTTTTGACATTTCTAGTATATTATGATATTATTTTAGCTATTACTTTTCTTTTCAATTGAGAAAAAATCTTTAGTTTTAAATTTTCGTCCTCTTGCGCGCCCCATCTGAAAATCCATATGTTGACTTTATGAAAGAATTGCATAATTAATAAAGAATCTTGGTGCAATAATATACTAGGTAAAAGCAAAACTACAAAAAGCCTACAATAAAAACAACAGGGTTTTTTACTCCTGTTTTGTGTTATAAACTGTCAAACAAGAGAAAAGATAAATAACAAAACAAACGTGTATTTTACTTTGTGTTTATATTACATAATTTTCCTTTCTTTTGTAAACAATAAAACAAAAGAGTGTGTGCCAGTTCCTTTCATAAAAAAAGTCAGCTGACATTACGACAGTACCTAGTATATTACTGTAACATTACACAGACCAGTCACACTCAAATGTCACATATTTCTGAAATCTCAGCTACGAGTATTTATGGTTATTTGTGAGCTATTCATTGTTTCTCATACGAATTTTTATTGCTAGTGTTGTTGTATATGTACATTAAATGCCAGTAAATAAAGAGATAGTGGGAGTAACATATTTGGCTAAACTTTCTCTCAGAATTTTGAACTTTAACTACTAATTTCCAGTTGTACTTTGGTCATAAAAAATCCGACATACATTCGAGAACTATGTGTGCATGCTTTTATATTTATTTTCATGCTTACCAACATAAGTTCATCTCCTTATCCTATTGTATCATCAATAACTTGCAATAAATTGCGCTGACAACCACTTTGTCGTAAAAAAAGCAAGGTTTTCTTGTATGCAAAACTGTTTTGCTTTGCTTTATTGAGTTTGCTAGTGAGAGTATAGTCAATCAACGGCATATAACATAATTTTTCTAATTCGTAAAAAATAGTACATGTTAATACGTTAGAACCATTTTCGTAGTACTTTCTATTGCACCATTGCGCGTCTTTAATACAGACGAGGAGTTTTACTTTTCACTTTTGTTTTTGGCAAGCTAAAGTAGCAAAATACTCGTAACTGAGCTGACTTCTCCACAAGCAAATGTTCAATTTATAGATTGAATTCTGCACAGAAGTTTGAATTATTAAACTTCAGCGAATAAAGAACAAATAACGTTGAAAATAACTAAACAATTCATTAAGAACTAAATTATTTGTTAGTGGTTCGCCAGGCGCTGCTAGGAAAAAATAATGACTACCAACTGCTAATAATCTGTATTTGGAAGTAAACTATCTACGAGTAGGTAGGTATGTATGTATGTATGTACATAAAAAGTTGAGTGTATTAGTGATTACAAGCGTGAAGCACAAACAAATGGAAAATCATTGTTTTTCAACATTTCGCTAGAAATGAAGTGTACTAAAAGCTTCTCGTACATAAATTTATTTAATACGGCTCGAACGCAGCTGATTGACTGACTAATAATGACGAATGCTCGTTTTGACTGGTTGAATGGTGGCATACTTTCAAATACAAAACAAACTAAACGAAAGAAAAAAAAAAATAAGAAAAAAAATCAAAGGAAACCTAAAAAATCTTCATATTAAACAAAACAAAAAAAGTCAAGGTCGTCAATTGTCTGCCTGTCTGCTGCTGCTGCGGCATTTTACTGGGGCTATAACCGTCATTGCTAAAATGTGGAAATAAAAAATTTAAAAATGCAAAATAAATGAATGAACAAACTACAATAACAGTAACAACAAAAACATCATTTAGTTAGTAGCAGCAGCAGCAGCAGCTACAGCAGCAGTAACAAACATTGCGTTCTTAAGTTCAATGTTTAAATATGTATGTATGTATGTGCATTTACTAACACATTCTTGCAAATGCTTGTATACATGTATGTATGTGTGCATCTGAACTCATACCTTAACGTGAGCTGTCTGTCCGTCCGTCCGTCCGTCTTACAGTCAATACACTGATAAATGTGTTGTAATATAAATGGCAAGAAAGGATTTAATAGCTGATAGCGAAGAAATGAAAGTGAGACAACAACGACAACGACGACGACATGTTCTCGTATTTAAAAAGATGTGCGAGTGTAAAAGTTCAATTTCTTTATTTTTGTTACTCTTGTTGTTATTATTGTATCGTTATCAAGTCTACAAAACGTAAACAAAAAAAATAAAAAAAGAAAGAAAATGATGACAAGAGTTACGATTACATGCACATATTGATGGCTTAATATAAAAAAGGCGTATAAGCTTTAGTTTGCTTTTGAAAAAGGAAATGAAATCAAATGTGATTTCCCGTTTAAGCAAAATTCGAACATTAAGCTGATTATACTATTTTTTGTATCCAATCCTGTACAGCAGCAAAAGTCTTGAAAATGTCATGTAAACATGCAGAAAATCCCTTTTTTAAGCCCTTTCTCTATTAAGCTAACGATATGTATACATATGTATGTATGTGTACAATGATGATGCTCAATGGTGCTGTCATAACTTTGAAGAATTTAGAATTCTTTTAAAAGTTTAGCATACGAAAATAATATTTCGCACAAGTCTGGTTTGTGCTCATACTTACTTATGAATATGTGTACATATTACTTACGAATATGTACATACAAATGTATACAAATTAAACACGTATACGACATGTTGTCCAGGAGTCTGCACGTTAGACAGTTTAATGCCTTTTACGGAGAACGTTAGGGTACTCCTTTAAACATATATATACATACATAAGTGGGATTTAATTTAATTTTATATTGTCATTTTATGTTGATTGAGTATGTGTAATATTTTCAGTAGATAAAGGCTTAAAGGGAAGACGTTCTCGGATTTTTCGGCTAACTATTGAGTACCTTGATGGGCCAGTTTATAGAGTGCTCCACCAACAACCCCGTCGTCACAGATTTTGTGTTTGTTTTGAAAAACGCTTTCTGGTCAGTATTGCCAATACGTAACGTTGTCCATAGCACGATAGTAGGCTGCAGATGCAATCCCGTTATTCTGGTATATGTAGTCCGTGCATTTATTATAAATGATGATATTGACGTCATGTTCAACAAGAGCGGTTCACAATTTTGGGAAAAAATAGATTTAAATTGGCAAGCATACATCAACTTGTATATAAGGAAGAATGGTGAAAATTAAAGTTTTGTTTGCAGCAAAAAATATTTTGCATATCTGCAATATTCCTAAATTGTGAACTTTCCTCATGACGCCTTTTACTATAGAATATGCAATTTACAAGAACTTTAATTTGGTTAGTATTTAATTATTTATTTATGTAACTACACAGTTGCAAATAAATTTGCAAAGTATAGATTGCGCAGCATGGGCGGAGTAACGAAGACTATATGCCCACGATGGTATTAACAGTAATTTGTTGCGGGGCTGTGACTAACTGTCCCGTCTTATGCCTTCGCATAGGAAGTTGCCGCGTGCTTTAGCAACGAAATACCTCAAAAAAATTGTAAACTAATACAGTTAGTTGAGGTAGACAGTTAACCACTGAGAGTGAGACGCACAACTCTCGAAGGCCAAACAACAACGACAATCCTGACTGCACTTAAGAAATAATTACGATGACGCGATAGCTAAAATAGCAGCCGAGTGAGAATTGGCTAGTAGAAGTTAATAATGTCGATTAGGATAATAAAAATAAAGCCACCATTAAATGTTTCCCATTTTTACAACTGAAGTTCCCATATTTTCAGCAAAACAATAGCGCAGCTTCAAATACTTCGTCGCATGTGAAAATCATAAAACTATGAAACAAACTGGAGTTTAATTCTTTTGAACTAAATAAAGGCAATAAAAAATAAGGAACTTTGCGTTAGTTAACTTGTTAGCCGCGTTTTTTTAGTGTATTTTTAAGCTTTTTATTTTTATTTTCCTGCAAGTTTTGAATAAAAAATGTAATGAGATTTCTGAACTGCCTCTAGTAAAACAAGTCTACCTACCAAACATTTCTTCAAATTCTATCAACAGATAGGTTATCTGTTCTTGTTTGTAACTACGACTGGATAACAAATTTCAAGTATACGAAATATGTCTAAAATTATGTTTGAACTTAAAATATTTTAGAAGTTTGCTAACCGGTCCATTGCAAATAAGTTTTCAAACTGTTTATATTAGAAAAGTCCTAATACGCGTTGTTTTCACCTTTATTTTTTTTTAGTATTTCTTATTATCTCTTTAAATTTCTATTTGTTTTTGATATTTCTTCAAAAAACGGTTTGTGATACTCGTCGCATGTGAAAATAAATTTCAAAATATAAAATTGTTACTAAAAGCTCAGAGAATATTTGACCAAACTACCAATTCGACTAAAGTGGCAGCACTGGTTGTATTATTAATTATTCATAACAGGCACATATACAAAAAAATATATCTGAGAAGAAGAATAAAAACGTGCTCACTAGAGAAAATTATTGATTTCGCAAGCTGTCTATGTCTCTTTTGAGGACACGCGAATGAATGTATAAGAGGGAGTTGGCAAAACTAGTTTTTACACGAAATCAGAGAGCGAATGGAGAATTATGGTGTTGTGAAAAAATTGCTAGCTCGCTGGCTAACAATCCTTAAAGCACAGATCATACACCAAAAAAGATTTTGTTTTGCATTAATTTATTTATTGGATCTTCAAAATGAACTAACAATAAGTATTCAAATCTTAAGACTAAACATAAAAAATTATTTAAGTCCTGCCAATACTAGAAAAAAAGAAGCCGCCAAAATTAAGTATATTGCGTGCAACAGGATTTGGGTGAAACTCCAGTTTACTGACATATCTTATCGCGTGCTTTGAAAGAAAATAAAAAAAAGATTGTAAAGAAATATTTTACAACTTTTAAAGTCATCACACAGAACGTCAACAAATCTTATTGGGAGTTTCGTATATCGAGGGTTTAAATATATTGGAACTATGCATTTGAAATATGTACATGGTGCTAAAAATTCGAGATAGAGTAATTTACCCATGGAAGTTCGTAAAATCCCTTCAGCCACATGCGCAGATCCTATTCACAATCTCTTTTTGAACATATAGAAAACTAACTGTGACATGCCATTCGATAAGATAATTTTTGAGAAACACTGTTCATAAATAAACTCCTAATTGGCTTTCTGTAACGTTCCACATCATCGGTCGGGTGGCTAAATCTCGTCCATATCAACATCATGGCGGACACAATTCAATAAAAATAATTTAACGATATCAACAATTAGTTGATAATATGTCAATGCAGCCAGCACTCACCACTGCCTTTGTGTAAATGAGGGTTTAGTACACTTGTTCAATTCACGGTACATGTGAAAAATAGTTGTCAGAAGATATTTCAAATTCAGGGCGTTCGAAGAAGTAAATTCCTGATTTACACTGACCACAGTAACTTTTCACTCTGAATTGTCTTGTATTTACCTGCCACCTCTTTTTTCAGGCGTCTATTATAATGAAATATTAGTGAAAGTATTTATAAATAAAAAAAATACTATACATAAAAATACTATAGACCAGGGGTGCCCAAAAATTCTACAAGGAACACCAAACACGAATACATTTAAGAAAAAACTAATTGTTTTTAATAAGCAAAGCATGCAAAAGTGTATATATAGGCGCACAGCCTATAGCTAAGTGCTTTTACAAAAACAAATGACAACCAATACCATATGGCTTGGGTACTTCTACTATAGACTATAAAATTGATTAATATGCTTTTCAGAGCTCAATTGAGCTTAATTTTCCATACAAAAATTCAATCAAGTTATCAAGAATTAGTAGATAATTGTTGTGAATTGTGTAAAAATAATAATTTGACTTGATAAACAACATGTTATACCCGTCTCTTTTACAACTTTTCATCAACGATATGCAATCAAAACTACTCGTAAGTGAAGTAAAATCAACTGGTATATATCTAACCGTATACTAGTTCTAATAGTTTAGATAGCTTGTTTTGAGCATAAGTATGTATGCACATATATAATAAAATAAATTGATTAATTTATTTAAAACAGCATTTTAAATGTTGTTCTTTTTTATGTTATATTAGAAAATAAAAGCTAAATTGTTCAGCATACTTTTTTTACACGCTGGTCGCACTGCTTCTGTTTTGAAGTCAACAAGAACAGAGATTAGTTTAATTCGATTAAGGAAAAAAAAACTGCATGGACAACAACCTGCAATCGTGTCGTTTTGCTGTTGTCAAAATAAACGTTCGCATTTAAATCTATGTACTGTTTATTTTGTGTTTAATGCTTAAGGCAGTAAAACCCTTCAGTTTTACAAAAACTTTTAGAACTCTAATATTTTTCTTTTTATGTTTATATTATATATGTAGTAGCAATCTCCAGTTAAGAGAGAAATTTTCCCCAATTTTGTAAATTTACAAATTCAAAATTATGGCAAAGGAAATATATATTTGTTTCTAGCTGTGATTTGCTAATTGAGTAACTTAAATTTTGCATATACTCGTATGAACAGCAAGACAATATTGTCTGAAAACGCTACAAATTAGCTCAAAACGATTGAATCCATCTAACTAATCTAATCATATAATTTTATATCTGTAGTTTCCCCGGTTTTTCTAACGTTTACTCGTATTTTTAAGGACAGCCTTCTTCATAAATTTTATTCCTTTACCATTTATTGCTGAAACCTCATTCTTTTAAATGCAAAAGAAAATACATACGAGTATATGTTGTTTTTGTCACTTTTCCCCGAAAATTGTTTGGTTAAAGGAAAATTTAAAACACTTTCACTGCTGAAATCATTGAAAGGTGCGTAGACGACATAAACATTCTATGGTGGCTAACAGCACAAAGGAATTTTGCCAGGCAGTATTTTAAAGGATTTCCTACGATATTTTTTTTGTTGTTGTTTTTTTCTTTTTGTGTAAAATTATGCAAGCAGCCAGTCTTGAACAAAAACACGTACAAACTTTACTCAAAATACAAGTACATTCATATGGATGTAGGCTTTTGTGCATGTCTGGTGAATGGCTGATTGCTGGGTTGGTTGGCCCTTTAAATGGCTGACTGCCGTCTATATTTGTTTAACATGTTACGTTCGACAGGCTCTATGTTATTGCAAAGGAGTTGCTGCTAGAGTACGCTTCGTTCCATTAATACAAAGATGTGTGGTATCGGGGGTGGTCGGACGTCTAAAGAGTCCTCAGACCCATAACACTCTTACAAAAAATCATACATACGGAATTCCAAACAAATTTAAAGACGTGAGCTCGTGTCTAGCTGTGCGTTCATATTTGTAACAAAAATTACGTTTACAAACATTCAAATGCACATACGGGTAAGTTTATATATCCCACTGTATTATTTGTAAATACAAGTGCATTTAAGTACTCGATGCACATGCATATGTGTGCGTGCGTGTGAGTGTGTGTGTGTGTGCGTCTGTTGAAATGTTTACATGCTAAGAATTTTCTGCGTGCTTCATTCATATTTGACTGATGGCTGTGTCGTTTAGCCGTTGTTGTTGTCGTTACAGCAGTGTTGTTTTTTTATGCTTATTTGAAGGATATTGCAAATCCTTGAGTCTGAACTTAAATAGGTCACTGAGCGAAAAACTTTCAATACAAATACATACAAGCAATACAATCACAAACAAACAAACACACATACATACAAACAAACAAACAAACCCGACTCAACCAAACCAACCAATTTTGCTTGTATTTTTGTTCACATGCTGAATCTTTACTAAATAAACCATGTTGCACTTAAATGCTTTAAACTGTCATCATTGCACACATAATCATAGACATATGTACACACATACTATGTACATATATAAATAAACCTTTAACAGTTAAAAAAAAAACAAAAACAAAAAGAATATTTATACGAAACGAGCTGTTGCATTTCATCGCTTTCTTGTTTATTTCTGAAGGGAAAGTCCTTTAAAGTTTGTATAAAAATTTACTGCAAAGGCGCGAGCTGTTGCTGGCACGATGCAAATTTAATCTGTTTATTACATATAAAATACTCGTAAGCTGAATTATTTTGATACTTGATGAGTGATTTTCACTGCCACTTTGAATTATTATTATTTTTTTTTTCTGGCGTGCTGTTGTGGTGCTTTTGTTTGTTAAAAAATTAGAATTTTCTTATTGCCGCTGAAAGGGAAATCATGTGAAGGGAACAAATAAGTATATACTCGTATTCATATGAAATGGCACATTTACCACAGAAGGAGAGTGCAACAGTTGAATCAGTATCTATATATTCATACAGCAAATAAATCAAAATAGAATAAACAACAAACAAGTGTAGTTCCACTTCCACTTCAAGGTCAACGGACGCACTTTCAATTTTAACACTGATGTTAAGAAAAGAGGAGCTAATAAATTATTTTCACAGATAGTTCTGCTGTGTGCACCGTCCTTTTAACAAATTTATTTCGTGTTTTTTAAACATTTTTTATTGTCTAGATAGAAGGTGAGATTTTCTTGTTTTTTTCGGAGTTTGTTGTCAAAGCATAACTATGATGAGGTTATCAAAATTAAAATGGGTACACATACATACGTAGACTGTTTTCTAACTCAGTGACTTTCAATTTCAGACGCAGTAAATTTAAATGCAACAATGCTGCTGTCTACCACCATCTTTTAATGGGCAACTGTCTGATTTTAAGTATGCTACGTCATTAATAGCTGACAACCTCGCAAATTTTAAGAAAAATGGAACAAGTGTCTTAATTAAACTTTAGCTTTTACGTGAACAAAACAGCACTGAGAACGAGGAGAGACTTGATACCAGTGATGCCAGAAATCTTTGTCGAAAAATCTTCATTTTCCAAATAGAAAACCTTAATTTTAGAGAAAAATATCCTATGTTTTTAGCTTTATTTTAATGCTAAATACAAAAATAATTTTTCTTTATTTCGTATTATAAAAGAATGACATTTAAAAGGTGTTTTAGATTATAATAAGAGTACAAGTCTTAATATTTTGATTGGATTCTGTGAAACAGAAATCTAGCGTACTATTACATTTTGTTTTCACACCATCACGCCTAAAGTAAAATGAAGAATACGTGTAGAGAATTTGGCTAACGTCTAAGTTTAATTATTTGTTTTTGTAAAAAATGCAACCCTGATCCAACGAAAAATCTTGTCTCTTTCAATCAAAAATTATTGATCACTACAAATTTATATTGTAAAAACTCCTTCTAAAAAAAGGGAAAACTTGAACTAAAACCCGATGTTGAAAAACCAAAAATCTAATTTAAAAATTATAGAGTTCAACAAAACATCAATAAATTAATATGAAAAAAATCGTGAAGTGTTATGGGATGCCATATCTCTTACCGTATTATTTCTCATTTTCATTACTCTTTACATTCATACGAGTACTATTACACTTGCACGCATTAATTGAATTTTTGACAAGTCTTAATACAAAATGGGATAGTATGAAGTGCCCTTAATTGATCATAACAGGAAGATTAAACAAAAATTTTAAGAAAAAATTCTGTTCAATTAAATTTCTTTTCAAAATTATTACTATAAACAACTGTGTACACATGTAAAATATGTATACTCACCCTATATCTACATGCATGTGTAAACTACGTGTAAAAGGGTTTAAATCAAGAACTAAAACATTATTTCAAGTCTGATTTTATGAAAGAATTTCTTAGGTTTAACAGGCTGCCAGTCCAATTGGTTCCGTTTTATTGCCAATTTGATCCCGCTGTGTTGATGAAAGAAGTTTATATTCATTCAATGTTTAAGAATAGTTCACAATTTTATGAAGATACCAACTCTCAAGAAAATCTTAATTTTAAGAGAAAAATCATCAAATAAAACGAAAATCAGCAACACGTTTATGACTACGTAAGAAAATCTGTGCAACGCGCTTCTCATTGTTCGTGTTCAGTTACGTTATACACAAGACGAATTTATACAGGTGAATGCAAGCGGGAAGGCGAATTCAGCACTATGTATTTTGTTATTGTATAACTTCCTGAAAATAATCTAAATTCACCTAAGATTGTTCAGCAGGGAAAAAATTGTATATAAACGTTAAATATAAACTTTTATAATTGTTTGTAATTAAAACCACAGATTGTATTAGTTTTACACTTTTAAATTCACACAAATTTCTTGAAATCATGTAAAAAAATCTTCAGATTAAAATGGCGCGAAAATGTTTGTAAACAAAAAAAAAAATTGACCAGTCTCATTGGAAAAAATGGGAGAAGCAAAAAATAATCACCTGAGCTGTCAAGTTCACCTAGTAATGAATTCGCTTTGGTTATACACGTATTAGTAAACCTTTTCATATACATATATTCAACACATATTTTTGCATTGTGAATGACGGTAACCCTGTTTCAATTAAAAAAAAACAGGTGATAAATATTTATGTAAACAAAATATCTTTATGCTGGGAAAAAAAATTATAGAATATTTGCTGGTCAGACAAATACTGTGGATGTTCATACAAATGTCTCTATGGATTGATCCTAATTTATTGGCTTTTTTTAATCTTGATCCTAGTTGTTCGACCTTTTTTTTAATATAATTGTTGTTTACTTGAGCTTGAGGTCACTTGTTACAAAATTATTCGTTTTATTAATGTTTCGATATTTCGACACCCCTTTGTGTGTCTTCTTCAGGAAATTTTCTAAATTTTTGTTTACAAAATTTTTATAAAATTGAAAACAAATTGATGTAACAAAAAACAAATTATACATAGAGAAAAATAATTTTTTAAACAGTAGTAACATTAACATTATTCATAGTATATATTTTTTTATATTTTTTTATAAAAAGAAAGAAATGAAAAATTTTTTAATTATTTTCTTTTTTTAAATAATTAGCAAAAAAAAAAAAGGGGAATTGTTTGTATATACATATGTATATACATATGTATGTATGCACATGTTAACATAGATATGAAGGTTTATTTATGTATATACATATGTACATGTATGCATACTTTTTTTTGCTGTTACTCGTATTTCCATTTTTATTTTATTTTTTTTTGATTTTTTATTTTTGTTCAAGTTTTTTTCTTTCCCGAACGAACAAAAATTTCATTCGCGATCCATTCGCCTGCTTGGCATTTAAAAACGCGATACACAGACAGAAAGCAGATGTCAATTGTTACGTTTTTCGTCTAAAAAGTTTTTTTCGCGATGCATGAACGCAAGTAAGAAAAACGTCAAGTTTTCTTCGCGTTTTTTGAGCACATTGTGTTCCATGAACAGGCTGCAAGTTAAACTCTTCATTCTGGCAACACTGCTTGATACCTGCTAAGAGAACACTTTCCAAAGTTAAGAAGTTGATGTTTACTGAGTTCCGTTGAGTTTGTACCAAAACAAGCGACGTCGTAAGTTTGGGTCGCACAGAAGAGCCCATCACGCCAGAAATCGATAGTAAAATAAGTGGAATACTATTCGTCGGTCAGCGAATGAAAGTCCGTGAGGTTGCCGAGGCTGTATACATTTCAACTGACTGGGAACTCTGTGAGACGGGTGCCGCGATTGCTCGTACTTGACCATATGTGCAACCGTGTGATCTCTTTAAAGTTTCTGGCGACGTTCAACGACAATTTGGACGAATTTTACGCTGTAGACGAGACATGGGATCAATCACAATAATAGATACCAAGAATCGATCAGAACAGTGGGCTTTTCATTAGTGAATGTGCACTATTATCACAACTTTTAGACACATGCAATATTTATATAAAGAAAAACGATCACGTTTGCGAAAAAAGTGCTGCTCCTTCAAGACAATGAGCGAGTGAGCACATGTGAACACACCATATCAAAAATTCATAAATTGTCTCTTCAAATTGCTGCTCCACTCACCATATTCTCTACATTTGGCTCCTTGAAAATATTTTCGGATTTCAAACCCCTGAAGAAATGACGGGGTGGTAAAAGATTTGAGTCAAGTGAAGGGATCATGGCCGAAACATACGCTTAGGAAAAATACAAAACGGAGGACTTACCAGTCAATTATCCTATTATTTGGAAGGAATTCAAAAATCGGAAGATATTAGGAATACTGGAAAATTATGCATGAAAAGTTGTGCTGTAGTATAGTTTACATTTTTAATGTGAAGCTCTTCTCTACATCGCATGCGTTGCTATAATTTTGGAGCTGTCTTCTGGCATCGAAAAGTAAATAGTAAATATTTAACTGTAGTCAACTATCCTTTATCTATTAAGAATGCAAAATTTCAAAAATATCAATTTCTGCCTTTTAATATGATACAATTTTGTGCTTAAATTTTAAGTATAATAAGCTATCTAGTGGCATACAGCCATGTCGATTTCGTTTGGAAATGTTATTAAATCCGTTTTTCGTTTTTCAAAAAACAAAAATCTAAAAAATGAAAGTTTTAATTTTATTCTTAAATTAAATATTCCTATTATTTGATCTTGTTTACATTTTTTTTCTAAATTTTCCAGCTAAAGATCGTGATTGAATTTTGTTTTTTATAAAAAAGGTTTAACGGTATTTTATTTTCAATATTTCGATAACTATTTAATTTTCCTGAGGATGATAACAAATTGTTATCGAAATATCGAAAATAAAATGCCGTTAAAACTTTTTTATAAAAAACAAAAATCAATCAAGATCTTTAGCTGGAAAATTTAGAAAAAAAAATTTCTTGAATTCCGTTTCCGAACGGGTCTGAAGTCTGCATAGCCGATCAAGCTGCTGTACGAAAAAAATGTACTATTGAACCATAATTTGTCTTAACGTATTGTTCGTGTAGCGTATTGAATTCAAAATTTTTATCAAGTGTAAAATAAATTTGTTTTCGTCTACGGATCGGAAAACCTTCTGAGCGAAATTCTCAGGGGTAAAAAAAACTCTTACCATTGCGTAACGAAACTGGTTTATTGAAAAAGTAGTAGAAATTGTAAGTGGCTTATCCTCCATATGTACTGGGCATTAGCATCTTTTAAAAATGAGCAAATGGCATCTGCGAGAGATGTTTTAAGAACTTAAATACTATTTGGTAATTTTAAACGCTATTTTAGGGGCAAGTTTGTGAATGCTAGACTTTTGTAAACATTTGCTTCTGCAATTTCAGCTTTTTATATAAGGCCACTTGACGTATTGGACCACTTGGAAAAATATGTGTCACCGTTTGTCTAATTTAGCTGTAGTTTTTAATTAAATATCAAATGTAGTTTTTAACATTTGGTTTTGTCAACGAGGTTAACACATTACTGTAAATCACTCACTACAGTGTAAAGTGTTAAATTACGTTGCGCTTTACGCAATACTCTACTCTGGGATCCCGCGGGATACTAATGCAGCGTTGTCAACTCGGACCATTGCGCAACGTTTTTGGTGGTTTTTAAATTTATTTATGCGAAAAATTTCGTTAGTCGGTGAGGGGTGCGCTTTTTTTAATTTTTGGTGCGTTTTTTAAATTTCGGTTGCACAAAATCAAATTTAATTCAAGTTTTTGTTTTAATGTAAGAAAATAGTTTATAATCAAGTGTCCAAAATTTTTACGTTTCATTTTGCGTGGAAAACGTACCATGATATAATCGTAAGCACAAAGTAAGTTGTATATTATACCCACTCTTAAAAAACTTTATAAAATTTGCTGCTTTTAGAGAGTGGTTTGCTATTAAACGATCAAGCTAAGTTTGTCAAATATTGCACTTGTAACTTTATGATCCGATAATCGTAAATTCTATCGACAGTAATGCAATATAGTTTTGGAGACGGTAAGCAGCTGTATTTTTGTGTCCCTGTTAATAGGCAGTAACAGTATCAGCTGCTTTCAGTCGACAGCAAATATAATTAAATGACATTTTTTAATAATAAATTTGATAAAACATCGTTATAATTATTGTAAAGGTAACATTGTGTTAAAAAAAACTAACAGAGTCGTACTAGAGGCCAAGTTTGACAGACACAAGTTCTAGCTATTTAACGAATTTGATAGCACGCCACCAGGCGGTGCTATCAGACCCAGTTTGATTATACAATAGTCGCTTAAAATGCTGTTTCATTATCGTGTTTTTTGATATAAAAATATTGTACTTCTTCAAATACAAAATAGGTTTTTATATATGATGGAAAAAATTCAAAATTCGGTGTGTTTTTGTTGAAATAACGCGCTTTTCTCCCATTTTGGTGCATTTTGAAATTTTAAAGTTGACAATGCTGTACTAATGTGCGCGTAAAGTGCTCTTGTATTTTAAATTGGACAAAAAATGAGAGGGATTCTGAGAGAACGCCATGTTTTCTTTTCTTACAGTACTTTTCTTTGAGCTAGCTCAGACAAGTAGTCAATAAACCAGCTGTTTGAGAAATAAACCGTTACAAAGAAAAAAAATTGATTTTACCAAACCCAAATACAATTGATTTCTTTTTTATACTATACTAAAATAAAAAGTGTGTAAACACCCAAGAGTGTGAAAAATCGCTAATTTTTTTTCGTAAAATAGTTTTCAAAGCAATGGACGTGTTTTTTGGGCTAGAGATGAAAGAAACACACCTATTTTGTTATATCGATTTAGATTTAATAAAAACAAAACATCAGTAGTTGCGATGAAGAATGAAAAAAGTCTGTTAATTGCTAAAGCCAGTCCATTTGGTTATGTTTGTCATCGTGAACAGAAAAGGGATTTAGGCTTTCACGAAACTACTTACGTTTGTATATACATATGTATGTATGTTTTAATATTTTATTTATTTTTGCTAAAATTAAAAATTTTACAGATCATAAACATAAAGAAAAGTGCGCTAAAAGTCCATTTACTCAAACAGTGTATAATGTTTCGGCCGGGAAAAATTATCAAATTTAGCGATTCTTTAGTAAAAGTAATATTTTATTTTTAATAAAATTTTAAGTTTTAGCGCAGAGAGCGAAACAAAAAAAAATCGCCTAAGCTAACAAATTATAGCCATTTGACTTATTAAAAACGGCTTTTAATTTGGTGGAAGTTAAACATTCTTCTTATTAGACATTAAACTTTTCAATGCCTCTTGTAAATTTATTTAAATGGTTAAATTTCTAACGTAATTTTTATTTAAAAAGATCTTTTGTCTCCTCCGTTATTTTTCATTTCTAATGCAGAGTTCTGAAACAAATAAAAACAAGAAGAAAGTATGAACAAACGAGCAAAGGAAAAAACAAAAATACAGTGAAATAATGAAACCTCTCTGACAAACATCCTCTTCGAATACATACACACGTACAGCAGACATTCATTCCTACTACCAGAGTGTTCATATTAAATATCTTGTCGCTTGATATTTTTACCATGTTTCTCGCATCCAACAGAACTCCTTGTTCATTCTGGCATCTTTTATTTTATTACGAGTACTATTTTTTTTTTTTTGTAAAATGTTCTTCTATGTGAGCTTGTGTGTGATGCATTTCTTTTACGATGTTTACATTTGTCCAACAAAATTGTGTAGACGAACGAGTATTAGAACACACAGAACATAAGAGGACAGATGTATGGTACAGAATAGAAAAGATATTCTTCCATTTTCATCAATTTTTGTTTAGCATCGCACAAGAAATTTAATCAACAATAACTCCATCCCCCTCATTCCAAATTCTCTCTCTCTCTCTATCTCTCTCTCTCTCCGTCTTTTTCTTTCTTTCTCTTATTTTTCTTTTATCTAGCAGTTCAAGTTTTCGTTTTATAATAATCATAGAATTTGTGTTAAAGCTCTACAGCACTGCTGATTTAATATGGTTTATAAAAGTTCTTTGGGAATGAGATCTATCTGACTTTCTTATTCCCTACTCTAGTATTTGACCTATAAAGCAAAACTTTTAGCCAGCGGCTATTAACGTCTACAACGTTACTCTACGCTAGAGCAAAGTTATAGCAATACAGTCAAATCAGGCGTGCTAAAGAGCTCTTCTTGATGAAAACATTTGCGGGTTAAACAATAAAGAATGCTAGTTCTACTCGAAGATAAAAAATGACGTATTTGAAACTCAGCGTAAAACTTTTCAAAGTTCTTAATCGCCTACTGGATTATTCTCAAAGTACAATTCATAAAAAAATCTCTCCTATTCGGACTTACCAAAACAAATATACGAGTACAAAATATCGGTACATCTATTTATGAATACTCATACACAGAGCAACACTGTATGAAAGAAAGGTTTTGCCGCACAGCCCTATTCTTCTAAAGGGTGATTAAAATTCGTGACAACTGTCTGCAAATGTCTACTGCTAAAATTCTATTCAACTTCTACTGTGTTGAGACAGATAAGCTGAAACTCTTAAGCACGATATTTAAAGGACTGAACTCTTTATTTTATCTTCTACTTTAATGAAATAACTATTGATAGATTTCAGTTGGGGGAGAAAAGGCCTTTAGAACGATGTATATTAGGTGTCATAGCGGTGTTTGTTATAATTTTCCAGAAATACAAGCAATAAAAATTTTTGTGAAAATATATTCGAAGCACTGTTGATAGATTTGAATTGCTGCCTGATTAATTATAATTTGAGAAAACATTTTAAGCCAATACCAGTAAAAAATTAGAAACAGCTTGTTTTCTATGTTTCCCAGCTATCTATATGGCGACATTTCATAGGAACTACCCTAATCATCAGTAGACTTTGGAAATTTTTGAAAGATATTCTCAAACATTCAACTTTATATCCCAACAATCCAAACAAATTGCTGAGAATTTAAAAAGAAAAATGCTCTAATAATATCCGTCAAAACACAAAAAACTAGCTTTTCTATTTATAAACCTCTCTAACATTTCTTTAAAATTTTAAGCCAATTTTACAATATTTGTTGAGTTTTCTTAGCGTTACACAAATTTTAATAATTATAGAACAAAGAAATACATCAATGAAATGGGCTTTATTGGTTAGAAAGTTTTATGACATTAATGGTTGCATATGATTTTAGCCATGTGGACGCCACGAGGTTTAATCACATGCCAATCAGGGATTTCAAACTAGTTATCCCCAAAATCACCTTCAAGAAACGCAACAATCCCTCACTTCCCCAGAAACAATACGGCAACTTCAATTTTCGAATGACCGTTAATAGTTCAGATACACTTTACGCGGCAAAAACACGCACCGAATATGAAAAATCTGTTGCGATTCGGATAGAGACGCGGCTCCGAGTTTTTTGGGAATTCACAAAGTCGGCTTCAAGAAACGCCAATATCCCCCGACAGCTCTTACTGTAAGATTGTTAGCATAAGATTTTTCACAAGAACGCTCTCATAAAAATTGTTATAAGATTGCGATAACATTGATTTTAAGTCTAAGATTTTAAGAGTTCTCTCTGTGATTGAATTTGACGTTCTCATCTTAGATAGTATCGCAGGTGTGGACACTAACTACAGCACATAGGAAAATGAGAGTTGCGAAACTCTCAAAAAATGGTTTTACGTGTGTATTAAATTTCAGAATAGCAGCTTTCTGCCAAAAACTTAAAATCAACCACAACTAATGGAAAAAAGATCTGCCACAATTAAAAAATAAATTCATACTCTGCGGCCTCTGTTTTTAAAGGAACGAATAGAGCTGAATGCAGAAGTACGTGAATGTGTTTATACGAGCATATTTTTGTAACGAAAAGATATCGAATGTTGGAAAGAATTTGTTTGGGGTTGATGTGGCGTTGTGGATGATGATTCGAAAGTTTGTTTGGGACTAAGAGTTTCTTGGTGTGCTCGTAGTTGACAGAAAATGAATGGAGTGGGTTGTGAAAATTTAGGCGCCTCTTATTCTAGTTTTATTTTCGTCGTTGCTTTTTCCTACAAAATCCTTGGATAGAAAATATATGAGTAGAAGCTGCAGCAGCAAAAGATTGTGATTGAGACTCTTCCAGTTGCAAATAGGTACAACGAACAACGTAGTAGCAAGCCCTTGCATTAGTCTGTACAACACTGTAGAATACGTATTTTACTGATGAATAAATATCTTCAGTTTTAAGTAATTTTCGTCTAACGAGTCCTTGCTGCTGATGCTGTAAATATATACAGACAGACGTCTCTGTATATTTGGTTGTTTGTGCACATCTATAAATACATGAGTGTGTAAGCTTGATGTTCGTTTATTTGTGATGTTGATGCTAAAGATGCTGTTGTTGCCCTTGCTGTATATCTGTAGTCGTATCTGTATCCTTCAGTGAGTGAGTCACAGCCATTTGCGACCTCCTCACATACAGAATACATAACACTTACCAGCACATACAGTGTATGTGTGTGTGTGTATATATATACACGTACAAACATACAAATAGAGCAAACTGAATACATTCATTTCTCTTATATTCAGTTTGCATGGTTTTGGGTTTCGGTTTTAGTCAGTCGAGTTGATCGTCGTTGCTTCATGGCAGTCTAACGGACTATCTGCCCTTAATGTTAGGTTTGACGTTGTAGTCATTTTGTCAGTTGTGAGGTGGATGAAAGGATGGATGTTGGTGGTGGGTTGATTTTCGGTTCGATGAATTCGCTTGAAAATGTTGCCTTTATTCTTTAAGTCATTGTGAATACGAGTGAGTGTCTGTGTTTTCAGTGCGTGTGTTTGTATGTGTGTGTGTGTGTGTGTGTATGAGAGTGTATGTGTGCCCATGTTCGTGTTTTGTATTTACCTTCCGATGGTGAATAGGTTAACTTCGCCAACTCGACTCGACTCGTAGTCGTTATCATTATTTCAAAGCAGTGTATGTTTGTGTGAGTGTATATTGCAAGTGGCAGGAACCCACGTTGAGTTCATGAGCGGTGGGATGGGTGGGTGGATGAATGGGTGGTTGGGTGGTTGAATATACTCAAGCACACGTATTAATAAAATATACATACAATATGTACATTTGTATGTATGTTATTCATTTGGATGAAAGCAAGCAGCAGTGGTGGTGGTGGCACTTTTGGTACGTAGTTACGTAGTCAGTCAGACTGGCATAGAAGCAAACAGTCAGTCAGTTGGGATTGTGTAGTATGTTCTTGTGCTTTTCAAATTGAACAAAATATATTTGTACATATGTATTTAATTTTGTACGATACTGTTGTTCGTATATTTTCTCAAAATAACGGGTGAGATGTTTTAAATTTAAGTTAATTTAAAACAAAACATTTTGACTTAGCGCTTATTTTTCATACAACTTTAACTGCTTGAGTTACGTACAATTATTTTCGTATAAAATTGAATAAAAATAAAATATAAAGTTAAATTCAGCTTTTATAATATTCACCTCACCACCCGGTATTAGCCAACTTTATAACGAACCCACGTTGGTTGATTATAGCACTTACACTATTTTACGTTTTTGTAGTACTTGGTTATTTTTTGTATTTTCCGTTTTAATTTTTTTCTTTTTTTGTGCTGCTTGTATAAATGATGATGAAATTGTTAACCCAATATAAACGAGTGGTGAAACAAAAAAGGAAAACAAAAACAAAAAAAATTGAAATTTAACAAAAATAAAAAAAAATAAAAATTGTTTAAAGCTAAAAACGTGGCAACACTATTTGCACAAATCCAAGGATGTACTTGAAGTACAGAGTTGTAATTTAAGTTTTTGTTGAGCAAATTAATACCAAAAAAAGAGAGAAATTATAGTTTAAATTCTAAGAAAGGAAATCTACGTGCGTTTACAAGCTTTGTTGCAGCAGAGGGATTTCAGTTTAACAAAATAGAATTTAATACCCAGAAGTAGTTTGACCATTATGTGCATTTCACCAAAATAAAACAAAATATTTGTTCTTAAGTTTCAGGATAGCATTACATGCATATGTTAATTTATAACAACTACAAACATTGGCTTTTTATTCAAGTGTTATTTTTTGTTGCGAACACATATGTTAAACAATTAATAGAAATCAGATTTAGTTGTTCAAACATTGTACCAACTGACGCTGCAACAGCCTAAATACATGGTGACCCAAAGTTATCGAACGGATGGGGTTTAACAGTTTAAAAAATTTTTTGTTTATGTAATTTTTTTTTATATAATAAAGAACATAAAACGGAAATTTCAGAATGTATGGAAAATAACGTCGTTTTAAAGCATTTTCCATGACATAAACTCTGTTCAACATTTATAACGCCACTTTAAAAGACCGCTTTACCTGAAAGACAAAATAATGATGTTTTTTTCGCACTAAATTATGTAATTATGTAGTATTTTTAATACTTTTTCATTACATTTCATTTAAATTACATTTAATTTCTTCAAAAAGTTTTAAGCTCTAATTTGCATTAACTTTTTTAATAAAATCTACAGCTTTTTTGCTAAAAATATTATTGTTTGTTTCATTTTTTATATTATTTGGCATCTTGTTATACGTTCTTAGCGCTTTGCAAAATAATGATCGTTGTGTACCAGTAGTATTTGATCGCTGTAATCTGAAATTTTGATTATTTCGTAGGTTATACGGCTGAACATCGCCAACATATCTAAGTTGCTCTACTAAGTAATCTGGTGCTTCTCCCATCTCCAATTTTCTGAATGCAAAAAATAAAATATAGAAATAAAACAATGGAATTGAATTTTTTGAAGTATCAGCACATCTTGTTAAAAAGAAGAAAATTCCACTTGTCTAAAATTCTAACGTCAGTTTTACAACAGTTGAAAAATAAAAAACTTCTAACGATGAGTAAACATAATTTACATGAAAATTTAATGAAACACAGCTCCTTTTACTGCATAAAGACTTGCAACTCTTTAGTCACTCATAACGAGGCTAACGATAGTGTCTTGGTTTATTAATGCTCACTCGCGATAAATTGCGTCATTGAGTTGATTTAAAATTGTTTGTTTTATTTTTAGCTAGTTGTTATCGATAGCAACCCAGGCAATTGTGTCAGCGACTCTCAATAGCAAAAGAAATTTGTTCTAAATACCTATAGCATGTTCACACGAAGTTGAAGTTCGCTGTTTTATTCGTGATTCGCGGCCAATCTTGATTCGCCCAACATGATTCGTCACACAAAATTTTGAGAGCGAACCATATTGGGTCATTTTAAATCTTGTTGCGAACCAAGTAAAAATTACTATCATCTCCAAATTTGATAACAATTGATCGCTAGTTTATCTGAACTAACACGAAAAAAAAAAATGTAAACAAAGGAAAAAAGATAAATTATGCTAGGAACACAACTGCAACAAACTACGGATTTTAGAGCACGAATATTCGTCACAAAAAACACATTGGAGCATATGAAAATGCACACAATTGTGGTGTTGGTCGAAATTCGTCATACTTAGTGAAAGTTGAAATAGATTTAATTCTAGTTGTTTCGTCAACGAACGACGAATAAAACAGTATCAGGTGGCCAGGTGTGTTATATAAAAAAGTATTTTTCACGAAATTAAGAAATTTTTGAAGATGTTCCCAAAATGTAAAATACCTCAGATAATTTGTTCAAAACTCTCTCTTTCGGGTGGGCTTTATATAGCTTTATCTGGACAAAAGTTCGTTGATATTGGGCTTCACACGAAGAATTTGTACAACGACTATTTGGCGGCGAATTCATCGCGATGGACGAAATTCGCCGCTCGTCGCAGTTGTGTTTCTAGCATAATGTGTATAAAATCAAAAGAAAAACGTTGTATATATAAAAATTAGTTACTTACGTAAAGATTTAAATAAAAATTTAAAAAACAAGTAGTGAACCGTTTGCACAAAAATATAAAAGTGAAACAAAAACAACCGATTCATCTGATTCATTGTCGTTTATACATATGTGAAATTTATTAAAGACAATTATTTGTATCGTCTTTTTAAACAATTTTGGAGAATAAATAATTTTTCAGCCTACAATTTAATTACCCATAAAATTGCCCTTACTTCTGTCGACTGTTGCGGATTTAAAGACGAGTATTAGATCGAATCAAGTTTATTTTTGGTCACAGCAAAGTCGCAGTAGCATTTCCAGAGGGTTTCCATCGGATTCAAGTCTCGAGAGCATGGAGGCCATTTCATAAGAGAATTTTGTTTTTGGAAGAAAGCCAAGACTTGGTGTCGTGGCTTACAGCATTATCTTGCTAGTAACTCCATTTATTTCGTGATGAGCACTCAAAATAGGGAATATAAATATACACTTTTTTCCACTGTGTGCAATTAGTTGCTACTTTTCATTTTAGATGAAACTGTGATCAACTCTAGACATCCGTCTATGGAAAATGCTCCACAATCATTACGAGTATAATTTAAAAAATCTCTTCGCAAATCCCTGCAATAACCTTTATTTCGATCTAGTCCATTGGGACTCCTTTTTTTCTCATCAGAAAAAAGTATCTGGTAATACTTATACTTGAGAATCTTTCTTTGTTGTTGTATAGTTTTCGAACGTTTAGGAACGTTCCATCTTGTTGATTTACATTCTTCTGGCTGGATGTGACAAATTTTTATTAAGCCGAGTCATAGATATTGGCAAGAAAACTTAATGAAAGAACCAATAAGAGGGAGGGAAAGATTAGTCAGCTGTTTTGCTTTCATCATTTTACAAATTGAGTTTTATTTATTTAAAATTTTATAACTGTCGCTAAAAGCGCGCAAAGGACTAAGAAATCAAAAGCTTGTTATTTTTTTAAGGATTTTCAATTTGTTACTACGGACTATTCTTATTATTTAAATTTATTTAAAATGTCTATAAGTCTCGCTGAATCAGCTACAGCCCGCTGTTAATGATGTTCTGCAGTTGAATACCCCATTAGTTAATCAGGATTTGTAAAACTTTCAAAATGAAACGGATCGTTAAAGTTACCAGCGCATTTAAAATTGAAAGGAGACATAATCTTTCCCGAAGTAATTAACGTATTGTACGGTAATTTTGACCTTCAAACGTTAGCGCGGTAATCTTATTTGTACAGTAATTAAAAAAAAATGTTTTTTTGGTTTTATTTTTAATACTTGTAAAATTATATTTGCTTTACTCGTATTACAAAAAGCAATAGTCAAACTACGGCAACACTGTACAAAAAATGCGGACAATTATGAACCAAAATGTAACGACTACGAAACAGCTAGCTGTCCCCGAGCTAAAGTTTGATTATTATTTTTCTTGTCTTCGTCAATCAAAAATTATTAATCACAGCAAATGTGTATTGTAAAAAATCCTTCTTAAAATACAAATATACAAAAACCCAAAATCTATTTTAATAATTATAAAGCTCAACTAAAGATCAATAAATTAATATTTACATTACCTAGAGATGTATTACATCTCTGGATACAGAGAATTATTAAAAATCATTTGGTTCTATTAATAATTTTTTGAAATACCAACTTTTTTTTATTTAAAAGCGTTGTTCGTATTAATAGCAGTCCGGCTAAATAGTTTCTGTACGGTAATTTTACTCAAAAACCGTTTTGGCCGAAGAGTACGAGTACTTCGAAAATAAAAGTTAACATCACTGATGGCGAAACATGTTGGTTTAACGAAAATTTGAGCGAAAATCATGAGTGAGAGAGTGAACTTTGAATATAAGACTTCGTGTGACCATGCTATGGTAGTATTCTAGCGTTTCTTAGATTTTTTGCATAACGATTTGAGCACACAAGGGAAAATGCAAACCCCTTCAAAACTAAAAGCCAAATTATAACTCGTGGATCTTAAAAAGTATGTAGGTAAGTACTCATGTGTATGTATGTATTCACATGTTTTCATTATTGCAACCGTTAACACCGTTCATTCTGAGGGCAGCATTTTCGTTAACTTACAATACGAGTAAATTGGTTTGCCCTTCAACTTTTCACCACTTCAATTCTTTTGGTTGATTTGTTCGAGTTTTTTAGAACATTTTACTCTTCTCTATATGCAATTTCGACCAGATGTGTTCATCCATGGCAGAAATATGTACGCGTATGTACATACGTATGCGAGTTTTGTTGCGATTGTTGTCTTAATATTTTTAAAATACAACAGGTTTGCGAGTGTGTTTGGGTGACTGTGTGTGCTCGTGTGTAAAAGTTTGTGCGCGAGTGTGTAAGAATATGTGCTTGTTGATTTTTTTTTTCTTTTGAATAACTAAAATAGCACTCTGACGAATACGTTCGTTCGTTCATGGCAAATAAATATTGAATATATTTCATTGCATGACGCATACAATTATTGTTGTTGTTGTTTTTACGAGTATTTTGTCCGTTTGGGTGTTTTTCCTCTATTCATATTGTTTGTATTTATTTCAGCTCTGACTGACTGGTATTTTATAAAATTCGTGTTTGGCAATCGTGGCAGTGCTGGCTTTTTTCTTAATTCGCTCTGTTGTGGAGGTGCTGTATGGCAACACTGTCGACGCAGTGTTGGTCTATTGCTGTGCTAAAATAAATATATACACAGGTACATACATGTAAATACTACACCCACTGTTTTTCTCAGATACCCTACGCACACGTCTGTCGTAGAATACTAAAATTAGGATCTATAAATGGTTGGATGTGTGAGAAAAAAACATGCAATGGAAGTTTTTAAAAATGTTACAAAATATGTTAAAGATTTCCATTCTCATTTATTATAACAGCATTTAACAAAGATGTAACGAAAGTTCGTATTTATTTTATATACGCAACAACCAAACTAATTCGAATAAAAAAGCATATAACACGATTGTGTTAAGGGAAATAATTTCAACTCAAGACATTTACATATGGCCGCGGTCATAACCGTAGACACAGCGTATTTTTGGATCGACTTTACAATTGCAGTTTGTACAGTAAGGAAAAAAGTTGCCAGCGTGCGAAAATACGCGAAATTTTGTCATACATAAATAATGATAATTTTTAATTAATTATAGTTTTCTCCTACTCAAAACTAAACAAAACTTTTTTAAGATTTTTCGTTATGTTTTTTCTGAAAATTTTTTTTTATGAGTTTCGTTATTATTTTATGTTTGTCTTCTATAGTCATTATATGCCAGCAAAATATGCAAATGTATATGTTAATGCATTGCTTGTGCCTATACTTAGAACGCTTCCACATTGGGCAACTTAGTTGCGCAAGGCTTTTGCCCATGTCTTGTGTTTGTAGATGTGTGAGGTAAGGTCATCATGAAGGTGTATGTATCAAAGGACAACTTAAAAGAATTGCTGATATTTGCTTGTACTGAATTTAAAGTATACGAGGGCGGATTGATATTGAAGCTACCTAAGTAGGAAAACAACAATTTTTTTTTTCAAAAACTATTTATTTCTCAACATAGTCTCCTTTTAGCTCAATTTACTTAGCAAGACGATATTCCAACTTTTTTATACCATCTGAATAATATGATTTTGGAAACCCCCCAAAATACGCGTTAGTTTCGGTAATCACTTCTTCGTTTCAGATGAATCTTTTTCCTACGAGCCGTTTTTTCAGGGGTCTAATCACCGCATACGATATCGAATTAACTATCGTATCGAATAACATTACGATACATCTAAATTATGGCAACCGATGCATATTGGATCGTAATTTAAACAAAATGCAATAGATTGAAGACCATACGTTCCCTAAAAGTAGGAATACAAAAAATAAATCCTTTAACTTTTTTATATTATTGCAATACAGTTTATTCGATATCGTATGCCGTGATACCAAAATGAAAAATTTCGATAACTTTGCTCGATATCGTATGCGGTGATTTGGCCCCAGGTCATTAGGAGCTAAATTTGGACTATAAGGTGGATGATCTACCAATTTGAAGTGTATTTCATGCAAGTTTAGCATTACGATGCTAAAATTGCATACGCTGTACAAACAATGCGGGCAATTAACAAAAATGCATATGTGATTCAATACGAGATGAATATAGATAGAAAATAATTAAATGCTCGATGGCTTAGTGGTTAAAGCAGTAGATCATGATACGTCATGACCCGAGTTCAAATCCCAGTGGGTACTGATGAGTAGTGTAGCGACTACGAAACAGCTAGTTGTCCCCCAGCTAAAGATTTGATTATTATTTTTCTTGTCTTCTTCAATCAATAATTATTGATCACAGCAAATTTGTTTTGTAAGAAATCCTTCTTAAGAAAAAACTTAAGAAAGGAAAAACTTGAACTAAAACCTGATGTACATACATATGTACAAACCAAACAATTTTTAATTTAAAAAATTATAAAAGCTCAACAAAAATTTAACAAACGAAAATAATTTAAGTTCGGAAATGAAAATTGTAGAAATTACAAGTGGATTCACAAACTTATATAGGTATACCCTTAACATTTTCGTGAAGGGTATCAAAAAAGTTTAAATACATACACATATCTGTATGAACGAGTTGCTGAGCGATAGCAATTACAATTATTTTTGCCAAAAATTACTTTTTTGTGTTTAAGGAATATTATTAGAACATTTTTATTTATAATTTCTTGTTTTATTACTTATAATAATGGCATATATATAGGGTGTTTTTTTAAGCTAGATAGAACTTTAAATTGTAAAAAGTAACACAAAAAATTAAATTTTGATGAAACATTTTTTTTATTTGTTTCAGTATACTCTGACAAATCATCATGAATAGACTCACGCTTGAACAACGCTACGAAATTATCCAAATTTACTTTGAAAATCAGACCCGTTGTTTTATCGCAAAATTGTGTTCAGCGATGAGGCGCATTTTTGGCTTAACGGGTTTGTTAATAAGCAAAATTGTCGCATATGGAGTGAGACCAATCCACAAGAGACCCTACAGACTCCATTACATCCAGAAAAATGCACTGTTTGGTGCGGTTTTCATGCTGGTGGCATCATCGGACCTTATTTCTTCAAAAATGAGGCCGGAGCTCGCGTTACGGTCAATGGAGATCGTTACCGCACCATGATCAATGATTTTTTGTTTGAAAATATGGATGACATTGATCCGGAGGAGATGTGGTTTCAACAGGATGGCGCTACGTGCCATACGGCGAACGCAACCATCGACTTACTGAAATCAAAATTTGGCGATAAGCTGATTTCGAGAAATGGACCTGTCAATTGGCCTCCAAGGTCGTGCGATTTGACACCTCTCGATCATTTCCTGTGGGGCTACGTGAAGTCACTGGTTTATGCTGATAAACCAGCAACAATTGACGCCTTGGAGGCCAGCATTGTTCGTGTTGTTCGTGACATACGGCCAGCAGTGCTCGAAAAAGTGGCCCAAAATTGGACGTCCAGAATGCGCTTCGTCAAGAACAGCCGCGGTGCCCATATGCCCGAAATCATTTTCAAATGTTAATGTCACGTATTGATCTTTCGAATAAAAAAAAATTTTGATTACAATTTAATTTTTTGTGTTATTTTTTACAATTTCAAGTTCTATCGGGCTTAAAAAAACACCCTATAGATAAATTGGTAGAAAATATATTTTAAACGTTTCCAAGCAGTGGTGCCAGCCATTTTTGTCTAAAAATCTTCATTTTCAAAAACAAAAAAATATATTTAAAAAAATAACAATATGATATATTAAAAAATTAAGCAGATATGCTATAAAGTACACTCCCTCTACATAGGATAGCCTCACATACGAGGGCAGACCAAAAATAACCGTTATATTAAGTTTTTTCTTTTTTTAGTAAGGTGAAGCTAATCTAAGTTACCAATAAAAAGCAGCTATTTTTAACAACGTTTGAGAAACCACATAGAAAAATTACGTTAACTTCAACTTTTCGTCAAGTAATAAAACGACAATAAAGCTGCTTTCTCCATTTTGTACACATTAAACAAAAAACTTGTAACATGTTTAAAATTTCTACAAATTTATCAAATTTACATAAACATGGTCTGATAAAAATAACCGTTATTTTCAAATTTCGTGAGCTACGTATGTTCGATTTTTGCATTTTTTTCTGTTATGTTGGCAACATCAGCCATTTCGGATTGTCAGTTTGTTTTTGACAGATAAAAAGGTTAGTCGTGTTTTGGTGTGCTCGTCAATTTTTTACTAAATTTTGCGAAAAAAACAACGTCGCATGACATCGCTCGGCATTTGTTGGACGTCGTCAACGACGATTCAGATTTCCTCGAAAAGGTCATAACTGGTGACGAATCATGGGTGTATGGCTATGACATTGAAACCAAAGTTTAATTATCCCAATGGAAGCGTCCAGAAGAGCCAAGACCGAAAAAAGCTCGTCAAGCTCGTTCAAATGTGCAGGTTTTGCTCACTGTTTTCATCGACTGCAATAGCATGAATTCTTGTTACAAGATCGTACTGAACTAAAGACACCGATGAAAGGAAAGCGTTTTGCTACGATTGAGGAGATAAAGGAAAAATCGAAACAGGAGCCGTTGGCGATACCAAAAAGCGCGTTTCAGAAGTGTTTTAAGGATTGGAAACAACGCTGGCATAAGTATATTTTATCTGAGGGAGATGTATAAATAAATATTTTTTTGAAAAAATTTAAAATAACGGTTATTTTTTGATCAGTCCTCGTATACACACATTTTTTTAAAAAGTTTAAAAATTATTGATTTAAAATTTTTCTCGCACTAAAATCGTAATACACCTTGGCAAAATGTTTTTTGAAGAAGTACTCAAAATAATCATAATGATTCATTGCCTTTGTGAATCGTACGGATAAACTAAAATGGCAAGCAGTGTCAGCAGTTATTAACAGCATTCTCGTTGATATGATTCATGCATTAACATCATTCATTTGTTTTCTTTTAGAAAACGCATAAGTATGCCGTGCGATTCGTAATCATGCAGATCTCTGGTAGGTACGTACAAACATATATACCTGCTTTGGATTTTCAACTTTCGATGTACATAAGCACGAGTATACCGTGTACTTTTTTTGTTTTATAGGTATAATTTTTATAGCTTTTAAAGTAATCTCTGTTGTTCTAAAATTATATAATTTACTCTTCTATAGCGCATGCTGAGGTATTTTTTTAATTTTAAGTTCAAATGAGAAACAAGGCTATTACAACTTTATATCTTACCATTTGAATTCAGAGTAATTTTAAATTTAGTTTTAATTTGATCACAGTTGTCCATAAAGCTTTAAATGCAAAGGTTTTTAACTTGTGCAAACTTAAGTATCTAATTGCATGTACATATACATATATATATTATTTATGTGTGTGTGCCTGTCAGTATGAAGAAAAATATATCATTAAACGCCATTATCGACACATGTACATAGTTGGTCAACTAACAGTACAATCATCCAACCAACCTGTCGTCCATGTTGCAAGTCGACCTTTTTCATATCGATCGAAAAAGTTCCTTTTTGCCGCAATGCTTTCAAATATGCTTTTGTAGCAAAAAGCTCCACGAGCAAATAATAAAAATCGACTGACTGCCGCTTCCATGGAACAGCCATGAAACATCATAATCGAGTTCGTCTAACAAAAACAAAAAAAAAAAAAAGAAACTAAAAAAAAACTCAAGAAATTAAAATGGGGACGAAGTAAACTGCGCATCAATATAAAATTCAACATAAAAGCAAAAAAAAAAAAAAATAATTTTGTTTTCTGTTGTAAAATATGGTACGAGTATGAGTTTGCAGTGGAAACACTAACAAAACAACAAACAGTCGACTTAACAACAACTCGTCAGGCAATACGGCAGGCAGACAGTTGTCGGTTCACAGTGGAGAGTCGCTTTGCTTATGGCTCAATGTGTGTTGTTTTCTCGATTTCTACCCGTCAGCCATCATCGTTGCCGTAGTAGTTGTTGTTGAATACTGCTGGTTTTTTAAATAAAATTTTAGTATGGAAAAATAAATGACTGTATGAAAGTTTGCTTCCCTTCTTCCACTTCTAGCATGTTGCCGTTTCGTTTGCTTTTGTACGTTTAAGTTGGTTGGTTGTTTGGTTGGTTGGCTGGCTGTTTTGTGGGCTCCATAAAATATGTGTTGCTTCTGTTCTGTATAGAATGGTACATATTTCCTCCTTAAAACATTCAGAGTACAATAATAAAAATCGGGGGGAGCATTGCAGTCTTGTTTTCATTCGCATGCTTTTATTTATTATTATTCTTCTTCTTCTTCTTCGTACTATTATTTTTATGCTTCTTCTTTTATGCTTTAGTCTTTCTTGACATTTAGTTTAGTTAAGTTACGATATTATATTTGAATGCACAGTGTTTAGCTTAAAAAAATGTACATACATACATAATGTATGCTTGAAAATGTTCAAGATCGAAAGACGTTTGCTCGTGGCGTCACTCCTAATAACATTATACATACATGTATGCAAACAGAAAGGATTTCCAATACGAATCCAAAAATTAGATTTCAAGATTGTGTTGATCACAACAATTATCTTCAGCATATAATATGGGTGACTACTATCGTGTCGTGTAAAATTTTAACATCACGTAAAGCGCTATTTATCGGTCAAAAATTCTAATCCACATACAAAATATATGGGCCAACCCAAATAGCGCGGCGTCAACGCTGTCTAATTGGAATGTCCGATTTTGACACCACATAATACCACACTATACTCTCTACTCAATAAAGTCGTCTCCAGAGGGATTCTTGTCATACAACCATGGTTTTATCAACGAGGTTAATAAAAGGTGTATTCCATGTGAATAACGAAACTTTCCAAAGTAGTCCAAAAGCGTTCCACGTAAAAATTTTTGTGCAATTTTTAGAGAAAATGAGAGAGTAATTATTTTCATTTCCTGCACAAATTAGCCCGAACTTTTTCTTTGGGTAAGTTCGGACTAGAATTGGATAATCAGCTGTTTTATGTTTAGATATATATGAAACTGAAAATTTGCAAGTTGTTAAGTTGTAAACAGAACATGCAATTGTTATTTGGCTTTTCATTTAATAATATGTACTATAAAAATCGACTGAAAATTTTACATTGCTTTTCATTTTACAGCTGTTGCCAATAATGCAAATCTTTTGTTTATATGATGTTATGCGCTTTAAGCGTCTAAAATCACTAAAATATACTTTAAACTAAAAAGTAAGCATCAATAGTATTACAAGATGTAGGTACAATTGTAGTTTTTTGCGTTCCAGCTGTTTTGGATAAAATTTTCCAAATTTGGAGAGTAATTTGGTTTTTTCTCTCATTAGTCCGAACTAGTCCGAGATCTCGTGGAACACACATAAACATTACTGTCTATCGTACAAAGTTAACTTACAATATGTAGAAGCTCTACGATAGTAATTTAATACGAAGCGTGAACAGCGCTTATGTTTACTGTCATTTGTACGGAATTTACTCAAAAAGTAAACATATGTAAATATGTATGTATGTATATACGTAACCGAGAATGACATTAAGTACATACTTACATATTACAATAATGTACTTATTATCTCAAATTTTGTATTCTGTATGTCTATACATTCTTGAACGCAAAAACTTTCCGTAATATGCCTGCCCTGGTACAATAATATAATAGATAGTGGCGAAGCGTCAGTTGACTTTTTGTTATTCTTAATAGGAACTGCCAAAAGTTGTTTATATTGCATACATAATTTCTGTGACTAGTTAAAACAACTATCTCTTAAATAAAACCACAAAAACTATTTTATGAAAATTTAAGAAAATAATAAAAACTAACGAATAACCCAATTTTTAAGGCGAACAAATGTTACAGCGAAGGCAATAAATTTTATAAAGATATTGATTGAACTGTCACGCGTTCTTGTCTTATGGTAAATTCTTGTTAAAATATTCCAAAATCTCACAATAGAGAGAAGATACCAATGAAGTATAAGATAGCACAATGAGAATTCTCATAATTAATTTAAATACATATACTTATATGCCCACACGCTTGTTGAAATGTGGCGCAGGTGATGCACAACATTTTCATAGACATGGTTTGGGTTTTTGCTATAAAATAATTTAAAACTGGTATAAGAAAAATGGGTACATAAAAACAATTTTGAAAATTATTTGTAGAAATCAAGCATTTCTGAAATTAAATCAGATTTTAAAACTCCTTTAATGGAGCGAAAATCTTTAAAATTCATATTCCCATACACTTATATGAGTGTATCGTGACAGAGATTTCAATAGCAATTTTAAAGATTTTTGCTCCATATTAAGTTAAAGGAGTTTTAAAATCTGATTTAATTTCAGAAATGTTTGATTTCTATAAATACTTTTCAAAACCGGGTAGATATACTACACGCAGTAAATCCATTGTAATCTTGGCTGTATGCGAAGAAGGTATTAATCAAGCCCAAAGCATGCAGTTGTGGCATCAAAAAGTTTTCAATCGTATCACGATATCGCTCCCCATTCACAGTTACCGTTACACCGTTTTCAAAGAATGATTCAGCCTGACCAAATTGTACACCAGATTGTCACTTTTAATTGAAGCAAAGGTGATTGATGAATACTTTGGGGGTTTTCCATTGCCCAGAATCTATTCAATTTATTCACATATCCATTCAAAAAATAATGCGTCTCGTTACTCGTTATGATTTTTAACGATTAAAACACGTTGATTAATCGAATATTTTTCCATAATAAATTTGACACGTGTATGCATGCAACTGCCAAATATAAACTGTCAAGACTAATGTTTACCAAAATAGCGGCTAAGCAAAGTAGTATACCCCCCGGCGGACACGCGGTATTTATGTATATACAATGCATTGTGTATATGTATGATTTGGTTTTTTACGTATTCATACGCGTTTGGCAACCAATATTTAGTATATTTTTGTCAGTCTCTGGTTTTTAGATGTTTTGCATAAGATCGACCTGTAATATAAAATACTTTTCTTAAAAAATGCATTTTAAAAAACAGCTGATACTAATTTTACTTCAGAAAACATTACCAAGAAATAAACAGAAGTAAACTTGGGGGAAAATTAAGGAGAAACCCGTACTCTCTTTTTTATCTCTGGGTACAATACAACTTTATCAGTTATGACCATTATTACAATCAACGGTAACGATAAAGTAAAAAAATAATATTTCCCATATTTACAACTGAAGTTTGTATATTTTTAGCAGAAAATAATGGAAACTTTAAATGCTTAAAGTTTAATTTTTCTTCAAAAAAAAAAAAAAAAAAAAAACTCTTTGAAACCCCTGAAGTCCACGTAAGTAAGTTTATTTAATGGTTTTGTATTGACATTTGTCCAACCGTTATTTAGCTCTATGTACTTTTTTGTATTGGGTTATTCTAGCGCCGCATACCAAAAGGGTTTATTTCGCATATTCATTTCTAGCAAATAAAATTAATAAAAGTATATCATATCTCCAAAAAGATGTCCCGAAGATAGAACAATGCAATTCTTCAAACTCCGGAACCAATTAACTGATTGATTGAGTCTAATGTGATATAATAGGGTAATTATGAGCTGCGAATCCTCCTCCGAACCACCTTTGGAGGGTAATTGTGACACTCTGCAATCTGTGAGCGAATTTACAACGCACTTAATAAGTAACGTTTGTAGCGAAATCTTCACTTTTCGAAAAAGTCTTAATTTCAGATGTAAAATTTTAAATGTGTTCTGGACTTTTTTGACAACAAATAGTTTATTATAACAAATACTGGTTATTACAAACATTAATTAGAACAAATCTTAATTTCAGATGTAAAATTTTAAATGTGTTCTGGACTTTTTTGACAACAAATAGTTTATTATAACAAATACTAGTTATTACAAATATTAATTAGAACAAATCTATATATATGTATGTATATATAATAGCCAAACACGCTTTTTAAATCCCTTTTATAGCTTTAGAAAAGTTACACTCATAGAAAAGCCGTCATAACTGTGATGTATTTTAACATCAACGTAAAGCCAAATGTCATCATTTTTGAACCCATGCCACTTTTCATCACTGTGGTGTCAACCATAACATCATTTGCTCTGATTATCATTAGCAGTAATTATGACAATTATTTCATCAATGACATGTTATCTCGACATCATGGAGATGCTTTATTGAAATACGTTTGATGTGAGCATGTGATCAATACAGTGCCGTTCTAATATCGAAGATATGATTAAATGAAGTCAATATAATCACAAAATATTATCTGCTTATTATTTCTTTATTTCGACCGTTTTTTTCTTTCTTAATATGTGTAATTGTTTGAGCTTAAGGTTTCTTTTGGAATTTTTAGTTTTTTTTTTTTTTTGGTTTTTAGTTATCTGGCAATATTTCGCTTTCCTTTGGATAGCTAATAAATATAAATAATATTATTTGGCCTGAAGAAGCTATCCAAAGGAAAGCGAAATATTGCCAGATAACTAAAAACCAAAAAAAAAAAAAAAAACTAAAAATTCCAAAAGAGACCTTAAGCTCAAACAATTACACATATTAAGACAAAATATTATCAATAGAATAGCACACTAATATCAGACCAACTATAATTTGATGTAAAAATCTCATTAATGTGAAATTTTATGACAAAATCTCATCAGTACCTTGACAATCGTATATGACACCACGGAAAATCCATGGAAAAGTCATGGATAATTTAATACTATCAGCGTTTGCTATCACGTTGACTCAATATAATTTTCAAAGGCAAACGTTATTTCAAAATCCATATTATTAAAGCCCAGTTCAGACTATTATACTTTGTATTAATACTTGTCAAAAATTCAAATAATACGTGCAAGTCTGATAGTCTGAATGTAATCCGTCATACTTACGAAAAATAATACGATAAAAATTTGACATCCCATACGACTTTGTTGTTTTTTTTTTAACTTTTCAAAACGATAATATAAACATTGGATCAGGGTTGTGTTTTTTAGCAAACCAGCTAATTAAAAATTGAGTAGTCGGGTATTTCGTAGCCGATGGGGTGCCGTCACTGATAGTATTTTTTGTCGTTATAAAAGAGATCGAAATTTGGAATTTAGCTGTCATTTATAAATGTATTTTGCTCATGCTATATTTTGAACATAAAATATGTTTGTGCTATTGAATTTGGATGTGTTATACATAATTATTATTTTAACCGTTGAAGAATTTCACGCGCACGTCTATCGCCTACGACGAATAGCGCACCTGCCGCCGTGAAAAGTTTTATGATGGCACAGTTATGTTGGTTTATATCAAGTGTGATGGTGTGAATGCAAAATCTAATTTACGTTAGACTTTTTGACAGTCGCAAGAAATGTGTTTAGACTTTTATCTCACAAAATCTAATGAAAGTCTTTATACTTGTATAATAGTCTGATTGGGCCTTAAATAAGTATGTACATATATTCTTTGGAGGACTGCAAATAACTCTCATTATTTATTTATCAGAATGAAAAATCTTAAAAATTTTAATTTTAAGAGAAAAATCTTCAAAAAATGTGGCAGAAAGAAAACTTTATTTTTGCCAAATTCTATCGATACATTTGTAGAAGTTGTTGACAAAATTTTGAGCAAGTGTAAGTTGGTTTTGAAGACAACTTTGATATCGAAGTTTTCTTTTCAGCAAATGGAAACTTTCGAAAAGCTTATTACCTACTTGTACAAATGTCTGTAAGCTTGAACTTCTATCGGCGTATGTAAATATGTTACAGAGAAGTTTATCAGACCTTTTGTATTATTCTTACTCTGCTTAAATTTTATTGCATTGTATTACGAATTTAATGTAAAATTTTCCAACCACTGTGCTTACTTAAGTGAGTTTTCCATTTTATTCTGATGACAAAAATTGAAACAGAAGAAATAAAAATAAAAAATAAAAAAAAAAAAATCAACATTAATGCTCGTTTGTACATTGCTCTGTAAGTTGTTTGCTTGGCTGCCATGACTGCCTGGTCGGCTTACTTGGTTGATGCGACCGACGCTCTATCTTTGAAACCGGGGTCGGCTTACGTACATGCAAACATTAAATTTATATACATTCATACGTACATGTATATGTACATATTTATGTAGGTTTGAATGTAACAGCAATGTAAATAGCAATGAATGGATGGATGGCTGGATGTTTATAAGTTCGTTTTTTCTTCATCAATGTGACCAAGTTTTAAAAATATTCTTCAAAATATGTAGCTGATTTTTAATATGTAAATTCTTTAAACATATGAGTTATATGTAGTTTTTATATACATACATACATACATACATATGTACTACGTACATTCTTATAATTTCTAACATAATACAGAAAAATTTCTGTAAAAACTTTGTACCAGTTTATGTGAGGTTTACTCGATCAGCTCTTCTTTAATGTTCTTTTGAATTGGCTTGCATTTACATTCATACACGCGAACTTTGTTTTCTCCAGTTCAAGTTATTTTGCCTTCAACTTTTCATATATTTTGATAATTCACATTAAATTTTACGGATTGGTAAACTCTGTACCCCTTTGTATTTTCCCAGAAACGCAGAGTTGACAGGTCAAATTTATGGTGTGTAAACTGGTACTTTGATTATTGTGAACGACGCGGAAACCATTTATTAAATTATTTAAAAATATTCGGTATAGGTATCATCACTCACACTATAGTGCAAGCAATATAAATTAGATCCAACTTTTAGCCATAAGATGTAGTAGAATGTCATTAAGAGTGGACGAGCTCTGATCAAAAAAAATAACCGCTGTTTTCAATTTTTTTAAAAAGTGTTTATTTATTCATCAATAACTATATTGTCCCCTTCAAAGTAATCCTCCTCAGATATAATACACTTATGGCAGCGTTTTTTATAATCCTCAAAACACTTCTGAAACGCGCTTTTTGGTGTCGGCAACAGTTCATGTTTCGATTTTTCTTTTATCTCCTCAATCCTTGCAAAACGCTTTCCTTTCATCGGTGTCTGCAGTTTTGGGAAAAGGAAAAAGTCAGCCGGTGGGGGGGGGGGGGGGGGGGGCAAGTCCGGTGAATACGGTATTTGAGGCATGATAACTCACAAGCACAAGCATCGATGTGTGAGCTACTGCGCTATCACAGTGAAAATCCATGCTTGTTGTTTTCCAGAATTCTGTGCGTTCCTGACGAATTGCTTCGCGCAAACGGCGCATAACTTCAATGTAGTATTCCTTATTGACCGTACTACCTTGTGGCAAGAACTCATGATGCCCCACGCCATTGCAGTCGAAGAAAACAGTGAGCAAAATCTTCACATTTGACCGAACTTGACGTGTTTTTTTGGTTTTGGCTCTTCTGGACGTTTCCATTGGGATGATTGCGCTTTGGTTTCAATGTCATAGCCATATAGCCATTATTCGTCACTAGTTATGACGTTTTTGAGAAAATCTGGATCATCGTTGACGATGTTCAACAGCTCCTGAGCGATGTCCATGCGACGTTGTTTTCGCTCAAAATTTAGCAATTTTAGAACAATCTTCGCTGCCGCACGTTTCATGCTTAAAACATCATCAGCAACCTCTCTGATAGTGATTCGACGATTATCCAAAATCATTTTCTTCACTGCTTTAATGTTTTCATCGGTTGTTGACGTGCTCAGGCGACCAGGACGAGCATCGTCATTGACATATTCTCGGCCTTCCTTATACCGGTTATACCACAATTGAACTTGTGTTCTGCTCAGAGGCTGAAAGAATGGCGACTACCATATGTCTAAAGTCGTTTTGTACGGAAATAGCTTGATAGCGCCGTCCATAAGAAATTCTTATTTCAACCTATCAAAGACATATTTTTCTCAAATGTTTTGGGTTTACATAAGAACAAAATTATAAACTTATTAAATTTATCTATAAATACACCACAATGGCCACGCTGGCTTTTATAGTCGTTTATTTGTGCGCAAATTAAGTGATGTTGGTAACATGGTTGCCTCAAAAACTTTTCAGTTACTTTTTCAACTTAATATATAGTCGTACGTTTGAATTGTCTTTTCAATACAATATAATATTAAATATACTTTTAATATTTGTTTATGTACGTAAATATAATCGCTTTCAGCATCTTAACTTTTAATATTTTAATTGGAATGTTTTTGAATTTTCTTAAACATGGCAACCATGCTTTCCTACTTCGAACTACGTTTTATTTTGCGTTCATTTGATGTCGTTGCCTGTGCTGTAGATTTACTCAATATAAAGCTGCTTTTATTACATTTTTTGCTGGCTTATGTTGTTTTCAGAGTTTTTATTTCTTTTCGTTTGGTAATTTTATATACCCTACACGATAGCTTAGAAGAGGGCAAATTAAGTTAGTCAAAGCTTTCGAAAATGTACTCGTATTTATGTACATGCATAAATTCATACAGCCAGTTTACCAATCTCGACAGCGTGCTTGCGTTCGCAATCTAAGCGAAAGAAGATTGATTTGGGTTCGTCTAACTTTTTTTTATGTGAACGATATGTCAAATCTCAATGAAAATACATAAGAATATGCGAACGAATAATAGTGAGATAGACAAACCCAAATTGATTCGAATGTGAGTGACTAGCTTTCTTTCGTATTAATTTTCATTCGAAATTGGTAAACTGCCTGATATTTTATATATTTATGTATGTATGTACATATGTATATAGAGATGTCAACACTTCAAAGAATTTTGTGCAAAATTCTTAAGCAAAATGCAACATCACCTGCGTTGGTCTTCCTACGATGTTATCTACCATATACATGTGTAAATGTGCATGTATTTTCCCTTTTTCAAAGTAGACTGGTAAGACTTGGTAAGTTTTACACACTTGGAAACAGTGACGGTATTTTGGTTCGGTTCCTCTTTGAAACGCGAACTTTTATTAAATACCTACCCGTGTTTAAATAACGAGCTTTAGTAAATTTTTACATTTTCTGACAATGATTTTTATGTAGACTGATCGCGAATAAATCGCTCCTTTATTGCAGAATAGTCATATCTCAAAAAATACGCTTTTCGAGTTAACAATGCAGAATTGTTAACAGTACTACCTTTTATATTATGCCAAAAATTTATTTCAATATAATTTCAAATTACTTTGAAACTGTTTCCTTTAGGTGATATTTTCTAAAAATACTTTATAAGACTTGTATGGAAACTAAAAATTTTAAATGTGTTTTTCTCGAAACAAGCTTTTTCTAGTTATGACTATGTTGCAATAAAGGAGCGAAATGTTCTCATAATTTTATGATTTTCTATCGTGAATATTTCCCATAAAAAGATTTTGGGAATGTGTTTGCAAGGCTAACAAATTTGGCATCGCCAATGTGTACCTTTGCAAACTAGAAGTGTAAGTATAAGCGGTTCTTTTTATGAGTAATGCTGGTCGTTGTTGATCATCATACTTTCTAAGTTCTAAGTTTTCTACTTAGTTGGATGAAGTATTACACTAATTTGGATCTAAAAATGGTAAAAGTATTGCTTTCTAATCATATATTATTGCAAAATGAAAAACCACTGGCTTTAAACAGTAAAATTTACACAAATCAAAAAATATGACTAAAAACATAAAAATAAAAAACATCTCCAGTAGAAAGGTTTCATGAACTAGATGTTTTGAGACATTTTAAGTTTCCGGAACAAAAATGCAAATTTATTTCTCACATCTCAAATTTAAATGCAAGAATGAAACATTCTGAGAAAAAACAAATAAACGCTTATTCCAAAAGGCGTCTGTCTATTAAGGCGGAGTAAAAAAGTTGGCATTTATATATTCTTTGACAACAACATGGAATATTGCCCTTGTCCTGATGTGACTACGATGACGCTTGGGATATAAGGGAATATTTTACACTTGAAATACGCAAGTTACAAGCAAATAGAAACGTTTGCTTCAAGGATATGCAAAAAATAATAATAATAAGTTCTACTCCCAAATAACTTACACTTAGCGTGTAAGCGTTATTATTTGTCAAAAACTCATACAAAATGCATGAGATCAATCCAAAAAGCTCAGCATCAATGCTTTGCAACTGAAAAATTAATCTTTTGTTGTATTTTTGGCAAATTTTATCTATTTTTGAAACTTATTCTAGATCTCATTTGCACGAAAGTTGCACACCTAAAATTGTCAATAGTTGCGATCTCTTGCTTGTAAAAGCAACAAAGTTTATGTGTTTTCTCAGAATAATGTAGCTTGTAAACACAATTTTGACAATCTTCTGGAATGACACCACTACCTGAGAAAGCCACCTTGAATCAATAGAAAGAAAGACAAAAAATTCCTTAATTACCTATCGCCGTATACCTGATAGCACCACGAGAACGTGTCTAGAATTTGCCACCGTCACCGAGCGAGTTTTGTTTCATAGGAACATTTACTATTGTTAAAACAGTCACTTTGCAAGGTCACAATTATTTGTGTATTAATAAACTTTGTTCTTTAACACTAATTCACTGTGCTTTTTATTTTTTCATATCTTGGTTGGGGTTCGTTTTGTTCCGAGCGATTAAAGTGATCATCACATACTTTAATTTCTCATTTTGGCTCCTGTGCATTCAGTTACTTTTACTCCCCCAGTTTCTGGAAGACATTTTCCACATTTACAAAAAAACAAACGCACACGGAAAGTTTGCAAAGAATGGATCACTTTATTTTCCCTCGCAAGTTGCAACCAACAAACTGAAGACTTTGTAAACTTTCAGTGCGTGAAAGCTGTGTGTACATACATATGTACATATATGTAAATATTGTTTTCAAATTCCAACAAGTTGTAAGAGTTTGAGACGATATTTTTCCATAAACTCGGATTATCCATCCCGATTTGAATTATTTTCCAAGAAAATATGGTAATCCTTCAGTTTGCCATCAAAGGCGAGCAAATCCGTAAAAGTTTCTTGTTTTGCCGTGTAGAGGCCTTGGAGTTAATGTGCAGACGTGTAGAGGAGTTGGTATTATCGGTCTTGATCGACTATTTGTTTGTTCAGTTTTAATAAGCGTTGTTGTTCTTGTTGTTATTGTGGGTATTGTGAATTCTCTATAATATTCAGTTCACTTCAGTTTGTTTCGTTCGCTTCCATTTTATGTGTATGTATGTATGTATGTATGTATGTATGTATGTATGTATGTATGTATATACAATTCATACATACCAAATGTATGAATGTGTGTATATATGTATGACTGTTTGCTGGTATCTACGAATGTTGGCATTTATGTACGTACAGATGTATGTTTATTTGAATTTATAAATGTACATTTTTAAATGAGTATGAACGTATGTATGTATATCTGTAGGTGTGTGTATGCAGTAAATAGTAGAGTAATTTTTTCTGTAATGTGTTTTAACTTGTGCGCCCGTACCGTACCGTCGCCTTCCCTTAGCCAACAATGTTTATGGACGGATGGATGGATGGTTCGTTTGTTCGTTGGCTGAGTGCTCTGCTTGTTTGTATTTCGTAGTTTCTTTCGTCGACTGGTAGTAATTTTGTGTTTATTTCATCTTTTTTTTTTGTTTAATTTCTATAACGTTTGGATGTGTGAACGTTTGCATGAATATTATTTGTATATGTGTACGTAAATTGTATGCATAGGTGTGCGTGTGTGTGTGTGTATGTATCTGGAAGTGCACAGAGTATACTTTTTTTATTTGCATTATTTTGTGCTCGTTTAGCTGTCGTTGTCGTTGTTGTTGGTTTTGGTTGTTTTTTGTTCGAGTTAAGGTTTCGAAATACATATGTATAAATTCACTTTAATTTTAATACTCGGTAGAGTTTTGTAGTTTTTTCTCAAGTCTTTAATATCGAAAATGAATATTCGTGAAAGTTTAGAGGAAGACACAAATTTTATGTTATGAGAAGAACATTGTAGGAGAAAATAGGCAAAGAATTTATTTAGCGATCATTAAAAACACACAAACAGAAAGGTCTCAAAATGCCTAAATACATACTTATGTAGAGGTACAAACATACATACATAGATGCATATACCTATACATAATATGCAGGTTCATTTTGGTTGTAAGAAAAGTCTGACAGGCTGAATTAGCGTGAAAAGAAAATACCTATTTGCAAAGGTACACATACATAAATCTACATAGGTACCTATTATGTAGGTATATTTTTTTAAAACTTATAAGCGCAATAAACTAAACTAGATAAGAATTATAAAATTTGGCAGAACTAATCTTTCCCTATAACAAGTGGGTATTAACATAGATTTCCAAATAAACATACCTATGCAGTTCAATAAGTTTTTGTCTGAATTATACCGTGCTGTTGTGCAAGGTATGTATGTATATACAATACCTATATGTAGGTAGGTACGTATCTACCTGCATACATATAGGTACATATGTAGGTGTAGGTACTTGATTAAATTTTAATAAATAATAAATAAAAAATGAAATTTAAAACGGTCAATATCTGAATCGGCTTTGCTGAGATCTGACTTTATTTTTGACAGTACGCCGAAAATCTGCGCTATTTCATTACATAGAGTCTATACTCGATACACCTAATTAATACCTATGAAATATATATTTTTTTATCAGCAAAGAACCAATTTGATATCACGTGTGGTCTTCAAAATTAGTATTATTGATATATTATAGGTATCAGATATCATATTGTTTTCATAATACATATTTATTTATTTAATCTAAAAGAAATAAATTCTAAGATTTAATTAGATCTGAGAACACTAGCTACATTGGCCATCAGCTCTGATTAAAAATACATCTATATATTTAGTAACGATATCTACAGAGTATGTACAAGTTAGTTAAAATTTACAAATAAATGAATATGAAATCAAATTCTCAGTCTGGTAATTTTTATAAATCATAGATTTTGTTAATATTTATCTGGGATGTTTAAGAAACTCCAGAGCAGGGAAGTTCCCAAATAGTTTGTTACTTTGCTGGGATAGCACGGGACACTCTGCCAGAATGTGCGTGATGGTAAGTCTACTGTTGTTGTTGCTAAGAGTACATGTTGGTATTTGAGCTGGGTTTTTTAAAAGCCATTCGAGGGAAAATAAAGCATGGCCTAGTCGCAGACGGGAGAATATTCTAATTTTGAGGGACACAAAATAATAAGGACACATTAACATTAAAATTCAAAGACGTACCTACCTACATATATTTTTAAACCGAAATCGAGTAGGTATTACAAAAAAGTGGTCTGCAAATAATTCTAGATAATTTTTCTACTTATGATACGAGGGTCGAACTAGAAAATGAAATTATTCTAGTGTAATATTTAGGTCACAATTTTGTATGTTTAGCTATAACTTAGTTGATCATTTTTAGTTATCATATAATTATTTCACCGTCTAACAAAAAAGATACAGAGTAGTATTGTGTTGTTAGAGAATCTCGTTTTTCTGACATTTTAATTTTTGAGCTGTAACTTTCATGATGTTTGAAAAAATACATGGCGCCATGCTAGAAATCAGCGAAACAGTGATGCCAGAAACTTTCTGGAAAAATTTTCACTTAAAAAAAAAATGTCCTAATTTCAGATAAAAAACCTTAATTTGATTTGAGAAGGCAACAAACAAAATTTAATTCAATCAAATTTCTTTATTTTTGGCGTCGGTAACAAGTTAAACGTTGAACAAAAATATGGAAAACGAAAATTCAATTAATGTGTCTTACATGCAGTCTACACCTAACTTGAAACGCAGGTAAAACATAAAGTTAAAACTTGCTGCTTGTATATTTGTCTGCTTAAGGTGGCGGACACGTAGTAATGTTAGAGTTATAACTTCTCATAGTAAAAAAATAAAAATGGCGAAAAACAACTACAATTAGCAGGCTGTTGTCAATTTAAGTTATAACAGAGTTTCGAAATGAAATGTTTTAACAACCAAGTTATAACTTTAACCAAACTTCAACATGAGCGGTCCACACTTAACTTTAACTTGAAGTTAGCGTCAAAGTTAGTGTTTTCATGTCAGGTGGAGACCGCACTTTAAAGACAGTGACATAAACAAAGACTGTTATACCTGAAAACGTCTTAGCAATGTCACTTTTCTCTTAAAAAGAAAAACTTAACACCATAGCATTCACTCATGACAGACATTTTTTTATGAGTAGATTAGAAAGTGACACTAGATGATACTCTCTGTTAGCATTCACAAAAACATGGACTCTTGCAAGTCAGTTTTGCAAACCAAATTATTGGTTTTATTTGGTGTCATGAAGCCAAGTAGGTTTTATTATTTTCGAATATAAAAAATTATTTCTACTAGAATGACCCAGGATGCAGCGACAAAACTAATGCACGTAACCTTGAATCTTCTTCATTACATACAATAAGAAAAACCTACAAAAGATGTCATTATTTGTTTAAATATCGAAGTAAGAATGTATAGCGAAAATTTGCATATAGTTTTCCGTCGTTTCCGTGCCTTCAAACTTGTTCTGGACATGACTTGTAACTTCTCTAACAAATGGCGCGATATAATTTTTCAGTGCATTTAAAAGAAAAAATAATAGCTGATTTTAGTAACGGCCAATCAGTGACCACAATTGCAAAAAAATTTGACATTCACCACAGCGTTATATTAAGAATTATAAGCCGTTTTCGTTGTTCGGGTACTTTGGTTACAGAACATAAAGGTGGGCGTTCCCGAAAAATCAGTAAATGAGATGGCCAGGCAATATTACGTTTGATAAAAAAGATCGATTCGTATCGTCAAGAACCATCGCCACACAATTGTTATTAAATGTTACCCCCAGAAGGATTCAAAGGCAGGCTGCAGAAGGCGGACTAAAAGCATACCATACAAAAGTGTAAAGAGGATCTTTATATGTCGGAAAAATACACTGGCCAGGTTGGAAATTGCAAGGGTACACATTAATTTGACCACCACACAAAGGAATTCCATACTGTTCTCCGATGAGTCCAAATTTAATTTAAAAGGTTCCGATAGATTAAGACTGATTAGATGATCGAAAAGCCAACGTCTTAATCCACGTTATACTAAAGGCACATTTAAACATGGTGTCGGTAGCGTTTTAGTCTGGGGTTGTTTGTTTACATAATTTACATCTAATTACTCGCAATTTCCACAATGCAAGCATTATTGGCAGAGCTCATGAAATTTTATAGAACGGGTTGAGCTCTCTAAAAGTTAATCAGCAAATAAGACCTGTCCCAGCGGCCAAAGTTTCGCTTACGTAAGCGATGATCCGATGCACACTTGTAAGTCAGTAATGCACACCATCTCATATACGATCCTAGTATACTTTTTCATACACATTGCCGCATTTGTAGAGTGAACGCCTACCACCTGCACACAAAGTAAGCGAGCTAGTGTGGTGTTCATCCAACAAAAGCTCATTACTTCCTAACATACATTGTAAGCTATCAGTAGGCAGCTCGAATACAATCTCGCATACTTTGTAAGTCGGAAGTAGGCAGCTCGGATACAATCTCGCATACATTGTAAGCCGGCAGTAGGCAGCTCGTACGTACTGCGCAATTCAGTTTTTTGAGAATATTCCATTAAATAAATTTGTTCCGTTTTTTGTCTGCTGCATTCTTTTATTTTTTCACTAAATATTTTATTTTTCTTGTACCTTTTCTAGGCACTTGTACCTAATTTTGTTAATTAACATTTTTACAACGTAGTTTGACAAAGACAGCGAACGTTTGATTTACAACTAAAAAATAAAATACAAACATAAATATAAATGTGATACAAAAGATGAATGTAATTCATTTTTGGGAAATCCATATACTACTTTCATACACTTTGTAAGTTATCATTCATTGATTACAAAGTGTTGCACACATCATCGAAGAGAAGTAATGTGGTAGGCAATGTTCGCCGCTGGGGTATAGTGAAAATTGCGACTTACTCTCAGCATGCTCCTGTCTACAAAATTAAGATGATCAGCGTTGCATTTTTGTGTTTTTGCGCTTATAAAATAACCAAAATTTGGTTAAACGTCTGTTTTAGAAAAGCAGATATTGATAGTGGAGTGCTTTTAATTGCCTTTTAAACAATCAAAATTTTTAATACTAAAACATACTACTAATCTCTAAATACAGTTTTATAACCAGCCGGGTATTTATTGCATTTATACTAATTAATTCGCAAACTCTGATTTAAATACAGCTAATAAAATACAGTGTGTCCGCCGGGAAAGTATCCTACTAGCAGTAATTCCATTGTAATCTTGGCTGTATGTGATGTGGCACCGTCTTGTTGATACCACATGTTAATCAACCCCAAAGCATCCGGTATGGCGTTAAAAAAATTTCAATCAATCACGAAATCGCTCCCAATTCACAGTTACCGTTACGCCGTTTTCATTTTCAAAGAAGTAAGGTAATGATTCCTCCTGACTAAGTTGCAGACCAGACCTTTTAATGGATGCATAGATAGATGACTGATGAATAATTTGAAGATTTCCCATTGCCCAGAACCGACTATTCTATTTATTTCAGTGAAATTACAGCACAACAAGGCTTAATCTTATTTAACAGTATTGCTGATATAAAGATAGGTTATGAAATTTGAAATTAATATAATCAAGAACAATGTTATGAATATTAATAATTAAAGAAATATTGAAAAATAACAAAAATAGAAATATAACAAGAAACAATAAAAATAATAATAATGATATAAATATATGATAACATGATAATGAATTTAAGCAAAGTGGGAAAAAATTGCAGATTTGAAGTGTCTAGCATTGCATAGGGTCTGTATATTTATAGGAAGTTCCAGAAACGTATGACATTTATGAAAAAATGTCTTTCTGATACCAATTTTCGGTATCGAATAGAATTTATTTTGCATCCTCTGTTGGTCCTTGAAAAAACTAATCTATCGTACAGGTACTGAGGTTGTCTACTGTATATCATTTTATGTAACCACAGTAGAGTGCGACATTTCAGTAGATTTTTAAATGACATTCCGCAAATCTGGCAAGAAAAGTGTGAGATTCTGCTATATCTATTGCGACAATAAATATAACGTGCGATATTGTTAAACATAATTTTCAGCTTATTCTGACTTATGGAATCACAGCTATCAAATAATTCGCAACCATAGAGAACAGTCGGCAGTAAATATGTCTTGGCAAGAAGCATACGAATGTGAAATCATGTAAAATATTGCGAGATCCACAAATTTCTCAGAATGGAATAAGTTTTTCCACATTTGACATTTACATGACTTGACCATGTTAATTTGTTGTCGATTATAACACCAAGATTTTTCGCACTATCAACCAGCTCAATTATGTATATCTGGCCCAATGCGTATTGGTGGTAGACTTGATGGGCCATAGTTCTGTTTACTTATCAAGATTGCTTTTGCGTTTAGGCAAAGATACTATCTAAATTATTCACAGAACAATTCAAATGAAAATGTGCCTCGTCACTCATTATAGTTTTTTCATGAAAATTGATGATTGATTTTGATAAAATGTCTTAATGATTAAAACATGTGGGTTTGTCGAGTAACGCAACAAGATAAAAAAGCCACTCTCTTCTCCCTTGCCACAACAAAACTCAAGACTTTGCAAAGGAAACTCTCTGTGTGTAAAAGCGGTGTTAGTGCAATGAATGTTTTTAGGACAATATATCTTCTGTCCTTAGGTTCTGCATATTAAATTTGGGTTGAAATCCGAGTGTGCCTGTTGTTCAATTTCCTTCAGAGACTTGCAACAAGTGATTACTAACGCAATTTTTAAAAACCGATATGTGTCATGGTCCGATTAGTCCGACAAGTAATTTATTGGAAATATTTTACATTTTATTTTTGTATAGTTGTTCTTTTTTCCTTTCTTAAATTAACAAGAATTTTTATTACATTTTAGGTGTGTTTCTTTACTTTCCGGGCAAGTTTCGGGCAAAAGAGAGCATGCATGAGTTACTCTCAAATACAGATAAAATTTACCTAAAGTACGGGAACGCAAAAAGCCAAATTTCTAGCCCAAAAAGAAACATATGCTGTGTTTTGATATGGCAAAAAAAATTGTCACTTAGTTTTACGAAAAAATACTGTGATATTTTTCACTTTTTAGCTTTTAAGGTCTTTTGTACATTCCTGTGTATTTAATTTTTATATAAAAACACTGAAATGATTTGTATACGAGTTGATTCAAATGAACTTTGTTTCTTTGCTATTGTTTATTTTTCGAACAGCTGATTGCTTAATTACTTGCCCAAACTAGCCCGAAGAAAAAGTACGGGCTGTTTAGTGCAAGAAGAGGAAGCATACTATTCTCTCAAAAGCGCTCTCATTTGCCCAATTTTAAAGTACGGGAACGCTTTTCGTGCAAATTGGGATCCCGCGGGATCCCAAAGTAGAGTAAAGAAACACACCTTTTTAGTACAGACCTTTTATTTATGAATTTATTTTTCTATACAAATTTTTACAATACAATTATATGCAAGAGTTGGCATCATTGCAAATGATCAAACTAAAAATATTCTCCAATTTATCAGTACACAGTGCGTGAAATAACCGGTTTATTGAGAAATGATTTGGGTGAGCTACTTACAGATAAGCAGTATTGCGTATTATCAATCCTATACCTTTTTCTTCGTGTACCAGTTCATGGTAGTGATATTGGTTATTTATAAGTATTGCTGTAGAATCCAAGGTGCCTATAAATAACTACGTGGCATCATTGTTTGCTTTAATTACTCCTCTTGATGTACCGTCGATTTGAACATGCCATGAACATCGCGTCGGCAGAGCAAAGGAAATAATAATTTCATTGCGAACTTCATGGCGAACATCGCTGTTCAACCATATACTCGAGCATCGATGTCAAACCATCAATGAAACATGGAAATGATCGTTCCACATTAGCCATTTGCGCTGTTCGACATGATGCTCATGCCAAGTTCATGGCTAATGGGGACTTTCCAGTTACAAAGAAAAGTAAAATAAACTAATAAGATTTAAAAATTTTTTTTAAAGTTGAAAAGAAATAGGTATATAATAAAATAGTTTTGAAATAGATATATAAATATTTGAAATGCGTTACCGTCTGTTATGTAAAAAACGAAAAATGCTCTTGTAACACCGCATTCAAATAGCGAAAGTTTTCTTTACAGTCTTGAGTTTACCTTGCAACCACCACCACCACTCAAGACTTTGCAAAGCGGTGTAAGCTTTCTTCAAAATTCTAAACTTTTTTAATTTTTATGTAACGTTACCACATCACAAGCAAGCGACTTGTCGAGAAATTTTATATGAAAATCACTCAATTTGTTGAGTAGTATCTATACAAATATTTCAGACAAGTCGCTTGTTTGTGTTGTGGAATCATGACATAACTTACAGGTGCATAAAAGCCAATAGTATATTACACTAACAAAATATTGTGGTTTTTTGTATTGTAGTACGAGGACGCATTGATATTGAAGATGGTAGCACAAACACATTTAAAATTTGAAAAATTGTCAAACTTTTTTTTTATTTTTCTTTGAAAAAGCAAGGAAATCTAAGTGTTTCTGACAAATTTACTCAAAGGAAACGAAAGACAGCTGTGCTTATACCACTACACTGGTAAAACTGCTTTGTCACTCGACATCGTGGGCCAGGCAGTTAGTCAGTCATCTGTCCATGCTATAAAGCTGCAAAATCCAAATAAAAAACATAAGGTGGGTTCTACGAGATCTCGGACTAGTTCGAACTAATAAGAGTAATTAGCAAATTACTCTAAATATGCTTAAAACGCATAACATCATATAAACAAAAGATTTACATTATTGGCAACAGCTGTAAAATTAAAAGCAATGTAAAATTTTCAATAGATTTTTATAGTACATATGTAAGTATTTATAATTTGAAATGACAAATAACAATTACATTTCCTGTTTACAACTTCACTACCTTATTTTTAGTTTGGGCAACCTTCCATTTTGCTTTTAACTAATTTTTAAACAAAAACTTTTTTCCAATTTTCAGCTTCATATGTATGTAAACATAAAACAGCTGATTATTCAATTCCAGTCCGAACTTACCCAAAGAAAAAGTTCGGGCTAATTTGTACAGGATATGACAAAAATTACTCTCTCATTTTCTCTCAAAATTGCACAAAAATTGTTACGTGGAACGCTTTTAGACTACTTTGGACTAGTTCGGACTATCTGGTTATTCACGTGGAACACACCTATACACTGTTTTTTTAGTGTTTTCTATATGTCTATTATGCCGATATTTCGGATATTTCGTAAGCAATTGTATAGAAGTCCTCCTTTATATTTAGACAGACGAATTTTGATTGTGTTGTAACGAATATTTTCGAAGCAATGGAGTCTGTTTTGTAAACAATTTTTGTTTCTCTTTTCCCCTTTTCGCAAAATTCATGCTGTTACTTCACATAAGTCTCTTGTTTAAGATCCTACAGCGTTAAATTATTTTACGCTTTACGCGCTAATTTAGCTTGCGCTGTTAAGCGTCTTGAGCTCACATTTATTATATACATATGTACATATATAACAGAAAGTTTTGATTGTCGTGGGCGGAGTATAAAATAAATAAAAAGTATTGTGTATCATGCTGTAGTACAGCGAAATTTGTTTTATGAACAGCAGATCTTTAACTTCTAAATTCTTCCGTTAGGTAAGCAGGCCGCTGGATTTCCAGCAAGTACCCGGAAACTCCAGCTCACTTGGGTCCTGTAGGTCGTTCCCTTTGTGAAATTCTTCCGTTGGTTTGTTTTTAATTTTTTTTATAACAATTTTATATTTTCTATACGAGTATTTCGCTAACAGTTTGTCAAATAACATTTAATTTAATGCTTTAATTTCGCCTAAAGATGCTAACAAACTATTAGTTGAATATCGCAAAAATTAACTTCCTAAACGTTTTTAATAAAAAACAACAAGGAACGGTTTTTAGCTGGAACAACTTAGAGGAAAATATTATAAACATGATCAAATAATACCGGTGTGTGTATTGCCTTTTAAATCTTTCTTTCAAATGAAATAGTATGAGCTGTAGTAACGTGTATTTGATAACCGTACTGCAACTCATACTTCGTTAAGTAGGAGAATTAGTATCGTCTATCACCTGCATTATTTATTTTATTTTTTAAGCATTTTCTAAATATAAAAATAAACACCTGCATTATTTATGAAAATAAAATAACAGTCTAAATCAGGGGTGCCCAAAAGTTCTATATGGAAGAGCATACACCAATCCATGTAAGGAAAAACTAATTTTATTTAATAAGCAAAACATACGATAGTGTTATTGCTTTGCACTTGTGTGCGTACACACATATGTGAATATTACAGCGCATAGCCTATAGCTAAGTGCTTTTACAAAAACAAATGAGCACCAAGCGCATAGTGATTGGGTAGTCCTGGTCTAAGTCATAGAAAACACATCTGAAAATATAATGAATTTTGTTACGTAAATAACGCAAAAATAAGTTTTTATTTTTTGTTATCTAGCTCAAATTGTTTAAATAAATTGGCAAAAACTTCAGTGTGAATTACAATAGTTCTGTCAACTCAGCGCTTTTTAATCTGGGCTGAGGTATTAAAAAATCGCATAAAAAATTCTTAAATCAAAGCACCATGCTCTTAATTTAACTAAATATTCAAAAAACTTTGATTTCGCTTTGCAGGCTTAGGCGTCGATTTGTATCATTAGCAGAATATGAAAATTGTTAAATTTTTTTATACAAGCCTCAAGAAGCCTTAACAGGCATTTTCTACATCAAAATATGTGTGTGCTTGTTTAAGCATTTCGGCATAAATTTAAAGTTCTTTTTTATGTGCAGATGATATCGACTCTTAATATCGGTTCAGGGGTTCTAAAGACAAAACTAAAAATACTTTTGTACGCATCGGTTTAACAGCTTTGTGCCCAGCATAGCCGAATGTGTATCTGCCAGCCAATTATGTTTATTTCGTATGGATGGATGGATGTATCCAAACCAGAATCACTGACTACCTATAAAGTGAAGTTATGCAATCCTTCTGTTAAGTTCATATGGCGACATACTAGTAATTTATGTTAACATTTAACAATTCTTAAAATAGGAAGTTACTGAACATGCATGCATACAAGTACACACGTTCATTTACATACATATACCAACCTATTCATTTATTTTTTTGCTGATAAAACAAAGGAGAAATATAAGAATTGATTTGCCAACGGAATTTATCTAATACTTTCCTGAAACGTCAAAAACTAGCATGTTTGGATAAATTAGTGCGGTCCTGAAGCAGCGGCGATAGTCCCAATGACATTTAAAACAGTAGTGAACACAATATCATAAGGAACTTAAAGAGTATACATTTTCCAGCACATCCGCTTTTGTGGAGTGAATGCTTTCCGCTTGTACAGGAAGTAAGCGCGATACTGAAGTCTTCATCAAACGAACCCGAAGGGTCATTGTATCCCAATATATGTGTATTATAGGTTAGCAGCTCAATCTTGCATACTTTGTAAGCAGGTAGAAGGGCTCGAACATTACTTTGCACACACTGCATATCTTTAAACAGATGTAAGTTTAATATTTAATTACTTTTATTTAAGAGCAATATTTATTTATGCCGACTATTGTTTTGTCCTTAACAAAAAAAAAGTGTGTAGCAATGTTGCAGCCGTAAAGTGAATGTGTGGAATTGCAATAATGTCATAACAATACTGTGACGGTTTTAATTCACAATAACCAATTATAAAATAAGAGCTGGCAATGCTCATACTGACATTGTTCAATAATTAAACTCCGTTAATTTTAAATTTGTTACTCATGTGAAGAAAATAACCCTCCCAATAGTGATATATGCACGTATTGTGTGCGTACGTATTAACAATGAAACACAAGCATAAGAAAAAAGCATTAAGTTTTTCGTACCTGCGCTTGCATGGATGTGTAAGTGTTCTAGTATAGAATTTCACAAATATATGTAAATAATCAACATTGGGATAATTCCACACATGGTAGCTTTGAAGTTGCTTTGATTCCACATACACACTAGAGACCTGCGTGACAACGAATCAAACGATATATTTGTTGACTAAAAAATAAATACTGTCGCCCTCACAACTCTTACTTTTTCTGTCATGCATTTGTTGTCCAATCCTCAGAAAATTAGAGGGTCCAGTGTGCGCATCCTAACACTGGCACTACGAAAATCTTTGTAACACTATCCCGCAACTAGCGGACAATTAAGAAAATATATGTAGTCCAACCTACTTATCGTAGATAAAGTTGTTTTTTGTACATTTGTAGATCGTGCTTTAGTTCAAGTTTATCCATTCTTAAGTTTTTTTCTTAAGGAGAATTTTTTACAATACAAATTTGCTGTGATTAATAATTTTTGATTGAACAACACAAGAAAAATAATAATCAAACCTTTAGCTGGGGAACAACTAGCTGTTTCCTAGTCGTTACTCAAAATGCATATGTGATTCAATATGAGATGAATATAGACAGACAAATGATTCAATGACTCGGTGGCTGAATGGTTAAGGCAGCAGTTCATGATACATCATAACACGAGTTCAAATCCGATTGAGTTTGTCCCCCAGCTAAATGTTTGATTTTTATTTTTCTTGTCTTCTTCAATCAAAAATTATTGATCACAGCAAATTTGTATTGTAAAATATCCTTTTTAAGAAAGGAAAAACTTGAACTAAAACCCGATGTACAAATATACAAAAGCCCAAAATCGAATTTAAAAATTATAAAGTTCAACAAAACATCAATAAATTAATATTTACAATTACATTTCTGAGAGTTATTAAAAATACAGATGTATGTATGTATGTTAATAACTAAAAAATAAATACCGCTTGTTCAGAGACAGCAAACGCTGTACAAACAATGCGGACAATTAACAAGACTAGATTTTTCTTCATATTTTATTTAGCAACTATACAGTTGTAAAGTAAATTTGCAAATTTTAGGATGCACAGCTTGGGCGGGGTAACAAAGGCCCTATACTCAAAATGATATTAACAGTACGTTTGTAACGTTCCTGTGACTAACTATAACGACCTATGCCTTCACATAGCAAGCTGCAGCGTGGTTAACAATGAAATACGTCTAAAAAAACTGTAAACCAATACAGTTAATTGAGGCAAACCGTTAACCAGTGCGAGTGAGACGCAAAATTCTTGAAGACCGAACAACAAAAACAACAAGTCAGACCACACTTAAGAAATAATTACGATGACGCGTGAGCTGTTCTTTAGCCCAGAGCTGCTTTACGACTGTTTCTCTTTATAATAATTTAACATTAGTGTTATTATTGCAATCAATGAAATGCCAGATCTAAATGTTTGCTGGGGGATCATATGGACTCAACTACAATCCACAACAAAACATCTTAAACTTGCACCAACTTGCAATAGTGGTTGGTCATGATTATTTCATAAGATTTTAATGCCTTGTAAATGTGCGGTGTGGTTTGTCTCACGTTGCAAAATAAAATACGAGTATAAAAGAAGAACCGAAGGGCAATGAACCTTAAACTGACCTGATGGGTGCTTGTCTTGTTCATGCACTTTTCATTTCTATACTTTTCGTATTCTGGCTTTGTTTTGTCAATTAAATACATATTTGTTTAGTTAAATGTTTTAAGAATTTTTGATGCTATTGGTTAGAAATCGAAGTATTTGTAAATTGGAAAAAAGTAACTATACTTATATGAGCGATTGTTCTATTGTTTTTCGTTTTAAGTGTGAAGTACATGTGTCATATTCAGTTATTGAATGAAATGACTTAACTGCCTTGACTAGTGGATATTAATCTTGGAAGAAAACTTTAACTTCAGAGTTGGCAAAGCATTACTGTATTATTTTTTGAAATTGAAAGTGGAAATTTCGGAATGGACGATAATTTTCAATTATCAGTTCTATTTTGTTTTCAGTAGTAGAGGGGAGGGGGGGGGGGGGTGTAATGAGTGATGTATTGAATATATGAATATATCCCCTCGTTCGAGTGCAAGCTACATTACAATTGTTCTCGTCTGTTAAACCCCATTTCGATCTCTTTTTGTCAAAATACAACTCGTCATTAGTACCTATTAAAGGACTGCACCGAATGTTCTAAAGAACACCGCTCACTACTGTGCAGTAGTTCCAAGCACTGCATTTCAAAACAATTCTTAGAACAAAACAAACAAGCTAGCTATAGAACATTTAGAAACAGAACAAACACTTCATAGTTTTGAAACGCCTGCACGACAGTGCTTGACTGTACTTGAATTCTGTTTCACAGCAAAATTAAAAACAAAACATCACAATAAAACAAATAAAAAATGAATTACAGCAACCACATTGGCATTTGAGCATACTACGTTTCAAATATTTGAGCTTAATACAAAGACAAAAACCATGAACAACTACACACACATGAGCATACCAAGGTGCATTAACGTATACACGGTGGCAGCACTAGAGCAAAATTGCAACAATACAACAAAAACAGACATCTGGTAAGCTATGTTTATCAAAAATATTTGTAACTACTTTCACAATTATAAACTATGAGTGTACCTTTTCATAACTAGACATTATATTTATTTTAATCATTTTTATGTTCACAAAATAATTTGTATATGTTTAATTCAGCATAAAACACAAAATTCACTTTCAAAAATGTAAACAATACATTTGACGTAAATAGCTTACTATATTGCCAGTAGCAAAAAATTGTCACCTGCCGTAGTGCTGCCACCGTGTATACTTTAATGCACCTTGGAGCATACTGTGCAAACAGCATTTGTGCACTAATACAAAGACAAAAACCATGAACAGCAACAACATATTTTATAAACAAAACTGAAGTAGAACATTGCTTCAATGCTTGAAGTTCTTCTTCAATTTTGTTCTATTTTATTTGGTTCTAATTGTGTTTGGTTCTGTTTATTCTAAATGCTTATAAGAAAGTATTCGTTTATGTGCTTAGGCACTGAAGTGTTTGCATTAGGAAGACGATGGACAGTACTTGAAAATACTATGACGTTTTGTAAGACATTTTTTTTTGTGCTTAAACAATACATAATAATACATACACAATGCTGTATGTATGTACGTATACATGTTACGCCGGATTAATTAGTCTCGTTTGTTCTTAAAAGAACACAAAATTGTTCGGACTAAAAATTGTTCTCGTCTATGAAACCCTAATGGGATGTGCTTTTTGCAAAAAACACATGCTGCAACAGTTTTCACAATACTTTCTCTTACACCTTTCTGTTCAGTTTACGCTTGTGTCATAAAAGTGATATGTTACATCAGAATTTCGGGCTGTTTTTGACGAATCCAAAAGATAATGGTTTTGGCCTAACCATATACATATGTATGTAGTATCTACAAATATGGTTTTAATCAGTTGGCCCATTTTTTACATACATACATACATATATGCACCTGTGAAAGAGCCTCTAACCTGATGAGCCGCGATGTATGGTATGAATGTACATACATATGTAGTTATATTGGATTTACTTTGATTTCTTGTTTTATTTTGACAAATTACAACAACATCAACCACAGTTTTTGCCTAACAATTGCCCAAAATGTTGTATTGCTTAGTGTTTGTAGTAGTCACGTGTATCAACTTGTGCTAGAAGCGAATGTAAGTAAAAATAGACATATAGAAATAAATACTGTCTTTTCGTCGCTCTCACAGAGTCTTCCTGTTGTTAAAAAACAACACAATATTTTCAACGGTGTCAGCTTTTAATTACAAGTGTGTGTTTTTGTGCACATGCCGGAACATTAACGTCTGTCCGTTCGTCCGTGTGTATGTGTGCTTTGTTTTTGTTTTAATTAAAGCTTGATATTATTTCTTTTATTAGAATTTTTAATCAGTTTATTGTACAATGAACGCGCATACAAACAGCTCGCATAAATATGAAAAAAAGTCATGCACATAGGCATACCTACATGTGACCGATCGTTCAATCGATCGATTATTGAAGTGTGCGTACTTCTATGAAATTTGAAAAAGAAATAAAGAGCAAAAATAAAAGCTGAAAATTTGTGGCTCTGTTTTTATTGGATGCAAACAAAAATGGTTAAACGTGATCACCGTAAAAATCACTTAAACATAGCTTCTGGTTTTCTAACTCTTTTCTACAAACGTGACACTTCTTACGTCACCAACTGTAGATTTTGATAATATTTTTCTAATCGTTATCGGTTCTGCTGGTTTTGAACGTAACTTAGGCACAAAGACCGCACTCTTAAAAGGCAGTCAAAATGATTAACCGGCGAAAGAAAAATGATTAACGAATTTTATACTCTCTAAATCAGTGTTGGCCAAAATTTCAATTTCCTACACTGGCGGATATATGTATAAAACAAAATTCTGGTGCTGGGTCGCGCTTATAAAAAACATTCTGCTGATGCTTTATTTACATTTCAACAAGTAATCAAATTCGTTTCTCTTTAAGCTGGATTCATCCATTGTTTCGGAACAACATTTTTGTTCCGAGCCAATTTTAGCTCTTTGAAAATTTGCTCTGAATCGATTCACCCACTTCGAACATTTGTTGTGGACAAACAAAGCTACCATATGAAATAACTATGTAAACGAGACGCCTCGTTTACATAGTTATTACATAGTACCCAGCGACGAAAGTTTCGTCACAATGGCAGTACTACTCTGAGAGAATAGAAAGCAAATAACTCTCTTGCTCTATTACACATACTCTAAAATTTTTTGAGTCAACTGTTCTGAAAGCACAAGTCCATGCGAGAAGAATATAGCGAATATAATATTGATTAATAGTATCGACAATTTAAGGAAAAGACATTAGGCTTAACAGCTGCAACTTTGGCTACTATTCAGTTGACATGCGTGCGCCTAAATTGAAACTATCTTTCCACAAAGTTAGCAATAAGAATTTTGCGAAATTGATAGATAATATCTACACCGCATTTATAAAAAAAAAATGTTTGTTAAATCATCGATGTAACATGTCGCATATACAAAATAAACCAGCTAACGCTTTCAATTAGATTTTTTTTAACAACTTTTACCCTTCACTGTATCTGCCTTTTAACAATTTTTTTTATTTTGCACGCGCTGAAAATTTTTGTTGTATGGGCTTTAGTGTTTGGTCATTTAAGTTTTTTTTTTTGCTTTTTTTTTGTGGTTGACTTTCATTGTATGCACACGCACATACACATTCATAGATTCATAAACAATATATGAGACAGTAAATCGCCAATGCAAAAATATTCTCTAAGATTTATTAAAAGTTATAATACTGTATTTTCATATACATACCTACATACATATGTATGTATATACTAGTGACTGCAAAAACCCAAAATACAACAAAACTTAAACATGTATGTACTAGAGGGCTGCTCAAGCACAAGAAATATTTATATATCTTACAAGACTTCTTAATATTTTCAACTATTATCCATCTTCTTTCACATTTAAAAACCAACACTTCTGTGCCGAAATGTTCTAAACACATAAAAGAATACTGGCTTATAACCGTTTAGTACAAATAGAACAACACAAAAGCAAGACCAACAAATGAGTATGAAGTAGAACTAGAACCACTGAAGTAGTGTTCTACTTCAGTTTTGTGCTTAAAGTGCGCTCTTCATCTAATATGAAATCACTACCCTTAACGCTAACTTCAAGTCAAAGGTAAGTTTGGACCGACCGCTCATGTTGAAGTTTAGTTAAAGTTAACACTGGGCTGTTTGAACATTGCATTTGGAAACTGTGTTAGAACTTAAATGAACATTTAAATATAACAGACTGCTATTTGTAGTTGTTATTCGCGATCTTTACTTTTTTACTATGAGAAGTTATAACTCTAACATCACTACGTGTAGACAGGCGGCCTTTAACAGACAGATATTTAAACAGTAAGTTTTAACTTCATCTTTTAACTGCGTTTCAAGTTATATCGCTCCTTTATTGCAACATAGTCATATCTCAAAAAATGAGCATTTTAAATTAATAATGCAGAATTGTTAACAGTACTACCTTTTACATTGTGCCAAAAATTGATTCAAATTACTTTTAAACTTTATTGCCCTTATTCATAAAAAATATTGTATGTTTATTAAACTGTTATTTGACAAATTTCTATGGAAGATTTGTCAAATAAGTGTTTAATAAACATACAATATTTTTTATGAATAGGGCCGTATATCTTTAGAGGATATTTTCTAAAAAAATTTCGAAGACTTGTATGGAAACTAAAAATTTTAACTGCAATAAAGGAGCGATATGTATACTGTATATAAGATAAAGTATGCACAAATACCAATATGTTAATGGCATTGCTATATTTGCTATGATTAATCGTTTATTTGCTTCATTCTGATGTTTTGTTTTTTGATATGAAATTGAATCAAGGTGTTACAAATTTTTAAAGTATTTATTCTGTTTCTAAATGTTCTACAGCTTGTTTTAAAATGCTTGGAACTATTGCATAGTAATGAACTGTGTTCTTTAGAACATTTTGCGCAGCCTTTTAGTATGTGCATACCAGAGAGTGCCAATGAGTACTTACCCAGCGGCGAACACTGCCTACCATATTACTTCAGTAATCAATTAATCTTTGTAATCAATGAATGCTAACTTACAAAGTGTATGGCTGTAGTATATGGAATTCCCAAAAGTAAATTACGTTCTTATTTTGTATCACATTTTATTTTTTTAGTTATAAATCAAACGATTGCCAGCTTTGCCAGATTACGCCTCAAACATTTTAATTTATTTAATTTTAGAAAACATTATGAAGAAGGACTTAATATAAGAAATATAAAATATTTAGCGAAAAATGAAAAGAACGCAGTAAGCAGAACAAATTAGTTTAGCGGAATATTCCCATAGAAACTGTATGTGAGGAGCGCAAAACGTCTACGACCTACTTACATAGTAAGCGAGATTGTATTCGGGATGCTTACTGGCGACTTGCAAAGTATGCGAGATTATATTTGAGCTGCTTACTGCGATTTACAAAGTCGGCAGTAGTGCGAGATTGTTTTCATGCTGCCTGCTGATAACTTACAATGTATATTAGGAAGTAATGAGCTTTTGTTGGATGAACACCTCACTATCTCGCTTAATTTGTGTGCAGGGGGTAGGCTTCACTTATGCGGCAAAATTTTTGAAAATGTATACTGGGTTCGTATATGATATGGTGTGCATTACTGACTTACAAGTGTGCATCGGATCATCGCTTCTGCAAGCGAAACTTTGACCGATGGGTAAGTAATTACTGTCAAATCAAAAATACGAGTATATTTGTTCAAATATGCAAGGTGCAGTAACGTATACAAGGTGGCAGGCAGCACTAGAGCAATATTACAGCAATACAACAAAAACAGGTATGTGGTAAGCTACGCTTGTCAAGAATATTTTTAACCTTTTTTTTTATTTGAACTATTTTTATTTTCACAAAATAATTATTAAATGTTTGATTCAGAACCAACCACTAAATTCACTTTCAAAAATTTAAAACTTGCATTTGACATAAGTGACATACTACTCGTATATTGCTAGTAGCAAAAAGCTGTCTGGTGCCGTAGCGCTGCAACCTTGTGTTAATATGTGTATGAATGCGTGAATGTGTACTTATATTAATGTAAATAATATTTAATACTCATGTATCTGAAGATATGTGTACTCATGTATCTGAAGATATGTGACGTATTGTATTTTTGCCACTACTGCGCAGTTGTGGAATAATTTTTTGTGGATATGATATTGAGTAGCTAACACATGCGCAGATATGGAGCATATACTCGTATACTTATAATAAAAAATAATTTTTCTTTAATGTGAAGCATAAACATATTATAAAATACGAGTTCTTTGAATTGCTTGATTGATTTTCATGATTTTATTTGATAAAGAATTGCAAGAAGTATCAAACATGTCATTAGCAATTTCGTTCTAATTATTTATATCTATTGTATAAAAATTTTAGCCAAAACAATCGAAATGATCAAACTTTTAAAGAGAACAAATGTTACAGTAAAGACAATAAATTTATCAGAATATTTTACTATAAAATCTTATTAGACTTTTAGGAAAATACGCTTGTGTTTTGCAAATGTAAGAATTCACTATAATACGCCCATTAATAAGTTTATTATTAAAATTTAAATTTTAAAATGGGCAATAAGAACAATTTTCCAACTTTGCAGAAAACAATAATTTTTGCGACTGCCACAGATTTTAAAACTCATTTAACTTGATATGGAAACTATGTTTAAAGCGAAAATTTTCAAATTTGCTATTGCCATCCTTGTCACGATACACGTGTGTATACATAAGTATATTAGATTTTACTTAATAAAAAAGTATTTAATAAAAATGAGTATGAGTATGTCAATACCCATTTATATTCTTATACCCATATTTAAGCTTCCCTGCAGGAAATGTCAGTATTGAAACTGTAGTGACTTACTTATCACAAAATGCTATATAAGGCCTTTACATGGCAATACAAATATTTAGATCTGTCAAAAAGTTGTATGGAATAAAGGAAATCTTGCCGTGTAGAGACAAAATATATTCAGTAAGAGAGAAATCCCAATGCAAAAATTGACAAACATTCTGTATTCTCATCACATCAGAGGTGTATTTTTAAATTTGCATTGACAGCACTTTAAGTATTTATTGAAGGTGCTACAATAATTACAAACCCAAACAATTTCATTTCTAGAATATTGCATGTTGTTTTTGCAAATCAGTAGTGCTTTACTCTCGTTATTAGTAAGTTTCAATCTAGTGATTTTATATAATTTACGGAAAATGAAGTAAGATCGAGCTGAAGTTGTTAACAAGATAGTTTATAAAAGATAAATTACATAAAATTGATACATATATGTATGTACATACATTCTCCAGGTCTCTATCTCTTATGGAGGCGTTTTATTGTATCTACAATTTTGATAAAAAAAAATTTAGTACCTTATAAAGCCGTAGGGTTCAATGTGAAAACAAAAACAAAAAAATGTATCGTTAGATGCTATATGTACAGGGAAAATTCAATCCAACCCTACTTAAATCAATCCCACACAAGCGGTGTCAAAAGCACAGATCTTCTTAAATCAAGGACGGACTACTTGTTTTTAGTACGGATTATTCAAGCATTAATTACTTACGCTTACACATACTTAATCCTGAATCCGTACTCGAAAACCTGATATAGAATCAATCGTAAAATGCGACTGATTCAAGAATTTTAGAGTTGATTCAATGCCAAGTCCGTACCTGAAGTACGAACAGTCGAGTCTATACAGATGTCGACATTTCATAGAAGTTATCCTAATCAACACTAGACTTGGAAAACTTTAATAAAATATTTTCAAACATTTAACTTTTTATTCCATTATTTTAAATAAATTAATGAGAATTCAAAAAGAAAAATGCTCAAATAATATTTCACAAGTAAAACAAAAACCGATATTTTTTCTTCAATAACATTTTATTCCTATCTCTCAATTTATTCACAGGCATGAATTTGTGTCGTTGTTTGGTTTTTTTACTCGGTTTAAGAATTCTGCATTTGATTCAAGAATTTTATATATATTTTAAGACATCACAGGCTGGTTTTACTCAACAATCCCTTTTTCGGTTTATTTTAAGTGCCCTTATGGGTTATTCGTGCTTAAATTTTTAAGTACGAGCTTTTTCTTTCTGTATATAGGTACATATGCAAAAATGCGTGGTCGTTGATGTAATTTCTTTTGAAAATTTGTATCATTAAGTATGAGAATTCGGTTTTTTTTTAGTTTTAATGAAGACAAACACCGAAAAAAATTGACTACCATCGAAAGTGCATGACCGGACATTGATTAATTGGCTTGAATGCGATGCGTGATTTTAATAAATAAAATAGTTATGTTCATATATGTAAAAAGTAGGGACATAACGGGCACTAAGTCTTGTTTGATTATTTGGGATTATGATATGAATTTTTACGCACCGGTTGCACTTCTCTGGTACAAATCTACTAAAAAACATACATGCATACGTAACACATACATACTTGCGCTTTCACAGGCACGTGTAATGAATTTTTTGTTTCTCCTCGATCGATGGCTTTACCATCTATCTATCTACTTGTAGTTTAGTGTGAAGTTTGTGTTATATTTTGTTTTTATCACTCACTATTCCCTGTCTTCAGTGTGAGTGTGTGATTTTAATGGAGGTTTTTTAATGGTTTCGTCTTACCTGACATTCATTCCAAGTGTGATTTCAATTTTGTAAAAAGAACCAAAAATTAAGAGACAAATAAAACAAACAAGCAAGGTACATAAGTATACATGTGTATATATTTATACACTTATAATAAACATATTGCATTGAAGTAGTGGCTTTAAAAGTCAAAATTTATTTTGCAAAATTTTTTTTTGGCATTTTTCGTTCTTATGTATAGTACATTCATATTATATAAGTAGAAACATATATTATACACTGAAAAATATTTGCTTCATATTTCCAATGAACCCCATTCATTAGATAATTTTCATTAACCGAATGAAAAATTACGTTCCATGAATGAAGATTCACAGCATTAATGAAAATATTCATTAAAATTGATTCATTAGTTTTCATAATTTCATTAGAAAATTTCATTGCATTTGTTATAAACAATTTTTGAAGGCTGGGTACAAAATTTTAGAGATTTATTAAAAGTGAGATAATAAATATATTATAACTATTAACTAAATGACAAAGGAAATTATTTTATACATTATTTACTGTGTAAAAAATTATTTTATCAATAGTTTTTTAGTTGTTATGAAAATGTTCATTATATTAACTAAACTTTTCATTAGAATTCATAAACTACCCTCATTTTAAGTACCTACATACATAGTTGAAATCAAAAGCAAAGAGATGGGCTCTTCTTTGGTTTTTTGCTTAAAGGAATATTTATTCTGTTACAAATGCAACAACAAAGTCACACTTAATTTTTTCCTTAGCCTTCGTTGTGAACAATTATATATTTATACTATAGATTCTATAGCCAAAGCAAACGTTTTGTTTTTGCACGCAACGGGACTTTTTTTTTGTTCTTCAAAAAGCAAAACATCACAAGTTTCCAAAAGCAGAAGCAAACGTTTAAAAAAAATAAATGAGTTTGCTGCAGTTCATTGTTTAAAATGATTTTGAAGTCAATAGACAAAGTTTATGAAGTTTATGAAAAATAAAATATACTTAATTATCCAAAATGTCTACATATGTAACATTACATATTATTTTTTCAGTTATTTTGTGTTGAATTAAAATGTTTTGATTTTGAATTAAAATATTTTGATTTCCTTTTTAATGTATTAATATTATTAATTTTATTTTGCATTATAATTAAAACAATAAAAAATTATTTTATGCTTAATATAAAAAAAATTGTTTAGTTTCTTTTCAGTAGCACAATTCTAATGAAAAAAGGTCATTAGAATAATGAAACTCCTCCTTAAACTAATGATTTTATTTCATTAGAATGAAGAAAATTTATTCATTAAACGAATTATTCATTAAAATAGTGAAAATATTTCATAAAAATAATGTAACACATTCATTAGCCTAATGAACAAATAACGTTAACCTAATGATTTTTTTCATTGTTTTAATGAAAAGTATTCATAAATATTATGATTTATGCTTCATTAACTTAATGAAGTTTTCATTAATGTTAATGAATGTATTCATTAAATAATTTTTAATGAAAGAAGATTCATTAGTCCAATGAAGGCCATCATTGGCCGAAAAATAATGAAAATTTTCATTAGATTAATGTCAAAATTCATTATATTAATGAAGGAATTATTTTCAGTGTATAAGTAGGAACTTATTACTGCAAGTCCCTTAAAACGCGAAAATCGCACATATGTAACTTAGAACTAACTTACATACGATCTATCGTCATTAGTAGTAAACATACTTATATTGTAAAGCAAATATTTTACTCTTATTATCTCTTTCGTTTGTTTACATTCAATTTACGAGTATATAAAAAACTAACAATAAAAAAACTCATGCGAGAAACATTAAAAAAATCACAAATCTAACAAGTAGCTGAGATTTTAGAAATTTGTGTTTCTTTTACTTAGCAAATTTTCTGGTTACTTTTACTTAGCTCTAGTCCGGACTCATGAAGCAAATAACTAAGATGACGCCGAAAAGTTGATTGCATGGTGCAATTCAAAGTGTATTTAATAAAGTAGCCGCTTCGCTACAATAAGAACAACTTCAAGAAACATTGCATACCTATATTTTGTTTTTGCAATGAGACCAAAATGTCAAAAGCATGTGACAAAAATATAGAAAAATTTCCATTCATTTTGGTTCCCTCGATAGTTCGTAATTTTTTTTCCAAATAAAATCTTCTTTACCTCTTATAAGTCGTAATTGTTTGCTAACTACCACTTATAATTTGTAATAAAACAACAGAAACATGGAAAGAATGATTTTTGTTTACTGCTATTTTTTATTATTTTGGTCTTAGCTTGGGTGTGTGTGTATTTGTTTTCTTAAGATCAGTTTGTTACATGAACAATAAAGGAAAATGTCAAAGCGCACGCACTAAACTCTGTCGGTATTACAAAATATTTTTTGCAGCCATTGACAATGGAGAGAACAAAATAGATGTTGCCAAGGTGCATTAACGTATACACGGTGGCAGCACTACGGCATATGACAGTTTTTTGCTACTGGAAATATAGTAAGCTATTTACGCCAAATGTATTGTTTACATTTTTGAAAGAGAATATAGTGCTTTATTCTGAATTAAACATATACAAATTATTTTGTGAACATGAAACTAATTCAAATAAAAATAATTTATAATTATGAAAATGTACATTCATAGTTTATAATTGTGAAAATAGTTACAAATATTTTTGAGAAACATAGCTTACCACATGCCTGTTTTTGTTGTAATTTTGCTCTAATGCTGCCACCGTGTATACGTTAATGCACCTTGGATGTTGCTAAATTCTTACTTCAATCCTTCAAAAAAGAGAATTTATTAAGCAAAAATCTTCAAGCATTAAGCTAAAGCGTTTACGCAGACTCGGCAGTCTACATTTCTCATTAGTGGCCTATTACCATTTTTTGTTTGCAATTTTATTTTAATTATTTTGTATTTTATTTAATACATATGATATTTTATATTGTTTTTATAGTTTTAGTAAAGAAATTAAAAACCCCTGGTAATTCGTATTTATTTTATTTTAACCCCGTTAAATCGAAACCTCGCTAAATCGAAAACCCCTATAATTCGTAAGAAATGGGCGGTCCCTTGCGATTACGAATTATCGGGATTTGACTGTACTTGGTTTTTCTTCTATACCGATCTTGAATGGTTCTGTTGCTGATTCCTGAGCTTACGTACAAGTAAACATACATATATGTACAAATATTTACCTATATATGGACATATGTATTCACATGTAAGTAGATCCATACATAGTACGTATGTTTGTTCATAAAAATACAACCATTCGTCTACAAGGTGTTTTTAGCTCTTGACGTGTGTGAGCGGGTGTTCAAATGGCGTACACGTGCGTGCATCATCAAACGGACATTAAACCGCCGAGGTAACAACACCAAATATTGTTGATGATCTCACGTAATGCATACTCACACACACATATACGAGTAAATATTATAACTGGTTGTATGAGTAAGAATATTTGCTTTATTTGAATGGAGAAAATGACACATATTTTTACTTGCTGAACCGGCCGAAAACAAACCCACTCTACAAGTAGAGAAAAGGGTTTGTCCGAAAATTCTTTTTTGTAGAGAGAAGCTGGCGCGACGTGCAGTGAGCAGTGGTGCCAGAAACTTTTGTTGGAATATCTTCAGATTTTAACACTGAGTTTACACGTGCAAGTAACTTGTTACAAGTTGCGTGTACATATTAACGACTAATACATCGAAAAAAATAACAAAAACTCTTGCAATTTGCACGATTGTTTACACACGCAAGTGCAAGTTTATTTTCAAAATGTCGTCGAAGATGAACGTTGTACGCCTTTTAATGTCTGTGCTGCCAAAGTTTTAGCACAGCAATCTTACAGGGGAATTATATTATGTACATACATTTTTCACAATATAAATAATACATTTATTTTCCAAATACAAAATAAGTTATAGATGTTTATTTATTTTTGTTTTTTTTTATATTATGTTTTCGGCATATAACTAAAAATATTAATATTTTAAAAATATTTCCTTGAAAATACCCATTAAAGTTAAAATGAAATACCATGGGCAACACTGTTTGTTTCTGCTTGCATGCAAGGGATAAAACACTGCCAGCTAAAATCAGTTGCAAGTGAGGCTACAACTTGCACGTGCGTGAATGTATTAGTAAAAAATTGTAATGTATTGGGTTTTTTGCTCTTGCACTTGCGTTTTTTCTTCGATTTCAAACGCAAAAATAAAGTTTCTTTATTGTCACAATTGCAAGGATAGTTATTAAGGTGAATGAACGGCTATTCGACTGGATTTCTTGGTTTTACTAAACCCGGGGTTTTTAAATTGTCTGTTTTTCGAATATCGAATATACCGGGTTATATAAATGTTATATCTATTTTAATTCCAAATATGCTCGTAATCGAAGTATTTTTATGAGAGTGTAGAGTCAGAATTTAGCTCACAGTTATTAAGGTGAATGAACGGCTATTCGACTGGATTTCTTGGTTTTACTAAACCCGGGGTTTTTAAATTGTCTGTTTTTCGAATATCGAATATACCGGGTTATATAAATGTTATATCTATTTTAATTCCAAATATGCTCGTAATCGAAGTATTTTTATGAGAGTGTAGAGTCAGAATTTAGCTCACAGTCATATATACATATTCTGAAAGTAAAGTATGCAATTCTATTATTTGTATTCAAGAAGCAATAACCTATTTGAATTCATAGAGGAAACATTTTGGAACATTAAAATTTGAAAAACTGTTCTGAAAGATGCACTGAATAATACACGATTTTTAGAGTAATTTGGATTTAAATACGTACTAAGTATACATATGTACTATACTTTTCTAGTCGTAAAGCAGTTTTGGGCTGGGGAACAGCTCTTGCGTCGTCGTAATTATTTCTTAAGTGCGGTCAGGCTTCGAGAGTTTTGCGTCTCACTCTCATTGGTCAACTGTCGACCTCAACTAACTGTATTAGTTTATAGTTTTTTCTTAGGTATTTCGTTATTAACCACGCATCAACTTTGTTATGCGAAAGCTTAGGTCGGTACAGTTAGTCCCAGCGCTGCAAAAAATTAGTGTTAATACCATCATGAACATAAGGTATAGTTACAAATACAATACAATACTATATTTTTTACCTGCATAGTACGGTGGTATCCAACTCTGAGTACATTAAAAGGTCAATGAAGTTATTTCATGTATCTAATTTTATTATTCATTGAGCACCTGAAAAATTTACATTAAATCAATGAAATAGTTACATTTGTTTAATGAAATAATGTCATAACACACATTAATAAAATATGTTCACAAATGTACGTAATAAGATCAATGGAATTATTTCATTTATTCATTGATACTTTATTTCATTACACAAACAATACTATTCCTTGCTTTTGTGAAATTGTACCTAATTATGATAAAAGAAAATGTTGAACAAGTATTCACCAAATAAAACAGATTTTATTAATTCAAATGACTTCAATACACTGGTATTTAAATTTTCGGTAGCCAGAAATTTATTTGTCATTGATTATAAAACTCATAAAATTTAAATTTTAATAAAAAAAACTTGACATTTTTTAAATTGTAGCTTAAGATTAATAAATGCCCATTAATATATCTTACCAAAATTCAAAGAATTAAAAAAAAAATTAAATTTTGTTGTAGTCATAAATCCAATGATTTGTTTTAATGAAACTATGAAACTTAATGAAACCATTCTGATGGAACTACTTCATAATATATATGAATTTCATGCATATTGTGAAAAGTTTTCATTGGATTAATGAAAAATATTTAATGAAACAGTTTCATTAAAAGTATGACGCATAATTCTTTCAGTGTAATAACACATGTACAACTTTTTAAGGGTGATGGTAATCGGAAAAAATTAAAGAGCAGCATTTTTTATCAGAAAAGAAAACACCATAAAATAATTATATAACAATAATATAAAACAAACATTTAAAGAAATAATTCTATAAAATTAATTTCTAAAATTAACAGTATGTGTTAAATATATGCACGGTTATACTCAACGCATTTTAATGCACGCCTGTTAGATTGTATACATACGTTTCACCTCTTATTATTTGCGGTCAGCAAGTAAAAGATTATTTTCTCTTTATTCAGGGTTTAAAAATTGTTTACAGATTTATGCTAGCAACACAACTGCGATGAACGATGAATTTCGCCCATCGCGACTACTTCGCCGGCAAATATTCGCTGCATAAATTCGTCGTGTGAAGCACAATATAAACACATGTGAAAATAAAATTTTTTACACTCCGTGCAAATAAAAAATTTGTATAAAAACTAAGGAAGGGGGCCGTATTAAAAGTCAACCTATATAAATCCCATCCGAAAGAGGGATTTTTGAACAAACTACCTGAGGTACTTTATTTTTTGAGAACATCTTCATAAATTTTTTACTGTTTTATTCGTCATTCGCTGACGAAATAATTAAACATAATTCTATTTCCTATTGCACCACGATTGCGTGTATTTTTTTCATATACATCATGGTGTTTAATAATTTTTGGCGACCGAAAATTCGTCCCAGTTGTGTCCCTAGCATTATTAGACAAAAAATCTTAATTTTGAGAGAAATATCTTCAATTCTTATTTTGTTGATAAAATCTTTAAAATTACGGTAAAATCTTCCTTCTGGCAACGCTGACTGTGAATATATTGAGAGTGATTGAATGAGTTGTTGCTGTTTCAATATGTATAATCATTGCTAACAAAAGAATATTGTATTATAAAGGTGTCTTTACATGGTAATACAAAAAGTTTGCACTTTGTAGAAGCAAGCAAAATGTTATGAACATCTCTTCGTAAAAACAAGAAATTAAATGTGCGTTGCAAGTAATTTTCATGTATACACTTGTGGTGTAAGTAAAACCAAAATACAATACAAATTGTAAATTACGGGTTGTTCGCTTTAGAAAAAAAGTGTAGCGCTCAACAAATGAAAAATAGAAATTTTCTATAGAAATTTGTCAAATAACAGTTTAATAAACATACAATATTTTTTTTATGAATAAGGCCATTATTGTTTAACCAAATTTCTAAAAATTATGAAGTATTTTACTATATTATATGACTTATGAGTTTTTGAAAGGTCTTAATACAAAGTGTGATAGTCTGAAATGTATTGGATTTCTCTCTCCTACTGAATACATTTGGCTTCTAAACGTTGAGATTTGCTTCATTCCTCAAACGAAAGGGTAAGTTTGCCCTTATGTGCATGCAAATGTATTATGTATGCATACAAATATTTTGTATAAGGTATTCTAAAGTAAGACAACATGATGGCAACATTGTGTCTGCAACATGTCAACAGTTTTTTTCATTTATTCCACTTTGCTTCGCTTCTTAAATACGTCTTGTATACATTTGCTAGTGGGCTTAAAATATAAATTGCAAATAATGTAGTGAATCACTATGTTCGACGCTTTCAAACTTGTTGTACACGAGCGGTTAATAAAAAATAAAAGCTAAACTGTTTATATACATATATTTTATTTTTAATAAAAAAAGCTAATTTCTTTATAAATAAAAGATTTTTACGTATATGTGTGTGCCAAGTAAAATAAAAAAAGATAGTCAAGAAATTTTAAAGAGAAGTAAGTGCATATGAATGCTAACACAAAAAATAAAATTAATAAATAGGTAATGGTGCTCAAGCAAATATATAAAATATAAAAACAAATTTTTGTGATATTGTTGAACGCTAAACTTCTCCTGTGTATGTTTGACCTCTTGCGGGAATCAAGAGCTTGTTCCAGTAATCCTGCATTGCTGCATTTCGAACTTTTCAAGTAAGTAATACTAACCACCGCACAGCAAAGTATTTAAATAAATAAAAATTATGAAAATAATTAAATAAACAGTGAAACAAATGTCTACAAACTTTTTGACGCAAAGATTTCCATGTTACAACTTCTGACGCCAATTATGTATTTGCGGAGTATGATGAATGTGTGTTACAACATCAAAGAATTGCTGCCATATCGTACGTTTTGATTTAAGCTATTATTTCTAAATGAGCTGGAATGAAACGAAAATTTTTTTAATATGTCTGCCTTGTATCCGCTGCATCGTTGATTACAGTTAGTTTAACATCATTTGCACTCCTACTCATAAGATGACACATCTGCACAGATGTTGGCGGCTCAGCCGAACCGTTTGTGTATTTTGTCGTACTCTTTATAAACATACATATTTCCATACATAGTTATGTACATACATATACGAGTAAGTGTATATACAAACATGTGGAGTTTCGTTGGTATGGTTGCATGTACATATGTATGTAATATTTATTGTGCAAATATTACAAATACAGCATGATTTTGATGCCGTTTTTCAAGGACGCTTAAGGTCGACTACAAACATACATATTACTGACATACACACATCTTAACAAATATGTGTATTCAAACAATCATATGTAACTATGTTCACAAATTTTTCTTACTATCCTGTACTGAACAGTGTTGCCCTTGAGAAATTTTCAAAAGTGGTAAAGAAGGGGTATTTTGCAAAAAGAAAATGTGTCATAAAAAAATGGTCAAGTTTTTTTTAACACAGATATAAACATATGCATTTCATATTTGAATAGAAAGAAGAACTAATAAAAATTAATTACAAAAAGCATTTACACAAGAAAATATAAAGGTTAATGCATTTGAATAAAAATAAAATGTCACTATGACAAATAGAAAAATGCTTCTAAAGGCATGATAGTTAATCGGAAGTTTATTTAAGCCACCATTAAATGTTTCTCTTTCTTACAACTGAAGTTCCATATTTTCCGCAGAAAATAAGACAGCTTCAAATGCTTAAAATTCATTTTCAAAGTTACCAGGAGGATAAACTTGCTGCTAAGTTATTAGTAACTTTTCTGGTAAATGTAATAAAAATAAAAAGAAAAAAATTATCTGCAAGATAAAATTCTAATTTTAACTTTTAGTAGTATAAATAATATCAGTTTAAAAGGCCCGTTTTTATTTGTTCAGGTTTATTAGGCAAACAAATCACATTTATATCTGAAATTTGGACATTTTGTTTTTATATGTATAGTAATTAATACATACATAGTGTATCAATTCTCAGAAATAAAGATTTTGTTATCAAATATGTGCTAATACTCGTATACATAAGAACCTTAAAAATATAAATGCATGCATACAAAAGCTGTTTAATACAAGGACCCTTTATAATAGCGTTGTTAAGATCCTTCTAAATAAAAGTTTCCAGGCTTGAAAAAAGGGCCAAAAACTATCACTAACTTGCAAAAATGCTACAAAAGAGTATTTTGAAAAAAGTGTAATGGACATAAAAGAAGATAAAATTGACACTTTAGTACTAAAAGGGCAACGCTGGTAGTAAATTTTGTAATAAACATTTGTTGCAAGTGTTGTCATTGTGTGAGTAAGTGCAAAAGAACATAGAAATGTAAAGGAACGATATTCTTTTATATAATTCTTATTGTTTGAGTGCAATTGGAATGGTGGTGTGCAGATGTGTGCACGGACATTGGTCGTATGAGGTTAAAAATATACGTTTCAATTTTGAAGCTTTTGTTTTAATCATAAATAATAATTTACAAACTTTTCATTTGCCTTATCTGTCGTCTATTTTTCTTTTCCTCTTAATAAAATATAAAAAATTATTAATAATGCACAGCTGTTGTTAAAAGTACTTCACATAAAAGAATGTTTCTGAAATTGATAAATACTGCGGTTGAATTTAACCACCGACCTTCCTCTAATTCTAGATAACTGAAGAAATGTTTAAGGGCTTTTCACGCTATCATAATGGAATTTGCTGCGACTGACAAAAATCTAACAAACCATTACGTTTTGTTTTCACACCATCACAGCTGATATAAAATTAAAAATACGGCCAACGTCCGGTTTTAATATTTTTATTATTTGCTTTCGTAAAAAATGCAACCCTGATCAAATGAAAAATTATATTGTTTAAACAAATTTCTAAATATGATGAAGTCTTATGGGAGGTCAAATCTTTTACCATATTATTTGTAATTTTCACAAGACTTCACATTCAACTCTTAATATAGAGCGTGATAACATCAAGTGTCTACACCTAACGTGAAAGGAAATTAAAACATTACGAGTAAGTTAAAACTTGCTATTTACGTAGTGTTTACACGTGCAGGTGCAAGTTCGAAAAACCCAATACATTCAAACTTTTTTACTAACACACGCACAACCTCTGCCCTTGCAACCAACTTTCAACTGAACTGACAAGCAATTTCAGTAGGCAGTGATTTTTTGACACTTACTGAAAGTCAAATTACAACTTAAATAACAGTGTTGCCTTACAACAAGTTTTGCGGAGATTAACTGATTTTAATATAATGTTTTTGTCATATTTAAATTTTTCAAAATATACTTTTAAAATAATTCACATTTTTTTATTGAAAATATATAAATTAAGCAGTCTTTGCCGTTTTGAGAGAAAAAAGTTTTAAATTATTCTATTTCATTTATTTATTTTATTCCTACCATTCATTTCCCCGAAAAATAAAATTATGGTTTTCTATGGTAATGCTATTTTAGGAGCTGTTGTCTCTCCACTGACATTTTTAAACTGAACTTTCATGTTATTCTTTAAATACTAATGCAACTTGCAAGAAAGTCAAGTATTTTTTCGACATTTTCGTTGATAATACGTACACAGGACTTCTATGCAAGTACTTGTTCGTGTAAACGCAGTGTTAAATATCTGTCTGTTAGAGTTGTAACTTCTTATAGTAAAGAAATAAAAATGGTGCAAAACAACTACAAATAGCAGGCTGTTGTCAATTTAAGTTATAACAGAGTTTCCAAATGAAATGTTTGAACAACCAAGTTATAACGTTATAGTGTGTTTCCATATACGTGTTTTGCTATTACATGGTATTAACCAAACTTCAACATGAGCGGTCCACACTTAACTTTAGCTTGAAGTTAGCGTTAAAGTTAGTATTTTCATATCACGTGCGGACCGCACTTTAGCAACGGTCGAACTTAGGATTTCTACATTTAAAGGTCTTTCATTAGTTTCCCGATATTATACATTTAGATTTTCTCAATGCTATGAATTATAGTATTGTTACAACAATACTATTAAGTATAGTATTGTTACAACACTAAAAGACAGCAGCTACATATTTTGTCTCAAACTTTTGAGTTGTCAGAAGTGGCATGATACAGTAAACAAGGTATTCACTTTGCTATAACACAACAACCCGAAAAATATATAACAGGTATTTTGTTTGTGTAAATGGCGAATGAAAACCTGAACTGTCAAAAGTTACTGATAAGAAACACGTGCATTATTAGTTATTGTTACCGTTTATGTGTTAAGGACAGAGCATGATTAAATTTGAATTGATAAGAATTTTGAGCCGATAATTTAAAAGGTAACAAGAGACAAGCTGAAATATCTTTAGCTTCACTTACAAGACAATTGTGCACAAAACTAACAATTTTGTTGCAAACGTAAACGGATTTTTCGTCTCCATTAATATAATCCACCGACCGACCTGTCGATAAATATATATGTACATAAGTACTTCTACCCATATTAAAATATTTTGCAAGATCTCACACATGCATACAATTTGTTTATATCATCGTCTTTGTTATTGTACTCATGATTGATACATCATCACATAGGTACATACAAATACGAATATGCACATTTAAATGCTACATACACACACATACATTCTTATATAAACACACATACATTTTATTCCATACACGCCTTCATATATTCATACGCACGTGTGAGCTTGTTTGATTTAATTAAATTCTTGCAATTAAATTCAAATTTTTGTTTTATTTTGTTATTGCAACCGCTTTGTTATTTGTTGTTTCAATATTTTTTTTTTTTTGCCGCTCGTGTTTAAGAATTATTCATAAACGAGGGTCGCTTCGTCATCACTAACTGAATGGTAAAAATCAGGGCAGGGAGATGTCGTTGCGACAGCACGTGTAAAATAAACAATTAATTAAAACTAATCAGCAGCAGAAAATGTACAAAAAAGAAAACAATAGTTATGGCACTAACAATTATATTGCTTATCAGTAAACACCACTACAACTGAAAACTAAAAAAAAAAGATAAAAAACTTTAATTAATTATTTCCAACATTTTTGTTATCTTTAATTTGTTTACACTGAATTTAGACAGCTTATTATTTTGAGTTCTATTTTTACAGTTCCCTATTTGCCAAGTCTTTTTTTAAAGACTTATTTACAGGGTGCTTATTGCAAGTTTAATTCATGATAAAACGGAGAGATGTATTTATTTATAATTATATTGGATAGGAAATATTTTGATAATAATATTTACGAGTAATTATGAGTAAAAATGCTAATATGGCTGGCGCGTATAAAGCATAATCTGAAATTCCAATAACTTTCGAATGTTGATTTCCAGGTATTTAGTTGTCTCTGGTTTAACGATTTTGACAATTGACTTTACATAACATCAGGGAAATTAATCCAATAGCGTAAAAACAGATTTAAATTAATTGGGCCACTAGTTTCTTTGAGCAAGTGGCTGCATTCTGTTGAAATCACATGTAAACAAAATTAATGACAGCTAAAGGGCGTTTCAGACTATCATACAAGTCTTAAGATTTTGATTGGATTTTGTGACATTTTTGATTGATTTTGACAAAAATCTAAAGATATTTGTTGCGACTGTCAAAAAATCTAACGTACCATTACATTTTGTTTTGTACACTATCACACCTAAAGTAAAAGAAGGAATATGACTTGAAAATAAACAGCCAATTTACTTAACGTCTGGTTTTAATATTTTTATTATTTGCTTTTGCAAAAAATGCAACCCTGATCCAATGAAAAATCTTATTGTTTAAACAAATTTCTAAAAATGGTGAAGTGTTATGGGATGTCAAATCTTTTACCGTATTTTTTCTCATTTTCATAACGCTTTACATTCACACTTGCACGTATTATTTGATTTTTTGACAAGTCTTAAAACAAAGTGTGATAGTCTGAAGTGCCCTTTAGTGTTGTGTGAACAAATTTCTAACCATGCTCCTATTCTGTTTACGGTTCACCGTATCATTTACTTTGTAACCTTTATTTTTGCAGACATTATTGCGCCAATGACCCTATAAAGCTTATCAATTAGCAATTTTCTGTGGATGTAGATTATTCTCACTCAAAATGCGATAAATACTTCAAACAAAAATAGACTTGATCGGAGAATTAAATTTTGAGCATTCAATATTAATATCGATTTGTGCTTTAGCCTAATTTGTTGTCAAAATTTTGACAACTATTCGTAAATTCTACCAACAAAATACATGTTGATGTTTGTTGGTGTTGTATTTATTGTAATTCTGCCACTAATGTTTCGACTGTCATAGTACGTCAATCGAAAAACTCGTGAAATTAAAGGTTTAAACTCTACGATAGTGTGAACACATTATTATGGTATTATTTGGCTTTTTCACAACACTTTAGTTTCACACTATTCCAAAATATTTTATATTATTTGAATCTTAGACTATCACGAGTGTGATAGTCCATAATGGCTTTAACATGTTGTGTAAGTATTTACTTCCTATATCTGACGGTTTGAAGGTAACAAACTTTTCTCTATGTGGAATGATGAGCATGCTTTTTTTGCTGTATATCTCGAGTACACACGTTAACTGATCAAAAAGGGGAGAAAAAAACGTTTTGATTAGTTGTAATAAACTTCTTTTTATTCTTTAAGCCAATGCAATTGTTACATGCGGCATTTGTAAATGTCTGAACTGTTTTATATTCTATATTTTCGATTGTGGCAGGTTTTTTACAAGAATTTTTGCGAACAATCTATCACAGTTTGAACGCAAACTAATTGAGTTAATTTGTTCTCCGCAGCTTGTTTAAGTTAAATAGTTAATAGTGAAATTATGAAAAATATCATATGGACTAACAGCCTGTTCATGGAACACAATGTGCTCAAAAAACGCGAAGAAATCTTGACGTTTTTCTTACTTGCGTTCATGTAACGCAAAAAAAACTTTTTGGGCGAAAAACGTGACAATTGACATCTGCGTATCGCGTTTTTAAATGCCAAACAGGCGAATGGTGTGCGAATGGAAATTTTTATTCGTTGAGAAAGAAAAAGGAAGAAGCTTGAACAAAAATAAACAATCAAATATATAAAAATGGAAATAACAAAAACAAAATAAGTACGAGTATGAATGAATACATGTAAATATATACATAAATAAACGTACAGATCCATGTTAACATGTACATATATATGTATATGCAAACAATTTCCTTTTTTGCTAATTATTTAAATTTTGTCAAATCCCAGTATTGCCCCTAATACTGGGATTTGACAAAATGTTTACTAATGCAACAGAAAAATTTTACGGCGTTGCTGAATAGTCATTTAAACAAATTAAAACTTACAACTAGTTAAATTCGATGATTCAAGGAAGTAAACTTTCACGCGTTAATAAATACAGAAACTGTTTCGTTGTAAAGTACTACAAAAGGAACAAATGTAAGTAGGTATGATATAAATATTATTCTATGTGGTCGTATGTATGTATATACATAACAAATGCGCTTATTGCAATTTTAACGCACTCGTGTGAACATTCTCCAATTGGCAAGTTTGTAAAAACAACTATAGAAATCACAAATTTAAAAACAATTTCATTAAAATTTAATAACACACTCTAACGAACACCCCAAACTCACAAGCTGCCCAAAATTCCAAATACATTTTTGTATCTACATGTATGCACATACGAGTATTTACAAAGACCATTGCTGCTAATGGTGAGTCGTATTTTTTTTTGTTTAGTACGAGATTGGCAAACATGACCCTGGACTCGTTACGCTCTCTGGTTGCTGTTATGAGCTTTTATTTTTTTTTCTTTTTTTTTTAGCCAAGGCCTACACATTCGTGCATATTTACATACGGACTTCACACAAGAGAACTCTTGTTAATCGTACAATTATTTAGTCATTCATTACCCCTACACTACGTACTAGAGTTGGGTAGTGCGCGAACGAACTAGTATCACTGAACTATTCACTTCAGGGAGCTAAGTGAGCCGATCATTTGTGCGAGCTCTTTTAGCTCCGTAGTTCATGTTTCTTTCTTTTGTCTTAAGTTTTCTTTTTCGTTCATGTTTCTTTCTTTTGATAAACAGTGGTGCCAGAATTTGACGTAGAAAGTACATATCTATGTTACATACAACTATTAGAAAACACAATTTTGTTTTGCAAAAATGTAGTTGTTTTTTGTATTATAAAAATAAATAACATGTACGACAATAAATTAATATAAAAACATCGAGACTCATCAGAAATAAAACGTTTTTTTTCTCAATATTTATCTTATTTTCATCGCACCTGAACATTTCTAATCTCACCTTTAATTAATCCTTATAATTGTACTTTTCAACTTTTAATTTTTTTACACGAATTTTGTTTGCTTTTCTTCTTCTTTATCATGAAAGCCGAAACAAAGCCGCACTGTGAACTATTGAACTAATAGAAAGACATATTTCAGTAAAAAGAGCTGAACTAAACAGAACACTCTCTTAAAAGAGCTCATGAACTCAACTTTACTACGTATGAGAGCGGATTGATATTGAAACTAACTAGCATTATGTGGCAGCAAAAACGTTGATTTTTTTTAAATTCCGATCTGTCATAATTTTTTTAATCAATCACAACAGCAGACGATCAAAAAGTCAAACGTCAAAAATACAAAATTAACAATTTTGATTTTCATCAACCATTGTCGACAAAGTGGACGAGCAACCGAAAATTATGGCTTATGTGATCGTCTCCTGGGCGCATTACTTTTGATAAAACAGAGAAGAACATCTCGTTTAAACTAAAGCAAAAATTATACTATTTTAATGTTTTTGCTTACAAGAAAACTACACTTAGTATCTTCTTTTTTCTTTTTACTAAAATATTTCTTAATTTCCTGTTATTTCCCGTAATTTGAAGAAGCAGTTGGACGACAATATTCTTGCTCGCACGATATTTTCGCTCATGTTAGCAACAACAATAAAGGAAATTATTATAGAAAAAAAAAACGTTTTTAACAAAAGCAAAAAAAAAAAAAAAAAATATTTGGTTTGTTTGCAAATTTGCAAAACTATTTTTTGCTTCATCATAAGAATTTATCGAATCAGGTATTTCTACATGTACCTCATTTTCAGAGTCTTCAGGCAGTGAGTAAAAATATTTACATCAGCACCTGCTTTAACGACCTTATCTGATAATGGACCAATTTCATGATTCACCAGCGCTCTGTGTGGTTTACCAGGATAGGTAGTAATTCTTGCCATATGCCTGTAGCCATGCAGGCAACCCCTTCTAATCCCTTCTCTATGCAATTTCCCAGCAATCAATGGAAGACAAGGCCTAATGAGTTGGTAGGCCGAAGCCCACTAAGAGCATCAGCCCTTAAGCCAACTCACCCGTCCAACCATCACCACTGGTTTCTTACAGTACAGGTAAAAGTTACAAGGCAACAGTTCCTCGGGGGGTTGTTTGCCCCCGAAAAAAGCCACGCACCAACAATTATCAAAGATACTAACTCCCCCTTCCTGCGTCTTTACATTGAAACCACAGCCAGAACGTTTCAGCCAAGGTAGGCACCATAACCATGATCAGCCCGGGTTGAAGTGCAAGCAGACTCGCCCGGGGCCAAGCTGATTCCCGTTCTGTCAATTTATAGCCTTGGTAAGGGTTTCGGAAGCCAACACAACATAAGTCATGCGGCTTCCTAGAGTTTTATATGCTATAACAAACGACAAACAGAACGTCCTAGTTAGGAATACGCCAAGGCAAAACCTGTTCCCCGGGGGGGAGAATCTTCAGACAAACTTATCTCCACAATAGTGCTTGAATTTAATGATTTAGTACAGCTATTTTCACTTTAGACGTTTTCATATTGTTTTGAAATTTCGCCAAAACCATTTGAATGTCTGAACGATGCTATTAAATTAAATACATCTCTTTCCTATAAATGTGCTCAAACACACGAGAACAATTTTTAGGAGAAAACTTTTTTTTCTACTCGTAATCCATCAGACGCGAGACCAGTGCTGCCAGAAACTTTTGTAGAAAAATCTTAATTTTCGAAAACAAAATCTCAATTTTAGAAAACATTTTAAGGGAAAAATAATATTGCGTTTCGTTTTTTGTCTTGTCATATACTGTCCTTTCGTATCTAGAACAAAAATACTAAAGTAAATATTATTGTTTACTTTTATGAATGCTTTACCTTATTAACAATTTATTTTTTGATATGAAACAACAAAGAGCGTAAAAAACTTATAAAAGATTGTGTTGTAAATAATTATCACATTTGTTTCTTTTTTTAACTTGTGTTAAACTGTTTCGAATTTCCGCTATTTATTTTCGTATCTATGCACACACATATGTACATAGTTTGTGTGTGCATATGTTATGTATCTAAGCGTGTAGGTACGTCTATTTAATCACAACCGTTATGAGTATTTATTTGCTTTCGAAACGAATTTTATAAAACATTAAACAAACAAAACAAGTAAATACCAGATAAGACACAAGCTCACACACCCATTTCAAACCGACTATTCCTCGTCTGTATGCGTGTGTATGTGGGTGAGTGTGTTACATTATTTTCCCCGCACGTGTAAATTAATGTGTTAAGTTTTGTTTTTGTACTCTTATCACACAAGCACAAGTATTTTCTTGCACAATTCCAAGTAGTATTGAGTGTCTTTGTTGATATTCGTTCTCAAGGTGTGCTCGCCAAGCAGCGTTGTCAACTTTGAAATTTCAAAACGCATCAAAATTGGGGAAAAAAGCGCGTTATTTCAACAAAAACGCACCGAATTTTGAATTTTTTCCTTTCATTTTAAAAAAAACTATTTTATATTTTAAGAAGTACAATATTTTTTTTATATTAAAAACACGATAATGAAACAGCCTTTTAAGCCCCTATTATACAATCAAACTACAGCTGATAACACTGCCTGCTGGAATGCCATCAAATTCGTTCAATAGCTAGATTTCGTGTTTGTTAAACTTGGTCTCTAGTACGACTCCGTTAGTTTTATTAAGATAATATTACCTTTACAATAATTATTAATATATCATTTAATTATATTTGCTGTCAATCGAAATCAACTGTGACTTTTACAGCGTATTATCAGGAACCCAAAATATCTGTTTACCGTCGTCAAAATTATATTTCAGCAGCATACAAGCATTACTGTCGAAAGAATTTACGATTATCGGATCAGGAAAAGTATTAGAATCATATTACAAGCCTTCAGATTCGATTAATAGCAATACTATAAAACACAGTGTAAGCGGGGTCTTTAAAAGAATTTATTGGAATATACGAAAATTTGCCAGAATTATAATAGAGATGAAGCTTACAATAATCAATATTTAATGCAAACGAATTCACAAATTTTGTACCACCGAAATTTTAAAAACGCACCGATAATTTAAAAAAAGCGCACTCCGCACCTACTAAAGAATTTTTCGCACAAATAATTTTAAAAAAGCACCAAAAACGGTGCGAAACGCACCGAGTTGACAACGCTGTCTGTCGCCAAGTATCTGTTGTCACTGAGTCATCAAATTTCTAGTAACAAAACAAATATTTCAAATAGGTATGTACTCGTATTTACAAGAAAAATGTCTTACAACAACACATCGTATTATTTGCAAATACTGTTTTCACATACATATCATAACAAACGCTTCAGTGCCGAAATGTTTTAAATACATAAACGAACAATCTCTTATACTCGTACAGCGTTGCCAGCGAATATTTTCAAAAAGTATCACAAAAAGGCTATTTTTAAGAAAGAAAGAGTAAAGTTTTTTTTTTTAAAACAAAGATATTTCAGTTTTGATAAGAGAAAAAAAGTATAGAATTGGTATGTAAGTAAGGAAACATAATAATAATTATCAATAAGAAGTAGACAAAAATTCTTCAAGTGTATTTGAAGGAAAATATAATGCAAGGGTTACAATTAGGAAAACGATTCAAATATTATTAATAATTCAGTATACATGGTTCAGGCTTATTGATAAAACAAATCAATTTTACATATAAAATCTTGTTATTAATTATTTGACTATTTTTGTTTTAAATAGTACATGTATGAACATACATATGTATATACTTATGTGTATATAACCCTTTTTAGAAATGAAGATTTAATTGCCAAATACGAGTATATTTTACTCGTAATATACATAAGACATAATATAGTCCTTGCTAAAATATGAGTGGCAAGAATTTCTTACACCAGCATTGTTAAAATCTTCTATAGAATGAAATTGAAGTATACTGTATATATTGATTTACATCAGCACCTGTCTTAACGGCTCTATTTGATGACGGACCAACTCCACGGGTTTTTTTGCATTAATTTTGTGGCAAACCCCTTGCTGAAGGGTTCGGGCCTTCTAATCCCTCCTGCATGCATCCCAGAAGTCAATGGAAGACAAGGCTTAATGAATTAGTAGGCCGAAGCTTATTAAGAGAATCAGTCCTTAACCAACTTACCCGTTCAACCATCACCCCTGGTTCTTTACATTACAGGTATTTGTTGCAAGACAACATCACCTCGGGTGGTCATTAGCCCCCGAAAATCGGCAAGGCACCATAGTTATCAGCGAAATTAATTTCTCTTCCTGTGATTTTAGCCAGAACGTTTAGTATACGAGGCCGGTTCGGAAACTTCTTAGCCTGGCACAAAAAGTGCGGTATAAACAGAGAAAAAAAATTAAGTGTTTTGGAAACTCTGCTATGAACACATGTTAAATTTTGTTTCGATCTGGTAACTCCTTCATATAGAAACAGCTGTTCACAAAAGACGCATACGCGATTTTTTTTACAATGGAAAAATTAGAAATGTGTGGTGTCATTAAATATTTACATAAAAAAGGTTTATCGAGACAAGAAATTCATAATGATATGGTGAATATGTTATATGACACACATACCACATAAAATTCAGAAAAATGCATGAAATATTTATTTGGATCGATAGTTGGGTCGATTTAATTTAATGTTTGAAGATTATTTCATGCAAATGTTGGCCGCGACTGCGCCTCAAATGGTCCATCCGCTTAGTCCAATTTTGGCATACTCTTTCCAACATTTTGGCCGGTATCTCACGAATAATATTGGCCTTAACATAGCCCCACAAAAAATAGTCTAGAGGCGTTAACTCGCACGATCTGGGCGGCCAATTGACTGGTCCCAAGCGTGAAATAAACTGTTCACCGAACTCGCCTCTCAATTGGTCCATTGTTTCGCGTGCTGTGTGGCATGTGGCACCGTCTTGTTGAAACCACATGTCATGCAAGTCAAGCTCTCCCATTTTGGGGAAAAAAATTAACGTTGTGATTCGCATCATCTTTGAAGAAATACGGCCCAATGATGCCGCCAGCCCATAATCCGCACCAAACGGTTGTTTTTTGTGGATGCATTGGTAGCTCTTGCAATGCTTCTGGCTGCTCTTCACTCCAAATACGGCCGATACGGCTGCGATATTTTCTTCAGTTCGCACTCTACGTAAGCGTGTTGGTGGTTTAATGTCCAACAATGTAAATTTGGTGCGAAATTTTTTTACAATAGCCCGAATAGAAGCCTCAGTATGTCGATTAAACTGACCATAAAATGGAAGAAGCGCGCGATGAACTTTCTTAACAGAGCACGCATTTTGGTAATAAAATTCAATAATTTGCAAGCGTTGTTCGTTTGTAAGACGATTCATGATTAAAATATAGACCAAACTGAAGATGTTTGACAGTGACACAAGATACAAAACGTGCGTGAGCTGTCAAAACTAGTGTTGCCAAAAAGATAATAGCAAAAAAATCACTCGTTACATAAACGTGTATGTGTGAATGTGTGGCCTTGCCCACTATAAATTCCATTTTGTTATGTTAATGGTAGAATTATAATTAGAAATAAACAAAAAATAGAATAAACAAAAATAGGAAAAATACTAAAGCTTGAATGAAGTTTTTTTCTTGTTTCTTTTTTTTTTAAATACTGGCATGTGTGTGCAAAAAAAAAAAAAAAAAACAATGTGCAGTAACTGTTTATTTTTCAGAGCTTTCATTAGATTTGAACTGCATATTTTTGTGTTCGTGCGCGAACACCATTAAGCTTTCAATTATTTTCGACATCTAATTGACATGTTCCAAAATACACTGCAAGGAAAAATATTCAATTCTGGGCTATACAATCTGTCTTTTCTAGGCTCGGAAAAGTTCTTCTTTTATCTGTTAGCTAAAAAAAACCCCTCTGGAGAATTTAAACTTCTGCTAATAGTACGAACCGCTCTGTGCACACCGCAGGGCTATTCCTAAATAACTAATGAAAGAGAGCTTCTTGATATTAAACCAGAAACTTTCAATTACAACTTTAAATTTTGCCAGTAATTTTTTATGTGTGCATGACTTTATACAAAATCACTATTAGGAATGAAAATTAAAATAAAAAAAATAAGTAAATGCTTTTTTACGTAACATTTGTTATAACTTGCATGTTTCCAATGACGTCACGCATACACGTGTACTTCTTAGGAAACATACACACATATAAATACAAACCGCACTCTCAAGTTGGAATGGGAATAAAGTGCAATTGCACGTTACAACACTAAACTGTAAATCTAAAATGCAGCTGCATTTTTGCTCGGTTAAACAGCAATGAAAAGTAATTTGCTCGTGTAATGAAGTTAAAAGCCCCGTGGTACGAGTACGAGTATAAACAAGGCTGAAATGCACTCAAACTACTCGTATGAAATAGAAACTTAATGCACACAAAGCAAGGTGCTTCTACTTTAAACTAAATCTAAAAATATATGTAACGAACATTAAACTACTGTCATCAATTCTTAATAGATTTGAGAATTTTGAGAAAGTGAAACAAGTGTTTGGAATATGTTGTAAATGAATGTTGATGTACTCGTATACAGGCTACACTTGCAATTTGTCTAGAGTTAAAAGATGTTTTCGTCCTGTTTCAAATTACGAGTAAGATAACTTATCCGAATGTAGAATTTTGTAATATGTAGTTATGTGATCTGCATTAAACACGTTCAGCAACTGTTGTCTCGCGAATACATCTTTCAAATATAGAATATGGAATGTTATATTAATGACAAAACGGCTACACGCCCGTATTTGTAGATGTCCTCAAATTAAACTTATTTTTAATATTGCGGGCGAAAAATATAATAATTGAAAGCCACCATTGTAAGAGCTTGTTTGAGTTTTCATTTTTAATTTTTGTAAAATGGAAGCTTGTGAATAAAATAATTATTTAAAAAAAAAGTTTGAAAGTATTTTATTATATTTATTGCTACTATTTATTTATGGCTTTGTTCATAAAAATACTTCAGGTACGCCGACAACTGTGAAAAAGATTTACATCAGCACGTGCCTTTCCGGCCTTATATGATGGCGGATCAATTCCACAATGGAACTATTCACGATTCACCAGTGCCCCCGTGTGGCTGACCAGGCTCACACAGGTAGCAATTCTTGCCATATGAGCAGCTTCTTTTTAAGTCCCTCTTGTATACAATTTCCCACCAATCAATGGAAGACAAGGCTTAATAAGTTGGTAGGCCGAAGCCCACTAAGAGCATCAGCCCTTAAACCAACTCACCCGTCAATCATCACCACTGGTTCCTTATAGCACAGGTATCTGTTGTATAGGCAACAGATCCTCGACATGTTGTTAGTTCCTGAAAAAAGCCACACACCAAACAATTAACAAGCATACTAACACTCCCTTCCTGCGTTTTAGGTTTCAACCACAGCCAGAAAGTTACAGCCGAGGTAGGCACCTCAACCATGATCAGCCCGGGTTGAACTGCAAGCAGAACCATCCGGGGGCCATGCTAATGCCCGTTCTGCCAATTTATACCCTTGGTAAGGGTTTCTGAAGCCAACACAACATAAGTCATGTGGCTTACTAGAGTTTTATTTGCATCAAACCAATGGGTTCCTTCCCCTGTTTACCCGAGAAACAGAGTGCCCAAGTAAGGAATACGCCAAGGCAAAACCTGTTCCTCAGGGGGAGGTACGCCGACAAGCAGAATGTCAAAAGTACAGATAAGCTGTTTGTAAGACAACAAAAATAATAATAATAATGACCCGTTCCAATCAAAAGATCTCGCAGCCTGCGGGAGGCCTCGCAGTAGACTTTTTCTTTTATCTTGAACCATCAGAGGATGACATTTACATATGCCGTGTATTCTGAAACTAGGAATATAGGTTATGTGGAGGAGGAGGAAAGAGAGTGTAGTGTTTGTGAACACGGACAGCATGGACAGCACGGAAAAACCAATACAAACGTTATCATATCATTTAAAATGCTGGAACTATGTTAGTTAAAACTGCTCAGACTAACAAGAATAAGTTCAACACCTCCCACACTGCAACGTAATGAATTACATGGAGAAGAACATATAAACTAAACACGGACCATAGTGAAAAAATAAAGTGTACACAGGATGGAAGACTAGTTGGAAACATTCGAAAATTATTTTCAAGCATTTAACTAAATATTCCAGCATTTTAAATAAAATAATGACAATTTAAAAAGAAAAAAAAGTTCTAATAAAATTTTCTAAAAAACAGCATTTTTTCTTCTCTTTATATTTTTACGTTTCATAACAATTAGGAAAATTTATAAATAAATATTGAACATTTGGTACAAGGGTTTGAAAAAGTCTACCAAAACATGGAGAAATGATGATGCAGCTGTTCAGCACATCTCTTTAATATTACCGATTGCTCAAATAAAATAACCAAAAATAAAAACCACTTATGTAAGTGAATTTTCAAAATATAAATACGAGTATTTCTTAGAAATTTAGGGAGCATCAATTTATTGTGAAATTAAACCGCTTGTTATGAACTTCATTTCATTGTATTCGTTGGAATAACATTTACTAGTAATTGAAAAATATTTTTACATCTACATTTTTATCTATCTGAATGTTCCGCACTCACTCACTCACTCACTCATTCATTCTTGCTTACACAACCCCTCGCATAACCGCTTGCGTCTTTAAAAAAGCTCTGCCAGTATTTGGGTCATTTCCTCCACGTGTAAACGATTCGATTTGAAGGCATTGTTTATTTATTACTCTGCCTTCGCTTGTTCGCACATACATACAAACAGTTTGCATTTGCGCGAGTGTGCATGTATGTGTTGATTTGCAAATGAAAGAGCGAAATTTTAATCAATGAATACCGAAAACAAAGAAAAATACAATTTATCAATTAATTTTAAACAAAAGCTTGATTCCAAGTGAACTTTTGCAACAAATGCGCTACACCAAGCTGCAACCAGCACCAACCATTTCGAAACCAATTTAATAATTCCCAGTTTCCACTATGCAAGTCTTATTGCTGAACTGATTAACTTTTAGAGAACGGGGTGAGGTATTTTACCTCATCCAGTAAACGAGTTCATACTTGCATGTACTTGAAATTCGTTTTGCTTTCATATTCGTATGTATACTATTGAATCTAAAATCAGTTCAGTTTAAGCAATAAGACTTGTACAGTGGAAACGGCAAAGACATTTTAAAGAAGAAAATAAAAAATTGCAATCTTATTTTTTTGTATAGTGGAAATTGGCACTAATTTTCAAAGTTTAAAGAGTGGCCAAGCAAGTTTGAGTTGCACAGAAATCGGGCAGATGTTTCCAGGGTATGAATAACAGCGCTTTTATCGTCCAACCTTAAAATTACTAGAGTTTAAAACATTTATCACAATAATTTGTCTTTGGACATTTTTCGAGAACAGATATGCTGCCCTTGTCCTCAGCACTCAGTGATGTTAACTGTACGGTAATAATCGTATTACGAGTGTATGGCAATTTTGCCTTTCAAACAGCAGCGCGGTAATTTTAAATGCCCTTTCCTGAAATGCTTTAAAAAATAAGATTTGCTGACCGACCACTCGTTAAATTTTGCATTCGCATTTCTCTCCCACTGAACACATTTTACATTTAGATGGTTAGATCCAAGAAATAGTATAACTATGTAAATATTTATTTTATTTATTTAGATGAATTATAAGCTTTAAAGACCGAATTAATTCATAGTTTTTAAAAGGCAAAATACTATATGTACATACTCTGATATTATATAATACTATCGAGTAATAAAAATAATGTTAAAACTACCCCCCATTTTTTTCCACAAATAATGAAAAATACCTTTGAAATGCTATATAGAGTTTAAAATAAATAAAACCTTAGAGCGCTATAGCGAATTCTACTTTTATATATTTTGAATCATGGTCCTATATTGAGACAGAGTGTTATTAAAATTACGTAAATATACTTTTGACATGGAAAAGATTACTATAAATTGGTGCAAAGCACAAAAAATATATACAAGCTCGTATATGCATATTTAGCTTTTATTTACTAAATAAGTTATTGCAGATTAGACTTATTACTTTTGTGACAGCTGTTCATTTGATTCTCTTAATAAATTATTCAAATACCACCCTTTTTGTTTTATCAGCGTTAATGGTATTAAGACTGGTTGGGCTAAATACTTTCTGTACGGTAATTTTGCTCAAAAACCGCTAAATTTTCTAAAGTCATGCAGTACTTGGAAAATAAAAGTTAACAACACTGCCGTTGTGAGAGCAGCGCGGATTTAGAATACCTTAATTCCATACGAGGAACGAAACATTTACAAATCTATTCCCCAGTTCAAGAGATTGACGAAACAGTATTTCCAATAATAGAAACAGTATCTTACAATAATAGATATTTTAACAATTTTCAGATTTTTTTTTTACCAAACTTCGTTACTGGTGCCGTCGTGCCTTAAGTAGTTTTTCTTATAGGTATGTAGTATTATTTTTATTATTTGCACAATTGTAATAACAATATGAAATTTTGAAGGCCAAATTTTATTTATTTATTTAATTTATTTAAAGAAACTTTATTATAAACAATTGAGTTTATTCTTATTTACTTTATTAGCTACTTAGCTGCTAATATTTATACGTATAAAATATATATAAAGTTTTTCTAGTCGTCGAATTTGATAGGAGCTACCTTAATCATCATAGATCGTATTTGTCATACAATAAGCTTAGGTGTTTGTAAACCTAACTCCACAGAAATACCAGTCGATCTTTATCTGCATCATAAACTTATTCTCGATTAAAAATGTCAGCTTGCCAGCCAAATTTTCGTCATTTGCGGGAGATTTTAATTTTCAGAGTTTAATACGAAGAAACCTGCGACTCATTGAATGCTTTCATATAAGAGTGCCGCTATTAGTGAAAAAACGTAACAAGATTGGTTTCAATGCTTCAAGAATGGTGATTTTGGCATCGACGACCAGCATGGCGGTGAAAGATAGAGATACAGATTTGAAGACATTACTTGACATTACTCGTGTCAAATGCAACAATAATGCTTTGAATTATAAATGTATAACCAGTTTTTTACCATAAAATCTTTTGGAAGCAAAGTTGTGCACCTATTACATATTCCATTATTTTTAAATAAAGTTATGAGAATTTAGAAGATAGAATATTTCTACATATCTCAAACACAAAAAACAAAAAAAATGATCAAAGAACTTTTAATTCCCAACTCTCAGCAACTTATTCATATAGATATGTGCATATATGGATTTGTGTCCTCGCTTTCGTTTTTACTCAATTTAGGAATTTTTTCTGCACTTGATCAGTGTTGTCATAATTTTTTTTTTTAAATCTTTTACCTTCTAAAAAAAAAAGAACTTTCTTTTGACCAAAAACAGTTTTTTGAGTTTGTTTTGGATCTATTTTATGCTAGGAACACATACGAAACATGTCACATAAAGTACTTTTAACGCAACGTGAAGCGAAAAGCTCGGCAACTCTCATCTTTTTACGCTTTGAAGTTTTTTCTAATGGCTCCAAAACATTATGCATTAAAAAAAAACAATTAGAACCAATTTAAGTAGTTCGTTCAATAATATTTCTAACTTCTATTATCATAATAAATAATTATATATAAAAATTAACACCCATTTTTTAGATAAATAAACAAATCGTGTGCGTTGCCAATGTTTTTATTGTGACATACACTTTTTGTTTTGCGCTTTTCTGTTAAAGTTTTAAACTTCACGTAAAGCGACAAAGTTTTATCTGACACGGCCTTTAGGGTTTTAAACTATATTTGCTTCTGTTTTGCGTTAAAACACTTGGTTTTCTCTTTCTTTTTCTCTTGTTCTCTCCTTCTCTTACATTTTGTTTTGCCTGAGGGTGATTCCACCTTCCGATTACAATCCCACAATGTCAAAGTCGAGTATTCACAAGGTCATCAGATATCTGGTGATACTACTGTCAGGTGGTGCTCTGACAAACGTTTTTCTGTCAACATTGTCAAATAAGAGATGTAAGAATACGCGATTGCTAGAAAATTTCTGTAAGTTTTTCTGACAATGTTGTCAGATCTGACAACCGTTTAAACAAAATCCTATAGCTACGTATTATGAGCTCTGTAATATGGAATACGAGTTTTGTAAACTTTTCCAGTGCATGGGTGTCTTGTCGGGAACTTGTCTACTAATTTTCGTAGAGTGTTTACTTACAAAATTCCAAAGGTCATCCCACACGAGGAAAACTTTCTAAGTACTTTTTCTTGCAGCATCTACATTGAAATTAGATTGCAAACTTTTGTTATACAACGCAATACTAAAGCCTACATGGTGCTACGGAATTCAGTTATGGGGCATCGCCTCAGCGTCAAACATTGAAAAAATCCATAGGCGACAAAACAAAATTCTGCGAACGATTACTGCAGCTCCATGGTATGTAAAAAATTCACGAATTCATAAAGATCTGAATGTTCCGCTGGTAAAAGAGGAGTTTTCTAAGTACGCGACAAGGTATGTCAGTAAACTGGAACTTCATCCTCTTGCGCGTAATATACGTAATTTTGGCGGCCACAGTCGGTTGAGAAGAAGGGATACCGTTGCCACCATCAGAACGTTCAATAGGTGATTCTACCGATATTGCTCCCGCATAATAGAACTTTTTGTCTAGCATTGGCTGGACGTAAGTAAAAATCACATTTTATTTTTTTTTATTAATTGTTTTATTTTTATATTCAGTATTAAGATTGGAATACTTATTGTTAGTTCATTTTGAAGATTCAATAAATAAAAACGCAATAAACAAAAAAAAAAAAAAAAAAAAACAAAAAAAAAATTTACGAGTATAAAACTACTGATTCTGAGTTAATTTAACAAAATTTTTTTTGACTGACAAAGGGTCAGAGGACCCACTAGTAATAGTGCTCTTAGCACTAACGAGCCTCCAATAAAACTAAGGTAATGTTTGGTTTTATACGCTTATTTTATTTTTTGCCACATGTGGAATATACAACCGTGTGCTGAGAAACGCAAAATTTTTAAATCACTTGTTAGGACAAAATCGCAAATCGCATTTCTCTGTGTGCTAAAGATCGCGCGATTTGTTTGAGCAAAAATATGTGTAAAATTTGGCAGCACTTGCTTTTTGTATGGGGAAAAACTAGTTGTGCCATCTGAAGTCGCCATTTTTAAAGTAAACAAATGCAACACAACAACAATCATATAAAAAAGATGTATTTTTTAATTGCAATTTTTTTTTATTAAAATATATGAAAATTCTAAATTTTTTCGATGAAAATATCTACATAAAAACAAGTCAAATTTTATTTAGACGCTTCCAGTTCCACGGTTTGATTAGAAATTTTCATATTACAAGCTAGTTCACTTAGAGTTCACTTCATCATCATTTGCTTGCGAGTTGAAATAGCTAAATTTTATGTGATTGCGACTTTCAGCACAACAATTTTGTGACTGCAAATCGTACTAACATTTTTTCTTTTTTTTTTGCGAAATGTGAGTTTCAGAACATGGCTGATAAGTCTGTGGTCAGACAGAACGATTTTAATTGCCGAACTTTTTAGCAATTTTCTTTTGGAATTGCTTTCTTGTCCACACACAAAAACTTTTTTCGGCAATTCTTGAGCAATTCTCTACCTTTTGTTTCATGCAATCTACATTGTATATGCACATACACATACATACATGAGAGAAAAGTAAGGAATTGCTGAGAATTGCCGAGTACCGGCAATTCCTTTTCCCTTCTTATTCCCCTCACCGAAAGCTTCTATAAAGTCAAGAATTGCCCAACTAAAGTTGCTGTGTGTGAGCATACACTAATGACGAACGCGAGCAAACAAATGTCTGCAAATGTTTATCGTTCCCTTTTTATTAGTAATTATTGTTATACACACATGCATGCATATACGAGTATAGACAGACACACGCGGTTTTATGGTTTAAGCTCAGTGGATTTTGATTCGATAAAAACTTGTTGCATGTGTTTGTTGTGTCGTCGCTTGTACTCCAAAAATATTTGCTAACTGCTTAATGAGCTTAAATTTTGTTGTTGTTTTTTTTATTTTTTTATTTATGTATATTGTTCACTGTTTTTTTTTTCTCGAAGCGATATTGCTTATGATTTTTTCCTAAAAATTTTATGTGTGTTGACAACGTTGGGGCTTGCTAATTTCTATTTTTAATTCTGAGTTAAACCAAATGGAGAATCTGACAATGAAAAGCATAATGTTAAAAGAGCAAGTTTAGCTGATTGTGCTTAAATTTTTCTCTTTATCTCGTTTGAAATGCCATTTCAAAGTTTTTCATTAGTGCTGCGCACAAACACCCATTCATACACAGTGTTAACAATCGGAAAAGGCTTACACGTGCCGAAAAGTTCGTTGTTGTTTTTCCCTATTTGTGTATTTTTTTTTGCTGTCTTTATTATGTTGTCTGAGGTATTTTCTTATAGTTACATTCGCAAAATCCTGCATATACTATAGTATAATAAAAAGGAACATCAACAACTGAACGTAATGTTTATGGTATGTATTTCGGTATCTTTCAGACTGCTGCACCCCTTTATACAGGAATTCCCTCTCCTGTGTAAACGAACCGGGACAATAAATAAGACGGTTGGTTTCTGTCTGCTGCCACACGCAAACGATAATAAATGCGTGTAGCAAATGTTTATGTTTTCAAAGTAAGAATTCTGGAAAAACTTTACGTCTTCGTTTTTTTTTCTTTATACGAATATTTATGTGTTTGTGAGTACTTTTGCTTGTACGAGTGAGTAGCTGTTTTACTCAAGGTCTTTGAGATAACTTCCAATTAAGTTTGCTATTGACTGTCTTCTTTCATTGATTTGATTTACATTCCGTGTCTGACGTCCCCAACACACCACAAGTTTTTGCTTATGTGACTTTAACATTTTAAAATTTAATTAAGCTTGCAAGACTGCGGGTTTCTGACGCTGGAATAAATTAGCTTAGTTCATTATTTCGCGCAAATGGTATAGCAAAAGTGCAAAAGCACATTTGAAAAAAGAAATAAACAAATCAAACGTTTTCAATATATATCAATATGAATACATCAGCAAATAGATATGATGCTTGGCACTCACCGGTTTTGTCTTTCACTCTGTGCACACGTGATCTTCATTGTCGTCCGTGTTTTCTATACATAGGAGTATACTCGTATGTCCATTATTAATTCGTAATAATCCTAATTATAGCAGAATATATAGCTAGCAAAAATAGTTGGAGTTTTGTTTTCCATCTTGTGTACACGTGTTTTTTATTTTGCTGTTTGTCGTTCGTGTTTTCTCTTTATAGTTTTTTTATTATCTCTTGAATGTGTATTCATTACCTTGCAGTATGCGGGGTGTTGGACTAATTTTTGTTGGCCTGAGAAGTGTCAAAAATGTATACACTGGGCTTTAAATAGATTTAACTAATATAATTCCAACACTTTCAATGCAACGATGACGCTTTCACAAACATTACTCCATCTTTCCTCCTCATAACCTATTTTCCTAGTTTCCCATTATAATGCACTACATACTCGTATGTGGGGCATTGGTCCCAGATAAATACGAACATTTTTAAGGGACATATTTGCAATCGCTAAATTTGCAAGCAAACTGTCTTTCAAGATGTAACTTTACACGATGCAACTGGGCTTGTGAATTCAGCCAATTTTCAAGAATTTAGCAGACTTCTAAGAATATATTACTCGTGTGCTATGCACAACAACAATAGAAAGTGGCGAACAGTATTTATTATTGTAGAAATCAAATTTTAAATATTTGCCTGTCGGAGATTTTCTGGAAAGCATACTGCAGATCATCAAATAAAATCGTTTGTCATATACTTATTGTTTTAAAAACGTAACAAAATGTCGACCACTATTTGACATCAAATAATATATCCCAGTGGGTGCTGATGAGTAGTGTAGCGACTACGAAACAGCTAGTTGTCCCCCAGCTAAAGATTTGATTATTATTTTTCTTGTCTTTTTCAATCAAAATTATTGATCACAGCAGATTTGTTATGTAAAAAAATCCTTCTTAAGAAAAAAACTTAAGAAAGAAAAAACCTGAACTATAACCCGTTGTACAAATGTACAAAGCAAAAAATTTAATTTAAAATAATATCAGGCCTGTTCTGAAAACGGCGTGCTTTCAAATCACGAACCGTTTTGAAAGCACGCAGACAATTTGAAGCTGTTCTGCAAATCACGGAAAAACAGCTATTTTTACATTTTTGTTTTGTTTATTTATAGTTTTATATTCTTAACTACAATAAAAAGTGAATATTAAGTAAAAAAATAAACCAGCTGACTGCTAAAGAGAAAATGTAAATCAATACTATTGGTAAACAAAGCAAAACAATTTCTCAAAAAACAAGCAGCGGCAATAATTTTATTAATATTTATGTTTCTGTGTGAATAAAACTTAATTTTATTACAAAAATCAACAAACAACACATCATTTTAAATACATAAAAATAATTTTATTAAATTTGTATTGAAAAACATAGAGAAAATATCCAAGTGATATCAAAAAGCCAACCATTTGGCTAACCGATTTAAAATCACGTGATTTGAGTATTTTCTGTGTGCAGAACACCTTTTGCGTGGTTTGAAATCACTATGACAAAAAGTGATTTGCAGAACAGCCCTGTATATATTTTTTTCCACAAATGAAATATTTTCGTAAATCACAACAACAGATGATCAAATAATCAGCCGTCAAATAAAAAAATCAAAATTATTTCAAAATTTTCACCAAACTTCAGCGACAACAGGTACGTTTACCTGAAATAATACGCATACACAACTATGTGACAGACTTATTTAATCACCTCCAAGGCGCTTAAGCTACAATTTCGTTGCAGAAAAAAAGTATCTTAAAAATGCAATTCCCAAATGCTTGGTTGGGAACAACCATAAAATGATTGATCTAACCGGAAATATGATTACCCACGGCTTATTATTGCTAGGTAATCATCAGTAGACATGGAAATTTTCAAACATTTGACTATATAGTTTCCTTATTTTTATTCCCAATAATATCTTCCAAACACAAAAAGCAAACATTTTCGTTTTCATATGTTTTTACTTTTCTTAATAACTTTTAAGCAAATCATCAAAAATTTTCAAAAAGTTAAATACATTATGAGCAAATACGAGCTCCGATTAATAGCGGGTTCAAACATGTGAGACAATGTTTGATTGATGAACAATGTTGTTCTGCTGTTTATACATTCAAAATTTAGTTTACGCAGTTCGAATTTGACAGCTGGAAAGAAAAATATTTTTTTCTTTGAGGTCTTTAAACAGGTAGTGGCAGAATTACAATAAATACAACACCAAAAAACATCAACATGTATTTTGTTGGTAGAATTTACGAACAGTTGTCAAAATATTATTTGAAAAAGCAAGGAAGTCTATGTGCTTTTGACAAATTTACGCAAAAGAAACGAAAGACAGTTCTGCTTATACCACTACCGTATTGAAGCTGCCTTGGTAAATTTACAAAAAATGCAGAAAATTGCTTTTTTAATTAGAGATTGCTACTATTATAATAGAAACGTATACGAGTAGTTGTCGCAGTTAGTGTGATCGACTTTTATTTTCAAAATAGTTTTACATAAAAAAGAAAAATATAAGACTTATAAAATGTTTTTGTAAAACTCTAGTATTTTTTTATTGCCATATTTGGTGAATTAGCTCAATTTTTGGTAACATTTGTTTTTTGAATAGTTTTGATCAATAAGCGCATCTGCAACTACACAGATTTTCAAACTTTACTCAATTTGATAACAATTTTCTACTAATTGTAGCATATGAGAAACATTTTCTAAAACTGAATGGCTAATTTGGTTTTTATTTATTTCAGGTTCCTGTAACACTTCAATTTTAGACTGTTTTTTTAAAGAAAAGAAGATTTCAAAGAATTAGAAAACCACCTCTAAAGCTTAAGTAGTAATGGCACCAACTATATGTTCAGGAAAGAAACGTCAAACACGCACAATTGCAACCTCTAATATACGTCGGCATGGACAAGGAGCCCATCAGCTACACCAAACATTTTCAAATGCTGCTAATTTCGGTAAGTTCAAAAAATAGAAGTAAATTGGAAATCTTCAATTTATTGTGATTTCGAATAAAGTATACATACGAGTAAGTATGGGCTTGTGTAATTTTTTTGTAGTGTATAGTGAAATGGCTGTACAGTAATTCATAGAATCAGATGCATATTAATGAATACATATCTTCTTTAACAATATAATTCTTGTTTTGAGTTTAATTTTAATACTAGTATGTTGAATAAGAGTTAATTTTGATGATTGGTAACGTTTTGCCCGCAAATTAACGACCATTTAAAAAAAAATGTTTGTTATTAAAATTTGGCTGAACGATCTCGTACGGTAAGTTTGCCGTCGTTTGGAAGAAAAAAAGTAGATCCCAATCCCTACAAGTTGTTTTAAATTTGCACCAGGAGTAACTTTTGTTGCTCTGAAAAGAGGAGATTACGAAACGTATCTAAAGCAGTGCTGGCCATACAAATACATTAATAATTGTACGCCCGTATTAGTAGTAGCAAAAATCTGAGCCATGAAAACTTACTTCAGTAAAGTCTAAAAAGCAACTAATTTGATGATCTTTGTTGAAATGTAAACAAGGCATGCTGGTACAATAGTGTTAGTGGTGGGTAGCGCCGGAACGCCAGCCGATTTTTTTTTGATGATAGGAACTGTCAAAAGTTGTTAAATTTTGCTAACATATACAAACACTTGAATATTATTGCTTACAAAAGTGAGAAAATTTGTTTATATAATAGAAACACTAAGTAAAGTACACTACTACTACTACTACTGTTTTGTTATTTTACTTTTGTTTTGTTCGGCAGGTCATAACTCAAAGCCCTGTTGTTTTTATTATTGTTGGCTTGTTGTAGTTTCGCATTTACCTAGTATACTTGTACAATGAAATCGAATTTATTGGGCTAGCACCAAGATTTTTAGAGTCTACACGAAATTTTTTTTAGCGCGTCACGAGCATAGGAAATTGAGACTTTGCCCGACGCTGATCTTCACTTTGAATGAGTTTTAGTTCTTAGCCTCGATGTGTGTGTGCCTGTATATTATTTTCTGCTATTTCATAAGCTTTCATACAAAATTCATTTTATAAGTTTTAGGCAGCCTATCGAACAGGGAACATTTAAGAAAACATGGATATAGTTATTTCTTTCAATGGTCCTTCGTGTGTGGTGATTTTGGTTTCTTGTTGTCAATCGGTGGTGATCTTGGTTTCTTGTTTCAAAATATAATAATTTTTTTGATTTTCCCATACATTGGTTCCTGATCTGTATTGCTTTTTGCTTTGTTGTGTCGTGAGGAGTACTTGTGCTGTTTACTGTCTCTTAAGTCGCTGAGCAAAGGAAATGCAGGGAATAGTTGTTGTTTATCATCAATCAATATTCATGCAAAACTTGCGTTTCGTTTTTGGTTCCAACGTGTGTACGGAAAAAAGGAACATTGGAAGAAACACATCTTGTCTGTAATGTTCCCATGTCCGTGTAATGTATTAAGTTGTTGATATCTTCACCTACCTAATTGAAACTAATGGTCAGTCAGTGGTTACCAAGAAATTAAAAGCCAAATCTTTTTACGTAACAAAAATCAAGCGGAATTAAATTTCAATTACTAAATTTTCAATTCAATTACTAATGCTATTCACAATCTTTTGGATTATGATTGAATTGTAAATGGATAATTTAACTGTTCGGTTTTGCTCTCTGATTGCCAAGTGTTCGTTCGTTGGCAATTAAAAGTTTTATGTGCATATTGTAAATATATTTAGTATTTATTTTACTTGTGTAAAATCTCTGTGTTGGTGTAAAGTAAAAATATACTCGTCCATTTTGTAAATGCTCTGGAGCAAGACCACTCACTTGCACTAGATTGTGAATAAAGCTGTTGTTTTCCTCCCTTTTTTGGTAACAAAAATGTGTGTTGCATTTTTAAAACAGACTTTTAAAAAATAAAATGTGCAAACAGTTTGCAACGCGTGTAAAAATTCTTGGATCAATTTGCGGTCTATGCTTTTTCAAACTATCCATCCCTTAAAGACGTCATGAAAAGTCCTGGGGAATAGCAAAAATATGTGCTGGTTTAATTAAAACTTTTTTTTTTTGTTCTCCTGCGCTATAAAGTCTTTTGCTTGATATGAACTACTAGTACACACGTATTTTAGTATGTAAATCAAATCGTTCCTTTATTGCAACATAGTCATAACGCAAAAAAGCTTGTTTTGAGATAAACACATTTCAAATTTTTAGTACAAGTCTTAGAAAATTTTTTAAAGAAATATCTCCTAAAGGAAACAGTTTAAAAGTAATTTAAATAAAATTTTGGCACAATATAATAGGTAGTACTGCTAACAATTCTGCATTGTTAACTCGAAAAGCCCATTTTTTGAGATACGACTATGTTGCAATAAAGGAGCGAAATGTTCAGCACATGTTTGCCGAGTTGAAGTAAACACCTTGTGGTATTTCGATGTATTTGTATGCTTGTATGTGCGTATGTAAGTGCCTATAGATTTTTGTTACGTATACGTCATGAAGCACTAACATGTGCCTTCATTTATTTATTCATAAACACGCACACACACACACCCACAGTTACATTCACACCAACACAAATGCAAAAACATGCAAATATTTTCTTACTTCAACTAAAGATCACATGAAATAAACAGGCAACTGCGACCTGTTATCAAGAAACACATGCAGCACAAACATTTGTTGGAGAAATAGGCGAACGGACGAATCAATGTTATGAAACCGGCCGAAACGAAGAATGAGTTTGCGACTTATAAACGAAATATTGTTACAATTTTATTTTAAGTAAAACCAGTCACATTCAAAGAACTGAAAAATCAAAAATGTTCTCTTTCTTCCGAAAACACTTTAACCTTTTTCAATGTTAACGAACGTGTTGAATGAACAATCACTTCAAGTGTGAGAAGAGGATTTTTATCCCAAACTTTTAGATGAAAAATTATTTCACTTTTCCTTCAAGAGTATTCTCGATGTCTGTTTTACTCAGAAGGCACCGGCCAGCAATTAACTTACGAAACGAACAATTAAAAAGCAAAAACAAAACAAAAAAGTAACTTTTATTAAAAGAAGAAACAGGTTTCATGTATTTACAAATGTCATGTTGTAGACCAACTAAATAGCGCACGTGCAGTTTCATTTTGCACATTTTGAGCTAAAATATATTTTGTTTCCCCCCTAAGGAATATAAGTTTGTAGTCACTCAATTATCGCCACACACAATTATGCTACAAGGCCTACAAAAGAATTATATCACTGACTGATCTTTAACTCCCAGTCAAAGTGACAGAAACCAGTGCCGCGAAATTCAATATGTAATTTCTCTTTCTGATGTTTGGTTTCGATCAAAATGGTTTTAAATATGTATGGATTAAAATATATACATATGTATGTATTTATGCACAATAACTAAATACAATTCCGAATGAAAGTAGAAAAGAAACTACACTGGCAACTTTTACATCAGAAGAGATGCGAAAACATTTGCTAAACTTTATACGAGGGTTGCTTAAAACCTTCCTGACTTGTTTTAGTTTCGTGTGGATCAACTTTAAATACAAAACTGCAGCCTTTAACTGCCATTTTTTAATAGACTAGTGCAATTTTTGAGCAAACTGCGTCATTTTGTTTGCGCTTAACAGCTTTAAAAAAAAAGCAGACACCCTCGTGGATTTTAATTTTAGTTACTATTTTTTGGGTAAAAACTCCATCACTGAAAACAGGGGAAGATTTCAGAAATACTGTGGCGATTCTGCCCTATCAGTTTCAACGGATAAAAGTAGTTTCACACACTGTTACGACTTTTGACCATTGGACATTGTTACGGACGGACTAGGGATTAATCTCCAATATATCTTTTTCGCCCATCTTTTTTTATTTCACAAAAATTTTATGATATTTTTAAATTTGATTTCTTACAATTTTCTTTTATTAGTGGGTTCTTTCAAGTTTCTGTGACTCTACGAGTACGTTACAAATTTTGATTCAAGAATATTATCTTAAAATGTTTCATATATAAGTTTGTTTAAATTATTGTTTTAAAACACACTTTCATTGCTTACGTTATTAGAAATATGTTAAAATAGCAGGTTTTTGGTTGAGGTTAAAATTTTTCAAATTTGTCTTCACACACGTAAATCATTCCCGAAACAAACGTCTATTTTGAGGGTTTTGAGAAAATCTATTATTTAGAATGGGTAAAAAAATGTAATAACGTCGGACTAAATATATTGATCGAAAAGTTGTTTCTTCATACATATGTATGTAAGCATTATTGCACTCTCATACAGAAAGTTTAACTGAAAATAGTTCAAAAATTATTTCATACCCTTTGCTTAAAACGAGCAAATTTTAATCAAATTCACTATTAATTTTCATTCATGCGAATGAACAATAGTGACATTGACAAACCCTAAGTGATTCGAATGTGAGTGACTAGCGCTCTTTCGCATACAGTTTGTCTTTTTTATACCCTTCACAAAAATGTTAAGTTTGTGATTCCGTTTGTAATTTCTACAATTTGCATTTCCTGAATTAGCCAGCATCGACTAAGCGTTGTCCTTCTGTCCGTCCGCCCGTCTGTCGGCCGTTGAAATACCGTTTCTGAGAAAACCATTAGACTTACAATCTTTTTTCTTTCACCATTCTAATTTCCCATCGATCCGTGGGTTTACTATGGAAATTCAGTAAAATCAATTCACATATAGCTGAGATATATCCAAAATTCAGAAAAATCCATTTTTTTTTTGCAATTTTGTTTAAAAATGTTTGAAAAAAAATTGTTTTTTCTGCTTCAAACTTGACACAATTACTTGGCATGGCAAATAACAAGCAAAAACAAAGTTTCCCTGATATCGGTCCATATATACCCGATATCGGCCTAAGCCGATTTTTTAATGGAAATGTCGCATAAACAAACTTAAACAACTTTTTTTTACTTAAATGCAATTCTGGTAATAAAAAGAGGTTACCAAATACAGAAAATAAAAATTTCCGATATCGGTCCACGTATACCCGAGATATAGCTTAAACCGGTTATTCCATAAAAAAAAATTTCTTTGTTTAAAAACAGTTCTGATTACAAAAAGGGGTTCTAAAATACAGAAAAGGAAATTTTCCGATATCGGTCCACATATACTCGAGATATAGTCTAAACCGATTTTTCTATGAAAAAATTTTTTGTGCTTAAAAGGAGTTGCCGTGATAAAAGGAGATTACTAAAATAGAGAAAATGAAAATTTCTGATATCGGTCCGTATATACTCGAGATATAGCCTAAACAGATTTTTCTATGAAAATTTTCATAAACGATTCCTTTTTGAGACGGCGATTACAAGGCAAAAAAATGTGTTCCCCGATATCGGTCCATATATGTATATCCGAGCAAATTTAGTTTAAATTTGTTATACTTATATACTACCGGCCTTATGTATAATGCTAACTAACTAGCTGCTAAGTTTTTTGTGTGTAAATTCCCATAAGGGAAAGATAGCCACTAGTTAGTTAGCACAAGGTTTTTTATTATACAATATAAGGCCATATATATTTACATGACTATTGTGAAGGGTATTTTAGATTCGGCCCAGCCGAATATACTACACTCTTACTTGTTTTGTTTGCTTCTGAATTTCAAATGTAGACGCCTGCAGCCAGAGCGCGTGGTTTTAGAATCCTGTCATTCCACTTGAAACGATTTATTGACAAGCAATAAATTCATTTAAACATGAAATACAATTTTAATATATTTTTTTTCATTTTCATTTTTGTAGCACAGCACATGGGCTTCAGCAGTTGCAAAAAATAAGCAGATAAGAATTTAAATGCTTCCACGAATGCACCTTAAACTTATAATTGCTTTCTTTTTTGACAAAAAGCAAAAAGAAAAAAAGAAATTAAAAAAATAAACATGCACATGCATAAGTTCACATGTAAAAATATATTTTAATTTTAAATAATAAAAAAGATCAGCGTTGGACATGTGCCATTTCTTCAATGTGCTTGCAATTCGATGAATTTACGTATGTACATACGTACGTACATACATATGTACGTTGAGGACATGTGCAGTACTGAGCAAAACAAAAGCAACAGTCCAATATATTATCTTTTGTTTTTTATAACTTCAACCTCATGATGGCTTCAGGAATTCGTTTCTTTATTAAGCTTTCGGAAAGTTCGTTCTAATTTCGGAGTCATTTACCGAAAAAACTCCTTTTCGATATTTCGTTTTTAATGAAACTCAAATCAATTGATTGTGAAAGCTAATTAAAAATTTTGAACCCCATTCGCATGAATGAACTGTTTTAACAAACTCGATGCGGATCATTATCGAATTAAAACACCCATCGAAGTGGCATAATCGGAACTATTTTCGTTTGAAAAATGTTTTTATACATGAAGCAGTCCATTTTAGATCGCTTTTATGGAATTCTCCAACTCAATTTACGAGTCCACATTGTGATGGGCCCTGTACAAGCTTAAAAACTATTTTCTAATTAGTGGCTCAATCTTTTTGTCAACTAATCGCCAAAGTAATCAAGCTGAATTTTGATTCGTCACTGAACAAAAAGTTCATGGGCAGTTAGTTTTATATGGCCGAGCTCTAGCCATTTTTTTTTTTTTTTGTAAAACTTAGTTTTCAGCAACAACAAAACACCTAAAATACCAACTAATTAAAAAACAAGGTTTTCATGACCTCTTGCGGATATGTTTCTTGACCAACAAAGTTTTTTTTTTCATTGCCAGATATGTAACTCTTTAAATTGTCTTCTGTTTCACGTCTCCGTATACCTCGTTCCAATTTAGAAATTTGACAACCTTACTAGAGTTCGAAAATGGGGTTTTTTTTTTGAAAAGGAAGTAATTTTTCATACGCGTAGGAATTTTTTCGTAGACATTGTCCTAATATCGGCTAATTTATCGGCTTATATTCGTATACAATCTGCAATCATTTTATAACGGGTAAAACACAAATTATTTAGGAATTATTGCCATTTCTTGTTATTTTATTATTTATGGCCCGCCGCGGCCTCGGCGCCACATCTTTATTCGATGGCGCTGAGACATAATTTAGGTTTTAAGCCGTTAATGTGCCGAATTATTTCATCCTTTAGCTCTTGAATTATTGCTGGTCTATCGACGTACATCTTTTCTTTTAAATAACCCCAAAGAAGCATGTCCAACGGAGTCAAATCATATGATCTTGGCGGCCAATTGACATCGCCACCACGTCAGATAACACGACCATTGAATCTGTCGCGCAAAAGAGCCATTGTTTCGTTAGCTGCGTGTCAAGTGACACAGTCCACCATTATATCTTCCAATTCGAGCCATAGCTCATGAGATGATCTCATGATGGTGAACACCATTCACAATAACTGCCTGACTGGCCTCATTTTGGAAAAAATACGGCTCGCTGATGCCGCCAGCCCATAAACCGCACCAAACAGTCACTCTTTGTGGGTACAATGGTTTTTCGACAATCGCTCTTGGATTATCATTCGCATGCAGCAATTCCAGTTATTGACAAATCCACTGAAGATGATTTTCTTTGAAAATTGATCAACCACTGTTGCCATTTCTTGCCACCATTCTAATCGTTTTTGATTATGTATCTTTCCAAATTGAATTAATCTGAAATAGAAAAATGTCAAATGTAATGTGGAAAAAAACTTGACGTTTAAGTGTGGTTCACATTCAACATCGGCCCTTAAAATCTAACCACCCGATATATAGTCATTATAAGTAGACCAACCGGTAGCAACGACATGTACAAGTTAATCCAAGTAATATTCAATCCAATTGAAGTAGGTTAACTTTGAAAATACGCCGTTATTTTCAAGAATATTTTATTTCGCCACTTTTAAATTTGTTGCTTTTATTTCGCACAATCCCAAGTTAGTATTTTCAAATTATTTGCTATTTTTTTAAGTGTTGCCAATGTAGGGGAATTAAACTGTGATTTCGATGCTTAACGTGTTAGCATATATTTCGAATTTACAAATGTGTAAAATAATGCTATTAAAAATCAAGTAGATATTTTCCCTGCTTTTGTTTTGCGCAGCACTGTATGTACATATCTACATGTGTAATACTGCTGCTGTTGGTGATTACAATGATTCGTTTAATATTTTTGAGAAAACCCTCAAGTTGTTTCAAGTGGACATTATTTTTAAGTGATGAATTAATTTATTAGAAATTTCTCTGAACTAAAAGCAGGATGGTGCTGTCTGTGGGAGTGTTAATTGGTTTTCATGCTCTTTGTTTATGTGGCCAAAAATTATGATTTTTAATAAATATGTATGTATATATGTATATACGAGTTCATGTGTAGCAACATTGTTGCCAATTGTTTTTATCTTATGTACACAATTTCACTTAATAATTTTCACTTACATACACACATGTAAATATGTATGTAAAGAAACGTGTATGTATGTACAAACACTCATATACATACATATATGTTAGAATTTACTTACTCATATGCACAGCTGTTGGAATTAATTCTTTTTAATTTTAGTTTGCTTAAGTTTCTATTAATTCTCTTCCGCATTTTGTTGCTGTTGTTGTCATAAAAATGCAAAAGCAGCGGCTAGTTTTGCTTACTCAACGATTTCGTTGTAGGTCACGTTTTCGCTCATGCATCAATATTGCGGCCTCTAGATTGTGAACGTTGCTCTGCAGTTGATTGTCGCCAATCTGAATTGTCACTAAGAAAATGTGCATGAGAAATTTTTATTGCATTTGTGGTAATTTTTTAAACTTGTTTTTATTATCTACTTTACTTTTAACACTTTTTTTGGTTTAAAGTATTGTAATATTTGCTAATTGATGGATAAATGTGCGCTTCAAAAGTGTTTTACACTTAACTAAATCTGAGAGCTTTTAAAGTTGTGCAAATATTTGTTTTCTATTGTTTTTGCGTAAACTGGCAAATTTTTAATTTGTTTAATACAAAAGAAGATTGACTATATATTTCCTTTCAGATATATGGGGACAATAAATTCATTATTTTAATCATATTTTTTCTATCTCCTTCATTACAGTTGCTAAAGGCTCGAGATTACCCGCTTCCTCAAGAATAGAAACCGACAACCAAACTGAAGCAAATCTTCATACCACCGACAACTATCGCAAGGCAAATGTTGAGGCTGATTTAATTTACAATTTCTTAGTTCAAACAAGTGCCATATCGGCATCAACACATCGTCTACAGAGGAATTCATTTTTAAACGACAATGCGGTTACATCTTCGACACAGTCGGATACAGAAAATTCATTAGACTTGCGTTTAGCCAACGAAATTCTCGGCATAGACACAACAACAGCAACATATGGCGGCAATACAACAAACTCTTCAAATGCCACATCACTCTCGCCATCATCAGACACAAATTCATTCTCGTCCCACAAAGAAAAAACGTCATCGCCAACAGCACAACGTAAGGAAAGATTATTTCATAGGTACTCCACTGCGAAACAAACTCATAAACTGACTGGACATACACAAGATTATTGCAGTGACGTTGACGAGGCAGATTTATGTGAAAATGGCATCAACAATAAATTAAACTCAAATAAAAACATAACCGAATTACATTCCCGTGAAAACGGAAAATATTTATTCTCCTGCAATGATTTCGATTCGGAGGACGACGACTTGGAAAGAGTAAGAGAGCCCAGTAGTGACATGAGTGGTGTTAGCAGTGCCACTGACATGGAAACTGATGAAGCAGATTCAATAACCAGTTTGAATGTAGAGAAAAGTGCTAAACCTAAAAGAGGCAATCATCCCCTGCTGAGCGATAAACTTTTCACAAAACATCCTGCAGACAGTAACAACAGTAACAGCAGTAACAGCAACAGCAGCAAGAACAACAACAATAACAACACAAAATCAAGAAAATCCCAACGCAACACAGATGGTTTGTTGTCTATAGCCATAAAAACGATTAAATTGGTTAAAAGAAATCAGTTACTACAACAAAGACTTACTCAATTGCAGCTGGAAACCACCGAATTCATACAATCGGTTTTGGCCAATCCAGAAAATCGTCATTTTCGTGAAAACATCAAGCAAAAAGTGTAAGAAAAGTTTCGAAAGAGTGAATAAAAATTTACAAAAGATGTGAAGAGGAAAAAGGTCACGTGCTTAACATTAAAGCAACATTTTTTGTAGCAACTAATCTTGGCAACAAAAAACAAAGAAGCTAAACATTGCTGTCAGCCCAACACACTTACACTTGTAACGTAATATCAAAACAATGAAAAAGCTTTTTTCTCAAACATTCATATGCTTTTATGTATTTAAATGACGCAACTGCACACACACACACACACAAACACCTGCACACTCTAAAAGCGAGCAGACACATTTTGTAAAAGAAAACACCATTTTAAAGCATACTTTTAGGATTACTATAAAAATTAAAAAAATTTCTTTTGGTGGACCCGCGCCGGTTTGTGTGGAGACTTTACATTACATTTTATTAATTATTTATAAAAATTTTATTCGTTCTCCGGTTACTCACTCATTTCGTTTAATGGTAACACCACAAAATTTTTGTGTCCACAACGTATAAAAATAAAAATTTTTTTTAACTGAATATATGTTAAAACTATTAAAAAGCTAGTAAAAAAGGTAAAGAAAACAATTATTGTTTATGCAAAATAAATATAAACCGAAAAAATGATAAAAAATGTAATTATTAGAAAAATAGGTGGCATTTTACCATTTATTTATATAAAGCTTTCTTATTTGTGAATTTTAGCTAGAAATAAAAAATTTGCCACTTGACCGGCTTTAGAGTATCTCTAATAAATAAAAAATTTTTTCAACTGGATTATAATTCAGTGAAGTTCATGAAAAAATAGTCCTCATTATTTTCTTTTATTTATTTAACCTTCCTTTTTTTTTAGCTTTTTGAACATCCCCGCAATTGTTGTTAAAACAAATAACAAAGGTTGTTTGTTCTTAACTATTAACGGCCATATTGATAAAAAAAAGGTTTATTTGACAAATTTTGTACAGAACTATATATGCACATATATGTGAAATAAGTATTTATAAACATAAAATATTTAAACAATTAAGTTTTTTATTCGCTATTTGAGCTTCTAAGATTTATACCAGTAAAAAATTATAAATAGCCTGTTTTCTATGTTTCCCTGCTATCTATATGTCGACATTTCATAGGAACTACCCTAATCATCAATTAATAATTTTCAAAGTCTACTGATGATTAGGGTAGTTCCTATGAAATGTCGACATATAGATAGCTGGGAAACATAGAAAACAAGCTATTTATAATTTTTTACTGGCATAAAATATTTATTATGAATATGGCCAAAAGTCCAGTTCCAAATTTTAGTTAACTAATATTTTTCATTAAAACGAAATCAAAAGTTTTTATCTAGTCAACCAACCATAAAAGTATTGAAAGTATCAACTGCACACGATTCACTTTTTAAGCTGACATATTCTAGTGAAAGCAAATGATTTCGCTTTGGTCATCCAAATATGAACTAAAAGAAAGAAACCTTTTCATGTTTCAGTCGCAGGCATTTTACAAAAGTATTTTCATTAATCTTAGACCAAGGAAGGATGTGAAAGCTTTTAACTCAAAATATTAATTGCTTTTAAACAGTTCAATTTCTGAGGCGACTTACAAAAATAGTCAGCCTTAAGTGAGAGTAAAGCGAAGTGAGTGAGTGCCAAATTGACCTCAAAAAATTCTTACAAATTTGCCTTGATCTCTACAATTTTTTTTCTTTTACTTTTTTTTGTAAGTATGCAACTATGCAAAAGAAAAAAAAAACTAAGCCGTTTACCGTGCTAGTTTTTATTCAAACACTTCATAAAAAAAATGTTTGTGCATACATTAAAAACTATTTTGTTATAAATGAATTTGCATGCAACTGAAAATGTTTTTATTGTTAAAAAAGTTGTTTAAACTTTGCATAACAATAGCTACATGACTTTATTTTTCTAAACAGCCTTGCTTCGATTGAGTAACTCATTTAGTTTGAAACTTTTTACAATATAGCCATAATTTTCATGGGTCTTTTAAAACTTGTTCGTATTAATAATATATGTACATTCTCTCCAAATAAAGGATTGAAAAATAAAATCACAAATGAACTGATATCATAGATCTTAAGAATAAAAATTGTATTGTTTTAAATTTAGTTATTTTCATTCTTATAAAAACTTTTTTTTGTAACCCGTTTAGTTTATAGGAAATTAAAAATCTAGAATTTAATAAAACATAAAATTGAGATATTTTACGCATTAACACAAAACGCGAAGCCTTTTTACTAAAACAAAATAACGTAAAAGCAATTTGTAGACATACTCATGCTATTTATTAGTCCCTTTAAGCACCCACTTTTTATATATAAATTGTATGCTTGAATTAGTTGTTTACTAAATAACACATACTTGAAAATTAACTCTGCTACGTAATAGAAAAACATACATAAATACATAACATCAGCTATTTGTTAGCTTATTAATAATAATTAATTTAAACCTTATACGTAAGAGATTTTTGAACATCGTAATCGTATCTTTCACAAAAATTATTTATTGGCTTTTTATAGTAGATGTTAGTTTGTAACGTAAATTATCAATATTAATAATGAGAAAATTGTATTACATATTTATTTTCTTTAAGATGTGATCATATTTATACTATACTTACATATGTAGATACATATACATACATACTTATATTCTTCAAAACAAAGACTTTGAAATAAAAATTTATATAATTAGATATAAAAAATAAGTTTTTTTATTTCCATGTATGTAAACAAATTGCTACCAATTCAACACCATCGTTTTTGTCAAAATATTTTTAGTTTTTTTTCGGTTAAACTGATTTACGAGTATATATTTGTATTAACATATTTTTGATTATAAAGAAGGTATGTACAATTTTAAGCGTTTCCTAATATTTTAATACGAAAAATTGTACTGTTTATACTTTAAGCACTTCTAAAACATTTCTTTTAAATATACTTTCAATATAAAAACTAAAATTTTCAAGTAAATAAAAATATTACAAGAATACATAAAATGAAAATTCGTATAAAAAAATGGGGAAAAATAAAATTTGTTTTTATTTGTGAAGAAGCCATTTATAATATAAGATACAAGTTGCTGGGGTCTAATTACCGCATACGATATTGATTTAAATCGTATCAAATAACACTACGATACATCTAGATTAAGGCAAACGAAAGATCGAAAATGATACCAAAACGAAAAGTTTCGATAATATTGCTCGATATCGTATGCGGTGATTTGGCCCCTGATTATTTAGAAAATATACATGATGTGAACAAAAAAGAACTGCTATTGTCAAATTTAGTGAGTTACGTATGTTTGATTTTCGCATTTTTTTATCTGTTATCTGTGTAAGATATACTTCACTCCATCCGATCTCCTTACTATTACCACCTACATCCGACCGAAAATGGAATACAACTCTCATGTTTGGGCCGGTGCCTTAAAGTCTATTTTGGGGTTACTCGACCGTGTGCAGGAGAGGGCGAAGAAGCTCATCGGTGACAGTAGGGTATCCAACTCTATTGACTCACTGGAGCATCGACGCAGTGTGGGGTGCGTTACTTTGTTCTATCGCTACCACAATGGACTTTGCTCTGACGAGATTAGAGATCTTGTTCCCGAAACTCGCACATTTTTGCGTAGCACGCGTTCATCGTCCAGAGCTCATCCATTTGTGGTTGATTGCCCGGGGAATCGTACTACGCATTACAGAGAGAATTCGTTTTTCAGCCGTACGCTTCGTCTGTGGAACAAGTTGCCTGCAGACGTGTTTCCTGTCTGTTATAACGTTGGAAAGTTCAAGTCAAATGTTCACAAACACTACTCCCTCTTTCCCCCTCCTCACAACCTATTTTCCTAGTTCTGGTACAATGCACTGCATATGTAGGGGTCATCCCCTGAGTACTGGTCCAATAAAAAAAAAAAAAAAAAAAAAAAATGCATATGTTGGCAATATCATCCATTTTGGTTTGTCTGTCAGTTTGTTGTTGTTTGAGATAAAAAGGTTAGTTGTGTTTTGCTGCGCTCTGCGATTTTTTACTAAATTTTGAGCAAAAACAACGCATGGACATCGCTTAGGAGCTGCTGAACATCGTCAACGACGATCCAGATTACCTCAAAAAGGTCATGACTGGTGATGAATCATGGGTGTATGGCTATGAAATTGAAACCATAGCCCAATCATCCCAATGGAAGCGTCCAGAAGAGCCAGGACCGAAAAAATCACGGTAAGTTCGGTCAAATGTGAAGGTTTTGCTCGCTGTGTTCTTCGACTGCAATGGCGGAGTGCATCATGAATTCTTGTCACAAGGTCATACGGTCAATAAGGAGTACTACCAGGAAGTTGTGCACCCCAGCTCACACATCGATGCTTATGCGTGAGTTTTTGGTCAAGAACAAAACCATTATCATGCCTCAATTCACCATACTTGGCTTCGGCTGATTTTTTCCTCTTCTCAAAAATGAAGACACCGATGAAAGGAAAGCGTTTTGCTACGTTTGAGGAGATAAAAGAAAAAATCCAAACAGGAGTTGTTGGGGGTACCAAAAAGCGCGTATCAGAAGTGTTTCGAGGATTGGAAAAAATGCCGGCATAAGTGTATTATATCTGAGGGGGATTACTTTGAAGGAGGCAAAATAGTTATTGATGAATAAATAAATACTTTTTGAAAAAATTAAAAACAACGGTTATTTTTTGATCAGCCCTCGTATAATGGTAAGGTTCAATACAATACATAAGAGACTAAAAATAAAAACTCGTATGAGGAATGCTGAAAAAACACGTAAATAAACACAAGCAGCTGAGATATCAGAAATTTGTGGGATTTAAGTGCAACCATGCATGTGTTTCGTATACAGTTTGTCACATTTTGTTTAATGCTTAATGCATTAGACGTGCGTTACATTTGTCCTCTAACATAAATTTATGTTGTATGCATGTATTTATGTGTGTGTATAATATACTTCTTCTATTTTCAGTCGTTAAATTTACATAAGTACAGGGTGTCCGCCGGGAAGGTATACTACTTTGTTTTACCGCAATTTTGGTAAACATTAGTCTTGATAGTTCATATTTGGCAGTGGTGAAGTAAACACGGGGCAGTTTTATTATGGAAACATATTCGATAAACTATCGTATTTTAATCGCTAAAACATTTTATCAAAATCAATAATCGATTTTTATGAAAAAATCATAATGAGTAACGAGGCACATTTTCATTTGAATCGGTAATGGGAATCCCTCAAATTGCTCATCAGTCACCTTTGCATCCATTAGAAGTGACCGTTTGGTGTGCAATTTAGTCAAGCAGGAGAGCAATTCCCCCATATTCCAAGAGGCGCCATCGTCGTCACATCAAGACGACATCAAAAAACAATCGGTTATACATTCGCCTTCGACAGTAATTATGTACTCTTTGATAGGTCTTCGATATTTCATAGACCTAAGCGATAGATAGAAGCTGTCGACAACATTCAACTGGTTTTGGCAACGAGTAAATAAATAAAAAAATGTTTGTGTCGACTTCACGTGACGACGATGACGCCTTATGGAATGTAGAGGATTACCTTACTTCTTTCAAAATGAAAACGTCGTAACGATAACTAAGAATTGGGAGCGATATCGTGATATGGTTGAAAACTTGATTAACATCAACAAGACGGTAGGTACCACATCGCATACAGAATAACGCGAGTAGTATACCTTCACGCCGGTCACCCTGTACATATACATACTTATTGTTTAAATAGCCCTGCATGATGATTTAAGCAACGACTTGGTTGATATTTTTTTACGTTTTACCTTTTAAAACTTAAATTTATTAAAAAGCTAAAAACAGTTATTTTTATTTTAGTTTAATTTATTGGCCGCGTTTTATTACTTTTACCTATTGTTTACAAGCCAAAATACATAATTTTGTATAAAAATTGTGCAAATCATGTAGACAGCTGTTGATTACCAAATGCTGTGGGCGTTCAATGCCACAATAAGTCAGTCATAATGTTCATAAATCTTTTAAATAGGCTAAATTATTTTTTTTTAACAAGAAACAGCAGCCGACAACAAATTTATTAATAATAAAATGGGACATATTTCGAGCAAATAATTTAGTGTTTAATAAGAAAAAAAATCATTAAGTATAATTCACGTATGTACTAATTACATACTTATATATTTATTATTAGGTGTGTTCCACGTAAATAACGAAACAGTCCAAACTAGTCCAAAGTTGTCCCAAAGCGTTGTCCACGTAACAGTTTTTTTTTTTTTGCAATTTTAAGAGAAAATAAGAGAGCAATTTCGATTTCATGCACAAATTTGCCCAAACTTTTTCTTTGGGTAAGTTCGGACCAGAATTGAAAGATCAGCAGTTAGTTTTTTGTTCACAAATTGAAAACCTTTTTTGTTTCAAAATTAATTAAAAGCAAAATGCAAACTAAAAGTGGCGTTGTGCAGTAAATTTTCGCAAAGGTTAGTTTGTTTTCTTGTACGCGAAACATATATTTTTTGTTTGTTTTGATAACTTAAGTCAGAGTAAAGCAAAACAATAGCACACACTATGTTGCAGCATACACTATATTGTATATTGTAATGTGTAGCATCATGATTAAAATATTTTCGCAAAACTTTCTGTTATGCTTTTTCATGTCTGGCATACATAAATACACTGAAAGCAAAATGCTTCGTGTACCATTCTTTCGTGAATAGCATGAAACGTTTCAATCCGGTTATGAAGGTTTCAATAAGGGGTTGCATATTTTGCGTAGCAACACTCTAAAATTTTGCGTAGCAACACTCTAATATTTTTTACAACTTCATTAATGTTACGAAAATTGCTTCATTCGTGTTGCGATAAACTTTTACATGAAATTGTACGAGAAAATAAATTGAAGAGTTCGGTGGCTGAGTTATATTATACCGAGTTCGAATTCTAGTGAGTGCTGATGAGTAGTGTAGTGACTACGAAACAACTAGTTGCCCTTCAGCTTTAGTATTCAATTATTTTTTTCTGTCTTCTATGTTTAGGAGTTGTTGATCACAGTAATTGTCCAAACTTGTTTTGGACACAAAATTGTTTTTTTTTGCCTAAACAATTATATTTAACGTTTATAAATTTTTTTTAATTGTATAGGACTAAACGGTCACCCTGAAGTGTACCAATATGCTATAATTATAATTTCCAGTCGACAAGTAGCAAAACCGACTGTTGCTTTAATATAAAACCGTAAATTTTTCATTTTGAATTACCGGCTTGTAGCCTTTTGCTAAACATACTTTTGAATTGTATCTGAATTATAAATCTTTTTCCCTGAAACGATCTTAAACGTACAGTGTAAATCGTAGCATTTTACTTACCTGTATAAACCTGTACGCAAAGAAACAATTACGCTTATTATTTTATCGCTTAGAAAACCGATACCAAAGGTGAGTAAATGTACCCGTCCGTAGATAAAGATAATTCCTAACTTCTTTATCTATTTTACTCCAACTGAACAACTTGAACTCCCCCTGGGGAACAGGTTTTTCGGGGAAAAAAGGGGAAGGGGTCCCTCGTTTGGTGCGGCAAACAAAACTCTATTAAGCCACTTGACTTATGTTGTGTTGGCTTCCGAAACCCTTACCAAAGGTATAAATTGGCAGAACGGGAATCAGTATGGCTTCCGGGTAGTTCTGCTTGCGGTTCGACCCGGGCTGATCATGGTTGAGGTGCCTACCTTGACTGAAACGTTCTGGCTGTGGTGGAAACCTAAAACGCAGGAAGGGAGTGTTGGTATTCTTGATAATTGTTTGGTATGTGGCTTTTTTCGGGGGCTAACAATCTCCTGAGGATCTGTTGCCTATACAACAGATACATGTATTGTAAGGAACCAGTGGTGATGGTTGACGGGTGAGTTGGCTTAAGGGCTGATGCTCTTAGTGGGCTTCGGCCTACCAACTCATTGAGCCTTGTCCTCCATTGATTGCTGGGAAATTGCATACAGGAGGGATTAGAAGGCCCAAACTCCTCAACAAGAAGTTGCTCATATGACCGCAATCATATAGCAAGAATTGCTACCTGTGTGAGCTTGGTAAGCCACACGGGGGCGCTGGTGAATCATGAATAATTCACTCCGTGGAATTGCTCCATCATCAGATTAGGCCGCAAGGCAGGGGCTGATGTGAATCTTTTCACAACTGAACAACTTGAACTCCATTGGAGAGTCAAAGTTGTCTTCCCCTTTTTATTGTGCATCCCAAAGAGGGGAAGTAGGAATTAATTGTAATCTCTGCAATTATTTTCAGTAATTATTGTTTTAATATAAAAACTCTTGCTTAACCTAATAAAAAATAAAAGCATGCAACTTTCTTTTCATAAACGAACAAATTTCTTTCTATTCTATTCTATTTCTTTAATGAAAAAATATCCATAATCCGAAAGAAGCTTTATGTTGTCCTAAAAGCTACGACAAAATCGTAACATTCCTGTAAGAAATCCTTATGTGTGTGAAAATTTTTCTAACAGGGTAGTGCATAGAGCAGAATAATTCGATTTTTAAGTGATGAGGAAAAGTTCCTTAAACAAAGTAATGAAATTTTGATGTGCTAATTTGCATACAAATGAAACGAAGTTATCTAATGTCGCTTTTCTATGTCCTGTATTGTAATTTAATTTTCATTCAAATTTCAAAATATTAAACTATAAACTTTTATTAAAAAAGAATAAAAGTAGAAAACAGTTGATAGCTACCCGCTACAACAAATTGCAAAATACTCTTAATCAAAATTCAATAAGCGATACGACTGCTGCTGGGCATCTGATTTGAGTTTATGAATTTAATGATTCAGTCTGCCCCGTTTGCTTCGCTGTCTGCTTTATTATCGATACGAACTAACTGGTTATATTTCAGCGAAATCTTAATCATTTTATGAATCATTTCATGGTCTTATTTGTATCCCAAGTTTATGAAGCACTCTTCAAATATTTTTTGTAAATAATAGATAATAAATAAACAAAAGTGCTGAAAATCTATAGAAAACTTGTACGTTTGATCCCATAAACATTTGGCGTTATTGCTGCCATGCATTCATGTACATATATATTACACATAAAGCTTGGAAATTTACACACATAAATATTTTCTCGTTTCCAAAATTAATGGGCCGAAATTAAAGGTAAAGAATAAAGTGTACTTTAAGATAACTATGGTCACCATTTTATTGTATGCTGAAGAGCTAAACTTTTTTGTTTTAAAGAATTAAGTTCTGTTGTTAATGTAATGAATGTTGACATTAATCTAATGAAAATTTTCATTATTTTTCTGCCAATGATGGCCTTCATTGGACTAATGAATCTTGTTTCATTAAAAATTATGTAATGAATATATTCGTTAGATTAATGATAACTTCATTAAGTTAATGAAGCATAAATCATAATATTTATGAATAGTTTACATTAAAACAATGAAAATATTCATTAAGTTAACGACTCAATTTCATTAGTTTTATGAATTTGGTACTTTAACATTGAGTAAAGCTTTAATTCCTTTAATGAATCTTCTTCATCATTCAAACGTAATTTTTTCATTAGGCCAATGAATGTGTTACATTATTTTTATAAAATATTTTCACTAGTGTAATGAATACATTTGATGAACCAATGAAAATGTTCACTAATTTGGTGAAAAATGTTCTTGATTCTAACGAAATAAAATCATTAGTTTAAGGAAGAGTTGCATTATTCTAATGATGTGTTTTCATTAGAATTATGCTACTGAAGAGAAACTAAACATTTTTTTTATATTATGCATAGAATAATTTTTTATTGTTTTAATACACTATTGAAATTTTATTTTATTAAACAATTTTTTACACAGTAATTAATGTATAAAATAATTTACTTTATCATTTAGTTAGTAGTTGTAATATATTTATCATCTCACTTTTATTAAATCTCTAACATTTTGCACCCAGCCTTCAAAAATTTATTATTACAATCCAATGAAATTTTTTAATGAAATTATGAAACCTAATGAATCAATTTGAATAAATATTTTCATTAATGCTATGAATCTTCATTGATGGAACGAATTTTTTCATTCCGTTAATGAAAATTGTCTAATGAATTGGGTTCATTAGAAATATGAAGCGAATATTTTTCAGTGCAGCAGCCTGTTATTGGTGTGAAATATATAATTTATCGTTTAATATAAATAAATGTTGCAAGCTGATTTCCATAGACCAAATATTCGTAGTGTAAACTGCATTATACCGAAAGCTTATTCTGCTTGCTCATTTACTCCTCATCTTCACGTGCCATCGACTTGAACATGACATGAACATAACGTCGGCATAGCGAAGGTAAAAATAAGTTCGTGTTCTTGTATGTGGCGAATACGTATGTTGGAATTTACCTTATCAAAGTGTTCAGTTCGGCGTTATTTTGTGTTTTTTGTTCGTGATGGCCAACTTCGAGCATATGACTGAGGATTGATGTCAGAGCATAAATGAAACATGGACATGAGCGGTCCACATTAGCCATTTACGATGTTCGAAATGATGCTCACACCATTTTCATGGCTAATGGAGACCCCCCAGTTATCAGAAAAAACTGTTAAGGCTTTTCTGATTCCGAGTTTTGTATACAGCTTTTATACGGTCCAGAATATTTAGAATATTTTTCTTTTGTTTGGAATCCCATTTATCATGTACATGTCAATAGAATTGAAAGAAAATTTGTCAAATTTGCTCTGCGTAATGATCTGTCTTTGCTAACGCCGACTTCATATGATGCGCGTTGCTTTCTTTTGGGCTTTAAGCTGCTTGGCGTTAGACTCTAATATATAATTTGATTAATGGGTTCATTGATTGTGTATATTTGTTGAGATTGATTAAATTTAGTGTACCTGTTAAAAACCTTCGATCTAGTACTAATTTTGCGATGCGTGAGCCTTAGTTGCGATCTTTGTGTGCCTTGAATAATGTGAATAATATCGTCAGTATTGATTTTTCTCTTTCGACTAATGAGTTTAAGTTACTATTAGATAATAAGGACTTATTTCATGTATTATTTGGTTACATCGATGTGAAGATATTGTATTTCCAAAGGCAAATTATGTCAGTAAATAAATAAAATGCAGTCTACAGCTAGCTTGAAACGCAGTTAGAACATGAAGTTAAATCTTGCTGTTTAAATATTTGTCTGCTAAAGGGGGCGCACACGTAGTGATGTAGCAATTATAGCTTCTGTTAGTAAACAAGTAAAGATGGCGAATAACAACTATAAATACGAGGGTTAATTGATATTGAAGCTAACTAGCGCTAAATGGCAGCACAAACATATTTGTTTTTCTTTTGAAATTGCGATCTGTCCAATGTCAGCTGTTAAAATTTCACCCAAATTCATCGATTAGTTTAACTGTTGTGGTCGTTTGAAGTAAGCAACTTTTGTGTTTCTTGAGAAATGGAAAAAAGTGAATTTCGTGCACTATTATTTGAAAGGGAAAACGGAAAAAGAACCAAAAGAAGAGCTCGATAAACATTACGGTGGGTTTAAACGATTAAATAAGGGAAATTATTTCATTTATTTGTGACGTTTTCTTAGAGCTCGCTGGGAGCTCCTAAGTTGATGTTTATTTTTATATTGCCTTAAAACTAAATTTATTTATTCTTAAATACTGGGTGGCCCAGAAAGACCGAAGTGGTGTGAATTCCTTATAACTTTTTTATTATAATTTTTTTTTTCTTTTCTTTTCAGTATTTTGTAAAGAAGACTTGGATAATTTATAATGGAGCAATACACAATTGAACAACGTGCCCAAATTGTTGAAATTTACTTTTCAAATCAACGGTCCATTGTGTTGACTCAGCGTGCATACCGTCGTCAATTTAATGTGCGGGTTGCACCCTCTCAGTCAACAATAAACCGTCTGGTTGCAAATTTTCGAGAACAAGGAGCAGTAAGGAACCTTCCTGGTCCCGGCAGACACCGAACTGTCCACACGGCTGACAATATTCAAGTGGTACAGGAGAGTTTTCGGGAGGATCCAGAAACATCAACCAGGAGACGTTCGTCACAACTGGGCCTCTCAAGGACGTCGCTGCAGCGAATTTTGCACACCATAGGATTGTTTCCATACAAAATTCAACTTGTCCAAGAATTGAAACCAACAGATTACCAGCAACGACTGGTGAAAGAATAATTTCTCGTAACAGCAATTTTAATTGGCCTCCGCGTTCCCCGGATTTAACCGCTCCAGACTGTTTTCTTTGGGGCTATTTAAAAGGAAAAGTTTATGTTAATAAGCCTAGGACTATTGAGGAGTTAAAAACCAATATTCGAGAAGAAATTAACAACATACCACCGGAAGTTTTGCGAAAGGTCATGGAAAATGTGTTGGAAAGAGCACATTTATGCGAAGCAGAATATGGCCACCACTTGCGGGATATCATTTTTAATAACTAATCCAAAAATATTCCCCATAAATTTAATGTATTTAAAAAAAAAAAAATTAAAAAAATATCTCTTAAATAAAAAGTTATAAGCAATTCACACCACTTCGGTCTTTCTGGGCCACCCTGTACTACTTATGAGAAGTTCTAGGTAACTTCATTCAAAATCTTGTTCTACAATATATTTATTTTATATTTTACCAGTCAATCATAAATTTTAGGTAGTTCACAAAAAGCATAATTGAAATAACAAACATTCATAGTACACATACATACTTTGATCTAATACTACTTACAACAAACTTCAAGTCTGTTTTCTACTGGTGACAATTGAAGCGAGTGACAATTGAAGCACATTCATTGTTCCACAGTGCAGTTATATGCATTTAAACATTGACCTTGAAGGTTTTGGAATGCAAGAACATCAGTCAACGGCATCACCAAGAAGGCGTCAAATGCAGTCTGCTGTTGATGTGAATATGAGACACTTTTGGTTGCCTTACGTGCATGCACTTTAAGTAATGTATTCATTTAGTTGTAAAAGAGTGCAATCATACTAAATGCGTCTGCTCCGTCAGACTAAATATTAGATTTAAACGCGGCCGAAAAAGCACTGCAACAATGCCATCAACAGGAATACCAAAAGAAAGAGGTGGTTACTGAAGAAAATATCAAGAAAATCCTCGATATCGTTGTGAATAATCGCTGAGTCAAGTTATGTGAGATTGTTGAAATGATAAACATGAACATTTGCATACGAAAAAGCTATCGGCAAGATGGGTGCTGCGTTTGCTCAGGGCTGAGCAAAAGCGAGTTCGACAGATCACTTAACAGCCGTATTTCGACATGATAAAGCGTAATCCTGTTGATTTTTGGCGTCGAATAATAACTGTTGATGAAACGGAAGCAAAAATTAATCGAAACAATGATTGGAAGCTGATGGAAGTGCTCCGAAGAAGGCAAAGACAGTGAAAACGGTCAAAATGCTTAACCAGCATGCAATAGTATGTGTGTAAAATTCGTTAGCATGTTGACGACTATGATGCTTGATGTAAATTGATAAATTTTTAATTTTGTGACATGCTTGCTGTCATATGCTGAGTAGTGTCTGGGGTAACCATCAAGCATAAACAAAAAAGAAGTTAAAATACTATAATGGAAAAGTAATAACAGTCTGTGGGATTTTAGGCGAGAACAAATTTTTATTGTTAATTTTAAATGTGAAAAAAATGAATGAAAAAAAGATGATATTGTGTATTCTTTACGTGTACTTTATTAACAAGACTCCAAAGCAATTATAAACAAAACTTAATAGCTAGGTGTAACAAATGTCCGTAACAAAAAGAATTTGAGTACCGTTATAAATATGTATGTACTAAAAACTGGGTTTGTTTTTAATAGGTAACAATGGCGTATGTTTGTGTGTTCAGCTATAACGATACATTATATGATTCCCATTTACATCTGTTATATGCAATTTATATTTTGTACTAGTCTACACTACAGATCAGTGATAAAAATCAGTGGTGTTTTGAAACTTATTGATGTTTGTCAGTCAACATTCGAAAAATTAAAATGAATGATTGATGAGCTGGCTATCAAGCATGAAATTGCGAAGCATCAAGCACACCTAAACGCTGTTAAACGCAGCAAACCCGCTTATATTATTAAACGTTGATTCAAACGTGCCTTTTAACGATATAACCTTATTATTTAATTTTCTTAAACATCATCATTGTGATAGTTTTCTTAAAACCCAAAATCACATTAATCCAATTACGCATTTCTTTATACCTTTCGACAGATCGGAAACGTTGACGCATAGCGATCTGTACGATAAAAAGTGTTCAAAAGGATTTTATGCGACAATAGTTGATTGACAAACTTACAAACAAGCAACATTATCTTCTACATACATATTTAGATATATTACTTATACTATGTAAAATAGTAGAAGTGTGTGAGATAATTAAGAGAAAAAACGTGTTAATTTTGTTTTGATGATCGACTTGAACTTGAAAATATCTAGTGGAATTTGGCACATTTATGTATGTGCTTTGGTACACAAAAGCAACAACAGCTTCGGAGATAAATTTGAACATCATTTACATACATACACGTAGATATGTATGTGAAATAAATTATTTTTCCTACATCTTTCTGAATACAAAAACACGATTACGTGCTGACAAGCATACAAATTTACAGGCAGACAGACAGACGGACGGACAAACGTCTTGCATGTTGTCAAGTTTATTAAGTCTTCAATACAAATTTTATATATGTCATTAGTGCGCAGCAGCAGCTTCTTGCATCGAATATCGAGTAGTGAGTGAGTGAGTGTGTGTGTGTGTGTGTGGGGGGGGGGGGGGGGGGGGGGGCGGGGGGGGGGGGGGGGGGGGGGGGGGGGGGGGGGGGGGGGGGGGGGGGGGGGGGGTTTCGTGTTAAATCATAGATTTCATCTGCGTTTAATTATCAGTAAGCGGTCAAAGGAAACGGACGCATGCGTTGTCGTTAACAGGCGTGAAGTTGTTTTTAATCTATTTGACGGTTGTTTAAATAAAAACTATTAAAAAAAGAAAGAAACTGCCGGTGAAAAGTAATAAAATCTAAATAAAAGTGATATAAAAGGTATATAAATTGTTATTGATATATGTATACATAAGTACATACATACATATGTACATATAGACGATGCACAGAAAATAGTTTATTAGGTGTATGTACTCAGTTTAAAACGCAATTACGAGTAGGTGACAATTTTTGTTCCATTGTCAATAAAAGATTTGCGATTGTTGTTCAAATATTAATTCATAATGAATTTTTATCTATTTGATATGCTTTTATTTGTGTGAAGTGTGTGCATTTTAAGTGTAAAGTGGAAACGTAAAAAAACCTTTAAGTCAAAAATTGTTTATTCTCAAAACCCGCCAGTTTAAAAAATTACAATTTTTTTTGTTTTTTTTTTTTTTAATAACACAATCAACATTCCAAAATATGTAAATAGTTCAAGCAATATCTAAATGGGCTTACATCGATCAACTGCATGCAGTTCGCAACTTGGTTTCTTTTTGACAAAATATTTTATTAAATCAAAATTAAGTTGATTAAAATTAATGTCCCAGTACTTTACAGGGTTAAATGACACAAAAGTATCATGATGTAAAAATACAAGGTAGTTGCATTCTCTTTTTATTGTTTTTAATAAAGTGCTGTCCTCACCTGACATGACAACACTAATAGGAAGGAACAGCAAAATACTATTACTATTAGGTGTAGACTGTAAATGTTACTGTTTTCTGGCCCTCTGGACACGGCTGTTAAAACGTCTATTTTAAAAGCTCTGTCTTAACAGGAAATGACATTTTCATATAAAAACAAAGTAAAAATAATTTCAAATAAAAATATTTTTTCCACAAACTATAAAAAGGGTATAAAAAGTGATAATAATGAAAAGTCAAGATATACTATGTACGTGTACTCCACCATGTAACAATCGGATATTCAAAAGTATGTTTTAACAATAACACAAGAAAATTAAAAAAAAAAAAAACTAGCCGATTTTAAAAAATGGCGTTGTGGGTGACACTATTATAAGAGCGCTAAATGGCAGCACAAGTGCGCCATTCTGTCAAACGCCAGCTGTTAAAAATTCACCCAAATTCATCAATATATATATATATATATATATATATATATATATATATACATATATATATATATATATATATATATATATATATATATATATATATATATATATATATATATATATATATATATATATATATATATATATATATATATATATATATATATATATATATATATATATATATATATATATATATATATATATATATATATATATATATATATATATATATATATATATATATATACATATATACAGTATTGGGCAAAACCTAAGAAACGCAGCTTGATTTTAGCTTGTAGTCAAAATTATATTTAAATGAACATATTTCAATTCAATGCTTTAATGCAGTTTTATTAGTAAATGTGTCATACAAAATTATCAAAAAAAATTTTTGTAATTATCTCTCACCTAACGGTTCTTTTAGTACAACAACAAAAAATACTCAAAAAATCATTGGGCAAAACCTAAGAAACTTTTAATATTTCGTATAATAACCCTTATTTTTTATTACTGCGGCGCACCGACGCGGCATAGATTTGATTAAGTTATCAATTATTTTTGGATCTATGCTATCCATTCATTCTCCAGACACGAAAATAAATCGTCGCTCTAGGAAAATCGTTTCGATCCAACATTCCTCTTCAATATGGAAAATAAATTTTTGATTGGGTTCAAATCGGGCGATTGAGCCGGCCAATCAAGCACTTGAATCCCTTTCGATTGTATCCAGTCCTGCACCAACTTCGATGAGTGTTTCGGATCGTTATCATGTTGAAACACCCATCGAAGTGGCATATTCCACTCGGCATATGGCAACATATTATTTTCGAAAATGTCCATTTTGTTACAAATTCTTTGAAACGGCCCTAGACCATGATCTGAAAAACACATATACGCCATCACACTGCCATATATATGTATATATATATATATATATATATATATATATATATATATATATATATATATATATATATATATATATATATATATATATATATATATATATATATATATATATATATATATATATATATATATATATATATATATATATATATATATATATATATATATATATATATATATATATATATATATATATATATATATATATATATATATATATATATATATATATATATATATATATATATATATATATATATATATATATATATATATATATATATATATATATATATATATATATATATATATATATATATATATATATATATATTGTTGGGTGAAGCAGCCCAGGCCCCTTGCCTCCGAATTTAGTTTTGAACACAAGTATCAAGAATATTCAAAATACAATCTTTATTTCTTGAACTTAGAGTTAAAACTAAATTCGGAGGCAAGGGGCCTGGGCTGCTTCACCCAACATCATTAAAACTCTTTTTGTCTGGAGACTTAGAGCAAACTTCCTTAAGTTAATATATAATAGTATTAACAGTTTTAAATTACAAAATGGCCTTTTTATATCAAAAAATGCCTATCAATTTTAAGCCGCGTGGAAAGTTAAAATAATTTGACAAGCAAATTGTTAAGGCTGACAATTAAGCGATAACAAGCATGGTAAAATAATAGTTGACAATCGATTATTTCTATCAGCTGTTAGACAGTGGCGTAACATATATATATATATATATATATATATATATATATATATATATATATATATATATATATATATATATATATATATATATATATATATATATATATATATATATATATATATATATATATATATATATATATATATATATATATATATATATATATATATATATATATATATATATATATATATATATATATATATATATATACAATAACAAAACAATCTCACCTTTGCATGTGTAAACATGTATGAAACACAGATACAAAAAAGGGTAGTTTCTCCACCTTAAGCACGGTATTGAATACTATTCCACATAGAATGCTGTCAAAATGCTTACTGGCCATTTACACCAACTCAAAATATATATCGTTTGCACCACCGTTTTTTTTGACACCTAGCAAGATTTAATTTTCACAAAAATAATTTATACATGCGTGTTTGGCAAAAGAATTTTATCAGAGGCTCAATACACCACAATAAAGTGTATATATTTGTTGACCAGAGACTGAATACACCACATTAAGGTGTATATTTTTGCTGCAGCGTAGTATTTTTAAGTACTTCGTCGAAATGTACTCATAAAATATATATCATTTTGTATGGGAAATCTTCTCAAAATCTACTAGATTTGACTTGAAATCGTGAATGAGCAGATTTCGCTTTGATGTAAATAGACTATTAAATAAAATATATGCGTGGAAAATCGATGTAAAATGTTTCAAGAATTGCCTGTATTTTCTCGTGGAAAAACACATTAAATGCATCTGGCAATATTTATGAAAGCTGTGAAATAAAGCTTTACTTAATGGGGAATCTTGAAGGAACAGCTGATATAAAAAAAATTTAAATCAAAATTGAACTAGACCATTAATTACTTCAGTGCTTTAAGTTCTACTGCAGTTGATTCTACTTGTGTTTTGTTCTAACATTTCGGCACTGAAGTATGAAATGTGAAATGTAAAAGAAGAAAATGGACAGTACGAGAAACTATTACAATGTTTCTTGTAAGACACTTTCCTTATACTTGAGCAGTTTTTTGCAATAAAAATTAAAAAAATATATGCCTTAAAAATTAGAAAAAAAAAATTAACATGATTTTATTCACGGCATAAATGGGCTCATTATCATGTGTATGTATAGTGATCAACGGCAGGAGCTTGCATGCGCGCCGACTACATCGTCTGACACGATGCCTGTTATTTATTCCGCAGGTTACTGTTAACCACGATACAATAAACAAGGTAGTCGCTTCCCAAAAATAATACAACGCTAAAAAGGACAACAGGGGTTTTGTTTGTGTAGATGGCGAATTTTTAACCTCAACTGTCTAAAGTTGCTGATAAGAAACACTTGCATTGTTACGGCCGCATTCATAAAAAATATTGTATGTTTATTAAACATTTATTTGACATATTTTGCATAGAAATTTGCAAATAACAGTTTAATAAACATACAATATTTTTTATGAATGAGGCCATTAGTGTTTTATTTTTATGCTGTGAATGTGAAGAGAAGAGCATTATAAAATTTGCCAACAGAAACAGCGGTCTTGGCAAGTGGATTGGTATGTAAAGGAAGCCCCCTTTTCTAAAATCTTGCCAGAAACCATCTCTCTATCGGGATTATGTTCTGAACAAATCGCCATTAATATCATCCAAATAAATCAGCAGTAATATATATACCTATTTATTATTGTACATACATACATGTGTTTACACGTACAACTTGGATTTTTAACCGATTGAATGTTTATTCCAGCTGCGGCGCAAAGGGTCTAAAATTGTGGTCATTGGACTATAACGTCATCAACGTCACTGGAGACGACAATGGATTGTTTGTACTCGTATTCTTGCCAGTGATGAAAACACTAGCATTGTTGCTCGCTGCTCGTAAGTGTAGAACATGACAAGCGAGATTGTCTGGTGATTTGGTGGCGCGTGAACGAATTGCATTTTTCATAATGGTTTGTTGTGTTATAAATATGTCAAGTTTGATCTTTGTTTACATACATACATACGCATAGTTTTATTACATTTTTTTTTATTGTTGGTTATATTTTTATTGTTTATTTTTTCGTATTTAAATTTTCATAAAAACAGGTTTTGTTTTACCTTTAGCTGCTTTTTTGCTTTTTTAACAATGAAGCCAATGTGCATGCAACCAATTTATTGTTGTAACAAGTTTGTGAGTGGGAATGCAGAAAATACAACAACTAGTTGAACTTGCAGTTTTGTTCAATTCTTTAAAGTCAAGGCAACAAAAAAGTTTGTTGTAATATGTTAAAATTTTCAAGGTTAAATTTTTGATAGCCAAATAAGAACTAAGGATATTGCTTTAACATACGAGTATTGCAACATAGTCATATCTCAAAAAAGCTCGTTACGAGAAAAACGCATTTTAAATTTTTAGTTTCCATACAAGTCTTAGCAAATTTTTTGAGAAAATATCTCCTAAAGGAAACAGTTTAAAAGCAATTTGAATAAATTTTTGGCACAATATAAATGGTAGTAATATTAACAATTCTGCATTGCTAACTCGAAGAGCTCATTTTTGAGATATGACTATGTTGCAAAGGAGCGATATATACTCGTACATATGTATGTACCTATTCACAATTAAATGCCATTTATGTTGTAATGCATTCTACCTGTCTGTCTGTTTGTTGGTTTGTTATTGATTTGCGTTTGTCGGCTGTTTGTCCGTCTCCAATCTGAGATTGAAAGTGCATATTAATTTGCAAATCGTAGAAACCTGAATCTTCTTTTTAACAGTGTGTGAATTTGTTAAATGGATTTTTGCATGGAGTTCTGTAGAACTTTTTTATTCAACTAATTAACTTGTCCGTGATAATTAAAGAAGAATATTATGAAATTTTAAAATTTTGTTTTCTAGACCTTGCAGTTAAGCTTTAAGATGTGTGCACTATGATGAGTTTGAACATTTTTGTGTCAGCCTTGGGACTTCTTTCAATTGTTTTATTGGGCTGCGGACAGAATCTGGTTGACTTGGTGCGTGATTTGGAAACATCGTTCTTGAATACTCGCCTGCCTGATGCAGAAAACTTCTTGCCGGAGTATGATTTCATAATTGTTGGTGCTGGTTCGGGAGGCTGTGTGGTGGCCAATCGATTAAGTGAGATTCGTAATGCAACAGTACTGCTTTTGGAGGCTGGTGATCAGGAAACTTTTATCAGTGATGTGCCTCTTACAGCAGCTCTTACACAAATGACGCGCTATAATTGGGGTTACAAAGCAGATCCAACTCCAAATGCATGCCAGGGCTTGAGAGATGGTGTGTGCAATTGGCCCAAAGGAAGGGGAGTTGGTGGAACTAGTCTTATAAATTTTATGCTTTACACTCGGGGCCATCGTAAGGATTATGACGATTGGTCTCGTTTAGGGAACGCAGGCTGGAGTTACGCAGAAGTTTTACCTTATTTTAAGAAATCAGAAGATATAGAAATTGACGAATTGCGAAAATCCAAGTACCATGGTACCCAAGGACCTTTAAGTGTCTGTTATACAGATTATAAATCTAAACTCTTGAAAGCATTTTTGAAATCTAGCAAGGAAATGGGCTACAATATAACCGATCCCAATGGAGAACATCTGTTAGGATTCAGTCGCTCCCAAGCTACTTTAAAAAATGGACGCAGATGTAGCTCTAGCAAAGCCTTTATAAGCCCCATTAGGCATCGATCAAATTTGCATTTGTCCATGAAATCAAGGGTTGTCAAAATTAAAATAGAGCCATCTCCGACTCAGTCTCAAAAGTTAAAAGCTCAGGTAGTTGAATTTATAAAAAATCACCGGAAATACCGTGTTCGTGCCAAAAAGGAAATCATTCTATCAGCTGGCGCGATAGGCTCACCACAGCTACTAATGCTTTCCGGAGTAGGACCGAGAGAAAATCTCGAAGAGCACAATATAACTGTACTTAAGGACCTGAAAGTTGGCTACAATCTACAAGATCATGTAACATTGAATGGTTTGGTGTTTTCCACCAACGAAACTACAGTTAACGATCAGCGATTAATGAATCCCACAGATATTTTGCAATACGTTATGGAGGGTAAGGGACCTTACTCCATACCTGGGGGAGCTGAAGCATTTGCATTTGTAAGAACGCCTTCATCTGTGTTCGGCAGCGACTATTCTGACATGGAAATTGTGCTGGGAGCAGGTTCTCTAAGCGGTGATCATATGGGTTCAATGAGAGATTTGCTGGGCATTCCAAACGAATTTTATCAAACTGTATTCAAAGGATTACGCGATAAGGTATATCCAATCAATTTGCTTCAACAACAACATTCCTAAGGTTGACTCTCATTATAGGAAACGTTTGGCTTGGTACCGGTTCTGCTCAGACCCAGAAGTAAAGGGCGCATATCCTTGCGTAGTAATAATCCTTTTCATTGGCCGAAAATGGAACCTAATTTTATGCAGGATCCGGATGACATAAGAGCCATGATAGAAGGTATTAAAATGGTAAATATACATGCATGTATATATAGAACTACATATACTAGAATATGTAACATATTCTAGTTACGTATTTGCTAAGTTTAATGAACGACATATTTGTATTCCTCCAGATTTTGCAACTGACGCAAACAAAGGCCATGCGTAGAATCGGCACCGAATTTAATAAAAATCCTTTTTTGGGGTGCGAGCACCTAGAGTTTTCCTCCGATGAGTACTGGAAATGCTGTTTGCGGTTGTACGGCTCCAGTTTGCAGCATCAATCTGGAACTTGCAAAATGGGGCCTGCGTCCGATCCACAAGCAGTGGTTGATCCCCAGCTAAAGTTGTATGGCATTGAAAATTTACGGGTCGTAGACGCATCTATTATGCCCACTATTCCTGCTGGACATACAAATGCCATTGTTATAATGATTGCGGAAAAGGCGGCAGACATGATTAAAAACAGTTGGCGAATGAAAATGCATTAGTAGGTGCCGTGTGAGGACACCAGTAAATAAATTTATATTTGTTTATAATACGTGCTTAGTTGTAGTTTGATGTAATTTGTGATAAAATTATTTAAGTTGCATTAGTAATAAAAATGTTTATATGTGATAAACTTGTATATCAGTTGCGTTTAAGTATGTATATATACATATGTACACAAACACAGTTCATTTTTTAATTCTATTCCGAACTTACTCTAAGAAAAAGTTCGTGCAAATTTGAATAGGAAATTAAAAATTATTACTCTTTCTCTCAATTAGGCTGGACTGTATTTGAGCGTAAAGCGTAAATTAGCTGTCAAAAATATTCATGCACATACAAAACAAGGTTAACGTCTACAGGGTGGCAGCACTAGAACAAAATTACAAGAATAGAACAAAAACAGACATGTGGTAAGCTATGCTTGTCAAAATTATTTGTAAATTTTTAAACTATTATAAACTATGAAAGTACCATTTCACAATTATAAGTTATCTTTATTTGAATTTGGTTTTATTTCCACAAAATAATTTTTACATGTTTAATTCAGAATAAACCACTAAATTCAGTTTCAAACATGTGAACAATACATTACTTACTAACATAGTAAGCCAGTAGTAAAAAACTGTATGTCGTAGCGCTGTCACCTTGTAGACATTAATGCACCGATGCGTTGAAATTCATAACAATATGTTTTAAAGTTGTATGCTCATATTTTTTTATAAGAGATAATATAAAACATTTACGCATAAACTGTATTTGGTTATAAACATACCTATGCATATGTACATATAATATGATGTGGCAGTTCGGTTCATTTTTGCCTGAAAAATTAAAATAGCTGGCAGCACAGATCAATTGGGTCGAAACAAAAAATAAAATTAAACCAATTCTATCTTGTTCCGAACAAAGTTAACTCTCTTTCCCTATTTCTCTCTCTCTCTCTCGCAAAGAAAGAAACGTCAAACTACGCATAAAAACGTTTCAGAACAAAAAGTTTGTTCCGAAACCATGGATGAATCCAGCTTAACAGTTCGAAAAACTCAATACAACTAGAACACACGAAAACAATTTTTAATCCGAATAATTTTTGTTCTTTTCATCACACACGATACTAATTTATCTGCCGTAACATGTATACGTATACACAGCATTATGTATGTTTAGTGCTTTTGTACAGATCTCATTGCTTGGCTTGTGTTTGAAATGGATTTGTGCTGCTTGTGCGGTCATTAAACTGGTGGAAAAAAATTATGCCGACAAATTATCACTGCCTTCACCCCGTTCACCAACAAGCTGCAGAAGCACAGTGGCAACACATTTTGTATGCGAATTAAAATTGGCTTTTTCATGCCACTGAATGTTAAAATGTTCAACAATGTTACTTAATGTAAATTAACTGGATTATAGAAAAATGTAATTGCAAATATTAGCTTTCCGTATGTGTTATTAAGATTTCTTCCTTGCAATATGCATAAAAGCGCAGTTTCGTTAATTATAAAGCATATAGATTATTAACATAATATAAATAATATAAGTATATTCACCTTTGCCCAAAAATGTGTCCATGTGATGAACTTGGTAACTCTATCTTGTAGTGGGAAGAGACATTTAAAATGGAGGCAAAATTTGAGAACTAAACAAAATGTTTGAAAAACAAGGCGAATTCATTTCACCAAGTGAAATTGGGATTACAATAAATACAACAATGGAAAAACAAAATGGTGTTTTCTTGTTACTTGAGAATTGCGTGTGTCAAAAAATTGTATAGAAAGTAAGTACATGTTTACAAACACACACACCTTACTTGCAGATATGCAGTTGTGTGAGCAAACCGAAAACAACTTTTGACACTTGATGTTTTACAAATAAAAAAATAGAAGAACATTTGTTTTTTCAGTTTCACGTGGTAAAATGAATTCGAGTATACGCTTTGACGACATTTTAAAAATTAAATTGGGGCGGCATGTGTAAAGAAAAGCAAGTAGCGGGAGATATAATAATATTGAATTAAAAACGCTTAATAATATAGCTAATTAACTTTACTAGCTAAACAGACTATATAATTGCTAAATATAGTGAGAAAATTGCTTTGTATATTATATATTAAGTGAGAAAATAGTTGCAAGTGTGGCACGGAAGCTGACTAAATTAAAAAATAATTTTACATAGGATGGACTTGCATGCTATCGACTACAATTCACAATACTCGCAAGCCACTGTGGGTTAATGTATTAACTATGTGGTTGTGGTTTTGAAATATTTCAGTCCAGCCACATTGTACAGCACTTGGTTTAAGAACTTGCTGTTCAGGTAACCTAAAAAATTCACAAGATGAGTCAAAACTATAAAATATTTAATAATGTTTGAACCACGTTGTTTTCATTCCTTTTTTTATTTTTCATACAAATTTTGTTCGTGCGTCCGGTTTACTCACTCGTATCGTTTAATAGTGACACCAAAACTACAAAAATACATGCGATTTTTTTTCACTCGTTAGGAGTTATATATAATTTTTTTTTCAATTTGTAGGACTGTGCGTAAATTGGACTTAAGCCATAAAACTTTTTTATGCCTTATCAAAGGGTTAAAAAATAAAAAAAAGTCTTCCGATATCTAAAAAGGTCCATCTAAGATCTTGAGGAAAAATGTAATGAAAACCTGCAATTTTACGCACACATACATATGTATATCAAAACTTCAGAGGTCCATAACTTGGAAACTATGCATTTCCTCCAAATTTTCCACTTAATATTTTCTTCTTATTTTTATTTTTTTTTCAACTTAGAGGACTGTGCGTAAACTGGACTTAAGCCAAAAAATTTAATTAGAAAATTGGTAGTATATTAAAGCTCAGTCGTAAAGCAACTCTGGTTTGGAGAAGAGATCTCGCATCATCGTGTTCCTTGTTTAAATGGGATAGACTCTTTTCAAAACAATTTTATCCTAATATTATTTGATCTTATTTTATGTTAAATTATTTAAATTTTTGCAGCTTAAGATCTTGTGTTGTTTTTTTTTAATAAAAAAGTTACGGGTTTTTTATTTCGATATTTCGCTAAAAGTTTGTTAACATCATCAGGAAATTTGAAATGTTTACATTTAGTTTTACATTTCTGTTTGCAAATATTTTGTGGGAAAAAAAAGTGTAGCTGGAAAATTGGTAAGCATGAAAAAACATTTTTCAATACTTTCTTTTATAATCTTCCTATTTTAGCTATTTTCACATCCCCACAATTTTGGTAAAACAAATATATCTGTGGCATCATTAAATCAACCTGTTAACCGCGCATACTCGAAAAAAGTCAAATATAATAACATTTACTCGTAATTTAGAGTAACGGCATTTCGTTGAAAAGATAAAATGTGATAATCACAGCTGCCACTTTAAAGTTCAGTCATTTTGCGGCATTTGAATTATCAACAGGAAGGAGTAGCGTCGGTTAGAATTCAAAGCCAATTAAAACTCAAACAAAAATTTATAAACAAACGTATTTGGTTAAATAAACAACAAATAAATTGAGTCGGAAAATAATGTGAAGAAGTATTTTAGGAGAGCAACGGTTTGTTTTCAAGTGTGATGCGAAAGAGAATTTGCAATTAAAATAATTAAACACAATATTTTAATGAGAAAAATCATTTGCAAAATTGTACAAAAGTAATTGGAATAGGAAAAATGTTCTGCAAATGATTTTTGTGAGTGAAATAAAAAAGTGAATTCAATTCCTTCTGCTCTGTTGTGTACGGCAAAAATTTTGTTCTAAGTTCTACTTTGGCAGGAAAAATTATTTCAGTTTTCTTTTTAATATACCTCCTGCATGCGTACGAACAGCAATAACAACAATAGTAATCATAATTATAACAATAACAACCGCAGACTTTGCGTGTTTGTCCCGTGTTTTTATTTCCTTTTTGTGTTTTTTTTTCTACTTTTTTTGTTTTATTTAAAGGTTCCATTAAATATTTTTTATTTTTCTGTAGGATGTGCGTGTTTATTGCTTAGAAAATTGTTGTTGTTTTGTTGTTACCGTGCTTTTCCCATGTGAAGTCAGGGAGGGGAGAGCGAGTCAGAAGAGAATTCGTTTTGTTTTTTTTTACTACTACTCCCGCAACGAATTCAAAGTTGTTGCTCTATTTCTGTGGCACAAATAAATAGTGAAATTAAAAAAATTTATATACACATGTACCTATATGAAGATACATACATACATATATACATATAAATGAGTTTAATGGTGCATACATACATATGTACATATGCAATTGGATATGTACATGAACGAGTAAGGAGGTAAATAGGCATGTAGGTTTTAGTTTAAGTTATTTGGCCTTAGGGACTTTTCTGGTATTCAGTATAAGAAGTTCTGTTTCATTTAAAGTTTTTTTTTCTTCTAAAAGCTCAAAAAGGTTGATTGAAACGATGTTGCCATTTAAGGGGGTTTACAGTACATCATAAAACAGTTGTGAAATATTTTTTTTTAGTTTGAACAAGAAATGTATTAAACGAAATATTTACCAGACATTCCATACTCCCGACGAATTAGCACCTAATAAAAGTTTAAAATATGTGAAACAATTTTGAATATGAAATTCAAATAGAATAAAATTGAGTAACGTTAAAACATGGCTTAACCATTCATTAATGCACACCACTGATCGGCAGTGAATCGCTTTTTCGCTGTTCATACTGATATATGAAATTTTAAGTATAAGTGAGTAGACATCATATAAACTAAACTACTATGATTTGCTCATACGATAACTATGATTTATAAATAAGCATAAATCCCAAGGAATAATGATAGAATACGTGATTACGGCAACTCTCACATAAAATTAAAATGCCGCCGCATGTTGGTCATATGATGTCACATACACAGCCCTAGATTATTTTTAAATACATTCTCTTGCATAGGTTAACCTACGTCATCTAATGGGAAATCATGTGCATGGCGTAATCTTTAGTTTTGTCATTCTTGAGTCGCAATAGATATAAATGCGCATGGCATACTCATAAATCACCCCAATTTGCTTACTGACCCCAAGAAAATATATTAATTTAGATCATTCAACTTATCCAACACAAATCTACACATATTCGTGCTTCTTTATTTGTATGTGAAGTTCGTATTGCGAACCATACTTATTTTAAATCGTCCATACACAAGTATATTGATTTAAGGAGCGTCTAAGTCGGTGGTCCTCCCGAACAGAACACTCAGTTGTAATTTAGCAGGTAGGCCAGTTTTTGCCTCAGCTAGGAAGCACAAAAACAGCCGTATAGGCAATAATAAAATCATTCTATCCTATTTATTAACTAATAATGAAAGTTTTGTATTTTGCATGCATTTTATAGAATTGCTTAGTTCAGTTTCTAAAGTTTGCTCACAACCTTCGCTATCAAGCTTCTCAACCAAATCTATCGCAATGTTATATTTATCAATGAAACAGCAAGTTACCACTCTTTCCTTCTCACAACAAATCTTAAAATTCGAGCATATTTGTAGCTAATCAAAAAGTATTACATATAATTATTATAAAGCATCTTTGGACGTTTTGCGTATTCAAATCGGTGAAACCGCTTCAGACTTCATATGGCAAATACGTTAGCGTAAACCTCTAATTCATGAGGTAAACTCAACTAGAACCGTAAAAAAGTCTTTATATGTGATAGAAAAAAAAAACAAGTTAGATTTGAATAGAGTGCATCAAAGTGCCTGTAGTCCAAATACTTTCATTTAAAGGAGAATTTCGCTGTTGAACAGTGTAATCAGCTAGTTTAAAAAACACTTGCGTTTCACGTTACTATTGCAACATTTGCTGTTAAATGACTGTGAAAAATTAGTGGTTTTTAATTAAAATACCAATACATATGTATAATCATTTGTTTCCAATTATTTGAGTGATAAGCGGCAACATTTTTTTTCAACGCACCAAATTCTTCAATACAATAAATTCGTATCTAGCAGTAGCAAATTGAAAAAAAAATGACTTTCGTTTAACTTTTTTCCTAAGTACGAGTATCTGTAGTGCTTGCTAGTTGTTGTATTTTTCGCTACTCAGTTAGTCAACCAGGCAAACAGTCAGTCTGTCAGTCAGTCAGTCAGCTGCTAGCAGACCGTAATACTTCATACAAAATGTTTTGTTTAATATGACGTTGACGTTCGTGGCATGAAACCATTTTAACCTACTTTTTTCCTCCACTGGTGGTTTATTTCCACAGTTAGTTAGTTTCATACTATTTTAATCAAAATTTTTATTCTCATTCATATACGTTGTAACGTTGTAGGTTTCAAGGAACGGGAAGGACGGTGACACGAACGAACTTTTAATTACGCTGAACCCCGAAAAACGACAAAACCACACACACACACACACACGCACGCACACACACACACACAAAGACACAATCGCTCATATGGGCCTTAAATGACAGAAAGCCGAATGATAATTAATGCTTTTAATTAAATGTGAGATTTTTATGTAAAAAAGGACCCGTGTAAAAGTAATAAAACAAAGAAAAAATATTTGTTTGTTATAAAATATCTCGAAAGAAAATAAAATTACAATTATGGTTTGTTTTTTATAATTTTTATGCATATAAAATTAAAAATTCTATAATAACAAATTTTAAGCAGTTTTCAAAGTGTGAAAAAAGACAAAATTAATTCAAAATTAGCGAAAAAAAAAAATATTAATTCATATCAAGCAGCAACATTTTTTTTAGCGACAGAAGGTAACAGCCGCCTGCAAAACAACAACCTGCCAACACCCTTTAAATTTAACAGAAACAGTAACAGCAGCAGCAATAACAACAACAACACATCACTTAACAACAACTATATAACGAACAACCCCAACAACAATCAACTTAAAATTCCAATATCGTAAGTAAATATATTAAAATGTAATTTTCTTGTTTTTCATTCATTCGAAGAATTTACGCTTGCTGTTTTGTTGTTGCTGTTTTCCGTTTTATTGAACTGTTGTTACGCCGTCTCTCACTGGAATATAAATATAATAAAAATAACGAGAAATACTTGACATATGTTTTTAATAAGCCACAAACCAAAAATCTCATTGCTCAGCCTTTCGACCCACCCATTCAACGACTTTCTGTTCAGGATAAATGGATGTCATTTCTTTAAAGTGAGAAACAACAGATATGTACACACATAGGTGTGTATTTATGAATGTATGTTTGTGTGTGTCGAACAAACATACATACATATGGAATATGTATTTAAAGTGAATTCATTTAGATATTTCCTTCTTTTGTATTATCTTACTCAGAAATACTCGTATGTACATTTGTGTGTAGATTTTAATAGTTGTAATGGGTGTCAGTCGGCATATTAAAATGATTTCTCAGTTAGAGAAAACAATGAACAGGTGTACTTTAATAGCCAGTTTTAGCCAGAATACATTAAAGAAACATTTTCTATATAATAAAGGAAAATTAAAGCAAATTTATTGACTCATCACCACTAGCTTGAATACTTTCTCATCAAAGTAAAAAAAGAAAAACTAACCTTTGAACTGGCATGAAATACTGCGCCGGTCTTATGTTATCAGTTATGCATTAAGCACATTGAGCATAAGCTTGCGGCTACAGACTACAGATGAGTAGTTGATTTGATAGTTTGACGATGGACCAATTCCACGAGGTGAACTAGTTCACCAGCACCCAACTCTTTGCTGACAAGCTCAGCCATCAGTCAGAAGAACACGAAGCTTAGACTTTAGTTCGGGGTGGTATGAAGTCCATAAATAGCATCAGCTCAGCACCGTCCACAACATGTGGTTTCTTACACTATAGGTATATATTGCAATGCAACAGCATCTCGGAGATTATAATTAGTTTCCGGAAAATCGGCGTGCACCATATTATTACTTGTATTTTTTCCTTAATATAATTTTCTAAACCATTTGGACGGTTCATATTGCAACCGTTCTCCAGATGCAGCTAATGACAAACTCATGGTCATATCAAGATAATAATTGTTACAATCTGAAGGTGCTACCGTTTCGACTGACTGTTTAATCATTGTTATCAAGTCCAAATTACTATCCGCATCAGCTAATAAATTTCGGGCAGGTAGTTTTGTTTTAGAAAAAAACTTTTTTATTGGATTAAGCTCACCTATGTAGCTATGTAAGGAGGAAGAAAATTTATAATGTGCCCGGATTCTGCAACCTTATCTTTTGTATCTTAGCATTATCAAGGATCAGCCAAGCACATTCGATGCTGGTTTCAGCTAATTTTCTGAATAGCTAACTCTTCCAGGAAAAGTATGAAAATGTTGGAATTTACAAATGAATTAGCAATGATCGTCTTGTCTTTCAAAAAAGAAATTTATTACAATTGAAATGTCGGGAGAAAATATTTTTTTTAATTTATTTTCAAATTTAAAATAAAGTTTATTTCATAAACTTTTCACAAAATTTTTTACTTATAATGTAACGTCTATTGAGTTTTTTTTTTTTTTTTTTGAATAAAGCTGTAAGTTTTTAGCCAAATAAACAAAACATTTAATTCGAAGCTAAATAAATTTAATTTGAAACACAAAAAATTTAATTTGAAATAAAAATATTTTAATTTGAAATAGAAAAAATTTAATATGAAATGCAAAGAGTTTAATTTGAAGTGCAAGAAATTGAATTTGTGTTGCAAAACATTGTGTTTGACTTGTAAAAAATTGAATTAGAGTGCAAAAATCGTTAATTTGAAAGTAAAAACCTATATATATATATATATATATATATATATATATATATATATATATATATATATATATATATATATATATATATATATATATATATATATATATATATATATATATATATATATATATATATATATATATATATATATATATATATATATATATATATATATATATATATATATATATATATATATATATATATATATATATATATATATATATATATATATATATATATATATATATATATATAAAGGAAGTGCATATATATATATGCACTTCCTTTACCTAGATAGAAGTTGTTAGTAGACACCCCAAGCATGTATGATTTTGACACTAGCACTGCTGAGACTCGATCCTATCGTTTAGCGGTAGCTATTCTAACCAGTTAATGTAAGTGTGACTGGCAAATCGCGCTACAAAAAGAAATTCATATACAAGTTTTTTAAATTAATGTGTTTCATTCATTTATTAAATTCTCTTTGGACCTGATAGACCACAAACAACTACCATGCTTCTCTATGCGGCCTGACTCTGCCTCAAGTTTTGTTTAGTTGAGTTCAGCAATTTAGTTCAATTCCTTTGCTTCGCTTTCTGCACATCTTAGTTGAGAGTTTTCGTTGGAGCTCCTTCATAACCGGTCTGGCTGGCTGTACAGTTGTTCCATCTAAAAAGTAAAAAAAAACTCCTCTAACAATTTGTTTTGTAGCAATATTTGTCAGCCACTCTTTAATTATCAATTTGCTCGTATTGGTTTGTTTGAAAATGTTGCTTACTGCTTTGAATATAAGTATTAGTGATTTGTACATCCCATGAACAGGTGTAGTATTTTAACAAACATCTTTGAATAATGTGATCGGATAATAAGTACTTAAGTGACACATTAAGAATGGATTGAAGATAGATTGAACATATTCAGCATTATAAATACTTAATTATTAGACTAAAGTGTACTCAGGTGATGCGTTGTCCCAGTCGTTTCTAACGACAAATTTATCATAATAACTCAATTATATATGAAATGTGTTTTTTTTATTAAAAATTATAAAACAAAACAATAAATAATTAAATACCAAATATATCTATCCCACCAAATATATCTATCCCACGAATAGCCTGAAAGGAAATAGTTGTTAGTACTTCATGAAATCCACATCAATTCTCATTAAAATTTCGCCTCCTCTTCCATCCCTTCTGCAACACAAACTTATGAAAATTTTAGATTTCCATACAAACGTTTCCCAATTTGTGTTCTAGACAATAACTCAGCATACGAGCTGCTATTCATAGTGAAATTTTCATTTTGACTAAGTACTTGACAAATTTGTGTTTCTCTATGTATGCAAACTTCATGAATTATTACAAAAAGGGTTTTTTTTTAGTTTAGAAATATATAAAAATAAGTGAAAAGAGTTACTTTATAAATTGAACTCCTGAGTAAAAGAAATAAAAATGTGTTTGTATTTGTACATGAGTATGTGTGTGTACGAGGTAATAAACAATAATGTCAGCATTGTCTATACAAAACCACAATAAAAATGGAAAAAAATTAAACGTGTAAAAACCCATTTGCATGCCAAAACCATAACTGACATGACAATAACAAACAAAATATAAAAAGGAACTTTACATTTGCATAAAAACCATATTCAACTCACACACACACAGACACAAAGAATAACACTACATAAGAGCAAACCAACAACTACGAGAAGCAAGTTGCGTTATGGCAAACAAACAAATTAGTCAGTCATACACAGAGCGAAATCTCTCAGAACGTCACTTCAATTACTTTTTAAATTTTCGCCAATTTCGTTGCAATTCAGTTGTAAATTCTGACGCAGATAGATATTTTTCTACGTGTAACAATTTGTTCAAACACTAACATGCGAACGTGCACATATGTATGTGTGTTTGTGTGTGAAATTATATGGAGAGTTATGTTTTCATATCTGGCCGTTCGGTTAGCAATCACGTTTACATGCATTAAAATGGGCTTGTTTGAAAGGGACATGTGTATGAGTGTGCTCGTATTTTATTGCCTGCTGACTGTCGGCTGCCTGCTGATCAGGCATAAAATGTTAATGTGTACGAGTAGTTTTTTGGAATGTTTGTTGAAACTGTTTCACTGTTTTGTGTTGTTACGTTGTTGTTTTTACTGCTTTAAACAAAGCAAAAGTTACAGCAATTATTAATGTAGCAGCAGCGATGACCAATTGTAACGCAGTGAAGTTTGTCATTCAGTTAAACACCCAAAGGATGCAATTAAACACTTCCATACATTAAAACATATGTACATGTGCTTGTACTTACATATGTACTTCCAAAAGCGTGCATATGGTTGTATATACGAACAACTGTTCTATACTTTAGGTATTATGAGGATGAAGTAACGAAAATGTTCGAATTTAGCGTTAACAAAATCAATCAGAAAGACTTTGCCTTATTTGGCATATGAACTGCAGAACAACATGTTTGTGGTGTTTTGACCTTTTATGCAAGAAAGCACTTTTATATTTTGTAAATTTTTTTTTACACATTTTTATTTTTAAGCTCTTGGAAGTTAAGAAGGTTTAATATACAAATTGCGTGTCATGCGAAAGACAGCGGTCTTTTGTTTGTAAGATACATAATTCTGAGAAAACACATAGACTTTGTAGCTTCTTCAAGCAAAAGAAAGACAAGATTTTGATAACATTATATAATTTAAACTTAAAATATTTCTAAAACTTTTACCAAGCGGCAGCGTATACATAATATTATTACATATTACACATACGTTAAGGTTGATGAATGTTCGTGTAAAAAAGAAATATAGTATATAAATATAAATATATGAATATAAATATACCAAGTTATATAAGTAACGACGTAGGTCCCTTACGTCGAAACACAGTTGGGAACATGTTTTTGAAAAATTTTACGCAAAACTTGTTTACAAAGTAGGATGTTCTTTGTGTTTGAGCGATGTTTGAAAAATACTTTTGCAACAGTAATAAAATATATTTCTCTTCTTTGGTACAATTTTGAAAATTTCACCCAAGAAATTAGGTTTTTAAAGAAATTTAAACTTTTTACACTGCATGATATTTGAGTTTTTATTTAAGTATATGTACTAAAAGCGTGCATTAGTGTAACAGAAAGTTTTGCGAAAACAGTTTAACCATGGTAATACGCACTACTTCTTGCATAAATAAGAATATTATGATGTGTGCTTTACACTGACTTGCTTGCTTTGCTTTACACTGACTAATGTTCTGCCAAATTTGCCTGTTATCAATTCGCTTTGAATGGGTAGGTCACTAATGTACCTGATATTTCGTTCCCACTTCCTTTTTTTTGTACTATATTGTGTGTGTTTTTTTTCTTCTCATAAATCAAATATATCGTTGGCCTATATATGTAGAAGAGCTCTAGTAAATTTGTAGCTTTAGAGGAGAGGGGAAAATATAATGGAAACTGTTTACTAATGAAACTACTTTTTCCCAAAAATATATTAGAATCACAGGAAAGTTTTAATGCGAGTTAGATACTGACGATATGTACATATTTTATTTTATATGAAAGATTTGGCAAAGTTCTTAAAATTTATAATAACTAAGAGTGATTGAATGTTGTGCAATCGCTGCATGATTGCGTGTCTAGGACACAAAATTTAGCTGATGTACACTATAAAAATTTTTGTGCAAACCACGAAGGGATATATGCCGTTAATCCTTTGTAACATTATCTGATTTTTAAAGTTTTCTGAAAAGTTTTAACGAATTTAAATCCAGCACTTTAGATGCTGTGATAATGTTTGCTTTCTGTGTTGTTGGTAATAGATTCAAGTCAAACTTCCACAAACACTACTCCCTCTTACCTGTGTTCTTCATAACTGATTTTCTTAGTTCGAGTAAAATGCTGTGCATATGTAAGGGCCATCTCCTGAGTACTAGTCCAAGCTAAAAAGAGAAAAAAGTGACTTTTCAAAAATACATCTTCATTGCTTACTGCTATTAATGCAAGCGTATAAGTATGAATATATATGTCCGGCCGTCATTGATTTGCACTCATGCTAAGCCGATTGAATATTAATGCAAATAAGCGTAATATGTGACAATAACTGACATTTGATAATGACATTAGAGACATGAACATTTCGCATTAATCTCTGGTTAAAGCAGTGCACATTGTTTGCAATGCGCACCGCTTATCCCCGAATACAAAGCGTTTTCCACTCAACAGAAGAACAAATGTGTTTCATTTATACTCTTAAAAATACTGAATGACTGATTTTATTATTCAGGTACAATGCATGCAAAAAAGTATTCACGTCTTCGCCTTAGTATAGTTCTTGAGTCAAAGGTGAAATACGAGTATAATCCTTTTAATATTTTCATAAAAAATCATCATTATTCATTTTTCATTTTAGGTACTAAACCATTTATTACTGATACTAGTACAATACGAGTATATTCTATTACAATACTCGTAATCTGTTGTATAAAGGAGCTTCTTTCTATAGCTGTCCTTGGTGTTGTAACTTTCAACAGTCATGTGAACATGCTCATTTGTAAGGATATACACACACACAGTCATAGATTGCTTATTATTGAGTTTAAAAATATATGAGTACATAACAGATGCACATAAACAGATGTACACATACATACTACTATTTTCAAATGTTAGCATATAAGAATAATTTTTGTTGCTTACTGTACATGCAGTGAAGAAAATATTGAAGATACTTATATGCAATCAATTTGCTATTGATATTGCTAAGGATGCATCGCTGCCCTATTTTCATAAAGTAAATTGGGAGACATATTTTTGCCGCAACTGCTTACCCAGCTAGCAAATCATGTTTGTTGGCAAATCGTGTTAATTATAAAACTTCTAAAGGAATCTTCTGATGATTATCTGATGAGTAATAATAGCAAAAACATGCCGCGCTCGTGCTTTAATTTTGTAATGTTGAATAGGCGGTGATCCAAAATTGTGTTCTATTATTTATGTTTGCATAAATAATAGAATTTTCGTTATTGAACAGACTTTTAAGTTTTGGATTTAAAAGGTGCAGGTGATGACTTTTATGTTAGAAAAATGAAATAAAAAACCAAAGGTGCACCCATTTTCATAACTCGGGCCCTGATGCATCATAGCATAGCATAGATATAGCTGGTTGTCGCATAGCTCAAATAAGTTTGATTATTTTTCTGGTCTTCTTCAATCAAAATTGGTATTGTAAAAAAATCCTGCTTGAGAAACTTAAGAAAAGAAAACAACTTTAGCTAAAAACCCGATGTACATATTACTCCTTTATTGCAATATTGTCATAATTAAAAAAGCTCGTTTCGAGAAAAACGCATTTCAAATTTTCAGTTTCCATAAAAGTCTTAGAATTTTTTTTTTTTAAGAAAATATCTCCTAAAGGAAACAGTTTAAAAGTAATTTGAATAAAGTTTTAGAACAATATAAAAGGTGGTACTGTTAACAATTCTGCATTGTTAACTCGAAAAGTTCATTTTTTTTATCCCAAAAAAAAATGATCTTAAATAATGTATTTCTTTGGTTTTGAATATGAAATAGATTACTGAATATGAAATAGATTTTTGAACTAGGCAATTTTTTAGTTCCGAGTTGTGTTAGTTAACGACTGATTTGTGGCTCCTCTAACTCGCTTTCTTATGAGTTGAACGACTGATTTCATATCTTTTGGAACTTACTTTCCATGTCGAACTTTCTTTACGTGTCGTGAGGTGGCACTAACAACTAACTAAAACTTGTTTTATTTCACAGGAAAAATTATAGTGAAAATAAAATTAACAAAATTTCTGTATATAACAAAATAATCTTGGATATCATATTCTGTTGTTGTTAAAAAAAAATTTTATTTTCGATTAATAATTATTTTTACTGAACTTTTGTTTGAATTTACGAATACCTTTACAGGTCCACGTTCAAACGATTTATTAATTGATTCAGCAAATTTCGTTATTGAACATAAAAAATCTGCTTAAATATTCAAACTTGTATTTAAAATGAGACCTGGGAAAATATTTTTGTATTCGCTTTCATTAAAAGGGCACTTGCAAACTTTAAAGTTTAAAAATTTAAATTCGTTTGCCAGATTGCTGCAACCATCTTTTTTTTTTTAGTAATATTTCAATTTTGTTTGTTGTTTTTTAATTTCACAGATTCTCTATTTTGTATAATTGTTTATATTTATTCGAATTTAAGTTGATTTCTTTTCCACCTCTAAATTGAGTAAACAAATTGAAAACATCGAGATCATGTAAACAAAACAGCAAATGAAATACAGTCACACATACATACAAACATACATCCAGAAACACATCCGAACAGACTTTTGATTACTAAAAGTTTTAAATTTAGACTTTTTTTTTATTTCAATTAGAATTTTTCATTTCAATTGTTTTTTTTTCGCTTTCATTATTTTGTTTGCAGTTTTTATGGAAATCTATTGCAGCGCGTGTGTTTGGCGTTGTGTGGCGTCAATGTGTGCTGGTTCGGATGAGGAATTGTTTTTACTCCTTTCACAGTCAATGTAAATGTGAAATTTTTATTGTTTGTCAGTCTTTTTTCTATGTAAAATATTTTTTGGAATTATTGCCGTAAGTCAAAGATAAGTTGCAGTGTAAATGAAATCAATTTTTTGTTTTTATTTTCCTGTAAACAGTGAGTCAATGTTTTGAAATGAAATGGAATGATTAATTAACATATGAATTACATACACTATAACATATGGATTACATACCCTACATACGTGTGTATAAATGTTAAGCAAAACTTTTTTTAAAACTTTTTTAAGGCAACAAACATTTTGCTTGTCTCGCCTGCCCAGCAATTTAAGACAATTAAAAGTGCAAAAAGTCAGCACATCCGTTGTGGCAACTGAATTTAATACCAATCGAGTTCCGGCAATGACACGTTGCTCACGAAACGTTGTCATAAAATTAAGTTGCGAGTATGCAACATATTTTGAATAAATCGAGTTTCGCCTGTAAATAATGTTTTCTAAAATAATGTCAAATACAAACAATTAAGTTTTTTATTCGCTATTTAAGCTTCTAACATTTATACCATTAAAAAATTATAAATAGCTTGTTTTCTGTTTCCCAGCTGTCTATATGTCGACATTTCATAGGAACTACCCTAATCATCAGTAGACTTTGGAAATTTTTGAAAGATATTCTCAAACATTCAACTTTATATCCCAACAATCCCAATAAATTGGTGAGAATTTAAAAAGAAAAATGCTCTAATAATATCCGTCAAAACACAAAAAACAAGCTTTTCTATTTATAAATGTTAGAGACGTTTATAAATAGAAAAGCTTGTTTTTTTGTGTTTTGACGGATATTATTAGAGCATTTTTCTTTTTAAATTCTCAGCAACTGATGATTAGGGTAGTTCCTATGAAATGTCGACATATAGATAGCTGGGAAACATAGAAAACAAGCTATTTATAATTTTTTACTGGTATAATGTCAAATATTTTACGTACTAAACATATTTTCTGGTTAGGCTTTTAGTTCCACAGAAAAACATACATATGATCATTGCTGGCAGATTTAACGATAGATCGTCATTTTGACGATTTTCATGCCCAAATTTAGCAAAATGACGATTTGGCGATATATGCTCTAAAAATTATGATTTTTGTATTTATTTACAATTATACATAAGCATATTAAAATAAATTTTGTAATAAATAAGAATGTCCAGAACCAGCGAAAGAGAAAAGATTATAAACTTTTTCGCAAGTAATTATCTATATGATGTTAATTTTGATTTGTATCTGGATCTTTTCTTGCTGTTTTTGCCTTAGATCTTACTAACCTTTCTGTTAAGCCTGGTAATATATTTAACAGGGAAAAATATGGAATAGCTCATAGGAGTTATAATACGCTAGTTACATTATTTAATAAGACTAAGGATAGACTTGGTAAATTAGATATTGCTAATATAATTTATAAAATTCCATGTAAGGGAAACGATCAGGGTAATTGTAATAAAGTATACATAGGGACAACAAAAACAAATTAAGGACAAGTATTGCAGGACATAAATCAGACCAAACATATAGGCATATTAATTCACAAAAGTCAGCGTTATCTTCTCATTGCTTTGGTTCAAATCACTATTCTCACTTTGAAAATGATTCAATAATAAAAACAGAAACAAATTATAAGAAACGTTATATCGTTAGTCTCATGTAGAAAGGCCCTAACTCGCATATAGCCTGAATCGAACGTTCTTTATGGATTTTACTGCGCTTCACATAAATATACAGCGCCTCAAAAATTTAATTAAATAATTTTATAAATATCGCTTTTACAAGCAATTGAACAAAAAAATTACTTGTAGATGAAGGCTAGGTATACAGTTTCAATTATGATTTTTCCTCCTCCTGTAAAATTGCGTTTATGTTTGTTAGGGCCTTTCTGCATGAGACCAACGATATGTTAGAAATGCTAGAAATTATGAATACACCTACAGAACAGAGAATTAAGTTTAAATTAGACACAGATAATTTAGCACATAGTTATAGGCATTTAGTTAGCAAAAAATTAATACATTGAAAAAAATAATACTCATATATATACAATGTTATTTATTAGGATATTGTTAATTTGTATAAAATTTGTTGATGTTATTTTGTGAGCAACATACTCGTATGCTATATTAATTTGTTAAATGCAGAGGTACCTGTTGCAATTGTTAACAGGGCCTTGTGTTGTTTGCAGAATAAGTTTAATTTAAATTAAATTTATTTTTTAATTTTTCAATTTGTTAATATTGTTAAAAAATTTTTCATGTGTATGAATTTTTTGTATGTAAAAATTTTTTTACAACATTTTTTCAAATAATTTTTTATAACATATTAATCATGGTGCAATTATAAGGTGGCAGCATTAGAGTTGCTGTACTAGATACATAATATTTTGTTTGTTTAAAAACTCCACCATAATGTCAAAAACATGTTTACAAAACAGAGGAAAATGAAGAAAAAAAAAATGTATATAAAGAAATTTAATTGTTTATTATTATTTTCATAAATTGTTTTTAACGCATTTTAAGTAATTAAATTATTTTTGAAGCGAGGAAAGTCGATAAGAGGTAGAATTTTTCTTTTTACATAGCAGACAGCAACGCATATTAAGGAAATAAAATATTTTTGAAATCTTCTTTATTGTTTCTTTTGCACATTTTCAAATTGTTTAAAATATTATTTTTATACTTCACTTTTTATAAACATAAACAGCTTCTACGCAATTAAATTATATTTGAAAACTTCTTTATTGTTTTTCTTGCACTTTTTCTTTCTTTTTTTTTTTGCACGATTAAAATGTCATTATTTTTTCACTTCAATTTGTGTAAACATAAACAACTTTTGGCACTACCGGTCGTTTTAAATAAAAAATTGTCACCTGCGCTAGTGATGCCACCTGGTTAATGCACCTTGATATTAATTTTCCTGTAGTGCAATTCACTAACTTTACACCCCAATTAGAAGTGTTAATTTTAACCACACATTTTGTTGTTTGCACTAACCCCAACGTTATTCACTAACTATATTTAGCCACCGTAAAGGGTTTTATTTTTCTTCACGTTCAGATTGTTATAACGTGGCAACTCTCCATTTCATTTTTAATAGCTATTGTACTGAATCTCTTTTTGTTTATATGTTTTCTTCATCTTTTGTAACTTTGAACTTTTTATATACGTACATATGTATAAAAATCTTAAAAATAATATATGAGCACGAGATCCTTATATATAAAACAATAATTAAAAGTTTTTTTTTTTATTGAATATTTCGTTTTGCTTTAGAAAACTTCTTAAGGTATGTGTTTGTTGATGAATTATAAAATCAAAAACATTTTGTGATAGGAAATAAAATAACATGAAGAGATTTAACACATACATACATACATAATTACATTTAACATAAAAATAATGTTATTTTATTGGCTATCAAAACATTTTTGATTTTATAGTCGATCTACAAATACTTTCCTTAAGAAGTTTTCTAAAGGAAAACGAAATATATATTGAATAAAAAATTTTTATTTATTGTTTTATACAAAAATACTATTTTCAAGATTTAACTTGTGTGTTTACTAACTTTTATTGTTTTTTTATTAGACAAATAGTTTATTACATAAATTAAATGAAATGAATATGTAAACAATATAAATCAACACTTTTTTAAACTCACCAAATATTGGGGTGTTAATTAACACCTATTTATGTGGCTAAATACAACAGCTGCCTCAAACAGCTGACTTTAAACCCCAGTATATGGTGTTTAAAGTGCTTGTGAATAGGAAAAAGGTTAATTTTGTGGAAATATTGAAAAAAAAATTTTATAAAAAACAAAAATTAATCAAGATATTAAGCTGGAAAGTTTAGAAAAAAAAAACAATCTATATTCCATCTTAAGCAAGTAAATATTTTTATATACATATGTCTTCAACACGCAATACTACCCGTAATTTGAATTATTTTACAGTGACAAAGCCGATTGAGTAATTTTAAATAAATTTGTATATTGGAAAATATTTTTGCTTTCAATAATTACCTGGTGGAGAAGGGTGTATATAGTTGTTTGTATGTTTGCAAATGTACACATTTTTTCAATTAATTTTCTTTTTGTTCTTGCTGAAAATTGTTTTATATTTAGTTAATAAATTGTATTTTTTCCTTCAAAACCATAAAACTTAAATTTCAGTTTTATCAATTTGTCAGAACAAAATGCTGTGTGTGAATTGTACATTTCAGGTAAATAATTTACTGAACCAACTGTGATTGTGTTTGTGCGTAAGCAAACGTATAAAACGAATTCTTTTATAAACAAGAAATTAAATTGAAAATTAAATTCGAAATATTCTAATTGACTTTAACTAAATATTGCTCGACAAGAGTAATAAAAGTAATCCAGCAGCAATAAGAAAATAAATGACGCCTCAAAGCAAAACTCAAAAGCATGACTCACTCATTATATCGCACCCTAATTAGAAAAGGGTTATAACGGAAAATTTTCCAAAACTGATTTTATTCCATAAAAGTCAGTTTTTTATGGTGTTGCAAACATAATATAAAATTGAAAAAATTATAGCAGAACCTTCTTCAATGTTAATTTTTTTCATAATGGAACAATATTTTCTTTAAATATCACAAGAAATTTTACTTAAACAAAAATTTTAGTATTTTGAGTTGTGACCCTTTTGTATTTAAGGTGCGATATGTTAATAATTTACAAACTTTTTAAATTTCCATGATTTCAATTTTGTATTGACTTTTATCGGAAAGTGGAAAATAAAAACAAGCTGAGATAAAGAGTTAGAATGCTTGAAGCCTCAAATATCTAATAAAATACAAATATATGAAAAGCTTATTTGCTATCGAGGAAAATATTTTTATATTAACAGCCTGTTCGACGATATCGAATGAAAATGTATGCGAAAAAAAACTAGTCACTCACATTCGAATCAATTTGGGTTCATCTTTGGTTATATTCAAGAAGTTCTGAACCGCATCGTGATTACGTCTTTACAAAATGGCGAGGGCGGTAAAACTTTTTTTTACAATCAAACCTTTATTACGTAATTCCAATTATTTTTTACGGTGTTTAAATGGTGCTGCCTGATTACACGCATTTAATTATGGCGATTTTGGGAGTTGCGTTAACAATGCATATGCATGAAAAAATCGTTTAGTTGAGAAAAAATCTCTGCACTCAAACATAGAACTAAAAGGTTGACAACACAGTAGCATACGTCACTTTTAAGCAAACATTTTTTTGGTTTTTTGACACTTCCCACTTTTTCCCGATAACATGTTGAAAATTTTGGCGTTTTTAGATTTTTTTCAAATTCTCAATGTTTATTTAAAATATTTGCGTATATAATTATGTGTTTGAAAATATTTTTCAAAGCCTTTCCAGTCTACTGATGCTTACGGTAGTTCCTATCAAATGTTGACAAATACATAGCAACGAAACGTAAAACACAAGCTGCTTGTATATTTGATTAATAAACATTTTGTTAAAATAAGCAACTTTTTATAGAGTACAAATATTACATACTCGTATTTTGCTCTAGAAGAATTTGTTGTTTCCGAAGTTGATTTCGAAAAAAAATAAATTCTTTAGCACATATTTCATATTTTATATACATGATATAAAATTTTATATACATGAATAAATTTTTTATACCATGTTTTATATGTATGTACATACATTACTTACATAAATGTATTTATATTATCTATAATTGTTTATGAATGGCTTTCTTTTGACTCCGGTTGTACACGCTTTCAACTCTTTACGACTCTGCTCCAAAAATATTGTGATTGATGTGATTTTTATAACTTGGATATTGGACATTGGGAGTGTTTATTGAAATTTTTCTTCTTGATTACGGTGATTAGCAGCTCTTGCATTAATTTTCATAGCGAAAGTTTTGAAAATTTAACTAAAAAAGTCGAAAATCAAACAAAACGCGAACTTGAGAAATTAGCAATGTGTGTCAAGCGTACTCGCTTATTCAGATTTTTTCCATCTTTATAATACAAAATGTCTATGTTTAATTATACTTAAAAAAAAAACAAACTTGTAAAGTCATAAATAAAAAATACACACCGAAGAAATGACAAAGCAGGTAAGAAATTAGACTACGAGATTCTCAACGTCATTAATCAAAAATTATGGTTATTGGCATGAGAAAATTAGTCCTCTGATTTATAGTGGACACCATGACACTTAATTATTAAACATTATTAACCAAATGACAAATATTTGAAGTTAAAATAAAGTGAATATAAAATGAAGAAAAGCAATTTGACTGCCATCTGAAAACGAGGGGATGATAATCTCAGTCATTATGATAATCGTGATTATGATACCAAAACTAAGTTCATGTTCATGGAGGCTGAACAAATCTACAAAGAATTTAAAAGAAAAAACCAATATAAATGTATTTTATTTTCCACTTGGTCACGCACAGCAGCAACAGGCAAGACAATGAGCTAACGCAAGTCTTGTTACTGTTTTTCTTCTTCCTACACAAACACTTATTTCCAGACAGTCAGTCAGTGACACATGTTGTTAAACCTAGAGCATTCGAAACGTTAGCTATTTCAGAGGAAAAGCTCCATGAGCATATCTAAGTGTGTACATCTAATACATGTGTCTAGAAGTATCAATTGCAGTAAATCGTATTTAAATTTGCTCAAATAATCGGCTTAATCCTGCCCTTTGTAAACATTTTAAGCTGTAACGTTCAATTATTTAGTTCCATTTTATCTTTTGTTTTTATCTTCTCCCCGCTCTATATGAGAAAACTTTATGTTTGCTGCTTTCAGATGTTTTGCCTCACTTTTGTTACATGCAATGGAAACATTTTTGCACCAGCTGCAAGTGAGGGAGTGAAATAGAATAATGAAAAATTAAATTAATAAAATAATGGCAAACCTGCACCATAAAATTGACTCCAGCTTCTGTGAGGAAAAGAAAAAGATTTTAACTTTTTCAATTTAAGAAAAAAGATCAAGTGTACATGGATATGGTACAAACGAGTTCAGATGAAGAATTAAAACTTTTGGCAAGACACTAGTTAGACACGTGAACCTAAACCAACAGATGTACTCGTATAGGCAGAAAATACTCTAAATAAATTACAAATATTTTATTTGAAATAAATTTTATTTGTATTAAAGATTTTAGCATAAAATACTCGTAAACCGATTTGACACAATTCGGATACTTTCAAAGAAATTTGAAGTTTTTGGTTTGTCATTTTAAGAGATAAAGTTCTGTGTGCACATATATGTATGTATTAGTGGAAGAAGTAACTGCATTTGTGGGGGAAAATAAGTCTTTGCATCCAGTTTTACACAAGTACAATCCTCGACTATCGATTGTGGCTGGCAATCAAAACTCTAAGAAGTGATTGCGTGACTTTAGTTGTGCAGGAACTTCTGAAATCTTCACCAAATGTTAATTGGCAGAACAGAGTTCAGAACTCCTTTAGTATGTTCTGTCTGACAGGCTGCTATAGTGTTGATCATGGTTGAGGTGCCTGAATTTTGGCTGCTACGTTCTTACGTAAATCAATTTCCCATTTGTTACATTGGAGCTCACACGAGAATTGTTAAAAACTTCTTTACTTCTCTTTAAATTTTTTTTTGTTCATGCCTGAAAAAATTTTTTTTGACATTTTTGTGGGCACTTGGATCAATCTACTGAGCATACTTTTACAAATTTCGATTAATGGCAACGTCTTCTTAAAATTTTAGCAAAGTCAAAGAAATAGCAGTTTTGAAGAAAGATCTTAACATTAATTAATATGTATTAACATTAATTAATATGTATTTATGATTTTCAAACTGCAGTGTACACGAAACTCAAGGACCTTTTTATACAACATAAATCAGCGGATAAAATAATTATCAATTCGCCACCTGCATTAAAGCAAACTTCCAGGGCATAGCAAACTTAATCTATAATTACGTAAACGCCCGCACCCATTAAGCACTTGTGTATGCAAACAGATTTACTTCGCGAAAATTATTCAAATGCTGTTAAACAAATGAGCCCGCCCGCAAAAACTTTGAGGCATGCATAAGCACTCATTCGTATGCAGACACAGCTTTAAAATGGCAAATGTTTTTAATAGAGATGAGCTGGTAGATTTGTTCTGGTTGTACATATCGTCTTCGTCACATATATTTATATTTATATGCGAATATACAGGTAATATAATTTAATCCAGCGGCGAGACTTAAAAGGTCTTTTTACTTTTGGCCAGAAAAGTATTTTTAATCTCGCAATACCTAAAGATACAGCACACGAAATATGAACAATGATTGAAAAAAACGTGCTTTTTTCAAAAAGAAAAATATTACATATAAATATGTACGAGTATGTACATACATACTTACATACATACATTGGAACTTCTCTGAACACGGTAAAACGGCCAATACAAGAAGCTTTTGTGTTTGAGATAGGTTTTAAGCCTAGAAATATTGGGAGAGGTTAATAAGATATATGTATGCATACATACACTTGGTCTGCTAAAAAAAAATAAGCGTTATTATCAAATTTTGTGAGTTACGTTTGTAAGATTTTCACATTTTTTTTCTGTTTTTGGTTGGTACACATGTCTGTCATATATATATTGGCAGTATCAGGCATTTCGGATTATCAGATAATCAGTTTGACAGATAAAAAGGTTAGTGTGTTTTAGTGTGCTCTTCGATTTTTTACTAAATTCACAAAGCTTTTAGCAAAAACAACGTCGCATGGACATCGCCCAGGAGCTGATGAACATCGACAACGACGATCCAGATTTCCAGAGTCACCAGTTATGAAATTGAAGCCAAAGCCCACTCTTGCCACAAGGTCGTACGGTCAATAAGGAATACTACCTTGAAGAAACGCACAGAATTGTGGAAAAAATAATCATAAATTTTACTCCATGATAACGCATCAGATATATAAAGTTTATTGCAACAAAGGATGAAAGGTTTTCCATGAAATTTTATATAAAGAATTTTTTAATTATCTTGGAGCAGTGTTCAGGGGATTACCCCTACATATGTAGTGCATTGTACTGGAACTAGAAAAGTAGATTATAAAAAGAAGGAAAGAGTAGTGTTTATGTGACAGCATGGAAAGAAAAACAAACGTTATCGTAGTATTTAAAGAGCTGGAGTTATTCCAGCCTATGTTACAACTCTTTAGGACACTAAAACTTAGTTTAGTTAAAAAAATACTACAACCTGCAGCAACCAGCGACATGTAATAATGCAAAGTACCAAGTGATATACAAATATGAGTCACAAGGAGAGAAAATGCCATTTGCAAAATCGAGTGATACATTAGATATACAAATAACAAACAAGATGCCGCTGGCTCACGGCGGTTTATAAATGTGGCGCGAATATCGAATTACGTACGGAAACTAGAAATCGTGCTTACAGTAAAAGTTCCATATTGAGAAGAAAGTCATATCAAAATTTTTGATAATTCTTTTATCAGAATCTTGATTATTTCTTGAAAAAATTAAGCAATTAAAAATTATATAGCAACATGTTTTCATATGTTGCTTTCAAAACACTGTCAGGTCGGCTTTTTGGCGTAAAGGAGATTATTTTGATATTCCTCTCCCACAAGATACACTTGTAGTTGGAAAAGTGTTGGTTTAGATTTTTGGCAAACAAACTTTAAAATGCTGACAAGGCTGTTTGTAGGTAGCTCTTCATTAATTTCCAGTTCGCCAGCTTGTTTAGACATGTTGCCGTATGTGTTTGCATGTGAGTGCGTGTGCTAATGTGTGTGCATACTTATATATTTACCCTTAACTGGTGATGGAATGTGAATTATATAATTTATGTAGCTTTTTATTTATTATTATATTTCTAAAATATTAACAAAAAGCCTTTTTTTAAAGGCATAAATAGACCCCATGAGTGTGTGTCTGCATGTACATAAATACGTAAGTATAAAGGGTGTCCCAGACCTGAACGTCAATCCGAAACAGGGTGACAGGATTGATTGTGGCCATCATGAGAGAGAGAGAGAGAGAGAGAGAGAGAGAAAAAACTTTTTACTCAGATCAAATGTTTTTTATTCGCACAAGCCCTTGTATTTTTTTTTATGGTTACAATCAATCTTATCGTCCTGTTTCGGCTTGACGTTGAGTCCTGGGACACCCTATATATATGTAAATAGCTATCATATTTTTATTTATGAAAGCATTTCGTGATAACTCGTTTGCAAAAATAAAAAGGAGATAAACTACTACATTTAAACAAGAAACATTCAAATGAAATACTTTCGGCACTTAAAAAGCTTTTTTGCTGCTATTGCTCTTGTTAAAATATTAAAACTTAAGGGCATATTTGTTATTTGGAATGCAAAACATTGTTCAGAGATTGCCAAAGCCTGGCCAGAAAAACTGTGTAGGCCACAAAAAAAAAAAAAAAAAAAAAATATGCAGACGTAGAAAGCAACACTCAACAAAAGAATATTCAGAAATGTCATGAAAAAATAAGCATTTCATATATACATATGTGCATACATACATATACATATATATTGTAAGTACAGAAGTGTATAAAAATATTTAGTATTTAGTTCAATTTTTGTTAAAAACAAATGTTACCACTTCGAGCAGAATGACAAACCGAACAAAGAAAACGGAACATTTTAATTTATTACAAAATTTTATCTTTGCTCAGTCATCTTCATCTGATTCTGGTATTTATTTTGAGGGAAAACATGTGTGACTATAGGACTATTAAGGTATACACAAGTTTACATACATATATTAGTACATACATACATATGTATGTGCGTATCAGTGATCACCAAAAATCATGTTTTTGCTTGATTAACTCATACACTAAAATTTATAATCAACAAAAATCAGGCAACAAAGTTCAACGCTGAGTAGAATCAAATCGCCTTGTAAATATTGCGCATTCGTTTTAGTACTGAATAAAATCGGCTAAACGTTGCGTCGATTGTGTGTTGTATAAACAATTTAGAAACATATTTATATACATATTTTGTATGTATATATATATATCATTGTGTTTTTTAACAAATGTTCGAAAATAAATACCTATGTGCAAAAAAATGTGCACATATGCACATTTGTCTTTTTCTACGAAAACTTTTTGTTTCTATGTATGTGTATTTTACTTTGATGTTTTTCCAACAGAAGCATACAGAAAAACTGTTGAATACATCATTGCATTGATTTTTGTTAATTTGGTTTTCTTCCAAAACGAAAATTCAAACACAAGAAATGAATGCCGAACTATATGCGCATTCATTTATATTCAATTACGAACCTTAACGATGATATCACTCACATAGTGAAGTTATCGCTCATTGCGTTTACTGATTAAAAATCAACTGCGCATTTGTGCGGCTGAATACAAAATCATATTTGAAAGAAATGAAATGGTTTTCATGCTGTTGAGCATGTATGCTTTTTTGCAATCACTCAAAGTTGTTCTCTGGGGCGTATTTACTATGGACATAGATAGGTAAGTGATTGTGAGTTTATGTAAAAATGGAAGCGAAATGAAAAGCTTCTGCCAAATTTGCTCGAATGCAAAACGTTTGTTAAAAAAAAAACTCTTTGACTTTATAACAGCATCCCTGAACTGTCTGTCTAAAAACATATTTCCTTAACGTGCACTTGCATGCTAAAATGTGTAAATATTCCATTTTTATTTATATTAATAATTAAACTCTGAATTCCACTGATAAGCTTTTTTCTTTTTTATACAAATATTTTACTGTTCGCTTGTATTTATATGTGCACTCGTATGTAAGTAAGGAACATATTGTTACTGTTTGTGGACGCGTATATTTTCACAATTTGTAAACAAAATGTTGTTTTGAAAACAAAATGCAAACATGTTTGTTTGTTTGCCTTTAAGTAAAGAGAAAAAAGTAAAACAGAAACCTGAAATAGATATGTGTCTATTTCGTTACAAGTGTATGTGCTTAACCCATCCCTAATGGAAGTATTACTACAGTGCTCATTTGCAGAAAAAGTTTACGGTAAGCGGTGCTGGAGGGGTTTAAAATCTGATATTCTTTGGCTGATCTATTTTCCTTTGTTAAAAGACTACTTTCATTCTAAAAACTGTTTTAGAATGGTAACATTGGTTTCCATAAAGAAAAATAGAGTGCTACGCACCTGCTTCATTGACAATTTATACAAAAGTACTCATTATTTTTAGTTTTTATAGTGCACCCCATACACGTTTCAACTCAGTTGGCAACTGAGTCGGCTGTTGTCCAAATCAAAGCGTGTATGGCTTTGTCAGTTGATTGGTTTGGCAGTTGCCGAGTTGGTTGAAGAAAAATTAAAAGGTTTTGATTTTTTCAAGTTGACTAGCAGGTCTTTCAATACGATTTTGCTGTGTGTGTTCAAGTCCCTTGATCAGGTCTGAAAATTTATATTTGTAGTGCTCTTGCAAAGTGAACGTTATAGATTTTTAAAATTGTCTATAAAATCATTGAATTTAATAGTTGAATGAAAATCTTTAATTTATAAAGTATGTGATCAATAATCAATTCGATTGAAACACTCAATTCACAATATAATTGAAACGTGTATGGGGCGCTTGAGACATAGATTTCTTTTTAATAAAAAATTCACTTTCAATTATTTTTCTGTACTTGTAATACTTATTGGTTCCTACTCCAACAGTTTACACATTTTGATTTATTTCTTTACATACGTTAGATAAAAACAAATAAACTATGATCTAAATGAATATCTTGCCAACAGTATTTAAAAAAATTGAGGTGAACTTTGTTTTATTTCATAAATGTCTATAACAAGCGAAACTGTGATTTTAGATATTATTTTTAATTTTCTCTTGTTACCATTTGAAAAGCAAATTTAATTTAATTTTAATTTGTAAAGTAGGTATACTTTTGCACACAAGTACATTTGCATACACATATCGCTCCTTTATTGCAACATAGTCATAACTAGAAAAAGCTTGTTTCGAAAAAAACAAGTTTCAAATTTTTAAAGTCTTTTTTCTTAGAAAATATAATATATATAATAAAAAAGGAAATAGTTTAAAAGTAATTTGAATAAAATTTTGGATTGTTAACTCAATTCTGCATTGTTAACTCGAAAAGCTTATTTTGTGAAAATGCATTTATGTATGTTTTGCTTTTGAATTTCAACCTTTTGACATCAGATGACTTCCCCAAACTGGTGAAACAGGGTAACATCTTTTGTTTTGCTTCTTTGTTACGGATGCTGTTACTTAAAAATAATTCATTTTTCTAGTTTTTTAAGATTAAGTATAAAATATTTTTTGATGCACACTTACACGCATGTTTGCTATATACGAGGGCTGATCAAAAATAAACGTTATTTTCAATTTGTTCAAAAAGTAGTTATTTCTTCATCAATAACTATCCTGTACCCTTTAAAGCAGTGATGCCCAAAAGTTCAATATGGAAGAGTAAACACCAATACATTTAATATTTTTTGTTGTAAAAAGCAAAGCATTTACAAAAACAAAATTCACACTGATAATCGCAGTCGTCAATGTTTACCAACAAAGCATGCGAAAGTGTTGTAGCTTTGCTTTTGTGTGTGTGCGGTGAAGAACGAAAAAAAATATAAAAGACGAAGTTGTTTGTGTATTTTTCATTGCTAGTGCTGAGCGCAATATTTGTGTATTAAAGAGCACAGCCCTATAGCTAAGCGCATTTACAAAAACAATTCAGTATCAAGTGCATAGGCCTGGGCATGTTTGCTTTAAAGTAATCACCCTCAGATATAATATAACGAGTGATTTTTTTGCTATTATCTTTTTGGCAACACTAGTTTTGACAGCTCACGCACGTTTTGTATCTTGTCTCACTGTCAAACATCTTCAGTTTGGTCTATAATTTAATCATGAGTCGTCTTACAAACGAACAACGCTTGCAAATTATTTAATTTTATTACCAAAATGCGTGCTCTGTTAAGAAAGTTCATCGCGTGCTTCTTCCATTTTATGGTCAGTTTAATCGACCTACTGAGGCTTCTATTCGGGCTATTGTAAAAAAGTTTCGTACCAAATTTACATTGTTGGACATTTAACCACCAACACGCTTACGTAGAGTGCGAACTGAAGAAAATATCGCAGCCGTATCGGCCAGTGTTGGTGATGACCGTGAATTATCGATTCGGCGCCGTTCGCAGCAATTGGGCCTCTGTTACTCCACTACGTGGAAAATTTTGCGGATGGATTTGGGTGTGAAACCTTATAAGATACAGCTGGTGCAAGAATTGAAGCCAAACGACCTACCACAACGCCAAATTTTTGGTGAATGGGCTCTTGAAAAGTTAGATGAAGATCCACTTTTTTATCGAAGAATTGTGTTCAGCGACGAGGCTCATTTCTGGTTGAATGGATACGTGAACAAGCAAAACTGCCGTATTTGGAGTGAAGAGCAGCCAGAAGCATTGCAAGAGCTACCAATGCATCCACAAAAAACAACCGTTTGGTGCGGATTATGGGCTGGCGGCATCATTGGGCCGTATTTCCGCAAAGATGATGCGAATCACAACGTTACTGTGAATGGTGAGCGCTACCGTGCGATGATAACAAACTTTTTTTTGCCCGAAATGGAAGAGCTTGACTTGCATGACATGTGGTTTCAACAAGACGGTGCCACATGCCACACAGCACGCGAAACAATGGACCAATTGAGAGGCGAGTTCGGTGAACAGTTTATTTCACGCTTGGGACCAGTCAATTGGCCGCCCAGATCGTGCGATTTAACGCCTCTAGACTATTTTTTGTGGGGCTATGTTAAGGCTAATGTCTATAGCGACAAGCCCGCTTCGATTGACGCACTGGATGACAACATTGCCAACATTATTCGTGAGATACCGGCCGAAATGTTGGAAAGAGTATGCCAAAATTGGACTTACTTACGCCAGCGTGTTTTTCCAATCCTTGAAACACTTTTTAAATGCGCTATTTGGTATCACCAACAGCTCCTAGTTCGATTTTTCTTTTATCTGCTCAATCGTAACAAAACGCTTTTCTTTAATCGGTGTATTCAGTTTTGGGGAGAGGAAAAAGTCAGCGGAGGTCAGGTGAAATTGATGCAAAAATTAATGATGCTTCACGCCGTTGCAGGCGCAGAAAACGGTGAGCAAAACCTTCACATTTAACCGAACTTGACGTGCTTTTTTCGGTTTTGGCTCTTTTGGACGCTTTCATTGGTATGGTTGGGCTTTGGTTTCAAAGTCATAGCCATACGCCCATTATTCGTCACCAGTTATGACCTTTTTGAGGGAATGCGGATTGTCGTTGACTCTTGAGCGACATCCATGCGATATTGTTCTTGCTCAAAATTTAGTAAATTTAGTAAAAAAAATCAAAGATCATACCAAAACCCTACTGACGCTTTTATCTGTCAAAACCAACTGACAATCCTAAATGGCGATATTGCCAACATAAATAGCAGACAGGTGTACCAACATAACAGAAAAAATGCGAAAATCGAACACACGTAACTCAGAAAATCTGAAAATAACGGTTATTTTTTGATCAGACCATGTACGTACTAGTCGTATATACAGTGTACTAACGTCTTGCCTTATATAAAAAATCTCTAACTAACGGAGCGTTTAGACAGGAAAGTAATTTTATGAAAGTTGCAATACACTCACACTTATAAAATTAACTTCTTTTGCATGTTTTGAAAAAATAATAGTATGTTTTCCTTTTAATAGATATAAAGACAACAATTAAAGTCTTTTTATAAAGATAATCTCATGAAAAACTTTATAATGATAAGTTTTTTCAACTATTGTCCCATAAATCTGTATATGTATTAAGTTTGGCAACTCTAATTAGCAAGCAAATAAAATAAGAATGGAGAGAAGAAGAGGCAAATTTTGTGACTCTTTGCTTCGGCGACATTTTTAAATTGAACTTTCACTTTCCTGTGTAGACGAACAAGAAATTTTCATGAAAGTCGTCTATTTCACTGAATTTTTCATTTATAATACTGAACAAATCAGTTAGCAGGCTGCTAAAATTTGCGCTAAAATAGCTTTATTTAGAATGGGGCTCTAAATAAAGTTATTCATATATATTACTCAGATTGAGTATTATATATGTGGGAGTTGAAGAAAAGAAAACAAACAGGGTAAGTATTTGTTTTAATTTAGGGATCGTTTATTAATTGGGTTACCTTTTCCGCAAATTGACAATTCCAGGTAAGTATAAATTTTTAGGTTGGTAAATACAAATTGCGGTTGCTAAGACACTACGATGTGGCTCACACTGGTATTCAATCAGAAGTCCAAAAAGTAATAATAATTCATGTTGCCAAAAGTAGATGTGAGAAGTTCGGCCTTTGGAAACCCGAACTTAAAACAATGAATTTTCCACTTGTCAATGCACCATTTAGTACAGTGGTGAATAAATTATATGCTAAACATCATCATTACAGGTAAGGAAAAGGGTGAACAGATAAGAAAAAGGGTGAACAGGTAAGTATACCAACTAAATAATAAATGTAAAAGTAAGTATAAATGTATAAATTCATTCGAAATTCACATAATATGTATTGAAAATAAGAAGTTAATTTTAAAAATTCAAATAAGAATTCACTGTTGCAACATTTAAAAAAAAAAAAAAAAATTAATTTAATTTAAAATAATTCAACAAATAAAATATATTGTCCAAATTAGTTTGGACAATACGTATACAGAAATTTCATGAAAGTACTTTCCTGTGTAATGGCAGCGTAATGTAATTGCGGCTTTACAGAAGAAGAAGAAAAAACGTAAAAGAAACAGTATTGCTCAACATGTAACTTGATTTGTTCTATTCCACTGTCATTTGTGCTATTCCACTAAATCTTTGTGATGAGTTGCATGAGTGAGATTTGTATTAGAATCAGTAGAAAACTTAAATTTGGGAATCACGAAAGACAGAGCCTTTCTGCATGAGACCAACGTCATGTATGTACATAGCTACACATATTTGTCCATATATTGCCACTAGCCTCAATTGTTGTAGTCGCTTTTAACTTTTTGTGGTAGAGTCTTTGAGGGCAGAAACAAATTAACGCATAAAATGTCAACCACGGTTCAGAATGTAAATTTTTTCAAAACTCGACTTTAGCTGGTTTGGCTTGTGCTCACAGATTTGTATGCACATGCAAATTTTAGATTGTTACTGTATACATACACACACATACATTTTGGTTGCTGCTTTTTTTATTATATCATATTTTTGTAAAAAGTCTTTTGCTTTTGATGTTGCTTCAATTTGCATTTTTATTTCTTATTGCCGTCACTGCTGTTTTGTTTTTCGCACTTTCTTTTGCATGCATACGAGTATGTGTGTAGGTATGGATTTGTTTGTATATGTATGTATATATGTTTGTAAATTTACTGTTATTCCAGCCGTAAGGTATTTTAAAGTGAAATATGTACAAACATATACGAGAATACATACATACACTTGTATGTATGTGTGTGCATGTTAAAAAACACTGTTTGAATTTCAGCTCTCTTTTTTTATATTTTGTTTGGTTTTTTGCTGGCTGTTGCTTTCGGTGTTAAACATAAAGTTTTGCGCAAAACAAAAATTGTTAAAGCAAACAAATAATGACAGATATAAAATTATGTAAATTTTGTGATAAAACGGAGAAAAATTATTTTGTTCTTACTTAAGGCAAAACTAGAAATTTAAAAAAATATATGTATATAAAAAAAAACAACAAAGTAAGTAATAAAAATTTACATATAACAAGAAGTTTTTGGATGCTACTAACAACGATATGATCTTGATCAATTGCTTTAGAGCATTTTGCGTGCTTTACGTTCCTTGCAGATGTTGATCATGTAGGGCACTCAAAACTCGTAGCAATTTTAAAGCTTAAGCCAATGAATTGAGTTTTATTCACTATATTAGCTTCTAATAATAATATAAATTTTAATAAAAAAAATTATAAACAGCTTGCTTTTAGTTCTCAATAATTTATTTGGATTGTTGAGATATAAAGTTGAATGTTTGAGAATATCTTTCAAAAAATTCCAAAGTCTACTGATGATTACGGTAGCTCCTATGAAATGTCGAGATATAGACAGCTGGGAAACATAGAAAACAAGCGGTTTATAATTTTTTGATTGCTCAAGCCAATGTTTATTTATGCAACTAAAGTTAAAGTGAGCCATTACTTATTCAAAATAATTTGTTAACGTAGTTTTTTAAGAATGAATATATCTATCTGTTGCATACTTTCTACATCCGCAATTGGTGTACAGCATAACTGTAAATATTTAAGAATTTTTTACTGCTAAAACTAAAAAAAAAAACTATATGTTAATCATTTTATTCGACTTTAGAAATTTCCAAGTATTTATTACTTATTTAGGCTCAAGATCCCAATTAAGTGTTTTTTTTGACCTTGAGCCTGAATAAGTAATAAATACTTGGAATTTAAAAAATATGTAAACCAAAATAAGTGGGTAGATGCCTTCCACGCTCAAAGCAAAGCACTTGATTTTATTGCTCATAAAATATGTTTAAAATTCTCCTTGAAATTTGCTATGAGATGTGATAACCTGCGGTTATCTCATCAGTAACTTTGCTCCCAATTGCGCGTAAACATTCATGTACATAGTTAAGATAGGAGAACGAATAAGTTTAGCAAATAGAAATTCTTATCTGATTTTGAGCCAGTTGTTCTTTGTTAAATGAGTCTGTAAACTTATAGGACATTCGACAATGGTATTTAATAAAGGACAATAAAATATTAAAAATTGTTACCACTTTGCAACAATTGGAAAATAGCAATTAAATAGGTGAAATTAAAATCAGATCAAAAGTGATGTGGTTTACCAATTAAAACTAATTTATGGTGGCTCTTCCTGCTGAAATATTTTACTTAAATTCAATATGGAAATTTTTTTTGGTTTTAAGTTGTTTTCAGCCAAAAAATATTATACAAACTCTGTCAAAACGCAGGCCTAGAATAATTTATTTCACATTCATACATGCAAATTGTGCAGCCGCATGTTAAAACATCCCAAGTAACCATGCAGCAAATATTTAGTTACCGCCCAGCTTTTCGGGCAGCAGACAGGAAAGCCCTGCACAATCAAAAGATATATTAGCTATTTATTTACATACTTATGCTTATGAAACATATCACATAAAATTGCTTTTATATTCATATCTTTGGTCTCTGAGCCTCGTTACGGACATCTAAACTTAAAATTACTTTAAAAGAAAAATTAATTTGAAATATTGTTTAAGCTTGAGGTCAGTTTTGTTTTTTATATAAAAAATGTGTCTTCCTTCGCAAGACTTCTTCAGGAAAAATTTTTTTAGTTTTTTTCCTGATGAAGTGTCTTTCGAAGGCTTAAACAACATTTCAATTTAATTTGTTAAATTTTTGTTGAACTTTTATAATTTTTTAAATTAAAAATTGCTTGGTTTGTACATATGTACATCAGGTTTTTAGTTCAAGTTTTTCCTTTCTTAAGCTTTTTCTTAAGAAGGATTTTTTAAAATACAAATTTGCTGTGATCAATAATTATTGATTGAAGAAGACAAGAAAAATAATAATCAAATCTTTAGCTGAGGGACAACTAGCTGTTTCGTAGTTGCTACACTACTCATCAGCACCCACTGGGATTTGAACTCGGGTCATGACATTCAATTTAGTTTAAAAAAAAAGGTGAAATAATTAGGATCAAGATAATATTACTTAAAAAGTACATTCTTACATATATGTGAGAGATCAAACACGTAGTTCACGTCTTGGGCTGGCAAATAATTAAACAGCCAAATACGCATTATCTTACTTGCTGAATAAAATTATTGACACATGTAAATATCATAGAATTACTGACATATTTATATTTTTCCAGCCAGACATTTTTCTTACAATCTTTACGTGTCCATTTCATTCTTACAAGGAACTTATAATAATAAAATTAGAAATTGATATGAATGTATGTATTAGAAAATGTTCAAGTGGCTCATGCATCACACTGACCCACATCTGTTGTTTCCTTACTCAATTGTATGTGCTTACAAACATACATCTTCATTTGTATTATAAAACAACATACGTTGGTTTTACATTTTTGTTTCGGTTTAAATTTTTTATGGCTGAGAGGGGTTCTTTACTTTTGACGTGTTTACTATTTGTGCTTTAACTCGTTAAACAGATCTGATGCTGCACTGCAGTAAAATTTTATTTTTGTTGATTTTTTATTCTAAATGCTTCCATACTTTCTTTACTGACATACAGCTACGGACACTGTTGCCGGTAGAAAACGAGACCGACTTTAAAAAGATGACGTTGTAATATTTCTCTCAATTCATAAATTAGTTATAATAGTCATAATACAAATCGTAATTTACTTTGATACTTATTTACTTAAATTTACTTTGATATTTAAAAATATTAATTTTATTAAATAAATAAATAAATAAATATATATATATATATATATATATATATATATATATATATATATATATATATATATATATATATATATATATATATATATATATATATATATATATATATATATATATATATATATATATATATATATATATATATATATATATATATATATATATATATATATATATATATATATATATATATATATATATATATATATATATATATATATATATATATATATATATATATATATAAATACATATGTAACAGATAAATATGATTTTATCATTTAGTTCGTTGAATGCTGAATAGGAAAAGTAAATACCCTTGTTAATCTGTATGTGTTTGGTTAACTCGTATTTGTTTTCCCAGACAAACATGCAACAACAACAACTAAAAAGAAAAATTATTTTTGCTTCTTTATGTACACATATGAGCAACCTAAATGTCTGTATGTCCATGTGAGGGTGGGTATATATGTGCTTGTATATATGAACCAAACATGGAATCAGACATTACTGACTTTAATCTTAAATAAGTACCTATCATTGTCGAAGGTTATGTAAGTAATCGAGAAATCTTTTCCCCCTTTTTAATGGTTATAAATAATTATGTATATGTATGTTAGAGCGGGCCGATATTTTTGACAAAACATCATAGGGATGAAATTTTTCTACGAAGAATTCTGAACAACTTCACCAAAAAAACCATGGGTCTAAAATTGATTTCGAGGCCCCGAAATTTCAGAAATATCTTGCTAGTATTACTTTATAAACTTCGGTATTTTAGTTTTTATTTAAATTAAAAATTTTTTTTTATCCAAGTTATAAATTCGAATTACATAGATACGAGTACTTTTCTGTGTAGTTGGCTGGAGTCGAAATTTTGCATATTCTTGCAAATTTACGACCTAACAACAGTATGGGTCCGTACAAAACTTAAAATAAATTTTGAATTTTTAGACTATGTTAACATGATAGACTTAAACGATGACAATATTTTGTTAGAGCCTCCTTTAACTACAAAATTCCATATGATGACTTCACAAACTATTCGAATTTTGGAAATCGACCACTTTCTGACCCAAAAACCCCTTCACGCAACGGAAATGTGTGTGGGACTTTTAACTTCTGTTTCTCGTAGAGTAGCTGCAAAAAATCACGTTGCTGTTTTGGGTATAATTGATGAAAGTCGTAAAGTAAGTAGTATTTTAAAACCTAGTTAATTGTTTCTTCATGAAGTGTGTTAATGTTAATCCTTTGGTTTGCTAATAAAATACAACACACATTAGAACAATTTTTTTTCTTTTTCATATAATATATAACCAGTTGCATTAAGAAATGAACAGAATTACTCATAGTGTATGGATTTCCAACTCTAGAGATAAATTACGAAACCTTTATTATTGATACGACTATGGGCTCACATTGAAGTATTTGCCTTTTACTTAGTACTTTCAACATACAACTTAAGAGGGTTTTTAGAATAAAAAGCCATTAATAAATTTTACTTACATAACGAAAAAAAAGTCAATTATTTTCAATTTTTATTATATATTTATACAATTAATATACGAGTACTCAATTATTATCCAAACTTTTAAGAGCAACATAATTAAAAAGTAAAAAAATACAAGTAGCTTTAATGCAACCCAGTTTTTTTTTTCTAGTTGTGACAAGATTGCAGCGAATGAGCTTCATATACAATTGTGTGTACAAGTGTTTGTACATGTTATGGATGCAACAAATTTTTTTAGTGTGTTTGTTTTTCTACTTCTTTTTAAATTAGATTAGTGTATTCTACTGCATTGCTTTTGTACGCTGACGTTATTTCAATTCAAGCTATTTGAATGATTTGCAAGTCATATACTTATATGAATACATTTATTTGCTCATTTAAAAAAAAATACATTTTCGTTGACTGCACAACAGTTTTTAATTTTATTACGTTGTTGACATTTTCTTAAAAAGAATTTTACTGCATTGGCATTTAATGATATGGCAAAGACATGTACTATATATCAATTTAACTTTTTTTGTGAGGTTAATTCCTTCTTGTGATTTTTCAACCTCAAACTGATGTTACAAAAAATGTTTTTGTGATTTCGGCTTTTAGCTGCATACACATGTGTAAGACCTTGTTGACAAACAAAAAGTTGTTCTTGTATTAATGAAATCAAATATTATTTATGCTGAGCCAGGTCAATAAGTGAAGTTAAAATGGTTTAGTTAGATATGTTTCGTTATTGTCAAAAAGGGAAGTTTGCATGAAAAAAGCACAAAGAGCAAATCATAATTCTACTTTGAGTTCAAAGACATGTCGTTATTTTATTGTTTTCTGTTTTTTTTTGCACCGTTGTCTGTATGTTCTATACAGGGCTGGGCAGTATTTGAAATACGTATTTTGTATCTGTATTTCAAATACACGACCTGAAAGTATTTAGTATTTTGTATTTCAAATACATAAATTAAAAGTATTTTGTATTTTGTATTTCAAACACATGTGGATCAAAAATACATTTTTACAAAATACATTTATTTATTATAGTAAATTCAAAATAAGTTATTTCACACAAAAACTAAAATTGCTAGAAACTACGACCATTAAAATGTTTATCATTTTGCAAAACTGCAATTCAGCTTTCAATTGTGTTGTCCAGAGCAAATAGATTTTACAGCAATCAGCTGATATCAATAAGAATTTCTACATATTCGTCCCCTGCTTTTTCCCAATGCTTTGGATTATATACAGGGAACTAATTGCTATTACGAAAAACTTTTGTCGACCTTACTGCAAAGATAATAATTTGAGGCATTTCAGTTGTATTTTAACAAAACTAATGGAAAGTTTGGAAAAGAGATTTCTCATACTGACACGTGAAGTAAATAGAGCCATAATGGCATCATATTTCCACCCGGTTTCAAAATGTGCTAGTTACCAGAAAACATCTCAAGCAATTGAAACCCTTGAAATAGATACCTTGGAGAAACACTACCAAAAATATGAAACCAAACATGAATGCAGCAGAAGAAGTAGTAGTTGCAGTGAAGATTATGAGGACTTTATTGTTTTTATGCATTTATAGAATTTTGCAGCAGCTTATGTTCTTCAGGACTTGCAGGTTTTATTCACTCCTCAACAAGAGGTTGTTTGTCGGATGAGTCATCTTGTTGTTATTAAACGAAATACTTGTTTTACTCAAAATTTTAATAGGCTTTCAATATTTTGACAGTTACGTCCTTTTAAGTTTTAGGTGACCATACACAACTTAGTTTACGTGTATATGTGAAATACAATATGTATCTAAAACCAGAGAGGCATATTCTTATGAGATCGAAATACAAAAAAAGTATTTGTATTTTGTAGTTGTATTTTGTATTTGAAATACGCAGCTGGGAAGTATTTTGTATCTTGTATTTGAAATACACTAGGTGAGTATTTTGCCCAGCCCTGGTTCTATATATGTGCGTTATTAATTTCGTATGAGACCAAATTGCACCGGAATAGCTAGCAAGTGTTTCTTTTTTTCACCGTTGTCCGTGTTTTCTTTATATATTTACTATTAATTTCTTTAGAATACATTTCATTACCTTTTAGTGTAGAGGGTTTGGACCAAATTTTGCTAATCTGAGCAGTGTCGAAGGTATATACGCTGGGCACTGATCAGTTTTAACTAGTTTAATTCCTACATTTTAAACGCTGTAATAGAGTTTGTTTTAGTCGTTCGTGTTGTTATTGTTAAAGTTATATATATATATATATATATATATATATATATAAAGTTATATATATATATATATATATATATATATATATATATATATATATATATATATATATATATATTAATAATTGTACAGCCTTTTTAAATTAGTTTGTGAAATAATTATTATTACTCGTAAATTATGGATAATTATTTTCACCTAAAATATAACTAAGTCAGTATACAGAGCATGCAGGGCAATATATCGCCCTATACTTGAAGTTGAAGTAAAAATAGGCCATTATTGCCATTTTTCATGCCGTATATTATTACTAGGGTAGAACAAATGTAACATATTTCCTAGAAAAGAAAAAAGTAATAAGCTAAATATGTTTTTCTTGGCTTCAAGAAATAAATAAACTTGAAACCTTGTTCACAAACACTAATAGGGATTTTACTCTTTTTTTTTATGACAAAAAACACATTTGGTAAGTCGATGTTTTAATTTTTTTCCAGCAAAAGCTAATCGAATGGTACGCAAATTGGGTCTATTTGAATAATTTAATATATTGGCTACTTTCAATTGAACACCTGTACGACATGTATAATAATATAATTTTTACCAAAACACAAAATATTGCTGTAGCTCAGGAAGAGGCAATAGATTTTTAAGTGAACTATTATTTCTTGTTTTACAAACAATTTTCTAATTTTTCCGTTCGCACAAGTTATCCCACCATAGTATGATTAATATTTTAATAAATATATATTGCTCATACGACAGACAATATAACAAGTGTCTTTTCAGGCTTATTTATTTCTTTATTTCTGTGGCGTTTTATCATAACAGCTTAAATCGAGTTAAGATCAAAAACAGTTTTGAAGGCAAATTTGAATGATGAACTAAATTTAAAAAGAAAAGAAGTTAAACCATAATTATAGCTAAATTTTGTAAATAATACGAAAAATTATTTCTGCAATCAAGGTTACAATAGTTATTCAAATAATCAAATTAGAAGCAATTTTTACAATTTTTAAAAATCGACTTAAGCTATTATGATAAAACGCCACAGATTTATTTAACTATACAGTACAGGTTGCACTGCAAGGGCAGTATACTTGTAGCGCCGCTGTGACTAACTATAACTACATATGCCTTCAATAGGAAATTGCAGCGTGGTTAACAACGAAATACCTCTAGGGAAACCGTAAACCAATACATTTAGTTGAGGCAAACTCTTAACCACAGCGAGTGGGACGCAAAACTCTCGAAGGCCGAACAACAAAAACAACAAGCCTGACCTCCCTTAAGAAAAATTAAGATGATGCCAGATTTGCTCTTCAGCCCAGACCTGATTTATAGCTGTTTCATGCTTATTTATTTCGGGGAACCTTCCTTATAAAATTTTCTATTTTAAAACTTTTTGATTCATTTATTTAAAACAATATGTTTTTGGCACTTATGACTGGATTTAGTTGATTCCTAAGCGATTAATAAAACTAAATAAACAAAAGAAATGAAAATAGTTTAAAAATTTAAATTCTTACGTGTATCTGGTCTCCAGTGCACAGATGCTGCAATAAAAATGCCAGTAAAAGGCTAATGGGAGGGTCAAAGATAAATTAAGGAACAATGAAATTGCAACCCAATAAATATTTTATATATTCATCTTCTAGCCCTTTATTAAGCTTCTTAATATCACCGTATAAACAAAAAAAAAGCGGCCCAGTAGTTCTGGTTTGTGATTTCACTTAATTTTACTAAAGGACGAAATTGTGATCCAAACAAAAGCAATACAAACTGGATAAAAATGTGGCTGCCTTTAAAACTACTGGACAAAAATGCGTAAAACTTAGGATAAGCTGAAAGAATAATAAATAGATACATACAATCATACGTAATATGCCAGCATGCTCTTTATTGAAGCCAAAGTTCATACAGAACAGTAGCAAAGAAAGGAAGAGAATATAACGAAACAATGAATAAATAAATAACATTGATTAAACTTTATTCCATAAAAATGAAGGAACAAGGTTCTAATTAAAAGTAAAGTAAATACAGCATGTTTGGGTCGTTTCAGTGCTCATCTTTATTATTCCATTTCATTTACTATTTATTGTAAATATTTAAAGTAGTGTGACAATATGTAATAAAAGCTGTTACTACATCAAATCCATGTTCTATTTTGAGTTCAATTTCATACAATGGTTTTAACATTTCTATTTTTTGGAAGATGAACTTGCCTTCCATAACCAAACAATTACTGTGCCCCAACACATTTCAAATGGCAGTTACCTTCCTTCCAAAGCGAATTCGTGATATTAGGTGAAACTGAAATTATTGTTCGTTATGTTGGCTCATCTGAAAAAAAGTACAAACGGTTTGTGCATACATATGTATGTGAATTAGTGTTGCTTGGAAAATGTTAGGAACTATATTTGAATGCGATAGAACCTCTTATTTTGTGGGGTTTGTTAAAAAATGCATGAGCCAAAATATTAGGATGGACTCGCATCGGGGTCAAAGATAGGGCAAAATGGCTGAAAATCCACAAAAAGCTTCATAACTGTCTCTAAGTTAAGGGGATAAAATGTAAGACCGACTTCCACTAATGCTTCTGCTTTTACATTTCCTGTGAACATACCTATCCACCTAACTGCCCGCCTTAAGGAGGTTCCCATACAAAATATAAGTTTTTAATATTTGAGGGTTAAACGCACTAACAATCCTCTATCTTCAAGCATTAAGGTGGTCTCCATACAACATCTTAATTAATAGTAAATGAATTGAAGTGTTATGTACTGGCTCATTATTTAGAAATTCTTCCTTTATTAGCGTTGAGCCCACATTCATTTTACAACTTTTAATTCGAAAATATATGATGAACGATCTTGATGATCTAAGTATTGCACTCATTTTCCATGACTTCGCGCACATCGTCTCCTTCCTCACTGTCAGTAGTATTTCTATATTTTTAAATTTTAAATTCACAAATTGCATTCGCTATTTTATGTTTGTTGTCAAAGGTGACATTTTTATCAAATAATGTGATAGCCAGAGCTTCAGCGCTGAGATGTCGAAAATATCAAGACAATGACATATTTCATGAAAGCAGCTGACTAGGGCACTTTCTTAGTCCCGCTATGTTGCCTGAGGAAGGTGTGCAGCCTATGAGACTGACACATCCTCCGACGGTTCAGATCCAAACCAACCATAAAGCTGGATAAGAGAGTCCGCATTCCGATATATCTGGTAATCCGTGCAGTAGAACTTAGAGCCGGGCACCGACAGAGGATGTACTCAACACTCTCTTCCTCGTCCTCATCTCTACAACTTTTACAAAAATCATTAAATATGCAAATGCCCCTATATAATAAGGTTGGCAACCTTTGCCGGGGAATACCGCTCAGTAGCTTCGCTACTGGGCAGGCAGCCTCACCATACCATCTGTCCTGTGTAGTCACTACAAGTAGAAGCTGCACATCATATCAATGTTCTTTTGCTACAGGCAAGCACTGGCATTTGCCAGTTCATCCGCTACAATATTCGCAGGTACTTCACTGTGCCCCGATAACAAGAAAATCTCCAGGTTTGAATGTCTCGCTATTATATCTGACATTCATGAACCAAACTGGACGTTTTGTAGATATAAACAAGCAAGGACTTGGTTAGAAAATAAATTGGTACATTTCAAAACACATTTCTTAAAAATACGCCATAAAAATTACAGCACATCTCTCAAAAGGTTAAACATAATTGTCTACTGATTGTTTAATTGCAGAAAACTAAAATCATTTCAAACACAAGGCTGCTTAAACGGGTGAGTTTTTAACAATCATATGAAACTACAATAAGAAAAATAAAACAACGAACTTTGTATGAACAGACTATTCTCGAGGAAAAATTCGGTACTGGCAAAGGAAATAACATCTTTTTTACTTTTCTTGAATTGAAATCAATAACGAATTTTTTTTTTAAGTATGACTTCATTAAAACAAAGCATTTGTGTGCTTGAATATAGGTTGATCCGAGCTTAAGAACTCAGCTAGGGAATATTTGACACGTAAAAGTTATAATTAATTTTTGTCCTCTTGGAGGTCAGAAAAAAGTTTTAAATCTACCTCCTAAAGGATCAGCTTAAAAGCCATTTGAATGTTTGGCACAATATAAAGGATAGTATATATTCTGCATTGTTAAAATCGAAAGCTTAAGTTATTGGTCTATGACTTTGGTGCAATAAAGGAACGATATATAAATCGAGGAAAACCATTTTGAAAGCATCGAATCGGCCATAACTATCTACGGAATTGCTAAATATTTGAGCAATAAGCTTTTTATTGATTGCACAATATCCATACAAGCCGTGGTATTATTGCGCGATCAGGGCAAGATCCAATAAACAAAATCCTAATCAGTCATCAAATAAAAAACATTCAACTTTATATCCCAACAATCTAAACAAATTACTGAAAATTTAAAAAGAAAAATGCTTTAATAATAAGGGTCGTTCAACTGGCGATCTTATGGCATATCTCTCAGAGAAATGGTGCCACTCAATCCATCATTTCGGTGAAAGTAGGGTGGTGGCTCTTGATATTTCAAAAGCGTTTGACAGAGTGTGGCATGGTGCACTATTGGCAAAACTTACTGCTTTTGGTGTCGGTGATGACTTCTCTCGGTTTATATCGAGCTTTCTCAGAGACCGCTCTATACGAGTTGTTATAGATGGGGTCTCATCAAACGAGTTCAAGATTAATTCAGGGGTACCGCAAGGCTCCGTTCTTTCTTCTACCCTATTTCTTATTTTCCTCAACGACCTTCTCTACCAAACTTCCAATCCTATCCACTCTTTCGCGGATGACAGCAGCATTTGTCACTCGTACTCTTTTAGATATAGGCCCAGCCTATCAGAGATCGCTGCCAAGAGACTAAATATGAATGATTCACTGAATAGTGATCTTCTATTGGTCTCTGAATGGGGTCGTAAAAACAGGGTCGCCTTTAATGCTCGTAAGACCCAGTGTTGCTTATTGACGCACAAACAAACGACCGCTAATGCTGCTTCATCTGTACTCATGGATGGTATAAATATTGAAGAATCGGATGCTCTTGATGTTCTTGGAATGAAGATACAGTGTGACGTTCGCTGGAATGAACACATTTTTCATATCTCTAAAGAAGCATTCAAGTGCCTCGGTTTTTTGAAACGGTGTAAGATGTACTTCACTCCATCCGACCTCCTTACTATTTATACCACCTACATCCGACCGAAAATGGAATACAACTCTCATGTTTGGGCCGGTGCCTCAAAGTCTGTTTTGGGGTTACTCGACCGTGTGCAGGAGAGGGCGAAGAAGCTCATCGGTGACAGTAGGGTATCCAACTCTATTGACTCACTGGAGCATCGACGCAGTGTGGGATGCGTTACTCTGTTCTATCGATACTACAATGGATTTTGCTCTGACGAGATTAGGGATCTTGTTCCCGAAACGCGCACATTTTTACGTAGCACGCGTTCATCGTCTAGAGCTCACCCATTTGTGGTCGATTGCCCGGGGAATCGTACTACGCATTACAGAGAGAATTCGTTTTTCAGCCGCACGCTTCGTCTGTGGAACAAGTTGCCTGCAGAAGTGTTTCCTGTCTGTTATAACGTTGGAAGATTCAAGTCAAATGTTCACAAACACTACTCCCGCTTTCCCCCTCCTCACAACCTATTTTCCTAGTTCTGGTACAATGCACTGCATATGTAGGGGTCATCCCCTGAGTACTGGTCCAATATAAAAAAAAAAAAAAAAAAAAAAAAAAAAAAAAAAAAAACACAAAAAAAAACAAGCTTTTTCATTTTTGAGAATATCTTTCAAAAATTTCCAAAGTCTACTGATGATTAGAGCTGGAAAACATTGAAAACAAGCTGTTTATAATTTTTTGATTGGTATTAATGTTGGAAGCTAATATAGTGAATAAAAAACTCAATTGTTTGAATTTTTTTCGATACTTCATTGTTCATTTGTTTGAGGGAGTAAAAAAATGTTAGAGACGTGTATAAATGAAAAAGCTTTTTTTTTTTTTTGTGTTTTGACAGGTTTTATCAGAGCATTTTTCTTTTTAAATTCTCAATAATTTATTTAGATTGTTGGGATATAAAATTGAATGGTTGAGAATATTTTTCAAAAATGTCCAAAATCTAAGGCTTTTGTTTCATTTGTCTTTAAGTCAAACACATATTTTGTTTGTTTGTATTAGAAACAAATTAGTATTGGTACTCATAAAATACTGAAAAAGAACTTTAAACGATATATATATATGTATATATATATATATATATATATATATATATATATATATATATATATATATATATATATATATATATATATATATATATATATATATATATATATATATATATATATATATATATATATATATATATATATATATATATATATATATATATATATATATATATATATATATATATATGTATATATATATATATATATATATATATATATATATATATATATACCTACAAAAGGTACTATAAAAAGTGTTTGTCTGTTAATTATATAGATGTATGTGTTTCATTGATTTTTTACAATAATATTTGCCGTGTATGCAGATTGTGTTTTTTTTGTGATATTTATCTGTGCCCTTCTTCTCTATTTCAATTTCACATCCGTCTACTACTTTCAATGCATTTGCCATTTCAGGAATTAGCCTTAATTAGTATACATTTGTATTAATGAACTCAAAATATTTAATTAACTTAATTTACTGTCATATATTTAGCAAAGATTAATTTGTAAATTAATTGCTTTAATATCCTTAAGCGTAACGATATAAATACATCCTTTGGCTAAGAATTTGTATTAAAAGTGTGCGATATTAAGTAGAAGGAAATATCAGTACTCGTATATGATTTTGTATTAAAATGAATTGTTAAATATTGATAAGATTGCAGTTGAAAAAGAAAAAAACGGAATTTCTTTTTATTAATTTACTGTTTGTAAAGTTTTGGCATCATTGCAACAGAGCTTTGATTTGGAGTCGAAACTATTAAATCCTATCGCTGTCACCGATTGATTTCAGTTTAATGCTAGGAGTTTTTAAAATAAAAGCGAGCAATCTTTTTCTAAACAAGAATTTTGTTCGAAGTTATAAATAAATCTTCAACATATTTAAAGAAAGAAACATTTTTATGAATAATACGTTGTTTTTTTATTATTATTTTGATAATCACCGTTAATGCAATGTTGGAAAAATGATTCGCTGCTCGATGCGAATCTCCATGGGCAACATTCAGACGAAGTGAATACTTTTCTTTTGCGATTTACTTGGGCATATGTGAAGTTTGAGCCAAAAGTTTAAAATCTATTAAGACCATTTTGAGTTTTTTCTTTGCTAATTCTTTTTTTATTTTTGATATGTTTTATGCACTTTTCTCCTCAATATGTGATTTCTTCATAATTTATGTCCTTAAGAAAAGCAGCAAATAAACAAACAGCCGTAAAAAGAAACGCAATAAATGTCTCAAAGTCTGTCTAATCTGGCACATCTACACTTAAACGTATCTCGATTTCTGTTGTTGCTGTAGATAAAAAGGACCTTAAAAGAAGGCGACAGAAGGTTTTTGAATGCAACAGCTTCTTGGCATAAGATAAAACTTTACGGCATACATATGTATGTATGTGCTTTACTTCTTCCACAAGATTTCAACTTAAGTCTAAAAACATTTATATTTATGTGAGCTTGGCAATGACGTGTGTAATATACTCTAAATAATTACATTTTAATGGTTTTTGGCAGTTCCAAAGTATATATTTAATAGTATTTTTTCTTCAATTTTTCTTCGGTTTTGCTCATTCGTGTATTAAAGTATCATTTGCGTCAATTTCAACACATGTGTATGTTTAAGAGAAGGCGGAGTGAAAAAAAATTAATGGTATCTGTTTAAATAATGGTTGTTTAAGTATTTATCAAAGAATTAATGGGAACCTTTGATAACTTCATTGTACTCGTAAACAAATGATCATTTTCCTACACAGTCTACACAAATTGAAATGAGCTAATTGCCTTGATGTTTGTTGCGATGAGGTGTTCTCGTATTTGTGTTTTTTAAACAATTACGGTTGTTGTGATTTTTAACGAAATTTCACACATTTTAATTTTTTTTAAACATTTTTAAGTGTATAAGACACCACAACGCAATGAGAAAACTTAGTTATTCCTACTTCGACTTGACGATATTAATGCTCAACTTCAAAATGTTGTCATCATCATTTCATTTCCTTCAACCTAAACGAGTAGGGCGCATGCATAGTCGTAAAGTAAAAAATAATATTTTTAAATACTCGTATTTATTTACGTTTTTGTGTTACTTATTATTGAATTTTGCATGATATTATTTGTCAGTTTATGATTTCGATTTTATTTCAGTCGAGCAATATGTTTTTGTTATAACAATAATAGCCATGATCAATAACTCTTGCTCCAAGAAGAGAGAAAAAACAAATAATTGAATCCTAAGGCTGGGGGACCATAACCACTTGACTGAAAGTGGAATCGAACTCATAACCTGACGAATATTATCCTGCAATATTTTTTACAGTTAATCCATTGAAATCCCGGCTGTATGCAAAGTGGCACCGTCTTGTTGATACCACATTAAAAAGTTTTCATATTAAAATAACGCTCCCCATTCGCAGTTACCGTTACGCCTTTCATTTCCAAAGAAGTAAGGCAATGATTCCTACTGACGAAATTATACACCAGACTGTCTGAGGGTTTTCCATTGCCCAGAACTGACTATTCTGTTTATTGACATATGTATTCAAATGAAAATGTTCCTTGTCGCTCATAATGGGGTTTTCATGAAAAGCGATCATTGATTTTGATAAAATGTACTTCACGACTGCCAAATATAAACTGTGATTCAATATGAAATGAATATAGATAGAATATAATTAAATGGCTCGGTGGCTGAGTGGTTAATGCAGCAGTTCATGATACGAGTTCAAGTCCGAATCGATGCTGATGAGTAGTGTAGCGGCTACGAAACAGCTAGTTGTCCCCCAGCCAAAGATTAACATGAGAGTTGTATTCCATTTTCAGTCGGATGTAGGTGGTATAAATAGTAAAGAGGTCGCATGGAGTGAAGTACATCTTACACCGATTCAAAAACCCGAGGCACTTGTATGCTTCTTTAGAGACATGAAAAATATGTTCAGTCCAGCGAACATCACACTGTATTTTCATTCCAAGAACATCAATAGCATGAGATTTCTTAATATTTATACCATCCATGAGTACAGATGGAGCAGCATATGCGATCGTTTATTTGTGTGTTAATAAGCAACATTGGATCTTACGAGCGTTAAAGGCGACCCTGTTTTTACTACCCCGTTCAGAGATTAATAGAAGATCACTATTCAGCGAGTCCTTCATATTTAGCCTCTTGGCAGCGATCTCTGAAAGACTGGACCTATAACTAAAAGAGTACGAGTGACAAATGCTGCTGTCATCCGCGAAAGAGTGGATAAGGGTGTAAGTTTGATAGAGCAGGCCGTAGAGGAAAATAAGAAATAAGGTAGGAGAAAGAACGGAGCCTTGCGGTACCCCTAAATTAATCTTGAACTTGCTTGATGAGACCCCATCTATAATAACTCATATAGTGCGGTCTCTAAGAAAGCTCGATATAAGCCGAGAGAAGTCATTACCGACAACAAAAGCAGTAAGTTTTGCCAGCAGTGCACCATGCCACACTCTGTCATACGCTTTTGAAATATCAAGAGCAACTACCCTACTTTCACCGAAACAAATAGTAAAAAAAGCATAAAATTTCTCCTGATAAGTAGCTTGACAGCTCAACCAGCCCATGTTATTTAAAATTAAAATATACCAATTGTTGCTCGATGATCACTTTTCGGCTGCCAAAAAGAGTGCAAATTAGCCCCACTTTCATAGAGAAAAAGTAAGAAACGTTAGTGTGATGAGAATACTGTATCATGTTTTACCATGAAAACCATCAATTAGCTTCACGTAATTTGCTGGAACATATTTCAATATTAGAAAAATGGCTAAAACTATCAAATCAAAGTTAATGAACAAAAATGTACTCATCTTACAATCACATTGCATAAGCAAACATATTCCCATATCTAAATTAACAACTCACTTATTCCGTAGCACAATGAAGTCAAGTACCTTGGTATTTACCTCAAACGTAGGTTAACGTGGCGGTCTCATATTGATGCGAAAGATACTCAGTTGAAATTGAAGGCAGCACAACTAAATTGGTTTATTGGTACACTGAGGTTAGATTGAAAACTTTTGTTATACAATGCAATTCTTAAGCCTATATTGTGCTATGGAATTCAATTATGGGGCACTCCATGATATGTAAAAGACTCACAAATGCACAAGGATCTGTATGAAGTATGCGACAAGTTATATCAGTAAGCTGGAACTTCACCCAAATCATCTTGCGCGCAACATTTAAAACTTTTGATGTGAATAAGAAAGGCGGCCTTATAACTGGTGAAATTGAAGCACTGCTCGATTGGATGTAAATATTTCCAAAGTGTTTATGTTTGATGTTTTCCAATGATTTACCGAGAACAAAATACATACTTTTTGACTTGGCTAAGGGGTTTCGCAGTATACTTGCTATGAATTCGCCTTGGATAAAATTTATCATATTATTTGGTTTGAATATTTTTGTAAACTCATTTCACGTTTTATATTTTGTGAGAAAAGAAGAAGGGTTTCCATATGTTAAGAACTCAGTTGAGAGAGTGATCTATAGTATCCTGTCGTCCTTAAATGTTCTTGAGAGAGAAGAAACAAATTTTTCGCAAAAATTTTTATTTTCAAATTAAAATTAGTATGAACGAACTCAATAGTGGACTTGTTGGGTTCACTCCCTTCCTCCGCCTCTCAATAGTAAATCAAATGTCTGTTGAAACTCCAAAAACTCAATATTAAAACGATGCTGGTAATATTTAAAAAAAACCGTTTGTTCTCCAACAATATTAAATTGCAAACAAATCATTAAATTATTTATCCTGCAGCATCATCATGTTTTCATGCAAATTTTATCCAGTTCGTCCTTTATGCATTGCAGGGTTGTAATTTTTGGTTGGTTGCACTTGGAGCTCGCGTTTTTCTTTTTTATTTTATTTCCAAACCAATTCATTTTACAATAGTAATGTATTTGTTTAATAATTTTTGGTATTCCCAGAACGGACGGACTCTTGTCGGATTATCGGATCGTATATAGATATATATATATATATTTTTTTTTAGAAATAATTTTCGAATTTTGCTTTAATGTTTCTTTTGGTCATGCTTCTTAAAACATTACCAAAAGATGATTCTTTGGACTCCAGTCAAGTGCAGTCAATGTGTTGTTGTTGGCAAATCCATAACAGAATGAAAAGAAACCCCCCAGACGATTTGTTTATGGCTGAGTAAATTGGATTAAAATGATTTTTTGTTGTTAACATTATTGTTGTTCTTTCTGAAAAGGATGAAATGGAATTTGTTTCCTTTTTTCTTATAAAAGCATTAGACCGATAATAAAAGAGCTAAATATGTATATGCATACAAATGTTACGAAAAATACAAATTTTTCAGATTTTTCTTTCATAAAATGCTTAATGGCAGGTCGACTATGATAAAATATTAAAAAATTATATTGAAATATTAAAAAGTTGTTGGGTTTGTTGTTTCTCTTTCTGCTGGCTTAACAATTGAAAACTCGTATTTAGCTGAGAAAACAGCAAACTTGTTCATGAACAATGATGACTGGGGTTGGAGTATTGAAAAGTTTCTTTTGTTCTTCGGAATTGTTTGCAAGATAAATGTATCTTTATTAAAGCAAACAAATGAATTTGACAAAGAATGATTAAAAACCTTTTTGGCAATATCAAGATTAGATTAGATAAGCCAAATGGGTTAAAGAGCTTCTTTATCAAAGCTTTTTTACTTTATCATTTTATTTAATAGTATTAGGCATTAAATTACGTTTTCAGTCTTTGCTCTTGTCGAACTGAAACAAATTCACTTTAACATACAAAACAAGTTAAACTTTTCTGTTTTGCTGCTAAAGTTTTTAGCAACTACTTGATGTTAAGTGGTTGTTTAGGAATGTTGCCCGTCTTCTAACAATTTCTCATCAAGATTTTATACTCGTACATTAAGCAGCAGACGAATTTTGCCAACATTAAATTTTTAGTTTCAAAACTTTTTGATTCTGTTTGTTTTCTGTAAGAGATTTTTTTTTTCTGTGAAAAGTTGTTGCTAACTTTCGGTGAAATCTGTTTTTAATGGTCATTTGTTAAAATATTTCATTTTTCCTTTCCCCAAACTTGCATAAATGAACTTAAGACATTTATACTTTTAAAGAGAAAATATTAACATTATAAATGGCATTATAAGTGGACTAAAAGAAAAAAGGAAACATGACCTTACTAAGCAGTTTGATGAACAAAAATTTAATCAATGAAAATAGTTTGCCTAAGTTATTTCCTCTTGAAATTAATCTGATGTCATTTGCAACAAAATTTTAAGCAAATTTAAAGTTAAATATCTCTGAACTCGCAAGTTAAAAAAGTGGGTCAGAAGAGTGTTCTAACAGGGAATTTGTTGATATTTTTTGTTTTGGTTCTTTTTGTGATCAAGCCTAAAATTCTATATATTTACCTTTACACAGTCATGTAACTTGTTACAAGTAATAATCAACACACTTGCAATTTGCTTGCAAATTCATTTTCAAAATATAGTCATAGTTAATGTCGAGGCTGCTAAAGTTTGAGCATAGCAACGTTGTGAAAGGGTATGTGGATTATGAACAGGTGTAGGTATTTATACTCGAAGTCAAAAACAAGTTATATTTGTTTACCGATTTTTGTTTTTTATGTTACACTTTACATTAATATTTTAAAAATTATTCTTTGAAAAATATCCATCAAAATGAAAATGTGTATGGTCAACACTGGTTCTTGCTTTTGGCATGCAAGTTCAAATATCAGTGGCAACCAAAATCACCCGCCATTGACCCCACAACCTGCAGACGTTTGAATGTGTTACTAAAAGCTGACAATAGCCCGACTCAGAGTCTTATGCATTTGAGATTGCATATTTCTGCAAGTGCAAATACAATAGCCCGTTTCACAATCTTGTGCATTTGAGATTGCATATTTCTACAATTGCAAAGGTGACATTTTTAGATGTATTTTGTTAGTGTAAAGCAAGAATATACTTCATTATTTTGCAAATGCAATGATGCAAGGCCATTTGCACAAGATTGTAAATAGGCCAAATATATAGTGTGAAGTAAAAATATACTCCACTATATTGCAAAAGATTGCAAACTTGCAAAATACATTTAACTTTTATTTAAAACAAAATGTTCAATTTGAACATAAATTCATCTATAAATAAAAATAAAAAGCTTAGATAAGCTTCTTCTCTACCGAGTGCGGCCGCCAAAATTAAGTATGTTGCTTGCAAGAGGATTTGGGTGAAATTCCAGCTTATTTATATACCTTGTCGCATACTTTAAAATCTCAGCGCAATGCATAGATCCTTATGATTTCATGTTAAAGGTAAACTTTTACCGTCTTCTAATGGTATTAATGACAAACTGATTACTCTTAAGCGCAGCTTATCCATTAAGTAAACCATTCTCTCTTCCTAAATACGGATTTGAATAAAGCGTTATAGTTCTGAAAATATATTAAAAACATTTGAAACGTTATGCTGCGATCACTCGCAAAGTGCACTTAACGTGTAAACCATTCAAAGAAAAAGTAAAGAAAGTGGGTCGACAACAATTTTAAAAACATTGTTGCTGAACTTAATGTACCCGAGAATCCGAAACCATCGCAGCGAGTTTTGGCGAAAATCCTCCACCAAAACCCTCCTCCAAATGTACAAACCAAAAATTTAATTTAGAAAATCCTCCACCTTCATACCAACAAAGTTTAGCGTATTCAGAAGCTTACATCAACATATCATAGAAAGCTCCAGCGAAAAAGTTATCTTCTCCGATATCGCACATTTTCATATGAATAGTTTCGAGAATGCGCAAAATTGTCAACTTTGGGGCTCTCCGAGTCGTCATACAATCCACGAGAAACAAATGTATTTACAACCAGCAGCTATCCGGCGCGGATTTAGGTCAGGCGGCGTGATTGGGCTGTATCTGTACGACTTTTCAGCAAAAAGGCGTCTGCTGTCTCACGTTGCATGCGACTATCGAATAATTATAGCAACGATTTCTAGAAAAAATTATATCGATAAATTCTGATGCCAACTGACCACCAATATCATGCAGCGCACTATCGGTGAGGTACAGCCACATCTCTGTGAGGCTTAGGGGCCATTTGAAAGATATTTTATTCCATTCTTAGCCGGAATATATCTTCTGTATAAAATCTAATAAATAACATCACAACTCTTTCAAAGAATACGTATTTTTATTTTAACATGACAAAAAAATTATGGTTTCGTGAATAAAAGTTTTATTTTGAATAGACACATTCTTTTAATAAAATTTTTGTAAATGCAAAAATTTTTTAATAAGAAGGATAAATTATTTATTACACTTTCGACACCAGTCGTTTAATTAAATCTTTGCCTTTGTTCAATTTTGAATAAATAATTAGTCAAGCACGAATTGTGTAATTTGTGTTACTTTTTTCAACCACTTTTGTAAACACTAAAGAAAAGTTTAAATAGATTTAAAAATTCATTACTCTGCATGCATAAAATATCTGCCAAATCATTGATATTTTTATTGTTTATTTAATGGCATGCAAACACTTTTTATAAGAAATTTATTTAATCAACCACAAGCAAATGCAAAAAAAAAAAAAAAAAAAAAATTAACTTGTCAATAAAATAACAAACCACAAAGTTAAAACAATGGCAAACAAACATACATATGCATATGTATGTTTGTATATCTATATGCATGTAGCCACATACGAGAAAAAAAGTATAGAACAAAATGTTTTTAAATGGATTTTGCATTTTAAAAACATTTATGTTAAATATTTTTTCTTCAATTTTGATGACAGACAAATAACAGAAATAAAAAATTTCAAGCACAAGAACGTATCAGTTTGTTGGGGGCCAAGACCAACCAGTCTGTCTACCTTAGCTTCCAACAACACGAACTGTTTGCTTTCTAGAATGAAAAGTTGCTTTGATTTTTGTTGTTTTAGGCCATCACAAGCTCTTTCTAAAGTTATTTGCAAAACAGAACTCGACTCGTCACAGAGTTACATATCAGACAGCCAAGAGTTCCATGATATAAAAAATACAAGGTAGTTTCATTCTCTTTTTATTATTTGTAGTAAGGATTTTTGAAGTTTATTTTTAGAGAGAAATATAAAAAGGCGTTGCCACACAGTTGAATAAAGGAATTTACTCCTAGAATGGATTTTTTCTGAAATGTGTAGTGCATTGTTCATATTAGAAAAAGCTAGAAATAATAAGCTGATGTAAGTAGATATGTACCTGTGGTCGTTTTGAAACCCATGTTAGGTTAGGTTTAACAGGCTGCCAGCTATTGTAAAGCCAGCCCACTTGGGTCTAGTTTGGTCCCAAAAACTAAAAGCACGGACTTCTGCTTATCAGCAAACTTTACGATAGCATTCAAACGAATTCCTATTTTGAAGAAAATATTATTACCTTTAAAAGAAAATACTCTTTAGACATTAAAAACAAAGGGTTTAAAAATATATATTCTACTACAATAACCCAGAATGCAGCGACAAAACTAATGCACGTAACCTTGAATATTCTTCATTACTTACAATAAGAAAAACCAACTTCCAAAAGATGTCATTATTTGTTTAAATATTAAAATAAGCATGTACAGCGAATATTTGCATAGTTTTCCGTTGGTTCCATGCCTTCAAATTTGTTCTGGAAGTGACTTCTAACTTCTCTAACAAATAGCGCGATAAATTATTCAGTGCATTTAAAAGAAAAAATATATAGTAGCTAATTTTCATAACGGCCAATCAGTGACCACAATTGCAAAAAAATTATATCAAGCATTATATCAAGAACTATAGCCTTTTTCGTTGTTCGGGTATTTTGGTTACAGAACATAAAGGTTGACGTTCCCGAAAAATCAGTAAACGAGATGGCCAGGCGATAATATGTTTGATAAAAAAAAGACCGATTCATGTCGTCAAGAACCATCGCCACACAATTGTCATTAAATGTTACCCCCAGAAGAATTCGAAGGCAGGCTGCAGAAGGCGGACTAAAAGCATACCATACAAAAGTGTAAAAAAGATCTTTATATCACGGAAAAATAGACTGGCCAGGTTGGAATTTGCAAGCGAACACATTAATTTGACCACCACCCAAAGGAATTCCATTCTATTCTACTTATGAGTCCAAATTTAATTTACAAGGTTCCGCTAGGTTAAGACTGATTAGATGACCGAAAAGCCAACGTTTTTCAGGCCATTTTTTTTTTATATATTTTAGATTTATGTATGTATTTTATTTTTAAATTTTTATTTATTTTTGTTAGAAGCCACAATTTTATTAGTATTTTTAGACACAACTTCAAACAACACTGAAAACAAGGGAATGTATAAACTAATACGGTAGCACAATTTTATGGAAAATGTCACAATCCTTATACTTGTCAGATGGTGATTGTTAAGGAAAATTGAGAGAATAAAACTACCTTGTATTTTTTATACCATGAAGAGTTCTATGGTTTAAAATGTTTTTTTTTTATTCATTTTCACCTCAGTGGATTCGTCAATAAGCAAATGATAGTGCTAGCATTTGAATGTCCTAGAGTGACTGTTGAAAAACCAATGCAGCCACCTTGTGGATGAATGTTTGGTACGGTTTGTGGGCTGGCGGCATCATCGGGCCGTATTTTTTCCAAGATGAGCCCATCAGGCAATTACTGTGAATGGTGTTCGCTATCGTGAGATGATAACGAACTTTTTATGGTCCGAATTGGAAGATATAGATGTGGTTTCAACAGCACGGTTCCACATGCCACACAGCTAACGGAAGAATGGCTGTTTTGCGCGTCAAATTCAATGGCCGTGTTATCCCACGTGGTGGCGATGCCAATTGGCCGCCAGGATCATGTGGTGTGACACCGTTGGACTTCTTCTTTGGCGTTATTTGAAAGAAAAGGTGTACGTCGATAAGTCATCAACAATTCAAGAGCTAAAGCATCAGATAATCCGGCACATTAACAGCATAAAACCCCAATTATGCCTCAGCGTCATCAAAAATTTTGACCATTGGATGGAGGTATGCCGCTGAAGTTGCGGCGGCCATTTGTCCAATATTTTATTCCATACACAATTGAACCATACCAATATTATCGTAATAGGACGAAAGAACAATAATTCCTAAATAATTTGTGTTTTATTCAAAATCAACATCGACCCTTAAAATTTAACCATCATTTAGAATTATTTCTTTTTTTTACATTTTACTTGCTTTATTATAATATATTTTTAATTAAATTTGAGCTGAAATGAAGTTTGTTGAAAACTGAATCTTTGATTTTTGTTCAGTGTTTTAATGAAAAATTGTAAACTTAACTCAAAGCTTAACATTTAGCTCAAAGTTTGTTTATACACATACTGCCGTAAACACTTATTTAGCAAATTTCTATAGGAAAGAGTTTAACAAACATACAGTATTTTTTATAAATAACGCCATTATTATTTGATAAATTTCTATAGAAATTTATAGTTTAATAAACGTACAATATTTCTTATGAGTAAGGCCATTACTTTATGTAAATTCACAAAACGAAAGGTATTTTTTGAAATTAATTTCAATATTTTTAAAAGTTGTAGTAAAGAAAAATCTATTTGGTTTTTATTTAATAGAAATTTACTTACTTTCTATGGAAGGATTTTAAAATGCTAGTTTTCATTTTAGATTCCGATACTAACGAAATTATTGTTTGATTTAAAATGGACTATCGAAACTATGGCATGAGCTGTCTGTCTATCGTTAGTTTTTCAGCTCCAAAGAGCAGATTGGTAGTAAATCTCAAATTAAGACTCTTGCTTGCAACGAATGCCATTGAACACTTTTGCTAAACTATTTTATTTAAAAAATGTTTGCAAAATTCATAGATTATGGATTTATCTTTTCGGAGTTCTGTAAAACAGAAGTTGGAGTACGCTCTTGCATTTTTGCACACACATTTGTATAACTTGCATATGCTTTGTATGTGTATATGTTTATTTATTTGCAAGTGTTTTAACGTTTATTGTTCGAGCAATAAAAACGCAATACCTTCAGAAACAACAACAACAACAACAACAACAACGGACACAATGCCACAATTCCACAATGTAAATTACGAAAGTCAAACGGAGCAAATATCCGTGAGTCAAACTTTGTGTGTGTGTGCATTCAGTCAGTTGTATTAAGTGCTTAACGAGCCTATTGTAATATAAAGCACACACTAACGCACCCACACACACATACACACACACATACACACACGCACGTGTAAAAAACTGTAAATTTAAACAAATATGATGGCTGTTATGCTCAGTCATATAAAGTGTTATTAGTGAGCATTAAATAAAAAGAAAAACCAAAGCAACTTAATACTTACATACATATACATGTAAGTAAACATATACATATATAAACACAAAGTTATTAAATGTGTGTGTGTGTGTGTGTAATCGTTGTTAGCATTTCCTTGGTATTTGAGAAGAAATTAGTGCTGCCGACAATATGCATTAAAACGAACTGTACGGTTCTTAACAAAGTCGTAGTTGTGTTTTCATCACATACGAGTATGTATTGTATAAATACGAGGGCTGTTTGAAAATTTTTTAGTCGACCAATAGCGTTTTGTTTTCAACATAATCTCCTTTTAGATGAATACATGTAGTCCAGGGGTTTTCCAATTTATTTTTATACCTTCAAAATAATAAATTTTGCTAAAGCCATTTAAATAGACGTTTGCTTCGATAACGACCCATCCGAGCCAAAACTCTTATACCCGGTCATTTTTCAGGGTTCGAAAAATAAGGTAGTCGCCACAGGCTAAAAATGGAGAATATTATAAATAAAATATCAGTTCGTGCACCAATTAATGGATTCTTGCCATAACGACAATACAAGTGTACACTCGTTTGTACAAGAGTATAATATGTTGCATCAGTTAAATAAGAAAAAAGCGTATTCTAGGATTTTTGTGTTGCAAAAATAAAAGGTATGGTTATAGCGCAGCTATTTTTCCGTTTTTACCAATTCATCAAAATAAGAGAGGTGGAAATCAAGTTAAGTTATAATTTGCTAGAAACCTTTCTATATGATATTCAATATTAATAAAGCTGCTTAAATGTTCTAGAGTCACCAGAGATATGGGGCAAACAATGCAAAATTTTTGCTCAACAGCTACTGGAAGGAATGCGTGAACGGCAAACATATATATTGTTTTTGACATCATAATTAAAGGTTTCTTCAATGCAGAAATTTTAAATATCATTCAAAATGTACACCTAACCTAGACTTAGGCATATTCCAAGTATTTCAAAGTGTTATGTTGGACGAATTCCTTAACTCATTAAGCCCCAAATAGAGTTGACTAATCCAGGTTGCGCTTACAGCTGCCTCTTTTAGAATATGTTCTAGCGCCAATAATGCACCAATAACAGCTTCTATAAGCAATCACTGTAGTTAGATTTTTGGCTTTCTTTAAGCAGCATAGATTCTATAGTTATGCATGCATGTGTATGCACGTAAGTATGTACGAGTACATTAATTTATGAAGTAATTAGTTTATTAATTGATTTCATTCTTTGACGTTTAACAAAATTGGCAACTTTTAAATTTAAACGGTCTCATGAAGCCCCTTAGTTTATATCTCACTAACAGTAGCAATTTGGGGGGTTTTTTTTGCAGAAGAATATTATCTATCTGAACGACAAAAAGTTACTTAAACGAATGGCAAATATATCTTAAGGTAAACTTATTATAAAATCAAAATGTTTGAAACTTGTTTTTCTACCGATTAATTATTTGTAATTGCACAAATTTTTCTAGAATTTGATTTAGACTTTTCCAAAACATTTTTCCAACTGTAATTGTTATTGTAATTAAAGTTCTGTTGTCTGCAGAATATTAGAATCTCTTATTTACTCAACTATCGCAAACAAATATTGTGAGAGTTTTTCATTTTTTACGAAAAAGAAAAGCAAAAAAATAAAAAATTAATAAAAATCCTCTAAAGTTGCAAAATTTGAAGGTGTTGTTGGCCATTTGGTTCACTTCCTCTGGATAAAAAAGAAACGAAACCTAATATTTACCTCCCCTATTCTGCATTTCAATCTGTTTTTTTATAAAGGACTACATTGGGAGTTTTAGTTTTGTCGTTTAGACTTTTTGCTCATGTTGTAAATTAAAATAAAACCAAAATAGAAGGTGTGAAATGAAATAAAAGATTGTACGCCTTGGCTGGTGTTGCCTCAAGCGGAAATGATGTTGTCACCAGCAAAAGAAGTTTCATTTCCGTTTAAAAATTCTTTAATTTTTTTTCTTTTTGTTGGCAGTTGCAAACAAACAAGCAACTGACTTATTAAGACTATTTTGTGTTTTATCCACCAGATATGTTGTGAGGAAACGCAAGTCTGCTTTGCTGCAGTTGCTTGTTGTTTTATTTACTGCGTAAAATAAAATCGCTTGAGCTTTTGGATTTTTGTTTTATTGCAAAAACGTGCGTTGATTTCAAAGCGGAAATTGTCAAGTATGTGTGCCAAGTACGAGCACATGTATAACAAAACGTACAAAATGTTTTTCATATAAATTTCTTGAATATTCTAATATTGGCAAAGTGCCGAAGTGGATGTAACACTAATGTCACATTAAACTGCGAATAGTCTATAAGATTAGCAAGAGCTTAATGTAATACGCTTTTATGATAACTTTTGCAGCCAAAAACTGTATTTTCTAACACAACAAGAAAAGAAATACTTAATATTTCGGCAGATCACGTTCGTTTTAATCACATTTGAAAGGCAATTAACAAAATATAATCAGAAAATGTTAGTACGTGAGTTGGAAACTTAATTAAAACCTACTTTACAAGAACGAAAAGTTGAATAATTAAAATTTTTGCAGCTTAAGATCTGGTTTTGTTATTTTTTTTTTTTTTGCTTATAAAAAAGTAACAGTTTTTTAATTTTTGTTTCCTTATTTCGCTAACAGTTGGTTAGCATCAGCAGGAAAATTTAAATGTTTTAAAAAACTATTATTCGACAAAATGTTGTCTACAAAAAATTCAAATACAAAGAAAAATTCTTAACAATATTAACAAATAAAAAACAACATAATTGAAATCGAACTTATTCGAGCCCTGCTAACGATTACAACATGTTGTTCCACGACCATAAACAAATTAACATGGCACGTGTTGCTGACTGAATAACATGAAAAAGTTTTACATAATTTAATAATATCCTAACAATAATGCATTAAACGTATAAATATTTTGCCAACTAAATGTCTATAACTACGAGTATGTGGTAAATTCTTAGTGGCCAATTTAAAATTAATTCTCGGTTCTACAGGTGTATTAAAAGTCTCTAACATTTCTAAAAAATAATACAAGATCTTAAGCTATAATAATTTAAATTATTTCACATAAGTGTAAGTATAAAAGTTTTTGAAAAAAATATAATAATGTATGTTCATGTTTTGTTTCTTTTTATTCAATATTACGAGTTTGTTCACCAAAAAAATTACGTTCGGCCTTTACAAGTTCTCTATTTTGTTTTTCGTTTTCTGAATTACTTGTGAATTCGAATCCTTCAACCAGTTTAAATATGCTGAATACTATTTATCTGTTCAAATGACCAAAATAAACATACTTCTATGAAAATAAAATAATAGCAGCCTGAACTTCAAAGTTTGATTCATAAATCGTGCGAAAAAGTTTGATTCATAAATCGTTTCCAAATTAGTTAAAGTCTTCGATTAAGTTGGCAACATTGAACTAAAAACAAAATTTGCAACACACAAGTTTTAGAAACCCTTAATATGATGCCATCAAGTGTAAACAAACTGCTTATAATGCCCAAATTGCTTCTGCGAATTGCAAATTATTGAATAGAGTCCAGAGCTGGAAAGTATTTGAAATACAAGCGACTAAATGAAGTACGTATTTAAAATACAAAAATGTATTTTCTATTACGTTTAGGTTTTCAAATGGTTTTTCGAAAATTCAGTAGCCAAGTTCTCGGTTTAGGTTTCTTTCGAGATGCTACAATTCGTTTGTGCGATGCGAAGTCACGTATTTTTTTTTTTATTAATTAAACAAAATTTTTGTTATATACAGTTGTAGCAATATAGTTCTTTGTATAGTTTTTGTGCTTGTTGGACACAAATAATAAATACAGAAAACCCACATAGAGATGGGCATGGCCAACGTGATCTACTCACATCTGTAATCACGATAAATTTATTGCTCGTATAGTCCTGTCTAATTTTTCCCTTCATTTCTTGGGCGTATATAGTATGTTTAATTAAACTTTATTTATTTATTTATCTATACAGTTGTAAAGTAAATGTGCATAGTATAGAATGCACAGCGTAGGCGGGGTGACGGAGACCATATCCCAAGATGGTATTAACAGCACACTTGTTGCATCGCTGGGACTAACTGTAACGAGCTAATGCCTTCCCATAGAAAGTTGCAGCGTGGTTAGCAACGAAATACCTCTAGAATAACTGTAAACGAATACATTTAGGCAAACTGTTAACCACTTCGAGCGATACGTAAAACTCTCGAAGACCAGTCAACAAAAACAACAAGCCTGGCCGGATTTAAGAAATAATTACGATTACCCGAGAGCTGTTCTTCAGCCCAGAGCTGCTTTATGACTTTAATTAAACTATTTAATTGAATGGATTAAATTTTTTTGATTTAACTAAATGCTTATAATAATAATTAAAAAATTAGTTGACAGAAATTTTAGGGAAAAACTTATTTTTTAATTCGCATTCAAATATTCTCTGCCTTGTGTACTTCTATGTGCACACATATCGCTCCTTTATTGCAACATAGTCATATCTCAAAAAATGAGTTAACAATGCAGAATTGTTAACACTACTACCTTTTATATTGTGCCAAAAATTTATTCAAATTACTTTTAAACTGTTTCCTTTAGAAGATATTTTCTAAAAAAATGTTTATAGGACTTGTATGTAAGCTAAAAATTTTAAATGCATTTTTTTCGAAACAAGCTTTTTTGAGTTATGACTATGTTGCAATAAAGGAGCGAAATGTCTTCAATTATAATAATTTCGTTTCAATTGCATATTCATTCATACTTAAGCAACTGCAGCAGATTTTGTGTACCACACAAGCAACATTTGGTTCATTCCATTGTGACTAAAAGAAACTAATGAATTTAGTTGTAGTGTTGCATTTAACAATACGTTTAGTAATTGCTTACTTATTTAAATAATAAAGTTTTTGTAATGACTTTGTTGTTAAACAAATTTTAAGAATTTCTATAATTTGCACCTATTGTACTTAAAAAATACTTTAATTACATTTTGAATGCACAAAATGAAATGAGAAAATATATGAAGAAATGAATAATTTAAAACTAAATGCTACTTTCTTAAATGAAAACAAATTTATTGTGGCAATCCAATTATAACTTCCTTCTCTTATTGTTTGTTTTTTGCCTGTTGGGTGATTATTTCCCTTAAATATCTAAAAAAAATATATGTATTTATTCTATTTAAATGAAGCACATATGCATAGTATCCAAACAATTACACATATACATATAGTATATAAATATTTATATGTAAACAGAGATACCCAGTTAGCAATGGTGCGACAATACATTACGAGTCATATACGACAATATTAACTCCTGCTCGACGATGTCGCCGATAAACATATACTCGTATAAAAGCTGCTAATAATATATAACGAGTGATTTTTTTGCTATTATCTTTTTGGCAACACTAGTTTTGACAGCTCACGCACGTTTTGTATCTTGTGTCACTGTCAAACATCTTCAGTTTGGTCTATAATTTAATCATGAATCGTCTTACAAACGAACAACGCTTGCAAATTATTGAGTTTTATTACCAAAATGCGTGCTTTTTTAAGAAAGTTCATCGCGCGCTTCTTCCATTTTATGGTCAGTTTAATCGACCTACTGAGGTTTCTATTCGGGCTATTGTAAAAAAATTTCGCACCAAATTTACATTGTTGGACATTAAACCACCAACACGCTTACGTAGAGTGCGAACTGAAGAAAATATCGCAGCCGTATCGGCCAGTGTTGGTGATGGCCGTGAATTATCGATTCGGCGCCGTTCGCAGCAATTGGGCCTCTATTACTCCACTACGTGGAAAATTTTGCGGAAGGATTTGGGTGTGAAGCCTTATAAGATACAGCTGCTGCAAAAATTTAAGCCAAACGACCTACCACAACGCGAAATTTTTGGTGAATGGGCTCTTGTAAAGTTAGATGAAGATCCACTTTTTTATCGAAGAATTGTGTTCAGCGACGAGGCTCATTTCTGGTTGAATGGATACGTGAACAAGCAAAACTGCCGTATTTGGAGTGAAGAGCAGCCAGAAGCATTGCAAGAGCTACCAATGCATCCACAAAAAACAACCGTTTGGTGCGGATTATGGGCTGGCGGCATCATTGGGCCCTATTTCTTCAAAGATGATGCGAATCACAACGTTACTGTGAATGGTGAGCGCTACCGTGCGATGATAACAAACTTTTTTTTGCCCAAAATGGAAGAGCTTGACTTGCATGACATGTGGTTTCAACAAGACGGTGCCACATGCCACACAGCACGCGAAACAATGGACCAATTGAGAGGCGAGTTCGGTGAACAGTTTATTTCACGCTTGGGACCAGTCAATTGGGCGCTATGTTAAGGCTAATGTCTACAGCGACAAGCCCGCTTCGATTGACGCACTGGAAGCCAACATTGCCAACATTATTCGTGAGATACCGGCCGAAATGTTGGAAAGAGTATGCCAAAATTTGACCATTTGAGGCGCAGCCGCGGCCAACATTTGCATGAAATAATCTTCAAACATTAAATTAGATCGACCCAACTATCGATCCAAATAAATATTTCATGCATTTTTCTGAATTTTATGTGTTTTTTTTTTAGTTTCCGATAGTTCTTATAAAATCACCCAATATAAATATACATTCCGACATAAATTTAGTTTTATTTGGAAAAAATTTCTATTCATCAGGACAAGCTATTACTTATTTAAACAAATTTTCTTTAATTTCATTAAAGCACAAGTAAGTAAGTACAAGGCAATATCCCTCATATTGTCGTTTGTATGCGTTGATCAAGCACATTATAAGAAAAAGTCTGTCATGTTATTGTTTATAACCCTCTGTAGAAGACAGTACACTAAACGATGTCTATCATTTTGTCGTCAACGATATTTTCCTTAAAATTATCGTCCTAAGTAATAGAGCACAGTGGTGCATAAATCGTTAATGGATACGTCGTCGACGGCAACTTTGAAAAACTCCGTATTTGTGTTAAAGTAGTTGATGTTTGTGTGCTTTCAACCTTTTTATCATCACGAATTAGCAAACAATGTCAAAAATATTTTCAACTAAAAAAATTTATTTTTCAATCACAATAATTTAGATCTAAAGCTGAATGTTTGCTGGTTAATGCCAACACAAAAAAAAAAAGCCTAAACAACACAAACTTTTGAATACAATTAAAACTTGATAATTGCTATTCAAACAAGATGAGCTATTTTAAAAAATATTGCTGTCTAAACAAGTCTGTTTATCTTTGTGTGATTAATGATTGTTATGACGTTAGTAAGAAATCATAAACGATATAGATAAAACCAACAACAATTAGGACATCAAAAATTATTTGATGTGGTAAACTGTAGTTATGACGATATTGATAATGACGACAACATGAAACGCTTGTACCAGCATATGCCGCAAACAATATATTTTAGTCAGATAAATTGTTTATGCCAGAATGTTAACGTGTTTTTTTTTATACATATTCTTTTCCATAGAAAAAAAACCCTATTCTAACAAACAACAAAAATAACAGCTGCTGCCACAAAATTCTAAATGAAATTTCCATGCAAAAAAATATAAAAAAAATTAGAAATTAAATATTAATCACGAATTGTTGTTTAGTAATTGGAAAAGCACTTGTCAATATTTTCATCAAAAACAATTTATATATATTTTTAAAAAGTGTCATTCTATAGGAAGGGCAAGAGCCCTTAAGTTTTTGCCGTCCTTTTCTCTATGTAGCATTATTATTTTCTGGTTTGTGTAAATATCTTCAAAAGCATCAAAAGCAATTTATTCAATTGTCATCCATCCTCTGCTCTTCAGCATATTTCAATGTAAATATGTGCAAATAACAAATATGACATTTTATTGTTTGAATACAGGCTTTAACAGGTGTATTTATTCATTTTGCAGATAATAATGTTCATATTTAGTAAGTGTTGGCTTGCATTACCAGCATTCCATTTACACACACACACACACACACACACACACACACACACACAAACATCACACGTACACATACTTTGGCAAAACATGCAGCAGCACAATAGTGAAATGTTAACAAATACGACATAATAAAATTTATAAAATGTCATTGTCTAGCAATAATAATAAATGAATTTTAAACTCGTAATATGGTTATGATTTTATTATTATAACATCATGGTATGGTCATATAATGCATCATATAATGAGATAAGAGTAAAACAAGCAAACGCACTGGAAAATTAAAACTTGACAATATTTTGTAAAGAATGATTTAAACTGAAAATAACTTTTCAAAACTATTAAGAAATTCTGAAAGACACCAAACAATGAAAGTTGCAAAACGTCATATAAAGTGAACGAAAACAGCAAAGGTATGATATATGTATCAGGTGAAAGATATTATTTTTTTTTTTAAGATAGCATTTTGGAAGTAGTAGAAAAGTTAAGAAGACCTGATGGCGTTGCTTTTAAAATTGAATATACAACAAGAAGATTTTTATGATGTCATAAAATATTAGGACATTATGCGTGATATGACACCCAAACGTTTGCTTACCCCGGTACCCTTACAGGTTTTGCCTTGGCATATTCCTAACTATTAAAACTCTAGGAAGCCGCATGACTTGTATTATGTTGGCTTCCAAAACCTTTACAAAGGGTTTAAATTAGCAGAACGGGGATCAACATGGCACCCGGGTGGTTCTGCTTGCAGTTCAACCCAGGCTGATCATTCAAAACATTCTGGCTGTGGTTCAAACCTAAAACGCTGGATGGGAGGGGGGGGGGGGGGGGGTTAGTATCCTTGATAATTGTTTGGTGTGTGTCTTTTTTCTGGGGCTTACAACCTCCCGAGGGTCTGTTGCATGTAAGGAACCAGTGATGAAGGTTAACGGGTGAGTTGATTTAAGAGGTGATGCTGCTAGTGGGTTTCGGCCCACCAACTCATTAAGCCTTGTCTCCATTGTTTGCTGGGAAATTGCATACAAGAAGGATTGGAAGTTGCTCATAAGGCTACAAACATATGACAAAAATTTCTATCTGTGTGAACCACACGGAGGCGCTGGTGAATCGTGAATAATTCACTCCGTGGAACTGGTCCATCATCAGATAAAGCAGGTGCTGATGTAACTCTTTTTCACAATGCAACGTTTAAGTCCCCCAAATAATTCATATCTAGCTCTGCGACTATTTAAATATTTTTTTCGGCAAATAAGCTTTTGATACTTCAATATAACCTCTTTCTAGATCCAATCTTTTTCTTTTTCCCTTAAAATGAGCGTCAATTTCGACAATGATCTCTTATTACTCTGCCATTTCCTCAGATGTGGAAAACAAAATAACAGGACTTTAAATCTGGAGAATATGCTGGCCGGCTACGGGATAGAAGTTCATAGCTCAATTTATTGATTTTTTTTTTGTCATGTGTACAATCGTGCATTGTCTAGAAGTAACAGCACTTTTGTCTCAATGGTAATTTTTGCTATAATTCAGTATCAAACCTATCTAATAGCATGTTCACACGGTGATTGAATCAAACTGTTTTCCCATACAAAATTTTGACAGCGAACATATTGTTTCAGTTCGAAACTACTAGCCATACACGAACAATTTACTGCCTCCTTTAATTTTGATAGCAAATTATCGCTAGATTGCCTGAGTTAGCTTTTTAAAAAAATATCGATATGTACATGAACAAAAAAAGAAAAAATTACGTGTGCTAATTTACAAAAAAACATTTAAACATTAAAAACCTTGCTAAATGTTTGCATAAAAACTATCAGCATCAAAGTGAAACAAGATGAATAGCCGCCTGAACACCATAGTACACAATCGTGATTCGTAGAGTAAATCTTGTGTTTCATAATACCGTATGCACCTATTATAAAAGCTTTGAACAATACTCACCGATAATCGTTCTGCACTTTTCTAGATAGTCTCTGTAAATATCATAATATAGATTATCTCTTTTGGCTCACGTTCTCACGGGGAAATCCACATGATTACATTTGATGGCCGTCCTGAGCTTACGGCGTCCCTTATCTTAGTAATCCAATTCTTAGCATTAAAACTGATGGTGTTGAGTTTCCATAGTATTTATGTGGTCTTGTGTTTTGAATGCAGAAAATAATGTTTAATGAGCAAATGAAATTCTAGTTTTTCCATTTCTGTACCTTACTCAATATTTGACAGAAGTCTCTAAAAAATGCCTATTGACGCCAGTAGAGTTACTGCTCGGGAAATTGAAAATTACTTGGAATTATCAAAAAACTTTCGAACGAACTTTTTTTGTTGTAATTTTTAAGTTGCCAACTGTGATTTTCTGATATCAAAAATATCAGAGAAAGCTTTTATTGAATCGATGAAAGTATTTATTTAAAAAATTAAATCTTTTCTCAAACAAAAAGTTTATTGATTTATTCTAGAAAAACATTTTTTTTTATATTGAAACAAAACTATTTAATGAAAAATATCTGCTCACCATTTTAGTTTTTTGCTTAAGAACTAATGCATTAAGGCATTATTTTGAGTTTTAATTTAAATGGCTTAAGATGATTCTGGTCCGCCTACTGCTGCTTCTTATTTTCAGTTAAATACAGACTTCTAGTTTATATTCATCATCATAAAATTTCATTCATTCTTTGATTCGATGATGTTGAAAAGCTGCAGGATGTTTAAAAGGAAATATATTGCAACCCCAATTTCCTATTTAATTTACAGTTAAAATATGTATGTATGTGTGCATGTGTTTAATTTCTGTCAACATCCTTTAACATGTGAAAGTTCTAAAGCGCCATTGCATTGATATTTGAATAAACATGTTTTAATATAAAAATATATATTTTTAAGGTGTCTTTAAAACGGTTCATTTGTTACGAAGGAAATAATTTTTTCTTTATAAATTAGGTTTTACATTCTACAACAAAAAAAAAAAAAGAAGTACATTTTTCTGAAGAAAAGTCGAATGCAATTTGTTGTAAAACCCCTTAATTTTACAGGAAGAGAAAAGAGGACAGTTGTAATTGATTTACTAGTAATACTTTTTTTGCTCAACTAAAAATATTAATAATTAACGTGGCTGCAATACTTCAATGACTATAGTCCGGAGCTGAAATAAATTATTCCAGCGCACGTGCAGCCTTAGTTTACTCGTAGTTTTGACTAAAACTGAAAATATTCCACCTAAAGATTTGAATTAAAGCTTTAACTAGAAATATATTAATTTCGCAAAAATGAATGAAAATAATATGTTTATGCCTCAATTTATCATTCAGTCGAATGAAAGCAAAGTTCAGTAGAATGAATTTCCCAACTTTGAAAAATTACTCGAACGCAAGTGTTCTCCTTCCACGCATTTTGAAATAAATTTGTATTTATCTGCAACCGCCCTCTAACAAAAGCTTAACGGTTGCTGCCATAAAAGGAAATATTTTAAATTTCTTTTGTGCGTTTAAAGTAATTACTTTTTGGAAGCGGTCACAAAATTATACATAACAAATTAGAATCAATTTCCAGAATAGTAACAGAGCTATAGAACCATAAACGTGAACTTTCTACAGAGTGAAAAGTTGCAGATAAGTAGCAAGTAATAAGAGGAATTAAAAAAAAATATAATTTCTAAGATAGGGAGAGTATCATATTTACATTGGTTTCGAAAACGATGTGAAATTTTTCCGATTTTGAGTATAAAAATCCTATTGTTCGATACGAATGCACATAAGTTACAAGAATCATAAATCTTAGAAGCTATAAAACATGAAATGGTTTTTAACTATAAAAACAGATGTAAGAAGGCTTGAAACCCAAGGATTTTTTTTTATTTAGGTGGTATATTTCAGCATAATAAACATACATATGCACTAACATCAACTACGTGACTCTTTCCTCAGTCGTTTAAAAAAATTTTCTTTATTTAACTAAACACCATTTGCAAAGTTATTCAAAAATATATATGAACACTAACAAGTTTATTACTCAAACTCTCATTTGTGCTCTTCTGATTTTTCAATTATATGTATATGCTCCTCATTGTATTTCATAGATACTTTTCTACTTTCAACTTTGAAATTCAATTTTATTTCAATTCAAGCTGCCAGCAAGCAATTAATCTTAAATATCAAAGCCATTACAAATCCCCACAAACGATGGCAAATTATACATATGTATTTTTTTCTTTGTTGCAGCAAATAGAGATGTCGACTTCGATTCATTTTGTTCCTTTTTTTTTTTAATTTCTCATACTGAGCTCGATTTTTCCGCTCTGCAACTTTAGCAAATTTAACCAATTAAATTGTTTTAGTAGTGCCATGCCATTGAACATCGAATGAAAACGTGACCTTTTTTCTATTCCTTCTTTAATGCAGTTGAACAAACCAACACAGCATCATATGGAAAAGCAAATTCGCCAGCGCAGTGAATCTAAAATGGCTGACCAGCGGTCCATAGAGGCTTTCATTCACTTAATACTTAAATTGCACAGCTATCTTAATGTCTTAAATTTTTTCATTTGATTTGCAACTTCATTTAAAATTTGCCTGCAAAAAACGCTCAATTTCAATGCACATACTCGTATATAGACACACATTCATACATTTGTATATGTGAATGTATGAAATAGGATTTTCATAGTTGAGTGTTGTCTATTACAGACTCATGAGATAAAACGTTATATCTTCGAGAGGCTTTACTGCAAACACATATCTAATAAAAAAAGTCCTAAATGGACCTGCAAATAAAATTGGAGTTCAAACGAGAATTATAGTTATTCAATGTCACGTCACATTCGAATTGATTTTTCTTTTTGAAATTCGTTTATTTTTGGCCAACAATTAAGTAAACAATTTCTAATTGAATTGATAATAACGGGTGTCCGTCGGGAAGGTATACTACGCGAATTTGTATACTACTCGCACTAATTCCGTTCTACTTTTGGCGATATGATACCATTTCATTTTCAAAGAAGGTCTAATAATTACTCCTGAGCAAATAGCACAGCAGACTGTCAAAGGTGACGGATGAATAATTTTAGAGGTTTCCATTGCCCAGAACCGATTATTCTTTTTATTTACATATCGTCACTCATTATGATTTTTTTAACCAATAGTGAAATATTTGTTTTTATCATATGTATGAGACGTTTACTCACATGTAACAAATATAAGTTCACATAATAAACTTGCTATTGTCAACGTTAACGGGGTTTTTTATATTAGTCGTTGACATATTTTTCTTTAATTTTATTATTTTGTTACAAAAAGGAAGTGTTTGTTTATAATCAATAAAATTTTTTTGTTGATAAAAAAGAAAAAAAAAAAAAAAAGAAAAGGCTAAAAATTAAAATTCTGAAAGAATTCATACGAGTATAGTCCGTATGCAGAAATCAAAAAGTATATTGAAATGCTAAACTATGACGAAGTCAACCATATTATTGTTGTGCCCAAGAGTACTACAGTCACAACCAAAATAATTTTAACGACGAACCATACTACTGTTGATAACAACCATACTATGTTACATCTAACCATATTAATTTCATTATTCAATTGTTAATGTGGTTATATATAATTTTGCAATATGCAATTTTTTTTCAGTTAATAGTGAAGTTGTGAAATCCGATTATTTTTTGCGAATTTGGAATTATTATTATTTTTTTTATTTGTATCAATTTTAGATACTAGTATATTAAATAATAAACTCAGTTGTTAATATTATAATTATTTATAATTTTGTTTTAATGGCTATACGTGGATATGTATATTATGTTGTAAATAAATACGATGATATCGTTTATCCAGGAATGCCGTTTACTTAAGGTGAACGAGAACAAAATTATAATTATATGACAATAATGTTATTTATGACAATAGTATGGTTGTTTAATAAAAGTAATATGGTTGTAGGTAAGTAATATACTATATGGTTAGCATAATAACATGGTTGCGTACGAAATTAATATCGTATGTGGGTGTTTACCGTTTCTGTAAATTTTTTATCCCTTGCAGAAATATGATTTTTCGTGGAATCGAAAAAATTATAGTGAAAGTGATGCAATAAAATTTTTTGTTTGAAAAAATAATTTGTGACCTGGGATATCATATCTTGGTGTTTACAAAAAAGGTTGCTTTCTATCAAAAATTATTTAAAAAAAATTTTTTTTTTAAACCCGCGTAATAATATTAATTGATTCAGTGAATTTCGTTATTGAAAATTAAATGATGACCGCGTGGTCATCACAATATGCATTTGTTTGTGAGATGTTTTCGCTGCTGAAGCCCACAGTTACGAAACGTCGCAAAAAAGTACTCTCACTTACAATCTCCATACCGTAAGTTTTTCAATTGCTTAAGATGTAGTAAACCACTTCTTTACCATTGAAGGGGACCAATAATATCTATCAAGCTTAGCGTAGGGTTAAGAGATGACTGTTTGCTAAATAAGGCTTAATAAAAAAATTTTCTCCACTTCTGAAAAAGCAATGCAACTTGTTTAAATTTAGACAGAAGCCATTTGACAGTTGCTTGTTGACGGTAGAAGTCACGTCGTAAATATTTTTTATAAATATTTTGCAGTCCTTTTAACAGGATTGCTACACTGCTTTTTTGAATTTTCTTCAGAATTCGTCACTATTAAGCTATTCTCCTTTCCTTTAAGCTATAATCCTTTCTCTCAAATGCTCATAATAAGATAAAAACGAACGTAAAAGTTTGTGACGGTAAAAACCTGTCGAATAAGTTCCGTTCGATAACCCTAAACGTCAGTGTTTCTAAACCACAACAGATTTGAATTTTGTAATCAACATGCCAAATGTTTTGATAAAAATTTCAAAAACGTAAAAGGTGTGCTTGTTTAACTTAAGCAGGTGTTTTAAAATTGGGGATAAAGTCAAGATGGAAATAAAATTATTTTTCAAACTCAATTCTTGTGCGTGTTACTGCCAACGGTCTTCATATCTACCAGGATATTTCAAAGTACGTACATGAATAGTAAATAAAAATCAATCTTACTTTTGTTGTTTTGCGCCATAATTGAAATGTCAATCATTTTAACCGACACCAGCTAAACCTCGTACGCCTTATTATTATACATTTTAATTAGCCAGCTTTACATGCATAGTACTCGTATTTGAAAAACACATTTTGGGATATTGGGAGCAGTCAGAATCTCTTCGCTAATCATTTCCATTTTAATTCAAAACGTTATAAAATTTAATGAGCGAAATAAAAATTCAAGTAAAATAACTAAAAGGCATCTTTAGCACGTCACTCGTAAAGATGAATTTATATTCAAAATAAAATTTTAGTTTTAACAAATCATTTGAGATGCCAGCATTTTGCATCAATCAGTTTCAAAAGTGTGTGTTTTTTTTTGGCATTTTGAAGGCAAACATGCCTTTTGAGTGGGAAATATCGCTCACTATCTTAATCTATTGTTGTTATGAATAAATGGTGTTGGAAAATTAACTTATACATATGTATGCATAAAAAGAAAAAGTAACTAATTTTTCATTGTACTGAAACTAGGGACGTAGAACTTCAACTAATCAATAACAACAGTGAAAGACTAAAACAAACGTTATCATAACATTTTACAAATACACACGCAGAGAAAATTCATTTCTTAATATTGTTATGGCAACTATAGTATGTACTCCATAACATTTTGTATTGTTGCCGCAAAATGCGTATTATCTTATTTAACATAGTTTAAGTCTTTGTAAATATACGCAGAAAAAAAATTTTTTCATGTTCAATAACGAAATTTGTTGAATCAATTAATAAATTTACATTTATTGAATTTTTGATGAACATTTATAATTTTTTAAATTAAATTTTTGGTTTGTACATTTGTACAACGGGTTATAGTTCAGGTTTTTTCTTTCTTAAGTTTTTTTCTTAAGAAAGATTTTTTACAATACAAATCTGCTGTGATCAATAATTTTGATTGAAGAAGACAAGAAAAATTATAATCAAATCTTTAGCTGGGGGACAACTAGCTGTTTCGTAGTCACTACACTACTCATCAGCACCCACTGGGATTTGAACTCGGGACATGACGTATCATGATCTACTGCTTTAACCACTAAGCCACCGAGCATTTAATTATTTTCTTTCTATATTCATCTCATATTGAATCACATATGCATTTTTGTTAATTGCCCACATTGTTTGTACAGCGTTTGCTGTCTCTAAACTAGCGGTATTTATTTTTATTTATTAACATACATATTTTTGTATTTTAATATTCTCCGTACCCAGAGATGTAAATATACATTTATTGAATTTTTGATGAACTTTTATAATTTTTTAAATTAAATTTTTGGTTTGTACATTTGGAATGTACATATTATTTTTCTTGTCTTCTTCAATCAAAATTATTGATCACAGCAGATTTGTATTGTAAAAAATCTTTCTTAAGAAAAAAACTTAAGAAAGAAAAAACCTGAACTATAACCCGTTGTACAAACCAAAAATTCAATTAATAAATTGTTTGAATGCGGACCTGTAAAGGAATTCGTGGATTCAAACAAAAGTTTAGTAAAAATAATTATAGATCGAAAACAACAAATTTTTTAAACAACAACAAAATACGATAACCAAGTTTATTTTTTGGATATTTATGTTATACATACAAATTATTTTCTCAGACAAAAATTTTGTTGATTTTATTTTTACTATAATTTTTTCTGTGTAGTGATGTAAAAATATTACCCTTTTACTTTCAAATACGGTTGGCTGGATTAATAGTATTTAAAAAATATATTTTGAATACAACAATAGCTATTGTTATATGTTTTTAAAAGTTTTCTATTTTTTAAACATATGTATGTTAGACGTATACACTGGCAACACATGTGTGTTTACAGAATAAACTCAATATTGTTATTTTTGTTCAAGATATTGACATGTAATTTTATTTCAGTTTTGTTTTACTTTGTCTTGTCAAGCAGTTAATTTTCTGTATGCGTTTTTAATTATTAATAAATATAAAAAATTAATGAACAATTTTTAAAAATATAAATTATTGGTAAATTGTAAAAACATCTCCATAAATAAACAATAATATATGAAAACATTGAGGTTTGTTTTAAATTCTTATATTTACAAATTTTTGTTGATAATAAATTGATTATATGCTTATTTTGCAGATCTGCGGCCCAATAATTTATTTAAGATTTCCGGAAGACACCAAAATCGTATTGCTTTTTTCATATAAACTACAATTAGGAACTTTTAAAATAAATTATATGTTATTGCGTAATTGTATGTATCGACAGTAGTTTAATTGTACGTGACGATAGTCGTTTAAACTTTTACAATAATATAGATGAGCCTAATAATATAATATGATTGTCATACTAGATTATTAAAACTTTTACCAAACATATGGTTATATGATATTATATGGTTCTTGGATATACTTAGTTTAGCAAAGAACATTTTAGACGGAAACCATGTTATTTTGTTATCTTCAACCATATAATAAATTTAATAACATATATCGCCCTAAGAATAATCTCAACCATATAATTTGTTCTACGTACAGTGAAGAACTCAGCTATTTTCGATAATCATTTTTAAAATAAAGTTTATTAGAGAAAATGTCTTAAGTGGCTGTTATGAACACGTGTTTTTTCCTCTCTTCGTCCGTGTTTTCGTTATGTCTTAATTATTAATTTCCTTTCACTAACGATAACGTTTATTTTTGCATTTTTGTGTTACTGTTACTAATAGGTTGAAGTAAAACGTCCACAAACATTACTCCCTCTTTTCTTTTCCTGATTAGTGGTCCAAGATAAAAAGCTTGACCTGACAAAAAGCTGATGACATGCTATCATACTCGTTTAATAGCTAAAATTCATATTTATCAGACTTGATTTGATAGATTTAAATTTTTTTTCCAAATTTTTTTCATATTCTGTCCAACACAGTGCGTTTTTGTAAGCAAATAGTAAAGATGTCTTGGCTAGAGTGTGTATTTTGAAAAGAGTTTATTGATGTATGTGACAATTTACTAGGATTATGGCAAGTAAAGTGTACAGATTACAGAAATCTAATCAAAGGCAGTAACTAATTATCCCAATTGCAATATACTCGTATATGAACTTCACTATTCAGTGTCTTTTTTTATTGTGATGTTTGACAAACTTGGTCTGATTGTTTGATAACTAAGTACTCTCTCTAATCAGACCGTACTGTCATTTCGAGTTTGATTTTTATTTTCTCTAAGGCAGCTGTTAGCTTTATAGAAAATAAAAATTTATTGCTTCCGAAATGTTTTACTACATAGAGACATAAGTAAAAGTTTTTTAATACGTACCATAATTTGCCTAACGATGGTTAGGTAGGCAGGACGCTGGATTCCCCAATATGTCCTAAGTTCTCTAGCTCACTTATGTCCTAAATTTGTTCCCTTTGTGTTCGCATAACGAAAATGCACTCCTTTTCCACTTTTATCTTCTGCTAGTTTTTTAGGCAAACACCCCACAGTGCGGCAGTTTTAATTTTCTTGTTAAACATTTAAATTTGTTTTATATTATTGTTTTTTTTTCCTTTTAGTTTGAAAACATTTTAATGAAATTTAATTGACTTAGATACTCGTACATGTTAGATGCCTTCAACTTCGATAACTTTTTTAAACTCGACGAACAAAGAAAAAACTCATAAATGAAAAAACCCGAGATGTTCAAAACAAATACTTTTTTTTTTTTTATCTGCAATTTTAACATTTTTATGCGAAAACTTTTACTACTGAAATTTGCTTCCGGCAAATTTCTTTCTGTTCTATTCAATTCAATTTAACTCTTCTGTTGCAATTTCTTCTTTTCATTTGTACAAAAGCTCTAAAACACTTCTTTATCTTTTTAAGCGAATCAATACAATACAAAGAAGAAATTGAAAATCATTTACCTTAATCTCTCCCTTTGGTTCTGTTATAAACATACATATGTAATTTTGTTTTGACTTGCTTCATTTTCGATGTGCTTTTAACTTGCACGTTACGATCATAATACATGCATACTCATGTACGAGTAAGTACGCACATTAGTGTGCGTCAATTTGGAAGCATGACTATTTGTCGATGTTGAGCCATCAATTTTTGATAGCCCAAATTTCAATTTGGATTTTAAAACCAATTCTCATATGTTTTCTGTTGGCAAATAATAGCAAACTAGAATTTACATTAAAAAATAATTCAATTTCATCAAAACCAGTTCAGTTATAATTTAAAATAATAATTCAAAAATTGCTTTGGAAAGTTAGTATTAAAAAAAAGTATATCAGACGACTTTTTTCATTAGCTACTAAAATGACCATAAAATAAAAGTATAGTTTAATAAATCTTAAACTTCTTGTTAGTTAACTTTAACATTAGTTAACGTGAACGATAAAGTCACCATTAAAATTTTCCATTTTTACAACTGAAGTTAGAATTTTTTCAGCAGGAAATATGGCAGCTTCAAACGCTTAAAGTTAGCTTTGAAATTTACCATGAGGATAAACCTCGTGTTAAGTTATCAGTAGCTTTTCAGGTTAATGTTAACTTGTAATAACCAAAAAGAAATTATTTGTAAGATAAAATCCTAATGTTAACTATTCGTCAGTTGTAATAACGGTCCTTAGCAAGACAAAACACAATTTAGCACTCGTATATATTAAAGTCTTAGAATATCATGCTGGAAAGCACATTCATATGTACATTAGGAGGCAATTGGTGTTATATGGAAAATCTTAGATAAAGTCTCTTATTTTGTGGCTTTTGACAAAAAACGGTTTTGCCAAATCAATACCATTCATTATATATTTTCGGATTGAAAGCGATAGTTATGAAGCCTTTAACCCCCATTTTTATACCAAACCCCACAAAATAAGAGGTCCTAGCGAATCAGAATCTAAAAATCGTGCACTAATTCACCCCAAATGTACATATACACTTTGCATGTAGAATACACCAGTTGTAGGATTTGTCAAAGGTCGTATTTTACCGCAAATACTTTCTTGCCTTACTTGTAGTTTTAAGTTTGAGTGGCTGTGTTCTCGAATTTTTTTTTTTTTTGCTGCAAGTGCGTTAAAAGAAAAAGGAAATAATAGCCCAATTTGTATCGTGCACTGTTCAGAACTTGTTTGTACGCATGCATCTTCTCTGTGGGTGCATGTCTTGCATACACAGAGACAAGTACACGATTTACAGACTTGTGTGAAGTTTTCGGGTGGTGTGCAACTTGAATGTGTGTGTGTGTGTGTACATGTATTTTTATAGTTCAATCAATAACACAACTGACTACCACCAGCACATGCAGCCTCCTTCTGCGTTAGTGGTTGTTTTCGCAACAATTTATTGAAAATAGAACAATAGGAAAAAAATTTTAAATGTTTCAATTCAATTACAATTTTTACTTGTATCAAAACTCTTGTTTATTTAAGCACACATGAATGTGTTTTTTATGCAAAACTTTTACTGCAAACTTTGTTTAAATGACTAATTAAAAACGAAAATAACAAAAGAAAACTTACTTTTCATTTCAGTTATGTACTTACAAACATATTTAAAAAAAAAGTGTTCTGTTAAACACATAAAGGCGTAAACCCGTTGATACAAATTTTTAAACGAAAAACTTTTTAATTAAAAAAAAAAAAATAAATAAATTGCACAATATGAAACAACATTATTTAGTACACTTTAGCAGTAACACACTAGACAAATATATACATATCGATGGTCTTTGGTAGAAAGGCCCTGACTAGCATAATTCCAGCTCTACAGCAGAAGGTTAAAATCATATAGGGAATAAAACTCAATTGTTTGATATTCATAAATCCTTAGAAATGGCAATGCAGCTCTTGAGCTTTTGTGGCCGAAGTCAGCTAAATTTTTTTCAAGTAATTATTAATAAACCATCAAACATTGAAAGTCCTACAAGAAAGCAATGTCGGAAACAGCTGACCCATTATGGAACTTCTATATCAGTCTGCTCTATACAAATACGATAAAAGAATCTACCGAGTTTCTAAGGCATGTTTTAACTTTTGGGCTCTATGAGAAGTTTTTAATACCAAACGTTTGTGTTATATTAATTCTCAATTCCACTTTGAGAAGGGCAGAATAGGTTAAATCAAATTTGCGTTTAGCATATAAATTGTATATATCTTTAATAATATCTTTAATATTGCAGGTTCACTGTTTTACTTTTTTACATTCTCGTACGTACAAAGTTTGAACAATATTTATGTTAAGAAACATGTGTTTATTAAAGCCATCCAAGCAAAAGCCCAATTGGCCAAATCGTCCTAGACGACATTGTCTTCGAAAATATATGCACAATTTGTCCTCTTTTCATTAGCTTTTGTAATGAAAAGAGGACCATATGGGCGACAATGTCTTCAATCTGGCCGCTCATTTGTAGGGGACAGATGAGTGACAATGTCTCTAGATTGTTCATGCAAGCATTTCAAAAAAGCAACGATACTCGAAAAAAAAAATATGTTCACAAGAATTTATATTTGTGTTTAAATGAGCGGTACGATGGGCGACAATGTCTACAATCTAGTCTTAAAGTCGTTCAAGTAAAAAATGTACAAAATTTTAGTATACAATTTTACTCAGTTGAATATTAACAGCAGTACGAGACATATTATCAGTTTTTTCTGTACATTTTTTGTGTGAAATAAAAAATATGTAATATAGCTACTTATGTACTTATGTATGTGTATTTCAAAAAAAGTATTGAAATAAAAAATGAATTTTTCAATCAATTTAACATACATTGTTTTACAATTAATTATACATGCATACAAATTAATTTATACAAAAATAATCGATATCAAAAATATTGATTATTCTTTTCTAATTAATTTTTTAATTTTTTTATATTATTTAAAAAATGCAAAAGATTTTTATTACATATAAAATATTTCGCTGACAATTTGTTAGAATTCTCTACAAATTGTATTATGACACTATTACTAATTTTATTAACATTTTTTGATGATTTGAAATAGAGAAAATTTTTTCAAAGACATCGGAAGCTGAAAAAAATTAATTAATAATTTTCATTAAATCACTATCATTGATAGCGGATGAACTGGCAAAGGCCGGTGTCCAGCTACAACAAAGAGATATTGATGGGATCGTTGAAATCCCGCTTGCGAGCTGTAAGAAACAAGTACAGCGTCAACTTTTTCAGACCGCTCAAGACAGATAGTCTAGTGAGGGTATCTGTCGAATATCAAGGCCGACATGGCCCAGATATAATAACAGGAGGACTATTATCCTTAGGGGCTTGCCCCAACGGAGGTTGCGATCTGCTTTCCCTGACGGTACATTGCCACATAGGGACGCAGGCAAGCCTGAGGTTAAATCTTCCATTTAATGACTTCTGTAGAAGTTGCAGGGACGAGGTGGAAGAAGAGAGCGTTGAGCACTTCCTCTGTCAGTATCCAGCTCTTTCTTATATAAGAGCATTGTACCTAGGCAGACCGATGCTGCATGATTTGACCGAGATATCGGAATGCGATGTAAGTGGATTGGATTCCTTTATCCGATCCTCGGGTTGGTTCTAAACCAGTGATATGTAGATCTACTGAGATACATATTATATCCAGGCAACACAACGGGACCAGACTGGACCACCCAAGTGGGCTGGCTTTACAATAGCTGGCAGCCTGTCAAACCTAACCTAACCTACTATCATTGATAACAGTTGAGTGAATATATCGTCGGAACAATCGACAACGATTATGTCACCTATGCAGTCGCTGACGATACTGTTGTGGAAATCGTCGCCTACATAATCGTTGGCGAGATAGTGTGGATATTGTCACTAAATCATATGTATTCGACATGGTAGAAGAAAATGTGTTGTGTATAATCGTTGACAATGCGGTGAGTAAAACTGTCGATTGTGTGGTCTTGCGTGATTTCGGGGCCATTTATTCGAAAATTTCGTTAACGATTTGTTTAAGATTTGTTTTATATTGCATTGTACTCATCGTTTAAAACGTGTTTAAGACATGACCAACTGGGCAACAACAACACTAATCCATATACATACATTTATTTTTTTATATTCTTTTTAATGTAAAACTCTCCTTTTAATTCCTACACCAAACTCTACTCTGAATACGAACAAAGAAAAAAAGTAAGAAGTCTTGAAGAAAAAGTTCTCAACTTAAACTTTATTTATCGACACATAAAAAACAAAGAGAAATAGCAAACAAAGAAAGCCTCATTTAATAGTTTTATTTCATTTTATTTTTTGTTTGGGTTTGTTTGAAAATTGTTTTCAACTTTTTTACAGTGCGCTCTCATTCACACAAACAAATCGGCCTACTTACTCGTATTCAATCAAAGTACAAACTTTGTGTTTAAGTCTGTGCAGAAAGCGTCGAAAGACCAAAGTGTTTAAATTAAAGAAAAAGAAAAAATTGTGGTAAGAATTTTCTTAAGATCTCTATGAAGACGTAAATTTTTACTAAAAAGAATTTTATAATTCATATTAAAACATAACGAAAAAGAATCCTTTAAGAAACTTTAAGACATTCTGATAACGTGTTTTTGTATACTAGGTGTTTTTTAGAGTTACATAAGTTTAAATCATGAGAATATGACAAAATATATTTATAATATCAGTGAAATGTACTATTGTAAATTATATGATGTCAATGTCTACATATGATGTCCACAAACATATCGCAGCATTTGCGGCCGTATTTCGCCAACAACTCTTTAAATGCCAATTTCCAGGTGCTCAATTGTCTCTGATTTATCGACTTAGACAAGTGACTTTACATAACCGCAAATAGGTTAAACCTTACAATATTAGTGGCCAATTAACTGGACCATTACGTGAAATAATTGTTTTATCATAAGTTTATTTTTATGCATTTTAGCATATGCTGTGTTGCATGTGGTACTGTTTGGACGATCAACGCTTTTGAAGACACATGGAACTATGACCCCGCCAGTCCATAAATTGCACCAAAAAGCAATTTTTTGTGAATATAATTGTCCAAGTGAGTTAATTCCGTTTATTTTCGTACCTATTCAACCAAAGTTGAGCTTTATCGGAGAAAAAAAATTGTGAATAAAAACTCAATATCAGTATCATTTGTTTGTTAGTCCATTTGCCCTGCAATAGAAACTAAAACCGAACAAAATAAAATGAAGTATTAAATGAGCTTTCACATAAATCAGTGTGAGAGATTCACAGTTGTGAACCTCTAAACAAATTTTCAATAGGTTTTCTTTTCTTTTCTTTTCTTTTCTTGGTGCTAATTTTTCCCTTTATATTTAAATTATTATTTGTTTGTTGAGCTAGAAGAGGTCAGTCATATAAATTATCGATGTCTTCTTCAGAAAATTTCTTTCTTTCAAAATTGTATACGAGTATACAAAATATTATAAATTTGAAAACACAAATTGAAATAACAAGAAACAAAATATTCAACTACTCACTCGTACATTAACAATAATTACTATACAATAAAGAAACATATTTCCAAATAATTCAGTCTTTTTTATGTTTCTATTATTTATTTTCCTCAGTAGTAATTTCCATGACTAAATTTGATCTTCTCAAAGGCTATCTGTTTGGGTGTATTTAAACGCCTTAAGCGCGTCAAAGTTTTATAACTGTAAACCCTTCTTTCCTTCGAGTTTTTAATTTTTATGCAGTTTTTAATGGATATGAAAATATTTCTGAAGATACTTTTTGGGAATATAAAAATCAGAAAAAGCATTCATTACACATTTACATAAAATCTGCAGTATAAAAGGGCCACAGCATACCTTGACTGAGGTTTAAACCGCATAACCACAGGTGGTGTAGTGAATGTAGACACAAAAAATGCTGTTGACACACTCGCACTCGCACACACACACACACACACACACACACACACACACACAAAAGTGATGGCTACCATGAAGGAAATCTGGTACGTGCCAATATGTCAAATTTAATGCAGTAAACCCTAAAAAAGTACATACATATGTACATATGTATGTAAATGTGCTCCCAAAAAAAGATATGCCCGCAGACAAATACAACTGCAAAGAAGTCAGCTAAAAAATAAATAAATAAATATATAACAAACAAACCTGCATATGCACACGTATGTGTGTACATAGATAATGACATACATTCTAGGGAAGACAACATTTATTGTACGTGTATACGGTTTAAACAAAAGTTAGGTAGTTTGTGGCAACACGTACATACATATACCCATACGAGTATGTATGCAGGAGTATGTATCCTAAGCATTCAAAGATATCTATGCAGTTTTCAGCTTAGTAAACAACGTGTTTTGTTGGATGATGACATTTACATATATATGTGTGAATACTCGAAGCTGCTAAAAATTCATTTGCCTTCAGGGAGCACAAAAACACTCCTACTCAAATATTCACTAACTTATTTTCACCAACAAATCCACATTCTTTCTCGTGCATACATACATACATACATACAACAATGCTTACACACACACACACACACACACACATAACCACCGCACTACGCTCACCTAGAGACACACTTTTATTGTAAAATACACTGAAAATCCTAAAACAAACATGAGGACGTGAACTCGTGTAATTTGCACATTCAAACGCATAACCAAACACACATACAAATACCTCCGTATATACTACATACATATATATTTTGTATATCTCTTTTAAGTTTTCTTGGTTTCCAAATCTCAAGATTTAGAGCCCTGAGAGATGAAAGAATAACGATACAACATTTAAACATGTTGTTTATTATTTTTATTGTGAAAAGCCAAAAAATTTTTAAGTGTTTTTGTAAAGTATCTCAGATACCAGAATTCTTTTTTTTGTCGAAATCATGTAAAATATTATTTAAAGAATTCGGTGATAGTACATTTACACCAAAGCGAAAACTAGTACATAAGGAATTTCGAGTCAAGTCTAGTTGATTTTGATGCGAATTCCGATGCTAAATGAAAATCTACTTTGCGTCTCGATTTTAACGAAATCTAGTAGAATTTTGTCACTTTATTACACTACTATGATTATGTTCACAACGGTGATTACGCTGCAAACTATATTTTTACAAGATGAATTCATTTTCACACAGTTTCTGCTACCAAACACTTTGTAAAAATAAATTTCATTAAAAAGAAAGTTTAAACGCCTACGATTCAGTTGAAATTTTCGTTCAAATCTACTAGATTTTGCTCAGATGTAAAAGTGCTAGAAACAATAATTTAATCTATATTTAACTTCAGCAGCAGTATTTCCTTAAATTCATTTAATTTTACAATTAATTTTTAGTTTAAAGCTTTGCATGTGTTTTTCATATATTTTTTTATATTAAACTTTTTGATTTGTTTAATTGTTTTTAAACCAAAACAATAGATAAATTGCTAAAACCAGTTCACATTAAGCAAATGTTTGATAGAATAAGCGTGACCACTACTCTTGGGTCTCTTAAACTGCACCAAATCTGCAGAAACATTTTCTTTGCCTAAATAAAACATGTTAAAAACATTTGAAAATATGTTAAACACAATTGAAAAGTTATGCTGAGATCACTCGCAAAGTGCACTTAACGTGTAAACCATTCAAAGAAAGTCAACAAAGTGGGTCGGCAACATTGTTGTTGAATTTAATGTACCCGAAAATCTGAAAACATCGAAGCGAATTTTGACAAAAGACCTACACCTTCATACCAGTTCCAGTTTTTTTTTTGCACACAGCTAGTAATCGTTAAAACTTGTCAGCAATAAATTTGCATTTTCTACTTCACTATAAAAAATTGTACAATTACATATAAATATTCCATTGCAGTCTTTTCACTTTTTCCTTTCCCCTCATTATGATAAGTAATAATGTTTTTAATTTTTGCCCTATTTGCATTTACTGAAAAAACTAAAAGCAGCCAACTCTTCAATTCCAATAACCAAAAATTTTGCTTTTCCTTATACTCGAATATAACTTGAATTGAGAAAAGTTATATTCGTTTCCGTGAGAAACAAATTCCGTGAGAATATTCAAAATTTGCTTAATAGTGCTCCTCCTATTTCGTTTTAATTTTATGGCTTAACTTTTTCCCGTGGTGCTTGAGGTTCCAATTTGGCTCCCTGGTTGTCTTGCAGCTCTCTTGGCCAGACAGTTTTAGAAGTGGTTACCCTTATATTGTCAAACTTTGCTCAATGTGATGATATCTTTAGATATCATCACATTGCAATGCTAATAAGAACGACTTACTTTTATTTATTTCTTGTTTTGCAAAAATCAGACTTTGCCAATTTTTGGACAGCAGCATTTTTGTTCAAAATTAAATGTGTTTTTTTTTTTTTTTGTTAAAAATTCTGTGTTTCTATTATTATTTATAACAAAATAGTATATTAAACAAATAAGAAAATATAAAAATTACACGAAAAAAAAAAAACATAACTTCTAAGTTTCGTTTAAAATCCTTTCTTGCCCTGTTGTGGGAGTATTCTTGTACTTGCGTTTTTGTAAACTGCCTTATAAAGTTGCCACACAATTTGCATGATAGTAGTCCTCAACCTCCAGCTGCCGCTGCTAGACACTAAGATAATGTATGAATATGCAAACACGTGCACGTTTAAAATCTTTCAGTATGCCTTAGTAAGTGTTAAAATATCTGTCTGTATCCGTATACAAGTATGAATGATACTCTACATTTTGTTTTGTTTCTTTGTTTTAGTGCATCACAGAAATCATTGCCATTTGAGGTTGTTTGAATTGTCTTTAATTGACTGACTTACATACAGACTGTTTTAATGAAAATGACAAACGAAAATATTAAGTTGATTTTCATTGTGTTGAAAATGAGACACGTGCAAATAACGTTCATTTGTTTTCTTTTCTTCTTTTGCCATTTGTCTTAAGAGAGCAAAAAAAAAAAAAAAAGAACTGAAATTATTACGGACAATAAAAGGGATAACAAAGCCCGGTGCAATAGTAATTAAAATAATGGAAAAGACAACAACTTACAAAAGCAGCAGGTAAATTTAAAAGCCAAGGACTTGCAGTAACAAATTTATCGATTTAATCCTTTAACATTTCATTACGCAAGTTATAGGCTGAGAAAGAGATTCGCAGGCGTAAATTTTAATAACAAGGTTTAAGAATTTTTCTCATTTGATGTGATGCTGAATAGCATACAGGTACACATTTCGATCAAGGTTAAAAAAAAAAAAAATGAATTTGCCCTGCCCCAAGTTTTTCCCATGCAATACTGCTGTTGTGGGCCTCTAGTAGACTTGCTGGCGCAATGCAAACAATGACTAATGAATATTTCAATGTCTTATTGAGGCCCTCTAATCAAATGAAAGCATCGATTTGCCGAAAATCTTTGTTGAACTTTTATTGCGCTTCTCAGAAGCTTAAACGTGTGAATGTTATTCAAAAAACTTCAACAATCAAATATTTATCGGATTGCGGGCTTAAAAGTATCCTTGATTGCCGTTTTGTTTTAAAACAGCCCTGCTGCGACTGTTTGACTTGAATACTAAATGCAACCAAAATAATCCACGGCGTCGGTCATTAATATTTCAGCAACGCATTTACGTGCGAAACTCCACGAGAATTTTAAACTGGTGCTGATGAAAAGCATTATCAGTACCATTATGCAAGTAATGAAATAAGTTTTTCCATTTTTCTTTTAACTAAAGCCAACTACATATTACTTAACCTATTTCGAACTACTGCTGTAAGTTTGTGTAAAAATTGTTTGTACTTGTAAAAAAAAGAAAAAACAAATCTGAAACTATGAATGAGGAAAAAAATGTAAAGCATTCAAAAAAACTTTTATAATTCTTCAACAGATACGTACTCGTATAACAAACAACAAGTAATTTAAAACAAAAAGAGGAAACATTTCGCATAAATGAAGAATATTTGCCACTTTAAAACTGATTTACTATGAGTATTATTAAATATTTTATTTTGAATAAATGCGCATGAATACTCGAAAAAGGACAAAGTTTCTTCAATACTTCGAAAAATTAAATTTTCAGTAAATTTATGATTAAACAATTATTTTCTCGTTTAATCCCTTAAATCAAAAATATTACTTAAAACTCTATTAAAAGGATTATTCTAAATTATTTCGTGCAGGATACAAGACAACTGCATTAAGATGTTAGAGCGAAGAAGAAAAAACTAGTATAAAGAATTCCGCATTCAAACTAATCTTCGAACACATTTACCTAAATAAATAAAAACTCATCTCCCACAAGCATATCTGCTGGTTACAGCTGTGTGCAAATAAATAGGGGCGTTTCATAAATGACATTGCGATAAAAAGTTAAGTTGGCCTTAGATGAAAAACAAGGCAAATAAAAGGTGTGACACCGCTCATAATTTTACGAGCCCACGGAATTCCACCTGAGCGTTTGCTGACATACACATGTATAATTTTCTTTAAGTTTTACCTGTTTTTTAAGTAAAAAGACATATTTTGCGTTTTTTAATTTAAAGAGATTTTAAGATGGCGATAAAAAAAGTTGTAAGCTCAGAGTTGTGTAAAAATATTTATTGAGTTTTTTTTTAATATTAAGGCATATGTTGCTGAATTCACAAACTCAGTAATATTTTAATTGATTGAAGTTTTTAAAAAATTGTTTTTTATTTATATATTTTATTTTTCTTGATGAGCAATGCGAAGTTGCTCGAATCAATTCTGTGTCTTCAATTCTTACTTAAACTGAAATTACAATTGCTTATATACTACTTATGTTCTAGACGACTCATCTATACTAAGTGTTGTACTATCCAAATTAATGTATGGGAACCAAATTTGGTTCCCACGTCTTAGGGGTATGCTGATCAGACGTCACATACATACATAGATGGTTCAAGGCCATAAATTGTTTCTTTAGTACGTGCATACATATGTACGAGTGCGGCGTGATTCAAGCGTTTTTAGTTTTAATTATTATAGTGCCACACACATGCTTACATACCTTCACAACCCATATCATTCGCAGCTCAAGTAAATTTCAAATGATTGCACTCAATAGGCGCACTGTCGCGACGACGGTCAGTGACAGCAAGAGGTGTCAAGTGACGTGGGTTATGAATTGTTTAAAATGTAACCTAATATTCTTTTAGTTATTTCTTATGCATACCATTAATAGGATGCATTTATGTTATGGCTAAAAGAGTGAATTTATGTCGTGATCATGCTACAATATCGTGTAGCGATGTATTTGGAGAGACAATTTCAAACACAAAACTTCAAAGCAAAAACAATTTTCAAATATATTTTTTGTGAGTTTAATGTTTATGTTTGAAATTGTCTCTCCAAATACATCAATAAATGATATGACTGAGTTTTTGAATTCAGCAATAAATATGAGTATGTCGTGTAAAACAATACTATGACGTAGTCAACGATACTTCCGGCTGACTATATTATGACCGTACCCAACATATAGGGTGTTTTTTTAAGCTAGATAGAACTTTAAATTGTAAAAAGTAACACAAAAAATTAAATTTTGATGAAACATTTTTTTTATTTGTTTCAGTATACTCTGATAAATCATCATAAATAGACTCACGCTTGAACAACGCTACGAAATTATCCAAATTTACTTTGAAAATCAGACCCGTTGTTTTATCGCAAAATTGTGTTCAGCGATGAGGCGCATTTTTGGCTTAACGGGTTTGTTAATAAGCAAAATTGCCGCATATGGAGTGAGACCAATCCACAAGAGACCCTACAGACTCCATTACATCCAGAAAAATGCACTGTTTGGTGCGGTTTTCATGCTGGTGGCATCATCGGACCTTATTTCTTCAAAAATGAGGCCGGAGCTCGCGTTACGGTCAATGGAGATCGTTACCGCACCATGATCAATGATTTTTTGTTTGAAAATATGGATGACATTGATCCGGAGGAGATGTGGTTTCAACAGGATGGCGCTACGTGCCATACGGCGAACGCAACCATCGACTTACTGAAATCAAAATTTGGCGATAAGTTGATTTCGAGAAATGGACCTGTCAATTGGCCTCCAAGGTCGTGCGATTTGACACCTCTCGATTATTTCCTGTGGGGCTACGTGAAGTCACTGGTTTATGCTGATAAACCAGCAACAATTGACGCCTTGGAGGCCAGCATTGTTCGTGTTGTTCGTGACATACGGCCAGCAGTGCTCGAAAAAGTGGCCCAAAATTGGACGTCCAGAATGCGCTTCGTCAAGAACAGCCGCGGTGCCCATATGCCCGAAATCATTTTCAAATGTTAATGTCACGTATTGATCTTTCGAATAAAAAAAAATTTTGATTACAATTTAATTTTTTGTGTTATTTTTTACAATTTCAAGTTCTATCGGGCTTAAAAAAACACCCTATACTACCATCATAACCATTAAAAAAATCTTCTGTGCAACCATAACATAGTGTGAACACCCATACTCTGTTAATTCTAACCATATTATTAATATGATTGTATTTATTGCGAATAATAGGTACAAATTGCAAATTGCTGCATCATCCCATTGAGAAGCTATACGACTGTTTTTTTTTTTGTCGAATTATTGTATATTGAATTATTTTCTGTTCCTATTCTATTTCATTTATTTTAATTTTTTATTATTCAATAGCATAGCTCTAAATAAATAAAATGTATTGCCAATTCGAAAATGTGTTTTTCTTGTTCAATTAATATAGTCAATCATGATTAAAATATAGTTCACTACGAATATAATATGGTTAATTTTTAGACAAAAGTAAGTTTCGTTTTTATAATCGTCGGGTTGGTTGGGTATGACGTTAATACTCTAACTTTAAGTAATACTATGGTTACTTAATATTAAAACCTATAGTCATTTATAGCATTTTTTTCAAAACTGTGTTTCAAATATAACAATATAATATTATCAGCAGCAACCATATAATTCAAAAATGGTACGTTATCATTGTCGTGTTAACAATATATTTCTTTCTTTCTATGTGTAGGTTCTGACTTTCACCAAAATCATCAGAGCAATTTTTTTTTTTTAAACAATAATACTTAAAACAATATCATAAATGCGTAAGAATCAGGTCAAAATTGATTTTCCCGAAACTGTGGACAATCTAGATCTAAAGGGTGGTTAAATTTCAAGGGCCGATGTTGATTTTGAATAAAACACAAACTATTTAGGAAATTATTGTAATTTTATTTTATTATGATATATTGGTATTATTCAATTATGTATGGAACAATATATCGGCCAAAGGGGCGCCGCGACTACGGCGGCACACCTCCATCCGATGGTCCAAATTTTCGAAGACCCTGAGGCATAATGGAGGTTCTATACCGTTAATGTGCCGAATTATCTCATCCTTTAGCTGTTGAATTGTTGCTGGCTTATCGACGTACACCTTTTCTTTCAAATAACCCCAAAGAAAAAAGTCCAACGGTGTCAAATCACATGATCTTGGCGGCCAATTGACATCGCCAGTACACGGCCATTGAATTTGTTGCGCAAAAGAGCAATTGTTTCGTTAGCTGTGTGGCAAGTGGCTCCGTCCTGCTGAAACCACATATCGTCTACATCCATATCTTCCGATTTGGGCCATAAAAAGTTCGTTATCATCTCACGACAGCGAACACCATTCACAGTAACTGCCTGACCGGCCTCATTTTGGAAAAAATACGGCCCGATGATGCCGCCAGCACATAAACCGTACTAAACAGTCACTCTTTGTGGGTGCATTAGTTTTTCGACGGTCACTCTTGGATTCTCATTCGCCCAAATGCGGCAAATCTGTTTATTGACGAATCCACTGAGGTGAAAATGTGCCTCATCACTGAAGATGATTTTCTTCGAAAATTTATCATCATTTTCATAATAAGTCTGGATAACTTTAACACGTTGTTGGATTGTGTATCTCTCCATGGCTCAAATTGAGTAAGTCTGAAATAGAGAAATGTCAAATAAAATTCGGAAAAAAACTTGGCGTTTAGGTGTGGTTCACATTCAACAATCGGCCCTTGAAATTTAACCACCCTTTATTTGATGCTTGAAAGTCCGTAGTTACTAGCTTTCATCAAACTCGATAAAAGCCGTTTTCTAGAAACCAATAATACATGCCACAGTATCGCAAACGGGTAAAAACCAGGGGAAAATGGATTTTCCCAGGATCGGGACCAATCTGGCCCTGAAAATATTTTGTCAAATATCGCTGTGAAATTTATAAGAAAGTTTAAAAAAATTATACCAATTTAAGATTTAGTGAAATTAAAATTTAATTTTGAAATGAACCTTGTTTAGCCCTGTTTGAGTAGAATCCCGAATGCATACTTTACGTATGTAAATGCTTATATAATGAACTCAGTTATTAGTTTTGATAAAGTTTTTGATTGGCTTCATAGATGAGTAATTTTTTTGAAAAAAAGCTGCTTTCCTTTGGCTTCCAAAATGAAGACTTAAACCGACTTCTTACATGAAAATGTATTTAAAAAGTTTTTTAAAACTGTTCAGGTTCTGATTTTTAAAAACCTTTTGCACATCATCATTCTTCCCAGACATAAAATAGTCTACACCAAATCGTTCCGCACAACTGTATTCATATACATCCTCGTACATGTGCAGATAAATAAATATCTGTGTTGAAAATGTTAAAGAGGAAGACAGTAGTTGTAGTTGAGAAGATGAAATGATTGTGCACTTACTTAAATTTGTTGAATACATATTTTTTAAAAGCGTTATTACACTGGGTTTTACAACTTTAATGAATTCCATGAATAACAAAACACTTAAGGATTAAGAATGCAGGACAGTAAAAAACAACTACGACATGGTTAGAAAAACGAAATGCGTTACTTTGCAGAGCTGTTATAGAACAAGTTCTTCGTACAGGACGTAAAGAAAGAAATTTTCAAAAATACTCACATGTAATGCTACAATATTTTAACAGTTGCAGTCATCTGAAGTATTTCGACAGCAGTTGTTTTATCTTTCAAGTATTGTTGTTTGAATAATACGTACTTTTGTATGTATGTAAGTATGTATCTTCAAACTTTTAAGGAAAAAGTTTTCTGATATGTGTCAAAATTTGCCAGACCAACTTTATATAAAATGAAGTCTATCTATTCAACTACTGCTTGCACAGAACAAGTAAAATCTTTCTTTAAAAGTGCTCAAATATGGCAGAACTATTTGTGGTAAGGAGTGCGTGTGTTTGTCCTCGTCTTCAGTCTAATGGAATAAGTTGATATAATGAAAACCCCAAAAGGTGTAAGTTTCACAAAAGAGTGAATGCCAACCGGCAAGGACATAGAACGAAAGGAAATCAGTCGAAAACAAAAACCTACTCGTACTTTCTTGGAATTTCTTGTGGTGTTCCCTCAGTTCAGATGAGTTTTAAAACTTGCTAGAAGAAAGTCAGAAACAATTAATGTACAGAGTGCTATTGAAATCGATCACATATACATACATACAAACATGCGAATAAATAAACGAGATTCACACGGATGTAGACCGCGTAGATGCAAGCGAACGTACCCAGCGGTGAAATGATTAACATATTGCCCACGCGACAGCTTTAATTGATTGCTTATTATTCAAAAAAATAAAAAATGTATGTGTATAAAATGGGGACGAATCAAAACATATAATTATAACTTACCGATAAGTTTGGCATTTGTTCAAGGCACTCTTCCAAGGCAGCGTTATAATAGAGAGTTCTGCCACTCAATATATACAACAACAAACACAAAACATTAGCATGTATTTTGTTGGTAGAATTTACGAACAGTTGTCAAAATTTTGTTCGAAAAAGCAAATTCGACAAATTTACGCAATGGAAGCGAAAGACAGCTGGGCTTATACCACTACCGTATTAAAGCTGCCTTGGCACTCTTTATAGAAGTAAGCTATTATTAACTGGCTGCTAACAATTTTTCATTGTTTCAACTTGGCTGTAAAATGAAATTTATTTTGTCAAATTATGACAGCACTACAAAGAAGAGACTACTTTTAGAAGGTAAAATTTGTAGTGGCTACTAGACTTCAATTGAGTGAAATTTATACAGTGGAATGTAAGGTAACTTGAGAACTAAATTATTTTAGTCTGAGCAGTGTCGAAGGTTTATACACTGGACAATGATTAGTTTTAATTCCAACATTTTAAATGATGTGTTAACGTTTCTTTTGTGCCTTTCCGTGTTGTTATTAATGGTTTCACGTGAAATTTCCTTGTGGAAATCACTACTTCTTCTCTCCTCTTCCTCCTCCTCCTCATAACCTATTTTCCTAGTTCCAACACAATGCACAGGTAGGGGTAATCACCTGGGTACTAGTCCAGGAGAAAACAAGGTAATAATAATAATAAATGGATTGTGTAATAAACAAGATTGATAGCAGACATTTATTAACTTCTATTTACTGCGATTACCAAGAAATGGCATTTCGCTTAACGTTATTTTTTGAAAGTGTTTTGCTAATCTCGTGTCGATTGTAGCATATTAAAATAGAGGTGGAAGCTAGACATCTTGAGATATAAAACAAGTCATGCAGATATATCCTTTTGCTTAAAAAATGATAATAGTTTGTTTGCAACATCAATACATATTTGTTCAGAATATCCCAATTGACCATATACGAGTACTGCTTTAATGACGGCTGCAAGACAATAACGAGTCGTGGAAGACAAATTGACGACAGTTTAAACAAATCAACATAGCGACTGTTTCGCTCACACTAGAAGACTAGAAGAAAGATATTTTCGCTCATCTTGCCGCCCACCCGCCTTTAGAATATCTTTAGAAAGTACATATATATATATGAGGCTACATTGTAAGTTGGCCACAAAAATGTGTACAATTAAGAAAACACAACAATTTATCGGTGGATGCTGACTTTCAGATATATATGCATGTTGTGAGAAACGCAAATCGCTTAAACTTAGCGTTTTCGATTTGAAAACGCCAAATAGGTGTTCTGAGAAACGTATAACGCAAGAAATATGGTTTTGCGATTTGAAATCGCCAAATAGGTGTTCTGGAAAACGCATATCGCTTAAAATTGGCGACTTTAACTCGCATGTATATATTAAAGTGAACTGATTGAATTTGCTAAAACTGAACTTGCAAAAGGCAATCAAATTGTTCACTATTAAATTTTAATATGTTTTCGTTTTATTTCAATAAAGAATTTTACACATTTTCGTTAAGAAAACTAAATTGAAAAATTTTTCTATTTGTTGTCAAATTTTTTTTGTTTTATATAACTACCACATACATATATACGTAAGTATGTGCCGGTTTACACACATCAAGTTTGACTCGTCAAGTTTTAAGTTTTTGGGAGAACGGGGAGAAGAGAGTGGAAAAGGGTGCAGACTTGACGGTACTGTCAAGTTTAAAATGTAGTGCCAGAAAATATGAAAACTTTAAGGCAAAAAAACTTAAACTTGACGACACAAAAGGTTTGTGTGTGAACGTAAATGCAAGTTTAAAAGAAAATTGAAGCAGAATTGATCAAGAAAACCTGATGTGTGTAAATTGGGACTATGTTAAACACATGTTGAATTTTTTTTGGAAAAAACTCCTAAACGCCAGTAAAACGCGCGTTCCTCAGAACACTTAAAAATCAATTAAGCGTTTTTCAAAACGCATTGCGGTTTCAGAACGCGCGTTCTCGGAACATGGCTGATATTATCACAAATATATTCTCCCTGAAGCGAAACCATTTCACACTTTTGGAAGAAAAAGCATTTTACGGAGTGAACAACTTTTTACCCTCCTCTTAGACCCGCACCTGATATTTCTAATACATAACTGTAAATAAATAAGCAAGTATGTCAAGCTGTTATACTTATGTGGGTGTGTGTTCCATTAACTATTTGTAGTCAGACTGATTCCATAAAATTAAATATGCATTTATTTGTTCAATTCAAGGTTGACTTGTACTCGTAATTGTTTTTCAATTGGAACAGTTGCGTACTCGGAAATGATTTTTACTTAAAACAATCACGAAAATTATTTTAATTGAAAAGCTTTTATGAAAAGATTGAAAAAATGTTTAGGAACAGTTTAATTAAACTGAAAAGCAAAGCGAATTTTAGATGGCAAAATACATGGTCTGATCTAAAACTAGTCGTTGTTTTCAAATTAAGTGAGTTACATATGTTCGATTTTCGCATTTTTTTCTGTTATGTTGGTAGACCTGTCTGTTATATCGTACCTATTTATCTATCAAAATTCTTTTTTATATTTTATCTCATTTTATCATAAATTGGAACTCATGTTCCAAGAAATTATAAACTTGCAATATTCTTTCAAAATGCTTTGATTTTACAAAAAAGGTGAATTTATGAAAGGTGAATTTGAGAGGGCAATTAATGTTGCCTTTTTTATCTTATTTATTGTCAAGTTACAAAAGTAAGATTTTCGCTTTTGACTTTTCACAATGATTTGGCAAAAATGCATGTTCATACTGGAGGCTTTCGCAGAAATCTTTTATTATTCAGCATATTCTGTAAAGGTCTCAAAATTTGAAAAGTTTATTCTTTAAAAGTAGATTCTTTCTTTGAACTTTAGTTAGCAAAACAACATATCTAATAGGACATTAAAAACTTAAAGTTGAATTTTTTATAAAAACTAAAAAAAGCAGATGAAAAAAAATTATAAATAGCTTGTTTTCTATGTTTCCTAGCTATCTATATGTCGACATTTCATAGGAACTACCCTAATCATCAGTAGACTTTGGTATAAAGGTTAGAAGCTAGAATAGCGAATAAAAAACTCAATTGTTGGAAAGAGCAGATGATTAAAAAACACAAAATCCGTTTGGTCTATTTTTCTAAGTAATTTTCCGCAAATTTTTAAAATGTTTAGTTCTCTTATCCATTCATTTATTTATGTTGACTTAAGCGGCTTACGAATTTAAATTTACATAAATCTTTCTCATACATATGTACAATAAGGGTGGTCCAACCAAAACGCATAATGTTAATTGTATATAAAACTAAAGGTTTTCAGAGAATTATTTTAATATGATTTAATATTATAGCATGAACTATGAAACTATGTGTGAAACAAAATATCGGCTTGCCACCCAAAGATAATTGATCGTTAGTGTGCCGAATTATCTCATCCTTTAGCTCCTGAATTGTTTTTGGCTTACTACTATTTCCTTTATATATCGCCAAAGAAAGAAGTCCAACAGTGTCAAATCACATGATCGTGGCGGTTAATTAATATCGCCAGGGTGTGAGGTAATACGGCCATTGAATTTCTCTCGCAAAAGAGCTATTGTCTGAGTGGCAAGTGTGAGTATCCTCTTGGAGCCACGCATTGTCCAGGTCCAAATTGTCAATTTCTGGCCACAAGAAGTCTGATATCAGCACGCTATAGCGAATACCATTTACGGTAAAAGCTTCAACAATATGAACGCGCTGTACCTCCTTATGGTTAAATTTGTTAAACAAAGAAATTAAGTTTTGGAAAAAACTGGACGTTAAAAGGTACGACTCACAGTTAACATCGTGCAGAATGGTTGGACCACCCTGTATTTCATTTGTTTGGTTTCTCTTTGTTTTCATTTATTACACTTAACGGTTGTAATCCAACTTTTTAACAGTTAAATAAACCGTACGAATTTATTAAAAACCATATTCGTTCGAGTGCTCACAGCAACTCATGCATAGAAATGTTGAAAAGTAGTGAAACAAATTAAAACGCGAGTGCGGGGGAAATTAAATAAATTTAAAAAGTAAATTTAAAAAATTAACACTTTACAAACGCAAAATTTGCGAAAACTGCTTCAAGTGGAATCTATTACAATACATCGGAAGCGAATAAAAACTGATTGATTGAAAAGAATCAAATTATAAAGCAAATTAGGTAAGTACATTAGAGTGGTTCGAAACAAAAGAAAATTGGACCAGTCACACCGTCGGACTAAATATAATGTAAAAAACAATTCCAAAAATAATTTTTTTAATTTTTTTGGCACGCTTACATATACCGCCTTTTATTATTTTGTTCACTGTGTGGCAATTTTTAGTCCGATCATAACATTTTATATACCGATGTTCAAGCCTCTGTCTTTAAGAGTTTTTCACTACCGAGTCGAGTTCTAGTCATGGCTTTTAAAAACCCGGCTCAAAAATATTTACCGTTAGAGTGGGTACGGACCGAGTTTTTAATTCGCAAGGCGCAATATTCTCCTGGTCATTAGATGGACGTGGTATATTAGTCATGTAAAGAGTGTTATTTATAGAGGTTTATACTTTAAGTTGGCAACACTTTTTCAGCTGGCTGTCATTTTGTTAGCAGTGATTTATGTTTAGTTTGATTTGACATTTCAACATAAACACGAGCAAATTGCCATTAATTCCGATTTTCATAAGCGAATTTTATTGAGCGACGAAATTTAATTTGTTTTCAATATATACGACAATAAACAAATTGGCCATATTTTGAGAGCTGATTATCCTCAATTGAATGTTGGGACACCGTTAGGTTAGGTTAGGTAAACAGGCCGCTTGATTTCCAGCAAGTACCCGGAAACTCCAGCTCACTTGGGTCCTGTAGGTCCCTTTGTGATTGCCTGAAAAAAGTTAGTAAAGGGAAAAGAAAATAAAAGGTTATAGGGATATAGAAGGAGTGAGGAAGAGGGAAAGGAGGTGGGAATCTATTAGTGTGGCATTACTTGCTGATTTACTAGCCATCCGCTGCTTCTAATGAAAGAAGCTATCGCAGTCGGTTTGACCGAGGCCAGACATGAAAGGCTATTGAAGCTTCGCTCGCCTAAGTACCTTAGACGATGATGCTCCAATGCCGGGCATGTACCGAGGAGGTGGATTGTCTCCTCCTCCTCCTCGTCTTGGCAACTTCTACAGAAGTCGTTATATGGTAGACCCAGTCTCCTGGCATGGTTTCCGAACGGGCAATGTCCAGTGATGACTGCTACCGTCATTCTTAGGAGAGATCTAGGAAGTTTTAGTAGCTCTCCTGTTCTCTTAGAGTTAATGTGCGGCCACAGGCTTCTTGATATAAGGCATGTGGGCTCTGTGTGCCGGGACACCGTTACATCTACAGAAACTGGCTGTTTAGTGTGACTGTGGTTGAATCATTGATCTGTACTTCTTTTATCATCAAGTGAACAACCATGATGTGCAGTAGCTGTGGTATCAATAAGACGGTCCAACATGTCACACAGCTTGCGCCAAAATTAGTTTATTGAAGTAAACAATTGGTAACCGCATAGTTTCCGCGTTTCAGACCTGTGAGTTGGCCTCTAGGACCGTGCTGTTTAACACCGCAAGACCATTTTCTGTAGAAATATCTGATGTCGCTAGTCTATGCATATAAAGCCTAAACGATTGACCTCCGATTGGCCTCGAGATCACAAAAGCTGGAATAAGTCATAAACAATTGGATCTCCAGATTATATTATATCCGAACCAGCCATGGCAGTCCTATTTAAATCATAATGCCAGAATTATATTTCGTATTAAGTAAACTTAACTAATCTTTGTTTTATTCCAAAGTATTATAAGTCTCTAAAAACACCCTTTATAAGACTTAGGTTTGCGCAAATTTGCCGTAATACCGGGTTGAAGTGAACGTAACGTTTTTTTCATTGAACACAAATTATTGTTACATCAGGAGATCCTTGCCACCTGGAGTTTTCGAACAGTATTTAACAAAAAATATAATATATAACGTCAAGTTAGAGGTCTTTTAAGGCACCCACAGACGATATGGTTTTACGTCTGTTTTTTTAATATGTAATTCCTCATGTGTTTTTGCATGTCTGTCAAAATTTTTCATTTTTATACACGGTTTGAAAAATTTGCTCACAAACGTACATGCACATTTATGTCTGACATTGTCTATGCTTTTTATTATCATAAAAAATAATTATTTAAAACATATTAAAATATAAATACCGCCCAAATAACGGACACTGAATTGTTTGCAAGGCATAGAGTTCTAATGTCAGATGTTTAAACATAACAAAATAGAACACACTCTATTTGAAATTTTGTCGAATGATTTTGCTCATGTTTGCGTCTGTACGCAATGTTTTTAGGTTAACAGACGACATGTAGACATTTTACATTGTGAAAAATGACATCTACATTGTTGAAAACATATCGTGTGTTATCTACTTACATTGTACTTTTTTATCATTTGTAGTTGCTTGAAATATTTTTGAATGGAAGTCCCTTAATATTTTAAGTATGTTTAAGTCTATCGTTAAAAATCCTATCTGAAAATATGTAGTTTAAATATCTGTCGAATAAAGGCGTGCCTTAGTGCAACAGAAAGTATTGCGAAATCAGTTTAACCATGCTACTACTCATTACTTTTTGCACAAATAAGAATATAATATTGTATGTTGCCGTTTTGCTTTACTCTAACTACTACACTCAACTTATCTTAATCAAAAAAATATATTTATGCTGGTGTCTACAAGAAGTTTTACAGTACAAATTGTCTTATGTTTTTTTGGCATGCCAGCATAAACACATGCATACCCATACGCATGTGTACGTAGTTCAAGCCGTGACTAGTAGTATTGTTCTGTGTGTATCCTTCCCATAAGAAGCAAAACAATTATGTTAGTCACATTAGCAATTCAATGGTTGACATCCACTGTATGTAAACAAGCAGCAATAACAATCCGTATAAGAATCATTGAAAAACTCACAAACAACCACAAGTAGATGAAATTTCGAAAGTTTGTTTGCTTTAAGTGTGATTGTGTATAAAGTTTAGTGTCAAATTATAAAGTTGCATTTGCTGCATATTAAGTGCGCGCTGCGAAATCAGGGTATCATAGTATCAATATCACAGCTGAAAAAAAATTCTGAAACATTCAACTGTTCGTAATAATGCAGATGAAAAAGTTTTAGTGTAAACACTTTTCAACCTAATTACAGTAATTCTTGACATTAATTAAAAACTATGCAAAAACTTCAAGGCTCATAATGAGTAATTTTTTCTAACACGATGAAGCACTTACCTGTACATTTTTGAATGTAAAAGCTAATTTGCCATATCTACAACTCAGTGTTTGCACAGCCAAACATTTTATATGAAAAAAAAAGAAATAAATGTGGTTCATTAAAAAATTTTACGTTACTTGAAAATCGTGGCAACTAACTTATTTGTTCTTTTCCCTTCACTTGGCACAAAACACACAATGACATTGTCCCATTCTCGTGCATTCATACGCAGACAATTTAACCCAAGTAATGAACATCTCCAAGTGATTCCTTTTAATTGTTTATGGGTTTGTTTACGAGTATGTATCGTTTCCTTACTAAATTCATGGCAATTACTCGTATGCCAGCCAACATCTTCAGCAAAACTTGGAAGAAAGAAGAAAAAGAAAAACTGTTGTATTTCAAGTTTCTACACATCAAGTATTTTCTCTTCTTCTTTTGGCAAAATATTCTTCATTTTACTGCTTTTGTTGGCGGCGAATGCTTTCTTACTGGCTGACTGGCTGTTCATTTGCTAATCCTTTGAAAAAAATTTAATGAAGATTTAAAAGTCTATGGAAAGAGTATGCAGATTTGCTATAGAATGTGTAAAAGTTTTTTTTTTCACGTGTATCTTTTTAATTGGAAAACTGGATGTGCGAAAATACTTCATAAATCCCTGAGAAAGTTGAAGAAGCTTGTTAGTTTTTTAAATATTTTTGCACAATTTAACTTTATTACTTTAACGAAAACCATGCAACATAGAGTATTATTTTTGAGAGCTTGAAATAACGTTAAGCTGGTTAGGAAGGTTTTAAAGCGAGAAACGTTACATTAATGAATTTTCTATGATCTACGAGTATCCACAACAACTTTTATAGAAAGGAGTCAAAGAACTGATTGCTTTTCATGTGAGTTTTCTCTGCTAGTCGATTACTTGTGCTGTTGAAAATACGATACTAGTTTTTGCTCACTAAAATGATTACTTGCGTGATTTCCTTCCAGATATCTACATATCGTTGGTCTCATACAGAAAGCCTAAAGGCCCATTTAGCCGACTGTAGAATTTGTAACTGTAACGTAAATGTAAATGTAACGTAAATGTAAATGTAGTAGCACTTATAGAACACGTAAAACCGTATCATGTGTTTTTGATAAAAACAAAAGTGCATGTGAAGAAAAAGTGTTCACTTATTAATGATTTACAGAAAAAGTGTTCTGTTTTTAATTTTTATATCATTGTATGTTAAAGAAAATAATTAATTTTTCATTGCTCATATCTTTATATCAAATAATTTGCAAAAATAAAATAAAAGCAATACAGCTGTTCATAGCAGTGATGAGAGCTCGTAGTATTCAGTACATATACAAAAGGTACGAAAATTGTTTAAATGGTACCTAAAATTTCTAATATTTCTTTTTCTGTCTATTGTCGACATTTCATATGAGCTACAGCTGGAAAATATAAAAAACAAGCTTTTTATAATTTTTTTATTAGTACCAATGTTGGAAGCTACTATAGCGAATAAATCTCAAATGTTTAAATTTTTGTTCTGTGCTCTTTGGTACTTCTAAAAAAACAAATTTAACTGCTTATAATATATAATAATATTAATATATAACAGGAGCGTAGTACATTCGGCTGGGCCGAATCTAAAATACCCTTCACGATAGTCACTAAATATGCTTGGATATATATGGGCCGACATCGGGCATAAAATATGTTTGCCTTGTAATCACCATTCCAAAAAGGAAATCTTTCATTGAAATCATCAAGCAAAAATTGGTTTAGGCTATATCTCGGTTAAATGTGAACCTATAACGGAATTTTCCATTTTCTGTATTTTACAAGTAATTAATTACCTCGTTTTATAATCAGAACTGATTTCAAGCAAAATAAATTTTTCACTAAAACATCGGTTTAGACTATATCTCGGGTATATATGGACCGATATCGGAAATTTTCATTTTCTCTATTTGGTAACCTCCTTATATTATCAGAAGTTTTTTTAAGCAAAAACAAACATTTATAGAAAAATCGGTTTTAGATGCAAAAATTGTGCGCAGTGTATAAATTATGCTACAAATGTATTTTACAGAAAACTCCAAAATTTTTTAAAATATATTATGTGTGTATACAAATTTAACTACTTAAACAGTTCAATTATCAAATAAACAAAAAGTACTAAAACAGGGTTTTTGTGCCGTCCTGCCATTCACAATAATATATACCATCACTGACTACATTTGTCACGTAAACACGTAATGAAATTCTATTTTCTACAGGTTCAGACGTTACGGTTACATTTCATTACAGTCAGATAAGCATTTTCATTGTTTCTCGTATAACAAAATCGATCAGCTGTTCCGACTACATTTACATTTCTACATTTACGGTCGGCTAAATGGGCCTTAAAGCTTGTATTTTACTTGAATGTAAGTTTTAAGTAAATCTAAATAATTTCAAACCACAGTTGCCATCATTGTACTCACGATAATAGGGTTAACATACGAGTATTATTCTGATTTAGCACATGAATCGTGCTAAATGCTAAATTAGCACTTTTGTATAATTATTTGCCACTTGTAGCACTTTTTTATTTTGCTCTTAAAATTACTTTATTCAGCATTTACCCAGCAGTTTAGGTTCAAAAAAGTCATAGCATTCAAACTTTCTTACCAACACACTCACATTTTTCTTACTTACAAATCAACTTGCAAGCTAATTTGCTTGTAAGTGAATTTTGAATACTTGCCGCAAGCAATATGACAATGTTACCGAAAATGAGTTTTCAAATAAATAGTAATTATTAAAATAAATATAATGTTCATAGACGATTTGTAGTATATTTATATAAAAAAGAGAAACAAATAACTATATACTAACCAAAAATTATATGCTTTGTGGGAATAATTACTTCACGAAAATATGTGCTTCTGAAGTTTTTTGATAATAAAAAAATGGCAACACTATTTTCTTACTTCATTTTGCTTCAAATATTATATAAAATCAAATATTTTTCAACAAGTAGAGAACAAGTTATATAAAGAAGCAATTATTAAATAAATTCTTTAATTTTTGTGTACGAGTATGTAACATTTTTAACTATAAGCGTAAAGCAATTTTGTATAGATTTTTATGCTGTGGCAACATTTTCAAAATGAACTTGCACTTGCTTGTGTAAAAATATATAAAAGTTGCGAGACAATCGACAAATTTGTCTAAATTTTCGATGGTAATATGTATACTGAAGTTACTGTAAATTACTTCATGTAATTACAAATAATTGATATCACTTAAGGGCGTTTCAGACTATCATACAAGTCTTAAGATTTTGATTGGATTTTGTGGGACAAAAATCTAAAGATATTTGTTGCGACTGTCAAAAAATCTAACGTACCATTACATTTTGTTTTCACACTATCACACCTAAAGTAAAAGAAGGAATATGACTTGAAAATAAACAGCCAATTTACTTAACGTCTGGTTTTAATATTTTTATTATTTGCTTTTGCAAAAAGTGCAACCCTGATCCAATGAAAAATCTTATTGTTTAAACAAATTTCTAAAAATGGTGAAGTGTTATGGGATGTCAAATTTTTTACCGTATTAGTTCTCATTTTCATAACGCTTTACAATCACACTATCACACTTGCAGGTATTATTTGATTTTTTGACAAGTCTTAATACAAAGTGTGATAGTCTGAAACGCTCTTTATTGAGGTCTTTTTACTACTAAATCCTATCAAATGTAATGTGAGGAAGTAAATGTGAGGGAGTAAAAAATGTAAAAAAATCTATGTTTTGTTTTAATTTGACTGTTTTCTATCGCTGAAATACAGCGTTTACTTTATTTGATTGATCGCTAGATATTTAAAGTACATGCCGTCTCGGCAATTCCTTTTCGCAGCGATTCAAACTAAAGTGACAGCTAGTACTTAACAGTATCTGATAAAAAGATACACATGCATATGTTGTCATGTAGAAATTTAATGAGAGAAGCGCAAACAAAATTCTAATGTCTGCATGATTTAGTGGCAATATAGCCAGTTATAGGCTGCCATCGCCCCAATTCTAATGCCATTTTTTCATTTTTATCAAGTATTGCTCAAGCGCACTGCCAATTTTGATCTGAAAAAAAAAAACGGTATTTGATATAACGCAACATATATAAGTTGACACTTGTAACATCAAGCGAACGTCTTTTGTTACTACTGTCCGTATTTCGTATATACATATGTATATTCATTAATTAAATTCGTATGAAACCAAAAAGCACCGGAATATGTAGCAACCATTCCTTTTTTATCACCGTTCTCCGTGTGTTCATTATTAATTTCTTTGGAATGATTTTCATTACCTTGTAGTGTGGAAGGTGTTGGACTAAATTTTGCTAATCTGAGCAGTGTCGAAGGGAACCGATCAGTTTTAACTAATTTAATTCCAACATTTTAAATGCTGTAATAGAGTTTCTTTTAGTCTTTCGTGTTGTTATTGTTAAAGTTAAACCTCCACAAACACTACTCCCTCTTTCCTCCTCATCATAAGCTATTTTCCTAGTTCCAGTACAATGCAGTGCATATGCAGGGGTCATCCTCTGAGTACTAATCCAAGATAAAAAATAAATATAAAAAATTCTCAAATGTCAAATCCCAATGGGTGCTGATGAGTGGTGTAGCGACTACGAAACAGCTGGTTGTCCCCCAGCTAAAGATTTGATTATTATCTTTCTGGTCTTCTTCAATCAAAAATTATTGATCACAGCAAATTTGTATCGTAAAAAATCTTTCTTAAGAAAAAACTTAAGAAAGGAAAAACTTGAACTAAAGCCCGATGTACAAATGTACAAACCAAAAATGTAATTTAAAAATAAAAAAAGTTTAGTGCTTAAATCTAGCACTGTACAGTGCGTTTGTGTAGTGTATGGGGATGTTTGCGCTGTTTACGCAGTGAACTGAGCAAAAATCAAAACGGTTTTGATATTTGCTCAAGTTTAAAAAAACTGTGCAGACAAACTGTGTAGTGTGTGTTGAAGATGTTCAGTTGTGTGGCGTATAAAATAATAAGAAAGTGTAGAAAAAATATTCTGGATAGAGTTCCAATAAAGTCATGAAAAATTAAACCTACGAAAAATTAATTCTTAAATTAAAAGAAAAATTTTCACACAACAAGTGTTTTTTTTTTTACTTTCATTTTATCTTTTCTTTGTCTTTATTGCCGCAGCAAACAATCTCTTTCAAATAAAATTTGTGCAATCTACATGCATGTACTTCGTTTATGCCGTGCCAGAAATGAGCACTGAACTTGTGTATTGTATAGCTGACATTAGGCTATAAGACTAGTTCCGAGTTTTTCATTATTTTTTCAATACGATATAAAAGCTGTCGATGCGTTTTACTAGAATTGGGTGCAAAATGTGTAGTTTGCTGTTGATATTTGCTACAAGTACATATAATAATAATAAAAAGAGAAACAAAAAATAATGCAACGAACACGCAACACTTGTGGCATTCTATAAAATTGAATTGATTGAATGAAAGAAAGAAGTGTTTGTTGCCGGAGGAGGAAGCTGATAATTAAATTGGGTTTTTAAAATTGCTCATTGCTTTAAAATTCTGTTGAAGACACTAAGAATTATGAAAATGTAAATAAGGAACTTCAAACAAAGCGTCTCGTTTACTTGCTGAAAAGAATAACTTTCTATATTTATTTTGACCTGGATGCCCTCCAAAGTGCTTGCGAATAACAGATTGTTTACATTGTTAATCAATTGTTAAATTTGTATTTAAAATGAACTTGTAGTTTTCATGAAGTAGCTCCCATTTTCAGTTAATTAAACAACATTTTAAATTTGCTTTTCAGCTAAAAGCATTTCTCAGTTTGTTGGGAAAAGTATCGTTTAAGAATCTTCAAGAATAATTCAAGTTGAGTATAAACTGGAAAGTTACACTGTTACTCTGTACGTTAGAAAACAGAACCAAACTTAGTAAATTAAAAACAAATACGCAGGCACACAAATTTTGCAAAAAGAAAATCTTAAAAGAATTGAATTTACACAGATTTTCTTTCGTCGACTTGAAAGAATTTAAAAGGCAAACAAACAGAAAATTGAATATTAAAATCCTTGGAAAGTTGTAAGTACAATACATACTTTCGAAAAGAATGGAATAAGATGCATCTAGCCACCGCTTTGTTTTTTCAGTCTTAAACACTGCTGTCCCGAGTTTCCCTTCTTGTGACGGCATACATAGATACATACCTTCATACGGCAACATTGTGCTGCTTTCTTCGGAAACAACGATTTTTTTTCGCTTTCATAATTTTGTTACTTTTGTTTAGTAATAAAAGTTAAACAGAAAGATGAATTAGTGCTGCAGGGAATAGGCAGAAAGAAGCATTTGTTTAAATTTTCCGGCAAAGAAGTAAATTTTTTAAACATTTTACTCGTAATAATATTTTATTATGATCCTTTAAGAGCTTCGTTTGGCTGTGGGCTTCTTCTTTGTGCTTTTGGGTTTATGTTTTTTTAATTATAATTGATTCGTAAGCGTATTGTTGTTATTGTTAATTTGTTTTTATTATTTGTAAAATTTGTGCACAAAATGTTGTACAAAAAAAAAAATAATAAAATTTTCCTTTTAATGAACGTAATAAAAGTAAAAATAAAAATTACTTTTACGTTTCGTTTGATTTGATGTCATTAAAATGGCGCTCAAAGCAAAAAGCACGTAACAAATTTTGCCATAAATAAGAATGTTTTTTCAAACGAATCTATGGGCTCCTCTCAGGTTCAAAGGGCACTTTATTAAACAAATATCATCAGATGTTCTTGGGCAACAATAGCGTTTGCCTTTTGAGGAATAAATGGCCAGTGCTTCAGCATGAACTTTAAATTTACTTCGCCTTAATCACATCTGGAAGACATTTGGGAATAAGAGAGTCATAAATGGTTGCTGAATACCAATACAATAAAACATTTCATGTAACAACATCGAATTTGGTTGAAGTAAATATTTACACTCGAGCCGAAGGAAAAGAAAGGAATAAAAAAAAAATATAAAACAAATAACATTTCCTTCGGCCATCTGCAGCCATGAACAAATTTACCCCACTGCGATTTTTTGCTCGAAGCCACAAAAGTATTCCCAACGCTGGGTGCAGCTAGAAGCGTGCAAAGATGAGGAAATTTTAAATTATTACTGAGTTGTAGATACAACATTCAAACGAATACTTGCACATATATGTATGTGTGCGTGCATATCGTTGGCTTTCTGTTAAAAGTTCGTTTTTGAAATTCGTTTTCTTTCCAATCTGCTCGTTCTTTAAAAAGTTGTCTGCAATATATGTTTAAGAACAACTATTTTGATGGCACATTCCATTTTATTTATTTAATCAAAAGACTTTGACTTAACACCTATTACAAAGTGGCAATCTCTCCTACTTTCCCATGTACGTGCACATGTACTCGTATCAGTCTGGTTTGCTTTATTTATTGTTATATATTATTCATGGAGCAACGATTTGCACACATTTTGTAAATAAAATAAAATATTAAATAATTATAAGAACTACTAGTTTAAATAAGGCAACATTGTAATATACATAAATTCATCAACTAAAGACGTGTTCTATAAAATCTCGAGCAAGTTCGAACTAATGGGAGAAAAAATTGCTTTCTAAATTTATCCAAAATTGCTGGAATGCAGAAAACCATAAATGTGCATGTTGAAATATTAATGCTGCTTTTTAAATATATTCCTACGTTTTTGACCTTAAAAACTCTTTTGCGAATTCTAATCAAATGCAATGAAATAATGACACACTAATTTATTTGTTACACATTTCTTAAATACTTCAGAACTATATTTATACGTCTACACACTAGACTTGCTTACTTTTCCAACTTGTGACTGTCTTGCACAACGTCTATGCCGAATATCTGCCTACTATTTATAGTTCTCCCCCAATGATCATGAAGTTAATGATAATTCCGAGTTCAAAGGTGCGAAACAATAAGACCGCAACGACAATAGTAAAATCACTGGTGGTTGATTTATTTACTTGGAATTTTGCTTTCTTTAGATTACATATGCTTGTTTGTTTGTGTATTATGTTTTTAGCTTTATGCTGTTTGTGTGTATACTTTTATATGTGTGTATACATTTATAGCAAGCAGATCAACGGCTGCACAATGGGTTAGAAGTAATGCAAATTCGTAGCAATATTTGATAAATTTTACACACTTAAAACGCTTAACATCTTAGAACCAAGATATTTGCATTATTGACAACAGCCATAAAATTAACAGCAAATGTCTTCATCCCACTTGATGTTGCCACAAATTCAAGTGGGATAAAGGCATTTTTTAAATTAAAGAAATGGAGAAATATGCGCATATATACTTATAACTTATTTTTCAAGCCCTTCCATTTTGTTTTTGCAAATTTTCTAACTGCATTTTCAAATGCATTTCTATGTAAACGAAAAACTGAATCTTTAATTCTAGCTCGTAGTTACACATAGATAAAGTTGATGCAAGCTTGCATAGCAAATAAAAAGAAAAAATACTTTCTAGTTTTCTTTCAAAATTGAACAAAATTTTTACAGTAGAATGCTTTCGGGTAACTTTTAGGTGCAACTTCGGACTACTTCGTTGTCCATGAGGAACAGATCTTTTAATAAATTTCCACTATTGGAGAAGAACATTTGAGCAGAACTGAGAACTGAAAGCTAGAGAAAATGTCCCCTTTAAATCTGAGACGTGAAAGTTGTTGGCACTCAAGCTTTAAACACATAGACGACAGCAGGCAGCAAACAGCAATCTGTCAAAAATAAAATACATGTGTTAAGTGTACACGATTATTTTAACAGCATCACAGCAGCACGACTTCTCAACAGCATTTGCTGCTGCTGCCAACTTAGATTAATTTCTATTTTCGTAAGCAGCAAAAAGTAAATGCAGTGCTGCCACTATAAATATAAATTGACAGCAATAAAAACTAAAGTTTGTTTGATATATTTAATAAACTTCACATAAATAAATTGATTAGTTTTTACAGTTTTACGTGATATTTTTACGTTTTCAGACGGTAATTTTAATTTTATTCATGTAAAATATATATGTAGCACCTCTGAAATTTGCATTGTTTAAATACACCTAGTGTTGCTGCTGTCTTTAAAATAATTCTGTTGCTGATGAGACGGCAGCTTTTGAAGCTAACTTCACTTGTAGTCGTGAAGTTGTGAAGTCTGCTGTCGTCTAAGTGTTTAGAGCTTCAATGTTTTCAAAAAAATGTTTATTTTCAGAAAAAATCTTTTTTTAGACAAAAGATTTTTTTTTTGTTTATGATTTTATTAAAAAAAGTAAGCTGCACAAAAAAAATCTCTTCGGCATCTCAAAAAGCCAGCAAACAAGATATATTTTACCAGCTGAAAACACTGTTCGCACGCTTTGAGCAACATATGTACAATACACACGTACATACATATGTATGTTGAGAATGATTAAACTTTCCGGTCCACTGTTGTCAATACCATTCAAAATTTTTAGTTTCAGTGTGCGTAAGGAAAATTTTACAGCTAAAGCAGCAATCGACCCGATAACGTTTGCCGCATGGTGATTTATAAGCACATCCACCCTTAAATATATGTTCATATAAAAATGTAATAAATAATACAAGTATTTTCGTATAATTGTGAGCGGCTATGAAACAATAAAAATCCTCTATATATTTCTTCCACAAGACAATCAAAACTTTTTCTTCATGTGCGTAAGTGGGGACAATTGAAAATCAATGAGCAGTTTCAAAATGCATATTAACAATTAAAAACATTGTTAAAATATTATATATATTATATAAAAAATCAGTCTGAATGGAATTCCTTTGAGTTTCTTAAAATGTATTGAATATTATTTTGATGTGTGCATATTTATTTTACATTATTCCACAAGTTCTGAATATATTTGTCCTCTTTTATTTCTAATAATTTGTTTTTCTCCTCTTTTTCCAGATTTTATTAATTATCAATAATGAACAGACTGCCTACTCTTGAATACAAGACTCGATTTGTGGCTTAAAGACTGAACGAGAAATAAATGTATTTAAAGCAAAATGATTTTTACGGTTTCCTAAAACCATAAAACGATGCATGCCGCTACAATAGTTACAGTAGCAGCAGCATCCCTTTCGTCGTTAAATCATCCTAAGTATTCAAGTGGGTTTTATACTTCAAAAATAACTCCAACTTCAATAAACGGAGGTGAACATAAAGGCAACACATCGGCGGCAGCAACAATAAGAAACCAAGAGCAAATCACTAACAAGCGTAACAGTTGATGTTGCAGTGCTAATAATAGTCATATGCATGTACTCGTATGTTTGTTTGTACACACTTATGTGTTGGAACAAAAGCAGTCGAAGCCGACCAAATTAACTACACTACAGTAACAGCAACAGCAACAGCAACATTAAGGAAAGAAAACAAAAACGAAGAAAAAGGGCAAACTCATCATCTTCATTATTATCATTGTCATAAACGTCAAGAACATCCTCGACATCCTCATCTACATTTTAATTGCCTCCACTACTATTAGAATTCTCTTTTAAGTTTAGATAGGAAAGAAATCTATATATAAAACCATTTTAAGATTAAGGCCCAAAAACAAAAAAACAAAAACGATTTCAGGAAGCCAAATCACAGCTACAGCAACAATTTCAGCTATTTTGTGTCACTAAAATTGTCTTCAACAACGACAGCAAAAACAATATGCTGCTGACGTTGATGCCTTTCACGTTTAACTTTTGGTCTTCAACCATTAAAGGACTTGTATGTGCCATTTTGATGACAACCATAACAAATGGTAAGTCTGAAGATACGACAAGCATCACATCAAACAAATGAAAACACGTATGCATAGATATCACACTCACACACATACACACACACACACGCTCATCCATACATGTAGATAGATGTTCATGTACATGAACAATTCAAAACAAATGCTCGTTCTTATGTTGGCAATTTCGCCAGCGATTAAAATCGTTTGACCAAACACATAAGTGCATAATGCTGCACAGAAATATACATACATACGTGTATATCACACAACCAATTACAACTCAAGAGGCAGACTGAAAATTTCTTAAAGTTCTGAAATGCAAACTAAATGAAAAAACTAATTGAAAAATAATAGAAAAAGAATTCAGCAAAATTTTTGTGTGAAGAAACAATTTCTATGATGGGTGATTTTATAAGAACTATCGGAAATTAAAAAAAAAACACATAAAATTCAGAAAAATGCATGAAATATTTATTTGGATCGATAGTTGAGTCGATATAATTTAATGTTTGAAGATTATTTCATGCAAATGTTGGCCGCGGATGCGCCTCAAATGGTCCATCCGCTTAGTCCAATTTTGGCATACTCTTTCCAACATTTCGGCCGGTATCTCACGAATAATGTTGGCAATGTTGGCTTCCAGTGCGTCAATCGAAGCGGGCTTGTCGCTATAGACATTAGCCTTAACATAGCCCCACAAAAAATAGTCTAGAGGCGTTAAATCGCACGATCTGGGCGGCCAATTGACTGGTCCCAAGCGTGAAATAAACTGTTCACCGAACTCGCCTCTCAATTGGTCCATTGTTTCGCGTGCTGTGTGGCATGTGGCACCGTCTTGTTGAAACCACATGTCTTGCAAGTCAAGCTCTTCCATTTTGGGCAAAAAAAAGTTTGTTATCATCGCACGGTAGCGCTCACCATACACAGTAACGTTGTGATTCGCATCATCTTTGAAGAAATACGGCCCAATGATGCCGCCAGCCCATAATCCGCATCCAACGGTTGTTCTTTGTGGATGCATTGGTAGCTCTTACAATGCTTCTGGCTGCTCTTCACTCTAAATACGGCAGTTTTGCTTGTTCACGTATCCATTCAACCAGAAATGAGCCTCGTCGCTGAACACAATTCTTCGATAAAAAAGTGGATCTTCATCTAACTTTTCAAGACCCCATTCACCATAAATTTGGCGTTGTGGTAGGTCGTTTGGCTTCAATTCTTGCACCAGCTGTATCTTATAAGGCTTCACACCCAAATCCTTCCGCAAAATTTTCCACGTAGTGGAGTAACAGAGGCCCAATTGCTGCGAACGGCGCCGAATCGATAATTCACGGTCATCACCAACACTGGCCGATACGGCTGCGATATTTTCTTCAGTTCGCACTCTACGTAAGCGTGTTGATGGTTTAATGTCCAACAATGTAAATTTGGTGCGAAATTTTTTTACAATAGCCCGAATAGAAGCCTCAGTAGGTCGATTAAACTGACCATAAAATGGAAGAAGCGCGCGATGAACTTTCTTAACAGAGCACGCATTTTCAAAATTCAATAAATTGCAAGCGTTGTTCGTTTGTAAGACGATTCATGATTAAATTATAGACCAAACTGAAGATGTTTGACAGTGACACAAGATACAAAACGTGCGTGAGCTGTCAAAACTAGTGTTGCCAAAAAGATAATAGCAAAAAAATCACTCGTAGCTTGTTTAAACAAATGATTGCTTTCGATCAATTCACGAATTCCTTTACAGGTCCGCAATCAAACAATTTATTAATTGATTCAGCGAATTTCGCTATTAAACATAAAAAAAATTTATTTCTACAACTCTATGAACGGTTTCCTACAGAGCGGGAAAGAAAAAGGCATCGGCATATTGAAATTACTCACCTAAGAGCTTGAAGTTTTCCTCTCTCACGTGGAACATATGCACATATCAATTTTAGCATTTTTAATTCGATCGCAGTAAAATATCAGTTGCTTCTTCTCACTTCGACTACTTACTGTTCGTATGTCACATAAAAGTTTAAAACAGTTTGTAACATGGAGTACTCAGTATCTGACATGGGCTACCCACTGGCCGGAGAAGAAATAGCTAAGGTGTTCAGTTTGCATTAGCGCAACACCGATTGGAATTTGTGTAACTTGTGTAAAATAAGTAGAAGGAAAATTGATGAGAAAAAAGGCGAAATGTTCACCACGTAATTTATATATGTACATTTATTAAAATTCTTGATTATTGTCTTTAAGATCTATGATCCTCAAATTCAAGCTATAGTGCGCAATTTTGCACACAATTACTAATGGAGCAAATATTTTATAAATATCCAACAAGCCGTAACAATTCTGCAGATAAGTTTAAAGTCTCTGATTTAGAGAGCAGTTATTCTTTTGGAAACAATCATGGAAAATACGTATTCAAACTAATGACGACATATCATCATAATTGTAATATCAGCAATATAAAAAATAACCATCAGTAATGTGTAAAGTCACATCAACCTCAATTACAAAAGTTATCAGCAGATTTTGTCATATATTGAGAATAATAATTGATGCTATAGTTCTGGTGACACCAATTCAATGATACGTAGTATTTATAATTATAATATGTACGAGATTAGATTTCTCATTAAAAAAAATAAATACTAAATAGTGTTATAATATTTACTATTTTTATAGTTATAGATACTTGAAGGGAAGTTTTGTTGTAAAACTTGTTATTATTTTTTATATACAGTCAATTCAAAATATATACAATTCCGTTCGGAAGTGATTTTCAGTTCGCTTTTTTGTTCTTTCAAATCATTTGTATCAGAAAATATTAATTTCATTCAGCAAATTAAGATTGATTTGTGTAAAACTTTTAGTTGTTCATTTTCTAGACACCCAAAAAACAGTTCTATTCCGAACGACAAGGCTGATAAATTAATTGTTAATTTACGAGTACAAAGCATTCTTCAAGCAGAGGCGCAACTACTTACATATATCGAGATTATATAAATAAGCAATAGTAATACATATATACATCATATTGATGACACTTATCTAGCAATATGATATTTTGTCATTCGATTGATTTAATTTAGTAATTTCTTCGTTATTAGAGTTTCATTGCATTGATTACATGCTTGCATCAAACGTATTCCAAAAAAGCGTCCCTGTAATATCAGTATAACAATCCAAAAAATAAATAAAATAAAATATATCTCAAAATTGCTGCTCCACCTGACTTGAAAACACTAACTTTAACGCTAACTTCAAGTTAAAGTTATAACTTGTTGTTAAAACATTTCATTTGGAAACTATGTTATAACTTAAATTGACAACAGCCTGCTATTTGTAGTTGTTTTTCGCCATTTTTATTGTTTTACTATGAAAAGTTATAACTCTAACATCACTACGTGTACGCCGACTTTAACAGATAGATATTTAAACAGCAAGTTTTAACTTCATGTTTTAATTGCGTTTCAAGTTAGGTGTAGACTGCATATTACAACTGATGTTATGGTTGACTTCGCTGCAGTGAAAAGTACCACAGGGTAAAAAATTAAAACTCTATCATTGTATTGATGTTAAAATACATCAAAGCTATGACAGGGTTTTCTATAGCTGTACATAGATTTAGTATCAACTTCGGATTTGAGCGTCTTAAGTCGCATATCGCATTTATACTTTCGGCTGAACTTCAGCCATCCTATACACTTAACCTTATTATCTGTCGTTTCGTATCTATTCGAGCATTTGCGGAATTCGAAAGCCAACTCATTTTTAAAAGTTTTATATTCACAGAATTTCATTTTCAGTTCATTATATTTGGTGCACTCCAACAATAATTCGAAAAAATTATTCGACGACCAGCCTTCGTGTGTTCTTATTTTGTTGTTATTGTAATGTGATAATTTTTTCCCTCCATGTCTTCTTTTAACAGTTTTCGCCATCGACTGCTTCAAGTGTGTTTCATATAATGGCGCCAATAAAGCTTGTGATGATCCTTTTCACAATAATTACTCAACCGGCATATTGGAATCACCGTGCATGGGTGGACGCAAAGGCAGAGATGGTTTGTTTCCAGCAACAGCATGTATTAAAATTGCTGGTTATTATGGTGAGTTCACGTTTAACCAGTTGTGCAGCTCTTGTCTTTTTTTTTTTTTTTATTTACTCGTATTATCGAAATGTAAATCGAACACAAGCTTGTCGTTGATTGCAATCTTTAATGACAAAGGTGTAACGATTCACATTCATATGTGTGTGTCTGCATGTACAATGATGCATGTGTTAAGGGATGATGCAAATAAGTCAAATGATTTTTAACCACAAAGTATTACTGGGAACGGAAAGATACAAAAAATTCTATCTGCGCTTTTTGAAAGTATGTACCAGTATGTACGGGGCTTGTATTGCAAAAACACGAAATGTTTCGCGATTTGCTTGCTGCGAGCCTGAAAGTAAACGCAACATAATACTTTAAAATTTTGCCGATTATTTACACACAAACAATTATTAATGAGAAATATAATTACTAATAAAAGTAGAATTAAATTATGTAAAAGAATGAAATTAAAAACATAATCACCTCAGAAAAAATTCAACTTTATTTACAAACTTATCTTCTTTTTACAAAATATATGTACATACCTATTTAACGCGTCAAATGAAAGTTCAACAATTTCAAAAAAAATTTTGTATACAGTAGTCATAACTAAATACACGCTCGATGATGACGCTCGTGAAATCGAAATCAATTTGCATAAAAAGAAAAAATCCTTGCGCGAAATAAGTAAAATTATTACAAGGAACCAAAGTATTTTAAAACAATTATAGACAGATAATAGTTTTTGTGACAAAAACACAGAACTGCGAAAAAATTTACCGCGTGGAAATGCCCAAAGCGTCTTACAATTAAGGAAGTCAGGACCATAGTACGAGTAGAAAGTGTGAATAAAAATCCGGCTACTAGTGCCATAAAAATGGCGGAAAACATTACACAAACTTCTGGTGCAAGCACACTTCTGGTGCAAGCACCATTTGAAGATCGATCGCAACGCCGAAATGGCCTACGAGTACATGGCAGAGTACCATGTAGAAAACTGTCTGTAATAGTTTTTGAAAATATTCTACCGTATTCCAATAGACGTCATCGCCGTCACATTGTAATCGTACAATCGTTTTCGATACCAATTATTTATTCTTTGATGGTCTTCGATATTTCATATACCTAAGCTATAGGTAGACAACATTCAATCGTTGTTGGCAACGAGTAAATAAATGGTAAATTTTTTACGTCGCCTTCGTGACACTATGAAACGCCTTTTGGAGTAAGGGGCATTATTTTTGTGGATGAGAGCAAGTTCGCAATATTTGGCACCAAAAACCCAAACAAGATGTATAGAATTGCGAAAAAAACGCATTTAACAATAAAATGCAGTAAATGAGTAATTTTGCAGCTAATTGTAAAAATTACTCTCTGAAAATTCTCTTGTCTAAAAGAGAACAGAAAAATAGTAAAAATTAGTAAACTTTAGTAAACAGCTGATAAAACTGCAACCCATATGAAATAGCGCACGCAGGGGTAATTGCTTATATGACTAGCGAAAAGCTAAGTTTGTTAAACACATTTTAGTCATCTCCCCGTAATCAGCATTCCTTATAGTAACCACCTTCAACTTTACAACCTTTTATTGTGCATACGTCGATTATCGTAATTATGATTGTTAAGTTTGTGATCAAATAAAATTAAAAAAAAAAAAAACTGTCTTGTCTATAAGTACGGAAAAATAATACAAATTCAGTCGTAAAGCAGCTCTGGGCTGAAGAACAGCTCTCGCGTCATCGTAATTATTTCTTAAGTGCGGTCAGGCTTGTGCTTGTTGTGTGGTCTTCGAGAGTTTTGCATCTCACTCACACTGGTCAACGTTTGGCCTCAACTAACTGCATTGGTTTAGTTTTTTTTACAGGTTATTCATTGTTAACCACGTTGAAACTTCCTACGTGAAGGCATAGGTCGTTATAGCTAGTCACTGCGACGCTACAAACGTACTGTTAATACCATCTTGGGCATATGGTCTCCGTTACCCCACCCATGCTGAGCATACTTTGTAAATTTACTTTGCAATTGTATAGTTACATAGAAATAGAAATAAGACAAATCCATAAACACAAATTAACTTTTTGGATAGCATAAGGCACTTATGAGATATTTCGACAACACAAACAAGCGACTAGCCTTCAATATTTGTATAGAATTTACACAAAAATTGAGTGCTTTTCATATAAAACTTCTTGACAAGTCACTTGCTTGTGATGTGGAAACATCATACTAAACTTTATTATAAGTAAACAAAATATTTGATAGTTTTGTTTTTAATTATTGCGACTAACAATAAATTGTTTATATTAATAAAAATCAAAGCACAATTTAAATAACACAAAACTTAAATATGTAAATTTTGGGCAGCCGGATTTGCAATATACTCTTATATACAGCGTCACAACTTTTTTTTAAACTATTTTTTTACATTACTGGTTTTTGCTGATCACTATAAGCGCCCAATTGCTTTACTAAGGTAGTAAATAGTTTCCTAATTAGTTTCTAAAAGCAATAATCATTTAAATCTATATTATACTTAACTTTTCTAAAAATTGTCCAGTTTTTGGTTACTTTCTTCTGTTTACATTTGTTTGTTTAACATATGTTTTTCGTCTTACTAAACTTTACTACAAGAAATTTTTACAGTAAAAATTTCTAACTACTCCGTAAACGAACTGTCACTTTACTCTCTTTTTTTTCTGTTCTCATTTGCTGCAACTTGAGTAAACGAACAGCATTCAGTAAAATGCAGTAAAACACAGTAAAAATTTGTAAAAACTTTTGGGTAAACGAACAGACGTAATAAGTGTATGTGGGAAACCGTAAATCTAGTGGTTATGGAAACAGCAGTGAAATAGGATGATTATCTCACTATTCCAAGACACAATACTGCCGCTAAGGTAAACAATTATACTTAGCACAAAACTAGAAGATTCAACAGGATAACGTAAACAAACATTCTTCAAAAATTGTGAATGAATGGTTGTTTTATCGCACCACGAACACACTTGGCTATCCAATGCCGTCCCCAGGTCTCTGTGGGAGCATGTTGACAGAAAATTGAGTGAAACGACTATTTCTTGTAAGGATTAGATTCCATACTTGCAAGTGACATTAGATTGCATACTTGCTGTAAAACGGTTATCATTTTAATTATTTTATAATCTGAAAAAAATATATAAACGGAAAAAATGTTAAATATTTAAGGTCTTACGAGTATTTATAAGAAATATATTCTGTTTACTAAGCTCTTATTAGAAACTTTTTTTATTGAAATTTGTCCAATACGAGTTTAATAAACATTTATAAATAAGACAGGTTCGTTAATTTAAAAAAAAAAATTATTTAAAATAAAGGAAATTTTGTTTCACCTATTACAGATGACACGGGTGAAACTATAACAGTTCGTGGTTGTGCTCTAGACAGCGGCACATTAACGACAGACACGGAAATCATACGCATGTCACATTGCGGTAAATTTTACTATGATGACAGGTAAATATGTAAAAGTGACAAGTATATATCACTATTTTTAAATCTCTTTTCCTCCTCAGATACGTGCACGGGTGCCTGCAGAGCTGTAGTGATGCCGATGCCTGCAATGCCGCCTCCCAACATATACACATATCAACTTTAATATCCTTCAGATTGAAATACTTGCTGATATCACTAGTTGCAATGCTATTGAGCAATCATCTTCTTCGCAACAGGTAGCAGTGAAGTTCAAAACAGATTAATTCAAACTACATACATACTCACACACTCGTATAAATCGTGTTAAGAATTTATTTATTAAGCTGTAAATACGAAAAGCATTTAAACAAAAAATCCGACATAAAAACGAATACATTTATGTGTTTACATATGTGTACAATATAAGAACATTGCTAAAATATCGTAAATCATGAATTCTTTATAAAAAATATTTTATGGAACAAAATTAAAAGAAAATTTCACACATTTTACACCGTTGATCTATTGCAATTTACTCGTTCATCTTATACACAATCAAAGCAAAACGTTATTTAGTTTTTGTAAAGCATTTTAATATCAATCTTCTCTTCGCACCCATAACACAAGTAATAAAAGAAAGAAAACAAGAATAATATTTATATTTTTATCACAAAAGCATCATTAAAAATTTGTCTCGTATTTAAACCAATTACAAAAAAAAAAGTTGTAAAGCAAAGTGAAAGAGATCCCATCTCGGTCTGGAACTCAAGTAAATTTTCACCAACCGAAGTCGATTTTAATTTTTTGGTGTAAAGCAGCCCATACGAGTACACATTTCAACTCAATTGGCAACTGAGTCGGTTGTTGTATAAATCACGACGTACTGTGAGCGTCAAAAAAAAGCCTACACAAATATTTCTTAAAACATTGTTTTTATTTCAGTCTTTTTATTTATGATAAAGTTTTACATTTAGGTATTTTTGAATCAGTATTCAGTTCTCTACATTATTCAAAACAAAACAACAAAAAATATTTGCAACAACTAAAGTTTTGCAACAAAAATAAAAAACAACAAATCATTATTTACGCGTCAAAAAGACGTGTACAAACTACTTCAACATGAAAATAATATCGATTAAGTATTTAGTTCATTTTTCTTTTGCCTTAATTATGGCATTTAGTCTTCTGAGCATCGATTCTACTAATTTTTGAGTTATATCAGATGAACTTTTCCGCCATATCTCCATTATAATGAATTGCAACTTTATTGGCTTTGCCAATTGATTACTTTGGCAGTTATCGAGTTGGTTGAAGAAAATTCAAAAGATTTGTATTGTAAAAAATCCTTCTTAAGAAAGGAAAAACTTGATCTAAAACCCGATGTACAAATGTACAAACCAAAAATCTAATTTAAAAGATTTCTATCTTTTCAAGTTGGCTAGTAAGCCTTTCAATTGGATCGTGCTGTGTGTGTTCGAGTCTCTTGATCAGCTGTCAAAATTTATATTTGTAGCTTTTTTGTAAAGAAAATATAAAATATTTGAAAAATTGTTCTTAATTTCATTAAATTTTATAATTGAATAAAAATCTTTCAATTTAGTTTAATTTAATTGAAAGTCTCAATTGACAATTGAATTGAATTGAAAGGGTTCACTTACAAGAGAATAAATAATGTTATTAAATAATAAGGGTTTTCACGTTGATCACTTTGCGAATTCGCCATTTGTAAATTTGCAGTGCATATTATGGCTGATCGTGAGCATGCCCATTTTTTCTGTAATTGCGCTCTAGTTTTAGAAAATTGTTCCGGAAGCGGAAACAACTTCTGGCTGCACTAGCAGAAGTCTTCAAAAACCAGGGATACCGCATGCTAAATCAAGCAATATTATCGAAATTTTTGATTTTGGCATCATGGCATACGATATCGGATAAATTGTATTGTATTAATATAAAAAAGTTAATAAAAAATTATAAATAACTTGTTTTCGATGTTTCCCAGCTATCTATATGTCGACATTTCATAGGAACTACCCTAATCATCAGTAGACTTTGGAAAACAAGCTATTTATAATTTTTTATTGGTATAAATGTTAGAAGCTAGAATAGCGAATAAGAAACTCAATTGATAAAAAAGTTAAACAATTTTCTATTACATTTTACTTAAATTACGATCTGATATGCATCGTTTGCCATAATCGAGATGTATCGTAATGGTATTCGATACGATAGTTAATTCGATACCATATGCGGTGATTAGATTCCAGCACTGCATTTGTTTAGATTGTACACGAGCATATAAAAATTAGTATTTTTTTTAATAAATAATGGCCTTTATGACGATTTTATTTTGTATCTGCATCTTTTCTTACTATATTTTCCTGTGGAAGGTTCTTCATTCCTAGCACTTGATTTTAAAAAGTTTAATAAATTTCTAGTTTACTCCATATTTATACACTTTCTTAACACATAACAATATGACGCTAAGTGCATCAAATGTTATTATTTAGATTTGTTCGCAACGCAGTATTTTTGCATATTTCTCTTTGCTCAAGGTTTTTTTAGTGCACATGAAGAGACATAAAGCAAACTGCAAATATATACATTTTGTTATTACGTGAAAAGGCCCACATTTTGCATCGTTTGCATTGCCCATCGTGAAAGCCCTTACAGCCAGTTCGCCGATGTCGGAAGGATATAGTTCATAACCATTATAGGCGAAAGAAAATTGATTTCGGTTTGTCTAACTTTATTCTATGCGAAAGATGTGCCAAAATTCCATTAAAAGTAGAGGGTGTTTTTTTAAGCCCGATAGAACTTGAAATTGTAAAAAATAACACAAAAAATTAAATTGTAATCAAAATTTTTTTTTATTCGAAAGATCAATACGTGACATTAACATTTGAAAATGATTTCGGGCATATGGGCACCGCGGCTGTTCTTGACGAAGCGCATTCTGGACGTCCAATTTTGGGCCACTTTTTCGAGCACTGCTGGCCGTATGTCACGAACAACACGAACAATGCTGGCCTCCAAGGCGTCAATTGTTGCTGGTTTATCAGCATAAACCAGTGACTTCACGTAGACCCACAGGAAATAATCGAGAGGTGTCAAATCGCACGACCTTGGAGGCCAATTGACAGGTCCATTTCTCGAAATCAACTTATCGCCAAATTTTGATTTCAGTAAGTCGATGGTTGCGTTCGCCGTATGGCACGTAGCGCCATCCTGTTGAAACCACATCTCCTCCGGATCAATGTCATCCATATTTTCAAACAAAAAATCATTGATCATGGTGCGGTAACGATCTCCATTGACCGTAACGCGAGCTCCGGCCTCATTTTTGAAGAAATAAGGTCCGATGATGCCACCAGCATGAAAACCGCACCAAACAGTGCATTTTTCTGGATGTAATGAAGTCTGTAGGGTCTCTTGTGGATTGGTCTCACTCCATATGCGGCAATTTTGCTTATTAACAAACCCGTTAAGCCAAAAATGCGCCTCATCGCTGAACACAATTTTGCGATAAAACAACGGGTCTGATTTTCAAAGTAAATTTGGATAATTTCGTAGCGTTGTTCAAGCGTGAGTCTATTCATGATGATTTGTCAGAGTATACTAAAACAAATAAAAAAAATGTTTCATCAAAATTTAATTTTTTGTGTTACTTTTTACAATTTAAAGTTCTATCTAGCTTAAAAAAACACCCTTTACATGCCAACGAATAATAGTGACATAGACAAACCAAAACTGATTCGAATGTGAGTGATTAGCTTTCTTTCGCATACAGTTTTATTCGATAGCGGCGAACAGGCTGTTAATATATTTTTAGTCGTTCGAAATAAATTGAAAAAAAGTAAACTTATTTAATATCATATCATAACATATCCTTATATTTTTATATAAAACTTCACATACATATTTATAATCAAGAAACAAAAAAAACAAAAAACAAAATACTTCAAATCTTTAATAAAAAAAGTTGAATGTGATTTAAATTTAATACAATTTATGTTCTAAGTCTACTAACTAAATATTATTTACCTGTGTATGTATGCATAGAAATATAACCATAAATGTTTAAAAATTGTGTTAGCTAACTTGTGTATCCAATAAATTGGAAATTTACATATCAACGTCGGTTTACTCGCTTCATATGACACCTCAAGTTTGACCTTCATTTGCAAAAAATCTAGTCAAATATACTTTAGAAGTAAAATTTTAATTTACACAGAATTTAACATTCGATTTCTAATAGTTTTTTAATTGTAACCATAAAGCATTCATTACTTTTTCTATTTTCTTCATTGTTTGCTATTCGTCGGATACTTTCTTATACATACATAAATACTACGAGTACTCTGAGCTTCAAAGGAAAGTAATATTTTTTACATTTTAATAAATGATAATATGTATAGCATCGTATTAGATAATTTTTCTGTAATAAAAGTATGTATAACAAAATATAGTAAAACAAAGAACTGAAGCATATGAAATGAGTTTATTTTTATGCATGGTATTTAATTATGTCATTAATTAATTAATGCGTCAAATCAAAGTAAACAGAAGACAACATGTCACACAAAATATTCCTACATGTTATGTGCAGCTTCTAATTTCCTAGGCGTCGATTCGACAAATTTGCCGCCGCCTCTCTCACAATTTTCTGTCAACATATTCCCACAGATGCCCAATTAGTTTAAGGTCTAGACTCTAGAATCTGTGATGAATAGTCAAGTGTGTTCACATTTTTGGAGAAATGTTTTGAATCCGTTAGCCTGTTGAAATATCCAGTTTACACTCTAGGGGCAGCATAGTCTTAGAATACTGAGGTAATCTTCCTTTTTCATTTTTGTTTCGATAACCGCAATATTGTCGACCCTTGATGCTGTCTGTCATACATACCCAGACCATTAGGTAGCCTCCACATGTTCGCACCCGCAAAAAAAATATTTCTTGCCAAAATTTATACCTTCAGTTAGGTTCGGCTCTGGCGCATAAGTATTTAAGTACAGTACTCTACCAAGCAGTACATTTTGTTGTAGGGGTCGACTAATCGCGCTTACACTTACTGATATTCCTTAAGTTTGTGTAATGCGTTCAGATATTTTAACAGGTGTAGAAGGTGGATTTGTTTTTACCTGTAGACCTTACTTCCCTATCAGTGATCATACACTAAAATTTACAATCAACAAAAATCAGGCAACAAAGTTCAACGTTGAGTAGAATCAAATCGCCTTGTAAATATTGCGCGTTCGTTTTAGTACTGAATAAAATCGGCTAAACGTTAGATGTTGCTTCGATTGTGTGTTGTAAAAACCAATTTGAAACATATTTACATACATATTTTGTACGTTAGTGTAAAGAGTAAAGTTAATTTAAAAGTGCAGTGAAACAAGTGTAGTTTTTGTTATACATATACATATTTGTTTTTTCTATGAAAACCTTTTGTTTCTATGCATGTGTATTTTACTTAGATTTTTTTTTTTGCAACAGAAGCATACAGAAAAACTGTTGATACATCACCGCATTGATTTTTGTTAAATTTTTTTCTTCCAAAACAAAAATTCAAACCCAAGAAATGAATGCCGAACTATATGCACATTCATTTATATTCAAGCACGAACCTTAGCGAAGATTTTACTCACATAACGAAGTTGTCGCTCATTGTGCGGTTGAATACAAAATCATATTTGAACGAAATGAAATGATTTCATGTTGTTGAGCATGTATGATTTTAATGCAATTACTCAAAGTTGTTCTCTGTTCCCTATCTATAAGATGCTTTGGTCATCTTCGTTGTAGTACAATGTCTACTGTTGTGTTTGGTGTATTTCACAATAATTTTTTTATTTATACCAGCATGGTGCTTCCAAAAATTTTAACTATGCCATGCAGTGATTTTTCCTTTTTATGTAAATTTATTGATTTCACGAGCGTCACGAGTGTCTGCTTTTAACTGACTACGTTTCTTAAATGCATTTCAATATTGGCCAATATTTGAAATATTACTTTCTCGTTAGAAACAAAAAATAAATATTAAAAAGCTCTCGCAATTTTTGCAGTTTCTTTAAAAAAATTTGATTATTTTCCGAGGTAATTATTTTTAATTACATTCCTTTACATAATTTATTACTACTTTTACTAGCAATTACTTTTATTAGTATTAGTTATGGAATCTGTTTTTATTAATTATTAAAATTTTATCGATTATTTTTTATTCATAAACAAAAAATGTGTTGTGCTTGCCACAAATATTATGTGGTGATTACTTTCATTTGAGCCTTGCAGTACATATGTTTAAAAATCTTAAGAAATAAGAAAAAATATTGAATTTACCAAATTACACATGTAGAACAGAAAGAACTGCTTTCGAAGGTCTTTATTGTAAAACATTAATTTTACTTATAAAAAAGTAACACTTGCATTAAATCAAAATTTACAAAATGCAACTCAGTTTTAAAAAACTCATACCTCGCAAAAACAAAAACGTTTGTTTAAGCAGCATTTTCAAAACGCGGTTTACAACCAGCAAAAAGGGATAAGAATTTTAAAACAGTTGAAAAACATTAACTATGTTCTAATATCGACATTTATAAGATGAATTTCCAGGGGCTAGTATACTAATAAATCATATTGGCCTTATTCACAAAATATATTTTACGTTTATTTGACAAACCATGTATATAATCTTTTCAAATAAGCCTTCAATAATCTTCAAAAAATTAGTTTCAGGCCACATGTATGTGAATAATTTACATCTCAGATATGGTTACGTAAAAAAGTTATGATTTCGGTAGGACAAAAGTGGAGTTAAAAAAGTTTTAAATATGGAGAAATATTAAAAACACTACACACAACATATTTACTACATACATTGATATACAACTTGCCAATAAAAAATATTTTAAGCTGTTCAAATTTTATGTGCGCATTTTTTGGTTATTTGGAAAGCAAGAAATGTTAAAATTATTGCTGGATAGAAACTTGTATAAAAGACGGAAATATGTTAGAATTATCGAGTCATGTGTTCCTCCACATATTTTATGTGCGAAACATAAACTGAAATTTATCGGAATTTTCTTTCATAAATTAATTAAAGATTTTTACACATGTAAAAATCTTTAATTAACGTTTATTATTTTTGTTATTGTATTATGTCTGATTTAAAAACATTAATAACGCATTCATAAATCAAATTAAGAAAACAAAACAAAATAAATATTTAACAGGTTTTAAAGTAAAAACAAAATGCTGAAAAAACAAGTTTTATTACTTAAAGCGATTTTTTGTTCTATTTAATAGCGATTACGATTAAAACACCACTAAATATATCCACTAAATATCTAAGCGAAAAAGCCTAAGTGAAAGAAATTTACTCGTAATAAACATAACAAGGTAAATAAAAAAGGACCAAGTTTAATATATACATACATACGTACGTAGTAGAAATAAAATATAACAAACTAAAAATACAAACTTAACAAAATAAAGGTGTGATAACGAAAGGAATTTTTATTTTAACAAAACAAAAATAATAATAATAAAATATATAACAAACACCTACTAAACTGGATAACAAAAATTAAAAAACGCATTCTTCATTTATAGATAAGTGAGCTTGTTGCTAAGGTTTCCTTTGTAAAAATAAAATATTTACATATTAGAATATACATACATGACTTTGCTCTCGAAATTAAACACTATTGAAAAAATGTTAAAGTTAATTAATTACACGAAACGCTTGCATTATCATCAAAACTGAATGAATGTTAATAATAAATCAAAATTAAAAAGTACACAAAACATTTTAAAACAAGAAGTGCTTAATAAAATTGTTATAAAAAACTTGCTTGAATTTTCCTTTAAAGTTAAAGTTTAACCAAAAAGTTAAAAACACTCTCACCACAATCATAAAATTGCAATTCTCTAAAGACAAGAAAAATTCTCATACCTACAAAGAGCAAATTAATTAACAAATTTGCAGAAAATAAACTTTATATTTAAAATTAAATTTCTTAAAATTGTATATTTATTGTTTGCATTTAAAAGCATTTGCTTAAAAAAATAAGAATAAATCAAAATATCAAAAAAAGAAATAAAAAAGAAAATTATCATTAAAACGCAATCCGTTACAGAAATAATCAGAAAAATGGAACGACTGTTGTTTTACTTTAATGTCTACAAAATATTCTTTAAATATTCTTGATCTTCTTTTATAAACTTTTCGGCTATATCTTCGGGCACTTCTACCTGCTTGTAGGAATCCAAACCAATTTCGTCTTCGCGTCTATAAAAACGTGTTATGAAATTATGGATATTGAATTAGCAAAATAAACTCTTGAAAGCGTCCACTTACTTTATCAATATGTCCACAACATTTATGCATGCCAAAAGACATTGTTCGTCTTTACCTTCCTTCGTCTCCCATTTGTGATATTCTCTTAGAATTTCATAGACTCCCTTTTGTCGCAATTGTTCACGTGATTTTTTCGTCGAACATAATTGAAGTAGAGACTCCAAAAGCATTTTACGCAAATCGGGATCATCTTCGCGTGTTTTGGTTTCTGGTAAATACTGCATTTGATGAGACAAAAATCAAATATTTACAATTTAGATGTTTAGAATCTTTAGTTTGCCTCAAACGCACCGTACCCTCTGGCTACGGCGAATTATTTGCATACGTTGATAAATACGAGCAGAAATAACTGTGTAAATATGAATTGACAGTAAAATAAAAACTCTGTGGTTGAAAGGTTTACGCTGCACTATATATTAGAGCATATTTACCACCATCCCGAGTTCAAGGACGAGTGGTAGCTGATGGGTAGTGCTTTTACTACGAAACAGCCGAATGCTCTTCCATCAAAATTATTGATCACAGCAATAAGTTATAAAAAAAATTCTTCTCAATTTAAGAAGCGAAACAACTTGATCTCGAAAATATACATGCATATAGATGTATTAAGAAAGTTTGAATAATGAATAGAATTTTACTGGCCGGATAAATTGCATTTCATTATTGCAGCTTTCTTTTAACCCTTTTGGGTAAGCGATAAGTTACCGGGAGGTAACTTTTAACGAGAGGTTTTATATTTGAAGTTGCCATATTTGCAACGATATTTTTTACTCAAGTCTTGTGCACAGTGGTCTTGGGTATAAAATTATAATAAGTAAATAAATCTCTTAATCGTAAATTAGCTCTTGCGTCATCGTAATTATTTCTTAAATGCAGTCAGACTTGTTATTTTTGTTTATTTTATTCGGTTTTCGAGAGTTTTGTCTCACTCGCACTGGTTAACGGTTTGATTCAACTAACTGTCTTTGTTTACAGTTTTTTAGAGGTATTTCGTTGTTAACTAAGCTGCAACTTCCTATGTGAAGGCACAGGTTATTATAGTTAGCCACAGCGATGCTAAAAATGTACTGTTCATACCATCTAGGGCATATGGTCTCCATCACCCTGTCCATAGTGGTCATCATACAATTTGCAAATTTACTTTGCCCATCTAGGGCGTATGGTCTCCATCACCTTGTCCATGGTGGTCATCCTATAATTTGCAAATTTACTTTGCAGTTGTATAGTTAAATAAATTTACACCAAAGCGAAATCTGCTCATTCGAGATTTCAACCCAAATCTAGCAGATTTTGAGATTTTCCATACAAAATGAAATCTACTTTGAGTAGATCTCGACGAAATCTACTGAAATCTACTCAGTACCAAGTGATGCATCGTGATTTTGTTCAAAAAGTACTTAAAAATACTACGCTGCAACAAAAATTACACTTTGGGGTGTATGCAGTCTCTGGGAAGCATACGTATACTTACATACACTTTAATGTTGGTGTACTCAGTCTCTAATAAAATTGTTTTGTCAAATCCGCGTGCATAAATTATTTTTGTGAAAATGAAATATTGCTAGATTTCAAAAAATGGTGCTGTAAACGATATAGATTTCGTTATAGATTTTAATTCAAATCTACTAGATTTTAAGTTGGTGTAAATGTACAATTAGTTTACAGCTCAGCCACAGTTTAAACTCTGTGGCGATATGGCAGCACTATTTATTAGCGGATAAATGGCGCATATGAAATTGCGAAACGGAAGTTTTAAAAATAACAATTAATAATCTTAAAAAAACTATTAATTTTTGGAAATTTAGTTAGAAATAATAGATAGTGATTTTAAATAACCATTAATTTTGCGACAAAAAACTTACACTTTACAATACGTATACGAGAGATGTAAGTAAATCCGCATAAATATTTGCACTACTGAACAACTTACTTGTAATTTTAATGGCAACATATCATTTTCTTCATCCGTAAACTCCTCCGGGCCGCACAGTGGATAAAGTATGGTATACAAAATGTCATCGGCTTCTCTTAAAATGATATCATGGTAAACAGGATCAAAGCAAATATTTTTTATAATTCCAATTGTACCACCTCGTCGTACAATGGATTCCTCATAAGATGCGAATGGCAGAATTTTGTCCAATAGATTATATTTGTTGTAGTAAAATAATTCACGTCCTCTACTCGTCTGAGTTAAATTGCAGAATATTGGAGCTATGTAGTGCAATTTTGCTTTCTTTTTATTATAGTCTAATTTGGCAAAAGCTTTAGCTAAATGTAATAAGGTTTTAGTATCTTTCTCCAACTCATCTAAAATCTTATCCGCCAGAGACTCCACGCGGGTCATATTACTTAAAACCATAGACCACGGATCAGCCAAGTCAGAATTTTCATCTGTAATATGTTTAACGGCCTCACACACAATTTGATACCTCTGCAAATTAATTAAAGATAATTTAACATTAATTGTCAGACCTAAAATGATTACTCTACCGGATGCACTTGGTTAGCTGTTTGAAATACTTTAAGTGCTCTATCTGCTTCGGCTGTTAAATTTATCAGGCACAATACAGCATCTTTTGAAATGGCCAAAGTATCATCGATTGTCAAATTAAACAAAGCTATAATCATGTCTTCCAATGATAGAACTGCATCTTTTCCTTCTGATGATCCAGTTAGACCTGTGCGACAGAAGAATTAACATTCTGATTGTTTGGCGGAAAAAGCATACCTAACACATGTGTTAATGCCACTGATTTCAAGTCCAATCTTTGCGTTTGCTGCATAAATTGAACGATTTCTTTTAAACTCTCCATTTTACAATTGAATATGTTTTTATGCCTATTTTACTTTTATTTACTTTTTTCCAATTGACCGACAATCAGCTGTTTTGCTTGTACATGTGCGTTGTTCGCAAAAGCTTACCATACTTAATTATACCAAGTTATTGCCGTTCATTTCGATTCGTTTTCTTATTTGAGCAATATGGTACTTTGCCTCTTCAGCCTAGACTTAAGTTTTCTTGGTCACAAACCAGGATACCCAAATTGTTATATATTAACGTGTATTATGTACTGCGCGCCCTAATGCCTCAAGCACCTCAAGGTGTGTAACATTCTGGAGTATTGATACACCACCGAATGTGTCTCCGCTATGGTGTAACTGACATAAGGGAAAAGTATTGATGGTGAATTTATCTCGAAACCTTTGAAAATGATTTGTATGTATTTTGAAAAGTAGCAAAAAGTAAAAAAATCGAACCACATAAAAATCGAACAGGTAAAAATAGACTGCGGTATAACAATATGTGCAATATTAGAAAAAAAATCTTTGTGAAATGTCGAAGGAAAAATAAATAAATGAAAAAAGGATGAAGAAAATGTAATAAACAAATATTTACAAGAAAAAAAAAACTTTTAGTTATTTTGTGAAGCTTTTAATTATTTCATGAAAATTAAAGTCTATATGGTATGAGCATGGAAAGGTGCAAATGGCTTGCTGGACTGGGGAGGATTCTGGGTCATAGCTGGCTCTCAAGATACAATACATAATAAAAATTTTTTTTTTGCGTTTTTTTCGAGCTTCTTTTAATTATTCCACTGACATCTGGCAATGATAAAAACACAAAAAGTTCTAAGCTGCGCTGTCAATTTCACCTGTTGTGAGTTCGCCTTGAACTAAACATTCAAATAATTTAGATGACTGGTATAAATCAAGGCAGCTTTTTCAAGTAGTGTCAGAATTACAATAAATACAACACAAAAAAAACACATGTATTTTGTTGGCAGAAATTACAAAAAGTCAAAATTATGTTTCTCTTTTGTTGTTGTTCTCTACATACTGCTTAAAAAGTAACGAAGTCGATATGTTTTTTTTTTCAGAATTATGTATCCAGTAAGCTACATTTTTATAAGTTTATGGAACGAAAACAAAAGACCAGGTAGTGTCAGAGTTATAATAAATACAACACCAAAAAATATAGCATGCATTTTGTTGGTAGAAATTACGAAATATCAAAGTTATGTTTTTGTTCTCTATATTTTGCTTGAAAATGAAATGAGGTCTATGTGTTTATTTTCAGAATTATGTAGCTTGTAAGCAATATTTCTATAAGTTTACGGAACGAAAAGAAAAGACAGCTGTGCTTATACCACTACCTGGTAAAGCTGCTTTCCATTATCTATTTTTTCAGCGTATGTAATAGCCTATTTACACCAAAGCGAAATCTGCTCATTCGAGATTTCAAGCCAAATCTAGTAGATTTTGGGGAGATTTCCCATACAAAATGAAATCTACTTTATGAGTAGATTTCGGCGAAATCTCCTGAAATCTACTCAGTACCAAGTGATGCAACCGTGATTTTGTTCTAAAAGTACCTACAAATACTACGGTACAACAAAAATTGCACTATAATGTGGTGTATGCATACAAAAATACACACTTTAATGCTGGTGTATTCAGTCTCTGATAATATTGTATTGTCAAATCCGCATGCATAAATTATTTTTGAGCAAATGAAATCTTGCTAGATGTCAAAAAACGGTGGTGTAAACAATATAGATTTCGTTGTAGATTTCAATTCAAATCTACTAGATTTTGAGTTGGTGTAAATGCGCTATAAACAACTAGCCATAACAATCTAAATGGGACGCTTCGCATACATTCTCTTAAAGCTACTAACTTTATTATTGGGTCTAGTCTATACTAAAGAGTATTGGCTCTTTTCTCACCACTTTTGGGCTTTCGTTAATTTTTGAACGAATAGCAACAAGGTCATTATAATGAAAAACACGTTTTAATTAAGCTTGCACTAAAGCGTATTTATTTTGTAAATAACTATATAAAGTGTGATATTTTAGTAGGATTCTACGGGTTTTCAACAGAGTTTCACCTCTTTGTAGTCTAAGATTCCTTTGTAAACAAAAAGTTTAAAGGCTTGAAAGAATAAATAAATTAAGCACTTATTTATTGTAGATTTTTCTAATTTGAAATTAACAACAATCGCTCCTTGTAAAATATGTATGTACTTATTATATCAGGTGATTCGTCATGAGGTTGGATTTTCAGCATGTTTTTTTAAAAGATAACTGCTCTGTCGTTTGACAGGACATTAAGAAAATACTTACACCACAACAGCTTTTCCAAATTGTTCAGCTGTATGTCGTGCGATTCGAAGATCTTATGGTGCGAATAATCGAATACGTAGTGAAGAGAATATTGCAGCTGTAGCTGTGAGAGCGTGCACGAAGACTGTTACCGTCGACGGTAACCGTTATCAAGGGTATGTGTTTAATAAGATTGCGCGACGAGCCATACAACGCGTGAAACAATGGAAATGTTGTGAAACTATTTTGGTGAGTACTTAAATTAGGTTTTGCTACGGTAAATTGGCCACCTATATCGTACGTTATCACACTTTTGTACCATTGTCGCTGGTGATATGTAAATTCTTAGATCATTAGGAATAAATCAGCTACAGTTGACGCTTTAGAAGCCTGTATTGCTCGTGTTATTCGCGAGATACCAATCGGTATGATTGAGAGCTTCAGAATGGACCACCTATCAATATTTATATGATTTGACATTGTGTGTAAAGCATACCTCACAATGAATCACCCAATATAATGTATGAAAAAAGTTGTAAGCAAGACGTGTCAAATAAATTAATAAGTATGCGCGTACATCTATTTCTTTTGCAAGAATAAATCAAATTAATCACACATTGTAACAATAATAATCATCGTCTTTAAAATGCATGCATACATACATACGAGTACATGCATACATGTGTATATGTATGTATGTACCCAACAAACACTGAGGTTTGAATTCAAATTGAGAATGATTTGAGATCAAACGTTTTCTCAATCGACAAATGTTTGATAGTGATTTAAATTAAAATTGAAAATAAAAAGGGGAAAATATTTTCAAATTTAGAAATTCATTTATTCTCAACTTGGTTTCAAATGCAATTCTCCAGGGTTTTTCAAATGTGGAATACAAATGAAAAATGTATACATTCATATTTCTTATGATTTATTTGCGATTTTTAATGTGAATTTTCTGTTTTTATTTATTTCATTAATAATAATTTTTCTTAGTCTTGAAATTCTCGAAAGGACGAAGTAGTTGGTTCCTCTTGGCTCTAAATCGCGCTCAAACCAGACAAGTTCATTATATCTTATTATTTTACTCTTTTATGTCTGCTTCGTGCATTTGTACTTATTAAACAAATATTTGCTCACATTTAATTGGACATTGTTCATAAACAATTCTCATTTATTAATCTTATCCTGAAGTTTTTTTTTTTTTTTTGTTTTTTTTTTTGTATTAATTCAATTCAATTTATTTATCCATAATATGTACATATAGATTAAAATTTAATTATTGCATATTTAAGTGTTCAAGATTGTTTCTTTTTCAGCTTAATTATTAGTACAATATTATATATGTACATATATACATTTGATTTGGAGGAGAAAATTGGCTAAAACTTTTTTGATTTTCATTTATAGCTACTTACACAACTGCGTTAAATGCGCTTGTGGGTGTCTATACGACGTCCAAGTTGGTTCAAGAATGCCGGATATCTCTTAATGAGATTGCGAGACATTCAAGCCTGGAGCTTTTCTGGGTACCGGGGTACATAGGAGTGTCCGGATAAATTGTGGCGGATGAGCTGGCGAAAGCCGGGATTCGTCTACAGCGAAGGGACATTGATAGGATGGTAGGAGTCCCGCTTAACAGCTGTAAGAACCAAGTGCAGTGTCAACTTTTAGGGACTACAGAGGACAGATGGTCTGGTGAGGTCACCTGCCGAGTAGCAAGGCTAACATGGCCTACGTATGATCGTAGAAGAACTGTGGTCCTAAAGGGGTTTCCCCGTCAAAGGTTGCGTACCTTGGTGGCAGTTGTGACAGGACATTGTCTCATAGGGACGCATGCTTGGAGGTTAAATCTTCCATTTAATGATTTCTGTAGAAGTTGCGGGGATGAGGACGAGGAGGAGAGTGTTGAGCACTTCCTCTGTCGGTGCCCAGCACTCTGTTCTATGAGAGCGCTGTATCTAGGCGGACCGATGCTGCACAGGTTGGCAGACATATCGGAATGCCGATTGAACGGTCTGGATTCTTTTATCCGGCTTTCGGGTTGATTTGGATCTGAACCGTCGGGGGAAGTGTAAGTCTCATGGGCTGGACTTCTCCCTCAGGCAACACAACGAGACCAAAAGGACGTCATATACAACCTAACCTAACCTAACTTACACAACTAACTACGACCAGATTAATAATAATATTTATTTGAATTTGATAAAATATTGATATTTTTTTCAGTAATTGCTGACACATTTATTATATGACTGGTAGTTACACTGCCAATCATAAACATTGATAGAACTTTGAATATCAAATGGCTATATTCAAATGATGCTTAATTTAAATTTAATTTAAAATGTTAAAATCAAACCATTGCAAAAGGTTTGAAAATCATGTTTGATATCAAATGATTAAGTCAATTTCAAATATCAAATGTTTGACTTCGTGTTTGTTGGGTGTGTATAGAATCTGCGTGCTAGTATGTGTACTATCTCTTGCTTTGTGCGGTGCCAAAAATACAAAAAAAACCTTAATTATACCTATACCGTTATTAACTGGATTTGAGCAAAATTTAAATTTGATTTGCATCCGTAATTGCGATGCACAGAGTTTGTAGTTACGTTCGTGTGTTCCAATATGAAGATTACGCCACAAGTTCACCAAATATGAAAAACAATTTATTTAAAGCAAACTCAATAACTGCTAATTGTATAAAAATATCTTAATTAGGTTTTTCAGGTAACGTGTTAACGTTATAAAGCTGAACAGCTTTCATGTTTTAATAAATCGTTGAGTAGGATAAAAGAAAAAAAAAAAACAAGCAAAAAAATGTATGTATGTAATTAAAATGATAATAAATAATCAAATTGTAATAAAATCAAAAAAGTTAACGAAAAGAATATAATTGTTTGAAATATGTCTTATGTACGTACATAAATGAATATATACATACACACGCACACTCTGGCATACATACGTTATTTGCCGATAGTAAAACTATTTCCTGATTATAACAATTTACATTGTAATTGTCCAAAGTGCGTAATTTTTGTTTAGTTTGGTCGAATGACACTGAAGCGGATTTTGAACTTTTCTCCTTCGACAATAAGTTGTTCACAATTTTACTTCTAAGAAGACAATATTAGTTAGTATGCGGTTAGAGGAAAAAAAAAGGAAATACAAATTCATATAGAGAAACACATACACAAGGTTGCCATATTTGACGATTTATCGTCATTTCGACGATTTTTAGTGCTGGAAATAGCATGTTGACGATTTGACGATATAGGGTCTGATTTTGACGAGTTTTGTAGATTAAACTTTCGTTTTATAACTGCATATATAGACTGTAGTAAAATAAATGTGTACGTAAATATGTTTGTTACACAGAAAATTTATAAATCATTAGAATATTTAAAAAGAGGAAACTGTTTTACTATCTGATCAATCAAAGAGTTTTCTTATCTCATCGCATACAAAAGACGAGAAAATTAGTTAAGGTTAATAAAGAAACGAAGTCTATTATATTTGGAAATTTCCTTTTATGATTCAGTTATGAAGATGCTAAGATTTTTGAAATAAAATATCAAAAATGATTCTTCACTTATTATTTTTTCTTCTTTTTTTTTTTATATTGGACCAGTACTCAGAGGATGACCCCTACATATGCAGTGCATTGTACTGGAACTAGGAAAATAGGTTGTTAGGAGGGGGAAAGCGGGAGTAGTGTTTGTGAACATTTGACTTGAATTTTCCAACGTTATAACAGAATGATTATTTCGGTTTTTCAATGGCTGCCAGCATCGGTCTGCCTAGATACAAAGCAAATTTGAAAAAAGTTTGCATCCAAATCCATAACCTTAACAAAATCAAAACTTGGCTGAAGAAACCATTTCTAGAAGAAACGTTTTATATTCAAGACTACTTAAAACTTTGACACTGTGATTGTTTTCAATTAAAAGATATGCCCAATTTAGTAAAAGTGTTTAGTACAATAATGCGTTCATAACTCTTATATAGTACACAAATGAAATATCATTTGAAAAAAATGTTATGAGTAAAAATACTAAAAAATATTTTATATATATATATTAAATGTTTATTGGATAAACTTTGTATAAAAATTTGCTAAACAAACCTGTAATAAACGAAAAACATTTTTTATGAATATGGCCGTTGGAATATATACTTATGAAAAGAACTTTGTGCGAGAATACATTTGTTGTTAAAGCTTTAAATGCTATAGTTTTTTATTAAAGTATTTTGCTAAATTTATCCGCTTGAAATATATACATTTTGTTCAAAAACGATTAATTTTACTTGCTGACGATTTTTTTTTGACGATTTGCGATAATCATATTGACGATTTTTCTTCCCAAATTTGGCGATTTTAAACCAGATTTAGCTGGCATCTATGCACATGCTCGTACATACATGGTTAATTCCCTTTTCAACTGCGTATTAGTTATTATTTACATATTCGGATACTCATCCACATAAATATGCCGGACAGTGGTGATATACGAGTATTTTATGCTTTTTTTCAATTAACTTCCGGGTATTTCTCCCTTCAGCTTTCATTCCTTCATTAAAGAGCCAAATACTACAATTTTCAGTTGCTTCTGAGAACTTGCTGACTGAACTGTTTCCAACAATTGACTCAGCAACAGCAAACTCACTTAATGCGATTTGCCAATCAAATCAGATCCCATCCACATTAAAAAAAAAAATTTTTAATTATCATAATTTTGGTTGTTCTTAACACGTAAACATTAAAAACTAGAAAAAGAATAATATCTAATTAAACACATAATTTTAAATTCACCTGGCACACGATTAAAAAACGTAATTATATAATAGTTTTGTGTATGATGCTCCTCGCACTTGTTTACTTGCTTGACGGCTACGATACAAGTAATTTGCATTCAGTCAATCGTTTTGCTCGTTTCTGCTTCGCACATTTTGTTTAATTAGAATTTTAAAAACGACTGCGCGCACGTTTTACTTAACTTATTTGAAAGTGCGTTTTAATATGAAATGTGTACAAGTAAAGCAATGATCAGATAATAAAATCAACAGTTTGTGCCACAAAATCTTTCGTCCAAAGACAATTATAACCGGGGAAGCACCAAACTTTAGAGTAAGCGTGCAGTGCGGTTTTTGTTTCGAGGAATTTTGCGGAATTAAGAGGAAAACATTTAAGTATACGATGGAGATTTTAGTGCTTAAACAATTTAATGGTACGTATAAATTTACATATAAAATATTAAAAAGAAACATCGATTTATTCTATTATTTAATTTTGCTGTTTACTTCTTTCTAAGTAAACTGGACTAAGTTCGGCGAAACAGAGACCAACAATATCTATGCGATGTATGCACAATACAAGCAAGTGACTTGTCTGCAAATTTTGCATTGAAACCACTAAAAAATGAATGAAAATTTCGTGCTTGTGTTGTGGAACCATCACATTAAACTGGTTAAAAAAAGAGTTATATTTATGTGCTGTTCCCAGAACACAAACTGGAAATCATTGCAAAAAATATGTGTATGAATGGGATAGCTCGTTTGTGTTCTGTAACATATTATAACTACATACATTTTGTAAAAAATAAGTAAATAAATAATTTTGCATATTTAATAAATTGTTTCAGCTCAAGGTCCTTTTTGGTTTTTTTTTTTAATTTTATTATTGTATTATTCAATATATCATCTTCTTCAGGAAAATTTGTTTGTTTGTTTCCTGAAGAAGACGAAATATTGACAAATACAATAATAAAATTAAAAAAACCAAAAAGGACATTGAGCTGAAGCAATTTATTAAATATTAAATTAAATAAAGGTCAAAGCAAGGATGAAGATTATAATTAATTTTGCTTAAATTTTACGTCAATGGTTACAAAAAATTTTAAAATATGTTTCGACTAAAAGGCGCAATGTTAATTGGATATAAAAGAAAACATTTTCTGAGAATTATCTTAATAAAGGGTGTTTTTTTAAGCCCGATAGAACTTGAAATTGTAAAAAATAACACAAAAAATTAAATTGTAATCAAAATTTTTTTTTATTCGAAAGATCAATACGTGACATTAACATTTGAAAATGATTTCGGGCATATGGGCACCGCGGCTGTTCTTGACGAAGCGCATTCTGGACGTCCAATTTTGGGCCACTTTTTCGAGCACTGCTGGCCTTATGTCACGAACAACACGAACAATGCTGGCCTCCAAGGCGTCAATTGTTGCTGGTTTATCAGCATAAACCAGTGACTTCACGTAGCCCCACAGGAAATAATCGAGAGGTGTCAAATCGCACGACCTTGGAGGCCAATTGACAGGTCCATTTCTCGAAATCAACTTATCGCCAAATTTTGATTTCAGTAAGTCGATGGTTGCGTTCGCCGTATGGCACGTAGCGCCATCCTGTTGAAACCACATCTCCTCCGGATCAATGTCATCCATATTTTCAAACAAAAAATCATTGATCATGGTGCGGTAACGATCTCCATTGACCGTAACGCGAGCTCCGGCCTCATTTTTGAAGAAATAAGGTCCGATGATGCCACCAGCATGAAAACCGCACCAAACAGTGCATTTTTCTGGATGTAATGGAGTCTGTAGGGTCTCTTGTGGATTGGTCTCACTCCATATGCGGCAATTTTGCTTATTAACAAACCCGTTAAGCCAAAAATGCGCCTCATCGCTGAACACAATTTTGCGATAAAACAACGGGTCAGTTGCCAACTGCTCTAGAGCCCAATCGGCGAAAGAACGACGCATACAATGGTCTCGTGGCTTCAATTCCTGCACCAGCTGGATCTTATACAGGTGTAGGCCGAGATCTTTGCGCAAAATTTTCCACGTAGTGGACGGACAGAGCCCCAATTCATGCGACCGACGACGAATCGATAAATTTGGATCTTCTTCCACACTTTCGTTTACAGCGGCGATATTCTCTTCAGTACGCACATTCCTTCGACGTGCTGGTGTTATTGCATCCTCTAGAGAGTATGTGGTACGAAATCTATCCACAGTTCGAAGAATGGCTTGTTCAGATGGACGATTATGTATGCCATACAAATGACGAAGTCGTCTATAAGTTGCGCGAATCGACGACTGATTTTCAAAGTAAATTTGGATAATTTCGCAGCGTTGTTCAAGCGTGAGTCTATTCATGATGATTTGTCAGAGTATACTGAAACAAATAAAAAAAATGTTTCATCAAAATTTAATTTTTTGTGTTACTTTTTACAATTTAAAGTTCTATCTAGCTTAAAAAAACACCCTTTATTTTGTATTATGATGAAAGAATCTACCAGGCGTCCGCCGGAAAAGTTTACTATCTTGTTTTGGCGCCGTTTTGGTACCATTAATTAGTCTTGACAGTCGTGAAGTAGACACGTGGAAAAATATTCGCAAATCAATATGTTTTAATTGTTAAACTGTTTTATCAAAAGCAATCATCGATTACTGTGACGATGAGAAAGTTACGTGATGTCTTTGGGAGAAACAACGTGCTCACAAAACACACTGTTTATCGTGTAGTGAATGATTTCGAAGAAAGAGGATCTGTAGGTGATAGGCCCAAGCACACAGCGTACTGCAAGATCGGCTGAAAACTTTACAGCTGCTCAAGAAAGTGTGCAAGACAATCCATCAGTCTCAATTCGACGCCGTGCTCAGGAGCTTAGTCTTCAAAGAAGAACCTTGGCCACACTTGTACAAGATTTTGAATTTGTTTCCATTTAAAATTCAGTTGAGAGAAGAGCATTTACGCCGCCGTACATATGCTCGCCCATGACAGCTCGCCCATGACAACCCCGATTTTCATGAAGTAACCTATTGAGTGACTAGATACATTTTCATTTGAATGGATATGTGAATAAACAGAATAGTCACTTCGGGGCACTGGAAGCCTCTCAAATTATTTATCAGTCAACTTTGCATCCATTAAAAGTGACAGTTCCATGTGGAATTCGGTCAAGGCGAATAATTTGACCTTACTTCTTTCTCCAAAATTGTCCCCACTTCCCCGGAAACAACACGGCAACTCCAATTTTCGCACTAAATCACCACCAATTTGTAACGGGTGATTTTATAAGAACTATCGGAAATTTAAAATAAAAAACACATAAAATTCAGAAAAGGCATGAAATATTTATTTGGATCGATAGTTGGGTCGATATAATTTAATGTTTGAAGATTATTTCATGCAAATGTTGGCCGCGGCTGCGCCTCAAATGGTCCATCCGCTTAGTCCAATTTTGGCATACTCTTTCCAACATTGCGGCCGGTATCTCACGAATAATGTTGGCAATGTTGTCTTCCAGTGCGTCAATCGAAGCGGGCTTGTCGCTATAGACATTAGCATTAACATAGCCCCACAAAAAAATAGTCTAGAGGCGTTAAATCGTACGATCTGGGCGGCCAATTGACTGATCCCAAGCGTGAAATATACTGTTCACCGAACTCGCCTCTCAATTGGTCCATTGTTTCGCGTGCTGTGTGGCATGTGGCACCGTCTTGTTGAAACCACATGTCATGCAAGTCAAGCTCTTCCATTTTGGGCAATCTCGCACGGTAGCGCTCACCATTCACAGTAACGTTGTGATTCGCATCATCTTTGAAGAAATACGGCCCAATGATGCCGCCAGCCCATAATCCGCACCAAACGGTGGTTTTTTGTGGATGCATTGGTAGCTCTTGCAATGCTTCTGGCTGCTCTTCACTCCAAATACGGCAGTTTTGCTTGTTCACGTATCCATTCAACCAGAAATGAGCCTCGTCGCTGAACACAATTCTTCGATAAAAAAGTGGATCTTCATCTAACTTTTCAAGAGCCCATTCACCAAAAATTTGGCGTTGTGGTAGGTCGTTTGGCTTCAATTCTTGCACCAGCTGTATCTTATAAGGCTTCACACCCAAATCCTTCCGCAAAATTTTCCACGTAGTGGAGTAACAGAGGCCCAATTGCTGCGAAGGGCGCCGAATCGATAATTGACGGTCATCACCAACACTGGCCGATAAGGCTGCAATATTTTCTTCAGTTCGCACTCTACGTAAGCGTGTTGGTGGTTTAATGTCCAACAATGTAAATTTGGTGCGAAATTTTTTTACAATAGCCCGAATAGAAGCCTCAGTAGGTCGATTAAACTGACCATAAAATGGAAGAAGCGCGCGATGAACTTTCTTAACAGAGCACGCATTTTGGTAATAAAATTCAATAATTTGCCAGCGTTGTTCGTTTGTAAGACGATTCATGATTAAATTATAGACCGAACTGAAGATGTTTGACAGTGACACAAGATACAAAACTTGCGTGAGCTGTCAAAACTAGTGTTGCCAAAAAGATAATAGCAAAAAAATCACTCGTTATATAACATGCTATGTAATAATCCCTCATGTTGCAGGGGTTTCAAGTGTGCCAAACATACAAACAAACATGCAAGTGTAATGTAGCATGTTAAAAAAGAAGAGCTTCATGAAAGTTAAAAAATATTATATTTGAAATTATATATTTAAAAATACCTGTAAGCATGCAAGTGTTGTGCCGAAGTTGTCTTCACGTAACTCTAAAAATTTTATTTTTTATTTCTTACGGTATTATAACGCGTTAAACTTTTGTCAAAAGTAGATATTTAATAAAATGTCTCCACTATATCTTAAGCACCATAAGAAGGAGAGACCTGGCAGATACGCAGATCGATATGTCTGCGGAATATATCTTACTTATATTGTTTTTGTGATATACGTGAAGATGACATGCGCACGACAATGTGTTTGCAAGTCATAAAACAATACGAGTACTGTTTTATATGAAAGAAATTAATATCTACATTTAACTTCTTTGATCATCAGACTGTTTTGACAGACATTTAAATATATATGTATATTATTCTGTAGTTTTTAAGTAAATTTTTTTCTTTCACTGATATTTCTAAGCTCTTCTTTCATCTTACGTTCTCATCATTACTGGCAGGTTTAAAAGAAAAAACTTGAGTTTTTTCAGACCAAAAGTCTGCCGTAAAAAAGTGATGATAAAAAAGTGCTAAAATGTAACAAGATATTAATCTTGAGGAAGAGTATCATGTCTGAGACAAAATGAACATCTGTTGAGATCTCAAGATATGATTATTTCCGTTTATTGAAAAAACTTTCAACACTAAGCTACAAACAACTATTGCTTTTTTTCTTTGCTTAACTCTCAATTGTACTCGTAAAAGATAAATGCTCAGTGATCAGTGAAATTATCTTCCGAGGATAAAATTACATCTTTGTTTTTATGTTCACCAAATAAGCAGCACACAAACGGAAACAAATTAATTATAATGAGCTGAAATTAACCACAGTTTAGATTGCTGGTACTGCAAAGGAGTGAATGTTACAGTAAATGAATGGAATCTGCTGCTTTAAAGAAATAGAATAGAAAAGCCGATGTTACGAAACAAAATAAAATTTAACGAAATTTTAGGTAAAAGCAGCTTTTATAAATGAAATTGTTTTAATTAGTTTTAATCTCTTTTAAAATTTTTATAAAATTGTTGTTAAAGTTGCGAGTGCTTTGTTCTTTCCTTATAAACGCATTCATCTCCTAAAAGAAAAAAGAATATTGGCTTGGTTTTTGGTAATTGATCTCTTTAATCTTTGCACATGACGAAAAAAGGCCAGTCGCAAAAGAAAAGTAAAAAACGTCATCTTACTGAACACATTCTGTCTGGACAGTTTTTTCTTACGCATCACAGCTTTCTGACTGACCATACCCAATAAAAGAAATATCCTACATCGTCATCGTCATCGTTATGATGAATTTTTAAGAAGATAATGATGAAGTGAGGTTATTAACAGTAAACTGATACGGCCAGGAGGTAGACGACCGCTTTTAGTTTTTTCTTCTGCTTCAAAAAACAGCTGATTGTCTTATTGTACGGCTTGAATGATGGTGTGTGGTTCGGCACAAGATTGTAAGTGAATAAGTAAGTGAGCCAGAAATAATGGAATCGTGCTGTCTTGTAATATTTAACTTCTTGGTGGCTTTCGTAATTAGGCCTCACTTTCCTGTCTGTCACATGGCCAAAAATTGTGAATATATTTAAGATCTGTTTTGTAAAAGTGCCAAAAAGTGCGACCTGTTTTTAAAGACTGTCTGCAGACCACATTTCATAATTTTTATTATTTCTTTTTATTCAGAAAAACAAAAAAAACAAAAAGAGCTTCTGTTTGCATTCAAGTGCATCCCTATACAAAATGATTCTAAAACAACAAGTTTAGTGGCCAGAATCAAAAAGTCAAGCTCAAGATATTGTACATACAAATGTGTGCAAATGTAATTATATGACTTGTAAAAACACTTATACTATTTGCGTCCCTTATTGCCTTTATTTTCTTCTACAACATCATGTATGATAATGCTTGCAGAGTTCAAGACTACAATACTGATAAAAGCCAATATTCAAAATATAAAATGTGTCACATCATGAAATGGAAGAGCTCTTTTCGCGGCCATTTTTTTCCCGAAGAGATTCTTATATAAATTTGGTGCCCCAGCACATGTGTACACTCAAAGCACACAATATAGATTTTTGTAATTGTTTTTACGCTATTTTTAGTCCTAAAGGGTGAGTGGCACAGTTTTTTTTTTGTCTAACCACTCTAGTGTACGAGTGAAGACTTCGCAGCAGCTGAATTTAGGGTCCTGTAATCGCGAGTATAAGAATTTGAGACTTTGGCCACAACTGGCTTAAACTAATTTTCCCTCACCACTGTGTCGATAAGAATCAATTCCAGGACGCACTACGTAAATACGTAAGTGTGTTTTTATTTTTTTTAACAGAATATCAAAAATGTTATAAAACTAATAATAAAAAAAGTATTCGTATCGTTTGAATCTCTTTAATAAAGTTTTCATTTTTGATTGTAGGGGTTTAAAGATTTGCGTGGGCATGTAGTTTGATAAAAATAGCGATAATCAATCCAAACATTTGCCATAAAGTGACGATATGTGTGTTTAAAAAATTAAATTAAGCAAAAAAATAAATAAAGAAATAAAAATAAGGAAAATGTTTGCCCTATTTCTTATATGAAAAATGGCTCAAATTTGCTTGTATGATCATCTCCCAAATTTCATAAAACTATAGTGGCTATCTAAAAACTATACACATGCGAGTATATGTTGCTTTCACATGAGATATGTGACATAATACTATGAAACATATCGTCGGAAAACACTTAAATTTATGTATTTACATACTTGCTCGTATATGCGCGTTGATAAAATTGATTGAGCTTAACAGTTATCGGGCAATAGTTTGAAGGAATGGGTGATTTTTATTTAATTTTAAATTGCTCTTAAACCTTGTCGTAATGGAAATCAATAACTCTTGCTTCATATGCATATATGTATGTACATATATGCTAGAACATATGCACATTAGGGTGGAGCGATTTGGAAGGACCAAAATTTGTGTAAGTTGTATCATCGATTTTCGTCGATTTTTTTAGGCGCCCAAATTTCAATCTGAATTATAAAATAAATTCCCCTATTTATTACACATTTTTTTCTATTAGCAAATAATAACGAACTACCATTTTCATGACTATAAATGAACTTAAATTTTCGTTATTAAATAACTAAATTTCAATAAAAATAATTCAGTAATAATTCAAATATAAATTTCACCTTGAAGAGATAATATTATAAACAAAATTAATTCAGGCGACTTTTTCCATTACTTACTACAAAAAACCTTAAAAGTAAAAGCTGAGAAAGACCAAAGTGCAGAAATTTAAATTTGGGCGCCTTCTAAACGATATTTCTGATATGTTGTAGTAGATCCTTGTTTCCTCATGCCAAAAGCTATCGAAAAATGTGTCCTCAATTCACATCGTTTGCTAAGTTGACCCAGCCTAATATACATATTTAATCGTAATTAAGAATATATGTATTTTGAAAAATGTTTGAAAGCAAAAGTTATTTGTTTTCGAATTCGTTTCTTGTTTGTAATTTTTACCACTCTTATGTATTCTAAAAAAAAAGAACAATATTTCTTTAGAATTGTGAAAATGTCCGCTTTATGCTGAAAAACATATCGTTGGTCTCATGCAGAATGGCCCTAACAAACATAATCGCAATTTTATAGGAGAAGGAAAAGCCATAATAGAAACTGTATACCTAGATTTTTTTTGTTCAATTGCTTGTAAAAGCGATGTATATGAAATTATATAAATAAGTTTTTGTGACGCTGTATATTTATGTGAAACGTAAGAGAATCCCTAAAAAAGTTCGATTCAGGGCAACATGAAACATATTTCTTCAAACCAAATTCTTAATTTAACGAGTGATTTTTTTGCTATTATCTTTTTGGCAACACTAGTTTTGACAGCTCACGCACGTTTTGTATCTTGTGTCACTGTCAAACATCTTCAGTTTGGTCTATAATTTAATCATGAATCGTCTTACAAACGAACAACGCTTGCAAATTATTGAATTTTATTACCAAAATGCGTGCTCTGTTAAGAAAGTTCATCGCGCGCTTCTTCCATTTTATGGTCAGTTTAATCGACCTACTGAGGCTTCTATTCGGGCTATTGTAAAAAAATTTCGCACCAAATTTACATTGTTGGACATTAAACCACCAACACGCTTACGTAGAGTGCGAACTGAAGAAAATATCGCAGCCGTATCGGCCAGTGTTGGTGATGACCGTGAATTATCGATTCGGCGCCGTTCGCAGCAATTGGGCCTCTGTTACTCCACTACGTGGAAAATTTTGCGGAAGGATTTGGGTGTGAAACCTTATAAGATACAGCTGGTGCAAGAATTGAAGCCAAACGACCTACCACAACGCCAAATTTTTGGTGAATGGGCTCTTGAAAAGTTAGATGAAGATCCACTTTTTTATCGAAGAATTGTGTTCAGCGACGAGGCTCATTTCTGGTTGAATGGATACGTGAACAAGCAAAACTGCCGTATTTGGAGTGAAGAGCAGCCAGAAGCATTGCAAGAGCTACCAATGCATCCACAAAAAACAACCGTTTTGTGCGGATTATGGGCTGGCGGCATCATTGGGCCGTATTTCTTCAAAGATGATGCGAATCACAACGTTACTGTGAATGGTGAGCGCTACCGTGCGAGATTGCCCAAAATGGAAGAGCTTGACTTGCATGACATGTGGTTTCAACAAGACGGTGCCACATGCCACACAGCACTCGAAACAATGGACCAATTGAGAGGCGAGTTCGGTGAACAGTTTATTTCACGTTTGGGACCAGTCAATTGGCCGCCCAGATCGTGCGATTTAACGCCTCTAGACTATTTTTTGTGGGGCTACGTTAGGGCTAATGTCTATAGCGACAAGCCCGCTTCGATTGACGCACTGCAAGCCAACATTGCCAACATTATTCGTGAGATACCGGCCGAAATGTTGGAAAGAGTATGCCAAAATTGGACTAAGCGGATGGACCATCTGAGGCGCAGCCGTGGCCAACATTTGCATGAAATAATCTTCAAACATTAAATTATATCGACCCAACTATCGATCCAAATAAATATTTCATGCATTTTTCTCAATTTTATGTGTTTTTTTTTTTTTAATTTCCGATAGTTCTTATAAAATCACCCATTATTTGTTACCTGAGCATACAGCTTCAAAATTATTGTACTAACCCGACATTAAGAAATTACTTTTAACTTTGCGCACACATTTTGATTAATGTTATTAAAAGCTTGAGCTACTCTACCAGAAAAAGTTAAAGAAGTAAAATTAAGCAGATTAATACTTTCACATTTACACTTTTAAGGCCCTGATTCACTATCCGATACGATCGCACGATTAATTCATAGGAAAATGTTTTAAAAGTCTGGCCGACTTTATAAAACCTCTTCAAAATGGGGTTGTAGGCCACAATATTACACAACTATAATTGCAATAATTTATATACACAATAAAATAATTATAAACTTTTCTTGGAAGCACCAACAATATTCTTATATATTTCACAATATAAACCACACTGATTGCACAGAAACCACAATGTTATGAAAGTTTTCATAAAGTTTTTCAAATCGCACGATTTATGAATAACTCTGTCACATGGTTGCATTTTTAGTACTTTTTCAGCACATATGTTTTATTTAGAAGATCGCCAGATCATGTAGGATAGAGTAACAGGGTTGAGCTGTTGTATTTCCAGTATCATTTTTAGACAAACTTTTTATATATATTGTACTTAAATTAAACTGAACACATAACTGTTCTAATATATATGTAGATATTAAACACCTTGATTTTAAATGATTATTTTTCACTTTGTGTTACAAATTTTCGCCGCACAAATTATACCAGATTTAAAAAACTAAACACTTTCTTTTAACTTGAGTATACAAAGTTTACTCTTTTAATTGCACTGACTTTAGTTAGTTGATTTTTTTCTTTATATTTACGCCTTTATTTAATTATGAACGCAGCTAAATATTCAATAATTCGTTTTATATTCATACTGTTTTCATTCAGCAAAGGAGAAAACGTTGTTTTCATAATTAATCCTCAAAGAGGTGTGACTCAATTTGCAAAACTCAATCGACTGTCTGTTAATATAAATTTGCTGCTTAGGTCATACCAAATTTATTCATAAACCAGCAGAAACCAACAGAAGTCTACTCCAACAACTGACAAAAATATAACATTAAATTATTCGTCTCTTGCAGTCAAAAGCCAAAGAACTCAACAATTTACAACTTTTTCAACGTAAAACTTTTTTTTCTGAAAATTTTGCTTTTTTACAAACATTTTTGCAGCAAAATACTTTAAATGCACAAAGTTTGCCTTAAACTGGTTACCTAATAAAAAAAAAATGGGGCAAAAGAAAAATTCTAAATGCTTTAGCAACAAAAGGAAAAAAAAAGGAAGAACCAATATCCTTTTTGGTGAGAAAAACGGAAGTCATGACTGCAAACTAAAGAGAGGAAAAGAGAGAAACAAAGAAGCAGAGAGAGCCAGCGAACAAAATTAGCCGGCTAAAAACATGTTGGCTGTTGGCATAGAGTTACTGTTTGAGGTATAGCTCCTACATGTTTATACACTATTGCACGTACAACCAGACCATCAGACCATATAAGCATTTAAGGAATTTAGTAACACGTGACTGTCTTGTTAAAAACAATGAAAACATTTCTGTGTGCACAGTGGAGCATATTTACATAAACATTTCTATTAAACATCTGAAACATAATTTCTAGCCTTTTTGCAGAAAATAATCATTTCAAAACAATCATCATATATCTATGGAAGAATAAAATTTGCTCAAATCAAATATAGGAGTCTTATATCGCAACGCCAATATTTAATTCATGCATTTAGTCTTGGGAACTTATTACCAAATCATATTCAAAAGATAAGCAACGCTAATAGGTTTAAAATAGAATTAAAAAAATTTAATTTTGCAAATTATTTGTTTTACGACAAATTTGTTTTTTTTTCGCAAAGTAACACTGATGATTTTTCCTTTTCAGTAAGTGATAACACTAGTTTTTGTGTTTTTCACTTTTGATTAAATTTACATACATACCAATATTATGATTGTTGTTGTTTGCCCTTATTACTAACATTCATTTTAGTTTATAAAATGTTATATTTTGTTGTGTTAGTTTATCAAATAAATAAATAATATAAATAATTCATTTAAGTGAACTCCTTGCTGAATCAACGACTGATTTGCCCATCTAAAGAGGGCAAGCAGGAACTAGACAAGGAAATCATTTAAACCTATTTTTAAATGGAATTTGATATTACGAGTGTAATATTTTCATTGTTTGTAAAACTCTACTTAAGAGACTGCAATTGAAGTATAGCTCACTACACCGACGCATCACTACACCGCATCTGATGAACAGCTCGTTCTAATGCTAATGTCTTGAGTTCTAAAATGCAACCCTGCAACATATTATGACAACAAAATAGTGCCAACCAAGGCGTATTCATTACTAGGTGAACTTGACAGCTCAGGTGATTATTTTTTGCTTGCCGCGTTTTTTCCAATGAGACAGTCAAATTGTTTTTCTTTTGTTTGCAAACATTTTCGCGCCATTTCAATCTGAAGTTTTTTTTTTATGATTTAGTGCAGTTTCAAGAAATTTTTGTGAATTTAAAAGTGAAAAACTATTATAATCTGTGATTTTAATTACAAACAATTAAACAAATTTATGTTTAACGTTTATGTAACATTTTTTTCTCATCACACCCGAGACTAATTCATTCGACTTGTTTACGTATACACAGCATTGTATATGAATTAGTGTTTTTGTATATGTTGGATTGATTGGCTTGTGTTTGTATTGGTTTTGCGCTGTTTGTGCGGGCACGTGCAACAAGTTACACGCCACATAGGACGCATAAGCGCACGCGTATACTTTTGCACGCATGATATACGTAATAAAAACTGTCAATTATTTTTGATGTCCGCAGATCACAATTCATTTTATTTTTTCAAACTTATCGCCAAGAATATTTGTGCCCTGGACAGTTATTTTATGTTTTTGTGTTAAAAAAATGCTTTGAGTTAAAAAATACTTCAAATACAACAAAAATCTTATCGGATGAAAAGCGTTGTATGTAACTTGAGTTTAGAAAAGTGTAGAAAGTGTCAAACACGTAGAACGCGCAGCGCATATATTGTATTCCATTTTCGGTCGGATATACTCATAGGTGTTATAAATAGTAAGGAGATCGCATGCAGTGAAGTACATCTTGCACATTTTCAGAAAACCAAGACACTTTCTTTAGAGACATGAAAAATGTGTTTAGTCCAGCAAACATCACACTGAATTTTCATTCGAAGAACATCAAGATCACTTAATATCTATACCCTTCATGTGTATATCAAGCAGTATTCACGGTAGTGAGTTTTTGTTTTAATTAACAGCACTATGTCTAACGAGCGTTGATATTGAAGGATAAGTATTGCAATGTTTTTAAACGAAGTGATTTTGATTGCTCAACAAAGTTCAAGGTACTGTCATTTATCTCACCGTTTCCTTTTCTGACAAGAACTTTGTGCATTTTTGTGTTATTTCCTTAAAGAAAATATGAAATAGGAACAAAACTTATGAACTTTTCAGAGAATGCCTTAATCTTAACAAATTTGTATTTGATACCAATAAAAAATTATAAATAGCTTGTTTTCTATCTATATGTCGACATTTCATAGGAGCTACCCTTATTTTCAGTAGACTTTGGAAATTTTTGAAAGATATTCTCAAACATTGAACTTTATATCCCAACAACTAAATAAATTGTTGAGAATTTAAAAAGAAAAATGCTCTAATAATACCTCAATTGTTTAAATTTGTATTTGTTTTTCTTCATTAGCCACGATTTCTACAAACAGGTGTTTATTTATTTATTTATTAATTTATGACTATGGAGAATAACTCCTTCCAGGCAGAAGATACTCTATATATGTATGTACATGCATATGAGTTAAAAACAATTACAAATATTAATAAAAAATAGAAAAAATAGCTAATTACTGGAATTACAAAAATTTATAAGCAATCGAAAAAATTGTTAATTACTGGAATTTAAAACTAAGATTATACTACGCTTAACAAAATTTAAGTTCATCGAAAAGTCAATAACGTGGTAAAATTCATTAAAACAACAGCATAATCTACGGAAGGGATCTGCATTCACATAATTCTGACGGTAATAAAGCACTGGCAAAGGTGAGTGTGTGACATTTTTCCCCATTACATATAGAAATTTCTTATCATTCGATATCTTGAAACAGTAAAGTTACTCAGGAAATATTTAGTTCGGACTACATTATGCGAAAGGGCGTGACTGATTATGGTAACTTGGACTGAGTTACGAAACTGGCTTGATTGAAATTGTTAAGAGTAGTAAATAGTGAAAAAATAATAATAACGAGAAATTAGTTTCTGTATACTAGACAAGTAGAGCGTTGGAAAACCAACAAAAACTGCCACAAATAGTTCTAATTTATTATGAACTTTATCTTCCTGGCTCACGATAACGCTTTAACTGAATAATTACTTACACAACTAAAGGGTGGTTAAATTTCAAGGGCCGATCTTGATTTTGAATAAAACACAAACTATTTAGGAAATTATTGTAATTTTATTTTATTATGATATATTGGTATTATTCAATTATGTATGGAACAAAATATCGGCCAAATGGGCGCCGCGATCACGGCGGCACACCTCCATCCGATAGTCCAAATTTTCGATGACCCTGAGGCATAATGGAGGTTCTATGCCGTTAATGTGCCGAATTATCTCATCCTTCAGCTGTTGAATTGTTGCTGGCTTATCGACGTACACCTTTTCTTTCAAATAACCGCAAAGAAAAAAGTCCAACGGTGTCAAATCACATGATCTTGGCGGCCAATTGACATCGCCATTGCGTGAGATAACACGGCCATTGAATTTGTTGCGCAAAAGAGCACTTGTTTCGTTAGCTGTGTGGCAAGTGGCACCGTCCTGCTGAAATCACATATTGTCTACATCCATATCTTCCAATTCGGGCCATAAAAAGCTCGTTATCATCTCACGATAGCGAACACCATTCACAGTAACTGCCCGACCGGCCTCATTTTGGAAAAAATACGGCCCGATGATGCCGCCAGCACATAAACCGCACCAAACAGTCACTCTTTGTGGGTGCATTGGTTTTTCGACAGTCACTCTTGGATTCTCATTCGCCCAAATGCGGCAATTCGGTTTATTGACGAATCCACTGAGGTGAAAATGTGCCTCATCACTGAAGATGATTTTCTTCGAAAATGGATCATCATTTTCATAATAAGTCTGGATAACTTTAACACGTTGTTGGATTGTGTATCTCTCCATTATTCAAATTGAGTAAGTCTGAAATAGAGAAATGTCAAATAAAATTCGGAAAAAAACTTGGCGTTTAGGTGTGGTTCACATTCAACATCGGCCCTTGAAATTTAACCAGCCGATATTATTCAACTAACAAAATCAAACATATCAAAATTCGACAGGGAAAATACTCGTATACTGGAATTTGGCAAACTAAAGCTTTTAAACGGCATCAGGCTGATTTTTTTGATAGTAAAAATTATGGAGAACGTTAGTGTTCGATATCGAAAGCTTTGAAAATATAATAAACTGAAATGTTCAAAAGCAAAAATTTATTGTGAATTTAAACACTCTAGTCCTTTACATCGCAGCTTATTACTGAAACCGATATTATTATTTTTTATTTTTTTGGTATTATAGTTAAATGTGCAGAACGTCGTTGTGTTTATGTTTGATGTTTGATCGAACGTATTGCAACAAAGAAATTTGTGTTTTCAGAATCCTTAAAGGACGGCATTGCTTGAGGCAAAGGAATGCGAATGAACCAACCAACAAACGAGCAGACACAATTTTCTTTTCGTTATGGCTTCTTGCTGTCTTAATCTCATATATATGAGGACAACTTCAATGAGTTCGATTGTTAGTTGTTAAACGTATTTTGGCCAACAAACAATAATTTGTTGCGGAGTTTTGTGTCTTCTTTTAAATACTAAATATAGAAAGTTATTTTGATTAACTGCTTTTAAAAATATTTAATATAATAGACAAAAACAATTTAAGTTGCAAGCAAGTTCGTAAAGAAATTATTTTGAAAGTTGAGTTTTAAAAAATTAAGAAGATTTAACAAATTTTTTAAAACATAAAATCAAAACAAGTTATAAATATTGGAAACTAAACCTAAACATGTGGATATAAAATAAACAAATTAAAGGTATTTTTTACTAAAAATTTATACTGTCTCTTTTTGAAGTCGGGTTTGATAACATTTTAATCTAATATACAGATTATATGTAAGAGCATTTGTAAATCTAAAGTGAATTCAAAATTTATTTTAAAGTAAACGTAGTTTGTTGAATTTAAAAAGTGGAAGTTTTGTCTTAATTTAAACCTTATTAACTGGCGTCAGAAATGATTTTTTGTTGCTCGTTTTAATAAACGGGTAGTTAATTTTAAACAACTCATGTGGAGTTTTCTAGCCAAATGGAAATCAAATTAAACAGCAGACTGCTTTCGTCGAAGGGTAGTGCGTTCGTGTTGTTGTTCCTACTCAATCTTTTGAGACGTTTGTTTTCCCTTGTTTGTTTCGCAATAGAATTTTCATAAATTTCCTTTAAGCATAACGACTTGTGAGACTTGTTACTTAATTCACTGCCGTCCCGTTGCGACAAATTCTTTTCTCCAATGATGTGTTGTCTGATGTTTTCGTTTTTCATTCAGTTTGTGTACTTTGTAATTAGTCTTTGTTGTCACAGTTATTACAAAAACAAAAAACAAGATCCTGATAAGGAAACATGTAGTGTTATAAATGTATCGCACATTGCCAATCAGTCGCTACTCTGGTGCTCCCTGTGTCTGTGGCCGAGTGCAACGTTGTTTGCTCTTGCGAGTTGAAAGTTAAAAACTTTTAACTAAAAAAAAAAAACTAAAAAGTCAAACAAACACGAACTACAAATACAAGCTGTTGTTCATCTTGTAACATTTTTATTAAAAAAGGAATTGATTTGACTTTCTCTATTCACCAGAGCATTTCTTTGTAAAAGCATTAAAGTGAATAGGAGCTATTAAAGCATACGAAAACCATTAGAGGCTCTTGAAGCAACTGCAATGTTTTAAGTATAAAATTGTCACAATCGTTTAGCAATTTTATTATTCAAGCAATGTTTCTAATGAATATAACATTTTCGTGTTAAAATTACCGGCCAAATAACATAAACAACATGTCAGAAGTGGTTTATTATCTTGTTTACGCAAAGATTCATGTTATTGTGCGTCAGGATTACATCAACGTTTATTGCGGCACGTGTCACAGTGACAAAATACAGATGCTTAGATATTTTCAGCGCTGTACCGTGGCATTCGAAGAAGTTAACTATACATTTATTTTATTGATAATTTGAATATCAAAGTATTTAAGTGGCAAAGTAGACGCATGCTCGTTATTATAGAAAAAAAAAAACAAAGTAACCAATAAAAGTCTTTTAAACAATTAAGTTTCAAAATTATTTGATAAAAATATGGTATAACTAAACTGAAAATTTACTATTCAGGCATGTTCTAATAAACGCAAATCGCTTAAAATTCGATTTGAAAACACCAAATAGATGTTTTCACAAATGCATAGCGCAAGAAGTTTGTTTTTGCGATTTGATGTCGCCGAATAGGTGTTCTGGTAAATGCATGTTGCTTGCGATTTCAAGTCGGATGTGTTTACTGGAGTAATCTGATTGAATTTTTTTTATTTATACTAAAATTTGAAAAGCATATAAAATTATTCACAACTAAAATCTAAAATAAACTTAAACGAATTTTATAAATTTTTAATTTTTTTTCAGTATTTTACTGAATTAAAAAGTTACTATACTTGTCATCAACTTAATTTCGGTTTGCTTAATTTATATTTTTACCTACGTATTATCGATAAATGGTAGTTCTCCAAAAAACTCACGATCCTCAAAAAAGCTAAATATGAATTAACAGCCTGTTCATGGAACGCGTTTTGAATAAAGCGAAAATGAGCGACACGTTTATGACTGCGTAAGAAATTGGGTCTGTGTAACGCGTATTCAGACACAAAAAACTGTATTCTCTCTTCTTTTTGATATTTTACTCTTCTTTTTCTTATGATTTGCAAATATATATTATTGGGTAGTAAAGTAAATAATAGTAAACTCAGTTGTTTGAGTATTTTTGTGTTGCTTTCTGATATTTTCAAAATACAAATCGTGACAACCAAGAGCAAAAGATATTAAGAGGAGTAAAACGTAAAAAGAACATATAATACTCTATCTTTTGTGTTTGAAAGGTGTGGTTAGATTACATATTTTTGCTTTTAACTCTCATTAATTTCGTGGTGACAATGGAATATGGATTTAACTGTTTGAAAGTATATTTGAAAGGTTTACAAGTCTACTGATGATTAGGTGGGCACTATGAAATATCGACATATGTATACTAGAGACGTAAAAAACTGTATATGCTTTTAATGGAATGTTTGTTGATTTCAAACTACATATTCTGACTTAAACAAAGTCTTGTAAGAATGCTTCAAAAGCATCGTGAAAGCGTTCTGTGATTCGATAGTTTTACTTTAAATAAACTCGATTTCTATTCAATTATTGAGCTCATGTGACAGTCGAATAAATTCAAAATTTTAAGGTTATATAGGAGTAATTTGATCAATTTCGAATTTTTTTATGTGGGATATATTTTATGTTCCATGGTATACATTATATTCAAAAGCCTTGTTATTTCAAGATATATCAATTACATTTGGTTTGTTGCACCTGTCTTGGACTTATTCATTAATTGGTTTATTTGAAATATGTCGAAGATTATTTGCCTTCAATTCTTAAGGAATTGAGTCTAATCAATATTAAGCTTATATACATACGTTTTCTATAAATTGCTTATGCTCTCAAAGCACTTTGAAATAAATATCCTTCGCAGGCAAGCGGCGTTTTGCCGTTAAAATCACCCATATCTCTGAACAATGAGAAGAATTCTTGGTTCGAGAATCCATTCAACACTTTTGTCCAAACTGGCGATGTTTGTGGATTTAACATAAAGCATCAACGGAATAAAATTTCTCATACGGAAAATATTTTCTTTATATTGTATATAAAAAAACAATATAATATAAGAATGTGAAAGGGTTGATGATGTTACTTTATTGGCATTTCATATTGATTTAATATTTAATTATTATGTAATTTTTAAATTTAGTTTACCATTGCAACTAGTAAATTAAAAGGCACGGACTGAAAATGAAGCTGTTTAATAAAATTTAATAATGTTTTTTCGTCTGCAGGACCTCAATTAAGTGTCAGGCTGCATTTCCTCCAAAATAGCTTTAAACACATTTGATATCGTGCTTTTAAAATGTATTAAATAGAAAATTAAATAAATAAAATCTTAGATATTTAACTTGCATGAAAATATTTTTAAATTGTTCTTGTGCGTGCAACTTTGAGGGTGAATGTCATTGCCAAATGTGTTCGCAAGTGCAACAACAGAACTAAATTTGAAAAGCTTGTTCATTCATTTCAAACACACTTAACATTTTAGTCTGCTGTATTCACGAGATATTTTTCATATAGATTGTTTTTAATTAGAAAATACAATTTTTTGTAGCTGGCAAGCTAAACACCAAAAAAAAACCCTGAACTTTCTTCTATTTACAAGTTGTAAAATAATAAATAAGCAGAACAGCAAAACGTGCCTGTAAAAATAGTTCTTTTACATTCGTGTGTTGCAAATACTCATTACGAGGCTTTGTAAGGTGTTATACATATATAAATATGATGCTGGGTTTCATTTCACTTCACCACAGAGAAAAGTGTGATTCTCTGCTGGTTGAGTGATTTAGAGAAATTGTGGTAACATGAAAAATTCTTTTAATTACCCAGTGAAGTTTTTATCACATACATCTTCGATCTGAGACCAGTTACAATGAAAGCGCACCACATACGAAGTCTGTATACAATTCCTACTTACATACAGTTACGCAGCGATGGCATAGACCGTAAGATTTATAAAACACTGTATACACTGCAAGCAAAGATGCCAAAACTACACTGAAAATATTCTTTATTTTAAATCAATTCCAAGTAGTGTCAAAAGTACGGTAAATACGAATTTTTTTATATCAAGAACGGATTACTTGATTCAAGTACGAATTGTTCATGCTATAAATACTTAATTTTAGAGATATATAATCCCAATCCGTTTTATAAATAAGCCGAAAATGAGATAGATTTAAAAATTTTGGTGTTGATTCAATCCCGAATCCGTACTTGAAATAAGCTGAATAGGGAATTTAATAAAACTCTATTATTATTTTACAAGAACATTTTAGTACTAGATTGTTTAATCTAATAGATACTATAATTTATATCAAACAAAAAATTGGTTTTTGTGTTCCTAGTCGACATTTCATAGAAGTTTTCCTAATCAACAGTAGTAGACTTGGAAATCTTTGGAAAATATTTTCAAACATTTAACTATATAGTACATTATTTTAAATACAATTCAATTAATGAAAATTCAAAAAGAAAAAAGGCTCTAATAATCGTTTACAACCAAAATAAGAACAAAACAGAACCTTTTATTCCTATCTCTCAGCAATTTATTCACACGAGTGTGTATTTGTGTATTTGTGTCTTTGTTTTGGTTTTTTTACTCGGCTCAACAACTTCGCACTTAATAGCTTGCAATCGGATGCTTTTCAAATCGTAATAACTTCTGGCCTGCTGCGTATATAATAATTATATTGTCGATATTTTTTTATGGTAACTGACTATGTACGGTGAGGGAACAATAAGGTATGTATGTATAATACATCGTTGCAATCCCATAGGAATAAATATTTAACGAAAAGCATTTAAATCTCTCAGACGCATACATAGACTTGTATTTATAACCAGGGCTGCCCGTTATTTCCAACCAAAATGAATATTGTTCTTCAATATAAAGATCCGAATTTTTGTTTTTCATAAAAAGATATTAATATTTTTTATATTTAACTTGTTAAACTTTCAAACAACGTGTTTACTACTGCTGCTCATCTGCTCATACCACGTTTGTTGCGCAACATTGCAGACAATATATTGTTCTTAATCCATCTACTAGCGCTAGAAAATGTAATAAATCATCTGACCAAGCAGTGGTCTGTTTTGCAGTTATATTTTGTAGCAATTTGTCAAATAAGAGTCTAAAGAAAATAAAATATTTTTTATAAATACTGCTAGGAACATAACTGCGACGAACGACGAATTTCACTCAGGTCGACGAATTCGCTGGCAAAAATACGTTGTATAAATTCGTGGTGTGAATCACAATCAGCCCAACTATAAATAAAAATTTCGTAAGAATTTTATTACTATTCCCTTTCCTCCAATTAGAAACCAAAATAAAGTATGAGGTTTTTTATTTTTTCTTCTCTCCATTCATTGAAAACACTAATGGAAGTTCAACTCTTTAATTCTTGCTGAGAAAAATTGTGCTTTTTTTTCTTTCATTTGATTTGAGAAAAGTACTTTATGTGAGAAATAAATTCCGTGAGGAATAAATTCCGAGAGAAATAAACTCCGTGAGAATATTCATAATTGGGCTGAATATCAAGGAACTTTTGTGTAGATAACATTGTTTACATTCCGTGCAAAGAAAAAATTAAAAAAAAAAAAAATGAATATAAATACTAAGGAGACATCACAAAGGGAACGACTTCAGGACCCAAGTGAGCTGGAAAACCTAGGGGTATCCAGCGGCCTGCCTACCTAGCCTAAGAATACCATATTGAAAGCAAGGCTATATAAATACCATCCGAAAGAGGAATTTTTAAACAAATTATCTGTTATACTTTCTATTTTGAGAATATCTTCAACAATTTTTGACTACATGCATTAATTAATGTAAATATAAACAGTACGGCCGACTTCTTAAATGCAAGTTGCAATGCATATTTACAATGCACACACTTCGTAAGCGCATATGTAAACTTTCTGGCATCGTCCAATGCTCCTAATCGTTTGGCAACTCATTTTAATTAATCAGCTGTCAGAATTACGCATCATTTTTATTTTTTATGCAAACATTTTTATTTTTTATTTCTTTTTAATAAATTTCTATAGCAAATCAATATTTTTTGAAAGTTTAGCCTGAAATAATTCCTCAACACTTGTCAACAAAATGGATAAATAATTTTGTGTCACCTCCATATTTCAAAAAAAAAAAAAAAAATTAAATTTTATAACATGTATGTGACATTTGTTTTATGTATGAGTTGCAATGCGACGTTCCTAAATGCCGATAAAAAGCAAAAAATTTCTCTGCAACGCAAGGTTATACTTAAGACATGTTTAGCATTGCATAAGCATTTTTTTTTAAATTATGCATTGCAACTTGCGTTTAGGAAGTCGGCCTATTATATCGTTCAAAAAAATTTTTTTCTATATAAGCAACATGGTCGCCAGTTTTGTTCGTCGTTCGCTCACGAAACTATTAGAAATATACCTATTTCAACTTTCGCTGAGTATGACGAATTTCGGCGAAGACCACACGATTGTGTGCATTTTCATGTACACCAATGTGTTTTAATTTTGGCAACGAATATTCGCGACCAAAAATTCGTCGTTCGTCGCAGTTGTGTGCCTAGCATCATAAGGCCGTTAATATAATATATAATAAATCCATATTGTCTATGTGAACGTTCGTAAGATTATGATTAATATGAACACATAAAATATATATCCTTTTTTAAAGAATTTTTTGCTGCCTTATCTGTAATAATAATAAATAAAACGTTTTTTTTTTTAATAAAAGCTTTCATATTAATTCAAGTTTCTCATATTGCTCCTTTATTGCAACATAGTCATATCGTCCAAAAACTCGTTTCGAGAAAAACGCATTTAAAATTTTTAGTTTCCATACAAGTCTAAGCAAATTTTTTGAGAAAATATCTCCTAAAGGAAACAGTTTAAAAGCTATTTGAATAAACTTTTGGCACAATATAAATGGTAGTACTGTTAACAATTCTGCATTATTAACTCGAAAAGCTCATTTTTTGAGATATGACTATGTTGCAATAAAGGAGCGATATGTTCTGACTAACAATATACATTTGTCTAAAAGAACTGCATTTGCCAGTTTTGTTTTCTTAATTTTTATTACTCTTTAAATATATGTGTGTATGTAGATAAATTGTAAATTTCCTTTGTGTGGTAATTCAAATTAAAAGAAATTTAAATGTTCTTCCAAGTAAAGCCAAATCTTTATTAAATTTGGTTGCATTTATGCAAATTTGGTAACTTTTTCAGAAATTTTGCTTGTAATATTTTTTTTTTTTTTGTAGTGACAGCTCTGTTTATAACAGTTGTAAGTTTTTAAAAAAGATACTCTCTTTTTCTTGTCATTCACTGTTTCCTGTACACACTCACACACATACACAGTCATCCCATATGCAAGTAGATGGCAAACATACATGCTAATATCATCATGCTATGGCTCAATGAAAAAGGACGCATCCCGATTCAATTACTGGAGAAGGTTTTAACCTTCATGAGATAAAATAAACTGAAAACTTGTGATATAAATATTTCCTTCTGTTATTAATTTTCTGTATTGAATCAATTAAGAACAAACCTCATATATAATATGACTTTGAAAACATCAAGGTAACTTATTTGTAATCCACACAGTAGTACCTAAACAAGTGTACCTCTGCCCATTTCTCATTTTCGAGAAATTTTAACTAAAAAATTAGAACAATTTTTCTTTTAAATCTATTTTTAGCCAACAAATTTTTTGAATCGGACTTTGAAGAGCTTTGTGTTTTTAGCGAGGTCAACCTGTGTACATACATATATTTTAATTCATATTTTTAATTTCGTTAAAAGTGTGTTTGTCTATTCGTTTTTTCATTTGAATAGTGAATTTTTAATGATAGTTTTTCTGTCCTCTGTTTTTCGTTTATGTTTTCATTTTTTTTTTATGTGCTGGACAGTTTTTCAATTTCCTTCCATTCGCTTGGTTTCGTTATCGTATTTTGATTAAATTACAATATTTAATAGTACGACTGTTTTATTTGCCCAGTTATTGTAATTATTTTATATTTTTCATATTAGTTTCTTCTCGTAATATGGTTATCCTGGTGACGCATTCCTGGGTGGTTTTAGAACTCTGAACTGAACATGTGTAGTTAATTAGATTTTTTTTTTTTAAATTTCTTCCACACATTTATTCAATCATAGAAAGCTCGTAAAGTGCACGTACAAAAAAAAAACTAAAACACACGAGTCGTTTAAAAAATACCAACAACGAGAATCGAGTTTTAAACTAAGAAAACTTATTCGTACAGTTAGTTGTGTGGGACAGGCATATTGCGTGGGAGAAAGTTGCATAAAAGAAGAGGGCTCTATAATAATCGTTTGTAAATTTAATTAAATCGATTGGAAATGATTACGATATAGTTTCAAGGTTAACCGAAGTTATTTGTTTGAGTTAAATGTATTGTTTGGCGGAAAAAAATGCAACAAGCAAAATTATGTACACCAACAAATAAATATCGCAGACGAAATCAAGATGTGAAGATTTAAAACTGTATTGACTTTTGAAGAGACTATCATACATTAATTTATCGCAAATTCAGGAGGATGGGTGGAGCTTCTCCTAAGCAGAGCTTATACTACTACTAGCTTTGCAACTGCAAGCAGTTAAAATGCTAACGATAAAAACAAAGCTCAAAGAAAGCATTAAGAAATATGTATCTCACACGGACCGTGCACTCTTTCTTTCGAAAGTTATTCATATGAGATTGACTTGCTTCTAATTTAAATTTAAGATCTCATCCTGACTATTGAACAAGATTTGTTAAATCTGATTACGAATTCTGGAAAATTTGCCAAACGCACGCATAAGCTGTGTTAGTGTACAAACGCGAAATTTTTTCTGAAAACCGAAATAAACGCAAAGCGATTAATAATATCTGGCATCATCAAATTCAAGTTACTTTTTTTATTTCGTAGAACAAAACGAAACACCTTCAGAATGATAAAACTAAATTTTGTGAGTTCATTCATATGTATGTATTATATGCAAATACAAGAGAAAAAATAGAAATCAATATAATAAATTTGTGTTTTTTATGTATTGGCCAATACCTTATGTTAAGCGTTTTTTTCCCCATTTCTGGGGTAGCTGATAAAGGCCTTGCTACACTATCATACACGATTGTGCGATCTACTAAATAAAGCATGTGTGCTAAAAAAGTACAAAAAATGCAACTATGTGACAGAGTTTTTCATAAATCGTGCGATTTGAATAATTTTATGAAGACTTTCATAACATTGTGGTTTCTGTGCAATTAGTGAGGTATATATTGTGAGAAATATGAGAATATTATTGGTGCCTGGAGAAAAAAATTTAAGTAATGTAAAAATATTATGTTAATAAAAGTTTTTAATTACTTTATGGTGTATATAAATTATTACAATTATACTTGTACAATAGTGTGGCCAACAACGCCATTTTTAAGCGATTTTTTCAAGTCGGCCAGACTTCGGAAACAGTTTCCTGTGAATGAATCGTACAATCGTGCAGGATAGAGAATCAGGGCCTTAAGGCCCTGATTATTTCATTAAAACAAAGTTTTAACTATTGTTTAGTAGATTTTTTGTCGACTTCTTCAAAGGTTTTTCTATTTTATGTCGAAGTAAATTATTTAAAACATTATAAACAATGGAACGTTAAAATATTGCAAATACAATAAAACATTTAACTAAAATTTATACACCTTTAATCTTCCCGTAATATCAAAGCTTGAATTGAAATCAATATAGATGTTTTGCCACCAAAAGAAGCGTTGCACAATTTTGTAAATAATTACATACATAGAAAAAAATTTTGTAACACTTCTTTTGACATATTATTTCTTGGCTTATTCTTAAGTTATGGCGAAATATATTGGAGTATTTGATTAATTTTTGGGATAAAATTAATTAGGCCTGTAAGAAAAGTTAAGCGCATAAAAATCCGCATAGTCTAAATAATTTATTTAACTTTGATGACTTTCAGCGCAGATAAGTATAAGTTATTGTTATGCTTCCTTAAACCGATCGAATGTAGACACACTCGTGTGAAAAAGTAATTTACGCGTATTTTACAACAAATTCAATTACACAAGAGACGAAAATAATAATATTACAACGTTTTACAATTAGTGTTTAAATGACAACTCTTAAGAAAAGTGGGAAGAAAGAAAGACTGAAAATATTTGTATCATGATTTATTGTATTAAAAGTTGTTGTCACAAAAATCTCATGGTATGTAATGACGTATGTACCATACTGTCAAAAAGAGATAAATGAAAATTAGGGATTGCCAAATATTGCAGCTAAAATACTAAAAAGTAAATTGTTAAGTAATAAAGTTTAAAAAATCTAATACAAAATTTGTAACAAGACCGTTGTAGAGAACAAAGAAGAGAAAGCAAAAAAAAAAAAGTGAAAACTGGCTGTGAATTTCTCAGCTTGAGCTAAAAAAGCATGAATAATAAAATACACATATATGTATATTTGTTAATGAAGCTGAAAACGCGGTATCAGACTTATGGCGTAAAGTGCCATACATCTTTCAAAAATCTGGCAATTGGACAATACAAGTTTAACAGTGCGCAAAAGTGTAAAGTTAACTTTTTTTTTGCTCAGAAAAGTTGGTTCCCAAACATCTGTACTTAGCAATTTTTCCCAAGCAAAGTGAACATTACTGTTTGTGGCACAACATTAGCGCTCTTAGTTGAGTTCAACTGAAAATCTAATCGCTAAATAATGTCGTGCTTTACGCGCCGATTTAGGTTGGTCTGTTCTCTGCTAATTTCATTAACCACACAGAAAAAATTATGGTAAAAATAAAATCAACAAAATTTTTGTCTAATAAAATAATTTGTATGCATGTACATAAATATCCAAAAAAGTACCTTGGATATCGTATTTTGTTGTTGTATAAAAAAAAATAGTTGTTTTCGATCAATAATTATTTTTACTAAGCTTTTGCTTTAATCCACGAATTCCTTTACAGATCTACATTCAAACAATTTATTAATTGATTCAACAAATTTCGTTATTGGACACGAAAAAAATTTTTTTCTGTGCAACGTGGGTCATATTGCATCATGGAATACGATAATACAATGAATGACCGAATTTTTCTAATTTTTGGTAACTTTGGCTCAATTTTTTGCCACGGACCTGACATTAGTAGATAAAGCCTCATCATTAGTTTAGAAAAATGTGTTTACAAACACCTTTAAAACTGGGTTGTAATAGTTTTACGAATATGTTTCCTTATCATAATCGTGTTTTATTTTTATTTTATTTTTTGTCAGCAAATAGGTTCGAGAATGTCTAACATATTTGCTAACAAAGTGTTGATTATAACCCCACTCATAAACATTTATCCATTTCAGAACGCTCAGCATGATCCAAACTTGTCAAATATTGGAACCTGTATTCAATATGATGATTAGATTTATGAAAGTTGGAAAAAAATCGAAAATTGTAGTTTGTGTTTCTACTTTCAATGCGTTAAACGTTAAATGAAAACTACATCTTATAATACCTGCAAAAGATTTTTATTTTCCCGAACAATTTCTAATTTGTGTTTGCATTGGTTTTACAAAATGAGTAGAGTATTATGAATAAAAAATATATGCATGTGATAGGTAAACAAAAAATTAAAAAAAAAATACGATTTCCTTGAAGAAATGTTTTGTGGCTTTACGTATACTTATGTGCTGTTCATAGAACACAGACCAGCACTCGTCTAAAAGATTTTATATGGAAATCACTCAAAAAATTGAGTGTAATTTTCATACAAATATTCTAGACGAGTTGTTCTTCTGTGTTCTATGAACAGCACGTTAGTATTAGTTGAGAACCCTAATTCCTCATATCTCAACAAAACACAAAAAACTTATTTTTTATACAATAGAAAATTGCCTGTACTTGTAGTTAAAATTTTGCGGAAACAGAATGGCCTTTTGAAGAATATATTTACAGTATAAACATCTTAATTGGTAGAGTAATGGCTGCTGATTTGGTCATCCATATCGCAAAACACCTTTCACCTCTGGTTTTACCTCTTGTTTTAATTTCCGTCGACTGTAAGTAATTAACTGAAAGAAATAATTTTTATAAGAAATGAAATCAAACTCAACTCCAATTTGTTAATTTACAAATATAATATATGTATGTGCGTACAAGTGTTGCCATTTTGAATTAAGAAGTTTACAAGTTCAAAAAGTTGTTTTTCATAGTATATACTCGTATGCAACGTACAATATATACATTGCTATATATATATGCTTTTAACTGTCTCTCTTCTTCCTGAGAATAACTTAGTTTTCTAGAAAACTAAATTAGAAGCAAAGCTTGTTTTATTTATTATCTCTTCTGTGACAAACACAATATCCTTCATCTTCAAAAAAACCAATAATAGAACGAAAGATTTTTTTTATTGGCCAGTAGGTTACCAATTTCAATTTAATTTCCAATTCCAAAGATAATATCACCAGCAACAGCTACAACTGCAACAAATATTTACTTTACGAGGACATTTGCACTCATACGTTTGTACATTTGTACACATATGTATGTAAGTACATAACGCTCCTTTATTGCAACTTAGTCATAACTAAAAAAAGCTTGTTTCGAGAAAAACCCATTTCAAATTTTTAGCCTCCATACAAGTCTTAGAAAAAAATTTTTGAAAATATCTTCTAAAGGAAACAGTTTAAAAGTAATTTGAATAAATTTCGGGCACAATATAAAAGGTAATACTGTTAACAACTCTGCATTGTTAACTCGAAAAGCGAATTTTTTGAGATATGACTATGTTGCAATAAAGGAGCGATATGTATGTGTACGGTGTACTACTGTTAGTTTTATTTCTTCTGTTTGCACATGTGTTGCTAAATGTGACGTTTATTTTTTGTATGTATTTGTTGTTCAAATAAATAACTATATTGACTTTAATTTCCCTTTTTGCATTTTCATTCCCGTCTTGAAAGCAGTCAAAAGTTTGTCTGCTACTAAAAACCGTCGCTTATAAAGGCATGCGTATGCACATACATACACAGATGCACACACAAACACACACACACACATATATATATATAGAAGTATATATTTTATTTTTTTTATTTATTTATTTTTTTTTTAATAAATATTTCAGGTGATAGTTTAGGAGGCAACAAAAGTGTTTTTGTATTGTATGAGCGAATGAACACAACTACACCCAGCACTTTATACACGATTTACAAGCAAATCATTATTTTGCAAAATTTTTTTAATTGCAAGTATAAAAAATCACTATGTGATTCGTTTGGCTTATCACAAAATGTTTGGAGTAACAGAAAATATCCTTCAAAAAGAAAAAAAAAAAAAAATAATAAAGTTAATAACAGTTCTATAAATAAAATTAATTATGTTTGTTGAAAAATGCTTGTTCACGCGTATTTGAAACCAGCTTTACGTTGTTTGAAAGTTACGTGATATTTTAAAGCTGTTAACTGCATTTTTTTCTGTGATTGTTATTGTTATTGTTATTGTTTGTTATCCCAGCAACGTGGCCAACATGTAAATAAAGAGTTGGGTGTACAAATGTTTTGTGAAACTCATATTTTATAATTCAGTCATTTATTTTTATTGATTTTTGCTTTTAAACCAAACACAGGCAGACAGTCTTTTACATTCACATGTAAAATTTGAGTTTGTGGAATAAATACTCGTTCAGGCCAAAAGTGTTCGCTGAAATGTTAATTTATACACTGACTTTAATTCGAATTTAATGTAAATTAGTAGACAACAGGAATGAATAATTAAAATATGAGCACTTTAAGTACTTATTATATTCGCAAGTTTTCCATACCTCATTAAGTATTTGAATAGCTGTGCAATCTCATGTTTGAAGAATAGGGAGAAAAAAAGGAAGGATCTTCCTCCCTCCCTCTCCCGCTGCAAAACTGTACAATTTCCCATCTTGGTGACTTATAGGGTTTAAGTTTTAAAACGTTTTGATTTTCATCGCAATTAAAGATACTAATGAAAATTTGTTGCCGTTTTTATTTTCTTTTCCTTTCTCTTTCTGGACAGCCCCTCACAATGAAAACAAAATTTTAGTAAAACTTTGTTCGTACTTCGCTCTAGACACTACTTAGCTTGTGACTATAAGCAAGCCAGGAAAAAAACCGCAATATATGATTTTCCGCAAGCTTTGTCGGTGGCACACACTAACGAATTTTTACATACTCCTATGCTATTATCATGCTTGTCAAGCATTTTGATCGTGTCTACCCTGCTTTGTGCTATTTTACAACATCTTCTTTTCTTCAATTCTTTTTTACCGATTTTTTGCCGCATTTGGTAGCAACATGTTTATTATTCTTAACCATTTATATTTGAATATAGTTTAGTATGTTACAGTTCATTCACAATAGTTATGCCAAACTGCAGAGCTTGTATATCTTCCCTTCACTTTTCAAGCTGCTTCTATTGACTAGCATTTCTGAAATGAAATCTTTATTTCCATGTTGACAAGCAACAGATACAGCTAATCAAACTTTGAACTCCATCACAATCAAATATACGTGTATTTGATATAGAGTGTATGTTTTAATTAGCGGAAGTAAATAGTTTTAGCAGTTTCCTTTTTAATTTAAAAACTCATTAAAATTAAGTATCCAAGTGTAAAAACACAAAATAGTTGTAAGTAATTGCTAGATTAGGATTAAGCACATAAAAATTTAATTAATTTCCAATTCCAAATACTTTAGTAATACTGTTTATTTTATCTAATGGACTTCTTAAACTGTCATCCATAAAATATTTAAATGGAAAAAACTATTTTCCTCTTCACAAAACAAAAAAATAATGAAAAAAAAAGATCAGCTTCGACAGCAAAATCCGGTTGACGCTATTAAAACATTTTCTACTTCCATTTTTATCGCAGTCACTCGAATGCGAATATAAAAGCTTTTCGATTTTGTTATTTGTTTAGAACTTTTTCATCCCTTAACTATTATAATTTTTTTTTTGAAAGTTTTCGTTCTTTCTTTTTTGTTTTTTTTGGAAGGGTAAACATTTTGATTTTGTTTTTCTATGAGTGAGTGCTGGAGCATTGTGCTGATGATGTAATACAATACAATTTCTTTTAACTTTTTAGGATTTTTTTCTTGCGAAAACTCAATTTATTTATTTCTGAATATACAAAGTGTCGCAAAAGTCACCATGGGTCTTAAACACTTAATAAATTTTTCGTTTATGTATTTCTGATATCTTTTTTTTTTTCACATAAAATATCTATAAAAATGCAGTTTTCCCCCTAAGCATCGAAAATAATATCATTCCAATAGCCACCGTTCTCAGCCGCAAGTAAATAGTTTCAGAAGATGGGAAATTAACTGGCCAGATTCGTTAGCACCTAACTATTTTCATTTTAGCTATTTGTCGGAAGCGAGTATATATCGCTCCTTTATTGCAACATAGTCATATCGCAAAAAAAGCTTGTTTCGAGAAAAACGCATTTAAACTTTTTAGTATCCATACAAGTCTTAGCAAATTTTTTGAGGAAATATATCCTAAAGGAAACGGTTTAAAAGCAATTTGAATAAATTTTTGGCACAATATAAATAATAGTAATATTAACAATTCTGCATTGCTAGCTCGAAAAGCTCTTTTTTTTGAGATATGACTATGTTGCAATAAAGGAGTGATATGAACAAGGCGGCAATATATCCAGTAACGTTGTTGCTGAAACTCGAATGTCGCCGCCACTAATATAGAAAAAGTGATGGAAAATGGTCTAAAATCAGACCATCGTTGCCAAACTAAAAGTGGGGTATTGAAGTGACATTATATTGTCCGTAAAAAGCCATGCTATTTATCCAACACAGAAACATTTTTTTTCGTGTTCAATAACGAAATTCGTTGAGTCAATTAATAAATTGTTTGAATGCGGACCTGTGAAAGAATTCGTGGAATCAAACAAAAGTTTAATAAAAATAATTATTGATCGAAAACAATTATTTTTTTTAAACAACAACAAAATACGATATCCAAGGTAATTTACGTATATGCATAAACATTTTTTTTCAGACAAAAATTTTGTTGATTTTATTTTTACTATAATTTTTTCTGTGTATAACCAACAAAAAGGAAAGTAAAAAACTATATAAATATTACTCCTAATACTTTTTTATTTAATCTGTCTATTAAATTTGGATATTTTCCGGAATGGTGGAAAGATTCTTATATCATCCCATTATATAAATCTGGAAACAAAAATTATATAACAAATTAAAAAGGGATTTGCCAAACTGTGTTTGTCTTTGAAAAGTTAGTTACTGATCATCTCAGTCAACATGTTTCATCTTTATTATCAACCCACCAGCATGGCTTTCGTAAAGGCTATTCCACTCTAACTAACTTAGTGGAATTCACAACTTGTGTTTACCATGACTTTACACCTAAAAAACAAACTGATGAAGTTTATACTGATTGTACTAAAGCGTTTGACAAGCTGAATCATAACCTTTTAATATAAAAGCTTCAGAGAATGGGGTTTACTAGAAACCGCTTAAAATGGTTGCACTCTTACCTTACTATCAGAAAATTCTTTTTAAAGGTGCTACTTCTAAAACAATTCCAGTAACGTCTGGTGTTCCTCAAGGAAGCCATCTTGGACGACTACTTTTTGCATTATTTATTTATGATTTACCAAATGTTATAACAAATTCAAATATGCTTATGTGTGCTAATGACGTAAAAATTTCTACTCCTACAACAATTACACAGATCACAGGTTTCTTCAAGATGACATAAACTCGCTACATTCGTGATGCAGTGGACATTTAATGATATTAAATTTTTTCAAATATAAGTATATGTGCTTTTTCAGAAAATGCCACTCAAAGATTAAATACTTTCGGGTTGGTTATGAGTTGGATAAGGTTGATACTTTTATGGATCTGGGAATCTTGTTAGACTCAAAACTTTACTTTATTCAACACATTACTTTGGTTGTTAATAAGGAAAGAAGTGTTCCTGGTTTTATTAAACGCTGGGCTAAGGAGTTTGATGACTCTTATATTACTGAAGGGCACTTCAGACTACCACACTTTGTATTAAGACTTGGCAAATATTCAAATAATACGTGCAAATGTGATAGTGTGAATGTAAAGCGTTATGAAAATGAGAAATAATACGGTAAGAGATTTGACATCTCACAACACTTCACCATTTTTAGAAATTTGCTTATATAAGAAGATATTTCATTGGATCAGAGTTGCATTTTTTACAAAAGCAAAAAATAAAAATATTAAAACCAGACGTTAAGCAAATTGGCTGTTTATTTGCAAATCATATTTTTTTATTTTACTTCAGGTGTGATGGTGTGAAAACAAAATGTAATGGTATGTTAGATTTTTTGATAGTCGCAACAAATATCATTAGATTTTTGTCTAACAAGATCCAATCAAAATCTTAAGACTTGTGTGATAGTCTGAAACGCCCTTAAACAATTGTTTATATCAAATTTTTGGTTTGTACATTTGTACATCGGGCTTTAGTTCAAGTTTTTCCTTTCTTAAGTTTTTTCTTAAGAAGGATTTTTTACAATACAAATTTGCTGTGATCAATAATTTTTGATTGAAGAAGACAAGAAAAATAATAATCAAATCTTCAGCTGGGGGCCAACTAGCTGTTTCGTAGTCGCTACACTACTCATCAGCACCCACTGGGATTTGAACTCGGGTTATGGCGTATCGCGATCTGCTGCTTTAACCACTCAGCCACCGAGCATTTAATTATTTTCTATCTATACTCATCTCATATTGAATTGTTTATATCTCTTTTTTGCCCTGTTCTGGAATATGGCTCAATTATATGGGAGCCAGCATACAAAATTTACATTGATAAAATTGAAGCAGTGCAAAAACAATTTCTATTATTTTGTTTACGAGGATTACAATAGAATCCACTAAGTCTTCCTACTTGCACTTGTCCAGTTACCGTCCTTGCATAGACGCAGAACAATGCTGAACGTAACGTTTGTTTAATGGTAGTATTTACTCTAGTTTTCTGATCCGTAATTTTACTTTTAATGTTCCACGCTGCTCTTCACGCCTCCACTTTCCGCTTATAATAAAAACATTTAGAACAAATTGTGCCTATTCTGCATCTCTAATTAAGTGCAGCAAAGATTTCAATCAGATTTATTGTCACATGGATTTCTCCTTATTTATTCCTCAAACTATTAAATTATTCTATTTTTGAATTTAATTGTATTATTTATTTGTAAGTTCAGTTTAAAAAATTTATAAGGATTTGTAATTCATAGACTTGTAAATAAAAATAAAAAAAAACATACTCGCACTAAATTTGTAAACCTCGCTGATTCGGTAATTTTGGGCCTCCCTATAGTATGTGAACTAATATATCATTGCCATTAGATTAGCAAAATATTTACTCGTATAAAATTCAATCTTAGATGAAATAAAACGTTTTATATTTTATAGTTTTTTTTCTTTGTTTTTGTAAAGCGAATTTAAGCATGTAGTGGCTGGAATTTTTATAAAATTTTGTAATTCTTTTAGCTAAAATTAAGCATTTAATTTTAACTATAACGATAATAAAAAAAGGGGAGCTTTTCTCGTTTCTGGCATTGTGGGAATTGATAAACAACTGAGAAGGTGTGCGCGGTTGCTGGTATGCAATAAATGTAAATTTAGAAATGTTAAGAACAGTTGCTCGTGTTCGTAACGCAAAGCAATGAACTCACAACTTCATTGCCAACCGTAATAAACCAACATGGAAAATATCACGAAAACCAACATTCAGATGTCCTTTTTTACCCTGCAACAACAAATAATCCCAGTTCCACTCACTACGTTGTATTGCATTTAAAGGAAAATAGTAAATTGTTTTGTTAGCAACAAATTCATACGAACTGCATACAATTAACTTAATGTTCTTATTGGCAGGATTTTAAGCTGAAACCTTGGCATCAATACACGCAGGAACATAAAAAAACGGGGAAGGAGGGGGAGTAAAGTTTATTGGCCTGCAAATGGAAAAGGAATGCGAAACAATTTTAACTCGAATCGGAAACTTAAAACATTTAATTTTTGATGCAGCATATTTTGCTCTTAGAATACGTTATTGTTGTTTTCGCTTAAAGTACAGAACAGTACTTTCATTTCATATAACTAGATGGTAAAGGGGTTTTGTCAGCTGTTGGCTGACTAAATTGTTACGGGGATTTTGCATAATTAAAGTTTAACTTAATTATTTACCATCTGAAGTTGTTGCAGATTTGGAATGAATATAGTTTTATTGCATTTTTAATTTCCTCTGTTATACTGCTTGTTTCATTAGCGGAGTTGAGTTGATGTACTGGGAAGTTAACCTGCTATAACTGTTAGGAATTCGTCCTGGGGCATAAGTACATAAGTATGTATGTAATGTTTTTTCCTAATGTTTTTTAGGAAACCGAATTAAGCACTTTATAATTCGTTAACAAGTTTAAGTTATAACTTAAACAGGTTATAACTTAAACAAATTATAGGGCACGGTGGAAAAAAAACACTTTTCGTTATAACAAGAACACAACTCCTTCGCTTCACAATAAGCGAAAATTAATTTCATAAAGAAATATGTCGCTACCAAAAAGACTAAAATTACATGATTTTATATGTGGACTGAGCAGAGTAATCAAATAGGACCAGACCTAAATCATATCAGATGCAGGAAAGTAGTTAAGTCGTGAGTTTAGTGAAGAGAAATTTTCTGAATATTATTAAGCTTGCTGGAAAGTACACACTCCCACAGGTTTTACTTAAATTGTATATGCTTGCATTCCCTGTTACCGAAGTTTGTAACTACTCGTATTTTTAAAAAATATTTTAGGCTGATTATTGAATAAATTTTGTAAAGAGATTTGTCAAACAATCAATACATACATATGTATACAACTTTGCTTCCAAGTTTTTATTTTTTGAAATTTGAGGCTTTATTGTAAAAACCTGGTTATACATTTATGATTCAAAGTATCTATCTATCGCTGGCCACTACGAAAGACCGTAAATGTCGTCTGCCATTGATCGAAACAAATGATAGCCCGTGCGGTAAGACTTCCCATTTCAATGTTTCCAAGTATGTTTTCATCACTTGCGGAACATGGGGTCGGTCATTGGCTTATTGTAAAATAACTTTATCATGGCGGCTGTTTATCTTTCAATGCGCGACTCAAACGCATTAATTGCGTTCGTTACCGATCGCCTGTGATTGTTTAAATCGGTTTTAACAACTCATACATACATACTAACATATGATCAGATCAAACAATTTATTAACTGATTCATCGAATTCCTTTATTGCACATAAGAAACAATATCTGTGTATCATTTGCTTTTCAACAAGTTTTATAAAATCTACTATAATATATTTCACTCTTTATTAATATTTAATTTTTTAATCATTTATTTTTGGCAAAAAAAGCAAAAATTTTTATATCTTAAAAACCGATCACAATCGTGTGGCTTGTGTAAATGAATTGTGCTCATGATTGATAGTGTTGATTACAGAAAATGATTTATTTCACGTGTCATGTTAAAAACAAATTATAATCACAACTTATATATTAATGATGCAAGTTTTGTAATTTAAAAAAATAAACAAAAAGTAAACTCGTTAAACTTTTACAACAAACAATATTTTCTTACTTATTATATAATATGTCTGCAGATTGATAAAGGTTTCCTCACAATACGATTGTTTAACAACAAAATTATGTCATGAAAACTTCTTTGACAAATACCAAAAATAAACATTCGCGTGAGCCCCTCCCATAAATCAACAATATTGAAATACATGCATCAATCTTGAAACACAAAAACAGCAAAATGTTTAAGGCTACCGTTAGTTGAGACACGCGTGCAGTTAAAAAAAGCAAAAGAAATTTCATGTTTTGTTCTCTACTTTCAATTTCAAAGCACACTTTGTATGTAAATCTGTATTGATACACAGCTTGCTGATGGCACTCGCAAAAAAAAAAAGGATCCAGAAAACAGAAATTTTTTCAAAAGGATTTAAATATTTATGTCAAAAAATATTTATGTCAAAAAACTTAATAAACTTTTCTAAAACAATATTTGTTCTTTAAGAAGGTTCGGTGTCACTCTTTTTCATACATTCAAGAGTTGCCTTTTTTTCAGCATATACTCGTACACACATGCATACGTACTTATACGAGTATACTATATGTCCAGGCTAATACACAACAGGTGAAGTTGACTAGACAACTGGGAACTTTTATATGTCTTTAATGGCGAATCGATGAAAAAATGTTAGCATCCTATTTATTTCTTTGAGTGACATACTCCAGGTTTTCGAAATGTCGTTCTGGCAGGATTACCTCTTAGCAAATACACCTGTAAAGTGGCAAGATTTACCACCAAAACAAAATAGGATGGACCCACACGAACATTATGTTGGTTTCTCAGTACACAAAAAGATTATATACTTTCACAACCGCACTTCTGTATATACAAATTAAAATTGTCATTTCGCCAGCCAGTCTGTGCTATGTACTTACAAACATACGGACTTTTAACAATATGTGCCAACTGCTTATATAACGCAACACATTTTCATATCCCAGTTAACATTATTTAATGCAGAAACTGACAATATTTTTATACTCTTTAAATTTCCTTGATAAACAAAATATATTTCTTGCGTAAGAGATTTCTGCATAATTGTGATAAAGTTATTGTCGGAATGAAATTGAATTTGAAATGTTTTAAAATCAATATTAGGTGTGCTGTTATCAGATATAATTAAATAAGTGCTGTTAGAATACAACTTCAACAAATAATTAAAAGACAAAATTAGTTGTTGTAAACATTTTAAAACTTATTAAAACTATTGAGTTTATAGTTATTTTATTTATTAGCTATTAACATTTATGCCAATCAAGCGATTTATACAATTTGTTTTTTACGTTTTCGAATCATCAGTGGACTTGCAAAAAATATTAACAGGCTGCAGAGTCCCGGGCCTAACAAAGAAAACACAGTTTTTTTTGGTTCAAAATTAGCATTATTCATCAATGTAATCTTCATCAAGAGCAACACAATCGTTCCAGCGCCGCTCCAACATTTCAGTATCACTTTTGTAGAACAATTTATATTTTTCCTCAAAATACGCCTCAGTTTCAGCGATAACCTCTTTATCTGAGCGAACTTTCTTACCGGCGAGCATTTTTTCAGGTCTGCGAACAGCCAGTAGTCGCTAGGAGCCAAATCTGGCAAATACAGTGGATGTGGGAGCAATTCGAACTTGCATTCATGTAGTTTTGCCATTGTTTTGAAGGACTTGTGCCACGGTGCGTTGTCTTGTTGAAACTAAATCTGTTTCTTTGCCATATGCGGTCGTTTCTTTGCAGTTCCGGCCTTCAAACGCTCCAACAATGCTATATAATATTCAATATTAAAGGTAAAGGTATAATATATAATATTAAAGGTATTTCCTTTCTCAAGAATATTACACCACACACATCCCAAAATACCAAAGCCATAACTTTTCCAGCCGATTGTTGTACTTTCAGGCGCTTTGGAAGATCTTCACCAGTTGCTGTCGACCTAGATGACGATCGTTTTGATTCCGGGGTGAAGTGATGGATCCATGTTCCATCCGTTGTTACATATCGAAACGGTTTGTTACGTTTAAATATGGCCAAACACTGTACAGCATCATCAACACGTTCTCATTTTTAGTCAACAGTGAGCAAACGCGGCACCCACTTTGAACAGAGCTTTCTCATAGTCAAATGCTCAAGCAATATAAAACCAACACGTTCTTTTGATATCATTACGATGTCAACCAACTCACGAAACTTCACTTTTGGATCACTTAAAACGATTTTGTAGATTTTTTTTCATGTTTTCTGGTGTTAGCGCCTCATTTGGATGTCCACTGTGTTCTACATCTTTGGTGTCTCTACGACCATGTTTGATGTCAGCAAACCAACGTTTCATTGTTGTTTCTGATGGAGCGGACTCCCCATAACACTTTTCAAGCCATTGCTTCGCTTGAACGGTATTTTTCCCCATCATGTAGAAGTGTAAAATTAAAACACGAAATTGCTTTTGATCCATTGCTTTGAAAATAACAATAGTAGCATCACTCTTAGCACAATAAGTCACTAATGAATAGAATATCATGAAATTTTAACAGCTGTCTGTTGAAGATTTTATTTTATTTCAATATTATTTGATCTTCGTTTCTTAAATAAATTTAATTTTCGCAGCTTCAGATCTTTGTTTTTTGTTTTTTTATAAAAAATAATACAATTTGTTAATATTGTTAAGAATTTTTCTTTGTGTATTAACTAAAAATTTTTCTTAGTGTATGAATTTTTTGTATATAGGAATTTTTTGACAATAATTTTCCAATTTAAATTTATAACATTTAATTTCTCCAGACGATGATAACAAATTGATATCGAAATATCGAGAAATAAAAGATTTTTAATTGTAAATTTTTTACAAAAAACAAAAAATAAAGATCTGAAGCTGCAAAAATTAAATTTATTTGATTAGTATTAACTGAAAAAAAAAAAATTGACGGCAATAAAACTAGCGCGATCTACGAGTATGTACATGACCCATGTAATAACTAATGCCAAATGAACTGCCATTTGTTGCTACGATTTGTATCAAGGCAGCTTTAATAGGTAGTGGCAGAACTACAATAAATACAACCCCAAAAAACATCGCCATGTATTTTGTTGGTAGAATTTACGAACAGTTGTCAAAATTTTGTTTGAAAAAGCAAGGAAGTCTATGGGTTTTTGACAAATTTACGCAAAGGAAACGAAAGACTGCTGTGCTTATATCACTACCTTATTAAAGCTGCCTTGATTTGTAATTTAAAAGTTTTAAAAAAGTAAAAAAACAAAACTGATTGGAATAACAAACTCTCGAACGTCATAAGCACACAGACAAGCTGTAGCATAATATCGTTTTGTTATGCAAACCGTTTTGTTGAATTCAGAATGAATTTAAGAGAGATGATTGTTGCTATTCACACACGTATGAAAGTAAGTACGTACACCTTAACACTATTTTATTTCTAAGTTTTGGATATTTCGTTGACTAGTTTCTTTCGGTTGATAGTCGTTTCTTATACATAAATAATATTATCACAAAGTATAATTTGTAAAAGACATAATAAACACATAAAATAAACAAACGACAGACATCGTGGCACCGTAGCGTTATGGCGGTGGTTGGTTTATTCTACAGCCGGTGATAGCAAACGCGCGGAAGTTTTTTATTTCAACACAAAAAGTTGCTTTTTATGTCTTTGACAAAAAATAAAGTCCTAATAGTAGTAGTATCCCTTAAAGGATGGTATCACAAATTGGTTTTACATTTAAAACAATGGTTTCATGTTTTGATTTTTCTTAAAGTGAAACACGATGTCATCGTGACAATGATTTTGATACAAAAATATTAATGAATTCTCGCAGGGAACGGACTTATAACATTTCATCGAACAATTTATTGGGCATAGGATAAAAAAAAAATCCGTATAGTAACGTTTTTAGTATATTAGAAACAATGCACATGTGCACCGAAAAATTTTAGTAGAAATAAAAACAGCAAAATTTTTGTCCGAAAAATTAATTTATATGTATACTATACATGTACTTATATAGGGTGGCGCAAAAATAACCTTCCGATGTTTTTTGGCTGTAATAATAAAAAAAAAAATGCAAAACTTTGATTCTTCTTCATCTAGTCGAGAATATGATGTCATGCAAATGGCCGCCGCCAGAGTTGATTATCATTTGAGCCCTTTTTATAGCATTTTCCATCACATTGGCCAAAACTTCCGGCGATAGGTCCTCACATTCTTGACGAATATTGTCTTAAGAGCTGCAAGAGTCTGAGGCTTGTTGACATAAAACCGCCCCACAAAAAGAAGTCTGCAGCGGTCAAATCAGGCGATTTTGCTGGCCAGTGTAAATCGCCAAAACGGGAGATTAGGCGCCCGGGAAATGCATCCTTCAGCATATCGGTTGTGGCATGTGCAGTGTTTGCCATAGCACCGTCCTGTTGGACCCACATGTTTTCCAATCCCAATTCATCCAGTTGCGGCAAAAAGAGCTCATTGATTGATCATTGCTCTGTAGCGCTCACCATTCACAGTAACCGTTTGGCCCGCGACGTCTTCGAAGAAAAAAGGTCCGATAACTCCTCCAGCTAAAACAGCACACCATACAGTGACTTTGAGCGAGTGTAATGGCTCTTCGTGGGTTACACGCGTAAATTTGGCTTATTTACGTACTCACTAAGCTGGAAATGGGCCTCATTACTCATAATTATTTTTGATAAAAACTCATCTTCCTCTTGGGGTCAAATAAATAGTCACCAATATTCCGCTTTCTAGAGCAGTATAGCGTAACATTGTTTATTAACGTGTATTTCGCATGTATTTACTACGCAAATGTCAAAACAGAACTGAAATTACTGCAAAATTTATAGCATTTTCTGATAGGATGATTACTTTTGCGCCACCTTGTATAAACAAAAATAACTTTGGACATCGCCTTTTGCTGTTGTTTAAAAAAATAGTTGTTTTAAATCAATAACTAAATTTACTGAAGCCACGAATACAAACAATTTATTAATTGATTCAGCGAATTTCGTTATCGAACATGAAGCAATTTTCTTTCTGTGTAGTGAGTGTTTATTTCATCTAAAGAAGATCTTACAAATTCTGTTGAGTTTGAAAAATGCATTGCCTTCACAAACCATTAGGAAGTTAAAATGTTTTACATTAACACTTCTCTAATATAAAAATTAATTAGACAATCTATTAAGAACAATATTGGTATAGTTCTCGAAAAATACTTATCCTGCTATACTCAAGTGTTCAGTAGTTTTGAGAGTTTTCATTGACGCGAAAATATCTTACGAGTATCTACTTCGATTAAAGTGAACGGAATACAATAGACACATTTCAATACTTTTATATATTCAACTACTTGTATGCGTAACTTCTGTTTGTTTTGTTTTATTAGTTCCTGAAGTAATGAAACCGCGAGAAGCAATAAATTTATTTCTCTGAAATTTATGTTTGCTTTAATATTATAATAATTAATCTTGTTTCCACAATCCAATAACAACTACGTTATTCTTTTCTTTTGTACAGTTTCACGAATAGTGAGCGAGTGATACAGGGCTTACGACAGTGTTGTCAACTTTGAAATTTCAAAACGCACCAAAATGAGAGAAAAAACGCACCATATTTTTGTTAAATTAATTTCATAGGTTTATCTTAAAGTTGTTAAAAAAACTGAAATATTTTCAATAGGGTGCAAAGAAAACTGAGTGCTTTTTAAATAAATGTTGCTATACTTGATTCTTGCGCCGCTTTCACACACGAAAAGTTTACTTAGCAGAGAGAGTGTCTCCGTTTTCCTTTGCTAGCACTTAACTCAAAACTTTGCAGAGTCCACTTTCCGTGTATTAAACCAGTGGTGTTGCGCTCTGTAAAATCAAATGTACAGAATATGCACACTTATATAAAATGGTATTGAATGAAAAAGTTGTTTCTTATACTAAAAAAAAAGTTATGTTGAAATAGTGCCACCGAAAATGAAAAAAAGCACCGAAAATTGGAAAAAGCGCACTGGCTAAGGATATTTTCGCACAAAAAATTAAAAAAAAGCACAAAAACGGTGCGAAGTTGACAACGCTGGCCTACGATATATTAAAGCAAAATGCTAAATATAACTTTTATGAGCAAATTAACATATTGCTGTTTATTAAAGTTCAGTTTAGTAGTGACGTCTTCACATTTTAAAATTTATGTGTTTAAGAGCATGTACGTGTCTGTAGATTCGTTTCTAAGCAGCTGATTTTTAAGCGTTTTTACAAATATTGAATACCAAATAATAATTAACACTGATTTAAACCTTTTGTCGTATTTAGTAGATAAATTTTCGTAATCTATGAGTTGAATGATCTTTTGATAATTTTGTGTGATCGTGTGATTTTGTTATAGTGATCGGAATGTCTTCTCTCTCTTATATCTGAAAAAAAAAAAAACAAATATTTACAAAGTTAACAAACTTCAAATAGAATTTTTAATAGAAAATTTAATAAATTCAAAAAAAAAAAAAATGTAATAATAATAATAATAATAATAATAATAATAATAATAATAATAATAATAATAATAATAATAATAATAATAATAATAATAATAATAATAATAATAATAATAATAATAATAATAATAATAATAATAATAATAATAATAATAATAATAATAATAATAATAATAATAATAATAATAATAATAATAATAATAATAATAATAATAATAATAATAATAATAATAATAATATCTATGCTCACAGGCAATAGCACCCTAAGCCGAAATACATACATGGCAAAAAAGTCAATTTCAATAGTTAAAAATATATCTGGCAAAGTTATAAGGACCGCTTGGAAAACAAATGTATGTAAATCTGCAGATTTATATAAGTTGAATATTTCGTCCAAAGCTGATAATTAACATACTATTAATTTAGAAGATATTAAAGAAAAGAAATTATATATCTTTATTGCAAACTAAAAATGCCAAGCGGAGAAATTTACAAATCTGACTTTATGTATATACTTAGATATGATTTGCCTGTTTTCAATACTCACTCAACTATAATTATACTTCTTAGTAAGCCCTCTGGTCTTGTTGAAATGACTTGTTTTACATACATAGCATAATACGCTTTTTACACTGATCAACATCTTCATGAAACACATGAAAGATGTTGAAAATGTGTAACACTGTATACATTGCTCACATCTAACCTCTACTATCAATCAAAAATATTATTTTTTCAGTTTTCAAACAATTTAACAAAAACACGTAAAATTTTTTGGAAAGAAATTAAAAAAAAAATTATAAATAGCTAGCTTCTATGTTTCCCAACTATCTATATGTCGACCATGGTACAATAATATAACAGGTAAAAGCGGAACTACAACAAGCCAACAATAAAAAAAACAACATGGCTTTTTATTGTTGCTTTATGATTATAACTGTCAAAGAACACAAAAGAAAATAAAAAAAACAAACGTATATTTTTATTCGTGTCTTTATTTTACAAATAATTTTTCAATAAGTTTTTGCATTTAAAAGTCGTAAAATAAATTAAATATATAAATAAAGATCAAGAAAAAGCTGTCTGTTGTGTTTGAAGCTGTTTTTGCGTTTGAAAATTATTATTGGAACATTTTTTTTCAAAAACTTTTTCAATTTGTAAACAATAATAAAAAATGTGTGTGTATGTGTGCACTTTTGATAGTTATCATCACAGAAAAAAAAATTTCGGCCACAGTTGCGACACTACCTATATATTATGTACCATGATGTCGACATTTCATAGGAACTACCCTAATCATCAGTAGACTTTGGACATTTTTGAAAGATATTCTCAAACATTCAACATTATATCCCAACAATCCAAATAAATTGCTGAGAATTTAAAAAAAAAAAAATGCTCTAATAATACCTGTCGAAACACAAAAAACAAGCTTTTTCATTTATACACGTCCTATGAAATGTCGACATATACATAGATAGCTGAGAAACATAGAAAACAAGCTATTTATAATTTTTTATTGGTATAAATGTTAGAAGCTAGAATAGCGAATAAAAAACTCAATTGTTTGAAAGAAATTAATTTTAAAACAAAAAGAGGATTATAAAATTTATGTACATATGTATGTCAATAAGAAATATATATATAGGCATTATAAACAAAATTTAATAAAAACACAGAAAAAATTATTACAGAAAAAAAATTAAGAAAGAAAACACACATGCAAACAATTGACACATGATAAATAAATTATGATTTTTTATTAAATTTTTTCGAAATAAATGACGTTTTTTCAGTGATGTCACAAGAATAATCGACATTATTGCCACTTTTCTAGTGATGACACTGAAATAATCGAAAGATGTTGAATGGAATAAAATGAGATAGGAACATTTTATAAAGAAAAATTTAGACTTTTGGTACAATGTATTTCTAATGGGAAGATGTTGTTCAGTGAAAAAAAGCCTATAAATCTATATAATTTTGCAAAAAAAAAAAAAAATTTTTTTTTTTTTTTACGAATTTAAATCGATTTCTCAAAATGCATTTTTTGTGCATCTTAAAAAATATTGTAGTTAGAGAAATGGGAGTTTGGAGCATAAATAAAGATTTTTGGGGAAATATGATGATATATGAAACTCACTTCTTTCTGAAGGCGATTTTAACTGTTGATGTTCGTATCCACAGATATTATTATTTATTTATTTATTTATTGTTGTCTCTAATAAGCACCTACTTATGTGTGCTTTATTATTATTTGTTATTTATCACAGCCAAACAGCCATTAAAATATAAATCCTACTCCGTAAATGCACACAGAAGCACTTTTTGGCTAAAGTGTAAAAGTGTAGTGAGTGCATTTAACAAATTTAAATTACAATCACGTTATCCAATACAGTGATTTACTGAAAGGTGTAATTATTTAATTATAAAATGCTTGTGTTTCTTACGAGACAATTGCAGGTTTCATTGATATTCTGTCATTGTAATTTAATTATTAAATTATTTAATTGCCCAGCATAGTATTATAAATGGCTTTCAAATACATTTTAAGCTTAAAAAAATTGCATAATTTGTGGCTGAATATTTTAAAAGTGAGTTTAAGGGTTACACATAAAAAAGTTTGTGATCACCTGTATAACTTGGTAGTCGGGATATCGCCTGCTTGAAGAAACAAATATTAGAAAAAGGTTTGAAAAGCTTTGAAATACTCGTAATTGTATGTTATAAAAGGAATACAAACGTAACCTTCAACAATAGTGATGCTATTTAAGAGCTTTTCTTGTCGAAGGGAAGAGTAAGAAATATAGGAGGCGCTTACAAACAACAATATGAGAATCGAAAAGGGCTGTTCAAAAAAATATAAAACTGTTGGTGCTGGCTGATATGTAAAGGAAGTTATACTTTGTACAACATCGTTGCTAATAATTCCATCGTTTGAGGATGAGTTTGATAGTGTATATGCCCTCAAACAGACATGCAACCAAAAAGTATTTTATGATTTTTTGGAAATTTTTTATTTTCAAGATGGCACACGTTATATATTTATGTCTGTCTCAGCTATTATTATTTAAAGTGCAAAAATTAATAATGTACTTTTGTTTTTTTAGAATTGAAAAACGGCAAAAATTTCCGCGAATTTATTCACTTTTCGCTGTTTAGATTAATGTGATGTTTATGACACACGAATGAGTGATATGTCTAGAAAATTTTTGTGAAATATACTCAATATTTTTTTTTAGAAATATCACTCATTCTTGTTCCATAAACGCCACATAAGGGGATTGTCAAAAAGTGTGCTGCTATAAGTTTTTTTGAACAGTTTGACAGTTCAAATCAACTTTCCCTTTTCTTATGTGTGGTTTTGGGTCCACTGCAAAAAGAAATTGCTGTGAAAACCTATTAGCAACTGTAACATAACACAAATGTTTTCTAGAATGGTGATAAGCTGCTACTGGAGTCATAGAATAATTTCATAAGTATTCAGTCTTAAACAATTTTTTTTACTTTATAACTTTCAACGAAAATATTATATAACGACGTTAGTTAAGCAAATTACTGAATCGTCTGCCTAATTAGTTTTATCCATAGTGTCGTTGTTGACTTTTCTTGTTGTTATGTATTTATATATTTTCTGGGCATGATTTTAGGCCTGACTGACTTCAGTAAACACGTCCGCATTTTAACACTTAAGATAGAAAAGACATGTTAAATAAAATCTATTTTTAATCATCATGTTGTTTTCCAATCTCGAATTCATGTCATTGGTAAGAAATTTCATACAATAGGCCAGTCGTCCGTCCAGCGATAAAAATCTGGTCAGAGAAGCAAACGATTAAATTGTAAAATACGCCAACATTTCTTGTTGAAATATGAAAATAATAAATAAAAAAAAATAAGAATTTCATAATAAAGGTGTGAAATCATTTTAAATTTCATAAACAAATAAGCTTTTAAGTATGATTGATCAAATTAAAAAACAATATTCATAAAAATATATTAAGAAAAAGAAAAACCTGGTGTAGCAAAATCACAGCCTGCTGTAAATTTTTTATACAAAGAAATTCTTTTTTTTTCTGTTGAGGCAAAACAAAAAAATAGTATGAAAATGAACCATTTTTTGTCGTATTGTTTTGCCTTTAACGAATATAAAGAAAAAATTTAACTCAATAATGTGGCTCGTGGCAAAAAGAAGAAGAAAAAAAGAAACAACAGCTTCAGTGGAGCGTAATTTAATTAAACGAGATCACATGACAGGATCATCATCATCAGCAGCAGCAAAAACTACAACTTTATCGTTTCTCTCTTCATTTTAAGAATAAACCTGCAATTTTGTACAACAAACTTCAAAAAGAAAAAGTGTTAAACAAATTTAAATAGAAGCGAGTGATATTTAAGATAGATTTAAGCACACAGAAGAAAAAACTTTGTTTTCTTTTTTGTATCAGAAAAAAAACTTTTGAAATTTTACAATTTTTTCTCATTATTTTATTTTCCTTTGTTTCAAGCACTTTGCAATTGTTTCTAGTTCTTTTAAAATTAATTATATTTCACTGTTTTGCTTTATTTTGTTCTAAAGGGAACAAAGATTTCGAAATCTGGGTCATCATGTGCTTCAGTACGCCCCAGCACTTGCATCCAAAATTGGTATTCACGCGTGGATGTGTGCGAGAGTGTGTGCTGGTTTTCTCACGGCTAGTAATCATTAACTCTGTCCTGGCCAATTGATTGCAATACAACTCTTCGCATTCAACTTCATATTTCCAGATACGAGTAGTGCTACATTTTTCCCAGTGGAGACCGTTTTGTGTTTTGTTAAAACTTTCAGAAAAATTTTGTGTGCGTGTGTGTGTGCTTTTCAAGCATTTATTTCTGTACGATTTTTATCTCTATTTGCAAAATCTTAATGTTTATAACTTGTGCAAATATTATATTTATTTAACCTTTAATTCGTTATCAACTGTATGTAGTTTTGTTTTTTGGTTTTTGAGATGACTTTGCAACTGGGTTAATGTCCTGCAGTTTTTTAACCCTCTTCTGCCAATAACTTATCAATACATATTCGTACTTGCTTGTAGTGTAACTTGTTCTAGAAAAACAAAACTGGGTCAATAGAACACTAGGCAAAAAGTGCATGTTCTACTTAAAGATGCAAACGTTTGTATGTAAATTATTCAAACTTTTACATACAAACAACAGAGATCGTATAAATGTGTGCGTCCATACACACGAGTAGTTATGTATGTACGAGTGCAAGCAGGCAAATACTCGAACACAGCAACAGATAAATTCATAATCTTTCTTTCTTAAAGTGCTTTCTGTTGATTGGGTTGGGGCAACCGGCAATTCTCTTGGTAAAAATAATGACACATTATTATAGTAATAGATGGGCACTAGAGAGCTATTTTGATCAGTAAGTTAACTACTATCTTATCTTTTTTTAAGTTGAAGTCTAGTTGCGAACGTAAACGGACGTAATTTTTCTGAGGGCAAAATATCAAAAACATACTAGCATAAGTAGTAAGGAAGTAAGTGTTCCTTTTTGGGTTATTGCTTGTTGAATGTATGGTAATTAAGGTATATACTCGTACAGTGGCTGCGTCAGCATAGCATAGCTAACATTTGAGCTTCCAACGTATTGAAAGTCAGACGGTCATACACACTACTCTATCTTTCCTCCAGCTCATAACGTATTTTTCACTGGTGCACCAACAAAAAAAGCTCGTGTATCATGACCGTGTAAAATTAAAAACTTATATCAAAGTTCTTTGCTGCTTGCCTTCCAGTAATTGTCAAAATTTTATGAAAATGACAGTCTATCCATAATGAAATATCAAATCATTCGAAGCAAAATCCAACTATCCCAGCTAATAAATGATTTGTCGTGTTGCCAGACATGTGCTTTTATTTTAACAAAATCACTTAAATATGAATTATTTTATTCAAGTAATTATGGTCAAAAGAGGTCTTGCTTCAGCCGTGAAGACACTTACTTTTTTCAGCTTTTCTTAAACTAAGATTGAAAGAGTTACAACAATATGACTTACTTACAAATAAATATGACATTTGTAAACAAAACAGCAATAATATGTTCCCGTCCATACTATGAAACATTTGCTGCAAAACTTTCGAGTTTGGAGATGTTAGAGGAAAAGAGAAGGGAAACATGTACTTTGTTTCATGTACATGCAGTTCTTGTCAAGTTTCTCATTCACATTTTCCGATATAAAGTTAGCTACAACTATATTTGACATTTCTTTTTATTTAATTTCTTTAGTTGCACCAATTACATATACAAACAAGTTTCAATTCTGTTAATATTAAAAATCAAATAACTGCACAAAAAAATAAACAAATTAATGTGAAAAAAGAATTTAATTAATGCGTTTAATTTCAAACAAAAAAATATTTTCCATATGCCCAAAACTATCAAAAAATAAATAGAAGAAAAAGGAAGGAAGGTACTTCAAACAATAAAAACTGCAAATAAAAACTTCAGTGTGGACACGAATGCAGTATCAAAAGAAAATTTAGAAATGGTTTGCAGCAAATGTTTCATAGTATGGACGGGGCTATGCAATTTTATTCTAAAATGTATTTTTTCGTGCATTATGTTCAAATAAATTAATGCAAAATTATTAGACAAATTTTGTATTACAAAATTTTACGTTTTGGCAAACATGTTTAAATTGTAAAATATTTTGAGTGGTTTTTGTTTTTTCGATTGTTTAGTTTTTTTGAAAACATTCAGAGTTGCATCACTGTTATATGCATGAAAAAATCGTTTAGATCGTGCGAGAAAACATCTCTATATTCAAGCATAAAACTAAAAAGTTATCAGCACAGTTGCATTTAAAGCTACTCAGGTCACTTTCAAGCCGACATTTTTTGGATTTTTTCACACTTCCCACTTTTTATCGACAACATGTTGAAACATTTTAACGTTTTTAAATTTTTTTCAGTACAGCTGAACTCTTTGCTCTTAATAATAATTTAAATTGTGATATATCTATACTATTCACCAAAATCTTAAAAAGACAGAAAAAAGTAAGAATCATTACTGCTTTTATAGAATATGAAACTCACAGTCTTATACGTGTACAAGCTGAGCTGTATTTGCGCTGCCAATTTAAAAATTTTCTTTTGTATCGTAATGCATCCAGCTGTGTATTTGTTTTAGACTTTTTATGATAAAAACTGCCACTAAATCGAAACTTAAAGCTTAAGTGTTAATGAATTTAAAAATGTTCTAATTTATTATAATATTGTTATGAGCTAGTTCATTTATTAACATATGTGCTGTTCATAGAACACAAAGGAGCACTCGTCTAAAAAATTTTATATGGAAATCACTCAAAAAATTGAGTATGTTTCACACAAATTTTTAACACGATAATAATTTTTCGACTATCTAAAAATTGTGATATATAAAAAAAAGGATCTGCTATATAAGCAGATAGCTCCTACTGCGACCTGGAAACTTTTAACAACTTGTCGTCTGAAGGCTCTCACTCACACTTTTATAATAGTCCCATTGCCTTTTTGTTTATTGCACTGTGTTATTATATTGCCTTGAATCCATTATGAGTTAGCAAACTTTGAAACGATAGCAGGAATTTTAAACTTATACGAGTTCTGTTTTTGGTACAAAAAGCTGTTTTGGAAAAATCAAGAATTTTTAATACCTATTCACATTTCCTGAATTTTTTATTTTTAATTTTTATTTATTTATTTATTTATTTAACCGAGCCTCCAATGGGCCATATATAGTTAATAGTATAATTAAACTTAATGTACAATTCAAAAAATAATAGTATAATTAAACTTAATGTACAATTCAAAAAATAAGCATTGATAAAAGTTCATTCGTTAATGTAAAAGAAAAGAAGTGTTATGAAAAACTTAAAACATTAAAAATTTAGGGCATATAAACTGACAACGTTATAATTGTGATGCAAAATGGTTTATGTGTTCAGCCTGTTGACAAATCCTTTCAAAAAGAAGAAACAATATTAAAAATCCGTATACAAGAGCTGAGCTACTCAGAAATTTATTTTCAATATTACTAATATTATATGATGGGTTGTTACCATTCGTCTAGCTCTAGTTCAATCCTGGCTAAAGCCCATCAACATACATACATACGTACGTTGATAAATAATAAAAAATAATTGATAAATAATAAAAAAATATGAGACTAATATAGATGAAAAAATAAATAAGGGTCAGTGGCTGAGTTGGTTAAGCGGACGTATTGAAAAATACACCATGTTTACTTGGTGCTACTGAGTTCGAATCCTAGTGGGTGCTGATGAGCAGTGTAGCGACTGCGAAACAGCTAGTTGTCCTCCAGCTTTAGTGTATTCAACTATTTAACATTAATACATACAGAAATTTATTTTCGACCATTTTTTACATTCTATTTCCAAACAAAAAACACATTCACATTCTACATTCTATTTCAAAAAAAAAAAAAAAAAAATTGTTCTCAAAAATGGCTCAAATCAAAATATTATTAATAACAGACTCAGTTGTTTTGTGCTAAAAGAAATTATAAAATTCGAATTAATACAACAAGCAAAGTACTCGTATTTAATAGTTGATTTGATGTTATCAAGAATTTATAAATAAGCCTTTTTATCACTGATTAATAACGTGAAAGCTGTTGAGTAACTAATCTAAAGATTATATTCAAAATAAGATATTTTTATAAATTAGACTGAAAGTTTAAACAACCAGGAACAGGAACAAATACATCAATCACATTGGCTGTTCCATTGCAAACGGTGTTGCGAAATAACTTTAACCCAAACCATTCAAACAATTTCAAAAACTGCTCATGCATTTACCGCTGATAAGTTTCAAATCGCTACAGAATTTTCGCTCATAAATAGCAGTAGTACTCGTGCCAGTTTAAATTCTTGAGAAAATAGTTTATAAATAAATTTAAATAAAATCAACCTTAACGAAAGCGCTAATGTAGTTTTTGTGTTCTAATTTTGTTTGAATACATAAATGCTGAATGGAAAAATGAATTTTAAATCTATTAGAGAAAACAAAAACAAAAAAATCATTGGGTTGAAGAATTTTAATTTTCCCAGTTTTTGATTCAAAAAAAAATTTTTTTTTTAAGTTGAATTCGTTGAGTTTAAATCAAGCAAACTTTCAATACATATTTTCTTACATAAAACTTAATGCAACAGTCCAGTAAAAATATTAAATAAAAAGCAGAGAAAATAAAATACAATCGAGTATGTTGCTTGAATGACACATTTGTCACATTTCTTTGGATGGCGTCAGTTCTGTGCGCAATTCGTTGTTGGTACATATAACATGGTGTCAATATTTCTTTCCATTTATCGTAAAGTTTTTTTTTTTTTAACATTATATTTTGTAATAAAATATTATTAATAAAAGTGTGTACTCGTATCTGGGTGTTGCCTTGTGGCTAGAAATAAGACAAGCCGAAAGTTTTCAGTTGTAAGACAAGTGGACATATTGTGGTCAAACTTAATTCAAACTCTAGCATTTGCAAAACCATTTTGATGAGTTAGTTGTTGCTATATGGATATTTCAAGTAAGGGATTTTCTTTTCGTTGGGATTTTAAGTATTGAATACGAGTCAAAATGTGTCATCTTTGAACAAATTTTCTCATCACATTTATGTACGAATCGATGTTAACTATCTCATTACAAAATATCTTTTTTTTCGCAAATTGTTTACCTCTGTAAGGGAGGTAAGTGTGTGTAAGAATAGAATATGTATTCTCATATATGTTTATATTTTTTGTTTTCTTTCATTATTTGTTAAATGATTAGAAATAATATACAACAGAACATCATTGCAACTAAATTCTCAAATCCCAATCAACGTTTGAAATATTGTTTCGTTAAGATGCCATTTTTTTTAAGAATGATTTCAGCAAATGCTTTCTTCATCTAAACAAAATGATTAAATGTCGTTAAGGGGAAAACAATTCGGAAACACCAGCCAAAAAGAAGGGAAATGCTTAATGACACTCGAGTTGACAACAAGCCCACAATGAGTAAATACGAGAAAATTTAAAAGTATGTGATTATTTGAAATTAAAATACAACTTTCGCTAGAGCGCGTTCTACAATCCCATTTACGTTTCACTTTATGGAAGTAATTGATTACAAATGCTCAGAAGTCAATTATAAAAAATAGCCAATTGATAATTTTATTTGTGTTAAATTGTCTTTCTTATCTTTTGTCTATTGCTGTGTATTTAATAAAAATAAAAATAAATAAAAATAATTCTAGATTTACTTCGCGTGGCATTAAATCGTGAGTTGCTAAAAATAAATAAATAAATTGTAAAAATAATTTTCACAGTTTTTGCCACTGGCAGTTTCATTGCAACGTGTCTCCACATTTTCGTTAATAACTTTTTGCAATTACTTCAAACAAGACACATTAAAATGCATTATATTGCAGGTTTTTTTTTTTTTTTTGCAAGTCTGATGACATGTGAACATACAAGTGTTATTCGCAAGAATGTTTAACATTTTTTTCCATAAATTAAGTTCTAGATTAAAAAGTTGCTTAAGTATTGGTGTTGTAAGTGCATTGAAGTAAATGCTTTTGTATACAAATGTTTTCCATGCAAAAATATGATTAAAAAAAGGGGATTTTTACGGAAAATTTAGGTCGCTTCTTACGCAACATTCAAAACATAACTGTTTCGGATTTGCCTTTTTTTTTAAATTCATAATTCATTGACAATTTTTTCTGCATGTAAGCGCTTATGAATATTCTTGTGAAAACGTTAAGCCCCTTCCATTATTGGGAATAAACAAGATTCTGTATAATTATATAAAATCAGGGAAAAAATTAAGTATTAAATGTACTCCACAGCTGAACTAGCATTCTGAATGAAATATAAAAAAAGCTAGAAAGTCGAAATTTCTTTCGGAAGCATGTTTGTAGTACGACGTTAGAAATCAGGAATTATGTGCAGTGTTGCCATTTTACTCATTCCTATACAGGAATATTTTTTATATATTATTTCTAAAGCTCTAAAGAATTAGACGACAGCAGACTTCACAACTTCACAACTACAAATGAAGTTAGCGTCAAATACTGCCGTCTCATCAGCAACATAATTATTTTAAAGACAGCAGCAGCACTATGTGTATTTAAACAATGCAAAATTCAGAGGTGCCACATATATATTTTACATGAATAAAATTAAAAATATTACATAAAACTGTAAAACCTTATTTATGTAATGTTTATTTCTATTAAATATTTCAAACAAATTTTAGTTTTTATTGCTGCCATTTATATTTATAGTGGCAGCATTGCATTTACTTTTTGCTGCCTACGAAAATAGAAATTAATCTAAGTTGGCAGCAGCAGCAAATGCTGTTGTGAAGTCGTGCTGCTGTGATGTCGTTAAAATAATCGAGTGCATTTATACACATGTATTTTATTTTTGACAGATTGCTGCTTGCTGTCTGCTGTCGTCTATGTGTTTAAAGCTTAATATTATATGATGGTATCATTCGTGTGGCTCAAGTTCAATCCTGGCTGAAGCCAAGAAATATTATTATTTTTTAATTATAACAATAATTGCCGCGACCAATAACTCTTGATCAAAGAAGACAGGAAAAAATAATTGAATCTTAGTGGGTGCCGATGAGCAGTGTAGCGACTGCGAAACAGCTAGTTGTCCCCCAGCTTAGTGTATTTGTTTTTTTTTAAGTGTTTAATGTATTTTTCAATATTTCGTCTTCCTTTGGAAGACTTCTTCAGGAAAAATTGTTTTTTTGTGTATAAATTCAATACAAAATTTGTATTGAATTTTGCAAATTTTTCTTGGCTTTAGCCAGGATTGAACTTGAGCCAGACGAATGATACCATCATATAATACTAGAAATATTACATTTTATTCCATTATTATTTGATCTTCTTTTATTACTTCCATTTTTGCAGCTTAAGATCTTTTGTTGTTTTTTTTTTTTATAAAAAAGTAACGTATTTTTTATTTCTATTTCGATATTTCGCTAACAGTTTGTTAGCATCGTCAGGAAAATGAAAATGTTAATTAACAACAAAAGATCTTAAGCTGCAACAATTTAAATAATTTATTAAAAATATTAAAAATAAGTTCGACTGTTTATCATTAATGCATACATATGTATTTTTTTTATTGAATATAAGCCACTACAATTTGCACTTTAAGTACCAAGTGGCGCCCATAAAAGAGATCGTATTACTAAAATGCAGTTAAGAAAACATGAATTGCCGAAGAAAACATTTGTAGTTAAAGAAAACAAAAATGCAGTTCAGTAAACATGAAACTTGAGCACAAATTATTTTAGTCAATGAACTTTATAAAAAAATAACAAACAGACAAACAATTAATGACACCAAGAATTTATTTAAGCTACTAAAAGTTTTTCAAAAGTCAGCAAATTTGATTAAAAATGTACAAACATATTTGTGTACTAAATAAAATTAAATAAAATTTAATTCAAGTCGTCTGTTTTTTAGTGGCATAATAAAACTTGCATACATATTTGTGCAATAATTTGATGTGTAAAATTTATTGATAAAACATTTCTGTAGTTGTAGTAGTTTTCGCTTAAACAAAACCCAAAGAATGAAAATATAAAATTCAATGTCATAATCTTTATTTAGACAAATACTTTTGTTTCAAACAGTGCTTTGACATGAAATCATGGAAATTTCCTTTCCAAAATTATATAATTTTATTTAAATTTAAAATGTTTCTCTCTGATGAGAAGTAATTGACATCTAAGAAATAATAAAAAGCGAAAAACGAACGTGTAGAAATGCTTCATAAACTTCTCTTAAATATATTCTTCGACAAACTCATTTGTTTTCTTTTCTAATTGAAACAAAACAGCCCGAAATAAATACTGACAAGATATCGCAGCTAAATACAATATGGAATGGCAAATTGTATTAAAATTTTTGATATGTGCTTAAAAAAAAACCTCATTTAAAAAACGCCCTGTCATTGAACTTGTCCAATGTTTTTGAACAATTTCGTAGAATACGAGTACTGATAACGGGCATCAAGTTTTTTAAACAATTTACTGAAACAATTTACTGTGGAAAACAGGAGAGCCTACACACTTTTACGATGAGGCTGAGGAAAATATGTTGCTGATTATGTTGGCTTGTTCCAAAGAGTCACCTTGTAGTGCCATGTCGTAGCTTGATATTACATATTTGTTTTTCTGCGAATTAGTTAGGAAAACGTAAATAAACAAAAAATATCTGGTTGCTCAGATACAGCAAACGCTGTTCAAACAAAACAAGAGTGATATGAGTAATTGATTTGTGTCAGCATTTGCATTGATGGCTTAATCTTACGGAGGAATAATTCCATGCAATGATTCGCACATGTAGCAACTTTTTGTCTTATGTTTGTAGCTCTACTGAAGCATTTGGACCCCTTGTTAAAGAGCCTTCTAATCCTTCCTGTAAGCGAGTCCCCTGACAATTAGAGGATATCCAGGCTTCGCGTGGCTGTTACAAAACTACAACTAAAACCGAAGTTATCGAAATGCAGGTACCTTAACTTTGACCACAACCTTGATTGCCCGTAAAACAGAGATAACCTGCCAATTAGCCCTTGGTGAGTGTTCTCGGAAGTCCAGAACCACAACCTAAGTCATATTAAGCCTGTTTAGAGTTTCTTTTTGCTACAAATGACGTACTCTTGCTTCTCTGTGGCCAAAAAAAAATACAGAATGCTCGAATTAGGAATACGCCTGCTTCCCGGCCAAGCAATAAAGAGTAGTAATAAAGTTGCACGTGTAATCCATTTGAGATAAAAATAGATTCAGTGTTCGTTGGCCGAGTGGTTTAAGTGGCCTTACATCATACTCGTTTCAAGGTCCCAAATTTGCGATCTAGTGGGTGCTAACGAGTAGTATAGCGGGTACGAAACTGCTACTTGCGCCAGTTAAAGTCTCTGATGAGTTTTCGGATCCTCTTTAATTACAAGTCGTTGATGACAGCAATTAATATTGTAATAAATATTCATCTTAGTTTATGAAAGGAAGAGCGACTTTTAACCCACTTGGAACGTAAGTGAAATCCATGTGAAGAACAAGAATTAGGAAACCTTTTTCGAATTTCAATCATAATAACACTTTACTAATAATAATAACACTTGTTGAAGTATTGAAGTTGAAGTGTTTCTTAAGTGACACGGTAGTTTGAAGGGGAGCTGCATACTAGTGGAGCTTCTTGCCGATCACCTAGCCAAAAATTAGTAAAAATATCATCATACTTTTGGCTTATATAAGTTTTTATTTCACTTTGAAGTACATACACATACACTAAAAACAAGTGAAATAAATCTTTAAAAAAAAGACAGAAAAAATTATAGTAGAAATAAAATCCACAAAATTTTTGTCTGAAAAAATATTTTGTATGCATGTACATAAATATCAAAAAATAATCTTGGATATCGTATTTTGTTGTTGTTTCAAAAAATAGTTGTTTTCGATCAATAAATATTTTTACTAAACTTTTGTTTGAATCAACGTATTCTTTTACAAGTTCGCATTCAAACAATTTATAAATTGATTCAACGAATTTCGTTATTGAACACGAAAAAGGTTTCTTTCGGTGAACGTTGTCTAGCTTACGAATCGACATATTGGGGCAATGACATTTCGATATCCGTAACACAGTGTTATTTCGTTACAGTTTGGTGTGAAATTCTCGTTAATTCTGCAATTTTCTCTCTTAAAAAATTAAAGAAATTCTTAAAGACTATAAACCCTTAGCAAATTTCAAAGCAATATTAGTAAGTTTTCTGCTTTATCTTTCAACCAACTGCAAATGCTGATAATCATAATTTAGGTTTTACCTTCCATGATCTAAATTTTGTTTTCGAAGTCCCTGCTGTGTGGTGTTTATGGTACCTGAATGAGTTACAGGTCTAGAACATTTGTATGAAGCACACTCATAATATTGAACATATTTCATACAAATTTTCCAGACGTATCACTCATTCGCGTTCCGTGAACGCCACATCAACTTCGGTGAAAGTGGGCAAAACTTTATAAATGAAATATGTTTGCGACTCAACTTAAACAACCACAAAAATAAGACAAAAAATTATATTATCATCTCTTTTTTTCGATTGGTCGGTCTTTCTACGTTGCAAACCCCTGCTGTGGATCTTGAGTTTTCTTTGCTGTTATATTATATTTTTTTCCCCACATAATTTTGTATATGTGAGGTTTTGTATATAAATATCAAATAAATTTAAAGGCAATAATTTATTAAATCATAAATTAACTATTTTTCAAATATTGTTTTTTCCAATAAAATATTTATGCCTATAAAATTTGTATTGAAAAAAAAAAAACAAATATTGCGGAAATACAAAACATCAACACAATAGAAACCGTCGTGAAGTGGAATTTTAAATTCAATACATTTACTTTTTTTCACATGTTACACTGACCCAGTAAAAATGCTGTTGTGTTGTTTGTTTTATTCTCGTTGTGCTTGAGAAAAGAAGCAGAACGTTCGGATACACACTCGCCCGTACATATGTACATATAAAAAAAAATTTAAATAATTAATTATCGAAAATATTTGCTCGCTTCCGGTTAATATGAATCAAATTAACAATATTATTATGTTAACAATTAGTGGGTCCTGTTGAATTGTTTGCTCGTGAATTTATAAGCAGAGACCAATGTGTTTCTTTTCGCATTAAGCTTTTAAAGAAATTTCAAAATGCAGCTATTTTTAGTTTTTATAAGCTATTAATAATCGCACAAATAACAAATATTTGCTTTGCTTCATACAACTTTTACTGGAAGTGTATTTTTGGGTCAGTTGCTTAAGTTACACGCATTCACACATATTGTGTGTTTTATAATATGTCTGTGTGCTAGAGAGCTACACAAGATTTTAATAAATCTCATGTTTGAGATATTTACATTACTTTGCAGTGCCCATTTTAGCATTATCGGTGCTAGATTTAGCACTTCTTTTGTTGGTTTAGCAGCAAATTTAGCACTTAGCACTTTTTTAACTTTTTCCAATTGTTCATTCAGCATCTTTTAAAAGATCTGTGTTACCATTTTTTTTTTAAAGAAACCAGTTTGATGCCTTATATTCATGCTTATAGCGTATTTACACCAAAGCGAAATCTGCTCATTCGAGATTCCAAATCTAAAAGATTTTGAGAAGATTTCCCATACAAAATGACATCTACTTTATAAGTAAATTTCGGCAAAATCCCCTGAAATCTACTCAGTACCAAACGATGCAACTGTGATTTTGTTCAAAAAGTACTAAAAATACTACACTGCAACAAAAAAATATACACTTTAATGTGGTGTATCCAGTCTCTGATAAAAGTGTTTTGTCAAACTCCCATGCATAAATTATTTTAGTGAGCATGAAATGTCAAAAAACGGTGCTGTAAACGATATAGATTTCCTTGTAGGTTTTAATTCCAATCTACTAGATTTCGAGTTGGTGTAAATGTTTAGAAGATTTCTTCTACCAATGTCGTATTTTTTTAATTATAATTTTGAAAAGGGTCTTTTATCTAAGAAAGAAACTATAAATCCTGAAATGGAGAAAGAAATTCGAATTGTACTCGTATGTCGCAGTTTTATTACACTATTTTGGTGTCAATTTAGCTCCAAAACTTTTTTTGATCTGGTCACACTGCTCGTGATAGAAGGCCGTGGAGAAAAGTGAAAAATATTTGTGCTGGGTATTTGTGAACGTATACTCATATATGAATATTTCTAGTTCACTTTCAGATTTTATTAGACTGCCAAGCAAAATTATCTACCACTTTAAGAGAAGAATCTACTATAATCGGCAGTGGCGAATATAATGCTGTACAATACAACAGATCACTTCTGAATATAAACGAAAGACTAAAATATTGAATATTTGATAATTTACAACTTGCTTGAAAAATTAAAATTAAAGCTGTAGGATCAAAAGTTATCTTTTCATAGAAAAAGAAAGGTCTTGTAACCTAGCCAGTTCAAAACTATTTTTGAATGGTAGAGAAATAGTCTAACAGTGTTAAATATTTGCAAGTTTTTCTATAACGAACTTTAACACATCAGTCAAATAATTAGAAATTTTAATATTGCCATTAAAGTGTTGTATTCTTTAATTAGAACAGTCCAATTTTGCCAGTTTTGATTTTACTTTGGCACTATTCTACACAAATATTACATCCATCACTCATATTTCTTGTACCCGATCTAACAATGATTAGGTTTCAAACCTAGATTAGGTGCAAACAAGTATTATAGATGTTACGTAACCTTTAACCTTGTCTCTTTGAATAAAAGTGCAGCTCTTTTCTTGGGCTTTGAACAGCAAATTTGTGTAAACCAGTTCGTTGTCAAAGCAGAAGTATGGATATAACTAACTCAGAGTAAGTTAGTGAGTGAGTGGAAGTTTGGGGAAAAGAGAACTAAATAAATGGGAGTTATTATTTCTTTTCAGTAAAACTGGTTTAGTTTATTTGCAATGATTTTACCTGTAGGTTTTACAATATTTCCTGTTTAGATTTATACGCACACAGGAGTCAAAATAGATGCAAACTATGTAACAATTCCGAAATAAAAATATATCGATGGTTCTGCGGTTTTTCTTTGCAACTTGATGGAGATTTAACATATATTTCGTTAATTAAACTTAAGAAAGAACTTCATGCTAATAAAATTCTTTAAAAATATTTTATAAGAGTTTTATAAAAATGTCGATGAACAGAAATATATTTATTAAACTAAATTTTTGGTTTGTACATATGAACGAGTACATTGTGTTTTACTTTAAGTTTTTCCTTTCTTAAGTTTTTTCTTAAGAAGAATTTTTTACAATACAAATTTGCTGTGATAAATAATTTTTGATTGAGAAGACAAAAAGTACTTAAAATACTACGCTGCAACAAAAAAAATATACACTTTAATGTGGTATACTTGTGAAAATGAAATCTTGCTAGATGTCAGAAAACGGTGAGGTAAACGATATAGATTTCCTTGTAGGTTTTAATTCCAATCTACTAGATTTCGAGTTGGTGTAAATGTTTAGAAGATTTCTTGTACCAATGTCGTATTTTTTTAATTATAATTTTGAAAAGGGTCTTTTATCTAAGAAAGAAACTATAAATCCTGAAATGGAGAAAGAAATTCGAATTGTACTCGTATGTCGCAGTTTTATTAGACTATTTTGGTGCCAATTTAGCTCCAAAATTTGTTTTTGATCTGGCCACACTGCTCGTGATAGAAGGCCGTGGAGAACAGTGAAAAATAATAATCAAATCTTTAGCTGGGGGACAACTGGCTATTTCGTAGTCGCTACACTACTCATCAACACCCACTGGGATTTGAACTCGGGTCATGAAATATCATGATCTGCTGCTGTAACCACTCAGCCGCCGAGCCATTTAAAATATATTTATATTTATCTGCCGATCTGCCTTACGGGCATTTCGTTTTTCGCTCCTACTAACAATATAATGTGAGTAAACAAAAGATAATAAATATCTCTAACTTAATTGCAATTCGGTTGGTGTAGCTTTCTAGTATATAAATGCATGTGTAAATGTAGGTAGATAAGTTTGTATATGCATTAATAAAAAAATAAAATACCTAGTATATATTTTAGTGTAAGACAACGAAAAATATATGTACGAGTATGTAAAGTAAATTCACATTTATATCCATGTGACGTTTATGACGTCTTATTTAATAATAATATGTCTGATTAAATCAATTTATAGCTGATTAAATCGTTTTCATTCTCAATTGCATATCTCTGGATTTATTAAAATATTTTATTAAATATTTCTTGAACTTTTTATTTTAATAAGACATTCATTATTAATATTTTTATTTCTTTCACTTTTTTTTTTATTGATTTCTAATTAAATTGTATAATTCGAAATGTTTAAAGCAGTGAAGAAAAATGTTGAGTAATTTTTTAGTTAATTAAAAATGACTAGCCGTTTTCTGATGTTTAGACAAGAAATGATTTATTAATTAGAGTAAAAATTATAAGAAAATAAAAGTCAGACAGAGCAAATTCACACAAGTCAAACGTGATTGCTGTTTTAATGTGAATTCTGTGAAATGTTCTGAAAATATTGAGGTGACTCACACATTATACGACCATTTTATGTTATGGTTTTATGCTTATGAGAGTTGTTTGATAATTCCCTGGCTGTTTAAATACATTTTGTTCTTTCGGCGAATAAGGTTTTTATTTTGCAATGCAATATCCATTATACAAAAAACCAGGTAACCGCTTCCCTACAACAATACAACACTAAAAAAATAACATGTGTTTTTTGTTTGTGTAAATGGCGAATTTTTAACCTCAACTGTCAAAAGTTTCTGATAAGCAACAGGTGTATTGTTAGTAATTTATTTTTATGGTGTGGGTGTGAAGAAAAGAGCATGATAAAATTTGACAAAATGATAAGATGTGTCCACCTAATAATGAATTCGCCTTGGCAATATCTTTATAAATAAATACGTTTCGTTCAGTGCATTTAAAATATTTTTATTTCTTCCCAATAAAAGGTTTTCTCAAAACCCTCAAAATAAGCGTTTGTTTTGGTTATGACCTCTTAATTCCATCCAAATCTCTTACCACCCAGCTACTTCATCAGGAAAAAGAAAATAGTCGGAGGGGACTAAATCTGAGGAATATGATAGGGTAGCATTCCATAGCCCAATTTATGGATTTTACCTCTGCACTCGTGCTTTGCCGTGATGAAGCAGCAGTTTTTTCCGCCAAATCTTTGGTTTAAATCAATATCGAATCCGTCTAGAAGCACTGTATAATAATCGTCGGCAATCGTTTTACCCTAGATAATCAATGTACAACATGGCGGGGAAAAAAATATGGCTATGGTATTGTTGGCTCGCCCAAATTACATTGGACTGACCATCGCCAAACACTTCCATGAAGTAGTCACACAGTTGCGTTAATGTTAATGAGGTATGATCAAACGCAGCAATCATCTCCTGTAGTGCAATTCACTAACTTTTAACGATTTTTAAAGAGTATAACTTAACGCGAGCTATTGTGCTTTGCACTAACGCTTATGTGATTCACTAACTTATTTTTAACACCTCTGGTCGTATGTTAAAAAAATTTTAAATAATGTGGCAGCTTTGTTAAAAATAAAGAAAACCACAAAGAGGAACAGAAAAAAAAAACAAACAAATTGGAAAATAATTCCATGTTTAGGGTAAGTAAAACTAATTATGTTGGTTATTTGAAATATTTTTTGATAAATAAGATAAGTTCTCCTCACGGAGAACACGCCGTCCGATTGTTGCAGGCCGATCTTCCGACAACTCGCATTCCAAATACTGCGAAGTTATTCTAGTAGAAATTTTAACGACATTGGTGTTAAGATAAACACCACAAAAATAATTCGTGTTTAGCTAACGCTAATCAGTCAGGCTATAAAAGCAGCTGATTTAAAACGAAGACAAATAGTGTTAAAAACTGTTATAGAATCGCGAAAACACCAACGCTAGTGTTAATTTCTCTAAACGAGTTTTATTAGCGTTAAAACAAGATAGTGAATTGCACTACTGGACAGCTTTGTCATGTTCAAATATTCATGGAAAATGTGATGTGCTCGATAAGTTGGGATACCTACAGCATCAGTCAATTCACATACATACTCTCATTCTCCGATCGTCACTCAATCAGTCAATTCACATACATACTCTCATTCTCCGATCGTCATTTGTGTTGGTGCGAACACAACTGTATCTTAACCACTGAAATCCATAGTATAGTCTATAGTCAGTCTATTCTTGGTTTCAATAATAGGTTTTTACACAAAAAAAGATTAAATCTACACGCGAAATTTATTTCTTTTCTTATAGCCTATTTACACCAAAGCAAAATCTGCTCATTCGAGATTTCAAGCCAAATCTAGTAGATTTTGAGAAGATTTCCCATACAAAATGAAATCTACTTTATGAGTAGATTTCGACGAAATCTCCTGAAATCTACTCAGTACTAAGCGATGCAACTGTGATTTCTTGCAAAAAGTACTTAAAAATACTACGCTGCATCAAAAAATGCACTATAATGTGGTGTATGCAGTCTCTGGGCACAAAAAATATACACTTTAATGCTGGTGTATTCAGTCTCTGATAATATTGTGTTGTCAAACCCGCAGGCATAAATTATTTTTGAGCAAATAAAATCTTGCTAGATGTCAAAAAACGGTGGTGTAAACGATATAGATTTCGTTGTAGATTTCAATTCAAATCTACTAGATTTTGAGTTGGTGTAAATGCGCTATTATGCAATTTTCTTAAAATTCCCAAGGTTGTGTATTTGCTTTAAGTGCAGTCAAACGCAAACCACGAAACCACAAATTAGGCAGCTTGCTCAAAATTTGATAGTGTTCTATTAAAAAATTGTGGTTTACGGCCGCAGTGTTGCATTTAAAGTTACTACGCTGGAAATTCAATAAGTCATGAAGTCAAACAGTCCTCGTATTTTATTCATTTTATGTGCTAATAAAAGATTGGCTTAATAAAAAACATGTTTCGCTCTTAAATACAACAGATGGAGCAGCCATCACGTAAATAAATTTGGGGATGATATGAGTTATAAAAAAAAAAATCATAGTGTTTATAAATTGACCAAATTTTAATATAAAGTCTACTTATTGAATTAGCAAAGTTGTATTAATTATAAATAAAACCGGAACAAAGAACTGCCTTTGTTATTACTTGCCAGGGTTAAAGTAAGGACAAAATTTGTCTTAATAATGACATAAATCCGGCTTAAAGCAGACACATACATGTGCACGACAAAGACTTCTTATGTTTTATTAAATAATATTTCGTTTTAAATTGCTTTGAATACAATAAAAAAACAAAATGCAATTTAATGAAATGTGCAATAATTAATGAAAAAACTAATTTGTATGACAAGTTTTAAAGTGTTTAAAATGCAAAGAAATTATCGTATAACTCTTTTATGCAAGCTGCCGTTTCAGACTTTAGACCACCTTTAAACTTTTCACCCGTAAGACTTTTGAGAAATAAAGAATAATTGTATTCTAGAAGTTTTTCTTGCTTAAGAAAAATCTTTTTGCACTGCCCACATTAAGCTTAATCGTAAATAATCTTTAGCTTCATTAGACGGTGGTAAAACGTTTTTATATAAAAAAAAATATATTGTAATACAAATTATATAATTTATTCTTGAAGGTCGGTTAGTAGAATAATTAAAATAATTTAGTCTGCAAGAAGAATAAAAACACATGTGTTTCTATTTCTTTATCAATCATACACTTTGCAAGCACATTAATAGCTGAATTGTTATGATTTAATACCAGTTGCGGGTTCTGAAAGGGGGAAGCAAAATTTTAATAATAAAAAATGAACAAAAGAACAAGATACGAGTATTTTGAAAAAAATAAAAAGGAACTGAGTACAAGCAGTAGTAACCGGCTCTTGTTTATAACGACATTAAGTATCAAGCAATATAAAACTATACAACACCGTAAACAATACGACCCGAAATGCAAATGCAATTTGCAAGTGCATGATTTAAAATAGCCAACCGAAGCACTAAAGATATTTAATACCTTTAACTTTTTCAAGAACAATAGTATTTGTGAGGAAGAGGGGAATAAAATCTCCGGTATTTTACAATTATTGCCAGCAATTACCAGGACAGCAACAATGTCAGGGCTTCCAATGATATTCAAGTTTGTATTTCTCCTGCATTTACTTGAAGGCCTTAAAGCGGATGCACACATATCGCTCTTTTGCCGCAACAACATCATAACTCGTAAAATAATGTTTTCCAGCTAATAGTTTATTTACAGCGGATCAAAATCTAGCAGATTTGAATTAAGATCTTCAACAAAGTCATAAGTAAGCGTTTACACGTCAATTTTTCTTTTTCATTTTCATAAAATTTCTTTTTGCAAACAGTTTGACATCAATAATTATACTACAATGAATTCATCTGTTCAAGTGTAGTTTTTTATTGTAGTTTATTAGTTTCAAATTCCATTGTAAACAAAATCACTGTTGCGTAACACAGTACATACTTGTAATTACAAAAATCTACTAGATTTCATCAAATCTTGTCACAACGTAAATTGCATTTCGTATGGGAAATCTCGTTAAGACCAACTGAACTTGGCTTGAAATCTCACAAATCGTTTAGATGGATTATGATAATGTGGAATTGTGAACAATATTGTGCTTTGAATTGTGAAACTGCTCTCTTTAGAAGGTATTTTCTAAACTTTTCTTCAAAGACGTTTATGGAAGCTAAAAATATAATCTGCGTTTTTCTGTAAGTAATTTTTTTGAGTTATGCCATTATTGTAATAGACCACAGAACGCTAAAAGCTCAAACAAGGTGAAACATAAAATACAATAAAGAAATGACACATTATTGAATGAAATACTCTTGCAGTCAAGTGTAATCGGTTATTTTACGAGTACAACTACCAATAACACGCCACTTGCTTCGCTCATAAAAATAAATATGAAATAATAACACGATGATAGAAACAACAGCAACAACAATATTGAAACATATTCTGTACTTTGATTGCAAAGCTTGCTGATGTAAATGTGTTGAAAAAAAAATATAATAATAATTTATATTTATAACTAAATAACACCTGTCATTAAAGCAGACAATAGCAACACCAGTAGAACTACCCCCCGCTCTTTACTGGCAAACTCAAACTGCATTGAGTTGTAGATTCACAGCGCACTGGGCAAAGTACCTCCATCCAGCAAACGTCAGTCATTTGGCCACGTTTAAATTGAGTGGTTTAGTTTACAACTATGAGTTTTTGTTTTTGTAAATGATTATTACTCATAAAATTATAAAACAAATTGCGCTGAGACTGTCTGTGGGTTTCAAATGTGTTCTATTACTCGTACTTCATTGGTTGTTTAACATGCACGAGATCTTTTTTTATGCCGTTTGAAGTACAAAATACTGTACAAAAGGTCAATGAACTTTGTAAAGTGTGCACAATTAATTACTTTTTGTTTTTATGTATGACTTTAACAATCACTTAACGGAAACACGTTTGTCTTCATGCAGCCAAAACCGGTTTCACCAGCACCGAGTTAACAGTTACTGCACTATAAACATTCCATTCTCGGTATCCGAGCTTCGTTTTTAGAAGACTTACTTATCAATTGAAGCTATTTCAAAACGTATGTTTTATTAAAAATTCATTATTACTTATGTATGTAAACAACAATGAATTCATCTTGTCAAAGATGAATTCATTGTGATTTCCCAAATAAAAGCTTTTTTAATGGCAATATAGTATTTTCAAGTATCTTTTTAATTAAAATCACTGTTGTTTAATAGAGTACTTACTAAAACCTACTAAATTTGCCAAATTTTATAGCAAACAGATTTCATTTCAAATGAGGAATTTATTATATACTAGATTTCACTTTGGTGTAAGTGGCCTGAAATCTTTGAAATTGGATTTAATGATTTTTGATTTATTTTCAAGTTTATTTACATGAAAATCGTTATTTTTACCCAAAAAATTTTTTTTTCAGATTTGTTTGGTGGCAGCAAAGCATATTGTTGCAAACAAAACATGGTGCCGGTTTGATATACGATGAACTCATATCGTTCCTTTATTGCATCATAGTCATATCTCAAAAAATTAGCTTTTCGAGTTAACAGTGCAGAATTGTTAACAGTACTACTTTTTATATTGTGCCAAAAATTTATTCAAATTACTTTGAAACTGTTTCCTTTACGAGATATTTTCCAAAAACTTTTTCTAAGACTTGTATGGAAACGAAAAATTTGAAATGTGTTTTTCTCGAAACAAGCTTTTTTGCGTTATGACTATGTTGCAATAAAGGAGCGATATGAGTTGGCACTCATATATCTTAACGGGGGATAGTTCTTTTTTCAACTTTAGCACATATTGAAATCAAACGTACTTAACAGTTCTTAGTAATTGTTTAATTGTGAATAGAAGTTGTTATGGTAAAGTATCTTAAATTGCATTATCTAATAGTTATATTTACTAGTGGGTAAATAGTGAAAGTATAGGGTGTTTTTTTAAGCTAGATAGAACTTTAAATTGTAAAAAGTAACACAAAAAATTAAATTTTGATGAAACATTTTTTTTATTTGTTTCAGTATACTCTGACAAATCATCATAAATAGACTCAGGCTTGAACAACGCTACGAAATTATCCAAATTTACTTTGAAAATCAGTCCCGTTGTTTTATCGCAAAATTGTGTTCAGCGATGAGGCGCATTTTTGGCTTAACGGGTTTGTTAATAAGCAAAATTGCCGCATATGGAGTGAGACCAATCCACAAGAGACCCTACAGACTCCATTACATCTAGAAAAATGCACTGTTTGGTGCGGGTTTCATGCTGGTGGCATCATCGGACCTTATTTCTTCAAAAATGAGGCCGGAGCTCGCGTTACGGTCAATGGAGATCGTTACCGCACCATGATCAATGATTTTTTGTTTGAAAATATGGATGACATTGATCCGGAGGAGATGTGGTTTCAACAGGATGGCGCTACGTGCCATACGGCGAACGCAACCATCGACTTACTGAAATCAAAATTTGGCGATAAGTTGATTTCGAGAAATGGACCTGTCAATTGGCCTCCAAGGTCGTGCGATTTGACACCTCTCGATTATTTCCTGTGGGGCTACGTGAAGTCACTGGTTTATGCTGATAAACCAGCAACAATTGACGCCTTGGAGGCCAGCATTGTTCGTGTTGTTCGTGACATACGGCCAGCAGTGCTCGAAAAAGTGGCCCAAAATTGGACGTCCAGAATGCGCTTCGTCAAGAACAGCCGCGGTGCCCATATGCCCGAAATCATTTTCAAATGTTAATGTCACGTATTGATCTTTCGAATAAAAAAAAATTTTGATTACAATTTAATTTTTTGTGTTATTTTTTACAATTTCAAGTTCTATCGGGCTTAAAAAAACACCCTTTATTACTTATTATTAATTTAACGAATATGAAGTACTGCGTTTGAATGAATCTGAATTATTGTACCTTATCGAGTATCGATTATTTCTTCACGAAGCTTTTGTTTCGATAGTTTTTTTGATTTTCATTTCCTTTAATAGTTGTTGTTCTAAGTCTTCATGTTGGCAGGATTTAAGTAAAAGATCCGAATCTTAAGGTAATTTTTTTAACATATCTTTAAACATAAGTTACAACTGCATCTTACAACAAATTCTCACAGCTTAAGGCTGTAAAAGCTATATTACGCGAAGTTCCACTGTAGGCAAAATCTTCCTAATAAAAAAAATTAATAAATAAGCAGCTTTAAAATCAAAGGTTGTTTTTTTTTTTTACTTATAAAAACTAATTTTAGCTTATCAGGTTTTAATAAAGAAACAAAGAACGAATATACATAAATAATGTAGTGAATTAAATGATGAAACAGAATTTTTAATGAGATTTCCAAATGAGAGCCGAAATGCTTATTAATTCAAATTTGTAGAGTTTATTTGAAGGCATATACTACGCACATAAATAAATCTTTTTGATAAAGCGTCTTTTAAAAGCTCAATGCCGAATTAACTATTAATAACAAATTTAACTAAAATCGTGAACATTTAGCCAACGTTCACTTAAAATCAAAATCATAACAATAACTACAACAAACACACTAAATGTATTTAAGCCACGATTACAAAACAATCAAAAAAATAATAAAAATAATAATAATAATAATAATATGTTGAAATAAAACAATGATGTAAACTGTACAACAACAACTTTAAAAACACGTAGTTCCCGAAAACGAGGTCTTTGGCGCCTACATCATCACGTTTCAGTCACGTGCAGGCACCTCAACCAAGTTTAGTCTACAATATTTTGTAACCATACACCCGAAGACACTAGCTGCGTGCCATTCCGCCAATGAGCCTTTGTCTAAGCGGTTAGAGAATTCGGGATTACCAAAAAGTCGCACATTTCCCCGCCCTATTTCAGGTTGCCCAGCCATCCGAGGTAACGGTGCAGCTCTTCATTCCAGGCAACAGTCCAGCCTGGACAAATAGTCAAAACCTTCTGCATGGTGTATGGTTGACTATATCAAAGAACCGCGCATTAGAACTGCTAACAAGCTGAACTTAAATTGTTTTGTAATCTTTTTACTGTTTTAAGAGTTGACATATAAAGAATTAATTAGTGCAAAGAAATTTGCATTTATTCGTCTTTTACTCCAAATAATTTTTTGCTTAAATAGAGGACATTTTAAGACAACCTTAAACCATGAACTATTGTAAGAGAAAAGTTTGACAATTTCCAGCAAAAAAAAAAGTGTTCTTGAGTAGTATTGAGTGCAATTATTTATGTCTTATTAAAAATAACTACATGTTAAAAATTTTTTCTAAATTCATACGAAATTGAAACAACTTTTTCAAGTCAATTTAGATATTTGGAAGACAAAATAAGACTAATTAAGAAGACTACGAAAATTTCAAAATCTTTTTGTCTTTCTCTTTAATAACGGTAAATCTTGTAAACTTAATATGTATGATTATGACATATGACTTAAGGCCGGCAATAAAATATTACAATACAACAATTCGGCGATCTGTGTTAACTAAAATATTTAATAAACCTTTGGCGAAAAAAAAAATATTTAAATCAAAAAATTATTTTTTTAATCTGTACAACACTTATTTAAATAAACAAAAATTTCTTCGATTCAACGCCAATGGATTTTATTAAAAATATTAATTATAATAACCTGTACCTTTCAAAAAATATTTGTTAAAATGGATTTGTTAAAACTCAAGTAAAAACATGTTTAAAACAGTAGGAACGGAGCGCAAGGCAAAACAACGCATACAAATATTTAATTTAACATCTACAAAGACTAAAGGCTAAATTTTGTTAATAAAATTCCCCTTGTAGCTTTGACTGATTTGTTTCTTATTTCGGCTAATTTATTTAATTAAACCTAAGTGACACTTTTCCATTTAATTAACGCTGCGAATCATTAAATTAACGCTTGTAGGAATTAAGAAATTTCTTTGAATTTTGCTATACAATAATCAAAAAATGTTTTTAATTTGAGTAAACTTGACTAAATATTTTGTAGGTTATAAACAATTAACATTTCTGCAAGTTTACACCCCATTTTGTAGAATTTAGGTAAATTTTTGGTTCAGTGTAAATTACATCTTGCGTATCAAATGATGAGTCTCCTAAAATGATTAAAATTAATCTCTGCAGTAGCGAAATATTTTAATTTATTTTTATATAATTCAGTGCATTTAAAAATTTATTACAAATCCATCACTAATTAAATCTTTAAAGTCTAATTATGAACACTTTTAATCATAATTATCAATTTAAAAGTTATAAATTCAAAATTTTCTAAGCAAATCTTATGGTCTCATTTTAGTTGCAATAAACTTTCTTGTTTGTGCATTAAACTCATTTGTATGCATTTTAATTGCTGCTTTGTTCTGTGAATTTATATGGTTCATACTCGTAGATTGTGCCTGCCGAGGATCCATTGTTTGTTTGTGTTGTTACTTAATATGTATCATCACAACAAACAAACCACATTCTCATAATATTCAAGCACCAGCCCCCACCCACACAACAGTGAGCTGTATAGTAGTAGTAGTTGTAGTTGACAGCATAAGCAGTAGACGTTGGCTTAATAGTACACAATAAAAAAACACAATTGGCAGTAAATGATACTTATTTTAAAATTATGAATTGTGTTCATTTTACCTACAACCTATTTATTTTAAAGTAGGTAGAAGTAAAATTGGTCAGTTTTTGTCATGGGTCCTGTATTGAGAACTTTTAAATAATAGAACAAAAGGAGGGATAAAAGTCGTCATCACGTAAAAGATAAACTACGAAGTTGTGCAGCCGCTCTTTCTTAGAGTTGAAGAGTTATCAACGATTCTATTGGATAGAACATGTTAATATTTAAATTTGATTTTTACGCGTGGTCTGAAACACCAATTTTCATAGACTTTCTGCATTTGAGGCCACACTCAGCTCTTCAATTGTCCATAGTTTATGGACGTTGATAAGAAAATAATCCATTGGAGTTAAACCACATGATCTTATTGGCGTCTAGCATGAAACTATTCTTCTATCAACAATTTATTGGAATAAATCATTTGTAGCGCGTGCTGTGTGGCATGTGGAGCCGTCCTGTGGATCCGTCGACATATCAGTAAGATTAATGCAAGGTGATTGAGGAACGAGAAAGTTTCTAATCGTGTCCCTACACCCATGATACAAAAAACAAGGTAGCCGCTTCGCTACAACAATAAAAAAAAAACAACAGGTATTTTGTTTGTGCAAAAGGCGAATTCACACTTCTGCTGTCAAAAGTTGTTGATAAAGAACATGTACAAAAATTTAAATAGCGCCGAAAAAGGTAAACATAGCTGGACAGAGGAAGTGCCGCCATATTAACCGAATTCGCCTGAATTCGCCGATACATCCACCTAATCATGAATTCGCCTTGCCTACACCGTTCGCCATTGACAGTAACATTCTGATCATGATACAAAAAACAAGGTAACCGCTTCGCTACAACAATACAACAATAAAAAAAACAACAGGTATTTTGTTTGTGTAAAAAGGCGAATTCACACTTAAGCTGTCAAAAGTAGTTGATAATGAATATGTACAAAAATTTACATGGCGCCGAAAAAGGTAAACAAAACTTGACAGAGAAAGTGCCGCCATATTAATCGAATTCGCCTGAAGTCGCCGATGCATCCACCTAATAATTAATTCGCCTTGATTCTCACCATAATCGTTTTTAAAGACATCTAGACCAATGACCCCACCAGCCTATAAAGCACACCCAACGGTAATTTTCTTGTGCATGTAAATGATGTTTAAACGAAAAAGGTTGTGTATTATCTTCACTCTAAATGCAAAAAGTTGTGCTTATTTATGTATTCATTTAACGAAAAATGGACTTGAAAGAATAACAAAAAAAAAAAAGTTATTTATTTTTCAAATATTTATTTGTACAAAAATTAAATTAATTCTATAAATTCGACCTCAGCGCCTTTTAGGTATTATTGAGGAAACGTTGGCAAAAAATTAAACTATTTTGTACAAAATACAAGATAATTAAATTTAAATTATAAAAAAATAATTGGCAGATTATATGAAATGCATTTTTTTATATTAATAAAATATACAAAAACTACATCAAAAGCGCTTCAAGTGATGAACATAAATTTTCCTTGAGTTATGTTTTAAATATTGACATTCTGTTACAAGATTTTAGTTCATTCAGTACATCATTATACATTCATTATGCAAAACTCCACCCATGTAGTAAATGCGTTGTTTTGTTTTCTCCAATCTACATCTTGGAACACGCAAATTGCAACTATTGCGAGTATTAAAAAAGACTTGATTTTGCTGAAAAGAAATGGTCCGGTGTCCAATATTGTGAACTGATTTAAAAACACAGTTGAGAATTTGATAATTACACAAGCCATAAACTGGTAGTATTGTCTTACATACATCTCTATATAATGCTATTGTTGAGTAAGTTAAAGGCAAATTATACATAATCTTTAGCGCCTTATTTTGCAAACGGTGAAGAGCTTTAACTTGAACATTTCTCTTATTATGCGCATAGACAACAGTTAAATAATTTAAATGCGAAATGTAAATTCAAGATCGATTTGTGCTTCATGCTACTTGCATTTGCAAGCGTTGGCTATTGACTACTATAAGTTGTTCATAAAAATAGTGTTGTGAGCCTTTAAAACCACCGAATACAATCAAACCAATCTGGTAATCGCTTGTATTTTTATGAAAAATTTATGTTGGACACTCTTCTAATGAGCAATCATAATTTTCCGATTCACCATTCACAGTTGTAATGAGGAACACGAATACTTGCTAATATTAATGAAATTATTAAAACTAATTGAAAGTTTATTAAGCTATCTCGTTTTCAAAAATCGATAAAAAAACAATATCTCAAGATTAAAATATTCTTCCACTTGCTTCGAGAGCAAAGAAGAGTTTTACAGCAAGATGAGCAAAATATTTTTTTTAATTCCCCTTCGCTTTTTCGTTATTAAAACTAATTATATGAAAAATTACGCTTTTCATCAATTTTTATCTGATTTTAAGTCCACTGGCATGAAACACCACCAATTTATTTTCCATAAAGAAATATTTGTATTTGTAACCATACAATTGCAAATAAATTTTCAAGGTATAGGATGCACAGCATGGGAGGAGTAACGTAGACCTTATGCCCACGATGGCATTAGAAGTCATTTTTTGTGGCACTATGACTAACTGTACCGAGCTATGCCTTCGCATTGGAAGTTGCCGCGTGGTTAAAATAAAAAACTGTTGTTCATTTCGGTTTATCATATTGTATTGATTTTATGTTTATGATGGTTTAATTTGTCACCAATTAACTATTAAAAAAAAAGCATAAAATACGCTATATAACCTTAATTTGCGTCTTACAAATTAAAAATTGTATAGCACACACGCACACGGGTACAATCCGTGTCCTTTAATAAATGTAATTAGAATATCAACAAGTAATTTGACCAGCCAGTACATTGACAGCAACGTTGAACGCAATTAAGCTAACGATTACCGCTGCGTATTAAACATATTTATAACTAAGTATTCACGGCTTTAAATACAACAGTTTTAAAAACGCATTTCCATTTCTTGCAGGCATTAATTTACCTAAATGTTTACATATTACAAAAATTTGTTTCTTCCTTAATATCCACAAACATGTACACACAAGCTGATGAAGATTTTAGGGAAATTAAATTTCAATTATGTTTGATGTTATTACATTAGGGGTTTTTGTTTTGTTTAGGAGCAATGACACCTAATGTTGATTGCTTTATCTATTGGACTCAAATCGTATGCTTAAGTTCATTCCTTTCTCGTTACATTTCCAGGTTTTCCTTCAAGTCATTCAACTCTTGTCATTGGCATACAATTTTGACTTGTCCTTCATTTATTGTCTTCAAAGCAATGAATAAAATTATTTATTTTCTTAAAGAATACCACATTAATGATATTACAGTGAGGAAATAATAACCGTTTTTTTATTTTATTTATTGAGTTTGAGGTCTCTTGTTTTATAGTAAAAGTGATTATTAGTTCTTCGATACTTATTTGTACTCGTATATGGTCTTAACGAAGAAGATTTCTTCTTACTTTTATGTAAAAAAAATTGTGCATATTGTTTAGTTTAAAAAAATATATTAATAGATTTATTGGTTGAAAATAAAAAAAAGTTTTAATCAAATTATCTAACTGTTATTGAAAAACTATAATTTATGAATTTTTTGTGGAAATAAAGTAAAAAAATGCCATTCAAAAACTAAAATCCTCTAACCATTGTGAAGGAGAGCTTAATAATATATATTGATAGTCTTAATATATGTTTATATATACCTATTATTATTAGGGTGATCGATTTTTCGACTTTTTTCTAAAACCGGTTTTCGAGTATTTGGAATAGTGGCAATTTAAAAAATCCTTGTTTTCAGTAGAAAGTTAGAGACAAAACCGGATTTTAAATAAAATTTGAATAAGAAAAGAAATATTATTTGATTTTGATAGTTAAGATAACATTTGAACAAAAGCAAAGTAGTTTCTAGAAAGAACAAAGCAAAAAAGACTTAAAAACTCTCTAATAAAGTAAATATGGATATATGACTTCTACAGGGGGGAAACTAAGTACGACTATGCAGAAGTATAAACGCGATTATCCTCGACAGCATTGAGTAGTGATCAATGACTTTGATATAAAACAAATTACTCAAAAAGTCGTGTATTATTGATTGCATCTTTTAAATAATTTTTCAAAATCAATATGCAGTTTTAAATTCTTTTTTTTTTGTAGTATACGAGTATATATCGCTCCTTTATTGCAACATAGTCATATCTCAAAAAAGCTAGTTTGGAGAAAAACGCATTTACAATTTTTAGTTTCCTCACAAGTCTTAGCAAATTTTTTGAGGAAATATCTCCTAAAGGAAACAGTTTAAAAACAATTTGAATAAATTTTTGGCACAATATAAATGGTAGTAGTGTTAACAATTCAGCATTGTTAACTCGAAAAGCTCATTTTTTGTGATATGACTATGTTGCAATAAAGGGGCGATATGTAGTTTTTCGTTTTGCTTTTATTAAACGTGACATTGTTGAGCTAATTGAATACAATACATTAAGTAATATTTATAGTTTTTCAAATCTGAGTTTTCCGAACTTTTTTCTCTACGGTTAGCAGTTGTAAACGCCACTGCCTAACCCCTATTGTAAACGCCACTGCCTAACCCTTATTGTGAATTTATTTTGTTTGTTTACCTTTATGTCATTTGTATTTTTATTTGTATCTGCTTCTGTTTAGCTTTATGTATAGATACATTCGATGTTTATTTGTAACTTTCCACGCGGAAAAGAATTCAAGAGCCATATTTATTATATTGAAGCCATTTTCTTATTTAAGTATAAGGATTTTTATAACTGTAAAACCGCTGCGCTAGAAACTTGTTAAGCTCGGGTTCCAAACTAAAAAAGTGTGTATATTTATTTATATAATTGCAATTTCTATTTCATTTGTATTCTCTGCTATAGGAATTAAAACATACATTGTACAAACTATTAAAATAAACTGTTCTTGTAAAACTCATTGTTTGTACGTGGTGTTCTCAATCTAATTGGAAGGGTGAGCTTAAGCGGCCGCAGCTAACAGCAGTAATTCATTTTCTGAATTGCACTCACTGTCGTCGCTTTTAAGCTCTTTAATATATATAACACATTACTTCCTAAACTATGCTTTGAAGCTTAGAGGCATTAAAGTTTCAAAGCATACATGCTTGCACAGTGTTCATATTCAAAAATGGGGTATTCAGGTTGCAATAAAAGAAAGAAGCAAACAACAGATATTTTTGTAACTTACTGGCAGTTCTCAACAAATGCTGGTAACCAATTTTTTATTTACAACAATAAAGTTATCTAACCTGTCGCATTAAAGTTAATAAAACAAAATACAGGCCCAAACAGAAATAATCACAACAAAGCCATCCGGTCAATCAACATCACTTGTCTGTCTTACTTGATATTGAGAAAGCTTTTGACTCTGTGTGGCGTAACCGCCTAATATTTAAACTTATTCAATATCCCAATATTTCTGGTCAAGATAAGCAAAAGCTTTTTATATGTGTTTTTTTCTGACTTGACTCCTAGTAAGGCTGACGGTTATGCGGATCATATTGCAATTTATATCACACATGTATTCATTTGGAGTATTCTGACTCGAATTTAGCGGTCACTGGACGAGTTGGCAGAGTACGAGTACTATGCTAAATGCAAAATAAAAATCAATTCGGATAAACCACAAGTACGAGAGCATTGTATTTTACCTTATTACTAACTACTTAAACGTACTTGGCAACAGCATAGATTGGTCCGACAGTATTCGATACTCATGAGTTTAGTTAGATAAAAAGTTAATTTTTAACACTTATATATCGAAAGTTATCGCCAGAATTAAAAAAAAGAGGTATTATACCCATTTATTGACAGAAACTCCATGCTCAGCAGTTCGAGCAAAATGTTAATTGTGAAAACAATATTTTAGACTATATTGCTATACGGTTTGCCCTATTTGGGGTAACTGTACTAGAAGTTATATCAAACTACTACAAAGAGCACGGAATAAAATACTTAAATTTTTCTTAAGTCGCTGTGGCATTTTTCCATCAATAGAATGCACGCAATCAGTTCACAGTCCGAAAATCCACTTATAAGTGGACTTTAGTAAGTAGCTAAGAACTAAATAATCATTTCAACAATCACCTAATGTGAATATAATTTTTTTTCTTTAGCTTGTTTTACTACTTTTCCCTCTTTTGTAACATTGAAGGTTTTTGCTAATAGTCTTCCTTCAGTTTGGTGGTCTTCATCCACTAACTGCACTCTTTTTTTATTCATCATAATAATTTAGATATAAGTCAAAGCCATTTCTGTGCAACAACTTTTTTCTAGTATCTTATTTTACTATTACATCAAATAAATAAATAAATTCGAGATGCTAAGTACATGAGTATATCGTTGGTCTCACGTAGAAAGGCCCTAACTCGCATTTTCCCTGAATTGAACTCTTTTAGGAATTCTATTACGTTTCACACAATTACCCAGTGTTACAAAGATTTAATTATATAATTTCATACATATCGCTCTTACAAGCAATTGGAGAAAAAAAAAGTTACTTTTAGATGTACCTATTTATACAGTTTCCATTAATAATTTTGATTCTCCTGTAAAATTGCAATTGTTTGCTAGGGCCTTTCTACATGAGACCAACGATATATACTTTCATCCAACTTGACGGCAAGTAAGGCTCCTCGCTGATTCAAGGAAAATCTACTTTTCGTTTATTTTACTTTCTTTCGTATCATTGGCGAGAGTTTTCATGATAGAGTTGTTGTGTTTCTTGAACAACTCGCTGGACGAACTGACACTAAACTCTGCGTAAAAACTAGTGTATATTGTATAATGCTAGGAACACAACTGCGACGAACGACGAATATTTGGTTGCGAATATTCGTCGCCAAAAATAAAACACATTGGTGTATATGAAAATGTACACAATCATTGCGTTGGTCGAAATTCGTCATACTCAGCGAAAGTTGAAATAGATTCATTTCTAATTGTTTCGTCAGCGAACGACGAATAAAGCAGTATCAGGTGACCAGGTTTCTTACATAAAAAAAGTATTTTTCATGACATAATATTTTTCATGACTTATATTAATCCATGTAGTAAAATATGTGTGAAGATGTTCTCAAAATATAAAGTACTCGAGATAATTTGTTCAAAAATTCCTCTTTCGGATAAGATTTATATAGGTTTACTTTTAATATGACCACCTTAGTATTTATATTAATTTTTTTTCTTTGTATGGAATGTACATAATCTTCGTTGATATTGTGCTTCACAAACGAGTTTATACAACGAATATTTGTCGGCGAATTCGTCGCGGTCGGCGAAGTTCGTCGTTCGTTGCAGTTGTGTTCCTAGTATAATGCAGCAAATACTGATACTGTAGTTACTCGTATTTTACTGCTATTTTTCATCAAACTGCTTGATTTGAGTCATTTTGGCGGCATTAGCTCTGTTAAGAAAAAAGGCTTAGATACTTTTGTATCACTAAAAATCCAGCGCAAATAAAACTAATCGTAATAATATGTGATTAAGCTAAATTTAAAAAAAGATCGATTGAGTATCGTTTATATGATAGAAAATACAGTAGTTATTGTCTGTTTGGGTCGTCGGGTGGGTTAATTAGTTCTACGTTTTTTTCATATTTGAATAAATTAATTTTTTCTGATTGAACTATAAGCTTTTGGTGTTTACAACAAAAATCATTGTACTTTTGACCTTTTTTCGTTTGCGTTGGTGTTTTGTTTACCTCCTTTTATGACAGAAAGACATATCTTGTGACTTTGACTAATATTGACCTATGTCCGTTAATTTTACTAGAAGGTGGGTGTTGTTCCACGAAACATGTGTTAGCTGCCGCACTAATTAACATGTGATTGAGTGAAAAATTTCGTTCATTTATTTGTTTATTTTCTCTGACAAGCAAACTATGCAGTAGAAATTTAGGTTGTCAACAATGTAGTATTGTATATCATACTTGTAATTTAAGTCGCTTTTAATTTAAATGCTTCAAGTTTAATGAACTTATGGCACTGAATGTTCCCTCCATTTTTTTTATTTTTTATTTGTAAAGCATTAAGACTAAAGACAAAGTTTACTTTCGAGTTCAGCGAACTCAAACCTGCGCTGTTGACAATTAAGAATTAGAAATTTGGAATAAAAATAGATCAAATTGAACGCTTCCCTTTCAATCAATTTGTTCTTGAATAAATATTTAATGAGCCACTTCAAGGTGTATTAAGAAGTTTGATTTATTTTATAAGATAATTCCATATATGTAGATTAGTATATCTACGTATATCTTGAAATGTAAAGCTGAAAAATGTCATAATATGCAATATTGAAATTTTAAATTTATTTTTCCAAAATAATTCTTTTTAGCTTCAGAATGAATTATAAATCAATATATTTTAATTAAAAAGCAAAAAAAAAACTAAAAATTCCAAAAAGGACCTTAAGCTCGAACAATTACACATATTAAGAAAGGGGAAAAAACGGTCGAATTAAAGAAATAATAAGCATATTTTAAAGCATTTCATAACAAAAGTGAATTTTGTATTGAAGACAATTTTAAGATTATTCAAAATTAATATTCAGCCATGTGCTGAGAAACGCAAAATTTTTAAGTCACTTGCTAGGACAAAATCACAAAAAATATGTATAAAATTTGGCAGCACTTGCGTTTTGTATGGGAAAACTTATTGTGCCATCTGAAGTCGCCATTTTTAAAGTAAACAAGTGCAACACAACAATAATATAAAAAAGATGTATTTGTTAATTGCAAATTATTTTATTAAAATATATGAAAATTCAAAATTTTTTTGATGAAAATATGTAAAAACAAGTCAAATTTTATTTAGACGCTTCCAGTTCCACGGTTTGATAAACAATTTTGATATTAAAAGATCTTGCGCGCAATATTCTTAATCTGGCGCGCAATATTCTTAATTTTGGCGGTCACACTCGGCTTAGAAGAAGGGATACCGTTGCCACCATCAGATTGCTCAATAGGTGATTTTACCGAAATAGCTCCCGCAAAATAAAACATTACATTAAACAATATTACAGGCTAGTTCACTTAGAGTTCACTTCATCATTTGCTTGCGAGTTGAAATAGCTAAATTTTTTGTGATTGCGACTTTCAGCACACCAATTTTGTGACTTCAAATCGTACTCACATTTTTTTTTTTTTTTTTTTGCGAAATGTGAGTTTCAGCACATGGGTGATTACCAAAAGCTCATCTTTGTTTACCCTAAAATATGTTCAGAAATATATAAATACAAGTTTTTATCTGTGGCTTTGTCTGCGGAGAATTAAAATCGATATGAAACCAAATCCAAAAATATCAATAGCATAGTTATTGAAAAGTATATTTTTCGGACGATTATTTTATTTATTAAATATCCGTAACTTAACCTGTTTTCTGACCACTAACACAGACACTAACGACATTTTTTAAATAGGTTCCTAAATGGCGGAGTAACTTGCGAATTTATTTTTATGACGGATATTTTGTCCCCTAATTTCTCTTTAACTATCAAAATAAAAAGTATCCCATATACATATGTAGTTCGGTTCAGCATTTTTGGCTTGAAAGGTAACAGGCTGACAACCGTGAAAATGATTTACATCAGTACCTGCCTTGACGGCCTAACCTGATGGTAACAGGCTGACAGACAGAGTTTGTAACGAATTAAATTCGTTTGGTTGTTTTTTCTTTATCTGGGACCAGTACTCAGGGGATGACCCCTACATATGCAGCGCATTGTACTGGAACTAGGAAAATAGGTTATGATGAGGAGGAAAGAGGGAGTAGTGTTCGCGGAGTGTTAACAATAACAACTCGAAAGACTAAAACAAGCTCTATTGCAGCATTTGAAATGTTGGAATTAAATTAGTTAAAACTGTTCAGTGCCTAGTATATATACCTTCGACACTGCTCAGATAACAAAATTTAGTCCAACACCTTCCACACTACAAGGTAATGAAATGCATTGAAAATAATATGAATATTGAACATATAAAGAAAACACGGACAGCGGTGAAAGAAATACAAAAAAAGAAACACGTGTAAACATACCGCTACCTATTCCGGTGCACTTTGATTTCATATCTTTGTGGGATTTTGTTAACAATGCTGTTGCAGCGTTGCCCAATTTGATTTAATTTTTATTAATAAGCTCGTGGCAGCCTTGTCGAGGCGGCCATCTGGATTTTTCTGCCGAGCACGCCACAATTATTTGAAGAAGACAACCCACCAGCCTGTTGAAGTCAGAATTGTGTAAGTTTTGTGGATTTAACTACTCACGATTGTACTTTTAACAATTAATGTGAATTTTATACATATGTTGATAATAAAACCATAAAATACAGGCCGGGGCACATAGAATTCGTCGGATATTGGATTAAATAAACAATTTTTTTAAAAAGACCTCAAGCTTGACGATCATTACATCTTAAATTAAAATAAACTAAAAACAAATTGTGTTAGATTTTCTGTGCTGTGTCCGGAAAATAAATCAAAAGATTTTAATCAAATTAATGTAAAATGTAGTGGATTTTTAATCCATTAACAAAGTACTGATTGTGCCAACTTCATATTTTGTATACGTTGATGTCGGTTGATAAAGTAAACATTCAAAGTACGATGGATTCTATGTTACTGCCGTAACTGATAGCCGCCTTCAGAATAGCGTTACTTTCACATGCCTTGAAGTGCGAGTTGGGAAGTTCGATTCCTGGTAAAAGCTCTAAAAGTTTCTACAGACAATCAAAATCTGTTTATCTGCTGTTGATGAGTTTATTTATAAACATATTTTTAATATTATTAACGATTGCATTGCACCTAATGTAGATATAAAAACTCTTACGTATGTACATATATTGGCCGGTAATGCAACAGTTATCTAATTTTTGAGTTTTTGTCCCAACTGAATACTGGTTGGTACTCGTACTTCCGCTCTGATGGACCAGATCAAAAACCTTTGTGAAGCTTATGTAAGCTCGGTACGAAAACATTGCACTTAAAGATGCTTGACTAAGCTGACAAATGCTGCAAGTAATTATTAATATATGAAAATGAAAAAATTATATGAAAACATATAAATAAATCTGAATTTATGTACAGCCAAGTACACATACAATACATATGTATTGGTATTTTTCGAAATGTTTCCTTTGAGCTTATTTGCATAACAAACTTAATTTTAAAGCAGTTTAAAAATATGCTGTCATAAGACAGAATATTTTCTTTCAATCCAAAATTAAATATTCATTTTGTTTTATATGTACTCGTACTTTTAAAATGCATTCTATATGAGTGGCATTTCAAATCAAGTTAATAAATATGTAAATAAAAAACATTCAGATATGAATTAAAGTTTTCCTTTTTTTTTTTTTTAATTGAACTATATTTTTAAATGAAGTGTGACCAGTGACTTGAAAAAGAGATGAAAATCACGCCACACTTATGCCTTCGGCAGGAAAAAACAGTAGATTCAGGCGTACTCGGCCATTTTATTAATAATGTATTGAGATCAGTATTCTCGGGCAATTTACATTTAGCATTCACTGCTTTTTTAAAGCACAAAAGCGTGTTTCAAGCTTATAAAATGTTGAACTTTTATATCATTTCACTTTTCGATTTTTAATGGAATTCCCCCTTGCGGCTGGCTTTCAAAAGCAAAACATTAAGCGAAATGACGTCGAAAATTTGAAGCAATTTATGTTTAGATGTAAACAAATTAAAAAGACTTAAATGTTTTTAAGAAAACAAATAAACACATTGTACAATTCATGCTGATATGACGTATTTTGATAATACGAATACACTAAGCCATCAATATTGAGATCAAAATCAGAGTCTAATTATAAAATTAAAGGTCGTCACTTCACATTAAAGTCTACTCTATTGATTAGTAGTGTTTCCAATAACTAGTTGGAGAACCAGCCGGATTCTTGTATTTTTTTTTTTTTTTGTTTAGTTTGCAAGTCATTAAAATAAAAGCAAATTAATTTATGTATTTATGATTAAGTATCCAACCAACATTAGTACTCGTACACAAGAGGGGTTCATACACTGTTGTATGAATAGTTGACGTTTACAAATATTCTGCTGTTTTCGATTTAAAATAATTTCTACATTACACGAGTAAACGTTGTCGTTGTTTGAATATTATTTTTATTTATAAAGTAAATTTTCCTCAAGTGCTTTTTTTTTACTTTGTGGTTAATTGCTCTCAGTTTTTTGCTCAATTGTGAATACCGATAATAGTTTCGAGAAAAAAAAAACCTGTTGAGACTACTAAAAGGCGTAAATAAACTGCTGTTGATTTTAGAATAAGTTTTTGGGGAATTCCCTTAAAATGTTGTCTGTGTATTAACAATGATAAAAATCATGATTTAGTTTCATTTGAATTTCGTTTATGTTTCTCGCACTGAATTGCTGCTGCTGCAAAAAAATCAGAAAACATCTGGAACAATGAAACAAAATAAATTTTTTCCTATTAGACTTCGTAACAGCAAAAACATGAACAATGCACGAGTTTGTGTTTATATTTTGACATGCCGACAGAAGCTGACTGCAGATAATTATTTGTCATCGCTTGCATAACGCAGATCTTTTAAGTGTCTACAGCAAAAGCATAAAAAGAAAACTTGTAGTTTTTAGGTTGTATTAAGTAGTGAGTGGTGGGCGCTCACAAGTAGTGTAGCGGCTACGAAACAGCTAGTTGCTCCCAGCTAAAGCCTATGATTATTTTCGTTTCTTCTTTTATCAGCAGTTTTTAATCACAGCAATTGCTGTTGTACTAAAAATCCTTTTTAATTTAAGCAAGAAACAAAAACAAACCGGATCCTGTTTATTACCTGGATATCTACAAATAACAACATTGTTTCTAATAAAAAGCTCGTTTTATCGTAATTAACACTTGATAATTACTATTAAAAGTAATTTAATTTTGAATAAGGTTTTAGTGTTCCGTTATCTAAGCAATCTAAAACGCAAGTTTATGCTCTGCAACATGATTGTATATTTGAGTATTTCTTTGACCAAATTTGTATTTTTAATGAATTGGTCAATTCCTTATGTTAAGCGTTTTTTCTACATTTCTGGTTTAGCTGGTAAGGCCTAATCTCTTATATAATTAAAACAAAGTTAAAAAAAACGCTTAATTTATAGTTTTTTTTTATCGGTAAAGAATTACATCACTAAGCGAAACGGGTAACACCGCTGATGATAAGCCGTTAATGTAATATCCAGTTTGTCGCCTCACTGTGCCGAATTATCTCATACTTTAGCTCTTGAATTGTTGCTGGATTATCGACGTATATCTTTTCTTTCAAATAACCCCAAAGAAAGAAGTCCAACGGTGGCTAATCACATAATCTTAGCAACCTATTGACAGCGCCACCATGTGAGATAACACGGCCATTGAATTTGTCGTGCAAAGGAACCATTGTTCCATTAGCTGTATAATCAGCGGCATCGTCCTGCTGAAACCACATATCGTCCATATCTTCCAATTCGGGCCATAAAAGTTCGATAGCGAAAGCCATTCACAGCAACTGCCTGGACTTATGACATTGTTACATGTACCAAAACTCATGTAGACTATTATCGCTAAAAGACTCAAACTCGAGCGTCAATCATGCTGTGTAAACTGTATTTTTACATATATTATTTTGCAACCGACTCAAAATTATTCTTTATTTAAGGATCGTACTTTCAAACACGGTCTACTATCGCACTTGTCCAAAAAATACTAGTTGAGTAAAAATCTTGAAATATGTATGTTTCGCTTATACGTAAAAGTGGTGAATAGGTTAGCATAGTTAGTTTCCGTTTATTTGACAGAAATGGAATACAACTCTCATGTTTGGACCGGTGCCTCAAAGTCTACTTTGGGGTTACTCGACCGTATGCAGGAGAGGGCGAAGAAGCTCATCGGTGACTACAATGGATTTTGCTCCGACGAGATCAGGAGTCTTATTCCCGAAACTCTCACATTTTTACGTAGCATGCGTTCATCGTCCAGAGGAATCGTACTACGCATTACAGAGAGAATTCGTTTTTCAGCCGTACGCTTCGTCTGTGGAACAAGTTGCCTGCAGACGTGTTTCCTGCCTGTTATAGCGTTGAAAAGTTTAAGTCAAATGTTTACAAACACTACTCCCTCTCTCCCCCTCCTCACAACCTATTTTCCTTGTTCTGGTACAATGCACTGCATATGTAGGGGGTCATCTCCTGAGTACTGGTCCAGGGAAAAAATTGTTTCAGGCTGCAAAAGGCGAGTGCTTCAGTGTATTGTACAAAACTTTATTTTGGTTTAGGCTTGGGATTTAATTCTTAAGGTACTCAATTATTTTTTTGTCTCTATATCGACTCTAAAACGGTGTGGAAAATAAAGTAACTAGTCGTCCCGACTAATAAACGGTCGGCATAAAACATTACCAAGCAAGTAGGAGTGCTATTCTCTTCTTTACTTTTTATTAGACTGAAACACAAAAGTAGTGGTTACTCTTATTTTTTTTAAATAATTGCTTTAACTGAATGTGTGTTTAGTTTTATTAAAATGAAATTGTGTAAAGTGACTATTTTTCGCAAAAATAATTGATAAAAATGTGATAGCGAGTACGACGTTGATATATATTTCGTTTATAGCGTTTCGTATAAAAATAATTGCGCAAATATAGTAACAGATTTTTAAACTATACTAGAAGGTTGGTTAAAACTGTAGGGTGTAGTTTAATTTCGTATACGCCCTACACAATTTCAGTGGAGCTGTTTGATTGCAATTACTTTTCTTTGCAGTTAAAACTTTTTGCTTGGAAAATTTTTCAGTTCTCTAAAAAAAAAAACGAAGAAAATATTTGTTTTTAATAACAACTTTCAGGTTGAATGTATCAATAACACAAAGAAGACGCATAAAAAACAAAACATGGTTGGTTCATCGGTTCATTGTGTTAAAATTGTTTTTCTCTTTTTAACTTTTTGGTTTTTAAACTAAATCGCAAAACAACAATTATTTTCCACGCAAGTGATTAATCACATTTTGATCGGACCTTTGTACTGCAACAACCATGAGTGATTAGCAAGCCAGTGTATGGCTGGCAACTGGCTGACTGCGTGGCACTAATGTAGACTGACTAAAAGAAGTTTTTTGTTTTCCTTTTCTATTTCATCTATTGAACTCTACCTATTGAACTCTATTCGCAATTTACCTTTTGTTTTGTTTTGTTTTGTTTTGTTTTAAGTCTGTTGTTGGATTAACAAACAAAATGATTTCAATTTTACGTGTGCAAAATATAAATAAAAGCGTGTCCAGCTCGTGATGATAATGTTAAAATTTTTTCAATTGAAGCGACAGCAAAATGTAGTTAAATGATTGTTAAACTTGAAAAACGAAATGCCCTTTGTTGAAAAACAATTTTTTTAAATTAATAACAAATTTGAACACCTCTCAGATGAAAATATAACTTGATTAATTCGAATGTCATCATTTTAAAATTTATCATTTACGTATCATACAAAGTTAAAATTAAATGAGACACAACCCAACTGACTCACAAATCAACTGATGTGCAAATTTTCAAGTGTAGAAAAAATCATAAAACAACTTAAATAAAAAATAGAAAATTTCCTTTAATAAATGCTGATTTGTTGGCTGACGACAACAACATGCAGAGAACGAGAGAATAAAAGTGTTTAAAAGTCGTGTCAAGTAAACTACAATTTTCTTGGAAATTTTACCAGCTTAAGGCAGTTAGGGGAAGCATGTAGGTCGCGTGTGGTCGGGTTTTCGCTGAATCAAGTTGTTGCCACACCATCAGGGTTGCCAGTTCACAACAATTTTTACAAGCAAAATTAACAGGAATGTCGAAAATCTTGAAAGTTTCATATGATAACCGTGCAATAAAGCATATCGACTTGTAACTACAGATTCTTGAAATTTTAGAATTCTGTGTATCTGCTCTGAAGTTATGGAGGTTCTTTTGTCAAAAACTTTTTTTTTTTATATAAACATAAGATTAACAAAAACGTCCAGTTACTAAAAAAAATTCCAAGTGCAACCATTCGGATTATTATTAAATTTATATATTCTACAATATTATAAAAAAAAGGAATTATTAAGTTAAAAAACAAATGTAATAAATTATCATCATAACTGACACACAAAATTATGAAGAGAACTAATATTACACAGCGGCTATAGACGATCAAACCTTGCCTTATAGCATCACTTGATGGCAAGCCGTGTGGGTGCCTTACTCTGTTCTATCGTTACTACTTACTGGATTTTGCTCTGACGAGATCAGGGGTCTTGTTCCCGAAACTCGCACATTTTTACGTAGCACGCGTTCATCGTCCAGATTGTCCGGGGAATCGTACTACGCATTACAGAGAGAATTAGTTGTTCATCTGTACGCTTCGTTTGTGGAACAAGTTGCCTGCAGACGTGTTTCCTGCCAGAGCTCATCCATTTGTGGTCGATTGCCTGGAGAATCGTACAACGCATTACAGAGAGAATTCGTTTTTAAGCCGTACGCTTCGTTTGTGGAATAAGTTGCCTGCAGACGTGTTTCCTGCCTGTTGGAAACTTTAAATCAAATGTTCACAAACACTACTCCCTCTTTCCCCCTCCTCACAAACTATTTTCCTAGTTCTGGTACAATGCACTGCATATGTAGGGATCATCCCCTGAGTACTGGTCCAATAAAAAAAAAGCCATCGAACTCGTTTAATAGAAATTTTGTTACACGTCATCTTAATTACGAACTACTCTATTTAATGTCTGCTTTTATTGTGATGTTTGGCAAACTTGACCTTATCGTTCAATAACAAATCACTCTCCCTCTCTCGCTTTCATCAGGTCTCGAATTTAAAATAAGCTTGTTGGTCTAATAGCCGCTTACACGTCCTACCAAGTTGTTTCCTCTAATTTGCTATTACAACACCCCGTGGAGGTGGCGCACAACACTAGTCATCCACCAATAGACCAGAAAGAAAGTCAACTGTGTATGTTTGTATATTTGTTTCCCCCATTCTTCGGAAAAGTAAAAATGAAATAATTTTAGTTTGCAGTAACAAAAACGGCAACATTGTTTTGTTGGCATAAAAACGCATTCATTCATTTTAGCCTCACAAAGAAATATTTTACAATTCCTTGCTAGCGTTTGTCCAGACAGAACACTTGTTTAATTGGAAGAGTGTGTGCGAAATAGCTCTATTGTTTTCTGGTTCCTCTACGACTAATGTCGTTACTTGCTCTCGATTTTCTAATTACCTAAAAATTATTGGTTGAATGTATTCACACTTATGTAGGAATGTTTAAGAGATAAATAAGAAACAAAAGCTAAAAATAAAGAAAATAGAGTTTGATTGATGACTTGAACAATTTTGTTTGCCATTCATGTAATAAATATTTCCAGCCAGTTTACCAATTTCGAATGAAAACTAATACGAAAAAAAGCTAGTCACTCACATTCGAATCAAATTTGGGTTTGTCTATCTCACTATTATTCGTTCGCATATTCTTATGTACTTTCATTGAGTTTTGACAGATCGTTCGCATAAAAAAAGTTAGACGAACTCAAATCAATTTTCTTTCGCTTAGATTGCGAATGCAAGCACGCTGTCGAGATTGGTAAGCTGGCTGTTAGTTTTATAACACGCTCCTTCTTAATCTGCTGTTTCTCTTTGCCAACTGTCAATAAAGAATATTGCGATCAAAACTATGAATGTAGACATACATACAACGTAATTTTTTATTTATCAACAATCAAAATAAAACAAAAAACGTAGACATTATTAAGTAAATGATTTTAAATAACTCTCTTTTCATTATCACATTCGGCATAAAAATCTTTTCTGAGGCACCAGTATGAAATATGTATTTTTAGGTACTTTCGTTCAGATCCACAAAAGGAGTTTCCTTTAAGTGTAAGCGACGCATTATTTGTTAATGTAGGAAAGATTTTGTTTTACTCTTTAGCTGCAATGACCTGTAGTGGGAAGGGGGACCTTAATATTATAATCAAGAGTACTAAATACACGAGTGCTAAAAATTTTCCAATCCAAAATTTGTTCATCATAAATAAATACCCTTCGAAGAAACCATTCCAAATCGTCCCATAAGGAACCATGCAAATTCTGATTCGATTCGATTTTGTTTTTTACTTTTAGGCTGAATTTTGTATAATAAATGATTATTCGAATATCTGAAATGATTTAATACATGACTGACAAATGTTTCTGATCGAGTGTGTTTCGTATAAGCTCCACTTTCTTCTCCCCTATCGCGATTAGTCAGTCATTTATTTACATCGTGTGAATTTGTTGGTTAAAACGAAAAAAAAAAATTGGAACAACTGTTAAATGTAAACAGTTTTAGTGGAAGTGCTAAACAAAATATAAAACAAATGTGTAAATAAACTGTGTGAAAATCTATGAAAATATGTTTGTAGTACAAAACCACAACAATGGAACCATTACAGATTTATTTATTTGATCTTGTTATTGTGGTTACAATCACTGTTAAATTGTGTTAATGAATTTTGGTTTTCTATTCAATTATTATGTTTTGAGAGCAAAAAGTTCATCCCTTAATAAAAAGAGTTAATAAAAAAAGTTTGTACTCGTATATTTGTGAAAACTTTGTCAACTAAAATTATTTCAACCAGATACATTTGCGGTTGTCCGAATGTTTATTCAATTCACTGAAGGGTCATTTACTGTCAGTGACAAGAAAAGCTGTCCAACTCATGCTTTTCATTTACAAATGACCGCAAGTTTTCAGGAAATCAAATGTTAATTGAGTAAAGTTCGAGGTTTGTGTCTACCCGAAGTTAATTGACCTTTACACAATAGTTTTACAAAGGCTAGAAATTAATTGAAATTAAACAAAGATAAAAATAAAGAGTTTACGAACCGCCCGTACAAGGTACTCTGAAATTAAACGACATTAAAAAATCATAAAACAAAATACTTAAGTGTTTCTTGAAAAGTGGCATGAAAAAAGTATAGAGCTTACGATGGGGAAGCTTAAAAACAAGCCAATATCGAATAGTGTAAAACACGCAGCACATTCTTCTACTTGCAGCAGTGATAATTCCCCTGGTGATCAGTTTTTGCCTCAGGGTACACAAAACCAAGGCACTCTGCTTTCTGTGGCATAGAGGGAAGGCAGTCACTCGTTTGTTGTAGCAAACAAAACTCTGGAATTCCGAAACCCTTACCAAGAAAGCTTCCGGTAGGTTCTGCTTTGTAGACCATCTCTTGGTGCTGATCATAGTTGAGGTGCCTGTCTTGGCTGAAACGTTGTGACTGTGGCTTAAAACTCTACTTTCTGTGGCATGGAGGGAAGGGAGTCACTCGTTTATTGTAGCAAACAAAACTCTAGAATTCCGAAACCTTTACCAAGAAAGCTTCCGGTAGGTTCTGCTTTGCAGAGCATCTCTTGGTGCTGATCATAGTTGAGGTGCCTGTCTTGGCTGAAACGTTCTGGCTGTGGTTTAAAACTTAGTTCAACTGACAACTTTAGTGCATGCCGATTTTTGGGGGCTAATAAGTAAAGAATAAAAAAAGTAAACAAAATAAAAATAAATATTAAAATATTTTCTTGAACATTATAATTCTGTTATTTTTATTGAATGAAAATGTTTAAATAAAAAAAATTAATTAAACAAATGTAAAGTTAAAAAAAATCAAAACGATGTCTAAAAAAATATTTCAACTAAAATTTTAATCGCCTTTAGTCTATTTTAGTCTATTAAGAATTTCACGAAGATCGTTATTGATCGCCGACGGGCATATTTTGGAATAGTAACAGATCTTTCTCACGGAGAAAACGATTGCAGAAGCTGATTCTGCTATAGGATTCTTCTACAATACGATGGAACTCGCTTATATTAATCGAAAGAGAATCATTTGAGCATCATGGAGAGATTAGCTGACAGCTCATGAAAGTTTTGTGATATATTATTTTTGAATAGTTTGTTAACCCAAAGAAGGGCACTCAATATTGATATCTCCAATCTTTCCAATTATCTTTTTAATATGTTTTCATTTTTCTATTTTTAAGCTAAAATTCTTCATCTTTTAGCTGTTTTATTTCAATTTAACAAAATAAAAGTTACCACCTGTGCGTCTTAAAACCAAAACCTAAAAAGTTCTTCAATAAGAAAAAATAAACTATGATAAAATATTTAATCTTCGTCTATTAAACGCTCCAAAGTTATTACTCGCCAGATAATCTTCAGAAGATCCCTTTAAGAGTTGTATATTAAGCACAATCGTCCAACGAGCATCGCATGTTGGCTGCAGCAATCTCAACATGATTTTGGTGCATACCCTGTTTTCGTTAAAATGAACTCGTTTCCAAACTGAATCACATACGAGTATTTCTGCATAAACAAAGTCGTTTATGTTTATAACAGATTATAAAGTGTATTTAAAGGTACATACCTACATGTGTTTGAGTATTGTTTGTTGAAATGTAATTACGGTTAATAAAAGCCAAAATGGACACCTTGAATGCGCTGATACCGATGTCTTTATGGCAAACCTTCCTTTGAAAGACGTTATGTGTTTAAGTGTGTATGCAAACATTTATCTCTGACATAAAAGTGCGGAAATTTTTAGAATTTTCGCACCAAAGAATTCTAAAGAATTCTTGCAAACAATAGATAAAGATAAAAGATAAGCGCATCATAACAAGTTACCTGTGTTGACAGACATGTAATGAAAGATAATGGTGGGTCAGGTAGTCGTATATGGGAACAGCTTTTTTTTATATTCTCCGTTAATTTTCCATTAGCTTTTAGCTTATGATTCATAAAACCATCAGCACTTTCAAACATACATCTTGTGTTGTGTGCTTGTACAAATGTTCGTATTTTATAAAAATACTTTGAATTAATGATAAATGACTTGTTAACTGTTAAATACTTTACTTTAACTATTGAGAAGATTGAAGTTGAAATAAAAAAAAAAAATCCATTACTCAGATATAAATGAAATGGCGGAAAAGTAGTGTCCATAATTATGAGCAATTAACATTTATTTTCGTAATGCAAATGAAAGACGTCTTAGAAAGCGCAGTTGTAGTGGATGCAGTAGAAAAGTAGAAAGATTTGAGTTCAGTTGTTTTAAACAAGTACGCGAGAGATTTTTCTATTTAAAGACTCTAAAACAAAGAAATCATATTAATGGATTTCTTAAGCTAAGATCGTTAATCAAACAGAAATTGGGTGGAGTAGTTGTAGGTTTGTTACAATACGGAAAAGTTTAACGATAGATATGTTGATGCCGTTTTTATTTTTTCCCATCTACAGTGACCACTCGCAAGCTAGAACCAATCTCTAATTGATGTGAGGTTTTAATTTCCAAAAAAAATTTTTTTTTTGTCTACGAAAACAACATAAAAGTGCATCTTAGTATAGGAAATACAAAAAATACAAATGTTAATTTTGTTTCCATAAAACGAACACAAAACATATTCCTTTCGTCAAATTCATCAAATTTTAAAGAATAAAATATGTATTATATCGGGTGGTTAAATTTCAAGGGCCGATGTTGAATGTGAACCACACCTAAACGCCAAGTTTTTTTTCCGAATTTTATTTGACATTTCTCTATTTCAGACTTATTCAATTTGAGAATGAGGCCGGTCAGGCAGTTACTGTGAATGGTGTTCGCTATCGTGAGATGATAACGAACTTTTTATGGCCCGAATTGGAAGATATGGATGTAGACGATAGGTGGTTTCAGCAGGATGGTGACACTTGCCACACAGTTAACGAAACAATTGCTCTTTTGCGCAACAAATTCAATGGCCGTGTTATCTCACGTAATGGCGATGTCAATTGGCCGCCAAGATCATGTGATTTGACACCGTTGGACTTTTTTCTTTGGGGTTATTTGAAAGAAAAGGTGTACATCGATAAGCCAGCAACAATTCAATAGCTAAAGGATGAGATTACTCGGCACATTAACGGCATAGAACCTCCATTATGCTTCAGGGTCATCGAAAATTTGGACCATCGGATGGAGGTGTGCCACCGTGGTCGCAGCGCCCATTTGGCCAATATTTTGTTTCATACATAATTGAATAATACCAGTATATCATAATAAAATAAAATTCCAATAATTTTTTAAATAGTTTGTGTTTTATTCAAAATCAACATCGCCCCTTGAAATTTAACCACCCTTTACAAAACAAAATATAAACAAAACTGTTTTTGTGTTTCTTAGCTGGCTATATATCAACATTTCATAGGTGCTAACCTAATTGGCAGACTTGGAAACCTTTAAAAAAATATGCGCAAAGATTTTACTCTATATTTCATTATGAAAATGGTTCTAGTTATAGTTTTCAAAGACAAGGGCATGTGATATTTTTTTTGATCTGTATAAACTTTAGTAGTTTGTAAAGTAAATAACAGTTTTTTACATATATTTATGCAAATACGTATACATATTTATAAACACAGGGGATTCCCCCTATTTTTTCACATTGCAGCTCACAATTTTTCTGCTTTAAAAATAAATGAAGAACAAAAATGCTCAGCAATCGGAAATGTCAGTTCTAATATGAATGCTGTTTCAAATACATTTATTCCAATTTCAGAAGAATTCGAATTTACTTCAACTCCAATTTGGGAGCGTGTACTGTATTTACTAAACTTCTTATACATAACATCACATCATATAGTTCTCATTAAAGCAAAACACTTTAGAAGCAAAAAAAGGTGAAAAATTAAGAGACTTTTTAAAAACCTGTAAATGCAAAGAGTCTTTTTGCCACCCACTCATAAAAATAGTGTACTCAAGTTTTGATCAAATGATAGAAATAAAATTTCTGGAACTTAAATTTAATTTGCTTAATAGAAAGAAGAAAAACTTGAGTCCTATTCGGTTCGGATGGGCATCAATGTTATAAATATTTATATGGCGCCATTTTTTATTGAGCTCTCATAAAAAAGTACTTCCCAAACAAAATTTTAAAAATACGTTTATTAGAGAAAATTTAGCGATTGACGAATATCATATTTTGAACTAAAGGGTTCAAAGGGTTCGAAAATAATGTTTTGATAACTTTTTTATATTAATAGTTATTCTGTGAAGAGGAAAAAAGATTTTCTTAGTTTAACTTGTATATTACAATGCTCAACAGTTTCATTTTCTAAGCTCTCTATTAAAATATGCAAACGCAACTCAATAGAAATTCAACAGAAATTCGTGAAGTATGAATTGAAGGCGCACAAAATATCGGAATTGCACGTTGTTACAATACAGTTCACAGTACAAGCAATTATTAATTAATTACGTTTTCATAAATTCAAATAAGTATACAATATATAAATGATCATATTAATTTAAAATTGTCGATAGAAAATTTGATAGTCCAAAATATTCTGAACAATGGAAAAAAGTCAATTTTGCAGATATAAGAAAATTTTTCAAAATGGAAAAAAGAGTAGATGCCATCACAACAATCTAGATGAATCTAGTGTGCTACAGTTCCAGGAAAGCACTGCTTCCTCAAGAATTTGATTTTCTTGCCCTTTTGCTGTGCGTGCAATTACAATAAGTAGTAACCAAACTAATGACGGATAACATTTTCTGTTTTACAATTAAATAAAAGTATTGGATCTGCTTTTTTGTAGCGGCTTTAAAAAAAATATATCTGTATGCGACTTTGGTTATACCTCTAAGTGTATGCACATAAAATGATGTTTTATGGTTATCGCATAAAAAGAAAGAGTTCATTAAGAGCTCCTCAAATTCAGTTAAAGACCGAAAACCGGAGAAAAATGCATGTAAATTTAGAGCAAGAATACTAAATAAGTTTGTGCTATTGGGCTTGAGTAATTTAGGAGTAGTTTATTACACATTACCGACATTAACTGTCGCTTTATAGTGATAACTCTAAAAATTTATTCAATAATGTATTTTCATCGCCTAAAAATTCTTATCGTTCCATTTTTCTCTTTTATTTCAGATAAAGAACGCCGAAAGAAAGAAATAGTATACAAAGTTGTGTCTAGACGCGATTAACTTCTTAATGATATCATCAACAAAACAAATTGAAATATGTATGTAAATATGAACAAAACTTAAATGCAATGTGAATAATTTTGAAGCTGCTGCTGACGTTTAAAACTACTTGTACATCATACGTATCCATCACTCACACCAGAAAACCGCCAACCAACCGAACGATACGATACGATCACTTAATCAAATTGTGCTTAAGTTGCCAATGAAGAAAAAAATAAGCGGAACCAAATTTTACACACTGACTGACAACAATAAAAGTAATATATGCATACACATATGTTTGCACACACGTACTCGTATGTATGTAAATCTATTTAAAATCACTGATAAAATTAAAGCAAGCGACGGACAGTCAGTATTTGTGTATATGAAAAGTGTGGTTACCCCAAGTATCGCAGTTGGAGAGATCAGAAAGGCGCAAACATTTTAAAGTAAATGCACAGATTTGATTACGGTCAATCCACAAAAAGATAGAGAGACAAACACAGAGAGAGAGAGAGAGAGAGAGAGTGAGCAAACGGAAAGAAATATGAGAAAAATAATTGCATATTGTAAAGAAAAGTTGTATTGAATTATATCATCGTTAACGTAGAGACTTCTTTAAACAACTTATTATTTATTCTGCTCGTAGAAAGAAATCATCTGTTTTGGGCTGCCGCCGCCACTATTATTTTCATAAAGAACGGTCGTGGGAAATTGCTGCAGAAAGAGACTTGTTGTGCGAGTACAAAAACATTTGCTTGCAAAGACTCTACGCTCTCTTTTAACTCGTAGACATATAGTCCAGAATTATAATTTAGAAAACCGCAAAACAGTTGTTAAAACAATCAACCAAACGTAAACCAAACCAAATCTCAGTCCTCAAAACCACAACTAAAGGCCGTTAAATCGGAGAGCTATTTTGTTTCGTTTCGCTTTGTTCAAAACACAAACAAACATACACAAGTACGCACTCAGCAGCGAACAAACATTCAGAGATACTTACTCGTACAAACAGTTATTGGTATTCGCATTCGCGTGATATGTAACAAAAAAAAAAAAAAAAACAAAACAAAAATTGGCTTTATATACCAGTCGTGTACTCAAAAAGCCATTTGCAAATGCTCAAAGATCAGTTGTGCTTGAAACGCTTAAGAGTTCAGAACGTATTTTTTCAGACACTAGAATTGGCGGGTTGCAAATGTTTTAAAATTAATTTAACACAACAAAAATAAATTTAAATCGAAGTGCAACAAATTGAAGAAAAAAAAAACCTAAACTTTATTGATTTTTTCTTAAAATAATTACAGAAAAGAATTTAAATGTTAAATATTTTAAAACAGATTCATACTGAAACAAAATAATTGTGTATTGAAATAAAAATCTGTGAACAAACAGAAAAAAATAAAACAAATTCGAAAAACGAGTATACACGTTCCGTAAATCTAAAACGAAAAAATTAAGCGTTTAAATGTCGGTGATATAAAACAAACGTATAAATATTTTGTTTGAAAATAAATAAAAACAAATGAACTCATTTATGAAATGTTTAATTAAGGCTAAGAAGAATCTTAGAAATAAAAACAAAAAGTGAAAACAGTAATTAAAACGTACTGTGTCTAATTCTCCGTAAGAGAAAAAAGAATTTCAAAAATACAGACAAAACAACAAACAACCCATAAAAAATAAACTTTACAACTCCAATTAAAATATCCACTAAAAGAAAAACAACAAAAATAACAAAATAAGCGCAAAAAGAAACTGAAAACAAACAAAGAAAGAGAAAAGCAAAAACAAAACTTCAAAACTAAATACAGAAGAACAGAGCAAAATGAACTTGTGCTTCACTCCTCTATAGGGTTCTGCAAAACTAACGATGAAAAGAAACACTTTTTAAATAAACTCGAATGCCAACACGCGCTTTGCTTTAACATAACTAGTATTATGCTCAATGATGGCAATAGACTTTTTGATATTAGCCGTGCTTTTGCTATCGTTTACTATTAATTTGTTGGCTTTGCTCGCTTTTTGGGTGACACCCGGTCTGCGAAGCACTGCAAATCGTTTTACTATCAATCTACTCATCATCAATTTGGTTGGATGTATTATTTTAACTCCCACTTTGTTTCTAAGTGGTAGCACTACGGTTGGCGAGGAGGACGGCGAAAGCGGGGCAAACGACAGCAGTCGTACAACCGGTTCCAGTCAGTCTGGCTTAAACTTCTTAGCAGCCAACACAAACGATGACAGCATTGAATTTTATTCAAAGGCGGGCAATCACCAAATGACAATCAGACACAATGGTAAACTGGTTGAACAAGACGGCATCATTCTGCGAAGAAATGTAACACAGAACGATGAAGAGAATGGCAAAAGCAACAGCAATGAACCCCATACCATTGAAACTATTTACAAGTGCAATGCCACATTCTGTCGGGAATTAACTATAGATGAGAATAGTGAGACTTTGGTAATAACAGAAATTGAAGAAGAAGGCAAAATCCAAATGCCCGTTGACAATCAGCAGCAGGAGAAGGATGAGGTTAAACGCTTAGCTTTGCCTTTGCTGACAATGAGGTCCTGGGCTATAGATATGGCCGCAGCTTTAGGAGCCATGGGTGTGCTTCTGGTAGTCGGGGATACCTGGTGTGCTGTTACGGATCCTTTACGTTACCACAGTCGCATATCAGGAGTTAAGTCGTGGGTTTTCATAGCCATCACCTGGGCCGTAGGTATTCTTTTTGGTGCTATGTCGGCCTTAAGAGAGATTGACTTTGAGTCTGAAACCATCATAAGCAAACAAAAACGTTTTGCTGACTCTGCCACCGCCACCTCCGCCACCACCACCACCTCCTTCAGCTTTAATTCAGCGAACAATATTTTTAGCACGGTGTTTTCCTGCCTGTATTTTCTGATCATCATATTGCTGCCGTTTGGGTTTGTGTGTGGTATGTACTGGCGTATTTTTAGCGAGGCTCGCGAAAATGGTTTGAGAATGCGTCAAAATGGTTCTTCCCCTTTATTGCAAAGTGCTTTGAATCTCACGCACGCCCCCCCACAGGGCAACCAGCAGTATTCCAATAGTTTATGTGCACATAGAAATTCGATTTCATCGACCTCCTCACAGTGCGGAGGTTTACAAATGCAAATCGATAGTAATCAAAAACGAGGCTCTCCCGCCTGCCTGAGACGGGACTCGGCGGCCAAAGTTCTTCTGCCGCCCATATCGGATGATGGCATGTCCGATGAGGCTGATAACAGCAGCACCAACGATCAACTGCTTGTTATACCTGCTGACACAAACATACAGCAACAGCAACAAAACATTATACTCACTCTGCAAACAGCCAGCGGTGAAATCAAACGTAACTATTCCACCCGCCAATTAGAGCTCTTAGCTACATCCTCTCAAGATTTGTGTGACAGTGCCAGACTACAGGGTATACGCCAAGTACATTCTTCACCAAATCTACAACGAAGTGTTACTTTGCCTCAAACGCTAGACGAGAACACTTGCACGCCTCATCTTTTAGGCGGCCACCTGCCTCAAAACCTGCCCAGTATTCATTTAAATAGACATTCGTTTCAGCAAAATCCCAATAACAATAGATCAACACATCAAAACCATCAGCACCTGCATCATCACCACTCCCTGCAAATACCCACCATTCAGGCCTCACCAAAAGCCCTCAGCTACATGTCTTCTTTGCGCCATCGGCTTTCGAATGCATCCTCTCTGTTCAAATACCGGGATGAGTCGAGAGCAGCTCGTATCAGTATTTTGGTGGTAATTATGTTCCTAGTTTCCTATTTGCCATTTGGCTTCCTAGTATTACTACAGAGCCGCGTTCCTGCGGCCAACTTTGAGGAATCAAGTCAATTAGCCATTTTCATGATCCTCTTGGCAAATCTGAGCTCCCCCTTTATATTTGCCTACCGCAACAAGCGGGTAAGGAGAGGTGTGAAAAGTCTGGTGTGTCTTGAAGCCTGGTTGCGGGACTCGCAACTACAAAGGCAAGGCAGCTCCACCTGCCGCTTTAACAGCAGTTCCAAATACAGCAACTCTAATCTTAAAAGAAACAGCAGTCGTGTATCCACTTACTCTGCCCAATCTGCCAGGTTTTTGACGCCACAAAACTCACTGATCAGCAATGGCACAAATTCTGTTACCGCCTGCTGTATGCACAACAACTACAATAACAACAACAACAACAACAACAACAACAATTACCCAGCAGTACCACTCAGGCCCAACAGCAGTTGCAGCACCATCATCAACTTCACCCTCAACAAAAGCCAACAAAACTTTGAAAAGACTTTAATGGAGACGGACGCCGCTCACACTCAACATACCACTAACAAACCACGTCCGGTCTTGCAAAGAGGCATTACAATAATTGAACAAGTGCCGCTTAATGGCAACGGTGGCAGCATCAGCAGTCACAACGGCAGCAGTGGCACCAGTATTCCAAAGATACCAGTCAAACAGAAATTGTATAATTTATTTTTCAAAAGTTCCAGGAATCTTAGTTGCGCCGCAGCACACTCATGTGCGCAGAGCACTTTTGATGCTAAACCAACGGAAGTTTAAATTTAAATTCTGGTTTCATTTTTTTTTTATATTTTTATTTAAGTTAAAATAAGTCTTTGTGTTAAGTTTTCTCAAATATGTATTTATATTTAGCTTTAACATTAAATTTAGCTTTTAAAACTAAAAACCAAATTAAATTTAACAAAACAAAGAAGGAACGGAATGTTAAAGTACAAGACAGTTTTTAAAACTAAATAAAAAAAATATATACAAAAAAGTAAAAAAATAAAAAATAATAAAATTAAAAACAGTTGAACAGCAGTCAAAAGTCAAGGTTTTCATAGTAAATCAATTAAAAATAAAGTATTTAAAAAAGCACAAAAACTAGTAAAGAAGAATATATAAATTTAAAAATAAAATATTCCAAATTAATTAAGACAACAAATATGATTGTAAAAATAATTATAAACAATTTTCAGTTTTCAATCAATCAGTTTAATGTTTTTAGCAGTCAAACGAATTGCAGAATCAACTAACGACAACAAAGACATTTATTTATTTATTTATTAAACTAATTTATTGACAAAGAAAATGAAATAAATCAGCTTTGTTTTTAAATTTTTAAAGTTAGAAAACCTTTTTTTTTCTTAACATTTGTTTCAATTATTCTTCCCTTAACTCAGAATTGTTATTAAATCTGGAAAAAATTTTAATTACTCGTAACCATGACACGAAAACAAACATTTATTAACGTTTTGAACTTTAAAAATGCAAATAAATATAAATAAAAAAAAAATGAGGCTGATTTATTTTTCTTAAGATTTTTTATACAATATTATTGTTTTTTTTTTTTTAAGGAAATTTCGATTAAAAAAATTTACCTACGAGTACATTTGTATATAAAACGATTGTTTAAACATTCTTAATATTTTTTTTGTTTTTCTTCTTAAATTTCAACTCAAGTACCTTTCTTTTAAGAGAAAATAAAACAATTCAAGGAATTTTTTTTCTTGAAATAACAATTAAAAATATCTGAATTTTTATTAAAAAATAAATAAATGAAAACTTTATGGGATTTTAAATAAAGAGCAATAGTAAATGTGTGTGTGAGTGTGTGTGCAGAGATTGTGGTAACAAATTCAACCACATCACATCAGACAAAACACAAACCCACCCATACACACACACACACATGCATACATGCATTAGAGCCACTTTATTGGTTTGAGAGATTTATTGAGTGCCTTCAATTGTTATTGGATTCTTTAATTAAAAGCACTTCGATTTGTTCTAAATAGTTGAAGATTTGTTCAACACATTTGGACTTTCAAGTATTTTTAGGCAAAAGCACTGAAAAACAAATCGTATATTTATTTCTGTGTAAATTGCTACACGTACCGATTTCAAATAATTATGTGCATACAAGTCATCACACACACACACATACACACACACACACACAATCAAAACAACAGCAAACTAAATACATGTAACGTGTTATTAAAATTTTATTTTTAATTAAACATGTAACGAATATCCAACCCCATTGGCCAAGTTGTTATGAACAGAAATTATATAATTATTATGATTTTTTTTTTACAACTAAATTTTGCTACGAGCAAGGAAAACTATGTTTATACTCAGTAAAAATTTTGAAAATATTTCACAATTTAATTTTGTTTTTATGCCGTTCAGGTGAAAAGAACGCTAAAATTTGTCTAACATTTGGATACGTGTATGTGTTGGCTTGAATAACAAAAAATATTTAATTAGTTTCTACGCAGAACCGCTACCATTTACACTGAAACAAATTTCTTAAAAATTCTAATAACTACTAAGAATTTGAAAGCAAAACTAGTATTCTTTGAAATGGAAAATATACAAAATGAAATTGAGAATTTCAATTTCGAATTGCGAAGTTTCATATAAAATTGAGAATTTTAATATAAAAAAAAATGAGAAAACTCCGCATAAAAGAGAGGAGCAATGCAAATGCAATCGAGAATCTCAATTTGAAATTGAGAAAGTTGCAAATCAAATTGGAATATTAAAGTTTTCAATATAGAAAATTTAATAATATCATAGAATTTTACTTAATTAATTAATATACAGGGATTTAAGAAATATTTTTTTTCTTTTGGAATTAGGTTAGTTATTGTCGAGCAGGAATCAGGGTTCAGTCGTAGCAATAGCTGCGACAGCGCACATTGCCAGCTACGAGTACCATCTGCAGATTATTCGTCCCAACACAAATTGTATTCTGCTTTTGTTTTATAAATTTAATTTAGAAAGCCTGCTTGTCCCAACTTTTTGTTTTTTTTTTCTTATGACAAGAAAAATGTAAAAGGCTGTGTGGTTAGGGGAAACGTATATACTTTTTTTTTATTTTTCTAAAGAAATGTTTACTATTTTCCAAAAATTTTTTTTAAATATTTTAAATCATCTTAGTTTCATTTTTAATTTTCTCAATTTGATTTATTTGTAATCTTGTCACAACAACGTTAAAATTCTAATTACTGTATGGAAATTTCGCAGTCTTAATTTGAAATTCTTGATTTCATCTGAAAAATTCTCATTTTTATAATAAATATACGATTTTACCTTGAGTTTTCTTAATTTCAATTTGAAATTTGCGATTTTATTTGAAACTTTTTTCATTTTATATTAAATTTCGGGCTTTATTTTTTAGTTTTCTCAATTTTTAATTTCATCTTTCGATATGGTTCGATAAAAGTGCAGTAAACAAAAACAAAATATAAATTTTAAATCGCACAGCATTTAACAAGAATAAATAAACATGCTCTCTAAATCGATAAATGACTTTTTCGTACAGAATATTTTGAGCAATATAATTTGTTAGTAAAAAGCTAAGCATTCGACAAGAAATTTAAAGCTTTAAAATGCTGCTTTTTAACATTCCAAAAAAAATAATCTTCCAATTTTCTTTGCAACTGTTTTAATTTTTTTGTGTTTTGAATTTATTTATTTATTTTTATTTATTTTTTTTTTTGACTGAGTTGATTTTCAAATAACTAAAAAAAAAAAACTTGATAAAAAGATGTATTTTTCAGACAAAAGCTAAATGCATATAGTTTATTTTCCAGCAGCACCCTGTTTTCATATTGAAAACTTTTGTATAGAAACAGAGAGAGAGAAACATTAACAAAAACTTAAAATAAAGAAGAACCTTTAAACAATTTAGCTAAAACTATCCGTAATTAGAGTCAATTTACTAAATTCATTGATTGCGTGCTAAAATATTCAAAACTTAGGAAAAAAAAAAACAACAACAACCAAAACTATACAAAACAATATTGTACATTTAAAACAATTAAAAACACAACAGAAAATCACTTTAAATTAAAATCTGTTTTATTTATTTGGTTTTAATAGTAAAAATATATAACAAAATAAGAGAATACCTCATTAGTTTTAATTAACCTGAAAAAAAAACAAAGAAAAAAAAAATACAAACAATAAATTGTTAACAGCAACAGTATTCCTTAAAGCGAAATATAAAAAAAAATAAATTTAATTTATTTTATTTTTACAGTTTTAACAAGAAAATCTTTTAATTAAATATTTCATAAAAACCAAATATGTTAATTAAAATTATATATAAATAATAATGCTTTATAATTATTTAAGCTTTTTTTTATACCGAAAACTAAAAAACAAAACTTAAAGTTTACTTTGTTAAAAACATGAAGACTTTAAAAGACAAACTTAAAATTATAGAACTCGTAGAAATCCCTGTAGAAAATTGTAGTTGCTTTAATTAGATTATGACATTCACAACAACAGCTACAACAAATATCTTTGTCCTAAACTCGAATTTATTAAATGTATGTTAAAAAATACTCAAAAATAAAAAACTGCAAAACACCTTAAAAGAAAAAAAATAATAATGTATTGAAAACATTCTATAAGTAAATAATTAACTTTGTAGTTAATTAATTAAACTTAATTTTAGTTACAAACAAATTAACACAATTAACCTACCAAAAATATATGTGATGTTGCTGACAACAAATAAAAATTCATTATTTTTCTATAAAAAAATTTTACTATTTCGTTTTATTACATAAATACTGTAGTAGAAATAGAAAACAAAATAATAATTGTTTTTACAACACAAAACTTTAAAACTAAAAGTTAATTCCCCAAGGAATCTACTAAAGTAAAATGAGCAAAAAAAAAAAAAAAAACAACATTATAGAATGTAAAAATTAAATGTGGCTTAAAGAATTAAAATAAATCATGAAAAATTTATATAAAGCTGAACCTGAACTCTTTTGATAGAATCGTGAACAAATCGCTTTGATTTGTAGTCGTAAGTATGAAGAACGAAAGAACAGCAAGCGCTTCACTAAGCGCCAGAAAAACATGGAACCGTTTACCGGAGCCTCGTTTCTTTCAACAAATTCTGAAGTTGCGTCGCCTTAAACTACCAACTTTCTTTCTACTTCTTAACCCTGATTTGGGCACTAGCTTTTCTACTATTGTACGATTTGGGCCACAATATAAATATGTATGTATGTATGTATGTATGTATGTATGTATGTATGTATGTATGTATGTATGTATGTATGTATGTATGTATGTATGTATGTATGTATGTATGTATGTATGTATGTATGTATGTATGTATGTATGTATGTATGTATGTATGTATGTATGTATGTATGTATGTATGTATGTATGTATGTATGTATGTATATATGTATGTAAGTATGTATGTATGGATGCATGTATGGATATTCCATCAGTACTGTTCGAATCAATTAATTAATCCCTGCTATTTATAGAAAAGATTTGGGGTATTAAATCTAGTTTTGAGAACACAAAACCCAAATGGTTATACAAATCTACACATGTACTAGAAATATCAAACACATTTTATTATTTTGACTCTCAAACAGGTTGTGTCCCACTTAATATTAATTTTTGGACTTAAAAACATTTTCGCTTTGCAATTAAATCAAATCTTCAAGTGGCAAACAAACTGAAAAACTTAAGAGCTGATGAAGTAAAATCACCCTACACAGATTCAATTCTTCTCATGAGTTGCTTAAAGAATAATGTGGAGTTTATGAAACACGAGTGAGTGATACGTTAAGAAAATTTGTAAGTAATATATTCTATCTTTTGAGTATAATTCATAAAAATTTTCGTTATTATCATATCGGCAAAGTACTTTTCAGCTCGAATTGTCAAATTTTATTCAAAATACTAACAAAAATTATTTTACTTAGACAGAGATATATCAAGTGTATAGACAGCTGGAAAACATACAAAGAATAGTTACATTATATGCTGTGATAGCGATGATATTTTTAAAGGCTAACAAAAATATACGTATACATATATGTACTGTTTATGTGTACGTGCATTTGCTCCACTAATTTCTGACAGAAAAGGTGTCTGCAATTCATGCTGATTGGCAAACAAATGTCGCACAACTGAATGTTTCTTTCTGTTATTTGGATGTACGAGTACATATTAAACATTTCTTATAATATTTCTTAATATAAAAGATTTCTTTTAATACTATAGACACAGCACACTCACACATGTGATGTTCTGTTTTTGGCTTAAACAAGTTGCCAAATAAAGCGAATATTTCCGTGGTTAAGCAGCTTTACTGCCTTTTCTACTCGTACCAAGATTTAAATGGATGGATGTGTGGTTTTTTTTTTTTTTGTTTTTTGTGTACAATGTGTTGTTAGTATTTCGAAATACATGTCTTTCTTTCTTAAGATTTGTTGAGTGGCTGCTGGCAAATGTCACATACTTTTAATATCTGCACATATCATATTTTCTCCTCATCCTCCTCCTCCACTGATTGAAGATATTCTTACGAGCATTTGGTTTTTTGTGTGTTCTGGTCAAGAGTTTAGAAAGAATAAAAGTAACGAAAAAACAGATTTGTTTAATGGCTTAACACCAGCAATAATAAAAATCTATAAATAAATAATAGAAATAAAAAATGTTATTTAATTTTATGAACATTGCAGAGTTTGAAACTATTTTTTTTACTATTTTGACGTATGAACGGTTTTTATTATATGAAAAAGAAGAAAATATAAATAATGCAATTAAATGATAAATTTATTGTCGTTAAGTGAGAAATAGATTTTTATATGAATTTCCATTTTTTCAAGACTTCTTTTTGCTAAAAGGAAAAGAAAAGAAACCTGATTGAGTAAATTTAAGAGTCTGCCAAGAAAAGAACATACGAGAACATATGCATGAACATTTCAATATTGAATATATAATTTGTTTTTTTGAGAATCTTGTTTTTTCTCACGCTGCTTAACTGGTTTTATTTATTATCATTATAAGTATTTTTTTTTTTATATTTATCGTTTGCTGTTTTGGTATCGCAGTCAAGTTAAAATAAAAGCACTTGTTTGTTTCTTGTACTTGTATTTCAGTCTATAATCGTAATTGTAAAGTCTTGTAGATATGTTTGCCTGTCGGTTCGTTTTAACGTTCAGTTTGAATCTTATTCTTGCGTGTTGCTTTTCTTAGTCGGCGTCTAAAGAATGAATTCAATGATGCCTGTACTTGAAAGGGTAAAATTTTTTAATTATCAGGAAGTACCAGGTTAAAGAATTAATAATTTCTTTAATTAGCGGTCGATTCAAAAATTCTTGTTTAATAAAATAAAGTGAAAAAAAAGTGGAGGTGGCTTAATGGATGTATAAGTAGAGCGTATTGAGTAGCTGTTAGATAGGAATTGGCCACCCCATTTTCAACTTATATAACTTAGATAATTGTGCGTGTGTGCGTATGACGATGAGTGTGTTTGTGTGTACAGGTTTTATAATTTGCTTTAGCCAATTTGGGTATAGAGAAGTGAGCAATATAAAATTTGATAATCAGTTAGTCACGAAGTAATTAATAAAATTAATGACAGGACCGTTGAAAAGTTAATGAAAAATGATTCAAAATTCTTTAACGCTAATTGGATGCTTAGATGATTGAAACGCAAGTGAGGTCACTGAATTAGTTTTAGAAAGATCAACCTTAAATTGGAATGTTTGAAAATATTAATTCAGTATGCACTATCCTCAAGCATAATAAAAATGCCTTACTAGACATCATAATAAGATTTTCACATTTCAAAATAAACACTTCAGTGCCGAAATGTTCTAAGCCCAGTGTGCCCAGGCCTATGCGCTTGAAGCTCAATTGTTTTTGCAAAAGCACTTACCTATAGGGCTGTGCTCTTTAATACACACATACTGCGGTCAGCACTAGCAATGAAAAATACTTAAACAACTTCATCTTATATATTTTTTGTCGTTCTTCACTGTACACACACAAGCGGAATGCAGCAACACTTTCGCATGTTTTGCTGGTAAACATTGACGACAGCGATTATCAGTGTGGATATGGTTTTTGTAAATTGTTTTACTTTTTACAACAAAAAATATTAAATATAAATAGTTTTTTAAATTAAAAATTGTTTGGTTTGTACATATGTACAACAGGTTTTTAGTTCAAGTTTTTCCTTTCTTAATTTTTTTTTCTTAAGAAGGATTTTTTACAATACAAATTTGCTGTGATCAATAATTTTGATTGAAGAAGACAAGAAAAATAATAATCAAATCTTTAGCTGGGGGACAACTAGCTGTTTCGTAGTCGCTAGAGTTCAAATCCCAGTGGGTGCTGATGAGTAGTGGAAAAATAGTCAACTACTTCGCCACTTGATTTTTAAAATCGCCAATAGCCAAACCAAAAATTTAGTCGCCATAGTACCTAGACAAAAATTCGCCACGTTTGACGAGCAATCGCCATATCCGACAACCCTGGCATCACCGCCTAAACTGTAATTTCGCCAACTCTCTTTCTACTAAGTCGATCTGTGTCTCTATTTTGTTTATTGCCAAAGTATCAAGGTACACACATACACATTCACACTTGGTTATATTTTTCTGTGAAGTAATACATTAATATGTATTAACTTTTTCTGTGTGTAGTGGTAAGAAATTATTTAGCTATTTACATCTTAGCAATATACTTATATGCAGTGCACCAAAGCTAGAAAATATCTACTAATGGTAAAAGTATTAACAAAATCGCTTGACAAATAGAAGTGGAAAACGGTGGTAAAGTTTTGCATTTGCCTATTTATAATGGGTGATTTTATAAGAACTATCGGAAATTAAAAAAAAACACACATAAAATTCAGAAAAATGCATGAAATATTTATTTGGATCGATAGTTGAGTCGATATAATTTAATGTTTGAAGATTATTTCATGGAAATGTTGGCCGCGGCTGCACCTCAAATGGTCCATCCGCTTAGTCCAATTTTGGCATACTCTTTCCAACATTTCAGCCGGTATCTCACGAATAATGTTGGCAATGTTGGCTTCCGGTGCGTCAATCGAAGCGGGCTTGTCGCTATAGACATTAGCCTTAACATAGCCCCACAGAAAAATAGTCTAGAGGCGTTAAATCGCACGATCTGGGCGGCCAATTGACTGGTCCCAAACGTGAAATAAACTGTTCACCGAACCCGCCTCTCAATTCGTCCATTGTTTCGCGTGCTGTGTGGCATGTGGCACCGTCTTGTTGAAACCACATGTCATGCAAGTCAAGCTCTTCCATTTTGGGCAAAAAAAAGTTTGTTATCATCGCACGGTAGCGCTCACCATACACAGTAACGTTGTGATTCGCATCATCTTTGAAGAAATACGGCCCAATGATGCCGCCAGCCCATAATCCGCACCAAACGGTTGTTTTTTGTGGATGCATTGGTAGCTCTTGCAATGCTTCTGGCTGCTCTTCACTCCAAATACGGCAGTTTTGCTTGTTCACGTATCCATTCAACCAGAAATGAGCCTCGTCGCTGAACACAATTCTTCGATAAAAAAGTGGATCTTCATCTAACTTTTCAAGAGCCCATTCACCAAAAATTTGGCGTTGTGGTAGGTCGTTTGGCTTCAATTCTAGCACGAGCTGTATCTTATAAGGCTTTACACCCAAATCCTTCCGCAAAATTTTCCACGTAGTGGAGTAACAGAGGCCCAATTGCTGCGAACGGCGCCGAATCGATAATTCACGGTCATCACCAACACTGGCCGATACGGCTGCGATATTTTCTTCAGTTCGCACTCTACGTAAGCGTGTTGGTGGTTTAATGTCCAACAATGTAAATTTGGTGCGAAATTTGTTTACAATAGCCCGAATAAAAGCCTCAGTAGATCGATTAAACTGACCATAAAATGGAAGAAGCGCGCGATGAACTTTCTTAACAGAGCACGCATTTTGGTAATAAAATTCAATAATTTGCAACCGTTGTTCGTTTGTAAGACGATTCATGATTAAATTATGGACCAAACTGAAGATGTTTGACAGTGACACAAGATGCAAAACGTGCGTGAGCTGTCAAAACTAGTGTTGCCAAAAAGATAATAGCAAAAAAATCACTCGTTATAAAGATAAAATGGAAATTATTTTACGGAAAATTACATCACTTAGACGTTTTCAGATTCACAATGATGAACTCGTTTGAAAACATTTTTTACTATTATTTTTCAAAGCTTTAAATAGCCCGAGACAAGCTGGTCGGATGCTAACTATGGCTGCAGAATTTACATAAAATTAAGTTGTTATTTAAACATTGCTGCAAATTATTCTTTAACACTTTGTGCTTATACGCAAAAATATGTCATAATATATGAAATGTTTCGTATATTTACTTTATTACAACATTAAAACATATATATTTCGTTATCTGAAACATGTAGCTGATAACTTAGAAATATTAAATCATGCTTTTTTAAATAAATCATTTCCACTCCCAGCAAAATTTTAACAATATTTGCATTTTACTTGCAGCGGCGGTTCGGATTTTGAGGGATGATATGAGTGCATTAAATGTGATAAAAACAGCCATTAGCTCTGCTTTAACTAGTATTATTATCATCTTCATAATCTTCATGCATGAGTGTACGTACGTACAGCTGAACAAAGTATGTTTGTGTGTTAATGAGTTGTTCGGTTTGACAGCCGTTTGTAACAATTCTGCATCACATTCATGTTCCAAAAATGGCCAAGAAATGTATACCGACACAGTGGTGGAAATATTTTTCTCTATTAAGTTGATTATACATTTTTCCGTCAAACTCTTGTTGTAAATGTTTACATACTTACGTGCATGTGTACACACATACATATTTGCGAGTATATGATACTGCTCTCTTTCACCATTGTTAGTGGTGCACACTTTTGAAATGATTTTAATTGCTGCATTGGAATATTCCATGACATACTTGGCATGCAAAGTACGATTATTCGTAATGCTGTTGTTAAATAATTCTATTTTTTTACTTTGTTATTATTCTTGTTCTTGTTGCACTATGTGAGTTCCCTTTATTGCACAATTGTCTCTTGGGCGTTTCTCTAGTAAATAAAACAAGCGTATGATCATTTTGTCAGCTAGCAAATAAGAGAGAACATTATCGCTCATACGTCATGCGGTTAAAACCTCCAAAAAATATAAAAATTTACGATCAATAAAAAATATATTCCTGCATTTTAATTATTAATTATACGAAGAAGAAAAAAAAAAATTTCAGAACATGCAAAATTCAAAATACCACGCAAAAACCTGTAAAAAAAACATTTTAATCTTTATTTTGTTGTTATTCAAAAACATAAAGAAAAACTCTGATCTATATATTTTACATACATTCTGTAATTCTGTATTTGGGGTCATGCTTCTCTGTATCAAATATATTATTTTTGTTTGCGGTTTATACCTATTATTAAAACAACAGCAAACACATTCAACATAGCAACCAAAAATGAATAAACTCAACAGATACTTCATCTAGAATTCGATGTTAAAGGTCTTCGTTTGATAAACAAAATTTCTATTTTAAGAAATCAAAATGGCATTTTATTCAAATTTGTTTCGAGCTGTTTTCAAACTGATATGAAACATCCAATAGAGAACGATGGCCTTCGAATTAAAACCGTTTTAATTGTAGTATGATAAATTAAAGCATTAGTACAATATATATTGTACAGATGTCAATTTTCTTATATAGAGTGGCCCGAAAGCTACCATGTGGTTTAAACATTTAATAACATTTTCGTTCATATATTTTTATAGTTTATCGGTCCCCAGGGCTTAAGAAAACTTTATGAAATGAATAAATAGTTTTTAGTTTATTTTTTCTTCAGATAATCAAATATACAATATGACCATTTAAATAGTGTCGCTTATAGTTATAGTTTCCGTTTTCAGCCGAGAGTGCTTAATTTAATAAAAACAGCAATAAATCAATATTTTCTGAACTTCTAGTACGCTGAAAACTGAAAAAGTATTGCCATCATCGTTTCATACCGATTCGTATTCGTATTTGTGAATGATAGACGTGTTCCTTATGCAACCAATTGAGCTCAAAAGCTTTAAGCTATTAACGTCTTTGATGCGAAATCAGAATTTAACTCTTAAAACGTCATTTTCAGTTATTTTGAAACAGCTGATATCCAAAAGCTCAACTTTTAGGTTCGAAAAATCATTCCAACATTTTCGGTTCTTAAATAATTAAAATAAAAATGATCTTCTTAAACTTTTCGCCAATATTTCATATTTTATTTCTTTTCGAATTAACTTTTTGCTGCTAATTAACAATGTCATCTTATGGCCACACATTTGTATCGGCAATTGTTTCTTGTTATTTGCTTAAATTAATATTAATTTTATTTAAGTTTGCCGTAAATTGAATTTGTTAAGTAAATATTGTTTTTTCTAAGAATAATATTGTAGAACTTGTTGGCAAAAGCACAACAAAGTATTTTTGCTTTTTTCTCTTGCATTTATCTCTCGTATTTGGGGAACTGCCTGCCCAAACAGACTCCCAGTTGAGTTCAATATATGAACATACATATGTGTCTCTATATGTGTGCATATTTCGGCAACAAATTTCGGTTGTTCTTTTTTAAGACAACCATTTTTTTCACTTTAAGTGATGGAAAACTCTTGACTCTTTGATTTATTGAAAATATAGTTCTTTAACCTTCATTTTATATGAAACAATTCATGAAATATTTGTTTTTTTTTTAACAATTAAATTCAAAATTAAGGAACTGCATAAAAACAATACAGAAAAACTAAAATAACATTTCTTTAAATAAACAAAAAAAAAACTTTACGAGTTCGACCAGATGATAATGCGATGTAAATGTACTCGTACTATAGATGTTTTATAAATACCTGTGTTTATTTGTTTGTTTGTATGTTTGTTATACAAACAAATTCAAAAGCAAAAGAGAACAGCATCAAGACAAGACAAGATGACTCATTATACCTCATTTACACTGGTAATAAAATTTAATAATGGCTTGAGTTACGGAATTTTTTTTTTTAACCGGAAATGAAGAAATATTAAGCATTGCGCTGCAACTAAATCGGAACTCGTGAAGTATTAAAAAAACTTTGGTTAAACACTCACTACTTTCTTGTAAGAACTAATTCAGTGCCGTTTGGTTATAACAGATTAAGTCGATTTTCCGAAATTGAGAAAATTTACGTTTTATTGACGAAGCCATAGAAAATTCTTATGGTCGGTCGTTTGGGTACAACAATAATATGGTTGATTACATATAATATTGTTGCATACGGATTGTTATAATATGCATGTTCTACTCGTATGCAATTTTTATTTTATTTTAAGCTTTTTGTAGTAATAATGAACAACTCTATACATTTTTTAAACTTAATCAAATACAAACATATTTTTAATGGTGCAAGTAGTAAATTTATCCAGTGTACTTACATTTGTTGCATGTGATTTGTTGTTTATCATACATATGATAAAAACAAATATGTTTATAGTGGGTGTAGAAAAAGGTATTGTTGTTATTAAAAAGCTTTTATCAATACTATTATAGTTTACAATCATATATTGAAACTAAGAGACAAGAGAATGACAGAAACGTAAACAATAACATATATATATGAACGACTCACTAAACAGTGATCTTCTATTAATCTCCGAATGGGGTCGGGAAAACAGGGTTGCCTTTAACGCTCGTAAGACTCAATGTTGTTTATTAACACACAAACAAACGACCACAGATGCTGCTTTATCTGTACTCATGGATGGTATAAATATTGAGGAATCGGAAGCTCTTGATGTTCTTGGAATGAAGATACAGTGTGATGTTCGCTGGACTGAACACATTTTTCATATCTCTAAAGAAGCATTCAAGTGTCTTGGTGTTTTGAAACGGTGTAAGATGTACTTCACTCCATCTGATCTCCTTACTATTTATACCACCAAAAAAGGAATACAACTCTCATGTTTGGGCCGGTGCCCCAAAATCAGTTTTGCGGTTACTCGACCGTGTGCAGAAGAGGGCGAAGAAGCTTATCGGTGACAGTAGGTTATCCAACTCTATTGACTCACTGGAGCATCGACGCAGTGTGGGGTGCGATACTCTGTTCTATCGTTACTACAATGGATTTTGATCTGACGAGATTAGGGACCTTGTTCCTGAAACTCGCACATTTTTACGTAGCACGCGTGCATCGTTCAGAGCTCATCCATTTGTGGTCGATTGCCCAGGGAATCGTACTACGCATTACAGAGAGAATTCCTTTTTCAGCCGTACGCTCCGCCTGTGGAATAAGTTCCCTGCTGACGTGTTTCCTGTCTTTTATAACGTTGAAAGGTTCAAGTCAAATACTACTCCCTCTTTCCTCCTCCTCCCAACCTATTTTCCTAGTTCTGGTAAAATGCACTGCATATATGGGGGTCATACCCTGAGTACTGGTCCAAGTTAAAATGAAAATATATATTAATTGAAAAAAAAGGTTAATTATATTGGTAATAGACCATTTAATGTTGTTGTTAACTTATTGTAAACATTTTTATTTTTTCGTGTATCTTAAGTACTTGACTAATTTTTTTTATCTTTTTTCATCAAAAGTTATTGATCACTTGTTATAAAAATGCTTTGTAAGAAAGAACAAAACGAAACTATAGCCCAGTTGGTACATATGTACTCTTCCTTCTTTGATGTTTTATATGTTGACGAACGGCAACGTTTGAGGGTCATAAATACAAAAAGGTCACAACCAAAAATTTTCCAAAACTGGCTTTTTCCATAAAAGTCATTTTTTATTTTTTCGCAAACATAATATAAAATTAATCAAAATTATAGCACAACCTTCTTCAATATTGCATTTTTTCAATAATACAATCGTTCTTACATAATGAATTTTTTGTCTCTCCTGCAATTTTAGTATTTTGAATTGCGACCCTTTTCTATTTATAGTGCGATATACTAAATCGGTTCTAAGTTATTGACTGATAGGAGACTTTCTGATGATACCGCTCGAGTTTTGTAAGTAAAGATTTGTAAAACTTCTTATTTTTTTGGCAAATGTGCCACAGTGCAAAATTCTTTTATCTCATTTTGGAAAATAAAAACTTAGTGTTGGTGTGAACGACTTTGACTTTCATACGGAAATGTGCCACGCAAATTGAAGGTATTTTTAAAACAAATATTCAAAATAAAAATAAAGAAAAATAAACAATCAATGTCTAATTTACTACAGCAAAATTTTAGCACAAATTTTTAATTAAATTCTTCTTTAGGTACTAAAAGCAAACAAATCTGTGTCACTATTACTCTGATCTAAAAAAAAATGAAATACAACTAACTTTTGTGTTTTTATTTTCACATCATCATTATTCTGTAACAAAATAAATTCTACTTCAACTCTTGGGATTTGGTTCGCATAATATGCAATTATAGTTAATTCGCAAACAGACGCACAAACAATTTGAATATCTAAACATAAATTCATATTCATTCACACTTGAATATTTATGCATTGGCATGTGTATATACATATGTATGTATATACTTATGTATTTAAAAGAACATCAGAACCGCAATGCCCTGTAAGTGTTCATGTATTTTTAAAATGATTTCTAAAGCATTGGACTTTGGCCAAAAATATTTTAAACATTTATAATATTATTTATGCTGCGTTCAATTTTGTTGCTGCTTTTAATTTAATAAAAGTTTACACTCAAATAAAATATACAAACAAACGTACACATACACACACACACACACACACACACAGATAGATGTCAAACAGATTTAAAATTTATTTCATTTTATATGTATGTATGTAAATAAGAGTGGCAATATTTTGTAATGAACAATTTTTACTTTTTATATGAATGATAATGACCAAAAAAGCAGAACTAATTGAATAGACATTTTAGGACACATTTCCCAGCCCATCGTTCTTCAAATGTAATATATTAAATTAGATCTCTTTTTTTATAACTTTTTAGTTCAAGGTCAAGTGCAGGCGCTTTTTCAGTTAAATCAGCTCAATTAATTTTTGGCTAAATAATTGAAAAATCCAGCTGTTTCATTATTAAGTGCTTATAAAACACCAATAAGCAGATGTTAAAAATTGAACATTCACAAAAGCAGGAATTTCTTAAATATGAACAACAAAAATTTACACTTATATTTATTTTATTTTTAATAAAAAAGAGGAACATAATTGAATAATAGCGATATCATTGCCGAAAAAAGACAAATTTCAGCAACTTCTGAGACCAAATTTAATTTAAGGTTTTGGATGGTTAGTTACAAATAAAACTAACTTAGTCCAATAAAACTTAAAAGTTACTTTATTTAAAAAGAAATTGAATTCACACGTGTCGATGATTCGTCAAAAGAAGAAAATCTAACCTCAAAAGCAAAGCGCTCGACAGGTGTACAGAAAAGGTTGAAAAAATAAGTATTTAATGTAATGATGCATTTCTAAGTAGAGTTGGTGGGTTGCCACAAGGTTTTACTTATTTTATCCATTAAATAATGTTTAAATTCTGTTCTTAAAATCAGATAACTCCAACTAATTTTATTTTAATATCTTAGCTAGATAAAATATTGAAAACCTTTCTCAGACTCTGTTATTCAGTGAGACTGCAAACTAATTTGAACTGACAACAGTTTTAACTAATTTAACTCCAACATTTTAAATGCTGCAATCAATCCCTCTTTCCTCCTCATCACTACCTATTTTCCTAGTTCTAGTGCAATACGCTGCATATGTAGAGGTCATCCCATAAGTACTGGTTCCAGATAAAAAAAAAATCTCAATAGTCTCCTCAGCTAAAACCTTTGTTTCGCTTTGCCTTACAAATCTTCTTTGACGTCTAAAATGAAATTTACATATTTATACAACATGTATAACATAAAGAACCTTCAATGCAGCATGAAACGAAAAGTTTGGTAACTCTCATTTTTTTACGCCCTGACGTGTTTTCTAATATGTACCTCCAATGCTCCGTAAGTTAAGATCACAATTTGACCCAATTCCAATAAATCGTCCAACAACATCTTTCATTTTTATTTATATTTTATAAAATTAGCAACCGTTTTGTTATACTCATATGTTTTGTGCCAAGTTTTTTATTTATGCCTTTTAACTTTTACTTTTAATTTAACCCTTTGCTTTAAGCTTTTCTCATAAAGCTAGAAACGTCACGCAAAGTGACGACGTTGCATGTGACACGATCTTATTGTAATACAAAAATATTTATTTATTCATGCACAGCTAATGGCAGACAAAAAAAAAAATGTTGCAACGCTTGATTTTGTAGTTGTCTCATACCTCTCATGAGACAACTCCCTGATGAAAGCAGGGACGTCTTTCCTCACCAACCTCCCATTTCCTGTATAGCTAGCGGGTTGGTGTGTAGCTCAAACCTTGTTATATGAGTTGTCACGTATTTAATACATACAGTTTTTCCCATCGCAAGATATTTACAGATCCGCATTTTTATCACGCCAGAGAGTGGCGAAGAATTCGAAAGTTTCTTCAATTTTAGATGCCAAAGCAGAGCGATTTGCACAAGAGAAGTTTGCAGTATAAGCAGAGTGTAGAATTTCTGCCTATAAGATAATTCATTTGAACTGCTTTTAACTTTATTTGGGTTAGCTCTAATTCAATGTGAGTCTTTCACGTTTGGCAACAGTCTAGGTGAATTCCGAAATAATAGTCTCACAATAGTGTTGTCAAACATTTTTGTTAAAAAATCTTCATTTGTCAAAAAAAAAAAAAATTATTTTAGTTAAAAAATCTTAAAACGTTTTTCTTTATATCATACATATGATAAAAACAAACGTTTTCTTTTTTTTATATCAAATTCAAAAATTATGTTTGTTAATCACTACAAAAGGATAATTATTTTATCATAATAATGAGAACACTAAAACATTTAAACATTTTAAGCCAAAATTTTGTTAAGTAAAAATGCCTTCCAAAATTCATCAACGTACGAGGGCAGTTCGGAAACTTCTTAGCCTTTTGGAGCAATTAAATGTACAAATTCGAGAAAAACGTCCTGGCTTAGAACAGAAATAAATAATTTTTCATCAAGACAACGCACCAGCGCACAAGAGTGTTTTAACAATGGCTAAAATCAACGAATTAAAGTACGAGTTGCTTGACCACCCAGCTTATTCCCCTGATTTGGCTCTTAGTGACTTTTATCTGTTCTCAAATCTAAAAAAATTCCTTGCGGGCAAGCGTTATACCTCAGATGAAGATCCAATTAAAGTTGTAAACCACTATTTTGAAGACCTTAAGGAAAACTATATTAATCAAGAGATAGAATTACGTTGGACTAAGTGTATTGAAGTTTCAGGATGTTATATTGAAAAATAAAAATATTTTTGAAAAACTATCTGTTCTCTTTCATTGATACGCTAAGAAGTTTTCGAACCGCCCTCGTATTGATTTTAAACTTTTTTTTTGTGCAGCATAAGTTCAGTTTAATTTTATGTAACTAATAATCTTTGAAGATTGCATAACCTAAAGTTATTATTCTTTTCACCTCTCAGATCAGCTAGGCTTAACAGTTTGTGCAAAGTTTAGTGTAGCTCGGAATTTGGGTCTGACTATGTGTGAAGTTGTTTCATCTTTCTGGAACCAAAAGCTGTTAAAGTTCTTGCTGGAGCTCTGGATAAAAAAACTCTTTCAACATCTTTAAATAGTGACATATAGTTATTACATGCTATTTTGTCAGTAATTCGGTATATACAACTACGAGTGTTGAGAGGGCTATAGGCCGAGCCAGCAATTTCCCTAAATTTTGAACAAAGTACAAAGCGTAATAAAAGACTTGATTTATTATGCAGTGTATTTTTATTAAAATTCCTTGTAAACAAATAAAAAAATAATAATTATATAGGGTGTTTTTTTAAGCTAGATAGAACTTTAAATTGTAAAAAGTAACACAAAAAATTAAATTTTGATGAAACATTTTTTTTATTTGTTTCAGTATACTCTGACAAATCATCATGAATAGACTCACGCTTGAACAACGCTACGAAATTATCCAAATTTACTTTGAAAATCAGACCCGTTGTTTTATCGCAAAATTGTGTTCAGCGATGAGGCGCATTTTTGGCTTAACGGGTTTGTTAATAAGCAAAATTGCCGCATATGGAGTGAGACCAATCCACAAGAGACCCTACAGACTCCATTACATCCAGAAAAATGCACTGTTTGGTGCGGTTTTCATGCTGGTGGCATCATCGGACCTTATTTCTTCAAAAATGAGGCCGGAGCTCGCGTTACGGTCAATGGAGATCGTTACCGCACCATGATCAATGATTTTTTGTTTGAAATATGGATGACATTGATCCGGAGGAGAAGTGGTTTCAACAGGATGGCGCTACGTGCCATACGGCGAACGCAACCATCGACCTACTGAAATCAAAATTTGGCGATAAGTTGATTTCGAGAAATGGACCTGTCAATTGGCCTCCAAGGCCGTGCGATTTGACACCTCTCGATTATTTCCTGTGGGGCTACGTGAAGTCACTGGTTTATGCTGATAAACCAGCAACAATTGACGCCTTGGAGGCCAGCATTGTTCGTGTTGTTCGTGACATACGGCCAGCAGTGCTCGAAAAAGTGGCCCAAAATTGGACGTCCAGAATGCGCTTCGTCAAGAACAGCCGCGGTGCCCATATGCCCGAAATCATTTTCAAATGTTAATGTCACGTATTGATCTTTCGAATAAAAAAAAATTTTGATTACAATTTAATTTTTTGTGTTATTTTTTACAATTTCAAGTTCTATCGGGCTTAAAAAAACACCCTATACATATTAAATATTTCTTATTTTTGCAGCTAAAGATCGTTTTTTATTTTTTATAAAAAATTCAACAGTATTTTTTTTCAATATTTCGATAACAATTTGTTATCATCGTCAGGAAAATTAATATGTTATTAAAAAATTTTTCAATAATTGAAAAAATGAAAAACGATCTTTAGCTGCAAAAATAAGAAATATTTACATAAACAAGATCAAATAATTAAATATCAAAAAAATTATACATATTAATAATATATAGAAAATTCGAGAAAACAATACTATACTTTTTGGTAGGGAAATTTCTGGAAATTTAGTTCTTTTGGTTATATTTAAGAAGTTCTGAGCCGCCTCGTGATTAAGTCTTTACAAAATGGCGAAGGCGGTAGAACGTTTTTTGACAATCAAACTTTTATTACGTAACTCTAATTATTTTTTACGGTGTTTAAATGGTGATGCCAGATTACACGCATTTTATTATGGCGATTTTGGGAGTTGCGTTAACAACGAGTATGCAACCAAGAGGTAAAAAATTAAGCTAAATTTAATGAAAAAAGTCAAATTGGTTGAAAATACTTCAAGCATTTATTAGAATACAAAATCTCAAAAATCGTAATTTTCACAAAAAGACCTTCAAATATTACTTTACTGGTAAAATTTTTTAAATTAATGTAAAGTCTTCATTCTGGCATCGCTGCCTCTCAATATTTGGGTATCACTTGGTTGTTTATTAAAATAGACGGACATGTCTCCCTGCGCAGCGTAAATGTAATATGTACACAATTTTGTTCGTTTATTTTGTTTTCAGTGAATTCACCTGAGGACGCTTTGCATCGAACGGATCCAAATGAAAACGAGTTAACGTTTAGCAGTTGAAAAGCCCATTCACAGTCAGTACAAACATACAAGCATAGGGCTGCAACTAAGAAAGAAACAGAGTAAGACAATAAAGCTGGATTCACCCATTGTTTCCGAACAAAATTTTTGTCCGGACAAAATTTTTTTTATATGTAGTTTGACGTCTCTCTTCTTGAGAGAGAGAAAATATTTTTTACGAACAACTCCCAACTTGAATTGGTTTAATTTTATATTTTGTCCGGACAAAATTGAAAAGAGATGCCAATAGGATACATTTTTTCATACAAAATTGTATTGAGTTGCCCCATCGAATAAAAAATTTACATAGTGCGACTAGTTTTATTCTGATGAAATTTCGATTGTGGCTGGCATTAGATGTATGTACATAGTTTTAATAGTTATTAAAAAATAAGTAATAATTTTAATACGGAAATAAATGCATTGATTGCCGGAAAGCTTATTGAAGAAATGAAAAAGCCAGGAAGAGAGTGTATGTATGATATAATGTGTAAAAATAACCCATTGTTCTTCTATGCTTTAAAAGTCTTCTCACTGCAGCTATTTTAATTCTTTTTTATATTTATGTACTTGGCTTTATGTATTTCAATGGCCATAAGCAAAAGCAGTTTTCTTTTTTCTATTATTATCACACAATATTTACTAATAATTGAGAATATGTAAACCACGCCAGGAAAATAAACCAAAATAATAACAAGCAATACTACCAGCTTGTAAAACTAATAGATTTTGTTTACATATGGCAGCTCTGATTTTCCGGAACATTTTTTTTGCAATGGGTGAATCGTGCTACAGAACACTCTCAGTAAAAAAA